>BPWL01000008.1:32500-2997466 GCA_020884735.1 Clathrus columnatus
AGCACAATCAAAATCTAACGCCTAGTCTACGTCTCATCTAACGAAGCAGGAAATGAAGGAATGGATAGCGAAGTTTACAGGAAATGTACAACGATTATCGTTTTGAACCCGTCAGTTTCTTGTTTAGTGGCTTGTCAACTCGTATGACTTCTGGAGGCCGAGTTGACGGTGAATCCTGATTTGGGCCGTGAATCGCGTGCGTCTGGGGCTTTAGCTCATCATCAGTCATTCCGGTATCCTCGTCTATTTCAACAGGTTTCAAGGCATCCTCTTCCCCCTCAATCCCGCCTGGTCCTACCGACACCGAAACGCCAATGGCATCAAGAGCATCTTCGTCTACATTAGCCTCTGACTCTCTCTGCTTTCGCTCGGATTCTCTTTCCTCCGCTTCTCTAATCAAGTCCAATTCTCCTTGTACAACCACGCCTTCTAGCCAAGCGTGGTGTGTGAGTTCGGATGCCTTGGCCCGTTTATCAGGATGTAATCGCAGCATCGGGTTCAGGAATGAAGCAATTAAGTCCGCATGAGCTCGTGGCAAGAGGTACTTGTCGTGCAGAACGGCACTTAGAGGCCAGAAGCGTAACTTTGTGATGTTCCGTAACTCTCCTATAGATGATCATAAGAACAATGGTTACAGAAAACAAATTAGTTTAATCTGTACCTTTGCGATTGAAAAACTCTGATGAGTATTTCCCTGAAAACGCCAAACTCTTGGGAAAGTCTCCTACTAGTTCGATAATCTGGGCAATATGATCATCGTCCTTTGTGTAACGCGATCCAGACGCAGGGTCGAAAAGATAATCGCCTCCTGTCAATAATTCAAAGATCTAACACTCAGGGATCAATTGAAAAGAACACGGAAAGAACGATCATCGAGACGTACTAAACAGGCCGCGCTCCATATATCAGCACTTGTACCCCATTTGGCACCGAGTATGACCTCCGGACAACGGTATTGTCTAGTCTGAATATCATCCGTGAAATGGTGGTCCGTCCATGTTGCATTCCCCAGATCCGCAATCTTGACTGTTATCCGTGCAGGATGTTGTGGCGTCACTGCACTACGAGGGGAACCAGCGGATGGCGATTGAGATGGGATGGAGGATGTCGAGGGAGATGAGTGTGATTGGGTATTAGAAGGTGACGGTGGCCATGTAGCGTTAGTATGTGTATTTTCATGTGAACGACTTTCTCGCGGATCGGGTGGAGGGTCGGAAGAGGTGGGTTTCTGCTGTGTTAGCAACGATACGCCAGGCATACCAGTCGCATGTCCTGGTCCTGCGTTCAGGGATACCGCGCTCAAATCTTGTGCAACACCTGAAGGTGAAGATGCTTTGGTATTCACTGAACCAGAACCAGCTGCATTAGCTGACGTCGACGAGTTTGTAGGTTTGATCGCGCTCATCCCGAATTCAAATCGACTCAGCGCAGAAGGTGAAGCGCCTGGAGAAGGTAACGGTTGGGATCCTGTTATATAAACGGCAGCGTTTTCTTTGTTATTAGACATATTGGAATTGAGCGTTTCCGAACGTGGTGTTTGGTTACCACCGCGCCCGCGCGAAGGTGGAACTCCAATCAACTTGTCAAAAGGTTACCATCAAATAAACAAGACCCAGCAGGTAGAGAAACGAACCTTGGTTGGGGCTGCGTTATTTGAGGTGTTTGCCAATTCGGCACGGATAACAGACTCGACATCGTCGATGCAAATCAGAACGTTTTCTGGCTTAAGATCTTCAAAGGAGTTGATATATTGAACGCTATACTCTCGCGCACCAGCGGTAGGTACCTACCTGTGTGGATCATACCGCAGTGACGATGAAGATAATCAAGGCCTAATAAGATCTGCTTTGCGATCTGCTTGACGAGATGCATGGGAACGCCTTTATTCTGTGAAATCGGGTGTGAGATTCACACCATGATCAAAAGGAAAGACGATAATTTACCTGATATCTCTTGATTAACCCTAGCAAACTTTCACCTAGAACTTCAAAAACCATGCAAACGTGGTTTCCATTAGGACCTTTATGTCGAAAATGGTCTAGAAACCCGATGACGTGACGTCGTCCAGCATGGGGATTATTAGGAGGGGCAGACGCAGAAATAATACGTTGGAGAAGTTTGATCTCATCGAGTGCGGTTTCGGTGTATCGTGGAGCTGATTTAACAACTTTTAATGCAACGTGTCGGTCTAATCTGAACGAAAAAGGTAACTAGAGATAAGGAATAGATGTGATATGAAATATGAAACGTTACTTGGTATCCCTTGCGAGCCAAACGGTACTGAAATGACCCCAACCGAGTTTCCGGACAACGACATATCTCCCATCACTAAATTCATCGCCAATATGAACAGGATGATAGCCACCGCGGGTGTAATCCTCCCAGTCTTCCTCGTCTTCAGTCATGAGATCGTTGGTAGTTGTAGAGTGGAAAGAAGCGGAGTCTCCGTTGGAATAGTACGAGTGTGACATGTCAAAAGAATTAAAATCCAATGCTTCTTTGCTGTCCGATGATGTGATAGCGTCCCTTGGTGTGGGGTCAGTAGGAGGCGACGATAAGCTGATAAGCAACAAACGCAGCAATTTGATTTGACGCTCAGATAAAAACAGACCAGGGTTTTAATAAGCAGAAGATATGGGTCTTCCAAGCCTTTTTAAGGTACTGAATTTGATGCTGCGATTCGTATATGTCTCCTGATTTTCTGCGTGGAGTCGAATGCGGAGTGTCGTTTACCAGCAGATTCAGAGACCCTCTTTCGAGTAAAAGACCAGTTGCCGAGCTCGTGACTTGAGAAACAAATAGGCGGTCACACACTCTACCTCCGGACGCTGCGCAGTACCGACTCGTGGATTCTCAATGCAAATGATCTTTATATGTTCTTTAGGCTTGGCGAATACATAGCGACGATGTGAATTTAGATGAGCATAACATCAAGTACTATTGGAAGCTACTGCAAGAGTCATTTCTCAAAACTCCCCTCATGTTAACATAGATACTATCCCCCTCAAGGTCTGTCAATCCCTCCCCATCGTTCTTCAAGTTTAAGTATCCTCGCATTCAGGCCGTCAATTATTTGGTCATTGCGGATTCTCCACTCCAAATCCTGTTTTACCTTTTTGAGCTCCATTTCCAAACGGACAATCTTCTCCTCTGCATGGTCAAGTCTCGTCATGGATATATCTGGCTCTTTCTGATTGAATACTGCCTGTCCGAGGTCCATCGGTTCATCAATAGTAATAGTTTGCATCGAGCTCGAAGCTAAAGGGTTATTTGGTTCCGTATCATCCTCTTCAGGGGACTCGTAGGAAGCTTTCGATCTGCCCTTTTTGTTCAAGCGGTAAATAGCGAAACTGGTCACCTTCTTGTTCGGCTCAAAAAGTTTGGCTTTCCCACCATCGTTCCGCCGTGTGGTAACAGGGGAGTCGAGGTTAGGAATATCTGCCCTGATATCATTGGTTTAATATTTGCGCTGAAATATGGCTATGTATGTACTTACTTATTAACCGTTAAGTTAATTCGGACACTATCATCAATCATCAATGCGTAAATTGAATCAAAAAGACCTAAAAGTGTCAACCCTGCTCACATTTTTGAGCTGATCGTTTTACGGTTTGCTAGCTCAGTAATCAATTGTCGATCCTGAATTTATTCATTGTTATTATCCCAATTGGTAGGAAAGTATGAAATATATGTACCGATTCATTGGCGGTCAAACCGACAACTGTAAATATGTTGCCATCATCCTTGTCGCGCGTTATGTCCAGCTGGGCCGAATGGGATACTCCAAGTGATACCAAGTCCCGTCGTACCCGATATGTAATCACTTCAGGAGCCAGAATCGTCTCGAAATGTTGTGGTGCATATTCAATTTCGAAAGGTTGGAGATGGCGAAGGTTTGACATCTTATGAAACACAGAAATCTTCTTAAGCCAGACACTTAATTTTTCTTCTTAGTGTCTCCAAGGCTAATTAACAGAAGCTACTTACGCCACAGCTTAGAGCGGGGTGTGTTCACGAAATTGCGTACGGACACGCCCGAATTATTTAATTCCCAGCCATTCAAATGCTTAGCCGGAGACCGCAAATCGCACACATCGCATGAAATGACACAGGTGAGACAATATAGATCATGTTCGACCAAGAGTCATAAATAGGTACAAACTACTGGAATCATATTCCACCCATGCCGCCCATCGTGCTCCAATCTATGGTACCAAGACTATCCCACGTAAACGCAGCAGCAGCATCAGAAAAGAGATCCGTGCCCAGAAGATTGAGATCAAGTTGAACAGGCGGTGGTGGTTGCGGTAATGATGTTGAATTAGGATGGGGATATGGTGATGGCATAGCAGTTGCTGAATATTGGCCCGAAGCAGATGACGCTCTGGACTCTAGATGCGTACCAAGGTTAGAACAGCAGCCACGAGGCGCGGTCATTGTCGCCGTCCTCAAGACCTGCTTTTCCTCCCAAATCCTCACAAGTGCATCCAAAATGTCAACATATCGTGATGCCGAATGATCATGCCGAATTTCTACCGGATGTCGTCCCTTTTCGTGAGGGCAGGAAGATGTATGTTGCAAATCGCATAACCGTACTTGTCCTGCATCCGTCATTCGGGAAACAACTCTCCGGATGGCCAATTCTGCTTGCTTTGTGAAACCGGCAGGTGGACTTTCGCCAGGCCCTCTTCGTGGGCCGTATTCTGAAGACGCTACTTGATGTCGTAAAATAAGCATAGCAGCCAAAACTACCATAGCATAGAGGCGATCGGGAGCTGAAGAAAACACGGCCAACCGACTTCTGCAATTGGACGACCCCTCATCTCGATCTTGTGGAACGTTGGCAGGTATAGAGAATTGATTAAACAACTTCAAGATGGCATGGGCGCTTTTATTAGCGGTTACACTCCACGACCATAACGCGTATTTGATTTCACCAGGTGCTGAATTCAGAGGACAAGCGTGACAGAGGGTGAGAGAGCAATGGGTGACGAATATCATACAAAGGTAGTGATATTCAATCTCAAGGACGGTATAAATAGGAGAAGCGGATGGTAATGCTTCCGCTGAAATGGTTTAGACTCAGAACGTGAAAAAGAAAGAACTTTGAAATGGAAGCAAAGCTTACCTGCTATCGTGCTAAACTCAATCTCCCATTCGCCAAGGCGAGTCAAATAAAGGTAAACTATTTCAATAAAGCTTAGCCAGGCTTCTCTCGTTCGTGGTATAGCTTGTCCTATCTTTTCTTTATCCCGGACCTTATCGAAAGGAAATTTGTTCTTCGATCCGTCATTCAAGGATATAGATGAAACAGCTGAGATACCCCGTTCACCCATGGCTGCTGTTATAATACCGTGGAGATTGGTTTGCAGAATAAGGATAATATCGGAAGCGTTGCCCCCTGCCGAAGCAACCGCCGACGCACTACCTGTAGGAAATGGATTGATTACCATTCCGAGGGTCTGAATGAAGATATCAGAAGGAGGTGAAGGTGCAACAGAGCCAGCGCCCAATGTAAGTCTAAAGAGTAATAAGCAGAGGATGACGGTTCAAACGGATCATCACACTGACATTGTTTCATTTGCACAGATGGCATACCACTAGTTAGGAGCATCAGTATGAGAGAGACCCTGATAGATAAAAGTATACTAACCAGCCGTGTTAAATCAAGGTTATCGTCTTCCGATGAATCCTTGTTAACCGTATTGTTTGTTAAACCGAGTCCGTTAAACCTTCCGCCCGCGCTCGCCATCCGTTTGGCACCGTGAACGAGAAGCTCAACATCATCTGCGGGATCTAGTGGCCAAAGGACCAGTATAAGCAACGCATAAAGAGACTCCATAAGAGGATAAGAATTCGGATTGGCAAATATTTGGCCAACATAGTTCAATGCAAGTTCACGAAGACGTTGGATGCAGGAATGTGATATATCGCCCAATGTGCGAGAAGCCGTTGCCAGTATGACGTTTAATAGAAAAGGTGAGATACCATCTAGACTACCATTGCGTCCTAAACGAATCACTGGCAGCCAAGGTGCATAGTGTTGAAGAAAACTAGATAAAAACCGAGTCTTAAACCACTGTGACAACAAGTAATGACGGACAGCTTACTGTTTCTTCAGCCTAGCTTCATCTAGGGCTGATAAAGTTGTAGAATCCTGACTTCTTCCATTCAAACCGTTGCGCAATGCCGTAGCTGAGTCTGATGGAGCATTCCGACGCACAAGGTTTTGCACGAGAGTAAGCGGAGCAATCCAACGCTTCCAATCAGAATTTAAACGAGCAAATTCGTTTTCTTGAGTGAAATCTCGAGGAAATGGAAACAATGTAGATTCTACATTTGATAGTGTCTCAGGAGATAAAGGTGTCTTAGGCGTTGAGCCTACAGGGATCGGCGGTGGTGGTTGATTTGCTATAGAAGGCGGGGAAGTTGCAGAAGACGTAGTCCTAGACAACATCTCTGTAGTGTTTGCCAATATATGCAAACGGGAATCATCAGGGGAACTGTGAAAGGATAATTGACTTGAATACTCAAGCGACGAGAGAGATAGAAAACTTACTCGTGTCCATTACTGACGTTATGGGATGTAGGAGGAATGCCACTGGACGATGCGATATCCGAAGGAGTTTTCGAGTTTTGACTTCTTGGTAAGATGGGACGCGGGCGACGAGATCTTGAAGTATCCGTCGACAAAGGTTCCGGATCGAAAACACAAGTGATACCAATGACACTACATCGGTGGCAACCGTCAGAATCACCAGCTAGACGTTCACAGCGACTTTTCTGTTTGCGACATGCATTACAAGCCTTGGATGTCTTGGGACGTTTTGGACGAGATGGTCCTGTTGGTGAAGTATTAGTCCGTTTGGAAATGGTAGTCTCTTCTCCGTTTTCCATCAATGTGCGATAGGGTAAGGTTGCCAACGGGGCGTCAAGTGGACTCTTGTGGATTCGCACTCCGATTGGCCAATCCCCACCGACTGACCATTTTTCCGATTAGTCAGCTTTAGCCTAAGCAACGGAGTTTGCCGTTACTGACTTGCGCTATACCCCATACTCTTATAGTTCCGGAACACATCAAGAAAGACCTGACTATTTTCGTCCAACTCTATGAAGTTAACCTCCCGGAACGCGTAATGTGTTAGAACACTAGAAACTGAAAACTTAAAAGTAGAAAAAAAGTAACCTTTCGGTATTCAAACAAACAAGTCCGATGATCGATGTTTCCCTGCGACGTCCCTTGCTTTGCATTCTCGAGCAAATTGAGTTTAGCTACGTTTAGCTCGAGCTTGGTCAATTTATTTGGAACGGTGACTTTCGCCGGATATTTCAGAACTAAAGCCCGGTTGAAATGTTTCCCTCTTATGTCTCGCCTATGGAGATGTATAACCGGAACGAAGGTTTTTTTTTTTTTTTGCAGTTACGAAGCCATCCACAACCTTGTTTTCACTCGTATTTTCAGTAAAACAAAATAGGGTGGCATCGATGTCGTACAATTCAACGCTCGGTATCAAAGCTTATTTTTTTAGAGCCGGTGTTATCAATATTCATTTGTTGTCCATAGGTGCTGCGTTGGTTGGGCTTACTTTAACTTCTATGTAAGAATTTCTGGTATAAATGTTGTTTATCGTCTCAGTTTGACACCGGAAGATTTTATGGAATCACTCTTTTGCAATGCTTTCTTTATTTAGCGAGATATCATAAAGACCCAGGCGGTTTGAGAGTAACCGTACGTTTATAAATTCTATTTTGACAGTAATTAGCTTAACAAGAAACGAGATAGGTCCTAGTCGTTTGGCACGTCTTTTTTGTTATATGACTTATGTCGACCAGAGTAGATAACTTTGATTTTGTAGGGTCATCGACACGGCGCATACGATCATCGTGACTCACATACTCTATTACTATCTCATTATTAATTATGACAATCCTGACTCGTTGGGGTTTGCTGTTTGGTACGTTAAATTACAAGTTTGATGATGGTTTGGACTCACCGCTAGTTACTACAGGAGTTTGGGGGTGAGTAATTTAACTCCAATTTTCTTTCCATCTTCAAAAAATATCACAGGTTGAAGTTGGATTGACGGTGAATTATTTTTTTCTATGTACCTTGCTTTTTAAAATTTCAATTTATTCTCTGTTTCGATGTCAGACCTTGGCCGCTCTTACTGCTCAAAGGTAAGCCCAGTTGTACGTCTATATGGATCGATATCATCTGGAATTCTAGTTTTTTCGGTTGGAGAGTTTGGATTTGTAAGTGACCGATCCATCTTGTACTAGATTTGCTCAATGTGTTTCTAGTAAGCTATCACAACAGGGTGGTTACTGGTGGGATTGTAAGGACATTACCTCGTTCTCTAAACCTTTCTGATATAATACTAGGTCTTAATGATGGCTATTGCGTTTTGTACGTATAATTCAAGTCTGGCGAGTGGAATAGTTTAACTCGAGTGGTTCGCATAGTTACTGGCATAGGTGAGTTTCTGACACATGCGTTCAGTAAGAGCAGCTGGAAATCATTTGACTAGCATGCATGTTTGAGATGTACGTTCTTATGTTTCCATTTCTTGAGCCTAAACTCTGGCCCTAATTGAATTATATAGTTGGAGGCTTAAAGAAATCTTTCGGTTGGCTGAAATTGAAGTAAGTTTCTCTTTTGCTCGCTTCTGACTGGGCAGTTTTCTATTTTTCTATTTAGTGGTTGGTCGGTGTAAAACATGGCACCGTTGCAGCCGCAGACATCGGGATCGCTGTAGCTCAGTGTTGGTATCTACATTTCGCTAGGACAGGAGTGAAGAAGTATGATACACCATCAAAGCATTAATTATTTATATTTATCTCTCTTACTTAATCTGTTCCGAAGGACGGATCCTTTGATTAACGCATTAATGGTATACTCTATCAATCGGGGAGTTCTGACCAGGTTCGTCCATTCGTTCCCAGCTTCGTATTTTTGATATTCACTAGCGCTCCCCCACCCACAAGCATCGCTGCCGTAGCAGATTTAGCATGTGTAAGTGACCTCATTCATCTGAGAGATATTATTCAGTTCATCCTGATTCATTCTGTGTAGTTTTTGGCAATGCCGGACAACGTTGGTCATCTGGTTCATCCAAGCTTCACTTATAAAACTTGACATAAAAAAAAACTAGTTCATCTGGCTTGCATTCAATTTCGTTGTATCAAAGCTCCACGCGAACTCCCTTCTAGCCACGTATGCTTTTACCTTCCATCTGTTTTCATTAGTCTGATTATGGATTTCTAGTTTGAATACTAGAGATGCAATGAGAGGGAGAGGTAACGATACCGATTTAATTGAAACAGTGACTACGATACGGATCCCAACAAATCCGATCGAAACCATCGGGTTGCAGATGAACATTCCCTCCAGCTGTGATACCAATGGTGCTCATGTAAATGCGGATCAATTTCATCAACCAAAAACTGGTGGATCTGTTTCCACTTCAGTAGACAGGTTATCATCTGATCGTTGTTCTGATGTTCGGGTGGTTAATAGGAGATCAATAGACGAGGAATGATTATTGTGTTTTCTATTGTCAACAACGACTTTTGAAATATGATAGGATTCTCGATGACTTGATTCAAATTTTCCTTTACATAAAGAAAGGAACCATACATGTGCTGATGCCCCGGTAATCAACATGTTCTCTCAGGCACTTGCGCAAATGACAGGCAAATTATGTTAACCCGAGGAGTTTCAGAAAAGTTTGGAGAAAATGAAAATGAGACTTGGTATGAGCTGTTGGCTTGGAAACGAATCTACTAGATTAAATTCTTGTTGCGGCAACAATTGAAGTTGAGATCCCGGGAAGACTAATTAAAGATACTATGGTGAGTCTCGGGGTTTTTTAAAAAAGGAAAAAGCCGGTGGCAACAGGAAATTACATATTCATTTTTAAATGACAAGCACGGTTGGAAGTAAAAAGTCGACTAATCCAGCATCAAGAAAACCCCACATAGACACATGTGACTGCGATATTTCTATAAGACAAAAACTACATTCATTCTTTTTAAACAAGGTTAAAAACGTGTGCAGCGGCCCAGACAGCAATCGTCGCGGTCAATGACACAGCGGCAAGGATGATTACCGTAAGGGTCCTGCCAGTGGAATTACTCTTCGGAACTACGTCTTCAATGAACCATGAGTCCGAACCTTTTGCACCGGCTGCATCAATTTCAGCAATTTCTTCCTCCGTCAATTCTTGATCGTTAATTAGGTCTCCCTTTAATAACACAAAACAAAGTTTGACGCACCTATATCCCCGGCTTTCATGTAACCCTCCAAACGAGAGCGCTTAGAGCTTGATCTGGAAGCAAATAAAATGAACATAAAAGAGTGTGTAGGAAAATAGAGATTGTACGTACGACAAAACTATAGATCCTTTTGCCTTGTTCCATGCAAGTAAGATTTGATCATATGTTGCACCAGTACGCTTGGAAATCTTCTGTAAAGGCTTGTCAACTGGGCCGCCAGGGACCTTGGTAATAGGACTAAAAAATGGCAACACATGAGGGGAGGTGATGGGAGACGAGGTCAAAAATTTTGAACAGCATACATGAGTGGGCTATAGGCCTCGATAGCGATACCTTCTTTATGACAAAAATCGATGATAGGTTTTTGTTGCGCATAGATATATGGATGTAAAAGGATCTGATTGACAATCAATTGGATGGTAAAGTATAGAAGATAAAATTTACTTGGTTCACTGCAGGGACCACTTTGGCATTTCGAAGAAGGAGTTCAAGCTCCTCGACATTGAAATTACTCACACCGATACTTCTAAAAAAAAATATCAGCGTTTTTCTCTTATTTGATCAGAAATCAGACTCACTTCGCCGATCCGTCAGCTTGTATTTTTTCAAACTTTTCCCACAATCCGGGAATATTTCCCTCGGCCATGGGAGGGCCATGAATGAGATAAAGGTCGACGAATTTAACTCCCAGCTATGACATATTTCGGTATCGTATAAAGACGAAAAGGAATGGGGGGAAACGAACGTAGTTTAAAGAATCTTTGATTGATTCTTCTACGCTTTTCCTTCCCGAAAATTTAGTTGTTATCCATACGCTACTCCGGGGCAACCCGTTCTCTTTAAGAGCTTGGCCAGTTTCCGCTTCGTTTCCATAGTTTTGAGCCGTATCTACAATAAAGATAGGTAACAGCTCGTCGTTCTCACAACAAGCACTATACCTATATGAGTAACACCAACGTGAACGGCTTGCGTTATTTGATCAACAGCTTCTTTCGGTGGTATTTTCCATGTCCCATAGCCAAGTTGGGGTATGACATCACCTGAAACGACGTTGTCAGAATGAAAAAAATAAAATAAAAAAACAATAGAAAGAGGAAAGAGAATTCACGTACCAGAGTTCAATTTAACACCATTCCAAGGCATTGGTCGTTTGAGTCAGAGCGGTGAGAATGTAAGTCGAAGCAAATACGATAAGAAGGGATTTACCCACAAGGTCAGCGACTCAGCGGGCATGATAGGCCTTTGATTTTCCCAGCGTAGAACCCGTGATTTACATAAGCACAGGAGGAAATAATGAGAAAAAGAAACATTCTCTCGACGATTTGAGTGACTAAAACCAACAAAAAAACGTGTTTCACTTTTATGAGCCCACTTTGTATAGACATTGGCAGCGAAATAAACAACTATTATACTAGTATACGTACTGTACTACCGGATTTGTTATCATTTTCAGATTGCGACAACATAGTTTCTGCCCACAAGTTGGAATAGATAGGGAAAAAATGTGTTAAGTTAACTTTGGATGTCTTAGCAAAGGGAAGAGCCAAGGAAGAGCTGCTATCACGTCAATGATGACGACGGCTAGGGACTCGGAGGGAATACTATCATATACATGAAAGGTATGGGCAAGAATAAATGTAGCGTACTTAGATGAAGGTGATATTGTTATCCAGGAAATAAGACGAGTCTACAATAAAAGCCACTAACCTCTCGAGTTTGGCTGCGGCCTGATCATTCCGGATCCTGAGCTACGACCTTTACTGCCTTGGGACCCACACCTCCATTTTAATCGATAAACAAGAGTCCAATCCCAGATAATAACCTCGATACGGCTACGTTTCTTCAATGCACTCCGCCTCGTATAGCTCTGTCTTAACCCGCCTCCACCTGTGCGTACACTATTTTTCTCGCGCAACATAGTCCTGATCCTACATTCCTAGGTGAGAAGCATGCGGTTAATGGCAACGCAAATCAATCATTAGTTGTCTTGCATCGAAAGGGTCAGATGGTTCGTCAATACGGGTCTCAGTTGACTGCGTCTTCAGAGGAGGCCAATACAATCTGACGGATCGATGTGTAACTGAGACGTCGTCTTCATCCATATCTGAATAACGTGTCGATAGAGCAGAAAAGCCTTTTGGATGATAGCCAAACTCTAAGCAAAACGCCCATCGAGAGTTGACCTAAACTCCGAGTCCGCCATCAAATGTTCTAACTTCTAATTACGGTGATGAGAGGACAGTAATGATATAAATGTTATCAGTAATAAAAGATAATCACACGGTGGAACTAAATTGGAAATACAAATACATTCCAAGGACATCCCCATCACTTGCCTACTGCGCTTCTTTTGTGATATCATGGACTCAAGTTCGAAACATCTTGATGGCGACTGGTGCTTCAAGCTAGGATTGAAACAGGTGCCATGACAAAATTCGTAACTGGTCAGCCAGCGGTGTCTTGACTTGTGTGGGTCAAGAGATATACGGAGGTAAAATGTGTGACATACTTAAGTGAAAGCCCTTACAATACCATCGTGCCCAAGCAAGAAGCAAGCTGAATTATGATCACATTAACATGTTCCACCTTTGCGTAATTGAATGCGAGTGGCAAAAGTAGCACAAATTCGTCACTAGCCCCCCTGCGTGGGAAAAGTTTGTGATTACACAAGCAAGTGTTGTTTTGTTACTTTCAGTCCCCACAGACGCCCCTAAAGAAGGTGTCTTTAGACCTCTTCCTCCACCAACAACAATTTTTTTTCCAATGTCTCAAGAAACTCCAATGACTACAGTTGGGTTGTCGACGATGACTGGATTAACAACTGCACAACACAAATTATCTGCATCTCCTTCTCGTCCTACACACACACTCTCCCCCATTCCTCTTCACTCAAATCGTGCTGGTTCTCGATCGCCTACATCGATACCATCAAGTCCTACATCCATGTATGTTTCTGATCCACATTAAAGACCGGTTTCTTTAATTCACGTTGTTATTAATTATTTTTTTTAGACGTTCAGCGTCTTCGGCCATATTTGAACGAGACATTGAACCATTAGTACTTCCACATGCACATCATTTAAACCCGCATCGTACCCCACGCAGCACTCAGATGGAACACAGCGTACCCAGTGTCTTGACCGAAGCGGCCGCAGCTCTTGCCTCGATTGAAACTGGCCAAACCATAGCTGAAGGAATTTCAATCTTGACACCACAGACCCAGTCCCCGCCTTATGGTTCAGCATTAGGGATGGGTTTACCTATCAGTCCCAATGGTCAAGGCGGACCTAGTTTTGGTTTTGGAGGACCTGGAAGTACAGGTTTTAGAACACCTGCAGGTGTCGGTAGTCAAAGCAGGAGCCCTAGCCCCTCCCGAGCAACTTCTACTCTGCCGTCGCCTGGTCCAACTTCAGCGACATCTAGGCGAACGCCTGCTACGTCTCCTCTTCCTTCGCCTTTGAATGCAGCGTCACCATTGCCAAGCGTACCGATCATGTCCTACGGGGTTCCAACCCCGCGTCAGCACCAGACCAGTAGTACACCACCTTCGTCATACTCTCCGCCTTTAGCACACACATCGCCTTCGCTACGTACTTCCCACCCTCCATATAACGATGGAGGACATGCCGAAAGTCCTAATCTCCTTCCCACGTCGCTCTTACACATTGATCCCTCGTCATTGCCACCGCCACCAACACGTCAAAACCTGTCCACCGCAGCTTCAGATCCTACTAAACGTCTCTCGTTTATCTCATATTCGGATATTCTTTACAGCACTCCAATTACCTCTCTTCCTCTCAGTTCCTTGACGTCCAGCGCCACCAATACGCCACCCCCTCACCTACCTGCTGTTACAAACAATGTACCGATTGTCTTACCTAGTCCTACTGGCGGTGCACCAAGCCGGCCGCTCAGCATGTATTCATATACGGCTCGCACCGGAAAGCAGAGTCATCCATCTCAAGTACAAACCGGCGAATTTACATACCTTTCGGATGATGGATCTGTCGCAGGCACCAGGAGGCATTCGGTCCTAACACAAAGCGAGGACATTACACAACGTTTGATCGATGACATCGGTGGAGAATGGGAAAGAGAAGGTTTTGGAAAAGGTCTCGAGGAACGATTAGAAGGCGTAACGATGGCGTAATAACCATCACGGTAAAGCAAAAACAAAACTTCTTTTTACATGCGCGTTAATTCTTCTTTTTCTTTTTCTTCTGATTGTATTTGATTATGTTATCTTCGTTCTCGTCAGTTTGTTCACCTCAAGGATCCATAACCCATCTCCCTCGCCTTTTATACCCGATTCATAATCTCGGTATTTTATAGTTGTCTTGTTTCGCGTTTCTTTTCTCGTCATGCCTCTCCCTGCTCGTGATGTTATGTCTCACGTTGGTCTACCTTCCCAGTATATTCTATTCTTTCTTTGTCTGCACTGCCACGATAGTACGAATACGTTAGTCTCACCATTATATCTTATCTTAGCTTGTAGTTTTGTTATGCCCCTCCTTATTTACATGTTAGTGGCTTTGGATGCTAATCACAATTATTAAAATTTTGGTTAGGCGCGAGTTTGATTTACAACTTTCATGTTATGGCGTCGTACGTCTTATTACAATAAACAAATATCTGACGGCCACTTCAAATAGTAGATGGTGCTTGTATATTGCAAAATATTTGTCATTGCATAAAAAAAAACCGGCCAGCAGTCTATAAATATTTGAATAATTTCGATAAGCTTTCGACCCTTGATCTATTTGGACTTCATTACCCCTCTTGGAACAAAGACATGCTGTATCTAGCGAGTCTTATCTTGATTGGTACTAGACTGCCTCTCGTATCGTACCTATGTAGAACAAAAGCATTTCGCTCGCGCCGGTTTTGAATTATAGAAGAAAAAAATTGACGACTTACACAATTTTTTTGCATTGTAATAATCATCTTTTTTCATACTTGTTCAGCTTTCGCCATACCAAAAGGATTCGATGTCACAGCGTGCAAAAGATGGCCATTAGGAAGAGGTCTGTTCAAGGCCGGACACGATCCACGAGGAGAGATAGCCTTGACATCAAGAGGAGAACTTTCACACTTCGTAGCTCTGTGATTTAATATAGTCCCCTCAAACTGGCAGGGGTAAAGACCCTTCAACTCCACATTGCGCGATCGTTCCTGACAGTAGGCCAATGGATAGCCATCGAGTGTCGGGAGAGGTTGTTGAACGAAGAGTTGAGCAAGGCGGATCATGTTTTCAGTATCATCAAGAGATTTCGAAAGGTCAATCATATCATCAGCGATGCGTTGTTGTGCACAAGGATTATGCGTAGGAAGGGATGATAAGGTCATATAGGCCGACATTGCAAGATCGTTGCATTCCGTCCCGCCGTTTGCTTTAACCTATATATCCCAATGTTCGTTAGCTCAATTCTCCATTTACATAAAAAAAAGAAAAAGTTGAATTACACAAGCGTGATTCCATGGTTTGATTGATTCTATGACAATTCGTGAAAGTTGCTTCTGGACGTATGGGGCACTGGCCATATAGTTCATAAGGACGAAGGGGGCAACGAAGAAGGAATATAAGAATGAGATCATTTCTGAATAATATAAATGTAAAGTTTGACGAGCACCAGGCGAAAAAGGTATTAGAATAAGAATAAGGTATAAAGTAGTAATGGAAGCGAATGTTAAGACAGTTAGATTGCGCAACCGCGGTTTTATAATCGCCTGGGATAATCTTAATCTCACGGTGTGCCGACCGATCTGTCCATTACTCACGGGTCGATATCTTTAGTGCAAACGGCAATAAAGTCTAGATAAAAAATCCTTTTTTTTGGTAGAAAGGCTTTTAGGGAAAATGGCAAGTTTGATGTCGTTTTTGTGGGTATACTGAAAAGGTCCAAGTTTGATTTCTCATCATATTTACGGGTGCCAAACTGTTCTAAAAAGGATCATCAAAACAATGGGAGACGTTCTGCGAAACGGACATGTATTGAAGGTTAAGTTGGTAGATACATCCTCACTCTAAACATTGAAACACCTCCGCAAAGCCTCAAAGATCTAGCGTCACGAGATCCATGTACCGTTATACCATCGAAGGGTTTGATAAATAGAATAGGAATAGAGAATCAAAGCGTGAGTTTAGAAACGCAATTCCTCGCCTGCCAGCGATTGTTCCGAGCCAACTTCTCCGCGAAATATGGGAAACGTCTTCTCAGGGCTAGCTTCATTGTACATTGTATAGGCATAGGAAGAAGGAGAACCCGCGAATGTTGCTATGAGATAATGTAAATGCGCGGGGGAGACTCCCTCCTCGGAGAATGTCAGTATCAATTGGACATACGGGATCCAGCTGGAATCAAGTAGACGCCGTTTGTTTGATGTTATAATCGTTCAGGGTCCCTGTGGGTCTAATAATGGTAAACGGAAAAGCCAGTCTAGACGGGAGATGAGAACGGGTCGCACCGAGGCAAAGTTTAATGGTATGAATTATCTCCTTCAACCTACCCTTCATTGATAACAGAAACCCAGTTGAGTTGAATCCTTATGACACGACAAATCTTGCTTCCAAGGTTTTTGCATCAAGCGATGTAGGCTCCTCAGCTTACTACTGAAAGTCTGGGTATTGCGCATGCGAGTTATAAAAAGATCATGATAAAATTGAGAAGAAAAGACAATGGACGTCGTTCCTCGGCCTTGCGTGTAAACGAATTATAACAACGTCACGTTCGCTCTTCAGATCTTCAGGGCTTCAGACTTCACTTCCATCCTCAGGTGTCCTCCAAAGTTCAAGAGGTTAAATGGGTATTGGGCATTGTCTGTGAATAATTCACCATAGTGGACGAGGACATGGCCGTTACAGTTTGATCCAGTCAGTTATTGAATGCCGAACCGCCGAATTGAATCTCAGCCACTTCACTGCGAGTATACGACGGAAACAGCAACAGGCAGAGTTAATATTCGGGTACATTCGAGTTAGAGAGTCGAATTACTACAGGATTGGTTTGGAGAACAGGTAATGGCGTCTCCATCGCCAGTACCAATTTCTCCGCTTTCGCCGACATCGCCATCTCCATCATCGTCCGCTATACCTATAATCCGACCGGGTAAGTCCATTCTTAAAAAACCACCACCTCCGCAACGTAGTTTTTTCTCCCTATCCACCTTGTCAAAACTTCTACCGTCGTCTCCAAATGTCGCTTCCCCTCTCAGCACTGGTCCATCGGCTTCGAACCCCAAAGACACACCTTTGAAACGTGCTCATTTTATACTCCCTCAAATGTCGACTGTTTATCCTATTTTATCATCTAATCCTCCGCATACGCCAAATATAAAGGAAGAGAAACGTAACATTGAGTTAAAGGAAGCCGAAAGGAGACGGAAGATTGTTCGCAGTTCAAGCAGTACTAGCACGAATGCGAATGGAGACAAGGAAGAAGAAGATTGGTGGAGCATGGATAAAGTTGAAACATTCTATAAGGAATGTTGTGCCGGAAGAGAGGAATTTTCCAACCCAGTTGTTTCTACTGCATTACGGGTATTATTATTATCTCATCTGCATTGGGAAGCGTTTGCTAACTTAGTGCTGTTACCACCCTTTACAGCATGCATCAACAACCTCACCTCGCGCACTGGACCTTTCTGGAATACAACTACTACCACATGCGGCCTCGGCTCTTGCTGATATACTTTCCATAGAATGGGGTCTTCGCAAGCTGGTCCTTCGGGAATGTGATTTGACTCATTTGGTAAGTTCGTCTATACACGATTCCATAATCGTTTGTATACCATTTTAACGTCCATTCGATGGTCTAATTTCTTTTTTTAGACACTGAAACCGATCCTTCATGCACTACTCGTTACCAATTCCCTCTTGTTCTTCTCTGTAGCTTCCAACCGGAATATGAGGCTTCCAGCATTTAGACTAATAGGAGCATACATCACTAACGTAAGCTAATCTACAAGGAGCATCTCTTTTAGTAACGTAATTGATGATAACTCATATGTTCGTGCAGTCCTCTACCGTTCAGTATCTCGATCTTTCTCAAAATGTTCTGGAGAAAAAAGCAGTCGAATATATTGTCTCTGCGTTAGGAACCGCTTCACCACAGTCTGATAATGCATCCCCACCTCATACGCCCACTCAAACAGAACATTATACCTCGAATCCGTCTTCGTCGTTGTTGTCACTCAGACTCGACGACTGTTCATTGAAGCAAGCGTCACTGGAAACGCTAGGTTTATTACGATTTAATTCCTATACCTGGTTCCTTCTAATACTCTTAACTAGCTCAAACCATCCGTACTTCATCGCTGCGTAACATTTCTCTTCGACACAATCGCATTAACGCAACTGGTGCCGTCGCGCTTGCACTCATGATCAAAGATTACCCCGATATCATTCCTTCTGCATTCTCAGCTGGTGCGACAACCTCATCTACACCCTCAACATCAGTATCGGCCCAACAATCTGCACCTTTGCATCCACCATACCGCTCTAATACTCCTACGACTATCCACAACCCTTCACTTGCCAGGAAAGGCCCTCCGAATCTGGCACCACCCCCTCGACATCCAACGGTAGCTTCCCATCCATCTAATGCCGCACCTCAGACCACATATACACCTTATATACCTAAAACGAGACGGAACGCTGTTGGTTCAGCAGGTCGGTCTCCGCTTAGTTCGGTATCAACGCCTTCGACGGCAACTCCGACATCTGTGTCTACACAAGTTACCCATGCGGCACAACAACAGACTACCCGAACGACATCTATCATTTCCTCCGCTTCTTCTGTAGCTTCATCAACAGCCACGCCTTCCTCTCCTACGGGGTCAGCCTCGACATTGGTTGATAGTACAGATACTGTTCCCATCATCACGTCGTCTGCTCAAGGTGGAATAACAACGCGTCATCCCCCACCTGCACTACGATTAGGGACGACGGGAACAGGCGTTAGTCACGTTTCAACCCCGACAAGATCTATCTCCACATCATATGATCCTCTCCAGCAACCTAGTGCAACTTTACTAGATAAAGTTCGCGCGCTAGATAATTTGCCGAGATTAGGAGCCTTACGAACATTAGACCTCAAAGGAAATGATATTAGAGTAAGATCATTCTTTGAAAGCGTCTATAAATCTAACCCTGATTCTTTCGATATAGACGGGTATTGTTTATATCGCTCAAGTACTTAAACGAAATAGAACACTAAAAATCCTCAATCTAAGTGAAAACAAGATTGATGCGACTGGTTTGACGCAAATCGCAGAATCTTTGGTACGTAGCTGAAATTTCTTTTTTTTTATGTCTGGTAGTTATCTGACGTACGTTCTAGAAATATAATTCTTGCCTAGAAACACTTGATTTAAGTAAAAACCCCTGCTGCGGTCCTTCTTTGGAAGGAGTAGGTTGATTTATATCTAAGCCGCCAATTGTCCAGAAGCTTAAAATTCTTCGTTCAGATCCAACATCTCCGTACAGCATTCACCCTAAATACATCCCTTAAACGACTATTCCTCTCCGGCACATCACTGACATCCGCTGGCGCCATAATGCTTGCAGAATTCCTACCTGAAGCACAAGCGCTCCTCCACCTTGACCTGACATTGAATCCTGCGCTGGATCATGCAGGCATCCTAGCCCTAAGTGTTGGTATAAAGAAAAACTTTGTCATACGTTGTCTGGATTTGAATATCGAACCTGGCAATGAAGAGACGGCGAGACTTTGTCGTGAGATTCTGAATGTATGTATTCGGAATACCGAGGAAGCTGCTCGTGCGGCTAGTGCTGTTAGCGATGAAAAGTGTGAAGGCGTGGATGGGATGGGGCCTAAATCTTCCATTGCGCGTGCGAAGGGTGTATGGAGCATGATTGAAGAAAGTGAGCTGGCGAAGTCCGTACATAGTGCCGACGATGCTGCCCGGAAGAGTACCAAAGTAAGCAAGATACGTTTCATAATATGTTTGAATGTTTTTTTCTTGAATTCTCTTGTTAGTCTGATGCTGGCACCGATGCTGACACTGACGTCCTCGTTCGAGCGGTGGAATGTAAACTGCAGCTAGAAGAGGTCCTAGAGCGGTTGCGGTCCAACTCGAAGACAGCTGTTTCGCATACGGAGAGACCAAAGTTGACGGTGACCGTACCTTCTACACCAGACGACACAGACGTAGACAATGAGATTATAACACGTTCAAAATTGGTCTTACCGCTTCTTGTCGCCCTCATACAATCCACAACAACAGATCCTGACCTTGACACCCGGAAGATGGAGGAGATGCTTGTTTTGAATGACGATTTGAGTGTTTTAATAAGAGACGTGGAGACGGCTCTAGTTTCGGGTATGTCGTCCGTATTGTATTGTTTTGAGAATCCCGTCGAGCCCGGCTCAATTTGATATAGGCACCACACCGTCGAGATCTCGAAGAAGTTCCGCCGCTTCTACAACTTCAGCCAACACTCTTGGACTAGAGAATGGGCACACTGTATCAGAAGAACCCTTTGAGAACCCGGCTGATGAAGGATCGCCGCCCACGACACCAAAGCTAGATAAGGGCAAGGGCAAAGCCCCACCAGAGTCTCAAGAATCCTCACCGGTCTTACAAAAACTTATTATGGGTTCTAGTTTCTCCATCGCCGATTCCGATGATGAAGATGAGGAAGAAAAACTGCGTCGAGCTGAGCTTGAAGAGGAGTTGCTCAAACTGCAAGAGCAGGGTGTAGAGATGGTATCGCCAACGGTGGATAGGCATGTGTATCGCTGGTTCTGATGGACTATATTCGTGTTGTGTTAAATATAATGCTATTTAGATCACGTATTCTATTGGAGGAAGAAGGCGAGATCTTCCGTAAAGGTCAAGCCCTATTGAGCGAGGCGGAGATGGATAGTGAGTACGCGGGTGAAGAATTACGGCAGGGTGTATGTACATGTTTCATTCCTTATTAAGTTATTCCCCTCTAACCATTCTTCTCATAAGCTTCTGGAAGCGCAAGTGGAGCGCCCGCCTGCCCGACAACTGTTAGAGCCCGAGACGGGCTTCGACGAGAATCATTTGATGATTGAAGGAGAAAATGATTCCAATTCCAATTCCAATTCAGTACCAACGGTGACCATAGTAGAACCATTACGCTCCCCGACTTCTCCTACGCCGCTTAGCCCAAGGACATATCTTGTACGGCAACGGTCAAACGGCTCGGAAGTGTTCAAATAAATAGACCTTCCTCAATCACCTATTATTTACTTTTGATGCTGGGGATAAGCTTAATAGGTAGATTTATTCATTTATATCCGGAGGTAATTCGATTTCGATTTAAAACATTGTTATTATTTTTTTACAACAAGCAAACACTGGTGTAGCTGTTCATCATTCGCGGGACGCTTCTGTTATACCCAAACATTCATAAGACAATCTAATATATCACCCTTATAATTTAGTATGCTATTTTATGAGTCTGTTAGTTGCTTTCTTTGACGGAGAAACGCATCAAACATACGTGCAAGGTCAAATGCTGCTTCTCATCCATGGTTTGAGAAATATCTGATATCAGATCCAATAAATAATGTATGGTCCCATCCACATAGTCCATGATTGATCCATATTCGCATGCTTTTCTTCGCTTCTCGCTTGTTTTTTTCTTGATGTTTTCTGGCTCTTTTCTATATAATCTGCGTGTCCATGGATCCATGGATCTTCTTGATGTTCACAATTTGGCAATCGGCTCCTGCTGCGCAATCTTCCCCAATAATAAAAATATCATTGTCATAGATGATCCCACGATATATGCTTGCGTCGCGTAAGTCGTTTCTTGTTTAGAGATCCGATGATCACAGGTTTCGACGACCTATTCGGAAAGCAAAGCATAGCATAAAGATCGCGTATGAACGTATCACGTTAGACGGCTGCTGGACTTGTTTCAAATGAGAATGAGAAATGTTGATCAAGAACCACTAGGTTTGAAATAATTACCGGTTCTTCGTTTTGAGAACTGAGGATTTCCTATGAACGAGGGGAACAATAGGGAATTAGAAGATAGGTACATAATTCTTTTGCTTGGAGCCGAAGATGTTCGTCTTTGAGTTTGTTCATTCGGATCTATCATCACTAAACGGCGCTTTTGATCTGGTTGGCAAGTCTACTGTAATCTCCTTTTCAGAACGAGCTGAGAGGCGAAATGATTGGTTGAGGAGGAGTCAGCTATTTCTGTCTTCCCAGAGTTTATAATAGCCCTAGGAATAACTTTAAAAAAGGGGGGATAGAAAGAGAAAGAGAAGGGACACCGTACCTAGATACGATGCGCTGTGGCTTTTGTCGGTGATGCATAACAAGATCAACTCGCGCCACCTAATCATAAAGGATACAGTTGCAAATCTTATGGTCTGTCGACAGTAGGAATACCGTGACTAGCATCTTTGTAAGTTGTTTTCTTCATACTCCTGCGTTGATGCTTCGCTGATCCTGTCAAAAGCTTCCAGGGTATTTGAGGACGGCAAGATTAGACGATGGTAAACACGCTCGAAAATGAGCTTATAGAAGATAATAATATGATCATCTGGAGGGTAACGATCGTTGAGGATGAAGAGGAGATGAGTAGGTCAACCAAGTCTCCCTGAACTACATTCGGCATGTCCTAGGAGAGGAAGAAATCGTTATTAAGAAAGAATATGAATAAGTAATGAAAGAGGGGGAAACATACCGCAAGCTAAAGCTAAAAAGAACATGTAGTGGAACAGCACAGTCCATGAAGCATGAGGACGTCCCGGTGACTGGCTAGCCATTAGTCATAGTCACAATCGCGTTATAGTGTGTTCACATTTCTTTCCATTATGCTCATTCAATCGCCTCCCAGAATGCCGGGCATTTCAACACCACCTCCACCCCAATCACCAGCCACATTCGAAGATGTGGCAAATTCGGCAGGTTATACTCCGGCCGTACTTGCCGGCTTTGAAGGTAAGTTAACTAGTAGATACCTAGGCTTTGTATGCGTACGCTGACAGGGTGGGATTAAGGTGGAGTCACCACAGAAGCAAATTATGCAGTTGCACTCGTATATCAATACGAGGATATACGAAGTCATAAACGAGATAGCGAGCTTATCAAATCCGGGAGAGGGTTCGAGGGATGACTGATTTACCCAAGTGCATTCAGATGAATATGACATGAATGATATAGTGAAAACACTACGGGATTTAGTTACCATGGGGCAGCATTTGGAGGAGTGTATCGAACATATGGAGCAGCGTGTAATCGCAATGGATGAACAAGTCACTGAGGCGGGGATATGGGCCGCCCAGGTACTTTTTTTTACATTAAGTTGATGGATGATGGACTTATGCTCAACATAGTCACCTAACTGGATTCGATATGAGTACGAGATTATCGAAAGGCCATCAGTCGTCATATTGGCTGTAGCGTACCACTTGATTGAAAATGCAAGTCAATTTGATTCAATTTCATGATTGTTTCAACTTTAATTAGCATTTAAATCGGTCAATCTCTCCTCAGTCTTTAATTCGAACATTTACAAATTTTAGTATTAACTATGTTAATCCCCTTCTTTTCATCATTTTATTGACTCTGTTCTATTATCACTTTTTCTCTTCCCATTAAATCAATGCGAACTCTTTCAAAAATTACAGTACGATATAATACATGACTACACGAATTAGTTCGCCCTACTCAAATTTCAGTCATAGTTTTTCTGTGAGGACCAACATATGTTGGAATCTGAGCGTGCGAGCGTTGGTCTCGCTCGGACCGATAACGGGGATACTACGCCGCCCCAATTATTTTCCTATATAAAATTTTATCTCCTATTGTTGTTCTTCACTGTTTGTAGCCCTTACCTACCAAGCTGCAATATTATACCGTTTATTCGTGACCGTAAAACCCAACAACATAGCCATATTCCCAATCATATAGCCGCAAAAGAGATCGAGAATATACAATCGAGTCGACTATATATTTACAGCCGTTTCGGGTACGCAAGAGGGTTGTTTACAGCCTATTTACTAATTAAAAAACCGCCTTGCGTACCCGAAACGGCTGTAACTCAGACCACAAAGCACACGCATCAAGGAATCCTCAATGTTGTCACCAACAACACGAAACATGTATCATTCCCCGCCGACTGCAGATTATGCATCCCCCACTACAATTTTGGGAGACCATAATATAACCACAATTATCTGTAAAGGCAACCTTAAGCAACCTTACCCGTTTCAACGCATGGTCCAAGTTTCGCCACCGAAACTTGACTCGACACAAACACGTCTTCTACTCTCAAACTCAGGTTTCTTTCTTTTTCCGTATGCACTTAAAACATATAAAAACCCGACCAGTAGATAGTTATTTCCGGAGCTTCGAATAAACGAAGATTCAGAACTCACACTCTTTATACTTTTAAGTCCTTCGTCTGTTCGCTCAACGGCAAGCTCACAAGTTAAGCTATTATCATTTTATTTATAGTATCGAAACTACACCATTCTTCTATATTTACAATTAGATCTCATGAAAGATAATCCGTGATGAATCTGAGAAGTTCTTTTCTTGATTCACCCTTTTCCTCCCACAAAGTCTGAAACTTCCGTTGGAACTCTTGTGCATTATTTCTCTTCTCTTCTCCGTCAGAACCGTGAAGCTTCTGCAGGATATCACGAAATTCTTCTTCAATAGCATCCATCGTACCTCGTGGAGTAATTCCCCTGTATAGAGGCTTCAACCCGTTTTTTGTACGTACTTCCATTAACTCGTACGCCACGTTGAGTTTCGTGCTTATATAGGCAGCGTTGAGAGGTTGATCAGTATCCACGGGCCAAGCAATCCTGTTTGACTTCATGTATTATATTCATCCAAGTTGTTGTGGAACTTACATCGGTATGCCATTGCTTAATGCTTCCATCACACTATTCTGTCCGCCGTGGGTCAAAAACCAACCGGTGGCCTAAGGCAGGATGTCACTTTAACAATGTTTGGGCAATATACATATGGTACTAGCCGGATGTTTTAAGATTATGTTTTGGGGTGCCCAAGGTGTAATAAGCACACTGTCCGATAGTGTCAAAGTCGATCGCAAAGACTCAGGCATAACTGCTCTTAGATCGCTATGAGAGAGTAACTAGAACTGAATCAATACCAGATGCGTGGGGGATGTCTGAAAAAAAAAAGTCCTTACCAGCGGAACATTATTTTCCACAAGTATCTCAAGAATTTTCCAAACTGCATCAACGTTGCGAGGCCAAAATATTGAACCAAACGAGATCTAGTACGATGAAAAGTTAAGATGGGAATATAATTGAAAAGTCGTTCGAGTTACATAAATGAGAGAACGTTCCCCATGTATAGTTAACATTTTGTCTAAAAAGGTAGTAGTAGCCAAATTACTCGGAGACGGTTCTCGGCTGATTTGATCGGGTGTGGTTAAGCCTAAGGGTCCGATAGCATATAATCGACGGTTGGTTTTCGCAAGGTGGTCCGTAAGGGCTGCAAGACCTTCGGACTCGTAGATCCGATTACTTGTAGTAATGATGCCATTACACCGCTGGAAGAAGCTGTTTAAATTATGTTAAATTCCCGTAGTTGGCGGCATATTCTGGATACTCTTACTCGTAACTTCTGGGACCCATGTTCAAATAAAAGTCCAACATCAGAGGCTATAAATGACATCACTAAATTATCATCACGAAATTTTACTATGAGATAAACATACTGTTAGATGAGGGACGATTTCATAATCGTACATCGGAAATAAACCTGGAATGTGAACAACTTCACCTTTATTTGGTTCGTAGAACTTTGAAAATGATCAGAAAATAAAATTTACAACCAATTTGTTCGAGACCGCTCACCTCGGATAATATGTCGTTCAATGGTCTACCAGTTTCTCTAGACAGACGTTCAGCTTGGGCAGGAACATCCCCACGTAATATCATCCTCAATGTGAGAGCTGTTGAGCCAAAAGACAAAGCGAATACTAAAACGTTTTTAGTGAGTCGATTAACCGTCTGGATAGCTTCAGAGTTAAGAGACTATGATTGATATTAGAGAAGATTTTTGGGGTTAAATTTGACTTCTGCTCGATCTTACATCCATCATGCACATGTCAGGGGGATGCATCGGCATCAAAATCTGCCCGTTGAAAGCTGTATAGGACTTGTTTGATATTAATGTCGAATAGAAGTTTTCAAATTCCTGGACAAAGCAGTGAAAATCATCATCTCCAAAAGTAAGCGGTCCCATCGGGATAATTCTAATTAATTTTGTGAGATAACAGTCATACTTTTTACATAAAAATACCTTAAATTATTTGGCAAAGCATCATCTTTTTCGTCCATGATATACTGTTCCACATAGCCTAGAAACTTTTTTTGCACAACCGGGGCAATAGGAAATGTAATAACGAGATTAGGATTTTCTTTCAACAATTTGAATGCAACAGCGAGTGCAGGTATAAGATGACCTCCAAAACAATAGTACATGATTGACTTGTAATTCGCTGACTTCAAAAAAAAAAAGACTCACCCCATCCTGGTACAATAACGAAGAGAATATGTCGTGCGGGGAACTGGGCCATTGGGTCCTTTGTGCTTGGTTGAAACTTAGTCTGAACTTTTTATAAGATGGCGTCCTTCACCATACTAATGTTTTTCACGGACAGCTCCAACACCGATCTTCTCTTATTCAAAAAGAGGCGAGGTTTAAGCGATAATGGGGCCGGAAATTCAATGGCTGAACGTGTTCTGATGTTGGCACTAGTTTGCATTGTATCGTTTGATAGATAGTAAGATTTGGGTCTAGAAGGTCGGCGGTTGATCTGGTCCGGCGTATTAGATTCAGCAAGAATCGTCCCCAATGAATATAACCATTAGGTTCACGAGGAAGAAGTTGTTGATTATGAAGTACTAAATACGAATACGTTGTGAAAAGAATACCCCGTGTGTCATGTGATCGTCGAAGCTCAGCAGCTTCTGACAAACTTTGTTTTTCGAAAGAATATATCCAATATCTCCAAAATAACCACTTATCAACAGGGACAAGGGGATGACAAAGCTATCAAGACATAAGCCACGTTCCACCACCGACAAAAGCCAAGCTTTCCACTGGACCCCCTTCAATAGGTCCATGCACGATTACTTTCTGCCTTGTCGTCAAATGAATTTCACCTTTACCAATGGAACCCCAAAATTCTGTGAATCCGGTCACATCGGATGCGCGCTCAAATTCAACTCTAAGTGCATAAAGGGCTGTTGCTCCTTTACTTTTAAAGCGAGGAACGGCGACATCGGTATTGACCAATAATGCAATGGTCTGAGCAGGCATATCAGGGTTGCTTCGGTATAAAGCCTGAATTATATATTTGGAGTAGATTTCGGGAGCGTCAGGGATGTCAGGTGTGAGTATGGCAGCTAGGACGTGAGATGAACCAGAGTCCGCTTTTAACGTTGGAATAAGGTCCAATTGTGGACGTGATGAGGGAGGTCGCGCTTTCGAGTTGGTGGAGACCTTTTCTGCTGTTGAACAGCATAAACCTGTAATAAAGAATGGGGTCATATATCTGTGGTTACGCATTTTAGGACATACCTTGAATCCTCATGACCAAACGACCATCAGAGGCGTAAACAGCTCTTCCATTGAGAGCTGAAAGTTGGACACCGATCAAATTACCAGGCTTATTAGGCGTTTTTAGTGAGCAAAACAAGAGATGTTTATATGAAAAAGTAGGGCACCTTCATTGAGGAAATCATTTCAGAATCGATATCAAATATTTTGTCGCCTTCAGCAGGTTCCTCTTTTAACACCTGGCTTGTCCACGCTAGTTCAGAATCTGCAGCCTCCGGTGATTCTAGTAGCATTAACTGAATAGAACAGCTGTTTTTTCCCTCGTTTGACGCCGTATCAGAGCCGGGTTCTATCGCAGGTGATTGGACATTAGATGATTCAGTGAAACTTGAAGTTCGTTCTTCGGTGTAACTTTCTTCAAAGTAGAAATTCTGCCCGTGCATAGATTGAGGAGACCTAATGTTGGGTGAAAACCCCTCCATGTGTCCGATTGTCATATGCCCTGAAAAGACCTGGTGGGGACTTGAAAGGACGTTGTAACCCATTGGCGTGTTTGAACCCCTCCATAGGCTGCCGCTTTGATGTCTTATTAATTGGGAAGGACTGGAAAGGTTACTATGAAAATCAAAGGATGGATTGAGTTCCCGGCGCAAAGTTATCGCGGCACCGGGATCGGCTCGTGAGAAGTTACCAGGAACTACCTCTTTCTCAAAGGCATTCACATGGAGTCGGAAGCTCTCGACATGATAGATTATCTTCCTGTCAAGTGCCTTGATAGAACGTTAGCCAGGATTATGAACACGGATCGTTTTTTTTTAGTTTACTTACTGGAGATTTGAACCATAGGGAACGAACGTCCTGGTGCTCATCAGCACGAATGGCTTTAGGAGCTGTGTGAATGACAGTATATAAACCATCTTCTAATATGGACTCCATATTCCAAGATGGCAATAAATCCGATGAATAATCTACGCAATAATTTTTTTTAGTTCGGAATGCGTGTTCAACAAATGCAAATGTCCCTTACCTTCACCGCCTGTTCGAATTTTTCCAAGAAGCTTTCCTTCAATAGAGCGAATATGCCAGGTTTGAGCCGTAGATCGTATTTGCATTGCAATGATATCCCCAGCCTGATATATAATGTGTAAGTGATTTCCCCACAGATAATGACGAGTGGAAAACGTGCCTGGAGATAGGAGAAGAGCTCATGTTGATGATCAAAGACCGCCCCAAATTGTTTTAATCCAAATTGACATTGAGGTACTTCCTCAAATGCATGACTGAGCCATGCCAGTTCTTTGTTGTCCCGAAGTACGACCTCAGAAGAACCATCATTTTTGAGGATGACTAGATAGAATCGACATCGGCTCTCTTTACGGTTAGTAGGATTTTGTGCATATGTTACGAATTGGAAAGCGGCGTGATCAAATGGATTCATTAAAGGAGGGGTTTTGAACCATATCATAGTATCTCCGTTGTTGTCTATACACTCAGAAGGTGCTTCGACGATAGTTTCGATAGTTGGAGTAAGAGCTGGCAATTATTGAGTTAGTAGAAAAGAAACAATGGGAAGATAAACTCTATACAAGAAAATTGAATGACAAGACGTCCATGCCTTGCATGGTTGGTGGTTCCTTTGGGAGCGCAAAGGCGAACACCTATAGCACCTCCCGCCTTTTTGATTGCAACTTATATTAAGGTTCTGTAAAACGGTTATGGGTAGAGGTTCAACATACCGCAAGTGTCGACAATGCTCCAAACCCTTTAACCAAGTAAGGGCCTTTTGAGTCAATAAAATCATGAGCGTCAGCATTTATGACGTGACTTTCTCGGACCCCTTCAGCTTTAGGTTCTGTCGCCGTCGAAGAATCTAAAACAACGATCTCAAAACTGCATGGCGATTCTTCATATTGCGCTTTTTCGCCTTCTGTCTCATATTTGGCTGTTGTGAAAAGCTGAGCACCTTCTAGCCTTTGAACAGTTCGAAGATCAAAAGGCTAAGACAAGTGTGCCAAACCCTTCATTAACACACGTTTTTGACGTAAAGATATATAGGGGAATGAATACCTGTGTAGTAAACCAGATTTGTTTGTTGACGTTATCATCGACACCGCGAAAAATGCCTTCTGAGAGAGAGGCGATTGTATAAATGCCACCTTCTGGAACGAAATCCAAGCTCCATGGGTTCCAAGGAAGAGCTAAAAATACAGCATTGAACAAGTGTAATACGACAATCTCTCGGGAAGCACATTACCTCTTGATGGATTGGGAACAGGTTTGGCTGTTAGCCGTCCTTGGATAGATCGGAGATGCCATCCTGCAAAGGGAGCAGTTATTTGTACTCCAATAACATCCCCAGGCTATTATTAAATCTGTTAGTTTTTGAAAAAGCGTATAGACTTTTGAACTTGCTTGAAAACGTTTAAAAAGCTCATGTTGAGAGTTGAAGACCATTCCGTACTGTTTCGTTCCGGACCCGGAGAGAAAAGTATCATTCGCATGGCTAAACCAAGTGATACGTTTACCACCTCTTAATGACTGAAGACCTTTCTCATTAGCGAGAACGATCTCAAACCAACAAATTGCTTCTTCTGCTGTAACGGCATGGGTCGATTGTGTTTCAATTTGGAAAGCGCAATAACGGCTCAAATCGCGAAATCGTGATGTGTTGAACCATAAATGGGTTTTAGAATTGGGGGGCGGAGAGACGAGAGCTGGTGGAGTACTAGCGAGTACTTCGATATGAAAGTGGGAGGGCGGCATGAGGGAAAGCTTCACGAACTCGTGTGGGCTCGACAGGAACAAGACACGCGTTTATATATTTTATTAGGATCTCCATAGCTGACATGTACTAATAGCAGAAACAAAAAACCTAAAAGGGTTACATCAGGACGATATTCGCACTAAAACTTAGAGTACCACTCACTTGATAATCTGGTCTGCTGATCGTTTTTTCTTCTTTCTTCATTTGGAATTACAGGGTAGGATCCTTGAACTTAAGCAAATCTACCCATATCAGGGTGATCTTATTGGAAGTTAATGACAGGTAGTCCAAATTGGCAAGAAGAGTGTACAGACCCTTCCTTAGTGTTGAAGGCTGAAACCCTAACATATCGGCAGTCTCCACATATCTATATCCTATGATAATCGATAATCTGTTATCTCCCAGTCTTTTTCGTTCAAGCAGGGCTTAGGGTGTATGATAGCGTCTCCCGGCAAGGTGTGTGACAAACGTCTGTCACGTTAGATATTGTGAAGTGTCCATATCCGACAACTAGCGTTGACTACTTATTCCAATCCTTTGGTCTAATAATGTGTGAAGGTAAGCATAAGCAATTGCTGCTACAACCGATCACTCGTGATCTAACAGGATCTATAACCGCTGAAGGCATCAATCAAAATCGATGTCTGTCTTGTCGTCTTTTATGTAATGGTGGACGCGTCGGATTGGATGATTTACAAACAACCATTAGGCGTATTTATAGAAAAACTGGATATTCGGAGAAAACCAAAGTCTTGCGAGAGGCGGGTGTCGCTGTGCATGTAGTTTTGCCACTGTCTTTGAACGGGATGTACGTATTTTGTGCCTATCTTCATCCTTTTGTCTTTTCACACAGGCACATCAGTGGTCATGTGATATGTGTTTTTTGCGCGTCAATCAAAAGGTTAATCTCAGTCGTTTCTCCAAAGACCTTTTCATACTCAACCGTGCCCTAAGCGTTGTCGTCAGGAACTTTCATCTGGGCCTTGTGTAAAACGGCTATGATTTTCCCTGTCAAACAGGTTAACGTACCTAGGTACTCACTCATCCAAGCGCTCATGGTCCGTCACCGCGTAAATGGGAACACCGTTTAATGGTTGCAGATAACTTTCATTGCCCACCTGGAATATCTGAAGTCGAGGAATGCCTCCTATACGAAGTACTCGGAGGTAAGAATACCTGAGAGGCATAAAGAAGTGCTTCAATCGAGCCATATCCCCGGGAGTTGCAGAATGTGGATATTCCTAATTCAATTACTGACAACCTTACTGTTTGGACATCCAAAATGCGGAGATATTAAGTGCAGAAGTTTACCAAAATACAAATGGATCAGAAGTGCGGCAATTAAAGATCATATGGGACCACGGACGCTGAAGTACCTAAAACATTAGGAGCGCTTGTGGATGGACAGGTAAGACTAATAAAACTCTATCAGGGTTGAAAGCCCTGAAAGTCCAATAGCGAAGAGTCGCGAAAGCGAAATAAGATCAAATTTTACTATCCAAACTAGAAACGATTTGAACGCACACCATACATTCAGACCGAGACACAGTATACGCATATGATATTAGAGAAAGCTTGAGAGCGTTTTAAATAATTATAATAAATGTTATACGTATACAATAAATAGGAACCTGTTACAAATAAGCGGCTTGATCATACATCGCGATTAACGAGTCCGGACACTCGCCAGACGAACGCTCGTTTGGCAAACGAAAACCGGTCCAGAACAAAAAATACGGCATTTCGTATTAACCGTCTCCAACCCCTATTTGAATTGATAACAGTGGTTAAACCTTTTGTTGTTCCGATTACTCGTCTCCCAATAATATGACGGTTTGTAGAGTATGCTGCGAATATCTCGTCTCTCTCAGGTTTAGGGGAATCGGAATGTATATGTGCATGAATAGCCTGGGCTGCAGCTATGGCATCGCAAATACCCAGGTTCATGCCTTGGCCACCAGTGGGTGAATGAATATGGGCGGCATCTCCTGCTAGTAGAATATTGGTGTTACCGATGGTAGAGTGATACTTATCGGCCTGTGCCACGCGAACTCGGTAACGTGAAGCTGAAATAATGGATGATATAGTTATAGGCGTCGGCCATGGATTTCGTTCGTTAATAAGTTTTTGAAGTTCTTTAGATGGGTTTTTGGGAACATCGGCACCATTCGGAAAATTAATCCCTATACGCCAGAACGGACCATTACCCTCGTCCGCTGACCGAAGAGGAAGGAGGAGTAAGAATTTATCAAGGTGTATAGTTAAGGCGTTCCGCGAGATTTTTTCGGGAAGCGGTTCTTCTAAAAAGAGGTCGGATAGTACAACAATCAGTTCGTAACTCCCTTTGGGATCGTCGTATTGTTTGCCAGTGAACGGATCGGTGAAACTTATGCCCGCCGTAGTACGAACCTTGAGACGATCATTAATTTACAAGCATCCAAGAGGCAAACCTAGCTTACTATAGAGTGAATCCCATCAGCACCCACAATGTAGCTCGTAATAATACTTGTTCCATCTTCAAAAAATACCGTCACGTTGTCAGAGTTGTCGATAGGTTGAATGCTGATAACTTTCTTGTTCAAGTGTACCGTTCCGCCTAGTTTTTCAAATTCTTCCACAAATATTTTTTCTATTAGTTCTTGGGAGATTAAGAGACTGAACGGGAACTGAGTGTCCTGTTTCAATAGACTAAAGTCGACTGTAAGTAATTCTTCGGTTTTGCCGCGCATAGTGAAATGGTCTGCTGGCGTTCCTTTGTCGATCACAGGTTTGGCGAGGTTAAGGGTTTCTAGAACCTAGGGATAAAAAAGTCAATGTAAACGGTATTTTTAAAATATTAATCAATGTACCTCTAACGTTCGTGAATGTACTATAGAAGCCCGAGCTCCTTTGTGTAATGCAGATGACCCATCGACAATAGTGACTTTAATATTTAGTTGATATAGAGCGATAGCTGCGGCGAGGCCAACAGGACCTGCACCTATAACCAGAACCTGAGTTTCGTGAGGGAAGGACATATGGGATAAAGAGCGAAAAAGGGGAGTGTTAGCTATATTTATATGTATCAGAATCTCCACATGATATATTTATTGATGTGATATCAGAATTGCTTTAGCCTCCGGAGTAATTATTAATGATGATGGTGCTGTTTGTTACCTTGTGTTTCGGGGAAGAAGTAACAAAACCCATACAAAACGGCCGTTTTTCCAGGCTGAAGCGCACGTATACCATGGGTTCAAGTGGAAGCCGCAGCCTGGTATCCTTTCATTGGTGCTATAAATATGGATAAACCTTTTTAAGTTTGCGCAGGGATAAGTATCATTCAAGATTGAGTTTTGTCCGAGATTACAAGTTGGTAATATCGTATGAATAATCGAGGGAAGAATGTCAAGTGAAGGGAGATTGATTATATTATATATCACGAAAAGTGTCTGCACCCTGCTATGCATAGAGAAATGTTTTTTCTTTTCTTTTTGGAAAGCGGCGTTTGTTTCCAGGTATTCTCATCCGGTGAGTAAAGTTGGGCTTGTCGCCCGAGGATCAGGCTTTCATAACGTCAAGCCATTTGCCTCTCCCTTTTAGTGTGTACGAATAAATTGATTTACGCAAATTCGTAGGTTTTTGTAAATTCGGGATCACTTTCGAGCTGACCCGCTTTTGGTTCGACTTTTTCTAATACGAAATTCTTCATCGTGGAGTGTCCCAAGTCAGCAGGAGTGAAGCGGGATAACATGTCATCTGAAGATGGAAGTGGCGTGGTTCGGAACTTGTCAAATCCAGGAATTGTATAAAGAGTCTTGATATTGAAAGGTTTTGGAAACTCTGACTCGTTTACGGACCTCCATCGTGAATTAACTATCGCTATATGGACATTCAGACTTTCCCGAAGTTTTACGTTGGCAACGCTAGCGGATTCAAGCTCCTCTAAAATAATTGCTAATCACCAGTTAGTTGTCAGGGAAACAAACCATGATCAATAAAGCCGACTTACTTTGAATTTTCTTAGCGTTTTCCCATCCAGCTCCCAGTTGTGAACGAAGATGAAGGATTTTTACAAAAGCCGGGTTAAACGTTTTCTTGAAGGCTCCATCTTTAAAGAAGGGAATGACAGGAGAAAACGAACCCCAATCCAAAGTGAGAGCGGTTTTGTCAACTTCAGCGTTGATACGGTTCTGATAAAGAGGTTGAGCAAGCACTTTTCAATACAAAATCAGATGAAATCGAACATTAGCCTTATTCAAAGCCTCATCGACTTGATCGAGTTCATACTCTGGTTGGTCTGGCAATGCCTCTTTACTTGGTTGGAATCCCTAGTGTCAATAGTGTTAGTTAAATTTGAAAATGAGAAAAATAACAACACATCTTACTTTAATATTGATATGACCAAAACGATACAAAAGGGTCTTTCGAACATTTGGTATCACAATCTCAGGATCTATACCAGCTATTGAACCTCTTTCTCTCATAAATTCACGCAATTCCGTAACGCGTTCGATGAATGTTCCATCGTACTATTTGTCAAAACATTTTTTTAGCATGGAAATGAGACACAAAAGAGGAGATAAGATACCATAGGAAGAGCCAAGACTGATCATTGATTAAATAACCCTAAAAATAAGGAGTGTAATGCAACGTACAGTGGGTATGAGCCGCGGTTCGGGAAGCTCTCAAGGGATGAGGGGTTGAACTGGTAGGATCTTTTCTAGGCACGCGCGTTGAGTCAGGACGGGAGTACGTGGATTGCCATCTCCGTCCATCACCTAATCTGCCGAGTCTGCGTAAAGGAAGTGAAGACATGGAGGAGGGAAGTGAAAAAAAAACAAACTAAAAATAGAGACTCCGCGCAGTTTACATAAGTTATTCGGCGCTAAGGTTCTCTGCTTTTGCTTCCGACCACTACAGTTATTTATATTCAAGTTAACAAAGCGACAATGACAATTTGTTTCTTTCCAATTAACCCCAACATTCTTCAAACAACCTTCCCTCTTTTTCCAACACTTTCACAAAACTTTTCGCTGTCTCTTTGGTATAATCACCGCCTGCAACGGCAGCATGTTCAATAGCCTGTTTGACCGCAGAAGGCATTTTATTGGAGGACCTGGAATGGTTTAAGCTGACAACCTTCTAAATGATATGTTTTACTTGCCCGCAGATGTATAATATTCCTTTTTTCTTCCCAAGAATCTCCCAGACATGCTGTGCGTCCTCTTCAAGAAGATTTTGAACGTAAACCTTCCATATATTATCCTTTTTAACTTGATCGCTTTGAGATGAGTCTTCCCGTTCTCGCGAGAATGCCACACGGTACTTCAAAACTCCCCGAGAAGCATAGTCCTTCCATTGATTTTGATAGTAGTGATCATGACGAAAGGAGCGACATCCAAAATATAATATATTTTCTGAAAGTCAAAAGAAAATCACTATGAAAATACAAACATTGCGTGAACAGTTAACTGGCTGACCTGTTTTGCCTTCTGAAACTCGCTCTTCCAACAATGCTCTTATTGGAGCAATCCCTGTTCCGGGAGCAACGCAAATAATGGGGGTATCTGCGCTACTTTCTGGAGGTCGTAATAACCCAGATCTTATTTTAATAGGGATCCTGGTACCTAATGAACGTTAATAAGGGGAAGAACACGAAACAGCATGTATACGATCTACCTTCATCAAGTTCCGCCAAATATGAGGTACAAACACCTTTACGGGGAGTTCGTAGTTTAGTTTTGTATTGGACAATTGCTATGCATAGATGTATTTGAGTAGGATGGACCTGAAAATAATAAACTACTGTCGGAATGAAGAGCGTAACATATTTTTTACCTTTGATGAACTGGCAATAGAAAATTCTCTAGGCCTTAGCGGGGGGAATATGTCAAATATATACTCCTTTGGAATTTGGACAGATTTGAATTCTAAAATGACTTCTCGGATGGTACGTCGAAATCGGATACAGTACTCATAGAGATCCTCCTACAACAAAATATGTAATCATGTTATGATTTGAGAAGAAGTATTTACCTGGCCTTCCAACCCGGCAAATTCCTCGAGTTTTTCCCGTTCCATAGGATCGGATGCGAAGTGATACAAGAGACTAAAGAAATAACGGCGGGGGACTAGGTTAATATCGAGATGACGGGTGAATAAATCTCGCAATGTTGTATATCGAGGAACGGTTTCGGGTAAAGGGGGCTCTGAAAAGGAGATTTATATAAGATAGAAATAATATAAAGAAAATTGCGAACCATCCTCTGCAGGAGAAATCTCAAAAACTTTGTCAACTACTTCAGTCCATCCTAATCCATCTAAAAGTGAGGATACATCCGACGAATTTGAGATAGGGTTGATAACAGCAATATCACCAGGACGGTAGCTGGCTTGGAATATTAGGTCAAAATCAACGAGTAATCCGCAAAGGCTCACTCAAGTATTTTTTGCGAATCAAATTCTAGATGCCGGACATCTTGAAACCACTCTGGAGAAGTGATACGCTTATTTACCGTCAAAGTGACCCAGTTATGATCAGAGGAGTCTAATACTCTTTCGTTCTCTCTCAACACTCGTTCAGCCCCATCATTATCGTTGATATCTAATTCCCTAATCCGTACCCTGGGAGGCTTAAGTTGGTTCACAGGTACGATGGTTTTTCCTTCCGGCAAAGGAGATCTCTCTAAAAGTTCTCCAAAAAGATTTTCTATCCACGGATCAAAAGCTTCTTCAATTCTGAAAAAAAAAGACACTATTCAACTGGTGTCCTACTCTCTATATATAAAGTGTAAACGCACCCGAATCTTCCAGCCTCATCGCCCTCTCCTCGTTGACAAATCGCTGTTGCACCAAGGGACATCAACCGTCGATCCAATATCTTAGCTGCCCAAGCAAACCGTTCATAAGCAGAATCTCCTAAACCAAATACACTATAGGATAAATGGTCAAGAATGGAGACAGGCAAATCAGATCGTAAGAGTGTTTGCCACAGGGGTGATGAAGACATTTGACGAGGAGGAGTACCAGAGCCTGTTGTAGAAACAATGAAAACAACTACTGATGCTGTGATAAAAGAGGACTAGAAAGATGATGAGATCAATCAGTTTAACGATGGTGGGACATACTATAGGGTATTCATCCATTCCTTGAACATTGGGAGAGAAATATCGTCGTTTGGCTTCATTAGCAACTCTAAGAGCTACTTCATAGGCATAGCCTGTCTCTGTGGCATATAGTATCAACAGTTCTCGTTCGTTAACGATGTCTGGGGCGACGGACTCGCTTGTCATCGTATCAGTCACAGTTGGTCTGTCACGCATGTAACCTCAAATACTTCCGGCAGTTCGGCATGGGCGCTTGGTAGCTTGCAGTATCCATTAGGCAACTAAGATGAAGTGTTTATCTTTTTATTCAAACACGGTTACAGACTACATAAAGAGATAAGTTACATAACATATTTGAAGACAAAAGATATCAATCTCATTCTGGTAAATCCCACGAGAAGACTTTACCGTTATCTTGACCGAAATACAACGTTTCCCTAACGAGCATAAATCAAAATACATACTCAAACGATGTTTTTTTTTTTTGAAAAGAACTTGTTACGTACCCGATAAACTTGAGAGCCGTAACTGATGATGTACGGTCTTCTTCGTCCAACCGATTTTTTAATGTTCTTAGAGTTTGGAACTGCCACTTAGCTTTGCCATCTTCGGTAGTCTCGTCCGCGTTCCATGTTCTTAACATTATGCTTCCTCCAACAGTGCCAGTCGCCAAAACACCTAGATATGACCATTCTCTTTCGTGGAACGCGAGGGAGGTAATTCTTCCATCAGGGGGTCCACCTCCCACGTCGAGTGAGACTATCTGATGACCATTGATGGTATGAAGGCATAATTTTTCTCGAGAACAGGATGCGATATAACCCTAAGATACGATTAATCAGAATATTTGTGAGGTTATTTTAAGGAAAGCTTACAGTAGATTCATTGATGGCTACAAAACTCACCGGAGAATTATGTGTAATGGAACGAACATATTGTGCTCGATTCAATTCCCATAACATAACCAGTCCATCTTCACCTCCACTGACAATCAAACTCCAAGCTCTAGAAGCTGTGATGGAAATAATTCGACCTCGATGACCGGTCAGGATATAGGATAAGGAGAGTGTTGTGTGTTCACGATGAGTTACTTTCCAGACGCGGACTTTTGAATCTGTGGACCCCGTCACCAGACTATCTTGATCTGGAAAGACTGCGCAAGAGGGATGTGCCAATTCGTAACATCGAACCATCTAATATCAAACAAATGTAGAAAAACTTTCCCACAAAAGCTTAAAAGAATCACCTTTTTATCGCTGTATATTCGTAAACTATAATCCAAAAAGTTCCACGCGACATGTTCATGAGGGTGACCCGGTACATGTAAAGTGAAATCTTGAGAGGGAAGAATCTTGTCCGAAAATACATCTACAGAGAGTTGCATTACGGGTGCTTTTATATCTTTGGGGGGAAAAGTTATAAATCAATACTCTCAGGGCGCGTGATACATCTTACCACGAATTGGTTTAGCTGATTGGGAGAGGAGATTGTGGTCTTCCTCAATTCCGTGTAAGGTACCTAATGGCAAAGTTCGAATTCCATGCATTAGCCGCGAGGGATGAGGAGCGGTGAAAAGTTTGCGAGGTGTTTGTCCAACTAATAGAATGTTAGTCATAGATTTCCAGGCGAGTCGAGATATACAACGTACAGTTGTGAATGATTCCAATGGTGGCTTCGCGTTCAACATCGTCAGCCATTGAATCCAGGTCTATAAACAAGAGTTAAGTGGGCGTTGAGGACACTCCTTTATATACCGAGCTTACCAACGGAACCCTCGTAACTTAGAGGATGGAAGACATTACAAGAGGCAGGATCACGTTGTTTACATCCCCAGATTAGATCAATCCAAGCTGGTAGATTTTCGCTGACATAGTCACTTTCCAATGCCTGGAAGAAAGCGTCAGTTTCGGCTATGAATTACCCATCAGAGCCTTATTATTACCCGTCGATGTAAAACAATAAATAGTAGAGGATCTTTTTTCGCCCATGTAGGTAGCTTTACATCGTTAATAGGTTCTCCATCATCCTTGACGCCGAAGTTAACATGAGATACATTTAACAAAAATCTTTGAAAAGGTTAAATATAAATATATTTGTTAGATAGTATCGGAAGGCTTACTCGGGACATGTGAAGAACTCAGGAATGAGTTCTCGTACGTCGGCCCGATTTTCCCCTGAAGCTGAACGATAGGCTCGAGCTATGTCAGTAAACAGTCTTTCAGGCAAGTCCCAATCACCGCCCTTTAAGTCACATTATAATTTATTGTCAATAGTAGTAAAATGTCCTCACCTGTAGTCGCTTGAACATATGTGTGAACGGTTCTAATCGCATGAGAAAATGACATGTTATCATGCTCGAACTGAAATGAGTGCCATAGTGGAAAGGTTTTTCGCCAATAGATTCTAGGCTAGTATATCGGGATATCGCCTCAACTTCTCTTGCTGGGCTCAAAATACCCATTGGTTTACGTAGACTGAAAACACAGTATGAGAATACGTGAAAACTAGTGGTAGAAAATGGACATACTCCCGAAAGGCCTCGTACGATGTGAGATCAAGTGTTTCCGACTCGTAATCTTTCAGAATCCAAGCTGAAAAAATATATGCATGAGAGAAAACATTGATAATAACTCAAATACGAACGGAAGATGGGGAATTGCGTAGCATCACTTGGTGTCCGACCGGAAGCTTGGTTTAGGATACTAAGATAAGCGAACTACCGGTAGATAGAATTGTCAACACTCGTTGTGAAATGAAACTTTTCGAAAATGATCATACATTACTAATTTCACGGGCTTGCCACCTCCTTTGAGCACTGGATACTTCATCTCTGAAACTTCCTAATAGCTTGGCACCCATTCGTGAAAGGAACGGAGATCTCAAAATTGATGGTGTAGGAACGTCTAGGGCAGGATTGGGAACGCCTTGAATAGCCATGAGTCGGCTATGAATAATTTTTCTATCCTGCTTTGAACCGAATACGATAAGCAGTGAGCGTGCGTCCTTGAAATATATCTCGAATCTAAATTTGTTTGAGAGTCGTTAAGTGTAAATTGAGACATCATAAAGCTTACCCAACGTCACGGAAGAGGAAGGCTCGATTGCTAAATCCGACGATCTGATTATAAGACCTAATTAAGAAGGTGATGGTAAGTAGGCCCGCAAAGGAACTAGAAAGAATGTTATTATACCATCTCTGAGCTCGTTGAATACCATCAAGCTCGACCATTGTACCAGGAACCGACAGTAAGTTGCGTGGAGCATCTCGAACTTCGATAACCTCTCCATCTGGGCCTTCAATCAGACCGTCAAGCATGTACAAATGAGTTTGACCAAGGATGAGTAACCCAGCTTATTTTAATGGTAAATGAGAAGAAAAGGCAAAACAGTGCAACTATCTTACGAGAAGAATCTATGCCTATAATTCTGGTGGCAGTTTTGACAGCTTCAATGACATCGCCAGGCTCCAAATCGTGCCGTACTCTCCGATAGTTATCTTCTCTTATGTCTTCAGCCAAAGCTTCCTCTAAAACACGAAGCAATGAGGTCGGGCGCTGTTTTTTCTTTTTGAAAAAAAAAGGCGTTGGATGAACTTACCATCTTCATCAACAGACAAATCATAAGTATTCATCCATGGCGGATTCTCCATTACGTAGGGTGATTGAGATTGTTCTTCGAGATCAAGTTCTTCCACACCTCTGGAGTGTTCCTCTACTACTTTAGCACTAATAATTTTGACGTTTTCTGGTTCCATCTTTTTCCTAGAACAGAACGTGAGAAATGGTTTCAAGTGTAGTATCATGGATTCTACCGTATTCGATATGGGCCCTCCGTCTCATCCAACCTCCACTTCCGTTCTGTAGACGTTGACCAAAGTCCTGGCTCCATCAGCAAACTAGTCCGCCACTGAGTTAAGCGTTGCGCCTGTCGGTGGTGTTCCTGACTACATTGACATCATAATAGGACTCATTCATGTCTGTATGTAACGGAGAATAACATACATGTCTTGCGCCATCTTCCTTAATCTTTTCCGTTCGGTGCGTGCGATAGATTTCCGCCATTCCTGTATTCGAGATACCACATTATCATACTTGTCCATTCCGTTATTGAAAGTACTAGCGGAACGTGTTTTTAAGGGCGGTGGTCGTTTTGGCTTCGAGTCGTTGCTTTTTGTAACGGGTTTTGAGCTGGGTCCGGAGTCTGAGTTTGCGTTGTCCCTCAAACGAACAAGGACAAAAAACTGAATGAGGTGATATTATTTTGTAAATAAAAAAAGGAGTAAATTGCAAACCTCATCCCTATAATTTGCTGGAACACCCAATGTGTGAGCCATCATTCCAGCCAACACAACACATTTTTCGTATATACGATTCAAACGAGTGGTTTTTGTCGATGGATTGCCCGAAGTGGCGTTCATGAATGATTTGAGAGCGTTTAATAGAAGTTCGGTTGGTTCGTGTAGCTTGAAAAGATCTCGGAATGAAGAGTTGGAAGCATGTAAGTCCATCAATTCTTCCAGAAGAACGTCCATTGCAAGATCAATAGACATGAACGATGCTATAGAATATTAATAGAATCCGATACCAAACTTCGGGCACGCACATCCATTTGAATTGTTACCGTCAGCTCTTGCAATTTCTGATAGACCGTTATGTAACACGAACAAGATGGCTGGCAGAATATGGGGACATGCGATAGGATCTGTATTTCCACCAGCTGATACATTCGCGCTCAATGAACTTTTATCATCGGTGTTACGTCCGCCATTATTGGGAACACGTCCTAAAAGTAAATCGAATGCGGCGACATGAACGCTAGGATCCCAAGCGCGAGGCAGGACGACGCGCATGACTGACCATCCACCAACAAGGTCGAATTTGCGATTGAACGCGCCACCGACAGATTGAGAGAGTGTCAAATTTATGATCATCAGCACTTGACAAGCAATTACTGGTGATGGATTTTGACCTAGGAGTAGAAGGCATATGCGTGTGACAGGCAACAAGGACATGAACTTCTCAAGTTTATCGGGCGAGGATGCAAGTAATGTTGTTACTCCTTCGAGTACTTGTTCGGCTTTTTCACGTGTATGTGTACGATCGACGTGAGATGAAGTAGACATGGGAGACACGGGATATAGACCGCGATCCATCGCATTTTGAGCTGAAATAGGGATGAGTAACGTAAAATTCAGAGACTCAAGGTACGAACATTCATGCAAGTTGACGCTTAGATACGCAATCACAGGTTTAATGCCGTCACCTTCCTTATCACCATTAATTGAATCTTGACCTTGTCTTCCCTCAGCAATTGTACTAACAGTGGAAGACGAAAAGCTGCCGAAAACGCCTTGATCTAAAACAACCATCAAGGTGCTGACGATGGCACGTCCAATATCAGGTTCATTTGCGCTGGAGCGGGTTTGAAGGACCCAAAGCAACTTCTTGACCAAGCCAAATTTACACAGATGTTGGCGAGCGTTAAATCGTTTGTACCTGCTGACCTGCAAGAGTGTTGCGAAATGCTTATAATGACTGAGTTGAACTTCTTTTCGTGTCCGGGCCCAAATGTCGAAATCCAAACCAACAATACGATAAGCGAGTGGGTTAACTATTGTCGATGCTCTATTTTAAAAAGAAAAATGTTAAAAAAGGGGACCAAATATGACTATTGTAGGTCATACTCAGGTTTTTTAAAATCCAAACCAAAGAATTCGAACAATATCTCAAATGCAGGCATATGAATGAGTTGACTCTTAGAACGTAATATACCAGCAAGTATTTCATATCCACCTGGAAAGGAATTGGAGGGTAAATGGAATTTTTTGGGGGAAAAACTCTTCATCGACTTACGGATACGTTCCATATCTTCCGAGTTTAGCCAGCTCGTCTTAAGAGCTTCCGAAAGAATTGTCAACGCACTACAGAGCGTTCGGGGCGTCTGGAGGAGAAACATTTAGTCTTCGATATCATATAGACAGATGAACTGACGTTGGCAATCTCGACGATCCTCAAGAGAATACCTGCACCTCCTATTTCCCACATACCGACGTCAAGGCATTGCGGGCGATAGGTCATTATATCGCCATGGAAAGTAATATCGTCCCAGTTGTCTTTTCTTCCCAAGCTGTTGGATCCCTGTAATCCGATATCTTCTGGGCTTTCCTCCAGTCCAAGTATGTTGTCCTCCACCTCTCCGCCCTTATGACGAACGACGCGTTCTACGATACCAGAGCTAACATAGAATAAAACTTTATCTTCCGATATGCCAGTTCCCTCGCGCAAAAGTTTAACAAGCTCCCTACGTTCCGTTTCGTATTTCCGTGCACGAGCAACTGATTCAGCCGAGGATATCGTTCCTGAATCCGAAGCACCAGACGCACTTGGTGCTAAATTGAAGGCTGAAGTAAGATTAGCTAAGGTCATCCTTCTAGAGGGCTGTGGAGGTGGAGGCCGAGATGACAAGGCTGTAGTCGTCGGAGCATTCCTATTGATGGGGGTGCTTCTTCCGACAACGGATGTTTTGCGAGGGGCAGATGTCTTGACGTTGTTTGAATCCCGGCTTGCTGTGCTGTTGGAGTTGCCAGGTCCGACACTCTCACCCTGCATGCCTTGGATACTCAAAGAAAAAAGCCAAATGCTAAGGCTTGTTGCGCTCCCGTAAGTTAAGAATCTGCTGAGTTTTTTATCCTGAAGCAGTCCCATGTATCTCGGACCCAAGTGATGTATCAATCTAGGTAAGACGTTTTGAACAGGTACTGAAAGCAAGGTCGCCGACGAGATAGCGTAAGAAAACGTGGGGGCTGTAGCCTGGGGCATGGATTGTGAAGTGAACATTGATGTAGAGAGTGCTTTTGGGAATGCAGGTACGGGAGGGAAAGCCGAAAAGGAGCTTGGAAGGTGGAGGGAAGACATGGAAGCAGAAGCAGAACTTAATTCTGTGTAAGGCAAAGCCGCAGGTGACTTTGAAGGTGTCGAAGACGGAGAAAAAGACAAAATTTGTGAAACAGAGGGAAGCGGTGTCGGATATTTCAAAGGGGTTGGTGCGGGAGAAACCTTCGGTGTTGATACGGGCGAGTGATTGGACGGCGATGCGGCAAGACTGGTAGTCGAAGAGTTTGATAGGGCGGAGGTTCCAGAGAAAAAGTTAAATCCGCTCTGTCTGGTATTCACGCTGGGATTTTCATACCCTTCTTTAGCAATACTGCTTAAACTAGTGGAAGCGGAATTCGGCAAGCCGGGAATCATACTCGACATAGGGTTTAATGTCGTCGGAGCAGTCGGGATCTTGATTTTCAGGTTCGCGTTTGGAAGACAGCCTAGTACACATGTGGTCTTTGTTTGGTCAATCCTATGATACGGCCAGTTTAAAGAATCCGTTAATGCGCCATCGACATGAATTCCTAGAGCTAGGATCAGTTATCAAATTCCAAAATCCAAAATGGAATATACTTACGGACCATATACCCTCCAGCGCCTTTCGGACAATGGACAACGCATATGTGAGTCCATCGACCCCGTACAAGAATCGATTTCTCGAGGGTTGCTGGTTGACTGACTGCGTTAGTCCAAAATTCAAGTTTTCCGTCATGTCTGAAAAAAAAGAAAATTAAACTACAGAGTTATAATATAAGATCATATGGGGCACCTGACTGAGAGTTTACAGATCCACCTTAATCCTTGTCGAATACCGAAGAGAAGAGCGGATCCTGCATTAGCAGAAGGGAAGTTCTCAACACAAATCCAAGTCTAAAAGCGTTATGTATCTATCTATCAAAACAACAACTGAGAGTGGAAAGACAACACTAACCAGAAACGTCCATCCTTCTCCGATGCCTACGCCGCGTCCTCCCCCAGTTGCATTCGGATTATAGCCATGCACACCGAAACCGTCTGTATGACCAACAGCACCTCCTGTAGGGCCAAATGACACGTGCTCAGGCATCTTGACTTTAATACTTGCCGTTAGAAGTTCAAGGAGATTAGTATCGAATGGCTGCTGGAGCTGGGGGTCCTTGTGGCCCAGCGAAATAGAAGAATATCGTTTAGTCCTATTCTGAGCCCACTCTTCTTCGTCGTCTTCATCATCGTCTTCAGTATCGCTAACAGGTAATCTTCGACCAGATTCCAGGACTAAACTTTCAAATATTTTGCGCACTTCCTTGGTGGGTGCACCGACGCACAACATGCGTCTGAGCAGTTTCTGCATTAATAATTCCGCGGCTGTAGAAAGCGCATATGGAACAGGTTCAGGTGTTACATCCCCTTCAAAATTAGGATTAGTCAGAGTAACGTTTGATTCGGATTTTAATCTCTGATTCGGTGTATATAACCTCTCAAATAACAATCCGCCAAGACCCAGTTTGTTCAAAGAGGCCATATTACGATGGTGAGCAGCCAACAGCCTTTCAATTAACTTGAAAGTCGCATGTGGTAGTAAAGTATCAGGGATGTATTCGTGTGTTATGTTATCTTGCTGGTCAAGTGATAAGCCTAGTGTGGACTCATTGATGCAATCCGAGCTTTGTTGTTGAGGGGAATGAGATGTCGACGCGCGAATATCCGTTCCCTCCTGAGATGGCTCGTCCTCTGAATTTGAAGATGCCTCGCGGAAATGAGAAGTCACCGCAATTAGAGATTTCACCTTTGGTCTCTGTGGAAGATAAGGGAGTAGTGTGATTAACGATAGTAACACTTGGGGTAAATGCAACATAGGTGATACGGCAGCGGATGGTGTGGTTAAGGTGGGAATAGTGGATTTGGAAGACGTCGACGACGGTGCGAAAGAGCTAAATGATGTTGTGGTTGAAGATACTGATGCTGTCATTGAATGACTAGTTTTCGATGTAGATGAAATGGGAGATATAATGGATGTTGAAGGTGATGTGTCAGAAACGGAAGACTCGGCGAGTGGTTTTGAAGTTTGACCTGTCGGAGAAGGGAAGAATGTGGCAAGAAGGGGATCGAGTGTTATATCGTGATCTTGTTCATAATCTTCATAGGTGTCATAACGAATTTCATAATCATCTTCAAGGTTTAGTTGACGGGCGATGCTCGGAATTGAACTATCACGACGTCCTTGTCCTTGTGATAGCTGGGCAAGTGGCGGCCGTAATTTCACCCGCTCAGTTTCACGTTCCCTTGCAACAGAGAAGACATCTATTACGGAGAAATCACCTAAAGCAAGGCCGAGTAGCAATCCATATGTTTGATCGGTTGTGTTTATGTCGCGAACAAAAGGTGTGATTGATTGGGTGAGCGCATCAAAGCCTACTTTTGTCTGTTGTACAACAGAGAAGTCGGTCTAGCAAAAACCAAAAATAATAAACAACTTACATTAAAATATGCTTTATTCCTCGGTGATTCCAACATGGCATCTGAGAGAACAGATAACGCGTTACGAGCTAGATCGAGCCGGACAGTAACATCTTGTACATCCTGCAGGGTCGAAAGAAGGCTCATGACGACTAGGAATCCATCTATTTCACGAAATACATCTTTAACGGATGGGTCGGCTTGAATAACGCGTTGAATTTCGACTAAGAACTGTGTGGCATTAGCTCAAACAGCCCTGATGATCACCAAAAAGTCACATTCAAGCCATACCTTTATACGTTCCATAGAATCTGTGGCCACCTTGAACTCCTCAACACACATCTTCAAAACCATAACGTTCTCGCTTTCCTGAGCATCATCAGTCTGATTGTTCTCATCATGGTTACTGGGTAAAGGAGGAGCGGTCGTCGGAGAGAATATTGATACGCTCTGGTCAAATTTAGTTTTCAAGGGAGTGAAGATGCTTTTAAGCATAATTGTGTATGATAAAGGGATGAGAATGGAAAAGATAAGGACAGAAAGAAGAGCTGAACGCTCTGCTTAGTCCGACGAATTTGGAATTTGATAGATTTTGAAAACGAAGTTCAGTATGAAGCGCCCATATGTCGGTCACGCGTTACATTTTGATCCCGTTGTTTGACGGTCGCGGCACTGCCCTTGGCAGATTGGATCAGTATCATGTCTTATTCGTAGGTATCTGGCACATCTGTCAAGAACATCGACTCATTACAGAAGACATTTATCTCACTTGCGTAGCACTTCAGTTCCCTCAAAAAAACCATGGCCAATTTTTTTTTAACTGCGACGTCTTTCCCCGAAAAGCGTTTGTCCTCGCTCCAGTTTGTGATGGATCCGTTTGATTTTGATAATCCATTTGATGTTCCTGTGGACCGAAGCAACTATGCCACCCCAATTTCTCCGATCTTAAAAGTAACTCTCTCCGCAGAATTGTGCAAAAGTTGCTTCTTCGCTCTCTTCGGGCTTGTATGACCGGTACTAGGCTCGTCACGGTCGTTTATACAATTGCAATAAGTTACAATAACTTTCAATTACGTTTAGCTTATGCTTCTGTGAAAACAAGTTGACCATTCTTCATCAAGGTTCGGAAACATCAACGGACGTATCAAACATACCTATCTGGTTACACATCGTAGAATAAATCGTTGCCAAATCAAGACCAGGTCTTCTGATCAAAGCTGGAATCCTATTGGAGAACAACCTCGTCTTCTAATCTTCTAGGACCCTTCAACCGTGTGTTCCAAGCCGTCGTCCTACTTACTCTGGCACAATACCTTTACTATTCTTCCCTATAAGAGATTTTTTTGGACACCAGTTTATGATGAAAAACAAAGAAACTGATGGAATAGGAAATGTTTACGGGAGGACGCTAGTCCTCCGAAGACTATCGTTCCGTTTGAGCTACCAACAAGAGAATGGAGGGAGGTACAGAAGAGTGTCTTGTCTTCCTAAAGGGCTTTGAGTATATAGAAGCCCCCCGTCTTAACTCCTGGCCGAGACTGTCCCGAAGCCCGCAGCCAGTTACCGTATGTAACCTCCGAGTGAGACTCCTTTTCAACGAGTTGAATTTGAAATAGGGATGCCGTCTGGTGTAAAGTACCATTTTCCTTCTCAATGTTTTATCTTTTCCTGAAAATTGCATAACAGGGCTTACTACCTGAACGACTTACCTTGTTCTAAACACCGGATTTAACCGACCTTCCTCATATTTCATGCCTTTTTTATGTCAAATTAATTTGGTATGAATTCGATGAATGGTTGTTCTCAATTCAATTGGCACTGATAGCTATTCATGTGACAATAGACAGTGATAAGCATCAGTGGTTCTACGATCGGATATGTGCGCCTGGGGCATTGGCAAGAAGCATAACAGTGACAAACAGATTATGATACACCACACTATAATTGATTATATAATGTTTGGGCTGCTGCAAACACCTAAACAGATTGAATAGCTTTTCATAGACTTCTGGCAACCCACCTGCAAGATGGTTTCAACGTGTACATATCTCAATTAAAGGGTCAACGCTTTGGATCATCGATTCACCGCCCTTCCTCTTAAACCTTCTTCCTCTAAAATTTTCTCTCTCAAAGTACAATGTCTCAAGAGATGACGTCCGATGAAAAGGAATATCCTCCGCCGCCTCCTCACTGGAAGGCACCGGAGGCGTATCACCCCGTTTTTGGTCCACTCCCGCTAATGTTGTATCGGGCTCTCTGTTTAGTATCGGTTTGCAAACTTACATTGGATCATCATTGGCATGCAAAATGCGATGAAGAAATATTTCAACGTGAGAAGGATCAATTAATAGGACAGATTAATAATGGTAACATTGTTGTACGTATTTTCCCGTTTTCATGGGTACAAGTCCTGATTTAGATTTACTACTTAAAGTGCGGCTTGATACTAGCGACAACTGCTGCTTTTATCACAACTTCACCCCCGGTTTCCTCAATTATGAATTATACAACCCTCCCGGCTTATGTCTTTTTGTTACTTTCATTTGCTCAAGCGATTGGAAGTATCGTTACTGGCACCGCTGTTATTGCAGTTTATCAATCTGTTAAAAGACCATGGTGTAGAGATGTATAAAAATGTTATCTGGCAACTGTACTATAATGACTTTTCTTTTGATAATCAAGTTTTTACAGGGACTCGTTTTCGATTATACTGTGTTCTGCTCCTGATGGCATGGCCATCGATTTCTCTTTTCTTGTCATTATTGGCTTTAGTGGCAGGTATATAAAATTCGGAGGTCCCAGGTCTAGATGGTTTTCATAATTCTGATTGGCTTCCGAAGCTCTCCTTTTTTCTGTCCTCACACCAGGGTTAGCTTGGGTTGACGTCTTGACGTGCCTGGAGTTACTTCTGTTGATATGGCCTCTCCCCTGCTTTATTATCTGTACATTGCCTTTACGGAAGAAATTGAACGATGAGGAAATTGGATGCACCGAGGGTTCTAAGGCCGCCTTATCTGATACGACGGTTGTTCAAGTTCGCGGAACTGGAGTCGATTCATTCCCGACTCGTTCGTAATGAACCTTCACGTTGTAGACACTTTCTTTTCCTCCATGTCTCCTAAGATATGATTCATTCTCCTTTTCCTGATCGTATTATCCTCAAGCACTCTGCTGGTCATGAACGAACCGGATGGAGAATTAGCAACCTGTTTTTGTTTTTGTTTTTTGTTTTCAGCTTTTCAACCACGAAAACCAAAGAAGTTGTTCCGAATATTATTTAATTCGATCACTCTCTTCATGTAGAACATACGACTAATGTACACATTTCACTGTAATCATCATATCGTGCTCCCTTCACTACCCTTGGTCATTATTTTCGAGGGAAATCAGTTGGCATATGCGGCGATGGCACTCTGAAATGCGGCAAGAACGGGAGATGCAAGGGAAGATGCCGTCGGTTTTAAGTCATCCTATGAATTAGTCATTCTCGCTATTCCTTGTAATGAGCCAACAAACTAATAAAACCATACCGGTGCCGCAGAGATCAACGCACTTATGACGGCCTACCACATTCAGTGTTACAATGATTATATGCTCAAAAAACAAACAAACGGGAAGGTATTACAGACCGATGTATTACTTTGAAGGGCCTTGAGATCTGTTTCTGCTAATGCTGTAAGACCGTTCAGTTGCCCATTGAGTTTCTGAACTTCTGGTTTTTGAGTTACGAAATCTGTTAAGGTTTGGACTATTTTTGGTGCCAAGGCTTTTAGCGCCGCCAAAATGGAGTTAGCGTCGCTTGTGTCAACAGGCCCCGTAGACTGGTCCAAAGAGAGTGATGATCCAGTTGTGGTATGCGGTTTGTGATACGTTCAACTTACAGTTATGTCGGGGAGTGTTTTCTGTATGGGTTGGATCAGGGCTACCGTTCGGATACTAGGTATAATCTGACAGAACCTACCGTCTTTATTTGAGTTAGAATATTATTCACATCGTCCTCGATGGTCTAGCAGAGTAATTAATAAATGAGCCGAGAGCATCAAGCCGAGTTTATTGTTTACCAAAGCACCAAAGAGTCCCTGCTGAGGAAGACTGTTGACAGCACCGTCAAGTGATTCCTACATGAGATCCATGTAATCTTACTGGGGATAAGGCTTCTGGTACACTTACGATGTCGGTAGTGAGGGTAGCGATATCAGCCTGAACCTGGGCGACCGTACGTTTCTCGATTGTCAGCGGAGAACTCCAAGTTGCGAGAGATACGGATAGGAGAACAAAGGAAACAAAGCGAAATCTCATCGGAAATTGAAAGTGGAAGGGGAAGACTCAAGAGATGGGCTGAAAGACTTCTCTTGTGGGACTACCAGTTCTTCTTTATATTGAATTTTTGGTATTCACCATGTGGTCAAAAGACGTAATGTTCGTGTGATGTGCATTCGGAGATTCATGACTCAATTGTTAGAAGTAGAAGTCCCCCCTATAGATCGGATTAAGCTAACCCGTATTTGACGTGGCGTGTAGAATTTTTAATACTGGTAACATACTTCTTACTCAACGACGTTTAACGTTTTCATTAAGGTTTCGTCAGTATTCTCATTCCCACCCCCAGCTCAAGGGAACAGAGCGGCGCGCGAAACTTCAAGTTCCCTCGCGACCGGACGAACCATCTGTCCGAATAAATTCGGTATTATTCGAATAACCGAAACAATACTTTTTAATCTTCTTCCACAAAGGAACTTCACGGCTATTGAAAAATCCGCCAGCTTGACATAATTTGAGTGTTATCCGAATTAATCATGTTCAACGGGGTGCAATGTGGCGGGTAAGAATATTGTTGTTGTAATACCGGAGTAGACATATTAGTTGTGGATAAAAGTTTTTTATGTTATAGAAAATATAGCTAAATTATTTATACTCCGAGTTGCAGCTGTATAGTTGCTAAATGTATGCTAATAGAGAAAACTACACTAGTACTATTTTACCATAGTCGGCGCTGAACGTTTACGTAATATAACAACACTCCCCCTCACGCGCAAGCGTGTAAACCCAACGATGTTGCGAATCCTTCGATTTTCGGGTGTGCAAGAGCCTTCGTAAAGATGTCCGCGATCATTAGGTTCGTGTTGCAGTATTTTAAGACTGCCTCGCCATTGTCAATTAACTCCCGTATCCAGATGTACCAGATGTCGAGGTGTTTATTGCATGTGCTGTATCCTCCTTTGTTCAGGAAAGCAATCGCACTTTGATTATTGCAATAGAGGATCATTGGTGTCGAGAACAGTCTAAATAACTCGCCGAGGAGGTTCCAGATGTACTTGAGTTCTTTTCCAGCTTGGGTTATCGCGATGAACTCAGCTTCTGTTGTTGATAGGGCAACCAACGACTGTTTCTTTGAGCTCCAGGCGAAAGCTCCCCCATTGAGGAAGAATGCATATCCAGAAATCGAATGTTGATCTTGGGATGCCCAATCAGCATCGGTATAACCGAAGATGGCTGTCTTCTCCATACTGTAGGTGAGTTTTAAGTCCTTCGTCCCTTTTATGTATTTTAAAACTCATTTTGCAGCTTCCCAGTGAATGTGTCTGGGGTTCGACATAAAACATGCCAATAAAGTGACAGCAAATTGAATGTTGGGTCGAGTCATTCTTGCGAGGTAGAGTAATCCACCGATTAACTGCTTGTAGGGGATTTTATTCATTTCTCTTCTTTCTTCATCTGTTGTAAGACATTGCGACTTCGAGAGGATTAGTCCTGGTTCAAGTGGTGTTGAAATGGGTGCTGCGTTCTTCATTTGGAATTGTTTGAGGAGTGTTTCGATGTACACTGATTGGGATATTGATAAGGTTTGTTCCTCTTGGTTTCTTTCAATTTTCATTGCAAGTAGCCAATGAATTCTTCCTAGGTTGACTAAATCGAATGTTTTCCCTAGTTTGGTCTTCATTTCGGCAATAACATCATCTTCGTTTCCAACCATTGTCAGATCGTCGACATGAACGGCAACTATCTTTATTGTTCCATTTTCTCGTTTGAAGAAGATACCTGGGTCTATTCTTGAGCAAGAATAACCAAGGTCAGTAAACATTTTCTTTAGGGTTAAGTACCATAAACGACTGCTCTGTTTTAGGCCGTAAATTCCTTTTAATAAATGCCAAACGAAATCTTCTTTGCCGGCTTCTTCAAATCCGGGTGGTCGTCGCATGAAGATCATCTCATCTATTTTGCTGTTGAGGTAAGCACTCTTGAAATCGGCTTGGTGTATTTCCCAGTTGTTCTTATTTGCTATTGCCAGGATAAGACGAATTGATTCCAGGTTCGCTGTCGGGGTGTACGTTTCATTGAAGTCTACTCCAGGCTCTTGGGAGAATCCTTGTGCAACAAGTCTTGCCTTTGCTTTTACTGGTACATTCTCATCATTTAGCTTCAGTTTGAATGTCCATTTACTTCTAACAATATTAGCGTCCAGTGGTGGTTTTACCAGCTCAAAGATACCTCTCGCATGCATTTGTTCAAGTTCTTCTGCCATCGCTGTTGACCAAGCTTCTTTATTCAGACTGTGTAGTGCTTCTTTGACAGTTTCCAGTTCAAATATTGCTGCTGTTAGTGTGTATTCTGTTATGGTGATCTCTTCGGCTAGTTTGCTGCTTTCACTCTCTGGACTATTGTTGTTTTGTATTCTGGTAGGTAAAGTTGGTTTATTCGTTTGTCTGGTTGCTGAACCTTTTCCAGATATTATATCTTGGATGTAATTCAAGGGTTTTATATTTCACTGGCTTCGTCTTAGTCCAGTTGGTTCGAGTTGGTTCATGGGAGTTTCAAGTCCTAACATGGGATCAGGCAACTCTTTGTTTTGTTCGGGTTTGGCAATCTCTGTTGTTGTTTTCTGGTGAGTTTTGGGGTTGTTCCAGATGATTTGTGTGCTGACTGGTGGTGCTGTTGGCACACTCTCCAACTCTCCCTCATTCAGAACTCTCTTCTTCGGCTCAAAGATGACATTCCGTTCGACACTGATATGTCCTGATTCTGGCCAATAAATTCGGTGGCCATTCCCATTACTCTCAAAACCAATCCAGCAACATACGATTGATTTTGGATCTAATTTGGAGTTCGGGTCAATTTGGACATGAACATTCTCACTGAAGGTATGTATGTCAGAGAAGTCTGGTTTCTTCCTGGTTCTCGCTTCATGTGGGGTTTTATTTTCTAATGCGCGAGTTGACAGTCGATTCTTGAGCCATGTTGCATGGCTAACGGCTTCTCCCCATAACGATCCCGGTAATTTCGTGGCGAAGATCATAGCCCGGGCATGTTCTACTAATGTTCGGTGCTGTCGTTCTTCAGATCTGTTTTGCTGGGGTGAATCATGGACTGTTAGTCGGTGTTTTATTCCACAACCTTGTAAGTATTTCTTTGTCACTTCGCTTGTATACTCACCACCATTGTTGGACTGAAAACATTTAATTTCTTTTCCAGCTTGCTGCCAGCTCCACTCGACAAATGCCTTCATTTTCTCCAATGCTTCAGACTTTTCTGACATCAGAAAAATGTGAGTTTCTCTTGTTGCATCGTCAGTGAATGAAATAAAATATTTCTTCCCGCTCCGGGTATTTACTTTAGCCGGTCCCCAAACATCTGTGTAGACAAGTTCACCAAACTCCTTCGCTCGTTCTCCTTGTCTCTCTTTTGGGAAAGGGAGCCGTGTCTGTTTCGCTTTTGCGCAAGCTTCGCAAAATGAGTTGTCGTCATCTCCAGGAATTAATTCAATTCCAGTGATGTATCCCTTTTCAACTACTCATTTTGCACTGATAGGTGAAATATGTCCCAGGTGTTCATGTAGCTGGCTGATCATTAGGGCTAATTTCACATGTTCAGTCGATGTTGTGAGTGTTGTGGGTATGAGGTAAAGGCTGTTGGTTTCAGGGATACTGAAAACTTCATTTCCTCTAGGATCCATTAACTGGACTAAACCATTCGTAAATATTGCTTTATATCCTGCTTTCATCATTCGGCTAACTGATACTAGTGATACTGGCATCTCGGGGGCATATAAAGTGTCTTTTAATGTGAGTCTGACCTGACTGTTATTTTTCTTCGGGACAGTGAATTTGACATCACCCTGACCAGTCGCATAAATCGTTCAACCTTCTGCTGTTTTAATAGGTTGTGGGATAATTTCTCAGAAGTTCTTGAAATTTTCTCATCTCAGTTTGAAATGGCTTGTAGCTCCTGAGTTGAGGACCCAATTAATTTTCAGTTCAGGGTTTGTCTTCGCAGCCAGTGAGTATTCCATTGCAGGGAAAGCGTGGTCATCCGAAGTTTGATTTTCTGATGCTGTGTTAGCCTTTTCTTTATTTTTGCCTTTTCGTCTCATAGGTCGTTGTCCTTCTTTTCCTCCACCTTTACTCCAACAATCCTCCTTCCAGTGGCTGGTCTTTCCACAATTGTGGCACTCAGGTTTTGACTTGTCAGGACTTTTCGCTGATCCACCTCTCGACTTCACATATAGTGCCGAGTCACCAGTTTTCTGTTCGTTTAGGATGACATTGTGTTGGGCCGTTTCGGAGATGTGGTTTATGATTTCAGTGGGGGTAAGTTTCTTGTCTATTGCCTTATTTGCTACTACAAGTGAGTGTAACATCGGTCGATAGGATTCGGGCATTGCACTGAGGATGATGGCGATAAATTGTGCCAAGTTGAGCTTTCCTCCAGCTGATGCATATCAGGCATGAAGGGTTTGTAGGGTTTGGATGGTTTCCCACAGGTCTCCGTCTTTGGGACATCGAGTCTGGTACATCTGTACTAGCAAATCGGCCTGCACCATTTCAGATTGGTCGTCGAATTTTGAGGTAACAATTTTCCAGGCTTCTGATGCCAATTCTGTGGTGATGACTTCAATTTGTAGTGTTTCTGGTATTGTACTCATGATGAGTGATCTCGCATGCTCGTTTAGGATCATCCACTCATCTAGTCTATTGTTATACTCTTCGACCTGAGTTTCGGTTGCCTTTTCGTCAGGTTCTTTGGGTTTAGAAGCTTGTCCATCAATATACCAGATTAGGCGACACCATGTGAACATCGACATCATTCTCACCTTATATAGTACCTAATTTCGTCCGTCTGCTTCCAGCTTTGGGGAGGAGCGACTTGTGATAGGGAGGAGGCGAAGTTGTCGTTCGTCATGGTTCTGGGGCTGGGGCCCATAACCTGTTGTTGTAATACCGGAGTAGACATATTAGTTGTGGATAAAAGTTTTTTATGTTATAGAAAATATAGCTAAATTATTTATACTCCGAGTTGCAGCTGTATAGTTGCTAAATGTATGCTAATAGAGAAAACTACACTAGTACTATTTTACCATAGTCGGCGCTGAACGTTTACATAATATAACAACAAATATTTCCTGATGTTTCGCAGTGATGTTGGCAAACTAAATCGTAACTAATTTGCCAAACCATTGTGATAAAATATCGATGAGTAAGAATATAATGATGGATATACCTGCCATTATTGTCATCGTCAACTTGCTTGTTATGCAATTTGATAACCATTGTCGATTTTGGATTGCCGACCGCCGAAAGAAGTGAACCCGAACATTTGGCGAGCCCAGATAATGGTACTCAAGTTGCCCAACCTGTCATTGTGTCAACTTCTTGGCAAGACAGAGAAACCAATGGTGTCACGATACAGCACACTATATAAGAAGGTCAAAACATGATACATGATGCCTAGCTAATCCAATCATTATAATGTCTGAACAACATGCTCTCTTTTTTATTGTACCAAGATGGGGTGAGTCGATTTTGCGCCTGGACATCTAATACTACAAAGCTTAAAACTTCTCATTGAAGGACATCTCAGGCCTGCTGTTGCTGTTGCGATCAAGTTGTTGAAAGAAAAACCCGATCTCATAATCACGTTCCCTATTCCCCTAAATTTACAACAAGATCTTCTGGACCATATCAAGGAATATTTCATAGATGGGAAAGATGATACATTACAGACGAACTTACGGTTAGTTTTTGTTTAAGCAAGCTATATCTGTATACTCATCAGGAAGAGGACTAGGATCATTCCTTTGGGACCGTGTGTTCATCGGGACAAGAATTTTTACACCCTAGTTGAAGAGTTCGAGCCGTTTTATACGGACTTGATATCCTCCAAACCGTACATAGCCAAGAATGGTATGATCTTGGATTCAATACGCCCTCCTGACATCTGTATGATGGATGTGAGTACAACGAACAAAACAAACTTTCGTTTACTAGCGCACACAGGCGCTTCATTCTGAAGCCTTGAGGACGGTTCATCGAATAACCGAAAACATTCCGGTCTTCGTCTTTTCTTTCAGTAGTACTTCTCTCACCCTGAGAATACTTTTACGTGGAGATGTTCCTGCTCAAGCCGAACGTTTGTCAAAAGAGACTGGTAGACCAATAGACGAGATATTGATGGAGGTGCGCGGTATTGTTTAGTGTTACGTTAGTTTGATGATTGTTTTTCCAGTTTTATCAACCAAATAAGGGTCAAGTTATCGACATTCCAGGTTTACCTTCAATGTATGATTATGAAGTTGTCCCGCACCTTTCGGTAAATTTCCATGGCAAACGCAATAATAAAAAATATTGAATCTCATCATAGCCTGTTATGTTGGCTTTTTATCTTAAGATGGGCTCTAGAAGTTACGAGTAAGTCGTTCCTCTGATAAAACGTATCTTCTTAAAAACCATTTTTTGCATAGCTCGTTCCAGAATTGTAGTGGCATTATTACAACAAGTAATTGGGTTTACGAGTCACAAGGTACCAGGGCCCTCGAAAAGTACCTTTCCGAAACCAACCGTCCCTTATACGTTTTGGGGCCGTTAGGATTAATTACACCCGAACAACTCAAAGAGTCATCTGAGGAGAGAACGGCTACTGCTTTTTTGGATGGAATTTTGACTAAACGTGGGAAACAGTCTCTTATTTATGTGATTTGAAAAAAGACTTTCCGGTTATTACAAGGTCTGATGGCTTTGACAGGTTTCATTCGGATCGCTGTTTTGGCCTCCTAACCCTGAGGCAGTTTGGAAGATCCTTGAGATACTCCTAGAGAGAAATATTCCCATCGTAAAAAAATGAGCTTTTTCCTGCGTTTTTCGTTGCTGATTGAAACTTAATTAGTTACTATCTTATAACAACCAAAAGGCAAGTATGCCTGAGGCTTTGCATTCGACCTTGACATTGTCGGAAAATGCCTTTATCACACCTTGGGCGCCCCAAAATGCTGTTCTACAACATCCGGTATTTCATATCCAATAACTGGAACAACTTTTTGAACAACTTTTTTCATTTTAGGTCACCGGCTGGTTTTTAACACATTGCGGACAGAACAGTGTAATGGAAGCACTAAGCAATGGTATACCAATGTGAGATATATGATTAATACGCAATACTGTTATTCTCACAAAATAACAGGATCGCTTGGCCCATTGACACAGACCAACCTCTAAATGCTGCGTATATGAGTACGAAACTCCATGTGGCGTATGAGTTAATTGAAGTCCGTACGAAGAATGGATTAAAGCCTCTGCACAGAGGGATCACGCCGCGAGGCACAATGGAAGCTGTTGAGGAAGAATTTCGCGGTATTCTGGAGAAACTTTGGAGTTCGGACGGTCAGGCGAAGAGAGAGGATGCTCAGGAGATCCAGAGGAAGTTTAGTACTTTGTGGGATGAGGATGGTGAATCGAGAAAGGATCTTCGCAGGTTCATTTCTGACCATCTCTCGTGAGATTTGAAGAAACAACATAGCTTTAATTGTATGAAGACCGTTAAATATTGATTGTACGTCGCCGCCTCCAAATAACGTACCATCTATCGCTTATAGTAACCTGATTCAACTTCGTCATCAACTATAAACCCCTTTCTTTTTTCCTTCGTTTCTGTTTTGAAATCGAATCCTTGTAGCACCCTTTTCACACAGTGGCTATCTACAGTAAGCCTGCATTATCCGGGAGGTTTGCCTATTCACACAATTTGGAATATAATTGCGTACTTCCTTGATTCAACGAAGGACCTCCTTTTACTGGCTATAGCCTTAACCTGTCTCATACCATTTGAACTCACTTTTATATATGGCTAAATACTGTACCTAGCCTGAGGGACCATATCACCATAATGTTCCGAAACATGTCACATGTTGCACAACTTGAACGGTCAATAACCTTTTCTTCAAAATCTGTGCATCGCGACCCTGTCAACTTAGACACGAACATGGTTTACCCGGAAGGTCTCCCGCTACATACTCTCTGGGAGGATATCGCATGTCTTCTCGATTTACCAAAGGATCTTCTCTCTTTAGCTCTATCCTGTCGCGCTTTCAGGGACTTGATCATATATACCTGATCATCCAGAATACCATCACATCCATTGCGACACTCGTAGAGAGGATGTCTGAAAACATCCGATGAGAGCCGTCCACCATTATGTAGAGGCATTCGATCTCTCCGGTTGCTAGATCGGCGAAAAGATGAAGTTCGTCTACCTCAAATCTGGGCGTGAAGCCACGAATGAAAAAGGGCAGCGGAAGTTTAACTGTCACTTTCATATATGTCGTTGTTAAAGGAGTTTGCCTGGAGTGACAAGTTATCTGCTTCAGGTGCTCCTCAAGAACTCGTCGATATATCTCGCATATTAACAGACACAACTTCATGTTTGGAAGGTCTTTCCACGCCATTTTATAGGTTGGATATTGAAATTAGTGATCTATTCCAATTAAACAGTCTCTCGGTCAATTTGTTACTCGCAACCTTTATGTCCTTCTATTTCTGAACTGAAAGTTTTTCTTTTTTTTTTTTAGATATACAACTTAACCGGTTTGAAAAGTGTGGTGCTTTTCAACCCGTTTCCGGCAGCCATTCAAATGGTACTGCATTCTTGTCCCGACCTCGGAGATTTATGTCTTCGTTATCTTACCTTTGAATCCATATATAACACGATATGGGAATTGGAAACAGTTATGACGTTTGTCTCTATTCATACCTCTTCATTATAAAATCCCAGCACACCCATCCATGGATGATTTCTCCATCGCTATTACTTCATTTTTTGATCGTCATGCCAATATCGAATGCTTACGACTTTGGGGTATTGCGAGGGTGATGTCCCGTTTACCATCGTCTTGCTTACCCGAACTCCGTTCTATTGGATACGGTGACGATAACGCTCAAGTGACATCCTTCTTATCGAATAATGCAATATCTCGTTTGGTACATTGGGATTGTCCAATTCCAATTTACGATATCGACATGCTTCCACGAATAGACAAACTGGAGTCGTTTTTTTACTGCTCACAAGACAGTGATGCCTTACCGGAGTCTTTTCTTCTATTTTTACTGAAAGCACCCAACTTGAAGAAAATAACTCTGAACAACCACAATTCAGATATTTTCTATGGACCTGTGAGTACTATAGGCTAATTACGAAACAAAAAAGGCAAGTTGGAGGAATTATGCCGGAGATTATCAGCCTTGCGAAGTCTGAAGTTTTTGGAGCTTGAGCATGGGCTGATCTACGTGAAATTAGAAAGAGATGAAGATGGGGTATATTCCGGATATAAATATGTATCGATGAATGAAGTCAAAAGGGATGATAGGTTCTGGGAAAACTTTTTTTTCGATTTATCAAATTGAGGTTTCCAGTTATTGTAATGTAGGACGCGACTTGTCGACCGAGAGTTATTCCCAACAAACTTTCCTCCGGAATCCCAGTGCCGTTAGAGATATTGATCAGTGAATATTCTGGAATATGCTTAGGGACAAGGTTATACCCTTGAGATTTGATTGTGTCGAATAACTCATCCAAATGTGGTGGACGGAGGAATGATAATAATATAGGTGCGAGAGGGAGAGCAAGAACAAAGAAAAAACGGGTGAGGTAGTCTGTACTTGTGTTTGAAGAGCACTTATTTTCCACTGGCAAAGCTGAGTACTTCGTTGTAAATCCACTTTCCGCCACGGACTATAGAGATTATCCGTTGTGGGGAGTCTAAAATATTTAGATTGTATATGGAGATGGGATATTTTCTAGATATCAATATGAGTATGTGTCGTTCCGAGATGCTGGGGTAAGTATTAAATTTTGGGGAAATCATTTCTCCAGTTTATCCGATTAATAACTCTAAATGTAGATATTATGGTCCTTAATTGGTATTTTTTTCAGAATCCGGAATTCATCGGATAAGACATAAAGTTATGGTAGGTTTTTGTCCTTTTGTGCAAGCCTGGGAGTAATCTGAGTGTAAAGTGTCTTCAAGCGAGATAATGATAATAGAGCGGGTTTTCCTGAATTTTGAGATGTCTTCTATTGAGTCCGGGTATGGCTAGATTGAATCGTTAAATTCGAAAAAAAAGCCTGTGAAACTTCTGGTGTCAATAATAGACTAGAAATGATGAATACTCAATGATGTCGATGAGAAAGAGTATGTATGGGAATATCATTTAAACACGTTTAGACATTTTTAGTAAAAGTAGGGTTTAGGCAAATGCCGGCCGCGAGTTTTGGCGAGGGGGCCTGGTGACGTGATGTGACCAAAAATGAGTTATGGGTGCAGGTGGGCGATATATATCGTTTTATAGACACGGACCTATAATTTTTGGACGGACTTTGAACTTTGGGTAGAAGGACGTGGAAGTGCAACCCAACGACAACGAATACGAACAACCACGACGACGAACGACGACAATGTCATCGTAAATAGCTACTTCCTCCGTTTTTGACGTTGTTCTCCCTCTTTTCTTCTCTTTGTCCCTTCCCCCCACTCAATGTCGCTTTCCTTTGAATGTATTCTTATGTTTCAACCAACAACCACACTCACACCAACACTATCTCTAAAACTTCAATGCTCACTTCAACAACATCAGCGTCATCTCCTATTCCCATCAAACAACGTCATCGTAGCTCATTCTCGCAAACCAGAAAACGCCGTCCGAGCGAGTCAACGCCCCGTCTAGTCCACCCTGAGGATAAGGATAAACTTATCTCATCAAAGCTTCAGGCCACGATTACACCAGCTACGACAACAACTGCTACTTTTACCACTACCCCTTCTGGAGCTCTTGCCCTATCACTTTCACCACCGGGACTAAGCTCAGGATTGTCCAAGAGCGCTCCGTTAGAGAATGAAGAGGGGATCTCCGGTCAATCGCATAGAAGGAAAGGAACGACGTTTAGATGCGAAACGTGTTCTAAGGTACGTTTTATAAACTTTGTTTACTAGATTGAATACTGACAATGATACTTTTGAAATTGATTGTCTTTTTTTAAATTTTAATATAGGTTTACCGCCATCCAAGCTGTTTAGTCAAACATCGTTGGGAACATTCTCCGCATTGGTCCGAAGCCAGCAAGTTTCTCCTTTCCAAACACCAGCAAGTCCAACTACTAGAGGTAAGTTTTGTTTTCGGTATATCCCAACCCATTTTTTTTTTCGAAATCCATTACCTCCCCTAAAAATTTTTTTCCTTGATTCGCATCGTATTCTGAAACTATCCCAAATAGGCAGCGGCTATTCTTTCTCATTTATCACCTGCCACAGCAGGTGGAACTTCGCTTCCGGAAGATCGTTCCCTCTGGCCCTCTTACCTTTCAGGTGGTCTGTTACCTTTTCCTGCTGGTCATCCAAATTCTGTCCCAATTATTTCTGCTGGTGGCGTGATACCGGGTCTAGATTGTAATAGTACTCAGGAGTCATCCTCGTCCTTTACAGGGGTCAACAGCGTTGCATCAATTGGCGCTGGTGTGTATATTTCCGCGGGTTTTGCCGGTTCCCATTGTGCATTCGGGTCACCCGTGGGTATGAAAGTCGAACCATCCACGGATGAGAGTATACCGCCAAGTTCAGAAGATTCGACGAGCGAGGAAGAAAATGAACCTGGAGTTGTTGTTGATGGTGATGATGACGATGTTGAATTTGAAGATGAGGTTGTCGTTGACATTGATGGCGATACGGATGGAGAGGAGAATATACCCCAGAACGGGACTGTGGCCAATCCTAGGTTCGTGTCGGGTAGTAAACCACCGGTAGATCATTCTGCCGCACATGCAAGACCTATTTCATTAGCTGGAACAAGTGCTCGCGCTCGTACTACTACACCAGCGTTATCCGCCGCACCCTCAAAGTCGTCTACACCTAAACCATTAGCAGGATCAACGACGATACCTACGCGCGCTGGATTGACAGAAATCAGACCTGGGTTACTCGGACATCCTAATCCTCCGTCTACGTCGTATACTGCTGGACAAGATCTTCAGAACGGAGGAGGTTCGATATCTTGGGCTTACGGCTATACTCATCCAGGCTATGTGACTGCGACTACACAAGGTCCTGTTACAACCGCCCTTCCGTCCCAACCAGGTCCATTCTCAATATCTGTACCACTCTCTGTACCCTCATTCTCCCATACCCATAACACGACATATTCTCAATCCCCGGGTCATTTCAATTTCACACATTCATATTCTCCAGCTGGTTCTATAACAGGCCCATTCTCATCTTTATCTTTATCTTCACTCTCTTATTCCAATTCACCACCGCCTTCGATAGAACAACGAAAGGGACTCAGTCTTCCTCGGAGTAGCGTTAGAAGTAGTTCTGGTTTAGATGATGATGAAGAAGATGAGAAGATTGAAGATGAAGATGATGCTATGGATGAAGGTGACGCTGAACCGCTTGTGAACGGTGCTGCTAATACTGCGCATGGTGGTGAATGGGAAATGGAGATTTGAACCAATAGTTGGGAAATCGTAGTTCTTCTACAGTGCCATCACACCTTCAACAATCACGTTTTACGACTCACTCAATCGGATCAGTTCCTATTTTTTGTATAATGCTCGTTTCGCGCATTGGCAACGTATTGTTTGTTCATCAGGACTCTTCCCCTTTAAACTTTTGTAAACTTACTGTACTCGGTCTCTTTTCGATTCAAATCATTTGTCCCCTCCTTCACCCCCGACAACTGCCCTATGTTTCAACTTTACCCCCTTCTCAATTTCTTAGCGTGTATGCTTTGGGTGACTATATTGTGGCCTTTTCCTTCTCTTTCTCATTTGTTGTCATCGATTGGTAGTGTATGATATCTATATATGATGCGTCTCATATTATTAGTTTTTATTACTATGTTGTGAGGAGAATGAGATATGACCTTTTTCATCAATAATTATAACCACAAGGCTAGCTTTTGGGCAGATTTGAGATTAAATAAACATTCAAGACGGCGTGGACTTTATCCTTTTGATCAAATCGCTTCAAGCTTCGACCTCAAAATGCCTTCTGGCTTCATTCATCGTTCCCTTTCTTGTCTCTCTTTCCAATTTCACGTACTGCTATCTCGCTACATCCCGAACATAAACACTTTATGGATTACCGCTATGGATTAGTGCCACCTCTAATTAGGCAAGCACTACCATCGGTTGTAATATTACATGATGAATTGGCTATGAATGTTACTATGAATATTGAGATGAGAGCATGTCTCCCCAATCGTACTCAGATGCTCCAATTTCCGACTGCGTCACAGACTGATATCCATTATAAACCCCGATTCCATCTCTTTTCAATCTTACGTATTTTCCTCGGTCCGCAGATATGACTTTCAAATACTTTACAGTTCGCAAGACAGATAAACTCTCGCAGATACGCCCCAAAGACCTATGGCGGCTAACGACGTCGTGTCCGTCCACCGGAAATCCAAGGAAAATATGTGTCAGGTTGGGGCAGTGAATGATGATTTTTTGGAGTAATACTTCTCGTCGTTCTCGTTCATCCTAGTGAAATGAAATGTTAGAGAGTGATTTTTTCAGGTGATTGCACTTACGTCTGTCAGGGTGGACCGTAGCTTGAAGGTAACGTCCAAACATAGTTTCTTTAAATTAGGTGTTTTAGATAACAGTGAAACAAGAGATTCGTATGAGCCGTTGAGATATTTGTCGCAATAGGATTCCAGTTGATTCATCTGTGGCAAAATGTTAACGTCGATGTTTTGAACCGGACATTCCGAGTGTTCTAAGTGGGATAAACTCTCGGTCGACAAGAAGGACGTCAGTACGAAATTGTCAGTCGCGTCAAATATGGTAAAGGAACGAAGTTTGGGTAGATACGATGATGGCAAGTTAAGTATTGGGACCTTGCGTAGAGTTAATAGCAGAAATTCGATATTGGAATGACGATGAAAAAATGAGACCATGTTTCTCCTGCACGTTCATGGTTCCTATGTAGATGGAGTTTCAGCCGTCGCAAATTCCTCCAATTGGCTTGTGGAATGAGATTTAAACCACTCCGTACATTCCAAAAAGTTAAATCTTCAATTTCGGGACAAGAGAGAGTCATTAGAATGGCTGCTTGATTTGGATATTGAATAACGAATTTTTTCAAACTAGTGAAGGTCCATATCTTGAAAAAGTGAAAGGTCAGCATACCCGGAGACTGATTAAAAAGGATACTGACCCAGCGGTTTTTAAAGAGCAGTTGAACGTCATTGCTCCGTGGATAAGTCCTGATGTTCAGTCCCTCCAAACAAGGAATCGAACTTGATATTACTGATAATATATCGGATGCCTGGGTAACGCCTCTTAAAGTAAAAGTAGCGGTTTGCGACCAAGTAAACTCTTTCAAGAGAGTCATGCGTGAAAGTAGATTCTTAAATAAAACCACGGTTTCATCAGGAATCGACCCGTTGTATGGATGTGGGAAAGGTGCATTGTCCATTAAGGCCTGAGGTAAACGAGGGGGGCCCGAAGGTTCTCCTCTGATTGTGATAAATCGGATGCATCCAGCCAGCCGCGGTCGACTTCCTAAGAATTTCCACACATTTTCTCGACGAATATCACAGCAAATATAGCGATAGTCAAGATGGTTAGATATGATCAACTCTTTCAAGGCGCGACAGGTTAAGGCCAGCGAAAGAAGGTCCTTTGTTGAATCTATGAGGAATACAATTTCTTCCCAGATTGTATGCACTGATAGGGACTTTGGATAGGACATGCAAGTTAGACGTTAAAGACTTGCTCAACAGCGCGCGCTCAGTACGGCGCCCAGACAATCAGAAGGTTCAGAACTTTAACTTGATTGGGCGAAATACCACATCGGGTGGTCAATTGTGTGTCACGGGTTTATTTAGACAAAAATCGTCTATAAATGTTTCCTTAAATGTTCGCGGTATCCGGGCTTCTTCCAGCGTGATAATCTCATATATAGAATGGTCTCGGTTCTCGTCTCTTCCAATTCTACACTGGTATTCCACGAACTTTAAGTTGTGTTAGATTCGGGCACTGAGGAAAGCTTCTATGGCAGATCCATTTGTTTCGTGAAAAGAGGACCCACTATCAGAGGCATCGCGGAAGCCCACAACACCTCGTGGGGATCGAGGACATCGTTAATTTTGGGTAATGAAGAGCTAGAGGCCCTCTCCCTCACCTCCTTGAAACGAGATGTTATAAATTAGGACATAATCCATCCTGCGTTACATTCAAAAATATGAACATCACCAACTGACGAAAATGTTTCCCTGCGATTTGGGATTTAATCCAGCTTCCTCCACGAGTATACATTGATACCCAGAAGACGTCCCGTTTCCATCTCTTTCCAATTTCACATACATTCGTTCACCCTCAGGATTGAGTTCTAAGATTTCCAAATCTCCTAAAGAGAATAATCTCTGGCAAAAATCTCCTGTCTTCTCTTTTCCAACACTCGAAAGATCACAGAAAATAGGAGTGAGGTTCGGGCATTGAAGAAAAAGACTTACACTACACTTATAGGTTGATGGAGTCCATCTGTACGATAAGCGTCCATGCATGTTTTCTTCAAATTGGGTGCTTTTAGTAGAAGTGGAAGGGGAGATTTGGGGGGGAAACCGTCAAAAAAAGTGAAGGTGAAAGTCTCCGATTCATCCATGTATGGTATATTATCCGTGTCAAAGTTTTCGACAGGACAAGGCAAATGCACCAAACGAGATATGACATCACATAGAAAAGAATACGTCAATGAGCCATCTATAGATGACCATTGAAGGGAACGAAGTTTGGGGAGGCAAGACGGCGGTAAACTGGGCATCGGGACGTCTATAACTTGTAGGCACTCGAGATTGACATGGCGATTAAGGAATGATGTGACGATGGCGGGGTTCTCGCCTACTATAAGTATCAACGAGAGAGAGAAGCTTTGTAGTTTTCCCCAAATAGCGTACCGCATTACATCGAGGACGATATCGCTATTGGGCCGAAAGAGACATAAATCTTCGATGTCAGGACAGTGATGCAAAATCATATGGGGAGCTGCTGGAACCGGATGGTAAAGAGTAAACTCTTTTCAAAGTGGCTAAGGTCCATACCTAAAGAAGAGATTAATGTATAAATGTATAAGAACTGAAAGATATAGAACAAAATTGATTGTGAGTGTTTGAAACTGCATTGTTCTGCCAATCTAACCATCTACCCACTAAGTTTCATAGATAACGATTCTAGATGGTTCGTTGTGTTTGTTACAACACATGAGATATGTCAATGATCATTTAGGAAACAGCGAATCCCTGGTTCTAGACAAACTCCTTTAACGAGGTCATATGCGAGAGCGAGCTTATGAACATGACCAAAGTTTCCTTGAGATCTTCTCCACGAGACCCTCGTTTTAAGGTCGATACGTTATCCATTCTCAAGACTTTAGGCAAAGGGACATCGCTCTTTTCATATTCAAGACCATCTAATACCAGAATACCTCTACCCAGTCGGGGCCGGCTTACTAAATTTTTCCAAACATCCTCTCTACGAATATCACAATGGACATGACGTCGATAAGTATTCAAGGTGGTCTGGTGTGATCAAGTCTTTGAAAATACGACAGGTTAGAGAAAGTGAAAGAAGATCGTCTGTCGAATCAAAGAGATACATTATTTTATCCCAAACGGTGTTTATCGAAAGGCCTTCAGGGTAAGGCATGGCATGTTCCAAAAGTCGGAGCTGTTGGGGTCAGGCGCTTCTGCTTGTGACATGTGACATGTAAGTTGCAAGGGAACTAACGCTCTTTCCCTTTTCATCTCACCGCCCCACTACTTCGTCTTATTCCTCCACGATTCATCCTTCAAAAAACGAAAACATGCCTTATCCAAATGGATTACCACTAGAAATTTGGGATGAAATCGCTTATCAACTCGATTCACCAAAAGATCTTCTTTCTTTAGCCTTAACCAGTCGAATCTTTAACAAACAAATTATACCCAACCGTCTTGAATATCGTCATATATGTTGCGACATTCGTCGAGAAAGTGTTTGGAAGTTTCTAGCAAGCCGACCCCGACTAGCTGGAGGCATCCGATCTGTCGAGCTGATAAACGAAATGTGGCTGGACTTGAAGCCATGTATTAATACTAGTAATACCGTTCGCTTACCCCAAACCTTGGGGGAAAATACCATTTCATTTACATTGGACCCTTCATTGTCATCTGTCGATTACGGATAAAAATATGACAATCTTCACGGATTCGCTTTTGCGTATGACTTCCCTGAAACGGTTTATTTGGCAGCAAGAATATCCTTCTCCTCAAAGGATCATTGACATATTTCACATCTTAGTACACCGAACTCGACATTTGAAAGCATTTTCGTTCAACCTTTATGGGGTTCGGGATGGCTCTTGCGAAGTGCAGCTCAATAACCCCTCCGTTAATACTTTCGTCCCCTATACTCTCAGCTTTTATGCTGATCCTTCGTTTCTTTTTTAGTTATGGTCTTTGACTAGTTTAACCAAACTTGTCATTGGTCAACCAACTATAGCGGCCATTCAGATGCTTGGTCTCTGTCCCGATATCGAGGATTTATATAGCTTTGGGAATTGTCCAATACTTCCATTATCTACCTGATGCAACACGTCAATTTGAATAAATTGCGACGTCTAAGTCTCATGGCGAGTCCGGAATCTCCTATGCCAGACATATCTATGATTGTAGTCTCATTTTTCGCCCGTCATTCCAACATTGAATGTTTAGGTTTGGATCTATCCGACTCGAGCATCCTAATTATTCCCAAGCTGCCGTCGTCGTGTCTGCCTAAACTTCGATCTCTTGGAGGGGTTCTCAATAATAGTTTCGGGTCGTCGTCTTTCTTTCCGGATGATGTTATATCCCGTTTAGTGCATTAGGGATGTCCGATTCATGCTGTCGATATCGATGCTCTCCCATATATGGACAATCTGGTGTCTCTTAACTTTGAGACCGAGGTTGATATATCTGAAGATCTTCTACCGAAGGCACGTAATTTGGAAAAAATATTTCTGGGGATCAATATTATAGATGAAAATGAGGAGGATACAAGCCAAGAAAGAATTTTAAGCATAAAATACTGTTGTCAAATGCGGAGGGAAATTTGATTTTCAATACAAGTTCTCTGACATATTTCCAGGATGCACAAGAAATACTTATAGAAGCTCTTCTCAAATGTTCTAAGCTTACACACGCTTTATGTGATTCTGAGCTGCATGGATTCGATCGCGTGAATCCTCACGAAACGTTGGAGCCGTTCTCCAGGAGATTGTCTGTTTTGAAGACCCTAAAATATTTTGGGATTACGCTGGGAAACTACGAAGAGAAAAAAATTCGTTGAACTGGAAAGAAACGAAGACGGGCATTATTCGGGATATCGATTCGTAACATTGGAAAACGTCGGGGAAAATCCTGCACTCTGGGGAAATATTTTCTACAAAATATGATATATGTATGGCTCTTGCCGAAATCACTGGCAGTTTATGATATGCACTTAAATATTATGCCGGGTGGCCTACCAAGGAACCAAAACTTCATCTTTCACGACAGCTCTAGTACAATAACACGCATATCTCATCGTCAAGAAAGATGATCTTTAATAAATCTCCGTAATTCCATCCGCGCATCCCCATCCTCATTCCATAAGCGCGACAACTTCTCTTTGAACATTTCAGCATTTCGCCTCTTCATAGCACCATCGCGTCCAAAAGCATTCTGTAAAACTGTTCTGAATTCTTCTTCTATCGCGTTCAAAGTCCCACTCGGCGTATAACCTCTATAAAGTGGTTTTGATTCGTCCCGTTGTAAAACTTCCAACAGTTCGTAACCAACTTTGTGCTTGAGATCACCGACGTACATGGCATTCATAGGCTGGTCTGCATCGACAGGCCACGCGATCCTAATTTAATATTAAAACAAATTTTGATTTCTTCTTTTAGAAGGACCTTACATTGGTATACCATGTGAGAGAGATTCCAACACGCTGTTTTGTCCGCAATGAGTTAAGAACCATGCAGTAGCCTGTTTTTGTACTTTTCTTTCAAAATGAATGAGCGCGTTGCTTGCAACTAACATACTTTGTGTCCCAATATCAAGTTCTGGGGTGCCCATGCTGAAATTAGAACGTTATCAGAGGCTTCAAGTTTGACACGAAGAGAGGCAGGAATAGGAGGTCTAGCATCGTTGTGCACAAGGATCTGCAACAGAACGGATTAGAACTATACATATCAGAAGGTTTTTTTTCTGCATCATACAATTGGTATTTGTTTCTCCTGAATTATCTCGAGTGCTCTCCATGGTGCCTCAACATTGAGAGGCCAGTAGACTGAACCAAACGACACCTGGGTTTGGTCAAATTAAATCCAAGTGGATATCTGATAATGGACTTTACATAGATCACAGATCTTTCACCACGTTTTTGCAACATACGGTCTAGAAATGTTTTGACAGCATCCCTATCGCTCGACCGTTCCCTTGAAAGTTGGTCAGTCGAGGTGAGAGCAAGCGGTCCCACAACATAATAAGATCGACCGCTTCTTTCATAATACGATTTGAAGGTGCCATTACTTTCCGGTTCAAATAGATGGGTGCTTGTGGTTACAATGCCGTCGCAATCGCGGAATAATCTGGGGAGTGTTGAGAGTTTGTCCACAAAGGGCGGTGTCAAAGCTCACTTGAACATCTTAGGGTACATTCCGATTAATACAGGCATCGTGATCGGCTAAATGAAAAAGATGATTGAATATTCCAACATTCAATATTCAAGGAACAAGACTTACCGAGAGCTTTACATGACATTCATAATCATATACTTGCGGCAAGCCTACTAGATCAGTAATCTGGCCTTTTTCTGGCACGAAAAGCTGAAGAAAAATTTGGGTTGAAAGTTGAAATGATGACCAGGAAAAACAATAACCTCGATAATTATCTCGTCAATATTCCTCCCCGTTTCTTTTGCCAATAATTCCGCTTTGGTCGCGACATCTCCTCTTCCTCCTAATTCCTCTGGACCTACTCCAAGCAGCGTCGCAGTTGTGTTTCCAAAGGACAATATCAAAATAGGGATCTTGGAACCGAAGGTACGTATCAAACAGAATAAATCCCAGTAAGCGAGCTGAAAATGTCGTGCTATCAAGAATTCAAAAATGGCATGTGGAGAGACATACATCCAAAAGGCAAATGTCTGGTTTTCGAATAGCTGACAGTACAGTCCCGTTGGCTTGCTGATATGGGGTCAACGTAAACAGACTAGTGCAGAACGGAAATAGCCCCCCAATAAAGTTTGGTAGTATCAACATCTCATCCACAATTTCACCAATTTGAGCGATTCTTCAACAACGCTTCAATCAGTACGAACTCAAGACAATAAAAAAAGATCGAGAAGAATACCTCAACCGAGATCTAATGGGGTCTTGCGTATCGGGAATATATTTCGCTATTTCATCGTCGATTTGTTTGGACCAATTGGCGGGAGTAGGGAACGTAATCGTCAACTGACTCGTCTCTTGGAGCAATCTAATCGCATATGCCAACCCAGGGCGTGTGTGCCCTTTTGTTTTGGAATTTGTGAGTCCTTATAACTTGATAGTAGTGAGAGTCACTCACCCCAACCTGGAATGCATACGATAAGGAGATGATGGTGAAGAGAAGTCATCGATATCGCTTCTATTCTCGGGTAAATCCCATTTCCATTTGTATGTGTAAGGAATGAATAGAGAATGCCGTAAGCAGAAGCTGTATTTGAACTGAAGGTGCCCCACCTCTTTACAATAAAGTATCAAAAACTCAGAAAGCTGCTTTGAGATCGTAGCCATTGGAATCGTCTATGCTTTATATTAACAGCGATGGGCCGTTTCACGTCGGAGTACCCAAAGATATCTGCCAAGCGTAGATGTATCGTGTATTCTAAAGCCTTCAAGCGTGATGCCATTTAAATGGAAAGACGCTCCCGCTTTCGACGCCATGTGTCTTTTTTCCGGCTCCGTCGGCGGTGAGGAATGAATGTGCCCTGACCATGGTTTACGCGTTTACGATTGAATACCGTTAGGCAGGAATAAGAGACAAAAGAAGTCGATGTTTAGATGGGCAAGATTATATATTTAATTATAGTACAGTTGAATATATCATAGTGCATACTACGATAATGCATAAATTTGATATTGCATAGGGTTTGGGGACTTCCCATGAAGGTTAAGGGGGACCACTGTATAACTGTTGCATATCGCATAATGCATAGGGTTTGAGGTTGAATTATGCATTAGGATATCTGATCAGCCATGATTTTCGCAGACCACATCTTGGATCTCAGCCAGGCAGGGCTGCTCAGCAACAGTTTCACACTTTTTAATTTCACATTATAGTCTAAAATGGATTTTAACATGAATAAATTGAGTCTAATTTTACTCTCAGGACAGTACAGTTCCTTCCACCTTGATTTCATCCATGCCTGCAACAGTGAGGAAACAGAGGACAAGCTGATCATCCTGGAAGTGTTGACATTGTGCAAGCAATTGGAGCATTGATGTCTTTATTATGGTAAATATGACACTTCCCTTGAGTCAAATCACCAATTACAACAGTTTTGAATCCATCTAGGGAGAACTTGAAGAAGGAGACAATGAAGTTAAAGCAGATGCCATTGGATCGATGGTTCGGGAAAAGCCAGCTAGGTTAACCGATATATGTCACATATTCTCACGATATGTAGTACTGCATAAATAGCTTAATGCATAGGGTTAGGCTCTTCCCGACAGTATGCACTATGATATATTCAACTGTAGTTTAGTTTGAATTTCACATGAAAGTGACTGAATAGAGAATCAACCTTTAATACTTTCCTGAGAACAAAAGAAGGTGGAATCAAGCAGTGTAACAAAAATTAGGAATGGCTGTCATAACGATAGGCTTGTATTTCCTATACTTACTGCGGGGCCCGGGCGAAGCAAGAGCCAGAGAAAACTGGGGTCTGTGACAAAAATGATCATGCCATCGGCTAGTCATGTGATCATTTGCCAGTAATACTTCTGTCCTTCTGATTCCTTCGCACTACAAGTACTTGGATACACTCTTTTCTTGTGTTGGCTCTTTCTGATCAAGTTTTTTGCCAAAAAGAATAATACCACACTTTCAATAAATAAGCTTCAACTCTTATTTTCAGATATTGGAGGTATTTAGGTGAGAGCTCAAAAACTTACAATTGCCCTACTTCCCTTACAAGCTTACAGCCGCAGTTTATAGCTAGCATTTGATTTTGGCATCTTTGGATTGAAGATAGATTAGATTGCCAGATTAATTGGCATCATAGAACTCACATATTTCAATGGTCTGGTTGGTACCACACAGCTCTATCAGTTGCTGATGATAACAAACCTTGAAATGATGATGGTGGAGAGTTAGCAGCAGGGGCTGTACCATTGATGGTACAAATCTAAGTTCCGTTGTGAGTAGCGATCTCAAAGCTCTATTTCTATTATCTCTTAAAATAAGTGTGTGTTTCATAATGCAAAGGGACATATGAGGAGACAGTGATCGAGAACCACTGTTACCATGACCAAATGGGTCAGTTAATGGAGTTCCTCTCTAAGGTTGGCAATCCCAGGAAGGAGGAAAGCGGAAAAAGAACCATTATAGCCTGGCTTACTACTCAATTGAGCTAACCATCATCTTGAACAGGGAGCCTAACCGAGTCCTATGACAGCAAATAGACTAATGCTTGGCTATTAAAGGATGTATAATTCTTGATGGGTTCTTATTGTGGAATGAATTTTGATGGTGGGTAATCTAACCAAGACTCCAAAACTTTATGTTCCACAATAGCTCTAGTTAACAAATAATATGTATCCCAACACCAAGAAAGATAATCTTTAATAAATCTCCGTAATTCCATCCGCGCATCCCCATCCTCATTCCATAAGCACGACAATTTCTCTTTGAACATTTCAGCATTTCGCCTCTTCATAGCACCATCGTGTCCAAAAGCATTCTGTAACACTGTTCTGAATTCTTCTTCTATCGCATTCAAAGTCCCACTTGGTGTATAACCTCTATAAAGCGGTTTTGATTTGTCCCGTTGTAAAACTTCCAACAGTTTGTAACCAACTTTGTGCTTGAGATCACCAATATATATAGCATTGATAGGCTGGTCTGCATCAATAGGCCATGCAATCCTAATTTGATATTGAAACAATCGTGCATCACTCTTTAGAAGAACCTTACATCGGGATACCATGCAAGAGAGATTCTGACACACTGTTTTGTCCGCAATGGGTTAAGAACCATGCAGTAGCCTTGTTTTTTTTTCAGATTGATTATGTGTGTCCATTTGAGAATCAAAAAAGTGAACATATTTACCTTATGTCCTAGGACCAGGTTCTGGGGCACCCATGTTGAAATCAAGACACTATCTTCAGCTTCTAGTTGGGCACGAAGAGACTCGGGAATTGGAGGCCTCCCATATTCATCATTATGCACAAGAATCTGCAACAAAACCAGATTAATTAATAAAATATATATATCATGATCAGAGAGTTTTCTTGGATCGTACCATTGGTAGTCGTTTCTCATAAATTATTTCAATCACCTTCCATGATGCTTCAACATTGAGAGGCCAGTAGATTGAACCAAACAATACCTGGGGTTTGGTCAAATTCAATCCAAATGGACATTTAATTGACAATAGGCTTGCATAAATGACAGATTTTTCGCCACATTCCTGCAACATGCGATCCAAAAACATTTTGACAGCATCTTTATTGCTTGACTGTTCCCTTGAAAGTTGGTCAGCCTGAGGTGAGCACAAGCAGTCCGACAACATAATAAGATCGACCACTTTTTTTGTAGTATGTTTTCAAGGCATCATTACTTTCTGGTTCAAAGAGGTGGCTGCTTGTGGCTACAACACCATTACAATTGCGGAATAATCTGGGAGTTCGTTGCAGAGAAGTGGGGTCTCCGAATGTTTATGCTTACAGGTACACTTTAGGATAAATCTCAGTCAACACAGGGATCATAGATGGCTATATTAAAACAAAGATAAACTTTACAACCCATCAAGGATTTACAAATGAGCTTACCGTGAGGTTCATATTATGACATTTGTAATCATATGCTTTGGGCAAACCTATCAGATTGGAAATCTGGCCCTTGTTTGGCATGAGAAGCTGAAAGGACTTTTGAGTTGAAGTTCAAATTATAACCAGGAATAAAATAAATGACAATCTCGGTAATTATCTCGTCAAGACCCCTCCCTGTCTGTTCTGCCAATAATCCTGCTTTAGTTGAGACATCTCCTCTTCCTCCTAATTTGTCCAGACCCACTATAAGTATTGTCGCAGTTGTGTTTCCAAAGGATAACATCAAAATGGGGATCTTGAACTCCAAGGTACATATCAAACAAAATAAATCCCAGTAAATGAGCTGAAATTCTTATAATATCAGCATTCAAAAACGACACTTGGAAAGACATACATCCAAAAGGCAAGTGTCTGGTGGTTGAATAGTGGACAACACAGTCCCATTGACTTGTTGATATAGAGCCAATGTAAACAAACTAGTGCAAAATAAAGATAATTCCTGTATAGGGGTTGGTGGTATCAATGTCTTGTCTACACTTCCACCAATTTGAATGATTCTTCAACAACGCTTCAATCAGTACCAGCTCAAGACAATTAGGAAAGAATTGAAATACCTCAACCGAGATCATAGGGGATCTTGGTTATTAGGAATATATTTTGCTATTTCATCGTCAATTTTCTTGGACCAATTGGCAGGAGTAGGGAATGTAATTGTCAAATGATCCATCTCTTGGAGCAATCTAATCGCATATGCTAACCCAGGGCATGTGTGCCCTTTTTTTTTTTTGGAATATGTGAGTTCTTATAAAGGTTCTGAAGTGGGAGTCACTCACCCCAAGCTGGAATGCATACGAAAAGGAGATGATGGTAAGAGGAAGTCATCGGGATCGCTTCTACTCTCAGCTGATTCCCATTTATATGTGTAATGAATGAATGAATAGAGAATGTTGTCAGCAGGGGGCATGGCTGAATTGAAGACCTTCACGACAAAATACCAAAAGCCGTTTTACGCCTTTGATGTGAAAGGGCTATTTTGAGAGCATGTGGCCAACTTAGTTGGGACCCAGGTTTTATATCTTCAACTGCAATAGGCCCAAGTATATTTGTCAAGCGTAGATGCATCATGTATCATAAAGCTCTTAAGTGTTTATACCACTTGCCAATAAGATTGAACGAGGGGATGCTCCCACCCAGCCCCGGCACCATTGTTTTTTTTGGGTATGTCAGTGAATGGGATGAAGAATGTGCCATAACCATGATTTGCAATTGAATAACCATAACCGGAAATAAGAGACAAGAAGTCGATAGTAGGGGCAGGATTACATATTATGGTAGTTTTTAGTTTAAATTCAAGGTGAATGTGACTGAATGGAGAATCAGTTTGTTTCTACATAGGAACGAAAAAAGAGAAATCAAACAGTGTAACAAAAATTAGGAACAGCTAGCCTGTCATAGTAATATTCTTGTGTAGCACTCACTATTTCAAAAGTCGGCTTGCGCTCACAATAGTATATATATTCCATTTGTAGGACACATATTTCCTATACTATGGGCGAAGCAAGAGCAAGAATGAGAAAAACGACAGTCTGTGACTGTGACCCCAATGGTCACACTATGTTCAATGGCAGTCATGTGATCATTTGTCAGCACCACCATCTTTGTCCTTTGCACTGTAGTCTCAGACTTCAGTCACTTCACTGCTCTTTTCTTGTGTTCTATCCTTCTGGTTAATTTTTAGCCGAACTAATATAACACTTATGATAAACAAACCCTATTCTTTGGGTTGAGACATGAAAGGTGTTTAGCTTTTAGGTGAGGAGCTCAAATAACAGTACACATACTGTACGGATTATGGGTCCCGTAATTACATGACATACACGTACCATAATGCCTCCAACACTTGTTCACCTGTAACCATAAATGGTACATAGAGCACCCGTACTGACCCGTACAAATATGGCCATATACTGACATATTACGGGTACAGGTTTTCTTTAGAATTGGTAAGTTGCAGGTGCTGTAATTTTCACACAGCCATGTCTCACTCTTATATCCTTCAGGCCCTTTCGTTGCTGCCGGCCTGTGTTATTCTAACAACTCCCATATGCACAATATATCATGCCAGTATCAGGTGATTTCTTATCTTTTTTTTTCGCTCCATGGCCTTATCTGGCTTGGTCAAGCACTTTCCCTCTCAATGGCCATGTACTATGAAACAGTTTATGACAACCTCACATCACTCTTCGATACATTACCATCTTCCCTTCCAACATCACCTCCATCTTCAAAACTTCCTCCACAACTTAATGCTAAAGATCTTCAAGAGGAAGGTGTCTGGTATGCTTTCAACAAAGTTATGCATGCATCCTTTGGAGATAAAGCCAGAGGTCTTAAGCTTGAAGAACGGGGTGCTGGATTGACCAAGACACTCTCATTGATCAAATGGTGTCTCAAGGAGCTCAAGAAGTTGGATGACAGCAGTGTCAGGATTTGCTCCCAGGTTATCCTTCCTTTTATTTATTTTCCATATTATTTACACTCGTTTGCCTCAGTTTCTATGTTATTCTACACTCCCCTTTAGAACCTAAAACCCATTTCCTTCCTTTCTACACCCTTCCACGTTGTCATATACTAAACTAGGATCCTGTTCAGTATCTACAATCGATATTTGATTATAGAGGCCTTGGTTCTAAATAAGTCGAGCTTTGCCGCAGAAATACAGAGAAGGGGGTGGAAGGTGTTAGAAGGGAAAATTGGTATGTTTTAATCGTAACAGATGTAAGGGGTAGAAAGAGAATAGTTCTGATGTTAGAAACCGACTTGATGTTAGAAACGAATTGACGTTAGAAACCGACTTGACGTTAGAAACAAATTGACATTAGAAACCGACTTGATGTTAGAAACAAATTTGATGTTAGAAACTGTTTGACATTAGAAACCACTTGATGTTAGGAAACAAATTGACGTTAGAAACCGTTTGACATTAGAAACCACTTGACGTTAGGAAAACAACTTGGTGTTAGAAAACAACTTGACGTTAGAAACCGTTAGGAACAGACCAACTATCAGCACTTCGCTAATAGTGGAAAAGATTTAGATGTTAGAAACACTTTAGAGACTTAAGCTTATCCCGCACTTTAGAGGGATTGGTAAACTTGTTGTTATTTTAACTACTATGAGAGTTTTTATACAAAGTTTAGTAATTATTATTTATTTAAATGAGGAAAATATTTTTAGAGGTTGTCAAATTTTTATGAAAGGAGAAATATGGTGAAAGGGGTGAAAACGGGTAACTGTTGTACAATAGAGAGAGGCAAATGGAAGGACTCATAGATGGAGGACAAAAGAATGTTCAATTAAGGAAATACTCTCACGATGTTACCACTCAACTACCGAGTGATTCTGGAACTTTCTCAGCCCTTCTTCTAGATGCTTTTCTTCAGCCAGACTCTGATTCTTTCCCTTGAGCACTCCAATGGCATAGGATCTGATTTTTCGGAGTACCTTGTTTATTGGTGGCATGGGTAGTGGGGTTGGCGCAGGGAAGGAAGAGTAGAAATGGTCTTCTGGATATAGACAGGGTGGCGTGAAGAAAACTTCTTCAAAGGGGATGAAGACGTAACGAGAATGATAGGGAAGGGAGGAGTATGGTAGTATGCATTCATAGGGCACATCAAACCCAATGTGCTCAAAGGCGATTCCTAGACTAGCGGTTGCAATGATTCGAATAATTTGGTAAGGAGGAGCGCAGCGTGAAACAGTAAAGTAATGGTTAATGTGATATTGCCCCTCGAAACCTTTTATCGAGATGGCATCTCCATACTTAATGGTTTCGGGGAGACCAAGATCCGAAATCTTACTTCTCATTGATACGTCCTTGGACATGAGCGGGTACTGAGGCCATAGGGTGTCAGGATCGATTGGGAGTTGACTACTCGAGCTTCGATATACACGAACTTCTGTTTCAAGGTCTTCAATAGGAGAAGGGAGAGGAGTAGTAGGGTGAGTAGTGGGAACTTGATCATCTGTTTCCGAATCAGGTGGAGGTTGGTAGTGGAATCAGGAGGTATAGGAAGAAGAGGATCTGGAATTAGTTGAAATGTTTTGGGTGGTTACGTTAAATGAGAACATTGTCTGAGTTTCGGGAGGTTGAGGCGAGATGGCAGTGTGAGGTTTTGATGGGTGATGTAGGTTTCTGGAGGTTGTTAAATATATGAGTCCCTTAGAGCTCCGACAGCTGGATTTGTTTTCGGGGGTAGTCTTCCATGTCATTAAAGGTCCAAAATGCCATAGAGGGAACATTAAAGGCAACGTGAATGAATTGAGGTCCATATTTTTGGTGCGCAATCACCCTAGTGATTCCAACAGGGGTGTAAGGGCAATGTTTCTTTAGGCTGTAACTATTTCCGATAACAAAGGTTCCTTGAAATCCTCGGATTACGATAGGTCTGGCGTAGTGCAGGGTTTCCATTATCTCCAAGTCTTCTAGATCCTTATGGTAAGTCTTCGTGGGAGTCGGGGCTAGCCATGCGGTAGTGGGACTTATCCTAATATCAAGCTTTTCTCCGAGATCGACATATAATTGGAGTTCCGTTTGGAATGGATGATAGCTGGGTTGAGTCGGATATAGGATGGGAGGGAAGTCAGAGTTTTTGGGAATGGGATAAGGGGAGTCATAATTTGTTTCGTCCTCCGACGAGTATGTAGGGGAGGGTGAAGGGAGAAGGTGGTCAGGATGAAACTCTCGATCAATGATATCATCTCTATCATAGGGGTCACGTTCCCAGAACATGAGGGAAGGAGGAAAAGGGGTAAAGGGGATGGAAGAATGAAAGTCCAATTATGTTTTTTATGTGTTTTTAGATTTTAGAAAATATGAGGAAAAATGGTGGAAATAATTGAAAATTTTTGGGAAGGTGTTACAGCGTGATCCAGGTATATGTCAACCTGGTCATGATCACTATTTCACTTATTTCCTTATTTGCACTCGTTACCCTCAGTTCTAATTCCTTTTCATCATTTTACATATGATCACTATTCATTTCCTTGTTCCCCCCTCCCATTCCTTCTTATTTCGATATGCATCGTCTCAATTCATCCAATCCCAGGTGTTAACCTCTCGGGCAACCTCAGGCTGAAGCCCCGAGGGTTTTGGTGATAAGACTCGATATGGTGATGAGCCTATCAATGCATATATAAGCTTGTAGCGCCTAGCAGAGTTTCCCTAAGCTTGATCTCTTAGGAAAACCTCCTGCTAGTGAATATCTACTCTGAGCAGTCGCCCTAACAATCCCGCTTGACTTGCAGGTTGCAATGGACTATATCAAGAGCTTAAAGGACAAAGGTGGCCCTATCACTGAGGCTCTCAAATGTCAAGCTAGCTTGAATGAGGTCTGTTATTCATGACTTTGAATACTACTGCTAATATGAGTCCTTACAGTCTATCTTTGAACTGAAGGAATTTGAACATCGCCTTGTTAGGTGGATTATAGCCAGCGACCAGCCCTTCGAGGAGGTTGACCAGCTGGAATTCAAGGAAATGGTGGGATATCTTTGTAATGTCAGTATCCCTAGTCCAACAACAATTAAATGCCATGTCATGGATATGGGCAAGATGATGCTTGAGGATATTAAGCAATTTATTGCGGTATATTCATTCTGCACTGACATCATATGTTTCATGCTAACTGCTTTGCCATCTTATACAGAATCTTGAAAGCAATGTTAGCTTGTCACTGGACACATGGACATCAAGTAATAATTATGCATTTCTTGGTATTGTTATGTATTACATATCCAATGATTGGACCCTTGGTATATCTTGTATTATTACTAATTCTTGCAATGCTTATTTTATTATCAGAGGAATGTTTAATTGATTTTCGAGAGCTCATTGGTGAGCATTCTGGAGCTAATATGGCCGATGTGGTGTATGAGACAATTGCTCTGTTAGGTCTCAAAGGTTGTGTAAGGCTTATTCTTATTTTGTCATTTTCTTGCTGTCAATCACAAACACTTTCATCTATGTATAGATTCAGTCTATTGTAACTGATAATGCAGCAAATAATAATACAATGATGGTATCATTGGCAGAGTTGTTTAAAAAAGAGGGTATTGTGTTTAATGCTGTTTATGCTCGAGGGCAATGCCTTCCACATATAGTCCATTTGGCTGCATTAAAAGCATGTCATATATTAGGTTCTTTGATGTTGTTTGTTTAACATTTGACATAGCTTCTTGTTGGCATCGGTGCTATGACTGCTGGAGATGTCAGAGCAGCGGAAACAGAGAATTATCAAGATTTCATTCTCAAATCACCATTTGAATCTGATAATGATATTGTCAATCAAAACATTGAGCTTGAGGAAGTGCCAGCAGGTATCTTGCTGAACCCCATTGAGAAGGTATTGTATTAACTTCTTAAATTCCTATTGATGTTCACCTCTAACTCACCCTGCATAAATTAGCTGCATCACATTATAAAGGCTGTATGCTCTAGTCTGCAACGTTGTAAGCTTTGGCTTGCTGAGATTGATACCAACCGGCATGATGAAGCAGGGAAGCTTGAAGAGATTGCCAAGATGCTCATTCTTGATGTATGCACTCGGTGGACATCAACACATCAGATGTGCCGTAAGTCCATATTCAGTTATTCTCAAGGGTGAGTAAATATTGGCTAATAATGTTAAACAAGGCCATGCATTATACTATATGAAAGAGATTGATGACTTTGTTGCGAAAGTCAGGGAGTTGAGATGATATGAGTTAGCTGCAGATGAATGGAAGGTCATTAGTACAGTCACAGACTGGCTTTTTATTTTTCGAAAGGCCACTGTGACGATGTCTGCAACAAAACATTCAATGCTTTCAAGCACCCATGCAACATTGAAGGGGCTCCAAGACAAGCTTCAAGAGACTCTTATTACTGTACCAGAGACTGGAGCTCAAAAGCTCCATGATGCTTTGATAGCTGCTCATGACAAGCTTGGTGAGTATTTCTTCAAGATTGATGCATTGCCATATGCTGTTTGGGCCAGTCGTAAGTGTCCCATTTTTACCAAGGTTATTATTGTGTTTGATGGGTTACAGTTCTGGACCCTCGGATTAACTACACACAACTCGAGTATGATTATAAAATGGATGATCCTAATATCTTCAAAGAAATAAAGTTGTGGAAGAAGGAGTTGGAGGAGTTTTATAATACCAACTTTGCCGGCAAGGTCAAGACAACTCATGTATCACAATTGAAGGAATCCTCGAAGGTAACAGATGACTGGAGCTTTAAAGACTGCTATGCATCCCGTTCTGTTGGTACCAGGGATGAGCTTCAAGAGTTTTTTCAATTGATGCCGGAGGACTTCAACTCCACAAATCCAATCGAGTGGTGGAGTAGCAGGAAAGCTCAATTTCCTAACTTAAGCTGGCTGGCTCGTAACATCTTGTCTATCCCAGGTACGTAGGCTCAATATTGATATTCTTATTACTTTGTTATCACTTAATAATACTAACACTAAATATTCCAGGATCTGCAGTTGCTGTGGAGCGTATTTTCTCAGGAGGAAGAGATACCATCTCTCTTCGCCGCTCAAGTCTCAAACCCGAAACAATCCATACTTTAATGATAGTCAAGAATAAAATTCATCTAGACAGAACAAGACAATGAATTTGTTGTTTTACTGTCAAATATTTTTTATTTATGAAATCATAAATACATACAACCAGTACACATAATGACCTGTATACGGCCGTAAATGGAATGTACCCGTCCCGCATTGCCTGGTAAAATTTCTCAGTACGGTACGGATACGTTATGGAGAGACACGTACAAACCCATAATTTGTATGGCTGTACACATATACGGTACATTGCCGACCCCTAAGCTCAAAAGCTTAACAAAATGACATTAGTAACATTACTCCCCCTACAATATCGTAGTTTGTAGCTAGCGCTTTATTTTGAGATTTCCAGATTAATTGGTATCATAAATATTTATTGGACGTACAAACATGCTATGAAGATTATTCTTGCTGCAAATACACAAGGCTTACTTCGATTTGTTAGATTTTGAGCATACACGGTAGATGTGTTATTCCAGATCATATCCTATTTCTTTCTTTTGTCTCATGTCTGCTATTCCACATTCTGCTTTTTCCGCTTTATTATATAAGGCATCCCCAGTTATAACGTACTCGAACCTCAGTCGTATTTACTTGATTAAGGTGAGTGGATTACCCATATTGTAACTTTTATATATAAACCTTAATCATTGTATTGTAGTATCGTTTAGGTACTAAGATATACCGAGTCATTTATTAATTGGCTGAATTTATGATTAGGTTAGATTTCTCCACGGTTACGTATCATGAAAAATCAATTATATTCTGACTATCCATGATGAACACAAGAGCTTAATAAACTCATTTTTCAATAAAATTAAAATCCCTACTGCTTCAAAGGGGAGTTTTTACCAGTTCTGTATTAGACGATGCTCCATCTCCGTGATGTCATAACTGTGGCATCTTTAAATGATCAAAACAGTTGGTCTGCCAATCAGGCAAACCTTCGGCCTCTTATCCAGCGAACATAACAACATCAGTTAATAATGATGTTAATGAAGTGATACAAATCATCCACTATGAACGATTTCTCAGGTCAAAGAAAAAGTCTCCCCAATACTGTGATTGTCCTCCGACTTCCTTCAGGGTTACCACCTGATATCCAGAATAATGCTCATTCCCATCTCTTTCTAATCTTATGTTTGTAACCTCAGAATCTAACTCAACCTGAAGGTACTTTAGAGTTTGTATAGAAGATAAAACCCTGCAGATTCGTCTCAACGACTCCCGGTGATTCGTGTTGTCATGTCCATTCAGAGGGAAATCAAAGAAAAAATGGGTTAAGTTAGAGCCGCGAAGAATGACTCTCTTAAAAAAGTCTTCTTGATGTTCCTGTTTGATCTCAAATAAACTGTTAGAGGTTTCTTCTTTCTTTCAACTTGGACAAATGCTCACATCTTTCCAGCGGACCCATAGAGCTAAGTTAATCTGCAAACATATTTTCCTTAGATTGGGTGCTTTCAGCAAAAATGAAGGGAAAGGTTCAAATGAGGAACCATCGAATCTCAAGTCACAGTATGACTGCAGTTTTTCCATTCTTGGAAGAGCGTCTATATCCAGCTTTCTAACCGGACACTCCAGATGCACGAGACGAGCTATATTTTCAGCTGACAAGAAAGACGTAAGTTTGGCGTTGCAAAAGGTGAAAAAGGCAACAGAATGAAGTTTGGATAGACATGATGATGGCAAACTGCATGTTGGCATATTGGACAAAGATAGGCGAAGAGATTCAATCTTTGGATGACGACAAAAAAATGAGGCCATAATGCCAGTGAAATCTTTACCCTCGGTGGTAGGTTCGTGTGACATGATATTCAACTGCTTTAGCTTGTCCCAATTGGCTTGCTGCATCAGATGGAGAGTAGCAATGCCAGATAGTTGCCAGAGAGATAAATTCTCTAGATTGGGACAAGAGATTATCATTTGAACAGCACTTTGGTACGCGTTCTGTATAAAGACTGTTTTTAAACGAGTTAGGGTCCATATCTAAAATGAAGTTATGAATGATCAATCGAAATGAGCATATAAAAACTTAAATCTCAAGTAAAAAACACTGTACTGAGAGTTTCCCAAATTGTAGGCAACCATCTAGAGTTGGATGATGAAAAGGCACAACAGATAATCCTTTGAGGTGAGGAACGGAACGCGACAGTATGTCAGATATGCTGATGATGTGCTGAATATCAATTGGAATTTGTGTCCAACTAAACTCTTTTAAACGAGTCATATGTGAAAGGGCATTCTTAAATAGCCCCATGTTTTCATTAGTAAGTGGGGTATTGTATGATACGGAACCCATATTGTACAAGGCTCGAGGTAAACAGATAATTCCCATAGATTCTTCAACCAGTTCCAAAAACTGAACACATTTAGCCAGCTGCGGTTGACTTCCCAAGGATCTCCAAATACTTTCTCGACGCAGATCACAGCAGATATGATGATAGAGATGATTAGGTATAATTAATTCTTGAAAAGTGCAACATGTTAGGGCTAATGAAAGTAAGTCTTTTGTAGAATTGAGAAGATATGTGATCTCGTCCCAAATGATGTACACTGGTAGCCCTTTCGGATACAGCATCTTCAGAGTTGAGAGGCGCAATGTTGAGTCAATGTTTACATTGCAACGGTCGAGGTCAGAGCTCACTCAAGCTCAAAGACCCGACCGGACTTAGGGCTACCCTACCGGGTGCCCAAACGGCTCACTAGTTTGTCAGCCTCCTCAGCCTCCTTTTCAATCTAAACCTTATTTATATTGAGTTATCATTTAACCTAAAAAATGTACTAACCCCCTTTATGTTGTTATATTATGTAAATGTTCAGCGCCGACTATAATAAAAGAGTACTAGCGTAGTTTTCTCTATTAGCATATAATTAGGAACTGTACAGCTAGTCCCGGAGTATAAAATATTTTAGCTACTTTTCTATAATATAATAAACTTTTATCCACAACTAATATGTCTACTCTGGTATTACAACAACACTTTAAATGCTAATACGATTGCCACGTAAACTGTCTGCACTTGTTATGGCTGTGTGCATTTCGAGACAGGACGGGTTCCAATTGCCAGAGGCCGCCGCAGGCGCTAGATTGTTTCAAATTGTTCGTATAGTACCTCCTCATATCTGAGAAGTGTGTCGCGTAATTGGACACTTTCATTTTATTAGTGACTTGCCAGCATTGAAATAGTGTGTACTGGACACATTAGGCTTTCCTTAAGAAAGTTAAGAGTGAGAACGAAGTTGAAAGGTTCAACTTTCGACCCCGCTGGAGTTGGCTGACTGACTATTGCTAATATGTACAACCGAAAAGAAATCTCGACAGTGAACAGAGAAAAGCAGTTACTGTAGCTGTTTTCTGGTTCGGCTGAGAATGAATTCTGTAATTTTTCTTCCGTTTGTATTTCCTTTCTCTAATTTATTATTTCAATAGCCGGCAGTTCTTTTCGCATGCTTTGTCCCTTTTTTCGCCATATTGTCTCGTTTTGTCAGTTTACATAAGTGTGGAACAAAAGAAAGATAACAAAGGACTCGTGCGGGTATCTCCGGCACCGCGACCCTTATTTAGCACGCTTTTAGCTGGCTGCCTTACTCTGCGACTCGGAACCTCTACCCCACATAAGCCATTCAATAGCAAGTCTCTCAAAATATGACTTACCCAAACGGTATCTTAATACATATTATTTGGGACGAAATTGCATATCTTCTCCACTCCACAAAAGATCTTCTCTCATTAGCTCTAACCTGTCGTACTTTGAAAAACCTAATCATACCCGACCATATTGAGTATCGTCATATTCATTGTCATATTCGTAGGGAAGATGTTTGGGAGCATTTGGAGTGTCGACCTCGACTAACTAGAGGCGTTCGGTCTCTTCACTTGCTCACTGAATACCCAACGGACTTGATCCGTTTGCCTGTAATCTTGGAACCTAGGCATTATAAAGAAACAAACAAAACGTCGGGCAGTGACGTACCAAAGTGGAATCTTCGCTCCAAAGTTACAAAAGAGAATTTGGACATGTTCTTACGCTCGCTTTCACATATGACTCTATTAAGAGAGTTCGAGTGGAATCAGAATCAGGGATACACATATCCCCAAGAAATCATCGACATATCTTCCGTTTTAACAAACACGACTCATTGTCTGGAAGCATTATCTATGAGATGGTATAATGTTGAGAATCAATGGCAGTTTCAAACCCTCTCTGTTAATGTTTTTTTTTACTCGTTTCTAGTTTTTAAACTGACCTTCCATCTTCTTAGATTTGGAAACTATCAGGTTTAAAGAGAGTCATATTGCAATACCCATGCCCCGCCGCCATTCAGATGATTGTATTCTGCCCAGATATTGAGGATTTATATCTCCTTAGACCTACCCCTGATTCCATTTACAATATAATGGGACATGCCAATTGGAAAAAGCTACGACGCTTGTCTATCTGCGAAACCTATCCATCCCCAAGATATCCTATATTCACAAAAGATACTTCCACCCTCGTCACTTCATTCTTTGATCGTCATGCGAATCTGGAAAGCTTAGTGATTTCAGGTATTGAAACTACGATGCCCACTCTGCCGTCATCTTGTCTACCCAACCTTCGTTCCGTCAGTTTCGATCATGAAAACTTGGCGACATCATTCTTGTCCAATGAAACTATATCTCGTTTAGTGCACTTGGATTGCCCGATAGACGATGTTGATGCAGATAATCTCCCACAGTTAAACAATCTGGAGACTTTTCGTTTTCAATTTATCTCATGGAATTGTATTGTACCCGACTCGTTTCTTCCATTATTGTTAAAAGCGCGTAACTTGAAGAAATTACATATGGATATGCTGAGTCCAGACATGTTCTATGAAGACCTTGTGAGTTGCAGTATATTTGTCCCACGCAAAGCAGAAAACGCTAATATTTTTATCTCCCTTTCTTCGATCAAGGAAACAGAAGAAGAAATGATACAAATGTTCCTTCAGTGTCCCAGCCTTACTCATCTCTTTTGTGATCTTCCGGGGCCTGAAGAAGAAGAAGAACTAGACGAATTCTGCGAGAGATTCTCCGCCTTGCCAAATCTAAAGATCTTGGAACTCAATCCCGAGAGTAAGAAACGAATATACGTGAAACTAGAAAGGGATGAGGAGGGGATGTATTCTAGATATCAGTATGTATCGTTGGAGGAAGCCGAACGGGACGTTGATTCTTGGGGAAACTTTTTCCTCCATTTATCAGATTGATATTACTTTTGATTGTCACATGCACATAGGATGTAAAATGCTATGCATCGTGTTTTGAGATGCTCAATCTTGTCAATAAACAAATTATAAACGTCCGAGGTATAAATATCGTAGCGTCATGGTGTATAAATCAGCTAGGTACCTAGATCATAGAAAAAGTCCCCAATGATGGTAATGTCCTCCGACTTCCTCTAGTGTTACAAAATCATACCCAGAATAGCGTCCGTTCTCGTCTCTTTCCAATTTTATGTTTATGAAAAGCTCTACCTAGTTGAAGGTACTACTTCAAGGATCGCTTGGAGGATAACCTCTTGCAGAGTGGTCCTATCAACCTTTCCCAACCCACCTCATGCAAGTCATGCAGCGCACTCAGTGAAAACCCATAAAAAACATAGGTCAGATCCGAGCTATGAAGGATGATCCCATTCAGAAACCCTTCTTGATGTTCTCTTTCATCATTAGGTGCCTTGGGTAAAAACGAAGGAAAAATCTCGAATGAAGGATCCCTGGATGTAAAACTAAAATTCCAATTTATCCATCTGTGGGAAATCACTGATATCTTTCCCCCTGAGCGGACATTTCAAGTCAACCAAGCGAGCTATACTTTCCGCAAGCAAGAAAGATGTAAGTTTGACATTGTAACAAAAAATATGGAACGAAGCTTATGTAGACACGTTCACGTTAATAGTAATTTAAGTGTTAGCATGTTAGATGGAGATGAACCCAGAAATTCGATATTGGCATGTCGATTGAAAAAGGAAATCGCAGTGGAACCTTTACAGCCGTTTCGGAACTCGTTGACATGATATTCAACCGTCTCAAGTTTTTCCAATTGCCGTATCGCATTATTTCCCGTGTTTCACATGCCTGTTTGGGGGCTAGGTCTTCAATTTTGAGACGATGGAAAGCCATTTGAATGGCTCCTGCGAATGGCCGCTGGATAGAGACTTTTTTTAAAATTATTTAGCCTTCATATCTAAAAAAAATGTAAAGGGTCAGCGCTTTGGCACGAAGAGTTGAGAAAGAGAGATGAATATTAGGGGGTTTCACGCTAGTAAATTCGCATTGAATTCCATCAATAACTCCTTCCTGAATTCTTGGAGTTAACCAGTGAGTTCAGACCGAGTTCAGACCGCGTTTGGCCAACGTGAAACCCCCCCTCTCGGCAATTCCACTTCTAACTCGCAGTATCAGTTCACAAGATTAGATAGAGATAATATAACTGTAGTTGTGCCTTAAACATTCTTATAAATCCTTAGTCACGTTACAAGTTCATACTTTGACTTCATTATTCTGAGCAATGGCTTCTCCATACAATGGCTGATAAAAGCTAATAAACTGAGGATAATTGAACTACACCCCATGCAACCAAAAAAAGACCACTGAGGAACCGGGTTTGTCACTTTTTGTGATGACCAATAAAAAGAATAATTTCTTTTAAAAAATAAATTATATTTTTTAAATTTAGGCGGAATACAGTCAGAGTTAGCCGAGTAGAGTTTTTGATCAAAGTGCGAAAGCAGCTCTGAGCTACTTTTGCACCGAACTCGAAGCTGAACTCCAAAAACCGAATTTCGGAGAATTCCGAGGACGAGTTCAAGACCGAGTTTGACACCGAATTTAGCTGGAGCTTATGTCGGAATTTATCAACGTGAAACCCCCTATTGACTGAAAGTTCCTGTCGTGGAAATTTGTAGCGGGGCATCTATAGATAATCCTCCCAGACGAGGCATTGGATGTATTAGTATGTCGGAGATACTGAAAAGGTCTTGGATTTCATCAGGGAATTGTGACCAAGTAAATTCTTTCAACAAGGTCATATACGAGAGCGAAGTTATGAATGGTTTTGTAGTTTCGTTGTTACATAAATGGCAACGGTGTGTGGACGTGTGTCGTACAAGGCTGGAGGTAAACGAACAACACATACATACAGATTCATCAGCCAGTTCTAACACTTCTAGCTGATTTTGTTGCAAAAATCGAAATCGGTTTATTAACCGATCAAAGCCCTAATTTTGAATATTGAGGTTAATAAACCGCCTTTTGCAAAATCGAGGCTTTGATCAGTTAAAAAACCTAAATGAAGCGATTTCAATTTTTGCGACAGATTCCGGATGACTCTCCAAGAATGGCTAGACATTTTTTCGACTAAGGTCACAACAGATATAGCAATAGAGATGATAGGGTATGATTAACTGTTCAAAAGTGTGACAAGTTAGGGCTAGCGAAACAAGATCTTTTGTTGATTCGATGAAAGATGCAATATCCTCCCAAATGATGTGTATTGAGAGGCCCTTCGGGTAACTTATGCTATAGTTATTCTATTTGAGATAAAGGTTTGTTGCGGATGCGGGGAAGATGTGTCAGAGCAGCTGCTGGAGATACCGTATTTCAGCTCGTATACGTAAACTCAAAATGTTTCCGACACTTCGGTCATTTCCGGATCAAAAAGAATAGGGGGAATACTTTCCTTTATCAGACTGATAATTTCAATTGTCGGCATAGGTTGCATGTGCCATGCTGTTTTATTATTTAACCCTATCAATTCCCTCATTTCATCACAAGATATGATCGTCGCAGTGCAATTGTAATGTACTACCATTCTTGTAATGAACTCTGATGAACTTTACTGACAGTCACCGTGAGTCTCTCTTTCGCAGAATTTTTATTATGCAAGTGACAGTTTAGCAGTAGGTAAACGCCTAAGCGTTCTAATACTACTCCGACTACCTAATATACCAGTCGGAGTGCTCGGTTTTTTTCAAGTTCGAGCTTATCGATTTCTGACAAACTCGTCCCTTCAGAGCTAGTCGACATACGGTGTATAAATCGACTAGGTACACCTAAATCGAAGAAAAAGTCTCCCCAATATAGAGAATGTCCTCCGGCTTCCTCCAATGTTACAAACTGATATCCATCTTGGTTCGCTTCAATTTCATGTTCGTAATTTCAGAATTTAAATTTACTTGAAAATACTCCAGAGATATTTTGGAGGATATAATTCCGCAGAGATGTTCTAGCAGCTTGTGAGGATCGGTCGCATCCAAGTCATGTATTTCCTGCAAAAAATCCAAGGAAAGATGGGTTAGGATGAGGTTGGAATCTTGAACGATAATTTTCTTGAGCAACTCTTCGAGTTCTTGATATTCCATTTTCGCCTCAAAGCGAAATATTAGAAAATAGTTTTTTTGTAGTGACATTTTATACTCACATTTTCAATTTGAAGATATAATTTCTTCAGATTAGGTGCTCTTAGCAAAAATAAGGGGAAAGACTCGACTCGGGATGAGGAACTATCGAATCTTAAGCCGCAATAAGACTCCAGTTTATCCATCTGTGGGAGATCATTAATATCCATCCCCTCAACCGGACATTTTACGTGAACTAAACGAGCTATACTTTCAGTCGACAAGAAAGATGTAAGTTTGACAGTGGAGAGGGCGGAAAAAAGCCATGGAACGAAGTTTGGGTAGATGTGACGACGGTAATTTAAGGGTTGGCATGTCGGATAGAGATAGACGCAGAGATTCAATATTGGGGTGTCGATGGAAAAATGAAATCGCAATGGAATTATTAATTGTATCGGGGCTAGTTGACACAATATTCAACCGTCTCAGCTTTTTCAGATTAGCGAATCGCATTATTTCAGCAACATAATTGTATGCATTCGGGAGGGCTAGATCTTCAATATTGGGACAATAGAAAATCATTTGAATGACTGCCGCAGATGGTTGTGGGATAGAGACTCTTTTCAAACCAGTTAGCCTCCATATCTAAAAAGAAATGCAAAGGGTCAGCGCTTTAAAATTGAAATGGTAAATAATAAATATTGACCGAAAGTTTTCGAAATTCATAGGGATAAAGATAATAATCGTCCCACGAGTGAGGTTTGAGAGATAATCCTTCCAGACGAGGAATTGAATGTAATAGTATGTCGGAGATGCTCAAAGCGTTTTCAAGTTGTGTCTCAAGGGGGAACCGTGACCAAGTAAACTCTTTTAACAGGGTCATATACGAGAGCGAGGTTTTAAATAGTTTTATGGTTTTACTGCTGCCAGAATGTCTCCATGGTGTGGAATGTGTGTCGTACAAAGCTGGGGGTAAATGAACAACACATGTAGGCTCTTCAACCAATTCCAAAACCGAACACGTTTGGCTAATTCCGGATGATCTTGTAAGAACTGCCAGACATTTACTCGACCAATATCACAGCAGATATAGCGATAGAGGTGGTCGGATATAATTATTTGTTTCAGGGTGCGACAGGTTAGGGCTAGTGAGACAAGATCTTTTGTCGATTTGATGAAAGATGCAATTTCGTCCCATATGACGTGTATTGAGAGAGCCTTTGGGTAACTCATGTTTCGAAAGAGTTGATATTTTATGAAGTAGGGGTGTTGAATGGTCGTTTGGAACGAAAAGAAAATTTGTGAAAAAATTAAAAGGGGGGATTTGGACGTATTTAAAATATTTGAGTTGAAAATTCTATTTTTTTTGTTGGGGTGAGAAAAAAAAAACTTGTTGGATTAGTCACGACTCGAATGTCTCACCACCGCCAAGTTGTGGGCTCAAATGAGATGTCTCAATTATGTAACACTTTTTAAAAGAGCTATTAGCTAAACGTATTGTAGGGAGAGATACATATTATAGTATCATATTCTTTACTTTGAGCAAGCATTGGTTGCGTAAGTTCAAAACGCTCTCGACATTTCGGTCACTTTCGACCCTCGCAGTTACCCTTCAAAGAATGTATGTCTGAGTAGTCAAATTTATAGCTTCAATACTCGATTAGACAAACAAAAGATTATCCGTCATTATCCGTCATTTAAACTACGTCGATACAAGGCGTATGGATCAGAGTATCTTTGGGAGTTTAATTTGAGGAAAATATTTCCCCAAGCTTGCGACAGTCCTCCAGCTTCCTTTAATGTTACGAACTGATATCCGGAATAGTTTCCGTTCTCCTCTCTTTCCAGTCTCACGTTGGTGATTTCACGAACCAAATCGACTTCGAGGTAAGTTAGAGTTCGGATAGGGGACAAACTCTCGCACAGATCCTCTAATGATTCCCATTTGAGACTAGTGTAGTCTACCTCGGTCACAGGGAAATGACAGAAAATATGCGTCAATTTCGAGCATTGAAGGAAGGATTTTACGAGTTTGTCTTGTGCGCCCTTGAATAAGTAACGTCTTAATTGTGAAATTAAAAAAATATTATTAAATACTTACATTTGCCCAAAAGAACTTTCCTAAAAACTCTAGATTTAAACATATTTTCTGTAGGTTAGGTGTTTTCCTTAAAAAGAAGCAAAAGGCTCGAATGAAATTTTGCGGAATGTTATTTGAATAGACTGCAAATTATTCATTTGGGGGAAACCATGAAGACCACCGTTTTCACATGATGAGCAGTCCAAGTCCAAGTGCGTCAACCGGGATATACCATCAACCGATAACAAAGACGTCAGTAAAAAGCCACTTGCGCTGCCCAACATAACCGAATGGAGGTTGGGGAGATGGGATGATGGCAGACTGATCGTTGGCATGTTTGAAATTTTTATGCAAAGACATTCGATTTTGGGATGAGAATGTAAAAATGAGGTTATACTGGCCGAAAGATTTTCGTTAGGGACAGGGGCTCCGTCTGTTCCAAAACTCAGGCGTCGCAGTCTTTTCCAATTAGCGTTTTGCATCATATAGAACGCACAAGCTGAAGGTAAGGCCCATATGCATAGATCCTCGATGTCTGAACAAGAAAGAACCATTTAAATGGCCGCTTGGTTTGGATAATCGATAATGACTTGTTTTAAACTAGTTAATGTCCATACCTAAAGAAGCGGAAGGTTAGAACGGTGATGGGAAAATATAAAATAAACGAGTATCGACCGAGAGTTGTTCAAACTGCAGCCGAGTAGATCGACAATGTGACAAATACGGTTCAATAGATAATCCCTCCAATCGAGCTGCTGAACTCATTAATACGTCGGATATGTTCACAACTTGTTGGATGGATTCGGGAAGTTGCGTCCAAGTGAACTCCTTTAGAAAGGCCATGTGTGATATTGAATTTGTAAATAGCGTCAGGCTCTCAATTGTAACTGGTGTATGGAAATATTCGTCTGAAAATGGATCTGAGGTCCCAACATCATCTTCTATAGTGTCATCTTCTGCCAGCTCGACAGACCGAATGCCTCTAGCCAATCGCGGTCGACTTTCTAGAAGAATCCAATCCGGCGAGCGAATATCACAATAAATATGACGATATCTTATGTGATCAGGTATAACTAAGTCTTTGAACGTGTGGCAGGTTAGGGCTAACGATAGCAAATCTTTTGTTGATTCGAGAAAAAACGCGATATCGTCCCAGATGGTGTGCAATGGTAAACCCTTCGGATAAGACATGCTAAAAACAATAGTACAAATAACGCGCGATTTCGAGGGCTAAGGCTACAAACGTCGTGTCTTGTTTGCGGAGGTGTAATCGCCATTTAAATAACTGTCAGCCGAGTCGGAGTTCTAATTTGACTCTTCGGCTTCTCCCCATAAGTTTGCCAACAATCGTGAAATTTCAGCTTGGACCCAAGTACTTGGATTCAAAACAGATCATTTACAATACCGACAAACCGAATAATATTCGAGGAAATTATTTCCCCAAAGAAACTTCATTTTTTAGAAATTTTCCATCGTTTTAATCGAGAAGATTAGTTTAATTCACAATACAAGTAAATGTCTAACTATCTCACGAAGTCGTAACATTTTGTAACTGATACTTTTGGCATTTCTACACCTTACTTCCCGACGTTAGATTTTTTGAGTGCTTTGCAGACAACTGACCCTCGGACGTTGACTGACACTAATGAAGCAGGTCCCTTGAAAATTGAAACGGAAAACGCTGAATTGTCTGCCCCCTCTTTTGGATCATTCTTCTTTGTGTTTCAGAACATGCGCCGAGATTCCATTTTTGTTAAAAAGGTGCTATACAATACAGAAATCACAGTTCGAGGAAGAAATCCCCCCAACGTCCGGGGTTTTCTTCCTCTTTCAAATTCATAAGATGATACCCAGAATATACCCCATCTTCATCCCTTTCCAGTTCCACATGATTCTGACCATGGCGGGATTGCCGCGGGGTTCGAATGTATTTTAGAGTTCGTATGGTGGATAACTTCTTACATAAATACTCTGATCTCACCCTTTCAAAATTCCACTTGGCACCCCGGGGAGTGGGTTCTAGCCAAAATCAAGGAAGATGTGTGTACGTTTCAGGAATGGCAAGAGGAAAATGTTTGCGATTTCTTCTAAATCGTACTATTAGTAAAAAAAATCAATATCAAAGGCCAAGGCCCCCAGTCTAATTTTTGTGAGTAATAAGTATCATTATACTCACACTTTGGCAGCCTGGATAACCAATATCTCCACTTTTAGGTCCCAAATCAAAAGATAGTTTTTTCAAATTAGGTGCTTTCTGCAAAACCTCAGTAATAGATCCAAGTATAATGTTCCGTCCGGTAAGATAAAGAGATTCCAGTTTGTCCATAGGTGGGACATCGATAGCTCGGGGTAACCGATCCCGATTATCTTGTCGTTCCCAATGCACTAAGCGAGATATAATATTTGCCGGAAGGAGAGATGTCATCACCTTATGGGTAGCGGCAATAGAACGAAGGTTAGGTAGACACGATCGCGGTAAAGTGGAAACAGGCATCGGGGGTCTTGATGAAAATGCCAAACGTTCGATATTTGTGTGGTACTTGAAAAATGATGAGATGATAATTGGAGGGATACCTTCCTTTGGTCTAACCGAGAGACTCAATTCGAGATTCAAACGTCGCATTTTTTTCAAAGTAGCATGTCGCATCAAATATGAAGTAGAGGTAAGAGATAGTCGAGATAGAGATAAATCTTCGATATCAAGACAAGAGAGAATCATCTGCATTGCTGCTTCAGTTGTCTGTCGAATAATGACTCTTTTCAGATGCAAATGCTCCCGCGTCCATACCTGGAAAATTAGCAATTAAACTGAGAATATGGAACATTTGAATGCTGAGCTAACACTGACTGATAACATGTTAATAGTTTCCAGTTCAGGTTCAGTATATAATCCCATCCCAATAAGATTGACACACAATCCCTCCAGGTCGGGACGTAGAGCACTGGATATATCAATAAAATCTGGATGATCAATTTTTTGTGTCCAGGTGAAATCTTTTAGAAAATTCATGTGTGATAACGCATTTTTCAGCCGAACCATACTTTCACGGACAACTGGTTTTGAGTCACATAAAGGCCGAGTGTAGCGAAAGGGTTGAGGTAAACAAGTAAACGATGAGACTTCACAATCCACTATGACGATGGCTCTCATCCTCCTAGCCAACCAAGGTCGACTTGCCAGGAACTTCCAAACATCTGGTCTACGAAAATCACAGCAGATTATCCTATATTCGAGATGATCTGGTATGATCAATTCTTTGAAAGTGCGACAAGTTAGAGCCAGTGATAAAAGATCTTTTGGTGAATCGATAAGAAATGAAATTTCGTCCCAAATAGTATATACTCGCAAACCCTTGGGCAAAGGCATGTTCAAGTTCGGGGAGGCTACAGTGGTTGCCGGCCCGAAGTACGTCAGCGCTTCAACCTTGATGCAAAGTTCAGACGCCCGAGTCACAGTTACTCGTCCTTCTAGACTACTTCAAGAGTATCGTTATTGAATTCAAAACCAACCTAGTAACACAATCTATATTTTTGGGGTATAAATCTTGTTTCTTAAAGAATTCTCACTACCAAGGTGATTTGCAACGGACAAAGAAGTAGATGTCGTCGAATGATGCGTTCGGCCTTAATGATCCCGAGATCCTCATAGTGACTCAGTGAGTATGTTATGTACTTTTGAGACTGCCACCGAACAACGGATGACTGGTTTGTTGTTGTAACAGTGGATGCCTGGAAATTAACGGCCACGTCATGTTTTAACTTGGCCTGTGGGTCGAGAAAGTAATGACCAGAAACGATGCTTGAACAATAATGCACAACCCCCTTTCATCTACCATTACTTCATTCATGGATTGAGGTTATTCACCGGAGTCATCCCAAAATCAAACATTACCCCACGTTCCGTCAAGCCAAGCTCCTAATGCATAGCTAATCTTACCAACTGCAATCCGAAATTGTTGATACCACGCTCTCGCTCTCGATGTTCTCAAAAATGAGCTACTTAGATACTGTCAACCCTCCATGTACTATACACCGTCGTGTACAGCGGCACTTCATCTATAGGATCGTGAGTAATATGGCATTTTCAAACGGATGAGGGTCGAGATGGAGGTAATCAGGCTTTTTTTTTGACTTGTTTTCGATTTTCTATTCCTTCGTTTTACCGTCGCTAGGCCCCGGTTTGATTCTACATGGCGTAGTCCTCAGGTTTTCTCACCTGTTTGAAAAAACAATGTATCTGACAATCCAGGACAATTAAATTATTTTTATTTAGTCCTCTTTTTCCTTGCCTGATAAAAAGAAACAAATCAGAGCGTAAATAAAGTGACAGTTGCCACACAAAGGAATACGGTTATCTCCGGGATTACATAACCAACACTTGCCGTCTTTCACAACCCTCACTCAGTTATCATCTTCATCTCATACGCATCACACCTCGTCAACATAGATCACACATACCTTGATCCTTTAGGCAATAGCAGCGCTTTCAAAATATGACTTACCCAAAAGGTCTCTCGATTTACACCATTTGGGACGAAATTTCATATCTTCTTGACCTGCCAAAAGACCTTCTCTCACTAGCTCTAACCTGTCGTACGTTTAAAGACCTAATCATACATAACCATATCGAATATCGTCATATTCGTTGTCCTATTCGTAGAGAAGATGTTTGGAAACATTTAGAAAGTCGACCTCATTTGACTAGAGGTATTCGGTTTCTTCACCTCATAGGTGAATGCGACACGGCCAAGGTCCGTTTGCCGGGAATTCTGGAACCTACGCATGAAGATTGGCGTCCCCGCTCCAGAAAAGCGAGTTTTGACAGGTTGATAAACTCTCTTTCACATATGACCTTATTAAAGGAGTTCGGCTGGGATCAAGGAATTAGTTCTCTCCAGGAAATCAATGCCATATCTCCCGTATTAATGAACACCACCCATTGTCTGGAGGCGTTATCCATGAAATGTGATGGATATGCTCATTATCGTCAATTGCCGTTTGAAAATCTCTCGGTTACAATCTTTTTTTCGTTACTCGTACTCCAGTTTTTGAACTTTTTTTTAGATCTGGAAACTAACTAATTTGAGAAGAGTCATTCCCCGAAACTCATGCGCTGCCTCCATTCAGATGATTTTACATTGTCCAGAGATTGAGGACTTATATCTTAATAGAGCCGCGGCTGATTCCATCCACAATATAATGCGACACGCCAATTGGAGAAAGTTACGACGCTTGTCTATCGCAAACACCTATAGAATGAATCCTATATTCACAAGCAATTCCTTCACCGCCGTCACCTCATCTTTTAATCGTCATGCGGATCTGGAAAGTCTATTGATTGCAGAACATACGATTGGGATGCCTACTCTGCCATCGTCTTGTCTACCCAAACTTCGTTCCATCTGGTTAAATACCACAAGTTCTGTGGCATCATTCTTGTCCAATGAAACTATATCTCGTTTGGTGCACTTGAATTGCCCAATAAACGGCATTCAAAACACTGCTGGACTTCCACAGTTAGACAAACTGGAGACTTTAGCGTTTGAGTTTCACGCGTTTGTATCCAAGCCGCTTCTTTCATTGTTACTAAAAGTGCGCAACTTGAAGAAAATACACATGAATATTAGTTTAGGCAGGTTCTATAGCCATGTGAGTGCTGATCATATGTCCCAAACAAAAAGCACTAAACGTTTCACTTTTTCTTTCGTTCTTCAATTAAGGAAACCGAAGAAGAAATAATACAAATATTCCTTCAATGCCCCAGTCTTACTCATATCTTTTGTGATCTTCCGGGGCCTAAAGAAGATGAACTAGACAAATTCTGCAAAAGATTCTCCGCCTTGCCAAATCTAAAGATCTTGGAACTCGCCCGTAAAGGAATGTATATGAAACTTGAAAGGGATGGGAACGGGATGTATTCTGGATATCAGTATGTATCGTTGGAGGAAGCCGAACGGGACGTTGAGTCTTGGGGAAACTTTTTTTCCTGTTTAGCTGATATGAGGTATATGAGGTAAAAAAAAAACCACACTTTTCCTTTCTGGATTATATCGCTAACTCCAATGAAATATTTTAGGAATATCAGGTAAACGAGGTTGCGAAATTCTATATTATTCATTAAATTCCCCCAACTTTGACCGCACACATTCGGCTTAAGTATTTATGTATTTTATTTCTTCACAAACCATAAAACATCGTATAACCATCGCAGTGTGCTCTAATCATTGTAATCAGCTCATATATTCCGAGCTAGCTAAATTCAAGTTTGTCGTGGATCAATGCACTGGCGATGTCTTTTAATTATAATAAGTGAGAAATTAAATGCCATCGGTCAATGATAGTAATAAATCAATCAATACATGGTGTGCTCATCGGGTGGTATTCAAAGAAACGATACATGAGGCTAGCGAAAACAAGATCCTTTGTTGATTTTACAATGGTATGTATTGGTATACTGAGGAAATGCAAGAGACTTCTAATTAGTATTGGTTGTGATAAGCTCAAAACGCTTTCTTCCTTTCCAAGTTGATCCTTCCGCAGTTATCTTTCAAAGAATTTGAGAGTCTGATAGTCAAATATAGATTCAATTCAATATTTAATTAGGAAACATCACCCGTCATTCAAAACTGATTGATACACACCGCAGAACTTCATTAGGAGTATCTTTTGGGGTCTAAGTCGAGGAAGATGTCTGCCCAAGCTTGCGGTGGTCCTCCAGCTTCCTTCAACGTTACAAACTGGTATCCGGTATAGTTTCCGTTTTCATCTCTTTCCAATTTCACATTGGTGATTTCACGAACCAAGTCGACTTTGAGATAGGATAGAGTCCGTAGTATGGAGGACAAACTCTTGCATAAATCCTCTAATGACTCCCATATGAGACTCGTGTAGTCGACTTCAGTTACCGGGAAATGACAGAAAATATGTGTCAATTTGGGGCATTGAAGAAAAGATTTTATGAGTTTGTCCTGTGCGCCCTTGAATAAATAGTATTTTAGAACATCATCTTTCTTGGCTTGAATAAAAATATACTCACATCTCCCGGAAAGAACTTTATTAAATATTCAACCTACCTCCAAACATATTTTCTGTAGATTAGGCGCTCTCTGTAAAAAAAAAAACCAAAAGACTCAAACGCAAACCCGTGGGACGCTGTGATACGGATAGACTGGAGATTATTCATTTGCGGAAAAGCATAGAGACCATCGCTGTATTTATATGAGCAGTCCGAGTTCAAGTGCGCCAACCGGGATATACCATCAACCGATAACAAAGACGTCAATAAACGTTACTTGCGGTGTCAAACGTAGAGTGAATGGAGGTTGGGGAGATACGATGATGGCAGATTGATCGTTGGCATGTATAAAATTTTTATGCAGAGGCATTCGATTTTAGAATGAAATTGGAGAAACGAGGTCATATCGGCAGAGAGATGTTCGATAGGGATGGGAGTTCCGTCTGTTTCGAGGCTCAGACGCCGCAGTCTTTTCCAATTAGCGTTTTGCATCATATAGAACGCACAAGGTGAGGACTCATAAGTCCCAGAGGTATTAATATAGATCTTCGATGTCTGGACAAGAAAGAACCATTTGAATAGCTGCTTGGTTTGGATACTGGATAATGACTCGTTTTAAATTAGTTAATGTCCATACCTAAAGAAGCGGAAGGTTAGAACGGTGGTGGGAAAATATAAAATAAACGAGTATCGACCGAGAGTTGTTCAAACCGCAGATGATTAGATCGGAGAGGTGACAGGTAGGCTCGGATAGATAATCCTTCCAAACGAGATGCTGAACTCGTTAATACTTCGGATATGTTTATAACTTGTTGGATAGATTCAGGATATTGTGTCCAGGTGAACTCTCTCAACAGAGTCATGTGTGATATCGAATTTGTGAATAGCGTCATTTTATCATTTGTAACTTTTGTATGTCGCTTATATTCGTATGAGAGATCTGGGGTCCGGGGTAGACGAACATCTTCCATAGCAGAATCTTCTGCCAACTCGATAGACCGAATGCCTCTAGCCAATCGTGGCCGATTTTCTAGAAGCTTCCAGTTCGGCGAGCGGATATCACAGCTAATATGACGATATTTTAAATGATCAGGTATAACTAAGTCTTTGAACGTGTGACAGGTTAGGGCTAACGATAGCAAATCTTTTGTTGATTCGAGGAGAAACGCGATATCGTCCCAGATGGTATGCAATGGTAAACTCTTTGGATAAGACATGGACATGTTGTATAAGGACTCGGAAGGAACAATTGTATAAAGAATACGTAATTGGGGTCAAGGATGTAACGTTGTATATCAGTTACTGATTCAGATGTATGCCATCTGTTGCGCGCGGAGAAGTTGTAATCGCGCACGGTCTCACGCTCGTCCTTCTAGACTATCGTTATTGAATGTAAATTTTGTTTTTCAAAGCATTTTACTATCACAAATCAAGATCATGACTGATTGACGGTCTGACGCCAAATTCCAATGGCCCGACGAAATGAATTGTGGAGGAAGGGGAAAAGGACGTTTTTTTAAGTTTCCAGTGGGACATATACTCGAATCGTTGATGATATACTTATACTTACGGAACGCAGGGGATTGCCAATTAGACGGCTCCCAACATTTTGATCATTTCCGAACCTTCCACATTGTAACCTCCGTGTCAACATTTGATTATGCAAAAAACACCATCCTTCATAAATTATTCCAGGAATATGTTTGGGGATTTAAATCGACGAAAATGTTTGTCCAAGCTTGCGGTGGTCCTCCAGCTTCCTTCAACGTTACAAACTGGTATCCGGTATAGTTTCCGTTTTCATCCCTTTCCAATTTCACATTGGTAATTTCACGAACCAGATTAACTTGGAGGTATGATAGAGTCCGTATAGAAGACAAACTCTTGCATAAATCCTCTAATGACTCCCATATGAGACTCGTGTAGTCGACTTCAGTTACCGGAAAATGACAGAAAATATGTGTCAATTTTGGGCATTGAAGAAAGGATGTTATGAGTTTGTCCTGTACGCCCTTGAATGAATAGTATTTGAGGACACCGTCTTTCTTGACTTGACTAGAAATATACTCACATCTCCCGAAAAGAACTTTGGTAATCTTGAAGAAATAACCTCGAATGACACTTTCTTTAAATTAGGTGCTCTCCGTAAAAACGAAGAAAAAGATTCAGACGAGAAGTTTGTGAATACTATGGCACGAAAAGATTCCAGTTTATCCATTTGTGGGAGAGTATCGAGATTACGGTTCTCCGATGAACAGTCCAAGTGGACCAAGTGGGATAGACTGTCAATCGACAAGACAGACGTCAATAGAAAGGGGATATTGATATTGGTGCTCACCACGATAGAGCGAAGGTTAGGTAGGTGTGACGAGGGCATATTGAGCACTGGCATATTTTGTATAACCAGGCACAGGGATTCAATATTAGAGTGACGGTGGAAAAACGAGGTCATGATGGTGGAAAGATCCTCAGTGCCAGGATATTCGTCTGTTGCAATACTCAGACGTTGTAACCTCTTCCAATTGGCATGTCGCATCATATGAGAAGTAAACTCGAGGGATATGTCCCAAAGGCATAAATCATTGATATCGGGGCAAGAGAGAAGCATCTGAATAGCTGCTTGATTTGGGTTCTGGAGGACGACTCTCCTCAAGCTTGTTAGCTTCCATATCTGCGACAAAAAGAAAAACGAATGGTTTTGTAGGTCAATTTTTCGAATATTTCCGTTTTTGCTGCGATGATCATTGATTAGTGTATAATCAATTATCTGAAATTACTGAAAGATTAAAAACAGATCACAAGGAGATACGCAACAGGCAGGACCGTTGTGAAGGTTAAAAGTCGAGTACGTTGCGAGTACATATCTACTGAATCGGAATCAAACGACTCGTAGCGCTGGTTCTCGGGCGCTTTAGATAAATAGCCTCTTATTATGCAACAACGCATCCATTGTCCTCAACTTCGTCTGTGCCACATACCACTCAATGTACGTTTATTTCAATTACAAGTCACAAATCACAAATTACATCTTTAACTCTCGTATAACGATATTTAGAAACATGCCTTATCCAGAAGGTCTATCATTGTACACAATCTGGGACGAAATCGCGTTTCTCCTCGACTCCACAAAAGATCTTCTTTCACTATCATTAACGTGTCATGTCTTCAAGGAACTAATCATACCTGATCATCTTGAATACCGAATCATCTCTTGCGATATCCGTAATAAAACCGTTTGGCAATTCCTAGGAAGTCACCCCCGTTTGGCGAGAGGTATCCGATTTATCGAATTGATACAGGAACCCTGTGAAAATGGTCTTTTACCTCGAACCTTGCGCAACATGTATTTTTCTCCTCATAGCAATGTACCGGTTACCGACGAAAATATCGCGTTATTTAGGGATGCACTTTCACACATGACCTCCCTGGAGGAGTTTACTTGGAGGCAACATGTCTCCCCTATTCAGGGATTTATTGACATATCCGACACGCTGACACGCTCAATCCCTTGTTTGGAAGGATTATCTTTCAAGTTCTCACGTTCACTGTCCTCGGCTGATCAGTTGTCACTTGAAAAACTCTCAGTAAATATCCATCATATTCAATTTGTTATGCTAACATCCTTTTTATTTGTTTAGATATGGAAGCTAACAAGCTTAAAGAGAGTCATCGTCTATAATCCAAGTCAGGCCGCCGTTCAGATGACCCTTTCCTGTCCCAACATTGAAGATTTATGTCTCCAGCCTCTATCCGTTGCTTTTATCTCCCATCTGATGCGACATGGTAACTGGAAACATTTACGACGATTGAGTATCTCAACGCGTGGAATGTCGGGTCTCCCCGACCTCGAAGACGCCGAAGAAGAAAATCCATGGATCTCCGACATTGTTGCCGCATTTCTCGCACGTCATCATAATCTTGAATATCTATCCCTTTACTTATCCCAGGTTCCACTTTCTAAGCTAACATTACCATGTTTACCCAAACTTCGGTCTCTCGAATGGCATACTCAATATACCCCACTAGGGTCTTTCCTGTCAGCTGACAATATATCCCGCTTGGAGTATTTGCATTCGGATGGGCACCTAGATATCAACAGTCTTCCACAGATGGACGTGCTGGAATCATTTTGTCTCTCCATATATGGGAACTATCTACCTAAATATTTGTCTCTGTTCTCAGTGAAAGCACCTAATTTGAAGAAAATGTACCTAGAAATGACCGATGGTACACTATCGGCAAGAGAGGTGAGAAGTTTTTTTTTTAGGAGGAAAACATTTTTATTTTTTTCTGACATTTCATTATTAAAAGTCCGTACAAGAAGCCTTGATAGAAACTTTACTCCCATTCTCAAATCTCTCACACGTTTTTTGCGATCTTTCAATCGAAGGCGTACATCTTCATGACAGATTAAAATACCTATGCCAAAGACTTTCTCCTCTGCGGGATCTACAATACATGGGAGTTATCGCTGATAATTACAGACGGGTACTTGTAAAATTGGAAAGAGACGAAGACGGTGTGTATTCTGGACATCAGTTTGTATCGTGGAAGGAGTTTAAAAGAAACCATTATTATCAATGGGGCGATTTTTTCGACCGTTTATCACCCTAAGCAAATCTAGTCATAATATCAAACGAAATCGTATCATGATCTTTTTATTTATATATTGTAATCATACTAGTAGCTCAAAGAAAACTTAATTTAGTTTTGAAACAGTACACATTTAAAGCATCAGATAATCCTAAAGCACGCGTGGTTCACACAGGTTAATTGGTCAACAAGGAACAATGTGGAATGGTCTAGCTTATCTTTCATATAAGATTGGATTATAAATGATACCTACTTCAACTACGACTCATCCATCAACCGTGCGAATCTCCAACTTTACTGAACCATCTTTACCTACCGATCCAATTGCTCCTGTCAATGTTAAGACATCTCCCTTGAGAGCCAAATCCCCAAAACAAACACCTCAACATCTTGAAATGACTCTTTCTTACATTCTGAATGTACAGGGACCGGGAAAAAGAAAGAGAACCTCACCCCCCAATCCCGTGATATCGATCGATTCCTCCGCATCCGGAAGCAGCGAGTCATGGCACCCGCGTCGCAAAATGAAACTCTCGTACATTCTCAATGAAAATGTACCTTCTTCGCCCAAGATTGTGGATCTCGCCCACCAAGTCACAAAGATTCCAAATGCTCCTTCAGCCTTACCGTCCAGATATGAATTTCAGAGATTTAAACAATCATCTCATTTGTTAACCAATCCTGAACCACAATCTTCCATACGATCCGATTCCGACATAAACGTCTCTCTTCGTACCAGGCCTCCCTCGTCGCAATCGTCGCTAACCCATTCCACAATCCCATTTCGTCCTCCATCATGGCGAGCCTCTCCTCCCCCCTCTCCATTACTATCCCAATGGCAAGAATTTTCATTGCCTTACTCTATTCCTAAGTTTCCGTATCATTTGTTGCCGTATTTCCTGACTTCTGAATCAACGCGTGATGACGCATCCCATAGCCGTTCTGGAGTACAATTTCCTATTCGCCCCTTTAGTCCTTTTCACCTTGGCTCTAGTTCCCATCCTTATTCGCAGTCAACAACTACTACCAGACATGAATTCTGAGACAAATCACGAGACAAACCACCATCCTTATCGACATCAAGATGGATCTCCTCTCGTTAATTCAATAACCCCGTCCTCGTCTCCTACAACTGAAACCCACTAGATCCCAGGTCTATCACAAATGGTCGAGCTGTCTCAACAATTGGCGTGGGAGAGGCCCGCACCTGTCGGTTTTTCTGCTAGAAGGTAGAAACTATGCGACGTATCAGAGATCGGGTGTTCATTGGATGTTGGTAAGGCTGATGCATTTCCACAAGGCCTCTATCGTTAATTTTTCCTTCAAAAGGGACAGATTTTTGGTTCGGATATTGAATAAGGCTTTTTGTGTGAGCAACATTGACGACATTGGGATTCGTCGATGGTTGATTGATCTATGTAGAACGTTGTAAGTGTATTATAGAAGTGACATTGTATTAAATGTTCCCTTGTCTTTTGTAATGAAGAACATGAAGAGCAAAAGCGTCTTTGTGCGCATGGTTGATGTCAAACTTACATATGTAAATACTTCCGTCTCACAGTTTCTATTCAAGGCGACCGTCTTCCCATAATTTTTTATCAACGTGACTCTTTTTTCTTTTCAAAAAATCAGCACACCCAGAAACAAGACTTTGAACAATAAAAGTAGAATCAGGAGTACGAAGTGACCGTGACATCAAACGTCGTCAAGGCTGACATACTTCGTATTGGTCAGCAACCACCTGGCAGCCAACCTTTGCCCTCGTTCCCGCACGTCCAGGATGTCCAAAACAGTTAAGGATCTCACTGCTGGAACGGGTGGTGGTATTCTCCAGGTTGTACTCTTTTAATATGTCTGCTATCGCAACTTAGCTACTTATTTCCTGATAGGTTTTGGTCGGCCAACCCTTTGATATCGTAAAAGTGGTATGTTTTTAACTAGATTGACATTTTAGAACAATCTAACTTTTTTAATCTAATAGCGCATGCAAACAGCACCGAAAGGAACTTACTCGGGAATGGTCCAATGTGCAACTAGGATCCTAAAGAACGAGGGTCCTCTAGCTTTCTACAAAGTATTCGTTTCGTTCTTTTGTTGACGTTATAACTCATGTCAATTTCTCTTCTTTCTAGGGTACCCTTTCGCCACTGTTGGGGATAGGAGTTTGCGTGTCAATTCAATTCGCCGTTCTTGAATCTACCAAACGGTATTTCGCCGCCCAAAATATACAACGTGGACGAGGTGGACCAGACGGTAAAGAGTACACAGGTGGACAATTGGTCCTTGCTGGTGCACTTGCAGGCATTGCAAACGGTTTTGTTTCTGGTCCAGTTGAACACATACGTATCAGTAAGTATGCCATTATTTTTTTCTTTGAACGCGTCGATTTTTAAAATGACTCCTGTAGGATTACAAACCCAACCCTCGGTTAATCCCCCTTATGCCGGCCCTTTCGATGCTGTCCGAAAAATTACCGGTCTGTATGGGATTCCAGGTTTATTCAAGGGACAAACAGCAACCTTTGCTCGAGAAGCTATCGGATATGGTGCGTATTTCTGGGCATATGAATCTCTCATGCGGTGGGAGATGAAACGTAAAAACATACCACGGGAAGAAATTCCTGCAACTAAAACGGTTCTATTTGGAGCTGCCGCTGGCTACGCTGTAAGTTCTCATCCTGATATTATCATTTGTTCTTGCCCTCCAACAATTGATTTAAAAAAAAAGTTATGGGCCTGTATATACCCTATAGACGTCATAAAATCCAGAATGCAGACAGACGATTTCACACCCGAAACCGGACGAAAGTACCAGACTACCTTGCACTGTATAAAAACAGTTTTGAAGACAGAAGGAGGTTCTGCCTTCAGTAGGGGTTTAGTACCAACTCTTATTCGGTAATTCTTTTGATTATTTTTATTTTTATTTTTCCAAAATCTCATCCTTGTGTTAAAAAAAGGTCACCTTTTGCGAATGGGGCTACCTTCTTAGGTTTTGAACTTGCAAGTCGATGGCTATACGCTGGATCTGAGCACTAAAAGTGAACTACTCATCCTACCTTCTTGGATAAAATTAACCATATGACTGTCGGTGTTGTTTTGCTTTGCACGGCTGGGTTATTTTCGCTGTCTCTTGTTTCTGTCGATGTGAAGATTGTTGCTATTCTAAAGGAGATACCTACTCATAGATGGTTATCCGGTTTGTTTGTAATATTTCCCGTTTGTTTTTAGACTCGGATTCAACGCCGATACTCTTTTTTCTTTTGAAAGGCCTTGGGAACTTTTGTTATAAGCCGTTGATCTGTCTGGCAGGTATACTTCAAATATTTCGATGAGCACAATAGTGTTCAAGATCGGATGTGATGTTGGTTGGAATATTTTTAACTATGGGTTTAACCCGAGTCAAATACGAACTCCGACTCGGCTGAGAGGGAGGAGTCAGAGGCGGGACCGCGATGTACAAATTGTACAACCTTACATCCCTAACCCAAAACTTTGTGTTGTTTGTGCGATTGTTTCTCCATTAATATGTCTTATCCCAAGGGTTTACCATTACACACCATCTGGGACGATATCGTGTTTCTCGTCGAATCAACGAAAGATTTGCTCTCGTTAGCCCTAGCTTGCCGCACGTTCAAAGAATTAATTATACCTGATCATTTAACATATCGTCATATTCGTTGTGATATTCGTCGGAAAGAGCTCTGGAGGCTTCTAGAGAGTCGGCCGCGATTGGCTAGAGGCATTCGGTCTGTCGAGCTGGCAGAAGATTCTACCTTGGAAGATGTTCGTTTACCTGAGGCCTGGGGCAACTCAAATTTCTCGTATTCATACCGTTCACCAATTACAAATGAGAACATGACGTTACTTAAAAATTCGATATCACACATGACTTCTTTAAGGGAGTTTACTTGGACGCAGTTTCCTGAATCTATCCACAAAGTTATCAACATATCCGACGTATTGACGAGTTCAGCATCTCGTTTGGAAGGATTATCCATCCGAGCCTACCTGTCACCTTTCCGATCTAGTTATCTGCGGTTTGAAAAACTATCGGTCAATACTTGTTTATTTATATTCCGCTGCGGCCGTTCTGACCTTTCACTTCTTAGGTATGGACATTAACTAGTTTAAAGAAAGTCGTTATCCATAATCCAAATCAAGCAGCCATTCGAATGGTTCTTTCTTGTCCTGACATCGAAGATCTATGCCTCTGGGATTTACCCTCAGGCTGTGCTTCTCACCTGATGCAAAACGCCAATTGGAAAAGACTGCGACGTCTGAGTCTCGGAACAGACGAAATTCCTATCTCTACCGAAGATCTCTCTGTTAGTATGACCTCATTTCTCCATTCTCATTCCAAAATCGAATGCCTTTGCATAAATATATTTAACATGCCATCCCTCAATCTGCCATCATCGTATCTCCCACACCTCCATTCCATTACGTTGAGCACAGCAAATAACTTTTTACTGACATCTTTGTTATCGGTTGATGGTATATCCCGGTTGGCGCACTTGGACTGCTCATATGAAAACGGTGATCTCTGTGCTCTTCCGCAAATGAAAAATCTCCAGTCTATCCGTATCACAATATTCCGCGAATTTTCATTCGAGTCTTTTGATTCTTTTTTACGAAGAACACCTAATCTACAGAAAATATGTTTGGAGGTTATATTTTTACCAAAGTTCTTTTTGGTAGATGTGGGTATTTTTTACTTTCACAATCAAGGAGGACAATATCCTAACGTACCACTTTTTATTCAAAGGGCGTACAAGACAAACTCATAAAATCCTTTCTTCAATGCCTGAAATTAACACATATTTTCTGTCATTTTCCCGTGACTGAAGTAGACTACACCAGTCTCAAATGGGAGTCATTAGGAGATTTATGCGAACGTTTATCCTCCGTACGAACTCTAACTTACCTCGAAGTCGATCTGGTTCGTGAAATCACCAATGTGAAATTAACAAGGGACGAAAACGGAAAATATACCGGATACCAGTCCGTATCATTGAAAGAAGCCGGAGGACAACCACAATCTTGGACGGACATTTTCCTCGATTTAAACCCTCAAAGATATTCTTAATTGATTCTTGCGCCCTGTATCAATTCATTAACATTAAGTTTGATTTATATTAGGACGATGTTTTGTTTGTCTAGTCAAATATTAAAAAACTGTCGGTCTCAGAGAAGAACGTTTTTCGTGAGATAACCGAAGTGTAGCTTACGCACTCAATGCCGATTGGGAAACCCTACGTTAAACGTTTCCTCAGTGTACCATCATGTTTCGTAGAATTAACAGAAGATCAGCCCTACCGGGCCTAGCTCGGTGTCACACCTTCAAACAGCTAATCATTCCGGATTACCTTCATCGTTATATCTGCTGTGGACTTGGTCGGGAAAATGTTTGAGAGGAATTCTCAAAAGTCATCCGGTTTTTGATTTAAAGCTGGCTGAAAAACATGTTCATTTACCTCCCGGCCCTGCCATACGACACGCGTTCGGCAACAACACGATGGTCGTTTACCAGTAAAACCATAAAAACCACTCGAAACCTCGCTCTTGTGTATGACCCTGTTAAAAAAGGTACCTTCAATTCATGAATGTGAAATTGGAAAGAGACGAGGACAGACGCTATTCTTGGATATCATTTTGTAACATTGGAGGAAGGAAGCTGGAGGACATTCGGAATATTGGGGAGACTTTTTTTTTCTCGGCTTAGGGAGATCAACCCTCACAATCGAGTTATCAGTTTATTACTGGTATTTTAATAGACATCGCCACTGACAGTACGTCAATGCGTGATAAATTTGGCCAAGTGGTTCATTACAATGCTTGGTACTACACTATGACCGTTATATGACGTCTTATAATTTGTGGAGAAATAAAAGTCTAAGTGTTGTATGGGTAAGGTTGACCATAGAAACACCTTGCTGGGCTATGTGCGTACGGTCAAAGTAATAATTGACCTCGTTTATCTGAGTTTACCGGAATATTTTCAACAAAATCAGTAATATGATTCGGAGGGAGGAGAGAATTTGAATTTTACCATATATCTGATAGATAGGAAAAAAAGTTTCCCCAAGACTCAACCTCCCTCCGTTCGGCCTCAGCCTCGGCCTTGAAGGTTAACGGTACACACTGATATTCAGAATATATCCAGCTCTCATCCCTTTCCAGCCCCACACACGTCTCTCCACCCTCAGAATTGAGTTCAGAAATCTTTAGATCTCGCAAGGCGGATAACCCCTCGCAGAATTTGTCTGAGTCACTACCAGCCTCACAATAGATATGAGTAAGGTTGGGACATTGAAGAAACACTTCTGTCATTTCTTCTTGCATTTCTTGCATTCTCTTGATCAGGTCAAAAAAGGGAGAGGGAAACATGTTAGTATTTTCCTTTTGGTTTGAAACGTTATGATCTGCGCTCACAAGATCATCCAAGTAGTCAGTCAGGACGAGATGTATTTTCTTCAAGTTAGGTGCGTTTAATAATATTGAAGGGCACGGCCCGGCTGCAGTTTCGTGGATTTGAAAAGTAAAAGTCTCCAGTTTGTCCAACTGCGGGAGATTATCTGCGTCATCGTCGCCTAGCGGGGAATCCAAGTGCACTAAACAAGATAAAGTTTCATTGGACAAGAACGATGTCACATGACTGAAAAAGTAACCGTGTACCCGGATTGAACGAAGTTTGGGTAGACAAGATGATGGCAGAGTGGGCATCCCCTTTGCCATATCTGGAATCACTAGACTTTCTAGGTTCGTGTGACGATCAAAGAATGAGGTGATAACGGTGGAAGAAATAGGTTGGACATTGAAAAAGAAGGTTTCCCAAATAGACAGGCGTCGTAGCCTTCCCCAATTGGCATGTCGCATTATATTGTTAATGGAATCAGGGGAGGCTGCGACAAGACATAAATCCTCGATATCTGGGCAAAAATTTAAAATCATCTGATCCATGGATGCAGTGCATGAATGTTGAAGAATGACTCTTTTCAAACCAGATAGACCCCATATCTAAAAAAAAAGGAAAGTCAGTTCAAAACTAGAGTACAAGTAAAAAGAAATTAACCGGGAGGGTTTCAAACCGCCGCCGTTTACCATAATGTTCATTAGTCCATCTCATAGATAAGGCTTCTAGACAATGAGTTGTGTTTGTTAATACGGGAATTATGTCAATAATTTCTTCCGCACATATGTATCCTTGATTCCAACCAAACTCCTTTAATAAAGTCATATGCGAAAGCGAGCTTCTAAACATGTCAAAGTTCTCTTTCGTAATTTTTGTATCCCAATACAGTCCGTTTTGTTTCGTTTCCGAGACTTTATGCCTGGGTTCCAAGATTTCAGGCAAACGAACCGTGCTATATCCATTGTGCAAGTGAAGAAACCGAACACCTCTGGTCAGTCGAGGTCGACTTTCCAAATGTTTCCAAACATCTTCCCTACGAATATGACAACGAATATGACGATATTCAATATGGTCGGGTATGATTAGGTCCTTGAAAGTACGACAGGTTAGGGCTAGTGAGAGAAGGTCTTTTGATAGATCAAGAAGATATGCAATTTCGTCCCAAATGGTGTGTATTGAGAGGCCTTTTGGGTAAGTCATGTTTCGAGAGGGCTGATATTGAATAACTTGGGGGAGTTATGTGGGATTTGTGTCAAGCGCTGGTTGATATCGGAGATAACCATACTCTTTTGTTTGCCAGCTGTCACTCTATCTACCTTTAGTCTGCTTCTTTTTATGATGTGAGAAAAAGAGTATACGACTAGAAGGAATAAAAAAAATAATCTAATTGGAATGTCAGATATATCATTTACTGAGTTGCAGCAATACCATTTAGTCAGGTCGGAGAAAGGGCCTTTCCAGAGAATGGGGACTTCCTCCAGCCTTTTTTATGATATAAAGTGATTTCCCAAATACATTTTCTGAACAATTGAACTCTAAAATTAAGGCGAGAGTGACATGATGAGAGCATCATCAGAACCGCGTTTTCATTCAGAATGAATCATCTTGTATTCCAGGATGTTACTAATCTAGACGGCTATAGTCCATAATAGATCAGTAGGGAAAGTCAAGGCATGCCATAGACGAAGTAACATTAAAAGATGTGGTAAGACAAAGTAAAGAAGTGATGGATGGAATAGAATCAAACCGGGACCCAAGCGATGGCAAGACGAGAGAATGGGGGTGGAAAACAAATCTTCAGAGATCTAGGCTGAGAGATTAAATTGATTTTAGGGTACGAATACCCCTTATCATCCGTCTGAGGACGCGATCCTATGGATGAAGCGCTGCCGAGGCTTTTGGTGCAGAAATCGCTTAGGGGAGCGACGGTATATGGTACATGGAGAGTTTATTACGGTTTTGATACTGAGACAGTATGGACATAAAGTAGCTCATTTGAGAATAATGGTGTATATCAAGGGCGAGGGTATGGTATCGACGACTTCGGATCGCAGCTGGTAAAATAAACTATGACTATTGAGAGCTTGGTTTGACAGAAAGTAAGATAGTTATGTTCATCCCGAAATGACTCCACAAGAAAGAGAATGACGAGAGTGTTGAGTGAGAGTCTGGCGAGTACGGAAAGCGGCGCTTGATTGGAAGCCACGGCGAAGAGAGAATAATTTCGATTCATCTATGAATAGAGGTGATGGTAGATGGAGGAGGTTGTGCATTATTGTTTTAAGCATAGTTTCTGACCATTACTTCTTCGGCCAACAGGTTAAGTTGAAACGTGGTGGTTGATCACATCGGACCTCTACAAAAGGTTCGTCATTTGTTTTTCTTTTGTTGGCAACGAAATCCGACGTAAGAGGTCTAAGCAAGAGACACAGTCAACCCCGTAGCCAATTCACGTAGACTTGAAATCACAGCGGGAGAAAAGAGGAAAGGGGCGAGGGGCACAATGGCAAGGGAAGGTTGATTTGCCGCGAGGAAATGCTTTTTACGCACACCGTTTTCGTTTTCTTCGGTAGTGCTGCATTAAAAAGTTCCTTCGTGTCGAGAACTGTTGATGCGACCAGACAGGTCCGTCATTTATTGTTCAGTGGCGGTCTCAAAGCAGAATGTATAACATAGCGTACTCACAACTATAGTAGGATCATTACGGCCAAACGCATTTTAACAACGTCCATTTCTTGGTCCTTTACGAATCACATTAATCACCAGACCGTCAAGGTGCAAATTAAATCGCCGTCTCGAGAAGAGATTGCGGATGGGGAAAAGACGGATCGTGCTACTGCTGGGGGTGAGCAGGTACTTATTATTAAAAGTTTGGTCTGATGGAAAGGATATGTTAGATAGATTCTTTTCATAATATAGATAAACGCGCACCTGTCAGGATGGAGTTAAAACCTCGTTATGAACCTACAACCTTGACTGATGTTCTAGTTTCTGTGAATGAGAAAGGATAGTTGTGTTTATGGATCCTTGTGGGTTTGAGACTTTTGCTTCCGTCCCTCATCCACCAATGCGAGGGAATTTTGGAATGGAATTCCCACTGCTATGTATATATTGGAGACTTCTCTGCCCATTCTCTTGGAATCTGAGCGTGCGAGCGTTGGTCTCGCTCGGACCGATAACGGGGATACGACGCCGTCCTCATAAATTCTCGAATGTTCTTTACTGTTTGTAGCCCTTACCTACCAAGCTGCAATATTATACCATTTATTCTAGACCGTAAAACCCAACAACCAGAAAGTTACATTATGTCTACCAGCATAACCATAACCTTGCCATCACCGAGCAATGATCAATCCTACATGACCGTATCAGCGCTCGAGGGTGGTCACTTAGACCTCCCAGTTTCTCATTTTTTAGAAGGCGTACCCAACGATGAACGAAATGCTGTCCCTGTTTTAGCATTTTTTATGATCCATTCAAAGACTGGGACGAAAATCGTTTTTGATTCGGGTATTAAGAAGGATATTGAGAATCTAGCACCTGCTGCTCGGCAATATATAAATGACCACCTATCCGTTCGAGTTGATCAGGACGTTTCGGAATCTCTTTTAATAGGTGGAGTGAACCCCAGTGATATATCTCATGTTATTTTCAGTCATCTTCACTGGGATCAGTTACGTTTTTTTTTGCCCTTTCCTTCAACTTGTTTTGTTGACACACAACTTCTTTACAGCGTTGGCGATGCTTCATGGTTCCCCAATGCTACTTTTATCATTGGTGGAGGATCTCGCAAGTTATTACAAGATCCCTACCCACAGAATCCAGACTCTGCATTTCCCAGTGATTGTGTTCCCAAAGATCCTGGGCGCACACGTTTCCTTGACGATCCTGACTTTTCCGAGACAATCGGAGGGTTTCCTCGAGCTTGTGATTTATTCAACGATGGTTCATTATATGTAATAGATGCGCACGGTCATCTAGATGGACATATTAACGTTCTGGCAAGAACGTCCCCAACAGGAGGGTGGATTCTTTTGGGAGGAGATACTTGTCATGATCATCGGTTATTCGAAGATGGGGCGAAAATTTCTTGTGAAAGAAATGAGAAAGGGGAAGTAACTATGTATGCTCATTCAGATTTCTATGCCGCTGAAATACACCTCGAAAGAGTCAGGAGACTTCGTAAAATGGAAGGGGTGGATGTTCTTGTCGCACATGACTCTGTATGGTACAATATACATAAAGGCGGGGAAAGTTTTTTACCTGGACATATAAGTCCAAGGGCGTAAACCTCCATCTCCGTGCAGTATAACTTTTATACTTGTAATACCATGTCAATGCTATTTGTGAACAGATGATTCGAACTTTTTTCGTCTTTACGCTGAACGGATTTGTGTATTGTAAAGGAATAGTAAAAGTGTATACATGTCAGGGGTGTAGTGGTATCAGACGACTGTGTATTGCAAGCTGACAGGGCTGCTGTTTATGTTCATCTACAACGATAAGAGTTTTGGTACTAAGAGTAATACGGATGAAAGGTTAGTGCCAGGAGAGAACTTTGACCTTGGTTTGTAAAATGAATTTTTTAGTGGTGAAAGGCTCCTGAATGGGATTGTACATGAATATTTTGAAGCCTCTTTAAATCCGCGATGGCCCGGTGGGTGTCAGGTTGCAAGATACCGGGTAATCTGGCTCCCCATCAGTTTGCTTCTGAGTTGAGTTTGAGTGGATTCTCCTTGAAACATAAAATAAAGGTCCAGGATGATTTCTTTGCTACTGCAAACATAGCACCTCGTCTTTCCAAGAATGAAAAGTTTTTTGTTTTTTTTCCATCGTGATCTTATCTCGTCATTTTTTTCGTCAGACTCACAATCTATATTCATTGTCAGCGAGAGAAACACTCTCGTAGTGAATTTAAGACAAACTGGAATTAATGTCGTAGTATAGAGCTATTTGAACAGACGGGTGAGCTTTCATCCAAGACTTTCAAGAACCATCCCACAATTGGTTAAATTTTATGCTTCGCTGGAACGATGACATTCTCATTTCCCAATAAAAAGAATGAAAAAAGGCCAAGATGTTTGATATTCTTCTAGAAGAATAAGAAAAAGAAAAAGAAGAAAAACCAAATGACAACTACGTACGGCAACTCGGGTTGGATATGAAAAAGCTGGTGAAGGAGGACGGGAGCAAAAAAAGGGCTTGGACTGAGCCCACACACCCACAAGCTTTTGATAGTCTAATCAAGATATTTCAACAACCTTTTACCTTTCCCCTCCCACGCCGACCCTTCCAAACGGCCAATTACAATGACTCGTCATCGGTTTCAGTCTCGTGCTTCAAGAATCAATGTTTATCATATCTAGAAGTTCTATACATCATGGGTTCGTAACGTATGATTCATGATGCATGATCAATGAAGACTTTTTAACCAGCCGCCACCCTAGGTTGAGAATCATGATTTCAACAAAAGCGAAGGGAGAACGGGAACTGTAAGAATAATGTCGACTTTTAATCACACGAGAAACTTTGAAAAACGAATAAGCAAGTGATTGTTGTCATGTATCATCAAGAATATGATGAATATAAAGTAAAATAATGTAATTTCTTTAACGGCTGTATGAGCAAGATATGATAAAAGAGGAGCATAGAGAGCGTAAGGAAGCTGTGGCTTCTGCGTGTCTGGTAGCCTGAGTGGTGATCATTTGGTACAACGACGTTGGTCATTGATTTATCGAAAAATATATAAACGCGCGCGAGAGAGATAAGGATCCAAAGAGTTAAGAAGCTGGATTATTCAGAGGCCTATGAGGATGAGTGACGACGACGACGACTAGTTGTCGCGAAGGCGGGCCAGGTCGTGGTTGTCCATTAATAGGGGGTGGTGGTTCTGAGGTAAATCTGAAGACGTGTACGGGGGAAGGCGATATATGCGGTCTAATGATGATAATGGAAACCATGAATGACGGTGGCATGGACCTAGTAGACTACTATCCACCAAAACCCCCCATTTCAGTTGCACATCCCTAGCAACTTGAAAAATCTCACCTTCACCCAGATCGTCTGAATAGAGGGGGGAGGGTCTGGAAATACTATGGATTTCACGTCCCCCATAATGTTTTTACACTCACAGTAAGGACCTCTTTTTTTTTTTTTTGAGGGTTGTTGTACATTGTACACCCGCACCCAAAAGAAGAGAATCTCGGTTAAAGTATTCTCTGGAGCGCTGAAATCTTTAAACTTTAATCCTCACGCATTTATAATCTTCTAGTTTACACATCCAATTTTAAACCCGCTAAAGTCCATTTGTGGATTTAACCCCTCACTTTCACTTCGATTCATTCATAAATGGATACCCTCGTCATCATAAAAGATGCACGCACGGGTGGACGATTGCTCCATTTGTAATGAATCTCACGATTTGATGTTTCTCTTCCGCTCGGTGATCGGTATTATGGACAATACGTGGTTCGAATAGACGACGACGACAATGATGGAAGAGAAGATGGGAATAGCTTGAGAAGGGTTAGTGATTGCTTATGCAAAGGATAGTATAATAAGCCCTAACTAACATGCACGAGACCATTTTTTGTGCATCAGCACTGAATTTGACCCTCCATTTAAGAGGACTAACTTGTATAACCCAGTGCATAAAGGCGGGAAATATTTTTTTACCTTGACAAAAGTTTGGGGCGCAGAACCTTCATCTTCCTGTCGTATAACTTTTTTCTTTTACCGCTCGATGGTAAACGATTTGCGTATTGTAAATGAAGATTTAGATTTATTACGATTGGTTTTAGAGATGAGAATATTAGTAAAAGTGTGTATATATCGAGTGTGAGGTGGTATTGGACGGCTTTGCGATAGTATTGCGAGTTGGCAGGCGAAGGCGAGGCTGCCGTATATGTTCGTCTATGATGACGGGAATTTTGTTTGATGGGTTCGACACCAAGAGTGATAATGAGCCCCGCGAATCGGATCAAAGGTTAATGTCATTGGCAGAAGAGAATAACCTTGGTTGATTAAATGAAGTTAATAGTGGTGAAACAAAAGGCTCCAGAATCGAAAAAAAAAACAAGGTTGTGCATGAGGCATAAAGTTTTGAAGCATCTTTGTCGATCCTTCTCCTGAGGAGCAAACCGGCGAGGGGCGGTATGCCGGGGTATGTCTAACTCGCACCATCCGTTTTCTCCTGAGTGGATTCTCGTTCAATATGAAGCAGAATGATACTCACTACGACCATCGAATCATCTGCCATGTCCACATCCATGATCAGCTATATGGCAGGACGCATTACGCTGATGCCGGGGTAGGAGTGTTTCGTTAATTTAACGAAGTTCTATTAAGAAAACATGTTAAGAGAGACTTTTTCATAATGAAAAAATAGCGAATAGCACACATCTGGCGTGGCGAAGTTGCATGTGCGCACAGGTCTTTTCAGACAGATCAGACCTATAACACATATATTCATTGTCAGCGAGGAAATCTTTCGCAGTGGGTTAAGTAAGTGTGATCCGGGTGAGCTTTCGTTCAAAACAAGAAAAGAACCGTGACAAAAGTGGAGGTGGGAACAATAAAAATAAGTTTGGATCATCTACAGGGACCCACAACACAAGCGTTCTAGTCAAAAACTTTTTTTTTGATATTTCAACAACCTTTTACCTTTTAACCCCCGCCACTCCAAACGGCCAATTGTTCGTCATCGGTTGCAGTCTCGTGCATGGTTGTGAATTGATCTTAGAAACTCTATATATCCATAGGTCGGTAACGCATGATGCATGAAGGTTGAAATCATAACTTCAATTGGGAAGAGAAAGAAGAAAGAATTCTAGATCAAATGAGGAGTAAAAAGACTTGCAATGTGATTTTTGTTCCCCATTATATGTAACTTTTTTGAGGTTTTTCTTTTACGTCAGAACTCCTCAACTTTTTTGAAGTGAATAAGTAAGTGGATTTTTTCTTGTCATGTTATACAATGGATATAAAGTGATTTTAAAATGACGTATTACGAGCGGAATATGGCAAAAGCGGAGTGGCATAGAGAGAAAAGGACGCTGCTTCCGGTGTATGTTCTAACGCTGGTGATCATCGGGTACTACGACAACATAGATGTGGACGTGGATGTGATCGGCATGAAGATGAAGAGTGTAGGAAATCCCGGTATAGTAGCGCCTACAGTAGTACAGGTAGCTTAGATAATTACAACGAATAACACTCCTTCTTTCCGGTAGTCGTCATTATGAGTGTCCGCCGCTGAACGCAATCCACCGAATTCCTATAAAGAGGGATCCAAGAGATGCGATCTACGAGAAGCGGAACTGATCAAAAGCCTACGAGGACGAGTGCGAACGATAATGACGAGTCGGCGGGAAGGTAGGCCAGGTCGAGGTTGCCCACCAACAGGGGGTGGTGATGAGATAAACGTGAAAAAATGTACGGGTACCGATGAATGCGGTCGAACGATAATAATGGAAACCATAAATGGCGGCGGCATGACCACTTTTCAAGACCTACTACTAGTACATCGCCCCATTTTTCAGTTTAATGCGAGGGACATGCAACTTTAAAAAAAATGATGTCCATCTCACCTTCACAACCAGATTGTCTTGATAATTGAGGGAGGAAAGGATAAAAAAAAAGAATCTGGGGGATTTCACATCCCATAGAGTTTTTACACTGTAAGGCTTTTTTTCTTTTATTCGATATTGTACGCCGGAAAGAGGGTTGATTAATCAGAACCTTCTCTGGAGCGCTGAAATCTTTACATAAGGTTTAAACCCTATAATCCTCGCGTGTTTTTTCTCTGTTTTTTTTTGAGATCTCACAAGGATCTACCGGCCGGACGATTGCTCCATTAGTGTTGAATGAGTACATCTCACGATTTGATGTATCCCCCTCCAACCGGTAATATTGATAATCCGTGATTCGTTTTTTTAGGAGGATAGAACCAATTAGAAAAGAAGACGGAACCGGCAGTGCTACAAAGGGTACTATTATAATGACGTATGTAACATAAACCTATTTATAATACAAGTAAGTATATGAAAGTCCTTTTTGTGTGAAATACATTAAACAAATAAAATTTAAGCCATCACCATCGATTCATCGATGATTGTTTGTTATGCATTAGTACTGAATTTGACCCTCCGTTCAGGAGGACCAACATGCATAACCCAATGTCGTTCATCGGGTATATACGCTAATCCTTTAAAAGCGACGTGACCACCTAAAAAATCAACTCGTCGTAAGCCTTGACTTTTTTCATATGCTCGGTCTTGAATTGAATGGTGTCGGTTATATCTCGAAACCCATGCACGTCGTACACGTCCCTTTGCATCCTTTGATAAACGATCCCAATCCTGTTTCTTGGCTTTTGAACGAAGACCGTGATATAAACCATCGATGATATCACGTATTGATAAAACACCGTTGTTGTTGGAGGCGGTGATGGTCATTGTCCAAGGGAGGGCAGTACATGTGATATTCATAGAGTGAACAGACGGATTGGTAGCGGGAGTATCGAGTTGTTTAGTGGATAGAATTGAATACCCTGTGTTATGAATGACGAGGATATGCGACGGGTCAAGTGAAAGGTCGTATTCCAGTGGACCTTCCTGTCTGTCTTCACGGTATGTCAATAGTGTATGCGCGCTGGGCAATCGCTGTCGTCGTGTCTTTGATTGTGGTTGTGGCGGCACACGACTCTCTTGATGTCTCCAAGGATTGAGAAATCGGAGCACGCTTCGCTTTGAGGTATAATTTGGTCGTGTCCTACTTGATCTAGACCGAGAAGTAGTAGTAGTTCCGAGAGGAATTGACAAAACGCTAGTCTGGGGACTGGGAACGTATATGGTTGAATTAGACATGAAGTTGGTTTACCCGTCGGAGGGACGTCCTTTTTTTATTAACCTTTTATTAAAAAGGCACAGGATTTCTTTAATTTCTTGGCTTTTGGTTAACACGTCATTAACTCAGTATCTGTTTTTTATTTATTTTCATAAGTAACAAAAAGTTTACTTCAAGACGGAAGCGCGTGTCCCGGCCGATATATTCTTCTTCTCTGTGGAGCCTCGCCATATGATGTGTGAACAGGTTACCAGATATGCTTACAATAACCAATAATGACGTACAATCAATGAGTAGATCCGGAATTATCCAGCTTGTGACTGGAATTTAGTTCAATCTTCTCCGCACTATAATTAAGGTCTATGTTGACACCGGAGAAAATCAAGTAAACTGTTACATAAAACGTCAGGGATCCCAATTACATCAAAATGATGACGAAGGTCCTTTGATAAATTTAAATTTAGATGAATCCAACCCTGTCTGCCTTGGGCACAGTTACATAACCTTGAATCTATATATACATAGTAAAATAATAATAATAATTCAGGATTAGTGTCATGGTAGTGATAGGCGGGAAAAATATCAATTGTCAAATGGTGATTTCTGGTACCGTTTTGGTGGAGATATCAACAACTAATTAAAAAAAGACTGCGATATTTATACACAAACTGGTATTGGTCCTCCTTATAGAATTACTTGTCGGAATTTCTGGACCGGAGCTCCGAGAGTCCGAATGAAAGGTTTCCATCCCAATCCTGCTATTGTGCATGTTTTCTTTCCGAGAGGTTTGATACTAAAAACGGCGAATTTAATCTCTTTTTTTAATGAACAAGATCAACTGTTGTGAGCCATCATCACAAAAATCAGATATTGATGAAATGATACGAAAAGATACGAAGCAACCCGCAATGATATAAATATATATAAGGTATATACCACGCATAGGGCAAAGCATATCTGGGAAGATCTTCACCATATCAATTTAATGCTATGAAGTCCGCCCAGGCTTATGCCCATTTTTTGGCAGCAGAACGGAGGAAAAAAGGCGAGGGTGGGTATGTATCCAGGAAGTTGTTGATGATAGACTCCAAGTTTCTTGTAGCTACGAGATCCCCGGTGTAGATTTATGCGATCAAATTTGAATTCACTTCGTCTACAAGGGCTCAAAAGGGGGGAAGGGAAGCAAGCGATTGAATAGGTTTGGATTCCGGGTTGAATTGAAGAGAGGCGAGCAAGCCTTGGAGGCTAGAGCTCAGGACCAAAAGTGTTGTTATTTGTACTTGGAACTCATCGCATTTTCTTATCGATCCAATTGACGACGACTATCAATCTGCAGATCCTGGAACTAAACTTCATAAGGCAAAGGGATGATGAACGCGACGCGCGTACGTTTAAGACCCTAAGAACAGAGAAACGATCACGGAAAAAAATTGACCAGATTTTAGACCTTGATGTTTGGCTGACCGGTGATATAACAATATAACTAAAAGATACAATCCTTGACTTTTTTCAGAGTTGAAAACATTCTGAGGGAAATGGGTGGGTATACGAGTACCGATAACGGAGGGTGGCTGTCCAAAGGAGATGAGCGGAAGTATAATTGCTTTTGACAGGTCAGATGATGACATAATGCACTACCTCTCACATTTAGCCGCGATCAAATTCGGATGCGAACTAAGAACCGACGAATCACAAAGGCATATGGCTAAAAGTACGGCGCAATTACTCCCTTTCATTGAAAAAGCCCCACATTAACCTTTGCTTTGGGCGAAAAAAGAAGCCGGATATTATCGCCAGTAAAGTTCGATGGAAAACGGGAATAAAGAAAATCGGAGGTCCGACGAGTTTTTTTATTCATTTAAAGTTCAATTCACTAAAAAAATAAGTGCCTTGATTGAATGGAAAGTGGTCCCTGAGTTAAAAAGACCTATAAAAAGCGGCATCAAACCTCAAAGGAACGCTCAACTTTATGCCCTTTTAATTACTCCCCACCCATGAGCGCGACCTGCGAGGCCTCCGTTTGTCGTACATGTCTTTCTCGACAAGAAATCGTTGGATTGGCAGTGAGTTATTGCTACTTTTATTCCTTTTGAAAAGGTTTGTTTAATAATAAAATTTATTTATAATTAGATTGCGACAGTTCCTGGGTTCATTTCTAGTTTATCAGTTTTAATTTTGTTATGTATCATATTCGTGGGTTTTTCTCCTTTTCTTCGACATCCTAGAGCATTTCTGATGATATGTCTTCATTTTTTAGCGTAACTTTATCCGATTTTATATGAATATTCCTCGAAAGGAGTGGAGATTATTCAAGTCACCGTTGGACGTCTATATGGTGAGTCAAAAGGACCTATCCACTCCTCAGACAACGCTGAACTGAAATGGTTTCAATTCACCACCATTAGTTCTCACTACTCGTTTCAGACTTCTTACAAGGTTTTGGAAAAGTGTTAAATATACGTTGGTTACATCTTCACGTCGTTCATTGCGGTCGGTATTGCACAACACAAGGTGCTACTCAGCAGGTTGGAGAGGCGGGTGTCGCGCAAGCGACCTTGGTATGTTTAAAAGCTTTTTTTTTAGTTAAGCACGTTTTTTCTGAAGGCTTTTAGGCTATCGCCGTACACACCTTCATCATCATTTTCTTTCGTAGGGGTTCAAGCTCGTTGCGAACCTCCATCTTTGTGGTATTTTGTATTTGGTGCTACGTTCTTCTTTTCCCGATCCTTGGAGCTAGCCTTATTCCCCAATATATAACACCCACCCCGTAAGTAGCGATACTTCTCAACATAGTAACCATCGTTTATCTAACTCCTGTACAATAGTTTTTGTAAGGATTACCATCGATATCAATTCTATACATCTCACTCACGCAATATGGTTTCATTTATATAGGGTGTTGGATTAGTGAAAAAGAAAACGCTGCAAGATTAGCAGGCGAATACGTATGGTTATGGATCGCCGCACTTACCTCTTTCGCTTTATATGTTCCGCTATATCTACAATTACGAGGATACATTTATATATCCCCACTTGGTGATAAATGGTATCAGATCCGCATCAAAACGAACTTTTTCAAGAGACGTGATACTAAGTTACCTGAATCTGTGTCTGCTGTACCATCCAGGGATGCGTATATTATGCTCTTGTGAGTACCTTATCTACGCTACCGGGGCTTATTCATAATTAATATATATATATATAGATATCCTGCTTCGTATTTCTTCCTCGTTTTGCCCGATTCCGTTATTCGATGGATGGTTTTCAATAATATCCCTGTACCTACCGCTGCAAGTTTTTTCGCTACCTGCGTCTTTGGACTTAGTGGGATAGTTAATGTCTGCCTTTTATGGTACACACGGCCCGGTACGCATTTCCTTTTTGTTTTTAAATTCGAGTTCTTTGACACATAAATTAGGATTATTACTTCTTGATGGCATGCCACGTTCATACCGATCCAATCAAAGTACTACAAGTTCTCAGACCCCTTGGACTTCGACAGGTGCAACTATGGTGGGAGAACGTCGTCAAGGAACCATCAATTCACCAACCAATGACATGACATCAGTATGAAGTTTATATAACGTATGTGTGAAAAAAAGGGGTTGCCGGTGGGCTTTGTAGATTCTATTTGGATATGTACCATTATTACATCTAGGGCAACTCACGAGATGATGTTTTTTGTTTTCTTTCTTGTTTAATTAATTTATTAGTGTAAAATCGGATTAATTTTCTTGTTGCGGAAAGTGGGTCGGTCGTTGCTACATAAAGAGAAAGGATACTTACTGCTTATCGGAAACGTTGATAACGACTTCAGAAGCCTCGTTTTCCCAGGGGCCGGTCTAGGGACTATATAAAAGTTTCCTTTTTCCTTTTCTCATGTCCAAAGCAACGGTAATTTCCAACCACAATGGCAGCCGCAGCGATTCTCCCAAATCTCACAAAAGTGAAGACATTCGGAAACATAGAGAATCGTTCCTTTTGGACCGAATATCCTTCTGGTTTAATTGATTTAACTCGTAACCACCCACCTACTAGTGTGGTAACGACAGGCTCAGAACCTTCCAAGGAAGGAAATGAACTTGAATTTGAAGTTGATGGAGACCGTCGAGTTAGAGTCGATCCGAAGCAATCTGCTATTGTTATAGTTGATATGCAAAAGTAGGTGATCGCGAACAAGTAGTAGCAAGGAACCAACGAGTTGGCTTGAAAATTAGCTTTTTCCTTCATCCAGATTTACTTGATCATCCCAAAGGATTGGCGTGTGTTCAACCTTTGATAGATCTACTTCCTCTGTTCCGAAACTCTGGAGTCCGCATTATCTGGTTGTACGTCCCTTTGCAAAAAAAAAGGCTTTCTTTGACTGTCATTTATCTTGACTTTTTTCTTTTCAAGAAATTGGGGTTTAACACCCAGAGAACTTACTACACTTCCACCTGTTCTTGTCAGGTCTTTTACTAAATTAGGGGAAGGAGGATTCGGGTGCGATCTAGGAGGAAATTGGGGTCCTGCGTTGATGCGCGGTACACCTAATGCCGATCTATATGGTCCCTTGAAAGACGAATGGTTGAAAGGGAAAGAAGCTGGTACAGATATTTGGTTTCATAAAAACAGGTAAGGGGACCTTGACGTTAGGAGGGTTTGAATTTATGTTTTTTTGTTAGAGTTGGGGGTTTATGGGGTCCCGGGACGCCTTTAGGACTATACTTGAGAGAGGAAGGGCTTAATACACTTTTCTTTGCTGGTGTGAACACTGACCAGGTAAGTGATTTACTTATTGACCGTATTTATTCTTTAAAATACCGTTCAAAGTGTGTGCTGGGGACTTTGGTTGATGCCTATTTTAACGGTTATGATAGCATTTTGATCAAAGATGCCACGGCTACGACATCACCTGATCATGGGTATGATGGAGCGTTGTATAATACGGAACTGGTAAAAGTCTCCTCCTTACCAAGTAGGACGGTTTATTGACAAATGAAACCTTTATCAAGCTGTATGGGTTCGTCACGGATAGTCAGAAGATAATAACTGGCGCTGCACGATGAGAACGCGTGGTATTATATCTTCTGTGTGCGAGATTGGAGCAAAATGCTTCTTGATAATTAACATTATGATCATTTTTTTCCGTTTGTACGTGTCAATAAATATTGAATTTCTCTTGGCTGGAGGTAGTTATACATTATATATGAAGACCTTACTGTAAAGAATGATGTTCAGTCAGAATTCGTACAAAAACGGTACTTGTTCCAGTTTTTCGTTACCATGGTCCGCCAGGATACATCATTCCGAGTTCAACAGATCGAAGAAAAAATCGCCCCAATAATCCGGACATTCATTAATCTCCTGGAATGTTACAAAGTCATATCCAGAGTATTTCCCGTCTTGATCCCTTTTCAGCTTCACATATAGTTCTGCATCGTGTTGAGCGATGTATGTCAAGGCTGGCAATACGGATAACTCCTTGCAGATTTCAAGTCGCTTCATAAGAAGACTCTCATCCGAGTCGTCGACGGGACTCTCATCAACGGCGGGAAGATCGCCGAATGAAAAACTATTTTCACAAATAAGGTGGGTGAGTTTAGAGCATTGACCAGAGTTAACAAGGATCTCAGCAACCTTTAAGGTTTAAGTGTTAGAGAAATAACTTTTGTGATGGTATCACATGAATATGGTTTGGACTTACGTCAGTCCCCCAGTCTCTACCAATCTCCAAGTACATTTTCTTCAAATTAGGTGCTTTTTCTATAAACGAAACAAAAAAAGATTCGCAGGGTTCGTACGTTGAGAGGGAAAAGGTTTCCAGTCGGTCCATCATCGGAAGAGTTTCAAAATTAATATCATCAATTGGAGCTTGCCAATGGACTAGACCCGAGATAGTATCGCTTGACAAACAGGATGTCAGCACGAGATCCTCCGATCCTATAGAACGAAGTTTGGGTAGTGAATTGAGCATCGGGATGTTGATTAGATCCAAGTTAAGACTTTCAATATTGTCATGACGAGAAAAGAAGCCAATAATCATAGTAATATCAGGCTCTTCTGGTACAAATGTGGAGGCTGGTGTGAAGTTAAGCGAAAGATTCAAGCGTCGTAATTTTTTCCAATTGCCGTATTGCATCACATAGAGAAGAGAGGTGGTCGAAAGGTACATGAGATACAAATCCTCGATATCTGGACAGAGATGAACGATCATCCTCACAGCAGCTAGACCCGGATGACGTATAATAACCTTCTTCAAACCGTATAGGTACCATACCTAAAATGAGATGTAAAGATAAGAATGACGGATATTGGTGATGTAGCTAAGATAACCTACAGAAAGGTTTTCAAATTGTGTACGGTCTGCATCTAAAGCTGACATCCAGTAAAAATCGATACACAATGCTTCCAAACAATGAGTTGTGTTTGTCAACACGCGAGATATGTCAATAATCTCCGGGAAAGATGCCTTGTATTGCCTCCAGGAAAACACCGTCAAGTAGGTCATACATGAGAGTGCATCCTTGAAAAGTTTGATGTTTTCACCGGTAACTGAGACATTTATGTGAAGCGCCCGATCTGGTTTGTCCCGACCCAAAGAGCGAGGTAGACGAACACTTTCTTCGGGTTCATATATCAAATCAAGAATTCTAATACCTCTTGTTGGTCGAGGTCGACTTGATAACGATTCCCAAACATCTTTTCTACGAAAATCACAGCGGATATGTCGGAATTCAAGATGATCAGGTATGATTAGTTCTTTAAAAATATAACAAGTTAGGGCTAAGGAAAGCAGATCATTAGTTGAGTCTATATGACTAGCGATCTCATCCCAAAGCGTGTGCACTTGTAGCCCATTCGGATAAGGCATGTTTGAAAGATGGTGTGGACACTAGGATAGGAAGAGGGAAGAGTAGTAATGATGAGTCATTACGTAAACTCAGATGCACATCAGGAAAAAACCAGTTACTACAAAAGGTTACCATTGACAAGTCCCCCTTATACAGCGCTACATAGGACTACGTAGGCTACATTGCACTGTAGGTTGTATTGACAAGTCCAATTTTTTTCCTGATGCAAAAAAAGTAAAAAAAAAACGAAGGAGACTATTTTAGACATAAATAATAAAATGCGAACTAAGATTGTTGCACAGTATCTATGTATTATTATATCAAAAATGCGCGGTGACATCATCACTTAAAGAGGATATGGAAGAGCGACTATAACTGGACGCAGTGGGAGGCGGAGGACGCAAAAAATTAGTGTACAGCATTTATTTCTCGGCTGACAGGTAGTTTCTGCGTTTGACGTTTGGATTTTTGACTTTTTCGAACTGACCGATTCTCAGTTGCACTCGGTGGGAGAAACCGGTTATAAGATCTTGCCCTGACTGGAGGTCGACGAGGAAAGTAAGCTGGGAAGGTATTGTTCTCCATAATTTGCTGTTCGATCAAGTCTTGTATCCGTTTAGATTTGCGTTTCTGGTACCACAGACATAATCTTATCAAAATGATCCCGGTTGCTATACCCACAACAAGGCCTAAAACAACATCCTTGGCGATGACCGATTTCGGAATTTTTATAGTTGTAGTCGCTGTTGCTGACGGCGAAATTGAAGTTATATTAGGAAATGAAGGGGTGGTCTTTTCTGTAGCTATTATCGGGGTCGTTGGTGTGATAGGGTAAATGATAATGTAATTTAGACCGAACGTCGCCGAAGTCTCATTCGCTGGATAAGTCACATCAAGGAGATGCAGACTAGAATTTAAATTCCCGACCTCAAAGAATAATTGGCCATGCGGAGGTAAAGCTTTTGCCGTCCCATTTATCGTGAAAGGTGTGGGAAGGCTTTTATCAACGGCCCATTGTCCCTGCCAGACTTGATGGGGCTGTTCATTGATTACGGAACCATACCATTGTAGTTTGCTCCCTGAGAGTCATATCATCAAGGACTATTCTTATAGATATCCATATTTATTCACTTGCCAAAAAATGTCATGTTCATTGAGGATTCGATTGTTCTGGAAAGATGAGCCTTATCTTTATCAGAAGTAGCCCACCCCTCGCTGCTGAACGTTAACGAAGGGTCCGAGTTGGATACATTTATAATCATATTGTTGAGTTGTATATCGTCCAAGGGGGTGTAGAGAATGTAATCGAGATAGAAAGGTAAACCGTCGGAAGCGATTTCAATTGTTAGCTCGTGAAGTCCTTTTGCGACGGTTCCAGCGCATGTACCATTCTCGAGGCCAACGCCATCCAGTATGCATTGATATGTAAGATTTAGAGTTATTTCTTCATCCCGTCGAGAATTTGTGCCGACAACTTCAAATGAAGAACCTAATAGTGTGTTGAGACCTTCGTTTTTTTGTCCTAGAAATTATTATTAAGACTGACCGTTGAATAGAAAAGAGAAACTTCCGTTTGTCGTAATCTGGGATACGGTTTGAAATAAGGATGGACCAAAATAGTCTGGGTTAAGCGGACTACCGGTAGCCGTTATTGACCAATTACCGATATACGTTATACCGAGGTCAGAGTGAGGAACAATAATGGAACGGGTCGGTGTCATTCTTTTTTCCGAGGATATACAGGAAGGAATGCAATTTTGAAAAAAGATGGAAGACTTGGAAATAAAATCTTTGACGAAACATTACATCTTTTAATAGCTGAGCATTGGTCTATCTGCTGTCAAAGGACTCGGTTAGGCTTCCCGTCCAAGACGATGACGAGCTGAGCTGAGAATGAAGCTAGGCTATAATAACAACTTTTCCACTCTCATGAAATTACCGACCTTAGAGGAATTTCGTTGATTGACTCGTTCGGCATGGTAATGGTAATTCTTATTCACGGTCTATTGTTTGCCCCAATGTCAATGATACTTATGCATTATAGCAAAAGATTATAGAATTTAAGCTTTGAGACAGCCACTCACAACGGAACTTAGACTTGTCCCATCAATGGTATAGCCCCCACTAACTCTCCGGCATCACCATTTCACGGTTCGTTGTCATTAGTAACTGATAAAGCCGTATGATGTCGACAGGGTTATTGAGCTATGTGATAGTTCTATGATGCCAATCAATCTGGCTACCTCAAAAGAAATCGCTAGCTGCAAACTACGTCGTTGTAAGGGGAGTAGGGCAATTGTTAAGTTTTTGAGCTCTCACCTAAATATCTTCGATATCTCAATCCGAAGAATGGTGTTTATTTATTGCAGGAGTAATATTAGTTCCTCATTGAAAAACTTGATCAGAAAGATAGAGCACAAGTGAGGGATGAAGACTGGTTACAACTTACGACGCAGTGTGTTGCTGACAAGCGATCACATGACTAGCCATTGTTTGAATATAACGTGATCGTTTTCGTCACAGATCCCAGTTGTTTTCTCTTTCACCCTTGGTAACTACTAGTAGCTGACATTTACAACCCTTGCTCTAATCAACAAAGTATACACTTTTTAATGCCAAGAAACTCTCATGAATTAATTCCGCCTGGATCCTTTTTTTATCGTGCCCATAGTCCAACTCGGTGTATACACCGAATATTTTTCAGGAGTCAGGACTTGTGGGGCATCCGCGATTGAGGTACTACCAAACAAAAAAAAAACAAAAACGAATAGCAGTTTGACATTCATCTTTCCTTTCCCTTTGATAATAGCTTAGACAAACGAAAGCTCTGCATTAAAAAATGGATGTTCTGGATGACTCAGCCTGACTCATGACATCATTCAAGCACGTGACTTACATCATAAGGAAAGGAACATGATTCGGGAATAAGTATGAGTCGAGTTCTGTTGCGAGAGCTCGACCGACCCCTGCCATGCCACTTTTTTCCATTTTACACGGTTCTCGGCTAATCGATTATAAACGTGAGCATAGCAAATGTCCCCATCGAGTCAGCTCATTCGGAATTCCATTAGCCGACGGACCCGGGAGAAATCAATTCGGGTGCTTCGGCCATTGCTTGTTTATAAGGCTTCAAAATAAACACGTTCCCAACAGCCCTTGGACCCAAAGGTCTTGTATTTTGTTGCACCGAGGTGGGGCTCATTCAATTTCAAAATGAAGTCGCTGCTGATGACAAAAGGAATTATCTTGGAATAGAGGCGCATGATAACTGCCACTCACCATCATCTCCTGTTCGTATGCATTCCAGGTTGGGGTGAGTGACTCATACTACAAACAAAAGTTACAAGACTTTTAAGCCTTTCAAAACAGGACACATCCGCCCTGGATTGGCATATGTGATTAGATTGCTCCAAGAGACAAGCCGTTTAACGATTACTTTTCCTATTCCCACCAGCTGGTTCAAGCAGATTGATGAGGAAATAGCAAAGTATGCTCCCAATAACCAAGACCCCCTTCGAGAGCGATTAAGGTATCTTCCTCAATTCTGTCTAGATCGTTTTGAGTTGGTACTAATTGGAGTGTCGCTGAAGAACTGTTCAAATCGGTGAATTCGTAGATGAGGGGTCGATGATGCCAACTTTTATAGGGGGGCTATTTTCGTTTTGCACTAGTTTGTTTACGTCGGTCTCATATCAACAAGCCAACGGGACTGTGTTGTCCACCATTCAACCACCAGATACTTGCCTTTTGGATGTATGCCTTTCCACATGTCTTTCTTTAAATGCTGATACCATAACAATTCTAGCCTGCTTTCTGGGACTTGTTTTGTTTAATACGTACCTTTAATTCCAAGATCCCTATTCTAATATTATTCCCCGCAAACACGACCGCAATGCTGTTTATTGTGGGTCCGGAGGAATTAGGAGGAAAGGGGGATGTCGCGACCAAAGCGGAATTATTGGCAAAAAAAACAGGGAGGAATATCGACGAGATATATGTCGAGGTTATCGTTAATTTCCTGGTTATAATTTGAATTTTAACTCACAAAGTCATTTTCAGCTTTTCATGCCAGCGAAAGGTCAGGTTACCGAGCTGGTAGGGTTACCTAAAGTATATGATTATGAATGTCATATAAAACTCACGGTATGTTCGTGCCGTAAATGCTTGAGGGAACGTTCGGTGTCATCTTTGTCGTTTTCATATAGCCATTCATGATTACAGCGTTGACTGGGATGTACCCTAAAATATACCAGTAAGCATTGACATGAGCGACCGTTCCTTTGCGACGGCCCTGAACACTTGGTCCACAGATTGCTCCAGGATTGTAACGGTATTGTAACCACAAGTACTCATCTCTATGAACCGGAAAGCAACGACGCCTTCAAAGCGTATTACGAAAGAAGCGGTCGATCTTATTACGTTGTCGGACCACTTGCTCTCACCTCTACTGATCAACTTTCAAGGGAGCGGTCGAGCGATAGGGATGCTGTTAAAAAGTTTCTGGATCGCATGTTGCAGGGACGCGGCGAAAGATCCGTGATTTATGTAAGTCCATTATTATTAGATGTCCGTTTGGATTTGAATTTGACCAAGCCCTCAGGTGTCGTTTGGTTCAGCCTACTGGCCTCTCAATGTTGAGGCTTCGTGGAAAGTACTCGAGATAATTCAGGAGAAACAAATACCAATGGTATGATTTAGGAAACGACAACAGAACTTTTTGTTATCTAATTCACTTCGGCGTAGATCCTTGTGCATAATGAGGAATATGGAAGGCCTCCAATTCCGGAGTCTCTTCGCGCCAAACTAGAGGCTGCTGACAGCATCTTAATTTCAACATGGGCACCCCAAAACCTGGTCCTAGGACATAGGGTATGCTCTTCTCTTATGCCGATTTACAAACAGACACACTTATTCGGTCTGAAAAAGGCTACTGCATGGTTCTTGACCCATTGCGGACAAAACAGTGTGTTAGAGTCTCTCTCGCACGGTATACCAATGTAAGGTTTCTTTTCCAGAAAACGTCCCGACGTCTATTTTAATGTTTCAATTAAATCAGGATTGCGTGGCCTGTTGATGCAGACCAGCCTATCAATGCCATGTATATTGGTGATCTCAAACATAAAGTCGGTTACGAACTGTTGGAGGTTTTACAACGGGATGGATCGAAACCTCTTTATAGGGGTTATACACCGAGTGGGGCTCTGGACGCGGTAGAGAAAGAATTCACAATGGTTTTACAGAATGCTTTTGAATGTGATGGTGCTGAGAAGAGACGGAATGCTGAGGGGTTCAAACAGAAACTGTCACGCTTGTGGAATGAGGATGGGGATGCACGAGTGGAGTCACGGAGATTTATTCAAGATTATCTTTCTTGATCCATCATTTTCATTTGTTCACTAGATAGATCACCCCGAACCATCCGTAATTGCGACAATTTTAAACAAAAACAATATCATCCGAATAAAATATTTCCCCCAGCATGAAGGTCCTTCTCCTACTATCTTCAGTGTGTTACAAACCGATATCCGAGTTATTCGTCTTTTCTAGTTCACCGGATCTTTGTTCCTCATGGTGGCTCAAAATAACTACGACGTATTTAGAGTTTGCAAAGCAGATAATCTCTTGGAAAACGTCCCAAGGGGTATGGCTTAAGGGGTACTTGAAAGTATGAATTCGGGGGAACCGTATAGTAATTCCGGCTGTTGCGTGGTTATAAATTCAATTCAAACGGAATATCGGCATCATGTGATAGCAGCATAAGAGCACGAGCTCAAAATCAGGACTGGCGGTGTTGAAACTGGCTGTCAGTCTAAATAAAATAAAAATTCTTTCTTTATTCGTATTAACTCTTTGTTATCCAACTAAAAATAAGTAACAGCAGTCAAATATATGAAAGGTATCTTACCTCTTTCTTGAGACGTATAGACCATTGACTAAAAGAAAGAGATCAATCGATCACGTTCCGAATAGTCCAAATGGGTCGTGTATTCTAACACTGGGTACAGGTACAGAATGTGTGATCCGTGAAAGCTTTTATTAGAGATCATACTTAATCGGATTTTAATTCTATACAGAATTCATACGGTGGTAGATTTTATTCAAATTTGATTAAACAGTGTGCCGGAATTAGAGCGCTGAAATTACCTTCACAAGCACTCGCAGTTCTTAAAAGTGCAAATTTTGTACGAAATACAAATGGGAGTGTAGACCCCTTGCTTAACAGCTACTCGCCCTGACTACAGACTTCATTCATTACACATACAACCAGGAGGTCGAGAATAGAGACAATCTCGATGACTTTGACTTCCCTTCACCATCATCTCCTTTTCGTATGCGTTCCAGCTTGGGGTGAGTGACTCCCCACTTGTTAACCTTGCCACCCAGTTATGAGGACTCACATATTTCAAACGAAAGGACATGCACGCCCTGGGTTGGCATATGCAATTAAATTGCTCCGAGAGACCAGTCATTTAACGATTTCGTTCCCTATTTCGGCCAATTGGTCCAAGCAAATTAACGATGAAATTTCGAAATATATTCCCAATAACCAAGATCCTCTACGATCTCGATTGAGGTATCCTTCTAAAGCTAAATGCTTTTTTCATTGTTTTGAGTTGGTACTAATTGGAGCGTCGGTGAAGGATTGTTCAAATCGGTGGCATTGTAGATAAGAAGCTGATATTACCAGCCCTTATAGAGGGATTATTTTCATTTTGCACTAGTTTGTTTACATTGACTCCATATCAACAAGCCAACGGGACTGTGTTGTCCAGCATTCAACCACCAGACACTTGCCTTTTGGATGTATGCCTTTTCACGTGTCGTTCTTGATTGCTGATATCATAAAAATTTCAGCTCGCTTACTGGGATTTATTTTGTTTGATACGTACCTTCGATTCCAAGATCCCTATTTTGATGTTATCCTTTGGAAACACAACTGCAACTATATTTGTAGTAGGTCCGGACGAACTGGGAGGAAGAGGGGATGTCTCGACCAAAGCAGAATCATTGGCAAAAGAAACGGGGAGGGATATTCACGAGATAATTATCGAGGTTATCATTTATTCCTGGTTATAACCTGAATTTTATCTCAAAAAGTCCCCTTCAGCTTTTCATGCCAAACAAAGGCGAGACTACCGATCTGATAGGTTTACCCAAAGTATATGACTATGAATGTCATAATATGAAGGCCACGGTAAGCTCGTGTCGTGAATGTAAAACGTTTGATGAAACATTTTGTTATCGTTGTTATAACCATAGCCATTCATGATCTCAGTATTAACTGGAATGTATCCTAAGATGTTCAAGTAAGTTTTGAGCCTTTGGACATGATAATGCCCTTTGTGACAAATTCCCGCCACTTTTCTCAGACTATTCCACAACTGTGACGGTGTTGTAGCTACGAGCAATCGTCTCTTTGAACCAGAAAGTAATGACACTTTCAAATCATATTACGAAAGAAGTGGCCGATCTTATTACGTTGTCGGACCGCTTGCTCTCACCTCGACTGATCAACTTTCAAGGGAACGATCGAGCGATAGGGATGCTGTCAAAAGGTTTTTGGGTCGTATGTTGCAAAAACGTGGCGAAAGATCTGTGATTTATGTAAGTCCAGTATTAGACGTCCATTTCGGAATTGAATTTGACCAACTCCCCAGGTGTCGTTTGGTTCGACCTATTGGCCTCTCAATGTTGAAGCGTCCTGGAAAGTGATTAAAATAATATGTGAGAAGCAAATACCAATGGTACGGTTCAAGAAACAAAACAGAACATTTTAAAATGCTTAGTTGTTGCAGATCTTTGTGCATAATGATGAATATGGAAGGCCTCCAATGCCTAATTCTCTTCGTGCCGAACTAGAGACCTCTCGAAGCGTTTTGATAACAACATGGGCACCCCAGAACATGGTTCTAGGACATAAGGTATAAATCACGTTTTTATGTCAATTCCCTAACTGAAACATTTGTTCGTTCTGAAATAAAAAAGGCTACTGCATGGTTCTTAACCCATTGCGGGCTAAACAGCATATCAGAATCTCTCTCGCATGGTATTCCGATGTAAGTGTCTTCTGAAAAGTGACCCGTAATTGTTTTGAATATTGAATTAGGATTGGTTGGCCTGCGGATGTAGACCAACCCATAAATGCCATGTATATCGGTGATCTTAAACATAACGTCGGTTATGAACTGTTAGAAGTCTTACAAAGGGATGAATCAAAACCTCTTTATAGAGGTTATACACCAAGTGGGACTTTGGAAGCGATAGAGAAAGAATTCACAACGGTTTTGCAGAATGCTTTTGGGCGCGATGGTGCTGAGAAGAGGCACAATGCTGAAAGGTTCAAAGAGGAATTGTCGGGTTTATGGGATGAAGATGGGGATGCACAGATGGAGCTAAGGAGATTCATTAAAGATTATCTTTCTTGACCTTATTTTGTTGACTAGAGCTGTTGTGGAAGCCGAGTTTTTATAGTCTTGGTAGGGGGCCTTCATCAAATTCGTTCCCTAATAGGAGCCTATCCTTCATTACGAAATGGGAAAAAGATAGATATCGATATTCTTACAATTATTTAGTTCAATAATAATTCGACAACTATTTTTTCTCCTAGTACTGCTGAACCGTTTGAGATTGCGATAATTTGAAAAAAACAACAATACCATATATCATAATCCGACGAAAAGATTTCCCCAGCATTCAGGATCTTCCCCGACTTCCTTCACCGTTACAAATCGATATCCCGAATATTGTAGGTCTTCACTTCTTTCTAGTTTAACTAATCTTTTCTCTTCGTAGTGGCCCAGAATAACTCCAAAGTATTCAAGGGTTTTCAAGGCAGATAGTCGCTTGGAAAAGGGTTCCAACGTTTCGTGAGGATTCAAACGATTGGATCCATGTAGCTCGAAATCACATAAAGCGTGTGTAAGCTTGGAACATTTCAAAAGAGCTTCTATGAGTCTTTCCTGTGAATGCTGGGAATATGAATATTTTGAAATTTCCCTCCGCATCCAATAAAGGCACTTTTTACTTACGATTATATTTTCAGGGCTTATGCAGAACCCCCATCTAACCCTAATATTGATCCCCAAGGATATTTTTATTTTTTTCAAATTGGGCGCTTTCGGTAAGAATAAAGACAGAGATCCAGATATATCGACATGGGTCTGGAAAGATCCCAAGCTGAGAGACACTAGGCTGTCCATACGTGGGAGAGCCTCGACATTGATAAAACGAATCGGACATCCCCAATGCACCAAGCGGGATATAACATCGTCCGGAAAGAAAAATGGCAACCTGAAACCATTATTAAAAGCCCCTCCGAAAGAACGAAGTTTGGGCAGGCATGACGATGATAGCTTGGGAATTAGAATATTGGATAGATTCAGACTTAAACATTCAATGTTAGAGTGGCGGGCGAAAAATGGGGTCGTGATCGTAGATATGTCTGGTATAGAAGGGTCTGGACTGACCGTCATGAGACTTAGACGTCGCAATTTTTGCAAATTGACGTATTGCATCAAGTAGACGATAGAATCACTAGGTAATCCCTGAAGAGATAAATCTTCGATATCAGGACAGAGATCAAGCATCCGAATGACTGCTATACTTGGTTTATGAACGACAAGTTTGGTTAAACCAGTCAGAGACCATATCTAAGAAAGAACGAAGGGTCAGTATAAGAACTGAGAGTATAGGAAAATGGAAAGTATTAACGGAGGGGTTATTAAGTTGCAATTCGTCATCAGGGCGATCCCTAAACCCGTACAGATTCACCGAAAATGCTTCTAAACATGGAGTTCGGTGTGTTAACACGTGAAATACATCAATTATCCTTTGGATTGAAGGGGATTGTTGCTGCCAAATAAACTTTTTCAAAAAAGTCATATGCGAAAGTGAAATCCTAAACATCGTCATATTTTCATCTGTAGCTAGGACATCATAGTCATCTAGCCAATCTAGATGAAATGGTATGTCACCCAAGATTTGAGGTAAGCGAATGTTGCCATGCGACTCGTCCCAAATTTCGTCTATCAACTCGACAGATCTGATGCCTCTAGCCAGTCGAGGATGGTTTGCTAAGAATGTCCAAACATTTTCTCGACGAAGGTCGCAATATATATGTCGGTATTCGAGATGGCCTGGAATAATCTGATCTTTAAAAATTCGACTGGTTAGGGCCAGGGAAAGAAGATCTTTTGGCGAATCGAGTTCATAGGCGATTTCATCCCAGATAGTGTCGAGGGGCAGTCCATTTGGATAAGGCATGTTTTTTTGTTCTTGAAAGGATGAGTCGTGGGGGGATAAGACGAAGCAGTGAGATGAAGAGGTGAGATGAGACGAAAAGGCAGTTGTAAACGAATGTATTATCACTTAAAGCGCTAACCGATCAATAGACATCTGAGATCATTCGGTCAGGGATTTGAGCAACTTGACAAATATAAAACCTTTTAATTATTGCCACCGAACGAGTACAGACATATAAACGATGGTTTGTCTATGACATGTGTGAAAAGGAGAAGAGCAGTACGATATTGGACGATTCGGAAGATGAAGCAGAGTATCTCAACGAATCCTTGATAGCACGAGTATATGTAGATATGGTACCTGAATCAGGGGCACATGGGATTGAAAAAGGGGTCCGGACATCTGGGTATCTATCCTGAGACGAACTAGTCTGCCAATGTTTTGACAGATTCAAGTTAGATTCTGATACATCCACCAGAAAGTTGAAGACACCGTTGATGGCTAATTAAGATTCAAGATTCAAAGAATATTAGAGGTTTCACAATAAATGTAAAAGATTGCAGTGGATAAAAACGTACCATGAGGGCTGTCGGGAGACTAAGAGTTGCTGTGAACACGCGGCGCAACCGCAATTAGTCGGGGAATGCCGCTTACGCAATCATCCATCCATTTCACCACTGACCATGGGAAACTCTCGCAAGTCTTCTTAAACAGTCTTAAACATCAACAAGTAAACCTCAATGTCGCTGTAATCGTTTCTTCCACAGATGACGGGCAAGGATGAAATTTACGTGTTTATTTTAGAAGTTTTGAGAATCTGTAACTACCTAAGTATAGGCTGATAGCAAACGAAAATGGTTTCGGTAATTCTTGAATCTATTATCGTTTCATTGTTTCTGAACTGTTTCAGCAAAGATGCGGAGTTTAACACATTTACGTATCCATCTTGGTCACGCTGGTTTTTTTTCGCATTGTAACGTTACGACTTATTCCTCCATAGTATACCGTGACTGTACATCGATTTCTTCTTGTGATAAGTATGTCCTATCCAGTGGGCTTGCCGATACACTACATCTGGGACGAAATCGCGTTTCTCCTCAAGTCAACAAATGATCTTCTTTCGCTAGCTCTGACATGTCGCACTTTTAAAGAGTTAATCATACCCGATCATCTTGAATACCGACTGATATCCTGTGATGTTCGTAGAAAGGACGTTTGGAACTTTTTAGCAAGTCGATCTCGATTCGCCAGGGGTATTCATTCTGTTGAGTTGATACATGAACTTGAGCAGAAAGGCCGTTTACCTCAATGTTTGAGGAACAAACCAGATCAAACGCTTGGTTACGAGGAGCCAGTTTCTAATGAACAAGTGACGCAATTTAAAAACACCCTTTTACAGATGATCTCGCTAAAAACGTTCACATGGAGGCTCAGAGACGGTCCTTCCAGCATGATTGCTGACATATCTTACGCGTTAACAAGCACAAAATGTCATTCTTTGCAAGCGTTATGTTTTGATATCCGTGGGATAGCGCCACTTACTAATAAAACTCACCTACGACTCGCAAAACTCTCCGTCAGAATCTTTTTTTTCACATTATATTGTTAATGCTGACCACATTGTTCAGGTATGGACGTTGACAGGCTTGAATAAAGTCATAATTTACACTCCGGGCCATGCCCCATTAACAGAAGCTATTCAAATGGTCCTACATTGTCCTGGTATCGAAGACTTGCTTTTTCGAGTGATATCTATTACGAGTGTTTCCTACACGATGGAAAATTCCAACTGGAAAAAGCTACGACGCCTGCATCTTTACATCACCCTGCCAGTTACCCCTTTAGAAGAAATTACTGAGTTTTCTATGATTATCACCGCATTCTTTGATCGTCATCCTACCCTCGAATCGCTGTATACAAATATATTCCGTATTCCTATCCCTGCTCTGCCATCGTCATTTTTACCCAAACTCTGCTCTATCGGACTAAAAAACGGCTTTATCTCTGTGCCATCTCTCTTGTCGCGCGGTATTTTTTCCCGTCTAGTCCATTGGTTCCGTTCGATTAAGGGTCTTGATATTGATACTCTCCCGCAGATGAGCAACCTAGAGACTCTTTACCTTCCACAATATCTCTTCTCCTCTGCATTGCTTCCATTCTTACGAAAAGCACCACATTTGAAGAAAATATGTTTAGAACTTTGCGCCTCTGGGATTGACGAAGATGTAAGTATATCTAACTTTTATTTCTATACTTTTATGCGTGAAAAAGAATTCACTGTTAATCCAAGTATAACGCACAAGAAGAAATCATAAACTCTTTATTGGGATGTCCTAACCTTACACACATCTTTTGCGACTTTACGGTGGCCAGAGTCCAGTCAACCGAGCGGGCAAGTTTCCACGAGAAAGTAGAGCCTTTTATCAAAGGACTATCCACCTTGCGAAACTTAAAATATATTCAACTTCATAAATATGGTGAAAAAGTATTTGTGGAATTAGAAAGAAATGAAGATGAACTGTATTCAGGATATCACTTTGTAACCTTGAAGGAAGCCGGAGGATATCCAGAGCTTTGGGGAAACTTTTTCTTCAGGGTGTGATATTAGGTTTTGAAATGCTTTTTTTTAGTCTAAACCGTCATTTCACCCTTCGTTGAGAATAACTTTGATCTAAACAAATTGCTTTTCGGTATTTACTTACTAGTACTTGACTTGCCTTACATCGACGATGCAAAATACTGATGTAACGAGACTGTCGATGTTATACTTAGAGCTCTATGCTCCAAATGATATTAATAAATTCGTATTACTATTATCTCTTACTCATCCTTTGACTTTATTTACGACAAGTGAAGTATGTGGTGATCGGAAACGGGAGGAATTAAATCAGCAGGGAATTCCTCCTAACACAATGGTGTGGGGGGACTTTCTCCCGAATTATAGGAAATATTCTCTAATTTCTTGACTGGTAGTCTCGACAATAATAGAGTCTGCGAGTCCTTCTAAAAGTGTCAAGGACACATAAATGCTACGAGAGTAAAGCATCAAGAAAATGTATGAGACAGCTGAAGTGGCTAAAGTATCGATGACAGTGGTTCGTATCCACCCAGCTTTGTAAAAACCGTACGCTCAAGTCTTAGTTGTTCGACCTCCTGATCAGAGCTGTCTTTGAAACCATAAGCCTGCCATTTAAAAAATCATGATTAAAGTAATTATCCCAAAAAAAACATAGAACAATATTTATTAAATGTGAAAACTGACAAATGTGAAAATTCTATCAAGAAAATATTGAATTTATGGCATGTAACACAGTCAGAACCATCAACTAAATTCCTTCTTCGTCTTCGGGGGGAGCGGTTCCGGCATCATCTCCTGGGGGAGTACTGCCACCTTCTCCCCCCGGAGGAGCACTCCCATCACCTCCAGGGGGAGAACTCCCGTCACCATCACCACCCCCGGGAGGAACATTTCCATTGTCGCCTCCTGGAGGTATGGTTCCATCATCATCACCGGGAGGAACAGTCCCATTATTGCCCCCGGGGGGAGTATTCCCCTCGTCACCTCCTGGGGGAGAACTTCCCCCATCACCCCCGGGAGGAATATTCCCATCATCTCCTCCCGGGGGAGTACTTCCCTCGTCGCCTCCTGGAGGTGTACTTCCATCATCACCCCCGGGTGGAACACTCCCATTATCGCCTCCTGGCGGAGTCTTTCCGTCATCCCCCCCTGGGGGGGTGCTCTCGTCCTCTTTGTCAGTTAAAATAACCTTTCCTTTACCAAGTTCACCTGACGTGTCGCGATTGAACCCTTTAATCTCAACAGTCCAATCTTGAACAGGGCTAACCGCCAATATTTCGACTTTATTCTTCTTGGACCGCCCTGGACATTCCCAACGAAAATGACAAATGAATGTCTTCTCGTCGCTAGAAACGTCAAAAAGGTCGAAGGAACCTATAGTTCCAGTAGGTATTAAAAAGTTTCTTCCACAAGAGTAAATTGTAAAGTCATCGCCAGGTTCGATAAGCATATTGTCTAGATCATGTTTGGATATTTCACTATGTTTATCGTCTACAAGGGGTTTTTTTTTTGTCAATGAGAGGAAGATATGGATTTTTACGATAAAACATGATACATACTCCGCTTATGAAATTTTCCTTCTTCGAGTCTGAGTCCCGTCAGCTGTATGTCTCGGGTTTTGCTATCATTAACAATTTTAATGACGACCCATTCGTCGAGTCCGAGCACAGAAGCCATAGTATGTTGGTTGAACTGGATTGTTTGTAGTACGATTTCATGGGTCATGGATCTGAGCCTTATATACAGCTGATGTGTACCGACGGATGGGAAGCTCAAGACTACAGATTTCCAAATTGATATATTTCCCGAGACGACAAACGCAAGCCCCTATCCTGTCAGACACATTGTAAAATAAAATAAAATCGTATCACTGAAAGAGAAACGTACGTTCAAGTTTTAGGCCTTTGTTAACTGATTTCCATATCAGGTTTCAAAAATAGATCCCATGCTAAATGGTGTTAAAAACGTATCATGTGTACGCGGTGGAAGAACATAGGATCTTGAGTCTCAATTTGGAAGATATATATACAACTACAAATTCATCTTTCCACAAGTTTACGTGGCGACACAGATTTATGGACCATTCCTCCAAGGCTACGTGTAATGCTCTGTGTCTGGGTGGCGTCAGATCTGTTGAAATACAGATATATGACTCAGGTCTCGCCTTTTCTAATAAAAAAGGAAAGTAACGTCGGATGAACACTGCGGTTACCGGATCTCTCGTTCTAAGTTTTGTATGTTATTTCTCTTTTTGAGTAGTACAGTTCCCTTCCCGAACCCCTGTAAAACTTCGCTGAAGAGGGTGTTCGCCAGTTACACTTACTTATTAGTTTACTTTCGAGAAAATAAAATGTTGACTCGCATACATTATGGGGGCCCTGCCACTCGGAACACATAATAATCAATATGATATCCCGAGAAGTGAAGAATATGTCCAAAGGCATTGTAAATCAAGGTCTAAAATTTAGTCCTGATCGTTGTACGTGCTTTCAATATGTGGATGACTCGGGTCTTACCGCAGTAGAAAAACAACCCATAATTTTAGTGTCATCCTAATTCCTATTCCTTCACAAGAGGGTCAAGGAAAGGCAGCCACGATGCTATTATACGAATGAACACAATCATCAATTGAGAACCGACCAAGACGAACTACCATATCGGTCATTGTTTTTCCGAGTACCCTCTTCTCTCACTAATGTCAAAAAACGTGATCATTAATAAGAAAAACAGCACCAGTTTCGTAGCGCTTGAAGTTTGACCTGCCTGACACTGGACAGGGAGCGCTGGTATTGGATTTATTGAGTAGAAGATGAGTCAGGTCGATGTTAATACCACCGGGCCAGGTCCACCTTCACTTTGCAAGATTTACATAATGAACGCCATGGAAAGAGTAAGATGAGACCAAACAAAGCTGTGTGTTGTTCCCGGAAACATAATGTTTTTAAAATCTCATAGGTCATTAATATCCGGTACAGTGAGATGGTCGTAGTGGTCATCGGTAGGAATAATTAGCATCAGCAGCGGTATTGAATCGTTTTCCATGTACCGCTTTGGAGAAGTGCATTCAGCTATCGGAGGGTATGGTACAGCAGTAAAGACCTCGACTAGTGATTACACAGTGTACCTTGTCTATTCAAGATGAAATAATGCAATTGAGAGTTTCTCGTTGGGCGGTAGAAAGAAATCCGCCCTTGTAGGGGGTCGGCCGATGATGCTTTGTAGATGTGGGCGTCTTTGTCGCCGTCACATGTGTTACACAGAATTAGCGCCCAGTTAACTACTCGTTACTAAATATATCCTTCTCGTCCAATCACTTCCGCCATTCTTTGTCGTGATTTTGATGCCATATCACTGCTATTTTCTCTATGAATTGCGATTTACTGGACGATTTACTGTTGGCCGTTCCTCCCTCCCGTCCTTGCTTCCTTAGAGAAACCCATAAAAGGAAAGGTATAGGTATTATTTCGCGATCTAGACGGCGAACGAACGGAGAACCCATTTAAACGGAAAAACATGAAGTATTTTCTCCGAATTGTTTCAATCAAATCATCAAGTGTTTGAAGCCATCTGGATGGTATCCAACATGGCAACAGCAGATGTGGGGTAGAGTGGAGTGAGGGACTCGAGGTCATGGTTTATGGAATCGTTCTTCAAGACCGACTTCTATCCAAGCGAACAGGGAAAATGGGACAGTTAAGATTGTCCGATGAATAAACAACAGGAGTCGTGCGGTTCCGCTACGCAGTTTTTCAGATTGAGCTTGGCAAAGATGCAAAAATCCTTAAAGTCATCTTCTTTGGTGTATGTGTTAGAAGGGGGTACGAGTACTAGCTTATAATACTACAAACTGAGCCAATCTAGATTGATGATTGGAGACCCGCGTGGGATCGGAGTGGCAGGTATATCCCATCATCTATTGTTGAATGACCTCTAAACCTTTTTTAACAATGTAGCGCCTCGGAATGATTCGTTTCTTTCTTCTATGTCAAATATTTGAAGTGCCAGTGTGATTTTTCCCCCCCTTCTAGTGAGATACGACCTTGATGCAACCTTCCGCTGCGAAAGATTGTACCTAGGAATGGACCACATGACTATCCAAAATGAAACGGACATTGGAGACTTATGACCGTTATGACCGTTAATTTGAAAACCGAAGCAATCCGAATATGATCCGTTTGTTTATCAATTCTGGGCAGATGAAGTCAAGGAGAACATATAATTTCAATGATTTCCCGATAAATACAAATGCAGGGTGCAGTCCTACAACTTTGAAAATTCTGAGGATGGGAACATGGTTGACCCAAAGGTATATCCAATCAAAGATCCATTCTAAACGAGCATGAGTTTTGGTTGACACGCTGATAGTGATACTTCGTCCCATCCTGTCTCAGTCCGGTAACAAAAAGATAGACAATTTTTTGATTCAAAAAAGAAGTTCAAATGCTCTTCATTCCGAAGTGTTATGATTGGAAACAAGGATGACAGATTGACTTGAAAAGAACACCCGATTCCAAGTCGGAAGCTACATTGGATGTGAAAAAAAACGGGACCATAATTATTTTTATTTTCGGGGAGATTCTAAAGTGGAGTCTGATTTTCGGAAAATGTGGAAAAACTTTTTATAGCCCATAATGATGAAATTTTAGTGGATGAATACTGTCCTGCAGTAGAACGGTAAGGAAACTACCTGGAACCGTGACCGTCACACTCAGAACTCCGACCTTGAAAAGTCAAGGACTGTCCATGATGCCAAGTTGCCAGCAAAACGCAGTTTATTATCGAAGCTACAGTTTCTTTCAATTCTGCTCACGGTATATGACTTGCAAGACATCTCGATCTTATTTGACTCACCCTAATATATTTCTACATCACTGCGTGATCGATATGACCGTGCTTTTTCGGAAGAATATGCAACCCGCAGGCGAACGGTGATTGGTCTAACGGAAGAATTATATCTGTTTGGAATATCAATCTACAGCGACATAACCTTCCACGTCGTCGGCTTACAATATCTCTATTCTTGTACGTGCACCAGACCCCACTTTGCGAGGTATCCCCGAGTGAAGGGTCTTCCTCCCGTCGTCAAAATAATGCATCCGAAAAACTCTCGACCTCCTTTTTCATTTCAGAAGCCAATTAATAAGATGGAATAGTCAGTTTCTCGTCCCTGTCTAATGATCCCCGTGGAGTACCCCCCTTCCCCAAGACTGAACTTGCCAAAAAGAGACATCACCACCACTTTAGCTTATTTCCGCGTTATCGCGAATATTAGAAGCTCTGTGAAAAGAACTCGTGTTTCACATATAAAAAGAAGCATCCCCGCCAGGTGGAAGGTACCAGTGGTATCCTCCCAACTTTCCCTTCCTGTTGGTTCATTCGTCTTCTGGCCTTTGCGCTCATCCTCATCTTAAACGTCGTCGTTAAAGCTTGAAATAGAATATGGGTGCCGGAGCTGTCATAACAAGTTCTGGTCAAGCCCATTATGCTCATTTGCTAGACTCAACACCATGGTACAAGAAGAGTCGTACGTCCATTTTTGTCTCGCACGGCCCCAGCTGGCATGGAAGTCTAAATGATAACGTTTGATAGGCCTCATCTTGTTGAACGCGTGCATTTTGCTGCTCCTGATTACTTCCTCTACTAACGGTTACGATGGTATGATTTCAGTATCTTTTGTTTCTTATTGTTCTTATGCCTCGTATCAGGGAGTATGATGAGTATGTGTTTTGAAATCAGTATTAGTTTCAACCCAGTTTTAATAATTGCCAAGATGGATTGCAATCTCTCGAACAATGGAGATCAGCTTTTAACAACCCAGCAGGTGGAATGGTAATTAGCTATCCTTTTCTAAAAATCCATTCGTATGTTAGTTGACATATATCGTGTCTAGTTAGGACTTTTAAATGCCATTCAAGTACGCTATGGGCTATGATTTCATGATTCTCGTGGACTAATTTATAACGATAACCCAACTTTTAGAATATTGGTTCACTGGCCGGATATCCATTTGCACCATACCTTTCGGACGGCTTGGGCCGTAAGAAAACCATTCTGATTGGGGCTTTCATTATGACTGCCGCCACTATTCTTCAAACCGCCAGTCAAAATGTCGGAATGTTCATCGGTGCTCGTTTCCTAAGTATGTAGAATCATCCCCCCCCCTCCTATTCTCTCAGTATTATTTATTGAACACGTGTTTGTTTAGTCGGTTTTGGATTAACATTTTGCGCCAACGCAGCTCCCCTGCTTGTATCGGAAATAGCTTACCCATCTCAACGTGCGGCGCTTACCTCAACATATAATTCCCTCTGGTATGTAATTGAAATATCACTATCTCATAAAACCAGATTCCTAACATTGGTCTTAGGTACGCTGGCTCAATCATGTAAGCATACAACCAGTTTCTTGAGGCATCGATGAATTGATTATGATTGGAAATACTCTCATAACAACAGTGCCGCATGGACTGTAAGTTTTTTTTTTTTTCAAGTGATGAAAATCACTAATGGGTATGAGATAGACATATGGAACATTCCGTATCAACTCGAGTTGGTCATGGAGAATTCCGTCTGCTCTTCAAGGTTTGCCATCTGTTCTACAATTGGCTCTTATCTGGTTTGTACCGGAATCACCACGTTGGTTGATCAGTAAGGGAAGGTGAGATAACAAAAGAATCCATAATTCGCGTGTTCATCTTACTCAATTCTGTTTTGTTAGAGAGGAACGTGCAGTGGAGATCATTGCTTACTACCATGCTGATGGAAACAGGTACAATCTGGCCTGAGCTCACACTCGCCTTATTTGTTAATCATACACATCTGTTCAGGGACGATCCTCTCGTTAGTTACCAAATCGAGGAAATCAGAACCGCAATCGACTTGGATCGTCAATCAAAGCAAGTCGGATACCTTAGTCTTTTCAGAACCCCAGGTAACCTCCGTCGTATACGAATTATCGTCGCCCTAGGATTTTTCTCCCAATGGTCCGGAAATGGTCTTATCAGTTATTACCAAAACAGAGTTCTCGACGCTCTTGGTATCAGCGGCACCAGTACTCAACTGCTTATCAATGGTATACTTCAAATTTGGAATTTGGCGGTCTCCTTGGTCGCGTCAGCTCTTTGTGAAAGAGCCGGGAGAAGACCGTTGTTTATTATATCATGTGTTGGAATGTTGGTCATGTGGACTGCTCAGACCATTTGTTTCGCCGAGGTGTCGATTCATAATACTACACCGGCGGCACATGCGTTTATCGCCTTTATTTGTGAGAATTTTAATTATCATGTTTTTCGGGAAACTAATATGCTTTACTATGTAGTCTTGTATTATGGTGCATACGATGTAAGTTTCGGATGTAACCGAAAACGAGGAATGTAAACAATTCATTTCCTATTTAGCTCGCATTCACCCCTTTGATCGTCTCGTGAGTTATTACACACATTTTATTATCAAGGGGGGGCAAATGACTCATAAGGCACCTTTTTTTTTTTCAAAGTTACACCGTCGAAATTCTTCCATTCGCCATCCGTGCAAAAGGTTTCAATATTTTCAACTTTACGATTTCCTTGGCATTGATCTTCAATCAGTAAGCCCCCCCCACTTCTTTCTCTTGTTGAAAAAAAAAATCGCGACGACTTATTACCGATGTTTCTAAAGATATATTAATCCGATAGCTTTAAGCGCTATTGGATGGAAATACTACGTGCGTTTTGGTTCTTTTCGCGCGCGTCCCATGTGGATTAATTTTAAATGGTTTTGCTTTTATTTTTATTTTTTTAGTTGGTTTATGATATCTGGTTGGTTGTTGAATTGTTGTTCGTTTTAAGATACGTCATCGAGGTTCGTATTCAAAATTCTTTTTCATATTTAATACAGCAATCCCCTAACATTCACCTTTTTAGACTAAGAACGTAAGTTTTACATTATATTAACTATACCGGCTTTTTCCGTTTTGACTCATTGATGCCAAGCGAACGCTCGAGGAAACTGCTGTGTACGTGGTTTCATTTTTCTCCTCCTGTTTTCATTCATTTTACTTTATATATGCAGCTTATTCGATGGTGAAGACAAAGTCAACCAACTTGAAGTTGCAGCGCAAATCGCTGAAACACACGCCGACGACGTTAAGAGCGATAGTGAATCTGGTAAAGGCTCAGGCCATTAAAGGAGATAAAGAAAAGGGGTTGCGGTGTAGTGCCTGCCTCCTCCGTGCATAATGCGATGTTTGTATAGTAGATCGCGCGGCCCACCTCCCGTGATCATGAATATAGATGTATTCACGCATCTTGAATTTATATTTCTCTCTCTTTTTTTCTATGCTTAGATATTACAAATAAATATCCCTTTTTCTTTTCCTACTAGTCAAATATGGTACTGAAAGTCGTATTGAGAACCAGAGCGCTTTATTGTTTTATATATATATAATACAACAACTAGCTATTACATGGTTGAACACAAAACTAAATGAAAATAAGAGAATACAATAACAGCGCGCGTTTTTGGGGTGCACGGAATGAAACAATCATAAGTTTTTCTTCTTCTCATTCTCATGCTAGAAGGGGGGGAAGGAAGTTAGCTTTTGATCAAAAAAAAAAAAGATAAGTAAACTCACCTCGAGGTCTTCTAAAATAAACTTTGCAAGGTACGAGATCAACCCGGCTGTTTCTTCGCCGGCGGGTTTTATATGACGCGTCGGAAGTACATATCCATACTTATCACGCAATTGAAGCACGAGTGAGTAATAATTTTTTAATTTTATTTTTGGGAGGGAAGAATGGGCTCACCGTTCCAGTATCACGTAAGTGGACAGCGTAACTATATTTGACGTGGTTCTCTTCGTACATCCAATCAACAACGTTGCCTGGAGCTCTATGAAACAAATGGGGATTTCCGAGTTGAGTTTTGTCATTTTATCAACCAATGTAGTGCCTACATACCGATATAGTGTATTACATAGTTGTCCAACCTGATACGCGAAGGGAGAGAATCAGTAATGTGATTTTCCCGCAGAAGCTGTGTGGTGTATGTGCCCTCCACTTACTTTCATGGAAAGTCCATGCACGGCCTTCGATGCGGCTGCGGCACCGTATGCCGCTTCTAGAATATCTTCTGCATCTCGTGGCATTGTATCACACGAATATGAATATGGTATTGAAACTACACAACATATATCAGAAATCAAAAATGATATATGAAATGAAGCTCACTCATTTGACCATAACTTCGTAAATCGATAAAAGCTACTATATCCTTGGTGTTATTGAAATAATCTGCCAAAGCTCGGACTTCGGGAGCTTGGAAGGGGTATTCACCGGGATACCATGGAGCGCATGGACCTTCGTGTGGCGAAGAAGATGGTTCCCAGCCGTAACCCTGTTCAGACTAGTCAGAGGGAAGCTCTGATTAATATATATATAATATTCAAGAAAACGAACCCAATTTCTGGAAATAAGTGTAAGTCTATGATTCCTAATCAAGAATCTTTCTATACGAACCTGTTCATATCAATACCATGGCAGCCCTTGTCGCTGTTTGTCAGTTGTATTGTGTTTTTATACCTTTTTCAGTTGGAAGGTTAGTGAATGAAATCTGCGCAAAAAAATAAAGGCATACCAATGTCGATCAAAGTTCCACGTGTATTCATATCCGTCCGGATTTGATACAGGAATTATATAAAAGTCCTATTTTAACGATGAGGAGGGAGTATGTAAAAAAGGCAGGTTACGGGAAAGGCGCACAAAGTCATCAAGCAGTTTATTGATAGAATGTGGGTTCTTTTTGTCTAATAACAAGGTGTGCGCAATATACAGAGCTGCTGATGTGGCGATCCACTAAAAAAACCAAAGTCAATGTAAAACAGAAAAAGAAACCTTTTTGAAAAGGACATTCCCACCTCGCGTGCATGCTGGGCGCCCATAATAACAAAGGCGGGTTTCTTAATGGTCTTTTTAAGTTTCTTCTTTGTCTTGTCTGCATGCGTGATAGAAAGGGCCGTTAGAGGTCGTTTTTCATTACTCCAACCGATATAATCCAACTTCACACTATCCGAACGGAAGGCCGCGACGGTATGAATATATTGTTCAACCTCTCTTAGAGGGTGATATGTTTCATGGAAAGTCCAATCGGAAAATGGATCATTCAACAACTAAGATTTTTGTTTAATTTACGACTATTAAAGATGAAATCGATAATAAACGTACAGATGTATTAACTGGGGATTGGTCCGACCATTGTAGAGGAATTTGCTGTGGTAGACAGTTGATGGACGACAGGAATGAGAGCAGTAAAAGAACTGTATTACGTTCCCAGAACATTTGTACGAGGTTTATGTATATGGATGGTACAAAAATTGGTGAATCAGCGCGGTGGGATGGAGAAACTCTCTGGAATCGAAAGTGGGCACACGACCTTAAATTCGAGAAGCTTACTAGGAGGATTACGTGATGATGCCAAGGGGAGGTTTGTGGGCGTTCGTTTGTTCTGGCCTCGTGTTTTGTCACGTGTTCACAAATATTTCACGGAGCTTTCTAGCCGTGGCCTTTCCCGTTTAAAGCATTGGCGTGTGCTGTGCGCTTTTAGGGAAATTGAGCTTTATAGATAATTGGTCTCCTTAAAAAACTCCTCGACCCGTAAATTCGGAGCGCTTTCTATATGGGAGGATTATGTTAACAAAAAAGGTCTTTATCTGGTTTATATCGGCCGCCCAAGGCGTTCATATCGTCACCTCTTTTTTGTATCCGCCCGGATGGCGACATTGATACGTATATCGATCTGATAAAATAAATACCCTACAATTTTACAATCTCATATCCGCTCAAGGAACTCCCCGAGTCACTTCAAGAACGTCACATACATAATACGAAGTTTATTCGAAAATACATATGCGGGGGTTCGCCTTGTGCTTCTTAATAAGAATACAACGGGCACTCCCAAAGGGGAAAAAAGAAAAAAAAAAGGAAGAACCAAAATCTTGAAGAATACCGCTCCGGATTCCGCTGGGGATGCCCGTGTTTTTCTAGACTTCCTTTGGGGCCTGCGTATTCCCGGGTACCCAAGGCCCCTACCTGCTCTTCCTACTTTTAAATTTCGTAAAATAAATCAGAGACAGATAAAGCAAGGTACACGATCTCAGTAAGCGATTGATCTTGTATCAGATCATGAGTAAACTGTCATAAATAAATACGCTTATCCATTGGCCCTCTCACAAAATATTTGCTGCTGACAGGCGCGAACCATGATATGGATCAGATCACCTTCGAATCTTCCAAATTGAGGGAAGCCCAGAGTTGGATTGGAAGCTATGAACGTTTATCCGCGATCAAACCAAAACAGACACGTTTGTCGGTCGATTATGATACCACCCTCAACGAGTACTGTCAAATAACCAATTGCAACCGCCTTCTCGGGTTTTGTGTTTAACATAAGTTTTTTTTAATGATCGGTTTGTTGTTTTGCAAGGGTAAATAATAAGATAACACACATACTCATCAAGGTGAAAAAATACCTCATGAATGCCAAATGAAAAAGATAAAAACTATTAGCACATGCTAATCAACTAATCCTTCGTTTCATTATCTAACCAATCCCATAGACGTTTCCCAAGTTCGGAATTGGCAGCGGCAGGATGCATTTTGCCTTCTACTGCCCACGGAATAAGATACTGTTTTTTTTTTTACCACATTAGATCAGTTCAAAAATTCCCCGGTAGAACTATAACAAAACCTTACCTTGCCATTTAGCTTTCCAGCTTCGGGGGTGGTACCGGCATAGAGTCCAGTAAGAATGCCGTATTTGACAGAATAATTAAGCCATCTCAGCTGGAACCGGTTCGTAAAAAAAAGAAAAGATGACATCATGCAGCGTATAATGAGACATACCATGAGCACGGCCAATTTCGGGGTATGTCTTGAAAGTCCAGTCATAATGTTTCCGGGGTTAACAGCAACTGAAACTATGCCCTCATCGATATATCGGCGAGCAAATTCATTTGAGAGAACCAAATTAGCCTAAGCAGAAAAGGTTTTGAGCTCAAGTAGGGGGATAGCCGAGTAAGCAACTAACCAATTTACTTTGCATGTACATCTCTGGAGAGCCTAGCTTTTTTAGTGCTGCGACATCTTTCATTTCGTCAAGACTAAGCTTGTTCGTGAAATGGATGGCGGAGGAAGAAGAGCTGATTATTCGAGCTTTACCATCTGGTGACGATTGGGCAGCCGCACGAAGGAGAGGGAGCAGACGCTTGGTAAGAAGATAATGACCAATTACGTTGGTTCCAAACTGGTAATCGTAACCGTCTACAGTTACCTGACCGTTTGGTGTATTCATCACGCCGCTGAAAGGTTAATAAGTTTGAGCGGGTATGTGGGGAAGGGAAAGACTAAACGCGTTATTATAAAGAACATCAATTTTCTGCAGTTTTCTAATGAATAAACATGACTTATTATCAATTCATATCTGGTTTCAAAGAAAAGTACATACGATAATGTTTCATCGGCAGCTTTCCGAACAGACTTCAAATCGGCTACGTCCAGTTGTATAAATAGAGCTTCTTTGCCCGTTTCTTCTTTTAATTTATTAATGGCCTCCATTGTTCGTTCTTGAGAACGACTGGCTATGTAGACTTGTGCATTCCTCGAGAGAAAAACCTATAGACACTCCGAGTTCAATACGGTTCTTCTCGGATGGTATGACAAACACAGACTTTGGCTATTTCAAACCCAATTCCGCTATTTCCTCCTTCATTCAAAACATAAGAATAACAATTTTTTAAATGACAGGTGCAATAACATACCCGTTATGAATATCACCTTTCCCGACATGTCTGGTACGTCCTCAACACGATAACTGGGCTTTCCAGGAAGCCCTTCTTTAAGGTACGTTACTATTCCACCCATGTCTGTCTAGACTGTGTAAACTTGACTATTGTGGTTGATGGATGGATTGACAAACCGTCGCTCGTCTTGTATTTTAGGTACTTCTCAACAAGGAGGCAAGAGAACCCACAGCCATACGGTTAAACCAGGCCGCTTTGCGCTAACGGACGGATGAGGTGGTGACATTGAATACGGTCACAAAGTATGAGTATTTTTTGAGCGCTAGCTTTCTGCTCCCTTTAGACATTGCCGATATTCAAAGAACGGAAATGATGATGTACGGACAAGTTGATGCGATGATGCTAGGATGAAACGGGTCATTTGATAGTTAGATTAGCTCTGGGGTTCAATTTTTGGTACTGCGTTTTTTTTTTAAACACAGTCCACTTGGTTACAATACAGTTTTTATCTCATTTACATGATCATGAGGTGAACTGACGCTCTATCAAAATTCTGTGTTGGCACCGTAAAAGATGAGACAAAAACAACCAGGACTCGACTTGCCCCGTGCGTTGGACTTATCATGTACAAAAATCTCCAGCAAAACGTAGCGTCGTTGGTTGTTAATGACTAGGTTCGCCTTGGGTAAACATTCCTGGGACACAAGCGGAGGAAAAGGTCCCCCCAATAATCGGGATGCTCTCCTGTCTTGTTACCAACCGATAGCCGGAATAGATTCCGTTTTTATCTCTTGCCAGTTTCACGTACATTCCTTCACAATCAACCCGAACTTGAAGGTATTTTAAAGCTCGTAAGAGGGATAATCTCTTGCATAAATGATTTAGTGATTCGTGGCGACTCGTATCATCGTGCCCAATCACTTGAAATCCATAGAAAATGTGCGTTAGACTGGGGCATTGAAGAAAGAGCTGTATGTAACTTTCTTGAACATCCTTAGGGGTGATATTAGAAGAACCTTTCTCTCCATATGAAATAATAATTTTGTACTCACCTCGTTGTAACAATCAGGCTCAACTAAATCTTCTGGTGAGATGTCGAAATATACCTTTTCAAGATTAGGAGCTTTCATTACGAAGATCGCAAAGGTCTCGGGGCCCGAAAAGTCGTCGTGAAGGCAAAAGGACTTCAGTCTATCCATTTGAGGAAAAGTATGAATTTTATCGTCCATAACGTACGTTTTCCAATGCGTCAAGCGGGATATTGCATTATTTGACAAGAAACACGATAGCGTCTCGAACTCCTCTTGAGAATGGTTCTCCACGGAACGAAGCTTGGGTAGACACGTTGGTGACAATTTCGGAACCGAGATGAAGGAGAAAGAGATGCGAAGGCATTCAATGTTGGTATGGCGATCGAAAAATGAGGTAATGATTTTGGAGGAGTCCCTATTAAGTTCTTCGGGTATAGGTGTCCATACATCTGAAGCGAGTGTGAAATATTTTAGTGCTTTCCAATTAGCATTTTGAAGGAGAGAGATAGTAAAAGGGGTAGTAAGGTCCGTGAGAGATAAATGTGTTATATCGGGACAGTAGTGAAGGATCATCTCAGTTGCTGCTGGACCTGGACTATTCATAATGACTTTAGTCAAACCGGTTAGGGTCCATATCTACAATTAAGTTAGATAACAGAGGAGATACTAGTGTGAGTGATAAATACTGAGAGTTTTTCAAATTGCGATGGTCGATTAGGAAACAACCATCCATTGAATTCAATACATAGTGCTTCCAGACAATGAGCTGAACTTGTTAAGGCGTGAGATAGATTGATACACCCTTGCGGCGAGTCGGGCCGTTGCTCCCAAGAGAACCCCTTCAGAAGAGTCATATACGAAAGGGATTTTATGAATAAAGCTATCTCTTCATCAGTGATAGACCCTGATGGATCAACTTGTGTATTGTCCAGATCCGTATCGTCAAAGACTCGAGGTAATAAACAAATGTTTTTAGAAGGCCCATCTATCAACTCCACGAATCGGATACCTCTAGTTAGTCGACGTTGGCTTTCGAAAAATTTCCAAACATCTTGTCTATGAAGACTACAACGAATGTAGCGATATTCTAGATGGTTGGGTATAATCAATTTTTTGAACGTGCGACAGGTTAGAGCGAGTGAAAGAAGATCTTCTGTTGAGTCGATATGATACGGGATTTCATCCCAGACCGTATATAGTGGTAGACCCTTTGGATAAGACATAGACGATAAGGTCCAGTTTGGGGTGTCCGTATAGCTTTTACGGAGTTCTGAAAGTGAGCCTGGAGCCCGGGGGAAAGTCGACCGCCCTGTATGTCGGAGTTTGTACGAATTTATAACAACTTGAAGTGCTGCAGCCGGGACGGAAGTGTTGTCATGGTCCCAAGTACAAGGTCTAAAGAGAACCATATCCTTACTGCTAATTTACGTAATGATAGTAATACTTATACGTTGGTGGGGGATAATTCGTGCACATGCTCAGGCGCCCAAGCTTATTAGGAGGAACAACTTCGTAATGTCATCGTCCAAAAATCCCTCCCAAATAACTATTAGGGGAATCTACGTAAATAGGGGATCAGAACTACAAACGAGAAAGATTGTGAATTTTATCTTCAGAGAGGTAATCCTTAACGAATCTTCTCAATTCTAATCGTGCATCCCCATCCTTATCCCATAAATGAGAAATTTTCTCTTTAAAAATCTCAGCGTTACGCCTCTTCTCAGCACCATCAAGTCCAAATGCATTCTGTAGAACAATTCGGATTTCCTTTTCCACGGCATCTAACGTTCCGCGTGGTGTATAACCTCTACGGAGTGGTTTGGATTCATCGCGTTCAAGGACTTCCAAGAGTTCATAACCGACTTGATGTTTGAGGTCACCGATATACATAGCGTTCGTGGTCTGGTCTAATTCAATAGGCCATGCAATCCTAAATAAGTTGTTTAGGATTATAGAGTTATTTTGAGAAACAGATAACCCACATCGGCATACCGTGTGATAAAGACTCTAGCACACTGTTTTGTCCACAATGGGTTATGAACCATGCTGTGGCCTTAGCAAAGAGGATGATTGAGATGTCAGTTAAATTGGCTTCAAGGTTAGTAAGCTTACTTTATGTGCCAATATGGCGTTTTGCGGTGCCCATGCCGAGATCAAAATGGTATCAGACGACTCGAGTTTGGCTCTGAGGGAATCAGGGATAGGAGGCCTTGAATTGTCATGAACGAGGATCTACAAACCAGTTTAGCAATCAACTTGATTGGACATATTCATATTGTTCATAAACCGTACCATGGGTATCTGTCTTTCATGAATCACTTCGAATACTTTCCAAGGTGCCTCGTTGAGGGGCCAATAGGCCGAACCGAAACAAGCCTGACCAATATCCATGGTTAATGTCTAACCATGAAAGTCCAACGCTCAAGGAGAGAACATTACATAGATAACAGATCTTTCACCATAATCGCGTAACATCCTGTCCAAGAATGTCTTTACAATATCTCTGTCCGCCGATCTCTCCCTTGAAAGTTGATCAGTGGATGTGAGAGCAAGCGGTCCCAAACTATAATACGATCGGTTGCTCTCTTCGTAATAAGCCCTAAATGCGTCGTTGCTTTCAGGTTCGAAAACATGAGGACTTGTAGTTATAATTCCGTCGCAATCACGACAAATGCTAGATTTAATGACACAATTACTGATGGTGTGAGGGGAGGATAAATGATTGCTTACTTGTACATTTTAGGGTACATGCGCGTCACCACTGATTCCAGCTGTGGCTATATGAAAAATATCAAGATCATGAATTACTCTTCTTTCAACAATTCTTGCACACTAGTCCTACCGAAAGCTTTATGTGACATTCATAGTCATATATGGGAGGTAAACCTATCAAGTTGATAATCTGACTCTTCTCTTGCATATAAAGCTGGAATGTTATGGTTTATATGGGTATCCCAGAGTAAAATAAGCAATAATGAACCAACCTCGATATGTGCTTCACGAATCGATTTGCCTGTTTCTTTGGCTAGTACTTTAGCCTTGGTTGAGAGATCGCCTACCCCTCCTAGTTTCTCCGGTCCGACTTCACGAATAGTTGAAGTTATATTTCCAAATGCCAAGACTAAAACGGGGGTCTTGGGATTAAAAGTACGGATTTTACATAGCAAATCCCAGTAAGAGATCTAAAAACGACAGCATTTACAAAAAGTCTTTTTCTTTACAACGCATCCAATACACGTACATCCAATAGGCAAACATCTGGCTGCCGGATTGCAGACAACACATTCCCATTGGCTTGCTGATAGGGCGTCGATGTAAATAGATTAGCGCAAAACGAAAACAATCCTGCGACAAAAGTCGCTGTTATGATTTCAGTTTTAACGACATTTCCTATCGGAACGATCCTTTGAAGCAGATAAGTGTTGACGAAGAGACTCAACGATTCGAAATGAAAATGACCTTAATCGATTACGAATGGGATCGCGGATATCATGTATATATTTAGCAACTTCATCATCGATTTCTTTGATCCAATTGCTCGGGATTGGGAGGGTTATCGTTAAATGATTGGTTTCCTCGAGCAACTTCGCAGCACATGCTATTCCAGGACGGTAATGTCCTTTTTTGAATAGGTGCAATGTGTGTTAAAACTGAACACGCTAGCAAAAAGAATTACCTACCCCATGCGACAAGGCATACCATGAGGAGATGATGGGAAGTAAAAGTCATTTTTTGTCGACTATAAGGTGAAAGAAAAGAGTTATTTACGCAGCCCGAGCGTTGAATTGCTTTATCGCCATTTAGTAATTAGAGGCAAAAATTAGTGTTAATGCCCGAGGCGAAGCTAATTATAGAGGCGCAATTCAGACTCCGAGGACGGCTGTGGTCACGTGGTCTGTTTAGTCGTGGTTCCAAGTTCTAACTCTCCGGTGCAATAGAATCACCGGGTTTGTCGCCAGTGCATGTATTGAAACGATTTCTTTGCTAAAAAAAGAATATTGAACACAAAAGTTCATGATAATTTTTTTCAACCGGAAAGCTAAAACAATTTCCAACGGACGTAAGTTATTTCCTTTTGAATTACTCAACCTATACCTTTCAGTCTTTTGAAAAATAATATCAGTATCCTATGAAGATCATTACGGCCCTGGAGAGTTGAATGGATTAGTCTGACGGATTTCGATTGGAAGACAGAAATAAACTCAAGAGTCAGTCAATGGTGAATCTCAAAAAAAAACTTTTTTTTTTCATAATAATGATGTGTTCAGACAGGTATATAGTCTTTAATAAATCTTCGCAATTCAAGCCTTGCCTCGCCATCCGCATCCCATAAATGACTGATTTCCTCCTTAAATGCCTCTGCATTGCGTCTTTTCTCCTCTCCATCAAGTCCGAAAGCGTTTTGCAAAACGGTTTCAATTTCTTCCTCTACTGCTTCTATCGTTCCTCTAGGTGTATAACCTCTGTGGAGAGGCTTCGATGAATTAGGTCCAAAGACTTCTAACAACTCATAACCGACGTTGTGTTTGAGTTTACCAACGTACATAGCATTCGCAAGTTGGTCTCCTTGGATCGGCCAGGCGATCCTGATTTGATATTTCAGTGCATTGCTTATTTATAGCTTTGGTCTTTATTAGTACTCACATCGGTATTCCATGAGATAAGGATTCCATCAAACTGTTTTCACCACAATGTGTTAAAAACCATCCCGTAACCTAGTTTTACATATAAGTAGCGTCGTGAAAAGGACTGGGAGAGTAATTTACCGGATGTCCTAGGATAACATTCTGTGGTACCCATGCTTTGACTATGACATTCTTGGACGCTTGTAGTTTCGCCCGAAGAGATTCTGGCATAGGAACTTTCTTGTCACTATGTGCGAGAATCTATGGAAAAATGCTCAGGAAAGAATCATTTAGATGAAAACTCGTTCGCCATACCATTGGTATACCCTTCTCGTGAATTATTTCTATAACTTTCCAAGATGCATCAATATTGACGGGCCAAAATAACGAGCCGAAAGCAACCTGACAAAAGTGTGCAAATTAACTCTTTTTACCTCAGCTTATGCACGATTCAAACTTACAAGAATGACAGATCTTTCGCCCCTCTCCCGTTTTATTCTATCCAGAAAATCCACAATAGCATCTCCGTCTTCAGAACGTTGTTCAGTAGAAGGAAAAGCTACAGGCCCTGCAATATAATACGATCGACCGGTGCGTTCGCAGTAAGCCTTGAAGGCACCGTTACTTTCCGGCTCGACAACACGAGCGGTTGAAGTTAGGACACCATCGCAATCTCGGAAAAAGCTGATTTTGAGACTTTTAACGACCGAGAAAACTTCTTCAAATATAAAATTTTCACTTACTTGTACATTTTAGGGAGTAATTTGGATGCTGCTTTTACCAGGGGCTTGTGATAACAGGTTGTGAGCGTTTTTGATGTTTAATAGAGGATCCCATACCAACGTACCGTGTGCTCCATATGAAATTCGTAATCATATATCGGGGGTAACCCTATCAAATTAATGACCTTTCCCTCCTCCTGCACATAAAACTGAAAAAGCGAGTATGACATGTCAACTGAAAACAATTCTAGTATGTCAGAACCAACCTCGGTAGTGCTGTATACTTCATCAACCGTTTTCCCTGTCTCTTTAGCTATCAACTCCACTTTAGTAGCTATATCACCTATCCCTCCTAACTCCTCGGGACCCGTTAATCGTATGGTGGCCGATGTACCTGCTAAGGATAACGCAATGATAGGAATTTTGGGGTTGAGCTTGCGAATTGCGCAAAACGGCTCCCAAAAAATATACTGATTAATATCCAGTATTATTATATTGAAGTTAAGTCATCTTTTGAAGACATAAAAAACTTACGTGAACTAGACAAACATCGGGCGGATTAATCGGAGGCAAAACATCGCCATTGGCTTGATGATAAGGTGTTGACCCAATTATATCGGCACAAAAGGGAGGCAATGCTTGAATAAAGGTAAGAAGTACTGATTCAGTTGGGACAACATGACCGATGGGAACAACTCTACATTTTGATCAGCATCACTTTGAGCAAAGAATAATTTTAAATCACACCTCAATCGACTCCTGACAGACTCGTCTAAGTCATACTTCGCAATCTCGCCATTGAAGTCTTCAATCCAATTGAACGAAATAGGGAAAGTAATCGTTAAATGACTTGCTTCCTTGAGTAGTTCGATAGCATAATTCAGCCCCGGACGTATGTGTCCTTAAATTAAAATATTAGATCTAGAATCCAAATACGAGATATTTGGGAAGCAATTTAGCTTACCCCAAGCTGGAACACAAAGTAAAAGGAGATGTCTCGTCATCGCGGTAGGACTCATAAAACGGATGGGTTCAACAGGTAACATGTACAGATTGTCGTAGTGGGGTATAAATATCGATCTACCCAGGCAATTTGATTTGCTTATAGATTCCTGAGTAGACATAACCAATGAGGTCTTCTGATTCGACCGGGTTTGTCGGGTTTCTTCCCATTGAAGCGGATTTTCAAATTGATCGGGCATTTGTAGTCGTTTAGAAAGATACATCGTCCCGGTAGATTGTAGTACCTTACCACAGACAAATGGGGAAAGTTGCTTTCAAACAGACCCAATCCAATCCTTCCACGCGCAACCGAATTTGCGACTGATTCATTTTGACTCTTTCTTAAACATATCCCCCTTCTCTATGACTCTTATACCGCATGCTCATTTCCTTTTTTATCATCCTTTCCCTATGTCTTAATTCTATTCATCAAGCTGTTGCCGAGTCATTTGTAAGTGACCGCGATCCGATGATTCAGGAAGCGTTGAAATTTTTTCATCGTGTAGGAAACACTCGTAATAGATATCTCTCGAAAAGGTAAGTCTTCGATACCAGGACAATATGAGAGCATTTGAAAAGCTCCTGTTAATGGAGCAAGGTCCGGAGTGTGAACGACGATTTATTCGAGCCAGTCAGCGTCCATGCCTGAATAATGCGGTTAGCACTAATACTGGAAATATAGCGTAAGACAAGATACTGACGGAGAATTTTGCGAGTCGCACCCAGAGTTTCAATAAGTGACATTTGGTCTAAACCATGGATGTCGAAAGATAGTGTTTGCAAGGGAATGAGATATGGTTTATTGCTCAAAACTTGAAGTAGACGGACCTTCTGCTTAAGGTTCATGCATTAACAGAATGAATGCCCTCGGCGAATCGAGTTTGATTTGCTAAAAAGTCCCAACCGTCTTTTCTACGAACATCAAAGCGTAATTTTTACGGCCGTAGCCGTTTGCGGTACGGTGTGGAGCCCTATTAATACATCGCAGCATATCAGTCAATATTCAGGGTGAATTAGTTCTTTAAAGGTGCAACAGGTCAGAGCTAGCGAGATAAAAATAATTCGTTGACTCATAAAGAAAGACCATTTCATCCCAAATGTTGCGTATCGTTAATCCCGCTGGATAGGACATATCGCAAGAAGTCAATATGTAATTGCCGAAATTATGTATCGTTTGCGCCGCTCCGCGTGCTATGGTGAGTTACGATTTTTCAGAACTTTTAAAACAAATACGTAAACTTCATCGTTCTGCTTGCGTATAGTCTAATGTGGAAAAAATGTTACAAAGAAAAGATTTACTCGTTGATGTTTAAGTATTTTAGACACGTCCGAGAGACTTGACTTGGTTGGGGAATGGATGATTGCGTAATAATAGTCATTCCGGCTGATCCCGCCGGTTGCGTTACGCGTTCACAGCAACTCTTTCGACACTCCTCATGGTACGTTTTTACACACTGAAATTCCCCATGAATTCATAGGGATCCTGGGCCAACCTGTCAAAATATCAGACTATCAAGACAGATACATTATTACCCAAATCCCGCCTCTGGCTCGTCTCAATCCCATACGCTTCAGATATCGATTCAGGTACCACCTATCTATATATACTCGCGCCGTCAAGGATTCGTTGAGTCGTCAAGATACTCGACTTCATTTTCCTATACTGCTCCTTTCACACTGCAGACAAGATTACTGCTTATATCTTTGTGTCAGTTTCATCACAATAGCTCGAAGGGTTTTTTCTTGTCCAGTTCCTGAGCGAGTGATGCCAAATATCTATTGGTCGGTTGGCGCTTTAGCGGTTACACATTCGCTTATAAACTGCCTTTTCGTCTCATCTCACCTCTTCGTCTCACTCCTTCATTTTATCCCCTCACGGACCATTCTCTCAAAACATGCCTTATCCAAATGGACTACCCCTTGACATTATCTGGGATGAAATTGCTTACGAACTCGATTCTCCAAAAGATCTTCTTTCCCTAGCCCTGACCAGTCGAATTTTCAAAGACCAAATTATTCCCAGTCATCTCGAATATCGCGATATCTGCTGTGATCTTCGTCGAGAAAGTGTTTGGAAGTTCTTAGCAAATCACCCCCGACTAGCTAGAGGCATCAGATCTGTCGAGTTGGTTAATGAAAGGTTTCTGTGGGACTCGCATGCCACCGTTCGCTTACCTCAAATCTTGGAAAACATACTATTTGATTACTGGTCGGAGGACTATGGTGCACCGACTACGGATGAAAACATAACGATGTTTAGGGATTCACTTTCGCATATGACTTTTCTGAGAAAGTTTATTTGGCAGCAACAATGCACTTCTATTCAAAAGATCATTGACGTATTTCACGTCTTAACACACCGAACTCGATGTTTGGAAACATTTTCGGTGAATCTGTACGGGTTTAGGGATCGCCCTAGTGACGAATTGCAACTCAATAATCCCACCGTTAATACTTTCATTTCCCTATACTCTCAGTTCTGATACTGACCCTTCGTTTCTGTCCTAGATATGGTCTTTGACTGGTTTAACCAAACTTGTTGTTCGTCGACCAAATATAGCAGCCATCCAGATGCTTGATCTCTGTCCCGAAATCGAGGATTTAAATCTTTGGGAATTACCCAGTAATTCTACTGTCTACTTGATGCAACACGTCAACTTGCAAAAATTGCGACGTCTAAGTCTCATGACAATCAGTCCAGACCCTTTTATACCAGACATATCTATGATCGCAATCCCATTTTTCGTCCGCCATTCGAACATTGAATTTTTAAGTCTGAATTTATTCAGGATTACAATTCCCAAGCTGCCGCCGTCGTGTCTGCCTAAACTTCGTTCTTTCGGAGGGGCTTTCAATAATGGTTTCAGGTTGCCATTTTTCTTTCCGGATGATGTTATATCCCGCTTGGTCCATTGGGGGTGTCCGATTCATGTTGTCAATATCAACGCTCTCCCGTGTATGGACAGCCTGATGTCTCTCAGCTTGGGATCTTTCCAGACCCATGTCGATATATCTGGATCTCTGTCTTTATTCTTACCGAAAGCGCCTAATTTGAAAAAAATATCCTTGGGAATCAATATTAAGATTAGAAATAATCTATATATAAGCCCTAAAAATAGAATCGTAAGTATAAAATGCCTTTGTCGGATGGGGAGGGAATTTTAAAATATAAGTTCTGACATATTCATATTCATATTTCCAGGATTCACAGGAAACACTCATAGAAGCTCTTTTAAAATGTTCCAAGCTTACACACGCCCTATGTGATTTCGAGCTGCATGGATCCACTTGTTTGAATCCTCATGAAACGCTGGAACCGTTCTCCAAGAGATTATCTGCCTTGCAAACCCTTGAATACTTCAGTGTTATTTTGGGTCACTACGAGGAACAAAGATTCGTCGAACTAGAAAGAAGCGAAGGCGGACAATATTCGGGATATCGATTTGTAACGGTAAAGGAAGTCGGGAAAGATCCCGAATGCTGAGGAAATCTTTTCTTCAGACTATGATATATGGTATTGTTTTTGTTTCAAATTGTCGCAATCTCAAACGGGTTTACCAGTCTTGGAAGAAAAACTAGTTGTCAAATTATTGAACTAAAATATTTGCAAAGATATCCATCTTCTTCCTATTTCGTAATAAAGGATATGGATATGTTCTTATTAGGGAACGAATTTGATGGCGGCTGGGCCCAAGACTGCAAAGCTTCATCTTCCACAACAGTTCTAGTCAACAAATAAGAATAAGGTCAAAAAGGATAATCTTTATATAATAAATCAAATCTTCCTAATTCCATCCGTGAATCCTGTAGAAAGTGGCTTCAGGAAGTAATAATTAGATGGAGAATAGACAGAAAATTCGAAAACACAGACAGACGGGCACATAAGTGAAGGCGGAGGGCGTCCAAACCACCAATCCTAACATATCCGGATCCCCTCCTCATTCTATAAGCGTGACAAGTTCCTTTTGAACCCTTCAGCATTCTATAAAACCGTTGTGATTCAAGCTCCTCTATCACGTTGAAAGTTCCACTCGGTGTATAACTTTTATAAGGTCGTTGTAAGACTTCCAACAGTTCATAACTGACTTTATGCTTGAGATCACGGATATACATGCATTGATAGGTTATCAAATAGGCCACGCAGTATGAGTTCTAGAAGAACCTTCAATCGGGATACCACGCGAGAGATATTCTGATATGCTGTTTAGGATGCTCCTTTCGCGCATCGCTGAATTCGGGAAACCCGGAAAAGGAGGGACAATATCAAAAGGAAGGAAACAATGGGGTATATTCATATAAAAACAAGCAAGCAAAACAGGACAAAGAAAGACATTAAACAAGCCAGTAATCAAAAAAGGACATAATGTGTGTTGTGAAAATAAATTGTGAAGATTCCATGTGACTTTTTAAATTATCAGCATTGCAAAGAAAAGGAAAGAAAGTGTGGGGATCTCGTTGGAAAGTTGTGGGTAAGCAATGGGGTTGGTGTTCAATGTTCGTCGTTCATCTCCTCTTGTTCTTTAACATCCACCGGCGGGAGTTGAACTTCTTTCCGGTATGTGTGTCCGACAAAGTTCATAACACTGGAAATATTAATAAACCCAAAACACAACAATGTAAAAAAGACACTTACTAAATAGTCCCATCAGCACATCCAACTACTACTTCCTCATGACTAAGGGCCAAAGCCATAGGGTTCAACGCCGGTGTGGCTAGCCCCGTAAATTTAGGTGGTAAATTTCCTATCAAACCTTTAACTTTTCCGAAATCGGGATTAGAGGATTGATCGCTATCGTCTGAATGTGCGAGTGCGGCCCATACACCTGAGAGGGATGAGATGGATGTTGAAATGTCTACGGCTTGGTGGGTATCGCTATCGGCATCTCCAGAGTGGGTGTTCGGGTCAATGTCAAGTGCTTGGGCATTTTCAGTATTGTTCTCCTGGTCGTTTTCAGCATCATGTTTGTCGGCAGGGTCTCGTCGTGGATGATGTGTAGAAATAAAGATCTGCCAACAAAAATAAAATTCTAAGAAAAAAAGAAAAAAAAGAAACAAACAAACTCACCCTGCGATCAGCCCCACTTCTGGAACTAAACCTTGTAGCAGTAATCACACGTCTTTTACGTGGATCAACAGCACCAAGCGCAACATCAGGAGTTTCAATAAGCGCAACAAGTTTAGGTGGAGCAGTAAGAATAGCAGATCGCGAACCCGACGCTAAACCATTGGGTAAAGGAGAAGAGGTATTCAAACTCATACGTGTTGTAGTTCGATTATTATTAGACAATGGTGTAAGTGGTGTCGTTCCCGCAGGGCTCGTTGCTATTGGGGTATTTGACCGTAAACCTACCCCGAGGATAGGCCCACTTTGTCGTCTAGGTGCCCGGACACTTGATTTCGTGAATGAAAGAGCTGACGTTGTACGTGACCGGGTGAAGGATGGGGGTGGTGCACCTGCACTTCCGCTTGGTGATGTTATACCTCCAACGGGGGACATGACGATTTCTCCGTTGGATTCTGTCCATTGAAGATGCAAGATAAGTGACTTTGTTGCGCACTAAAGAAATCGTAAAGTTGAGAGGTTTAAAAGATCCATATATCTCTGGACGTACCGTAATTTGTGTTCCATGCGCCGCAAACCATTGGAGCATATTGTTGGAACCTAATCCGACATTGAACAATTTCGCACTAAGAGCAGGATCACCCCCTCCCAATTCTGAAAGTTTGAATTGTGAGATCATATCTCTTTTTTCTACAAAAAGGGACGCGCGTAAGTAAGAGAAGGTTACACCTTTTTTTGTCAAGTAAAACAAACGTACCGATAGAAAAGACTCTAACAATCCCGTCAATGGTAACACTAACTACGCGTTCACCGGCAGAAGGGGTATCTAAAATCTGAACACCAATATCTTAAAAAAAAGGAATCAGCACATTTATATATATGCTGTTGAGATTTCATACTCAGGTTAGTTTGCTGACCCCATCGGACGACTTTAGTTCCAGTCCGCCATGCCCAGCATACGAGGGCTTTATCAGCTCCAGCAGAAATGAGATGTTTCGAGGAAAGGGCGACAGCGCGGATACCATAAAGATGGCTAAACAGAAAATAGGAAATCGAGTACAAGACAGGTTTCGAAAGGAAATACTTACCCTTGAAGTTGCTGAAGGGGTGAAAACGTAACGGATGAGAACAAGTGTACGCGTCTAAAAACGGTGGTGTGTAAGTATAGCTATATTTGAGAATTCCTTGTATATCTCTTACCCGACATCGTGGAATCCCACGACAAAGACCTCTGTAATTTCTTTATAGTATCCAAAGGCATGATGCTTATTTTTGGAACATACCTTCTTCAGCCAAAAAGTCAATACAGCTAACAGGTTTCTTAACCTGCAAACACTTTTTCTCTTCACCGGTACTGACATCCCAAAAACGTATAGTTTCATCATACGACCCGGTAATGAGTCGTTTGCCTTAGGAAGAGAAATTAGCAGATAAATATGATGTGACACAAATTCCTCACCTTTCAACAAAGCAGTCGTACAGAACCCTGTGTGTCCATTCAAGAACCTAATACTCTGCGGTCTGCCCTCCGTCCAATTTCGTTCACGATGCCATAGACTCTTAAATAAGGTTTCCCAATCACTTGCTATGGCATTCGGGGGTGGACGAAGTGGAACAGGGTCGGTACGTGTCAGTTCCAAACAGTGAACACGCCATAAAGTGGGATCGTGAGTAAGTTCGTTCCATTTCTTAGAAACCAATGCTGGACCAGAAAGCAGAGATTGAATATCGAGGTTTGAAAGACATTTGAGGGCGAGATGAAGAGGTAGAGTTCCTAAAATATCGAATGCTGATTTTTGGTATTTTTGTAAAAGGAGAATTTGAGCGGATATGTCGCCAGGTATGCATGCTGTATGAAAATGGGATGAATGAGAAGTAAGTTGTAGATTGGGTTTGGGCTGTACATACCATCTAGAATGATCCCAATTCTAAAAATAATATTTAGCTTTTGAAAGAAGTTTTTCCTCGATAACTCACAAGCGTAACCGATCCGCTATGGTCAACACTCTGATGGCTTTGCGTACTTCATGATCATTGAACAATCCTCTCCCATCTCCTCGCAAGACACGAGCCAGGTCCCAGTCACCACCACCACCCGTGTCTGGGTGAGGTACATGTGACAGACGTTCTCGATCTCTCTTCAATTCGGCTTTATGAGCCAGTGCACGCTCCTCCTCTAATGTACCGCGTAACAACCGGAGTTCAGCTTGCAGTGCATGCAATTGAGCAGCAGAGGTACTCTGTGTTTGCTCAAGTAAACGTTTCAGATCTGTTGTTTTGTTGGTATGGGCACGGGTTACTTGGTCCAATGCTGCTTGGAACTTGAGAGACGAAAGGGGAGAGATCAATATTAAAATTTGGGATGAGGTGGGCTTTTTTAACACTTACGTCTTCGTCTACTTCACCGCCTTCTACGACTTCTGTCAATAATTCCATATCCATATCATCCGCCCGTTCCCAGTTTTCGTCAAAGCTTTCGATGGTGCTCGCACGTCGACTATCAGGATGTGGGGGTGTGTAATCAAAGTCACCGCCATTCATAGAATTGAGCACACGTGGAGGAGAATCCATGGCTAACTTCGAAGAAAGTCTTTTGAGAACTCCACCCGATGACCAAGGTACCTCAGGTGACGGTACTGAGACGCCTGAACCGGTTCTTTTTGCTTGAGCTCTACCCCAGCCAACACCTGAATTTCCTTGTGATATGGATGGTGAACTTCCATTCGCAACAATGTTCGAATTCGACGTGTTGTCGTTATTCTTCTTAGGTATGTTCGTTGTCACTTTTGGTTTTGATTTAGAAGACGCGTTGTTAGGGCTTGGTACATAGTCTACGCCGAAATTGAAGATCGGACCGCGATGAGGTGTAGTGATTGGAGGTGAAGAAAGTTGAGAAGAAGGAGGAGGCATTGAAATGACACGTTGACGAGGTGGTGATTTTTGATTTTCAACAATATCACGGAAAGAAGGTGATCCGGGTGTTATTGGGCGTAGTTTTGAATTGGATGTATTTAAGCCCACACCACCACCAGCTGGACGTTCCTGGACGGACAATTTGGTCCCAGCTGGAGTGGACATTTCAGGAGATTTAACCCCAGTTCGAGATAAAGCTTGTGGTGTCGAAATACGGCGTGTATTGGACAATCTGGGCAAAGCACTACTAACTCCTCCAACTTTTCCCGATCCTGTCCCTCCTACAACTACTACGGACGATTCACCACTTTTTGGATTAGGGACTTCTTTTTCCAAATGTGGACTCGTTGGATCGTTCGGGATGGGTGTCGCGTTGGGCGATCGCGCTACTGCAACTGCAGATGCTTTTGCGCCGCCAGGAGTATGATTATTTGTATTTGATGGCTTTATTTTAAAAAATGGATTATTCAACGGAGGTGATCTGAGAGGTGACTTTACACGTCCAGTGTTTTTCTGAACTTCTTGGGGTATGGATGAGGTCATTGCCCCGTCAAGGACGACGACAACGAGGCAGCAACGAGGGCGCACACCCTAAAAATCCGGCGTCCGGCCAGTTACGGGATCAATATGTAATTGTAACGTGACACGTGACGTGACAAAAAAAGTTTTTGTATTGGTTGATACACTTTCTACGTCCTACCACTAATATACGATACATTCAAAAACCCTGAATTCTTCTCTCATTGCTGTTATAAAAACTACCAGAATCCTCTTTTTTAATACTGTCAACCCTTGCCAACACCCGTCTCACGGACTCGTCAACCGCAAGACCCATTCCACGACTCAAATCCGTACTGGTTAATCCAGGCGTGATGAGGGATATTGTAATGTCTTTCCACTCTGCTGCAGCGTATAATGTCATCATATTCAGAGCAGATTTTGAGCTGGCGTAGTATGACGTTCCAGGTAGGTGAGGTGCTTCTTTGAGGTAGGAGCCAAACGACCCTAGTTCACTGGAAATATTGATGATTGTCTTGCGCTCGCTTTGTCGAACAAGTTTAAAAAGATGTTTCATAACGAGCACTGCCCCAACAGTGTTGACACGATAATAACGCATTGCTTGTTCTGCATCGAAATCAGCGACGAGGCTGCCGTAACCAGAGTAGGCCGCGTTGTTGATCAAAATATCTATACTCGCATTCTGTGCTTCCAGTTGGGCAGCTGCTGATTCGATGGATTTTTCATCTTCGACATCCAATGTCAATGTAATAATTACGTTGCGTTGGGATGGTGGAAATGAAGAAAGTGCTTTTTCCAATCCAGCCGCATTACGAGCTGTTGCGTAGATTCGGACATTGGGTCGGAGACTCAACTGTCTCGTTATTTCGAGCCCTATGCCCTTATTGGCACCAGTTATGAGATAAGAAGTGGTGGTGGTGGTGGTGGTAGTGGACATGGATAGCTTCGTCAGTTTCCTACCTTGTATTTATATCTCTCACAAAAGCTTTTCGTTAGTGCGTTGCACAACGGAAGTGCGAGTGCCTGCCAGCCTCTCCATATGGGAATTGGAAATTACAGTCGCAGTTACAAAAAGCGACCTAACTGACGTTTGCTTAGGCCAGACCCTTTCGTTCGTCCTATCAATTGATTTTGAATTGGCTTTATCCGTTTGTTAGGAGATTTACACGTGACAACACGTTATGTCACGTGTAAAAATACCAAGATCCAATCAGTTATATTCTATTGGTCTTGGGAAGGAAGGCTGATTAAAAACGCGTCTAATATATAGGGCGATCAGCTATCCTAATTATTATCACCTTCCCTTATCTTCAGCCTGAATATCAAAGGGACCCGGATTGTTGACGAGTTTGTTGTACAGGGCAAAAGCGGTTGTACATATACTGTAAGTTATGTATCACTACTAAGAACTAAGGGCAGAATTTCGACGATCAATTACAAGGACAACGACACCAGTTTTATCGTATGTCCGAACCAATTCACCGAACTATCCATATACTCATGGCGATTAAGGTACTTATCGAACTTTTATCCGAAATTTTTGGTTATCGGAATGGGACGGGACGGGGACGAGTCAGCACAACCCATGATAAGTCGATTATGATCTTGGCATTTATGTAATCAATTGCGATCGGATCTTCCCCTTAGCCTGATGGACAAAGGCTCTTAGTCGGATCTATTTTAAATAAACCGTCAATCGATTCTCCAACGTCCGGTGGTATTCTTTGCCTTTCCCATATAATCATTTTGACGAGCGATCTTCCACAACGGAAGATCGTACTTGACTAGAATCACACAGGGCGTTATGAAACGTTTGCGCCAAGCTAATAGCTCGGGGCGCTGCGATTGTTACATAGATAACTAAGAGTGAAGAGAATGATGTCCCGAACGATTTGAGCGCCTTCAAAAGAGACCGTGACGGACATGGTAAGAAATCCAGGCCAACATTTTTCAACCCTTTCGGCGCGTAGGCTCCATATCGCGCTTGAACACATTCGGCCAATGCTTCCACTATGTCATCCGAGTGATACTCAATATATTTCCGTGTTGAAATGTTCTGATAAATGACGAAAGATAGATGTTGCAATCGTGGACATAGAGGAGTATTTCCTAAAGAGCAAATAAGGTCCAACAACTTTAGAATATTCTCATATTCAATGATTAGTTTTTCCACGGACGGAACTTGCAAGAGTATATCCACAAGAGCTTCTTTCGACTTGACTAAAACCTTGTAATTCAGTAAGTATAATTCCGTTACACTTTCATTTGAGACAGAAGCAAAGATGACCCAGCATTTAGCATCTGGACGAACGTTTCCAGAGAGGGACAGTAGAAACTAAAGTAGTCTTGATAAAGGGGATCAGGTATAAAGTCGTACTCAGCAAAAAAAAAAAAAACGATATTTTCGACATCTTCAGGAGAGTTTTTCTTTAACCTTTATCGAAGCAATAGAGTGGAACGCATACCTTTTAGCCCTGGTATATGATACAAACATTTCTCGGGAACATCCAAAGTAGTCTCGCTATCATGAAGGACATTTTAGCTAACGATATATAAATATTTGATGGACGAGAGCTTCAAGGCGAATGTTTCGAGAATTGTTCTGATGACCGACTCGGATTTGCGATGAATGTCAAGACTTGATACATAGTTTGGGTGTGGAAATGTGTTCCATCAAGGGTACACAATTTGTCGAGAGAAACTGCAATTCTGGGAGAACAATCTGATTGGGGGGAATCAGCTGTTTCCATTTCCAGTACGTAAAGTTTCAGATTTTGTAAATTAACGCTGTTGTATAGACAGGTGACTATACTTTAGCTTGAGGAACTTGCTGTTAAGACAGTTCTTGGTTGTCTGAATCGTCTTGGAATTGACAATTGAATTCCTTTGTAGTATGAACATGTACACAACCGGGACATAACTCCGATTCAGATATAGAGAAGAATAGGACAATAAATAAGACTGGACCCAGGAGCTCAATACTTCAGGTAGACTTGTCACGTGAAGAACTCAGTATGATACACCTCTTCATGGCTGTTCGGAAACGCCAAGTGCAGACTGAATCTGACCAGAAGTGTCATAAAGATCTTTAGATAAGGCGTTATGTCAATCATATCGAGAGTATAAGTATATCACATACCTAAAACTGCGTCATAGGAACCATCTGGTTCTCCCGAACTTGGATCCTCATTAATTATCAAGTCATTTCTTTCTCCCATTTCAACTATGATACTTTCGTGCAGCCGTTCCAACGTAAACTGTATAGATTGTACAGGATTTTCATGGAATGATATAGTTGGTAAGTTAGCAACAGACTGGTTGGAAACTGAAATCGATGAATTCCTTCGACGGAGGTCCAAGGTGAATTCGCAGAGGAGTAGTGATGAGAGCCTGGTGATATGTAAGCGGGTTCATGGAAAGAAAGAAAAACATGAAAGATGAAATACATACACATCTTGAATGATAGAAATTTCGTTAACCGCAATCTAATAAAATCGGTACAGTTCGCACTGCGCAATGAATAGGGGAGCTGAATAAATTTTCTTGCCTTTTCGAACTTTAGATAGAGATTCAGTAGGCTCTGTCAAATACAGACTTTGAGACTTACACTTAATATGATGCTTCCAATTATAAGAATTAGTACAAAGCTTGAAAGGGAGGGAGTTTAAGCCGCCACTACTAAAATGGAACATCAACATTACACACGAAAATCTTAAAACACCTGAGAACCAAAAAGTTGTTTTTTACTCCGAAATGCCAGATAAAGTAGATAGAGTGAAATTTACCCTGTCTGAGAAGTGACTCAGTAAGATCGTTATTATTCTTTAACCCTAAATTTTGCTTCAACTTCCATAATCCCCAAACCTGACGAATGACCGCAATGAAGGCAATTGTGTCTGAAAAAGTTATTGCAATATCATGGATGCGACCAAGGTTGATAATAGTATTTCCTATAAAAACGATATTTTCAGAAAGTAAATCATATCCTGATTATCAAAATATTTTGTTACCGTTCCTGAAAGGGAGAAAGAAAGATCAAATAAACAAAACAGGTATTAGTTAAAAGTCAGTTACGCTGCAGAGCTGCAAAATGGTATGGCAATTATTCCTGAATAAAAATATTCAGAATGTATAAAAATGGCACCATTACTGTTAGAGGTTCAAACCGTAAAGCTCCGAAACTATAGCAGTCAAGAGTGTGATAGACAAAGTGATGATGATTGGTCGATAGCCTTGGTATAAAGCGTAAGTCCGAATTAAGATTAACCCTACACAATGTATGTTAGAATCACTATACTCTCAAAGTGAGAAAATGGGATACCCTGAGTTCCAATCAAAGGGAAAAGGGTGATAACCTGTATCAAGATACCTAAATCGTCGCATAGGCTGGATTGTTGAAATGTCATGCCCTATTCAATCGTTTCAAGAAAGAAGGTAAAGCTACCGTAAAGACTGTAAAGTAGTAGTCATGGTGAAGAGGAGAACGACAAAGATATCATGGAGTCAGTAGTTACCTCCGCAATGCTATAGAAGAAGATGGTTAAGGACAGAAAGAAAAAGACAGGATATTTGCAAAAGAGGTAAAGATAGGTTGGTAATGTAAACTTGGCTTTCCAGATATATTCCATTTCGTCAGGGAATTGAAGGAAAGACACATAAGTTAAAAGTGCTAATAATATAATGTGAGAAGTTGAAGTCGCACTTGTGCCAGTCCAAATAATTGCTTACCGAGCAGCCCCCATAATGTACGAAAAGTTACAGTTCTACGTGTTTTCGATCAGTCAACTAAAAACAGATTCCTTGTTACCGGTTACCTACGTTTGGTACGTGGCACTGAATATTCCACTTGCAAGGCTTGAACTTTCGTTGTTCATCTTGACTATCTTGTTGGAAGTTGAGCAGACTCCTTCGGATTCGGGCATGAATATATATGTTTCTGGAGGTAAATGAAATGGATACGGGACCTTACATGAGATCGTTGGGCAACTAGACAACATTGAGGTCCGAAAGAAGTTGCTGATGGATTGATGTTATTATACTGCTCCTCCATAGTTCCTATTGTTTCTCATGATCATCAAATTCTCGAGGTGCCAGCGGTTACATCGACCACTGCGATTGTGTGAGCTCATCTGCACGACAATACCATATTACCTATCATCTATAGAAAGGTGGTCTAGAAAAACCGTAAGGCGGTGCCACCTCAGAGTAAACCTTCTATCAGATCATGATAAAGTTCCTGGTTGATAAAGTTACAATACTCGATATTAGGTTTGAACATCTCGACCGCGTGGGTAAATGAGGTTTGAATTGAGCCCTGACTGCATTTAGGTATGTTAAGATTTGAGTTTTGTGAGAGAGCCGTCAGTGCTGTACTCCGAAGGAATCTACGCAGGGTGTGTTGTATAATAATTCATGATCATGCAGAGTGTTCATTTGGCCCTGGATTATAAAGGATAGCAACTAAATCAATTTTTGATTTTTTGTTCCTGTTGCTCGCACAAGCCAGCATAGTATTAGAAGATTGATTGATTCCGCCAGAAAATAACATCTCACTTCTTTTAAGACAAGGAGACCATCATCCGGCACTCAGAAGTTAAATAAACTCCAGGTCCACCAGTCAGTGCTGCTAGTGACATTCCTTCAATTATGATTAAGTGTTTATCGAAGAAAGTCATCCTGCACCGTGACGTTTTCATGCCAGCAGGAAGCCAGAAATGATAGAGTTGTTGATACTGGTGTAGACCTAAGTACAATCGGTTTGCCATATCACATACAGGAAAAAAGGTACTAGTTATAGACCGTGTTGATCCAGGATAATCCAAGCATAAGCGTAAAAACTAAAGCGGAGGGCGTTACCACCCATGACGATGCTCTGTCCCTTATACTCGCGGAACAAACTCAACTGATTAATATTCTGTCATTTTGATCGACGTTCCGATTTAAGGTTATTCCGTTGGAGTTAAGGTTTCAAGTTCCCATGATAGCGGAGCTTGCACATGCCACCACATAATCTTCTAATTGTGAAAGACAGCCAAGTATGAGTTGGGTGCTAAGGTTCATTGTGAGACGGGACCTTCCAGAATCGTTGGTTATCCGGAAAAAGTTGGTATAAAGAATCCTACGAGGAAGGATTTGGTTTATATGGTGGAACACTAAACAAAAAACTATATCTAGGAAACAGGTGAAGACAATGTCATAAAAATAAGTTATACAGTCAACGCTTACCTGTTTTTGAGAGTATAGAATATCAAAATAAAATCGTTTTTTTCAGGTAATATTGCCGCACACCCGATTATTAATTTAATACCTTCACCGGGAAAATGTTTCGCGGATTGTAAGAGCAACATCCATGCCGACTATTGTTTTCCCGTGAACGAACAATGGCCTGAATCCGGCAAGCTCGTTGAAAAGGTATTCAAATGAGGAGGGAAAGGATGCGACAAGAACGGAAGCAAAAAAAACAACGAAGACAAAACACAAGAAATCTTATACGCCCCATTATTTCCAACATCTTGAGAGTCTCGTGTTCGTAAGTCCATTTATCGACATACTCCCACCTGTAATCACTCTTCATTTATCCGCATGTCGTTAGAGTCAATTTCTATTTGCTTTCTCCAGTACCAGATGCCGTAAATATGAAATCAGATCCGTTGTTACTACCTGGACAGAAGTTTGGTACGATCGTGCTTGATCCATTGACGCTCGCAAGAGAGTTTGACAACCGGTCTTCAAAGAACACATGACGAGATAGGCAGTCCCGGCGCTGATGACACTTCTTGCAGCTGCGCGGTTTGCGGGTTGGAGACCTTCGAATTTAGAGTTATCGTAAATGAATTTAGCTACTAAGGAAAGATATTGATCTTTACGAGTTATTAGACTAGGAACAGTATATAGGACGCTTACTTGAAAATTCCAAACCAAGATAACGTAGAGTGCTCGACTCCTGGTGACCGCTGTGCAACTTCCACGCAATACTCTCCTTGAACCTCTCAAATCTGTAAGGAACGACTGTTCTGGGAATCATCTGATGTTGTAGCGTGGGACAAATAAAGCAGCAACTGCAGATCAGAGGTATTCACATCTTACTAAATGGACTTTTTAATTAGTAGTTTTCAAAATGACGATATGTTTACTTACGTAGACAAGAGTATACCGCAGGGTATATTATAAACCGTCTCTGGAGACAAAGCTTAGCAATTCCAGGTCATGACTTTAGGACCAGGATGCGTTGGCATGTGCATCCAAATTGACTCATGCCATATTTGTCGCTCAAAGACAAAAGTTTGAAGAGAAAACCAGAGATTTGGTTTGAATTTGGGGTAAGAATGTTACCTAGAGTCTCGGTACATGACGCAAATCGCTAGTCCAGTACCACACCCCCAGTTGAAAAACTGATGCACTAATGATTTAAAGCTGGAAGGATATCGCTAGTGTCTTAAACCAAGCGATGTGACGCGCGACGCGTGACAGGAAGGCAATTACGCAATCAGCCTGAGAAACGCTTGAAATCAGCCTGAGAAATGTTGTACTCCTCCACGCCTTGTACTTACGTGACCTGTGCACGTCATCCGTGCTGTCTCTGAAACTCTCTCTACCTTTTTATATCAAAAGCTCATTGGATACAGCTAATTAAGGTCATAGCTTACAGCGTTTCAAAATGTGTCAAGTTGTCAACCATGTGATGCCGGACATTTGAAAAGACTAAGGCTTCCCGTGATACACCGGATGGTTCAGCATGCCGAGTCAAGGTCAATTAGGAACGACGAAACAAGATATAACCATACAGGGCAACTCGCCATAACTGGCTCATCCGAACCCCCGAAGAGATTATTGATGAAGGATAGGCAAAAAAACCATATTAGCTTCTTGCATTCACTCGGTTGAGATCGACGGGTTTGAATGGGGTAAATGGATAATTCCTTAATAGATTGAATAACCAGCATCGGTTCCCAGAGGAAATAAGCGAAATGGAAACCACTTAACCATCATGTGCCATCTACCACAATCAACACTCGGATCTGTTGCAGGTGCAGATGCAAGTGCGACCAGTCAATGCACACGGCCGGAAAGTAATTTATATCAATAACATGCAACCAAGAAACATTTATTTCTTGCCTCTTTGAGATAACGGAAATCCCTATGGACGATTTAGGTAAATAAACTTTATGATATTCCTCGTGTATGTTCATGCGCTAACATACTATTTCAAATGTATTAGAACAATCATAAGACTTATATGGCTAGTTTGAATATGCCTTTGCATAGCTTTGAGATACCATCTTGTCATGTTCAAACACGAACCTAAGATTCAGATCAATCGGGACACCAAGCTATTCACACGGTGAACGTGTGAACCTCATCTACGAATTGAAACAAATTTATTAGGAAGTTTAATCTTAGTCCGAACAGCATAACACGAATTATGGGGAATATCTTAATAAATTAGAAAATCGCATTCAAAAATTTCCTTCCGCCAAAATTATTGAATTGTCTAATTCTGACACTACGGATCCGATTATGGAAGATGTGTCAAACTCCATCACACCAAGCAGTGTTATGGATCTCCTAACAGTCTAATCGATAATACAAACCCTGGTAATAATCTAGACAGGTGCCAATATGTCTCTTTCTTTGGCTTCCATCATTCGCGAAGGGGGCTCGAGACCAGGCATCATTTTGGTGATCAAACCATATATATTATATTATATTCGAAGGATCCTTCCTTCCATTCCCCCATACCTATGGACAGTGCAAGTATTTCTGCGAGGTATGTCCTTTCATTTTATAGCTTCTATCCTTGATCGTTAATTTACTTTTCTTCGGATGATTAGTTATACCTTTGCGCGTTCGCTCTTTGGAGGGATTAGTGAGTGCTACGTGAAATTAATTGCTGGAGACAGCTGATTTACGGCTATAGCACTCCTTACTTATAATTCAATAACATCCTTCGATGATGAAAAAGAATATATATGGTCATGGTCACCGAAATTCTCGTTAGCAACTTTGTTGTATTGTTGGGCGCGGTACGCGACGCTGCTCTCGTTGATACTCGGTTTGACACCGCTTTTCACTAACGTAAGTTAACTCTAAAAAATCACGTGTTTTCCACAAAGATTAACGAATTCCAGGAACTCACGTGAGGGATTCTGTCAATGAAATATACCTTCAAACAACAACTAACTATATTTTCAAAGTCCATGTAATAGTCTTACATATGTGGGATACAGCTTCGAAATCATGGGATATATCGGGATACAGGGTAGATACTCAAACAGTTCACTTATTATAGGCGTCTTATCGTTTCCTTTCGTAAGGTCTCCTTATCGCTCGCGCATATGCTCTTGCCAAATCAAAGTGGATCGTTTTAGGGATGCTCACTGTTGTGTTCTTAGGTGCCGTAGGGTTCAGTATCGCACGTAAGTCGTTGTTTGTTTAAGGAAAGAAACCACGTTTAAAACTTTATCAAGCAATTTTCCGCGCCCCGGGGTGCGTTCTCCAGGCTGGACTGGTTATACGTTGCGTATCATTAAGACCATCGATAAACATGATTATTGACATAGACTATACCGATCGCAAGTCAACTCTTTCACTTTTGCTTCTGGGGAAACCTAATACAATTATTATTATTTTAGTAACACTCGCTCAAAACATTTTAACCATGGTTACGGAAACCATCGTTCTCGTTGTAACTTTGCATTCCGTGTTACGATCACGGAAAGTGTCAGATTACATTAAAGAAAAGAAAAATAATCCCATAGGACATCTTATATTGGAACAGGGTATGTGATGCGAAGTTTTTTGTATTGAGAACAATCCTGCTGATTACACTTTGATTTAGGAGTTTTGCGGTTTTTGTAAATACTAAAGACCCTCTCCGGAATTATTATATCAACTAACTTGACTTTTCTTTGGATAAGATTTGTGGCTATAGCCTCAGTTGTTAACGTGGTTTTGGTTGCCGTATGTCCGTTCTATTTGTATTATGGCATATTTTTATAATTTACTTGTCAAACAGAAAAATAATGTGCGTACAGTTTTGCCCATTTTTTATGGTACAAAGTAGTAACACACTAGATTTATAGATGTCCTCAATAGCAGACTTTTGGAATACAATTCAGGGATCGTTCGTTATAACCAATTTATTCACCTTTTCTTTTCCACAGTAATACTGATTTTTTATACTATATAGTTTATCTGCAATCATCGTTTGCCAATTTCTGGTAAATTTGCGTAAACGGTGTAAATCTCGGAATATAGGAACCGATGCCCCGACAGATTCTGCGCCGTCGCTTTCCGTATTACAATGTATACATAGTGCTATCATGGAAGAGTTTGGTAAGAATGATTCGGATGAATCTGACTATCAGAGTGATCGTGATAAAGGAGAAGTGGTGTGAATCTACAATATTTCCCGGCTATTCTTATTATTAGAAGTGTATATTTAGTGTATAGTAGTGATAATGCTCATGTGCTCATCACATGCCCCGAGTTTATTACGAGTGTTCACTCTGAAAGATGTGATACTAATATCAATAAGTAGTGATTATGAGCGTAAATGGAGCACATCCCTCGAAGATATAAAGACAAATGTTCCCATTGACACAAAACCTTTTATAACTATAAATAATAAACATAGTTTCACATACCTACATCTCAAGAAAAATAATCCTTGATGAATCTCCGCAATTCCAACCGTGCTTCTCCATCCTCATCCCACAAATGAGAAATCTTCTCCTTAAATCTCTCAGCATTGAGACGTTTCTCGATACCTTCAGGCCCGAATGCTTTTTGTAAGACGGTTCGGAATTCTTTTTCTATAGCATCCAAGGTTCCACTTGGTACATAACCTCTATACAGCGGTTGGGTTTCATCCCGATCTTGGACTTCTAGTAATTCATAACCGACGTTGTGTTTAAGTTCGCCAATGTACATTGAATTTATACTCTGGTCTGTTTGGGCTGGCCAGCCGATCCTTGGTTTCAGTCAATGTTAGAATGTATGCATCTCAAAAAGCGAACGCGTTCTTACATTGGCATACCGTGGGATAGAGCTTCTAATACACTGTTTTGGCCACAAGGAGTCAAGAACCATGCGGTAACCTTGGTTATGATAAAACATCAAATGATGAGCCTAGATATGACACGTTGAATTACCTTATGACTCAAAATCAGGTTTTGAGGTGCCCATTCTGAAATCAAAACGATGTCAGAGGCTTCAAGCTTGGCGCGAAGGGAATCTGGAATGGGAGGTCTTGAATCGTTATGGACGATGATCTACGACAATATGGTATGAATATTGAATTTTTAGTTAAGCACATGAACAAAATGGCTCATACCATTGGAATTTGCATTTCGTGTAATATCTCGAATGCTCTCCAAGTTGCTTCTGTATTACGAGGCCAGACAAATGAACCAAAAGATACCTGTCAGCATGCCGGTCGTGAGCCTTATTCTCAAAGCTAATTATAACGCACATAAATCATGGATCTTTCACCATGTTTCTGTAATGTCCTATCCAAAAAGCTTTCGACGTCATTCCTGTTTGTTGACCGCTCTTTTGGAAATTGATTAGAGGTGAGAGCAAGCGGTCCCACAACGTAGTACGATCGACCACTTCCTTCATAATATGCTTTGAAGGCAGAATTACTTTCAGGTTCAAAAAGGCGGCTACTTGTAGTTATGACGCCGTCACAATCCCGAAACATTCTGAAAGAACATGAATATCGAAGGGATTTGTCGCGGGATGTAATATCAATGTCAAAGCTTACCTGTATATTTTAGGGAATATTTCACCCACTACTGGACGCAACATCGGCTATTACGAGAAGATGGTATTATTTGAATATTCCTTCAAAGCGGGATAAGAAATCACCAAGGGCTTTGTATGACATTCATAATCATATACTTCTGGTAGTCCTATCAAATGGGTAACTTCACCCTTGTCTGGCGTATAAAGCTGAAAATAGTTGAGCATAATACTCAATCCTCAAACAAGGACTATAAAAAAAAATCAACCTCAATACAAATATCCTGAATCGGCTTTTCCGTTCCTTTGGCTAATAATTCCGCCTTGGTCAAGACATCGCCTCTTCCTCCTAACTCTTCTGGTCCCATGTTATATATAGTCGAAGTGGTGTTTGCAAAGGATAATGTCAAAATAGGAGTCTTCGGACTAAGATTACGGATTAAACAAAGAAAATCCCAAAATGCGAGCTAAAAGGTTTATTATAATCAGCATTGCGAAAGTTTTCAACACATTCAAATACGTACATCCACCAAGCAAATGTCGGGCTTTTGGATAGGAGACAAGACAGCCCCGTTGGCTTGCTGATATGGAGTCGACTTGAATATATCCGTGCAGAAGGGGAATAGTCCTCCGATAAATGTTGGGAAAATCAATGCTTGTTCTACGATTTCGCCGACTGGAACGATTCTTCAGTAGCATTTACATAAATCAGTTATTCAACTACAACGGAAAGGTTTACTAAACCAACTAACCTCAATCGTTTTCCAACGGGATCTTTATCGGAAATATATTGACTTATTTCATCGTCAATTTGTTTAATCAAATTGCCCGAAATGGGATAAGTAATCGTCAGATGTGTTGTCTCTTGAAGTAACCTGATAGCATATGCTAATGCCGGAATTGCATGTCCTTTTTTTTGTAAACTGTTATTATCGATATAATTACCTCGTAAGAAGTGTTTTCTCACCCCATGCTGGCATGCATAAAAGGAGGACGTGATGGTTAGTGGAAGACATCGATAAACGGCGATTGTATCCCGTATCGGCTAATTCGTGTGCTGACGGGTCGTCTTGCTTGTATAAGTATGACTACGAATGTCAAAGTCTTGTTAACCTTGTGTCCATGATTTAAATTGACGAAAAGGGTGACATTATTGTGCTGTATTGTTTCGACCGGAGGCTCACTAAGGTTTAGCGTTAGCGTTACGTGTTACGCATATAGGCTCGCTGGCTCGAGGAGATTTTCGCAGCGTCTAAAATTGACTGAAAAATTCAATTTTTCTCCCTGAAATAACCAAAAAAAAAATCGGTCCGAGCCTCCAACTTGGTGCGTGACGGTTTTTTACCTAGTCTACGATCGAAACACTACAGTAATTTTGTGGACCACTTCGATCACCACCACTCGAGTGTTGTACAAAAATTGTTTTCAAGGACTGTGATTGGCTGTTGAGGTGGTTTTAGCGCTCTAACTCAGGCACATCTATTCAGTTTTTGAATAGAAAATCGTGAGTACAATTTTTGTACGAATGGTGTAGTTGAGTACCTAAGCGAATGATCTTCTATTGGTGGTTGATCGAGCCTATAGCGCCCGAGCTCCACGCAACACGCCGTTTTTCCTCTTTTTCACTTCCTTTGCATCTTTAAACATGCCCTATCCAAAGGGATTATCCTTACACACCATCTGGGACGAAGTTGCATATCTACTTGATTCAAGAAAGGATATTCTTTCACTAGCCCTTACATGTCGCGTGTTCAAAGAACTAGTCATTCCTGACCACCTCGAATATCGATACATCCGTTGCGATCCATGTAGAAGAAATGTCTGGATGTTTTTATGTGACCGAGCCCGACTAGCTAAAGGTATCAGGTCTCTCGAGTTCATACGCGAAGCTGGCAGGGGTTTAAACGCTCGTTTACCTCGAACCCTATCCGGCCCAACGGGTTGGACATACGAGACGCCTCGTACCTTGCATGATCTCACTGATAAAGATCTGACAATGATTAGGAATTCGTTTTCAAAAATGACCTCCTTAAAATGTTTCATTTGGAAGCAGGGACTCATTTCTTCTCAAGCAGTTTTTGACATACTTCACACTTTAACAATCAAAGTCCAATTGTTGGAGGAGCTATCTATCGATCTTAACGAGTTGAAACTCTCCGGCGAGCAAGCACTACTCGATAATCCTTCGGTAAACACTCTACTCCTATATGTCAAATCTCCATTCTGATTGTGTGCTCCTAGGTATGGTCTTTAACCAATTTGACTAAAGTCAATCTGCATGACCCTGTTCCAGCGGCCATTCAGATGATCGTAGATTGTCCCAACATCCAAGATTTACGTCTTCATCAGGCTTTGGAAGCCTCCATTTTATATATGATGCAGCACTCTCATTGGAAAAAGTTGCGACGTTTGAACTTTGAACTGGATGCAGCTCGACTCGCATTACCTGCAGAAGATATCCCAGTGATTATTATCTCTTTCTTTGATCATCATCCTTGCCTAGAATCTTTGTATTTTACTCTATTCAACATCCAAATGCCCAAGCTCCCATCGACTTACTTCCCCAAGCTTCGTTCCGCTGGTAGTACATATGCGGCACCAGATGAACCGCCCTCCCCCACTCTCCTCACGTTGACATCTTTTTTGTCAGATGATACTATATCTCATTTGGTGCACTGGCAGATTCCAATCCATGATGTTGATATCAATGCTCTCCCACAGCTGGAAAGGTTGGAATCTCTTTATCTATCACTAGGATACTACGAATTACCCGATTCTTTTTTCTCATTTCTACTGAAGGCGCCCAATCTGAGGAAGATAGACCTGGGCATTAATATTGAATCTGGTTTGCACACAAGGAGTTATGGGATTGTGGTGAGATTATTATCATTGCATATGCCACAAAAAAAAGCCGGATCTAATTGGTTTAATGTACTCAAGGATTACTCATAGACGCTCTCCTTGGGTGTTCCAGCCTTACCCATGCTTTCTGCGATTTCCAACTACAACTTGATTTCTCGCAACCTCGCAATTATAACATTTCTCTGTCTGAGGCCTATTCCCAAAAACTGGAGCCTTTATACGAGAAATTAGCCACCTCGCAAACTATAAAATATTTACGTGTAATGTTGGATTGGGAGTACAGGTTTGTGAGATTGGAAAGACATGAAGATGGATTGTATTCTGGCTACAAGTTTGTAACCCCCGAGGAAGTCGGAGAATTTCCACACCATTGGGAAAACCCTAACTTTTTCTTCGGTGTATTCCTTTGTCAAAATTGCAGACGGCACGAGTCCCGTGTAGATGCATGAAAACAAACCATAGTTACCTTCCGAATGGTTGACCAAAATCACAATTTTTTCTTTCTCCTTCACTTATTTGCATATCATTCATACATATCGTTTGCGCTGCCCATGTAGTATGTGATCAAAATAGTGATAACTAAATTCACCATTCCCCAATGACAATAAAAGTCACTGTTTGATTCCAGTTTCCTTTCCAAATCGCATACAAATTCCCCATCGACGCAGAGCTCTATGATAGTAAATCGCAGGAAAGGTAACCCCTGATGAATGTGTGCAATTCTAATTGCGCATTCCCATTTCTCTTGAATTCAGTCTTTATCCTACTATCAACCTCCTCTTTGAGGTCTGAATGCAGGCGTGACGTACACGTATCCTACCGTCGAGGGGCCCGAAAATCTACTATATGATTGGATTCATCCGTATCGCACCGTAATTTACATGACCGTATCCGTATACGGTACGGTGCCGAGCCCTAGCTCAGCCTCAGCCTCAGCCTGCTGTGCACTGCGCTACCAGTTGGTTATATACAATCGTTTTTTTGCGCTCCATCTGGACGAAGGACACGGAGTATTGAGTATTCGTCCTTTCATGTTCAGATCAATGCTAGTAATTTACGTAAACGAGTTTCAACGTAAAACAACATGCGTAAAAAAACACGTAAACCTCGTCGGGCCGTCACTGAAATTCTTGTGATCCCCTAAAGCTCATGCAGTAATTGTTGTTATATTACGTAAACGCTCAGCGTCGACTATAATAAAAGAGTACTAGCGTAGTTTTCTCTATTAGCATATAATTAGGAACTGTACAGCTAGTCTCGGAGTATAAAATATTTTAGCTACTTTTCTATAATACAATAACTTTTATCCACAACTAATATGTCTACTCCGGTATTACAACAACAGTAATTGATCAAGTATGTTCTAGAAGACAGCAGCTTCGACAAAATCCTCTATTGCTGACTGACAGAGAGGTCGCGTGTGAGAACACGTCAAGTAGATACCCTGGATTTATTCTGTCTCATCGCAACTCCGTATGCCCCGGATCGAGAAGGAATTAAAGGTAATACTGCCGTGTACGAAACCAAGTTAATGGACAAACCCTCATGCGTTATCACTGACAGACAGTACCTAGCTCTACGTATTGGTATTGCTAGCGTTGGACGATCACAATAGAAAACTCATGAGTGCCAAAGACCAGATGTTTATGCGCGGAGTCATTACAACTTGGTTTCGTTGGGTGCCTGAGCGAATGATGATTGGTTAATCCCATCAGCGCCCGAGCATGTACATTTTACGCCTGCTCTTTCGTCCTTCTTTCCACTTCAGACATGCCGTATCCAGAGGGATTACCCTTACACACCATCTGGGACGAAATTGCATATTTAATAGGTTCAACAAAGGATCTTCTTTCACTAGCCCTTACATGTCGCATATTCAAAAAGCTCATCATTCCTGACCACCTCGAATATCGACACATCCGTTACGACCTCTGTAGGACTGATGTTTGGATGTCTTTATGTGACAGACCTCGACTGGCTAAAGGCATCCGGTCGGTCAAGTTAGTATGCATGGCTGGTCCATTTGTTCGTTTACCTCGAGCCTTGTCCGGGGCACCAGGTGGGAGACACAGGGCGGGCCGCATTACGTGCCAACTCACTGATAAAGAGCTGGCGATGATTAGGAGTTCTCTTTCAAAAATGTTGTCGTTAAAGTCTTTTGTTTGGACGCCGAGTTACATTCTTCCTCAAGTAGTTTTTGACATACTTAAGACTTTAACAAGCGAAATTCAATTTTTGGAAGAATTATCTATCAATTTTATGCGGTTGATGTCCTCCCGCGAGGACACGCTACTCGATAATCCTTCAGTAGACGCTCTGCCCCTATATCCTTGATTTCCATCCTAACCTTTGCTCTTAGATATGGTCTTTAACCAATTTGACTAAAGTCAATATGAATTATCCGGTTGCAGCGGCCGTCAGGATGCTTATATATTGTCCCAATATCGAATATTTACATCTTTTCCAGCCATTCCAGGCCTCCGTTCTCTATATGATGCAGTATTCCCATTGGAAAAAGTTGCGACGTTTGAATCTTGGACTAGCTGGAGCTCAGATCATACCACCTTCAAGACCTGAAGAAGAAGATACCCCTGCGATTATTAGCTCCTTTTTTGATCGTCATCCCGATCTAGAGTCTTTGCACTTCACTCCATTCAACATACCAATCCCCAAGCTCTCATCCACTCACCTAGCCAGGCTTCGTTCAGCCGGTGGTTTATATTGCGCACCGGACCCCTTCATGTTGACATCTTCTTTCCTGTCAAATGATATTATTTCTCGTTTGGTGCACTGGCGAATTCAAATAGCTAATGTTAATATCGATTCTCTTCCACAAATGGATAAATTGGAATCCTTTTATCTACCACTAGAAGATAGCCGTTTACCTGATTCTTTTTTCACATTTCTACTGAAGGCGCCCAATTTGAAGAAGATATATCTGGAAATTGACATTGAATATTATCTGTACACAAGAGGTTGCCGAGGACTGGTGAGTATGCTTGATTATTATCATTACATGCGATAAAACTCGGTCTAACGTGTAATACTTAAGGGTGCATGGGAGCTAGTCGTAGACGCTCTTCTCGAGTGTTCCAGCCTTACACATGCTTTCTGTGAATTCCAATTCCCATATATCATGAATACACACGAATCCCTTTGGGATTCTTCTGCTTGCGCCGAAAGATCTGGAGCCGACCCCCGACAAGAGGCTTTATACAAGAAATTATCTGCCTTACCAACTTTGAAATATTTACGGGTGACCTTGAGTGGGGGCAAAAAATTTGTGAAACTCGAAAGGGACGGAGATGGGGTATATTCTGGCTATCAGTTTGTCACGTCAAAGGAAGTCGGAGGATGTCCTCGCTATTGGGGAGACTTTTTCTTCGAATTATGATAGGAATCTAAAAATCCTATAATCCTATAATGTGTTAATCACGAATGCGTCAGGAGTGACGGTTGATTTACAAATCATTAGTATTTTCCCTTTCGCCTTCGCTTTTTTCGTTGCCCCGTATCACTTTATCACAAATCTTTATCATTTTTACCTGTAATTGTAATTTATGTATATCCGTCCGGGTGATCTGTTTCCATATCATATCAACTCAAACGTTATATAATTGAAATCTCTCTCAAATTGTTTATCCGCCTCATAATAGGTATTATACCAGAAAAATAATCTTAGATGAATCTTCTCCAGTCCAATCGTAATACATCCCCATTCCCATCCCAACATTCTCCAAATATTAATATTTACATCACCGTCAGGTCCAAATACGCGATACGTTAAAGCATTTTGTGTAAATAACATGGACCCAAAAGTGTTGAGAAAACATACAATACCTGTCCTACTATACATCCTCCCTAAGGGTTGACGAAATCCACGATATTTATAAATCATAGAATGATTTCTTTAAACAACTGTTTTATGATAATCTCTCGAAGAAAGAGGATGGATGAACGAATGTCTGTAAGACGGTAGAGCGCTCCCGACGCTTTTAGTTCTGACTCTTAACATTGGCATCGATAAGTGAGGTTTCACAGTCTTTCCAAGGCCGCGTTTCTCAGAGTCTTCAGGTCCAGATTTGGAGGTCCCTGAGTTCTTAATGCTGATTAAAGAGAGAATCTTGTTGATGGTGGCTTTGACTTTGGTTTTCCTACGAGGCGAAGACGTAAACATCGAAGGGACCAACGTTCGTTTTGAAATTGAATCGGTTGGAGAATGGGCAGCTGCATACCCATCAGAAATGGTGAGCAACTGTGCCTCAGGATTAGGGTTAGAATGGGATTTGGCAGGTCCTTCAGAACGAGGATCATTTAAGGTTTCGTTTGAACCACGGTCTTTCGGGATAGGAATATGGGTGGGAGGAAGAGGGAATAAATCCAAAATATCTTGTAATCCTCCTTCTACTGGAAAAGAATAAACGAGATACATTGGTCCTGAACCTATTCTTTTTTCCAACAGAGGACAGTTCACATTCCTCAGTTATCAGAATGAAACATGTTAAGAGGACGTACTGTTCTAGTTGTGTTATCAGCAATTCGCCCCATTCTCCAATTTCCTGCGACATTGGTTTTGTTTCTGAAATAGTTGACGGGAGTGGAAACAAGATGGAGGATCAAACCGAGTGTAAACGGTGATGATTGTTCACATTTGCTTTTTTATCGCTAACGCTAAAGTTAGGTTGTTCCTTTGTTTATCACCTCTATTCCCGTTCCCGAGGTCTTTGAGACAACAGAAGCTTTGCGTTAGATGTATCCGCACTGACAACAAAGGAATACGACGTATAAAGGAAAGATGTCAAAGTCCGATATCATATCATTGAAACTAATGCCAGAAAAGAACAAACACCCCTAGTTTAAGAAAAGGCCGACAAAGAAGTTTCCCCAATTACAATCATGATGCGATTCCTCCCATGTTGCGATATGGTAGCCCGAATACAATCCCGTTTCATCTCTTTCCAATCCCACATATTGTCGTTTATTGTTCAATGTGACTTCAAAGTATTTTAGGTTCGGCAAAGCCGATAAACTCTCACACAAGTGTCGTAATTTCTCCGTGGACTCTGATGCGCGTTTTTTGCCGGTCGTCAGTCTAAAATCACAGAAAATGTGGGTAAGATTGGTGCATTGAAGTAAGGCCGTTATGAGTTTTTCTTGTGCATCCTTGAGTAAAGTGAAAACGTTTCTGGTTGTGTTATGAAACGATAGTGGTGTGTACTTACATCTCCCCGGGATCGTCTATAGTCAACGAATTTCGAAAACACTCTTTTTAAATTAGGCGTTTTTGATAAAAAGGGAGTAAAGTCTTTGACAAAAATTTCTTCCGTGTTATACAAAGAAACCAGTTTGTCCAACTGTGTGAGAGTACTGATATCGACGCTTGTAACCGGACACTGCCAATGAACTAGGCGAGACAGAATTTCATCCGAAAGGAGGTATGAAAGCTGAAGGCTGATATCAGTGTTAGTCAACGCAATGGAATGGAGTTTAGGTAGACAGGACGCTGGCATTATAGGAATTGGAATGGTACGGCCTATCAAGTGCAAAGATACGAGAGTGGAATGACGATCAAGGAATGGTGTCATAACCATGGAAATATTATCTCCTTCACTTGAAAAGGATGGAAGATCCAACATTAGAGTCAAACGTCCCAAGTATTTTAAATTGGCGTATTGCATCAGGTAGTAAGCGGCAGCACCGGTTAGTTCCCAAAGATCTAAGTCTTTGAGTTCAGAACAAAGGTGAACAATCATCTGGATGGCGGGGAAATTCGGTCGACGAATGGTGAGTTTGGTCAACCCAGTTAGCGTCCACATCTAAAAAAAAAGGCGGGAAGGTAAACATGAGCTGGTAATATAAGAAAGTCAAAGTTTTGACCGAGTTATTTTGTAGATCACCATCACTTGGGACCGTTAACCAGCGCATACTGACTGATAATGCCTCCAAACATCGAGTTTTGTTTGCTAGTATGTGGAATATGTTATTGATCCCTTGATGAGAAGCGGGTTCTTGTTTCCAGACAAAGGTGTTTAAAAAAACCATATTTGAAAGTGCGTTTCCGAAGAATTCCATATGTTCATCGGTAATTTGAATACTAGTATCGATACCGTACTGAAGCATTTGACCTGGTGCATTACCAAACGTTTGAGGTAAACGATCGGTCTCATGAGGGTCAGATATCAACTCGACGGTTTTGATTCCTCTGGCTAGTCTAGGCCGACTCGCTAAGAATTTCCAAACATCTTGTCTACGAAGGTCGCAACGAATATAACGATATTCGAGATGATCAGGTATGATAAGTTCTTTGAAAACGCGACAGGTTAGAGCGAATGAAAGAAGGTCTTTTGTTGATTCTAGAAGGAATGCAATTTCATCCCAAATGTTGTGTATTGGTAATGCCTCTGGATAAGACATGCTTTACCAAAGTTGCAAAAAACGAGAGAACGGGTAAACTCGTCGGCGGCGGTCGCGAAGCCCGAGCAAGTACATGATAGTTGCAGTTGCTGACCGAGACATGTTACGTAATCAAAAGTCGTATGCCTTATCCATGCTTTACACCGTTCTTTGCCAATTGAGAGCGTTGGGACAAGTTCATTTATCCTTACATACACCATACCATGCGCCAGATAATATTTTATAACAAGTCACAATCGTTGCTTCTATCTTTTTTTCGAAGTATATCGGTTTCAAAGGGCTGGGTGAACCGTGAAGTTGAAGCTCAAAGCTCAGGTATGTCCTTTTCTCTGAACTCTCTACGAGTCTTGCTTAATCTCTCTATAACGATGAAGACTCGTCAATACTGTCTCTTCTTTAAAAAAAATATTATGAATTCATACCAAATTTCTTCTTGGGCGCCTGATTCCTCATGGCAAATGACTCATCCTGACTGTCTATTGGGCAGTCGTAATTACATTCTTGGCTCGACATCGCAATGATGACTCTCCCATCCTTTCTCTTACACTGTTTCGACACATGCCGTATCCAGAGAAACTATCGGTACACACCATCTGGGACGAAATTGCGTGTTACATTGATTCAACAAAGGATCTCCTTTCGCTAGCCCTAACATGTCAAGCCTTCAAGGAACTAGTCATACCCGACCATCTTGAATACCGATATATCTGTTGCGATCTTCGTAGATTAGACGTTTGGAGGTTTTTGGAAAGTCGGCCGCGCTTGGCCAAGGGTGTCCAGACGCTCGAGTTGGTGTATGAACCTGACGCAAACATCCGTGTACCCCATATCTTTGACAATATACCGAACATGCTACATTACAATGTCCCAGTCACCGTCGAGAATATGATGCTATTCAGAAATTCGCTCTCGCATATGATTTTTCTCAAAAGTTTTCGTTGGATACAAGGATACGCCCCGATTCAAGAAATTTCTGACATATTCCACGTGTTAACTGACAAAGCTCCATTATTGGCAGCCTTTTCTGTCGGTTTTTATTGGTTGGGGTCACAAATGGATGATCAACTGCAACTGGATGATAACTCGGTCAATAACTTAACACATTTTCGTTTTTGGATTCAGTATTGACGTATTGGTTTTTACTAGATTTGGACTCTCAGAAATCTAACTAAAGTCGCTATCGATCATCCAGGTCGAGCGGCCATTCAAATGATTCTATCCTTCTGTCCTGATATCGAAGATTTATCACTTTCGGAGGTATCCAGTACCTCTACTTTCTATCTAATGAAACATGCGAATTTGACAAGACTACGACGTTTGCATCTATGGTCTGATGACTCATCTTCTATACCTGCCAATCCGGATATCCATGAAGACCTCACTATGATTATAGCCCCATTCCTTGATCGGCATACCAATCTCGAATCTCTACATTTAACGTTGACTCTATTCGACGTTATAACTCCTAATCAACAATCGTCCTGTTTACCTAAACTCTGGTCCATAGGATCAGACCATAATAGTAGCATACTGACATCTTTCTTGTCGGATAATGTTTTATCCCGCTTGGTCCATTGGCAATGTCCGATTGGAACCATTAATGTTGACACTCTTCCACTGATGGATAAGCTGGAGACTCTATATCTCCCTGGATATGTTTTACTCGAATCTGTCGGTCCGTTTCTAACGAAAGCACCTAATCTGAAGAAAATAACATTAAGCACTACCGATCCAGAAGAGATCTGGGATGTTAATGTAAGAATAAATATAACTTTTCCGGCTCAAAAGGCGAATTTTTGACGTTTGGTCCTTAAAAGGTTGCACAAGAAGAATTGATAAAAAATATCTTTCAATGCGCTCGTCTTACGCACGTTTTCTGTGATTTCATAATCAAGGCTGGAGCTAACCGCACCCCTCTCTATGATCAATTGCGACATTTATGCGAGACGTTATCCACTTTACAAGCTCTGGAATACTTCGAAGTCACCCTCGACAATAAAAGGGTATATGTGAAACTTTTAAGAGATGAGGACGGGCTATATTCGGGATATGGATTTGTAACCTTGGAGGAAGTTGGATATCCTGATAAATGGGGAAACCTGTTTCTTAATTGGTCAGATTGAACCGGGAAGCTGCTTTTCATTGTCACCAAAACATTTCATTTCATTTTGTTTGTATAGAATATAGAGATATCTCGGGCCGACAAAGCATTTTGTTTATATATATATTATATCACAACCGATATACCCGATGATAACCGACGAAGATACCATGTAACAATTCAATCTCATTGAATAAGACTCACTTGGGAACGAGGATACATGTACAATTCTCTAAAATCGATTACATCCGTTTTCGCGTTAGCAAATACAACCTCGTGTTTGGAAACATTAACAGTAAATTTGTATCGGAAAGTGTCAAGTGAACATACTTGACTGGTCAGGATTGGAGCTTGATAATCCTTCAATTTCTGTCTGTTCCTTGCGCACTTTCACCTCCTTATAATTGTCGACAGCTTCTCAACGCTTACCTTCACCTTCGGATTTTCTTAGATGTGGACCTTCACTACACCAGTCTAACTAAAACTAATGGATCCGTCAGTCTAAGCTAAGCCCTGCGGCCATTCAGATCATTGTTGTTCATCTTTGCTCCGGCATCTAATATTTATCTTTTTGGGAAACGTCCAGTGCCTCTGCTTAATTTTAATACCACCTGGTGACCTTGTGCAACACGCCAATTCTGAAATCATGTACTAATTGGAAATCTAGTCTTTGAAATGGAAGAAATTATTTTATAAGTGTTATTTTTAACAAAATTATCCGTCGAAAAAGGGTACAAAATTCTGCCAAGTTTGGTCCAAGTGTACTGGCTTGCTAAGCACCGGCAACAGCTAGGCTTACGTATACGGAATATGTAAGTCCCTTCTTTTCCTTCTCGTTCCCACAACAAGCAGTGAGCACGCCTTTTGACAAAGGGCACTATTTAATTAATTTATTAATCTATATCCAGGTCTTATTGGCACTTCCATTTCTGAATTCTCAATAATGCCCGGATGACAGCCACTTTCATAACGACTAATCGGAACGTACGTACCTGAACCTCGATGCGCTATGTACTAGCGCTTCACGTGTTGAAAGGCTCTTAACGTATCAAGGTCATTGTTTCTCCTGATGAATAACAAGTTGACAACGAATGGTGAGGAACAGCATATCATATTAAGCATGCTGAGCTGGACAGACCGAAACTGCAGAATCTGTCCACTATTCAAGTTGGACTCCAAGCACTCCCCAGTTAATTGCGTCGACTGATGTTTACCAAGCTCTGTAGCTGCACGTTCAATTAGAAAAAGTATTCTCGAGCGACTAGAAGTATTCTGTCTAGTGTCCAGTTGATCAGCCAACCACCCCCAATATGTGCTCCCAGTATGGCTCATCTTCTGACTGAAGCCGAAACATAGTTGAGGACCGAACTTGAGGTTAGAACTATTTGAGTCCGGAACTGGGAGCAATCGCGATGCGGGTGAAATATAAATCATTGATGAGACGGGCAAGGCATGACAGGTTTTTACATAACTAAGAATTCATCCGATGTTTCATGCAGCAATTCAAACATAGTGCATTCTGCTACGTAAGTCCTCATAAATGAACTTCTTCTCCCAGAAAGGTTCTAGAATCTCATACCCTTTTTGTTAGGTTTGGCTTTAAAATAATTGATAATCAATAGTCTCATACGCTGGTAAAAGCGACCGTGGGAATGAAAGTAACTAAAAGTGTAAGGTGCTGCATGGCATTGATTGAATCCGATGATCGATATTCAATAGAGAGGAGTAAGGCGGCTAATATTGTGAGTACTGAGTTCTTATTAATCCATCATATATACTAATAGCTTGGTACTAGTTGAGGTTATCGATGCCTTCCACCCACCATCACCTCCTCTTCGTATGCATTCCAGCTTGGGGTGTGTAGTTCTCCTTACCGTTTCACTATAAAGTACTCATGCCTTTGATTTTCCTAAAAGGACATATGCCTCCCGGTTTAGCATATGCCATAAAACTACTCCAAGAAGCATCTAATTTGACTATTACTTTCCCTATTCCAAGCGATTGGACCAAGCACGTCGAAGATGAAATCGCAAAATATATTTCCAATATCCGCGATTCCCTTCGAGATCGACTAAGGTTAATTGAAGTCCTAATTGTGTTTGTTAGTACTTCATTTGTTATCCAAGGATCGTTCAAGTCAGCGCAAGTGAACAAAACGAATTGCATTTATTGGCATTCATGAATGGATTAGTTCCCTTTTGCACGAGTTTGTTTACGTCAGCCCCATATCGGCAAACCAATGGAACCGTGTTGACCAGTATTCAGCAACCAGACATTTGTTTATTGGACGTAAGTTCTATGTTATCATGAAAATTCCAATGATGCAACAATAAGAACGCCAGCTCCCTTTCTGGGATTTACTTTGTTTGATACGTAGCTTTGAACCCAAGGTCCCCGTTTTGACATTATCCTTTGCAAGCACGACTGCGATGATACATATAATGGGACCAGAGGAATTAGGAGGAAAAGGCGATGTCTTAGCCAAAAGTAAATTATTAGCCCGAGAGACGGGAAAACCGATTGATGAAATACTTATTAAGGTTCGTGTTTTTTTTCTACTCTGCTCGTTTTGAACCTGAACTAAACTACGGGTAAACGCTTTTTCAGCTTTTCGTACCAGACAAAGGCCAGATTACGAAGTTGATAGGTTTACCCCAAGTATATGATTATGAATGTTATGTTAAACTCTCGGTGACGTCGTTCAACTTCTTCTTGAAACAGTATATTCATTGTTCTTATTAATAGACCAAGATGATTCCAGTGATGACAGGGATATACCCTAAAATTTGCAAGTAAGCGTCGATATACACGTAAAGGCCTACCCCGAGAACTCCATCTTTTCAGTCTATACCGTGATTGCGATGGTGTCGTAACTACGAGTTCGTACATATATGAACGAGAGAGTAACGATGCCTTTAAAGCCCATTATGAAGGAAATGGTCGGTCGTATTACGCTGCGGGACCGGTCACTCCCACTTCGGCTCATCAACCTTCATGGGACGGAGTGAAGACATTTTTGGATCGAATGTTACAAGAGCATGGTGGAAGGTCCGTCATTTATGTGAGTATCATAGCTCTCGTTAGCTTCACGTTTTACTAACACAACGTCAGGTATCCTTTGGGTCATCTTTTTGGCCTCTGAACGCTGAAGCGACATGGAAAGTTTTCGAGATAATTCAACAAAGACAAATACCAATGGTATGTTTGGGGACAGAAAATTTTAACCAACATTCTAATTTTGCGTCCTCAGATTCTTGTCCATAATGATGGCTGGCTGAGACCCTCCTTTCCAGATTCCCTTCGTGTCAGATTTGAGGAGTCTGACAGCGTCTTAATCACTCAATGGGCACCTCAGAACCTTATTTTGGGACATAAGGTAGATTATGGTTTAACCTCATCAAACGAAGTTTTCAGCTCGCATTCCTAAAGGCTACTGCATGGTTCCTAACTCATTGTGGACAAAACAGTGTAATGGAATCTCTATCACACGGTATACCAATGCAAGTATTAGTTAATACCGTTTGACTATACCCGTCCAACACATCCAACTTTTAGGATCGCATGGCCAGTCGAATCAGACCAAATTATGAATGCGATGTATATTGGGGAACTCAAACATAACATTGGATACGAACTGTTGGAAGTTCTTGAACGAGACGAATCCAAGCCGCTCTATAGAGGTTATACACCTAGTGGAACCTTGGATGCGGTAGAAAAGGAAATTCAAATTGTTTTACACAAAGCATTCGGACCTGATGGGGCTGAGAAGAGGAGAAATGCTGAGATATTTAAAGAGAAATTATCGCACTTGTGGGATGAGGATGGGGATGCACGATTAGAATTGCGCAGATTCATCCAAGATTACCTTTCCTGAGATTTATTATCCGTGGAACTCTACGTCAATGGGAACTTATTTGCGTAATTAAAAGTTCAAATACGAATAAAAGGCCAGAACGCTGTAGATCTCGTGAGTAATATCGAGACGTAACAAATTTAATTATATCTCTGAGTCCATAATGCATGAACGGGCGGGAGAGATGTATGTGTCATACGGAGTTTCAGGGGGAAAAAACAAAGGAAAAAGGAAACACTCTCTTGTCTTGCTTTTGCCGGACAGGTGGCCATGATTTGTTTTCATGCCTTTGCGCAGACTTGTGCCTTCTGCAATTGTGACAACGACAGCATATGGATTTCCTATTATAATTCGAAGAATAAGTCTCCCCAATGGCTAGGACATCCTCCGACATCCCTGGACGTTACAAACTCATAGCCAGAATATAATCCATCTTCATTTCTTTCCAGTTTCACAAACTTTTTGTCTCCGTCCAAAATCACCCGCAAGTATTTCAGAGCTCGTAAGACGGATAATTTCTCGTATAAAAGCTCAGGATCTTGTTGAAAGTCGGTTTTAAAGCCGTTTTCGGTGCAAGTGGGAGAAATCGAAAGAGATTCGTATGTGTCTGTGATAGGTGGCAGTCGGAAATCACAGAAAGCATGTGTAAGACTGGAACATCCAAGAAGAGCGTCTACGAGCGATTTCTTCGCATTCTAGAATACGTGAGACTAACCGTTTTTTGTAACATAAACTCACCGGTCCCCGACGGCAACCTCTTGTGAACAAAGTATATTCCGTGTCAATGTCAATTTCCAAGTTTATCTTCCTCAGATTGGGGGCCTTCATCAAAAATGAGAAAAAAGAATCAGGTAAATAACCATCATCCACTAGTATATAAAAAGACTCCAATTTGTCCAGCTGCGGGAGAGCATCGATATCAACATTATCTATTGGGATCCGCCAGTGTACCAGCCGAGACATAATATCATCTGACAGGAAAAATGATGTCACCCTGAGGGGCTGGGGTATACTAAATATACCACCGGCTGAACAAAGTTTGGGTAGGCAAGTGGATGGGAGTTTAGGGATTCTGACGTTGAATGGAGTAAAATACAGAGACTCGAGGTTAGGATGACGATCCAAAAAAGAGGTAATTATCGTTGGGATATCGTCTTCTCCAGCTGGTCCGGAAGACGGTGTGATCTGAGCTAACGTTTGATTTAGTACCAAATTTAAACGTCGCAACCTCTTCCAATGAGAGTACTGCATCATTAAGAAGTTGGGGGCTTGGGGAGGCCAGACAATACGCAAGTCTTCGATGTTGGGACAATATATAACCATCTGGACGGCCGCTGAAACTGGGTAACGCAAATTGACTTTAGTCAAGTTGGTTAGGGACCATATCTAAGAGCAAAAATCAGGAGGAAATTAAACATATAGATAGAGAGCGTTTACGGAACGATTGTCGAGTAGCGCTTGCTTACTGAAGAACCTCAACTGGGAAATATCGACAGATAATTCTTCCAAAAATTGAATTTTGGTTGTTAAAGTGTGAAGTATGTCAAACACTGCTTGAACAGAAGTCAGGGATTGCGGCGTCCAAGCAAAAGATTTTAAAGAGGTCATTTTTGAAAGTGAATTCCTAATTACCATCAGATCTTGATCGGTGAGGCGATGCATACGATGCAGCTCATCCGGTGGGCTGGACAAGGTTCGAGGTAAACGAGCAATTGAATCAGATTCACATATAAACTCGAGAAACCGGATGCTTCTAGCTAGTCGAGGTCGGTCACATAGAGACATCCAAACATTTTTTCTACAAAGATCGCAGCGGATGTATCGATATTCGAGGTGGTCAGGGATGATAAGTTCTTTGAATGTGCGACATGTAAGGGCTAATGAAAGAAGGTCCTTTGTTGAATCAAGTATATATGCAATTTCGTCCCAAATGGTATGTAAAGGTAATCCCCCGGGATAGCGCATGTTTTAAAGATGTGAATGAAGTGAGAACTGGGTGGAGGAAGAAAGAACACGTGTAAAAATGCACACGCTTGGCCGCGAGTGCTATGATCAGCCCGACCCTGACCAATAACCATTGACCAATAGTCGGTGCAGATCATTCGCACCAAACAAAACTGTAATGTTTATCCTTTACAAGACCATGTTAATGCGTACATTTCTGTTAAACAAAAGCAAGATCTCCTACCCATCAGTGTAGTTTTTGAACGGTAGCAAAACGTAGGCCCCCGGGCTCAGGGACTGTCGTGTTTGGATTGTATACTGGATGGAACGAGTCGTAGACGACTACAGCGTGTGATCTTAAACAGGGCGATGTATACCTGTTTTTTGTATCTTGCGAAGGTCTTTTTTTTCGTCATGGAATACTCTGCGCTACAGACTTTATACGCCTATTCACTAAACGAGCAACAATTTGCAATTGTTGACCAAACTAGAAAAGATGATTTCAGATAGAATCTAAGTAATAAGTACAAATACTAACCGAGAGCTCTCAAAGTCGCATCTCGTCACGAATGCGACCTTTCAATGAGGTGAGCTCGACAGATAGTGCTTCCAATTAAAGTGATTAGTTTTATTTGTTAACACTTGAGTCGATACGGATACGTCGATAAGCTCATCGAGAGAAGCATATTCCTGGACCCAACAAAACCTTTTCAGACGAGTTATATGCAAAAATGAACTCTTAAAAGAGTGCCAGATGCTCATCAGTAAGCTAGGTTGGCCATCGAAGCGAACCATCTGGTCTTGTATCGGTACACCATTCAAATGAACTTGAGGAAAACAAGCAATAGCACAAGGCTCCATTATCACTACTCAGACGCCCAACTTTGAAAAAAAAAGGGGGAATTAAAAAATGATATAAGATATCAGAATGCAAATGCAATTTGGAAAAGAATGGAAATCAAACAGTGATTTTTATCCATGTCAATTCCTAATGTAATATTGGGAAATAGGGTTACCAAGTATTACCAAGTATTTTGATCTCATAGTACATGGAGGCGCAGACGATATGTATGGGTGATACGCAAATCCCAAAAGAAATGAGGGCGAAGGAAAAAATTTGTCGTGTAACCCAACCATTAAGTAGCCATGGTCTGTTTTCATACATTTGCACAGGACTCGTGCCGGATGCAATCCTGACAAAAAAATAAACCGAAGAAAAAGTTAAAGTTTCCCCAATGACGAGGACATCCTCCGACTTCCTTGGATGTTACAAACTGATAGCCAGAATATAATCCATCTTCATCTCTTTCCAATCTCACAAACCTTTTCTCCCAATCCAACTTTACCCGCAAATATTTTAAAGTTCGTAAAACGGATAGTTTTTCGTATAAAGGCTCAAGTTCTCGGTAGTAGGCCTTAAACATACCACCATCGCAAGAGGAAGCATCCGAAAAATCTGGTGACATATGGAAATCACAGAGAGCATGTGTAAGGCTGGAACACCCAAGGAGAGCATCTACGAGTAAATCCCATGCATCCTTGAGCACGTTAGACCAATTAGATCCAGCCTTTTTTCATGTTTGATAATAGCAATTGAGCATAGACTCACCGACCAGTAGCAACCTTTTGTTTTCAATCGGGATTCGATGTCAATGTCCAGATATATCTTCTTCAGATTGGGCGCTTTCAATAGAAATGGGTAAAAACTATTAGGTAGATAGCCGTATTCTAGAGGTTGATAAAAAGACTCCAGCCTGTCCAGGCGTGGGAGAGCATCGGTGTTAACATCATTTACATAATGGAATCCGCCAGTGCACCAAACGAGACATAATATCATCTGATAGGAAAGATGTCAACGGGAGGGAAGGCACTTCGTCTGGTACGCCATGGCATGCACTACCAGCGGAACGAAGCTTGGTTAAGCAAGTCGATGGGAGTTTGGGAATCCGAATGTCGAATAGAGTAAAATACAAAGACTCCAAATCAGGATGACGATCAAGGAAGGAGATAATAATCACTGAGATATCTTCTGTACAACTGGAAGGTGGTGCAATTCGAGCTCCATCTACTTCAAAGTTCAGACGTCGTAACTTTTTCCAATGAGAGCACTGCATCATATGGAGAATGGATGCCTTGGGAGCCCGGGAAAGACGTAAATCTTATGTTGGGACAATACACAACCATCTGGATAGCCGTCGGAACCGGGTAATGCAGATTGACTTTAGTCAAATTGGTCAAGGACCATGTCTAAGAGCAAAAGTGAGGATGGAAATCAAGCTATAAAACAGAGCGTCTACCGAAGGATTGTCGAGTAGCGCTTTCTCGCCGGAGAACCCCAAATGGCTAAGATCGATAGATAATTCTTCCAAGAAATGAACTTTGGTTGTTAAATAGTCGAGTATGTCAAGAACTGTTTGGGAGGAAATGTATTTCGGCCTCCAAATGAAACATTTTAAAGACGCCATTTTTGACAATGAATTCCTAATCATTGTCAGATCATTATCAGTGACGTCATTCAAAGAACGACGCGTCTCGTATGTCCAACCTGTTGGGCCGGACAAGGTTCGAGGTAAACGAGCGTTTATACCCCCGCCAGCTTCGCATATGAACTTGAGAAACCGGATACCTCTAGCTAATCGAGGTCAGCCACAAAGAGACATCCAAACGTTTTTTCTAAAGAGATCGCAACGAATGTATCAATATTCAAGGTGATCCGGAATAATTAGTTCTTTGAATATGTGACATGTAAGGGCTAGTGAAAGAAGATCTTTTGTTGAGTCGAGTAGATATACAACTTCATCCCAGATGGTGTGTAAAGGTAACCCATTTGGATAGGGCATGCTTAAAGATGTGAATGAAGTGAAAACAGGAGGGACGAAATAGCGCGTGTTACATAAAATGCATCTGCTTGGGCGCTATTATTCGCTTAGGTCAATGGCACTCGCACTTTTTGGGTAGATGTCAATAATTACGATTACTGGCCCCTTTTTTGGCTGTAATATGGTTATTTTGGATCAAATCAACTTCCAAGTCCCAATTCTCAATTTACTGTGTTTATGTCAGTTTTTTTTTTTTAGCTTTTTTGCATCCCTGAGTTTACATAATAACCAGACTTATCATCGCCAACACCACTCCCCGCGCTGCCCGCCTCCCAAAATGCGTTATCCAAAAGGGCTTCCATTGCACACTGCTTGGGAAGAAATTGCGAGCCATTTAAACTCAACTAGCGATCTGCTTTCCTTAGCACTGACTTGTCATATCTTCAAAGAACTAATTATACCCGATCATCTCGAATTTCGACACATCCGCTGTGATATCCGTAGAAATGATGTTTGGAAGTCATTATCAAGTCGACCCCGACCAACGAGATGTATTCTGACTCTTGATTTGATACATGAACCTGGAGAAGGTGTTCGCCTACCTCGATCTTTAGGTTGGGACAAACCAGATCAGACGCTTCATATGACTGTCCCAGTTACCAGTGAAAATATGAAATTTTTCAAGGATGCACTTTCACATATGGCTTGCTTGAAAGTGTTTTCTTGGAAGCAATACAAAGCATCTTTTCCGGAGACCATTGACGTATCTCGCGTGTTGACAAACACGACTCATTGTTTAGAAGCATTGCGTGTCGATTTTCGCTATATGTCATCTTTAAATGACCGCACACAATTTGAAAACCTATCTGTAGGATATTTTATCTCTGTTATCAGTTGTCCTTAATCCTTGTTTTTCTACATTTTATTTAGGTATGGAACCTAACCAATTTGAAGAAGGTAGCAATCCGTCACCCGGGTCCAGCTGCTGTGGAGATGATCGTTCATCTCTGTCCAGATATCGAAGATCTGTATCTGGATCTCTCCCTTACCTCTTTTCTCTATGTGATGCAACATGGCAACTGGAAAAAATTACGACGTTTGAATCTCTCCATTAACTTCGGACCACTCCCCATATTCGTACCAAGAGATCTCGACAATCCCATGATCATTGGCTTATTTTTTGTTCGTAATAACAATATCGAAAGTCTCTACTTGGAACCATGGGGCGTCTCGATGCCTGATTCATTATTCCTACCCAAACTTCGTTCCATAGGCTCGCACCATAACTTCTTGCCGACATCCTGTTTGTCAAGGGATACTTTGTTGGGTTTAGTCCATTGGCAGTGTCCAAGTGGTGATATTGATTTTGAAACTCTTCCAAAGATGAACCGACTGGAATCCTTTTACCTCTCAACCTCCTCATCCTGCGAATCTTTTTTGGCTTCGTTTATACAAAAAGCACATAATTTGAAGAAAATGTACTTGAAGATTGGTAATTATAATGAGATGGACGTAAGTTCAAACATATTTATATGTGATACTGTCACGAAAAATTGTTGTCTAACACTTTAACTCTTTCTGTAAAAGATACCAGAAATCCTTGTCAACTCTTGTCAATGCTCCAAACTTACGCACCTTATTTGGTGGGTTGGTAACCCACCGGTCAATATTCTCCCCGGGAAACCCTCTACAGAGCAGCTTGAAGTATGCAAGAAATTATCCACATTGCCAGCTTTGACATACATCGCTGAACCTGATGCAAAAATATGCGTGAAGTTGTTAAGGGATCAAGATGGGATATATTCTGGATATCAACTTGTAGCATTTGAGGAAGTCGAAGAACATCCCGACCGTTGGAGCGACTTTTTCACTTCAATTTGTTGAAAGAGATTTTCGTTTCGGAATAATGTATTCCTGCAGTCCACGGTAACAAGTCCGTTTTCGCACGAAATTGAAATTTGATTCGATATCATCCTTTTTAAGTAAGATCTTCATAAATACCTTCAACAAGTGTAACCAAGAGAACCAATTTTGGTATTTATTGACATGTACAAACGGAATAACATAATTCTATCGAGAAGCATCAACCCCTTGTTCCCTCAATTTCGAAGCAAATACACAGAGGATAATATTCCTGGACTTTGGTTATTACGTATCATGCAGAATCAATTAACTTTCGACTATCTGTAACGTTTATTCGTTAATCAACATCCTACTTATTTTCGACAAGGGGGACTTTTACTATTTTCGTATTATACAAGGCTCTATCATATCTATACTTGGGTGATGTCGTGGCTGCGGCACCTGTGATTAAAATACTATCATACTCGTTTATTAAATAAATACCTGGTCAATGTTTATACCAACAATATCGGGCCCTTATTTTCTCAAGTATAAGGCGTCGTTCCAAGATCCCATGGACCCCCTACTTCAAAAACATAAATTTAATCGACTGGACATGAATCTAATTTTTTGAAAAAAAGCCAAGCCAATGACGGTGGAAACCCTTTTGCTAACCTACAACTGGGTTAAGGAAATAACTTTTAAAACAAAGTATCATAAAGGGAAGCGAATTAAAGTGACAATGGGGAAACGAAGGAATACGGTTATCTCTGGGACCGGTACCGGTACTAACCAGCGCTTGACCACGTCGAACCTTATATAATTTTTTTAAGCTATATGATAGCTGCAACCCTCACGAAACATGACTTACCCAAAGGGTCTCTCAATACACACCATCTGGGACGAAATTGCATATCTTCTCGACTCAACAAAAGACCTTCTCTCGCTAGCTCTAACTTGTCGTACTTTTAAAGACCTAATCATACCCGACCACATTGAATACCGTCATATTCGCTGTTCTATTCGTAGACAAGATGTTTGGAAACATTTGGAAAGTCGACCTCGACTAACTAGAGGCGTTCGATTTCTTGAGTTGCTAGTTGAATACTCAAACGTTGCACCTTCAAACCTTCTACCTGGAATCTTGGAATCTAGGTATAAAGGCTCGAAGATGAACAAAACATCAGACAACATACTAATAGTACCCAAACGCAGTCGTCGTTCCGAAGTTACCAAAGAGAATTTGGACAGGTTTTTAGGCTCGCTTTCACATATGACTTTATTGAAAGGGTTCATTTGGGTTCATCAATGCATACCCCCCCAAGGAATCGTTGACATATCGTCTGTATTAACAAACACCGCTCATTGTCTGGAAGGGTTATCCTTGATTCGGGAATATTATGATCAATCACAGTATGAAAATCTCTCGGTTAATATTTAATATTCTGTTACTCGTACTCTAATTTTTGAACTGACCTTCCATCTTTCTAGATATGGAAGCTATCCGGTTTGAAAAAAGTCATTCTTGAATATCCGTGCCCTGCGTCCATTCATATGATTCTATATTCTTGCCCGTATATCGAGGATTTATCTCTTTCTAATGTTGACTCTGATTTGTTTCAAGATATAATCCAATATGCTAATTGGAATAATCTACGACGCTTGTCTATCTGCGAAACCTATTCAGAAGAGGGACCTATATTTACAAGAGATTATTTCACCCTCATCACCTCATTCTTTGATCGCCATCCAAATCTAGAAAGCCTAGAAATTCTGGATGTTGGCAGTGCGATGCCCGCTTTGCCATCGTCTTGTCTACCCAAACTTCATTCCATCTGCTCGGACAATAAATGGTTAATCCCAACATTCTTATCAAGAGAAACCATATCTCGTTTTGTGCACTTGGATTGCCCAATAGACAACATTGACCCAGAGAACTTCCCAAAGTTGGACAAGCTGGAGACCTTGAGTTTCGAAGTCCCCACTATCTTACCCAAGTCATTTATTTCATTCTTATCAAAAGCGCCTAATTTGAAGAAATTGAATGTGGATATTTGGAATCCAGAGAAGTTCTATGACGTTGTGAGTGCAGATCATGCATCCCCCGCACAAAGGGAAACACTAACATCTCATCATGATCGTGTTTAAAATTAAGAAAACACAAGAAGAAATGATACAAATGCTCCTTCAATGCCCCAGCTTAACTCACATATTTTGTGATCTTCCAAAGCCTGAAGAAGATGAACTAGATGAACTCTGCAAGAGATTATCCATCTTGCGGCATTTGGACTTCTTGGAGCTCAGCTCTGGGGATAGGGAACTGTATGTAAAGCTGGAAAGGGATGAGAACGGGATGTATTCCGGATATCAGTGGGTATTAGAGGAAATCGGTTGGGTGCCCTGGGGAACATATTTCAATCATCTATTAGATTGATACTTTCAATTATTACATGGCATGTAAACACGTATACTTTTGCATTATCGTTACATAAAGCCAGATCTAGTTAATCTAACATACTCAATGATGCACAGAAAGTAATACTCGTAGACGCTCTTCTCGGGTGTTCCAGCCTTATACATGCTTTCTGTGATTTCCAATTGCCATATCACATGCATACGAATCTCTTTTCGAGGATTCTTCTCCTTGCCTCGAAAGAATTCTTTGATTGGAGCCGACCCTCAACAAGAGGCTTTCTTACGAGAAATTATCTGTCTTACGAACTTTAAAATTACCTGCGGGTTATAAGTTATATGTCGCAAAAATCGAAATCGGTTAATAAACCTTAAGGGGCTTATAAACCTCATAACGCTCTATTTTTGCTCTGATATTGGTCTTATTTTGATCTACTGATGGGCGGTAATGAGTGCCACTCGCCATTTGCTCCAAAGTCCATTCATCGGCTAATCACCAGTATTTGGTCGTTAAGGTGATCATAAAAAAGAGAACAAGGTCTGTGCGCACCGTCCATTCTCTATATAAACTCAAGGCTTGGTCGCTCTTCTTGGGCGAGGGCCCCAGTTCATAAGTGCGTACTTGAGTGCCAAGACGAAGTTGATCAGCTACAAGTCAGCTTTAAATTTATTTCAAAGTACACATGAGCCGTCTAGTAGCTAACTAATTAAAATATTTTCATTAAGTACTACTATGTAATAGTATAAGTCATGTAATTTTTTTTTCTATTAATCACAAAATAATATGATCATGTTCTTTAAACAACTCTTATTGATCTGTGAAATAAGTTTGAAATGTTTTGAAAGCTCTAAAAAGAAGAAAAGCAATAGTAATTAGACAGGCGGTTTATAAATATATAAAATGGTTAATAAACTCATGTTGGGGTTTATCAGGACTTTGACTAGTTAATAAACTGCGTTCGCGTCTTTTAACCTTTTTTGGTTTATTAAGGTTAATAAACCAATTTCGATTTTTGCGACATAACATTGGGTTGGGACCCTGGAAAGAGATGAAGATGGACTATATTCTGACTATTATCATTATGTAACGACCAAGAAAATTCTTTCTATTAGGGGAACTCTTTCTTCGGTTTGTGTGGATTCATACGCTGTTTTTGTCACGATTGCAGATGGCACGAGTCCCCGCAAGGGCATGAAAAACCCTCTGCTTTCTACTTCGCTTTGTTTTGGAGCTTTCGTTCATGTATTATGGTGTTTCATTATTAACATGAATAAATGTCAATTTGCGGGTCCGCCATACTACTGTGAACACTGTTTATACGGTGAATGCAATTGTGCCAATCTTATTGTAAGAGTCATTCGCCTCATACACTGATAATTACAACAGACCGTCTTGCAGTGGTCTGCTATCTTTACTTTCATATCACTTTCAAATACAAATAAAAAAAGGTACAACCTATATACGTTCTGCGAGCTTTTTAATCATCTTCGATAATCTCTCGACCTCAACTTTAGCCAATGGTGCATTCTTATCCAACGTAATAGACTCCGTAAGGGAAGGGAAAGTGGTTGCACCGTATCTATATAGAAAAAAAAGGAGGGTTCAACGAAACTTGTTCGCTTTTTTCTGTGAGATCTGCACTTTTCACATACCCCAATTGTTTACCAGGAGCAACTCCGAAATGCCTGTACCAATTCCGACCGGGCAATCCTTCCTCAGAAATGAATCCAGCTTCAAATGATTTAAGAACCGAATTAACTTTTCGGATCCTTTTGATGGCCTTTTTAACATCACAAGGTATATGATGTCCTGATTCAAATAGACGTGTAGTCATATCTTCCAAGTTCACCTCGATTTCTTCATCTTCACCAAACGTTCCTCGCTTCAAAAAACGACGTATGCGATCCCAAATTGAACGAGCGAAACGTTTTTTATGCCATCGTTTAAGACTTTTGATTAAAGCTTTTACAGCACCTTCTTTTTCTTTGTCTAATTTCTTGGTGGCGTCGTACAAATGGGATATGGCTTTGTGGAGTGGTGATAGATCCACAGCGATGTTTAGTTCTTTTGCGGCAGTCGCTACTCTGATTGTTATTGTTAGCAATTTCTAAACATTTCTTATGTTTCAAAAAAAACTTACTTCTCAGTGTATGTAGTTAATTCAAGCGTATAATGAGTTGTATTTATGGGGAGGACGATGGCGTCAGCTAAACGGAGGACTTCCAGACCCAAGTACTTTGACATGGCGTTCTAGAAATAGGTTAGTTCGGGGCTCATTGGACTTCGTTTACACGTGTTAACATACGAAACGACCATATTTAGGATCAAGAAACCTTTCCACAAAGGGTATAGAGTCATACACAGAATGCTATTACGCGATTCGTCAGTTTGTCGATTCAGGCAAACGCAAATAGGAAAAAAAACCCTCTCACATAATGGTAAACCGCGTCTCCAGGTGCAGAATCGAAACCGGATGTAGTGGAAGCAATCTATTCAGGGAGTTCAATGAAAAGAACAATCGAAAAGATTGAAAGTAGATGGGCTAACCCCTATCCTTTGCAAAAAAGTAACGAAGTCACTACCAGAACCCAACGGTGCGACAGACTTGAGATCGTCTGTTAAAGGTTCTTCGGTTATATTGGTACCTGGTAAGAGGTATGGTCCCACATCGCGTTGCGAGTCCCATATGGTCGCATTGGGTCGGGAAGGGTGTGGAAGATCTTGCGCAATCTGACGTAAAAAGTGGGACAAAGACGGAGAAGCTCCTGCACCCCATCTCGAACCGCCTACACTACCGTCTGACAAAATTCAAAACGTGTCATTTAACCAAAAAAGCAAAACAAAACAACACGATTGACATACCAACATTTACATACGCAACCACATTCTTACCAATCCATTCAGCAAAATCTTCACCCCATTCCGTGCTTCCAATGATCCCATACTCCTCCGCATCCCAACTTGCGAGAATGATAGTTCGTAAAGGTTTCCATCCTTTTTTATAAAGTGTACCAAAACCTCGAATAATTTCGTCCATTACTGCAGAACCCGAAGAAGGGTCTACAGCTCCGAGACCCCATGCGTCACGATGATTACCGAAAACGATGACTTCGTCTGTCATATGTCCTGGAATGACAGCCATGGAATTCCAGATGGGCTTGACTTCCCTTTGGACTAGTAAGCCAATGTCAGTGCAACACCCAGAACCGGCAGTGGAGGTATACTAACCTTTGTTGACAAGTCGAAGGCGGACTATCGCAGTTTCATTCAATTGCGAAAAAAGGTATTGAGTGTTCTTCCAACTCAAAGGTAAGCTAGGTATAGCTGGCACGCCGACGTCTAATATGTATAAGTAACGCATAAATCATTGGTAGTAAGGATGCGAAAGTTGGCTGACCTTCTACTCGCGTGCTATTTTTATACGAAGGGACACCAGGGGTGGTAGGATCTCCAGGGTAAAGCGTTAGGTATTGTACTGAGCCGCGTTGAATCGCCGTCGGGTTACGAGCAGGACCGTTTGGATAAGGTAAGAAACCATTCTCGACAGTCACCCCACCATCGTCTCGAATATCGGAATATATAAGAACGCCTGCTGCACCACGACTTTGCGCGTTTTGCACCTAATAGATATCAATCAACAAAAGAACCAAGCCTTAACATTAGTATAAAAATCACCTTCAAACTACGCATATTCGTTCCATATCGAGTAAGCAAGATTTTACCACTAACATTGACGCCACGTTCTTCAAGGTCTTCAAAGTCCTCGAGATTTCCATAGTTGGCATAGACAAGTTCTCCAGTGACATCGCCGTCAGCACTGAAACCGTGATATGGGTGAACGACGGAACAGATGCGATAGGAGTCCTCATCAATAGGATCACAAACTTCTTTTAGATCCGCCGTCCAGATAACATTGCCTGTTTCATCTACAATTTGAAGACCTTGTTCTTGTGGAGTATCCAATAAAGAATAGTAGGTATCGATCCATGCTTTTGGAGTGTCTTTCGAGGAAAAGTCGTAGATAGCACCCTGAGATTGGGTAGAACCAGCCTCGTAAATCAGATCCTCGGGTGAATAGGAAAGACCAAAACTATTATAAAAACTTTCAAGCACGACTTTAGCGGTAACGAGATCCTGATCGGAGCCAGCTACGTGAGCATCTTTCGCGTATTTATGGAGCGCAGCACGAACGCCTTCTGGGGTTGGTCCTTCTCTATAAACAGGAAAGGATGAGAAAACGGTCCAAAATATCATTAGAAATAAAATCAGACAAGAATATCTTTTCAGCGCGTTTTCCATTCAGAATTGGATGTTTTGGTTTGGAAAACAGTTGAACATCCTTGGATGAGATCCACGGGAAACACGAGAAGATCAGATATGCTAATCCAAACCCGGCAACCACGCGCCGGACTTTGGAGAATGTGCTGGATCGCACATGAGATTTGAAAGCAGGTGAAGCTACTGGTAGAACAAGATGTTTCTCCTTATCAGCCTTGGCCTCCATGACCGTAAGAGATAAGCGTAGAAGCAAGCGGCGTAAGCTTCCCCGGCGGACTTAAAGTAAATCACCTGCAAATTTGACACTAAAGAATAATTACGTAATTTCACGACCTTGTACACTTCCGAATCGGCTGGGAAAACGCCGAAGAAAATTCATTATTTTAGATATAATAGGAACCAAGGATTAAAAATCCCTTTGAAACGGTTGAACTCACGCATATAATATATTCACAGTCCAACTATCCCCAAGTTCGCTAGCATATTTACAACGAATATATTTCTTTCACGATCTACTATGGATACAGAACAACCAAAATAAATAATTCTCTTCATATGCAACCTCAAACTAACACACGTCTGATGATCAGTTCATTGTTAACACAATTTATACCTATATGAATTTCTCACCCAATCTATCAAACATCCTCGAGCTCAATAAATGTACTTGGCACCCCACGTTCACGAGGCAAAACTTCCATGGGATAAGTCGCTTGAATTGTATCCGTTTGAGGGTTGGGTTCCTTCCGTGGGGCGGCGAAGGAGATTGTGGTAGAAGTATGAATAAACCCGTTCGTGTGAGTAACGTTCATTGCTCCCACTTCTTTGAGGTTCAGCAGTATGCGCGGGGGCTAATTTTGAAAAACATGATCATATTTAGAAGCTTGTACGTTCTTATGATAAGACTATATGAACATACGATAATGCCTAAACATGAGACGATATAACTATTGTTTGCATAGTGGTAAGATTTATATAAAATTTCAATTGAAGGTATTACTTACTATTCTAAAGGAAGTGCCTGAGGATCCTCTTGTTTCACAAGTACAGCAGTAGCTAAAAAGAATACTGCCAGTAAAGATAAGTGTTACACCATCCTACTTTTCAAAATAAAATGAAAACCGTACCAAAAAAGAAAAAGTATGACCATAAACCATCCCTTAAGAAAACCATATATAAGTGATTGGTGCCTCTGCCAACTTTCCAAGCTTCTACTTGAAGGTAGATAAATCGTCCCAACACCATAGCAAATAATAGTGTTTGAAAGATCACTTCGGTAAGCCTGTAACATATCGAGTGAATCAGGCTGCACAAGAGTCACCAAGACATAATGACTTACAAAACGGCTGACTCGAATTTTGGAATCGTAGAGGTAACACACTCGTCAATGATACCAGGGAAAAGCTCCGCAAGGATTGTCGTCCGTTGAGATTGATATTCTGTTCCCGTCAAAATAGCAAAAACGAGATTGATTATAGAGACTATGGTATATATTACCCCCATTGAATAGAGAACGATCTTGCTTCTCGTGTAAAATGCATAGACTAGGTGGTTTTGCGTCAATGTCAATTGTAATGAGAGACTTTAAAAAAGTGGGTACTTCGGAAAATGAAGAAGATATCCACGATTATAATGATAATTGGAGTCAAAATGCTGGTGACCCATAATAACCCTCCGCATAGATTGTGCGTAGTGTTGAAAACCCCTATCGCAATCGCCATATCTACTCTAAACAGTAATTCGTGAGAGGTGTCGATCTTTCTGGACAGTTGAAAAGCTCGACATACGTCTGACTCATCAGTGGTAAATATCGCATTAAACCATACAGGACGCTGACAAGATTCAGGGGTTTTCTAGTAACACAATTGATACGTAATATGTATAACCAAATAAGCAGACATACTGCCAAATGAGTTCGATCTAAGCGTGCGATGAATAAGCGTTGGCTGGGACTTTAATGCGTGAAACGTGATGAATACCTCTTTGTCTAAATTGAGAAGTACATCCCAGTATATAAGGGCGACAGCTGATGCTGTAAAAGATAGTCGGGATAAGCGAGCGGTCAACTTTGATGAAAGGCCACGTACCCAGATTAAGATTGCCTGGAAACGTAGATATAGCAAGCTCAGCTACAATACCGGGTGGAAAATCAGCAAGACTAGACATGGCGTGAGGGAGGTCAAAAGCTCACTTTTGAAATTGGTATTCCTGGCCTATTTATGTTGGTGTGCTTTTGCGTACTGAAGAATTGATCAACCGACACCTGAGGTTTTATTTTTAGTCACCTAATCATTACCCAGAGGCTCTCCGTTCTCGCAAAGAAACCAAGCCCAATTTAGCCTGCAATGATGCGTTCCCGTGGTCTATAGCCTTGTACGGTTCTTTCAATGGGAACAATGCAAAAGGAAAACATCCGTAAGGACTTTTCCCAGAATCTTCAAGATCTCGATATCTCATCTTCGCCACGATAGTTAGCAAAGATTCAGACGCTTCATTCTAAAAATACCTGTCGTTTCTTCCTGTAGAGTACTTTGAATATCAAACCACCTGGAACTATCGTTTATGTGAGCCAAAGGCCTTATTATAAGAAGTGTCAAGTGTCGACTGACCTCAATTTCGCCCACAAAATATTCACATCACGATTTTCTTGATTTCTCATCAACTACTTCCGTGATCCAGTTGAAATCAATCCCACCGATTTGGGACATAACCGTCATGTTTAATTTCTCATGAAGACCATACATCAATCAGAAATCATCTTTAAAAATAGAATTGCTTGTATCTACCTCGGTGGGGAGAACGAACAAACTTCACACAGTAATTTTTTATATCATCCATCAAGGACGCTCTGTAAATTCTTTGGACTCATTAGTATTTATTTAGAAGTATATGCCGCAAGCCTACATGATTCCTGGTCGGGGCTGCATGAGCATCAGCGTAATAGGCTATAAAAATATGTAGATTTTGGACTGGAGCCTTCGGACATCGGACCGACTTCACTGTGAAGTGAAAACTGGAAATTGTAAAGAGAGTTTATAAACGTTTCTCAAATGTCAAAATCATTGCTTAAGAACTTACTTGGTTCTTTAGACGGAAGGACAACCACATAGACTTGACACCCCAGCGACTAATTGTCAGTTCCCTGACATTACCTCGGATAAATTGACCTCCCGTTCCCCGTGTGGGCTGAATCTTGGTTCCTGATAGATGCGCATTGACAGAAGAAGAAAAAGACGGTTGCTATACACGAAGGTTACATAATACCTTTTTGATAAGGGATCATGGAATTATTTTAAGGACTTAAGATCCGGGTATTCGAGTTAGAAACTATCACTTTTAATATGTGATGCACGGACACGTGAGGGTCCTAATAAGTTTGAAAGGTCTGTGAATCTAATGATGGTAGTAGTAAAGCTACAGGAGGTGAGAACGGGTCATACTTGCACTGAGATAATGTTGGTCGTGGATTCAATCTGTCAGTTTATGACCCCTGACGAATCTCGCTTAAAAAGTCTTTCGCAAATCGCAATGGAGTGTAAACTGATATGATATGAGCTCTGTTTGCTACTGGAGGGCGAAACATCCTAGATGAAAGTCTGAAGTGTACACGTGTGCGTTATAAAATGATCGTGATAAAATTGAAAGGCTTAATGAGTGTCGTCCTTCGGTCTCGAACGTCGCAAAAAGTTCCCAGATTTCACCTCTTCAAAGTTCAAGCGGTGGGAACTGAGCATCATTATTAATCTAGCGATAAAAAAAGCCTTGTTCACGATTAACCATAGTTGAAGGTAAAAAGTGAAAGGACGTGGTACGTAACGCTACGGTCACAGTCTGATCAACGCGGCCGAATTGAATTTCAGCCAACTTGCACTGCGAGTATACTTATACGACGAAACAGCGACAGGCAGAGTTAATGTTTGGTGTATGTTCAACTCGGAGAACAGGTAACGGCGTCTCCATTGCCAGTACCAGCTTTTCCGCTTTCGCCAACATCGCCATCTCCATCATCGTCCGCATATCCATAATCTCACCGGGTTAAGTCACTTCTTAACAAGAGACCACTTCCGCAACGTAGTTTTTCTCTCCACCTACCCGTCTTCTCGAGACTTTTATGGTCATTCTCCAAATGCCGCTCCTTCAGCCCTTGGTACTGGTTTCGAACTCCACAGACACACCCTTGAAACGAGCTCACTTCATACTTCCTCCAATGTCGACTGTTTATCCTATTCTCTAATGCAATTCTCTGCAAACACAAATCAAAGAGAAAAGAAATGCAATACTGAGTTGAAGGAAGCCGAAAGGAGACGAAAAACCGTTCTGCAGCTCAAGCGGTACTAGCACGAATAAGAAGACAAGGAAGAGGTTTGGTGGAGTGTGGATAAAGTTGAAACATTGTGATAGGAATGTTGTTTCAGGAAAGAGGAATCCGCCAATCCAGTTGTTTCTACGGTATTACGGGAACCGTCATCTCATCCGCACTGCCAAACGTTTGTTAACGTGTTGCTTTGCAGCATCCATCATGATCAATATCAACTACTACCGCATGCAACTTCATCCCTTGTTACTATATTTTCGACCTTCCACAAGCTGGTCCTTCGAGAATGTGATTTCACTCACTTGGTGAGTTCGCTTATACGCGATCCCATTGTTTTTTATTCCCAGTTTTGATGTTTATTAATGAACTCATTCCTCTTCCTTTAGCTTTAGAAACTGAAATCAATTCTTCATGTACCACTTGCTACCCCATTCCCTCTTATTATTCTCCGTAGCCTCTGGCATGAGACTTCCGGCATTGAAACCAACAAGGGTATATATCACTAATGTAAGTTATTACACAAGAACTATCTCTCGTGATGGATGATAATTTGCGGAGCTCATATGTCCATTTAGTATCTACGGTCCGGTATCTCAAATCTTTTAAAATGCTTTAAAGGAAAAAGGTGTCGGATATGCTGTCTCTGCAATAGGAACTGCTTGATCGTTGTCCGATAATGCGTCCCAACCTCATACGCCTATCCAAACAGAACATCATACCTTTGTCGTTAAACTTGAATCCGTCGTCGTTGTTGCTGTCACTCGGACTACACGACTGTTCGTTAAAACAAGTATCACCGGAAACACTATGTTTATTGCATCTTATATCCATCTCTTCTTATACTATCAATTAGCTCAAACCACTCGTATTTTGTCATCACGCAACATCTATGTCGGACATAATTGCATTAGTGCAATTGGAACCGTCGCACTTGCACTCATGAAGATTACCTTGATATCATTCCTCCTGCATCCTCACCTGGTTGTTACAACCGCATCTCCATCCGCAATATCCGCGCAGCAATCAGCGCCTTCGTATCCACCATACCGCTTTAATGCTCCTACCACTATTCCATAATGCATAACCCTTCAGTCTTCACCGGTTAAGAAAGGTCCGCGGAATCTAGCACTACCACCCAACGTCCAATGTTGGCTTCACACCCATCTGATGATATACTCTAAATCGCACATTGCACCATATATCCAAAGCGAAAGGAGAGTGGCTGGTGTGGTTGGTTAATTACCGCTTAGTCTGTTGTCAACGCCTTTGACTGCAACTCCGGCGTCTGCATCTACACAACATGTTCACGCAGTACAGTAAACAGTCCTAACGCCATCTGTCATTTCGTCCGCTTCTTTTGCGCCTTTTCTTCCTACGAGGCAATGTCGACATTGATTGAAAGTGCGGATACTGTTCCGATCATCACGCCATGGGCTCAAGGCGAAATAGCAATATATCATCCATTCTTCACCTGCACTAAGGGAGGACGAGGACAAGCGTTAGTCACGTATTAACCATGGAGAGGTCTATCTATCTCTGAGTCGTATTATCCCGTTCAACAACCTAGTGCAATGCGTTAATTCCCTGCCGCGCCCCTCCTCCTTTGGAAGGAATAGGGTGGTTTATAGTCCAAGCCGCCGGTTGTCCAGAAGCTTAACATTCTCCGTCCAGTTCCAATATCTTCGTACAGAACATCACCCTAAACAAACACCTGTTGGGCGACTATTCCTCTCCGGTACATCACTAACATCTGCTGGTGCCATCACGCTCATACAGTTCCCACCTTGAGCATAAGCGCATCTCGACATCAACTTGACATTGAATCCTGCGCTGGATCATGTAGGGGTCGTAGTGCTCAGTGTCGACATTAAGGACTTTGTCGGCAATGAGGAGACGGCGAGACTCTGTCATGAGTTTCAGATTACGGAGCTGCTCGTGCGACTGGCGATGTTGATGAAAAGGTGTGACGGTGGTAATATGATAGAGTTCTGAGTTTGATACTACACGTGCGGAGGATATATGGAGCATGGTCGAGGAGAATACGCTGGCTAAGAGTCGGTGGGTAATGCGGACCCGGGACCATGCTTCCTGGAAGAGTATCAAAGTAAGCAGGATACGTTTTATAACATGCTCGACTTTTTTTTGATTATTCCTCTTAGTCTGATGCAAGTGCTGATGTCTTCGTTCGAGTGGTGGGATGTAAACTGCAACCAGAAGCGGTTTTGGAACAGTTGCGATCCAATTAAGGGATAACTGTTTCGCACGACAGTGACGATTTCCTCTACGATAAAACCACGCAGGTGCGGAAAATGTAATGTGTTCAAATTGGTGTTTCCTATCACTTTCATTCAATCCACAACAACAAATCCTGATCTTGGCATCCGGAAGAGAAGACAGAAAATATGCTTGTTTTGAATGGCGATCTGAGTATTCTAATAAGGGATGTTAAGGTCATTCTAGTCTCAGGTAGGTTGTTCGTATTGTATTGTTTGGTGAATCCCGTTGGGCTCAATTTGATGCAGGCACGCCGTCGAGGTCTCGATGAAGCTGTGCCGCTTCTGCGACTTCGGTCAACACTCTGGACTAGAGAATGAGGACGTTGATTGGGAAGGACTTTTCAAGAACCCAGCTGATGAAGAATCACCAAAGCTAGATAAGGACAAAGGCGAAGCCCCGCCAGAGTTTCAAGAATCTTCATTGGCTTTGCCAAAAGCAACTATGGACTATAATCTCTCTGTTCCCGATTCCAACGATGCATGTGAGGAAGAGAAGTTGCGCAGACCTGGGCCCGAAGAGGAATTGCTAAAAATACAAGAGCAGGGTGTAGAAGTAGTATCGCTGGTTCTAATGGACTATATCCATGTTGTTCTAAGTACCAGGCTCTATTGGAGAAAAAAGAGATCTTCCGTAAAGGCCAAGCCCTGTTAAGCGAGACGGAGATGGATAGTGGGTGAAAATTTACGGTAGGGTGCATGTACCTATTTCATTTGTTATCGTCCGACCGTTCTTTTCATAGCTCCTGGAAGAAGCAGGGCACCTGCCTTGCCCGACAACTGTTGGAGCCGGAGACGGTTTACGGTGAGCATCATCTGATGATTGAGGGAGAAACCGATGTCAATTCAGTACCGATAGCGTTGTAGCAGAATCATACACTCCGCGGCTCCTAAGTTCTCCTACGTTGCTCAGCCCAAGAACGTACCTTGTACGGAGGCAGTGGAGCGGTTTGGATGTGCCCCACACGAGTAGACCTCCCTCAATCTACTGTTACCTATTCTCAATGAAGAAGTTTGATAGGATGCTTTAATCATTTATATCTCAATATTCTCTACAACCAGCAAGACATACAGGCTAGTGTAGCTAACTGAAGTAGCTGCATCATTCTTGGGATGCTTCTTCATACTCTAAATTCATAGGACAATCTTTATTATGTTGAACTTTATAATTAAGGATGTTATTTCATCATAGTTTATTACTTGCTTTCTTTTGATGGGAGAGTCTCACGTTAAACGCACGTCGCACGACGCAAGGTCAAATGTTGCTTCCCACGTGGCAGGCATCCAAAGTTTCGGGAATGTCCGATACCAGAACCGTTAAACAATAACTCTTTCTTTCCCTATCTTCCATCCTTATTGAGACGTTCGGATATCGATACTTTAAGCCAAGGGTTTAATCAATCCGGATTGTAATAGTGACCCGCTTTGGATGGCTCCTCGAAAGGCAACAACAGATAGCGCTCCTGCAATGGAACCGACTCGGAGGTCTTCTCGAATAGCTGAGAAACCAAAGCCTATAGTAGAGAAAAAGCCAGCTGCAAAACCCCGAGCTAAAGCTGCTGCTGGTGCTAGTAAAAAGCGTGAGGCGGAGGAGAATGCAGAAAATGATGATGAAGATGGCGTCAATACGAAAAGACAAAACAAAAAGGTGCATACGTATTTAGACCATTAACTGAAATATGCTAATATGAATCGTATCATTTCTTTATGCATATAACAAAATAGGCGAAGCCTGACACTCCACCTAAAGAAGAACCATCTGAAAATGGAGAAGAACAAGACGAATTAGCAGATGATAAGGATGACGACGTTCCTGAGGCACCGAAACCTATAGGATTGGGTGATAGTTTACCATCCATTACTCTCAAGAATGAAAAAGATGAAGATGTCGATGTAGCTCAATTAGCTACTGAGAAGGGCGTAGTCTTCTTTCTTATTCCAAAGGCAGATACTCGTCAGTCATTCTCGGATTTTTCATTTTTATTCACAAACTATTCTCCATCTCTGACTGTCAAGCTCGCTATATGCGAAAGGCTACATGGAGAGATATTTTTTATTCTATTTCTTTCATTTTTTCCCCGAGATATTTTGCTTAATCTGTGGTACTCGTAACAGCGGGTTGTACACAACAGGCTTGCGGATTCCGTGACATCTATAAAGACTTTGAGGAATTCAACGTGGATGTATATTGTGTTTCGGCTGACACACCTTCCGCAATATCTAAATGGCAGTCAAAGGTAGGTTTCTGCCAGATTCGTTTTTTTTACGATCCGTCCCTAATCATACCTGTAGAAATCCCTGCCATATTCACTCTTATCGGATCGGGAGCGAAAGTTAATCAGTATTCTTGGTGCTGCAGAGAATAATAAAACTAAGCGAAGTCATTTTATTTTCGAGAAAGGAGGGAAATTAGTGGACAGGAAGATTCCGGTCAAACCAGTCGATAGGTTCGTTAATATCACCCCTACATATCCTACCTTGGGCTCATTATGATGATACCCCAGCCCTAAATTGGCTCTTGAGTTCATCAAACAAAATATCAAGAAAGAAGCTTGACTGTATGAATTTCCCTACTTTGCTCTCCCTTTTCGTATTTCTACTGATAATGCAACCGTATAGGTTTTGTTTACGTTTATGTCTTTTATCACGCTGTCGCTTTGTTCCTGTTATCTCTTGTTGTAATTGTGATACTATTAATTGTATTATATACCTACAGGGGATTTGATTGTTACAAGAGGTGCATTTGTACTACCTGTTTGGTGGTACTCAGTCTTGCTCTCATCTCGTCGAACAGACCTGATTCAATTGAACTATCCGAATGAGTGGCTGGCACGTTATAAACATAGAATATACTGTTTGCGATGGAAGACATTGAGTTTTACCGAAACGACGATCCATAGAAACCTTGAGCCTTGAGGATCCTACAATAGTCCTTTTGAGCATCCTTTACTTGATTATCATGGAATGCTCTCATTTTGCAGGGGGACCGAAATATCACATGTAGTAAAATGGGATGTGTCTTATATGCTTGACTCCTCTAGCTCACGTATTATACCCATTGATGATCGCTCATAACATACAGTATGATTGTTTCCAGAAATAGGGACATTCAGTTAGTTCAGGATGGACTAAGGAATTCTGTACACAAAGAGTTGGGGGGAAGGGGTAAATTCAAGTGGTTTGGGGTATTGTGATTTCTCTTCAAATTTTGAAATCAAAGTTCTAGGCTAATGTGTGCCCTCGGCTTCTTAAGCTCCAACTTTGTCCTATTTTTATTCGACTCAGCCTTTTCGTGTTCATGGACGACCACGGGCATCTATGCAACAGTTTACAACGTGTTATTAAATAACAACCTAGGTCTCCCAAATATTATTTTTGTCCACCTACTACACCCCCACTTGAGTTTCGTACAAAAATCGTACGTACTCGTTTTAAGGAGTCTGATTGGCTGTTAGGGTAATTTTAGCGCTCTAATTCAGATCTATTCAGTTTTTGAATAGAAAATCGCAAGTACAATTTTCGTACGAAGTTCGAATGGTGGTGTACCATAGTCAAACATTCTTCCGCTAATGGTTCATGCTCAAGCTTGAGGACGTGTGTATGTAAGACGACACATGTCCGAATCCATTCAAGTGCGCGTCGATGGTCACGTTCATCATCAATCTGTTGGCGCAAGCCTCTAAGAGATGAAAAACGGCCCTTGAGATAACCAACTGCATGCTCAGACTTGACCCGTATCTATAACTATATTAAAGGATAAATTTATTTATAAAAAAATACTTACTCGAGAAACCCAATAATTGAAATCTTTATTCTCTCTCAGGTTAGAGTATGGCTGCTTATATGGTGAGATGCTCCATACTTGTAGTGGATATGCGGTGTCAGCCCAGATCCATTCACCATTTTTAAAGAGCTCCTGATGCTCACGATAGGTCCGGGTACTTTGAAATGCAGTTGAGTCATGTGTACTACCACAGTATCCCACACAGTAGTCGATGATACAAAAGTTGGATAAAGTAATAAGCTAAAAAAATTAGATGATGATGAAGTGATAAATAAACCCTTACTTGAACATTCAATGAATAGTTGCTTTTGCAATCAAAATAGGCTTCTCCATGAAACCCAGGCTTCTCAGCAAGCGGGACAAGGGTTCCATCAACGAAACAGTAACCATCCCTCCATGCCTCACATGTCAACTGAGCAACCGTCATCTTCGACTCTTCCTTCTCTGCTAGTGTTGGCCAACAAATCACTTCATCATGGTGCTTTAAAACTGCAACTATCACACACCTTGTTGCTTGAACAACACTACCGGCACACACACCTGCCCACTGTGCGAGTGCATCAACGGATGCTGCATTTCCGAAGTGGCCAAAGTGAAATAATGTTATTGCAAGTTGAGATTGGACAGGTAGTTGAGGCCGTGTACCAGTTGAAATAAATATAGGATCGTTTTGTATCCAAAGTAGTAACTTGTCGAATGTTGTTGGAGAAACACGAAGATTTGCACGAAAGCGTTTGCAGTCATCTGATTTGAACTTCTCGAGAACCAAAAATAATTGTGAATTTTTGTGGACTGTATTTGGGAAGAGAGCGTGTGTTTGGAGGAGATGGTTCTTGAGCTGTATCAGAGTGTGCATACGTTGAAGTGTGTGGAAGTCTTCATCCATAGATGAATTGCTAGCTTCACTTGATATCTCCAAATTAGAATCCATTGAAAGACTTGAAAGGCTTGAACGTGATGAAAGAGAGCTCATGCTCATGTTGTCGTCTGAGAAGGAACATATGCTCATTGCATCGGAATGCTCTAAGCTACCGGATGAGGATTCTTCATCATCAAACCCCTCTTCGATGTTTTGAAGCTCGCGCATGAGATAGTGTTGCCTTTCAAGCTGCAAGTCAACAAATTGTAGAAGCTCTTGTTGTATGGAGGGTCTATCAGGCATAATTAAGGTTAATGAATCACTGAACATGTAACGTGATAAAACAAATCATGTATAAGCATTAACTAGGTTATCATTCAATGTACAGTTTCGGTATATGAGTTATGAGTGGAATTGCCGAAGGGGGGGGGGGTTCACGTTGATTGAACTCCATACAAACTTTTAGCTAACTCCGGCACAACTCTTAATTTGCCGATGGAGTTCAGAAAGGAGTTATAGTTGGAATTCCGCTGGAATTTGGTCCGAGTTTTGTAGCGTGAAACCCCCTATTCACTGCCAAGATCAAGAAACCGGCGGATCATGGGGCTAAATCGAGTTCGAGTCTTTTTATTATATCAGCAAGAACGACACAACACGTATTATTTCACAGAGAGAATTTATGAAAAGATCGGATTTTTGCTTATTGAAACGCCTTCGATACAAGTTCAATGGTCGTTGTTTGGTCGTTGTCAACTACATATGCTGTGGGCGTCGGCTTGTATGTCGCGTGCGTGTGTTCGTTCGTTCTGGTGCTTTGATGTACAATCGATGACGGATGTAACGTGAACCATCAATCTGATACGTGAATTACTTACTGTTACAACAAAACGGGGTCCTCCTGAGCCCCTTTAGCGATACTGACAACGTAACTGGGTAAGTCACTGATAAGTTTTAGTTTCTGAACAATGTTTGCAGATAATTAACGTTGCTGGGACAGGAAGGGTTACAGTAACGGCAAATTTTAAAAGCTTTGTCAGTTGGTCACCCTGTGAGCTTTATCTCGTAGGCTAACGTGTCTGTCCTGAATAATCGGCAGGAAATGGTTCCGGAATAGTACGTATTATTTGCAGGACAGTACATTAGAGATTATAGTAGTTTCGCTACCTTGTTCTGCCATATTCCAAAAGATTTAACAACAAGGATAGCGTTTGGAAGCTCTGAACCACCAACAAATGACGCATGTCGAACTGAAGTAGTGCTCCCAAGTGTTTCCATTCCAAATAATTATCTGGTCAAACCAATGTCGGCTCCGGAGTCACCGTTTGGCCAACATACCAATTATTTCTGATTGGATTTCTTCCCCTTTCATATTAATGAAATTCGTATAGCAGCTTTTGTGTCAATCCTTTCGTTGGTGTCGATCAAACGAATGTCGCGACTGCCCCAAATCTTTCTCCTACACTGCGGTATTCGATTTCTCATCGATATCTTTCTCTGTCGAGGTTATTGACCAACTCCTGCAAGCTAAATCTATACGCTAAGTTGACTATCTAAGTTGAAGAACCCGCTCTGCAACATCTCAATCTCCTTACTTTCCCTACCAATCATTAATCTGTCAAGTTAAGAGTCAGTGCCTTCTGTAGAAAAAACGGGTTTTTGGATATCACTTTACATGGCGTGAGTTTACCCGTAACCTGAAGCATCATTTTTAAGCCGTACGAACCCCTCTTCTTAAAACTCAATCATCCTTAGATTATTTGTTTGTTAAAGTGTGGTCATCAAAGTAAGGTAAGTTGAACGCTCCAATTCATTGGATCGGCAAGCCTCATGGACATCTGGGATAACGTCTGCATACTCCTGGTTGGTCAGACGTCTCTCTTTATTGATGACTTACCAGTTACGAATCAGTGGCAAGAAAAATCCGATTCTTTCTGGAGCATTTCACAATCGAATTTCCGACTCGACAACTAGCTTTATAGGCACTAAAATACACCATTAGCAGTTCGTCTTCTATTTCTCCCACTGTTATCCCTTCAGTATTCGTTGCCTTTGTACCTGAAATCAAACAGACCTCGTCACGACAAACGGCAAGGCTTGAAACTGGTTGATTCCGATAAACATGTGCAATGTGAACGCGGCTTGCAAACCTTATTAGGCCATGACCTCAGCAGTGAGCACGTCACTTCCTATGCATAGAGTTCGTTAAGCCATCATAATTTCACCCTGATTAGAATAGGGTCCGAATATCGACGTAATCAAACTGGGAAGATGATTTAGACAGGTGGATGTCCTCTGTCAAACATTTTTCATGCGTACCTTTATTCTTGACCCTTTTACATTCCGCTTTTCTAATTGGAAGGCATTATAGTGGTCACGAACGACATGTAGACAGCCGATTCCCGAAAGTACTACTAATTAAAGTCTCGCAAGTTGTGAAATGACTAAAGTGCGCTCAGTAGAAGATGGTTTTACAAATGCTGAAATAAAATTTCCTACGGATCGGATAGCCTCTGATAGAACTTCACAGAAGGTCTCCGAGTCCGGGTGATTCTTAAGACTCATTGACACCGAAGAAGTTAACCTGCCGTCGCGCTGATGGTTGTTTATAGGTGGTATTTATATCCGTCGTTGTAATTTTCGGATACCAATGATTATCGTTATGTGATATTCAGCGGCGTCAAAGTTGACAGCTGCAGTAGTGGAGCATCTGACATTGGCAATTGAATCTGAATAACTCTTGCAACATGGTCGCTCCTTCGACTCGCCTATTGTCTATGTGATGGTAAAACGTAAAAAGACAATTCTAATTATGGTTACCGGATACTTGACATGAGAAACAAGTGCCGAAAGTACAGTTAGGAAGACCTTCTAAATTCTAACTCATCCGCGCACTACGTACCGATCTATTACTACTTCCTGCTTATGTATCACATCTAGTAGACATGGCCGTTGGCTGCATGAGTTCATTACAATGATTGACCCCACACTACGACGTTTATATGTTATTGTGGTTTGTGAAAAAATGAGAGTATTGAAAAGGAAACATAATGCATAATCGGTCAGGGCGGGATGCTTTCGACGATTTATGAATGTACCTTTCATACGGTTGTTAAATGAATAAATCAATTTTAAAGAAAATATCACAGTAACATGTTATTAAACTGACGGTCAAAGGATAAAGATCCTTTGCCCGGCGCCTCAGGGTTTATTCGATATGGCGGTGTGTATGTAATCAAGTAGTGACTAGCGTCGTTGTACTCCAATACATGTTTGAACATCCCATGTGACAACCAAAGGTATCAATATAAAGAATTGAGGAAATAATCTCCCCAAGGCGGAAGGTCCCATTCAACTGTCTCTAACGGTGCCCAATGGTATCCACAATACATCTTGTCCTCGTCCCAATCTATCTCCGCATACATTTGTGTATCCCCAGATCTAAACTGCAAGAGGTCCAGACATTTCAAGACGGAAAATCTTCTGCAGAGTTCATCTAGTTCATCATCTTCAGGTTTTGGAAGGTCCCAAAATATATAAACTAGGCTGGGGCATTGAAGGAGTATTTGTATCATTTCTTCTCATGTTTTCTTGATTTTGAACAAAGTAAGATGTCAGTGTTTCTTTTTTGGTGGGGTGAATGACCTGCACTCACAAGGTCATAGAACCTCTCTGGATTCTGGATGTTCAGATTTATCTTCTTCAATTTAGGTGCTTTTAATAAGAATGGAAGAAATGACTTGGGTGGGGTAGCGGAAATATTAAGATCCAAGGTCTCCAGTTTGTCCAACTGTGGGAGATTATTTGCATCGATGTTGTCTATTGGGCAATCCCAGTGCACTAAACGAGATATAATTTCATTGGACAAGAATGATGTCAATAGAGTTTCATTGTCAAACCAGGTGGTGTAAAGCTTGGGTAGACAAGATGATGGCAGAGTGGGTATCACACTCATGATACCTACAATCGCTAGACTTTCTAGATTCAGATGACGATCAAAGAATGAAGTAACGGTGGTGGAAGGATCTCCTGTGAGTATAGGTCCTTCTGAGCAGACGTCGCGGATAGACAGATATCGTAGATTTTTCCAATTGGCATATTGCATCATATCGCGAAACAAGTCAGGGTCAACTCTAGAAAGATATAATTTTTCGATATACGGGCAGGAATATAGAACCATCTGAATGGATGCGGGACATGGATGTTCGAGAATAACTCTTTTCAAAGCCAAAAAATTCCATATCTAAAAAAATAGAAGGTCAGTTCCGAAACTAGACTACGAGAAACAAAATATATTGACAGAGCGGATTTCAAGGTGAGATTGATCATAAAATTCCCATTTCAAAAATAATCCTTCCAGACAATGAGCCATGTTTGTTAATACGGAAACAATGTCAATCATTCCTTGGGGAAACGTGTATCCCTGATTCCAAACAAACTTTTTTAATAACTTCATATTGGAAAATGAGGTCAAAAACATGTCCATATTCTCTTTCGTAACTTTGGAATAAGGGTCCCATTTTGATATGTTGCTGTTCGATGTTTTGTGAGTTTCCGGGTTTTTATGCCTGGGTTCCAAGATCACAGGCAAACGAACCGAGATCCTATCGTATTGGCCGAGCAAATGAAGAAATCGAATGCCTCTGGATAGTCGAGGCCGACATTCTAAATGCTTCCAAACATCTTCTCTACGAATATGACAACGAATATGACAGTATTCAATGTGATCGGGTATGATTAAATCTTTGAACGTTCGACATGTTAATGCCAATGAGAGAAGATCTTCTGTAGAGTCGAGAAAATATGCAATTTCATCCCAAATGGTGTGTATTGAAAGACCTTTGGGTAAGTCATTTTTCGAGAGGTCGGATTACGTGAGGTTTGTTGCGGAGTAACTTGTGTTAAGCGCTGGCTGGTACCGGAGATACCCGTATTCTTTCAATCTGTTTCCCAATTGTCACTTTATTTACTTTCGTTTAATCCGACTCGCTCTATGATGGTTTTCTTTTTTCACATTTAAACTGAAAAAATTGAGTGAAATGAGACAATATGGTCGGTTCCGGTTTCACCACTTGATCAGAATCCAGATCGAGCCATCGGAATAACAAGGTGCTAATAGACACTCTGTTGCAGACGACTCCATTAATTCTGTTCCTATGAACATATATTTCTGAACACATACATTTCAAAACAGCGGACTATTCAAATTTCCAAGTTTAACTCGGTACGTATGGGTTGGGAACCTACTGATGTTTATGGTTTAAGACTATCATTGTTTTTTTTTTAAAGAAAGAGAACCTTTACCTTTTGACGTTTCAGAATCCAGGAGTAGTAGCAGCTAATATTGGCACCCAGAGTTGCATAGGGTCTGGGGTCGCAGATACACTTTCCACTGTAACTGAAGCACCACTTGTTACAGTGGGTGTTACTGCCCAATTAAATTTGAGACTAGGGTCACTCAACCTAAAAGAATGAAGGAAATCAAGCTAATTCCCTCCCCAATTCCAATGTAAACACTACTTACATGATTGACCCATCAATGTTATTCGGGTTCCAAATGGAATTGGACAATGATCTTGCTAATTCCTCCAAAGGTTGAGGGAGTGGGCCTGTAGTAACAAAACTCCACCAGTGCCTTGCACCATGATTTAATTTTCAGCCAGTTTGAAATTAATCACAGGCCACTTGCTTGGATGTTTTAATGAAAATATTGGGTTTTTCGTCGATTTTTAAGCTACCCTTCATAGAAACAGCTCAGAAACAAACACACGTGAGCTATCTTCTATTAGAGACCATCGTCAGACGTCGGTTGAATTTGATTGACAGACCCCCGCGAGTACAATTAGAAGCCGATGTGGACATTAATTTGCCTCGTTAGTTACAGCTTGATAATACTCAGCAAAAAAACAGAGCCTCTCAGGGTGTCTGCGGGTAACAAAAAAACTCTGGTAAAAGAAAGAAGGACACACCTGGAAGAACTTTTACTGATCTGTTTGAACCACCTTCCCTTCCCCCTTAAACACACCACGCCTTTTCTGTGCAGAGAATTTGTTAGGCCTTTGCAATTCACCAGAAGTGTCTCCATCCTGCTTATCAGATTGATTAGTAAATCAACAACATACTAGTAATACAGTGTCTCGAAAAACTGTACACGCTTTTGGCAAATTCCACATATAACCAAAATAACTCAACCAATAAAATAGTTAAATTCTCAAAAATATTTATGTAAATAGGTGAATATAATAGCTACAATATTTACTAATATTATTTGAGGTCATTATTGATTGTTGATGAGATATGTAGGATTCTTTAGGCTGACATCACGTGTACAGTTTTTTGTGTAGTGGAAAGTGGAAAGTAAATTAAGGTTTAGCACAAATTTTTGCTATTGAATTAGAGTCAGGTGATCATAATATTGTATCTACTATATCATCAGAAATTTTTGAGACCAGAAGACCCAGGAAAAATGAGTGTGATGAAGCTCCCACAGGAAAGAGTTGATAGTGTTGTCTCCCTCCTCGACTTGGGGAAGACAGTGCGGGAGATTGTGAGGATAGTTGGTGTTAGTCATGGAAGTGTCACTAAGATTCGAAAAAATCATCAACCACACCTTCCTAAAGCCTCTGGTGGTCATCCCCGGTCACTTTCCCCCTCAGATGTCCAGCAGGCAATTTGCTGCATCATATCTGGAAAGGCAGACACAGCTGTACAAGTCCAACAAATTATTCAAGCAACATATGACACATCTCCATGTGTTGATACTGTTCGCCGATACCTGAAAATTGCAGGGCTCAAGCCAATAGTGAAGCCAAAGCGACCACTCCTCTCAGCAAAACACAAGAGGGAGAGGCTTGACTTTGTGGTGGCACACCAATTTTGGACAGTGGAGGACTGGAAAAAAATTATTTGGTCAGATGAGACTAAAATTAATCGTTTTGGCTCAGATGGACAAAAGTGGGTATGGAAAAGGCCAGGGGAATGTCTAAATGACCGGCTTGTGGACAAAACTATGAAACATGGTGGTGGCTCAATTATGATATGGGGATGTTTCTACTGGGAGGGGACAGGTGTAGTGGTAAAGATTGATGGGAATATGGATGCAGATCTTTATTGTTGAATTCTTGAAGACGATTTACAAGGCTCCCTGGAATATTTCAGGAAAACGAAGGAGGAGATCATCTTCCAGCAGGACAATGATCCCAAACACCTCAAAAAAAGTGAAATCCTAGTTTCAAAATCATGATATGAGTGTCATGGTATGGCCCCCACAATCTCCTGATCTCAATCCAATTGAGCATCTATGGAGTATTCTCAAAAGACAACTCACCAAATATGAAACAGTCCCAAAGGGCATACATGAGCTCTGGGACTGGGTTGGACAGGTTTGGAATGGATTAGAAGTGAAAACATGTCAGCATTTAATTGAAAGTATGCCTAGAAGAGTAGAGGCAGTTCTTAAAGCCAAAGGTGGCTATACAACTTACTAGATCTTTGTAATTTTGGTAAAACCGGCAAAACTGTTCATCTAAGCTTGTGCCGGAAATCACTGTATATACTGTTAATGAGCAAAAATTAGACCAAACATATATAATGAAATTTAGAGCTATGATATATGTCTCTGCACTCAAATATTTTCATAAATTTATCTATTTTATTTCGAAAGCTATTTAAGTTACATGCGGAATTTTCCGAAAGTGCTGTTGTATACTAAACTAGAACCTGTTCAGTATATACAATCGATATTTGTTTAAAGAGGCCTTGGTTCTGAATAAGTCGAGCTTTGCCGCAGAAATATGAAAAGGGGTGGAAGGTGTTTAAAAGGGGGAATTTGTATGTGGATCATAACAGATAGGTGGTGGAGAGAATAGTACGAGGACATTAGGAACTGTCTTGACATTAGAAACCAGTTGACGTTAGAAACCAATTGACATTAGAAACTGTTAGAAACAGACCAACTATCAGCACTTTGCTAATAGTGGAAAAGACTTTAGATGTTAGAGACACTTTAGAGACTATAGCTTATCCTACACTTTAGAGGGATCGGTAAAACTTGTTTTTTATTTTCAACTACCACAAGAGTTTTTATACAAAGTTTGATAATTATTATTTTTAAAATGAGGAAAATATATTTTAAAAGGGGTTTTTGGGTTTTTTCCAAGAAAAGAGAAATATGGGCGAGGGAAAAAGGGATGAAAGAGATGAAGTGAATAATTCTTGTATAAGAGAGGAGCAAGATGGAAGGACTCATAGATGGAGAACAAAAGAATGTTTGATTAAGGAAAATACTCTCACAATGTTACCATCCAACTACCAAGTGATTCTGAAACTTTCTCAGCCCTTCTTCTAGATGCTTTTCTTCAGCCAGACTCATTCTTTCCTTTGAGCATTCCAATGGTGTAGGATCTGATTTTTTGGAGTACTTTGTTTATTGGTGGCATGGATAGTGGGGTTGGTGCAGGGAAGAAGGAATAGAAACGGTCTTCTGGATATAGGCAGGGTGGCGTGAGGAAGAGTTCTTCAACAGGGATGAAGATGTAGTGAGAATGATAAGGAAGGGAGGAGTATGGTTGTACCCATTCATAAGGCATATCAAAACCAATGTGCTCGAAGACGAATCCTAAACTAGCTGTTGCAATGACTCAAATAACTTGATAAGGAGGGGCACAGCATGAGACAGTGAAGAAACAGTTAATGTGATATCGCCTCTTGAAACCTATCATTGTGATGGCATCTCCATACTTGATGGTTTCAGGGAGACTGAGATTCAAAATCTTACTTCTCTAGTAGATATGTCTTTGGACATGAGCGGGTATTGAGGCCATAGGGTGTCAGGATCGATTGGGAGTTGGCTACTCGAGCTTTGATACACACAAACTTCCATTTCAAGGTCTTCAATAGAAGAAGGGAGAGGAGTAGTAGGGCAAGTAGGGGCTTGATCATCCGCATCCGAATCAAATGGAGGTTGGTAGCGAAATTGGGAGGTATAGGAAGAAGAGGAATTAGAATTAGTTGAAGTGTTTTGTGTAGTTATGTTAAAAGAGAACATTTTTGGGAGTTTTGCAGTTAAGGTGAGATGGCAGTGTGGAGGTTTGATGAGTGATCATGGGGTTTCTGGAGGTTTGTTAGTTATATGAACCCTTTTTTTGGGCTCTGACAGCCAGATTTGTTCTCGGGGTAGTCTTGCATGTTGCTAAAGGTCCAAAATGCCAAAGAGGGAACATTAAAGGCAATGTGAACAAATTGAGACCCATACTTTTTGGTGTGCGATCACCCTTGTGATTCCAACAGGGGTGTAAGGGCAATGTTTCCTTAGGCTGTAACTATTTCCGATAACAAAGGCTCCTTGAAATCCTCGAATTACAATAGGTTTGGCGTAGTGCAGGGCTTCTATTACTTCCAAGTCTTCTAGCTCTTTATGGTAAGTCTTCGTGGGGTATTGGGGCTGGCCATGCAGTGGTGGGACTTATCGTAATATCAAACTTTTCTCCAAGATCAACATATAATTGGAGTTCCGTTTGGAACAGATGATAGCTGGGTTGAGTCGGATATAGGATGGGAAGGAAGTCAGAATCCTTGGGAACGGGATAAGGGGTATCATATTCTGTTTTGTCCTCCGACATGTATGTAGGGGAGGGTGAGGGGAGAAGGTGGTCAGGGTGAAACTGCTGGTCAATAATATCGTCTCAATCGTAGAAATCACATTCCCAGAACATGAGGGGAAGAAGGGGAAGGGTAAAAGGGGATGAGGGAAAGAAAAGTGTTATTATGTTTTTAAATGTTTTTTTAGTTTTTAGAGAATATAAGGAAAACAGTGAAAATAATCAAAAAATTTCTGAAAGGTGTTACACTGTTCTATTCACTTAGGAAGAGAAGACTGAGCCTGTTAGAACAGGTGGCTGTTGCAATCAGTTTTTAGTACAAGTTTTTCTTTCTGACTTTCTAAATCATTCCTTTTGCCAGCAATTGCCAAAGGTTCATACATTACTTGCAAGTACCTGAGGCTCTTTTGTTCATACAATAACAAGATTCTGGCTAGCAATCAAATAGTTACAGTCTTAAATAATTTAAATAAGTGCCGAGTTCGACAACCACGGTTACATTTTGAATTTGTGAGATAGTAGCTTTTTTGTTCTCTTTTGAGATAATCTTTTTGTGTGAAAATTGTTTAAATACTGTTGATAACCCCTGGATATTCCCCTTGATCATCAGACTGAACAAGTCACCTTGTCACCTTTTTCATTCAAAAATAAATGAGGTAGATTCTTTGATTCTTAAAAATATAGGCTGAAAATAATATGCCGCCCACTGACAGATGTTGCAAAAATCTAAAGTGGTATATCATGCCTGACAGCAATGTTAATGGGTCCAGGCATCTAACTATGGTCTGATGATGGTTGATAAACCTTTATTAATGCCAGAGGACACTGATTAACATAAATCAAGGTAAATAAATGGTGGACATGAAAATCAAAAATGTAAGTTAAAGGTTCACAGTGTGTAGTTCTATCACCACTGACTTACTGGCAACTGCTGGTGAATTTTAAATCTGAAGTTTGAACACACACTGTGCAAATGGTGAACTGCAACTCTCAACTCTCAAACACAAGTCCACAAGTATTCACAGACATCAATGAGGCCAACCAAGTTTTATGTGATCTCTCATACCTTATCTTTCATCTACAAAGAGTTCTTTGGTCAGTTGTGGAGAAGCAACTAAAGTGTGAGTACTTTAACAGATTTTCCTCGTTTAATTCACAAACTAATGCGCTGTGATTTATTTCATTGAATAGGTACACAGGTCATTTCCACACAACTGAAGTTCTATTTGTTCAACAAGGTGACTCCCACTCTAATAACATCAACAGGACTTAAACTGATCGTGTTTAAGTCCTTTGGTATGTGCTGACTTCATAAATATGAACTCCACCTGTTAACTGTGTATGGTTTCAATATAATTCTCCATATTAAATTGCATCTTAAGGCTGGCACTACTTAAAGTCATATGTTTTTTCTATCTTCAAGTTCACCCATTATCGTTTCAACTTTGTTACTATGACATATTTCAGGATCTAACATATAATGTTAAGTTTCATTCTCTATTTAAGGTGTCTTTATTTGGTATGTTTTTTCTATTGGAAAAATTTATCTGCTAACAATATTCATTTTTTGAGACACAAATTACGTTGGCACAACTATTCATGTTCACAGTTCCACCAAGAACACCCCTCTTCTCCATTTAAATAATCCCAATGTTTTCAAAACATCATCAAAGTCATCATGCTTCACATTCTGGTGCCATTGAGAACAACAAATGATCTCAAAGCAATTTGTTGTGCTGGAACTAATTTTCTCTTGTTTGGGGTGCAAACATTCAGTAATGTCACTTGAATTCTTGTTATGTCAATAACTTCACATGTTAACAAATGCAATAGATATGATGGCAATGTATCACCAGTGAATGGCCATGTTTTTTTTTAAATCCACTGTCATTGAACATGTTCTCTATACCACACAATTAAACCAATTTGGTATATTCAACAAGTTATTCTTGATTGCTACTCAGGCTGAGAGGTTCTGTCATGTAGGATGCTGTTTTTGTTAGGATGCAGTCCTGTCTGAGACTTCCCGCAACTCGACTTCTTTCATCATACCTACAGAAGTGATAATGACCAAACGAGAGAAATGCTGGTATGCAAACAAATATCAGTTTCTTTAAAACTAGTAACATTTTTATGCAGTTTGATTTTTTACATTTTCCACAGGTGAAGATTGATGCTCCAAAGCTGCCAACCTTCATATGCTAAATGATAAAGGACAGAGACATCGAGCATTCAAAATACTGTCTACTGTAGTGGTACTTATGCTTAGTTAGATACATACATTGGTACTTAGAGGGATGATCGTAATTGATAATATATCTGAAGTATTGAAGGTTTTAAAATCCTTCCATGTCAAAACTTATTTAATAGAAACTAGATAGACAACTTACTAACTTTAACCATACTAACTTATCTATAATATTAAGGTTTAATAAATTTATTACGACTAGTCTAAATTATTCCAATTCTCATAACTTGAAAAGTTTACTGTTTTTAAATGTTTAGTTAATTTCATATAAAATGTCAAAAGTAGTTATTTATCTATGAGCCCATAGAATAGACTATAACCTGTCTGAGAGGGTCTAATCATTAAATATAGAGTAAACAATCTGTTAATGTCACCCGCATTAATCTTCATGTAAGTTCTGAGACTGCATACACTTTAGATAAGATATTACCCACACTAATTTTTATGTAAGTTCTGAGACTGTATATACTTTAGATGTGATAGCATCCATGTGTATCTATTTGTAAGTTCCAAGATCACATATACTTTAGGTATGATATCACCCACACTTACCTTATCTGTAAGTTCTGAGATTGCATATACTTTAGATATGATATTACCTGCACTCACCTTATCTGTAAGTTCTGAGATCGCATATACTTTAGATATGGTAGTATCCACATCAACCTCTATGTAAGTTCCGAGGTTACATACACTCTAAATGTGGTAGTACCCACACTCACCTTATCTGTATGTTTTGAGATAGCTTAAACATTGAAGCATGTATCCTTTTCCGATGTAACCAAGTGCGATGAAATCTCTAGTTTTGTTATAATTTACCTTATCAAATAAATCTAATTTAATTTTTTAAAACCTAAATCTAAGCTTTGGATTTGAAATGTATTTTAAAATTAAACTCTATATTCCAACATTGATGGAACATTCCAAATTAGAGGTCTTGGTCAGAATTTGGTAGTAATTCCAAACTGAAAAATTCCCGTGATGGTAACATAATCCCCTAAATCTTGAAAGAATATAATCCCGATAAGGTTTTATTGAGAAATACAGTCAACTAAATAGTTTACTTTATATGTCTTTTTATATTTGTTTAATAATCACTGAAATTCTGAAATGGGTACATGGCTAGATAGTTACACAGCTATTAGTATTAGATAACAATAACCATTTGAGAAATGTGATAGGAGATTTACTGATATCTTATAAACAATCTATATTTGCAAAGTTACAATCATCCCTCTTACTGTTGGAAGGAACATATACTTAAAACTGTAATAATTGTTTGAATAAAAAATTTTACTTTTCAATATTAGTTATATTGTGTGCTCTAAGTATTGCCCAAAGAAATAAAATGCCAGCTGGTAAATTTAGCCAAGTTGATTTAGGTTGATAAACCTTGGTCAAGCTGGCATCACCTTGATCATACAAGTCAGAGCTTCACCAATATATCAGACTGATCAACTAGGTCGATGCCTGAGTTTTCGATAATGGTTGATTTTGGTTGATATACTGATTTGGATTTTTGTGACATTAGGCCTCCAACTCTCAGGAAAGTTTCGGTCAGTGGCTGACAAGCTTGGACTTCAGAACCATCTGAACGACATCTCATGCTTCTATTGGCAGACTCAATATTCATACAATGATGTTGACTCTACATAATTGGAAGTTTCAAGTGAAGTTGAGATGATTGTGTGTCATTTTTGTGGACTTTACATGCATTTAGTCTTTTGGATACTTGATTATACAGTGCCTTGAAAAACTGTACGCTGTAACACCTTTCAAAAATTTTTCGATTATTTCCACTATTTTTCCTCATATTTTCTAAAAATCTAAAAACACAAAAAAAAAACGTAATTGGACCTTTCATTCTTCCATCCCCTTTACCCTTTTTCCTTCTTCCCTCATGTTCTGGGAACGTGACCCCTACAATAGAGATGATATCATTGACCGAGAGTTTCACCCTGACCACCTTCTCCCTTCACCCTCCCCTACCTACTCATCAGAGGACGAAACAAAATATGACTCCCCTTATCCCATTCCCAAAGACTCTGACTTCCCTCCCATCCTATACCCAACTCAACCCAGCTATCATCCGTTCCAAACAGAACTCTGATTATACATTGATCTCGGAGAAAAGCTTGATATTAGGATAAGTCCCACTACCGCATGGCCAGCTCCGACTCCCACGAAGACTTACCATAAGGATCTAGAAGACCTGGAGATAATAGAAACCCTGCACTACACCAGACCTATCGTAATTCAAGGATTTCAAGGAGCCTTTGTTATCGGAAATAGTTACAGCCTAAAGAAATGTTGCCCTTACACCCCTGTCAGAATCACTAGGGTGATCGCACACCAAAAATATGGACCTCAATTCATTCATGTTGCCTTTAATGTTCCCTCTACGGCATTTTGGACCTTTAGTGACATGGAAGACTACCCCCAAAAACAAATCCGGCTGTCAGAGCTCTAAGGGACTCATATATTTAACAACCTCCAGAAAACTACATCACCTATCAAAACCTCACACTGCCATCTTGCCTCAACCTCCCAAAACTCAGACAATGCTCTCATTTAACGTAACCACCCAAAACATTTCAACTAATTCCAGATCCTCTTCTTCCTATACCTCCTGATTCCACTACCAACCTCTGTTTGATTTGGAAACAGATGATCAAGTTCCCACTCCTTGCTCTTTTACTCCTTCCCCTCTTCCTACTATTGAAGACCTTGAAACAGAAGTTCGTGTATATTGAAGCTTGAGTAGTCAACTCCCAATTGATCCTGACACCCTATGGCCTCAGTACCCGCTCATGTCCAAAGATGTATCAACTAGAAGTAAGATTTCAGATCTTGGTCTCCCCGAAACCATTAAGTATGGAGATGCCATCACGATAAAAGGTTTCGAGGGGCAATATCACATTAACCATTACTTTACTGTTTCACGCTGCACTCCTCCTTACCAAATTATTTGAATCATTGCAACTGCTAGTCTAGGAATCGCTTTTGAGCACATTGGGTTTGATGTGCCCTATGAATGTGTACTACCATACTCTTCCCTTCCCTATCATTCTCGTTATGTCTTCATCCCCTTTGAAGAAGTTTTCTTCACGCCACCCTGTCTATATCCAGAAGACCATTTCTACTCTTCCTTCCCTGCACCAACCCCACTACCCATGCCACCAATAAACAAAGTACTCTGAAAAATCAGATCCTACACCATCGGAGTGCTCAAGGGAAAAAATCAGTGTCTGGCTGAAGAAAAGCATCTAGAAGAAGGGCTGAGAAAGTTCCAGAATCACTTGGAAGTTGAGTGGTAACATCATGAGAGTATTTCCTTAATTGAATATTCTTTTGTCCTCCGTCTATGAGTCCTTCCACTTGCCTCTCTCTATTGTACAACAGTTACCCGTTTTCGCCCCTTTTGCCTATTACCCCTTCACCATATTTCTCCTTTCTTAAAAATTTAACAACCTCTAAAAATATTTTCCTCATTTAAATAAATAATAATTACTAAACTTTGTATAAGAACTCTCATAGTAGTTGAAGTTTTACCAATCCCTCTAAAGTGTGGGATAAGCTTAAGTCTCTAAAGTGGTTTCTAACATCTAAATCATTTCCACTATTAGCGAAGTGCTGATAGTTGGTCTGTTCCTAACGGTTTCTAACATCAAGTTGTTTCTAACGTCATACAGTTTCTAATGACAAGTCATTCCTAACGTCCAAGCTATTCTCTTTCTACCCCCTTACATCTATTACAATTAAAACACACTAAATCTCCCCTAAAACACACTAAATCTCCCCTAAAACACACTAAATCTCCCCTCTAACACCTTCCACCCCTTCTCTGTATTTCTGCGGCAAAGCTCGACTTATCTAGAACCAAGGCCTCTATAATCAAATATCGATTGTATATACTGAACAGGATCCTAGTTTAGTATACGACAACGCGCTGTAACACCTTTCAGAAATTTTTTGATTATTTTCACTGTTTTTCCTTATATTCTCTAAAAACTAAAAAACATTTAAAAACATAATAACACTTTTCTTTCCCTCATCCCCTTTACCCTTCCCCTTCTTCCCCTCATGTTCTGGGAATGTGATTTCTACGATTGAGACGATATTATTGACCAGCAGTTTCACCCTGACCACCTTCTCCCCTCACCCTCCCCTACATACATGTCGGAGGACAAAACAGAATATGATACCCCTTATCCCGTTCCCAAGGATTCTGACTTCCTTCCCATCCTATATCCGACTCAACCCAGCTATCATCTGTTCCAAACGGAACTCCAATTATATGTTGATCTTGGAGAAAAGTTTGATATTACGATAAGTCCCACCACTGCATGGCCAGCCCCAATACCCACGAAGACTTACCATAAAGAGCTAGAAGACTTGGAAGTAATAGAAGCCCTGCACTACGCCAAACCTATTGTAATTCGAGGATTTCAAGGAGCCTTTGTTATCGGAAATAGTTACAGCCTAAGGAAACATTGCCCTTACACCCCTGTTGGAATCACAAGGGTGATCGCACACCAAAAGTATGGGTCTCAATTTGTTCACATTGCCTTTAATGTTCCCTCTTTGGCATTTTGGACCTTTAGCAACATGCAAGACTACCCCGAGAACAAATCTGGCTGTCAGAGCCCAAAAAGGGGTTCATATAACTAACAACCTCCAGAAACCCCATGATCACTCATCAAACCTCCACACTGCCATCTCACCTTAACTGCAAAACTCCCAAAAATGTTCTCTTTTAACATAACTACACAAAACACTTCAACTAATTCTAATTCCTCTTCTTCCTATACCTCCCAATTTCGCTACCAACCTCCATTTGATTCAGACGCGGATGATCAAGCCCCTACTTGCCCTACTACTCCTCTCCCTTCTTCTATTGAAGACCTTGAAATGGAAGTTTGTGTGTATCAAAGCTCGAGTAGCCAACTCCCAATCGATCCTGACACCCTATGGCCTCAATACCCGCTCATGTCCAAAGACATATCTACTAGAAGTAAGATTTTGAATCTCAGTCTCCCTGAAACCATCAAGTATGGAGATGCCATCACAATGATAGGTTTCAAGAGGCGATATCACATTAACTGTTTCTTCACTGTCTCATGCTGTGCCCCTCCTTATCAAGTTATTCGAGTCATTGCAACAGCTAGTTTAGGATTCGTCTTCGAGCACATTGGTTTTGATATGCCTTATGAATGGGTACAACCATACTCCTCCCCTTCCTTATCATTCTCACTACATCTTCATCCCTGTTGAAGAACTCTTCCTCACGCCACCCTGCCTATATCCAGAAGACCGTTTCTATTCCTTCTTCCCTGCACCAACCCCACTATCCATGCCACCAATAAACAAAGTACTCCAAAAATCAGATCCTACACCATTGGAATGCTCAAAGGAAAGAATCAGAGTCTGGCTGAAGAAAAGCATCTAGAAGAAGGGCTGAGAAAGTTTCAGAATCACTTGGTAGTTGGATGGTAACATTGTGAGAGTATTTTCCTTAATCAAACATTCTTTTGTTCTCCATCTATGAGTCCTTCCATCTTGCTCCTCTCTTGTACAAGAATTATTCACTTCATCTCTTTCACCCATTTCCCCCTCACCATATCTCTCTCTTCTTGGAAAAACCCAAAAACCCCTTTTAAAAAAATATTTTCCTCATTTTAAAAATAATAATTATCAAACTTTGTATAAAACTCTCGTAGTAGTTGAAAATAAGAACAAGTTTTACTGATCCCTCAAAAGTGTGGGATAAGCTACAGTGTCATGAACAGACACACGATTATCCATACGTAACATATAATCATTCATTATCGGATATATCGAAGTTTCCCCATACTCATCTTCACTCATTATATTACATTACTATGCTTCGACACCCTCAATCCACTTCGACACCTTCAATTCACTGACTCGACACCGATTCGATTGCCTCGGACTCCTTGGTATTTCCCACAGGAAATACTTTCACTCTGGTAACCCCTTGGGTTACCTTCTCCATACATTCGTTTCACCAATTACTAATGATTGTAATGACATTCATGTATCACAGGTTTTCCCTGAGTCTCACATGTATATAAACCCTCTTGTAAATACAATGTAGACTCAGTTTTGATATTGACCAAGGTTAATATCTAATAAACAAACCATTATCTGTTCTTCTTCGTCTCTCATTAATCTATCTCTGACTTCAGCTGTTGTCGACTCGACCTTGACAGTCTTGCTTGTCATTGACACTAAGTTACATCTCTCAATATTACTCCTACTGAAGTTGTAGACCTCGACTTCATCTGATTCTATTGCTGACTACTATAGTCAGCATTGTCACCATTAAATTGGGGACATACACTTGGGGTCTAGGAAGAGGGCACAGCATATAAGCTGAGGCCACATCCCCGACTCAGTCGAACTTCCAATCAATAATCTCAAAAGAGTTATCAATTGCAAGATCGACTACATACCTAAGGTATCAGACCTTGACATACAGTCTCTTAAGTGTTTTTCCTAATGTCTAAGTCTTTTCCACTATTAGCGAAGTGCTGATAGTTGGTCTGTTCCTAATGGTTTCTAATGTCAAGTGGTTTCTATTGTCAATTTGGTTTCTATCATCAAGTCAGTTCCTAATGTCCTCCTCATACTATTCTCTCTCTACCCCCTTTTATATCTGTTACAATCAACATACAAATTCCCCCTTTAACCCCTTCCATTCCTTCCCTATATTTCTGCAGCAAAGCTCAACTTATTTAGAACCAAGGCCTCTTTAAACAAAATATCGATTGTATATACTGAATGGATTTTAGTTTAGTATACGACAACAGCCCATAGTCTGAATCCTTCTGGATGCATCAGAACTTGATCAGATAGCTATTCCGATCATCAACATAATTAAAGTTGTTTATAAGGTATGGGTATGTTGTGTACAAACTGACATGGTTAGATGTAGAAACACAATAAACTGTTATATACCCAAATCTGATCGTGTGTGGTTACATTGGGCATCATGATCGGGTGTCCCAGCGACATTGTTCCTTGTGAGAGACTCGGACTATACTGTTGTTGTATTATCAGTGTAGACGACATTTATCTAGTATAATAAAACCTCAGTTGTAGAAAAGCAACTAATAATATTGTGCTACCTAGTATAATAAACTAATACCGGTTCAGCATAAAATATAAGAAGTAAAATAATTATGACTTACACCTCAGTTGTAGAAAAGCAACTGAGGTTTATACTCTGAAGTTTGAAACTATATAGCTACTAATTAAATTGGAATAGAGAAATATGCACTAGTACCATTTTGACATAGTGTCGACGCTGGAGGCTATTATGTAATATCTCAACATATACGATCCAAGTATGATCCACGAACATGACACATCCATTCCTTTGAATCCGATTTTACCTTCAGAAATGCCGAAAAAACGGCATTTTTCACGAATGATTTTGATTTTGCGGCCTGAAATTGCAAATGTTAATGATTTTGAAATCCCGTGTTAAGTCGACGGCGCTCACGAAATCTACCATACCGGAAACTCGGCACTGGGCGGCCTCTAATTACTTACGAAAAATCTGAATACAAAAATGAGATGATAAGGCCGTCAGGTACCGAAGCGTTTTGCAATTGATTGTCGTTGAGTACATATAAGGTACAATCTCGCATTGATATGGGCGCAATGGGCACGACGGGGAATAAACGGAGACAATAAAACAACTATTTTATTTCCTTTATTTCATTTTGTATTTAAATAACTTCCGACACATCCTGTATTGGTTCCGAGACAGTGAGAATCGAAAGACACATCAGAAATCAGCGCTTCCAAAAAGCAATCGAAAATTAAACCTGGCACTTCCAGAACACAGTACTGAGTTACCTTGACCAAGTATTTAAGAGCTTTAACTTTTAGCCAGGTTGATCAGGTATGTGGCCACCTAAGGTCTATATGTCTTTATAAGCCGATCCTCATTTTTGTGACAATATAATTTGCGTCCCTCTGACACTGTAATTCACTCATACTCGGTGGCTTTCCTCATGCCAGTGACCCATGGACACATTTTTATTATAAAAATGTGTTTGGTTGTATATAAAATCTCTTCATTAAATATCACATGGTTTTGGTCCATCCAATGAGCCACATATTTTACATTCCCCCAAATAATTATTCAGATACGCAGGGTGTTTGGTGTTGGAATCCGCGTTTGGCAATCGATGGAATAGGCTTTTCTCGACCAAAACGTGTATGGTTATCTAAATTCTTTAATTTCAATACAAATTATATTACGCTGGACAACGAATCTGAGACGAGTCCGACCAATTATTTTATGAATGACGTCCAGCATTCGATGAGGTCAAAAAGGAGTGAGCTTTGGATCTTCTCAGGGTTTGGAAAGGGGAAGCACCGATTAAACAGGAAAGCGTCAGGAAAATGCTGGGTAGAGTTTCAGTTACTGTCTCTGTACACTTCTTACTTGAACAGAATTTCATGTACGCCGAGTCTGTACATCACTATAATCAAAGATATTGTCCATGTACAACCCCCCCCCACTCCAAAATGCTTCATTGAAGATGGATAGCCTAGTTTAAAAACTGAAAGGGTAATATCTGTGTCTTATACTCTTTGGTCGCACATTTACACTATCTCCGCCATGCAAGGGATCCATCATAGAATGTGCCTTTAGGCACTTGAACCCTCGCATGCGGGAAGCAACGGAATAAGAACGTCATGCAGAAAAAAATGTATTCAGAGACCTCTTATTTATGTAATTAAATAAAAGGTTTTATTATACGCGTTAGAACCAGAAACTTTATAGAGTTTTCATAAACGTAAATTGACAAGACCAATCCAAAAACCAATAATAGGGGGAAAGGGTAAGCGGACATACGAATCTGATGCGAATAGAACTTTTGATAGAGTATTTAGACCCTGCTCTTTTTCGGCGCGAATAAATACGGCTCGATATCAGATTTTGAAGTTTTATGTAATGTCAGCGAAGACATTCGTGTGAAAACTGAAGCTTGAAGTAATAGTATTATCAAAAAGGAGCATTGTCACTCTCGATTATGTGCTGGGCATAATACCAAGTAACCAGGATTGTCAACATATCTGTCACGGGTTGAGTGCAGAGATGTTCGTCCTGGAGTCCTTGTACCCTTGGACATCAAGCTACTCGTCAACCTGGTTGATGGTCGAGGGTGTGTGGCAAGAATTTTGGTTTTAAATAAAATCTTTATCAAATACTCCAACGGTATGTCATCAATAACACAAAAACCTGAATCTCTCTGCAGTTCATTAAAACCAGTCAATTCTTCCCCTGAATGTTAGTACCTCAAAGAGGCAAAGAAAGAGGATAAACGGACATCGTTGTTCGCGAAGGCTGTGCTGAGTGACAATCACCTGCACAGAACGGTCGTTTTCTCAATGCTACGGTATAATGGCTTGCGCAAACTCTTTAAGAGGGACAGGTTCATTCTCTTTGTTTATGTATGGCTTTCCAACGCAACATGTCTTCCTCCACGGACAGTAATAATCATTTATCTTCTCCCTTAACCTCTTTTATGGGAGAGGATGAATTGGCCGGTTTTAACGAACTATAGCGAGATTCAGGTTTTTAGGCTATCGGCGACATACTATTAGAGCTTTTGACAAATGTTCATTTGATACCAAAAGTCCCCATATTATTTAATTTGCATGATCATCAGCCCCTGGGGTAATTTTGGTGGATGTTTTTTGATTCAAGGAGCTAAATATCGTTTCGTCGATGGTCCGCCCGAGGAACTGTTCCTTGATGCGTACAATAAAGGAGCTTCGCTTTGAAAAATCGCTCAGCTGAACTGTTACAAAAAAATGTTAGCACAAAAATTTGAATTTGTGTAGAGAACTAGCAGTTTGCCATGCGGCATAAGGACAGTCATTTCCACGTGCGCTAACTTAGACAGTATATAATTGCTTACTTTGGCACTTCGTTTCTCACTTGTCTATTTACTACAAGTGAAGTACGAAGTAATGATCCTATATTTATTTATTGCCCGTTAACTAATTCATGTACAAATATAGCATTTATCTTTAGGTACATAAATACACTTGTCTATTTACAAGTGAATCTTAGTGAGATAACATTTATCTTTAATTTGTTTTGGTGGCCGGATTTTACTAGGGTGGACCATCAGTCAGCCTGGAAACGACGTGCTCCAAGAAATTCACCAATGACAGCTCTCTCTCACATGAGCCGGAGTTCCCAATTTAATAGGACGTTTTCCCAGAATCCTCCGGAGCCAGGTTAGATGAAGGTTCTCCCAGCCTTTTCTAATTCGAAGGGTTCATGGTTAACTAGAGCAAAAAAAAAAAAAGGAAATTATTCAATACATAAATGATCATTCGAGGCATCCATGTTCGTTTTCCGATGTTTAACCCATTTTAAATAATATCTTTTGTCAACGGACAGAGGTTAAACTATAGTGAGATCATGTCTGATTGGACTATTGGTATATTGAGCGTTTGGAAAGGGATTAAACTAATCGGACCCGCAGATGTGAGAAATCGTGTCGAGAACGCCAGTGTCACCGTATATTTCAGTCTAAAATACGACCACTTCCCCAAAAAGGCTATTCGCCATTCCGTTATCGCGATCGAACACATCTCTACTATGAAAGAGGACCCCTTTGCTTTTCCACTTCCAGAAGAAGAATTTCAGACGGTCCTCCAATGCCAAAACCTAAAAGGTATTTTTCCGTTCGCATGACCGGCACTCACTTCTTTTTTCCCATTATGTAAATATGCAATCGGTTTTTTATATTGCACTTGTTGATTTACATTTGTGAAAACCTGGAATTTTTCTTGTTCTAACGTTATATGTAAGGCGAATATGTCTAATAAATACCTTTGAATACATATTTTTCGTGAGTGACGTTCAGATTCCGCTCCCTCGCGGCATGTAAGGGTTCGGGTGCCCTGGTTAATGAACTATAACCAAAGTGTTGGGGGCGCTCACCTGTTTTACTAATGCTTATCGTTTCACAGATACGCTATGGGGAGACCAAAAGCCGTACGAAAAATTAGTTTTGGTTCACATATATAAAGAACTCTTTAAACGTTACGACTCTACCTCATTAAACCGCTGAACAAACACACTTCCAAGAGCGATGGTTTCTTTCAAACTTCCAAACCTTCACGAGACATGGCCATTTCCACGCATGGTCAATTCCTATCATATTTCTGGAACAGTATCAGCCGATAGCGCGAACTGGATAGACTCTTTTAAACTGTTCAGTCCTGCTCGTCAGTTGAAGTTCCGGTTAATAGACATTGGAACGTTGACTGCATTGAGTTATCCTTTACATTCGAAGGAACATTTGCGGATTGCATGTGATTTTATGAACTTGTTGTTCGCTGTGGACGACCTCAGCGACGTTTTGGATCCTCACGATGCCCGTCAACTCGCTGATGCTGCTCTAGATGTTATGCTGTAAGTGGATTCCATTATTTGTCATTTAATTCATAACTCTTTGATTCATTAGACACCCGGAGAAACTAAGCGCTGAAAGTGAACATCCCGTGGGACATCTGCATAAAGAGTGAGGTCTCGTTCACATATAAAGTTTTGTTAAAATTGACTAACCTACTCTATTTCCGCTCATAGTTTCTGGGAGAGGCTTTCCACGATTGCGAGTAAAACTTGTCTTGATAGATTTGTTAAGAGTTACCGAATATACATGAACGCAATGGTCCAAGAAGCAAAGGAACGTAATGTCCATTCTGTCCGGACGTCGGTAGAGGAATACCTGAAACTTCGCAGAGGTACTAGCGCGATTCAACCCTCTTTTGATCTCTTGCTCCTCCCTTTGGATATCCCAAGACTCTATCTTGAATCCAGCTCGATAAAAAAGTTGGAGATTATAGCTATTGACCTTATAGCCGTGGCAAACGTAAATCCTTCACCTGCACGACGACTTTCTCTTTTTGCTGACTGTTCAATTTTTGTCTCTTTGAAGGACATCGTATCCTTTAACGTCGAACAAGCCCGGGGTGACATTCATAACTTCATTGTTGTCCTCATGAACCAACATAACTTATCGATTCAACAAGCCATGGACCTGGCTGGTAATTGGTACAAAACCCGCGCTAGACAATTCCTTGACTTGCATAATTTTCTATTGGAGAGTCACTCGGATAACGATCCTGGTCAAGCGAATTTGAAGGTGTATATTAGAGGAATTGCTAATTGGGTGACGGCGAACTATGAATGGAGTTTTGAAAGCCAACGGTTTTTCGGGTCGTTACATAGAGAGGTATATCGGAGTGGGGTGGTTGATCTCTTGCCTAGACGTGTTACGGCGGTTGTATAGATTGTTTTAGAGATAACAAATCACTCCTAGATGACGTGTAATCCTTTTATGTATTAGATTCAATAGAATATTAAGTGAAGTTTTGATGTTCAGCCGACGTGACAATACGAGAACCTACTTAAGGCATGCCCTTTGTTTCTATCAGGGTGACGATCATTTAGCAGAAGCATTACCTGGCTTGATCTTTGTAGACAGAGAAAAGGATCCAACGACGTGTGTATTCAGAAATAAGTACTTTAGGCCATCAACAAACGCTTGAAACGCACCATCGGTCTCGAAAGAACTAGGGAAGAGTCAAGACTAGTGATCGTGTTCCGTATTATAACGTCGGTGCGACGTTTGTTACTGGAATGTGCGTCGAAAACGTTCCTCCGCTCGAGTTCCTATTTGGAGATAGTGTCTTAATCTATCATGTAGGGATCAAAAGGTTAAATAAAGACTTTTGGGCGTTCGACGCCTAGACCAAATGGGGACTCGGATGCGTTAGCCTGGAAAAGGATAAATACTTTCTCGTCGATTTGTGGAATTATTCAGGCTGGAGAAATAATGGAGACAAAGTTTTGCATGTTGAATTCGTAAACGGAAAGTAAAAAGCTCTGCAACTCTGCCTGTGGTGGATTTGAACAAGGTACCCGTTGGCTGACACATCCAGCTCCAAGCGCTAACTGGACATGGGATCGCTGTTGTCAGGAACCATCCTCTGGTTATTCTGTTCATACACCCACACACGGTCAGGATGACCGAGTCCAAGTCTCAACGTCAATTCAGGAATAAAAAGAGAGTCAAGATCGTAAGTAATATTATTATAGAAAATGTCTAACGATCCATTAACAGCCCTCGTCTCTATCATCAGCTCTTCCGTTCAAAATTTACAACAATCATATAACGAACAAAGTCTCAAACTTCCAACTCTAGATGAACGATATATTCCAGTTCCTTTGGACAATGATACTCAAATCAAAGACTCTGTAGAGCGTATTGTAGCTGCTGCTACCCAGTTGATCGCTGCTGTACGGTATCCTAGAGATACGATACATGAACAAGGGCAAAGCATGTATCTATCTGCTCTACTTGCGTTTGTTGTGGATGTGAATATTCCAGAAATACTTAACGAAGCTCATAACAAGGTACGTATCCAAATCTGGTTGATCCTCATCCTCTTTTAATGAGTAAAAACAGTCACTCCACGCCAAAGATATCGCTTCAAGGGTCGGCTGTGATCCATCTCATATCTGTTCGTAATTAGAATCAATCGTCAAACCCCAACTTGATTTTAATCCCTGTGTGGCTCGCGTCCTTAGATATTTGGCCACACGTCATATATATTTAAAGAGACAGTGGCTGAATTACAAGAAAAGTTGGTTTAAGCGTTTATTACGCTAAAGTGATCTCATTCTTTATAGGCCTTTGGAAAAGTATGCCGACTCGGGAACAGCCGCCTTCGTCGGACATGCGTCAGTCAATTTCGCTACCCTCTCCTTACGAGAAGTTGATCGTCTTTCAGTGTTGGTGAAGGTTTAATGAGTAGCACTGCATTAAGCGACTTCTTAAAAAGCGGCGGAAAACTTGCAAAGACGCCTTTCAACGCTGCATTCGGTACTGATTTGACGTTGTGGGATTGGTTTACAACCCCCGAGAATAGCTGGCGTTTCGGGAGGTTTGTTGCTGCAATGCATCATTTCGCTGAAGGATTCAAAGATGAGATTTTTGTTAATGGTATAGTATTTGTGTTTGTTTTGTTTTCGTTTATCTTAAATTGAACATTAGGCTATGACTGGGGAAAGCTTACTTCAAATGATGTTGTAGTCGACGTTGGAGGAAATATGGGAACTGTGACGATGGCTCTGGCTAAGGCTTTTAAAGAACCTGAATTTATAATTCAGGATCTTCCTCCTGTGATTTCACGAGCCAAAGGGGTGCGTTGATATTATGTTTAAGATTAGATGCCATGTTCTTACATTCTCGCTTCAGTTCTGGGAAGGTACTTATCCTCAAGCAATAGCAGAAGGCCGAGTCACTCTCCAAGGCACGTTGTACTATCATTATCATCTTCCCATCATCTGATGTCTATAATGATGAATCATAGAATACGATTTCTTCACTGAACAACCTATAAAAGGAGCAGCGGTATACTTTCTTCGTTTCATCATTCAAGACTGGCCAACAAGTGAAGCAATAAAAATCCTTAAACGCATTCGTGAAGCAGCAAATCCTTCATCATCAAAGCTCATCCTCTTTGAATTCAATGTTCCATACGCTTGTGAAGATCCGAATACATATCCTGAATCGATTGAAGTAAGAACGGCACCATACCCTCTTTTACCTAATCTTGGGAAAGGGGGTGGGCCTAATCCGACGTACGTTGATATTCAAGTAAGATTACATCTTTGGGTGGAGTTGTCATGAATACTAATAACTTGGAAATCTCATTTTAGATGATGACAATGTTGAATGGTCAAGGACGTGATTTAGGAGAGTTTATTGCGTTGGGCGAAGCTAGTGGATGGAAATTAGAAGCGGCTAAGAACGATGAGTTATCTATTTTCGTCTTTTCACCTATATGAACCAAAGGTTTTATGATCGTATTCTCCTGTACATGTATCACGAAGTGTCCATGAATATAGCAAGTTTTTGATCCAATCCCGCTTTAACGACTCGAGAGATATAAATTATTATTATTTTTACAACTTTTCAAACACAACATCAAGGTCTCGTGGAAGATTTAAATTTGTCCCAAACGAAAATCGTACCACTTCACGATGAATAGAACTCTCGATAATTAACCAAAAGCATAGCTAGTATCCCACGTAGTTCCCACATTGCGAAATGTCTTTCAGGACGTTGTCGAAGACCTAATCCAAACGGTGCGATAGGGAAAGAAGATTTATCATCATTACCGCCGGTAGATATAAATCGAGTAGGGTTATAAGTTGTATGATCAGGCCAGGTATTTTCAAGATGATGAATGCCTGGAATGTTGAAACACAACACATCATAGTCTTTGGTGGGATATGGTATTCGCCCAATATCATTGGTGTATCCGCTTCGCGGGGAAGAGTGGAATTGGAGGAATTATTCATTCGCATTGTTTCTTGTATACAAGCTAATCCGAATGGCATCTTTGTTAGCATTTCTTGATCGAGAGTGTCTGAGTTTTGTATGACTTTTTTAGCCTCGTCTCTTGCTTGATTTTGATACGTTGGGTATTTGGCTAGATAATAAACGAGGGAGGAAAGTGCACCGGCTGCAGTATCCTGTACGAGCGTCAAGGTTTGTTTATCCCAAGGAAAACACTATACTCACATGACCAGCAACAAACAACACAGACACATTATCCAACACATCATCAATTGTCAAATCTTCACACTCAAGCATCCGAGAAATAACATCCGCTCCCTTCTTCTTCTCTTTCTCACGTATAAGTTGACCGAACCTAGCTCGTAAATCTTCAACTTTCGCAATCACATCCCTTCTCGGAAAATATTTCTAAAAAGGGTAAGAAAATGTATGGGGGAGCGGTTAATGACTCCATCGTGTCGTGATAGCCGTTAACAAAAGGAGAATGAGGTTGAAGAACCGCTTTGAACTGATGTCCTAAGATAGCGTCTCCGAGAATATCGAGGGTTACGCGTAAAGTTAGGTCGTTCCATTTAAACGTTCCGCCTTCTCCTAGGACGGTGAATAACTCTTTACTTGAACGAACGATTGATTCGATGGGAGGTGGACCTTGAAATGCTGTAGTAACTGCTTTTGAGTGTTTTCTCCATGTTTCACCGATAGTGAATGCTAAATTAGATCTGCCCACGAGACGCCATATGAGGTCTTGTGGCGGTAGCTGTCGTACCCAACGTCGATCTCGTAGGGCAGTTTTCCTATCTATAGGAATGGTTGGAAAGAAGAACGACATAGAATTTTGATCACTCGCCTTAAAATCAAGAACATGAATAATCCATAAACCGAACGTCCAGACGAGGATAATAGGATGACCAGACTCGTTAGCGAGTGGTAGGAAAAGCCTTTGAATCCGTTCACTTTCTGGTTCTTTAGAGATGTAACTCCAAAGTAAGGATAGAATAGATACCCTGGGGATATGTGCGAGGTTTGAGGGTACGATAAAAAGTTTTCGAAATCCCCAGGCTAATGTACCGAGCAGGAGAAGTATCGGAATAGTCATTGAAAGAAAAAAGACGTAAAAAGGTGTTCTTGATTGATAGATTTCCCGTGATTCCTGCTCAACCTTATGTATCCTACAATGAACCCAAAAAAACTCGGAAACGATGCTGGGCGGTGTTGGTCGCGAGGAAATAGAGATGTTGGAGGTTTATATTTATTAGTGACTGATAAGAGCACCCTCGTGTTGTCCTCGACTAAACAGCTTAGAAAAGATCAGTCAAATCAAATTGGTCGCATAAAAAAATATCATTTTGTAAACAAAAGTTTGATGGGCATTGTCCAAGTCGGACTCGGAGAGTATACTCTTCCGGAAGGGACTCAATTGATCATTCAACCTTGTCTTTGTCTTGGACTGTCGATCATAATTTAATCGAGATCTGTCTTGCTATTAAGTCTGCGGAATTCGTATCGTTTGGGTAAAAAGTTTTGGGTTGAACCCGGTTGATAAACAAAGGCCAAAGCTGTGTGGGCCTGTGGCGCTCAGGTTGCTGACGAAGATGTGACACGTGAGGTTTCCATAACCTTGTAACGGTGTTGTGCGTTTTTTCCCGGTATATATCCCTTGTCACCATGTCAGAGAAAATATTCAAATTCAATGTTCGTTTCATGGCGAGACTTTAAAAAACACCTTCAAGTCGCTCTATCACTGCAGTTTTTATGTTATTCCGTGGCTGTCCAGGTTTCGGAACTCAGGTATTTTTCTAGTTGACATTTGTACGCATCTAAATCGCCTCATCTGACCTAAAAACCGTTTCAGGTCGTTCACATATCATTCTACAAACAGAATCTCACACAATTTATATGGGTTATTCAAAGTTCCCATATCCGCTGGTGATCCCACGTCCACTTTCGAGAAGAAACACAGTTAACAGGTTGCCCAACTTTTGCAGAAAGCCTAGGGACCCAACAAGTTGAATGACTTAGAGATAGTTGAAAGATCCCTTTTTTTTTTGTGTTGTTTTGAACAAAGCACATCAAGCTCAGCGAGCTGGTTCTTGTCAACCATGGGAAACGTCTGAAATCACAAAAACCCTCCAATCTTTTACTTATCTCGAAGGAGCTGAGATACTTGCTCTGTTGGTTAATATAAATTTGATCTCATGCAAAGGCGTCTCATCACTTGCTTTTGCCACCACCTCCCACCATCACTACCACTCCGTGCATTGCCAACATGGTCCGCATAATGGTTGATAATTACAAGGACAGAGAATCTCTGGCCGTTTATGAACTCCCTGAAGGATCGTCGATCATCGATCTCAAAGCAGAAATTGAGGCGACAGAAGGTATCCCCATAGGTTAGTAATATTTGTGGCAAGCATTGCTATTCATCTGATTTTTTCTTGAAATTCAGCCCACCAGCGACTCGGGACCGGAAAATGGGATATCGAGGAACCAGATTATAGGGATTATCAAGATGATCAGAACCTTGATTCTTTAATCCCCGGCGATCTCTCCGAGATAATTATTTATCTTCGTCGAGCTCTGATATATTGTTATTTCCGATTACGAGAAACAGCTGAATTTAGTAGAACGGATTCAAACCCTCAGAAACCAATGATCATGAAAATATCTGTGGATCTCGATGAACCAATTTGCACTAGTTCTCTGGTTAGAACTGCGAGGTACATGGCAACCATCTCTCCCGAGCTATTTGTCTTGGATTTGGACGGACAGCCTACCATTAGTATCTCAGACATGAAGAAACCATTCTCATATTATGGCATTCGTAATGGCGATGTGATAAGTGTTGTAACTCTTCCCCCTAAATATAATCTCTTAACTGTGTCCGATTACGACCTATTTGATGCATACGAGGAGCTCTTTGAGCGTTTACCTCCCTTCAGAGTCATACTTTACTCTGACCCACCCCAACCCCCCCCCTCCGAAGCACCCAATTGTAAAAGCCAAACATAACTGGAATGGAGAGATAATGGTAACATCCTTTTTAAATATATATAATCCCCGTCTCTCACACTATTTGATTAAGCATCCGCATTTTAAAGGGCTCCCGCTTAAGCGTAATGCTTTGATTTCTGCGAAAAGGAGTCCCACTGTGCAGCCGGGATGGCTGTATGGATCTCCCATTCCTTCAACCGATGTTGAATCCCTTGGGCAGCCCTACGTACCTGCCTTTGATAGGAGAATAGTAGGTTACTTTCCAGAAAATTATGTTTCCCCTCAGGCTGTTGAGTGAGTTTCAATTCTAATCACTCTCCGCATGTGGAGTAACCGCTATACTTTACCAGAGAGGAGGTCGAACAGCCTTCCGAAACTACGGCTGTACTCGAAATTCCATCATTACCACCATTCCAATTTCCTCCAGCTAGTGGAATGACATTCCGTCTGCCTATAAGTGATAAAGGCCATTCATTTTTGAATTTAACAGTCAACTATGAATGTGTATCCTCACCCGCTGATCCCACATATGTCACCATTTCGCTCTTATGTGCCACCCATGATATTCGACGTGTCTCCGCGATCAGCATATTTATTTCCATCCCCGAAAGTGAAGTATTGAATGTCGAGGTCAGGGAAAATGAAGCGCATCGAAAGGAGATACATACAGATAAAGAAGTGGCTGAAAACCAGTCAAAGGAAAGACATTTGGATGGAGTTAATATCGGAACGCATGGAACGACGGTTGGATTTCAAGGGGGGATATCGGGGAAATACTTTTTGGGGAGTACAGAAAAAAGATCAAAAGTTTCTCGAAGGAAAGTTACTGCTGGGATCGATAAAGAGGATAGTATATTTTGGAATCTTAAAGCACCAAGTACGAAATTAGATGAAGACGGATTAAATGGTGAAGAGTTTATAACTTTGGTTTTGAAGAAGAAGCCGGTGGAGTTCAGGTATGATTGTCGGATTACACATGCTAAGAATGGGGTTGAAAAGACGACGGGGCGCAGAACTAAAAATTGGTTTCGGGGATTACCCAAAAAGATATAGAATCATGGATGCTCTATTTATTAATATTCGAGGTTGCTGAGCGGTGCGCACGAGGATCGGAGATGGCAGTGACGCTCACTATATACTTATTTATAATTATATCTGTATTATTTCTTATTTCTTCAGGCTCGGTATATTTTGTGTTTATAAGGATATGTGTTTGCCTCACCTGTCCCACAGTCCCACTCTTATCGACATCTATCTCTCTTTGAACGTACAGAAAAAGGATCAAAAATTTCTCAGAGGAATGTTACTGCTGGGATTGATAAAAAACATCGTATATTTTGGGATCTCAAAGCGCCAAATACGAAATTAGATGAGGATGGATTGAATGGCGAGGAGTTTATAACTTTGGTTTTGAAGAAGAAGCCAGCGAGGTTCAAGTACAATTGTCGGGTTACGCATGCTAAGAATGGGGTTGAGAAGACGACAGAGCGTAGAACTAAAAGCAGGTCTTGGGGATTAAAATTATTCTAGATGCTCTTCTGTAAAAAAAAAGTTTGAGGGGGCATTGGCCAAGTCGAACTCGGGGGGGTATACCCTCCCAGATAACGACTATAACTTAATTGAGATCTGTCATGCTAGTCAGTCTATGAAATTCTTATCATTTGTGTTAAATAAACAAATTAAAGTTATGGTGACGCTCAGGTTAAAAAAGTTTATAACTTTGGTTTTGAAGAAGAAACTGGTGGAGTTCAGGTACAATTGTCGGGTTACGCATGCTAAGAATGGGGTTGAAAAGACGATGGGGCGTAGAACTAAAAGTTGGCCATGGGGGTTACCCAAGTTCTAGATGCTCTATCCATCAGTCGTTAGGTGGTACGGGATCAGATGGTACTATTTCCATTCGTACTACTTCTTTGGATTTATATCTTTGACGATCTACACTTACCTCACTAATAGTCTATGACCAATATTTGTACCAAACATTGTATTTTGATTGTGCTATCAATGCATTACATGAATCCTTCGACAAGCGTTTGACCATTTAAAACAACTGGTTTGGCATCAACAATAATGCATGCCCAACGTACCCACTCTGGACCAATGTTCTTCCATCCGTGACTATTGGCTTTACGCACTAAAACGTCACCCGCTGTCAAGCGGAAGTCTTCTTCTGGCTTTTCGGGAGAAGTGCTGACTATGGTTCCAGAGACTGAATACGGTTTTTTTTAGGAACGTACACGAGAGATTATTCAACGACGTACTGACGATGATGTAGTCAATAGTGTTACTTCGATGCTGAAATAACAAAGGACAGGTTAGTTACTCTTTTTTCCTTTGGTTTAGATCGAACCATTGGAATTTCAGCTCCAGGTGCTAGATCTTGAATGAAGAAATTCGTCCCACCGCTGCATACGAATCCGTTAATTCTATCTCCTATCCTTTCTGTTCCATCGAAACTATCAGGGGTCGGACGTGAGAGGACGATTCCCAGGCCGTGAAATAGACCATGCAACCCTCACTTTGGTTTAGTATTCCCATCTTTTGACGGAGTCTCGCTCGTCTTCCATAAGAAAGCATTGGAGATGCCAGGAAGTCCGGGAACGTTCTAAATCCAGAATCAAGATAGAGAACAAAGGCTCTAGTCTCTTTGAGTTTCTCACTAGAAATGGGATCTCTGATCTAAAGATCGTATTCCCTGTTTCGCCACATCCACTAACAATCCTTTGAACGGAATTTTTAAATCCTTCAGGTTTAGTATGTGAGGGTTCCGCTGCCATCTTATTGTTTATTGACTGATTTCGGAGTTAGCAAGAGGAATTATAGATCCACTGGACGACCAAGATTGAATCTTGCAAGTTTTCGGGGATAAGTGAGTGGGCTCCGATGGAATGTGTGATACATTATTAATAGTATTTTGACCCCTGGGAAGAATTAATTAGATTAATATGCGCTCAGCTAGGTAGGCAGCATGTCACTGCACTGCTTCTAGAAGCTTTTCGTAAATTTAAAAAAATTGAATGAAGTCACTGACGGAATTTGAAATCAAGTTAGTGATAAGCCAAATGAGATGGACATAGAATTAGATCGTTTGATAATCTCAACGTGATGGTGAATGTACTCGAAAAGATTGCATGTGATAATCTGGTCTTCCGGGCGATTTCGCTGACATGCACAGCAGAATAAGCTCAAGTTACAATTTATATAATAAATTAAGCTTTTCATGTCATAGATGACGTTAAATACTACTTACATGATATAATACAAAATAAAATAAAACATTTTTATTAAAGAAGTTTCACAGCCAAAGGAAGGGTTGCTGCTTCGCGTTCTCTACCCTTTAGTCTCGGCTTGACAGTCGGGCCGGAGAGATGGAAAACAATAGTCTTCATGTCTTCAGCGGATGGCGTGGAAAATTCAAAGTTGAGAACAAGGGTAGAAACGAATATCTAAGTTGGTTTGAATCAAAAGAGACCATCATCAGATCAGGATGCGAGAGTAACGGTGGTGAATAAATGAAATGTTATATATTTACCTTGAATTCAGAGTAAGCGAAGGCTCGTCCCAAACATAACTTTGGGCTAATTTGATTTTTGATTTTAGAGATGGTAACCGGGAATATGAAAAAAGATCTTACCCATCTCCAAATGTGAAAACATGGCCGGGAACTTTGATTTTCTCCACAAGAGGAGGGAGTTTCTCATCTAACCAACGTTCTGGAACGAATTTTTTAGCATCAGGACCCCAGATATCGGGGCAAGTGTTGATTCCATCTCGAACTGGCATGAGAATTGTTTGTCCAGGTTCGACTTGAATTTCAGAAACGGTTCTTCCATTCGGCAGTGTGATTGGAAATTCGAGTGGAACGGTTGTATGAACACCGGCCTGAGTTAGAGATGTGAAAATCAGTTCAAAAATGGTTTTTTTAAAATGCCCATCTTTAGCTCGCGTACCTGTCGACTAAGTTGAGGAACACTAGCCAAACATCGAAGAGCTTCTTTCATGACAGCATCGAGATAGGGCAATAAATTGGGATTGATCAATTCTTCGTGTTCGATGGGTCTTCCTTTGGCTTCTATGAAATCTTGCAATTCTTTTCGGAGTTTCTTTTGAACTTCCGGATAGAGGGTTAATTTATGAATTGCTTCCTTTAAAACAAAAACATAGCTCAATAGCTTTTACCAATGAACGTCTTTCGTGCCACTTACTGTAATAATATTAGCAGTGGTCTCACTTCCCGCAAACAAAACTCCCATAATCTGTGAAATGGCAATATCTCTTTCTCCACGACCTACACAAAGAGAGGTTAATTCCACTTTTAACTTAATAATCCCCACGCTTTATAACATACCAATTGCATCTAAGAGCTTCGAATGTAATCCTTTGTTAACCACGCCTTTTTCCCATACATCATCAGCGACCTTTCCCAACTCAAACCGAAGTCTTGCCCATTTCTTAGTCACCGGATTAGGGATATTGACAAGCCATGGAATTTTATTCATAATGAGTTGAAGAATAACTGTGAAAAGACTTTCATCTAGTTTACCGAGTCGATCGAGTAACTCAGGAATTGGTCCGGTTGAGTCTTGAATACTGTATGCGAAGGCTGTTCGAGAGATCGCATCGGTTCTAATTTGTTTGTCAAATGGGAAGTTTTTCAAATGTCGTTGTATGAGAAAAAACGTACGTTAGTATCTGAATTCGTTTTAACACGTCTATCATGAATTCTCCTTCGTTTCCAAAATTGATGATTTCATCTTTAAGCGATTCAACCATCTTGAGTGCATTTTTAGTAAACCTGAACAACAACGGTGGCCTGGGGAAAAGAACATACGCCATTTATCAAATCAAAGAGCGTATCCGATAGTTCTTGAACGGATGGTGGTCTTAAAATGAATCATCAGAGTGATAATGACAATGACTTTTGAAAACGTACATAAACGCGCCGCTGACTGGTCTCCGTTGTCTACGATGTTCTTCTCCTGTATTCATTAAGCACTTCGATACTACCGTGATATCTAGATTTTGTTGATACATACCTTCCGAGACAAAAACACCATTCGGAAACTAAAAGCTAAGATCAACAAATTTTGGAAAATAAGGTAAATGATGAACAAAATACCTACCGCTGTTTGTAATACTTGACGGGTGGCTTCGGATCGAGGAAATAAATCATCGTTATTCATAACATGAGATATAGCTTTTGGATCTGTAGTGATTAATATCGGTTCCTATGATACGATCCTCGTTAATTGCACCGTCGCGATGGGTAAAAAAGGTTGCAGGTGACCGTACGTTCATTGCACTTCGGATTTTATACACCCTTCCATAACTAAACGATACGATTCAATCAGTTCGTTACTAACATTATACACGAGAGAAATGTGCTTACACTTTCTGCCACTTGTACCAAATTGAATCACATTCGTCCAAATGTATACCCTCCATATGTCCAAGAAAGAACGAGGGACTTGGAGGACCAGAAAGATCTTTCAGCATTACAAAGTTCCAACGGTACATTGCTTGCAGACAATAAAATATGAAGCTGGTTGAGAGCCATAATGCACCGATCGTGACCCATTTCCAATCGTTGCTTTGTCCAAAAAAGCGGATGATAACAGCCGTAGATGTTAGACCTGCTAACCATGAAGTCCAATCCAACATTTTGTTGTGCTCGTAGGAGGTTTCAGAGGACGAACAATACAAATTTTACTTGATATGAGAAGAAATAATTATTTAAAAGATGCCGTCCAAAAAAATTGCCTGTCCACTGGCAGTACAGGAATCTCGGAACTTTTACCTCCATGCGAAAAAAAAAACCGATTACTACTTCAGATCTTTTTTTTTGAAAACCCCCTATTGATTTTCAAATTAAATTCGTGTTAGGGTCAGGGGGACGAAAATAGAATGGAACGGCGTGGTTGGGGTGCATGGGGGGTTAGAAACAAGATAAATTACCCGGGGCGTCCTCCGTCCTAAGTGGCCAGGGCTGGCTTTTCGCGGCGCGTCGCGGTATCTGTGGCGCGGAATGATGTCGCTTATAAATTATAAGATTTGCCCATGATTTCCGGTCGGTTTCTACTTTCGGGCTAGCTTTAAAAGGGGTGCGTTGAATGAAGGAAAGGGTTCTAATATGGTTTACAAAAAGTAATATTAGAATTGTATTTAGTAGTACGTTGTGCGGAACTTTCCATATGGCGGATTGTTTTGTTATACCCCATCTGATACATACTTTATATTTCAATTGATATAGGTAGGAACGCGGTGTTGCTTAGTTGCTTATTTGTCAAAAAGAATCACCGGAACACGTGTGAAAGAAGATCTTACAGACCAATCACAATGACTCTTTGACGAATCTGTATTAACAATTTTTTTTGTAAAATATAACTAAAATGACAGAAAAAAGATCCATTATAATATAATATTATACGTTGGTATCCGAACCTATCACAGGCATAGAAGGTAATGGCTTTAGATTGGATTGTCGGACGTTTGAAGTGACGGGCACCTATGTGTGTATTACAGCGTTAGCCTTGACACTTGTCGAAGCCATTTTATTTTTTAAAGAAGCGGTCGACGTACGTCTACGTCCATATCGCCCATTTCCACAGACTCTCTCATGCTACTCCTATTGAACGGCTCAATTTTGAATGAACTGACAGCGCTCGGTCGAGGAGGTGCAGCTGCGTGATAGCCACCCATTCCTTGGCGTGTTGATCCAGAACTACTGGTCCCTCCAGACGATATTTTACCACTTCTGCCAGATATGTAGATCCGGTTATTGAAAGTTACGAGTAACGAATTGGCATAAATCTTTCCAAAGAAATATGTTGGAGTTAAGAAATAACTTGTCCCTGGTGCGGCAAAGTACAGGATTAGGGATAGAATGGCCATGGAAGCTGGTAGAAAGATGGGTCTAAAACATTCAGAAATACAAAGTAGAAACATACCAGAGAGTGCATTAGATTCCATGGTCAGTCGAACAAGTCTTTGAAGAGCAAAGTTCGTATCATGGAAAACTCCACGAGCTTTGAGCAGCAAGTAAATTAATACCGCCGCGATGAGCGTATCAGCGACTGCACCGCTGATCAACCATAGCTTTCGTTATACATTTTCATTAGTACAGGTACAGAATGAATTTTATGGAAAGAGCGGGCTTACTTCTAGAACACGGGTATTGATAGCAGCTTGAGCGGCAGAAAGATTCCCTGTTAGGTGTCCCTGTGTCATTTATTGTAAATTAGGATTAGGTCCCCGCAGACAGATAAGGGACTTCACCCGAATACCGCTAAACCAAGCGGCCGCGAAGGATACTAGGCACAGCTGTCATAAAATAATTTTTAGTGAAATTTGAAATAAAATAAAATTTGTAAAGCCTCACCATCCAAAGTACAATCGGTATTATAATGGATTTCCCCAATATTTTTATACGATAGCAGAAGAAAGATTGAACGATAAGAGCCATGAGACTACCCAGCATTGGTGTATCGAAGAATGAAATATAGACGTTCGAGAGGTGCTTAAGATTCCCAAAGCCGGAGGCAAACCAATAAAAGGCGTCTGCGCCGGTTAGACAAGTTTGTAGAGTGTCCAACAAGAAGATCGTATATACTTAAACATATGTCAGTATAAAGGTTGAAAGGTTTCGGGTTGGGTTTTTTGTATACCTAAGATTTGAATTCCTCTACCATCCGAGAAGAATAGATAATAGATATCTTTCGTAGAGAACGTGAGCTAGATACCACGATTTCCGACTGCAAAAGACTTACAAACTTGAACGACGAGCATGCCATAGAAAACCCATGAGATCAAGATACCAAATAACAGAGGAGCCGCACTAAATGAATCAACGCAAATCAGGTTGGATCAGTATCTCAGTTGAGAGAGAGAAAACTAGTACAGACATTTGGGCGATGTTAGGAGGAATTGGCGGAAGTGCGCCAGGGAGAGGTATTATCGTGGCATTAGCAGACATTACTTGCGCTCAAGGCAAGACAAAGGCACAAAAGGGATAGATATCAAAGGAGAAAAAAGTACTAAAAGGTGAAAGTTGGTAAGTTATAGTTGGAAAAAAGAAAAAAAGGCGCTTACATCACATGGTTCTCGTAACACCTATTCAAAAATGTGGGAAGGCGGAACAGGATCAAATTTTGGCGGTGCAACCTTATAGTCAATTGACAACGAAATCGAAACTGAATTCCTTCGTACTAAATCAAAAGTTGCAAGGAACGATTTGATGGAAGAACCGCGGATTAGTAAACTAGTAACATTCTTTGATACATCATATCACAATATAATATAATATAATACCATGTTTATTACAGGACACTGCTGGGTCGTCCGGGAGATTCTGAAATGAATGCCTTGTAATTTCTTGAAAAAAATGTCAGCTTAGCATTGAAAAAACGTTGTTTAAAAGGCGATGCATACGTCCGATTTGATGGGAGCGCTGGATGAGTTGGACAACAACATTCCACTTTGCCGTCACGCGCGTCCCACATCGTCACGTTCATCCGGCGCAAATCCACCATTTGTGATATCATACCCCTCAACCGACTATCCGGCGCCACACAAAAGACAAAAAAAGCTTCTCAACCTCAATCGTTTTCATCACTGAAAAGATACTCGAGGGGAGGTTGATATTACATGAAAGAATATTTTACATCTCGGTCATATGGAGTTCTATTCTTTCCCCTAAACTCACACACGACTATTTCACAGATTTGATGGTTGAAATCATGGATTATTCTCCAAATTTAAATTCGATTCGATGATTATTACTCCTAAAAGTGAGTCTTTTTTTTTAGAACTTTGGCTATCTGACCATCGTCAAGGTTTAACCTGTAAAAGAAAAAAATGTCGGCACGCCCTGGGGGAACGGGCCTGATTTGATTTCAGTTTCGGATTTCAAAACTACCGGCGGTGCTCAAGTGCAGTCAAGGGATGAGTCAAAGCCCAATTATCTATCCCCTTCTTTGACACGGGAGGATTTTTTTAAGTACACGTGTGTGCCGAGGAATTGTATTTTTCTGCTTCACTTTAAACGAGGGTCGAGCGCATCCGCTGATTTTGGACAGCCCATCCCTATAAGATGGGTTCTGACTGGAGTATAAATACCGCCTCTCTACCTTTCCCAAAATATTTTTGATAACCTGCCTAGTTCCCATGTCCCTCATCTTCCAACTCCCCAATCTTCACAGATCATGGCCATTCCCCCGCGTGTTTAATCCCTATCATAAATCAATCGCTGTTGAAAGTTCAAATTGGATCGACTCTTTTCATTTATTCAGTCCTGCTCGTCAACTTAAATTTCGACTTATAGAAGCTGGAACTTTGGCTGCGTTGGCTTATCCTTCTCATACCAAAGAACATTTCCGGGTGGCGTGTGATCTTATGAATCTACTGTTTGCGATGGATGACCTTAGTGACCCGTTGGATCCTCACGATGCTCGTGAACTTGCCGATACTGCTCTTGACGCTTTGCAGTCAGTTGTTGTTTCGTGAATCTATACGAAGACTCGCACTGACTGATGTTGTTTTCTAGACATCCTTCGAAACCGAGACCTGAAGGTGAACATCCAGTGGGACCTTTACATAAAAGGTGCGATTCCGTTCCCTCCTATCATATTACCCACTGACAAACTTCCTACTTATAGTTTTTGGGAACGACTCTCAAAGACTGCGAGTAGAACTTGCCTTGACAGGTTCGTCAAAAGCTATCAAGCATATATGAACGCAATGGTTCAGGAAGCAGAGGAACGCGATGTCCATTCTATCCGGACCTCAATAGAAGACTACCTCAGTCTCCGAAGAAGTACCGGTGCAATCAAACCTTCATTTGATCTCATTCTACTCCCTTTGGAAATACCCACAGTCTATCTCGAATCACCTTTCGTCAAACAATTAGAAATAATAGCGATCGACCTTATAGCTGTGGCAAATGTGAGATCTATTACTTATAGTCTCACGGGAGTTTAACTTTTAAGCTGATTCCGTTTCATTTTAGGACGTCGTGTCATTCAACGTTGAGCAAGCCCGCGGAGATATTCATAACATCGTTATCGTCCTCATGAACGAACGTGATATGACAGTTCAAGAAGCCATGGACTTTGTAGGTGATTGGTATGAAGCCCGATCTAAGCAATTTATAATCCTACTCAATTTCGTATTGGAGAATCACTCCGATAAGGATCCGGGTCAAGTCGACTTGAAAAGATATATAAGAGGACTTGCTATATGGGTGACGGCGAATTATGAGTGGAGTTTCGAAAGCCAGCGATTCTTCGGCTCATTGCATAAGGAGGTGTATCATCATAAGATGGTAAATCTCCTGCCTAAACGCATCATCAACACGATGGCTCCATAAGTGATTTCTTCCCTCTCCCTCCGTGTGTGTGTTCGATTATTTTTTATTTCATAATATTCGTAGCCATCTGTATATTATATTTTTCGTAAAGTATCTCTGTGTATTAATAATAGCAATGAATATGATATCAACATGTTGCTATCCGATGCGTCGTGTTTAGACTTGAGCGGCACTACTATTCTACCTAACCGTGCAGTGATAGATGGAGGTAACAGTCCAACTGTAAGTATGTGTTCTATTATGGTTAGCATTAACATATCTTAGCCGTCCGGTGATTGGCATCTTTTACATATCAGGAACGCCCAGAACGTGATGTTGAACAAAGGACTACCCGTCCCGATACCGTGGGTATATTTTAGATACACTTATACGGCAAAATGAGAGGAAACATCTCTTTTTTGATATAACCCCGCAAAGGTTTTTATGTAACAACAAACATCCATTACCTCACAGAAATGAAAGCTTCCAAGAACTTGAAAGCCGTCGATCATTTCCCCGCGACCCTTGATGATTGAAGTTGATCCCCCCCCCTCGAGGCCTGTCATGCCATTCATGTGAAAACCTCGAATTCGAGTAAGCGAAGGAATTTGTTCTTGAAAAGGAAATGACTGCCACTCCCCCATGCGTAGGTTCATCCCAATATATATTTCCTAACCGACCGGTGACAAATGGATCCTTCGGGAAATATCGACGTTTTACCAAAAAGGTATAGATCATGGTATCACCGGCGACGTTTACGTAGCAAGCGATATTTTAGTGCATTAGATGGTATTACGTTTTGGTCATTTGAATAACCTGGGCTCATTACCCTCAGCCAAAGATGCATGACGCTCCATAAAAATCCCAAGATAATAATAGGCAATCAGCCGGCCCTTAAAGGGCGTCCGTTAGCACCGAACCCCGCGAGGCTTTCAATGGATACAGGGAAATTAACAATGGGAGAGATTTCTTAGGTATAGTGGTTTAACGTAGTCCACCGTGACGAAATACAAGGTAGCAAGGTTTGACATGAGAGCTCTGCTCTGGCTTAACATTCAAATGAAACCAAAGGGAGGTAAATTGTATGGATTTGAGAAGGGGTGTGTAAGGTAAACGCATACCCTTATAAACGCAAAAGATACCGAACTTGAAGAAGTAATGTGGATATAAATATAAATAAGTATATATCCCGATAGGGAGTATTAGTGCCATCTCTGATTTTTGTACCGCTCAACAACCTCAAATACCCATGAATGTGCGTATCTAAAACAGTTTCCTAGGCCAGTTTTTAGTTCTACGCTCCATCGTCTTTTCAACCCCATTCTTAGCATGCGTAATCCGACAATTGTACTTGAACTCCACCGGCTTCTCCTTCAAAACCAAAGTTATAACTTCCTCGCCATTCAATCCATCTTCATCTAATTTCGTACTTGGCGCTTTGAGATTCCAAAATATAGTATCCTCTTTATCAATCCCAGCAGTAACTTTCCTCTGAGAAACTTTTGATCCTTTTTCTGTGCTTCCAAATGAGTATTTTCCTGACATTCCTCCTTGAAATCCAACCGTCGTTCCATGCGTTCCGATATTAACCCCATCCAAGTGTCTCTCCTTTGACTGGCTTTCAGTCACTTCTTTGTCTGTATGGATCTCCTTTCGATGTAATTCATTCTCATGGACTTGGACATTCAATACTTCACTTTCGGGAATGGTGACAAATACGCTGATTGCAGAGACACGTCGAATATCGTAAGTTGTACATAAGAGTGAAATGGTGACATGGGTGGGATCGGCGGGAGGGATATACATTCATAATTGACTGTTAATTTCAAAAATGAATGACCCTTGTCACTTATAGGCAACTGGAATGACATTCGTCTAGCTGGAGGAAAATGGAATGGCGGTAATGGTGGAATTTCGAGGCCATCTATGGTTTCTGGGGTTGTTCGGCGCCTTCTCTGACAAGGTATACACTAGTCACCCGATATGCAGGAAATAATTAAATTCTGGGAAATAACCCAAGGAAAACATAATTTTCTGGGAAATAACCCAACATTTTCTTATCGAGTGCAGGTACGTAGGGCCGCTCAGGAGACCCAACTTCGGTTGAAGGAATGGGAGATCCGTACAACCATCCCGGTTGCCCAATAAAACTTGATTTTTCAGAAATAAATAAGGCATTACGCTTAAGCGAGATTCCTTTAATATGCGGATGCTTAATCAAACGATGTGAGAGATGAGGATTAAATATACAAAAATGATGTTACCATTATCTCTCCATCCCAGTTATGCTTGGCCTGAACAATTGTATACGTTTGAAGTGGGGTATAATTGGAACAAGGAAAGGGAGGAAAATACTTGTGTATTTCGTCCACGATAGGAGGGAGGAGACCGCGTTTGGAAAGTGAGCTGTAATAATGTGGAGGGGGAAGAGATATAATAGTTATCACGTCGCCGTTACGAATACCGTAATATGAGAATGGTTTACTGATATCCGAAATATTAATGGTAGGCTGTCCATACGGATCCAAGGCAAATAACTCGGGAGAAAGGGCTGTCCTGTACCTCCAATCTCTTCTCAGTTTACTAGTGTAAATGGGTCTATCGAGGTTCACAGATATCCCCACAATCTCTGTTTCTTGATGTTTCAAATAATAGTCTGAAGTTTCGGTTATGTCTCGTAGTTTGAAATGACAATATATCAGAGCTTGACGGAGATAAATAATTGTCTCGCAGAGATTGCCGGAGATCAAAGAATCAAGATTCTGGTCATCTTGATAGTCTTGATAATCTGGTCCATCCCCTCTCCTGTTTCCGAGTCGCTGATGACCTGAATTTTAAAAGCAAATGAGATGAAGAGCGATGCTTGCCACGAATATTACTAGCCTATTGGGATACCTTCCGTTGCCTCGATTTCTGCTTTCAGATCAACGACTAATGATCCTTTAGGGAGTTCATAAACAACTAAAGAATCAAAGTCCCGGTAATTATCAACTGTTATACGGACCATGTTGGTAGTGCGTGCGGAGCCTGAGTGGTGAGTGGTGGGAGGTGGTTGCAAAAGTAAATGATGAGACACCTTCGTGTGAGATAAAATTTATATAACTCAACAGGGCAAGTATCTCAGCTCCATTAAAGTTCAAGATAAGTATAAAGAAGTAAAGATTGGAGGGTTTTTGTGATTTCAGACGTTTCCCATGGTTGACAAGAACCAGCTCGCTGAGCTTGATGTGCTTTGTTCAAAACAACACAAAAAAACAAGGGATCTGTCAACTGTCTCTGAGTCATTCAACTTGTTGGGTCCATAGGCTTTCTGCAAAAGTTGGGCAACCTGTTAACTGTGTTTCTTCTCGAAAGTGGACGTGGGATCACCAGCGGATATGGGAACTTTGAATAACCCATATAAATTGTGTGAGATTCTGTTTGTAGAATGATATGTGAACGACCTGAAATAGTTTTTAGGTCAGATGAGGCGATTTAGATGCGTACAAATGTCAACTAGAAAAATACCTGAGTTCCGAAACATGGACAGCCACGGAATAACATAAAAACTGCAGTGATAGAGCGACTTGAAAGTTTTTTAAATTCTCGCCATGAAACGAACATTGAATTTGAATATTTTCTCTGACATGGTGACAAGGGATATATACCGGGAAAAAACGCACAACACCGTTACAAGGTTATGGAAACCTCACGTGTCACATCTTCGTCAGCAACCTGAGCGCCACAGGCCCACACAGCTTTGGCCTTTGTTTATCAACCGGGTTCAACCCAAAACTTTTTACCCAAACGATACGAATTCCGCAGACTTAATAGCAAGACAGATCTCGATTAAATTATGATCGACAGTCCAAGACAAAGACAAGGTTGAATGATCAGTTGAGTCCCGGAGGAGTATACCCTCCGAGTCCGACTTGGACAATCATGATGCCCATCAAACTTTTGTTTACAAAATGATATTTTTTTATGCGACCAATTTGATTTGACTGATCTTTTCTAAGCTGTTTAGTCGAGGACAACACGAGGGTGCTCTTATCAGTCACTAATAAATATAAACCTCCATTTCTATTTCCTCGCGACCAACACCGCCCAGCATCGTTTCCGAGTTTTTTGGGTTCATTGTTCTTACATAAGGTTGAGCAGGAATCACGGGAAATCTATCAATCAAGAACACCTTTTTACGTCTTTTTTCTTTCAATGACTATTCCGATACTTCTCCTGCTCGGTACATTAGCCTGGGGGTTTCGAAAACTTTTCATCGTACCCTCAAACCTCGCACATATCCCCAGGGTATCTATTCTATCCCTACTTTGGAGTTACATCTCTAAAGAACCAGAAAGTGAACGGATTCAAAGGCTTTTCCTACCACTTGCAAATGAGTCTGGTCATCCTATTATCCTCGTCTGGACGTTCGGTTTATGGATTATTCATGTTCTTGATTTTAAGGTAAGTGATCAAAATTCTACGTTGTTTTTTTTCTAATTCCGCGCAGATAGGAGAAACTGCTCTACGAGATCGACGTTGGGTACGACAGTTACCGCCACAAGACCTCCTCATATGGCGTCTCGTGGGCAGATCTAATTTAGCATTCACTATCGGTGAAACATGGAGAAAGCACTCAAAAGCAGTTACTACAGCATTCCAAGGTCCACCTCCCATCGAATCAATCGTTCGTTCAAGTAAAGAGTTATTCACCGTCCTAGGAGAAGGTGGGACATTTAAATGGAACGACCTAACTTTACGCGTAACCCTCGATATTCTCGGAGACGCTATCTTAGGACATCAGTTCAAAGCGGTTCTTCAACCTCATTCTCCTTTTGTTAACGGATATCACGACACGATGGAGTCGTTAACCGCTCCTCCATACATTTTCTTACCCTTTTTAGATAAATATTTTCCGAGAAGGGATGTGATTGCGAAAGTTGAAGATTTGACGAGCTAGGTTCGGACAGCTTATACGTGAGAAAGAGAAGAAGAAAGGACCGGATGTTATTTCTCGGATGCTTGAGTGTGAAGATTTGACATTTGATGATGTGTTGGATAACGTATCTGTGTTGTTTGTTGCTGGTCATGTGAGTATAGTATTTTCTTTAGAATAAAAAATCATTAACGCTCGTACAGGATACTGCAGCTGGTGCACTCTCCTCTCTCATTTATTATCTAGCCAAATACCCAACATACCAAAATCAAGCAAGAGACGAGGCTAAAAAAGTCATACAAAACTCAGACACTCTCGATCAAGAAATGCTAACAAAGATGCCATTCGGATTAGCTTGTGTACAAGAAACAATGCGAATGAACAATTCCTCCAATTTCACTCTTCCTCGCGAAGCGGATACACCAATGATGTTGGGCAAATACCATATCCCACCGAAAACTATGATGTGTTTCAACATTTCGGGCATTCATCATCTTGAAAACACCTGGCGCGATCATAATACTTATAACCCTACCCGATTTTTGTCTCCCGGAAGTGGTGATGATAAATCTTCTTTCCCTATCGCACCGTTTGGATTAGGTCTTCGACAATGCCCTGCAAGACATTTCGCTATGTGGGAACTACGTGGGATACTAGCTATGCTTTTGGTTAATTATCGGTGGAGATTGGTTGAGGGTTCTATTCATAGTGAAGTGGTACAGAATGGATTTTCGTTTGGGACGAATTTGAATCTTCCACGAGATCTTGATATTGTATTTGAAAAGTTGTAGAAATAATATATTTATGGACAACGTAATACATATACAACCATAAACCATTTCTTTACAATATATCGAACCGAACTAAAAGACCCACATAGGTGAAAAGACAAAGATGGATAATTCATCGTTCTTAGCCGCTTCCAATTTCCATCCACTAGCTTCGCCCAACGCAATCAACTCACCCAAATCACGTCCTTGACCATTCAACATCGTCATCATCTAAAATGAGATTTCCAAGTTATTAGTATCCATACCAATTTCACTAAAAATGTAATTTTACCTGAATATCAACGTATGTCGGATTAGGTCCACCCCCCTTCCCAAGGTTAGGTAAAAGAGGATACGGTGCCGTTCTTACTTCAATCGATTCGGGATATGTATTCGGATCTTCACAAGCGTATGGAACATTGAATTCAAAGAGGATGAGCTTTGATGATGAAGGATTTGCTGCTTCACGAATGCGTTTAAGGATTTTTATTGCTTCACTTGTTGGCCAGTCTTGAATGATGAAACGAAGAAAGTATACCGCTGCTCCTTTTATAGGTTGTTCAGTGAAGAAATCGTATTCTATGATTTATCATTATAGACATGAGATGATTGGAAGATGATAATGATAATATAACGTGCCTTGGAGAGTCACTCGGCCTTCTGTTATTGCTTCAGTATAAGTACCTTCCCAGAACTGAAGCGAGAATGTAAGAACATGGCATCTAGTCTTGAATATAATATCAACGCACCCCTTTGGCTTGTGAAATCACAGGAGAAAGATCTTGAATTATAAATTTAGGTTCTTTAAAAGCCTTAGCCAGAGCCATCGTCACAGTTCCCATATTTCCTCCAACGTCAACTACAACATCATTTGAAGTAAGCTTTCCCCAGTTGTAGCCTAACGTTTAGTTTGAGATAAACGGAAGCGAAACAAACACAGATACCATACCATTAACGAAAATCTCATCCTTGAATCCTTCAGCAAAATGATGCATTGCAGCAACAAACCTCCCGAAACGCCAACTATTCTCGGAGGTTGTAAACCAATCCCATAACGTCAAATCAGTATTGAATGCAGCGTTGAAAGGAGTCTTTGCGTGTTTTCCGCCACTTTTTAAGAAGTCGCTTAATGCAGTGCTACTCATTAAACCTTCGCCAACACTAAAAGACAATGAACTTATGATGGGGAGAAAGTAGCGAGATTGACTGACGCATGTCCGACAAAGGCGGCTGTTCCCGAGTCGGCATACTTTTCCAAAGGCCTATAAAGAATGAGATCATTTTAGCGTAATAAACGCTTAAACCAACTTTTCTTGTAATTCAGCCACTGTCTTGTTGTTGGCTTTGATCAGTTCATATGACACCCGATTGTTCGCGAATTCGCCCGGTACGACTTCTTTAAATATGTGACGTGTGGCCAAGTATCTAAGGACGCGAGCTACACATGGTTAAAATCAAGTTGGGGTTCGACGATTGATTCTAATTACGAACAGATATGAGATGGATCACAGCCGATCCTTGAAGCGATATCTTTGGCGTGGAGTGACTGTTTTTACTCATTAAAGAGACACAGATCAACCAGGTTTGGATACATACCTTGTTGTGGACCTCATTCAATATTTCTGGAATATTCACATCCACAACAAATGCAAGTAGAGCAGACAGATACATGCTTTGCGCTTGTTCATGTATCGTATCTCTAGGATACCGTACAGCAGCGATCAACTGGGTAGCAGCAGCCACAATACGCTCTACAGAGTCTTTAATTTGAGAATCATTGTCCAAAGGGACCGGAATATATCGTTCATCTAGAGTTGGAAGTTTAAGACTTTGTTCGCTATATGATTTTTGTAAATTTTGAACGGAAGAACTGATGATAGAGACGAGGGCTGTTAATGGATCGTTAGACATTTTCTATAATATTACTTACGATCTTGTCTCTCTTTTTATTCCTGAATTGACGTTGAGACTTGAACTCGGTCATCCTGACCGTGTGTGGGTGTATGAACAGAATAACCGGAGGATGTGGTTCCTGACAACAGCGATCCCATGTCCAGCTTCCAGTTAGCGCCGGATATATCAGCGCTAGCTAACGATACCCTCAGTGTCCAAATCCACTGCAGACAGAGTTACAGAGCTTTTTTTCCGTTTACAAAAGCAACATGCAAATTCCATCTTCAGTTAACATTTTCTTCACTATTGTTTCCCGATGTCCAAAAGTATCTATCTCCTTCCAGGCTACATTTCTTGCATCCCCATTTGGTCTAGGCGTCGAATGCGCGAAGTCTTTATTTAACCTTTTGGTCCCTACGTGATAGATTAAAGCACTATCTCCAAATAGGAACTCGAGCGGAGGAACGTTCTCATCGCTTGATGCACATTCCAATAATAATGTTGCATTGACGTTATAGCACGATCGTTAGTCTTCCCTAGGAGACCGATGGGACGTTCGTTTCAAGTGTTTGTTGATGGTCTAAAATACTTATCTCTGGGTACACACGTCGTTGGATCCTTTTCTCTGTCTACAAAGATCAAGCCCGGTAATGCTTCTGCTAAATGATCGTCACCCTGATAGAAACAAAGGGCATGCCTTAAGCAGGTTCTCGTATTGTCACGTCGACTAAACATCAAAACTTCACTTAATATTCTATTGAATCTAATACATAAAAGGACTACACGTCATCTAGGGGTGATTCGTTATCTCTAAAACAATCTATACAACCGCCGTAACACATCTAGGCAAGAGATCAACCACCCCACTCCGATATACCTCTCTATGCAAGGCCCCGAAAAACCGTTGGCTTTCAAAACTCCATTCATAGTTCGCCGTCACCCAATTAGCAATTCCTCTAATGTACACCTTCAAATTTGCTTGACCCGGATCGTTATCCGAGTGACTCTCCAATAGGAAATTATGCAAGTCAAGGAATTGCCTAGCGCGGGTTTTGTACCAATTACCAGCGAGGTCCATGGCTTGTTGAATCGATAAGTTATGTTGGTTCATAAGGACAATAATGAAGTTATGAATGTCACCACGGGCTTGTTCAACGTTAAACGATACGATGTCCTTCAAAGAGACAAAAATGGAACAGTCAGCAAAAAGAGAAAGTCGTCGTGCAGGTGAAGGATTTACGTTTGCCACGGCTATAAGGTCAATAGCTATAATCTCCAACTTTTTTATCGAGCTGGATTCAAGATAGAGTCTTGGGATATCCAAAGGGAGGAGCAAGAGATCGAAAGAGGGTTGAATCGCGCTAGTACCTCTACGAAGTTTCAGGTATTCTTCTATCGACGTCCGGACAGAATGGACATTACGTTCCTTTGCTTCTTGGACCATTGCGTTCATGTATATTCGGTAACTCTTAACAAATCTATCAAGACAAGTTTTACTCGCGATCGTGGAAAGCCTTTCCCAGAAACTATGAGCGGAAATCAGAGTAGGTTAGTCAATTTTAACAAAACTTTATATGTAAACGAGACCTCACTCTTTATGCAGATGTCCCACAGGATGTTCACTTTCAGCGCTTAGTTTCTCCGGGTGTCTAGCGAACCAAAGAGGTATGAATGACATGACAATTAATGATAATAGTGGAATTTACTGACAGTATAACATCCAGAGCAGTATCGGCAAGTTGGCGGACATCGTGGGGATCCAAATTGTCACTGAGGTCGTCCACAGCGAACAACAAGTTCATAAAATCACATGCAATTCGAAAATGTTCCTTCGAATGTAAAGGATAACTCAATGCAGTCAACGTTCCAATGTCTATTAATCGGAACTTCAACTGACGAGCAGGACTGAACAGTTTAAAAGAGTCTATCCAGTTCGCGCTATCAGCTGATACTGTTCCAGAAATATGATAGGAATTGACCATGCGTGGAAATGGCCATGTCTCGTGAATGTTTGGAAGTTGGAAAGAAACCATCGCTCTTGGAAGTGTGTTTGTTCAGCGGTTTAAGGAGGTAGAGTCGTAACGTCTGAGACGTTTTTTATGTAGACGAACCAAAATTGATCTGCTAGGTGTCTCGTTCGGCTTTCTACCTCCTCATATCATAGCTGTGGAATGGCAAGAATTAGAATTACTGTCCTCGTCGCCGTATTGGACACTTGAATCTTGACCAAGTAGACCGAAAGTACTACTCAATAGCCAACAATATACAGAAGTTTTATATGGCAGAATTTACATGTAAACAGCCTCAGGTTTGCATCATCGTACATTTACATCCGATATGCTGACAGCCCTCTAAAGTCCGGTGAATTTCTTTCTACATCCTCAAGTTGGCCTTAGTGCAGTCGTCAACTGTGTCAAGTTTGAGTGGCTTAATTAAGTGGGTGTCATCGTCATTTACGTCGAGTCTAGTTGTCCATTTGACATCTTTGTATCTGTGGCTGTTACTTTGTGTACAACATCGTTCGGTATCACAATCTTCCGATCGGATCAACGGCGTTCCGTCTTCTTGTTATCTGTTGCATGTTACAGTTCGACGTTCATCGAATCATTCGAACCGAATGGATCGCAACCCGGATTCTAAACAGCTCGTCCGAGGTAAAAAAAAAAAAAAGAATGGCGATCTTCAAAGGACAATCCCGATTTTGGGCTTTACGGAGAAGGTTCAAGATACACTGGATGCATTTACGTGATTTGATTAAGCCTGTCAAACTTACAAGAACTTGTCTGTGCCATTCCCGTCGGGATTGTCTCTCTCCGGGACATATCAGTCAGGACAACATAACATTCTGGCGGCCGATTCAGAAGCTGTGAGAGAGGATTCTTGATGGATTCATCAAGAACTATCAAATTTACTTCCGGTGGGCGCTCAACTATCTCGTATAACAATCGGTGTGTTGACAAACGCAAATAGTGTCCGTGGTGTAGTCATGGCACACTTTCGTTGCTTAACAGCTGGGTGGGCCCTACATTCATTTCAGAGAAAATTATTTCCACTGACTAATACAGGTATCCAAAGTTGCAAAAAGTCTGCTGCTGGTGTTTGAACTAAAACCCCGCTGACGAACTTTACGAGCCGTGGGTCTTCAACAGGGTTTCAGAAATAGCGCGAATATCTTGCAAATGACAGTTAGCAGTAGGTAAACGTGTAAGCGTTCTAAATACAAACTCAGACTACTTAAATACGAACGCTCGGTTTTCTCCGAGCTCACCAAATACTGACACCCGCCACTCGTTGGACTGGATATTCCCCAGGGGAAGTCGAAGCTAGGATTACTTATCCTAAAAACGGTTAACAAAGAAATCTGCTTCTTTAGTGAGAGAGACTACGACATACGTGAAAGATCCTTTGAATTCCCAAACGAAAGGGACATTTGGTAACGTCATCAAAGGTTGAGGGAGTGGACCGGAAGTACCAGCTTCCAAACTTGCACTAGCCGCAAATACCGTGATCTCATTCCCAGCCGTGCTAAAATTCGTCACGGGCCACTATTAAAGTTAGTATAAGTACCTTTAATAACAGAAGATTATTTACATACCAGTTAATTGCTTTGGCCACGCACCAGTTGGCTTACAGTAATAGCGGTATTTAGCCCATTATTTGTAATAGCAAGTTCGTTTCCAAAAGCGTCAAGGACCCGACTGATAAAGTGATACGTTCCATTAGATAAAACAAAGCTCTGAAAGAGTGGGTGTTCTATACCCAGAGAAGGAGAAATGCTACTTTCATAATTTGTAGTCACGGTGTAGCCAGAAGGATGATGATTTGGTCGATGTCAAGCTGAACCGCCTTTAGCTATTAGGACCCTGGCTTTATACTTTAGTTTAACGGAAGAGTCGGAAAAAGATCGTAGTAATGGAGAGTAAATTGTTTTAGCGTATGAAATGTCAAGGTAGATTGTTTTACCATTTGAAATCCCGTAGTTGTTTGTAATTGGAATTCGTTCTGGAGTCAATCGACTTACCAGATACCCACATCGCTTCACCGCCGTCAACCAAAACAAACAAACAAACAAATGTCTGGGGAGAAAAAGTGTATTACAATAGTCATCTAGGTTCTCACCTTAGTACACGACAACGCCTTTGACATGAATCATTCATAATTTGACATCCTGTCAAGTCGCTATGCAACTCGCATCAGATAGATTATTCATGGTGGACTCAATAAGTTACATGACCATGGTGGTATAAATACACTCTAACACATTGACAACTGAGCAGGAATCCTTTTTTCTGTCAGCCCTCGCCATTTTGTTGCAACGAGATCTTCTTTCTTTCAATTATAAAGGCGACAAATACCGAAATAGCGGTAGGAACAGTGGCAGTGAGAAAAACACGGTCTATGGCGATAATGTATGCGTTTGTTACAGGTTCTTTGAGTTTATCTGAGAGAGTTTGAACAAATGTAATGCTTGCTAAGATTGAAGCTCGAAGAGCGGGGGAGAGATCGCTCAGTTTTGAGATTTGACTATGTAATACTCCGGAAAAAATTGCACCGTTCGCACTAGAATTATCATTAAGATAAGGATACGTTGATGGTATAGAAGCGTAGGGTATGCTTACGCCAATCCCATTGCGCCTCCTATAAGCTGACAGAATGTTATTAAAGACGTAACCAACGATACTGCTTCTGGGTCATGAATAAACTCGGCTTGAGCAATCAGAACCTATATATCATTGTCAAGGCCTGAGTTTATTCTAATTGGGTTGTAAACGGACCGGGTTTTGTATACTCGCTCCTAGTCCAATTCCTATTCCAATTTGCAATCCTATAAGACGAGCAAAGCTTGTATCCGCCTTGACAGTAGACAATAATCCAAATATAATAGATGCGAGTATGGGAGGAAAGCATAAAAGAGGCCAAATATGTCCCGTAGCCTAAATATTTCATGAATGATGTACACCAATAAGCAAAGCGGTCCTACTCACTGTGATTATCACACTACCAACCAGACTAACTGGACAAAGTAGTTTAAGGAGGATTTAAGGGACGAGTGTGGAAGCTTAATACCTATAACACCAGAACTGGAAATGACTCAGAGTTGGTTATACATGTTCGGAATAAAACCTACATCATAAAAGGTAAAATGTCTAAACCCGACTTTTCGGCAGAATGTCCTTTAAGTTGATAGAGTAATGGCTTTGGACGGGAGATCGGGTTAATATCTTCAACATAAAATTTGAAAGGAACGGGAGAAGTAGCGTCACTAACCAAGTAATACTAATTCTAAATTAATCAAATATGATACAGATATATCAGAAGAAAGAGACTTACGACAGCAGCGCTGTATGCCCAATAAATAAGAATCTAAATTTGATCTTTGGGATAAATTGTTCCCCCACAAATAATATAGATAGACAGACTTACTGTTTGTATACACGCTCCTAAAATATTCCTTCTCATCATTAATGAGATTGGTAAAATCGCCCTAAAACGCCAGTGGCGTTCCCACAAACCGAAAGCGATAAACAGTAGTATACCCTATTATCCAAAAAAGAAATTTACTTCCAATAACTTGAATGACGAAACAACCTTACCAATACAAGCGGTGCAATAACCGTACCATCACTCCAAGGTTTCGTATTTCCACCAGCTTGCAACGCAAGCAAAACCAGAGTCACGCCAATGAAACTGAGAAGGATACCAATCCAATCGAGGTGGAACCATGCGTTTAGTTGTTTATGTCGTTGTAGGAAAGATGTTCTTTCGGAAACAGGATAGTATAGGAATTCAGTATTGACGATAGGAAGGTTGGGAAGGGTGAAAATTACGATGATAAATCCCACTCCGCCGACCTGGAGAGACTGTTTGAGGAGGATCATTTAACTATTTTGTTAAGATTTAACGCACTGGTAGGTTTATGTCTGATGTTGAAGTTAATCATCATCATGATACACGAAATAAAACAAAATGGGTACTCACAGAAACACCATCTGACATATTTACATATTATGTTCAATAAGACGATTCATAGTTAAAGTAGAAATATACCTCCATGTAAGCTTGTCTAAACTAAGCATTAGATCACGAGTATAACTATAACTGAAGGCTTCATGGCTTACCAGCAAATACACCACCTAATAATGGCCCAATTATGGAACATATGGCAAACACGGCACCGAACAAACCCATTAAAATGGGTCGCTGTTTAAACGTACTGATCTAATTGAGAGTCATAAGTACTTCACCCAAGACACTTAGTTGACGTTACATTACCTTGGTAAGTATCGAGTTTATGGCAATCCAAATTCCACCCGCTCCTGCACCCGCCACAGCCCTTCCAAATATCAAAATGTTTACTGAAGGTGCGACGGCGCAAAACAAGCTTCCTAGTTCGAACAGACCGACACACACTAGTAGGACTATCTTAGCAGGCGCTATCGTAATAATTTTGCCGTAGAATAATATCAGACCGGCCTGAAGGAGCAAACAAGGAAATGGAAATGAGAGACGTATATACGATATAGAGGTTCGTTGAAACTGTACTTCTGATAGGAAGAAAGCACTTGCTATCCATGAGAGATCCGAAACCGCATCGAAGTCAGATGCAATGGTGGGAAGAGCAGTCACGATAATAGTTTGATCGATACCGACAAGAGAGAAGACTAACATAAAGCCGCTATACAAAGTTCAGGTTCATTAACATCAACTTAAAGGAAATACCTTAATAAATACCTGAACACAATCGCCAACTGCGCAACGGGCAACACAGTATCTGTTTTATCAACATCTTCCCTCCGGGTCTCTTCCGGGTCGATCAACTTTGAAGTGCTCTGTTGCGCAAATGACGAAACTGGCGTCATTTCAAATGGTTCGACTAAATAATCCTCTAGAATCGGGATGTTTAAATTCAAAGCTCCAGCTCGCCATAGTTTATCTGATGGTGGTTTCGTTCCCCCCAGCACTGTTCTCATCGATATCGAAATTTTTGAGTATGGCAAGACAAAAGAATGTAGTACCGTTTAGTGGGGTTTTCGTATCATCCACTAATACGGCCTGTAGTGTCCGGAGTATCGCTTTGCCTTTGATAACCGGAAATAAACCTGTTAACCATTCTTAGAATGCCTTGAAGGTGCATGACGGTTCCGCATCATCTGCCGTTTTCTTCGAGTTTGCAGTAAAACAACGATGCATTATCTCAGAAAATGAAACAACAATAGTAAGATATACTTACATATTGGAAAGTAACCACTCTTTTGTAACTTACATTTTATTTATTGTACTCTAGCGCATCACCAAGGGTCTTTTTAACGTCTGGTTTTAACTCCGAGGGGTAAGTTGCAACCAGGGTGGACTGCGTTGGTGCTGCCCCAACTAGTCGAGCTCGCATAGGGTATACATAACTTGGCATCAACGGCATTCTGTCTTTTGCCTCTAACCTTGACTTTCGCGATGTGTACATATTTATATTTCTTTGGAAAACGCGATAACACGATCCCAAGTCGAGTTCGCACCGCATAGCTCAAAGCTGAATCTGGAAGACTATACAACATCAACGGCACTTTGTCTCCACATCGTAACGACATGCTTACTCCATCAATATGATACGACGACATTTAATTGGTTCTTCATGCTTCGTGATATTCATCTAGGCAAGAATAACAAGATCTTTCCGGTCGATAAAAAGATACGAAGAATTTGACTCAGTTCCTCGAATGACGCGTGCTTCCAGCGACTCAGGTGAACTTTTACCCTCTATTTATCGGTTCACTGATTCTTAAAATGGCATTACGTCCCATAGATCTCGTAAGGCTGGAGCTTCAATGTTTAGATTGGGGATGTATTTACCAAGTAAATTTGAATACGCGTCGTCTGTCCTCGAGGATACAATCCACGCAACCGACACCTCTGAGGCACTGTTCTCCGAATATTTCTAAATAATAAGTTCTGGAGTTCTCCACAAGTTACTTTCAGAGTTATACAATTGATTGAAAACCAGGTTTGAGCGTTTTGGGTATATCGGATATCCACGAGAACGACACAAACCGTACCAACTTCCGCAGAGAGATTCTATGAAGAGATAAAAAAAACTCCCAACTCTTTTTAAGTAGATTTGGCCACCGTTCTCGATAAAAGTTCAAATGTGAATGAGTATGAAGAAATTGGGGTCGACTGGCAGCAAAAAGGCGGGATGTTATGGGCGTTAGTTTGTATGCCACGTGACTCACAATTTCGGAGCCTCCCGTCTCGTACTTTGCTCTAATAGTAATACTTACTTACTCAAGAGTCAAGAGCATTAACGATGATATCTGACTTCCAGGTTTTATCGATTCATCACTTCAGCTTGTGAACTCTCAAATTGACATAAATTTTCCGCCGAAATGTCAGAGACAGATTTTTTGAATATATGCATCCGGTCCCCGGTCCCTGGTTGCATCGACGATGGATACATATGATATGATCTCAGTACTTCCTCTATGTAAGACTGCTGGCAGCTGAATTAAGACATACGAGGAGAACTACGCTGTGGGTGACGGCGAACTATGAGTGGATTTGTAAAAGCCAACAATTCTTTCGTCCATTGCATATTGAAGGAGCTGCATCCTCAAGGACGGCGGAACTCCTGTCCAGACCGAGCATATACATCATGCTTCAGTATTATGTCCCCCGTTTGTACAAACAATGATTTTTCTTTTCAGAATAAACTGAACGACATATCTTCCAACGGTAGTAGTCATGGGGATCTCAGTGCTTGCATTAAAGTACGTGCATCAGTAAAACTCAAATCGATGTGCTCCCGGCAATCCACCAATCACAGCTCTCTCTGAAATGATCCGAGACTCGCAGGTGCTCTCAATTGAATGGGATATCCTTCCCGGAGTCTCCAGAGCAGATTGCAGATTGCCGATGCGTCGAGCATCACATTGTGAAGAACTTTTAGTAAGCGAGTTAAATTTTCGTTTAAAAACTTCAAGCTGCCGCTGGAGCAACATAGGCATAAGGTGCGACGACTTTGTCAACGCGACATCATTCGGACAGTCATCGGAGGTTATCAATATATATTCCAAAAGCTCGCATACAAGGAAAAACATTCCAGAATAACAACGAACAATTTCACAATTTCAAAGTTTAACCGTGGCTAAACTCGATACTTAGTTATGGGCCGGGAACCTAGTGAGTTGTTATAACTTGAGACCACTAATATTTTCAGAGAAGTTGTTTTACGTTACCTTTCTACATTTCAGTTCAGTCAATTACTGGTCGAAGCGATTATGGGCACCCAAAGTTGCAAGGGCGCCGCTGAAGGCGTCGGAGAAGCGGATTGAACCGCAACTGAGGCCCCGCTAGTCGAGGTGGGTGCTGCCCAATTAAAACTATTGCTAGGGTCACTTATCCTAAGGAAATTAGATATAACCAGTTAACGAAACTATACTAGTAATCTTTCAAATGATCCTATAACTATGACTCACGTAACGGTTGTACCTCCGCCGACGCTTTTGGTGATCCAAACAAAGTTCGCGCTCGGTAACGTCAGTAGAGGTTGAGGAAGTGTACCTTGAGTACCAGCTTCCAAATTTCCGCTGGTGCCAGCTACAGTAATTTCATTTCCTGAACCAGAAGTCTTCACAGCCCACTACAAATGAGAAATCAATTTATTATTCATAACAATATTATCATAAGGTAGGGTGTATGCCAATTGATTAGATTGGCCAAACACGAGTGGGGTTAGTGTAACGTTCGACCTCGAAGTACCACTGGTGAGAGCAAGCGGGTTTCCGAAAGGGTCAGTGATACGGCTGATAAATTGATACGTTCCGTTAGGCAAAACATTTTGAGTCACTGCATTTTGTACACCCAAGGAAAGGGCGACGATGGCTGCTGAGAGGACAGAAGTTACTTTCATTATTTGTTAGGGTTTGAGGGAAGATTTTGCCGAGGATATTCAGTGAGGAAAGAGTCATTGGAATCTGTCTGGCTTATATACCTTTTGTAACCGCACAAGTCCGAAAAGAAATTCCTTCGTGGTAATTCAGAGTAGATTATTTTACCGTCCCAAGAATGATCGACTACGTAGAATTTCATAGTCACCTGTTGTTTGAATTCGTCGCAAAATTCAAATTCAGTTGCCAGAACATATAAAGACTGTTTCAAAGCCCGTAAGTCAGCCGAAGTTCAAAACCAATAATCATTGGTTCCAGAAAAAATCCCCCGGCACGGGTGTTTCATGGAGAATATTGGCTTTTCGTCCACTTTTTGGGGGTGCTCGGTTACCTTTTCTAGTAAATCGCTGTTAAGATGAAGGGGTCTTCAGCCTTCACCCGGATTCCAGCAGTGACCCTCGCAATCGCGTAGGGTTACATATTATTGTAGTCTAGGTTTAAATACATTGTAGACTACCATTCTACTAGCTAAATGGGGGAAAGTTTTTAGTTAGGAACAAAGAAGGGCGAAATAGGAACCACTGCCATGTCAATATGCTTGTGCAGTGCTCGTCTATCTAAACTAAATTCCAACAATCGCAGGTGAGCTTCTTTCGGGGTTTGAGGATGACATTGAAGAGACTTCTATCGAAGACCGTTCACAGAAATGTTCCCTCTAGAGGCACGGCGGTCGAGGGATATTGTACTCAGGATCCACCTATTGACTTTGATCAATGAAATATAGATGTAATTCAATTCAATGGGAAGAGTGATTTATATTGATATAACATACATTCTTCGGTAGACTTTTATCCCAAACTTAGTCATATTGGTTGGTGAATATTTTCGCATGTCTGCCGTGAATAGAAGACCGCTTAGAAATGTTTGGCACACTTGAACGGCAGAGTTTAAAGAACAATCTGACATAGATTCCCACCCCAAATGGCATATCTCGTTTGTGTACAGAATCCGTTAAGCCATTGGGATGCATCAGGCTGTGACCTGTCATTCAATTTGATCAACTACATTCCGATTATTTAGATATTTAACTTTCTAATAAATATTGTTTATTTATTATATATATATTTGTGTTAGATTTCTGTATAAACGTCGCAACCTGAGTTTTCGGTATGGTAGAATTCGGCGAGAGGTCGGCGAGGAGAATGGGTGCTGCTGACCAAGATCGGGGTTTCAAACGAGCTACCATATCCGTTGTCCACGGCCACGCGTTTGCATTCGTAGGAAAACCGACCGTAGCCACTCACACAATGCCATTCACAGTATGTTCTCAAGTCTAAAGCGTATTTATGGGTCATACTTGGATCGTACTTTCTCACAAGGATGATCTTGAGTAGACCACCTCTAACTGTCTAACACCTGCTAGCCTCAGACGTGCGGTTATTGGTTCTAACGTTCACCAGTCCCATTTTCTCAGAAAATTAGTTAAAGATCGTAGCGAAGTTGCCATATGACATGGTACACGGACGCCCCATGCAGCATGCAAAGAAATGTTCCGTTCCACATGTAGAAGGTCTCCGTCCTTGAAACTTTAAAGAAGCTGGCTTGTGAAAGCTAATGAAAAGCTTCTATCTTCAATAAAAAAGAACCGTTCCAGGGGATTACTTTGAGCACCAGTATAGTTATATATACATTTATGATGGCAATTGATTTTGGATCTGAAACGGACTTCTTTAATAACAGACGACTATGGGGTTTCATATAGGCGATCTTTGTTTATTGCCCTGGGGCGGTGAAACAATCTACTCCTCATTCCCACGGAAGGCTATTCTGTCGGATGATTCCATTTATTATATAAAGGCAAGGAGGTTCTCAGTGACTTTCCTTACTGAAGATCATCAATTAAATCATTCCTCGGGCGGTACACGACACAAATGAAAGCGACCTCCGTTTTAGCAATTATTCTCGCACTTTCCTTCGGTGTCCTCAACGCAGTAGCTCAAAACTTTGGACTGGCTGACGGAACATATCAATTCGTCAATCGAGTCAGCGATTCCTTCGGGAACCAGCTTGCCCTGACCAGTGGCCCTGTAAACACAGGTATTACTCTAACTTCATTTGTGCGTAATCTGGTCAATCAAACGGTAAGCGTCTTCAAACCGCCTTATTTAGAACAGTAAGTTGACTCGAGTTGCTATAGTGGGCCGTGGAGAATACCAACTCGGGACTTGTGATTACGGTACCTAACACTGAAGGAGGTGTGAAAGTTGGATTTAGTGGAACACTCCCCCAAAATCTGATGACAGTAGTGACTGGGAATTTTTTTTGGGAGACCACAAACTTTGGAGAATCAATCACGTATGTCATCGCGTTGTCTAGAGGTGTTTTATCTCAGCCCATTCGTTTGATTGCCTTAGGATAAGTGACACTAGCAACAGCTTCAATTGGGCAGCGCCCACTCAGACCATTGGCGCTGCAGCTGTGGGTCAATTTGCTCCTCCAACTCCAACCTTGTCCCCGTGGCAACTTTGGGTGCCTATATTAACTACCACAGGTAATTGAATCTGAATGTCGAAGGTAATGCTGTTTAATATTTCTTTCAAAATATTGGTTAGCCTAGTTCACCCCAGATTTCTCAGTTAACAGGTTCCCCACCCATAATTATGTTTCAAGTTCGACGACGGTTAAATATTGAATTTTCATTTTCGAATAGTCGGTTGTCTTTGCTTTGAAAGGTTTTCCATATGGGAGTTTTTTTGAAATAAATGTTGATAGTCCAGAATATTTGTTTGACCTGACGTGGAAGTCCTCCGATTATATGCGCATACTGACCAACCAGCAACTTTAAGTCATGATAATTTATTATTTCATTATTTTGTTGTTTAAATTTAGTTTAAATCCTATATTTCTCAATAAATCAGCTCAGGGTTTTCGGTTTTACGGCCGAATTCCGTTAAAAAGGTTGCTGACAAATCTCGGGGTTTCAAAATCAGTGTGAACAATTTCACCAATGTCCCCTCCCGTTCACTTGGGGAAAAAAGTAAAGGCTACCTTTACAACAGTGCTATCTCGAAGTGTCATTTTAATGGATCCTTGCATCATAGAGTCTCACAAGAAGCCACTCAAGCTCGGACTCCCGATATGACTATACCCGATGTACCTGACACTGGACAGTGGACACACAATAGGATTTGGGCACCTTACCTTAGGACAGGTTTATCTTGCGTTACAATAAAAATAACCATGTGTTATTTAGCTTATACACAACATTCCTGACAAACTTATGTCGACGATCGGAGTATATTTGATCAAGTTGGGTGACCATTTGATGAAAGGCCTGCCGATTCTGTGCACAAAAGGAAGGGGGGCTGTTCGGGAGAGAAGTTTGAACAAGCGGCTTTTGCTATCGGTCTCCTTTAGTAAAGGGTTCTTTCAGGTTGAAGTCTGTGCCTTTCTTTTTGACTTGTTAAGTCACTAATATTATCCTTCCCTTTAAAATTTATAAGGTTCATACGCTACGCGCAAACACCTGATGAGGTCCCTTGGTTCTCTGGATAACAAGCTCTCGGCTAGCAACCAAATATCTGTCATTGTTAACTCGCATCTATTGTAATACATGGGATCGCACTTTGACTTTAACTTTGACAAGTAATATTAATCAAATTTATTAGTGCACCATGCGTGGAAGTTGGTTGAAGGTTCATCCGTGTCTTTCGAGAGAAACCGTTGCCGGATACTAGTAGTCTTTGATGAAGGATCTCCCCGATGATCCTCCAAACTTTGAATAAGCCCTTCTGTAAATGGTTTCTCAGACGTTTGCCTATCGTTCCCAAGGAATGGTGAAAAGCCCAAAATCTTCCGTGAAACATCCGTCAGGAAGAGGTTTCATGAAACCAATAACTATCGCCGAACTGCGCCTCTTCGCACATCTGTCGTGACATTTTAATCTGAGAGGTGACTATGAGACTCCATATGGCTGATCCTTCTTCATTGTTTCCGGGACGCCAGAACAACCCGCTTTGAATTATCGCGAAGGGGATTTATTTTTTCGCTTATAAGAGGTATATAAACAAGACAATCCTCAGTGACTCTTTCCTTGCCGAAGATCTTCAGCTTATCCTTCAAACGCTACAAACAATGAAAGCAATCTCTATCCTTTCAACAGTGATTGTCACCATTTCTTTGGGTGTCCACAACGCATTGGCTCAGACTTTTTTGGCCAACGGAACATATCAATTCGTCAATCGAGTTCTCGACCCCTCCGGAAACCAGCTTGCTCTTACCAATAACGGTCCGAATAATTTTGTTTCTGTGACCACATTCGTGCATAACCAGGCCAATCAATTGGTATAGTCTTGGCCTATGATGCTATTTAAAAGCAATGAGCTGACTTGAATTACTTTGAAATAGTGGGCTGTGGGGAGCTCTAGCCCAGGAGTTGAAATAGCAGTACTCGGCACTAGTGGAAGTGTGACAGCTGCTACTAGTGGCACACTTCCTAAAATTTTGCTCTCATTGACAGGTGCAAGTGTTGTCTGGGAGACCACAAACATCGACGGATCCATCACGTAAGTTCTTGCATCGTTTAAAGTTATGAGTAGGTTTTCATTAATATTTCTCTTAGGATAAGTGATACCAGCAATAGGTTCAATTGGTCACCGATAAATCCGATAAGCGGCTCCCCAGTTGCAGTTCAATCCGCTATTCCTGTTACCTCTTCGGCAGGCACTTCTCAACTTTGGGTGCCCGTATTGATCTCTACCAGTAACGATCTCTGAAATATTGAAAGGTAATTAATTAGCCCTTCTTTTCTTCAAACAATTGGTCGTCTTTTTTCATACCAATCAATACTAGGTTCCCGATCCATAAATAATTACATACCAAAGTTCAATCACAGTTAAATCTTGAAATATGGTCAATTTTCTGTATAAGTGTTTTGGAATATATATTGAAAATCCCCGAAAATTTTGTTCGACCCGTCAACCTGAATGAAGTCATCCGGATGACGCATCGACCATTGACAAGTAGACTGTACACCCGTGTCCATGAGCTGATAAGCTAACGTAGATAGGTAAAAGTTTCCAAATTTTCTCATTTTATTATTTTTGCTAGAACGATATTAGTGATTATACCAGGCTTCCCCGTTTAATACGGCAGGGTTCAGGCAAAAGGGGTGTTACAGACGCAACTCAGGCTTGTCGCCCAGCACGACTCTACTACATCATGATACCAGCATAATATTGACTTTACGTGAGTCTTGATGGCGAAGTATGGCGTTTCAGGTTGATTTTTGAGGATTTTTCCCTCCTAAAGTACAAACACAGTAATAGTCAAAATCAGTCTGAGATTTTTTTTTCTGTTTTCAGGATGATTTCAGAATCATTTTTTGTGGACTTTGACAGGGTGCCAACTAGAACACCCATACTAAGCTTGCAACGAATCATATCAATTTTAGTAAATGATTGTTTCAGAGTCGGAATACGCAATTAGAAGTCGCCATGACACATTTTGAACTGCGTTTGCATTTCTTCTTTCCTTGATTCTGCTTGGAGTAAAAAGCATACCGTGTGACCGCATTATACAGGAAATTATGCTGTGAAACGAATTACGAGGTAGTTGGGTCAGAATGTCGTGGCATGGGTGATATTAAATACTGAGTCAGCAAACGAAGTAAGGTATCGGTAAACGTTCACTGTGTTACAGCGCTTTGCAAAAGTTAAGGCGGGTGAGTTGATGAAATTCAATTTTCTAAACAAGGATTTCTTAATAACTGTATCTGTATAGGGTACTCAAGAACTTTCTTTTGGAACAGCTTTTTATAATATTAATCTAGCATCGACAGGTCTTTTACCGATTGTATCCTTTTAAATTATTCTAGAAATGTTGAGATTTGTGACTCGGACATATATAGTAGCTTACATAACTAATATATAAAACCTTTTGTGCTTCCTCCTACGACATCTGTGTCTTCTGAGTTCTGTGTCTGCGCCACCTTTTGAGTGTGTGCTATCTATTCTGTGCGATAATTACAACAAGAAATCCTAGTTCCACCAAAACGGCCACCCGCCTTAACTTTTGCAAAGCGCTGTAAACGACACGCCTTGACGTTATACAGGTCGGATGTCATTTTTCTGCGTCAAATTGTTGATACAACTCCTGCAAGCTATGCATGGGTCGTTTGTTTAAATCAGAAAACCTGCTTCGCAATATCTGCCTTGTGATCGACATCTCAGTCTGTTTATTTAGCATACCAATCCTTCACTCTATCAACTTTGAGTTCCTTCTGCGGAAAAGCGGATTTTTGGATATCACACAAAATGGCGTGAGTTTACCCCTAAGTTGAAGCACCATGTACATATAATAAGTTATTGTGGTTCTAGTGTACATGCTCTTCTTAAATCCGATCATCTCTAAGTTACTTGTTTACGTGGTCATCGAGGTAAGTTGAACGTTCCATTCATCGGATCGGCAAATCTTTCATGGATATCTCAGGCTGGTCTTTCAAGTGATAACATCGGTAAACTCCTGTTTCGTCAGACCATTCTATTTATTGACAACTTATCCGTTACAAATTAGTGTCAAAAAGTGAGATTCTCTCCGGAGCATTTCATAATCGAATTTCCGATTTGACAACTAGTTTCATGGGAATCAGTATGCCATCCGCAGAAGTTCTGTCTCCAATTCCCGGCCAGGCATTGTCTTACAACATTTAGTTGTGCCTGGACCCTTGCAAACACACGCTCATTTGACACTCTCAGTTATTCTCAAAACTTGTACACCATTGATCGTATTTCTCTCACTGTTACCCCGCTTACTATCGCGGTACCTGAAATCGAGAAGACCTCGTTACGGCAAAACGGCAAGGCTTGAAACTACTTTGATTCTGACACACGTCATGAGCTTGATTATGTCCATAAGTCGGACTCTATTCTGATCAAGGTGATATGTACTTCTTGCTTCTTGATGACCTGACAAACTCTGTACATAGCGGGTGACGTGCTCAGCTGGGAAGATGATCTAGACAGCTGTGGCTGTCCTCTGTCAGACTTCTTTCAGCTGTGCCTTTCTTCTCGACCTTCTGCGTGCCGCTTTTCAAATCGGCATTTCCAATGTTCGTGACCGACAGGTAATAGACACGCGAACGCATTACTAATTGACGGCCCGCGAGTTTGTGAAATGAGCAATTGAGTTATAACTTACCAAGAATAGCAATGTTGACTTCCTCAAGGTTTGACAATCAGAGTCAATTAATACTAGTAGAAATGCAGTAGAGGATGGTTTTATTAACGCTTCTTAATAGAAACTTTCTATGGATCAGATAGCCTCTGATAGAACATCTCCGAGTCCGGGCGGTTCTTGAAACTCCTTGACACCGAAGAAGATGGCCTGGGAAGGGTTATCCATAAAAGGTGGTATATCCGTGGTTGTAGTCTCCGGGAACCAATGATCACCGTTCTCTTAGCGGCGTCAAAGTTGACATATTGAAAGCTGCAGAAGTGGAGCATCTGTCATTGGCAATTGAATCTGAATAACTCTCAATAACAGGTGACTATGAAATTTCCATATGGTCAATCTGTGTATGTGTTGGTAAAAAATCAATTTTAACCGTGGTGGTTAACCGATAAATACTACTCCAGGAAGAGAAGAACGATTATGCATTATGACACAATAACGGTATTATTTTCAAGTATGGTTACCCAATCCTTCTTACCACTAGTTGATCAGATCGAGTCATCGGAATTTCAACCCCAGGTGCTAACGGAGATATTGAACCCTCTGCTGCATACGACTCTGTTACATAATTCTGTCCCTTATTCCCACTTTTCTATCGAAACTATTTTGGTCATCGTGAGAGAAAGACATACTTTGTTTGTTCTCGAATTCCATCTTTTACATAACAGAGTCTAGGAAAGCATAAGAGATATCAAGAAGTCCGATTACGCCTGGAATGGGTTAAGAATCAAAAGAGAACACGAGGTCTATCGCTCACTGAAAATGAACTAGTTCTTTGTCAAATCATTCTCCAATTAGCCATAGCGCAATCTGGAAACACCATCTTCGAGGTTCTATTTATGAGCTCGAAGGATTTAAAAATCGCATTCGAGACATTGCTAGCAGATGGCCAGAACCGGTAATACAATCCTCAGTTACGATAACTCGAGGGATAAATTGAAAATTCTGGCGTTCCAAAGAATAAACGAAATCTGATTGGTCTGTGCAATAAAGAAGTGAATTGGAACACCATTAGTTACTAGTTAAGGTTCACACATTCGACGCGTGAGGCTGTCAATTGAGACAATCATAATAATCACAATAATCCTTTACGAACAGGTAGCGTGGAACTGTTAACCTAGATTGAATCCGTTTGTTATGAATAAAAAAAGGCGGTTAGAGATCCGATTATGAATGCTTCCCATGGGGTATGGGGATGTTTTACCTGAAAGATAACAGCATCAAGACCCGAGGTTGCATAATTTTTCAGCTCATATGCGCAAGCTCAGCAGATCACTGGATTACATAAATTACTAGTTCTCGAACGCTTTGAGGTTGACAAGCCGAACAAAGTTTTCAGGGGGTTTCGACATATACATATATTCCAAGAACTCTCATACGGGAGATATTGAAAACAACAAAAAAAATAACCAATCAACTATTTAAACTTTCGAAACGTTAACTGCAAGCGGTTGAACTCAGTATTCAATTATGGATCGGGAACCTATTGATTGGCACGGATTGAGATAACCAATTATTCAAATAGAAAAAGGTTGATTGACATTACCTTTTAACATTTCAGAGATCAGTACTCGCAGATACCAATACGGGCACCCAAAGTTGCGAAGTGCCTGCCGAAGAGGTAACAGGAACAGCGGATTGAACTACAACTATGGAGCCGCTGACGGGAGTGCTCGGAAATGATGCCCAATTGAACCTATTGCTGGTATCACTTATCCTAAAAGAAATATTAACGAAAACCTACTCATAACTTTAATCAATGCCAGAACTTACGTGATGGATCCGTCGATGTTTGTGGTGTCCCAGACAATACCCGCACCCGTCAATGACCGCAGAATTTGAGGAAGTGTGCCACTAGTAGCAGCTGTCACAGTTCCTTTAGTGCCGAAAGCTGCTATTTCGATTCCTTGGCTGGTGCTCCCCACAGCCCACTATGAAGTAATTTAAATCAGCTTATTGTTTTTTAATAACATAGACAAAATTATACCAATTGATTAGCCTGGTTATGCACGAATGTGGATAAAACAACAGTAGTACCCGGACCGTTGCTAGTAAGAGCAACCTGGTTTCCGGAGGGGTCGAGAACTCGATTGACGAATTGATATGTCCCGTTCGGCAAAAAATTTTGAGCCATCACGTTGTAAACACCTAAAGAAATGGTGACGATGGCTGCTGAAAAGACAGAGATTGCTTTCATTGTTTATAGCGATAGGATGATGTAGCTAAAGATCTCCGGTGAAGAAAGAGTCGCTGGAAATTGTTTCGCTTTTATCCCTTTTATAAACGAAAAAATCCAAAAGAACCATTCGGGGCAATCCGGAGTAGATTGTTCTACCATCCCAAAGACATCATAAAGGATCGATCATATGGAATCTCATACTCACATGCTAGTAGACTTTGTTTCAAATTGAATTGTCATGACAGATGTGCAAATAACTTCAGATGGTGCCGTTTAAAGAGAACGATAGCGATTGGTTCCAGAAAACCTCTCCAGCACGGATGTGTCACGGAAAATTTGGGCTTTTCGCAATTCCTGGGGAATTTTGAGCAAGCTTCTGAAGGACCATTTTTAGCCAGCTTCTTCAAAGTTTGGAGGATCACCGGAGATCTCCATCAACGACCATCCGTGAAGGATGTCTCGTGAGACAGGGCCTGAATCATCTACGAAGATCGCACTGATAAAATTTAATTAATTTTGGTCGAAAAAATCTAAGTGGACTTATAGCAGGTACGAGTTAACTCCTATTTGATTGCTAGCTGGGGTCTTGTTTAGAAAACCAGAGAGCCTGATCGGGTACCCGCCAGTGGCGTATGAACCCCATCAATTGCCGGTGAATGGAATGATGTAAAAAGTCGGGAAGAGGAGCACACCTAAGAGAACTTTTACTAAGGAAGGCCGGTCGCAACAGCCACCTGCTTAAACCCGTCTTCTCTTCTTACCTGAGCAGGTGACCTTCCTTTTGTGCACAGAAACGTCAGGCCATCAGAATGAGCTAGGTTGCCAACTTGATCAGGTAGATTCCGATCATTGACATAACCGGGGTCGTTTGTGGGGGGTGTACGAGCGATGTTGTGTGCCAGAATGAAACCATTTCGAAATTTGTCGTATCGAGATTTCAGATCACATGAGAAATGGTGCTTGAGACGGTAAAATGAGAAAGAGATGACTGGATGAATCAGAATGGCCGTGATACGCACGCTTGTCCGGAAGTATGGAAACAAATGTGAGACTTCGAAGAATCAAACCCTGAATTTAACAACTTTTGGATGAACTCGTCTTGAACTACTAGTTACCTTGGTACGTGAGACAAACCCACATGTTATAAGATAAGGTTCCTAAATCAGTTGGTATGTTTAGTCAATTGCAAATATAAGGTCGATTCGGGAGATTATTAGGTACACTCATATTCCGACGTCGTTCTTTGTGAGAGAGTACGACCCATTGAAGTTAGTGTATAATCCACGAAAATGACACATCCATACGTTACTTGAGACTTCCGATTAAAACATGTTGGGACAACATCAGTCTACGAACATGAACGTGTGTGCAGCAGACATTGGTGAAGCCTGAAGGTGGTTCAAACTTCAGACCTCAGACCTCAGCTTGGTCAGCAGTGCCCTTTTTGCCGAAATTCAGCCGCGCGATCGGAAACTCACACTTTTCACCTTAGGATGTACCTGAGTAGCAAAATACTTAACGGAAGAATGCGCTATCCAAATATCAATACTATTCAAGTTCAGTGGAACAGAATAGTATCAACATATATTCCAAAAACTAACTCTCATACAAAATATTTCAAAATGAAAAGAATCGGATATTTAAAGATTCCAAAATTTAACTCGGTAATTGATTATGGATCGGCTATTTAAGTTGATTGGTACGGATTGAGCAAATGGTGAAACCAGTTTTTTGAAGGTTTATTGACATTACCTTTCGAGATTTCACAGATCGTTACTGGTAGAAGTCAATATGGGCACCCAAAGTTGCAAAGGCGCCCCCGACGAGGTAGGAGAAAGCGCAGGTGTAACTGTAACCATAGCGCCACTGGTGGGAGTGGGTACTACCCAAGTGAACTTGTTGCTGATATCAGTTATCCTACAAAGGTTGAATAAATGGATTAACGAAAATCCACTCATAACTTTTTAACCAATGCCAAAACTTACACTATAGATCCGTCAATGTTTCCGCTCTCCCAGACAAGACCCGAATTTTGCAAAGACACTAGAGGTCGAGGAAGTACACCGCCGACGGTACTAGCTATCAGAGTTCCTCTAGTTCCGGATATTGCTATCTCAATTGTTGGACTCGTACCCCCCACAGCCCACTATAAAGTAATGCAAGTCAACTTATTGTTTTTTTAATAGCATGGGTGGGGTTATACCAATTGATTAGCCTGATTGTGCACGAATGGGCTTACAGTAATATTAAAACCGGCACCATTATTTGTGAGAGCGAGCTGGTTTCCGGAGGGGTCAAGAACTCGACTAACGAATTGATACGTTCCATTTGCCAAAGGGGTTTGACCGATCGCGTTGTGCACGCCCAAAGAAAAGGCAACAATGACTGTTGAAATGACGGATATTAATTTCATAACTTGTCTTATTTGAAAGATGATTGAGGTGAAGATCGAGGAAAGAGTCGCTAAACGTTGACCCCACTTATGCACCCGTCCGAAAGAATTGCCTTCGTGGGAATTATATAAGAGTCAATCTTTTTACTATCTTGAAAAATAATGAAAACGGGTGGACCATATGGAACCTTAGAGTCATCTGCCATTAGACTTCGATTGCCCTGACAGATACTTCACTGGTGTCAAGGAGGCGTAGCTCGAAGAACAATAATTGTTGGTTCTAGAAATCTTCTCCAACATAGATAGGCGTCGGTTCATTTCTCGGAGATTTTAAACTAGGTCCTCGAGGACCATCCGCAGACCAGCTTCTTCAAAGTTTGTAGGACAACCGGGGAGATCTTTGATCAATGATTGTCCATAAAAGGTTTCTCTCGCGAAACAGGTGAAATCACCTACGCGGTAATGCTCGACTGATTCAGGCGGAAACGTCTAGCTCCAACACTACATACAATAGGTGAGAATTAACGGTGGTAATTATTAGATTCCTAACCGAGGTCATTTGGAGGAGAAGAGAGACTCTTCGGGTACCCGCGAGTAGCGGTAAGGGGAATGATTTAGAAATCGGAAAGAAGGGCACAGCTGGGGAAAATTACTAAAAATACCAATCTCAACAGACACTTATTCAAAAGTCTCCCATTCCTATCTGAAACAGAATTCATCAGGCCATCAGAACGAATCTGAACTTGATCAGGTAGATTCCGATCGTTGACATAACTTGAGTTGTTGTTTATAAGGTATGTTGTATGTGTATAAGCTAAGGATCACATGGTTAGTTGTATTTTGAAGCAAGATAAACTCACATGTCATAAAGTAAGACGTTCAAGCCCGATTGTGCGTCAGTTAGATTGGATATAATCATCATATCCGGACATCGGAGTCGTTCCTTGTGAGAGACTCTACGAATCCAATTATAATCCACGATAATGACACATCCATACTTGCTTGGGGTTCAATTTAATTTTCAAATTTTGAGATAACAGCATTGCACGAATAATTATGAATTTTCCCCCAAACGTGAACGCGCAGTGGGTGACGGTCGTCGAGAGGATTTTGAAACCCCGAGTCGTTCTCGCCGAAATTCTGCCGTCACAAGAGGGTGGCTTGTCAGATTCAAACAACGAAAATAATGAAATAGTAAATTTTAATTTGTATTTCTGAATAATTTTATTTATTGATTTTAGTGCATGGAAGTTCATGAATCGAATAGTAAACTGCCATATCCGTACTCCAAATCTTCAGGGTTATCAACATGTATTCGGAAACTCTCATACAAACAAAAGAAACAACAATGGGAGATCTGATTCAAAAACTCAGCCGTGGCTAAACTCGATGCTTAAAAATTATGGGTAGGGAACCTCTTGATTAGGAATCTGAGATGAACTAAGCTAACTAATATTTTGGAAGAAAGATTGAATAACATTACCCTTGCAGCCTTTCTATTTCAAATTCAATTACCTGTGGTAGTTAATATAGGCACCCAAAGTTGCCACGGGGCTAAAGTCGGGGTTGGAGAAGCAAATTGACCTGCGACTGCAGCGCCAATGGTCTGAGTGGGTGCTGCCCAATTGAAGCTGTTGCTAGTGTCACTTATCCTGAAGCGAATGAATGAATATATTGAAAGAAAACTCCTTAGACAATACGACAACTTACGTGATGGATCCTCCAAAGCTTGTGGTGCTCCAAAAAAAGCCTCCAGCTTCTACTGTCATCAGATTTTGGGGGAGTGTTCCACTAAATCCAACTTCCACAGTTCCTCCACTGCTAGGTACCGAGATTACAACACCCAATCCGGTGTTCTCCACGACCCACTAACTCGAGTTAATTTATTATTCTCAATTATCAATAACACCAGTAAAACTCTTACCGTTTGATTTACCAGATTGCGCACAAATGGTGCTAAGGTAAGAACTGTGTTTACAGGGCCACTTGTCAGAGCAAGTTGGTTCCCGAAGGGGTCGCTGACCCGATTGACGAATTGATACGTTCCGTCGGCCAAAGCAAAGCTCTGAGCTACTGCGTTGAGGACACCGAAGGAAAGCGCGAGAATGGTTGCTGTAAAGATAGAGATTGCTTTCATCTTTTGTAGCGCCCGAAAAACCGATGATCTTCAATGAAGAAAGAGTCACTGAAAACCTTCTTGCTTTTATATGGTAAATGGTATAATCCGACAGAATCGCTTTCCGTGGGAAGGAGTAGATTGTTTTACCGTCCCAGGGAAATAAACCAAGATCGCCCCATATGAAATCCCATAGTCGCCTGTTATTAGAAGTTCGTTTCAAATCCAAAATCGATTGCCATCATAGATGTGTATATAATTGCGCTTGTGTCAAGGTGGCGGTGCTTGAAGTATCCCCTGGCACGGTTTTTTTTTTACGGAAGATAAATATAGGCTTTTGGGCCCCTATCTACCTTCTATGAAAAAAACAGATTCGTCAAGTTTCAAGGACTAAGACCCTCTACGTGTGGAACGGAGAATTTTCCTGCACACCGTATGAAGCGTTCGACTCATGTCATATAATACAAAGGAAGATGAGACTGGTGATTCGCTGCAAGATCATGAACGTTGAACGTTAGAGCTAATAATCGCACGTCTAAGTCTAACTTGAAATAGATGTTAGAGGTCTACTACGGTGTTCCGTTAGCTATAATCATCGCCTTTGACTTGTGAGAGAGTGCAATCCAAGTAGGATCCATAAATACGCTCGGAACTTCAGATGACATACTGTAAAACTGCATTGTGCGAATCACTTGTTTTCCTACGAACGTGGGCAGTGGACGTGGTGAAAGTTCGTTTGAAACCCCGATCTTGGTCAGCAGAACCAATTCTCCTCTCGCCAACCTCTCGCCGAATTCTATCATACCGAAAACTCGGGTTGCGACATTATTTTACAGAGATCAAACGCGAAAATAATTAAGAAATAAATTATCAGGAAGTTTGGGATGTGATTAATCTTATCTAAATGGTCGGAATGCACTTCATCAAATTGGATGACAGGCTACACTGCCACTACAGCCCGATGCATGGTGCATCCCGATGGCCTAACGGATTCTGTAAACAAATGGGAGGTATCGTTTCGGGTGAGAAGCCATGTCTTAAGCAATTTTTCGAACTCTGCAGTCAAAGTTCTTCCAGGCGTACCTTTATTCTACACCATCTCAGGTGGTCTTTCGGTATTTATGGCAGACATGCGAAGGTATTATCAACCAATGTTGGCCTTTAAGTTTGCGGGTAAAATTATAGCGACAAATTTATATCATTATTAATGGCCTATAACTCGCGCCTACCATACACTGGATTGTACCTAAACTCCATCGATCAGAGTCGATTAATAGGTCGTTCTACGCGCGTGTTTAGGCGGATGGTTTTTGATAGAAGTCTCCTCAATGTTGTCCTCAAATCCCGAAAGAAGCTCGCCTGAGATTTACCAGAAACGGTAACTGGAGTCTGGGAGTCCCAAAAACCGACGAAAGCCAATATTCTCCGTGAAACGCCGGGGGACTCTTTCTGGAATCAATCATTATTAATTTTAAACTTCGGGTGGCCTCTACAGCACCCATCTGTCATGGGAAATTTGAGGTGACTATGAGATTCCATATGGTCGATCCTTCTTCATCGCCTTTGAGACAGTAAAACGGTCTGCCATGAATTTTCGGACTTGTGCGGTTACAAAAGGTATATAAACAACAGATTTCAGTGACTCTTTCCTCACTGAGTATCTTTAGCTAAATCATCTGAATCTCTTAAACACTAACAGACAATGAAAGCAATTTCTGTCCTCTCAGCAGCCATCGTCGCCCTTTCCTTGGGTGTACAAAATGCAGTGACTCAAAATGTTTTGCCTAACGGAACGTATCAATTTATCAGCCGTATCACTGACCCTTTCGGAAACTCGCTTGCTCTCACCAGTGGTACTTCGGGCTCGAGTATTACACTAACCCCACTCGTGTTTGGCCAATCTAATCAATTGGTATACACCCTACCTTATGATAATATTGTTATGAATAATAAACTGATTTCTCATTTGTAGTGGGCTGTGAAGACTTCTGGTTCAGGAAATGAAATTACCGTAGCTGGCACCAGCGGAAATTTGGAAGCTGGTACTCAGGGTACACTTCCTCAACCTCTACTGACGTTACCAAGCGCGAACTTTGTTTGGATCACCAAAAGCGTCGGCGGAGGTACAACCGTTACGTGAGTCATAGTTATAGGATCATTTGAAAGATTACTAGTATAGTTTCGTTAACTGGTTATATCTAATCTCCTTAGGATAAGTGACCCTAGCAATAGTTTTAACTGGGCAGCACCCACCTCGACTAGCGGGGCCTCAGTTGCGGTTCAATCCGCTTCTCCGACGCCTTCAGCGGCGCCCTTGCAACTTTGGGTGCCCATAATCGCTTCGACCAGTAATTGACTGAACTGAAATGTAGAAAGGTAACGTAAAACAACTTCTCTGAAAATATTAGTGGTCTCAAGTTATAACAACTCACTAGGTTCCCGGCCCATAACTAAGTACCGAGTTCAGCCACGGTTAAACTTCGAAATTGTGAAATTGTTTTTTGTTATTCTGGAATGTTTTTCCTTGTATGCGAGCTTTTGGAATATATATTGATAACCCCCGAAGACTGTTCAATCCATCAGACTTGAAATAAAATTGTCCGAAATCATGTTGCGTCGACAAAGTCCGCTAGCGGCAGCTCGATCTTCATAAACAAAATTTCCCACTTGAGATTATGATGCATCATACTCGACGTTTTTTTTACAACCAACTGACCCTCAAGACCATTACCATCAAAGGATGTTTGGTTCAATTTATTCGATTTCGGACAGGAACACCGCTCATTGGTTAGGGACATGCTCTATACTATTTATGCTCCAACCATTCTCCTTCTGTACAAGATAACCCACATGGCCTCAGAGGGCGCTTGGTTAGCTTGAAATTTGAATAAGTATAAGAGCGAAGTATGAGACGGGAGATTCCGAAACGCGAGTCACCTGACATAGTACAAGCCGAGTCCCGACGCTCACATCCCGCCTTTTCGCTGCCAATAGGCAATGTCAACTGACCCATTGTCTCACACTTATTCATTGTTGAACTTACCGAGGAACTGTGGCTAGACAGAAAAAAAGAGCTTGGAGTTTTCTTTTTTTTCATAGAATTACTCTCCTGAAGATGGTGTCGTTCTCGTGGATATCCGATATGCCCCAAACGCTCAAACTTGGTATCAGTTGCATGAATTGTATCCTCAAGGACAGACGGTGCGTATTCAAGTTTACCTGGTAAATACATTTCCAATTCAAATATTGAATTGACTCGGTGAAGCTCCAGATATACCATTTTAAGAACCAACAAGTCAATAAATAGGGGATAAAAGCTCACTTAAAGTGTTGCAAGCACGTGTCGTTCGTGGAACTGAGTCAAACCCTTCGTCAACCATCTTTTTATCAACCGGAAAGATCTCGTTATTCATTGCCCATGGAAATATTACGAGGCATGAAGAACCGTCCCAAATGTTGTCTTGTCATATTGATGGAGTAAACATGCCGTTACGATGTAGACACCGAGTGCCGTTGATGGTTAAGTTGTGTAGTTCCCTGGTCCAGCTTTGATCATGAGCTATGCGGTACGAGCTCGACTTGGGATATCGCGTTTTCTAAAGAAATAGATATCTCGAAATCTGATGCCCGAAATTCGGGGAGCTATCATAGTGTCAAGGCCAGAGACTACAGACAGAAATGCCGTTGATCCCCAGCTATGGCTATGTAAATACATATAAGCTATGCGGGCTCGACTCGGTCCGCCGCGATTGCGACTTACCCCTCGGGGTTAAAGACGGACTCTTGGTGATTGATGCATATGCTACAAAAAGAAATGGAAATGTGAGTTACTAATGACTGTTTACCCTCCAATAAGTGTCTTTCGCCATTATTGTTTTATTCCCTGAGAAACACATCGTAGAAGAAAACGGCAAATGACGTGGAGCCGATCACCTTAACCCAAAGGCAAAGCGATACTCCGGACACTATAGACCGTTGCACCATGTTAAAAGATGCCAGTTGAAACCTCCACTTAACGACTTCATTCCCCTTTTTTCGTTTTGCGATACTTAAAAAGACTCGATATCGATGAGATTAATGCTGGGGGGGACGGAACCACCGTCAGATGAACTATGGCGAGTCGGAGCTTTAAACTTAAACATCCCAATTGCAGAATATTCAGTCGGATCATTTGAAATGACGCCGGCTTCGTCATTTGCGCAACAGAGCACCAGTACTTCAAAGTTAATCGACCCGGAAGAGCCTCAGAGGGAAGATGTCGATAAAACAGATACAGTGTTGCCTGTTGCGCGGCTGGCGATTGTCTTTAGGTATTTATCACGGTATCTCCTTTATAATAATGTTACTGAACCTTGAATAGCGGCTTTATGTTAGTCTATACCCTTGTCGGTATCGATCAAACTATTATCGTGACTGCTCTTCCCACCATTGCATCTGACTTCGATGCTGTATCAGATCTTTCATGGATAGCAAGTGCCTTTTTCCTAGAAGTACAGTTTCAATGAACTTCGATATCGTATAGACATCTCATCTCTCATTTCTTTGTTTGCTCCTTTAGGCAGGTCTGATATTGTTTTACGGTAAAATTATCACTATAGCGCCCGCTAAGATGGTGTTACTAGTGTGTGTCGGTCTGTTTGAACTAGGAAGCTTGTTTTGCGCCGTTGCACCTTCAGTAAACTTTTTGATATTCGGAAGGGCTGTGGCGGGTGCAGGAGCGGGTGGAATTTGGATTGCCATGGTCTCGATACTAACTAAGGTAATGGTAATGTCAACTAAATATCTTAGTGACGTACTTTTGACTTTCAATTAGATCAGTACATTTAAACAACGTCCCATTTTAATGGGTTTGTTCGGTGCAGTGTTTGCCATATGTTCCATAGTCGGGCCATTAATAGGTGGTATATTTGCCGGTAAGCCATGAGACCTTCTGCTATCTTCATAATCTAATGCTTATGTTAGAGAAGCTTACATGGAGGTGAACTCCTTATTTTGACGAAATCGTCGTATTGAACATAATATATAAATATGACAGATGGTGCTTCTGTGAGTATCCGTTTTGTCTTATCTTGTGTATCGTGATGATTAACTTTAACATCAGACATAAACCTACCAGTGCGTTAAGCCTTAACAAAATAGTTGAATGATCCCCAAAACGGTCTCTCCAGGTTGGCGGAGTGGGATTCATCATTGTGATTTTCACCCTTCCCAACCTTCCTATCGTCAATACTGAATTCCTATACTGCCCGGTTTCCGAGAGGACATCTTTTTTACAACGACATAAACAACTCAATGCATGGTTCCACCTCGATTGGATTGGTATCTTCCTCAGTTTCATTAGCGTGACTCTGGTTATGCTTGCGTTGCAAGCTGGTGGTAACACGAAACCTTGGAGTGATGGTACGGTTATTGCACCGCTCGTATTGGTAAGATTGTGTTGTTATTTCGGTAATTGGAAGTCAATTTCTTTTTGAATAATAGGGTGTACTAATGTTTATTGCTTTCGGCTTCTGGGAACGCCGCCAGCGTTTCAGGGCGATTTTACCTATCTCATTATTGACGAGAAGGAATATTCTAGGAGCCTGTATACAAACAGTACGTCTAATTTTTTTCTTTGTGGATATTTATATTCCGAAGATCGAATCTAGATTTTTACTTTATGGGCACTCAGCACCTCTGTCGTAAGTCTATTCCTCTTGATATGCCTGTATCATGTTTGACTAATTTTGACTTTAGTATTACTTGGTTGGTGACGTTGTTTTCTCCGTCTTTCTCAGACTTTACGTTTAATATATTGACCCAATCTCCTGTTCAAAGCCATTACTCTATCAACTTAGAGGACATTCTGCTGAAAAGTCGGGTTTGGACATTCTACCTTATATGATGTGGGTTTATTCCGAACACGTATAACTAACTCTGAGTCATTTACAGTTCTGGAGTTATACGTATGAAGCTTCCCTATCTGAATTGAACCATTCCTAAACTACTTTGTATAGTTAGTCTTATTGCTAGCGCGATAATCACAGTGAGTAAGACCTCTCTTTTTATTCTTTTAATTGCATCATGAATACTTAGGCTACGGGACATATTTGGCCTCTTTTATGCTTTCCTCCCATACTCACATCTATCATCTTTGGACTATTATCCACTGTCAAGTCGGATACGAGCTTTGCTCGTCTTACAGGATTGCAGATTGGATTAGGGATTGGGCTAGGAGCGAGTTTACAAAATCCGGTCCGTATACACTTAGTACAACCCAATAAGAATAAGCTCAGGCCTTGACAATGACACATAGGTTCTGATTGCTCAAGCCGAGTTCATCCATGATCCAGAAGCAGTGTCGTTGGTTACGTCTTTAATATCATTCTGTCAGCTTATAGGGAGTGCAATGGGTTTGGCGTAAGTATACTTATGCTTTTTCTTTTACACCATTTATTTATCCAAACGACAACTCAGTGCGAATGGTGCAATTTTTTCCGGAGTATTACACAGTCAAATCTCGAAACTGAGCGGTTTGTCCCCCGACCTTCAAGCTTCAATCCTAGAAAGCATTACATTTATTCACACACTCTCGGATAAACTCAAAGGACCTGCAACAAACGCATACATCACCGCGATCGACCGTGTTTTTCTCACTGTTACTGTTCCTACCGTTGTTTCGGTATTTGTCGCCTTCATAATTGAAAGAAAGAAGATCTCGTTACGTCAAAATGGCGAGGGCTGAAAAAAAAGAATTTAGTTGATTGATTTCTGGCGCAGGTGTCAAAATGTCAAAGTGTATTTATAACATCATGGTTTCATCTAATTTATTAAGCCTACTACGTATAATCCATTTGATGCAAGCGGCGTAGCGATTTGATGGAGTGTCAAATTATGAATGAATCATGTCAAAGGGCGTTGTGCGAAGGTGAGGAAGTAGTTTGTGTTACGCCTTTTCTCCCCAGACTTTTTGAATGAGTCTTTTTTTCCATACGCTGAACATCACTATAAAGCCTCTTCTGAAGTCTCCGCGCCGTGATTCTTTTTCTTTGGGACCAATGATCATAGTTTTCTTTTGAGCGACGTCAACGTTGACAGCAGTGAAACATTCGCATATCTGGAAAATCTAATCCGAAAAGAATTCCGATTACAAACGACTACGGGATTTCAAATGCTCAAACGATCTACTTATGACATTCTATCCGGTAAAACAATTTACTCTTCATTGCTACGACCCTTTTCCGACTCTTCCGTTGACCAACAAAATATTAAACCCAAGGTTCAGACTTCATCTTGACATCGACTAAATCATCCTTCTGACTGCACTACAAACTATGAAAGTAGCATTTCTCCTTTCTCTGGGCATGCAATGCACACTCGCTCAGAGCTTTGTTTTACCCAATGGAACATATCATTTTGTCAGTCGGGTTCTTGACGCTTTTGGAAATGAACTTGCTATTACCAATAATGGGCTAAATACCGCTATTACTGTAAGCCCACTGGTGCGTGGCCAAACCAATCAACTGGTATGTAAATAATCTTATGTTATTATTGATATTATACTGATTTTAATAGTGGCCCGTGACGAATTTTGGCACGACAGGGAATCAAATCACGGTGTTTGCTACTAACGCAAGTTTGGAAGCTGGTACTTCCGGTACACTCCCTCAACCTTTGATGACGTTACCAAATGCTCCCTTCGCTTGGGCATTCACAGTTGTCAACGGATCTCTCACGTAAGTTTTGATTCTCCGTCATATAAAAGGTTTTGTGAGCCAGGTTTTTGTTAATTATTATCCATGTTTTCTAGGATAAGTGATCCTAGCTTCGACTTCCATTGGGGAATATCGAGTCCAACGAGTGGCTCTGGGGTTTTAGTCCAAACACCAGCCGCAGACTTTTTGCAACTTTGGATACCTGTATTAGTTACTGGAAATAATTTTCTCTAAAATAAAATGTTAAAATGTAAGGCTCATCCAGCGGTTGAGTGCCATGACTACTTCAATGCTTCTGCGAGCACACCAAGCTCGGAGACTGGAGTCAAGCCGAGTTGTGAAATCGTGGGAAAAAAGGACATGACAGTCACGCGTCACGCTTCCAGCCCCAAACCATTTCATTTTTGAAATTTTCAATTGCTAATGATTTGCAATCTTCCACACAATCTCTACCTCTCTGTGGACGCTATATATATGAATATTATTTCTGTGTAATTGATATGACTATTTTGACCAATCTTTTCAATTTGGATGAAAGGACAAACAAATAGCGCACATTGACCCCTTTCACCTGCTGCATCAGTATCAAACGTAGCCTTAACGGCTCCTATCAAAACAAATCCATTTGAACGCATTATTACTCACTCCCAAGGTTTTACTTGACCAATAATTTTACTTATGTTCGTGAGTGTATACCCATCCTTCTCATGAATAAACTATGCGACTTCTGCACGCAGGTCCCTGAAGGAAACACTATCAGCATGGGTTCACTTATTACCTTACTACAGTTCGCCAACGTGGGCGGGGGCTTCTGGAAAAAAGTTACGTGTAGGCCGTCAGCTTGGAAATTAATAGGTTTCTAGGTTCTCCTAGGGATTAGACATGAGGCCATTGGTACTATACAGAACCCCGTATGTGTCAACGTACCTTATTCAGCCATGCTCAACGCGTTCCAAACTCCAACAACCAATGGGTTTTGGTTCCTCAAGCCGAGAAGCTCATCATCCTTGGAATAACGTTCTGCCACTGTTTTATAAGAAATGCGATGAGCGTTTTTGCCTAAGCGTACTCTTCTGTCAAACACCATAACTGATTAATTACAGCGCAGTGAGAACGGCACAACTTCTCCTGACTACTATGCGGTTCAAAATGGACAACATTCTCACAACCTCCGTTCCCGGGTATTCGTCATGGTTGATTGTTAAAGCTTATTATCCGTTGACTAGAGTTTTCTCTGGTGAACCTATTATACAACATTACGTTTTCACCCAACTTAAAGGTTATGATGTCGGCTACGTTACTTCTCTTGAAGGAACCGAATAAACTAATTCTCATGGCCTGACGAATTCAGGACGTACTAAGGAGTGAGATGGCGTGATCAGGTGAGAAGATGTTCTGACTGCTGTTGACGTGTCCTATGTCACTGAAAGTTCTTTTAAGGTGTGCCGTTCTACTAGTATACAACCTTCTATATGACACTTTAACCCACATTTGGAGGTTTAGAACGCTACTGACAGACACTTTCCGATACGACTAAGTGAACGCAGTTGGGCTCTCTGACTATCAAAAATCGACCATAACCAGCAATCGACTAAAACCGACGAATGTATATGTATATATGCAGCCGTTACCGTCCACTTCGACACCCCCACATGTGATCAGATTCAGAGCTCGTACACGCTTGTCAATAAGAGCTAATGACAAATAACAATGGTGGGGTGGCGATGTTCCGTGTTAGAAAGTGACAGTCCGGGTGGTCTTCAATAAAAGCTTGCCTACGTGTTTCTCTGAGAACTCGAAGCCTGAAGAAGTTAGCCTGTAGCTGATTCTTACCATAAAACTGAATCCATGAGATTCCTAGCTGCCTCTGAGATTTTTTTCGGAATCAATGATCATAGTTGGCTTTGAGCGGCGCCAACGTTGACAGCAGTGGAGCAATAGATACATCTGTCATGCTAAGCGAATGTTAAGAAAAGAATCTTCAACAGGTGACTATGTAATTCCATGGCAATTATTCATGATGCGTTAAAACGATTTACTCTCCATTACCACGGAGTGTGTCTTTCGGGCTCTTCCGTTCAAAAAAAGTATAAAGACGAGGTCGATTTCCGGGGAGTTTCGTTTTTACTGAAGAAATCAGCCAAACCGTATTTCAACACTACAAATTATGAAAGCAACCTCTCCTTTCAGCAGCCATTGTCGTCCTTTCCTTGGATGCACACAATGCAGCAGCTTAACCATTCATTTTGTCTGACGGAACGTATCAATTCTTAAATCAAGTTCTTAATCCCTTGGGAAACGAGCTTGCTCTTACTAATAATGGTGTAAATATGTAGATGATACTGATTACTTTCGAAAGTGGCCTGTAACGACTTTCAACAATTCAGGAAATGAAATCACAGTATTTGGTTCTCAAGGAAGTTTGGATGCTGGTATACCGGCCCATTCCCTCAACCTTTGTTCACATTACCAAGCAATGGTTTTATTTGGAGAACTACAAACGTTGACGGATCCGTGACGTAAGTTGTGGTATCGGCCTAAAAGATCAGGTTTTTTGTTGACCCTCTTCCCATCTAATTTATTTTCCTCAGGATAAGTGACACTACTCTCAGTTTCAATTGGGGAATATTCAATGCAACGAGTGGCACTGGAGTTTCAGTTCAAACGCCTGGCACGGACGCTACGCAACTTTGGATCCCTATAGTATTGACGCCTACAAGTAATTGACTCTAACGTGAGATTAACCTCAGAATGTTGCTAGTAGACTCACTGCCATATCGTTAATAGGTTCTGCTTCCATCCCTACCCGGTGGTTTTAAACTTGGAAACTTCGCAGACTCAACTGTTATGAATTGTTTTTTTGTTTGTATAAGGATTTTTGGGAAATATATGTTGTGTCAATGACTCCGGAGATTACGTTTGGCTGTTGGATCGAGTGGATCTTGAACCACCTTGAATGACACGTTTTCTCGCGTAGGATACATAACTCATTGAATTATTGATTAACTCGGCAGCCTGAGACGTTTATGAAACCAAACCATACTGAACGATCTCTGATTTTTTAGCATAGTACGTTTGCGAGGGACTCAACAGTTACTAAAAACGATGACTATATGCAGTCAACAATCCAGCTCGTTTCTCATCCATATGGTTGGCGTTGCATTTCGTCGTGTCAATAAATATTTTTACGGTTGCCAATAGTAGGTACACTTTTATACTAACAAGAGTCTATATTTAAACAAGTATTAATACCCGACTCGGATAATCATGGCTCCCCAAATCTGTTTTAAGCAATGGATAGTACATCTGTCGTTTAGGGGTGTGGCTGTGAACGATATCAGGATTGACGAGTATGATGCTTCGCGTAACTATCCCGCAAGAGCTCCCAGGAGTACTTAAGTATTTCAGCAATTTGTCCGCTGCCGCCCTGCGGGCCCTATTGACGATGTTAGCTAAGTTATCTACAAAGTACGGCTTTTGGAAGTCATCTTAATCCCTCTTTTTGAGTGAGCTGTCGTTCTCAGGGTCAAACACCATCGAACGAAACATACCAATCGATCGATTAGACTAGTAGTACGATTAGAACAGCCGGTGCCTTATTTGAGTTCGGGATAAATTACTCAAGCAACTAGGAACCGACAACACAAGCATATTTTATAAGACACTCTGATACGTATACAAGTTTTATGTATTTCTGGGGGGATGGTGATAATTCCTTGTTTATGTTTCTGTGTATAAAGTCGGAATAAAGTTAATAAGCCGACTTAACAAGAGCTTATTGAACCACTTTCAGATTGAGTATTGTGAGTCTTCTTTAATTAGAAGCCGAAGAAAAGGAACGTTAATACAGAAGAAGCCATAGAACATGTTTAAGAACGAGTCCGCAGAATGGTTAGGGTAAACTCGACCCGGTACCCCTATATCTGAATCACCATGCCGGTGGGCAAATCATTACGAAATGGTGACATTTATGACTGAGATGACACTTCACATTTTTCCTTTTTTGAATCTGAGTTTTTACCTTTTAGAGTTTTGATACGAGTGAGCCTATCCCTTTCATCTGCTTCGTCCGACGTTACTAAGAAAATCCGAACATTCTCATCCTATGTTATCGGATCTAAGGGTACTTTTTGGCACCGGAGCACTTGTGGTAAGATTAAACTTGTTAAACATTTCTGATCGCTAGAGCTGTTTTGAAAGGATCAAAGATCCATTTAATATTCCGGGAGCCTGATCGCACCAATGCAAGTACCTTAACTGACGATTTGGACAGTAGTTCCAAGCTAAAGATTGTTACAAAACATCCACAAATACAAGGATCCAAAATACTCTACATGTCTCAGGGGAAAGATTCTTTGTTGTCCGATTTAGAATAGGTGGGTATGGGATACCGCGGGCCGTGGCATGTTATATAGAATTAGAGTAGTATCACATCATGATCGAACTAATGCCGCGAAAGACGCCATTAAATTTGGGCTAAATTGTCGAGGCAGTTCCCTCTTAAAAGTTTCTAAGGTTCGTATAATCTACTTATTTGAACTGACTGTTGTATTTGCAATAAGAATGATTGCTGAACTCCAGGCAGCTGTGTCTGGCACCGCGAACTTGAAGCCGTGATGGCAGTTACGGTCCTAGCAACTTGGCTTGATGGGTCTTTTTATAAAATTCCGTTCATTTGTGTTTGTTATGAAATGTCTCATTTTCTACAAGGTAATAATCAGTTCACCTTCACTTAATAACGACTTTATTAACGAGACAACACGGATATTGAAGACGCCTCTATTTATTTGGTGGATGCATCAAGCGCTACTTAGACCATGATTCGTACCATGTACCGTTTGGTGGGGTCTTAATGGTGGAGTTCTTTGACGACCCTGAAAGCAGCATTGTTGGACGTCAAAATTTAACTCAGATTGCGCAAAGTACAATAAATTTAGCGTCAGTACACGCATTGTTCATATCCGTCGACGTCGGAGTTACTATTCCAACTTGAACCTGTCAACGGCTTCTTTGCCTATTAACATCTCGTCCTGGCATCCTCGTAGTTGTAAATAGTGTTTGGCAGAATAGAAATCGGATTTCAACCCCATCCTGAATAGCGAGCTGTTTCAGCTGTACTGTATTTGCGTCTTTCGGAATTGATTTCAGTCAGTCTCGGTCATTATATAACTCATTTAAGGGTTCATGCATGTTCGCGCATGTTTTGTATGCATAAAATTACCTTTCTCGACTTTCAACGTGGAGCTCATGCCGCATTGCTCTATTTGGTGAATTTCCCGCAATCCATTTCCAATTAGGAATAGGCAAAGTCTAGTCGTGTGACAACCAATTGTGTCACAAACCTATCCCCCTCTCCTCTTCAATGTCATCAGAGACATGGCTGAAAGCAGATCAAATTACTCACAAATTCTTCTCTAAATTAGCTCTGCTTGTATACAACGCTCGTTCGTCTACAATTGACTCGCACAAAGTGGACAAATGGGTACGTAAACCTCCCTATCTCTCTTGACTGGTTGCCACCAAAGCTCGTTACCTCTTTTGTAGTTTAATCTAGAAACGCCAGATACGGATATTTTCAAAAATCATTTGCGAGTTTATCGTACGATTTCGACATTAACTTCCCCACTTCCGCCCTTTGAATTGCAAGTCTTGCTCGCCGTACCGGACTTGGCTAATAATCAAGTTCTCGTTTTGACCGACCCTTCTTCCGCACGCCGAACGCATGTTAGACCGACACCCTCACACGTTCTCCTTGAATCTTGGGTTGTCTTATTTACTCCCTCAACTTCACGTTCATCGTTAAGCTCGCCTTCTGCTTCAAGTTCGACCACCATATCAAACTCGGAAGAGATCGCCCTCTCCAGCGTGTATAAACAGAGTATTTCGCTGTTCAGAAGTCTTTATACGCTTCTTCGAATTTTGCCGGCCTATAAACTTTCGAAAAGGCTTAAACGTGCTGGAGCTGACTCTAGCCAGCTGAGTATTCAGGTCCGCGTCCATACGCAGCCATCCCAGGCTCGGCTGGAGAAAGTTCTCAATTTCGGTAAGAGTATGAGATATGAAAGATGTCATGGCTTTTTTTACCTAATGCAATGTAGGTGATGCAATAAGTCCACCATCACCCATTCCTTCACCTTCCCCTATGCCCACTAGAACACAGTTACCGCAGAGCAACACGTCAAATATCCCCCAATTTTCTACAAACAATACTTCAATTTCACCCTTGGCTTCTCTTCCAACATCGTCTCATACTTTCCCGTCCGTTTCACATCCCCTCGGCACACTCTCCATCACCGTGACATATCTTCTGTCTCCGACATTCCATATTGACACACTCGAATCCCTACTCAGTTCCAGATTCCTTTCACAATCAAGAGACGAAGAAGCGTTTGTTCCAACAATTGCTGCAAGACAAGCGCAAGGTCAATCAGGTTCATTACGGAGTATGGGTGGTATACCCAATGCATCTAGATCACCCCCTCGTCAACCACTGCCATCGCTTATGCCCGCTGGCACTGGTTTTGGGCAGCCCAGTTTAGCGGATCGGTTTATTCTTCCACCTGGTGGAAGTGTTTCTTCTGTTCGCTCGAATACGTCGAGGCCCGTATCATTATTAAGTAGCGGTAGCGCAGGTAGTGGACACGGTGAAGGCGCCCTTGTGCCCGTCTTACCTACCACCACTCAAACCAATACCGCTGGAACTTCAGCACTTCCAATTAGACGGCCTAGTATCTCAGTAAATCCTTTAATCAATCCCTTCAAGTCTCCTACGTTATCCTCAACCTCTGCCCCGCACTCATTACATTCTCAATACTCCCCGCACTCGATTCATTCTCAATATTCAACACATTCTTCTGGAGCTGTTATAGGAGCTGCTATTGAACACGGTCCGACATTACCATCTCGTCCTCCTTCAACATTATCCACACAACAGCATCCTTTTCCTTCACAATCACAGGTACCTCCATCACCATCTCTACGCCATCCTTCTGGTGGTTCGTTAACTGGACTCGGTGTTTCTTCATCACCTGCTGGTACTGGAACGCTGGGTTCATCGCCAGCTTCAGCTTCATCTCAGACGGGACAACAGTCAGTGGGTCCGAGGAAATACGTGAGCAGTTTTAGCCATCGGCGTCAGAGTTCCGCTCTGGGGTCAGTCGACAAAGGCGAGGTATGTGTCTGAATATTATTCTTTTCTTCTTGCTTATTCAGCGACGTATACCCTTAAGACTCCACCTATACCCGCTTCTCCTTCTAATAGTGGCTTAGCGCTACCGGCAAGTAATTCGAAGGAAGGTAGCGACGCTGCAAAGTCGTCCACATCGAATACGAATCCACCCGACAATGGAGCTTCTTCGTCTCCTTTCTCAGCGATGACTTTGGATGAAGCTGATGAAGACGAACTATCTGCTTTCGTTCAGGCTATCGACGAACGTGTCCCGCTTGGAAGTGTGAGAGGACGCTTAAGGAGTGGAGGTCCAGGGCATCCGCTAAGAGAAGGAAGTTCGAAAGACAGAGAAGAGATACAGGAGAAGGAAACGACGAGACAACGAGAAGGATCGGAAAGAACTGTCCGGAAGGAGTCATCATCGCCATCCGTATCCCCTAGATCGCCTTTATCGCCTTCAACTTCAACTCCACCATCACATTTGAACCCATTACAATCTCGTTTACCTTCGCAGACGACTGAAACCCCGTCAAATCAACAATTGACTCGTAATGTTCCACGACAAACTTACACTTCAGGCACAGGGAGGTTTCCTCAATCTCGTGCTGCGATTGATGCAGAACTGAAACGCATGAACGATGCATTTATGACTAGTTTAAGTACGCTGAATTTTAATACGGGAATCAGTTCTGGTGCTGGTGCTACAGGTGTTATAAGGCGACGTACGGCTAGTGGTGTGTCGAGTGGTAGTCCGAGTCCGGGACAGAGCGGTACGTCCGCTCTGGGTTTAGCAAGACGTGTAAGTCTTGCAGGTGGATCTCCTAGTGGTTCGATAGGTTCTTCTTCGGCTTCTGGGTCTCCATCAGGTCTTGTATCAGGGCCTGGTTCTGGAACAGGATCGCCTTTAGGACGATCACCTTCCAGAGGAGGTTATAGACCTCTGTATCCGCCACTTCCTCCTTCTGGCTCCTCGGGAGTTTTGGCTGGTATCAACACTACATCGAGTTCACCGACATCTCTCAATTCAGCCTCGGCGTCACCATCAAACCTTCGTCCTCCCAATCCACTTATTTATCAGTACTCGTCAGCGCCTTCGTCACATACACACCATCCTATTCCTGCTCATCCACATCCTCATTCGGTTAGACAACCACACCAGGGAAGTCCTTTGAGATCCGCCATTCCGCTAGATGAATCCTCGTCTTCGTCTCCCTCTCCTATCGAAAGAGGAAACGAAGGTGATGCGGATAGTGGTAGTGGTGAATTGGGATCGGGCTACAACCCGAATCCGCCGACGAGGACTGGTTTAGGTGGTATAGGCGCCTCTCCTCCTAGACCTCGTCCTATGGCTTTAGGAGGAACGGCGAGTGGACAAGGGTCGTCAGCGTCGCCCCAAATTGGTTTAATGCGTCGTATCCTAGCACGTGCCAATACATCGGAAGAGGTTATTGGAAGATTGGAGGTTTCCGATGATATTGGAAATAGCAATAACGGTAGCGGCGGCAGTGGGGACATTCGTGGTGTGGGTGTTGGTGGACGACCTAGTCTTCCTTCAAAAGACCAAGTTGTATATCCTTTTCCTGGCCGGGAAGAAACCGATAAAGGAGGAAGAAGAGGAAATGGATATATGATATTATGATGAACGCGTCCACAGGATTGCTTTGGAGTTTTCTTCACAAGTTTCTTGCTTCAAATGTTTATATTCTTGTCACGTCATCCGACGACCAACATCTCTTATATCGTTTTTTCTCCCCCGAGCCCGCTGGAATGCTTATGAACACTGGATTTCTTTGACTCAATAGTTACATAACCTTATGCTCATATTCTCCCTCAAATATCTATCTTCGACCTACCATTCTGTCGCATGGTGACGTCACCCTGCTGGACAACAATCAAAGGAACAAAATGGTCGAGCCCTAACCTTCCTGAACATTCTTTTTTGATATATATATATATATTTGCATTTTTGACTCAGTTGTTGGATGACCTGTCTATACATACATACTACATACATACTAACTGCATATTCTTGTTCATCTTCTTTCTTTCTTTTCTCCTCTGCGTCTTTTCAATTGTAATTTGCATATGTTGTCGTTTACTATTTTACTCATTCGGGGGTTGGCTGGATTTGTGAACTTTGCTGACCCTTGGAGTTCTGTGTACCCCAGTGTGACGTCACGTGTAGTCACCTTCGAACGGAAACTAAAGCCAGATGATGAGCCTTGATGAGCTATACTCCCGAGTCCCCAAAGTCTACGATTTCACTGGACTAACATACAGTTCTCTAAGTTACATTATTTCCATCTCAAACTTCAAAATCATCCCCACTAGTCTATTAATGTAAATGTTCAAAACGTCAATCTATGATTTGGGATCGAATAATTTTACGACGCATTAAATATAACCTCATACGAACCAGTATAGTAAATTGATTAAGTTGTGTCACTATTCGGCTTCAATGAGATTTTCTTCCTCTCAATGATAAACGCAACGAATACGGAAACGGCAGTGGGGACAATAGCAACAAGGAAAACACGATCAATGGCGGTAATGTATGCCTCGGTAACAGGTCCTTTGAGATCATCCGGGAGGGTTGAAACGAACGTAATGCTTTGGAGTATTGAAGCTTGAAGGTCGGGAGATAAGACGTTTGCCAGTTTAGATATTTGACTATGCAGTACTCCAGAGAAAATCGCGCCGTTTGCACTAAGTACAGTTGAAATCCATTCAGTTTTCACGGGGAGTATAAATAATATCGTCGACGGGTGTTACTTACGCTAAACCAATCGCACTTCCTATCAATTGACAAAATGTCATTAAAGATGTTACCAACGATACTGCTTCTGGGTCATGGACAAATTCGGCCTGAACAACAAGGATCTATTCAGGTAGTAGAAAACATATGGATAAAAAATATAATGATAGAAAAAACATACGGGATTCTGTGTGACAGATCCGAGTCCAGCCCCTAAAAGAATCTGAAATCCTATTAGGCGAGCAAAGCTCGTGTCCGGTTTAGTAGTGGATATCAGCCCAAACATAATGGCCGCGAGAATGGGAGGAAAGCATAACAGAGGCCAAATATGCCCCGTAGCCTACTTGTTATAAGGGGTTATTGATTCAATTATAAGGTCTAACTAACAGTAATTATTCCGCCACTAATAAGGGTAACTACAGAAACATGTCAGGAATCAGGAGTGATATTAGGAAAATAGTTGTACATACATATAACACCCGAGCTAGACGTGAATTAAGATAATCGTTAAGTTTGTCATGGTAAAAGTTAGTATAAACTCACATCATCTAAGGTAAAATATCCAGACCCGATTTTTCTGCAGAATGCCCTCTAAGCTGATAAAGTAAAGGCTTCAAATTTATATATGTGAAATTGGTATTGATAAAGTAAGGATTGACGTAACTAACCAGATAATACTATAATATTTCGTGGTCAGAATTCGACCAACGTTGAAAAAGGGAACATACGGCAGTAGCGCTAAATGCCCAGTAAACGAGAATCTGAACGGGATATTAACGTTTTGAGAGTTGACCATTTTTGAGATACTTACTGTTTGTATACATGCCCCAAAAACGTTCCTCCTGATCAGCATTTTGATAGGCAAAATAGCTCTAGACCCTTGGTAATGTTCCCAGAAACCGAAAGAGACGAGTAATAACACGCCCTAATGGGAGAACGATCAGACGGATTGTAAAAGTGGAGACCACAAATAACTTGCTAATATGAGGGGTGCAAGAACAGCCCCGTCAGTCCATGGCTTTGTATTTCCACCTGATTGCAACGCAACCAATAGTAGAGTTACGCTGGAGAAACTGAGAAAGATTCCGATCCAATTGAGTCGGACCCAGGCACTTAGTCGCCTATGTCTTTGAAGGAAGGTCTTCTTTTCGTTGATGGATAAATTTAGGACATCGGCATTGAAAGTAGGAATATTGGGAAGGGTGAGTAGTACTATTGCGCTTCCCACACCACCTATCTGCAGCACTCGTTAGGAATGTCATTGGGGTTTGGGGGTTAACTCACGGGAAGGTTTATGTCTTATGTCAAGTTAGCCACGATACATTAAAGAATGATCAACAGATACTCACAGAAGCACCATCTGTCGTATTTACACTACCGTTCAGTAAGGCATCGGAACAAAAAGTAATGGATTACCTCCATGTAATCTTGTCTGGGCTAGGATTAGATCACGAAGACGGCTGAAAATTGTATGGCATACCCGCAAATACACCACCTATTAATGGTCCGACTATGGAGCATATAGCGAAAACAGCACCGAAAAGGCCGAGGAGAATGGGTCGTTGTTTAAGCGTGCTGATCTACGACAAGATATGAAAACATGTCGGCCGGGTGGTTTAACTGCCATTACCTTGGTAAGGATCGAGTTTATGGAAATCCAAATTCCACCTGCTCCAGCCCCTGCTACGGCTCTTCCAAATATCAAAAAGTTAACTGAAGGTGCAATGGCGCAAAACAAACTTCCAAGCTCAAATAGAGCGACACATGCAAGTAAAACTATCTTTGGAGGTGCAATAGTGATAATCTTGCCAAAGAATAATATCAGGCCAGCCTTCGGAAGTAACAAGGGAAGAGGTAAGATATATATGACAATGAAGTCTATGAATATAGTTGTACTTCTGATAGAAAGTAAGCACTCGCTATCCACGAGATATCGGATACCGCATTGAAATCCGAAGCAATAGTAGGAAGAGCAGTCACGATGATCGTTTGGTCAATACCGACAAGAGAGAAAACAAGCATAAAACCGCTGTAAAGGTCTGATCAATCAAGAAAAATCGAAAAAAGAACAAACTGAAATACCAAAAAACGATTGCCAGTCGTGAAACGGGAAGCAAAGTGTTTGTTTTATCGAGGGTTTGACTTTCGTTGGTCGAGGATGAGTTTTTGTTGTCCTTTATCAGTGCTGAGTCGTTACTTTGTCCAAACAATGATACTGGGCTTTTTCCGAAAGGTGTGCTTTGACTTGATCCTAATGGTGAAATTGGTGATAGTTCCGTTGAGTCGGCTGTAACCATGTTCAGATTAGTCGTACCAGGTTGCTTGGAAGAGGAAAAATGTTTTAATTATCGCGAGGAAGAAGTAAAACAGAAGTTGGAATTAATAAACCATCTTCTTAAATGGTGTCATGAAATCAATACAGAAGTGGTGCCATCAGCTTGAATCGGTCTATGGTGTCCGTCCGAGGGGTCGATAGCCGGATATACATAATCCGTCAAACCACATGGGAAGCTTTGGGAGTAATTCATGGACACCGTTATTTCCTGGCATTCAAAAAATAAACAAAAACAAATCAAAATGAGAAGATCGGGAGCGTCTACAGTAAAAACAATGGGTCCATCATCCATATGTTCAAGTTACCCTTTGCTGAGATCACACTCGTTATCGTCGTATATAATATAATGTTTTCCGCCAAGATTTGAGGTCGAGATGATAATAGTGTCAAATTCAGGGTTTGATATACAGGAACCGCGTTGGTTTCACTTCAGAGAGGATTTTAGACTGGATGAGCAAATATTGAATATTGAATGGTTTGAGAGACGGGTATTGTGTGACGGATCTGTGACAATCACGTGATTCCAGAGATTAAGCTGCTGTTAGACGCTCACAAGGGAACAAACTTGGCTTGGCCAGACAATGTTCTCGCAGACGTGTCTGTCCATGTACCAATACGTAGAATCTTAACCTCTATCCTGAATGTAACATGGTGTCTGCTGATAATCTAAATTTTGACATCTTATTTGAGATTTTGTCATTCTTATCATCCTCAGATCTGACTTCGGCTACACTCGTTAGCAAGTCGTTCAATACTATTGCCACCCCACAATTATACCGTACGATTTATTTTCGAGCGTCGAATTTGAAGAAATGGCCTACTGTAATCGAAGTTCCAATTAGGGTGTGAGAACATCTCTAATCAAACTTATGCAGGTAGCGTCACCCTTTGAGACGATTTTAGGCCATCCGGAACTCGCGGTGCATGTTCAATGTTGCGGTAGGAATGCTTATTTTGATATGAAACTGTTTATCTAAACGTAACAAGAGATAACCTCACTTCCTTCCATGACACATCGACTGCATTCCACCTTCATGACCAGCTGCGTTGAAAGCCTCTCGACATTATGTTCCAACATTCACACGTATATCTTTTTGGTCCAACGTTCCGAACTTATGCAGATTCTACAAGGGAAAAGACGATTATCCAAATTGCAGCTCAGGTTGGATAACATCACAGAGTCGGATGCAGAATCATTGAGTCAAATAACGGGTCTACACACTTTGGCCCTATATCGGCCCCCTCTAAACCTCTGTCGAAGACTTCCGCAATGGTTTTCGAGTTTATCTAAAACCTTAACAACGTTAATAATTGACGTGAGTCTATCTTATTCTTTATCCCTTTTTCAATTGATCGACCTCCATGCAGAATACCCCACACCTCAACGAACTTGTATTTATTGCAATGATAAAATACTTATTTAAGTTGCGGAGCCTTAAGATACACAACTGCGGGTCTTTTCCATATGAATACATTCTACACGCACCCAGTCATTTCCCCTTATTGGAGAGTCTTGCTTTCCTGATAAGCGCACCCGTAGTGAGTTTCTACTATATGCCAATAAAACACTAACGCTCTTATCGAAATGGGAAGATAGCAAACATTCGCAACTTCCCTAAATGGAGCCCATCTAACCTTCGTAATGTTACCATCACTGCACTTCCCGGTTGGCCAGAACGCGAATCGAACTCACAACCAACACTACTCGAACCTTTCTTCGATAGCATTGCTGATAGCCCAATATCTTCTATTACCTGCAGGTTCTTCGATAATATCAGTTTTCCTGATGCGAACGTACAGCAAATAATTCGACATTTCAAACCAACTTTAACGACGCTTAACTTTAGTAAAGCTGACATTAGTAACAAAAGCTTAACTGGAATCGCCCAATCTTGCGAGAAATTAAAACAATTAGCCGTAGGGTTAAATCACGGTGATACGGTTATGTCCTTTAACTTAAGGCTCACTCTCCTATCCTCATGACGCTTTGTTTAGTCATTCACGGGCCCGCTTTCACAAAGTTTAAGTCTACGTACATTGATAATACATCAACGAGGAGGAGTAGATTTGTTGATGGTTGGTTGGACGGCTCAACACATCCGAGAATTGTTTCGCTGTATGCCGAACATTCAAAAGGTCATTACGGGAAGTCGGTGTTGGACGGTAAGGACCCCTCAATTTATTCTGTTTACGTTTGAAGTTCATATTCTCTTACAGCGAGAGTATATCCCCAATACCCAATATTATCCGGATAAGGTTCATATCAAGGTTACGACTATTTAGGTGATTCAAGTAATGAATTACTAGAATAGTTGTTCGAAGCTCGCATTGAAATTTAGATCTAGAAAAAGGAAGTGAAGAATCAAGAATATGATTCCGGTTTGGTAATCCAAAGCATGAAAGGGCTTTTTTTCGTGTTACAGTGATACCATTCCCGAGGTTGGGACGAATCCTCGTGATTGACGAATGGTTGACTCATCCGCGCCTGGATATTTGCAGACAAGACTGTACTAGGTTTCTACGATTATCTGTTCTCGAATAAAATTAAACAAAACAGTAGGTAAATAACGACAATTCGAACTAAATGAAAGTTAGTGAAAGTCTGAGATCTGAAAAGTTTTTCCGAAGATTTCTTACCCCCGGGTTCGCCCTGACCGTATACCATGTCAGGCCGTCAACTACCGCCAGCGAGAAATGACAACAAAACGGTGATTTGCTATTGGCCCTGAGAGTACGCAGGGCATAAATCGGGAATAGGCAATCAAAGGTGTTTGCGGACGGAGCCGTATCTTCAACGTCTATACCCATGTGGCCTTACAAGACGTATCGCACTGTTCAAATTTGTGACCTTCAGAAGTCGTATGATTATATCATAATTGGTCTGCAGCATTCGTTGCCGTTACTTTTTTAAGTTATCTTTTGAAGGCTTTAACTCTTGTTTGTTTGTTTATAGGCGGTGGGTCTGCTGGCTGTGTGATAACAAACCGACTCAGCGAAGATCCAAATGTTTCTGTCTTACTCATCGAAAAAGGCGATTTGTCGTTTTCTTGGGCATCTTATGTTCCTCTTTTGTCATGTAATTTTCAATCCTCTGGCGTTCGCAGCAAGAAATATGGTTCCGTTCCCCAGAAGAACTTGGGCGATACAGTTTCTGAAATAGTTATTGGGAATGCTCTGGGGGGTTCATCGAGAATTAATGGAATGGTCTATACTAGGGGTTTACCTGCTCAGTTTACTAATTGGACGGAGCAAGGTCTCAAAGGCTGGAGCTATGATGATCTTCATCCTTATTTTCTAAAGCCAGAGGGTGCCATTGGAATAAAACAAAGTACTAATTCCCATAATATATCTGGTCAGTCTTTTTTCTAATATTATTGGGGATTTGAATAGCACTAAAATACAATGCAGGCGAATGGAAAAACAGGAGTATCTCTAGTCCAAAGTGCTATTTTCCGACTGCAGAGGCGTAAGTTACAAACCCACTTCCTTTTTTATCATCCTGAGTATCAATTCTAGTGCAATAAAAGCTGCTGAGGACCTTGATTTCCCCGTCATAACAGATTTCAACTCTTTGGATCAACCAATTTTCGGTATGGCCAAATTGCACCACAATATAGACGCGAATGGACATCGTTGTGATACGGCTTCTGCATTTTTACCATCAAGGCTTGTTCAATCACGAAAAAACAATTTAGATATTTGCGTCAACGCCATTGTCACGCACCTCTCGATATTTTCATCAGGCAGTGACTTAGAGGTTGACAAAGTCCATGTAGAACCCACAATAAAGGACGGGACGCTCTCGGCCATTTCAGCGAATAAAGAAATCGTTCTTTGTGCAGGTTCCATAGGGACTGCCCAATTATTATTGCTGAGTGGAATTGGACCACAGGAGCACCTTTCAGAGCTGGGAATTGATGTTCATAAAGACTGGCCGATCGTTGGTAGCACGTTGGTACGTTGTCGATTTACTTCATTGGTAAAAGGGCCAGATCTAAACATGATTTTGACAGCAGGATCATATGAGCGTTCCGACGATTTTCACTATTCCTTTAAAAGATTCGATCTCGTCATTGGAAAAACAACCGACTGTAGCTATTCGAGAACTTCTAAAATATCAATTTGCAGGCTTAGGGATGTTCCTATGCCCCGTGCACGAACTGGCTTTATTTTCAAAAAGCAGTCTTTTATCTCCCGAATCTCAGCATATTGGTGACGATAAAATCAATTTGAATAGGTATAACGGGGAGAATCTACCAGATGTTGAGATTATGACGGTAAGATGTCGTTCATAACAGCGAGGGTTTACCTGACACTGGCTTTTCCTCTCAGATTGCCTACGCGCCGCTGGAAAAGGACAAGAAGTATAAGAGTGATGGAGGCTATAGCATTTGGGCAACGCCAGTACGCCCGCGTTCACGAGGGTCTGTGAGGCTTCGCTCAAAAGATCCTAGAGATGCACCAGCTGTTGATCCAAACCATCTAGGCGATCCATATGATAGGAAAGTACTTCACTCGGCATTAAGACTTGCTTTACGCCTTAAAGAACAGATGGCTCTGAATGGATACCCCATTGTTGACTATGCTGTCCCAAAAGGAACAACAGATGAAGAGTTAGATAAGTTTGCCGTTGAACAACGCCAATCGACTTATCACTATACATCGAGTTGCCGTATGGCGTCTGATCCGTTGTATGGTGTAGTTGATGAAAATTTACGTGTTCATGGTTTCACCGGGCTACGCATCGCTGATGCCAGTATTTTTCCGGATATCGTTACAGCGCATCCGCAGGCTACGGTTATTGCTGTTGCAGAGAAATGTGTTGATATGTTACGTGAAACAGCCCGCACCAAAATCGTCTGACTTTTTTTGGCAGTTGTTTAGTTTTCATACGTTACTGTAATGTCTATGAGCAATTGGTTATTATAATTAGTTACTATATTTGATTTGATAAATAAATAATGACCGGGTTGGTGAGATTGTATGATAACAACGAAAGTGATATTGTATTACTATGTTTGTTTTAATGAAATTCTTTTCCTCTCGACAATAAACGCAGTGAACATGGAGACCGCGGTGGGAATGACTGAGGCAAGGAAAACACGATCAATGGCGGTGATATATGCGTCGATGACACGCCCTCTGATATTGTCTGGGAGGGTCAAAACAAATGTAATGCTTTCCAGAACCATCGTACGAAGAGCGGGAGATAAATCGCCTGCTAGTTTGGAGATTTGACTATGTAATATTCCAGAGAGAATTGCACCGTTGACACTGAATGTCCATAAAGATATCAATTATGTTTTTGTTTGGCGAGTAGATGATGCTTACGCCAAATTTATCGCACTCGAAATAACCTCACAGAAGGCTACTAAAGACGTCGCTAACGATGCCGCTTCTGGATCGTCGACGAATTCGGCTTGAGCGATGAGAGTCTACTCATTCGCTCAGGCTGGGAAAAAAATCGATGGATGACAAAAGTACATACAGGATTATTTATGCCAGCTCCCAATCCAACCCCTAAAAGGATTTGGAACCCCGTTAGACGGGCGAAACTCGTATCCGCTTTAGTAGTCGATAAAAGCCCGAATACAACAACTGCTAGTATTTGTGGGAAGGCTATTAGAAACCATATATGGCCAGTAACCTAGAACTAGTTAGAAAGATTAATTTAATTTAACTGGAGTCTAATTCACCGTGGTTACTGCAGAGCCGGTCAAACTAGCTGTAAACTGAGTCAGGAAATACAAAATTAGCTCAAAAGAAAAAAGAGTTCATACTTATGATACCAGAGCTAAATAAAATGTCCTTTGGTTAATATATACATATCTTGAAGTGTTGGGGAGATAGAACTTACATCATATATGGTAGGATGTCCGAACCCGATTTTTCGGCAGAATGTCCTCGAAGTTGATAGAGCAAGGGCTTTTGATACAAACATATTCATATTCAACATATGACGGGGTGAACAAGGGAACTAACCAAATAATACTAGAAACGCTCACGTAGGTCAAATTACTATATGGAAGTAATATCAGAAATGATACCCACGACAGCAGTACGAAATGCCCAAAAATTGAGGATCTATACAGATTTTCTAACGTATGACCGATATACAGGTGAAACACTCACCATTTGTACGCATGCCCCCAAAACATTCCTTCTTTTCAGCAATGCGATTGGCACAATAGCCCTAGAACCCTGATGACTCTCCCAGAAGCCAAAACCGATGAACAACAAAAGGCCCTAATATGAAAAACAATCCCAAAAACAGAAATGCGAAAAGAGAAAAAAAATACCAATACAAGAGGTGCAATAACAGCACCATCATTCCATGGTTTCGTATTTCCACCAGCTTGTAAACCGAGTAACACTAAAGTGACGCTAGAAAAACTGAGAAAGATGCCTATCCAATCAAGCAAGAACCATGCGTTCAGTTGTTTGTGTCTTTGTAAAAATGTATTCCCTTCGCTAATTGGATAATATTTATTGATGATGGAAAAGTTGGGAAGGGTAAATATTATGACGGCGGTTCCTACTCCACCGACCTGGAGGATTAATAAAAAAATAGTTATATGGGTTTCTTAAGTACCCTTGCTTACTGGAAGATTTATGTCTTTTTTGCGTCAGTGGCGATACACAGGAAAATATCTACGGATACTCACAAAAGCACCATCTGCCCATAATAGTGTTTAAGTGATAGAGCTTTTAACCTTAGCGGAACTTGAAACGGTATTTTTACATACCTCCATGAAAGCTTATCTGCGCTTGAGAGGTTAGTTAGGAAAGATCTATGAAAAAGCTTATATTCCATACCGACAAATACACCACCGAGCAGTGGCCCGAGTATGTTGCATATAGCAAACACCGCGCCTATTAAACCCATGAGAATAGGCCTTTGTTTCAATGTGCTAATCTATAACCAGAAAGTATGAATATTTTGGTTTTTTATATTTCATTACATAAGGCTTACCCTTGTAAGGATTGAGGTTATAGCAATCCAAATCCCACTCGCTCCCGCTCCCGCCACAGCTCTTCCGAATATCAAAAACCCAACTGAAGGGGCGATGGCACAAAACAAGCTTCCTAGTTCGAATACAACGATACATACAAGTAATACTACTTTTGGGGGTGATATAGTGATGACTTTTCCGAAGAATAACACGAAGCCAGCCTGAAAAAAAGAACAGTTAGTGTGAGACGAAGTGCAGAAATCCATGAGTGTTAGATACCTCCGTTAGGTAGAAAGAACTAGCTATCCACGAAAGATCAGATACAGCGTTGAAATTGGATGCAATGGTGGGAAGAGCGGTCACGATAATCGTTTGGTCAATACCAACAAGGGCGAAGATCAGCATAAAACCGCTATGTAAGTTTCAATCAAATGGGTAGGAAGAGTATAAAGGTGTGGGAAATAGAGACAGTACCAAAAAACAATTGATAGTTGCCGCACAGGCAATAATGCCATATCTGTTTCGTCGGTATCTTCGTCCTCCCCGAGCAATTTTGAAGTACTACCATTATCGACCCCGAACGTTGAGACGGAGCTTATTGCCATCGATTCTAATGAATAACTTCTGATTGGAACATTCAAGTTCAAGGCATTGGGCCGCCAGAGCCCTTGTAATCCTGTGTCTTGCTCCTCCGCTGTTATACTTCGCGTTGAAAATCGCTTCAAAATTGAAATGTTCAAGTTCAAAGAGTTGGTTCGCCATAGTCTACCTGATGGTGGTTCTATGTTACCCAGCGTTGTCATTTGTAGTATGGGTTGAGTAAAAGGGAGAAATGAAAGGGAACTATTAGATAAAACCGTTCCAGCCGCATGTAAGTGGAACAAACGGTGTCTGGTGTCCGTTCGAAGAATCATCTTGATTTCCCCAACCGGAGTTAAGTCCGTTTACCCGCGGTCGTCGTATAGCATTCAAATTCCTTTAAAATCCAAACTTGCGAATAGTAGCTCCCCTCCTTTCGTGGAATTAGAAAATACTATTATCAAAACAGGATTTGTTTCCCGAGAAGTTCGAATCAAGCCCACCTTCCAGGTCAATGCATGCTCTGTTCTGCTCAGTCTGCCGTTCGGTAGTGAAGGTACGAACCAATACGGTCCTCTTATCCCGAACACTGGTGGTACTTATTAGTATGCTCCTGAGATAACGGCTTGGCAGTGTCTGTAACCACTCGTCTTCATCTTGGTACATACAATTTCCATTTAAAGATTAGTAATTAATGGGGCCGGCCATTGTTGTGCTACAGTGCTTTCGCTAATACAGACTCCTATCGGACTGTCTTGGTGCGTACGTTATGGCTCGAGATCCCAGTAGCCCGTGGGTATTCAAATATTCAGGGTTGGAGGCTAGCTGATATCCAACTCGCTCATATTCCGACAATTTTGTTCCAGACAGTATTTAGAGCTTCTTATATAGCATGTCTTAAGTTCAACATATAATCAAACCACTCACGAGCTGTTAACTCTCTCCCGACGAGCCCAACAATCGTCAGAGGCTGCTGGGTTTGGGTATATATTTCAACATGAATATCGCTTCGTGATGCAGGAGAAAGAAAACAACTTCCAAAAAAAAACTTAAGTTTAAACTAGAGTATCAAGCTATTCTTTTCCGAAAGAGAAGAGGAACACTCGAGGGACTATCACAATTCAGAACGACGATTTAGTGAATTATACTGACATGCATGTAAGGAAGAATCTCGATTACTCACGTGATAGATAATCTGTTTGTGTGAACCAACAATTTTTCTCGTTGTTCCAATTTATTCATACCAACATAGAGTTCGGGATTTTTCAGCTCGACTCTATACTTTCTGATAATCATAGTGATTGCGGTAATCATCTAAACGAGGAGAAAACTTCATAGTAAGGAGGTAGCAGAATGACCAAGTACGAATATATGCTCACTTCTGTTTCAGTAAACCTTGCGTAATATGGTCTTGTTAGTCTTTTTTAAAATTAGCGTATCTTTTTGAGACCTACCCTCGACCCATACAAGCTCTCAACCCTACACGAAAGGAAGATGTTGTGTAATTGAAATAGGCAGAACAAATTTACTGACCTCCAGAAAATGGGATGAAAGCGTCTTTATTATAAGATTTACGGAACCTTGAAGGATTAAATGTATGCGGCTCGTCCCAGTACTTCGCTAGTTAACAGTTAGAGTTTAGATCAAAAATTTGAGAGAAAACCAACGATTATAATGAAGACCAGTAGTGTTAATATATAGCATCGTTCCACTTTGTATGAATATGCGTTCCATTTTACCATCAGCTAAAGCAATGGAGATCGTCGTGTCTTCCGTGGCAACTTTTGGTAAGAGTGGAATCTAGTACTCATGTGTAAGTATGCTAAAAACAAGTGTTGTTAGATTGGCTATTTTTTGACTTACAGGGGCGAATAATCGTAGTGTTTCATTGATTACAGCTATGACATATGACAACGTATTGAGTTCTTCGTAATTCTAGACCATAGGTAAGTTCACTGTATTCAATATTAAGCGAAAGGAAATGGGACCTACCGGAGTGGTTCTATCACCCAGGATAGAAACAATATGTTGAAATAGTTTTTCCTGTTCTTCTTGCTCAATTGCAAGCAGACCAAGGGCGAAACAAATCGTGTGAGCAGTGGTCTACAGCTATCGTTAATAGTGAAACTATTTAAAAAAGGCATTGAAGGCGAACAGACCTCATATCCTGCAAAGAGGAAAATAAATATATTGCCTGTCAAAATGTATGAAAATTTTGCAAACGGGAGTAAGTTAGTTCGTGACAATTACCTAACAATTCATCTTCTGCCAAGGTGCCTTGTTCTGCAGTGTTTTCTTCATTCATCTTCAGAAGCATATTAAACAGGTCATATCGTTCTTCCTCAAGATCCCCCCGCCGCTTTTCAATCATTTCTTTCATATAACTCTAAAAATACGAAATATTGTCACGCAAGTTGAGAATACAAGTATGTGATTGTAATAACCTACCACAAACTCCTCTTTAGCTGAATATATATCCCTCAGACTCTTTGACAACAGGAAAGCCCATCTGGGCAACAGAAATAAGTAAAACATATACTGCGAGACAATGGTTAATGCGGCTTTAAACGTAATCTCATGTCCGAAAGGAGCATTCATATTATCCTCCGACCATGGTAGCTTTTGCCCGAATCCTGACTTTAGTTTAATAGGACTCTGAGAAGAAGTAGAAAGGTCATATACCCGCGCCACTAATTACTGTCAGAGTGATCTATGGTTTAAAACTTTTCGTCAGTTATTTCTATGGGGGGATGTTCATAACAACTAACCGGTAATGTAATACTGAGACAATGATCCACCGGTATCTCTTCGTTTTCTGGACCCCAATGATTAAACATATCTTGAACTACGCGCATGGTTTCTTCCCAAACGAGGCGGTTATTTTTCTACAAATCTCTCAATTCCGTTATCGATAAAAGGACAAAACCCAATCACTTCTGAAAAGGCAGGTGATATTAACTTTCGTTGATGCTTCCATTCTTCTCCTTCAGATGTGAGGACGTTAGGGCCGAAGTAGTTCAAAATCTTATATCCCCAGATATTTTTTGGAAAAAGAGCGCGGTTTGACATCATCTCCTAACTCAATATATCAGTTAGGAGAAAAAGGTATGAAATTTCAATTTTAGACCTTGATAGCAAAGGGATCGGCTAGGATAAAGAACGATCTGACCGTCGGGAACAGCTGAACCTGCCATGACCGTTTCAATTTTTGTTGAGGAGTACATATTCATATCTTGCTTACCCAGGACATAACGTCACGAGAGATCTGCTTGTAAACTACAAGGACGAAGATAAGCCGAACTCGAAGATGTCGCTCATAAAAAAAAAACCATGTCGAGAAAACTTACGTTCGTGTTTCAACTCTACCAGTGACCAGTCACGACCAGGGGATATATAAGGTATGCGCCTTCCAATTAGCTAAAAAAAGTATCAATATCATTGTTTCAAGGAAATTTAAACGTAACAGCTCCCTGACATACAATACCTAACAAAGAATACGAGTCTATTATGTAGAAAAACCCCGGATTGGATCTGAAAGAATGAAATGACGGTCTACACGAGCACTCCTCCCTTCTGTAACGTACCCGACTCTTTTTAATGCCTTTCGTGTTTTGAAAGCGACATTGAGCGTTGTCAATACTATGAGACTGGCTATCAATGGCTGGATCATTGTCTTTCCTGAGAGAATTGTAACCAAAGATGGTTCCATAAGTGGTGGTGTTATTAAGAGAGCTTTTGCGTCCTACATTCGGATACTAGGAAAGAGGAGGCCGAGGCAAACATCAAGATATTAGCGCTCAGCGGGAGTATCTATAATCTAGTCCACTAAGTCAAAAGTTAAAACAATTCTTCTTCTTTTATGATTTTCTCACAAACTAATATTTAACTTTTTGGAAAATTCTAAATGCATCTACTAACTTGATTAGTATCGGATTTGACTCGAGCTAGCCGTTTACCGACGTGGATGAGACATCCGGTTATTGAAACGAAAGCGACTGTTCAAACGGAGACCGGAGACCGTAACACGGTTTTATACTAATAGGCACTAATACTGATTTCCAAGATGAACTGTCAAAATACCCAACGTACGTACGCTCAATGTAACCTGTAGTTTCGAGTATAATTGCGACCTAGTAATACGATCTTCTGATTCGCCGCCTCCCTCCCTACCCATAATGTTACGTGGCTGGTTCTGTAACAACAACAATAATATCCCCATTCAGAATTTCTACCCTGTTCCATCTTAACGGAGTTATGTTCTTATCTTATATTATTTTTTATCCGTATATCGCAACTACTCAATAATTACTCAATAGAGAATGACCGTTTTGCAAAGGAACTGATCTACGGTGTTATCAGGCCGTCGCGATGGAAGGCGATGCCAGTCGGTACCGGTTCTTACATCGAAGCGCACCACCAACTTCACCTGCGTGCGTAAACCACCCCGACACCCCACATGGAAGCCAGGTTATGGATAGGAACAGTTTCTGCAGCTTTATGGATAATAATGATCGTTAGGAGACGAAAAAGAGGGGTGATTTTTCATGTTTTATTAGATCGTGATCATCCATTAATATTCGCCTGTCCTAGAGGGCCGTTCCTGCAATAGGAGCTTCCAATTTCATAGGCTCCTTTTTCTATGGATTCAAGTTCCTCACGAACTCTAGGTCAATGATTTTAGAAGGGTATCGTCGAGTAAGTAACTGATAGCAATCCCTTTAACATTTGTTATTGTTGACTAACAGTCACTAGTATGGAAAGACAGAAGGAGTCTATCGCGTTCCCACTCCTGCCAATTGGCTCTATATCATTACGCCAAATTCCCTCTTGGACGAGCTCAAACGACCAGATGTCAAAGTCTTATCCACTGACGCGGCGCTGTTAGAGGTGTGTCAATCCCATTTGATGTAATTTAATTGTTTATCATTTATTTTGTCTTTCTCAAGATATTATCATTTGATTACATCTTTGACAATCAAATTAAACCATTGGATTACCATATACCTCTACTAGTTGGACCGGTGACCAAGAATATCGGTAGTATTTGGATAGAACGTACATACAGATCCACTGCCATCGCAACAGAAGATTTAATTTCTCATAATCAAGGTAATGTAAATATATATACTTCTTTTCGTCTGACTTCATTTTATATATGAAGACGAGTGGCAAACTGTAAAATTTTCCCATTTGTCACAAGCCCTAATAAACTATCCCACCGTCAAGCTGTTGGTGTCTGATCCCTTTCTTTGTAAGTCATCAAAGTTGCGTTTTTGATACTTGTTATTTATGTCCCTTCAGACAAGGATGATACCTTGGTACAGCTCATGGAAGAAAGCACTCACGAGGTAATTAGAGCAAGACACCTTCTGCAAATGGCGCCTAGACTCCTTAAAACGTAAATACCAAACCATTTTTCCTCCTTGTAATTGAAAAATAACTATACTTTAGATTATTGATAAATCTGGTAACAAACTTGCCGGACATCAGAAAAAGGGCGAAAAAAATATTATATCCGGTCGTTCTCGAGCGGTTGAGAAAATTTGAAGAGGAAGGTCCGGATTATACAAATAAAGAAGTGAGCGTAAACGATGCTAATTTATCTAAGGGATTATGAAATCGAGAATTAGGACGATATCCTATCTTTGTTCATTGATATGGTTAATCCGGAACATCGTACACCTTATGGATTGACTCTACGGTTATTACATCTACATCAGGCATCCGCTCATATTTCAATTGAGGTAAAAACCTCCCTCCCTACAATGTATTTCCGTTTTATACTGACACATTAGTATCAGGCCTTGTACGCAACCATAGGAGAGTTATCTTCACGACCTGAATATATAGAACCGATTCGAAAAGAAATAGCAATCGTCGTCTCGAAGTATGGTTGGAGCAAAACTGCTCTTTCAGAGATGGCTAGATTAGAAAGCTTCATCATGGAAACCTTACGACTTAACCCAACCTCTGACTGTCAGTCATTCATGCATCACTTTTATTTTTTTGCTTAATGACGACTCATGAATACAGTGACTAGTTCACGCAAAGCTACCAAGGACTACGTGCTCAAGAATGGTATGTGCATACCCAAAGGATCTCTCGTTTTATTACCGCAATTTGCCGTTCATATGGATGATGAGGTCTATCCGGAGCCAACACAATTTCAGGGATTCCGTTTCTGCGCTAATCCCTCACTGGAAAATGCAGGGGAACCCACTAACCTTACCCATCGTTTTACGAGAATCAGACCTGACTTTTTGCTCTTTGGAATAGGTGACCATGCTTGGTATGTTCCTTTCAGAAAGCAGATAATCTTCACAATTAATGATATACATATCTTACATAGTCCTGGTCGATTTTTCGCCACGACGAGTCTGAAAATCGCTATGGCGCATTTAATTCATACTTACGACTTCAAGGCAGATCCCGCCAGCCCTTATAAATACAGACATGACATGATAGAGATGATAACCGATCCAAATTTTACTCTTCTTTTGAAGGCGAGAAATTAAAATCCCACTAGTAGATACATTATTTATAATGATTCCTATGTATGACTCAATCACGCGTCTTTTGAAATTATCCTTGAGGTGTAAAGTAAACGTGATACTCTCCTGTGGCTGTTCATGTTCGCGAAGATTGGGAGGTAAACCACCTGCAAGTTTAGAAACTTGACTGTGTAACAAAATCGCGCCGTTAGAACTAATCACTATTATCATATTTTCGTAAAAATATTTCATTGCGTCCACTTGTAAGCTCAGTACCGTGACAGTGGCGGTATTCCTGCTCTCGAAGAATATATTCAAGTTGAACATCGCCGTATGAGCAGTGGTTGCAAGCCGCTGTTTTATATCCTCGAGCCTGCTTCTCCTCGTATGGTCCTAAGGTTGATAAAGACCTTGAATGATTCTTCCATGGGCTACAAAGTTGGATGTCCGGTAGCGTAGAGTGGAGTTTTGCTACTCATCGATACCTGGGATCTGACCATCATGTCGCAAAAATCGAAATCGCTTTATTTAGGTTTTTTAACCGATCAAAGCCTCAATTTTGCAAAACGCGGTTTATTAACCGTTAATATATTCAAAATTTTGCACAAACTGGTTTATTAACCGTTGATATATTCAAAATTTGGCCAAAAATGGTTTATTAACCTCAATATTCAAAATTAGGGCTTTGATCGGTTAATAAAGCGATTTCGATTTTTGCGACACATGAGATTAGGAAGCACAAATGGATAACCCTCATGAAATCGAAAGCTTCCAAGACAAGCGTTGAAAATAATTGTCGCAAAAATCGAAATCGCTTTATTAACCGATCAAAGCCCTAATTTTGAATATTGAGGTTAATAAACCATTTTTGGCCAAATTTTGAATATATCAACGGTTAATAAACCAGTTTGTGCAAAATTTTGAATATATTAACGGTTAATAAACCGCGTTTTGCAAAATTGAGGCTTTGATCGGTTAAAAAACCTAAATAAAGCGATTTCGACTTTTGCGACATGCCCGACAGAACGCTCTCAAATTGTCCATTGTTGACATGTTTCTGTGATTTCTCTTACTCTCGTATTACTACCAAAAGAAGTCACTGCTTTATTTCTACAAGATTGATATTTTATATGATGAATCGTCATAAATAGATGGTAGACATGAATAAGTACAGAAAGCTCTCGTCGTCACCATAATCTCCTCCGTCCACTACAAAGCTAACCAAACACAACATAATCACTTTGCCTTCGGTACTGCGATTTTCTTCCTTTCGATGATAAACGCAGTGAATACGGAAATAGCAGTAGGAACGACATTGGCAAGGAAAGCACGATCAATAGCATTGATATATGCCTCAATCACACGTCCTTTGAAATTATCAGGGAGGTGTAGAGTAAACGTGATACTTTCCAGAGCTTGTTCACGAAGATTGGCAGGTAAATCACCTGCAAGTTTAGAAACTTGACTGTGTAGTATTCCGGCGAAAATCGCACCGTTAGCACTAACAAGTTTTTTAATAATAAAAAGATGAAATGAGTGAGTGATAACTTACGCCTGATTTATCCCACTAATTAGGAACTCGGAGAATATTACTAAAGTTGTGGCCAACGCTGCTGCTTCTGGATCGTCCATTAAGTCGGCTTGAGCAATAAGAACCTACATGTGTGTGAGGTGTGAACATGTAAGAAAAAAAATAATGATATATACATACAGGACCATTTATACCGAATCCTAGTCCAGCTCCTATAAGAATTTGGAAGCCTGCTATGCGGGCAAAACTCGTATCCGGTTTAGTATTTGATAAAAGTCCATATGCGACGACCGTTATTGTTTGAGGAAAACACATAAAGGGCCAAATAATCCCTGTAGCCTAACAAAAGAAAGAGAATGAACGAGGAGTATTTAATTTATCTATATAGAAAGTTTAAACTCACCGTGGTTATTCCAGAGCTGATTATGCTAGCTGTACAACAATAAATGAAAAAGTTCAGAAATGCAAAAAGTCAATTCAGAAAGAGAAAAGCATACCGATAACACCAGCACTGAATTCCATGGATTTTATCTTTAAACCAAGAAAGTTATATAACTCACATCATGCACCATAAGATGTCTAGACCCGATTTTTCAGCGGAATGTCCTCTGAGTTGATAAAGTAAAGGCTTTGAATATAAATGTTAAGATATTTATACGCTGATAGAAAATGGTATGACTAACCAAGAAATACTAATAAGAAAATAGAAAGACTCATGTCGTCAAACCACAATTACTTCTATGGAGGGAAAGACATACGACGGCGGTACGATATCCCCAAAAATTCAAACTCTATGCAGAGCCCTCAATGACTGCAATCAATTGCCTTGGAAATCAGGGTGTGAAGTTTACCTGTTGTACACATGCCCCCAAAATATTCCTTCTTTTCAACAATGCGATAGGCATAATCCCTCTAGAACCTCGGTGATTCTCCCAAAATCCAAAACTGATGAATAATAAAATGCTCTAAAACAGGAATAATAATTATATTCAACAACCGGGATGGAAATAATACTAGCTTACCAATACGAGAGGTGCAATAACGCCACCGTCACTCCAGGGTTTAGTATTCCCACCAGTTTGTAAACCAACAAAGAGCAAAGTGACAGCAGCGAAATTAAGAAAGATCCCAATCCAATCCAGTGCTAACCATGTGTTTAATTTATCATGTTTTCGTAGAAATCTTTGAAGAGATGTTTTCGCTACGCCAATGGGAGAATATACAGTTGAATTGCTAGTGCAGGAGATATTATGGGGAAGGCTGAAGATAATGACGGCGGTTCCTACTGCGCCAATCTTGAGGGATTAATTAGGGAAATTTGAAATTTGAATTCTCTTACGTACTGGAAGGTTTATGTCTGATATTATGTCAGTTGCGATATCATTATACCCTCAGATAACGTATATGTGAACTGAGCACTCACAAAAACACCATCTATCACAGTTGCATATCGTCAGCATAATCTATCTTAGCGGAGAAAATATTAACCTCCATGTGACTTTGTCTGAGTCGGAAGGAAATAATTAGATGACGAAGGATTAAATAAATAAGTGAGAAGTTAATTGCCTCACCAACAAATGCACCACCGAATAATGGTCCGATTATAGAACACAAAGCAAAAACGAGACCTAACAAGTTCACAAGAAGAGGGCGTTGCTCCAGCGTGCTTATCTGCCATGAAAAGGAATAAGTGTTCGTGCTACCTTGTCAATTATTGTAATACCAAATACCTTTGGAAGAATCGCATTTTGGGTGATCCAAATTCCAGCTGCTCCCACTCCTGACATAGCTCTCCCGAATATCAAAAAATTAACTGAATGAGCAAGGGCAGAACACAAACTCCCTATTTCGAATAGAGCGATGGATACAAGTAAAGTCCATTTTGCAGATGATACAGTGATGATTTTACCGAATAATAATATCGAACCGGCCTTAAAAAAAAAGAAAATTCAGATAATGTAGCGACGAATCTCAACGAAGAATAGACATACTTCCGTTAGGTAGAAAGCGCCTGCTATCCATGAAAGATCAGCTACCTCATTGAAATCGGACGCAATGATAGGAAGAGCGGTCACGATAACTGTTTGGTCGATACCGACAAGAACCAATACCAATAGGAAGCCGCTATATAAAGTTTGACCGATGAAGAAGAAAAATGAAAGGGGAATAGATTACCAAAAAACAATACTTAGTTGTGAAACAGACAGCAAAGTGTCTGGTTTCTCAACACCTAAGCTCTCTTCTAATAATTTTGAGGGATCACCATCACCACTTTTATCTTTCCCAAATGATGAATCTTGATGTAGTTCCAATAAACCTAACGATCGATCCCTGTTTGGAATGTTCAGGTTCAAAGCATTTTTATCCTGACTAGGCAGCCAAAGTCGTTCCAATTCTGTTTCCTCGTCCACTGTCGCCGCTTTTATACTTGGCGTTGAAAGTCGTTTTAGAATTGGAATGTTCAGGTTCAAGGAGTTGGCCCGCCATAGTCGATCCGATGATCGTCCTGTTTTTGTTGGTATCGCCGCCATCTTCAATAGAGATGAAGCCTATGAAGTATGGCCTTAAGCCTGAGGAGAGAAAAGGGTAGAAAATGAATTGTTATAATAAAACGTGTCTTCTGTTATATGTAGAACGGTCTCCACTACCCGGTTGATGGGCATCGCTTTCTTCATAACAAGCCGGAGATACCTACTACATAACACTACCAGAATGTCGTATACTATTAAGATTTATTTTAAGAATCAATCCTCTGTAATTAACTTATTTTTGAAAAGTGAGTTACCTACCTTTAGTATCAACCACTTTTGTGTGCTGCTTAGTACTAGGCTGTGTACAGTGTGATCTGACGGTCCTTGAACCCCAGATACAGAAGGGTCGCTTATCCAGTCATAGCTTCGGCATCACATAATTGCAATGGTTGTGGGTATGAAGTTTGATAGGAACATCTATCGTTGTTGAACAACGCGGATAAAGATCCCACTAATGGAACAGGAAAGTTAATTTTGAAGGAAGCGGTTCGCAGCGCGCGCAAAATTGGCTTGAAAGGAAGAAAGTCCTGGTATGTAGCCGGATCTGTATGTACAGCAGAAATCAGCACGATGTAAAATAAAGAAAAAACCTAGAGAAGAAGTTATAATATCATTATTAACGATTCTAAGGGGTGACATCGTAGTACTTATGTAGTGCTGGGTTCGTGTTCGTGTATACAAGTTGTAAAGCCTGTGTATACGTAGTCATGGGTACATCAGCTTCTTTGTACTAGGATCGCCGCTTCTAACGGCTCTTAGACAAGTTGTCGTCAGTAATACAGAATCGAATCGCGAAGAATTCGAATGCAGTGTGCAACGAGTGAAATTGTATTATGCGTTCGGCGACAAGTTCTTAGTTTGATTGTGAAAAAGACATCATGTGATGATGTAGATCGATAGAGATTGATAATCATCTAAACAGCGGATTCAGGGATACTCCCAATTTGATCCTGACCGGTGTAGACCTAGGCCTGTATAGACGGTGCTAGCATAGGAACATATCCTATTATGTAAGCAGCGCTTATCAAGCTGACCTTACTTTTGTTCATCTCCTCATCCCGTCCCTTTTAGCTCTTCTTCTTTGAATATACACAAGGGTTGGTTGCAAAAATCAATTATTATTTTATGATTCCTTTGCCTAATAAAGATGCATCCCCCTGTTATCCCACGGTCTTTCGGCTTCTTACGGCCATGAAGGAATTCTTGCCCGTAATTCGATTGACCCAGCCCAGCAGGTTTGCTGTGCTTCCCATATACATATGGGAATCGGGGATGCTATCCCGGTATGAGGCCGACCTCCTTTTAAAACAGGTGAATCGGCCCAGGAGAAGATCCCTCATCCAGATATAACCCCACACACAATTAAACATGTCTACTCTTCCCAATCGTATCGCTATCGTCACCGGCTCCGCTCAAGGTATCGGACGTGCAGTTGCACTCAGGCTCGCTGAAGACGGCTGCGATGTCGTCATCAATGACCTTCCTCACCAGTCAAAACTCATGGATGAAGTTAAGTCCGAAGTTGAGAGTAAAGGCCGCAAGTCTCTCGCGATCATTGCGGACATATCTAAGGAGGATGAGGTTGAGCATCTCGTGAAAAAAACCATTGAAGAATTGGGAGGTCTCGACATCGTAACTTTCTTTTCTTTTTTCTTCAGTGTTCTAACAATGTTCTAACCACAAACGCAGATGGTTGCAAATGCAGGAGTTGCCGTCTTCAACCCAATTTTACAGAGTTTGTATTTGGTGGTTTTCGTTTTAATCCCAGCCCTGTCTGATTGTTTTGTTTCAGCGACCGTCGAAGAATGGACAGATGTGGTCCACACCAACACTCTAGGTGCCATGTTGTGCTACAAGGCAGCAGCAAAAGTGATGATTGAGCAAGGCCGTGGTGGTGCCATCATCGGGGCTGCTTCTCTGGCCAGCAAAAAGAGTAATTTAGTAGTTACTAGCCCCCTTTCCAATTCTTACCGATATAAATCTTTCACAGCTGGCGCCTTTTGCAGTTCTTACGGTAGTAGCAAGTTTGCCATTCGTGCTTTGACCGAAACCGCCGGTACGATTTCCCCCCTATCAGGTGTCCTCTCCTGCTAATGCCCCTGATAAAATAGCCGCTGAATGGGGGCCACACAATATCAGAGTCAATGCCTACGCTCCCGGAGCGACTGACACACCCCTCCGTGAGTAATTCTTTCGGTCTTTCTTTTGCCTGATATTGAAATGGATCTTTCGATATTAGTGAAGAGAATGGACGCCCGTCTGGCCGAGATTTTGCAAGCCGGTCCAGGTGTCTACATCAATTCTGTATGTTTAAATAACCAGAAATCCCTCTTTTCTATCATTATTGACCTTTATACTACACGTGTTCAGATGATACAAGTTACTGCGATGGGACGTATTGCCCAACCCGAAGAAATCGCAAAGGTTGTCTCTTTTCTGGCATCTGACGATGCCGGTTTCGTGACAGGCAAGTATCATTCATTTCAAACCGGATTACTATACCAAGCTCGAGCTCACGTTCGAATTACCAGGTCAAGTCATCCATATCGATGGTGGAATTTTCTAAAGTCATATCAATTACTTGCTAGTTGACCATAGATGGTTTTGTCCTTAAATTATTTATACTTTTTATTTAGCCTTGTAACGGTTGCAATAAAAGAATCTTACGATAAAATCGTGAGGTTATTCGCCATCAGCTCTCGGTCTCAACGGGACATTCACCTGGATCACATTTGAAACCCGATCATGATGCGTGATAAATTATATGATCTTGACTTCGTATCGCACGTTTATAATATCATAGAAGCGTGTATAAATAAAAGTATTTATGCCGTTCTTAATCAACTACAAATGGGGACTTAGGACAACTAGTGAGCGTAGATGACTGAAGCACTGGTCTCGTCGACCTGGAGATCGTGTTAATCAAGCGGATGAAAAAATTGGAATGGCAGCATGAGAAGTGCGTTTAGGAAAGGAAAAAATGTGCAGGGTTTGTTGTGCAAGACTCAGGTCCAATCTTCGCCAAGGGTCCGACTTAAACCTGAGTCGAGGACCAATTCAACCCGCTGTTTGAAAGTGATCTTTTGCCGATGAACCTTATTCATCGTTAGTTTATGACCCCGCAGTTATGGGCAAAGTCTGCAAAAACAAGTCCAGCAGCAAGAGCATGACCAAAACTTCCAATGTCCAATGGCGAGAATCGGTTATTGGCCATAAAAAATTGATGTCATCCAGCTCTATCGAGAAGCCCATGAGACCCAAAACCATGGCAGTTAATGATCCTTCGGACGCAGTTCTTCCAAATAATAATACCCTAAGCAAGTAATTAAAATTCGAATAGGAAAATGAAATGAGTTTACGCCATCATAATTTCTACCATTCTAGACATTTTCGACGTTTGAATTCTTTATAATAATTGTTTTGTAGACTTATTCATGAATGACAGACAGCCCATGAAAGTATCAGGTTTCAATATTACTCATACACAGCTTGAACTTGAATAATGTGTAGCTTACCGAGATGATAGTACTTCGTTTTACTTGTCGAGGTAGAACATGAAGAATTATCGCACGGCAAGGAACCATGATATGGCCAGAAGTTGGTATGACAAGAGATTTTCCCGAAGTCACCATTTCCAATGGTTCACAAAGAGCAACGAGAGTGCCTGCAATAGGTGACGTGCACCAACACTGAGAATAAAGAATGCGATTCGTACACTTGTTTCGCATGGAGTCAGCCCAATTGCTTAAGGATCTAAAAAGTTAGAATGAGTAGAGCATGAAGAACTAAGAGGGGCTTGTATTGCACATAAGGCACACTGCCAAAGGTACAGATCGAATTGTTTAAGCCGTTAAATTACATAGTCCCCTTGATCAAAGTTCAAATGCTTAAGGGTAAATTATATAGTAATTTGAAACCGCCTTTTTTTCGTCTAAGGAGGCCTTGGAATATGACATCAGCAACTAGACGGAGGGCTTTGTTTGTTGTAAAAGGAAGAATTACGACCTGCGTCCCGTAAGAAAAGAACAAGAACCAACTACAGAGATCGATAGAATCAGCGATCCTGTCAACAATCTTCTCGATAGTCATTTCAGAACTCCATGGTGCGTCAGATGGCGTTGGTGGTTATTGCTGATGTCTAACCCGCAGAGAGCCAGGGGGAGATCGGAGATGGAATCAAAGATACTGAAAAAGGTAATAACTATCATCAACGATCAACTACCTGTTAGGTTTTTTTTTGATAAGATTCAAGGTAGACACTAATGCTGAGAACATCCCAGAATCCGTTTGGAAAGTTCCGTGCCTGCGGAAATGATGCTGATGCAAAATTTGGTCAGCAGGAGGTCGGGTATGATCAGGCAATCATGTACGTACCTACTACGATTACCAATTCAGAACCACCTATAGGTCATGCTGAAATATGCGATTGGGGGTTTTCTTTTCTGGAAGGGCATGTATTCTTTTGGTTTCAAATCATTTTATGAAGGTAGCGCCAGGCAAAGGGCGAAACATCAAAGCTATAAGATTGGTGGTGCACACGGGTCGACTCATTGCCGTGCTCATCGGGCTGCGCAGATGCATATGTAACTTTATGGGCCTTATTTTGACAAAGTCATTAAAAACCAGAGGTCCGAAGAACGGAAGGGAAGGGCCATACCACAATCTGAGTTAATGAACGAAACGATCATGGCGAATCAATAAAAGTGGAAATCTTGAGAAAATCCTATTGAAGAGATGAAATTGCAAGGGGCGACGTAAGCCGAGGCCTCCATTAGGGTTTTTTGCAGTCATAAACGTAGTGTGACAATGCCGGGTGACTTGCAGGCAGAGGAGACGCGTCATAAGCGTCTAGCGGAGTTTATTGGCTTCCTATTGGCTATCGGCTCCTGGTGCGACATACAGTGTTATATGTCCGACCATGGGTACATGACAAGTATAAATGTAATCGCCCTCACATAGATTCCCGCCCATCCCCATCGCTGTCCCCGGATACTATGCATTTGGTCCCAAGCTTTATACGCAAGCTATGGCATCCGGACCCTGCGCCACCAGGATTCTCAGAGAATGGAAAGGTTGTCATCCCCGAGGAGACTGCTTCGTACGTATCCCTATCAAGCTTCCTCACACGACTTTCTTATCCTTTTCATTAAATCTAAACTTTGAATTGCTTGTTTTCAGGATTCCATCGCGGATCATATTCTCATGGATATCGCCTCTCTTAGCTGTAGGATTTTCAAGACCACTTGAAATGGAAGGTATTATAAAACGTGTTACATATCTGACACTTTCTCATGATTTTACTCAGATCTCTGGTCTCTTCAACGTGAACGTTTGTCGGATTCAATGGCTGATAGACTTGGTGAACAGTTCTATAGCCGTTGTCCAGAGCACATGAGACCTTTAAAGTGGAAAAGTACCGATGAAGGATCTAACGAAGAAAAACTTGGAGAACCGAAAGAGGACATGGAAGCGGACACCAGATCAGCCTCAGATGAGTCCGGTGAAATCAAAACTGATAAGAAGTCCAAGTCCAAACCCAAGGCCAAATCCAAATCATCCAACCCTAAGCCTCCGAAGTCAGACAAGGATATCAACTTTAGACATATTTTCTTCTCAGCCCTACATTCTACCCTACTTTGGCGTTGGTGGCTTGCGGGTTTGTTCAAACTCATTGGAGGTATGATGCACCACCTTAATAAACATGAACATAGCCGGATGATGGTTATCTTTTGTTTGCGTAGATACGCTGCAAACGACTTCACCTTTGATCTCAAAAGCTCTTCTCACATGGCTGAGCGACTCATTCGCCTTTCACAACGTTTCCGCTGCTGAGCGCGCTTCTCTCGTTGCGTCGGGACAGATTACTCAACCAAGAGGAATAGGATATGGCATTGGATTAGCCGTTGCGCTCTTTGCAATGCAAGGCCAGTATATTTTTGACATCTGGATTTTATTCCCTGTAATACTTACCTTTGATCGTCATATATAGAGGTCTCAAGTTTGGCAACGAACCAATATACCATCTTAACCATGACAAACGGAATGACAATCCGTGCCGGGGTACCCTTTCTTCCCTCATAAATTCATGGTTTGATATCTGATTGTACCGCTTTTTATTTACAAGGTTATATCTCTTATATTCCGTAAATCACTTCGCCTTTCAGGTCGAGCACGAATGAAGCATTCAAGCGGGCAAATTACTACTTTGATATCAACGGATGCAACACGTCTAGATTTAGCAAGCGCTCAAGTCCACAAGTGAGTTTATTCATGAATTAAAGTATGTGAATCGGTTATTTATACCACGCTCTTAGTTTATGGGTCAATCCTATTCAAGTAAGATTCCGCCAATTATACTAAAATATATCCATTCATCATAATTACAATATAGATCGCAATTGGTATTGGGCTTCTTATCGGAAATGTCGGTCGTTGATTTGTGTTTTACTATACATATCTTATTGATTAACCTTTTTTAGTTGGGTGTATCCGCCCTCGTCGGTCTCGGGGTATTATTGTCTCTTTCTCTTTTTATACCTTCCATTATTATTAATCACATCTCAATAGGTCCTTCTAATCGGTTTCCCTCTTCAAAGTATTTTCGTCAGGATGATGTTTGTGCAACGTAAAAAAGGAGTCAAGATCACTGATCAAAGAATGAGAGTCACTACCGAAGTAATCTATCGCAATTGTTTACTTAACAAAAGGCTTTTTTTTATTGAAATTTTATATGAAAATAGGTTCTTCAAGGTATTCGTCTTATCAAACTCTACGCTTGGGAAATGTTCTACGCGAATAGAATCGGTGATTTACGACAAAGAGAGTTAAGGACTATTCGAATTGCTGCGTATGTTGTTTCTATAAAAACCCTAATTTTATCAATTTACCCATCGTTCACTTTGATTATAGACTTGCACGATCAGCCCTTATTTCATCGGCAACAGCTGTGCCAATCATTGCATCCATCTTGTCATTCGTATGAAGAATTTTCTTAACTCTCTTATCTTCCATACTCAAACATCATTATTAGATCACATACGCCTTGACAGGACATGCCCTTACCCCAGCCATCATATTCTCATCCCTCCAGTTCCTAAACGCAAGTTCCTGTCTCACTTCAACTTCACCTACACCCACCTTACATCTTTTGTTTAGATAATCCGACTTCCTCTCGTATTCATTCCATTCGTATTCTCAGCTTGTGCAGATGCATATGTCGCTCTAGGTCGTATCGGAGAATTCTTAACAGCCGAAGAATTAGCTGAAGCATACATGATAGAACCTAATATGGAGGAAGGAGGAACGAAATTTGGTGTGAAAGTTGAAGGTGACTTTACTTGGGAGAGTGCTAGTGCTGCACCCAATAAGAATGCTGGTAAAAGCAAAGGTGGTGGAAAGTCGAAGGATAAAACTAAGGAGAGTAAGAAGTCGAAGGAGAAGAAAGGCGCTGGTACAGATGTGAAGGAGAAGTCCAATGATGATAAAACTACGACGACAGAAAAAGATCAACCTTTTAAATTAACTAACCTTAATCTGCGGATACCACGCGGTTCGTTCGTTGCTATCGTTGGGCGTGTCGGTTCCGGGAAGAGTTCATTATTGCAAGCCATGATTGGGGAGATGAGAAAAGTTTCTGGACAAGTATGTCCTCGTTTTCCGTCCTTCTCACCAACCATCCTTAATAGGGTTTTCTTCTTGTTTAGGTAACCTTTTCATCCCCCGTCTCATATGTTCCACAAACACCATGGATCATGAACGAAACACTAAGAGAAAACATACTCTTCGGAAAACCAGATGACGATGATGAAAAGTTTGACGCTATCGTTCGTGCATGTTCTCTCGTCCAAGATTTAAAGATGCTTCCTCAAGGCGATCGGACGGAAATTGGAGAAAAGGGTATTAATTTGAGGTAAATATCCCGTCCCCCCCACAATTTGCAATTTTTAATGATTATTAATAATAATCTTGGCAGTGGCGGACAAAAAGTACGTGTGGACCATTATTTTTGGCATGTGGTTCGTTTTGAGAATTACTCTTTTTAGGCCCGTGTTTCCCTTGCTCGTGCAGCCTATTCAGACACCGACGTTGTTCTATTGGACGACCCTCTCAGTGCCGTTGATGCACATGTCGGTAAAGCCATACTTGAACAATGCCTTCTCAATGGTCCATTGGCTGGAAGAACCCGTATACTTGTTACCCATGCTTTGCATGTTCTTAAACATGTCGATTATGTCTACGTTATGGATAATGGTGTCATCAAAGAACAAGGGACTTATCAGGTTTGTTCCTTTCAATCAAAATCGGTGTTTTTTTTTAAAATTCAATTTGTCTCTCAGGATCTCATTGCGAATGGCGAAACTTTTTCCAAGTTAATTGAAGAGTATGGGACGCAAGAAGAAGAGGATTCCGAGAACCTGGATGTGAACGTGGTCGAATCCAAAACTACTGAATTTCTTACGGATACTCCTAAAATCAAAACTGAAGCTTCTGATCCTAAAACGAAAGTTGCATTGATGCAACAAGAAGAACGTAATACTGGACAGGTAGAGGGTGCTATTTATCTCAAATACATCAAAGCAGCGGGTGGTCTTTCTTGGGTACCGTTCCTTGTGTTTTTACTCACCGTCACACAAGTTGCTTCAGGTAATTTTTTTTTTTCAAAATTCTTTCCTTTCCTTTTTAACATCTTTTCTTTTTCAAAAAAGTTGGGAACAACCTTTTCCTCGGATTCTGGACATCAGAAAGCATACCAGGTTTCAGACAAGGCGATTATATGGCTGTTTATGCAGCTCTTGGTGTCGCGCAGGGTTTAGGTTCCTTTTTGACTAGTTTCGCATTCAGGTAAATTCCGGAATCTTTACTATTTTATGAAACCAGTTATTTAAGCGTTCTTCATAGTCTTTTATCCTTAAGAGCGGGTTTCCATCTCTTCAGAATGGCCCTTAAGGGTGTTATCCGGTCTCCTATATCATTCTTTGATACGACTCCGATAGGTAAGGAAGCACTTGAACGATATGTATCGCTTGTAAGACTGACCGTTTCACAAGGTCGTATGCTCTCCCGTCTTTCTAAAGATCAGGATACAATGGATACCCAATTGGTTTCTGCATTATACCAGGTAAATAGAAATAGATTTCCCCTTTCGTCCCGACAGTCCACTCTTTAACAACTTTTTTATAGCTTTTGAGTACATTCGCATCCGTACTTGGAACGATCGCTCTTGTGTTTTATACCTTCCCACTTCTTGGTATTATATTCGCACCACTTTCGATATTGTATTGGGGTTTCTCCGCATTCTATAGGTTGGGTAGTTTTTTTGTTGTGTGAGAATCGTGTTGAATGACTCGTATTTACAGACGGAGTTCTATTGAAGCCAAACGACTTGATTCCGTGCTTCGGTCGGCTTTGTACGCATCATATTCCGGTATGTTCATGTTCTAATCTCCACAACTAGAGACTAACAAATAATCGTATAGAAACTTTGACTGGCCTTTCTACCGTCAGAGCATATCAGGAACAAGTAAGCATTTTTGTTCCATTTGAAAGTTGAATGTAGTAACAAAGAAGACATAAAAGGCACGTTTCATTAAAACGAGCGAGCATGCTCTTGATGTTGAAAACCGAGCGTATTATATGACTATCGCTATACAAAGGTCCGTCTGCTCCTGTCTCTTGCATCTTTTATTTTACAATAACGCTGTTTGTTATATATAGATGGCTAGGTGTCCGATTGGACCTTCTTGGAAATATCTTGATCTTTGGTATTGGTCTTTTCGCAGTTGGATTTAGGAATTCTGTCAATCCTTCAAAGACGGGTGTCGTTTTGACGTATAGTTTGTCAAGTATGTTTATGTTTTCCTTTCTTTGTATTGGAGTTGTGCAGGGTTTCTAACTACCAGCTTTTTAGTCACCCAAGTTCTATGTTTGTACAGTTTATAAAGGAAGCCGGTCGACAATCAACTGATTGTTTATTTTTAGCCTCAATGGTTACATTATTCGCATCAGCCGAACAAAGCATGAACTCTGTCGAACGTGTTGCCGTGTATGGTGAATTAGAACCTGAAGGTGAAACAGAGACGAAAAACGATCCACCTCCATCTTGGCCTTCTCAAGGAGCTGTTTCGTTCCAGAATGTTCAGCTTGCTTATCGACCGGGTCTACCTTTGGTCTTGAAAGATGTCAGTTTTGATATTAGACCTGGAGAGAAAGTTAGCTTTTTTCGTTTTTTTGGTGAAGATGTATTTTTGACGAAATTTGATGCGTTATAGGTTGGGATTGTGGGACGTACGGGTGCTGGAAAGAGTTCCTTGTTACAGGCTTTGTTGAGGTATGAATCACCAATATATTTTAAGAAAATTGTACCTTATTGAACCTGGTTGTTAGGATTGTCGAGCTTCATCAAGGGTCTATTATTATTGATGGTGTAAACTGCCGTGAAATTGGACTAGACGTTTTACGTCGTCGTCTTGCCGTTATACCACAAGATTCTGTATTATTGTACGTTTTCTCTCTCTAATTCCATTGATTGGCTCGGAATGCTAATTAATTGCGTTATTTAGTTTGGGAGCATTACGTGATAATCTGTAAGTTGTTGTCATTTGAGATCCTCGGCTAACCTTCATGTTCATCGTTATACCTTCTTAGTGATCCCGAAAGATCGCGTACAGACGCCGAGTTAATGTCCGCATTACGACGAGCATGGCTTCTTCCTCAAATAGGTTCGTCCGATCCAGCCGCAGAAGCCAAATTTAGTCTGGACGCATCTGTGGGAGATGAAGGTAGTAATTTTTCTGCTGGTGAACGACAGTTGTTGGCTCTTTGTCGGGCATTGGTCAAGAACAGCAAAATTATTATCCTCGTCAGTGATAACATTCTTTATCTTCATCTACTTTTTAATTTTGTTTTTAGGATGAAGCAACGAGTAATGTCGACGTGGAGACGGATTCTAAACTCCAAGCTACTATTCAAAGAGAATTTTCATCATCAACATTACTTTGTGTTGCGCATCGTTTGAACACTATCGGTATGTTGCCTTTTCCATTAAGGTACCAGTTATCGTTATCTAATAAAACCAAAAGTTTATTATGATCGTGTTTTGGTTATGGACGCGGGTCAAGTTGCAGAATTCGATACACCGTTAAACCTTTACGATCGCGAAGATTCGATCTTTAGATCTCTATGTGAAGAAGCTAACCTATCACGCCAAGATATTTTGAGAATTCGTGCGACCGTGGCAAGACCGGAAGAAGAAAAAGAAAAAGAATTGTAGATATTTTTGTATGTTTTTTTTTTATATTTATTTCTCGCGTGATATCTATTTATATTTACGCGGTGTCAGTTGCAGGATTTTATTTTACGAATAACCAATGATGTTTTAATGTTAGGACCCTAGGGTCTCAAGACCAGATTCAATAGATTGATGAACACATTTCTTGTTACACTAGAATCCAATATATATAATAATCAATATCTTACAAATACAACGTCTACATAGATAGGGTCCCCTCCTACATAAATCTCGGAGAAACACCTACGCCAAATGGCAGAAAGTGCATTACGTATGGTAATTACCGGGAACAAAGGAGAATAAAATTTTAAATAATTTCGAGAGACGAGTAGTCATCTCTGAGAATAGTTCTGGCACGTGTTTCCATTTCCTGTTATCCCGACTTGACATCGTATTACCATTCAAAAGCCACGCCACTCCTTCATGTAGGTCCTTGTCCTGTGCCCATGACTTGGGAAAATTTGGGGTGAAGGTTTGAAATCCATGCGGAAGGCCGGGATATCTAATATATATAATAATTCGGGTTTAATATTATGCATATGGTTCTGTCAATGCGGCTGCATATAATATGTACTCACAGATGAACCTTCGTCGACACACCGGCTTCTTGTAACAATTCATTATACAAAACGCCCTCATCGCGTAGTGGGTCACAGCCACATATTTGAATGTACGTTGGGGGATTCCCGGTGAATGATGGTATCAGTAACGGACTGACTTCTGTATTATTAGACAGATTGACAGGATCGGTGACGAGATATAAATCTGTAATTAAAAGGATCAATCGGGAGTTTTTTTTTTTTTTGAGATAGAATCAATGAGATTTGGGACATACTATAGAAAAGATTAAGGTGTGCTTTCGTCAAAATCGGGCCTTCGCCTTGTTGCTCGATGGAGGCTAGTCGGTCTTTCCATCTACACGTATGTACGTAATGAAATTGACAATGAGAAAAAACATGACACTCCCAAAGTAGTAATGACATACTTATCAGGAACAACGGCGGAAGAAGCGAGGACAGCAGGATTGATGAGAATTTGTCCCCTAATTTTAGGTCGTATCGAATCATCCTTCAAGGCTCTCTGAACAACTGCGCAGGTAATATTTGCCCCAGCAGAGAAGCCACCAATGAGAACACCCTTGTGAGCATTCACGGAAAGTATTTCAGTATTCGATAAAGCCTATAAGAGTGAAGAAATTTTGAATTTGTGAGTTGGTAAAGAATTATTATGTGGACAGTGCATAGGAAGGAATTACCCATTTCAAAGCAGAAAATGAATCGTTTACGGGAATGGGATAACCAAACTCAGGAGCAAGACGATACGCCACTGATGTACAAGTGATACGGAGTGTCAGTGCGAGTCGTCGTAGTCTTTTGTCATCGTCATCTAAAGTTCCGGTACAAAAGCCTTCGCAAATCAAATGCAAATGTTAACATTGAAAAAATCACTAAATAGATATTGAATGTTCCTTACCACCCCCAAGGTGCCAACATAAGAGAGGAAAGCCATCTTTCTCTTCTTCGTTTAGGATGTGAGGTACATAAGTCCGTAATTTTATACTGGCCCCGTCTTCCATACTGATATCTCTTTCTTGTACATCTAATCCGTCCGCTAAGAAGGGAAATATTGATATTTTTATTTAGCACCCACCCTCTAAAGAGAAAAATAAAGACTCTTACATAGTGTGGGGATAGCTTCGTCCATCGCATGTATCAAACCAGCTACACCTGCTCGGAGATCCTGTATCGAGAGACCTTCGGTATTCTTCAAAGGAGCAAAGTATGGCTCGAGCAACTGCCAGTCCGGATCTACAGTCTGAGGTTGAGAAAATTGAGACATTTGCATTTAGGAAGGAGGGTAAGGGGTGTTGCCACCCAAGTTCTCTTCCTTCGTTAATAATATAGGTTTTTCGACATCATCAACAATAGGGCGATGTCCCCGCCACAGATATCTAATGCCGTTAAAAATTGACAATTGACAAGGCTGACTTAGATTTAATTATTGAGGAGAGGCCCGGATCATCAGGATTTGGCATTGAATCGCTGTCCTATCTCGGTTCACCGGTGCTTGTGAGGACACCTAAAATGAATGAATTAGTAATACGAGATGAAATGACTCTGTTTAGGAGGGAAATGAAATGGAAGTTACTTACCCCCGGTTTTTCCTTTTTTTGTCTACTATAATTCCTTCTAGAGCGGAGGGTCATAGCGTTCTTTAGGTAAGGGTTCTTCAGCTTGCGAAGTTCAATTGGTCATCTCGGATAGGAGAGGAAGAATCATCATTGCCACAATCACCATTCGCCCAGAAACCATGGGACACAATTGCCCAGAATGCCATACATCCATCATCCGTCACCTCCAAGTTGTTGATATTACACATCCGTTCAGTAAAGAAAGGACCTCAACTTTATGGATGACTATGGCATGAGGCAAAACTTCAAGTTAGATGAACCACGGTGGCTGTCTCTGGCTGCAGCGCCATTGATTCATTCAGAAAACAAAAATTCAAGAATAAATGTAAAAAGAAGCCTCGACTTAGTTATGTTTAAGAACCCCAATTCCATGACACTTTGAGGCTTGAGGAACAAAACCAAAAAAAAAATTAACCACTAGCCCGATGCGGGGCTCGAACCCGCGGCTGTCAGATTACGATTAAACTCGTAAAAGTCTGACACTCTACCGACTGAGTTAACCGGGCGGTTGTGTTTCACACACACATAGGTTTTGTTATTCAGCCAACAAAACGCCCCTCCCTATCGAGATCACATAAGGAAGCCGCGTCACCGACTCGTTCCAAAGCTCAAAGGCCTGAGAATGCTACCGCCTACGACGCTTCCGTTTCTTCTTTACCCTAATTCAGATGACGATAATACTGCGCGGACCGGATTAATCATTCTTAATCAACCTACATCTCGAATGTTATTGGAACGATTGTGGAAAGCTTGTATGTTGTTTGTATTGACAATCAAAAAAATAACATCGCCCATACTCAATCGTCGAAGCTTCGTGGCATTGTTGTGCAGATGGCGGTGCCAATAGACTATACGACACATTGGCCAATGATAAAGATCGATTAAAGTATGAGCTATTCATTCTTTATTAAGAGATCGTGTTCAAATATAAAATGATTCCAGATTCATTCCAGAATTGATTAAAGGCGACTTGGATTCATTACGAGACGACGTTCGCGCCTATTATCTCGAAGAGGTTAGTTTTCATACGCAGTATCAGCTAACCCTTCTTTGTTCTGAAAGGTAGTTCTTCCTAAGGGCGTTGAAATAATTCGAGACCCAGATCAATACACTACCGACCTGCAAAAGTGCTTGGCCAGTCTGTCAGAATTAGAGAAAGAGTCAAATCAACAGGTTAAGAAACTAGAACAACCGCTGTGATCAAGCATTACTTACCTAGGTATACTTAGTACACAATTCTTCTATTAGGCGGGTTATCAGGTCGTTTAGATCAGACAATTCATACACTTTCATTACTGCACAAACTTCGCAAGACCCCTCCACAAATTTTTGCTATTACAGATGACAACATCGGATGGGTTCTTGATTCAGTGAATAACTCATTAATATACGTCGAGGTTTTTACATCTGATATCTATGGTCTTACTAAAGGGGGAACATACCCTTCATCTTGATTTAGAACTTTTAGGACCGACGTGCGGTCTTCTTCCTGTTGGAATAGATGAAACAATTCTATCCACAAGAGGGTTAGAATGGAACTTGAGTCAGTCATTCATTCTTTTCATTGCGTATATCTTGGGATAATGGAGCGGGTATTCAGATAATACGCCATCATCTTTTAATGGTCTCATTTCCACTTCTAACCACTTGGCGGATTCGGAGGTATGGATAAAGACTACAAAGCCTATCTGGTGGTGTGTGGAATTAAAGAATAATAATTTGTAACTGTTACTTATTAGAGTTGGGTATTATTATTACATATTTTGATATTCATCAAATTCAATCACCTTTGACCATCTTTTTCGTGCTACCAATAAGATTGAAACTGAGGTAATTAGCATCCGCCTAGGTTATACAGTTCCCCCGTGAATCGGGATGTATCAGCGGGGGAAGGTTGACCTACATATGTATGTCAATTTGAATCAATCAGATTCCTCGCGAGGAAATAAAAATAAGATCCGATTATTCCTTTGTGAATGAATGGAACCCTGTCAAAAGCGATGATCGACTGCATGCACAATACTCGTCACCGCAGTCCACCTGAACAGCGAGAGTAACCAGTCTAAGTAGTAAAAACATGATATATTTGTTAATAAATACACTACCCGGGCCCTAAGACATCATTGATAGCAATTTCGCCGCAATGAGTTTTGCAACAACGCAATTACATAAGATTGACTACTTTTCTATGTATCCCCCCCATTTGTTTAGTCCATTCCTAATGTTTCAATACCATATTTCTCCCGAAAAGCCAAGTTAAACCTGTTTATAGGAGCAGACAGAACACGAAAGTTATCTGGACCATATGAGTTCATTAGACTGGGTCGGGCATCTCGCTGTGAAATGATGATGAGTTGCCATAGTATGCCAGTGTAGACATTATAACTAAGAAGCGATCCAGGCTTACCATCAAAATCTTTCCTCCCACAACCATCACTTGAATACTTGGCGCGCAACGAAACAATTCTTTGATGTTTAAAGTCGTACAATAGCCCTCCGACCGAAGGATAGAACTCCACTGATCTCGCCGTGGAGGAATAATCAACACCTTTAAACTAGAACTATGAGACAGCGATCCGGTTAACCTAGCCTATAGTGAAACGTCGGGGGAAAGTTATGGTTCTGAGACACAAATTTGAAGAGACGCACTGTAGGACTTCCAACCGGCGAGGGAGTTATGGTTAATTGTTTTAAATTCTTACAAAATTGTGCTAATTCTGTCAAGCCTTTTTCACTAATATCAGCGTTGGTAAAGCTGAGTCTCTGCAAAGTTAAACTAAAGTGCCGGACTATCTGGGATATGGTCTCATCAGGAACAAAATCGGCGTAATTGGCGAATCCGCAGGCAATTGAAGATACCGGGCTATCGGAGATGCTATTGAAAAAAGGTTCTAAGAGTCCTGGCCTTGGACCTGATGTTGACTCTTCTGACCAATTGGGAATAGAACTGATGCCGACAATATGAAGATTAGGAAGATTGTGTTTAGGAAAGTGGGGGATTCTTAATGTCTATTCATTTTTTTTTAAACAAAAAGTTAGTTCATGATGGTATAAGAGCAAGGTAAGACTTACAGATTCGTCCATTGGGAAAGCGAGTTTTTCCAACAGGGACAGGCGACTTAGGCCCTAATCGAAAAGATGTGCAGTTGTATATCCCTAGACTGCGTAATTGAGGCGATAAGCACTTTACCATTTCGATGAATAAAGCTTCATCGAGATGTTGAGATGTCTAAGATGGAGGCTATGTATGTATTTATTTTAAAATTGATAGATAGTAAGTGACCCACGCGAATCCTAAACGTGGTCAACGTATCAGATATATTAGAAATCCATTGTGGTAATCTTCGACAAAGGCCAAGAGGGACCTGATGAAGATCCAAAGTGTGTAAACCTGTTATCTGGCTCAACATTTCCGCATCTGATTCCGTGATATCATCCAAACCAAGACTAAGCTGAAGTTTGGATAATCGTTTCTTCCCTCGTAGAATAGATATAAACGCAGGATGATGAACAATGAATCTAAATGTGTGAATATTCGAGCATAATGTCGAAAGGCTTTCAATGCAACTATTCATAAACTTGGAGATCAGTCGATTCCCCATGGGAGGACGGGGAAGCGAGGATATCTCTGTGATAATTAGGCAAATGAGCTCATCAGTAGGCAGAAACATAATGCTCATACCACAACATCGAACATGTATCGCTAATTCCGGACGCTTTAAGATCGTCTCAAAGGGTGATGGTAGCTGGACAAAGTAAAAAATCAGAGGAGTTCCCCCTCTACATATTTGCAGGTGTATGTATTTACGTTAGGCCATTTTTGCAAACCAGAGTCTCGAAAATAGATCGTATGGTATAGTCGTGGAACAGCAATAGCATTGAACGATTTGTTGACCAACGCCACTGAAGTCAGATCCGAGGATGATAGAAAGGAGAAAATGACAATCAAGATGTCAGAATCCAGATTATGAGTGGACATCCTGTTCCCCTTAAATTTCGGTACATAGGAGAAAAGAGAAATCATGGAAGCAAGATAATCAACAGATATCTCATTAACCAAGCGTTCGATATCACTCATTGGTACCGGGTAGAAATGGTAGTGCGGAGAGCAAGAACGGGTTAGTCAGGGGAGAAGTTGGTTTAAATGACTGCGTAAACTTGAGTGTTATTATCCGGCGAATTTTCGAGCGCTGATCAAAGATCTGTCGTCACTGGTGTGCGCAGTTCGGCTTGAATTTGAGTTTGTTAGGACTCCTTCGTGGCATAATGCATCCATTTTGCCGTCATAAACCCCCAGGAAAGATACAAACTTTATTATCGATTGGCTACTTTAAACAAAAGTTTCAGTATTTTCTAACCAATAATTGTATCATGAGCATACGAGACAATACATTAAAATCCCATCTGAGCCTGGGTCTTCGTTGAAAACGGAGACAAACAAAGTATATATCAGACGACTCGGACCGGCCAACCCGACCTTGCTCTGATAACCAACAAAATTGATTTTATACTTGTTGCCTTATTCCCCGTCTGGAAAGCCAATTGGACGCATTGAGTTCAAACAGCCCCTCTAACACAGACGGCCAGGACCATATTGTTAGGGATACGGACTTCTTATTCACGATTCGGAGTCGCGGCATTAATAAATCGCCGCACAGCATTTCTCAGCGTTCGTACGTTATAGTACATAGATAGTTCTAAATTAATTTGGAAAATGTATTTAAGCTTGGGGAAACAATCCTTAAGAATAACAACATCTTACCTTTACATAAATAATCCTTTGACAATACATATAAAGCATCGGAATCATGTTTTTGTTTCTCCCTCTGTAAACATTCACGAATAAGATGCTTCCTTATAGAGGTGTTTGATTCCACATTTTGAATTTTTGGGGTGAAGGTTGAAAAGCGGAGACAAGCCTACTTACGTCAGCGGCATGGGATCTCGGCGCTTTGACTGCGCTTCACCAGCTGCACATTTTTCACTGCTGGACGACGATGTCGACGAGCAAAACGACGACACGTTCTGCTAACATGAATCAACTTCTATTCTCAACACTACCTTGAGTACTGAATATCTAGCCTATCAATCTTTACCTCAATGTTTCTTAGAAACCTTCCTTGAGGATATCACGGTACATATTATTATTATTATCACCGGACGAATCGTACTATCTAATAAATGAAGGTACTACTAAAGATACTAATGCAACACATTATGCTATTCATCAGGACATGACAACCTATCTATCAATACAGCGGGCGTTTCGACGAAAAAACCAGGTCTGAATCTCTGCATAGTCGGTTTTGCAGGCAACGCGATAATTACGGCCTTACCAACGCTATAACTCATCATAAGTAAATAAAAATAATGAAATAAGATCCTATTCGTCCTTTATGAATGAATGTAAAGGCGATGATCAGTTGCATGCACAATACTCGTCACCGCAGACGACCCGAACGGTGGGATTACAGCTGTCTATGTAGTGAAAGCATGATATATTTGTTAATAATAGTTACATACACTACCCGGACCCTAAAACATCAATTTCCCCGCAATGAATAACAACGCAATTACACAGGATTGTTTACTTTTCTATGTATTCTTTCCCATTTGTTTATTCCATTCGTAATGTTTTAATAAACTCAGGATGATGACAAATGAATATTTGAGCATAATGTCGAAAGGCTTTCGATGCAACTATAAGCTCATCAACAGGCAGGAACATAACGCTCATACCACAACACAACATCGAGCATGTGTCGTCAACTCGGGACGTTTTAAGATCGTCTCAAAGGGTGATGGTAGCTGGACAAAGTAGAAAATCAGAGGAATTCCCCTTCTACATTGAGCCATTTTTTCGATGAAGCTAAAATCTTGAGATTTAATATAATCGTCCCTTGTGGTATGAGTCGCTCACGCATCGTGTCTTGTGTACAAATTACACGTGTTGTACGGACGACATTTTGAAACAAGACATGACAAGAGTTCGTTTCAGGCAATCAAATTTTGGTGCCGGGGAATAAATGGTTGTCCGGGGCATTGTGTCCTATCTTCGCTTTGACGAGGACAAGAGATAAGGACGCTGTTCGTTTGAAGTGGAGGCGGTGCATTCCATTTGGAAAACTACAAATTATTACACGCTCAAAATTGTGGTTTTTCCAAATGTATAAAAAGGCGCATTCTTCGGAAAAGGACAATTGTCGTTCAACAAGCATCCCAGCCTTTAATCTCCCTCACCATCATAACTTCAATTCGAAATGTGTCACATTCATATTCACAATAACAACGGTTATCCCTAAATTCCACTAATTGTCCCGCCGACGCCTCAACCGATGACGATGCCCCCGAGGTAAATGTTTGTCTTTGTTCTTCGTTGGTGCGACACTCTGATTGTTTGTGATGATTTAGCGACCTTGAAGAGCTCATGCAGGCTTGGAATCGATTCTGCAACAGCCAAAACGTTCCACCCACTCAGGTTCCATACCCACTGACGAATCCGAATCAACACTTAATGAACCCCCAATCTGTGTCTCAAGAAGTTTCCAATCATACGTAAGTTCCTTCCCTCCTTATGTCGTTGCGGATGTTAATAATTGTGATAATTTGTTCTTTAGGCAACAACATGGACCCAATGGTGGACCCGCATCCCAGGTGCCATCCGGATGGTAAGTTCCTTCTCTCGTTATGAAGTTGACGGTTGTTGATGAATCGCGACGATCAGTTCTGTCAGACAGCATGACATAGGACATTCTTCTTCACCCGTATACGGTACCCAGGGGGGTTTGGATGTGTAAGTATTTTATTTCCAAGATGCGGGTAATTGTTAATGTAATGGGTTCAAGGTTCAACCCCCAGAATATGCTGCAAACGAATCACACTGGTTTCGGAATGCCGACACATGACATTCCCCAAAACTTTGTGACGCAACAGTCTCAAGGGTCGGGTTCTTTAACCGCTTCTGGAACAAACCAATTCGTCTCAGGAACGGCCTCTGGTTCTAACTCGTTTGACCAAAATACCCCCCATACCCATCCGGCTCCGTCTTCCAATGTCACCAACCCCACCCCGTATTGGCTCCCTAATGGCCCACCATTCCCGCCGTATATAACCACTACATTACCTCAACCCCAACCCCTCCTCCGAACTCGAACTCCGTCAAAGAAACGTACCCACAAGGCAGCGAAAACACCTCTTACCTCTACTGCTACCCCAGGGCCGAAAAATGGTCGTCTTCGAAAAGCATTGAAGAGTAAAGCATGGATAGACACCTACTTCAAAAACAGGAAAATATGTAAACTTTGTGGCGGAGGATGTACAGAAGGACGCATCGACAGATTGTTGGAACACTTGGTTTCCGTCCACTTTGTCCAGGTGATAAAAAATAGGAACGAGTATGATGCAGGGCATTTCGTAGAACAAGCAGATCTACAACCTCATTTTATCGCGACGCAAACCGCGTTTGACTATACACGGAGATTCATCGATGTTGTTAGATGTTCCCTTTGTTCAGACGACACTTCTTTGGTTTTTCGTACGCCAAGTATTTGGAATCACTTGAAGAAATCCCATGCGAAGACAACCAACGCCATCCGACAGGGGGAGGCGGATCGTCTGGGTGCATTAGAGCCTGATAAAGAGGAATTTTATAACCTACATGACAAGTTTTTGTACCATTTTCCTGGTGGGATTAATAGCGAAATAGGAGGGTGGCAGAGCTTTTATATACACAATGACTAATAGGGTGTAATCGATGAAATAAAATATTTTGGTCACATCGCATGTGACTTTGTCCAATGGCGTGGGCTGAACGCCCTTTCAAGTTCTGAAGAGCGATTTCGCCCTTGTTTTGACTATATTGTGATGGATATCATTGATTAAAGGTTTCTTTTTCGTAACGACAATTTTAGTCTTTATCAGAGATGTATTCGCTACATAATCCCCTTCCAGTTTTTGCCGGAACATCATGAGCTTTCTTGCCTCGGTGTTTTGATGTAGGATAGTTGTTGAAGAACCAATCACGGGAATAACCATCACCGCCATTGTCAACGATGTTGTCAATACGACTGCCACTGTATATTGGTGTTTCATACAGTGTGGCAAAATGATCCGTATGAGGGAAGAAAATGTATTACACGCTAGCCTCATTAATCAGCGAACAAATCTGGAATCCAATTCCTTTCCGAGCTGATTATTAAGATACTCGGCATTTTTATTTATACCGGTACCCACTTCTTCACAATTTATTTGTTTACTCAAAACCAACGTCACTTATCATGATCCTTATTACTGCATGAATCTGTCTCCCAATATTGACATACAAACCAACGTTTTAGTTTTGTCCGTCCTAGATATCATTCATTTTGGAGTAGAATTATTTAGCTCCTTTGTTTATCTGTCCGCGTTTCAGCTGTACAGCGAAAATATCACCCAATGGACAAAGAGTTTTGACAATGGACACGGGTTTAGTGGGGGGGGGGAATGCATGTAACGGAGAAATGCCAAAACCAGTCATTTATTTCTTGTCTTCTAACTCTATCTTTTTTCACCCAGAATGATCTTGTACAACAACTGCGGGGCCGACCTCGATGAAGGTCTGAGCCTTGAAGTATCCACATTCCAATTGGGATTAAATGGACCAGAAACATCAATGCGCGAAGCCTCCAATGAAGACGATACAGAATCGGAATCCCCCGACCTATCGCCAGACTCGGAGGAAGCGGCTCAAATGCTTGAGAAATTGGAAGACATGGTAAAAGATTTGGAAAAGAGGCGTGCCTCAGTTGAAGAGGTAAATAACCTGATCCGTCCTCCTTGCCCTTGAGCAAAAACCGCCACTTTCTCTTTGTCTTCCTCAATCGCGTGTGTTATTTAAGATTGCTGACCGATGTTTGTATTCTAGGAGACAAAAGAGAGAACAAATACCTTGGAAAGGACAATGAAAGAGTGCATGATTTGTTTCGATGTGCCTCGGAACCCCCAATTGTAGGTCATATCACGTCAAACTCTCTCTATTCATACTGGTTTAATTGCGGTTTCTCCAGATTGGAGTGTGGGCATTCCGCATATTACTCATGCTTGCGCTTATGGTGGACGAGAGCTTCCGACGGTGCGTTTGGAGATCTCATAATCTCCACGGACGATGAAGATAACTCGGACGGTGAGTTTACCCGGTACAGATTCTATCTGGCCGTCAACAAGAAAAAGAGATGCCCTAAATGTAAGCAGCGCAGAACCCAAAGACCCGTGCCAAGTTCTACATCCAACATTCCGCCTCTCAATCAATGTCCGACTACACGTAAAGACTTGTGGCGCGGAATTTTCCTTGAAATTAATGGGCCAAACATCCCTCGCCCGCCTTCACTGTCTAAGCAGAAGGAGAGGTCTGACTCTTCTCCAAACACAGGGAAGAAACAGTACAGACTCGTAGGGAGTTCGAACAGGGGGCGACAGTAAAAGGTGTTCAAAGATTGGGCAAGTTAATCCCAGAAACCATGATGGTGGTAGCGAGCCCGTCAAGCATGTACTTCATTCCGGAAGAGAGGGGAGAGAGCTTAAACCACCCTTAGGGTTCTGGACAATGTTTTGGTCCATCTAAGTAAACTTGGATTACGTAGGGAGCAATCGGTCAATGTTTATGTCGTCCATCACTTCGCATTAAGTTCCTTAAGAGAAGATCCTTGTGATATGAATGGTAGTATGGTAGTAGCCTTTCCTTATTGGAGATTATATCTTGCGAACAACCCGACAAGACTGCATGAGAGGGTTCCTCCTTGATAGACCAACTTGTGATTATATTCAGATAAGTATTAATTGTCATACACTGGAAAAGTATTTGAGTCGGAAGTCCTTACAAAGTAAGGCACCGTCAAAAACGAATGTCATCAGGTGCATCGCGTTCGGGACAACCCGGACAAAGATGCTCACTGGCATGACTAAGCTGAGGTAATACACGTGATCCTGTTCCTTGTGAACACTCTACTCTACTTTGCAATTGTGGTGTTACAAAACCCATGTAGTCTGATTTCCAAAGCTTAGTAGCCGCTTCGGTAGACGTTAAAGGTGACTTTACGATCGCGAGTGGCAAGCGCACAAAATTGCTCTCTGAACGCAATCATTGTTCACTCGCTAACCGTACCTTATCATTAACTACTAGCGAAATCAAATGGAGTTTACGCTATCGTTTGTTTCATACACGTCTGACCCCATTAATAACTCAATTATCATCCCAATCGTGGGACGCAGATCCTTAATCAAAGATTTTACTTCTTTAAGTTCTTCCGGATCATAGCATTCTCGTCAAGAAAAATAACAAAGTTTTTGTCTCAAAGAGCAACGACTAAACTTTTGCACTTTTCATCAGCGAGGACAGCCCAGCATAAGCCCTCACTTTGTCGTTAAATCCAAAGCAGGGTCCCGTCCGCAGTTCAGTCTCGGTGCATCAAAATAGAAACGCTGAGTGGTGCACTCATTTTTGGTTTGTCCGCAGGAAAAGGAAAAGGAAAACAAGAACAAAATCCGTGTATTTAAAAAGGACGGTGTGTGTATAAATTTATTTCCTATAAATTTTCTCTGGTCGTCTTTGAAGGATGAACGTTCGATGTAACTGGTAAGGTTTTTTTTGCTGGACTCCTGAGTCGGGACTGATCCACCCTTATGCGCAGTTCACTCCAGCTTCCGCCGTGTCCGATTCGGGCTAAATATTTTCATTCTACTCTATCTATTCAAATGTTTGATTAAGAGCAATCCACAATGAGCAAAATTCTGTCAAAAACCCCAGATTTTAAACTAACCGGATGGCCCATTAGAAAATTTTAACAATCCTCTTACCAAAAAGCTCAGACTCGTTCGGAAAGGAACCGGTGGGCCACCACCCACGCGGGCACCGCAGCCGCCTACCTGCTAATCAACCCTGGGCAAACATGACCGAACCGCAGCGTTTGAACTTTTACCATTCAGGCATAAAAAGCTGGACAACTTTTTCAACGCGTTTTTTTCCTCATCAGCAGTTAATTTACCGCTTTCCAGTCGCCAAAGTACTCTCCCATTGAATCATGATGAAATTGCTTTCTCTTGCTGCTCTAATCCTTCCAGCCTATGTTTCTGCACAAGATTACGGTTTCGACCCGTCAACCCCCACTACAACTTCGGCTGCACCTGTTTCCCTTCCTTCAAATGTTCACCAGGTAACTTCCCAAACCCACCTACACGTAGAATTCCTCATTTATTGATAAAACCAAAAAAAAAACCGACAGATTATGCTTGGTGTTGGGAATGGATTTACGTTCACTCCTAATACCATCACTGCCAATAGTGGAGATGTGCTTGCTTTCACAGTCTCTACGTGCGTCGTTTTAACCATCCATACCTCGTATCCTAAAAATTAAATACCACTCTACTATTATTCCAGGCAATCATCAGCAAACCATGGTGTCGTCCAATCAACTCCTGACGCCCCTTGTACTGAGATGACTGGTGGTTACGACTCCGGTCTTTGGGCACCTGGAGACACATTCGCTGTAACAATCAATGGCACTGAACGTATGTTTTGTTAATTTTATATCTTTTTTTTTTCCTTTTAACTAACATGCTGCTTTTTATAGCACTTTACTTCTACTGTCCCGTGAGTCTTTAGTAACGTGAGGTGTATATATATACACCGAATTATCTGACTTGTGTTTGTGTAGCAAACTAATCCCGCTGTACACTGTCAACACGGAATGGTTCTGTACGTGGATTCGATTATTTTATCATTTTATGAGGCCGGTCTCTAACACCCTCTATTTCAGCATCGTTAACCCTATGACTCCAAGTGATATTACTTCTTTCATGGCGGCTGCGACCGCAGTGACCAGTGAAGCCACTGTATGGTGTCCTTTAATCGCCACCTTTTCCAGATCTAATTATTTCTTTTGTTTATAAGGCCACTTCACCCCAATCCAGTGGCTCAGACGTTGTCGCAACCGCTGTGCCATCAGCCCTTTCAAGCTCCAGTTCCAGCTCTAGCTCTGGTAGCTCTGGTAGCTCTGGTAGCGGTAGTACTACCAGCGGAGCCATTAAAGGTTCAGTCGCCACCACTGCCGGTTTCCTTACCGCAGTTTTTGGATTTTTCTTCGCAATGGCTTGAAAAAAAAATAATGCAATTACTTTTTTGTAATTACCATTTTATAATAATACAAACTGTACATTGCAGATAGATGTCAGGACCTCGGCCGTTCGGGACAACAAGGGCGACTTAGACACCTGAACAAGGATATTGTCTTGTCAAATGTCCACAAAATGTGTGATTTCGTAAGACTAAATAAGAATCAAATGACAAAAACTGCACAGATCATCTCACCATCTGGGTATCTCGTCGGCTCAACATTATTTTTATAGCGTTCTGCAGTTTGACCTCAATTCTCTTTTTGAATCGCTTTTGACTGACTTATTGAAATGGGGATTCTGTTTTTTTTTTTTTTTCAAATATCAGAATACCTTGTACAAGTCATGTGCTTTGTCGTTAGTTTAAACCATCGTAATAATAGAAAATTTGAAGATTTCTTCGGTAGCGCGACGTCCGAGACTCCAAGTAGATGGCGGAGTTTTATTCAGTGCAAAAGGAAAAACCGCTGTGACGCGTCCAAAAAGTTAGCTTTGTTAACCTTCGTAACTAATCTTACAGACAAATAGTTGATCAAATATGATAGAAGTGGACGATTTCGAGGTCTTCCAATGTTCCTATCCACAACACAGTTACGGACACCACACTCACTGTGTCCCAATGCCCCCGTGGCCTTTATATATAAACCCCAACAGATTTCCTTCAAAAACCATAACACATTCAACTTTCGACGTGTAACATCTGTATCACTTCTTCATCTTCCTCAATTAAAAACCATGCAGACTTACGCTGAAACCTTCTTTGCAACACCAGGAAACCCGATCATCCCTCCCCCAGGTTCTAACTTTGCGTCCCTTACCAATTTAGTCGTTACCTCGGGTCCAAAATCAAAGTTTTTGCCACTCGTAAACTTGCGTGCTTATCTTTACGCGGCGAGAGTCGTCAGACCAAAATTGGCTAAAGGTCTCCCACTAGTGTGCCAAACGCGACATCAGCGTATAACCCCATCGGACGCGTTCTTGTTTTCGGTGGAGCCCGATTCCCGTTGTCGTCTCAAGAGGATGACGCTGTTAAAACATACCGAAATAAATCGAATGATAGTTGCTTGTATGTAGACAATCTCTTTTATTCCTTTTTTTCGAGTTCTCAAATATTTCATTTTGACAGTCATGGATGAATTCGTTCCTTCCAAACCCGTGGTTGAGGCTGACGACGCGGCCACGAGGATTCGTACGGCCAACTTCAACATTCCGGCACCAGGGTTTCTCACATATTCCAAACAACTTCCTTCAATCAGCAACGTCACGACCCTTGCACAACACACGTTACAGCTCCTGGAAACTAGCGAGCGAGTGCTCAATGCCGTTTGGCCCAAGGAAAGCCAAGGACATACGTTTACAATCCCAACCGAGTCCTCCGTGGTTCCAGCAGCTGATTCCGCAATATGTGTACCTATCTATTACACGAAGGTTAGGGAGCGGGATCTCGTCAGCATTAATGAACCAATGGTTAAAATGGTGGTTCTGGTCATCCCTCCTTGGGCGTTGGCTGGTGCCGATTTTTACGAATTTATTGACACAACTTTGGTATAAAATCTACCTCCTGACAACGTTTATAGCTAATCAATTCATTTAGTTCCCCGATTTCAAGATGAACCCAGACGGAATTTGCCCCACATACTAGGGCCCAAAAAGTTTGGGCTCAGGTACGGACTTTACCCGTTGTTCTTTGTTATTTTTTCTTCTCAAATTCTTCTTCCAGGTATATGATTGCTGTACTGCGAAAAACTGCCCGTTCTTCGCTATCACTACGTTCGCTAATTGGGTGTTTGGAGTTTTCAACCCTTGTAAATTCTTTTATCTTATACGTACTGTCGCACTGTTTTAATGTTATATCGCAGCCTCTGGATGGTCGAACGTTACCATCACACCGATTATCGGCCATACCGATTTCAATCCCTCTATATTAGAATGGGTCACCTATTGGACGGCCTCTTCCATCAATGTTCCGGGGGCATTATCCCCAAGTGTGAGCGCTATCCTTCTATCTTTTATGTCGGCTACAGTCTGAACTTTTATATGATTAGCAATACCCTACTTCTGGTAATCCAGACATTGGGGACGCTGGTAATCTTGAATACAGGTCGACAACTGCCCACCCCACACCCAACCTCTCGGGCCAAGAATGGATCGAGAATTATTTAGGTATATTTCCCTCTTTTGAAACGCGTTGAATAACGGTTGACATGAAACCGTCCTTCATCTAGACAAGCGAAATGAAAATGAGACACAGTGGACAACAACCGAACTCTCTGAAAATCTCTTTGTAACATATATTCTTTGAGACAGAGGGCTCGTAGGTTGATGATAGGAGAGGACTTTGAGCTGCAGGCTGGTGGGTTGTGTGGTCTATAATACTGGATACGAGTCGTATTTATACCGAGCCGGGAGAGGTTTAATTGTACTTACACAATGGAGAAAATATGAATATGTACAAAGGGGGGTGGTTGTAAGGGGTCGGGGCATACTGCGCTTTCTGAATTACCAGACAAAGGAAGACGGAGTTAGATACCAGATGTTGCTTTACCGAACAATAAAGACTTGAGAAAGACAAAGGAGCTAACGAAACGGGCAACTCTTATCGCCCACAACTTGAGTCATTGTATAACAGCCATTGTTTTTTTAAGTGCTATGTTCAGCAACGTAATACTACATTATACAATTTATCGATTTACACGTTTCCCTTTCTTTATTGAATCATAATGAAGGAGATAGATAAAAGTGGTCACGTATTGAATAAATTATTGATGAGGCGATGGGAGGCTAAATAATTGCTTCAGGATAACGGTTTCAAGTCGTATCACTCCCTGTTCATAACCTATTCGAAGGGGCCAAGGATATACCGGTAAGTTCTACCCCCTTTTCTGTTGCACATTAAGTTTGGCTGATGATCCTTTTAATTCTTATCGAAATCAAACCACCCTTGAATAACGCAAATACTGACACGATGTCCTTATACCAGGATAATTTAAAGTTTCAATCTGTTTATCACTTGGAGCTGGATACTCATAGGAAGTCCCATACCACATGACTAATACTAATACAGTCGAATACATCATAGTGCATACTACGGTAATGCATAAATTTGATATTGCATAGGGTTTGGGGACTTCCCATGAAGGTTAAGGGTGACCGCTGTATAACTGTTGCATATCGCATAACGCATAGGGTTTGAGGTTGAATTATGCATTAGGATATCTGATTGGCCATGATTTTCACAGACTGCATCTTCAATCTCAGCCAGGTGGGGCAGCTCAGCAACACTTTCACACTTTTTTATTTCACATCATAGTCTAAAATAAATTTTAACATGAAAATCTTGAGTCTACTTTTACTTTCAGAACTGTACAGTTCCCCCCACCTTGATTTCATCCATGCCTGCAACACTGGGTCTGAAACGCAAACCACGTCAGAAGCCTGCACCATACAACCATATTCCACAAAAGCCTAAGGCCAATTTACCAAAGACCTCAGAGGACCTAAAAGCATGGGATATCATTCAGGAGTTCGCAACATCAGATATGACACTTCCTTGTGCAGAAGGTTGTCTGTGCAAGTACTTGGGAGATCGGTACATTGAAGGAGAATGGACCGAAGCTTTTAAGGCTGTCATGGATGCAGAAAACAACTCAGTTTTGGCACTGGAAGCAATAGAGAGGCTCACCACAGCTGTCACTGCCACACCATCTGTGCACCCCCCATCAATCTCTTCAAACAACACCTCTCAACATGATTGGCCTCTTCAAATACAAGAGCTTGAAAAGGATCTACAACAGGTTGTCAATGAATTGAAGTGGAGGAATCAGATTGTGGGTCAACTGCTTACATTAGAAGAAATGTTGAACCTGGTAGAAGAGACAGATGTCGGTGGATGCGACTTGTTAACAGATGAAAAAATTGTTCAAAAGGTGAAATACAAGATGTCTGTTGAACAAGGAGAGATAATGGAACTGGATTCTGAGTCAGAAGGTGAAGTTGAAGAGGAAACAGAGGATAAGCTGACCATCCCAGAAGTCTTGACATTGTGCGAGCAAGTGGAGTGTTTATGTCTTCGTTATGGTAAACACAACACTTCTCTGGAGTTAAATCACCAATTATGACAGTTTCGAATCCATCTGAGGAAGGAGGAGACAATGAAGTTAAAACAGACGGTGTTGGATCGATGGTTCGGGAAGAGCTGGTTAGAATAGCCAATATATGTCACATATTCTCACGATACACGGTACTGCATAAATAGCTTAATGCATAGGGTTAGGGCACTTCCCGACGGTATGCATTATGATGTATTTAACTGTACTGTCTTTCCAAATCATTTTATCTGAATTCCTAGCTTTTCACCTGAACGAACCGTGAATTTGATATGATCTGAATTACATAATGGAAAACTAAATAAAAGAATAAAAGACAGTTGTGTGGTTGAATAGAACCATAAAAATGATAGAAGTACTTCTAAGGAACACATTTGTTAATTTCTTTGTGATTTCTGTCAATTGATGTCTTTGCTTCATAGTTTTCAATTTAGTTTGACTCTTAAACATTTAATTGAGATTCCAAAGTTTGTAATTTGAATCTTGTACAACACTTCCTTTACATAATTTACAATTGAATCCAAATGTGGAGTATGTATTAGTATTGCTTATATGTGTCATGGTGTAGTAGCACCAAGTTGGGTCAATGGTTGACCTCATGGTGTCATATACTAAACTAGGATCCTGTTCAGTATATATAATCGATATTTGATTATAGAGGCCTTGGTTCTAAATAAGTCGAGCTTTGCTGCAGAAATACAGAGAAGGGGTGGAAGGTGTTAGAGGGGAAATTTGGTATGTTTTAATCATAATAGATGTAAGGGGGTAGAAAGAGAATAGTTTGGATGTTAGGAACAACTTGTCATTAGAAAACCACTTGACATTAGAAACTGACTTGTCGTTAGAATCACTTGACATTAGAAAACAACTTGACGTTAGAAACTGTTAGGAACAGACCAACTATCAGCACTTCGCTAATAGTGGAAATGATTTAGACATTAGAAACCACTTTAGAGACTTAAGCTTATCCCGCACTTTTGAGGGATTGGTAAAACTTGTTCTCATTTAAACTACTACGAGAGTTTTTATACAAAGTTTAGTAATTATTATTTATTTAAAATGAGGAAAATATTTTTAGAGGTTGTTAAATTTTTAAGAAGGGAGAAATATGGTGAAGGGGTAATAGGTGAAAGGGGTGAAAACAGATAACTGTTGTACAATAGGGAGAGGCAAGTGGAAGGACTCAGACAGAGGACAAAAGAATGTTCAATTAAGGAAATACTCTCATGATGTTACCACTCAACTTCTGAGTGATTCTGGAACTTTCTCAGCCCTTCTTTTAGATGCTTTTTCTTCAGCCAGACTCTGATTCTTTCCCTTGAGCACTCCGATGGCGTAGGATCTGATTTTTGGAGTACTTTGTTTATTGGTGGCATGGGTAGTGGGGTTGGTGCAGGGAAGGAAGAGTAGAAATGGTCTTCTGGATATAGACAGGGTGGTGTGAGGGAAAACTTCTTCAAAGGGGATGAAGACATAACGAGAATGATAGGGAAGGGAGGAGTATGGTAGTATGCATTCATAGGGCACATCAAACCCAATGTGCTCAAAGGTGATTCCTAGACTAGCGGTTGCGATGATTCAAATAATTTGGTAAGGAGGGCGCAGTGTGAAACAGTAAAGTAATGGTTAATGTGATATTGCCCTCAAAACCTTTTATTGAGATGGCATCTCCATACTTAATGGTTTCTGGGAGACCAAGATCCGAAATCTTACTTCTAGTTGATATGTCTTTGGACATGAGTGGGTACTGAGGCCATAGGGTGTCAGGATCAATTTGGAGTTGACTACTCGAGCTTCGATATACACGAACTTCCGTTTCAAGGTCTTCAATAGTAGGAAGAGGGGAAGGAGTAAAAGAGCAAGGAGTGGGAACTTGATCATCTGTTTCTGAATCAGACGGAGGTTGGTAGTGGAATCGGGAGGTATAGGAAGAAGAGGATCTGGAATTAGTTGAAATGTTTTGGGTAGTTACGTTAAAAGAGAGCATTGTCTGAGTTTCAGGAGGTTGAGGCAAGATGGCGGTGTGAGGTTTTGATGGGTGATGTAGGTTTCTGGAGGTTGTTAGATATATGAGTCCCTTAGAGCTCTGTTATGCTATGCGAACCATCCGAACTAAGTGAACCTCAGTATCAACCTTGCGAACTGAACTTCATTGTTTCAGTTCCACACACCTTTCCAAACCCCAAACCTATGAACAAAAACCTATGCGAACCTTTAGTCATCCATACCTATGAACCATATGACTCCTTCCACTTATCAACCTCGCGTAACCTTGCTTATGCTTCGCCCCTGTACTTTACCTTATTAGTATAGTTTACACCCATGATGTCAACAGGCTGACTAACTACGTCCACTAGATATATAAAACCCACATCTTGTACATAGTTCTTCAGTTCTGAAATCGAATCAACTTCTCGACTTCCTTTCTCACATCTGAATTCTTCTCTTGTCCGAACCTATCCTAAACCTCTGTCCAAATTCGGGACAAGCATATCGAGAGGGCGCAACACATAAGTTGAAGCCAAGTCCTGCCTTGTGAACCTTTTTACCCGAACCTTATGACCTCGGAACCTCGGGTCGTAACAACGATAGGTCTGGCGTAGTGCAGGGTTTCTATTATCTCCAAGTCTTCTAGATCCTTATGGTAAGTCTTCGTGGGAGTCAGAGCTGGCCATGCGGTAGTGGGACTTATCCTAATATCAAGCTTTTCTCCGAGATCAATGTATAATCAGAGTTCTGTTTGGAATGGATGATAGCTGGGTTGAGTCGGATATAGGATGGGAGGGAAGTCAGAGTCTTTGGGAATGGGATAAGGGGATTCATATTCTGTTTCATCCTCTGACGAGTATGTAGGGGAGGGTGAAGGGAGAAGGTGGTTGGGGTGAAACTCTCGATCAATGATATCATCTTGATCGTAGGGGTCATGTTCCCAGAACATGAGGGGAAGAAGGGAAAAGGGTAAAGGGGATGGAAGAAAGAAAAGTCCAATTACATTTTTATGTGTTTTTAGATTTTTAGAAAATATGAGGAAAATGGTGGAAATAATCAAAAAAATTTCCAGAAGGTGTTACAACAGGTGACCTCAGAGTTCGAATTTCGGCCTGCGCTAGGCAATATATTCCCATTGATCTTTCCTGCTATACAGCGAGGTGCCTGCCTGTTGACCTCTCCTGCCTCCGTCCTCTCTGCCAAATCTGCCTCCAGAAATATATCCTTCCTGGATATATTTCCCTTATTTATTTTCTCTTCGTCTGATCACGGTACATGTCACACTCCTTTTCTCTGTGTTTACCTTCGCTTACACCACTGTTTCTTTCTGTCCAGCACTATTTCTTACACCCAGGCCCACACTCATTTCTCTGTCACTTTCCCCTCCTTCCTTTATTCTGTTCTTGCTTCAACACTTCCGAAATCAACACCTTTCAGTGTCAAGTGTCATGAACTGACACACGATCATTTGTACATAACACATAATCACTCATTATCGAATATATTGAACATTCCTCATACTCGTCTTCGCTTGTTATATTGCATTACCATGCTTCGACACCCTCAATCCACCTTGACACCTTCAATTCACTGACTTGACACTGATTTGATTGCCTTGGACTCCTCATTATTTCTCACAGGAAATACTTTCACTCTGGTAACCCCTTGGGTTACCTTCTCCATACATTCATTTCAACGATTACTAATGATTGTAATGACATTCATGTATCACAGGTTTTCCCTGAGTCTCACATGTATATAAACCCTCATGTAAATATGATGTAGACTCAGTTTTGATATTGACCTTGGTCGATATCTAATAAACAAACTATTATCTGTTCTTCTTCGTCTCTCATTAATCTTTCTCTGACTTCAGCTGTTGTCGACACTAAGTCACACCTCTTAATCTACTCCTACTATAGTCGTTGATCTTGACTTCATCTGATTCTATTGTTGGCTACCATAGTCGGCATTGTCACCATTAAATTGGGGACATACACTCGGGGTCTAGGAAGAGGGCACAGCATATAAGCTGAGGCCATGTCCCCAACTCAGTCGAACTTCCAATCAATAATCTTGAGAGAGTTATCGATTGCAAGATCGACTACAAACCTAAGGTATCAGACCTTGACAGTCAAGCCAGAAAAACTCAAAATATTAAATTAAATGTAAGTCCCTTTAACCTTTCACTACCATATTATTATTTTTAACTTCACACACAAAACAGGACAGTTTTATAAAAAAAATAAAAAAATAAACAAACACCCTCTTTCTTCACATTATGCCATGTATCATTCTTATCAAACCCTGAGATCATTGTCCAATGGGATAGTTGTGCACGCATTGTGGTTCTATATATTGGTTTCAGCTGTATGTCACTTGCATGCCTTCCCTGCCCCCAATTCCTGATTCTGTTTTGACCCCCAATGTCCAGATTGCTTTCATCCTATTCCTATTTGAATAAAAATGAAAAGTCGTCATGTCCTGTTTTTAAAATACATTATATTAAAAAAATATTTCACAAAAGCTTCAATTTACTGTTGAGAGACTGAGAAAGAAATACCAAGATTAATTACAAGAGTTCATCTGCTGATGGCAAGTCGACACTCCCGGAGTCAGAGTCAATGTAGGAACCCCAGTCTATTTTCAGATTGATGGTCTTAGATTTGAATGGTTTTTGTGAATCAATGAATTTCAGGAGGACGAAGTTGAGAATTATCCCAGGAATATAGATTCAGATGTCTTGCATAAAGACAACCATATTCTCATCTGTGAGCTCAGCTGATGCTCCTCGTAAGTATAGTAGTACCTGGTTTGATTGCAGTTGATGAAGTTCAGTAAGCCTCACTCTAATTGTTGGAATCAGCATCTGGAATTGAGCAATAATGTGGTACTCAGTGATATAATCCATTGAAACATGTTCAGTGGTGTGGCAGATGTCAGGGTTTGCTCCTGGGTTATCCTTCCTTTTATTTATTTTCCATATTATTTACACTCATTTGCCTCAGTTTCTATGTTATTCTACACTCCCCTTTAGAACCTAAAACCCATTTCCTTCCTTTCTACACCCTTCCGCATGATCCAGGTATATGTTGACCTGGTCATGGTCACTATTTCACTTATTTCCTTATTCGCACTCATTACCCTCGGTTCTAATTCCTTTTCATCATTTTACATATGATCACTATTCATTTCCTTGTTCCCCCCTCCCATTCCTTCTTATTTCGATATGCATCATCTCAATTCATCTGATCCCAGGCGCTAACCTCTCAGGCAACCTTGGGCTGAAGCCCTGAGGGTTTCGGTGATAAGACTCAATATGGCGATGAGCCTATTGATGCATATATAACCTTGTAGCACCTAGCAGAGTTTCCCTAAGCTTGATCTCTTAGGAAAACCTCCTGCTAGGTGAGTATTGTATTTACATTGTTGATAATATATTTAGGAAAACCTCCTGCTAGTACTACCTACTCCAAGCAGTCGCCCTAACAGCAGATTTTTAACAGGAATGGGAGGTTTTCATTGTCTGGAACATATCCACTCTGATCAATGCCAATAGACAGTTCAATAAGCTTCTGGAGAATGAAAACATGGCACATGCATCTGTGCAGATGAGGAAACAGTTTCCCTGGACCATCCCAGCCAAAGTAATATTCTCTAATATGCACAATAGACCCAATGTTAAGCTTTCACTTCCAGAGGTTAGACTTAAACTCCTGGAGATTCAACTTGGAAATGAGTGGATGGGTGTAATAACCTAGCACTTCACAATCTGGAAATGTTGGTGGGAGTGCTCTGGCCAAGTCAGACACCATTTTTGGATAATTTCCATTCATCAATTCGGTCACTAGAATATTGCGCCACTCAGTTAAAACGTTTTCTAGTTTGGTTTCACCTGAAGTCTGGACCATGGTGAGCAGTGAATTGCCAAATTGATGGATTTGTATGGCCGTTGTAACACCTTCCCAAAATTTTTTGATTATTTCCACCATTTTTCCTCATATTTTCTAAAATCTAAAAACACATAAAAAACATAATTGGACTTTCATTCTTCCATCCCCTTTACCCTTTTCCTCCTTCCCTCATGTTCTGGGAACATGACCCCTACGATCGAGATGATATCATTGATCGAGAGTTTCATCCTGACCACCTTCTCCCTTCACCCTCCCCTACATACTCATCGGAGGACGAAACAAAATATGACTCCCCTTATCCCATTCCCAAAGACTCTGACTTCCCTCCCATCCTATATCCGACTCAACCCAGCTATCATCCATTCCAAACAGAACTCTGATTATACATTGATCTCGGAGAAAAGCTTGATATTAGGATAAGTCCCACTACTGCATGGCCAGCTCTGACTCCCACGAAGACTTACCATAAGGATCTAGAAGACTTGGAGATAATAGAAACCCTGCACTACGCCAGACCTATTGTAATCTGAGGATTTCAAGGAACCTTTGTTATTGGAAATAGTTACAGCCTAAAGAAATGTTGCCCTTACACCCCTGTCAGAATCACTAGGGTGATCGCACCAAAAATATGGACCTCAATTCATTCACGTTGCTTTTAATGTTCCCTCTACGGCATTTTGGACCTTTAGTGACATGGAAGACTACCCCGAAAACAAATCTGGCTGTCAGAGCTCTAAGGGACTCATATATCTAACAACCTCCAGAAACCTACATCACCCATCAAAACCTCACACCGCCATCTCGCCTCAACCTCCTGAAACTCAGACAATGTTCTCTTTTAACATAACCACCCAAAACATTTCAACTAATTCCAGATCCTCTTCTTCCTATACCTCCCGATTCCGCTACCAGCCTCCGTTTGATTCAGAAACAGATGATCAAGTTCCCACTACTTGCCCTACTACTCTCTCCCTTCTCCTATTGAAGACCTTGAAATGGAAGTTCGTGTGTATCGAAGCTCGAGTAGTCAACTCCCAATCAATCCTGACACCCTATGGCCTCAGTACCCGCTCATGTCCAAGGACGTATCAACTAGAAGTAAGATTTCGGATCTTGGTCTCCCTGAAACCATTAAGTATGGAGATGCCATCTCAATAAAAGGTTTCAAGGGGCAATATCACATTAACCATTACTTTACTGTTTCACGCTGTGCTCCTCCTTACCAAATTATTCGAATCATTGCAACCGCCAGTCTAGGAATCACCTTTGAGCACATTGGGTTTGATGTGCCCTATGAATGCATACTACCATACTCCTCCCTTCCCTATCATTCTCGTTACATCTTCATCCCCTTTGAAGAAGTTTTCTTCACACCACCCTGTCTATATCCAGAAGACCATTTCTACTCTTCCTTCCCTGCACCAACCCCATTACCCACGCCACCAATAAACAAGGTACTCTGAAAAATCAGATCCTATGCCATCAGAGTGCTCAAGGAAAGAATCAGAGTCTGGCTGAAGAAAAGCATCTAAAAGAAGGGCTGAGAAAGTTCCAGAATCACTCGGTAGTTGAGTGGTAACATCATGAGAGTATTTCCTTAATTGAACATTCTTTTGTCCTCCATCTATGAGTCCTTCCACTTGCCTCTCTCTATTGTACAACAGTTACCTGTTTTCACCCCTTTCACCTTTCACCCCTTTCACCATATTTCTCCTTTTGTAAAAATTTGACAACCTCTAAAAATATTTTCCTCATTTAAATAAATAATAATTACTAAACTTTGTATAAAAACTCTCATAGTAGTTAAAATAACGACAAGTTTTACCAATCCCTCTAAAGTGTGGGATAAGCTTAAGTCTCTAAAGTGTTTCTAACATCTAAATCTTTTCCACTATTAGCGAAGTGCTGATAGTTGGTCTGTTCCTAATGGTTTCTAACGTCAAGTTGTTTTCTAATGCCAAGTTGTTTCCTAATCAAACGTCAATGTCAATTCGGTTTCTATCGTCAAGCAGTTTTCTAATGTCAAGTCAGTTTCTAACATCAAGTTGGTTTCTAACATCAGAACTATTCTCTTTCTACCCCTTACATCTGTTACGATTAAAACATACCAATTTTCCCTTCTAACACCTTCCACCCCCTTCTCTGTATTTCTGCAGCAAAGCTTGACTTATTTAGAACCAAGGCCTCTATAATCAAATATTGATTGTATATACTGAACAGGATCCTAGTTTAGTATACGACACCGTTTTAATTCCTATTTTATGTATTCCATTCTGAACCAAGCAGGTAAGCATACCTTCTCTCATTAGTCTCAGATTCGACTCACAGAATAATCCCCTCCAGTAAGTAGACCAATTAATATGAAACTACCCTGTGTGAGTGCTATCCCATCTCAAACAAAATCATGCAGATTAAAAGTAAAGATGTGGTTGTCATCTTCCTTTCCATTTTTATTCCTTGTGCTATAATGCCTTTGAAAAATTTTAATTTTTATTGCACTATTTTCATACTAAAAGCTAACACCATGCTGTCAGACTTTGAATATCCCCTACCACACTATCACCTCATCACCTATGTCCAACTCTCTTATGTCCCAACAATTCAACAATCCTGATCTGATCTACTTCCTAACTGAAGTACGATCATATTACAGTTCTGATCAAAGTCTACCATTTGACTACACACTCAACTGGCCCGATGTCGTATACTAAACTAGAACCTGTTCAGTATATACAATCGATATTTGTTTAAAGAGGCCTTGGTTCTGAATAAGTCAAGCTTTGCTGCAGAAATATAGGGGAGGAATGGAAGGGGTTTAAAAAAGGGGGGGGGATTTGTATGTTGATTGTAACAGATATAAAAGAGGTTGAGAGAGAATAGTATGAGGATGTTAGGGACCAACTCTGTTGAAACTAAACCCTAATTAAAGTCTCAGTCGTATAATAGTGTGACTAATTATTATATTTAGTACCTAATTAAAGTCTACAAGATATGAGACAGAATAAGATAAAATAATTAAAATATAGAAAGTGGCTCACCTCAGTCGTATAATAGTGCAACTGAGGAATGAGCATCAACTAAGAAAATACTAAATGGAACAAAGAAATGAAGGAATAAAAGGATGTATAATACTCAAGTTTCGCGCAATCACGGAGGCAATCATGGTGCAACGTTACAGTAGCGTTACATCAGTCCATGTTTTTTATATCGACACTCAACAAACTTGACATTAGAAACCAAATTGACAATAGAAACCACTTGACATTAGAAACCAATTTGATGATAGAAACCACTTGACGTTAGAAACCAATTGATGTTAGAAACTGTTAGGAACAGACCAACTATCAGCACTTCGCTAATAGTGGAAAAGACTTAGACATTAGGAAAACACTTTAGAGACTATAGCTTATGCCACACTTTAGAGGGATTGGTAAAACTTGTTTTTATTTTCAACTACCACAAGAGTTTTATACAAAGTTTGATAATTATTAATTTTTAAAATGAGGAAAAATATTTTAAAAAGGGTTTTTGGGTTTTTCCAGGAAAAGAGAAATATGGTGAGGGGAAAAAGGGTGAAAGAGACGAAGTGAATAATTCTTGTACAAGAGAGGAGCAAGACAGAAGGATTCATAGATGGAGAATAAAAGTTGATTAAGGAAAATACTCTCACAATGTTACCATCCAACTACTGAGTGATTCTGAAACTTTCTCAGCCCTTCTTCTAGACGCTTTTCTTCAGCCAGACTCTGATTCTTTCCTTTGAGCATTCCGATGGCATAGGATCTGATTTTTCAGAGTACTTTGTTTATTGGTGGCATGGGTAGTGGGGTTGGCGCAGGGAAGAAGGAATAGAAATGGTCTTCTGGATATAGGCAGGGTGGCATGAGGAAGAGTTCTTCAACAGGGATGAAGATGTAGCAAGAATGATAAGGAAGGGAGAAGTACAGTTGTACACATTCATAAGGCACATCAAAACCAATGTGCTCAAAGACGAATCCTAAACTGGCTGTTGCAATGACTCGAATAACTTGATAAGGAGGGGTGCAGCGTGAGACAGTGAAGAAACAGTTAATGTGATATCGCCCCTCGAAACCTATCATTGTGATGGCATCTCCATACTTGATGGTTTCAGGGAGACCAAGATTTGAAACTTTATTTCTAGTAGATACATCTTTGGACATGAGCGGGTATTGAGGCCATAGGGTGTCAGGATCGATTGGGAGTTGGCTACTTGAGCTTTGATACACACGAACTTCCATTTCAAGGTCTTCAATAGGAGAAGGGAGAGGAGTAGTAGGGTGAGTAGGGGCTTGATCATCCACATCTGAATCAAATGGAGGTTGGTAGCAAAATCGGGAGGTATAGGAAGAAGAGGAATTAGAATTAGTTGAAGTGTTTTGTGTAGTTATGTTAAAAGAGAACATTTTTGGGAGTTTTGTGGTTAAGGCGAAGATGGCGGTGTGGAGGTTTGATGAGCGATCATGGGGTTTCTGGAGGTTGTTAGTTATATGAACCCCTTTTTGGGCTCTGACAGCCAGATTTGTTCTTGGGGGTAGTCTTGCATGTTGCTAAAGGTCCAAAATGCCGAAGAGGGAACATTAAAGGTGATGTGAATGAATTGAGATCCATACTTTTGGTGTGTAATCACCCTTGTGATTCCAACAGGGGTGTAAGGGCAACATTTCCTTAGGCTGTAACTATTTCCAATAACAAAGGTTCCTTGAAATCCTTGGATTACGATAGGTTTGGCATAGTACAGGGTTTCTATCACTTCCAAGTCTTCTAGCTCCTTATGGTAAGTCTTCATGGGTATTGGGGCTGGCCACGCAGTAGTGGGACTTATCCTAATATCGAACTTTTCTCTGAGATCAACATATAATCAGAGTTCTGTTTGGAACGGATGATAGCTGGGTTGAGTTGGATATAGGATGGGAAGGAAATTGGAATCCTTGAGAACGGGATAAGAGATATCATATTCTGTTTTGTCCTCCAACAAGTATGTAGGAGAGGGTGAGGGGAGAAGGTGGTCAGGGTGAAACTGCCAGTCAATAATATCATCTTGATTGTAGAAATCATGTTCCCAGAACATGAGAGGGATGATCGTAATTGACAATATATCTGAAGTATTGAAGGTTTTAAAATCCTTTCACGTCAAAACTTATTTAATAGAAACTAGATAGACAACTTACTAACTTTAACCATACTAACTTATCTATAATATTAAGGTTTAATAAATTTATTACAACTAGTCTAAATTATTCCAATTCTCATAACTTGAAAATTTTACTGTTTTTAAATGTTTAGTTAATTTCATATAAAATGTCAAAAGTAGTTATTTATCTATGAGCCCGTAGAATAGACTATAACCTGTCTGAGAGGGTCTAATCATTAAATATAGAGTAAACAATCTATTAATATCACCCACATTAATCTTCACATAAGTTCTGAGACTGCATACACTTTAGATAAGATATTACCCAAACTAATTCCTATGTAAGTTCTGAGACTGTATACACTTTAGATGTGATAGCATCCATGTGTATCTATTTGTAAGTTCCAAGATCGCATATACTTTAGGTATGATATCACCTGCACTCATCTTATCTGTAAGTTCCGAGATCACATACACTTTGAATATGATATCACCCACACTTACCTTATCTATAACTTCTGAGATCACATATACTTTAGATATGATATTACCTGCACTCACCTTATCTGTAAGTTCCGAGATTGCATATACTTTAGATATAGTAGTATCTGCACTCACCTTATCTGTATGTTCCAAGATAGCTTAAACATTGAAGCATATATCCTTTTCCAATGTAACCAAGCACAATGAAATCTCTAGTTCTGTTACAATTTACCTTATCAAATAAATCTAATTTAATTTTCTAAAACCCATATTTAAGCTTGGGATTTGAAATGTATTTTAAAATTAAACTCTATATTCCAACATTGATGGAACATTCCAAATTAGAAGTTTTGGTCAGAATTTGGTAGTAATTCCAAACTGAGAAATTCCCGTGATAGTAACATAATCCCCTAAATCTTGAAAGAATATAATCCCCAATAAGGTTTTATTGAGAAATACAGTCAACTGAATAGTTTACTTTATATGTCTTTTTATATTTGTTTAATAATCACTGAAATTCTGAAATGGGTACATGGCTAGATAGTTACACAGCTATTAGTATTAGATAACAATAACCATTTGAGAAATGTGATAGGAGATTTACTGATATCTTATAAACAATCTATATTTGCAAAGTTACGATCATCCCTCTATATAAACCCTCATGTAAATACAATGTAGACTCAGTTTTGATATCGACTTTGGTTGATATCTAATAAATAACTCATTATCACTTCTTTGTCATTCTTTGTTTCTTTCTCTAACTTTGTCTGTCCAACCATCTTGATCTCATCAGTCTCAATCATTGATGACATAAGTCTGTCTCTTACTTTAACCTTTACTCTTATCTTTGTCATATACCTCAATTCTGTCTGTCAACATTGTCAAGGTCAGATACCTTGGGTTGTTTGTCTTACTTGTCTTCGGTAATCTCAAAAGAGATTATTGAATCAAAGTTCGACTAGTTGGGGATGCGGCCTCAGCTTATATGCTGTGCCCTCTATCTAGACTTCGTGGATGTCCCCAATTTAGTGGTGACAATGTCGACTATAGTAGTCAACAACATGAACAACGTAAGTCGAGGTTATCAACCAAAGTAAAGGTTATGGATAAAGAGAAAGGTGACTTAGTGTCATCAACAGTTGAGACTGTCGAGGTCAAGACAACGACAACTAAAGTCAGAAGAAAGATATGAAGCAATGATGAAGAACAGATAAAGGTTTGTTTATTAGATATCGACCAAGGTCAATATCAAAACTGAGTCTACAATGTAATTACATGAAGGTTTATATACATCTGGACTCAGGCTATGCATGTGATACATTAACATTGTTACAATCATTAGTAATTGGTGAATGTAATGAATGGAGAAGGTAACCCAAGGGGTTACCGGAGTGAGAGTATTTCCTGTGAGAAATACCGAGGAGTCCGAGGCAATCGGATCGGTGTTGAATCGGTGAATCAAAGGTATTGAGGTGGATCGAGGGTGTCGAGGATTGAAATGGGGTTTTATGAGTGAAGACGAGTACAGGGGAATTTCGATATATCCGATCATGAATGATTACATGATACTTATGTATAGTTGTGTGTCAGTTCATGACAAACATTGTATTTACATGAGGGTTTATATACATGTGAGACTCAGGGAAAACATGTAATACATGAGTGTCGTTACAATCATTAGTAATTGGTGAAATGAATGAATGGAGAAGGTAACCCAAGGGGTTACTGGAGTGAAAGTATTTCCTGTGGGAAATACTGAGGAGTCCAAGGCAATTGGATTGATGTTGAGTCGGTGTATCAAAGGTATCAAGGTGGATCAAGGGAGTTGAGTATCGAAACTAAGTTTAATGACTGAAGATGAGTACAGGGATAATTCAATATATCCGATCTTAAAAGATTATGTGATACTTACATATAGTTGTGTGTCAGTTCATGACAGAGGGTTTATATACATGTGAGACTCAGGCATTACATGTGATTCATGATAGCATTAATATCATTAATAATCAGTAAATGGAATGAATGGAGAAGGTAACCCAAGGGGTTACCAGAGTAAAAGTATTTCCTGTGTGAAATACCAAGGAGTCCAAGGCAATCAGATTGGTATTGAGTTAGTGTATCAAAGGTGTCAAGGTGGATTGTGTTATGTAACGATTAATTCTATGTAGTTAGAATTAATAATAACAATTATTTAACAAGAATGAGTTTAAGGGATAAAGGAATAAAGGGACAGATTCCAAAATCCTACTAAAGATGAACAATGAGTAACACTTAATTGCGCGAAGTGCCACTTTAATGATTTTTTTTTTTTTTTATAGAAATAGAAGGGGACTTGACACCACAAGTCCCAGTAAGATAAAAGATAAGAGGAAATACGAGTGACCCTTGCAACTTGGCTATTTAGCCCTTTATTAGTCGATTTACGAAGTGAGTGCAAGAGTGGCGAATACAATAATAATTAGTCCTATTTATGCAGAAACGAAACAATAGAGAAAATGAGAAATATGATGTCATATGGGGCAGGATGAATAGAAGAAACAAATAAAGAGGCTCAATAAATTAAGCAGGAAGAATAGTTGTGCCTGAATACTTGTGGCACAACTCAAAGGAAGCAAAATGGAAGTAAAAGGAAGTAAAATGAAACATGGTGTCGTGGCGAGAAAAGGATTAGAAAAGAAATAGAAACAGAATTATGAACTATAGGTGTTTTGAGGATTATAAATTGTTTTTGGGGTTTGTCGCAATGAAAGTGTTATTCAGTGTTTTTTGTTGAAGGAATGGTTACATAACAGATCGAGGGTGTCAAGGATCGAAACAGAGTTTAATGAATGAAGATGAGTACGGGGATAATCTGATATATCCAATCTTGAATGATTACATGATACTTACATATAGTCATATGTCAGTTCATGACACATCCTTAAACAAAGATCTTGCTTTTTAAGTTCTTCCAGATTGTCATCATTGTCAAGAATGATAACAAACACAATTTTTATTTCAAGATTATGTCAACAAGCCACAGCCAAACCCTTCATCATAGAAAACAGTCATGAAAGCAGCCATGGCTGTTGTGTTCCAGACATTTATATAGACTAAATAATAAACCTCAGTTGTAGTTAGACAACTATAAATGTATTTAGTACCTAAATAATAAACTATAAATGAAGATAAGTACTAAATTTAAGTGGGGAGAAAAATGTATATAGCTTACCCTCAGTTGTAGTTAGACAACTGAGGGTTCATACTTAGAAATGAAACTGTATATAAGGTGCTCGTTTTAAAATAATGAATGGATATAACGAAAATAGGTATGAGGACGACAGAATGGCTGAACGTCACGTGATAGTGTTCTTACGTAAATATTCCAACGGCATACACCCTTACCTCATCTGTGGTCGGATTGGTCGAATCCAAACTGGGATCCTCCTTTGACACAGGCTGGTAAGAGTCTACGAGGCATCATAGTGACAATGGCTTTTGTTCAATTTCAGGAACTAGAAAAAATCCTTCTCAGACTTCAAGCTTCAGCGAGAGACTCAAGACAGTTAGGTCGTATGGACTTTTCCTCTGAAAGTTAATGTCGTCGAACTTATAATTGGGCGTCTACGGGAACTGCCGAGGTTTTACATATCTGAGTCGTTGGTTAATACTTGGATAAAGACTTCCGCTTTACATGAATGGTGATTAAGTCTTCGATCCTTTATAATCACTGCTTTATTTCTCATCCGGGAATGCCGACAGCGGAAGCAGCAGAAATGTTATTGCGCTAATGTCACAACTTCCGTACTGTGTGAAGCATCATCATATTGACCGAAAACCTCTTTCTTAAGAAAACGACATAATGGTTAAAACGAATTGGATGCCTCTCGAAGCCAACCCGGAATCATTCAACAATCTAGCATCGAAACTCGGATTAGACATCTCACAATACAGTATCTACGATGTTTTAGGATTTGACGACGAACTACTAGCTCTCGTACCACGACCTGTTAAAGCTGCAATATTATTGTATCCTACCCCAGAAATATATGATAATCCCACGGCTATTGCTTCTGAGGAGGAACTGAAGAAGAGATGGCCTTTGGATGAGGACAAGATGAGGAAGGAGACTGTGTATATTCGACAGAGGTTGTCGAATCATTGTGGGACGATGGTGCGTCCAATTAAACATCTTAAAAATGTTATTTTTAAATCTCTTTATTTGAAAAGGCTCTCCTTCATGGCTTGGCTAATACACCTTCCCTTCCATTAGGTGAGCCCCCAAACGTCCTTGAACAACAAAACAACTTGAACGGGACGCGTCATCTTTCTTCTTCTAATCTTTTTTTTTTTTCAACCAAAGCCGATGGACCTATAAAAACACTCTTCAATCAATGTAAAGGTTTAAACCCTGAAGAATCAGCCACATTACTCGAAAACACCAATATTAGCCAATTACACGTTGCGGCTGCTGATTTAGGTCAATCCCACGTAAGTGGACTGTATGTATTGTGCGTCAAGCAAGTCCGTAATCTGATCCCCATCCCCAGCTCGACGATCCAGACGATACAACATCACATTATCTCGCATTCGTAGACCATAATGGTGAAATACTCGAATTCGATGGATGGGCTAGGTCAGGAGCTGTCTCTCATGGACCGATTGCTATTCGCGGAGAGGGTGATTTCTTTAAAGTAAGTGTTACACAATACTCCGCTATTACTGATTCCAATGTTTTCAAAAAAAAAAAAAAACACAGAGCGTTATTACAGTGGTCAAAGAGATGATGGCGTCGACAGGAAGCATCAAGTATACGCTTCTTGTTATTGCTCCTGCAAGCTAGCTAGCTCTAGTAAGACGCAACAGCTGTATCCAATTGTATCTACAAAGAAAGGTATTGCACCAATATATCATTTTTGACTACACACATGCAGAGACACATCCGTTTAGTTATTATTATAATGTTAATCGTAATGCCACTGAAACAGAATAATAAAATGGCAAGTACAGAAGAACATAATGTATGTCATGTATGTACAAAAAATAAAATAAAGTAAAACCGACAAATCCAAAAAAAAAAGAAAGAAAAAGGAATCCATAAGTAACAAAAGTTGACGTTGATAAGGCCTGTAAGTGTGGCCTCTAAACGGCAGTAGATGATAAGACGTAACACAGGAAAGAACAACAACTGAGGTACACCAAGGAAGGAGATAAAAAAGAAAAAGCAAACAGACTCAAAGAGGCGAAAATACGGTATAAACTAAACTACAAACAGACAAACAAACAACAACCTGGGGCGTGTGGGAAGGGAATCAAGTAACGTAATAGGTTCATTTGGGACATGATGGGTAATGGAGGAATATGAAGGTGGGGTATTCATATCTCAGCTTGGTTCTTCCTTCCAAACGATGAGACGAAAGTATCAATTGAGATGTGGGGATCATGAGAAAAGGATGATATATATAATGTTGCGTGACTTTGAATACGTTGGGACTTCGTCGTGGGCGTTAAAGGATGAAATGAGAAGCAATGGAGCATAAAAAAGCAAGACGAGGAAAACGTAAGGTGAGAGAGCACGAAGAAGTCGACGGTTCGTCATCATCGTTTGTGGAGCGTATGAATAGCTGTTCTCATAACCGCCACATTACCACCTTCACTGTTCTCACTCGTTCCTTCATCTCCATCTTCAATAATCAAAGGATTAAAACGAACTGGTGGAATCTGAGGCGTTTGCGTTTGTTGTCGGATAACTGATCCACCTGGAGCAGTTGCTGCTGCTGCTGATGGTGGTGGATTCACCAAAGTGCCACCGTTGGCGGCGGTGGGTGAATCAATGTTGTCATAAAAAGTGGGGCTAAGCGTCATATTCCCTGCTGAAAGGGCATTGTGTGCGGCATCTTCGTCTTCTCTTAGTGGTAATCGTAAAGCAGGAGCTGAAGGATCGACATCGATATTCGGATCATGTATGAACCCCTGTCCAGAACCGGTACTTGCTATATTTGCAAACCCACCCATACCAGCAGGTCCTAATATCTCAGGTGCAGCATCCGTCTCAGCACCGGCATCTCCATCGAGTTCACCTTCCGAAGGAATCCCATTCCGCCGCCGCCGTCGACCTTGTCCCTGTCCTTGATCTTCTGCACTCCCATTCTCACCATCTTCTTCACCACCACCATCATAAATCTCTTCCAATATAACATCATCTTCATACTCTTCGTCGATAACCATTTGATCTTCCTGTCCACCATTACCAGCTAACAAAGTAGTAACACCAATAGAATCACCTTCAACATCCGCTTCAAGATCTGCAAATGTCCGACAAAGAGGGCATGAGAAGCCCGGGTGATGTCGTTCTAATAAAGGTCGGATACATTTGTAGTGATAAGCATGCGAGCAGGGTGCAATGAAAAGAGCTTGTAAGATGGTCACGGATGAAAGACAGATACAACAATCGGAAACGGCAGTCGTATTATTCGTTGACCCAGAATTGGATGCTGCCAAGGTGGATGAAGAGTGTAGAGGTTGTTTTGCTGCCGCTTTTGGTCGTACAGCTTTCGAGTTTGATCGTGAGGGTTTAAGTGTTCCAGTATTGGCTTGTTGTGTTTGAGATTGACCTTGACCTTGAGTTGGACGTGGCGTTGTTGTACGTGTCTGTGTTTGAGTAGCTGTTGCTGCCGCTCGTGATGATCCTTCTCCATTAGCACTGGCATTAACAGCTGCAGCAGGATTCGAGAGATTTTTAAGTTGTTGAAGAGCTTGTAAACTTCGCGCATTTCGTTAAGTGAGGATCGGGAAACAAAAGAAAGCCCTCCTTACTTAAAAGCGTTAACACCCGTTTGCCATTCTCTTCCCAGTTCAATTCGTAGTTTCACACAACGATACATTTCCTCTGTACCACCTTGGTAATCAACTCCTAATTGAAGGACATCACCATCCTTAATAGGAAAGGGTCTCGATTCGGTATTTGGAGGCGAAAGTCGGATATGGTTTAAGAATGTACCAGATGATGATTTAGTATCCTTAATAAAGAACTAAAAATGAACAGTTAGGGTCTTGAGACATTCTCGGCATCTTTTTTTTTTTCCTAAATTCTTACCGATCCATTATCAAACCACACTTCAGCATGACCTCTGCTGACGACTTTGCTTTTGAAGGCTAATTTATTAGACGTGTGTTGTGCTGAAGAATGCTCTGTGAATCGTCCGATGCGAAGGGGTGAATCGCCTTGGCGAACGTCTCGTGATAAAGGTTCAAAGTTAAGTGAGCGCAAAGATTCCAGATGAGGTACTAGACGAATACGATGAGTGGGGCCAGTACCCCGCCTCCTCCTCCACCTCCTCCATTGGTATTAGTCACGTTGACGCAGGCGCCATTAGCACCGCCATTATTACCGTTATTGTTGTTCGAGGTAGGAAGTGACTGATTATTATCTTGACCTCTTCGTAAAGCCTCTGGATTCGCCGCATTACGATCAACATTATTAGCCGATCTTCGTCGACGAAGCATATTTCCAAAACTCCCTGTCTGCATCGATGGTGTCGCTAAACCTGAATTAACGCCCTGTCTTCTTGCGTTCGTCGGAAGGGTTTGCGATTGAGATGGTAATAAAGCAACAGCAGCTGAAGAGTTCGGTGGTGGTGGCTGTAATTGAGGTTGTTGTTGTTGAGATGATGGTGGTGGCAACTGTTGTTCGTTTAGGTTTGCCTGCGCTTGTGCGTGTGTGTGGGTTCTGGGTCGAGAAGGGCGACTTAGGAATGCAAGAAGAGATTGTCTTGGAGTGTCGCTTGTAGGAGAGTCCATGAGAAGAAAAAAGTTCGAAGAAGAGGAGACGGAAAGAGAAAAAGAAAAGAAAACACAACAAGTCACGGAGAAACCCCAGAGAGAGAACAGGGGGGTATAAGCCCTGGCAAAATAAGCGCTATAATCGGCCTTATTTTTTTTTTACTCCGCTGACGCCCGGCTATTACCGTCTAAGCAAGCATTGTTTTTGGAGTTTAAAACATTCTGGTAACTATTTTAAACACAAGAAGTTTTGTGTCGGTATGTTGTAAGATTTATTGCGTTTCTCGTCTTGAAAAAGAGAAAAAACATTTCGGATTAAGACCTTTCCTTATCCAACTTAATTAATTGTTTCCCGTCATTTTTTAGTAGCAATTTTTGGTCGTAACTATAGAATCGAACATGTGTTCCAAGAGTCAGCCAGGGGATTTTGTTGTGTCCCCCCTAATATATCAAACGGATCCCGGATCGATGAATGAAACTAAAATTCATCAATAATCGGCATATTATTACCAAGGTTGACATTGACAGCGAACAATAATAAATACATACTTGGAGCTGCCGTTCAGTAGCGTGTCGTGCAGCGTGGAGCGTGCTGGTCGCCAGTGCAAAGGATTGTTCCGGCCGGTCATGTCACGAGTCACATACACGTCACATAATAAATAAATTACATTGAGCCGAATTGTTTCAATCAATTGTTTTTTAAATCGTCTATCTGAAGGAGGCTGATCCTCTGACATTGAGACAATTTTAAAGGTTCTATGGTTTTAAAATCTTCCATGGCTGGCTAAATATTTTGCTCGGTGGTTGAATCTCCGAGTTCCTCCTGGTGCGGTAAAACGGCAACATCCCAGGCCCGGTCAGTTAGTCAGTTGATATCCTTACTTCATCAATCTCTTTATATATCAAGAAGTGAGTTCCAAATTTCGGTTAGAACTCACTCCCTTATCGTCCCCTACATGACAAGTATCCTCCGCCGAGTTAATAATAGAACAAAAGAAAAACTATCTTTCCTCCGTCTCAAGAGAAGATTTCAAAAGATTAAAAGCGGTATCAGACCTGCGCTTGACATTGCAGGTGAATTTAGGTGGATGACTAAAAACGTATATGTTCAGTATCAAAAATGATATGTCAGAAAATCATTCGGACCTGATTGTTCCAGTTTTATACAAAACAGAGTCCAAGGAAATTGGCTGGCCACTGGAGTCATCCACAGCGTTACTAATGTCGCAGATGGATAAAGCCGTTGCTATTGCAACAAAAATAGATGATTCTGCAAATGAAGCACCTGGACAAGCTCTGGAAACGTGAAGCGTCGGTCAGTACTAGCCAGCAGGCTATACTGAAATATTATTATCATCCACCCTACCTTCGTCCGAATCCAAATGCCACTTCCAATGTCTTGATAGCTAACTCGTTCTCAAAGAAACGATCTGGGTTAAACGTTTCTGGCTCCGGATATACATCCGGATTATGCAACATGAGCCTATTCACTCTCCAACTTGAGTAACAAGAAAAAAAAACTATGAGGAACTTTGATGGCATTACCAAATATTTGGCATAACGATAGTTCCTTTTGGAATAGTATAAGTTCGATAATTATCCTCTTGTGTTAAAAGATGTGGGACACCTGTAATAATACGATGTCAGTTAGGAAAGATGAAAAAAAAAGGGGGGGGGAAGGAAAAACCTAAAGGTGTCACTGGATTCCATCTCAGGACCTCACGCATAATGGTCTCTACAAAAGGAAGCGAGGGCAAATCGGCAATTTTAGGAAGTCTTTGACCTCGAAGAACTGTATCAACTTCCTGTTGACCTTTTCTTTGTACATCAGGGTGTAGCGCCATTGCTAAGAAAAAAGATGAAATGGCTGAAACAGTCTTTTAAAAAAATTTGTGTGATTTGATTATGTTGAAAGGTTTCATAGATATAAGTACAACTTACCGTGTCCGCACCGCCTTTTCATTCCCCATTAATCATTCTTTCGCAAGAAGAAATGAATATAATTCACACCTCCAAAAAGTGAGGCTGTAGCCCAGAGAAGAATATTCTCGTCTTCTGGTAACAGTGAATCTATCTGCTGGGATAACACTGTCGTGGTAACATTCGGAGTGATCAATTTACTCGAGTCCTGGTCAGATTTACTGTTAAAAAAAAAGAAAGACAGATAGATAGACGACCGTTCAAGAGAGAAAAATACCTGATTCTTTTTAGCCCAAATATAAGGACCCTCAATCACTTCCATATGTAATTTACTCCATTCCGCAGCTTTCTTCTTAAAAGTTGCTCCAGGAGTCCAATCCGGTATATAACGCACTTTTTTTTAAAAAAGGATATATATATATATCAATGAGGAAGCGTAAAAGGGGATAAAGAAAGCTGACACCATGGTATCAAATCAACCAACCAATTCCCAGGTTGTGATGCTTCAGAAAATGCAGCCATTACTTTTTCGGCTAGTAATAGGAAATGATCACCTCGCGCCGCTGTTTGATATCCATATGTAACTTTTAGTATAACAGATCCTGAATAACTGATAAAAGAGACCATTAAAAAAAAGCATCTCACAAGTAAAAATGAAATGCTACTAAACTGTCTAACGCAATCGGCAATATTATTAGACGGATCAGATAATATATTTCGCACCAAGATTCGACTCTCTTCTTCATGTAAAGGCCAATATTTTTTCAAAGAGACTCCGGTTAACTCTTTTTTAAGAAGTTGACGCATTTTTAAGAATCGTTTCGTGTATGGCATTAATGCTAGAGCTTGATCAAACCCGACGCTACCAGTTGGGATACATAATAATAAGTGGGTTGGGAGTGTATTATGGTCAGGAGGGTACATACAGATCACCGGCCATTACCTATGGAAGAAAGTTTGTTACAATAACATTATTAACCCATTTAAAAAGAACATACCAATCTGGGCCTACTCGAGTAAATTGAAGACCTTTGGTCTAATAACTCAGTCGCGGCTTTAAGAGAGTTCAACACCAAGATAGGTTGACCGAGAATAGTCAGGTAAATGCAATCCCCTACAATAATCAGTAATAAGATTACGTTTATTGTAAAGAGTCATTTACCATAATCTTTGGACCATTCAGAAAATGTAAGCCACTCATGCATTTTAGGCATTTGAGGTAAATTTCCTATGACAGGCCATCCTTTTGGACCTGGTGGACGGTTTTTAGCACGTTTAGAGATTAATAAAAGAGATAGAAGGATAGCAAAGATAGCAACGGGTAGTGAGTAAGTCATAAGGAGGGAAACCTTACTGCTGGAAGGTAAGGTACAAACGCGGGGATCCTAGCCCGTTGATACTGTTAGTAAACCGGCGTTAAATTCTCGTCTCCTCACTGAGGCCTCAAGTCCAGCCCCCTTTTCTTACCCGTCCATCTCTTGTTTCTTGAGGACTCTACACGATAACAAAAGAAAATGGGTCTTTTGTTTTCAGTCATTGATCAAAACTACCCACCAAAAGCAAAATGGAGCGTTAACGACATACCCGACCTTTCCTCGAAGATTACAATTGTCACTGGTAAGTATCAGGATATATATCCCTCACCACATGCATTCTAAATGTTAAATAAATAGGAGGAAGTAGCGGTCTTGGGTATGAAACAGCAAAGGTATCCTTTTGTATGTTTTTAGTTCCCCAGTGATTCGGGTGACCATATTTAATAGGCTCTTCTATCGCATAACGCAACCGTCTATCTTGCATGCAGAGATTCTAAAAAGACTACATCTGTAATCGAAAAGCTTAAACAAGAAACTGGCAAGACGGCAATATTTCTGGAGCTTGATCTAGCTAGTTTGGGTTCAGTGAAAAATGCCGCTGAAATTTTCAAAACGTAAAGACGGTTGTCAATCGCTTTTCTAGACATTAACCCAGTTTTCAGAAAAGAAACGAAGCTTCATATTCTTTTTAATAATGCGTGGGTTTCTTCTACAAAAAATATTTCCCTCTGATTCTTAAACACTTATATTTTGTGAAGCGGAGTAATGTGTCCACCGATGGAACAACTTACAAAAGAAGGATACGATCTCCAATTCGGAACCAACGTGCTCGGTTAGTTTGTCAACATACATTTCTCTTAAAAACCATTGATTCTGAAAGACAGCTCTAATTAGGTCATTTCTATTTCACATCCCTTCTCCTTCCAGAATTGAAAGCTGGAGCTCAAACGTCATCGCCAGACAGGGTATCCCGCGTTATACATACCTCTTCTCAAATACATGTTCTGGCCAAGTTGAATTACGAGACATTTATAGACTCTCAAGCCCGACGTAAATTGGGTTTAAATGGTTTATATGGTCAAAGTAAATTTGTAAAGTTTTTTTCTTTCCCCTCTCCTCTTGTGTCAACCTTTAGCATATATCTGGTCCTAACAGGGTAATATTGTGTTCTCAAACGAGCTAGCCAGACGTCATGGCAAAGATGGGATTACTTCAATTGCCGTACATCCCGGTGAGGCCTTATACACCCTGGGGGGCATAATACCCCGTTATTGATTAACTTTATAGGAAGTTTAACAACAGATCTTGGAAGACATATCTCACCGTTCATTCGAAGAATAATTGTAAGAAAAAATATCTTACAATGCGTCTACATTTAATTCCCTTTCTCGTAGCACTTTCTTTCACATACGCCAATGGAAGGAGCAGTAACCCAATTATATGGTGGAACTGCACCAGAAGCTGCTACTTTAAACGGACAGGTTAATTTCCTTGTTTTTTTTTTTTCAATGTCTTTAAATCTTGTGCTAAATAAAAACCCTTTCTCCTATAGTACCTTATTCCGTACGGAAGAATAGGCAAACCCGGGAAAGAAACACTTGATGAAGCGGAGGGAAAGAGTTTGTGGGAATGGCTTGAAGAACAAGTTCAAAAATATGAAGCTACAAACAACAACTGATTATAGTGATTACATATTATAACTGCAGTGACTGGTGATTTCGGACGTTTCCTCATGAGGGAACCATGTGAATACCTATTATTATAGATGTATGTGTTGTCCAAGCGCGAGAGACCTGAGTAAATCTATTTGGGTTTTGGTTTTCCTCTTCCTCTTGCGTTTTTTCCCCCTTATTTTTCATAGTGGTGGTGGTGGTGGTGGTGGGGGTAAAAAAGAAACACTCTCGTTGTCAGTTCCGTTATAGTATAACACCCAGTTAATAACATCAAACACACCCTGCGGCGAAAGTGCAATATACTATCTAATGAAGAATATAATACGTTATTTACGTTTCCGGTACACCCCGTCCCCTCGGCTCACTTCCGTTATTCGGGTACTTAGACCTCCTCTCCTGGAAGTACTATTTTTCGGTAGTACCCCCCATTCTTTCATCCAGTTCGCGGATTTTAAACAAACACTTGTATACCACCAGTGTGTCCTCCCCAAAAGTAAGATCAAAACAAGTCACTCATAACATTCGGTCTATTTAAATTATGTGAATATGTATGTATGCCAGAGACATGAAGTGATGATTAGGGTTGAAAAACGGACATGACATGTAATGTATACCGTTAAATATAGATAATGACTGCAAAAAACAAAACAAAAAAACGATTGCACGTGGGAAATGATCATAAACATATGAATCAATCCGTCCATATAATGAGAAACCAACCAAATGAAATTATGGCAAGCATTGGAAGAAGGGGGAGTCGGAGGAGGGGGAAATGATGGAAGTTGTGAAATGAGAAATGAAATAATTTGATAAATGAATGAATGAATGAAATACAAAATGAGAGATGAGTTTTATAATAATATAAAAAAATATCCGAGAACCAATGGAATGAAAACACATAATAAAAAAGTATGAGCCAAAAAAAAAAAGAACCGCATGCGTTGTTTGCTTAATGACCAAGGAAATAAGGAGATAAATGCGCAAAGTCGCGTTGTAAAACAGAAGAGGGAAAAAAAAGGGATTTGATAGGGGGAGACCGCCGAAACTCGGGGAAAACGGGAACAAAAAGAGCCATGCGTGAGGTAAGGAAAGATCACACCCATAATACCACCCATCGTCCTTCTCCCCTCCTTTTTGTATAAGGTAAGATCCACCCGCAAACCCATTTAATTAAGAAGGATGAGTAGATTTTCAACCTTCGAATGTGCACAAAATCGCTTTTTGAGTGGGGCGCAATAGGAAGAGGCGGGGCGTTGTCATAAATCCGTTAAACGGAGTGGCAATTGCATCCATCCACCACTAGGCTTTGGAAGTTTTGTTCTGCCAGATTTTCTTCCGGGAATAATAAGGACACGTTCCTATCATCCCAACCTGCGCATTGTTTATCTTCTTTTTCCTTTCCATGAGATTTGTTTGATGAGGATGTGTCCGATCGCTTGATGTAAAAAAAAATTTTTTTTTTAAGGTTGAGACGATCCTGACCATCAAAAAAACTCCCTGAATTAGGATGATAACGCGTCTCCCCGTGAGGGGAAAAAAAAGAGGCCAGAGAGAGAGAGATAGATCGGCAAAATGCGAAAGAGCTTTTTTTGGGTAGAAGGTTGTAAGTGAATATGATAGGCACGTGCGTCTATAACCCAGATGGCTTGGGTGGTGGTTCTCCAGAGTAAAAGGGTATATCGGAGAGGGATGATGTGTGTGCATGGTGAAAAAGGGTGTTTTGTTGTGTCGTGCCTTTTTTTGTATCCCGAATGTCATCTTTCCAGAACACGCTTTCCCCCTTCCCTTCCAGTTAAGGACGGGACCACACGCCACCACGCGCAGGCGCGTGCGCGTGTGTCGTCACCGACGTTGAGAAATTTCGACAGGTTGTTGTTGGCGTGGCTGTAGTATGTATACAAAATCAGGAACCCGCGGGTACTGGTAATAATAAGTGACGTACCCTCATCATAATAGGCGGTGAATGCGAAATAGGCGAACTCGGCTCACTATAGATAGGCTGAGGGATGCATGTCCGAGGCTGTTTTAAAAAAGAAAAGTTTTGAGTTTGGTTTGAAAAGAATGTGTTGGCATGGGAATTGAAGAATACAAGCGAGGTGTTAAAAAAGAAGTGATGAATACATATATATAAGTTAACAAACGTGCTTTACGAGAATGAAAAAAAAAGAAAAAAAGAAAGGACTAACGGGATATTGATGTTGATGGGCTGACGGATGACCCTGCTGGTGCTGTCCCCCGAGTGCCGTACTCGTCGTCAGTTTTGAACTAGACCTTCCGGAAGTCCCCGTGCCTGTTGTTATACCCGTAGCTGTCATCGTACCCGACGACAAATTATCTCGAGCTACGTTTCGTTCGAGTGCTTTCTTGAGCTAAAGAATGATAATAGTAATATTAGTTGACGAACGTTGTTCCGCAGTTTCAAGTTAAAGAGCGTTGAGAGAAAAATAAGTACCTTGGCTTCACTCTCTGCGTATCTCTGTGGTGTCGACGTATAATGAACTGGTAAACTATCTAGGTTCTTCGCTTGTGGCAAGATAAAAAGATGACTTGACAATGATGGTAAAGCGACGATAGACGATGATGACGATGTCGAGGAAGATGAAGATGTCGCTTTTGATGTTGTTGAGGTCCCTGACTTTGACACCATTCTTGACGACATTATGGAGGATGATGAGAGAAGAGAGAAAAGAAGATGAAGAGAGAGAGAAGCACGAAATAGTCACCAAACAACGTCGAGACGGAAGGGAAAAAAAAAGAGAGAGCGAGGTTTTTTTTGGTCGGTGTATATAAATAGCGCGGCGCCGTCACTCGTTGTTACCACTGAGTCTGGAAGTTCTGGGCCCCGGGTGTTCTAATTGGGTTATCATGTGACCCCCCTTCCTCCAATTCCCCCGGAAACTTCCTTACAAAAATTATTTATTTTTTTACGAGACTATTTCACCGACCAGCATTCGGTTCGTTATCTGCATTGCTATTGCTGGTTACCATGCACACTACATAAAGATTTATACTAACGTTATACATTTCCCATTGTTGTCCCTTGGGCTTTCCACTCTCGTAAAAAGTTAACACAAGACCCTTCTTTTCCGAATAAGCCGAATGAGATTAACTATAATTGCGCCACCCGCCTTCTCTTATATTGAATTCAAAAAAAGAATCCCGGTTGATCCAGAACCACAGCACGCACAACACGAGAGAATCACCTTGATTAGACGAATAGTCTCATCCCTCTTGAGGCTGAATCGGACAACCTGGAGAAGAAGAAGAAGACGAGGGATGAATCGACGATCATCAAAAGTACCAACATCTATCTTAGTGCTGTTTTTTGAAGATCGCTTCAATAGTAACAAAGGGTGCCCTAGACATGTATTTTTGCTTATCGCAACAGTGCCGTATAAACATATGTCAAACTAAAATATATGAACTCTCATTCAGATCATTATCGATCCGGTTTAATCCCAGTCGTGGATCATCGATTCGTGGGCTTGAGGCTTGACACTCAGGACACTAACTCTTCCCGAGTACGGACCGAACCTTGTTAGACCGGAACTTGACATATGTCGTTATTTTATTTTTCTTTGTGTCTATCCACGCACCCAACACGAATATGGATAATGGGGACACGAACATGCGCAGTACGCCCCCCTTTCTCCTATAACGAACACTAAACACGATGTTTACAACAGGACAAATGCAAAAGCAGAATGTTTTTTTTTTCTATAATGTACCTCAAATCCAAACCCCGCATCAATCGCATTTTCGCATGCGCATCCCCCGCACATGCGTAATGTAAACGCATGCCGACCTCAACAACGGACGAACGGAAGGATTATTACTTACCACACACGCGTGTATTCCATGCGTACAAGAACTTGTACCTTAATACCGAAAAAAATACTATCATCAGTTTTGGGTAATCCCGATCTTAATTCCAGACTTTTTCACTGGACAGGGGTTTTAATGGTGGATTTCGGCATTACGTATACGGTATACGACCTACGAGAAAATTTTCTTCTTTTTTCATAGTCAGGGTGTTGTTTATAGAGGTCAGCCATAAACAAACCAAAATTGACAAAAGTGCTTTACGTTATTTATGATGATCTACTTGTATATCACGCTTAAAACGGGATAAAACGCGACGGCGGTTGTACGGTGTATTTACGTACAAAGTTATTCTTATTCCATCATCACACCACACAGCAAACAGCCATTCTCATACTCTTTTTCGTAATTGGCCTAGTTCAAAAAAATGATAGGCTCGAGAAAAAAAAAACCTATATCCAGATATGGATAACCACCACGTCATAATCGATCTCCAGTAATCCCCGGAGTTACAGCTCTAAATTAGGGAGAGACTTTTCTCAAAAGGCTTCCTTTATTTCGTTTTTAATCCGATAGTGCCAATTGAACTGCGAACTCTGTAACATAAAGTTGACTTAGCTACGGCGATCTAATATAATTACGATAATTGTTTCATTTCGGGACCCGGTATGTACCCATATGTTTAATATCGCTCAACAAGAGTATCGTCATCTTATTTAATTCGAAGGACGAGCATCTTTTTTCATCGACTGATGACCATAATCATCATCCTTCCCACTCCTGTGGGTTCCTATCATTATAACATGCCGGCGTTCCAAAACTACTCCCAGTTCTTTCAAAACTTTGTGGCTGAGCGCGTTACAAAAAAAAAAGAAGTTCCTCATCATCAAGAAGGTTGTTTTTTTTTAGTCTTTCCACCCTTCTAGCGTTAGGTTTTACGTAGCGGTTAGCTTTTAAGATTGGGATTCTTGGGCGCAATCTTTTCATTTCAAAAAAACAAGATCAATCTGAAATCATCAAGGGCGGTAATCTCATATATATAAAAAAAGGTTTATGTATTGTCATGATTCAATTGCGACATTATATTTGTCTGCCGCTAGCTGTGAGTGGGCTCTGTAGGGACCTGGATCAAATTATGTTACACAAGAATTCAAAGGCAAAATGCGAAACGAGATGGTTATATATAATTCAACTGCGACATTATCTCATAGTGTGTGTCAGGCTTTGCACACAAATCTCCAAATGCAAAATGCGAAAACAAAATCTCACATACCCATAGTAACCCTTGTTAAACAGAGAATATCACAGCTTACCTCTCTATCCGTTATCTATTAGTACTCAAAGACCCCAGGAAATCCCATATCGCTAAACTCTCGGGCCTGAAAAAAACCACAAAAATTCTCCAAGTTGATTATTTTTATATACCGTACACATGCGGTTTTCATATAACCGATGAAAACTTTCACAAGCCTGAGGAAGTGAAGGGGAAGGGGGAAAAAAGAGGGGTGTCCCTTAAAAAAAAAAAAAAACTGGCAACTTGACACTAGTATGTATTTACTTGCACGAATCAAATGGGCTCTATATTATTTCAAATACAAAATAAATTATTATAAACATCGAAGACTATATTTATCTTTTTTCTTTTTTGGGTTCAAGAGAAAATCCGGATCTTTCGTACCATCTGACCTCTTTTTTTTTATTTAGTTCGTATTCATTGGCTTCTTTTCTTATGTGCGTTCCTTATTACTTTTAGATTTGAGTCTGTCTGTCTATTCTTCTGAACCTGGTCAAAAAAAGTGGGGCCCCGCGTCTTTTAATTTCGCTTATAATTTTGACTAACAAACCTCTCGGCAGACCACACTACACCTGTTGGAGGCCCGAAAGGAAAACACGTGGTCAACCTCGAGTTCTTCTTCCTCTTTGCCAATGACCATGTGAACAACAAGCTGGTTCTCTTTTTGTCTGTTACATACCTTTATAAGGTTAGTCCCTTATTGAAGTTAACTTTTTTGAACTTTTTTTTTTTTGAATACGTTTGACAAGCATCACTTTCTTCTTTATCACAGGCTTGGGTGGGGTCAGGCTGGTTCAACGTTACATCGGTGTCTTGAAGAAAGTCTTAGGGGTCTTGACACCTAAGCATTTCGCCTTTCCTTCTCTCCTTCGCAAGGTTTACAGGACCGAGCTATTCAAAAAGTCGTCATTCTAATTGTATTGAAAAAAAAAAAGTTCTTACCACATCAGAATCACTGTCCCTGCCAACGCCGGTACCTCCTTTTCATGACGTTTCTTCACTTTGCAAATCTCTGGGAAACACTTTTGACATATCATCACTTCTGTACGTTCTGTCTCTCCGGAATAAAAGATCACCGCTCTTACTTTGATTTGAATAAATCTACTTTAGAGCCGACGTCTGGTTCTTAAAACGAAAACCAACACCCCTTTTAGTGTGGTTTTGATTGAAAGTACACGCGTGCTGAATTGAGAAGTACTTTCGTGCAGGTTCGACAATCCCGAAAACCAATCACCTTCAAAAAAAAAAAGAATTGGCCGTAGTACCCGTATACGCTTCCCCAATTTGCGATTCGTAACCGGATACTATATATAACAATTAATGGGGGGGATATGGTTATACAGTATTCTTGTGTATAAAGCTTTAGATGAATGACATGCTGACATGAAGAGAAGAAGAACTTTTTTTTTTAATTTGATTCAGGTTCGCCTGCCACTGGTCAAATTCTTAATTTCGATTTTTTTTTTGCAAGATCGGGAGAATCCGAAGGGGAGAAAAGAAAAGGGTTCTGGTTTGATTTGAACTTTATTTGTTCTTCTCCACTCGGTAACTCGGAGATCGGCGGATTCGCACTGGTAACCCAAGGTGTACTAGTTTAACGCGTTAGGTATTTTATGCAAATGCAAATAAAGCATGTCGTGGTCATGTTAACTTTTTTTTTTAAAATGTGTTGGAATTTGACATGATAATGCCACCACCCCTTCCCAGCAAGGACATATGCAATATTATGCATCATGAATGATCATGCATCACTTGACCTCATGACCATGCATATTTATTTATTTATTTTTGAATTCGGAAATGAATCAATCCCGATCGGAGGCAGGGATTACATTCGTATTCGTTCATAATAATATGTCGGGCCTACTGTACTTCCTCGGGCCTTTATATTAGAATTCAAGATCGGTCTGTTTATGTTCCCGATTGTTCCTCGTGAATTTTATGAAATGAATGATTCGATGGTTTTATTTCCACAGGGGATTGATCTCTTATAATTTATGTAAAGGAACGATGGTTAACATTCTTGAGATAATATTTCCATGACCAGACTAGATGTGAAATTTATCACTAGTAAGTTGATTTCAAATTATGGATGAGTTCGCACTATGACATTGCACAGTCCATATATCATATGCCGTGTATATATTCTTTTTTTTTTTTCAGAAACAGCTGCTTTAATCAATTTTTTTCATGGCTTTCGCGCAAAAACCTTGCAATAGGTATGTAATACACGGGTGACACGACGAAATAAAAGAGTATGACTTATATTCCATTATAAAAGTTACCCCAGGTCCTCATATCACAATCCGGATTTTCTCCCGAAACAACCTCAGCCCTTGTATGTCTGCCTTCGTGGTCGATTTCCCGGATTAATCGGGAAACACGGGGCCTACCACTCTCTGCATTATGAATAATATATTCCAACTGAGGACATTCATAAAGTTCCCCTAAAAGGTCATAACTATTAATATCGTTCGTGAATACTCCAGATAGCCTGAGATGCGTTAATTTTGGAAAGCGTTGGAGAATAGGGTAGTGTTGCGCAATATCTTGTTAAAGAGCCTTTAGTGGTCGGAAGATGGATCTTTTGTAAACCAGTAGCGTGTCCGGCGAGAATTTTTTTCAGTACTTCATTAATATTATCGTGATGGGTGGCTAGAGGACCCGATGTAATGCAAAACGTTTGGAGGGATGTTAATTCCTCACAGAAATCCGTATTACTTTGGGGTGTCAAGGGAAAAGAATCGTAAGCGTCATGGATCGTTAGATGGCGTAATCTCCTAGCTGAAGCAGGAGAGAGGACTAGGCTCAGGGGTTCTTTAAATAGCCTACAATTATAAACAAACGATTCTAGTTTGGGTAAACACTCCATAGTGATGTAGAAGGACGTTTCACGAGGGTAGACAAAATAGGGAAGTGATAATGTGGTCAAATTAGGGTGTCGTTTGAAAAAGTCTGTAAACTTTGACGGGGGTGGTGAGATGGTCGTTGGAAAGATGTTACTAGTGCCAATTACGAGATTTTGGAGATGTGGCCAAGTTTAGTCGAGTATTTTTACACAGAGAGGGGTATTTTCAATAGTAATATTGAGGTGGGTGAGTTTTGGGGTGTCTGAGAGCATATCGTCCACCCAGGTTGCCTGACTTGACCGAAAAGTGCGGTAATTCCAGTTTGTTTTAACCTGAATAGAAAATTTTTGTAATGCTGTGCGGTCAAGCTTCCTCCATATCTAGAAGACAATTAAAAAAAAACTGAAACAACAACTCAGCTCACCCGCAGTTTCCCAAGATTCCTCAACGCCAATTCAGAATCCACAATTAGTACGGAACGTGAAATATCCAAAGAAAGATCAAATTCTTCCAGTCTACAGCCGGAGTTCCCCAGCGCATCCAAAAAATTCCGAATGATCTCAGAATCAGTATTCCTCCACCAAAATTGAACCCTAGTTTAGATTGACCATATTACGTATGATTTTGGGTAAAGAATCAGGTACGATCGTCACGTATATTGAACTATTGGGGATTTTAGACTGTGCCATAAATACACTATTACTCAGTTCGAATTGGTGTGTTCCTTTGCATTAAATGTAAATTTTGTAGAAGATGATCCCAAAGTTTGACGTCGCACATGAAAACTGGAGATTCGGAAATATTGGAGTTTATCAGGAATGATTAGTTGAAATACTAATCGACAAGTCAGCGCAAAAGATAATAAATCTGTGCAGTCATTGATTGCGCCAATTATCAAGAAAAGGATTTCCGGAGGAAATCCAGTTATATCCATTGGGTTGACATGGAAGTAAAAGTGTGGCGGTGGTGTGACATCTTAGCGAGACGTTACCTGTTTGGTTAAGAATCAGCGAACAACCAATGAACGACGTGCATTCATTGAAGGGGGAATTAACGGCTCGTTTATATCGTTGTAGGGTCCTATGCCATGTAATAGATTGCTTTTTTCAGAAACAGCTCCTTTTTTTCTCATGGCTTTCTCACAGAAATCTTGCAATAAATATATAACACAAGTAATACAACGAAAAAGAGGAGTATGGATTATATTTTTTTATAAAAGCCTCCCCAAGTTCTCATATCACAATTTGGATTCCTTTCTGCATCAACCTCAACCAACATACATTTGTCTTCATGTTCAAATTCCCGGACTAATCGAAAGACATGAGGCGTATTATCATGCCCTACATGAATAGCATACTCCAACTGACGACATTGATACAATTCTTGTAGTAAAGGGTCACGATCGTCGATATTGTACGCCCATATTCCAGATAGGTGCGTTAATTTTGGAAAGCGTTGGAGAATAGATAGTGTTGTGTAGTAGCTTGTTAAAGGGGTTTCATCCGTCGGAAGGTGGATCTTTTGTAGACCAGTAGCGTGTACGGCAAGAATCTCAAGTATTTCGTCGATATTCTTGTAATTAGAACCATGGGCATTCACCGTAAAGCAAAGGGTTTGAAGGGATGTTAATTCCTTATAGATATTCATATTATCTCGGGATTGTAATGCAGCAGCATTGTCACAGATCGTTAGATGGCGTAATCTCCTAGCTGAAACAGGAGAGAGAACTAGGCTTGAGGGAAATCTAGGTAATCCATCATAAGCAAATGATGCTAAGTTGGGTAAACACTCCACAGTAATGTCAGGAAAGTTGCTAAAACGGTAGATATTATAGGGAAGTGACAGTGTGGTCAGTGTGGGGTGTCGTTTGAAAAAGTCGCTAAACTTTGGTTTTGATTGGGGTTGTGCGGGCCTTGAAAAGATGCTACCATTGTTGATTATGAGATTTTCGAGATTCGGCCAAGTATAGTCGAATAGGTTTGCACTAGGCGTGATATGTTGGATAGAAAGACTGAGGTGGGTAAGTCTGGGTGTGTCCGAAAGTATATTGCCCACCCAGTTCACCGGAATTGGCCAATAACCGGTTCCACCCAAGCTTATTGTAGTTCGGATAGAAAGTTTTTGTAATGCGGTACGGTCAAACTTCGTCCATATCTAGAAGACATCTTGGTTTAGATCGTGAAGACTCCGAATCATGATAAACAACTCAACTCACCCGCGGTTCCTCAAGTTTCTTCATCCATAATTCAGAACCCACAACCAGCATGGAATGTGAAATATCCAAAAAAAGATCAAATTCTTCCAATCTACAGCCTGAGTCTCCCAGTGCATCCAAAAATTTCCAAAGGGTCTCTAAATTAGTATTCCTCCATGAGAATTTGACCCGACTTAGATTGACCATATTACGGATGATTTTGGGTAAAGAGTCATATACGATTGTCGTGTATATTGGATTGTTAAGGTTTCTAAACCATCGTTCGAGCGGTATGACGTGAATACCATCTGTCAATTCGAATTCGTGTGTTCCTTTACATAAATATAGGTTTTTGAGAAGTTGATCCCAGAGATTAGGGTTTTCTATAAGACTGGAGATTCGGAAATATTTGATTTTGTCGGGAATGATTAGTTGAGATATAAATCGGCAAGTTAAAGCAAGAGATAGTAGATCGTTGCGGTCATTGATTGCGCCAATTGTTAAGAAAAGGACTTCTGCAGGAAATCGAGTTATCCATTGGGTTGACATGACCGTGAAGAATAAAAAAACGCAACTTGGCGGCTGTGACATCTTTAGTGTAACATAGTACACAGCCATGCTAAAGATTGCGTTCTAAAAATAGTCAGCCAACCAATTCCGAGACCTTTTTCCCTTAGCCCTTTCCTCGAAATGACAATGTGTTTTAAACATGAAATCTACTTGTTGATTATCATCGATAGTGAATGAGCCTGATCTTCAACCAGATGATGATGCCATCCTTATGGAACCGCTTCGAAGGGATGCGAGTGCAGACAGTGGAAAGAGTTGCACCATCGTGCATGAGCTGTTGGAGTCGGATTCAGCCAGAGAGTAGGTGTGATACGTGTCTTTATGTTTTTTTATCTCGTGAGATTTTAAGTCCCGCTCTTACGTTATGATGTGAATATGGGCTTTTGATCAGTCAATAAACCCATTCAATTTTTGCGACACCGAGAAGTCTATACTGTTAGAGTAAATGAAATGCTGTATCCTCTCTGGATAAGATCAAAACTTGTACCATTCCATGATACGGTTGAAGCAATTCTACGACACATTGCAAAGTGGATGCCGGGACATTAGAAGCGAAGAGTAAGCTGAAACCTAAATCGCGATGTATAACCTATCGGATAAAATAGAATGTCAAACCTCATTTCTATTGGGAACCCAAAAAGAAAACCGTACTCATATTAACCTTCGTCATGTAGAGATAAAGCGTGGAACGAGGTATCGTCTGGATTGTTCGCATTCAATATCGCTTAAATTCGATTGAACGAGATAATCCTTGCACCGAGCTTGAACTGTTCCCCCTCCAACGTCAACATTGAAAACTCCAGCGGCACGTCACGTTGATCCCAAACTTCCGCATATTCATCAGCCTTTGATCCCGCCTCCGGTATTCCCTCCAATTTGAGAATAACAGCTTGAGCCAATCGACTCAAGGTCCGTAACGCAGAAGGGGCAAGAGCGACATTGAAAAGTTGAATCACATCTGTTTTGATTCCTACAGATTGGCCAATAATTGTGTGCCGTCCCTGATGAAGACGAGAATTAAAAAGAAACCGTTTAAGTAACTTAATCGATGATATCTACCACAATCAAAAAGAACAAGGGGCGAAATCACTCTAAAGAAGAGCTTGAAAGGGCGTTCCTCATTGGACAAGTCACATGCAACGTGACAAAAATATTTTACTTTATCGATTACACCCTACAGGCTACTAGTTATTGCTCTACCCACTACCCTCCTATTTCGCTATTAATCCCACCAGGAAAGCGATACAAAAACTTATCATATAGGTTATAAAATTCCCTTTTGTCAGGCTTTAATGCTTCCAGACGATCCACCTCCTCTTGGTGGATGGCTATGGTTGTCTCCGCATGGGCTCTTCTCAAGTGATCCCAAATGTTTGCCGTACGAAGAATCAAAGAAGTGTCGTCTAAACAAAGGGAACATTTAACGACATTGACAAATCTTCGCGTATATTCAAACGCCGTTTGCGTCGCGATAAAATGAGGTTGGAGATCTGCTTCTTCCGCGAAACGTTGTGCGTCATACTCGGTCCTATTCTTGATCACTTGGATAAAGTGGACGGAGACCAAGTGTCCCAAAAACCAGTCGATGCGTCCTTTTTTACATCCTCTGCCACAAAGTTTACATACTTTCCCGTTTTTGAAGTAGGTGTCTATCCATGCTTTACTCTTCAATGCTTTTTGAAGACGACCGTTTTTCGGCCCTAGGGTAACAGTAGAGGTAGAGGTAAGAGGGGTTTTTGCTGCCTTGTGGGTACGTTTCTTTGACCGAGTTCTGAGGAGTTGGGGCCGAGGTAATGTAGTAGGTGTATACGGTGGGAATGACGGGCGATTAGGGAGCCAATACGTGGTGGGGTTGGCGACAGTGGAAGACCGAGCGGGATGGGTATCAGGGATATTTGGGCCAAACGAGTTGGAACCAGAGGCCGTCGCCGTCCCCGAGACGAATTGGTTTGTTCCAGAAGCGGGTAAAGAACCCGACCCCTGAGACTGTTGCATCACAACGTTTCGAGGAATGTTGTGTGTGGCGGCATTCCGAATCCAATGTGATTTCGTTGAAAATGGTTGTGGAGGTTGGACCTTGAACCCATTACATTAGCGATTACCTGCATCTTGGAAATAAACACACTTACGCATCCAACCCCCCCTGGGTACCGTATACGGGTGAAGAAGAGTGCCCTATGTCGTGCTGTCTGGCAGAGCTGATCGCCACAATTCATCAACAACCGTCAACTTCATGACGAGAGAAGTTAACTTACCATCCAGATGGCACCTGGAATGCAGGTCCACCATTGGGTCCATGTTGTTGCCATTGATTAACCCTTAAGAAGAAATTGTTACAGTTATTAACGTCGACCTAAGAAGAGAAGAAACTTACGAATGGTTGGAAACGCCTTGGGGCACAGTCTGGGAGTCTGTGAAGTGTGAATTCGGATTTGCCGGTGTGTATTGAACCTCAGCGGGTGGAACGTTTGGGTTGATGCAGAATTGATTCCAAGCCCGCACGAGCTCTTCAACGTTGCTAAAAGTCATCACGAACTATCAGTGGTGTTGCACCAATGAAGAATGACGACAAACATTACCTCAGGGACGTCGTTGTCGGTTGCGGCGCCGGTGGAACAACTGGTGGGACTTGATGACGACCATTGCCATTGTGTACATGAATGCGACGCATTTCGAACTGAAGTTGATGATGGTGAGGAGAGTTAAAGGTAGGATGCTTGTTGAACGACAATTGTCCTTATGCGAAGGATGCGCCTTTTTATACGTTTGGGAAAACCCCAAGCGTGTGATAATTCGTGTTTAAGTCCAAATGGAATGCAGCGCGTCCACCTCAAACGAACACCGTCCTCGTCCAAGCAAAGATAGGACACAATGTCCCGGACAACCGTTTATTCTCATTTTGGAAGTACATCAACCTGATAATGTGTTGAAGATGGGATGCTTAATGACAATTGTCCATATGCGGGGAATGCGCCTTGTTAATACATTTGGGAAAACCTCAAGTTTGGTCTAAATAGAATGCAGGGTGTCTACTTCTCAAACGGACGGTGTCTTTGTCGACGTCTCTTGACCTCGTTCAAACGAAAAAGGACAAAATGACCCGGCAAGCAAGTTACTCTTCGGCACCAAATCCGATCACCTAAAATGGACCCCCCCCAAATATCTTGTTTCGAATGTTCGTCTGTATTGCATCGAATACTTTTCATTGAATGATCCTGATTTTCCAAGGTGATGCCATCCCTTGGTCACAGTGGAAGATAAGAGATGCCGGTCACGTTGCCACACTGTTACTTCCATGTCAACGTCAACTCAACGGATAACTAGATTTCCTCTAGAAATTCTTTTTTTAACGATTGACGCAATCAATGACCGCAACGATCTGCTATCTTTTGCTTTGACTTGTCGATCCCAGGTATGGACAAAGCTCGATCGTACCGCGTTACAAAAACTTTCCATCCGGGTTAAAGCAAACTTGAATACTAAAAGCCACCAATCCGTTCAAGCAAACTGGGTGGGCAATGTACTCTCGGACACCCCAAAACTCACCCACCTCAGTCTCACTATCCAATATAGCGCGCTTAATGTAATCTTACTCGACTATACTTGGCCGAATCTCGAAAATCTCATAATTAACAATCATAACATCCTTCCAACGCCCGTCGTCCTACAACCCCCATCAAACTTGACCGACTTTTTTAAAAGACATCCTAAACTGACCACACTATCACTTCCCTATAATGTCTACCCTCCTAGCACGTCTCCTTACATCACTGTGGAATGTTTGCCGAAGCTAGAGTCGTTTTTTTATGATGGGAACCTCCAATTTCCTCTAAGCCTGGTTCTTTCCCCTGCTTCAGCTAGGAGATTACACCATTTATCAATCCGTGATAATGCTGTTGCACTTGGAAAAAACCCGAAAATTTTGGATATCTATAAGGAGTTAACGTCCCTTCAAACCTTTTGCTTTACATTGAACCCTCTGGCCATTAGTTACGACAATACCAACTTGAACCAGATACTGGAGGTTCTCGCCATGCATGCTAATGAGTTACAAAAGATCCATCTTCCGACCTTTGGAATCCGTTTGGAAAAACACTACTCCGCGATGCTGTCTATTCTCAAGCGCTTTCCGAAATTGACGCATCTATCTGGAGCATGGACGTATAATATCCGTGGTCATGACACTTTACTACAGGAACTGTACCAATGTCGCCGGTTGGAATATGCTATTAATTTGAGACGTGATAATACGCCCCGTGTGTTCCAATTAATCCGGGAATTTGTGCATGAAGACAAAGACAAACGTTGGTTGGTCAAGGTTGTTTCGGGAAAGAGTCCTGATTTTAATAGGAGAGCTTGGGGTAAATAAGGCATAACTCATACTCTTTCTTTCGTTATATGTATTACTTGTATATTATATATACTTATTAAAGCTGTTTTTGAAAGAAAGAATCTAGATGACATATGATCAAGATAATACTTTATGCCGACATAACATGAACTTGAAAATGATATATCATGAAGATATTATCCCGGAGGACCGTCATTCCTTAGACGAAAAATAAATAAACATAAGACAAACCCATATAGAAAAAATCGTCTAATTGTTCATTATAGGAAATCCCCGAGGGATAATCAGGAACGTAAAAGCGGTCGATCTTGAAGTACTTGACCTTTATTTCACTTTGCTATAAAGCCTCGATCGAGCAAGTCCGGTGGGCTCAGACATACCTATGGATCGATGCTGTATTAACAATCTGGCGTGGAAATTTCAAATGTACTGAGTCTTCTGAGTCTGGTCGGTATTGATTCATTTCCAAATTCAAAAAAAAGGCATGTCATGTCATCGTTCATATAGTATCCGACGCCTGATTGACTTGAAAACGGCGCCTTGCTGAGAATAAACGCGAAAGGGTGGTAGTGCTGTCATCATTGTGGTTATGTCAAATTCTACAATTTCACATTGAAACATAAACACAACCTTTGCATTTGCATGAAGACCTAATGGGAAATACGTCAAACCATTTCGGTTTATGAATCCGCCGATCTGCCAGAGAAGAATGAAAAGAACTACTGACAGAACAATCAGAATCCTTTCCCTTCCTCCCTTCTCAGACGCTCTTGATTAATTAAGATTGAAAGATTGACCAGTGGGGGCGAACCTGCATCAGATTGACATGTTTATAACAAAACGTCGATTTTATACATAATACTGTAACCACATTTCATTAACTGGGAATTACTTTTTCGTTATGCATGGCCAGTTATGAATCACAGACTGAAAGAAGTGTAAAAAGGGTACTACAGTCAGTTTTTGAAGTAAATGAATTTGGAATTGACTTTGGACAGAAAGGGTTGGATCCGGAGCACTTCAATCAAGGGGTTTGTCTGAACCAGAGTGGACAACCTTCAGGTTGAATACAAGAATGATCCTTTTGATAACGAGATCCTTTACTACTAATCTCACGAAATGGAAAACCAACTATTACGATCAAAAAGTGTAATCGAAAAGACATATCATACCAACATATTTGAGGTATCGAAGTCAGCTCCAACAGGATACAGTCTAAGTTCTCTGGCCATCTGCAGTCGCGGGGCTTCTCTCCAAAAGAGGCCCCATAAGGATGGCATCTGCGCCATAATAATATTATCGTTTCGAAAAAAGGGTAACTTGAATTGATTGGCTGACTATTTTTAGAACACGGTTCTTAGCATGGCTGTGTTACGCTAATTGGATGTCATGCCACAGGGTTGCGTGTTATTTCACACTTTTACTTCCATGTCGACTCAGTGGATAACTCGATTTCCTCTAGAAATCCTTTTCTTAACGATCGGCGCGATAAACGATCGCAATGATCTGCTATCTTTTGCTTTGACCTGTCGATTTATATATCAATTAATCATTCCTGATAAACTCAAACATTTCCGAATCTCCAGTCTCATAAAAAACTTTGATCTCTGGAATCATCTTTTACAAAACCTACATTTATGCAGAGGATCACACGAATTCGAATTGACGGATGGCGCTCGTATCCCACACGCCCGACAACGGTCTCGAATCCATAATGACCCGAAATACATGACAATTGTATCTAACTCTTTACCCCAAATCATACGCAATATGGTCAATTTGAGTCGGGTTAAATTTTCATGGAGGAATACTGATTTTGAAATCTTTCGGAATCTTTTGGATGCATTGGGAGATTCGAGTTGCAAATTGGAAGAATTTGATCTTTTTTTGGATATTCCACGTCCATCTAGAAATTCTACATTAATGACGGAAGTGATGAAACTTGAGAACCTACAGGTGAGTTGGTATTGATGTTGATCAGGAGTGTTTATGAATTATGATCTAAACCAAGTCATCGTCATCTTCTAGATATGGACGAAGCTTGACCGTACTGCATTACAAAAAATTTCTATTCGGGTCGGAACAAGCTGGAGTAGAACCAGTGTTTCGTTACACCAAGCGAACTGGGTGGGTGATATGCTCTCGGACACTCCGAAACTCACTCATCTCAGTCTTACTATCCAACATACCAAGCTCAGTGTAAACATACTTGATTATACTTGGCCGAATCTCGAAAATTTTGTAATCAACAATCATAGCATCTTTCCAACCCCCGTCGGGGTCGTTGACGTACAACCACCATCAAAGTTTATCGACTTTTTCAAACGACACCCCAAACTGACCACATTATCACTTCCCTGGTTTGTCTACCCTCGTAGCCTGTTCCCTTACATCACTGTGGAGTGTTTACCTAATCTAGAGTCATTTGCTTATGATGGCGAGCCTAGATCCCCTTTAAGCAAAGTTCTCTCTCCTGCTTCAGCTAGGAGGTTACGCCATCTAACAATCCGTGACAATGCCCTTGGATGCTCAAATAATTTGGAGATCTATAAGGAATTAACATCCCTTCAAACCTTTAGCTTTACATTGAACCCTCTTGCTACCAATCACAGTAATACCACCTTGAACCCGATACTTGAGGTTCTCGCCATGCACGCTACTGATCTACAAAAAATCCACCTTCCGACATTTGGAGTTCTTTCTGAAATATCCTATGCAGCACTATCTTTTCTCCAACGCTTTCCGAAATTGACGTATCTGTCTGGAATATGGGCGTATGATATCAACGATCATGACCTTTTACTACAGGCATTGTACCAATGTCGTCAATTAGAATACGCTATCTATCTGGGGAATGATAATACATGCCGCGTCTTTCGATTAATTCGGGAGTTTGAACAGGAAGACAAAGACGAACGTATATCAGTTGAGGTCGTTTCGGGAAAGAATCTAGATTTTGATATGAGAACTTGGGGTAACTTTTATAATAAAGTATTATAATAAAGTATATATATAAATCATTGTAGTGTATATATTATATATTTATTAGTGTAAGGTTTTAAAGTCATGAAAAATTTAAAACAGCTGTTTCTGAAAGAAGAAAATCTATGCGACATGTGAGATAATATTAATAGTATTCAACATGAAAAACATTAAACTCGTGATAGAGTTTTGGGTTATAAGAGAGGAACAAATCCCTAGGAAAAAAAAACATCGTGGGACAATCGGGAACGTAAAAAAATACCTATCTTCAGGCACTTGACCTTTATTTTTACATTGCTATAACGCCCCGACAGTAGGCCTGACAAACACGTAAATGCATCTCTGCACTAACCTTTTAATGCTGCAGCATTTTTTCATTTCATCAAGACCGATCTTGTTTGTTAAACGAATGGCGGATTGAAGTGGGGGAATTGATTATTCGATTTAGCGTTTTTCTCTGGTGATAATTGGCCGCCTGCACGAAGGAGACGGAGAAGACACTTTGTCAGAGGGTAGTGATCGACCACGTTAATTCTAAACTGATAATCATATTCATATCCATCTAAGGTTACCTGATCGTTTGATGTATTCATCACGCCGCTGAAAGATTGATAGCTTGAGCGGGATGTGAGAAAAAACTAGTAGGAAAAACTAGACGCATTATTATAAAAAATCATCTGTTTTCTGATAAAAAAATGATTTAATATCAATTAATATCTGGCTTCAAAAAAGAGTACATATAATAACATCTCATCGGCGATATCCAATTGTATAGAGCTTCTTTGCCTGTTTCTCTGTTCGTTCTTGAGAATGGCGTCGACTAGTTATGTAGACTTGTGCATTTCTCGAGAGCGAAATCGATGGCTATTCTGAATTCTCTGACGGTACCACAAATACTCCTTCAAGACCAGTTCCACTATTCCCTCCTTTGTTCAACATATAAATAACAGTTTTTAAATGACAGACGCAATACATACCTATTACGAAGATTATCTTTCCGGGTACGTTCTCAACGCAACTAGGTTTTCCAGGAAACCCTTCTTTAAGGCACGGGTACGTTACTATTCCACTCATATTGTCTAGACCGTGTAAATTTGATTATTGAATATTAATAGTTGATGTATTAGCAAGGAGTCGCCGCTCGTCTCGTAGGTACTCTCAGAGGACACAGCCATGTGACGGCTACATAAACCAGGCTGTTTTGTGTTTGATGAACTATTTGATAGGATATGTGAGGTCCGAGTACTTATACAGATTCAGAGTCTTCTCCAGCCGGGACTGATTCATTTCCGAATGAAAACGCATGTAATGTGGTTATAGTCTTATAGATGCATATTGCGTATGTATGAAGACACTTGGCTGGAGGAGGGGTGGTGACATCGTCATCATGGTCAATATACTAGCATTCAAAATGCTGAACAATAGACTTTAGTTGCATGAAAACTCAAAGTGAAAGTATTATGTCAAATCACATCTTGGTTTCCGAATTCTCCGACCTCACTGAGTGGAGAAGAAAAGAATCAGAACCCTTCCCCTTCCCCTCTTTTAGAATACGATTTTTAGCATGGGTGTGTTACATCATGTAAGATGTCACGTGACTGACGCCATTAGGTTGCGTGTTATTTCACTCTTACTTCTCATGTCAACCCAATGGATAACTCGATTTCCTGTAGAAATCCTTATCTTAGCAATCGGCGCTATCAATGATCGCAACGATCTACTATCTTTTGCTTTGACCTGTCGATTTATATCTCAACTAATCATTCCCGATAAACTCAAATATTTCCGAATCTCCAGTCCCATGAAAAACATCGATCTCTGGAATCATCTTTTACAAGATTTACATTTGTGCAGAGGAACGCACGAATTTGAATTCACGGATGGTGCTCGTGTCAGACCACTTCGGCGGCGGTCCGGAAACCTTAATGATCCAATATACACGACAATTGTATCTGACTCCTTACCCAAAATCATCCACAATATGGTCAATCTAAGTCAAGTCAAATTTTCGTGGAAGTATACCCGTTTTGAAACTTTGCGTAATTTTTTGGATGCATTGGGAGATTCAGGTTGTAGACTGGAAGAATTTGACTTTTATTTGGATATTCCGCGTCCGAATTCGAATCCAAATCCGTTTGATAACTCTGCATTATTGGTGGAGCTGATGAAACTTGATGACCTACAGGTGATGTTGATCAGGAGTGTTTATGCATTATGATCTAAACCAAGTCATCGTCATCTTCTAGATATGGGCAAAACTTGACCGTACTGCATTACAAAAACTTTCTATCTGGGTTGGAACAAGCTGGAACAATACCAGCTCTCCGTTATGTCAAGCAAACTGGGTGGGCGATATGCTTTTGGACACCCCAAAACTCACCCATCTCAGTCTTACTATTCAACATAGCACGCTCAGTGTAGACCTACTCGACTATACTTGGCCGAATCTCGAAAATCTTATAATCAACAATAATGACAACTTCCCCAACACTGTCCGGTCAAAGCTCCCCGATTTCCTCAAGCGACATTCCAATTTGATCACACTATCACTTCCCTCTAATGTCTACCCTTCTAACATGTCTCCCTCCATCACTGTGGAATGTTTACCCAAACTAGAGTCGTTTGCTTATGATGGGTTGCTTGGGATACATTTAAGCCAGGTTCTCTCTCCTGCTTCGGCTAGGAGATTACGCCATCTAACAATTCGTGGCAATGCTATTGCATTAGAGCCTCGAAATAATATGGAGATCTATAAGGCATTAATATTCCTTCAAACCTTGTGCTTTACAATGAATGCTTGTGTCTCTAATTACAATAATACCGAGCAGATACTGGAGGTTCTCGCTATACACGCTACTGATATACAGAAGATCCACCTTCCGATGGTTGGAGGTTCTTCAAGGGCATATCACGCAGCACTCTCTGTTCTCCCACGCTTTCCAGATTTGACACATCTATCTGGAATATCCACGTACGATATCAACAGTCATGACCCTTTACTAAAGGCATTGTATCGATGTCGTCAATTGAGATATGCTATCCATGCAGATCATGATAATACGCCTCGTGTATTCCGATTAATCCGGCAATCTGAACAAGAAGACGGGGACGGACGTATGTCGGTTGAGGTCGTTTCGGGAAATAATCCAAATTTTGATATGAGAACTTGGGGTAACTTCTATAATAAAGTATATGTCTAAGTCTTGTTTATGGTGTATATATCTATCAGTGTAATGTTTTGCCAGAAAGCCATGAAAAAATTAAAACAGCTGTTTCTGAAAGAAGAAAATCTACACGACATATGAGATAATAGTGTTCAGTGACATAGCATGCGCTCATCCAGAAGCTGAAGATAGTAATAGAGTTTCCTTATAGTCATCGAGTCATGAAAATATTATCCAAAAACTCCATCATTCCTTTGGGTTATATGAGAGGAACAAATCCCTGTGAAAAAATAAATAAATCACCGAATCGTTCATTTCATGAGAATCGCGGGGGACAATCTAAATACTTGACCTTTATTTTTAAATTGCTATAAAACCCCGAGCGAGCACAGTCGGCCTGACTGTTGACATACATATGAATGCATGTGTACCGATGGACATTCTGAATTCTCTGACGGTACGACAAGCACCTTCACCGTTTCAAAACTAATTCCGCTATTTCCTCCTTTATTCAACATATAAATAACATTTTTTTTCAGAAAGATGCAATACATACCTATCATATAGATTATCTTTCCAGACGTATCTGGTACGTTCTGACCGCGATAATTAGGTTTTCCAGGAAACCCTTCTTTAAGGTACTATTCAACCCATGTTGCCTAGACTGTGTAAATTTGATTATTGAATGTTAATAACTGATGTTTTGGTAGGGGGTTGCTCGTCTCGCAGGTGCTTTCAGAGACCACAACCATACGGCTACATAAACCAGGCCGTTTTGTGTTCGGTGAATTATTTGACAGGGCATGAAACTTCCGATTGTACCGACCAATTCAGAGTCTCCCCCGATCGGGATTGATCGATTTTCGAATAAAAAGTGGGGTCATACATGCGTATTGCGTATGCATGAAGACGCGTGGCTGGGAATGTGGAAGGAAGAGAGGATGGTGGCATCATCATCCTGGTCAACTCAAATTCTAATATATGTATTCAAAATGCTGAAATAACACACTTTAATTGCATGAAAACTCAACACGAAAGTATTATATCAAATCACACCTTGGTTTCCGAATCCGTCGACCTCACTGAGTGGAGAAGAAGAAAAGAATCAGAACAAACAAGAACCGGTACCCTTCTCCTTCCTCTTTTTTCCCCTTCGGATTCTGTTGAATTTGAAAAATCGAAATGAAGAAATTGACCGGTGGGAGTGAACCTGCATCAGATTAAAATAAAATCTTTTCTTGGCAGCACGTCGTTTTATTCATGCTGTAACCGCAGTCCATTAACTGGGAATTAGAATTACTGCATCGAGGGTATGAAAGGTACTATGGCGAGTTTTTGAAGTAAATGAAAGTTTTTTTTTTTCAGGACTGTCGACTCTGAGAAAAATGAAAATATCATAAAATAAAAAAACATTATAGTGTAATCTAAAAGATACACATCACACCTATATGACTGAAACCAGCTCCAACAGTTTAGGCCCCATGAGCATTGACATCGATGCAGACGTTGTGAATGATAGTGACATCCCACTCGTCACGCGTCACGCGTCACATCACAATCACGTGTTTGTTCCTGCTCCTCTGTGCCATTGCCATTGCAAGTACTGGCACATCGCCTTTCATTTAATATTGATGATGATACAGTGAACATTAAACTTATATTCGCGCCTTCTCTCTCTTGTCACTCTGTCAAAGCAAGTACACAGCTTTTATACTTTTCAACAAAGGAACTAACACCATGTACTTGCTTATTGCAGACGCAAACGTGGATGAATAGCAGGATGTTGATTTGAATGCACGCTCTTCAGCTATTCAGATCGGTTTTATGGACTCAAGTCAATGTAGATGGGTTGAACAAAAATTCAAAAGGTAACCTCACGAATTACCCACTAATAGGTCTCACGGTTTTCATAATTTTTAACGGACGATGTCATGAAACGGTCCGTTTAGTCTTATTAACACTAACTCCATCAGCGATAATTTGTCTCTTTGTTTTCGCAGAATCTTTTTTACCTAACGAATGGTCCTAATCTGCGTCTTTCTTGTATAAAACGGCGATACGCGAACTATTGCTCGTCCAAAATCCCCACTGTTTAGAGCAAGCCATCAGATATTACCAGAATATGATTGCTTTTCGAACTGAGGATACATCACGGTAGTCCCTCATCCGTTACCTCCACATGGATCATCCGATGGCTGTGTACATTCAGGTAATTTATGATTCATAATAAACACCTCATGAACGTTCCTTAGGAGTATTTCTTCACCCAGAAAGTTTTTTTTGTATCATACAAACAAGAGTGGACAATACCTCATAGCGTCACGTCTATCAAGCATGGTTCGGTACTTCCCGGTCTGTCTCGCAATCGCAATTTCAAGAGGCTGTAACCGCCTTTAACAGATATGAAAGTATCAGTATTGGCTCAGCTAACTCACACCTAGACACAATAAGGACAACTGTTGTTGAGCCAATTCGCGGATCTCCTTTATACTATCTACCATGCCAAAAGCAACCAATGAGAAGCCAATTTTTCTTAATTCGCGTGAAGTGTTTCAACTTCCATCTCTAGCTCCAGCTTCCGGGATCAGTATTACGACGGAACGCGTAATGGTTGAGGAAGATACACTCCCCGGCCACTATATAATGCGAGGAATACAGAACTTGCAGGGTTTTTTTAACACCCAACATAGGAGTGCGTAGCATGCATAAGGTATAGTTTTCTATGTATTAAATTTTGTGATGTATAGCAAAGAAGCCTAGGACTGATCACTAATCAATATATATCAACTTCAACAGCGATACATCGGCATGGTCGCAATCAACCCTTTACGTCCTTCTATCATTACTACACGGTCTAGCATTTTGTTCCGATGTGATCCATTGAGGTCTGGTTATAAGAAAGGGGGTACGATATGTAGGCTTTTTTTAATATGTTGTAAACTTTGACAGCACTGGCTTTTCTAAATGTTAAGTTGCGGACTCAGCTGGCAATACCCAACGCATTATGTCGAATGTCCTTTCCATGAAGTAATGAATTCGTCGTCAACAGCCTGATCACCAACAAGTACTGTCAAAGCGGAAGGTTTTGTCTCAATTTTGAACAGTCTAAAGAGAAGTCAGAAACTCACCTAGACACGAAAACAATGAATTCCATGAAATGGAATATTCTAATATCGTGGTCCTCATATTCTGGTCCTTGACTTGAGTTCGCAATCTGATTCGTTCTCTCGAGTGATTCTCGAGGTAACATCGCTGGATCCCATGTAAATCCAACCCAACCCGCTTAATGTTACATCAAGCCATCTGTTATGAATTATGATAAAGAAGCCAAAAAAAGAGGAAAGGAAACACCCGCATGCACCGCAGATTTCATTTGCTTAAACTGATTATTAATCTAATCATTATTCTTTAGTTTTGGTGCTCCACAGCGCAACACAGACAAGACACTGATTAACTCGGCACCTTTACAACTATTTGGGGAAAAGGCTCGTTTATTAGTCTAAAAAATACTGAGGATTGGGACCGAAATGTTCCTTGTGCGTAAAAACCTTTTGATTTGAATACTGAGCTAATAATGACAGTTTGACTGCGCGCCAATATGTCACCTTGATATTCGATCACATGAACATATCATAAAGAAGTTTCATTGCCATGATTTACATGAAACGTGTAATCTCTTCAGCTAATGATGGCATCTCGATCGGAAATCCTGATTGACACCCCCGCGAATTCTGTGAACTTGGAGCCAAAACCCGCGAGTGGTATATACTACAACGTCAAGTATACAAAGCACTCTTAACCAAAACACTTCACAATACCTGCATTGAGGCCACGCTGGTACCACACGCCGAGGCACAGCCCCATTGCCTAATAGCGACGTTAACGCCGTCTGCGTCCGGATCCTCGTAGGGGTCATCGCATTATATCCTTTTTTGGTGATGTATCAAAAGAATATCACCATTGTTCCTAATGTCCATTTCACCACTTCATTCAATTTTTCATTTTTAAAGTTTAGGTCTTTAGTCATCGTTGATTTTCCTCATGTTATATGCCATGTGGAGCACTGACACCCATTGCCCAAGTCTATTGTGGGGCTTAACACCAAGAACTGGCAATTCAATCAAGCAAGATATTTATTAATCTGTATTTGACATTTCCGGACTCATCCCGATTGAAATACAATGTGATGTTACGCACCACACAGGTATGGTTCTACTACTTACCTCAACCTGTTACATAAAGTGCTCTCAGGTCTGTATTAAAAACTGATCTTTAATCGAACAATCGTCCTCCAACAATCCACCACAATGAGCAATGAAACAGCAAGCATTGCGCCTGCGGAGTAGGTACTCAAATCTTCTTTTTTCTACCCGTTGAACTAGAACATTCCGCAGGACAGTCCAGACACTCTACCAGGCGTAGGTCCCCAACCGTTTTTTGTATTGTATAGCAGTAACAATAATCAACAGTATAACCCAGACCTATATAGTCATCTCTTGCTCGGGTATGTATAATCAAATTCTATAATATCGATATCTGAAATCCACTTTCCTTGACATGTAGCACTTTTATTCCATGTGTCTCTCCTTCATTTCGATGACGAAATTCGATATATATGGAGGTCAAAATTCACACTAGTATCCTTTCTTTACTTAATTTCCAAATACGGCACTTTTCTCTCTCTGGCCAGTGATGCGACCTTAAACTTTTGGTCAAGTAATGCTGTAAGCAAGTCCAAACAATTCTTTCTTTCTTTTTTATCATTATATTTATTTTCTAAAATGATGTTTCACAGTCTCTACGGTATGCTTTACCTAATTGACTGTTAAACTTAAAAAGATGACAAATTCGCAAACCAGTGTATGCAACGACCTGGGTTATTTGCAACAGGTTATGGGACTTCTTCCGATAATTGGAGAACTAGGTATATCATTTTATGAAATCGAGTGCTGCTCATTTTCTCAAGACAATATTAGGAGTGGTAATAGTTCGAGCTTATGCTTTATGCCAAGCACATCGACGGCCAATAGCAATAGTACTTTTTGCGACATTTTTCGCTGTCTGGGTTTTAGATATCTATGGTTTGAACTGTAATCAGTATCATTTGAATGAAACACTCTAATCATGGTGGTCTAGCCTTCACATTTCCCTCATGCCAACCAGAACCGTAAGATTTCCTATTATCCGCTATCCATTTTTTTATTGACCTTAAATGTAGCTGTAAAAAAATGGTCTCGAATTTTTATTACACTTTCCCCAGCTCATTACTTCCCTAGCATATTTGGCTGTCATCTCTCTTATCCAGAATATCGCAGTACTTTTTTTAGATGTTTCAGTCCTCCTTGTAGTCATTCGCCAGTATTGGAGCTTATGGAGAGAAAGACGAATATTACGGGTACGGACTAATGCAGACTTCGTGGCTCTGGTTCTCCAACAGGGTGGGTTCTCCCTTGTCAAACAATATGTGTTCTTACGAGAGTATTTTTTGTAGGGATATTAAAATTCTTGTACGTGAAACAACCACTGGTATCATTTTTTTTTACCGGCATAAACTTCTCTTTTAAAGCTTCATACTTTTCGTGTCAATCGCACAGGTCCCAATTATATATGTACGTCGTCACTACAAGTACTAGTGTGCTTGACTAATATCCATCAAATTTGAATCTCTCCAGCTTTATCCTGTAAAAATATTTTACTTTCTGTCCCCAAGTTCTTACTTAAACTTTGGTCATAGAATGCCGGATATGGTTATAGCATTGTTCAGAATGCGTATGATCCTATCACACACTGTTTCTCTTTGGTCTTCAAGTGACATTTCCTTTTTTCTCCAGGCTCATAGCGATATGCGTTTGCGAATTCACTTTGGATCTTCGTCGACGAAATGAAAAATCATCTAACCAATCAACATTGGATTTATCGAGACTATCGTTTCAGGACAATCCGGCGCAAAAGACACAATCTTTTCTTGAACGGTTCAATGAAAACATCGTTTTGGAGATGGGGGAAAGAAACGATTTCGTGGCTGTTGACGGTCCGAGCCCGGAGCTTGAAGAGGGGGATCGGGAAACTCCTTGAGTTGATTACTTTGGTAAGCATAAGCATCAACTTTACCATCTGACTTTCGACAGTTTTGAGACTTGTTTATTCATGTTCACATAGTTCGCAAATCCCAAAATTCTAATGTGCTTGATCACCCTGGTTTCTCGTAATTTATTGCGCATGCCGAGGGACTACTCGCCTCTTGCAAAAAATACAAAAAGAACACGGTAAATTCGTGCAGGAGTAGTCTAAAACAAAAACATGTCACTTTTTATCTTCCCTTTGATTGATTAATTATTCTTTAGCCGAACTCAAAGGGCAGACCTTTTGAGTACGTATACCGTACCAGTACATCCACAGTTGATGCCCTTTAAACGTAAAGTAAATTGCCGAGTAAAGTGTTATTTTGTTATTGTTAGAAGAATAAAAATTCAAAGGCTCCGACAGCGGCGCTCATAGATTTATAGTTTAGGAAACGCAGCTTATGCTTATGTCCCTAAAGAGAAGCTGAAATCCATTCTACCATAGTTGGGCTATAAAAACAATCACAAAAGAGACGAATAAAACCTTTTGTACAAATTCGTGTTGAAGGAAGTGCAATTGTTCATCAATGACGTAAAGATCACAATGGTGCATTCATGACTGAAGAAGAAATCGGCTGGTATAGAATTTCCCCAACGAATCGGGAGGTGCTGCTTGCACTTATGGTTATCTGGTTTCAGATTAAACTCCTTTTAGCGTTTTGTTAAAGTGCATGGTGAATTGAGGAGTGCTTCCCTATTTTTGTGTAGGCTCGACAATCCCGAAAAATAATTACCTTACCTTCAAAAAAAAAAAACCAGCCGTAGTACCAATATACGCTTCTCTCCCCCCAATTTGCAATTTGCAAACAGATCTACATGATAATTAATGATGGGTGGCATGAACGATCATGATCTCTTGACCTCAAACGGCGCCCGCTTTTCAAGTCGGAAATAAATCAATCCCGATCAAAGGAAAGGAAGGACTCGTTCATGTCCTGTCATCAATTCGTGGATTCATATGTCGGGCCTACTGTACTTCCTCGGGCCTATATAGTACATAAGTACTTAACTTTTTTGCGTTCCTAATTGTCCCGCGCAGATTCCATTAAATAAACAATCCAATGTCTTTTTCACAGGAGTTTGTTGATCTCTTATGATTTGAAGGAACGATGGTTCTTTGGCTTCCTCGCAAAAACCTTGCGACAAATAAATATATATATATAAGATACAAGTAACAAAATGAAAAAAAGAGTAGAGTATGAATTATATTTTATTATAGAAGTTACCCCAAGTTCTTATATCGCAATCCGGATTCTTTCCCGAAACGACCTCAGCCCTCGAAAATTCGCCTTCGTGGTCATTTTTCCGGGTTATTCGGGAAAAATTGGGCATATCATCATCCTTTGCATAAATAACATATTCCAAATGGCCCCATAAGTAAAAGTTACTACGGTTGATATCATTCGTTCGTACCCCAGATAGATGCGTTAATTTTGGAAACCATTGGAGAACAGATAGTGTTGAATTGCGCCGTGTTAAAGGGTCTTTACCCATCGGAATGTGGATCTTTTGTAAATCAGTAGCGTGTACGGCGAGAATCTCCAATACCCGGTCGAGATTATAGTGATAGACCCCCCGCTGGTCTAATGTAAAACAAAGAGTTTGAAGGGATGTTAATTCCTTATAGATATCCATATTTTCTGGGAGTCGTAATGAATCAGCGTCGTCATACATCATTAAATGGCGTAATCTTTTAGCTGAAGCGGGAGAGAGAACCAGGCTCGAGGGTTCTCCAAGTAACCCATCATAAGCAAGCGATTCTAGTTTGGGCAAACATTCCAAAGTGATGTAGAAAGACGTGCCAGGAGAGTAGACAAAATAGGGAAGTGATAGTGTGGTCAATTTGGGGTGTCGTTTGAAAAATTCTGTAAACTTTGACGGGGGTGGTGAGACGCCGGTCGCTGGAAAGATGTTACTATCGCCAATTATGAGATTTTCGAGATATGGCCAAGTATAGTCGAGTATGTTTATGCTGGGAGAGGTAAGTTGAATAGTAAGATTGAGGTGAGTGAGTTTTGGGGTGTCCGAGAGCATATCGCCCAACCAGGTTGCTTGACTTGACGGAACGTAATTTCGATTCCAGGTCCAGCATGTCTCAATCTGGATAGAAAGTTTTTGTAATGCAGTACGGTCAAGCTTCGTCCATATCTAAAAAAGGGCATCTTGATTTAGATGGTAAACGAGTCCTCATCAACATCAACTCACCTGTAGATCCTCAAGTTTCATCACCGCCACCAAGGGTGCAGGATTCCCATACCAATTTGATTCGGGAATATCCCAAAAAATAGCGAATTCTTCCAATCTACAACCCGAATCCCCCAGCGCATCCAAAAAATTCCGAAATATTTCAAAAAAAGTACCCCTCCACGAAAATTTAACGCGACTTAGATTGACCATGTTACGTATGATTGTGGATAAATCAGATACGACCGGCACGTATGTTGGATGATTAAGTTTTTGAAAGGATCCACGGGTTCGCTGGGCATGAACACCATAATCCATCAATTCGAATTCATGTATTCCTCTGCATAAATATAGGTTTTTGAGAAGATGCTTCCGGAGACTAGGGTTTTCTACAAGACCAGATATTCGGAAATATTTGAGTTTATCCGGAATGATTAATCGACAAGCTAAAGCAAAAGATAGTAGATCATTGCAGTTATTGATTGCGCCGATTATCAAGAAAAGGATCTCCAAAGGAAGTGGAGTTATAAACTGGGTTGACATGGAAGTGTAAAATAACACGCAACCCGGTGGTGTCACAATCCTAGCATAACACAGCCCAAATCAATTCAACGGCCAATGGCATCTCAGAACGAACCTTGAGAAAAAGGGATGATTTCGTGACTGTTGACGGTCCGAGCCAGGAACTTGAAGAGGGGGATCAGGAAGCTCCTTGAGTTGATTACTTTGGTAAACATCAAGTTTAGCATCCAACTTTCGATAGTTTTAGATTTATTTATTCATGTTCACATAGTTCGCAAATTCCGAAATGCTAAAATGTTGCTTGATCACCCCGATTTCTCGTAATTTATTGCGCATGTGTCGCAAAAATCCAGGTGGGTTTATTTAGATTTATCAGCTGATCCAGGGCTTTGATTGGGTCTGATCTATATTTATCAACTGATGCTCAACCAATGATCAACCAATAACCATCGGCTGATAAATATAAATTAGGCCCAATCAGAGCTTTGGTTTTAAATAAACCTGTCCGGATTTTTGCGACATGAAGGACTACTCACCTTTTGCAAGGAAGTATATAAAGAAAAGGGTAAATTCGTGCAGGAGTAGTCGAAAACAAACATGTCACTTTTTTTCCTTCTCCTTGATTGATTGATTATTCTTCGGCAGAACTCTAAAGACAGACCTTTTGAGTAATATTGTACCAGTATCACCACAGTTGATGCCTTATAAATGTAAAGTAAATAATGCACCAAGTAAAGTGTTATGTTGTTTTTCTTTGGCCAAACTCAAGGGGCAGACCTTTTGAGTACCATACCAGTACATCCACAGTTGATGCCCTTTGAATGTAAAATGTAAAGTAAATTGCCAAGTGTTATTTTGTCATTGTTAGAAGGATAGAAATTCAAAGGCTCTGATGCCCATAAATTTACCATAATAGTCAGAAAGGCTGTAAAAACAATTGCAAAAGAGATGAAAAAACTTTTTGTATGGATTCATGGGGTGCAATTGTTGGTCAGTGGTGTAGTAAGGGTCTCAGCAGTACATTCATGGCTGGGGGTAGTGGTGGGGAGGAGTGGGGGGCTGATAGAGAATTTCTTTCTGGTGCTTAACAGATTTGGATCAAGTTGGAATACATGGCTAATCGAAGATACTAGTAATTGGACCTGACAGTAGTTGGAGGGATGATTGTAATTGACAATATATCTGAAGTATTGAAGGTTTTAAAATACTTCCACATCAAAACTTATTTAATAGAAACTAGATAGACAACTTACTAACTTTAACCATACTAACTTATCTATAATATTAAGGTTTAAGAAATTTATTACAACTAGTCTGGATTATTCCAATTCTCATAACTTGAAAATTTCACTGTTTTTAAATGTTTAGTTAATTTCATATCAAATGTCAAAAGTAATTATTTATCTATGAGCCTGTAGAATAGACTATAATTTGTCTGAGAGAGTCTGATCATTAAATATAGAGTAAACAATCTGTTAATGTCACCTGCATTAATCTTCACGTAAATTCTGAGACTGCATACACTTTAGATAAGATATTACCCACACTAATTCCTATGTAAGTTCTGAGATCACATATACTTTAGGTATGATATCACCCGCACTCATCTTATCTGTAAGTTCCAAGATCACATACACTTTGGATATGATATCACCCGCACTTACCTTATCTATAACTTCTGAGGTTACGTACACTTTAAATATGGTAGTACCCACACTCACCTTATCTATAACTTCCAAGATCACATATACTTTAGATATGGTAGTATCCACATCAACCTCTATGTAAGTTCCGAGGTTACGTACACTCTAAATGTGGTAGTACCCACACTCACCTTATCTGTATGTTTTGAGATAGCTTAAACATTGAAGCATGTATCCTTTTCTGATGTAACCAAGTGTGATGAAATCTCTAGTTTTGTTATAATTTACCTTATCAAATAAATCTAATTTAATTTTTTAAAACCTAAATCTAAGCTTTGGATTTGAAATGTATTTTAAAATTAAACTCTATATTCTAACATTGATGGAACATTCCAAATTAGAAGTCTTGGTTGGAATTTGGTAGTAATTCCAAACTGAGAAATTCCCACAATGGTAACATAATCCCTGATAAGGTTTTATTGAGAAATACAGTCAACTAAATAGTTTACTTTATATGTCTTTTTATATTTGTTTAATAATCACTGAAATTCTGAAATGGGTACATGGCTAGATAGTTACACAGCTATTAGTATTAGATAACAATAACCATTTGAGAAATGTGATAGGAGATTTACCGATATCTTATAAACAATCTATATTTGCAAAGTTACAATCATCCCTCTAGGCACAATACTATGTTGTTTATATATAGCTGAATTAAGCCTTTGAGTTTGAATATTTGCATATACATCATATGTACCTGGTGCCTATATTACTCAAATGCTTGTTATTGGGAACAGAGATCACGAGAAACTCATTGTGATAACAGGAACTATAAGGGTTCCTCTCGTTATACTCATGAATCAACTTTGACTACAGCATCAATGTTGAATACAAGTAACAATTGTTGGAGAACAAACAACTACTCTTCCAACAGGTTCCCTCAACCCAGTAACACTCGTCAGAATTCAACAAACAACAATTGGCCCTCCAGTTCGAATTCTTCCAACCAAGGGAGGGGCCAATCAACAACAAGTTCTGTCAGTGCTACAGAACGACAATGTTGATTGGAGAACAACCTTTGCTTCAATTGTGGAGCAAGAGGTCATGTAAGCTGTGATTGTCCAAAATCACGCAATAATCAGTCTGGATTGAACAGAAACAATCAAAGTCGTGGTCGTGTTGCAAGATCAAACAACAACAACCGATCTGACAACAACCCTCAGACTTTGACATCTATAGACCCGACTGCATCGAAACCAAACTCAAATGAGCAGAAGAAGACTGCTATTGACTCGGTTTCTAACAATAAGTCCAGTTCAAAAAACTAGAGGACTCTTGTCAAGAAGATCCCATGCAATTGCCAAGAGTCATCACTGGACATAGAATTATTTTGAAATCCTCTCATTCTCTCGCTTCTGATTCTTTTTATGTAAAATTGTCTTGTGATTCTTTTTCTTATGTTTTAAACGCACTAGTGGATTCTGGCTCATCTCATTGCTTTATAAATAGGTCTCTAGTAGATAGATTGTCTTTACCTACTTTGATTGACCCAATACCTTTGTATTTGATTGATGGTACTTCAAATAACTTTTTATCAAAAATGACATCTTTAGTAGTTAAATTCCCAAGTAGTGATAGTTTATTACTCACGTTTTTTGTTACAGAACTCGAACCAACTTGTGATGTTGTATTAGGACACAATTGGCTCACCTGCTACAATCTGTTGATTGACTGGGTACTGGGCCAAATCTCATTCAAAACACCGATACAAGAAGGATCGAATGGTGCAACAGTTGATGCACTACGCACAACTGCATTTTCGACTCATCAGATATCGACATCGACTGAGGAGATAGCTACTCCACTCAATCGACCCTCGATATCACTCGTTTCAGCTGAGGCATTTGCCAGAGCTGCACAAATGGAAGGATCCCAAGTATTCCAACTTGCTATTTCCGACTTGATAGCACATGGACATGCTACTTCAGACTCAAAACCGAAGAATGACTTGGATCTCATTCCACAAGAATACCACGAATTCACTGATGTGTTCAGTGACTCTCAAGCAGATGTCTTAGCTCCACATCATTCATACGACCTCAAGATAGAACTCAAGGATGGAGCTACTCCACCGATAGGTCCCATTTATTCTTTATCAACTAACAAACTTCAAGCACTTTGAGAATTTATCGAAGAAAACCTAACAATTGGTTTTATTTGACAATCAGTATCATCTCATGGTGCCCCAGTTCTCTTCGTAAAGAAAAAGGATGGTTCACTCTGATTATGCGTTGACTTTCGAAGACTCAACAAAATCACCAAGAGGGACAAGTATCCATTACCATTAATCGCAGATCTCTTGGACGCTCCTTGAAAGGCATGCATATATACCAAAATCAACTTGAAGCACACATTCCACCTAGTCAGAATTGCTGAAGGTGACAAATGGAAAACTGCATTCCAAACTCAATATGAATTGTTCAAATGGTTAGTCATGCCTTTTGGACTAACAAATACTCCTGCAGCCTTTCAACGCTTCATGAACGACATTTTCAGTGACTTACTCGACAGTTCAGTTGTAGCATATATCAATGATATACTCATGTATTCCGATGACATCGACTCTCATAAAGAACAAGTCAAGGAAGTTCTTCGACATCTCAGAAAACACAAATTATTCACTTCTGCAAAGAAATGTGAATTTCATCAAGATAAAGTAGAATTCCTTGGTTTTATTATTGATTCTAATAGTCTTTCTATGAACTCCGACAAAGTTCAAATTATTACAGACTGGCCAACTCCGAGAAAAGTCAAAGACATCTAATCGTTTTTGGGCTTTGCTAACTTTTATCGAAGATTTATTGATGAGTATTCATGTATTACTGTCCCACTCACCTGACTTACCAGAAAAGGTACTCCATGGGTCTGGACTGATGACTGTCAAAGGTCATTTGACACTTTGAAGAAAGCTTTCACAACTGCACCGATTTTATCTCATTGGGTTCCAGAAAATCCAATCATAGTCGAGACAGACATGTCTGACTATGCATTTGCTGCCATTTTATCACAAATCAACTCGAATGGCAAACTCCATCCCATTGCATTTCATTCTTGAACCTTTACTGGTCCTGAACTCAATTATGACATTCACGACAAGGAATTGCTTGCAATTTTTGAAGCATTCCAACAATGGAGGCATTACTTGGAAGGATTGACACATCCGGTAGATGTGTTCACAGATCACAAAAATCTTACTTATTTTTCAACTACTAAACTTTTGACACATCAACAGGCTCAATGGTCCGAATTTTTATCTCAATTCAATGTGATCATACGTTTTAGACCTGGTCGTTTAGGCACCAAACCAGACTCTTTGACTAGACAATGGGACATCTATCTTAAAGAGGGGGTGAACTACTACATGTCTGTTAATCCACAGAATTTCAAACCAATATTCTTGAACGAACAGCTCCAAACGTCATTGAATGCAACAATAATGTCTCTGACTGTTCTTTGTGGTGCAATCCTTATGGATATTCACAAATTGCATGCTGACATTCTTTTATCATTACTCTTCGACAATACTGCAAAACCATATTTAACTGACAGATCCAATCCAAGATGGACCCTCAATGATAGAGGTTTCCTTAGATTAGATGGTCGAATCTATGTCCCAGATCACAGTGACCTCAGACTTCATATTATTCAATATAGTCACAATCACCCTTTATCAGGACACTTTGGTCAAGCAAAGACTTTGTCTTTAGTTAAATGAAATTATATCTGGCTGAGAGTACGATCCATGGTAAAAGACTTTTGCAAGTCTTGTACTCAATGTATGCAGTCAAAATCCCAACGACACAAGCCATATGGGTTTTTACAACAACTCCCAATTCCTATTCGTCCATGGGACTCAATATCAATGGATTTTATCGAACATCTTCCACCATCAAATGGTTTCACATCAATCCTCGTTATTGTCAAATGACTTACAAAATCCACACTCTTTATTCCCACTCATGATATGATCAATTCACAAGATCTCACCCAACTATTCGTTATTAACATATTTTCAAAACATGGTGTTCCTTCTCACGTCACTTCAGATCGTGGTACAGAATTTGTCTCACATTTCTTCAGATCTCTTGGTAAAGCTCTCGATATCAACTTACACTTCACATCTGGATATCATCCTGAAGGCAATGGTCAAACCAAACAAACAAATCAAACTTTGGAACAATATCTTCGTATCTTTTGCAATTATCAGCAAGATGATTGGTCCAGCCAAATTTGCATTCAACAACGTAGAATCAGCAACAACCAGCATATCACCCTTCTTCACTAACAAAGGATACCATCCAAGTTTAACTATTCATCCAGAGTATCAGTTAACATCATCGAAAGCTTATGAATTTTTTGCCCATCTAGATTTGATTCACGAAGAGCTCAAGAATCAGATCAAACTGGCACAATGATGATATCAAGTACCAGCTGATTGAGAACACCATAACACTCCGGAACTACTGATAGGAACGAAAGCATATGTCAAAGGAGAATTCTTCTCAACGACTCGACCTTCAAAGAAGCTTTCAGACAAGTATCTAGGTCCTTTTGACATTATTGCTATTCCTAACAAAGTTACACGAACACTTCGATTACAACTATCGAACCATTCATCTGGTTTTCCATGTTTCTATGCTCGAACCAGCTACTGATAATACCATTCCTGGCAGATGTCAAGATCCTCCTCCTACAATTGAGATTGAGGGAGAAGTCAAATATGAAATTGAATCAATACTTGATTCCAAGATCAATAGATGTCGCACAGTACCTTTGTTGTACTTGGTTAAGTGGCTCGGCTATGATGGCACTGACGATGAATCGTCTTAGTTAACAGCTACAGAGCTAGAACATGCTAAAGAACTCATTCAGGACTTCCACAAGGTGTATCCAAACAAACCTGGTCCTGACTGGCAACACTTGTCCCAATATTGACTGATCGGACTGATCTTTATTCATTCTTTGAATTATCTTTCTTAATGACCTTTGTTATAACTTACGATTCGGCTCTTACTTTTATTATTATCCCTCTTTCCGAAGTTCTTTTTAATGAAACAAGAACAATGTTATTATTACATTATTATTTAAACAAACTTTACAAAAATTCCAACTACAAATTTCTATCTAATTCGTTTAGATCACTTGGCAAGTGATCACCTTTTTCCTCCTTATTTTCTTCCTCTACCACTTCTTTTTCTTTACCCTTGCCTTTAATGGTGTCTTCCTCCTCACTTTCCAGTATCTCCTGATCCTCCACATCAACCAGATCCACCAAGTTCGCCTTGAACACCAATTCAGCAGAAAATAACTTCCATGTGAGGTTTGTGTCTGGAATCAGTCCCAACAGCGTAATTTTGTTGTGGATGCGACAATAGTCGGCAACCACACAAAGATCTGTCGACATAAGGTCCACTTTGGCCAACAACTGGTTTTGAGTATCTTGTTGACCATGTGTGATCTCGATCAGGACATTGAGTTTATCCTCCAACAGTGAGATGATGGGATCAAGGTTGGGAACAGCAACAGAAGAACCAGCGATGACCTTTTTTGTCTTCTTTGACATGATTGCCCTTTCCTTCCTCTCCAATAACACCCTCATCTCTGGAACCAACAAACACACAGTCCTAGAATGTTGGCACTCATAGCAGCAGACATTCTGCAGGTCTTGATGGTGGCAGACCTTGCCCTTGTTGGTGCAACTAACGCACCCATCCTCGATTACATCACCCATGCCAAATACAGGTCCTTTGGCAACAGGTGGAACAAATTTTGCCTTCTTCAGAGGCATGATCTTGACATCCTCTTCCAGTTCATCCTCTTCGACAAGATTGATGGTTCTCTTGCAAGAACTAGAAGGTTTGGGGGTGGGAGCAGTGGTTTTCTGGGGAGAAGCGGGGATATGCGACAAGGCAGGTGTTCTGCACATAACAATGGCCCTGGTGGTGATGGTGGCAGTCTTTTTCAAGACTGGCTTTGGTTTTGGCTTTGGTTTTAACATGGAAGCCGAAGGAATAGGGATAGGGGTAGGAGATGGAGGTGCTGTCGTATACTAAACTAAATTGAGTTGTAGTCCAGTATTTACAATAAGATATTTAATTATAGAGTTCTTGGTTCCAAAATAAGTTGAGCTTTGCCACAGAAAATTCTTGTTGAATAGGTTTAATGTGGTGAAGGGGAAAGTTTGTGGAAATGAAGGGTGATAAGATTGAACACGAAGAGGGTGATGAAACACCAAGCTGAAAATGTTGGGTGTAACTTGACAAGCAGTCAGGGTTTCGTGCACTTGCTTAGTGCATCTGTTGACAAGAAGATGTTGTAAGAGATGTCTTAGGACGAGACAACGTAGGGGTAAATCAGGGGTAAATTAGGAGGTTTATGCTACAACTGATTGCAGTGAATGAAGAGGCTTTGATGTCAAAATTGTCAAAGGACTTGATAGAATTGAGGAAGAAAGAAACTGGCAACATTAAACCAATTAACACTGTAGAAGAAAGACCAACTGCAAGCACTTTGCTATACAGTGGAAAAAGACTTTAGATGTGAGGACTTGACTTGAACTCTTCAGAGCATCAAACTCTTTAGAGCCACTTAACTTGGGGGCTTAAACTTAAAGACGTAACTTGTTTTTTATTCCTTGCCATGGGGGGTTTATATACATGAAAGATTAGTCATACATTGTCCATCAAAGGGATGAGGAACATGACGGAACATGGCGGAATGTTATAGAATGTGAGAGAAACAGATAGAAAGTGTGAGAAATATAGTGAAGGGAATGGTGATATAAAAGGAAATAATGTCCATAAGGGGAAATAAAATAAATATAATTACTACCGAAGCTTCCAGAGCTTTCTATGGTGTTCTGCTTCCATGTGGACACTTCCATCTCCAGAATCTTCTATTCCACAAACTTCTGATGCACTCCTTTTCTTCCAGGCTTTTCTCTTCTGTGGGAGACATTCTGAGTTGCCTTTTGGGGAGTCAGATGGTTCCTTCAGATGTGTGGGAGAGGGTGGAGGATCATGGGGAGGGGAATTGGGAAGTTCAGGAACATACAGCCATTCAGGTCGGATATCAAATAGAGCATGGCTGTAGATTGTTCCTATCTTTGCTGAAGTGATGATACGTACTACTGGCCCTATATCAGGTGTGTGGTAACCAGACTGTCTGACAGAAAAGAAATTGTTGATCTTGTATGTGTAAGGGTGATGGGGAATCTTGATTTCTTGTCTATATTCAAGTGGGAACTTTGCTTCGAACTGTGGCATGTTCACAAGGTGAAGGACATGTGGGGCAGGGTATTCGAGCCATAAGGTTTTCTTATCAATTGGCGGGGCTTTTGTGGAGCTATAATAAACCTTGAGTAGCATAGTATCATCTGTAAGATAGGGAGTGTCAGAGGAAGGGAGGTCAATGTCCTCAGGAAGGGGACTGTCGGTAGTAGTTTCATCGTCATCATCGTCATAAATATTGTACTTTTCATCATCAGATAGAATTGGGGAGTTAGATGAATTCTTGAGCTGAGGAGTATCTTTACAGTGCATGATAGGGATTGATGCGGTGTGTTGTAGGATTTTGATTCTCCGACACTAATCCCATACATACCCTTTATAGATATCTTCTAGGGTCCAGAATGTGGAAGACGGGATGTCAAATATCATGTGAATGTCTTCTAATCCACTATGTTGATAACCTATAACTCATATGACTCCTATTGGCACATATGGGCAGCTGATGGGGAGAGTGTGAGTTCTATCAACCTGAAAAGTGCCTCGAAATCCTTTAAGCTGGAATCGTTTTCCTTGTTGTAATCTGGCTGGGACTTCGATGTCAGAAAGAGTAACTGAATATTTCTGAGCAAAAGGGGAGGTAGGCCATAATGTAGTTTCATCAATTGGTAGTCTAGCTCCTTGATTGAGGTACAATTGTAACTCGGTTCTGAAGGGATGAAATGTGGGAAAAGATGAGGAGGGGATTATTGGGATAAGGGAAAAGGGGGTGGGAATCGGATAAGTTAACTCATAATCTTCTTCTATCACCCAATATTCTTCATCATAGAAAGGGGTGGGTTTGTCGTCTGTGGCATGTGGAGACATTGAATGGATGGGAGAGTGAACAGGTAGATAATACATCCAATATCTGACATTATATGTTGCCAGATGGAGTATGGAATTATTCAGGACACATTGATATTTCCATGTCAGATGACAATGTGCTTTCAGATGAAGTTGATGGAGTGTGAGATAAGAAGTTGAGATAAAGTGGTTCCGATAGGTGGGGGGTCAGCTGGGTGCATTCGTTGGTTTCGACACCATGAGGGTAAAGAAGTTGAAGGAGGTAATAGGGATGAATGTATTGGCATGGGACGTCAAAGAGATAATGGTGAAAGTAGTATTGGCTATTTGATGTAACCCATACTCACACTACCATCTCTTGTTGTGTTCCTCAATATACTGATATGAATTGTTGAACCTCATGTGCTTCTTGAAATCCTGTGAACCATAATCGTTGTCCTAGGTAGAATGGTTCTTCTGGTAGTAATTGAATAGTGGCTACGGGAAAAACCTGTCCAGTGTCAGGGTTCATTTCCGCTTTTTCCTTATTTCCTTATTCTACCCCCTATATGCCCCTATTCCTTTGCTTCCATTCCTTTAATTCTTATTATCCCATGCTCGCTACCACTGACTATCCATTCTTTTCATATTTAATTTCATAGTCGATGTTTCCTATTCTTATATTTCCCTTCCTTCCTATTTATTCTATTGTCGATAGGATCGACTGTGTTGATCCGCCTCGACACCGGCGCTAAGCCTCCGGCTTAGCTCAGTCTTTATCCCCATGGGATATTGGTGATAACAATGATGCATATATAGTCATGTAACCACCTGGCAGAAGTCCCCTAAGCTTGATCTCTTAGGTTATCTTCCTGCTAGGTGAGTGTTGTATTGTAGTTCATGTCAATATATACTTAGGTTATCTTCCTGCTAGTATCTACATTGCACAGTCGCCCTAACATCCAGGATAATCGGGCCAGTTGAGTGTGTAGTCAAATGGTAGACTTTGATCAGAACTATAATATGATCGTACTTCAGTTAGGAAGTAGATTGGATCAGGATTGTTGAATTGTTGGGACATAAGAGAGTTGGACGTAGGTGATGAGGTGATAGTGTGGTAGGGGATATTCAAAGTCCGACAGCATGGTGTTAGCTTTTAGTATGAAAATAGCGCAATAAAAAATTAAAAATTTTCAAAGGCGTTATAACGATCATTTGTATGTAACACGAAACCACTCATTATCGAATATATCAAATGTTCCCTGTACTCGCCTTCACTTATCATATTACATTACTATGCCTCGACACCCTCGATCCACCTCAACACCTTCAATTCACCAACTTGACACTGATTCAATTGCCTTGGACTCCTCAGTATTTCTCACAGGAAATACTTTCACTCCGGTGTCGTATACTAAACTAGGATCCTGTTCAGTATATACAATCAATATTTGATTATAGAGGCCTTGGTTCTAAATAAGTTGAGCTTTGCCACAGAAATACAGAGAAGGGGTGGAAGATGTTAGAGGGGAGATTTAGTATGTTTTAATCGTAATAGATGTAAGGGGGTAGAAAGAGAATAGTTCAGACATTAGAAACAACTTGACGTTAGAAACCGTTAGGAACAGACCAACTATCAGCACTTCACTAATAGTGGAAATGATTTAGACATTAGAAACCACTTTAGAGACTTAAGCTTATCCTGCACTTTAGAGGGATTGGTAAAACTTGTTGTTATTTTAACTACTACGAGAGTTTTTATACAAAGTTTAGTAATTATTATTTATTTAAATGAGGAAAATATTTTTAGAGGTTGTCAAATTTTTACGAAAGGAGAAATATGGTGAAAGGGGTGAAAGGTGAAAGGGGTGAAAACAGGTAACTGTTGTACAATAGAGAGAGGCAAGTGGAAGGACTCATAGATGGAGGACAAAAGAATGTTCAATTAAGGAAATACCCTCACGATGTTACCACTCAACTACCAAGTGATTCTGGAACTTTCTCAGCCCTTCTTCTAGATGCTTTTCTTCAGCCAGACTCTGATTCTTTCCCTTGAGCACTCCGATGGCATAGGATCTGATTTTTCGGAGTACCTTGTTTATTGGTGGCGTGGGTAGTGGGGTTGGCACAGGGAAGGAAGAGTAGAAATGGTCTTCTGGATATAGACAGGGTGGCATGAAGAAAACTTCTTCAAAGGGGATGAAGACATAATGAGAATGATAGGGAAGGGAGGAGTATGGTAGTATGCATTCATAGGGCACATCAAACCCAATGTGCTCAAAGGCGATTCCTAGACTGGCGGTTGCAATGATTTGAATAATTTGGTAAGGAGGAGCGCAGCATGAAACAGTAAAGTAATGGTTAATGTGATATTGCCCCTCGAAACCTTTTATTGTGATGGCATCTCCATACTTAATGGTTTCAGGGAGACCAAGATCTGAAATCTTACTTCTAGTTGATATGTCCTTGGACATGAGCGGGTACTGAGGCCATAGGGTGTCAGGATCAATTGGGAGTTGACTACTTGAGCTTCGATATACACGAACTTCCGTTTCAAGGTCTTCAATAGGAGAAGGGAGAGGAGTAGTAGGGCGAGTAGTGGGAAATTGATCATCTGTTTCCGAATCAGACAGAGGTTGGTAGTGGAATTGGGAGGTATAGGAAGAAGAGGATCTGGAATTAGTTGAAATGTTTTGGGTGGTTACGTTAAAAGAGAACATTGTCTGAGTTTTGGGAGGTTGAGGTGAGATGGCAGTGTGAGGTTTTGATGGGTGATGTAGGTTTCTGGAGGTTGTTAAATATATAAGTCCCTTAGAGCTCCGACAGCCAGATTTGTTTTCAGGGGTAGTCTTCCATGTTGCTAAAGGTCCAAAATGCCATAGAGGGAACATTAAAGGCAACGTGAATGAATTGAGGTCCATATTTTTGGTGCGCAATCACCCTAGTGATTCCGACAGGGGTGTAAGGGCAACGTTTCTTTAGGCTGTAACTATTTCCGATAACGAAGGTTCCTTGAAATCCTCAGATTACAATAGGTCTGGTGTAGTGCAGGGTTTCTATTATCTCCAAGTCTTCTAGCTCCTTATGGTAAGCCTTCATGGGAGTCGGGGCTGGCCATGCGGTAGTGGGACTTATCCTAATATCAAGCTTTTCTCCGAGATCGATGTATAATCGGAGTTCCGTTTGGAATGGATGATAGCTGGGTTGAGTCGGATATAGGATGGGAGGGAAGTCAGAGTCTTTGGGAATGGGATAAGGGGAGTCATATTTTGTTTCGTCCTCTGATGAGTATGTAGGGGAGGGTGAAGGGAGAAGGTGGTCAGGGTGAAACTCTCGATCAATGATATCATCTCTATCGTAGGGGTCACATTCCCAGAACATGAGGGAAGAAGGAAAAGGGTAAAGGGGATGGAAGAATGAAAATCCAATTACATTTTTTATGTGTTTTTAGATTTTAGAAAATATGAGGAAAAATGGTGGAAATAATCGAAAATTTTTGGGAAGGTGTTACACCAGTAACCCCTTGGGTTACCTTCTCCATACATTCGCTTCACCGATTACTAATGATTGTAACGACACTCATGTATCATATGTTTTCCCTGAGTCTCACATGTATATAAACCCTCTTGTAAATACAATGTAGACTCAGTTTTGATATCAACCTTGGTCGATATCTAATAAACAAACTATTATCTATTCATCTTTGTCTCTCATTGATCTATCTCTGACTTCAGCTGTCGCCAACTTGACCTTGATGGTCCTGCTCATTGTCAACACTAAGTTATATCCCTTAATCTACTCCTACTATAGTCATTGACCTCGACTTCATCTGATTCTATCATTGGCTACTATAGTTGGCATTGTCACCATTAAATTGGGGACATACACCCGGGGTCTAGGAAGAGGGCACAGCATATAAGCTGAGGCCACATCCCCAACTCAGTCGAACCTCCAATCAATAATCTTGAAAGAGTTATCAATTGCAGGATTGACTACAAACCTAAGGTATCAGACCTTGACAGAAGGTGTCAAGGTGGATTGAGGGTGTCAATGATCGAAAAGAAGTTTGATGACCAAAGGTGAGTACAAGGATAATTTGATATATTCGATCTTGGAAGATTATGTGATAATTCCGTATAGTCATGTGTCAGTTCATGACAGTTAGCACCTGGGATCAGATGAATTTATGTTTATCACATTATAACACTTTCAACAAATTTTTTGATTATTTTTACCTTTTCTCATTTATTCCCTGAAAACTAAAATACTTGAAAATGCAATTAGATCCTCCTTCACTCATTCCTTCTGCCTTTCCCCTTTTTCCTTCCCCTCAGAGGGATGATTGTAACTCTGCAAATATAGATTGTTTATAAGATATCGGTAAATCTCCTATCACATTTCTCAAATGGTTATTGTTATCTAATACTAATAGCTGTGTAACTATCTAGCCATGTACCCATTTCAGAATTTCAGTGATTATTAAACAAATATAAAAAGACATATAAAGTAAACTATTTAGCTGACTGTATTTCTCAATAAAACCTTATCAGGGATTATGTTCTTTCAAGATTTAGAGGATTATGTTACCATCACAGGAATTTCTCAGTTTGGAATTACTACCAAATTCCAATCAAGACTTCTAATTTGGAATGTTCCATCAATGTTAGAATATAGAGTTTAATTTTAAAATACATTTCAAATCCAAAGCTTAGATTTAGGTTTTAAAAAATTAAATTAGATTTATTTGATAAGGTAAATTATAACAAAACTAGAGATTTCATCACACTTGGTTACATCAGAAAAGGATACATGCTTCAATGTTTAAGCTATCTCAAAACATACAGATAAGGTGAGTGTGGGTACTACCACATTTAGAGTGTACATAACCTTGGAATTTACATAGAGGTTGATGTGGATACTACCATATCTAAAGTATATGCAATCTCAGAACTTACAGATAAGGTGAGTGTGGGTAATATCATATCTAAAGTATATGTGATCTTGGAAGTTATAGATAAGGTGAGTGCGGGTACTACCATATTTAAAGTGTATGTAACCTCAGAAGTTATAGATAAGGTAAGTGTGAGTGATATCATATCCAAAGTATATGTGATCTTGGAACTTACAGATAAGATGAGTGCAGGTGATATCATACCTAAAGTATATGCGATCTTGGAACTTACAAATAGATACAGTGGCGTGCATTAAGTTTGCACCAGCATCAGAACCCACCATTCAACGAAGTAAATATTTTATAGTACAAGATTGAGAACCTCAATTATTTAGAAAATTTATAATTAACTAATAGAGATACTTAATTATATACACAAAAGTTTTGAGCCTGTGTTGACAGTCAGAGGTCACTCTACCATGTCAAAATGCTGCAACCATCGCATACATGCAGCCCTGGAAAGGTGACACATGATGATACTCTCACCTGTAAATGTCTCTATTTCATCAAAATCTGCTTTATTCATCCTCAGTTTTTTTGAACATCATCCAACCATCCTCTAAAATATTCTAAATCACAATGGTCACTTGTACACCCACCAAAAAAGCTTATATATTCCGGATGCGCCAACAAGGGCAGATATTCCTTGAAATTGGAAATACACTTGGTTTAAACAAATCTGTTGTCTCAAGAAACTTTAGAAAACTTGAAGAACAAGGCCCTAATCCTGATTTCTATTATAAGACACCCATACCTGGGCAGGCAATCACCTCTGGAAAATGTCGTGATGCAACAGATGTGCAGCGCCAGCTGTTTCCACATCTCCATCCTTCCACACTTTGTAGAATGTTTCTCAGGAAGGGACTGAATGGTCATATTTGATGGTCAAAGCCATGGCTGTCCAAGGCACATGTCTCTGCATGCAAACATTGGGCACAAGAATTCCGAAATCGACATGAATTTTTTTGGCAAAAGGTCTGGTATTCTGATGAGTCTAAGTACTGTATTTTTGGTTCAGATAGGAAGACTTACTGCAGAAGAAGAGTTGGTGAAGCACTCTGACCTCAAAACATCAAGAAAACTGTGAAGCATGGTGGAGGAAGTATAATGGTATGGGGATGCATCTCCTGGCATGGCCCTGGACGGCTTCACAGAGTCGAAGGATTGATGAATTTGAAGCAATATATTCAGATACTATCTGAATCCTTCTTGGGTTCTCTTGAGGATTGAAAAATTTGGTTGAAGAATGTCATTTTTCAACAAGATAACAATCCGAAGCACAAGTCCAGGCTGACAACAAGATGGCTTGAAGAAAATAAATTCACAGTTCTTCCTTGGCCGGCTTCATCACCAGATCAAAACATTATTGAACATGTTTGGGATCATATTGATCATCGTCTCCATGCCCGTAAGGTCCAGCCAAAGAATGCTGAAGAGCTATGGTTGATGCTGAAGGAGGAATGGGAGCAAATGGACCTGGCATACATTTGCAAGTTATACAACTCAATCCCATGTTGTATCAATGCTCTCTGGGCAGCTAAAGGTGTATATACTAAATATTAATTATATTTTAAAGTTTCAAAGAAATCCAACTCATTTTAAAACAATCCAGTACAAAAAGATTTTGTGTAAAATTACCCTAAAGATATACTTCAACCATTTATTACATGTATTCATAAATTTACATTCAATTGTCTCATAATTTGTATATATGTTAATTCTTTAATTATTCTACAATATACATTTTTTATATTATCAATTTCCTTCATATTTATTCTCCCAGAGGAATGCAAAGCAGCCACATACCCAAATTTAGCGCCAGTGCAAACCTAATGCACGCCACTGTACACATGGATGCTATCACATCTAAAGTGTATACAGTCTCAGAACTTACATAGGAATTAGTGTGGGTAATATTTTATCTAAAGTGTATGCAGTCTCAGAACTTATGTGAAGATTAATACAGGTGACATTAACAGATTGTTTACTCTATATTTATTGATTAGACTCTCTCAGACAAGTTATAGTCTATTTTACAGGCTCATAGATAAATAATTACTTTTGACATTTTATATGAAATTAACTAAACATTTAAACACAGTAAAATTTTTAAGTTATGAGAATTGGAATAATTTAGACTAGTTGTAATAAATTTCTTAAACCTTAATATTATAGATAAGTTAGTATGGTTAAAGTTAGTAAGTTGTCTATCTAGTTTCTATTAAATAAGTTTTGACATGGAAGGATTTTAAAACCTTCAATACTTCAGATATATTGTCAATTACGATCATCCCTCTTGGTCTGTTCCTAATGGTTTCTAAAGTAAAAGTCCAAGTCAGGTTGGTTTCTATTGTCAAAGTCAGTTTCTAACATCAAGTTGGTTTCTAACATCCTCCTCATCCTATTCTCTCTACCCTTTACATCTGTTATGATCAACCTCCAAATTTCCCCTTTAAACACTTTCCATTCCTTCCCTATATTTCTGTGGCAAAGCTCAACTTATTTAAAACCAAGGCCTCTTTAAACAAAATATCAATTGTATATACTGAACAGGTTTCTAGTGTAGTATATGACAATGGGGCCCATAACCTATTGCGGATAGGCTATGAGGGTTTTCAGATAAGGAGATGGAGCAAATAAACGAGAATCATGTATTACAAATTATTGGCTCAACTTTAAATACAAAAGGAAAATTATTACATCAAGACATATTTTAGAGAATGAAAATTTAGTATTTAAGACATTAAAGAAATAAAGAAATATGATTTGCTGCCATCGCGATCCGCGGATTCGTGCATTACCTAATGGCAGTCGTTATTTTCCAACAGATTATTTCTACACTTACCGTCTTGAAGAGATGTTTCATCTTAATAAATCTCAAGATAGCACAAAAATTCCGGTCCACGAGCATACCAAGGTCCAAGGATAACGAATGTTTCGTCCCATTCGGGATGCTATTGACAATTATTCTATCATTAGTAAGTCTTTTTCGCGGAATATTTTTGTAACAATCATGGAAGGTTGTGAGGATGCCGGTGAGCCGGTCACGCGACCAAGTTGCATTTTATCTTTCACTGTCATGTCAACTCAATGGATAGTTCGACTCCCTTCAGAGATCCTTCTCTTAACGATTGGCGCGATCAATGATCGCAACGATCTACTATCTTTTGCTCTCACTTGTCGATTTATATGTCAATTAATCATTCCTGATAAACTCGAATATTTCCGAATATCCAATCTCATGGAAAACACCGATGTCTGCAATCATCTTGTACAAAACTTACATTTATGTAGAGGAACACACGAATTCGAATTTACGGATGGTGTTCGTGTTACACGGGCCCGGCAACGACAGTTTGATGATTCAATATATGCGACAATTGTATCTGAATTTTTACCCAAAATCATATATAATATGATCAACTTAAGTCAGGTAAAAATTTCATGGAGGAATGGCAATTTTGAACCCTTTCGGACCCTTTTGGATGCGCTGGTCGGCTCAGGTTGTAGATTGGAGGAATTTCATATTACTTTGTGTGTTCCAAGTCTTGGAATGTCTATAGATTCTACGTTATTGGTGACGGTGACGAAACTTGAGGACTTGCAGGTGAGTTGATGTTAATCAGGAGTCTTTTACAATCTAAAGCAATATGTCTTTTTCAGATATGGAAGAAGCTTGACCGAACAGCATTACAAAAACTTTCTATCTGGATTGGAACATACTGGGATAGAATTAGCTTTCCATTAAGTAAAGCGAACTGGCTGAGCGATATGCTGACGGACACCTCAAAACTCACTCACCTCAATCTTACTATTCAACATACTGCGTTCGGCGTAAACCTACTTGATTATACTTGGCCTAATCTCGAAAATCTCATAATTGGCCGTGATAACATAATTCCAACGACCGCTTTACGACCCCGGTCAGATTTGATCAACTTTTTCAAACGACACCCCAAATTAACCACACTATCACTCCCTTGTGATATCCACCCTCTCACTAATTCCCCTTGGATCGTTGTGGAGTGTTTACCGAATCTAGAGTCGTTTGCTTATGAGGGGACGTTTGAATCGCGCTTGAGCGAGGTTCTCTCTCCCGCTTCAGCTAGAAGATTACGCCATCTCACGATCTGTCCCGATGTCCGTGAAATATCATTTCATTCGGCCGAGGTGACCCGCCCAAATGATTTGGATATCTATAAAGAGTTAACGTCTCTTCAAACCTTTTGTTTTACATTGGGAACACACACCTCTGATTACAGTAAGACCAACCCGGACAGGATACTGGAGGTTCTTGCCGTACACGCCACTGGTTTACACAAGATCCACCTTCCGATGACTGGAGATTTTTCACCCACATACTACGACACAACACTGTCTATTCTCCAACGCTTTCCAAAATTGACGCATCTATCCGGAGTATGGGCATCCGATATCAGCCGCCGTGACCTTTTATTACAGAAACTTTATCAATGTCGTCAGTTGGAATACGCTATCTATGGAGGGCGTGGTGGTGCGTCCCGTGTATTCCGATTAATCCGGGAATTTGAATCTGAAGACGAAGAAAAACATATGTTTGTTGAAGTTATTTCGAGAAAGAATCCAGATTGTGATATGAGAACTTGGGGTAAATTTTATAATAAATATAAAGTATAAGTTGCTTGTACATTTATTGCCATAAGCACATGATAAGTCAGAAATTGCGTTTCAAAATAGTCAGCTCAATAAGACTGTATATTAAATTTTATATGTACTGTACTTTCTCAGATCTTCTAGCGAAATCAAATTCAAGGTCGGCGTTTTTATGTTCCCGAACATTTCGTCAAACGACATGTCAGAAACTAATACGATTTAGAAAATAGCGCGAATATCTTGCAGATGACAGTTATCTAAATACAAACTCAGTCTACTTATGTAAATACGAACGCTCGGTTTTCTCCGAGCTCACAAAACACTGACAATGATGGATATTTATATATCATTCTTCCGAATTTCTTCGAGATAATATAGATGCGGATTATAACACTGTATGTAAGGATGAATGCTCGTATGATTGAAAGGTACTACATATACAGATTATGCTCACTGTGTTGAAAGAGATATTCGTATTTCGTGAGGCTCTAAGATGCCGTCGGTCACGCCACTGAGGTAAGGTGCCACCGTTTCTACTCTTTTACTTCGATGTCAACTCAATGGATAGCTCAATTTCCTCTAGAGATTCTTCTCTTAATAATTGGCGCAATCAATGATGGCAATGGTCTACTATATTTTGCTTTGACCTGTCGATTTGTATCTCAGTTTATCAGGAATGATTAATTAAAATATTTCCGAATCTCCAGTCTCATAGACAACACCGATCTCTGGAATCATCTCTTACAAAACTTACATTTATGCAGAGGAACACACGAATTCGAATTAACGGATGATATTTTTATCGGGCGAACCCTGCAATAACGGTCTAGTGATCCAGTATACGCGACAATTGTATCTTACTTTTTACCCGAAATTATACGCAATATGGTCAATTTAAGCCAGGTAAAATTCTCATGGAGAAATAACGATTCTGAAATCCTTCGGATTCTCTTGGATGCGCTGGTTGGTTGTAGATTGGAAGAATTTGATTTTACTTTGCATATTCCATATCTCGAAGCGTCTGTGGATTCTACGTTATTGATGACAGCGACGAAGCTTGAGGGCCTGCAGGTGAGCTGATGTTGATCAGGGAGTCTTTTACAATCCAACTCAAGATACTTTTCCTAGATATGGACAAAGCTTAACCGTACTGTATTACAAAAAACTTTCTATCCAGGTCAGGGCAAGTTGGAATAGAACCAGCTTTCCGTTGGGTCAAGCAAACTGGGTGGGCGATTTGCTTTCAAACACCCCAAAACTCACCCATCTCAGTTTCACTATCCCACATGCCACACTTAGTGTAAACCTACTCGACTATACTTGGCCGAATCTCGAAAATCTTTTCATCGACACTAGTAACATTTCTCCAACGACCGATGTCCCACCACCCCCGTCAAAGTTTACGGACTTTTTTAAACGACACCCCAAGTTGACCACATTATCACTTCACTGTAATGTTTATCCTCCTAGCACGTCCCCTCTTGTCACTGTGGAGTGTTTACCGAAATTAGAATCGTTTTCTTATGATGGACCGCTTGGAGTACCCTTGAGCCTGGTTCTCTCTCCTGCTTCAGCTAGAAGATTACGCCATTTAACGGTCCATGACAATGCTGTTCCATTAGAACCCCCAAATAATATGGATATTCATAAGGAATTAACGTCCCTTAAAACCCTTTGCTTTACGTTGGTCCCTTGGGCCGTTAATTATGATAACATTAACCAGACACTTGAGGTTCTCGCTGAACACGCTATTGGTTTACAAAAGATCCACATCCCGACAACTGAAAGTCTTTTCAAAAGATATCTCGAGACGCTTATTATTCTCCAACGCTTTCCAAAATTGACGCATCTATCTGGAATGTGGCCGCACGATATCAACCGTCATGACTTTTTCTTATGGCAACTTTACCAGTGCCCTCAGCTGGAATATGTTATTAATATAGGGCATGATAAAACGCCCTGTGTCTCCAGATTAATCCGGAAAATTAAACACAGCGACAAATATATGATGGCTAAGCTTGTTTCGGAAAAGAATCCCGATTGTGATATGAGAACTTGGGGTAACTTTTATAATACATGTCAAGTATAAGTATAAGTCATACTCATAATGTATATATTTATCGCAAGCACACATGATTAAGTAGAAATTACATTTTAAAAATAGTCAGCCCAACCAAGTCAACGGTTGCACATATTATTATTGATCGATGGCGTCACATAATCAGAACCTTCAAAAGTTCTTTTTTCCCTCCTTATCTCAAACCAACAACCCTCCCCATTATCCCTTTTCCTCGAAACGACAATATGCCTTGGACGAATATCAAATTGAATTCCGGTACAAATACCCCATTTTATATCTATTTCAGTTTTCGCTGAAATTGGTCCCTGATTTTCAACTTAGGTGATGTCATCCCGGGAGTGGGTTATGGAACCTGGAAAATCCCACGACCGCAAACCGTGAAAGAGGTTACACAAGCTGTTGAAGCTGGTTTCGACCATATAGGTATGTCTTTTTTTGCATTATATTTTCAATTAATTAATCTCAACGTTATTATAATAGATACAGCTCAATCTTATGCTAACGAAACGGAAGCCGGTCAAGCTCTTAGACAGAGTGGGTTACCACGGAGCAGTGTATGGATTACGACCAAGTTTTCTGGACAAAAGAGTGTAGAGGATTCAATCAAGGACTCTCTGAATAACGTTAGTTTTGATATTTCATTACTTTGCGATTCATTACTCAGAAATAAAAATCTAGTTGGGTGTTAGATCCGTCGATCTTTATCTCGTTCATTCCCCTAGACTTGCTAATGGAAATATTCCTGGATTATGGAAAAGGTTTGAAAAGATAAAGTCGAAAGGTTCAGCCAAGTAAGATATAGATTTACTTCCTATCGGAACTGATTTTATCATTCTTTAGGAATATCGGTGTGAGCAACTTCACCGTCTCCGACCTTCAAACCCTTCTCAAGGATGCAAAAGTGGTTCCTGCAGTGAACCAGGTTCGAAATTCTTACATGTTTATGATTTCCTGATTAAAACTTTATAATTCCTTTTATCAAGATCCTTTTACATCCTTACGTTTATCAACAACAAAAACCCATCATTGATTTCTGTAACCAGAAAGGAATTGCTATCGAAGCATACAGTCCGCTCATGTAATGTTTCGCTTGCCCATCAGCGGGTTCATTTCATTTCCTTACGTTCGTCCCTCAATCCTTCCTCCTTTTTCTAGTCCTGTTACCAGCGCACCTGGTGGTCCAGTTGACATACCTTTGGAAAAGATCTCAAAGCGTACTGGTGCGACGTATGATCAGATATTACTCGCATGGAATAAAGCAAAAGGGTCTATTGTTTTATCGTACGCAGACAACCAACTTTCTTTACATAGTAGCATTTCCACTTCCTAAATTTTGGGCCTTTTTACGCAGATCAAGCTCTAAACCATCTCGTTTAGAAGGGTATAGAAAAGCCGGAGACATAGGTATGTTATTTAACTGCAAAGGAACGGGCAAAAATTTTAACCCCTTTCAAGAACTAACCGCTGATGAAATTGCTGAAATCGATTCAGCTGGTGCAAAAGGTCCGAATTCATGGTTCAGTGAAGATGTTATTCCAAATAATGATGCTAGGTCGCTTACGTTGATTTTCCTTGTCGCTATCTCGTTCGTTGCGACGACTGCTCTATGGGTTTGCGCACATGTTTTCAATCTCGTGTAAGAAGGAAGCTTTTTTGAAAGAAAGGCTGGGGAGTTAAGAAAAAAGAAAAAAAATTGTTCATTTTATTGTGTTCGTTTGTCAGCCCGTTTGTACTAGTAGGTTACCTTGTTTGACTGAATCCAAATTTACCTTTTTTTTACCCTCCTGTTGGACTTTTTCTTCTCGTTTTCTGGAAGAAAAGAAAGATAACCCTCGACACTGGATGTTCACACCAGTTGCAAGCAAAAGTTTCCCAGCTGTTCCATTTGAGTGTTGCCCGCCACGATCATGATTAGGGCAACGATGTCTCCTAACTCTTTAGTGAATCATCTCGGTTCAGTCATTGTACCATAGATCTCGTCCGGCCTGGATCCCGCTTTTATGTTACCGTTGGTGCGCATATTATTCTGATATAAAGTTGTTCTCGAATCTCACGTTCCACATACAGATTACAGAAGACACTTCCCTTGGCAGAAAACATTTCCCTCGCGATGGATATGCTGAAAGCATTTAAATGCCGTTTCAGGATGCTACGGAAGAAGAAAGTTTCAACTATGATTGAAGTCTGTATGATCAGATGACAGTACGTTTCGCGCTTTTTTCCCGTCTCCATCAATTCGGTCCCTGGCCTGTCTTTTTTTCGCGCACTACTTTCAAGATATCAACAACGTATGGTATGGAGACTTCACTATCATACTTCTCGCAGATAACATCGCACCAAATGTTAAAACGTGAAGACGAAAATAATTTTCTGACAAGTAGAGTCATACCTGTCAACGAGATCTGGCACAAACTCACCCGCAATGGCTGGCTTTGGTAAAACTCATAGGTAGAGATTTTTAGTCTTTAAAACTCCCAGCTCCTCGGATGTCATCGCTAATAGTGAGATCGGGGTGTTTGTTTGTCTTCCATCGGGGGATTACATAAAAAAACCTTAGGAGGTCTACAATTGAATCTGTTTTCTCTCTCCCGATACTCCTATTTTTGCTAGATGGATCGTTTTGGCATAAATTTTTCCGAGTCATGGATTTCGATACATCTTTTTATATAGGTAAGTAGTGTGTAGCAACAAGGATGGTCTATATTTATCGCGCTGCGTTACATACGATGGATCGGTTCCAGACGATTGTTTTTGAAGATTTTGTCAGGGCTTTTCAACCCGAACTCTGCGAGTACACATGTTCATTTTACCAGGAGATCTAATACGCCTGAAAAAAAAAGGATTATTTTTATATTCGATCAATCGTCCTCAAGTCTGCAGTAATTTCGTATCGATTCCCCAAGGAATGAACCTGGCAGGTATACTGTAGGATGAATTGACGTCTCCAATTGCGACCTACAAGTCGAGTACGAGTGTCACAATTAGCGTCGGAGGAGATGAACAGAATCTCCACCCGTTCAGGTTCCGAATATACTGACTAATTAATGATTTGTCCGGATCCCGCGCCACCGAGTGTCTCGCCGTCTCACGGAGTCTTGTGCTTTTTTATTTATTTTCTCGGGCAAAACGACGATTACGATTTCTTTTCTTTTTTAAAAAAGTCTGGGTTTTAATACCTATTGGGACGAACAATACCCATCCGAGCAGCTCCGTGGATTTAACGACATCCCGATTCACCATGTTTTGCTTACATACGCACGATTTCGTGTGTTGATGTAGGTCCATGTTTTTTTACACTCCTCGGTTAATACGCCTGTCTCCTCCGTCTCATGCCCAGTGGGCCTTTTAAAAAGGGTGAGGGAGGGGGGACACATTGGATATGAAAATTGATTGGGGTCAGATTATAATTTTTTCGTTCACCCTCTCTCCCTTTACCAACTCTTTCTTTAGTTGCTGTTGTTTTAACTTTAGTTTTAAGAGCTTCCTTCTCTCCCCTTTCAATTATCTGGAACCACAATTCGTGGCTTCTCCCCTCCCTTTCATTTAATCCTATCAATTTTTTCTCTCCTTGTAAGTCACTACTTCATTCGCTTGACTAAGAAAGAAGTGCCCAACTATTTACAGCCAACCTTGCGTTTCTTCTTCTTTTTTTTTTTCTAATCACACACCCTGGAGACTCAGCCCTACCCTCACTTCCATTTCAAGGTCGTGTTCGTTTTGCATCACCTTTTTTCCCAAGACAAGACCTTTGTGCGCAATATTCATTAATCACACACCGATTTAAAAAGCCTTCGTTTTCCTTCCTATCATGTCTACTGTATTTTTTGAATCCTTTACTCGAACATCATCGTCATCACCATCTTCATCTCAATCTCACTCCATTAACGTAATTGGGGGTAATAATCACATATATAATCAAATTCCATCTATTTCACATCGTCCCCCTTTTCTCAAGTGTTCTTCTTATCCCAATTCCATGCAGTCTTCATCTTCATCATTACAAACTCCCCCTCCCACTCCCCGTCGTACTTCTGAAGGCCCAGTTGCAGCAGCAACATCAACATCATCCAGCGGAACTCGACATTATCCCAGACACCTCAACTTTCCCATTCCTAGGAGACTTATCAACTCAAGCACAAACGACGTCCAAGGCACTGGCACTTGTACCATGATGAGTATGGAAGACAAATTAGTAGAATTCTCATCGGATTTCGCCGGTGTCCCTGTAGACTATGTAAGGCTATCAATTAGAAAACGGGGTGAGAAGTGCGTGTTTTGTTTGTTTGTTTGTTTTTTCTGTGTGCTTCTTTCTTATAATTTATTTTTAAATAATTTTAAATTTTAAAATCTTGTTCCGTCCTCCCTACTCCCTGCACTCCCTCCCCTTTCTTCTTCCTCTCCTTACGTCTAGATTGTACGATGTCATCAAATCCTCGACCTTTCGATTGAACGGCCCAGACGATATACAAATTTCTCAGGGGGATTTGGGATTAGAACCTGGCATTATACAACCATCTCACGTTCTTGCTGTATATCCTCTATCACCATCCTCATCATCTATCCCAGATCTCCATGGCATACACTCCATTATCCCTACCATATATTGCGCAAACTTCCCTTCTTTTCCTAAATCTGATAATTCCTCAACTCTTCCGCGACTCCCTATTCGACTACCTCATCCACCTTCTTTCAAGATCATCCTTCATTTCTTGTACACCCGGAATATTCAGAACATCCTAAGTTATCTTCTTCCCGTTCCGGGATCATCTCGTCGACGAGATCATATATCTCACCCTATAGCTTTACCTTCCCCTATCTCTTTATCCTCTCTTGCTAGTTGGGTACGAGATCTGTTCAACTCACTCTCTTTTGAAGATCGATGTCAACATCTCAATCTGTTATATGGCGTATACCTGAACATTGTCGCATTAGGAATGTACGATTTACCATTACAAGGTTCCAGAGATGAGGATTCTGTCACCGGAAACGGGAAGAAAAACAACAACATTGATATCGTACATCCAAATCTCCTTGAATATGGTTCCATCGTCTTGCAAAATGGAAGTCGAGATGTAGATGGTCGGTTACTTTGTCTTTGCCTCATCGCCATGTGGGAAGCACTCTGGAAAAACTAATTTATTTTTCTTTCTTTCTTTCTCCTTCTCCTCCTCAATTTTTCGTCAATAACAGACATTCCGATCCGGTATCGAAAAACTCGAGATTATTCTATTTAAAAATAATCGGCTCCTTTTTATATGTATGTACTACTCCAAACATCTGCATCTAGCATGTTCTTCCATACTTCGAAACTATGTTACCTTTTCTTTGGATTCCTACTAGTTCGTAACTTAAATTGTGTGCGAGGTAATATACACACACCTTGCCGTACAAGACTTGAAATTGAAAAAAATAAATTGCTTTATATTCGTCATACAGAAGATACAGAAAGCGGATTATGATCATACAACTATGAAAAAGATATAACCTACATTTCACCCAAGAAGGAAATAGACATGAATACAACTTCGTGTAGATAGCAAAGAACAAAATGAAATATTACACGTGACCAGCTTGAGTAAAATGTTCACGTAATGCCTTGATCCGAAAATATATCAGTCCAGTTTGCCAAAAGAAATTCATTTATCTAATACACACCTCTCGAGAATCAAGTAAAACACCACATTTCCCATACTTATCATCTCTCCATGGGCATATCCACAAATACTGGTCCCCATCTATCTCGAGTGCGCGCTTATTCTGTTCATCCACCTCTCGCTCCTTTCGACGTCGTACCAAATCCTCATCATCGCGTCGTTTTAATTCTAATCGTAAGTTTGTATTCTCCATTCCAAGTTTAGCGAAACCGTCCTTCCATTCGTCTAATTCGTTTTTCACGTTTGCCATTTCCTTCTGAGCCATGGGTAATAAAGCAGCACGAGATCGGATATCCTGCGTTGCACGATTCTGTTGAATGAGTAATTGGATTTCGCCTTTAGCTTGTTTGAGTCTAGTCTCAAGTGTCGCCACTTGAGTTTTCCAAAATAAGTTTGCTTGTCGGACACCTGATGTAGCTTGTTCGCGTAAGCTAATGTTGTCGCGCTTGACTTCTTTTAGCTCCCCTAGATTCTTCATGTGCGAATTCGACGCTTGTACGTAGAGAGTGCGAAGAAGATCATTATCACGATCTAGTTGAGCGATCTTTGACTTGTGCCTCTCAGTTTCTTCTTGAAGCTGGATCAACGTCGGATCCAGTTGTGAGGATTCTGTAACGTCTTCATCTTTTCCACCAGTGACAGCGGAGTCTTCTACCATAGATAGGTTAGGGTCCTGAGGGTTCAAAGCAGTCTGTACAGCATTAATCGCAGCTTCGCTTTTAGCAGAAACCAACTCATTTTGAAGTTGAGCAACTTGTAAATCTTGTGCTTCACGACGTTCCTCCGACCTACCCAACTCTTTCTCCAACTCAACAATCCTAACCTGAGATCTCGCAACATCTTCCTTTAATTGAGTTACCTGATCGCATAACATTTGAATCTCTTCAGATTTCCGATGAAGTAGACCAAGAGCACTGTCCAATTGTCGAACGGGCGATTCAATCACGGGTTGGAGCGTTCGTTGAGTTGTTGTTGCGTTGACTAACATTGAAGAGTTTATTCGATTATTCTGGGATTCTGGGATGGAAGTAGCAGTGGTGTTGTCTGCTGCGTCTTCTGGTCCTAGTTCGTCTACGTCTGCTTCCAATTCATCCACCTCCGCATTTTGAATGAATGGATCCCCTGAATCTCTTATTTCATCTATCTCCTGAGTATCATCTTCATGCTTTTCTGAAGAAAGTATATGAGGCTCATCAACCTTTTAAATGAAAACAATCTAATTAGCCTATACAAAAAAGTATAACTCACTCCTTACCAGTGATGGAGCACGCTTTTTCCCAGTTTCAACACGTGAACTCGGCGATTCAATACCATCAGATTCAACTGCTCCAAAGACTTTACCCAATCGAGCAAATACAGAAATAAGTGCTGATTTACTTGACTTTGATTTATATATATCACCAAAAAGTTCATTAACTTCACGTCGGGGTGGCATCGAAACGGTAGTAGATGGTTTCTTCGGAGAGGTATAAGCAGTTTCTTCTTCTACGTTTTCCTGTAGATACGGCAGACTCTCTTCTTCCTCTTGCTTTTCGAATAACTTGGGATCGCTTTCTTGTCGATGCATTTTCACTTTGTCATTCTCAACGTCATCTGCTTCTTTTGGTCTCTTGGGGTTATTGTTGTGGGATGAACTAAAAGTTTGTATTGGTGATGGTGTCGAGCGTTGAGACTCGATAGGTGAAGGTATAACTGGTAGTGCCTTGTTTCGTGTCGAATCTTGTTTTGAAACAGGCCGGTTCTTGTCATTACGGGTATGCTTTGTTGTTGGAGGTGGTGATGATTGAGACGAAGATGAATCATTAGGTTGTGTTTCTTCAATAATTTCAGTTCCTGGTGACAACCTGTCCTTCGAGGGAGAACTCCTGAAAGCCACGTCAGGAGTTACGCGAGCGTCCTCCTCTTCCTTCTCTTCTTCTTCTTCTGAGTCCTTGTCCGATTGTATTCGACGAGCTGAAGAACCACGAGACGAACTATCACGTTCACTAGCTTTCACCAATGTTCGTTTTGTCGTTCGGACTTTCTTATATGTTACAATCGGTTCACTGGATCCATGTTTGAGGACATAGTTTATAGCCCGCCCTGGAGGACCAACTTTGATTGTACTCGGACCTAATCGAAAGCTGTTTAGAAGACATCCTTAATAATATACATCAACACACCTTGGTTATCAGACTCTTTCTTTCGACGTTTTTGAGGTTGCTCCTCTTGATCAGAATCAGAACCAGCGGTATCAGTATCCGAAAAGCGTTGCTTCCGTTTCTCAAGACGCGGTATTTGTACGGAGGGTGTTGGTGCTCTTGGAGATAATGAGATCGATGCTCTAAAGGGCGTATCCGCTCTAGAGGATTTGCCACTAGCGGAATGTGGATTTGAAGTAACCGCTTATTGGGAGGTATTAACATTTCAGGAAAACAACAGAACTAGAAACAAAAATTACTTACCCTTCCTTGACCCACTCCTCCTAAACGCACTATTATCCTTCTTAGATTTACTCTTCCATCTCTTATCCTTCTGTTTCTTCTTCCATTCCGCAATCAACTCTTTAGTACAATCCTCTTTAGCAACCCATGAATCAGGCCAAGGTTTCCTCGTCTCAGGATCAATACCAACCCATTTCACCAAATATCGATGAGCCGTTTCTTTAAGAATCTTTTCAACTTCCCAAAAATCTTGACTGGCATGAACTTGGGTACCAGGAGGTGAAAAGGACATGTGCTAAAGGAACGAAACCCTTTTTTGTGTGTTATGTCAGCATTATTTGTCAGCGTCGTCGCTGTCTCTGTCCTTCCGAGGAATGTTTTGGGGCGTATCATTCAATTTGGTGGCTTTTGTTCAATATCATCCAATAGTAAGACAGCGTTACTGGATTTGCACCCCTGGCACATCCATACTAGGTTAGCTGATAAGATTTGATGTTCATATATAGTAAAGAGTCCATGACTCGAACACGTTCTCCAAAGAAATCAGGTAATTATACAAGGGCATAATGATTTCCGCACAAAGAACAAGACAATTGGATATTATTACATACAAGATCAAGACTGGAATTTAACCTTCTTCCAAGATGGGTCAATTCCTAACAAGATAGGGAAACTCGTCAAGTTAAACATGATCAAGGTTAGCCCTAAACGAGACTTATTGGCGGAAGTCCATCCTATCGGAATACGTTCTTCAAGAAGGAAAGGTTCAAGGACTTCAATCTTGCCTCCCATAATGTTGATTAGAAGGGCGGAGCTACATTTCATCGGAATCAACAAGAGCGTCTCATTAGGAAATAACTTACTTGTTAGCTGCAAATAAAGGTCCGGGACCAAGCATAGAGAAATGAGGATTGTGACGAGCACTGTGAATAAAGCGTTTGGTTATGGCACGAGAGCAATCCCCCACGGTGACATTTTTGCCGTCCTTTGTGCTTGAGAGAAATTCTCTGATGAGTTCGACATTTGGAACTCCTTGATCAGGCTGGAAATAAGTGTCGGCTCCTATAATAACGCTTAACATGAACAATATTATTATTATTTTATCACAACTTACGAAGCAAGCTACCATCATGTTCCTATTAACCAATAGAGAAGCGTCAAAAGATAGATCTACGTAAGGGATGAATGACTCTTACGGCACAATTATGAGTTCCAAGTGCGCTCAGTTGAATTTTATCATTGTACTCCTTCCTCAGAGTGTTCGCGAGGTATTGAGCAACGAATTGAGATAATGTGCTAGAAATGTTGTAATGGGTGTGTACGGCCTCGGCCATTTGTTTGAACGATATATCTTTTCCATCATGTGGAAGAACACCTAATCAAAAATCAGATTTTTTTCGGTTTTTTAAGAGCTATATAAAGAGAACGAAATGATAGCGCACCATGATTGCTATTTATGTAGACACCTTATCAGACACTGATACTCAAGTAACAACGCAGCCACATACCACAAAGCATTCAAACCAGGGCAGGGAGAACGGCTATCCGTGGGTTTCGGAGGTACATATTCGTTCCAGATCAGCGTTATCTGACGTTTTCTAGGCAAAATAGGGTTTAACAACGTAAGAAACGTATCCCACGTAAGCAGCCCAACCGTGCCAAAAATACCGGCGAGCTTTTCGTTAGTGGAACTCGCGATGTTACGGATAGCCAACCAAAGCCACATTGATGGATGTGTGCGTGTGGTGACAAAAAGAAAGGGAAAAGATATGGGGAAAAAATCGAAGCAAAAGGGTTTTATAGATATTGGCTGAAAATTTCATTTGAGAGAAGCGATATCAAAAAAACCTTTTGAATATTCGAACCGCGATATTACTTGTTGGACAGTGTTTGTTGATACGCCTTTTCTGTTTATATTCCAGTGTCTAAGTTGAGCGTATACTTACGCCTCAACAGGAGGCAAAGCTTGAGGAGCATCATAATAAATCCTTCAAGCCAGCCTAATTGTTATTTGCCTCTGATGCCCAGAAGACGGGAAGTCTGAACATCATACGAACTCCGCCAGTCTTCCCTACACGAATATTAAATCTCAATTAAAACAAAGCGATGACAGGAGAAGCATACTTATTACGTTGAGGTCCACACGAACGTTACTTGCGACTCAATAGTTTCGGATTTCTCCGATGCAGAGCAGCGCCCAAAGTCGGACTACTAGTCCATACGTCTCGCAGTGACAGCAATCTCATAATTGCTAAACACATTCCCAATCATTGTTCAATAACCAAGCGGTCTCCACGCCATGCAGAACAATTCATAGCATCAAGAAACATACGCTAGATATTACAAGATCAAAGGATTTTTACACACAAAAGAGAGCGAGAAAGAGAGAGAAAAGAAGTGTTGGGGGAAAAATTACGTATGAATCAAGCTGAAGATTTACCGTTCCCCCTAGCGCTCTTCCAAGATGGATCAATTCCTAACAAAATACGCAGAACAGTAAGGTTAAATCGTCCCATGGTCAACCCCAAACGAGTCTTGTTGGCGGATGTCCATCCTTCTGGAATACGCTCTTCAAGAAGGAAAGGTTCAAGGACTTCAATCTTGCCTCCCATGATGACGATCAAAGTAGCGGCGCTATTCAATTAATCAACGAAATATCCCATAATAAATGATAGGAACTTACTTGCTAGCGGCAAAGAAAGAGTGAATACCACGGAGAGAGAAATGAGGATTGTTGCGACCGCTGTGCGTAAGACGATTGGTTATGGCACGAGCGCAATCCGCTGGAGTAACATTTTTGCCATCTTTTGTAGTGGAGAAGAAGTCCCGAATTATTTCAGGGGCTGGAACTCCTTGATCAGGTTGGAAAAAGACGTCGGCACCTGTAAAGCAACTTAAGGGGACAAAGATAAAGACGTGATTTAATTTTTGACTTACGAACCAAGCTCCCATCATGCTCCTGTAAGAGAAATGGATTAAACCATGACAGCAAGAGAAGAGTAATCTTACAATACAATTGTGGGTTCCAATTGCGCTCAGTTCAATTTTGTCATTGTAATCCTTTTTGAGAGCGCTCGCAATATATTGACAGACGAATTTGCAGAACGTAGATGAAAAATTATAATGGGTGTGTACGACATCAGCAATCTGTTTAAATGATATATCCTTTCCATCATGTGGGAGTATACCTGGACCAATTCAAATTCTTCGGTCTAAGCTATATAAAGAGATGGGACGCTAGCGCACCATGATTGCTGTTTGTTTTGAAAATCAATTTAGACATCCGTTAATAATGAACCAATAGACTGTACCTACCATAAAGCATTCAAAGCCGGACATGGAGAACGACTATCTGTGGGTGTCGGAGGAACATACTCGTTCCAAGTGAGAGCAATTTGACGTTTTCGAGGTAATATAGGATTGATCAAAGTAAGAATCGTATCCCACGTAAAGAGTCCCAAAGTACTAAAAATACTAGCAAAGGTTCCTCCAGTGGAACCGCCGATATTACGAAGGGCCAACAAAATCCACATGATAGTGGTGTAAGACAAGAGGGAAAGTGTGAAGGGGGGGGTGTGAAAATGGGGGAAAAAATCGAAGCGTACGTGAATAGTGACTGGAAGTTTCGATTAGAAGAAGTTGAAGGAAGTTTGGTGACTGATGGGTGGAGGATCATTTGAAGCGATGCCAGATTTTTGAATACAATTCCGGAGTGGCAATTTAGTTTCACTGGCCGGATTATGATGCGTTGATACATAGTTTAAAATTCAATGGTGGCGAAAAAATCCGGTCTTCCGATTGCACCGAGCATGTGGGCTAAACGATGCTAAACGAGACCGTGACGCTTGACACTGAGTACCGGGGTTCTATAGGGTTCTATCTGGTTTCAAGATGTGTGAAACTGTCAATTATGATCCTGAAAATGGCAGAAATAAGATGATTAATAACACAGCGCATCGGGAAGTATGGTCCAAGGCCAATTGATATCACGCAAGGTAAAAGTCAAGCGCCTAACCGTGACGTGCGATCTAGAATGGAAGCAACAGCAGAAGCGCCCGGAGATTTATTTAATTCTGAGCTTATTACCGGGATGTTGAACAATCTTACTTTCCTCCCCATCCCAAAACACAATTTCGATGGAATAATCCAGGATAAATTGAATGGGATTGTTCAGTTACTATTGGCATTGCCACTATCAATATACTCACAAAGATAGTACCATTATTTTTCTTGCCTCACGATGAAGATGGACCATTCACCAACATTCACCATGCTACCCCGATTATGAGGTAGTAGTCATTTTACATCACTGCTGATACATATTGGTTGTCCGCCTTGTATGAAGTCACAGGAACTGTGCCACATGGCTTTTTCATACTGTCTCTAGTAACCTACGTATCCTCAAGCAAAGTTGAATCTTAGCAAACCTTTCCTTCATTTTGTCTGTAGCTTTCTGACAAGTGCAAGCTGTCAGTGACTGATGGGTACTAGATAGATGTTTTTTTTTTTCTATTCTGATTGTATCGTGGATATTGTCTCAAGCGACAGTGTTGCGTGGTTTCCGTTTGACGAGGGGAATCCCCCTTGAATCCCTTGTTAAGTTAATATCCTGTAGAACGTCTGGATAATCTATCCTGAAAGCTTTTCGACGTCAAATTGGAAAGAGGTATGTGAGGTAATCTATATAAGGGAATTTTAGACCTTGAAGTCATGCATGAGGAAAGGCTGCAACTAACCCTCAAGTTACTAAGGTGATACTATTAGAATGGAACCTTTCTGAGATAGCAATCAATGACCCGTGCGAGAAATCGAGAAAACAAGAGGAATTAAATCCAGTGCAGAATACTCTCCAATGCTTTAAACACTTCGAGACGAGAGTTTGTTAAACAAGATCGTTCTTCTCCGCATAGCTAAAGAGATTTCATTTTTCCGATTACCTGAGCTACATACATTATCAATGGATTGTTCATGAAAATGCTCTTGTCTGTCCCAACTTGTAAAACGCCAATGCATATATCGGGGCTTCTATGTCAGGAGGGTACGGGACGATCAAATTGGATTGGACTTTAATGTTCTATTAGCCATAACCTTCGAAGGTTTCTGTCTCTTAAAGGTATCGACAAGAGCATACACATGAAAAGTCGACGAGGGTATTACATAATCACGGTCTTCTTGGCATCCCCTTCTCTCAGTTGTCGTGCTCGTCCAATACTGATTCAGGTTTCGACTCAGGGGGCGTGCGTTTGACCCACAGGGAGTTTTGACTGACGGAATTCATATGCAACTAGTCTTAATACAGATTTTCAGTAACGTAAACAAGGAGATGCGCAAGCAGTCGTACTTGTTGCTCGGTATTATGTTCTTGTCTTTCAATTTCGCACAATGTTAATAAAAGAACACCAATAATATAATACTTAAATAAAAGTAACAATCTGGTTTAAAGAAAAGAGAGAGAGAAACGTCATAAAAAATTCGTAAGAAATTAATTGGCTAATATTTCAAGGGCAACGATAAGATGAACTTTAAGCTCTCAGAAAATATTGGATATTATATGATCAACCTTGAAATTTAACCGCTCTCCAAGATGGGTTGATTCCGAGATAGATGATGATAGCATCCAGACCATGCCTTGTGAAGGTCAACCCCAAGCGATCCCTAGTGACCGGCATCCATCCTTCCGGGATGCGTTCGTCAAGAAGGAAAGGTTCCAGGACACTTACGTCCCCCCCAAAAGTGTCGATAAGATGCGCGGCGCTGTGAACCATAATTGAACGAAACGTATTATAATAATTTTTGGATTGTAATAACTTACGTGATAGCCGCAATGAGGACGTGGGTACTGAGAAGGGAAAATTGAGGGTTGGTATGAGCACTGTTCGTAAGGCGAGCGGTCAGAGCATGACGGCAATCTGCCCGAGTTACGCGTTTGCCATCCTTTAAACTTGAAAAGAACTCTTGAATGAGTTCCTTATCCGGAGTTGATTGATCAGGCTGGAAATAGGTATCACGACCTATAATAACATATCAGCAAAATAATAAGAGGTCGAAGACATTTAAATTTTCAACTTACGGACCAAGCTCGCGTCATGTTCCTATAACCAAAGGGGAAAAAATTGTTAATAAAGCATATCCAAATATCATTAAAAAAACACTCTTACACCACAATTGTGAGTTGCAATCGAGCTCATTTCAATTTTATCATCGAGACCCTTTTGTAATTCCTGAGCGAGTAGCACAACAGCTAATTCGCAGGTAGTTATCGATAAATTATAATGCGAGTTTACAGCCACAGCTATGTCTCTTAACGTAACGTTTTTTCCGTCGCGTGGAAGAACACCTGCAGGTCAATTCGAATTTCATTTTTCAACCTCGAGCTGTTATAGGGCCAGTTACGCACCATGATTACTATTGTAAGTGAAATCTTATTCAGTAAATGAATATACACGGTGGAATATAGGATCTTACCATAAAGCATTCAAAGCAGGACATGGAGAACGGCTATCAGTGGACATTGGTGGAATATATTCATTCCAAACGGCAGGTATTTGACGTTTTCGAGGTAATATAAGGTTCGCCAATGTGTAAAGTAAATCCAAGAGGACAATCCACAGTAGGATAAAGAAACCAATAATACCTCGCGCGATCGGAATGGAGATATTAAAGATAGCATTCACAAACCACATGATAATTGGATTAGAGAAGAATATAAATGTATGAATTAAAAATGAACGATATTAGAAAGGTAGTAGTTAGGAAGGAAGAGAAGATTGTAAAATTTGAAACCGAAAAGCGGGGAGGGGCTTTTTATGTAAATACATACTCGGTGACGGTCTAATTCCCCTGACCGCCGAACTGGCTGATGCGATGGTATGCTGTTCCTGTATACGGTAATTCAACACCGCGGCGAGAGAAAAGGAAGGTAACATGGTTTGCGGGGGAAAAAATAATCCAGTGTGCTAAGATAGCATAGGTTAACGATTTCAAGTACGTTTTTTCGAAGAAGACATCATTAGCCTTGGAATGGGGCCAGGAATATATCTTTTGTTATACACAACGAAATATGCCTGCATAACATGTTAAGATGCGTATGCCCCTTATATGCCCCTATATGCTCCAAGCACTGTCCTTGGTCCTAACCCTGCGCCATATTGATAGACTCCAAATCTGATACACTTGTCTAGAAAGTCCTCAGTAAGTCAAAAACCCTGGGTCATACATACATATTTATTTTGAAGTAAATTAGGCACGAGAATCCAGCACTATGGTATACCATCGTTTTCTTAATTCCAATTCAGACGTCTGATGAAATCCCCAACAAGGGCGGTTCTGTTTTAGAGTGCGAGGATGAGCTGTTTCAGATAAAGGAATGTATAATAATTCAAAATAGATCATGATACGATATATAAATAAAATCCGAACTATTCACAGAGTATTGACTTGAAGAGTATAGAAATGTCCCCGAAAAGTCAAGAGAAGAGCTTGTATATAGCTGAGAAAGAATAGATAAGAAAAGAGTTGGAAAATCAGTTCACCTCGTAATTTTAACCATACCTAAAACTTATAATAAACCTTCGTCTTCGCCATCTGCATCACCACCATCACATTCCTGATTGTTATCTGATCTCTTTTTTGATGTTCTAGTACGTTTTCGTTCCGATCCTGCAACCAATGCTTCTTTCTCACCACCTTCGTTATCGTTGTCTTCATCTTCATCAACGATGGTTTCAGTAGTCTTTGATTTAAATCGTTTGAACCATTCTTTGTTTTTACCACTGTTAGTCGAAGATGGTGTTGTGGGTGACGTAGCAGATATAGAGACCAATGTCCCGCTTCGCTTGGGTGCGGGACGAGGACCTTGCATATGCGAACCCGACGAAGAGGTACTCAATGTTCGTAATGGTTTCGCAAACTTCTTAAATGAGGTCTGTTTGAATCCACCAGAAGATGGAGTACTAGATGCATCATCATACGGGGTAGAGTAATCGAACGAGTTGGTCCGGTCTCTATTCGCCGGTCTGACAGGTATAGGTTTAGAACTTCCGCGGTCATATCTCGTATCAGCGAGATCGATCCCTTCTTCCAAGTCCCCATTTTCATATTCTACATCAGGATCGAATATGGGTATCCTTTGGAAGGGTCCTTGAGCTTTCGTGCCTTCTAATGACCCGTACACTTCATCATATTTCATTGAAAGTCCTGATTCGTTTTCCACTTGATGGGTATACGGTTTAATCAAGAGGAACAAAACTATGGGGAAAAAAAGAGAGGTGAAGTTAGTTGAGATCAATAAGCATACACATATGTTTGTGGGTGGGTGTGTGAAGAAACCCCTTAAGCGGGGGTGGTGGAGCCCCAATTTTTACACAAAGTACGAAACTCACCAAATTCAGAGGATATTTGTAGAAAAGCAGGGACAATTACCGCAACCTTCTGAGTACTTGTGAGTAAGTTGCAAAGTACAACTCTACTATTGAGAAGACAAAGTTCGCTGTTCTTCATTATAAAAACGACAATCGTAAAACCAATGGTGTCGGCAAGCTGAACAAAAAGTGCGATGAGAAGGATTATACGAAACAATTTCGGAGATAAGCAAAAGAATGGTTGATTGGAGGGAAGCGAAAGCCGTTGGAGTGTGACCAAATCATAGACTTTAGAACGAGTGGACTTGGTGATTGGGGAATATTGTTGACGTGTATGAACAAGAGTTGAAAGGAATGCAATGAGAGGGATGGGTATTATGGCGAGGAAAATACCTGCGGTGAAGAAGGTAGCAAATTTCTGACTTCCGGGAAGGGAAACTGCAGCGTTTGGGTCCGATCTTTTATCTGGGAATACATTTTGTCAACACAATCTCAGAGAAAATAGTACGGGCTTATACCGAATGCTAAGATAAAACATGTTACTGCAATAAGAGTAGCGAGGATTAAGCCGAAAAACGAGGTCGCCAACACCAATAGACGAGGTGGAAAAGCAGATAAAAAGCGACCGCGAGATGGCTCGTACATTGGTTGTTTTCCCCCTTTTACCAGATAATTTGCTGTTAACTTTACAGATTACGAAGAAGAAGAAAAGAAGAAAATGATGTTTAGGGAAGGAAAAGAAAAGAGACTTGGGTTATGCCCGGGCATGTGAAGATGAAAGATGATCTCACTCATTCTAGCGGTCAGTTGAGTCCGAGGGAGGAGAAGGAAGGTATAACTCGGCAAACTTCGGCCGGGGTTTACTTCTCCCTGCACGTGGGAACTTTGTAAGAATGATTCCGTTCACGGTCCAAATCGTCGTATCCTTTGCTGTGCATGCACATGTCCGTGAATGTTGACACTGCTTCTGACAATGTCTTGCTCTTGGTTAATGGCACATATACCCCCGCTACAGGGTTTCGCTTAAATTGGGTAGTTTCTGGTAAATCTTAACCCATTTTTTTCAATTCTTTTCTTTTTTTGCCGCCTTTTTTTTGGCTGACGGTTAGATGTTTTAGACCCATCTTCGGTTTTGGGAAATCCCACACCCACACTAGCATTGGATACCATTCAGAATATTATTATACCCAATGGAGCTCTTACTGCAGATCAGGACATAGTGTTCGTTTTCCTTCGCGTCTCCCCCTCAAAATAAGTCTGATTTGCTTACCTTATCAAAAGTTACTTTACACATGATTCTAGAAGTGGAATAGCCATAATCAAAAGACAGGATAACTCTCCTGACGTATGCTTTCAACATATTCTCCTGAAACAATTTACGAACTCACAGTTTTTTGCCCAGGATGTACACATTGATTCTCTTGCTGTAATTTTACCCGATTCAACTCCATTATCGCCAGTACATACCTGGCATTACATTTCTGATCTGAAACACATTCTTTCAACCCAGACGGATGTGGAAATTAGGCGACAAGCGGCGATATCATGGTATTCTACCAATGTCGTAAGAAAACGCGGCCGTTCTGTGAGGATGTTTGATCCCAAAACAGTGACATGGGAAGAGCAGCTGGCTGATTCTGTAAGCTTCACTTTTTCTAATCTATATTATTCGTTATTGATTGATTTGAAAAGTCCTATCATCCACTTCATAACCTTCCTTTATTTTTACGCATTTTTGGACCTTCGTTTGTAACAGTGTATAAATACGTTCTGGCCAGGCATCGGGTCGTTATCTACTTACCTCCAGGAGCTTCAAACAACATTCCGTCACAAGAAAGTCATAAAGCGAAAGATGATATATCAGTTTCGTCGATATCAGATCGTCCTGCAGAATCCGAAGATCCCGCATCTAATTCTGGCAAAGCGACTGATACTGCTGCACCTCTGTTGGCGAGACCATGTGAATTAGCATCTAGTCTGGCCCATATCTTTTCTGCACTCTGTGGAGGGAAGGATCGGCCTTGTGCTTTGGGATTTTTGGATGGTAGTAGTCCTCACAATGCCCTGTTCGATGATTCATTGGATTCCGGTTCTGGATGGGTTGCTTGTACATCAGAAAGACGATTCCTCCTTTCACATTTACACGAAATTGACCTCGTCGTGGACTTGTCCCCTATTTACAACTCGTCCTCGTTAATAGAAACAGAAACCTCCACCGCAACCGCCATTTCAGAGGGCATCAAGCTACCTCTTTTACTCGTTCCGTCTTTTTCATCGAGTACTCCATCGACCGCATCGACCTCGAGTCTACAGCTCCGACCGACCCGTTTCACTTTACTCGATATTCAACTCTGGAGTGATATACAGGGCGTGATGAAGCGGATCGAACGTGCCAAGCAGAGAGAGTTGCGTCGTCCAATTATGAACGGGAGTAAAAATATGAAGGGTAGAAACGGAAGCTTGCAGGAAAAGGGCAGTATAAGCGATAGTGATTGGGATGATAATGATTTCGCCGTACCCGGTGGATGGAATTCACCAAATACAAACGGCAACACTTTCCGCACTGAAGATAGTTCTGCAAAACTAGAACAAGGCGTGCCTGCATCCTCTGACTCAATGACCGTCCAAGAGGTTATTCATCCTTATCTACAACCACCTCCATTACCTCAAAAGTTAACCTACACGCTTGATCTTATAACCGCGTTTCATCGACACGTTGTCTCCCTTTCGAAGAGTTATGCAACTATGGCAACAACGAATGGTTCTCATCTCCCATCATCATTCCCTTTAACATCTGCAAATACGCAATCACCATGTTTACCACATATCGAATTCGATGACCTTGAAAAATTATTCTTGGAAGGAGGACGGAGAAGACGTGATAATTTGCTAAATGGGATTTTGGAGCCTCCTTCCGCAGTTCATGGATTGACGTCCAATCTCGTCGCTCGTAATACGTCAACGTCGGCTGCTATTAATGGAAAGGAGATCAACGGTAATACCGCAGTAGATAATCTCTCTGAAACGACGGTTTCAACTGCTAGTATCAGCTCATCGACGATTTCGCCACCGGACAGACGGATCAGTATGCAATCTGAGGTAAGGATTTTCTCTTGTGTTTAAATGCATGATAGAGGGTGTCAACCTTTATCTTCTACAGCGCCGGTCTCCAACACCAACGCCATTGTCGTTTTCAAAAGTCGCTGCTAATGCACTACGTTCTTTGTCCCGTTCACCACCACGATCTCATCCTTCGTCAAAGATCCGCGTAGGATCGAGATCCCGTTCGTCTTCTCGTGAATCCGAACGAACGGCACTTGTTTTCGTTGATGCATCTCAAGTTCAGGCCAACGTTAATCATAATACGTCCCAATCCCATCAACCTCCTGATGTTCGCATCTCTCCTACACCGTCCTCTCCTCCCGGATCATATTCTCCACCTCCATACCCTTACGTATACTCGAATTCATATCCACGTCGACCAGATACAGCCACGTCATTCTCGTCCATACCTACCACTTCACAATTTGTAACTCCGGAGCATAGTCCTTTATTAACAGCCCGGAATTCACCCATGAATATGGGAATTGGTAGTCTGGATGGTACACCAAAGGTTACCGGTATGAAAGTTACAAATGACCACGACGTTGAACTGCTGGTTTTGAATATGCCTGAACCGGTACTTCCGCCGGCTTCATTTGCGCCCGGTAAAGAAAAAGCGGAAGTTGAAGAAGGGTTAGGGAAAGAGAATGGACAGAAAAAGGAAGCCATAATGAACGGCGAAAGCGATAAAATAACCCATGACAACGACAAAGATGAATATAGAAATTCCATTTCTTTTCCTTCACCTATTTCTGCGTCGGCAGTGCCGCCCACTGAATCAATATCCCCCAACACGTCAAAAAAATCTTTTTCACATAAAAGATCATATTCAGACGATGTTTCACATAATCCACCACAATTACCGGTGTCGGGGATAGTTTCAGGAAGGGAAAGTCCATTAAAACCCTCAGCGGCGTCTTCGTCCTCCTTATTGAAGAAAGAGAAACATTTATCAGGAACTCTTCCTACCGACTCGCAGCTTCTTGAAGTTGAAGCTGAACTACGGGAACAAGAAGCTAGGATGCTTGCGCCCTCACCGACTCCTCCTGCATTGGCGTCACCTGTATTAGGTCCGAGAAAGGTGAAGGGATGGTCTGCTCCTGCTTCAGTTTTTCTGAGAAACAGGGAAAAGGAGGAATTGGCTGAATCCGATGATTCGGAGGTTAAAGTAACCCAAGTTCCAACTGAGGAACAAAAGGGAGACACGGTTAATAATAATGCTGGCGAAAAGGAGCGTGAAGGCGGAGTTGACAGGAATCTCGTTTTGACTCCTGTTGAAGTCCTTTGGGAGAGAAGAAGAGAAGGCTCTGCATCTCCTTCGAAAGATATAGTTGCCCTGACATCGTCTGTCCCTCCAGCTCCACCTCCCACCCCTCTGCCGAGCTCTGCACCCACGATGGCAACGCTTCCACCATACTTATTCTCTCCCCAACCTTTACCACCGGGTGCTGCCGCTCCAAGCCCAAACGTCGGTCCGGTCATCACAAGTATCATCGACGCCTTAAGGGGTGCTATAGCATTAAACGGAAGTGGTAGTCCTTCCCCTGACGCGACAAATGGGAATATCCATACTTACGATCGTGATTCACCTCCATTAACACCTCCACCCCCACTTTTATCTGCCTATTCTAACTCGTCTTCTTCTCCCGTACGTACGCCTACTCCTCAGAGTTTGAGTGGACGAGAGACGCCTAGAGGATTACCAAAGATTGATGAGGAAGAAGAAGAAGAAAGTGTTAATGGTGATGGTTTTGAGGATAGGAAGAGGGTTTCGTTACTTAGACATCGGCCCCCTTTGGTGCAGGGACATGCGACTGATAGTGGGGATGCTGATGCTGAGGGACCGGATGATGGTGAGACGGGGAGCATGGCTTCTAGTACGGCTGCGGGTAGTGTTTCTCTGAGTCCCAATCCTCCGGGTTTGAGTTTGGGGGCGGATGAGACACGTTCATCACCCAGTCTTATTCTTCCACCACCACTTCCTTCTCCTGGTCTTTTGTCAACGACAACAACCGCTTCAGCTGCAGTTTCGGCAACATCCATACCACTTTCTCCCTCCCCACAGCCTTTCGCACCGTCGCCATCGCCATCACCTTCTCCGTCCGGATTAACTATCTCACCACCATCTGCGTTGAAGCCCAAACCCGCATCTAACACCAGCACTCCAAATTCAAGTCCGCAAAAGACCATTAAATCGCCGGTATCAAAGAAGAGTGGGGCGACTGTAAGAGGACATGCAGCGTCATCATCAATGTCAAATCCTCCCTCTGCGTCTTCATCATCATCATCCTCCCTTATTTCGAACCTGACAAAGTCTCTTTCACTCAAAATAAGACCTAGACGATTGAGTTTGTTATCTTCCAGTTCGAAAAAGGGTGATGATAGTACTGTGATTAAAGACGGTGTTACTACCACTACGGATGAAGAGGAGAAGAAGAATGAGGTTATGAACAGAAAGAGTCGGAGCGTTCCGAATACTATTGGTTCTTCGACGGGATCAATGAGTTCAAGTCCATCTATGAGTTCATCGGTCGGCTCCAATACCACCAGTCCGACTAGTCTATCCCTATCCAACAGTACGAGTCCGAGTACGAGTCTTTCGAGTGTCAATAGTGGAAATAATAATGTTTGGATTAAATCTCCTCGGATACGTGCTCGTGCTACTACATCATCGGGATTACCTTCTTCACCTTCCTCATCGTCTAAAGAACCTGTATTTAACATGGTCACTTTAATGTCTGCTGAAGATGGAAGCGTTGAAGAATGGAATGGACGTAATTCAGGTATTGGGACTTTAGCTCTTGCTAATGAGATGAAACGTGTTCAGGAAGAGAGTAAATTGAAGGGTGGTGTGAATAGTGTTGTGGTGGTTGGAGAAGGGGGAGGAGGGGAGTCGGATGATGTTGTTAACTGGAATCCGCTCGAGAATGCTGCTATTGAGTCGGATCCGCCTGCTGCTCAAGTTTCGCCTGTGGCTGGTTTATCTAGTTCCAAGTTGGCTCCAGCGCCGAAGAAGGGTATTTTACGAATCCGGAGAGCGAGTTTAACGTCATTACCTCCTCCTGAACCGGTGCGGACTGTTGCAGAATCGTCTAGTGGCAGGAATAGTAGTATGTCCGTATCTTCATCTGTCAAACTTGGGGATGGAAAACAGCATCCAAGTCCAACCTCGACTCCACCCCGGGATCAGAAAAAATCCAAATCCACGCCGACATTGAAACCTAAATCTATGTCTACGGAGGTGGTCCCTGTATCAGAGAACAAAGAAGACTCCTCGTCAATTAGAATACGAAAAGATAGTTTGGGATTGATTAAAAAGGGTAAAGGATTGATAAATGTCTCTACTCCGCCACCGCCGGTTCCGTCTTTACCCAACTCTTCCGAGTCTACTACTGCTACTACTACTAACGTGGAATCTGGGATACAATCTCCTGTTATTATGGTTCGATCCAATACACCGGATTCTACAAGACGTAAATTACGGAAGAGACGGAAATCGCTTGTTGAGCCTTTAGCTGCGACGGCGACTGCGACGGACGGTTAAAAAAGGAACTCAAACCACTGTTTTTCTTCTTCTTTCTCTCATCCCCTTCTAAATATAATCCATCATACCCGCTCGTTTATTAAAAGCCCATTACTATTTTTGGGTTTGAAGCAACTTTTTTTTTTTTTCAAATCTATTCGGAATCTGATATTACACCAATCTTGTTTACGTTTTTTTTTCCTTTCAACATTTTTCATATATCATGTCGCTAGCCGGTCTACTCTCATTATTCTCTTTCTTTCGACGATATTAGCACACAAATAAAGATGATTTCCGCGTGTTCTGAATCCTTTGCTGTATGAAGACTAAACATGCCATCAATTCAGGGTAGGTTAAAGTTTGAATGATTCGTATATTTGTTGTACATAGTGTAGTAATCTAATCATGGAGGTACAAAACAGAGCAATAACGATACGTAGCAAAAAAGCCAGAGCCCGTTAAATCATTGAGCACCACCTGCTGCTAACTCTAAAGCGTTAATCAAAATACCCCAAACAAAGTGTATGATCTTCCAAATCATCTCATCGTCTACACCTAGCGCAACCATGTTTGCCCATAAACCATGCACACGAGCTGCATGAGCTAAAAGTGCTTGAGTTGTATATGTTCGGGCAAGGGTTTGTGCAAGGTTTGATTGTGTAGGAGTACTCGAAGATGCGTGTGGGTTGGAGAGGGTGAGAGATGGTTGAGAAGGAGGTAGAAGAGCGTTGAGAAGACTTTGGGGTTGTTTAGTGTAAAGGTAGCCTAATAGGATCGGGAAGGTGTTTGGGGATGGGAGGGAAAGTGGGACTACTGGAAGTGAACGTTTTAGTCCTTCTGATAGCTCCGGGTCGAACTCGGGTGTGGGTAGTGGAGGTAAAGAAGTACAATGGGCAGCGACGACGATACCGTGTCCGATATGAAGTGTCACTTTCTTGTTTTGTGTGTATACGGCAAAGACGTGTGTTGGTGGTGGATTTGTGGTGTCGTTTATCATGACTTCAAGTTCACGTGGTAATCTATTGGAAGGTGGCTGAGCTGTGGAAGTGCATGCTGCTTGTAACATTCTAAAGACAAGGATAACGTTAGTATGGGGGTAATTGAGAGAACAGAAAGAAAAACATACCCTCTACCCATCAAGCGTAATTTGTCGATGACATAGTCAGTGGGAACACCTTTGAGTTCCGGATCAAGTAGTTCGAATGCATGTCGGTTGATGGGTTGGAAAGTTGGTTTCTTAAGAGTACGGGGAAGTTGAATCGCAGGTCGAGAAGAACTTGGAGTAGCAGAAATAACATCCATCATATCCATATCGATATCAACGTCCACCATCTCTGGTTCAGATCCCGATACACGTTTCCTAACATCGCGTGGTGACGGAGTAGGTAGAGGTGAAGAAGATAAATGAGACCTCGAACGCGGTTTACGTGTTACGCGAACAGGTGCGGTACTTTTCGTAATGGCGGGAGAAGAAGAAGAAGAAGAATGAGAATGTTTATAATGATGTTTAGCACCGAGTCTTGTACGTTTCAAGAGTGCATTCTCTTTATTTTGTTGAAGAAGAGAATTAGGAGTGTTTCTGGTGAGAACCATTGTTGGAGTTGGAGGGGAGAGGATATGTTCGATGACGAGGAAAAGTGAGCCATCCTTGATTTACTTATATATTCAGTCGGGATGAATTTACGGTCGATGGAGATGATGGATGATGGACGATGGACGTCTAACACTCCCTAATGGCATAAACAAATCATGGCGTTAGGTAACCTTGGACCTACAAGAGTAACTTTAACACTTTGTTTCCGATCCAGTAGGCGCTTATCAGAACGCTCTCGCTAAGGAGAACGACGGGGAAAGGCCTGCAGCGAATTAGATCGTTTGTCGGTCGACGTTATTACTATGTTGTCGTTCGTGTACACGACTAGCCATAAAATAAGTATCTGCCTGTGATTTAGTCAGACCAATCGCAACATGTACTTTTTGATGATAGGTTCAAATGCAGGTACCCCGAGTGATAATGCACTTTCACCAGTGGTAACTGCGTTTTCATGTGTGATTGCTCATTATCAAATAATTAGATAAATTATAATTAGGGACCGGAATATGGTCAGTTGGGCGTTTGCGTATAAAGTGCCTGATAAAGAGCATTTTTTAATAACAAAGCAGACGAGCCATCTGTAGATAAAACCTCCATTTCTTCCAGATCTTCATAGTATTTTTCAATGTATTCGGAAGCACCAGAAAGATGGGCGATTTTACATGGCGCTGTATGAATTTCCAGATAGTCTGAGGATGGAAGGGGAAATTTTGCATCGTCAGGTGTTGTGAATTCCACATAACTTGGTAGGTGGAACAGCGTGAAGGGATAATAAGCCTCGAGCTTGTACTTGTGCGGCTTTTCCTAGACAAGCATTTAAGTAAGTTTAATATAATTAGTAAAATTTAGTACTTGCCACGTGGAAACAACCGGCATTGATTTTGTCCCGTGTGTCTTGGTGCTTTAACATCGACTCGAAGGTGTGTCCAGTCGATTGTTTGAACTCTTACAGGGCATCGATAGCCAACTCTTATGAGTGCATTGTAATACAAAATCTAGCCGAAAGAAATCTTGTTATTAGAAGGGATGCCTACCTTCTGTTTCGCCGTTTTATGGTCTTGAGGAACTATGTTCATCAATCCTTCCATTATATCTTCTGCAAGCGGACCCAGGGACTTAGGAGATGACCAAGATGACTGCGGTGTTGAACTCCTGCTAGATCTGACTGAGTATAGTTAAGTTTCAAACTGGTTGTGATTGCAGGGTATCCTACACGGAAGTAAAAGGTGATCGTAATAGAACTGGCCTATAGATAACAATTTTCATTGCATGATAAAATGTTGGAAATAATGTTTTTTAACGCTTGATTTCCTCCGGGAGCATGATGGAAAAGATAGCCCAAAATACGACAGTGGACCTGGGACCAGGAGCCGTTGAACATCATTTCCTTCCTCTCTTTCCAACCGCTTCTCAAGATCTAAGCATATTTTATACGCACTATTGGCATTCTTGGGCAAGTGCACTCTTTGTGATAGTTTCCTTGGAAGCTTGGTGACGTTGATACTAGTATTGGGATCAGCGAGTGGCGTGTGACGTTATCTAGTCAGCTTATGTAACCAGGAATGGTAAGCTTGCTTAGCCACCGACATTTTTATATGGACTATTTTCTTCGTCCATGTAAGTGTACTTTTTTTAGTTCGATTAAAGAAGGCCACCCAGATGACATCGTAGAGTCCTCAGGCTATCGTGGGTCAAACGAGTGCCTAGAGTATAAGGCAAGCATCTTATAAAATATTTAAATCACGTTAACATGCAATAACATCATTTAGGACATCAAACGGTACATCATGCCAGATCCTCCAGTCTTGACACCAGCAATCTGCAGTTTTTGAAATGGCCTGGGACGTAAGGGATGATCGACACATACAGAGGATTAATCTAAGTCCCTCAGATAAATCTCAGGACAAAAAAAAAGGAAAGGCTATTAGAACGAGCCGTCCCTACAAACCACAGGATCTCCAACGTGAACTTGGGAGAAGAATCAATACTACTAGATCGAATTTTGCTCTCCTGCTCTCAATTTTGAGATTCTCACCATCTCATCTTGACCAGGTGTTCATACGAGATAAAAGATACAGTCACCTATTCTTACGACTTTAGTTCAATGATGAACAAGTGAACACTGAACACCGGACACTTTCGCACGTTAGGCACCGAATGCGCACACATAATCAATCGATCAACGAATGCGAGAATCCCCTCACATGGATATTCTCGTCTTGCTCTCGACCTCAGTTCGATGGAAGTAGTCGGGTGTACAGTTGTGTTTTTTTAACATCGTTTTTTGCTAACCGTCTCTCAAGTTGTTGTCTTGATATTTTTATCTATACATATATATGCAGCACGCACATGTATCACAGCTTTAATAACATAGTTGATAGTATCTTATCAACTCTAGAACCGATTTCACCATCATGATCCTCCGTGACCCACCGTCTGCTACGACCATAGCTAGTATGGTTTTGAACGTTACTGTAAGAATCTGAGTCAGGAACTTTCCGTATTCGACACTTGATGCAAAAGTTTTAAGATGACCTTCATATAGTTACTATCAGAATCAGATAGATGCAATCCGGCGCTGTTTGCGCCTTGCTCCAAGTGCATATATTTGATGACGCAGACATTTACTTAAGTATGTATACATGTCCTATAACTTACCTTTGACGAGGCTAGTCGTGATTATGTCGTTGCAAACCAACAGCAAATTATATTGATGGACCATGGCCAAGGGCCAAATCTAATTGTAACCGCATGGTAAATATTTAATTGGTTGAACTAGTTCTAAAATGGTAACCGGCAAATGCAAAATCACGACCGGAGTTTAATGGGCAGTGCAGCTGCTCCATACTGAAAAAATAAAATGAGATGCTCTACATGTAAGAAAAAGGTTACTTCTTTTTGAATAACAACATAGCCGTAGGCCAGACAATCTCAATTTCACTGCCTTCATCTCCATTGTTTTCCTTAGCCACAGTTTCCTTGAGTGTCCACCAGAGCCTCTCAACGATATCCCCCTGTTTTTCTCCATGGCCACTCGCCGGGCGTTGGGATAATCCGGTAAATTGTTCTTTATCGTTAGGATGGGCTTCATGATATGTAAACAATGATGAGAACGTCCTTAGATAGGCTTGAAGTGATTCCCAAGAGCCACGTTTCCTCAAAAGGATCGGTTTTGGCGATGGTAAATTCGGATGATAGTCACCTGAATATATAAAAGATTATTAAACATTACTTAGGTTCGATCGAGGGTGATGGGCTGTAACTATAAATAGAACTCACCTGTCCAAAATATGTGCTCGTGGTTTTTGAAATACTCGGTAGGTGCTTTGGGGATATCAAGGTAATGATTGTCCAAGATTGATCTACCCGGTTCTTCCCAATATGGTCCTATTGAGTTAATTGGATCGCTCCCTTTCGAATATTCATGTATAAGAGGTGTAAGATATGGATGGCCATCAATACGGAATTGCGAATAACCCTATCGGACATGTCGGAGATGGGCAAAAGAAATCGCTTATGAGTTGGGTTTGGGCGGTGCGTTGGATAGCGGCAGACGCACCCATAATGCAACAGTCCCTTCCTTTCGGAGTACGCGGGCTAGCTGTGGCCATAATCTGTCATAATTGAACCAATGAGCGGCTTGTGCTGAGCGGATGGGAAGAGAAACAGGTCACAGTAATGTCAGTATCGTTCTGTTTAGACTTTCAAGGAGACTTTACCTGTCACCACCATATCAACGCTCTCCGCTTCCAAGTGTTCCAAGTTTTCTGCTTGACCTTTAACATACGTTATTTTACTCAATCCCGACGAAGGGTGCGATTTTAATAGCTCTTTAGCCTTCGTGATCATAGCTTCCGAAGGATCTACCCCGATTATTTCTTCAAATTTCGTTAGCTCAACTGTCGCCTGTCCTGGTAATGTCAGATATATTAAACGCCTTCTTTTCCTTATTTTATACCTGGTCCACAACCTAAATCAACAACGCGTTTCCATTGGGCGGATGGAGTGGATTGATGATATCGATATAAAAATTCGTATAAAGCTCTTGGATAAGTTGGACGAAACGCAGAATAATTCCCAGCGTTGAACAACGTTTTTGAGTAGGTCGCCATAAATTGTTTGTTGTAAGAGGATGACTCGAGCGTCGGTAAACGAGTGATTCCCAGGCCCACAATTCACCATTGTCCATGCGTCAACCAATGTCCAGTTGGCTGCTATCGTACATGAAATGCGCTTGGTGCGTATAGCAGTTGGAAAAGGGGGAGAAAAGTATGGACATAATGTTTGACACGTTAAAATTATAAAAGTTCAACGCCGAGGTTTTTAAGAACCTATGGCACGCTTGAGGATACCATAATGCCCATTGCCAGTGGATGCAAATAATGGACGCAAAGCTACAAGACCATCATAACCACGAAACGCGAGGTGGGGATCTATAGTAATACCTATAACTCTTACCGAAGAAGTACAAAAACTACTTGAGAAATTCGAGGTCGACGAGAGCTTATATGCGCCCCATCAAATGCAAGTTTTGATTATGACTTTTTCTTTGCTTTCTATGTTTATTGATTGCGTAATAATATCCTTGATACCAGAGCGTATGGTCTGTTTTCAGACACTTCGATTATAAACAGCTGGACGGTAATAGTACCCATTGTTGTCGTTACATTAACTCTGGTGCGTATATGTTCAATACATTGAACTTATGGTTTTCTCGCGATAATTATAGTATATTTTACTTTTATCCTATCTATCTTCCCATTGTTGGATCCGCTCACTCTATCGGAAGAAACCATATGGATCCGTTTGTAGTACTCAAATTTGCCCAGGATAAACCGCACAACTACAAACTCAACAGTTAGGAATACTCTCGGAACATATCAAGCTCACAACCCCTGAAAGAGACAAAAGTATCCTTCTGGTGAGGTGCGATTGATCGATCTCGTTCGTGGCCCGGGGGGTGGTGCTCAACCCCGGCTTAGAATCTAACAGGTCATGAATATATATGTGTTGAACTAGGTGTTCTTATGAAAAATTCCCGTCAGTCCTCAGTTTTTTATGGCGTTAATATTGCTTGAACTTCTTCAAGTTCTTAAATTAATTCAAAACTGGGCTTAAAATAATGATACAATACCGATGGCTGTTGTTTAAGAGAATCGGGTCCGGCGTAAATTAATTGGAAGATAAATAGATTACATAAAATGTTGTAATATAACTTTAATATTTTCTTTTTTTTTTTGGTTTGCCAAACCTGGAGTTGGATGGCCGACTCCAACGTTGATCTTGAAGTCAGTTGGTTATTTCCGCATCCCGTCGGTAGACCATTCATTTTTTCTGTCCTTCAAGTTTGGAAGACGGTCTCTGGCACAAGGGCTTCATATCTTATTTGTCGGCACATACAAATTATATTTGAATTATGTAGCTTTTTCATGTGATGGCTCGAAAGGTGGGGCCATATCAACAAAACAATTACATGACCTCATTAATACTCATTCCCTTATTAACGTGGCTGAAAAGTCATCAGAATGAAACTTCCTCTTGTAATACCAAGTTCAAGCGGATATGACAGAAGGGTGAATGTCGGGAAACACCGGAACTTTCCCCCTCCAGGGGTGAGTCCCGTTGACCAAACAGAGTTTTGGACTCTGCCATGTTGTAATCCGGACATTTATATAGACCAGTTAATAAACCTCAGTTGTAGGTAGACAACTATAAATGTATTTAGTACCTAAATAATAAACTGTAAACAAAGATAAGTACCAAATCTAAGTAGGGAGAAATGTATATAGCTTACCCTCAGTTGTAGGTAGACAACTGAGGGTTCATACTCAGGAATGAAACTGTATATAAGGTGCTCGTTTTGGGTATGAGGGCGACGGAATGGCTAAACGTCACGTGGTATTATCCTTACGTAAATATTCCAACAGCCACTCCAACAGGGGCTCTACTGTATTTTTGAGGAATAAATGTCTGTAGGACGACTACGATTTTGACGATGAGATAGATTATACCACCTCTCGGATTATGTGTGTTTATCCTCGAGATAAGAAAGCGCTTACAAAGAAGAAAAAAGTTTCACCCGAGAGAGAGAGAACTTGTTAATTTCCCTTCTTAAACAAGAACTACCATCATGACTTCTACAAATGCCACTCCGCGTCCATTCCACATTGACGTCTCCGATTCTCAAATCTCATTTCTGAAAGAAAAACTTAACCTTATTCGTTTTCCAGATGAATTAGAAGACGCAAAATGGGATTATGGTGTTCCTCTCAATGATATGAAGTGTTTGGTTGATTACTGGAAGACCGAGTTCGATTGGAAGAAACAAGAAAAGTTGATTAATGAAACTTTACCTCAACATACTATCGACATACCCGTTGATGGATTTGGGACGTTGAATGTACATTTTGTTCACCAGAAAAGTCGTGAGGAACAGGCGATCCCCCTGCTTTTCGTCCATGGGTGTATGTCCCCCGTTTCATTTCCCCGCCTCTTTATTAATTAAGAACGTAAAAGGGCCTGGAAGTGTCCTTGAAGTCTCTAAAATCCTGCCAAAGCTCACATCCCCAGCGACTGGCAGTGCCCCCGCGTTTCATGTCGTGGCGCCCAGTCTTCCTGGGTATGGGTTCTCAGAAGGCTCAAAGAAGAAAGGATTTGGTTTGAGTCAGTACGCTGAAGTATGTCATAAGGTTATGATAGCGTTAGGATATGAACAATATGGTAAGTGCGAACTTTTGCTAAAAGTCGTTACTTTGAAGCTTACGTATGAGAAAAAAAACAGTTAGTCAGGGTATGTGATTGTCACCTTGTTTCTTTGAATTTGACTTTGTGAACTGTATACTTAGGCGGTGATTGGGGTTTATTTGTAGGTCAAATACATATACGCCTTCTTTTTGCATGATGTTGATGCATGTCACTTTCTGACCAGATCACCCGCCGAATTTGTCAACTCTATGGTGATAAACATTGTAAAGCATCCCTGACAAACATGGCACTGTGCGTAAACAAAAATGATGCTTTTGTTGTTTTTTTCCCCTAACTCCCTTTCCCCAGTGGAACTCCGCCTACCTTATTTCAAAACCCTCTTGCGTTTCTCAAACTCATAATATCTTCGTTCACACCATTTGAACAAGCCGGTCTTGCTCGAACCATGTGGTTCCGCAGTCGAGGATTCGGTTACGCTAGCGAGCAAAGCACACAACCTCAAACGCTCGGTTATTCTCTTGCTGATTCCCCTTCTGGTTTGTTAGCGTGGATTTATGAGAAATTAGTGAATTGGACTGATGAATATCCGTGGACCAACGATGAAGGTCTGTGTGTTTTAAACTTTTTCGAAAAGGTTACAGACGGAAAATTGAATATATATGTTCTAGTTCTTACATGGATTTCTATCTATTGGTTTTCCAAAGACGGACCAGCAGCCTCTCTACGAATATATTATGAAGTTATGGGCGTAACAGAAGATATAATGCACCCAAAACAGTTGACACCTCCGCCTAGTGTATTGCTCGGACAATCGGTGTTTCCTAAGGATCTTGTGGTACTGCCTAGACAATGGAGCGCAGCATATGGAAACACTGTCTTTTATAAAGAACATTTATCTGGCGGGCACTTTGCTGCTTATGAGAGACCAGTTGAATTAGTAGAAGATCTTCAAACCATGTTTGGACGCGGGGGACCGGCGTTTCAAGTTATCAAAGGCAGTAATGGTTATTCGGCTGTCAATGAGTAGCCAATGCTTTGATTTATAAAAATACTTGTGGAGTAATTCTTCTTGTTTTTGAAAAAAATTCTACCCAATGTTCTTACCTCATCTAAGTTACGAGTTTTCTTGTCCGGAGGTCCCAGCTCTATCAATGCGATCCAACAAGAATGAAATACGTTTCAAGACTAAAAACACAATAGGCAATCGAAATGGAAGGTTCAGTGATTACAAGAGAAGTTGTATGCATTTATCTCCTAAATTTGCTTTTGTTAGTCGTCGTGAAAGTGGCAGTTCTGATCTTAGTCCAGGAGTACAGTTCACCGCGCGTGGTTAGATGGATCTCCGAACCTAGTCAATAGATCTACGGTGAATTGATCACCCCGGAGAAACTTCGCAATTTAGAACTTTAAACCAGACACGGACAATATACATATACTTATATCAGACACACACCGTATGGCTTTACTACTGTAATACTACAGAATTAGGAAAAAAATCTTTAAAATTTTGAGAGCTTTCTAAAAAGAACGCTAGGAAACGGAAATCAGACCGTTCAAATTCCATTCTTTAGAGAATGGCGGCTTCCACCATTCAGAGTTCTCGAGCCGCCCGCATTATAGTTTACGTGAATGCATATATTTTATTTTGAATTAGCTTTTCATGTAATGCTCGAAGAGTTGGAGCCATATTATCAAAATAATTTTCAATCAGCCTTATTGATAATCATTGCCTTCACATCAAAATTAACGTTGGCTGAAATCCCATCGGAACGAAACTTCCTACAACACCAAGTTCAAGCAGTTATACAAAGTTGGAAGAGGCGAGCTCTCTTTTCGTGACTTAATCTGATCCACTTTGGCATCTTATCGCCGCTAGAAAAGGTATTGGGTCGAGTTATGTTGTATTCATTTGGATCTTCTAGTCAACAGATATATATGATAAATAATCCGTAGAAGATGTAATTAATGTTAATGAAACAAAATACAAATAGATTTCTAGATTAGAAAAAGGAATAATAAAAAGGAGGAAGCAGATTAGATTCTCATATCAATCCTACCTCCAGTTCGATAAATTATGAGGAATCACATAATAACAATCGAAATTAGATTCAAATGGGGGAATAAGGGAAGGAGAGAAAAAAAATTGCCAATGACAAAAATATATATAAAAAGACCCTGAAATTCGGAGACATGTCTGCATCCTCATCTCACATTAAGCTTTTACATAATAAACATCATTGAAATCCTCATTGTCGTCGAGGATGGTCTCGGTAGTTTCCTTCTAATTTTGCTAAAGCATGTGGACACACTCAAGTCTCTTTCAAAGGGTGGTATCCAAAACGCACACAAATATAGGAGACACAGAAAAAGAGAAAAATGTATGTTATCATTGATTGTAAGGGCAAAATCATCTCTGACAACATGGCTCAAGTTGAATGTTACTGTAACTCAACCAAGAAGATTTATGGAACCTGGCAATTCGCAGGTAAATTATCCCGCCTTTAGATTACTAGCTTGCTTTTATCTTATATTTAATAATATGGTGTGAAGGGAAAACATTAAGAAATTCCAAAAGAACCCTCATTAAAGCTGACCATGGAAAATCTTAAAGACAAACCCGTGGGCCTCCATTCATATTACGCATATACATTCATCCAGTGGGAACATAACATCCAACCACCGATGAGATCACCCACTGCAGACTAATGGAAGAAATAAAAGCCAAACTTCTACTCCCTATCTTATCTCAGCCCCACTTTTTGCCAATAGTTAGGAACGACAACTCTATGATCCAACTAGTCAATGACCACTCTATCACAGAGGTCATGGTGAGGAGAGTGCCAGTATCAAGGATTATGTATGTACAATTTTCACGAGTATCAATATTTGATGTTCTTGTGGGATAATGTTTTCAAATCTTTGGTAGATACTACCCGTGCCGAAACAGGGAAGACGAGTGAACTTACATCGATCAAAACAATGAAAGGTGCAACCCTTAGGGTAAGTATCTTCCATTTTCTTAGTACCTTGTCGGTTTTTTGAAAGAAGTTTAGGATATTTCAGTTCTCCTCTTCACGAAACATGCAAGAATACTTCTCTGGGACTGATCGGGGGTCGTCGTTACTCAGGCCCCCGATAAAACTCTGTTATTCAGGCTAATTATATGAATGATAATTACTAGTTATATTGCTGAAATGGTGAAAGTGAGATTCATCTCTTGTACACGTTAAATTCTACTGTCTGATATTTTTCAAAGAACAGTTTGAGTGCTGTGATGAGAGGTCTACAAATTGTCCGAGTCAGTTAGGCATTCAAGGAATAAGTGATTGTGTTGAGGGTGGAATTTTTGGATCCAATATGGTAGAGGCGAAAGTGAAATGGGTTATCGCGGATCTAAGTCAGTTTTAGATAATAAAGCTGTAAAAGAGCAACGAGTAGACGGTTTAAAGTAGCGACATAATTGAGAAGCTTTAACCATGGTACGTGGATTATTTTTTTGCCCCTATAAGTGTCATATTATATCTAATCATTGACTGGGTGATAGATGGGAAGGTAACATACCATACACCCAATAGCCCAGATATCATATATTCTCTGCACAGACACAGTACGTAGAACATCGGCTGGGAGGGGGGGAGTTTTGGATATTTCTCACGTCACCGTCAATACCAGGCAGCAGTTGAAAGTCGGAGCAGAAAATTTAGGTGGTATGGACGCTTTGAACAGGTTTCTACTCCAGAGAGGCTCCCGCGTCCATATGGGCCATTCTCAAAAACGTCAGCTATAGAAGTATTAGTATTTCTATCGACCAAATGTAAGGGTGGTTCCCACCCTACACGAAGATTATGATTAATTCCGTTCCTTTATCTTTCGTCTTCCTTTATTGCCTCTTTAAACTAAATCATAAATACTTTGTTTAACTCGTCGCTTTTTTCCTTTATTTTACTTCATTCCACATTTTCTTTGTGAAAACAAAGATATAAAATTATTGTAATTAGTTACGAAAATAGGAGAAACTTTTGTGCGAGTTTTATCCACTCTTAATATCGTCTGAACTCTCTTTGTCCAAACCGAACTACGAAGATATTAAAAATTTATATTTTAGTATTTTCGCCCTAATCCTAAATCTCGTATTAATCAAGTCTATACTAACTAATACTCTCACACAGGACCTTATAAACGGGGATTTAATCTAGCATCTTGAGAATGTCATTACCAGGTACATTGTAGATTTGACGATTGAACTTGTAGTTTGTGGCAACCATAAGTTTACTTTTATCGGCAAAGACGTTTTTCTATAATATAATTACTAATTTTTGCATACATCAACGTTGTCCACACTCGATTCTAGTCATTCTGAAGGTTTTATAACATTCCGAGAAAAAGGCAGCCCAGCTTCATCACGCCGGACGAGAATAATACTTTTCTACCCGCATCACTCCTCTACCTGAAAATTTGGAGGTGATCTGGGTTCTGTGAACGGGGGGGAACATGGCACATGGCATCTACGGAAAACCCACGTGGCGATCCTCTCCTTTTCAATATGCAGCATGAGGTTAAGTCCGAAATTTCTCTATAAGACCACTGAATGCAAACAGTGTCCTTTCCACATCATTTGTTGTATATAAATACTTGTTGTCACTTAACCATGAGGTACCCGCTGTGTAAACATCCTGAGTACATTATATATATTCTTGAGTCGTACATCGATATCTCACTGACCGTCGCTCACCATCTTGAGTCAACCTATCAAAAGCTGTTAACTGCAATTTCTCCTAGTTGCCTTCGCAAAACACCGACATCAGTGTTTTGACACCATGACCTCTGCTATATCAATCATAGCCTGACTCTGCCATGAACGTGAACCTGCCTTGATATTCGCCTGACGCACTATCTCCATCTCCATCACCTGAAATAGAAGAGAGCCAAGTCAGCCTCCATCGTTACTATCAGAATCATGTTACATGAGCAATGATTGAGTCATTCCCCATAATCTAGATGCGATTGTGCATGTATATGTGCGTGTAAGTATTCTCCCGATAACTTTCCTTCAAGACATTTGTTGATGATCACAAATAAGACATCGTTTTCTAGAAGCTAACAAACACTGTTGTTGGTGCCTGAGATTGCGGCGGAAATCCACTAAACCTACCCATCAAAATGTAAAGACAGGTTTTATGGTAGCATTATGGATACGGATAGCCGTGTATTGAGATGAGTTATTATCAGGTGAAGGTTATCTCTTTTCGGATGACAACAGTCAAAGACCGATGAACGATCTGAATCATTCTCCTTAACGACATTTCTTTTAAGCGTTCACTGGAATCTGTAAACAATATCCCCTTGTTTTTCTCCATAACCATAAAATTGGAACTGCGATAATCCGGTATCAACAGGGTACGTTTCATGATAAGTAGTGAAATTTAAACCACCTTACCATGAATACGCATGTAAAATGATGCTTCCTAATTAGGATTGGTTTGGATGGTAAGATGACAATCACATGAATATATGATAACTCATTGGATTTGATCAAAAATGATGGATTGCATTTTTAAAAAATACAATAGGGCTGAACCAAAACGTGCTCGTGTTTTTGAAATAATACTCGGTAGATGCTCTGAGGAATATGAAGTAGATGATTGTCCGACGAGATAATTGTTCTTCTCGGATCTTCCCCAGTACATTTGAAATAACTTCATTGAACCAGGTTTTGTTTTTTTGAATACTCGGATAAAAGACTGCATAGCCATCAATGTGAATTAAGAGCAAAACCCTGTCGGAAAAACCGGACAAGCAAAGCCAGCCCCACATTCACCATTCAATACTTTGGGCGGCGTGCACCTGTCCACAATACAAGTGTGCTAAAACAATTTTTTTGTCGGAGTTCGCGGACCAATTGAGACCTTAATTTCGTATAGCTGAACGGAGGAGCCGTCTCGTGAACGAGAAAGTTAATACTATTGGATTTAGACTTACCACTTGCGAAGCTGCAACTTACCTTACCACATCATTTTTTTTCTGGCTTCAACAAGTTATCCAACCCATACGCTTCACCCGCCCATAAGCCGTTAATTCCGGCGAAGGACGAGATTGTGCTTTAGCTTTTATGATCATCGTTTCGGAAGGAACTATTCCATATTTCCAATATCTTCAGCGCTCCACTCATTTCAACCACATGAACGTATTCCTTCTTTTCTTACGATACTCTGCTCTGAAATCTAAGTCGAGACCCGATAATGCGTTTCCATCTCCATGATTGAGCAAATGGTGTAAGCAGGTAATATTGATAGTAGCCCCTTGAATAAAGTTTAAGAGACTGTAGAAAACCTTCCAGCTTGAGATAGTTTTCAATTTTGTCAAGGTCGTCGAGTTGATACATTGTTCGTCGTTGCCAAGTCGTTGTTGCTGGTGACAAAATAATTCCCACGCCCACAACCTACCACTGTGTCACGCGTCACGGATTTTCTAGCTTGCGACAACCCTGGCCTGGGCCAATCCTACCAGACTTCTGAGGGAATTTCCACTGATAAGAGGTAAGGTGTTAGTAGACCTAGACTTTAAAGAAGAGCTGACTGGGGATGAAGTTCAAGGACTGCTGGTTTACTGTCGCATCTTGATTCTTGGCTCATCTCTCCCATTTGAAAACCGTTGGTACTTGGTTCCGATAATGTTTTGCAAGGAAACCATGAAGAACTATTGTCTCTGGATCGGTTTTATTACAATTACTTCTGTTATCTTACCGATTTCAACAAAATGTGATGCCACAGTCACACCATTCATCCTATGAATCTTTTACATAATGCCAAATGGGAGACGAGAACTTATACTCATCCCCGTGTTATAACTCGAGTTATTAGGTACATACTCATACTGGTGTGTTTTGGCATGTGTACATGACAACTGACGGTCTTGGACGGCCGAGCAACTCGGACACCATCAAGGATACCCCAGTATAATCGGAGGTAAAATGTGGATTTTTTAATGGACCTAAAAAGTTCATAATTTAATACTAGGAGGCATATGACACTAAAGTGTGAATACCTCGAACGGAGGTGCTAATTGGACTTCTGGTTTGCCGCGTCAGTGTGACTCAAATTCACCATGGAGTTTATTGGTTGTTCAAAGGTGAACCGCGTTAGCGCAACCCTGTCTTCCTACATATTAAGAGATGCAAGGACCGCAGGTTTCTGCCAACCGACGGCTCTTCCGCTTTGCTGTTCGAAAGATGCTCTACATCAGGCGCTTCATAACCGACTCATAACTGATTGACGTATTTCAATTTTCAGACTGGGCGATTTAACAAATACGATCTCCCTATATATCTGAACATACTTAGTGTGTAAGTCCGTTCGCTTCCATGTCGCTGGTGAGGACAGACAGTTAATCTTGTTTGCTTACAGTCCTGATCAGACATGGACTAATGTGCTTCGTTCCCATGTGAACTTCTCATCAACTCAAGTCCTGTTAACTTGTATATCTCAATTTTGCCATCCTTGAATCCTCTGAATAATGGTTTGTTTGACTAGTCACCATTGATTACCGATTATCCTCCATGATTGATGGAGATGCATACCCCAGGTATCTACAAATGTCGAAGAAAAAAGATATCGCTAAAGCAATCTAAGGCGAATTGCTCTAAATGTTTAACCCGCCTATAACATTCATGAACAAATTCTCTCCTAACGCCGAAATGATTTAATCAGGCCTTGGTGATTTATTACACTCGACTCATCAACCACTATGTAAACGAAGGATCCGAGTCCTAATTCTGACATCGCCGCCGATGGATGTTATTAATCAAAAACCTCATCCGATTTCCCCAGGTACGCGTACACAGCAACTATAACCGAATGTTTCCGTTAAGCCTTATCTAAATCTGCGATTGTTCCCAGTCTTCGTTCTCAACTTCAGTTACCAAAAGAATCTACATCTATATAATGACATCAGAATCGGAATTGAAGATATATGCGGGGGAATTCGCTCGGACACTATCGGGAACCCTCATACATCTATGCTCACACTTTTCTCAATTGCATTCCCAGCTCATTTCAAGAACAATACGAAACTGTGATGGTACATGTCAAGCACAGGAATGCTGGTTTATAATGAATATTTGCGGGCGTGTAGTCGCGACAGTATCTCGAATGCGTGCAAGCGTCGTTGCCACTCAAAAATACATATATGCATGTGCTGATATCCCTATCTACTAGTGATTTTGTTTTCATATTTCTCTGTAATAGCTTATCCACTATATCAAAAAGGATGCGAATAAGATATCAACTGATAAATTTGTCGACGTGTTGGAATAAAAGGGTTTTATTTATTTACATGAAACATTAGAGATTCGAACGAACCCAAGGGACCACCACACACGATCACTTCGTACCGACGAAAAAAAAAAAAGAAAACACCGACTCATTCTCGCACGTCGGTTAAACCAATTTGAAATTCCTTAACCATCATTCCCCATGCCTCTTTCCTCGCTTGTTCATTCAATTTACGCTGCTTCCAACCAAGTGTCGGCATACCATCAAAAGCATGTCCGACTTTCGCAAATCGTTTATGATCAACTGGAACGCCAGCTTGCTGGAGTAGGATCACCCACTCCTCTGCTTCATAGGCTAAATAATCATACTCGGCTGTCAATATTAATGTGGGTGGGAATTGTTTTAGATATTCTTGTGGAGCGAGTGCTGGAGAGATATAAGGATCTTTAATATCTCTTGGAGGAGGGAGATAGGCTTTTAACCATAATTTTGACATCCAAGGTGGGAGTACCCTGGTAGGATCGACACGAGCCAGTTTATCGCGATAAGGAACTGTGAAATTTAATGATGGATAAAGAAGACCTAAAGCTGTAATTTTGGCGTTGTTGGGTAGTGGTCTGGTTAAAGATAGTAAAGTAACCGATGCTGCCAGGTTCGATCCAGCTGATGCGCCTGATAATGCTATTTTCTTTGGATCTATCGGAGCTATAAGAGGGATCTTTGCGGTGGAAAGTGTTGAAGATAACCCATCACTTGTGTAAGTGTATAGGATGAAACAAACAAACAAACAAAACGTCAAAAAAAAGAGCTTTTTTAAAAATCAAAAAGATAAGTTAACATACGTTGCTATCCAACATAAGATGTTATAAATTTGTTCAAGCGCGTGAGGATAAGGATAATCTTTTGAGTTATATGCAACAGCCATGAGAACACTGGTTTCAGGAAAGAGAGAGAAAGGAAATTCGTTTTTTCCTTACAGGGCGATTTCCGATAATCAGGGGCGATTACAATTACACCCAATTTGTTGCATAGGTATTCGCACAGAGTTGCTTCGGTTTCAGGTCGACATCTAAATATAACATGGTGATTGATTTCGAAACAAATGAAATAGAAGATATAACTAACTTACGCAGACCATCCACCACCATGTAAGTGGACCAGAACGCCTCTGGGCGTAGACAGTTTTGATTCAGTCTTGTTGGGCTTTGGATAATAAATACAAAGCCTGCATCTTCCAGTGGTTTCAGTTTTAATGGTAGTCCGTAGCCTGTTTCCGACAGGCCAGAGGTAGAGAGGTAAGCTTAGAAAGTCTATGGTATATCGAAGAATAGTAGATACTTTTATGATATCGTAAATGAGTGAAATGATCAAAATAAGTAATATAATATAATCTTACAAATCCTTATACGCCATTTCTTCACAAAAGGTCTTTGATCGCCTAAATCCAGCACAGGGGGAAGAGGAGGTCCTAAAGTAAACGTTTCCACCGCTGTCACCTCCGATGTTGCTGGAGTTGTATTTTCGGTTTCTTCTTTCCCTATACGCTCAGAAGCTTTAATTGGACGTTCTGCTGCTGTTGAAGAAACTGTTGTGGACATTGCGGTATGAAGAGAGTGGTGGGGACCAGCATCGTCATATATAGACGGAGTCGTCCACTGCGCCTTTGGGTGGATGATGTCATCATGTCACGTCATGTTACTTTTGTCAATGAAAGAAAAATCCTTCGTCGACGTTTCCTAGCCCCGACGCCCCACATTCACAACCTAGCCCCACCTTGATTCTAAAATTAATTTTTGTGGTTAAAATAAAGGTGGAGAATATATCTTATATCTATTATTCTTATCTCCAGAATGCATTGCTAGGCGAATGAAACGTATTTTATGACACGTTTGGCGAAGTGGAGGAAAGTAAGGAGGAACGCTATTGTTATCTATCTCCTGCGCGTGCACGCACCCATGGCGCTTTCCAATAAAGAGGCAGTTCTAAAAGACGACTTAGGCGACTTTTTTTTTTCGTAGCTGGTCCCAAAACACGTATCACATGATCTCACCCCTGCCCTTGGCGAAAGCAGAAAGAACAGATCACAAAAAAGGGATGGAACGCTATCAAAACTCGTGGCGAGCAAAACCCAAAGACCCTGCATGCGTACTTGCTATTTGGATTATTAACTTTAACGTTATTAGTAAGTCCTTTGACACCTCAGTTCCATTCAAATGATAAGTTAAGTTCATATTAAATTCGACTAAAAACAGCTGACGGTTTCACTAGGAAGTAACCAAGTCGATTGTTTTTTGAGATTCTCGTTGCAACGTCTTTCCAGAACGACAATAACAACTTAATCGTCTTTTTTTTTTTTTGAAATTTCATTCGGCGGCTCTGTCCAATCTCAAATTATCTATACTTTGATGCCGATCTTGATGCAGTGATATCTTGTTCTCCTGAATCATTTCCGCCCATCAACTGGGGGGACCAGTGAGGGAACGTTTCACCTAATTAGCCATCTTGTGAGACAAAATAGATGAGGTCGCGACCGACCCGGCTTGATTTCAATTTGTTGTTTGTGAATTTCTGTACCTGAAGTGGCCGAGGGACTCAGGTTGACGTTGCCGACTCCACTCTGTTAGTTCTAAAAGCAGGAATTATACTCGGGAGGGGGGGACTCAGGATCTAAAGTTTTTAGGGAAACCTGGTAAGCTTATTCCTCTTCTTTCTTCTAAATGTTTAACATTGATAAGACGTGCAACGTGTTTTTATATTGAAAACTTTAAGCGGCGTATCAGCTTGGTAACGGAGTGCGAGGACCGGCGCTTGAAACTGGACCTTGCAAGAAGCACACTTGTTACTATATCACTTCTCAGGATAATAATACATTTATCCACAGGAATGTTTTTCTTCCAGGTGTCGTACTTTATAGCGCTGATGTGCAATCTCCAGAACTGTCTAACGATGAAATTTTACCTCCCCTTTCTTAACTGAGGTATAATGTCTCCGTTATAAACGCAACTTTGCAAATTTGTTCCCCCCCTATCCGCTCAATAATAAGCCCGATAGGCCCCAATATGGGTGAAGAATATTAGATGGTTAAGGCGTTACATAAAAGAGAAATGAACTCAGTTCGTCATCACAAACAACAATCAATGGATTCAAGATTCAAGATTTCTAAACTTTTCACTACGATAACACTTCGGACCTTTGATTTTGAATTAGTCTGATTTTTCTTAAAAAGCTCCACGACAGTGTTCCTCTCCTACTTGACAAGACTGGAGAGTTTTTTTCGCCGGATCAAGGAAACATCTTGGTTTTTTTTATTATTATCCGTGATGCAAGGAACTTATGATAGTCCCTGAACAAAATACAAGGAGCAGCAATTGGTAAGCCCTTTTTTACATGTGCATACGCAAATACCTAAGTTTGGAAAGAATGACGTGTTCAAACTACAAACTGTCAAAAAAGTTTTGACATGCCGGATTGATCTTGCCGCCGTGGAAAGTTGTCGTCAAACCTTATTTGACTGAAAGATGCGTACGTGTTTACTACTGAGTCATCTTTCGTCTTTCATATCTCTACTTCTGGTTGAACCTTTTCACTTACTCTCTCTTCATTATTTCGGTGCCGGATGAATGATTATCTGTCATTAATTTTGTTTTACTCCGTGTCTTGACGCAATTTGGTTTAATGGCGGTACTCCTAACATCTAAACAAGAATCTTAGATGTCAAACTCAAAGATCAAAGGAAAACAACCCACCCATTTACGGGAAGTCTTAAACCCCAGACATCGGACGATTTTATATAGTGTAATTTGAAATAACGAATATTGGCTTTCTTCTTGTTCTCCAAGCGGGAATCTAACCGAGCCTTACCAGAAGCAAATTCAAAAGAAAAAAGAAAAGACCGCCTCAGTCTCAGCTTTTGAACCCAGTCATGCATGGTATGGCACGAGTCTTATGGCATTTTGTTGAGCCAGGAGAGGACACCTGATAGTTACGTTCTCACGCATTACAAAAACCCATGTGGATTCTTTTTTTCTCTTCAAAGCCAGGGCTAAAAATCCCATCTCAGTTCGGTTACTACTTTTTATATGTAGACTTTTGACAGGAAATTGAAAAGGGTCGGGTAAAAAAGAATAATCTCAAGTTCTTCTTCTTCTTCAGAACTAGGTCAAGAAGCACAAGGCTGTTTTCTTGTTTGACATAACACAGGATCTGTTTGCAAGAGCGGAGAATAACTTGTAAACAAACTTCAACGCGATCTCGTGAGTCTGCGTTGGTTATTCAAGTTAACTGCTACACAGCCGTTTAGATCTGAGGGAAAAGACGGCCCCGCATCTTAGTACATACTTCAAAAAAAAAGCATGTGGACTTCGTCATTTCGGCTTTTCCTAGTTCATTTCTTATACATATGAGTTTTGTTTTTTTGTTTTCCAAATATTGAATTGCTGTGCTTTTGTGTATATTCGGCTGTCATCAGAAAGATGCCACTACAATCCCGAATCCTTGGCCATCCAGCCGTAATACTCCGGTACCTGATTTCCAAGCGTCGCCTATACGTCATCAACTGTAAGTGAGTCATTTCAAGAAATCTCGCGCACACACGTATACAGTTTGTTGTTGGTCAATCATCCGAATTCGGATTAGATATTCTAATAATAAATGACGATTATAACATTAATATTTTCCAACTACTACTGGGAATGCAGAGAGGAGGAGGGGTGTGGGTATGAACAATACAATCCGGGGGCTTGTAAGGCTACAAAAAATAATAAAGCATAAAAGAATTAATAGATAGGGTGGGGGAGCGGGGAGGGAACGAAGTACTAGTGGATGGAAAAAGTAATATAACAAATATACACCCCAATGTCCGATGATCATAATGAATAAATATGGCAGTGGCATGACGATTAAGAGATTAGATTATTATTTCCTATGTTTACTGGTTGACGATGACGAGTTGGGGTATTGTTGACGAGGAAGAACGGAATTCTCCAAAGCTTGCTGACCTCTGTATTCTACGTATCGTTCAATAGCAGTTTCAAGTCTGTCAAAGCGAGCTTCTAAGACTGGCAACTATAAAAAAAAAAGAGTTAGAGAATGAAAAAAAGAAATAATAATTTATTTTTACTCACAAAGTCCAAGTTACTAGCTGGAATCTTACCAGTAGCCTTTTTAGGACGTAAAGGACTTGAAGCATATTCGCCGCCTGTATATGGACGAGGAGGATACTCTGAAGGGCCATGTTCAAAAGGACCATCATCGTTATCCTCTTCCATATGCTCTTCTAAATAAACCTTTGACTCGTCTCTGCTTGTGTTATATCCTTGAGGAGGTCCCCCGCAGATTGTACAGAAACGAAACGATACTTTGTCGGCTGTTGTTGTTGTTGTTGTTGTTGTTGTTGTTGGTTCGCGGGTGCCTTTCCTTTCCCGCTACGAGAAGTACTCGGTTGACTTGAATGACCACCACCTCTCTGAGAAGATGGATCATATTTCATATCTCCTCGCGACGAATCGTTTGGATAATAGGATGATGTCTGACCTTGAGCACTGCTAGTTAATTTCCTCGACTTCTTCGGAGGAGAAGCGTAATATTCTGAACCATCGTATGAAGGTGAATTTGAAACATTACTTCTTGGAGATGCGGAAGATGAATAGTAATATGATGAAGGCGACTGTCCTGCATCACCACGTTGAGATGAGTATGACATTGTAGTAGTAGTTTGTAAAAGAGGTGACCACTGTCGTGAACTAGTTGTATCGAATGTTAATCTACGATATTCGTCCGGGTTACTTGTAGGTTTCGAGAGGAACTGCGGCCGCGGTTCCTCTTTTATTGTTGTAAAGTTTCTTTCGCTCAACATTAAGGGAGAAGAGATACTGGTACTGGATGACTCGCTCGAAGCTGGCGTTAGGCACGGAGTGAATGGAATGAAATCTTCGTAATTGTCAACGACTTTAGTGGTCCACTGACTCGGAAGATTCGAAGGATACGAATGGCTATGCATGATTGGGTTTCTTTGCGTAAAAGTGCTCACAAAAGCTATGTCATAAGTTGTATGAATAAAACCAAAACTTCGAGTAAAAGACAACGAAAAAGCACAGCTTACCTTAACCAGTGGCTGTCAGTTAAGGATGGGCCGTTGATTCTGCTTCCTTGCACAACTAGTCGTAATTGCGTAGTCCTTTTTAAGGGGGGGGCCAGTTGTTGATTCTTATAAAAAGAGATGACGTCCCTGATTTCACGGGAGAATAAGTATTAAATACGGAACTGCGCGAATTCGAATTTTACTTTATTTTAGCACGTTGCTCTAATGAACCATGACTTACCATGGTAAGCGCTAAGGGGAAATCAGAACGCAGGAAAAAAAATATACTTACTAAGTCATATTTCGATATTTTCTTCCTTTAATGGTGCGATATCAAATAACCAATAAATTAAAAGCTTGGGGAAGGGAGGGCGCTATGATGGGGTTTTTGGATTTTCAAAGAATTTATTATTTTATTATTTTTGTTATCGAGATAATCGATCTAAACAACCACGGTTAGTTTAGTTTGTTTATATCTGTGATCGGCCCCCATCCATCCATCCACCCCCACCCAAAACCAAAACCAAAGTTACAGTGCGCGCCGCGAGAGAAACGGATCTTATGTCGGTTTAGATGAGTGGATAATCATCCCGAGAGACCGCGCGTCAAGAATTTCGACTCAGCGAAACCTATAATTTCCTGACGCGCAGGGTTTGTCGAATCCCATTGCTTTTTTTCAGTGTGGAAGGGAAAAAAAAAAGAGGATGAAAATATTTTTATTTAATTTACAACGGTTTTTTTTTCCCTTCTTGGGGGGTGCCCATCATATTCCTCAAAATAAATTTATTCCGCCGTAGGAGGCTTAACAACGGGGTCCCCCTTGAACCTATCCGGAATTACTTCCCATTGGATGCTTTTCAAAATATTGCACCACTTAAAAAACTTGTAACCGTCTTGCACTGCTTTGAATATATTGTGGCCTGATGTGAAAGTCCATATGCATCGGTATATCATTACATGCACATAAAAGAAGTATCAAAAAAAAGCTAGGTGTTTTTGCAACTTCTTCTTTTTTATGTAATGTTATTTATTTTTTGATCGACCTCGGAGCTAACAAGAATCCTACATATTCAGTCAAATGAATCAGTTTCTCTACCCTGTCTATAGAGACATACATATGCCTCTGCAAGCATCAAAGATCGTGAAAAGGTGCTTAGACGATCAGAGATCGCCTCCCATCTTCAGAACAAAATTTGAAATCAACAAACCCTCCTCGGTTATCTGGTAACTAATTCAATTCAACATATTGACTCGCTTTTCTTTTTCCCCTTGTTTTTTTTTTTTTCAAAAGGTCATCGCCACACCCCGTGTATTTCTATGTATCACGTGGCGCAAGTTTGAAAATGAGTCAGAAATTACAAAATCTTCCTTCTAACTCAATAAGAAGGTTTTCAATATCAATATGAATGTATTCTCTACTCACGCTTTTTTCTTCCTGAACGCCGCATAACTCTAGATCTCAGTGCTTCGGACATCAAATATGGCCTCGAGAACATTTAATTCACTTATGTCCATATTAAATGATGAGAAAAACTAGTTACGGAAAACCCCAATTTCCAAATTCTACTCAAAGGGACAGATCCTTTCGTGGAAAAAAAAGGAACAATGATTTTGAGACTTTTTTTAGTGGAAGAAGAAAATCCAAAAAGAAGGAACGATCCCTCTTACTAAACGTTTCAATCAGTGTTCAACCCTCCGGTGCTGATTGTTCCGGGTTATGGTGTAAGAATATAAAATTTGAAAGTTGAAAGATCCCCTCTCATACCTACTTTTGAATTGAACCTGAACATCAACTTACCCTCGGATATCTTTGTACCTCGTGGTAGAGAAGTTAAGAAGACAATTAGGTAATCAAAAGCGGTGCAGTTTTGCACTCGCTTCTAATTGGCCAAGAACTCCTAGTTCCGTAGTCACTCACGGTCCGGCGGTGTCCGCTGGACGCTATTCATCCCCACCCACAGCCAGTATCCTGTATGTCGACGCAGTTACTGCGTTGGTTATTGGACATGTCCGAAACAAATTCGCGTTTCATCACAACAGTGATAATATTAAAAATCAAGATTTGATCCAGGGCTCTTTCCGTTTCCCAACGTTCATTTTAAAAAAAAAGTTATCAAAATTAAACATATTTTTTCCCAATTCTGTAAAGCGATACAGCGTCGGATATAAGTATATCGTTCATGTCTGGTTTAGGGTTCTAATTTGCGGAGCTTCTCCGGGATGATCAATTCACCGTAGATTTCTTGACTAGGTTCGGAGATCCATCTAACCACGCACGGTGAACTGTACTCCGACCACTAAAAACTGTCGGAAGCAAATTTTAGGAAATAAATATTCAACTTCTTTTAATAGGTACCAAACCTTCCATACTGATTGTCTATTGTGTTTTTAGTCTTAAAAACGTATTTCATTCTTTTTGAATTGCAATTGATAGAGCTAACGTTACTACAACAAGCCTCCGGACAAAGAAAGCCCGTAATTTTACATACAACGTAATAACATTGGACAAAAAAATTTTTTCGTCAAAAATTAAGAAACGCCACAAACATTTTCATCTTATGAATTAAAGCCTCGGCTGTTCGTTGACAGCAGAATAACCATTACTGCCTTTGATAACTTGAAACGCCGGTCCCCCGCGTCCAAACATGGTTTGAAGATCTTCTACTAATTCAGCTGGTCTCTCATAAGCAGCAAAGTGCCCGCCGGATGAATGTTCTTTATAAAAGACAGTGTTTCCATATGCTGCGCTCCATTGTTTAGGCAGTACCAAGATATCCTTGGGAAATATCGATTGTCCGAGTAATACACTAGGCGGAGGTGTCAGGTTTTTTGGGTGCATCGCCTCTTCGTTTACGCCCATAGCTTCATAGTAGATTCGTAGAGATGCTGCTGGCCCGTCTCTAGAAAACCAATAGATAGAAATCCATGTAAGAACTGACCATATATTCAGGTTTCCATCCGTAACTTTTGTGCGATACATATACACACATACCTTCATCGTTGGTCCACGGATATTCATCAGTCCAATTCACTAATTTCTCATAAATCCATGCTAACAAACCAGAAGGGGAATCAGCGAGAGAATAACCGAGCGTTTGAGGTTGTGTGCTTTGCTCGCTAGCGTAACCGAATCCTCGACTGCGGAACCACATGGTTCGGGCAAGACCGGCTTGTTCAGAGGGTGTGAACGAAGATATGATGAGTTTGAGAAATGCAAGAGGGTTTTGAAATAAGGTAGGGGGAGTTCCACTGGCAGAAATGGGTTAGTCACTAGTAAGGGAAAAAAAACAAAAGCATCATTTTCGTTACGAACAGTGGCATGTTGGTCAGGGACGCTTTACAATATTTATCACCATAGAGTTGACAAATTCGGCGGGTGATCTGGTCAGGAAAGCGACATGCATCAGCATCATGCAAAATGAAAAAGTGTATATGTATTTGGCTTACAAATAAACCCCAATCACCGCCTTAGTATACAGTTCATAAAGTCAAATTCAAAGAAACAAGGCGACAATCACGTACCCTGACTAACTGGTTTTTTTTCTCATACGTAAGCTTCAAAGTAACAACTTTTAAGGAAAGTTCACACTTACCATATTGTTCATATCCTAACGCTATCATAACCTTATGACATACTTCAGCGTACTGACTCAAACCAAATCCTTTCTTCTTTGAGCCTTCTGAGAACCCATACCCAGGAAGACTGGGCGCCACGACATGAAACGCGGGGGCACTGCCAGTCGCTGGGGATGTGAGCTTTGGCAGGATTTTAGAGACTTCAAGGAAACTTCCGGGCCCTTTTACGTTCTTAATCAGCAAAGGGGCGGGAAATGAAACGGGGGACATACACCCATGGACGAAAAGCAAGGGGATCGCCTGTTCTTCACGACTTTTCTGGTGAACAAAATGTACATTCAACGTCCCAAATCCATCAACGGGTATGTCGATAGTATATTGAGGTAAAGTTTCATTAATCAACTTTTCTTGTTTCTTCCAATCGAACTCGGTCTTCCAGTAATCAACCAAACGCTTCATATCATTGAGAGGAACACCATAATCCCATTTTGCGTCTTCTAATTCATCTGGAAAACGAATAAGGTTTAATTTCTCTTTCAAAAATGAGATTTGAGAATCTTTGACGTCAATTTGGAATGGACGTGGAGTGGCGTTTGTAGAAGTCATGATGATGGTTCTTGTTTAAGAAGGAAAGGGTAACTCCTCTCTCGGGTGAAGCTTTTTTTTTGTTTTTTTCTTTGTAAGCAATTTGTTATTTCGGGGATAAACACACATAATCCGAGGAGTGATATAATCTATTTTCAAAGTCAAAATCATATTAGTGGTTCTAAAAGACATCCATCTTTCAAAAATACCGTAAATAAACGAAAATTCTAACCCCCTGTTGCGCGAGTGCGTGACAAAAATACAAAAACAAAAAGTGCTTGGTCAGCGGGACCCACTAACGTCCTTGGACGCGGGGAAAAAGTTCCGGCGTTTCCCGACACTCTCCTTCTGTCACAACCGCCAGAACTTGGTATTACAGGAGGTTCTAATGACTTCAACCATATTAATTTTTTATTTTGAAGGGGAACGATCATCAATAGTGTTTAATTGGAGGTTGGTTGGTGATAAGGATATGGCTCCACTTTTCGAAGTCATCACATGAAAAAGCTAATTTGAAAAATGTATGCGCCGTCTCTCGTAACTAATAATCAAGCCTCTCGTGAAAAATACAGTCTTCTTAAAGTAAAATCAAAATGAGCGGTCTACCGACGGAATGTGAAAATAACTCTTGAAAATTGAAAACTGGCTTCAAGATCAACATTATCATTCAGCCATCCAACATGAAATCCCAAGTTTTTGCAAACAAAAGAAAGTTCTATTACAACATTACGTTTTAATTTATTTATCCTTTAATTAATTTACAGAAAACCTGATTCTATTAGGCCATCGGCATTGTATTGTTACTCTTAAGCCTGGTTCAGTAAGTTTAAACTTAAAAGTCTGAGGAAGAAGCGATACACGGTATTAACTGATATTAACTACCAACTGCCATGAAGAGCTGCGGACTGATAAAGATTTCCCGTGAGAACACTACATCTACATATATGTAGTCATGACCTGTCAGAACCGAAGCTAAGGTTCAGCACTGCCTTACCAACTAGATCGGCCATGAATCCACAGACTCGGTTGGCAGTGTTGGAGTTATGATATCTCAATCAGAAGCGCGTCAGCGCCTGACAAAGAGCATCTTCTAAACAAGGAGAGAGCACACGAGGGATCTATCGAAAGGACCCATATCGGAATAGTACTTTTTTCGATATATCTAACTGCGCCGCAAAGATGCGCGATATCACAGCACCGCAGCATGTAATCTCCAAATGAATCAAGGGATGAAAAAAGAGAGGATATTCTCTTAATCAAGGGTTGGTCGTAAACTTGACATATTTCCGGAAAGGCTGAAAGGGTTCCTAGCCTTGAGTCTGTACATAGCTGTGCGGTTTCGTCCTGGACAAAACGATTGAGTGAAGGGACTCAATAATGAAAAGATAGATAGAGTAAATTTACTGTCGCGGGCAAACCATGAATTCAATTTAAATCTTAATACACAACAGAGTTTAAGGTAAGGTTTAACGGTTCGCCAATTACACTGAGAGACTTCCGCATATAAGCCTCAACTTTGATGGTGCTTCATTGGCGGGGAGTCGTAAGCACCGAATGTAACGTATCAATATCTATCGTGTAATAGTGCCTTATAAAGCAAGATGATAGGAGCAATAAGTATAGATGCTTACCCTGACTCTTATCTTGTGGCGTTCTAGTTCAACAACTCTTTCACAATGGCGTCGTCACGCATCCCATTGTAGTTTTGTTTTTCTTTAAAAAAATCACCGTTAGATCTAAACAAGTTGTGAATGTTCGATTATAATCATAATTAAAATGGGTCTGTGTACATGCATGTCAAAGTTTCTTTTTCTCCAACTGCACCGATAGCGTTTTCATGTATACTAATAATAGCAGCCAACTGGAGACATTATTGCGAATTGGAATTTGGAAATTGGTTGACGCACGGACGATGGTGAGTTGTGGGCCTGGGAATCGGCATTTGTCTATCTCTCGAGTCATCCTCTTACTAACAACAACGAACAACCTGTATGGCGACCTTTGCAAAAACCGTGTTCAATGCTGGAAACTATTCTGCAGTCCGTCCAGTTTATCCAAGAGCCTTATACGACTTTATATATCAATACCATCAATCCACTTCACCCGCCCAATGGAAACGGGCTGTTGATCTAGGTTGTGGAACAGGTATGAAATAAAAATAAGAATAAGAATAAGAAAGCGTTTAAAATATCTGATATTACTAGGACAAGCGACAGTTGAGCTAACAAATTTCAAAGAAATAATTGGGATAGATCCTTCCGAAGCAATGATCACGAAGGCTAAAGAGCTATTGAAATCTCACCCTTCATCTGAATTGAGTGAGATAACATATGTCAAAAGCCAAGCAGAAGATTTGGATCACTTGGAGGCAGAGAGCGTTGACTTGGTTGTCACCGGTGGGATCTCCATTCAAAAAAAAAATTCTTATAGAACGATACTAACATTACCGTATTTCACTTCTCGTCCGCTCAGCACAAGCGGCTCATTGGTTCAATTATGACAGATTATGGCCACAACTAGCCCGTATACTCCGAAAGGAAGGGACTGTTGCGCTTTGGGTGCGTCTACTTCTCTCACCGCCCAAACACAACTCAAAAGTGATATTGATATTCTCTTTGCTCCCGACATATCTGATAGGGTTATTCGCAATTCCGTATTGATGGCCATCCGTCTCTTACACCTCTAATACATGAATATTCAAAAGGGAGCGATCCAATCAATTCATTGGGAATATATTGGGAAGAACCGGGAAGATCAATAGTGGACAATCATTACCTTGATATCCCTAAAGCACCTACCGAGTATTTCAAAAACCACGAGCATATATTTTGGACAAGTGAGGTTCTATCTTACCGCCCATCACTTTTGATTGAATCTAAGTAATGCGTAATGCTTCTCTATATATTCAGGAGAGTATTATCCGAACTTACCATCACCAAAACCAATCCTTTTGAGGAAACGTTGCTCTTGGGAATCGTTTCAAGCCTATTTAAGGACGTTTTCATCATTATATACATATCACGAAACCCATCCTGATGATAAGGAACAATTCACCGGATTACTCCAACGCCCAGCGAGTGGCAATGGAGAAAAACAAGGGGATATCGTTGAAAGATTTTGGTGGACGCTTAAGGAAACTGTCGCCAAGGAAAACGGTGGAGATGAGGGCAGTGAAATTGAGATTGTCTGGCCTATGGCTATGTTGTTATTCAAGAAGAAATAGCCTTTTTGCTTTTTTCTATGTAGAGCATCATCTCATTTATTTTAGTGTGTAGCACCTACAACTGCGATTAGACTCTGGTTGTGACTTTGCATCTACCGGGTACCATTTTAGAACTAGTCCAACCAATAGAATTTTTACTGCGTCAATCTAGGTTTGGGAATCACAAAATAGTTTACTGTTGGTTTCCAACAGTAAAATTATGATTACTAACATCATCAACGTCAAAAGAAACTTGTAGGGCATATATACATACATAATAAGTATTTGCCACGTCGTCAAACACACAAACACATGTACTTGGAGCAAGATGCAAATAGCACTAACGCCAAATTGCATTTATCTGATTCTGATAGTAACTACGAACGTCATCCTGAAACCTTTGTATCAAGCTTCAAATACGGAAAGGTCCTGGCTCAGATTCTTACAGTGACGCTCAAAACCATACTAGCTATGGTCATAGCAGACGGTGGATTACGGATGATCATGATGGTGATGGTGATGGTTTGTGAACTCGGTTCCGGAGTTGACAGGAGGCCATTAATACTTTTTTTACTTGTTTATCTGGCAAATTCTAAATAAATATTTATAGCTGCATACATTTGCCTGTTGCATATACATACAAGCATTAATAAAAGGGCACGATTGATGAACAACTCAGGAACTTACTAATGTACATACATCCAATTATTTTCGTTGAAAAGAGGTAGACAGGGCGCAGTTTAAACGGAGTAGACGTGGAACCCTGAGATTTGTAGACGGCAGCAAGAGCGACTAATTTTCCTGGCGTGGATAGGCGGGTTGGGACTGTTTGAAGTTCTCACACAAAATTACATGATTCCATAGTCAACTTGAACGTAGTCGTAGTTTCAGAAAGAACCCAACGCATTAACCGCGTTTTCGCGAGCACGATGGTCCTGATGGCCTTCATAAACTGGGTATGCTAGCGTAGCATCAATGCTTCAATATAGCTCTTTCTTTCCCTGTTGTTGCCCTCAATTGGGTCAGGGGACAAGTACAAACTTGGGTCATGGATTGAAGGATCTAAATAATTATTCCAATGAACAAGGCCAAGGAAAATGTGAGGAATCACAAGAATAATGACAACGCGCTGTCACTAATAACCAAGAAATAATCAAGGAAGGGTACGCTGCATACGTAGCCGTCGCCCGACGTTAGCGTAAGTAGTGCTCCACTTAGTGAGTACCCTATTATTGTATGATAAGTTTTTTTTTAAAAAAAAAAAACACTGTGGCCTATTCCGTAATCACTTTTCTCATCTTTTGTTCCCAGATATCCCCCTTGGGGAATCCGGTTTTTTCTTTCTTTAGTCAAAATTGCATGCCTGAGATACGTCGTATATGTGCTATTGGAACATGAACATGCGAGGGTTGGTCTTACTCCGACGCCGTCCTCAATATTTCCTATATAAAACTTTATCTTGTATTGTTGTTCTTTACTGTTTGTAGCCCAGAACCACCGAGCTGCGGTTTATTCTTCGTATATTTACATCTTAAATCACAACAAAAATTGAAATACAAACGGGGAACGTTTCAACGGTTATATACCAATAATCATGACATCAACTCATCGAGCAAACATCGAGAGAACATCAAAGGACAACCCTAGCCGTGACTGATGTGACAGCCGGGTTTCGGCACTTTATGTAAACGAGTACACTGGCTCTCACGGAGCTGACCTTTGTTTCAAACCTCGTCCCTTCCTTGTCTTATATACCTATCCTCTACGATAACCATGTCTTTCTCGAAAAAACTTGTTACGGCTTGGTTTCTTATAACAACACCAGTCATTCTTTGGGATGCAGGGTGAGTTTTTTTAGAGTCTTTATCCAACCGCGTATGGTGACCTCTTTCTCTTTGGGATAGTTATTGCTTCATGCGGTAGGTTTAATTGATCTATACAATTAGTACTACTTATTCCATGCTACAGTCCACGATCTATGGTAGGGGGTGATCTTCATTGGATTTGGAAACCGTATGCCTTGTATCAAGAGATTGATTATGTACGTTGAGGCTTTTTTCGTCTTTCATGTTAAAACGTATTGAATAGGTTTACGGTGTTCGCGCTCTTGAAAACAACGAAGGATTTACAAATGCTCAATGTATGGATTTCAAAAATAAGACTCCGCGCTAGTGCTTATACTATCTCGTTTTATAGCTTTCATGAACATCGTCGAAACTGCTCTTAATGTTCGTTGTTCCGCTTGAAACAAGAAATTCCGTTCTCACTTTTGTCTAGTTGTACTATTTATATCTGACACATATTGTTGAATCTCCATCTGCTCCGGTTTACGGCTTTGCTAGTATTGTAATGACTTTCGGCAAGGTGAAGCAAAAATAATCTTTTTGGAATCTGGAAACGAGATTTAATATGATTTGTGTAGACGGCTCTTTATCATTTGCAAGAGTATTATTGCAATTTGTGCTCTATAGGACATAACGATCTTCAGACTTTGATATTCTTGTGGATTATACCTAATGGGTAACGGTTTTTTTCCTTCGCATAAACTTAACGTCTTAATTTGTGTTTAGACTTTGGTTGGTTGTTCCTGCATATGTTATTTCGGTTTTAGGGAAAGAAATTAGCGCAAGTTTGCAATTTAGCGCGAAGGCTAAGAAGACGTTAAAGAAGGCTTGATTTGAATACGTTGATGTCAATACATACTATTATGTATCATGTTTTCCCCTCTGTGGTTGTTCAAAATATACTCGGTAATTTGTCATCACAGCCTTTTTCTTTTTTTTCAGAAAAGTGATTTGATTTTTAGTTTTTTCTCTCATCGTAATATTACATGAAAAACGAAAAAAAAGACATCTCCGAAGGAAAAAGAAAGAAATCACAGGGTGTTTACATAACATAACTGTGTTACCGTACGTATCGTGCAACCATGAAAAAAAGAAGAAAAAAACTCAATACTTTTCCTTTTCGTCATTAAATGATGATTTACGATCTTTTCCAACGATATCATCAATCGTCTTCCTTCCAGCATTAGGGTCAACTTTCCAAGCGGTGAAGACATGTCCTTGCTCAAAGACTGCTTCAACTTCTTCAAGTGTACGCCTACCAGTTTCGGGGAACATGAATATGACATGAATAGCAGCGATGAAGTTGAATATTCCGAAGATGAAATAGGTAACGAATCCCTAATTGAAGAGTCAAATTTTTGAAAGGAATATTAAAAATATCTGGCTTTGTGCGACTTACGATGTTGGCCAGCCCTGGAGGAACGGCGAATGCCAAAGCGGTGTTGAATGCCCAGTTGGAAGCAGTTGACATTGAAACTGCTTTAGCTCGTACTCTGGATAAAAGAAGATTTATTTCAGTTGTTTAAATTCAAAAAAGAAAAACGTTTGTAAACGTACTTCATTGGGAAGATTTCGGCTGGGTATGTCCATGAAGTTGGACCGATTGTAATGGCGAAACTACACACGAATAGGTATGAGAAGACGATGATGGCTCTGGTGACTCCTCCATGACCGGTGATAAGCCAAACAGCTAGAGAGATCGTTCGGTTGGTGTATAAAAGATGAATGAATGCGAGAGTTGACTTACGGTTTGAAGGGTCACTTCTATCCCAATGACCGAATCCTCCTTGAAGACCTCCAACAAGGAACAACCACATAGCCATTAACGAGAACCCAATGATCATCATTGGTCGACGACCCCATTTATCAATGTAAATAATAGCAGGGACGGTGAACGCGACGTTCAAAACGTATTGTACAGCAGAAGCGATAAGGTTTCCACGACGACCACTCAGACCAGCACCTTGGAAAACGTAGGTAATGTAATACATCATGATATTCATTCCCGATAATTGTGACCAAGCTTGAAGTGACATTCCTAAGAAGACACGACGGGCAATACCAGGTTTGAGAAGGTCGGCATAGGATTTGGCACCCTCTTTTTGCTCAAATTGGACTTGTTCTTTGATTTCTGCAAATTCTAGTTGGACGAGGTCGTTGTTGGCATCACCGTGTGCGTGGACGTCTGCGAGGATTTCCAATGCCTCGGCTTCACGACCGTGGTCGATAAGCCAACGTGGTGATTCTGGGAACCATACTAGAGGGGAGGTGAGGTGAGGAAAAAAATGTTTGAAAGAAGTCTCTTTTTTAACTTACACATTCCAATAGACAGGACGATAGCTGGGATAGCTTGCAAACCCCATGGAATACGGAAAGAGGCTTTGCCATTGATATATGAACATCCAACTATCATTTTAAGTTAAAAAAAAATTAATCAACGAGGGTAAGCTTATACTTACATTGAACGAAGTACTGTAACATTCTTTAACAAAGAAGAAGATTTAGCACATTCCAAAAGACACCCGCGGTAATTAATCACTTACATTCCCCAAGTAATAGACCATTGTTGTAACGAAACCATACGTCCACGGATAGCAGGGGCGGTGATCTCTGATTGATAAAGTGGTACAGTCGTTGACGCAATACCGACCGAAAGCCCAGCGATGAGACGACCAACAACAAGCATACCACGATCGACAGAGGCACATTGGATGATAGCACCGATAACCCAAATCCAACCAGAGAGAATGATGGTTTTCTTACGACCTAACCAATCGGCTAATTTGGAAACTAGTAAAGCACCGACTAAACTTCCTGCTGGCATCGAAGCGACGATGGCGCCTAGGATTTGATGGTTCAATTACTATGTCTCAATTAGAAGAAGAGTCGTATATATTACCTTGAGGACCTGCAGTTGGGTTACCGAATTGGGCCAGGTAGGAAGGGTTGGACAATACACCGGACATGGACGAGATGTCCAAACCGAATAGTCCACCACCAATACAGGCGAATGAACCGACAACATACTAGATGCATACGCGATCAGATCAGAGATCTGATTTTCATCACTTGTCTGGAAACAAACTCACTGGATTTGCAGCAATCGTAGCACTGTACTATATTACAAAGGAAGAGAGGTTCGTCAGTTTCCTCATCGATCTTGGCACGATGTTATGGACGACTTACTCCTTTACCCATGATTGAAAACTGTGGGTTCTGACGGATCCCTGACAAGAAGGCTAGGTTTGAAAGAGACGCGACGGAGGTTAAGAAGCGTTTTAATGACCCAACTTTTATATAACAGCTCCAATTTTCAGGCACAAACAAAATATGAATTAAGTTATTACTACATAGCCAAAACACATGTGGTCCTTCGTTCGGCAGACCATATTTACAAGGTCATAAGATCATTCGTTGATGGCGATCTACGGAGTTGGATATTAGTTGGTTTGTTTTTCAATCGGTCTTTCGTTTGTTTATTTCCTTTTAGCCCTCGTAGATGGAGTTTTTCAACCCAAGTTGTTCTCCCCCTTTGCGCCCGAAGTAGATTAGAGTTTTATTTTTCTATTACTCATGATTGAAAGAAGTTCCACTCTTCTTTGTAGGATGCTTCTAGAATTCAAGAATCACAAATAAATGTAAACGCTGAAGTCAAACTTCTCGGTCCTGCATAATACATGTGGAGCCCCAGATTATTTCTCCGAACGGGGTTACACGGCCCGTTGACCCTAAAAGCGTCTTTGCTTGAGGCAAATCGCCGTTTTCCCGGTTGATTTGCTGGAAAGGTAGCTGACTTTTTTCTCTTAATTTTTTTTCTTTTAACTTTCGAGGAATAGGTCATTGAAACCTTTTGAATCTCTAATATTAATTACAAAAGATTTTCGAATTTTTAAGCGACGGAGACGGGCTCAAAGAAATGCCAAGCATCAAGTTCAATCTAATTATAAATTTAGTGTTTTGGCCTCGTTATATGACTCGTATGTCGAATCACATGTAGCAAGCTAGGAGCTCGATATTACCCTGAAGGTACGTTGCTAATATGTAGGTCTTCTGACTGGGCTAAACCATACATAGTTACTTGAAGTTACTCCTCCGGCGGGCAATCTAAATCCCTCCATGCCGGACCTCGATTTATGACCGCATCGGCAGCTAATTAATAGCCAACAGAGCAGACGGCGTATCTGTCTCATAGTTTCTCTAAAAAATGGCACAAAACCAAAACGTATTGCTTTCAATTTCGAGCTGGCACTATTTGTCAATGTAGTTCATAGATAGATTTTCTGATTTATAATCCCCAGCTTCAAGTTACCATCATTTTCAGTCAGTTTTGTCTTGTAGGTGAAAGTTAGAGTTCAAATGAGTCTTTTCAACGCCTTGCCACGGACCGGACGATCCAGATCCAAAAGTCCTTGAAGATCTTATCAGATCCCCTACTTAGCTTTCACCCACCGGATTGGAGTGTTCGGTATACTTATACCTTGAAATTGATTATGAGGTAATTTAGGGGTACCTTTGGCCTGACTTGAGGTAACTGAACGGCATTGTGTTTGGATCTTAATGCATCTCGTGATAGTTGGTTGAACTGAAGGGCGAAGGTAAGGCCGTTTTGGTATCGAGACCTTGTTGCTGATAATGTCGTGATTGGATTTAATACAATACCTTGTATATATCTTGGCAAAACAAAATATCACTACATAACAGACATTCAAGTTCGGAGACCATCCGTACAGTTTATAAAAACAGTGTTAATAAGAAAGTCCGCCAGGCATCGTCTTCATCTCCAAGCATATTCCTATTTTATTTTCAACCTACCTTGAATTTAATCAGGTTGATAATGAGACTCTCGGGCTTAAGGAATCAAACGTTATCGGACAATTGTGTCAAATATTGTATTTAACATATTTGTAGGACAAACATGGGGCAGGCCGCAGAAGTAAATTGCATGCCAGTGGGGAGATGACGGTTGTCAAGACTAAAGCTTATCTACTTATTGGTCAAGTTATATGGGTTATGTCCAAGTTGCTAGCGTATCCGGACTTGCATAATCACCATTATTCCTGACCTTAAGAAAGTCCGGAAACTATCAGAGTTTGGTGGAGGGGACCGAGCGTTTGTATATTAGTCGGAGTTGTATTTAGAACGCTTACGCGTCTACCTACTGCTAACTACTGTCATCTGTAAGATATTCGCGCTATTTCAGAAACCCTGAAAGACCCACGGCTCGTAAAGTTCGTCAGAAACTTATCAAAGTAAATACTTCACCTGAGTCAACTCGTTTTCAAGGACTGAGGCTGTTGAGTTGATTTTAGCGCTCTAATTTAGGCACTGTTCAGTTTTTGAATAGATGTGCCTGAATTATACCACTAAAATCGCCTCAACAGCCAATCACAGTCCCTAAAAACGAGGAAGTGCAATTTTTGTACAAAATCCAAATGGTGGTGTACACTGTATCGTGCCGACGAACACGGAAGTTTCCGAAGAAGAGTGTACGGAGTTTGAAGTAGCGGCTCCATACATGACATAATAACACCGGCGATTAACGAAGTAATTTTATTGGTGCGTGCCAATAAAACTGTTTATCTCCTCAATCACAAGGCAAAAGAAAAAGAGAAGTGTTTCATACAAATTACAATTTCAACAGATCAACGCAACTACTCTTCTCTAAATCCTTGAAGATAAGGACGAAGGTTGATGCCATATTGAAGACGAATAAAATATTCAGACCACTAAGCTATTCTTACTCATGTCCCTACCACGGCTGTTCTAGTCCTTTTCAAAAACGAATCAGAAAAATCCATGGAATAACTTATCTTCTTTTGAGCTAATCGGTCGGAATTAATTGACCGACTAATCCAGTAAGATAGCTTAGATTTCATCATCTTTTAACAGGCAAGTATTCTCTCCATACGCCCTCTAGCTCGCTAATCCACAAAAATCAGGTTCTAGTTCTTTTAGAAAAACCATCGGGGTATTCTCAAACTACCCAGTTTTATCGTATTATAAACCTAAATTTGGTATCTACTTCCTCAAGGATTATTGGTTGAACGGTAGGATCAAAGCCAGCAAAGCATGTTCGTGTTATCTGTTTTCCCTGAATGAGGAGTCCGAATAATCATGTTTTCCCAAGAAACGACAGATCCACATGTGACAGAGTCCGTTTATCTTTTATTCAAATGCATGATGCATGATGGAACCACCATGTACGATGTAAGAGAAGAACATAAAAACGAAAGACTTGTTAAGTTACTTCCTCCCGTCAGACTGAAATATGGTCAACCTCTCGGTTCAGCTCCTTATTCTGAGCTTTAGTGTCATCGGTATTTGGGCTTCCCCGTCTCTTCACTCTCGTGTCATTCACGAGAAACGAGAGCATGTTCCTCACGGTTGGGAACGCTCTAGAAAGCTCGATGGTTCTACGATATTACCCATGCGGTTTGGGTAAGCATTTCTGATAAAATCTAAAACAAAAGCTTATACAACTTGAACAATCCCGCAGACTTAAACAATCCAATATCGATCGACTTGAAGAATTGCTTATGGATGTTTCCCATCCTCATAGCCCCAACTATGGTAAACACTGGAGTCCCGAACGGATTGCAGAAACATTTGCACCAACACAAGATAGCGTTGACTCAGTCATTGATTGGCTGGATTCAGAAGGTCTAGGCCGTGACCGGATCAAGTTGTCGAACAGCAAAGGGTGGATTCAGATCAATGCTACTGTGGAGGAAGTGGAACGCCTTCTTAATGCGGAATATCACGTATACACTCATATATACGGGAATCAACATATAGGTAAGCACTACACTGTTTATCATTGAATGTACATGTATTTACAGATAGCGTCTTCCTCCTTAGCATGCGACTCTTATTCAGTCCCAGCTCACATACAAGAACACGTCGATATAATTTTACCTACGGTCAACTTTGATGCCAAAGTACCACCTCCAAGAACTGCTTCATCCCTTAGTCGACGCGCTCAACGCCAAGGTGCTACCATTAACAGCTTTGCAAAGAGCAAAGGCAAGGTAGAATTGGCCGTCAACGCCGCGGATCCATTGGCTACGTGCAACGAACAGATTACCCCCGCTTGCTTACGTGCATTATACAACTTTACTTATACATTTGTTGCAACGAATGAAAACAGTTATGGCATTGGTATGCGTTGCCGTTTCCCTTATCTTTAAATGTTCTTAACCAGCATAAAACAGTTGAATATACACCTCAAGGTATATTAGTGTGGTATTTTATACTGAGACATCTTAAACCCCATCTTTTCCCCAGCATTCTTGCAAGGAGACCTTAATCTATTCTTTGCAAACTTTAGCCCTTCTTTAGTTGGATCAACTCCAACCCTGGTTTCGATTGATGGAGGTTTGTCATTTGAATTTCACATAAATAAACATTTCTAACACTGGAATTTACAGGGGTTGCCCAAACCAAAGAACAAGTCAGTCTCCCCCAAAAAATCCCATTCCCTTCTTACTCATGTCTATTCAGAGTTTCGATTTCAACGGTGAAAGTGATTTAGATTTGGTGAAGATGGGTATTATTGTGTTGTTTTCATTCAGCTAATTACATGAACTGTAGGAATATGGAATGACGTTGGTCAATCCTCAGAAAGTAACATTGTACCAAGCGGGTGACTTAGTAGAGGGTGTAAGCTTTTGCAACGATAACTCTAATTTGGGGAACCGCATCAAACTGAATCGTATTGTGTCTAGGCCTCTTTCAATAACCTCCTCGATGCTCTTGACGGCTCGTACTGCACTTTTGATGGCGGTGATGATCCAACTGAAGATGGTATGTCAACTTCACGGCAATATTATTACCGCTCTTTTCACTCCCAACTTTCTTTTAACTCTAAGGTATATACCCCGACAAGGCAAAGGGAGGTTTTGATGAACCCGAAAGCTGTGGAATTGCAAAACCCGCCAATGTCATTAGTACATCGTACGGCTCTCAAGAACCAGAAATGACCGCGTCGTATCAAATTCGTCAATGCAATGAGTACGGTAAACTTGGAATGATGGGTGTTACTATTTTGTACAGTTCTGGTGATAATGGTGTGGGTGGTCCGGATGTTTGCATTAATCCCAGGACAGGTGACGATGATTTTTTTATAATATATCTATTCTTTTTTTCCGGAGTAATCTTATACTTTCGTTTGTAGGCAAAGAAACTGCGAGTGGAACCCGATTTGATCCAGGTAAAAATGTCATACTTGTGGAGTAAACCTGCCCTTCTTTTTTAATTCCTTCATTTCTTCAGATTTTCCAGCCAATTGTCCCTTCGTTACAGCTGGTAATGTCTCTCAATTGAGATGTTGGTCCATTCCTTCTAACTCCTTTTGACTAGTCGGCGCAACTCAAATCAACCCCAATGGTACCGCATAAAAGACGTTCAACAGAAATTATCCTAAACTTATATCTGTATATATAGCAACCGTAAACGATCCGGAAAGCGCATGCGAACAAGTCATTTTCAGGTAAAAAAACCCTTCTCCATGGGATAAAAGAACCTCTCTTAAAATTTTTATTTCTATATAATAGTGGAGGAGGTTTTTCTGATATCTTCGCCTTACCGTCTTATCAAGCCGAAGCAGTAACTTCATTCTTGACAAATCATCCTCCACCTTATACAGCTCAACAATTCAATAATAGTGGAAAGGTGAAAATATACAGTACTCACGGACAAGGACACTTCTAATAATATTATGCTAATAGGCTCGTGGATATCCTGATCTGGCAGCCAATGGGTATGTCTTTACGAATCAATGTCTAACTCCTGGTTGCTGATTGAGACCAAAATCAGGGCAAACTATATCGTTGGTGTACGTATCATCTCATCTCATAGTTCTAACGTGTGAATAACGTTATATAGATCGATGATGGGTTCGAATTAGTTTTCGGTACATCTTGTTCCTCTCCAGTAGTCGGATCCTTGATCACCGCTATCAACGATGCCCGACTTGCTGTTGGGAAAAGTCCGGTTGGATTTATTAACCCCACAGTACGTGAAAAAATAATATATATTAATATTCTCAAACACTAATCGTACCTTTCATTGTAGATTTATTTGGACAGTTTCCAAAGTGGTTTCAATGACATAACAATGGGTGGAAATCAGGGATGTGGTAAGTTTTTATTTTTATTTTTATTCTTCAATCGCATCTAACAGTTTCCTTTCTCTAGGCACGCCCGGATTTACTTCGTATGTGTTATTATTGCCCAGAATTCTAATGTGGAATAATATTGATTTGATTTGTGCAGCGTTGAAGGGTGGGATCCAGTTACCGGTGCGCGTGTTTGTAAATAATTTCTGTATCACCTATTGATCTCATTTAGGTCTGGGTACACCGAATTTCGGTAAACTTTTGGAACTCTGGTTGGCCCTTCCATAGTGGTAATTATAGATACGGCCTTGCGCTCTATACATAAATTTAAAGATGTTTGCTTTTCATTAAATATCACGATACCTTATTATGGATGAATTTATTGAATCTGCTGACCGAAAAGAGAGAACATGATCTGCAAGTCTCGTAAAAAAAAATACTACCTCTATATGTAACAATTACATTCAAAGGGCGAATGGTGATAGTACATGGACGTTCAATCTATTTACATACATAACTTGAACAACATTTAAAAAGACACGAAATGTTACCAGAACAAAGTAGCATTATCCAAATCAACTAATTCGTTTAATTCCAAACTCTTTTCATATCCTTGCTGTCACTCCGACATGAATTATCCTAAAAACACGATAAGCAAAGCATAATGGTAAGGATTTCGTAGGAATAAACTCACTCATCAGCGGCCGTCAGCCAATTCGCAGTTTCTGGGAACATCGTTACTAGAGAGGCAAAATATGTCAATGGTTCTACGCGCAAAGTCAAGCTTAACATATTAACATACTGAGACGACGATAAATGACCTCAATCAGCACTTGACGGGCCCAGTTAAGAGGATAATTTAGCCAAACCAATATGGACCCCTGGAAACCAACACGTTTGCTGATGACATGATAGTGAGGTACTCTGGGAGAAGAAAAAAGAAGATTAAAAACTGAAACTAATTGGATAAAAAATGGCTTGAGCGCGTACATATGAGTGGTTTTCCTTGCCGCCTCTTTGATATCCCTGATGATTTCCCCATATTGAGCGGGGTTATCGTTTTGTGCGTACGCTTCTAGCCTGCAAATTTCTTCAATGACAACATCGGTGCGGATGTCGAAATCATCCTTGAATCCTAGTTGATACGTGACACCATAAAAACCTAAAAAGAAATGAAATGTAAAACCTCTTGTTTTTACAGATAAGTACGGGGTCTCTACCGTTTAAAGAGCGAACTTTGTTGACCACATATCTCTCTTCAGGTGCAACTCTTGCTGTAGGAACTATACGAACAGAAAGAAAAATCTAATAATTGTAATTTTTTTCCTCAGAGGCCAAAGGTTAATCAAGGAAAGAAAAAAGTTGAGACGTACAACAACCCGAGGAAGTGCAGGATACTGTCGGAGGAATCCAACAAACGAATGTGGAATACCCTGTCCTCCCGCAAACTTGTGGAAAATGGCAGTAATCGGCAACACAGCCAATTCATTCGAATATCTTCCATCTACATCGATCATTTTGAGGCCTTTACCTGAAGAGCTTATAGGTAAAGACATTGAAGTCGCTGCTGCTGCTTCTAATTCCTCGACTTCAAACTCGGATTCTAGATTCGTCGTTTCCTCAGGCCTATGTTTCTCTGTAACATCACTTGGAATAATGAGGTGACGTAAATTCACTCGATTGCGTCCATCGAATTCATCTTCAAGGCCCTGATGAAACACTTTGAACACCGAACACCAAGATAGACTGTAAAACTGCCTTACCCTTGCCCAGGACCAAAAGACCATAGTAAACAACCTAAATCCAGGTAAACAAATAGACATTTCATATTATTGTGGAAATGCCTCACAATATACAACCTATCGTCAGAGGGACCCACGCGCCTTGAGGCACCTTTTTCAACGCAGCAACCCAAAATATACCTGAAAGCAAAGAGGTCATTCGAATATACTCAATCATCATAATTAATCACACTAACCATCGAAGAACCCAAAACATAATAAAAACGCCAAAGTGGTTATCCATGGCAGGCGTTTCACATAATGACATTGAACCGTAATCAGTGTTGTGGTGACGAACAGGACGGTGGACACAGAAAAACTTGATATTCAAATGGTTAGGTAGTACTTTTATGTGATATGCTCAAGTTTCATACCCGTAAGCGTTAGTCAGGGACGTTAAGTTTTTGAAAACAGCAACGACGACGATAGTAATGATCGCAACTAAGGGGTTCTTGATATCGGACGTGCAGATGATAAAATGGACCAAAGGCACGTACGAGTCCAATTAGCCGCTGGTATGTAAATTTGTCCTTGAACAGTGTCTGAGGTATATACCATACGGAGACTGTAATAAAAACATATCGTCGTTGTGTCATCATTGAATCATATAAAAATGCATACGGTAGGAAACTCTTCATATTCATGAGTTGTTGTAACTTTGGAAATGAATGAGCTCGAAACCAGGTGATGGTTGTAAGGTCAAAAAAGGACATACTAAAGAGAAAGTTGCCGTAATCAAAGCTTGCGAGGCTACAAGCTGTCAGGAAGGAAAATCATCAGCTAACTGTACAAATATACAAGTCATATCGACGTACAGTTGCGAGTATGGCAAATACATATATGATCCTAATAGTTGTAAGTTAGAATAAATTGGACAAAATGTTTGAACCCTTCGTACCAGAACAGTGGCCCATTAGGTGGGCCCGGAATCGTCTGATAGAACACATTATTTAGCACACTTTCACCATCAACGATGAGTCGAGCACCCTGTCCGAGGTAGGCAAGGAGCAGAGCAGGGTAGGTTATACAGGTAAATGAGAGTTGAATGGACAGTCTGTTGAATTGACCAAGACTATATGCGTAACGATGAGCTAGTTCGATGGAAGAAACGTAGTAAATGCTTTTAAATATTACTTGGCAAAAAGGGCTTCACAGCCAGTAATAGCCAATAAAACACCCGCCAGAAGGTTAAAGTCCTTTGTTCGAACAAATACTAGACGTCGATCATATTAATGTCTTCCACTGGGTGCGTAATATAATCACATAGAACATACGTAGAACGGCCCTAGAGGGATCAAATGCGCGGAATATTCCTGGATATTTGGTAATATTGAATATCCCAGTGACTGCTAGCAACGCCAGCCATGCGAACGTTACTGAGGTGAAGGGCAATTGGGAATGTTGCAGAACACGGGAAACAAGAGTTACATACTTGGGGAGAAGGCGAATGCTAATTTAGCCGTTCCAAACCTTTGGATGAGAAAAAGGAAAACGAGAAAACCAATTGATATCGGAATTATATGATTTGAAACGCTGGGAACTGCAACGGCTATACCGCCAACAGCGCTGGTAACCGAAACAGCGGGCGTAAACACCCCATCAGCCATCGTGAGACTAGTCCCGAACAAAGCCTGGTAAAATTTTTTGTAAGATTTTGTTTCGCTCGCAAAAGACGGAAACTTACCCAGGGTAATAGAATCCACTTGGCTTTGTACAACCATTGTTTTTCTTGAATTGTAGAAGCTTTTCTGAAAGAATCGCCGGTCAAAGTACGGTCTTCTTCAGCGGTAGCACTATGCGGGGGAATTAACCCATGATATAACGCAAAGCAGCCACCTTCTCCTTCATCTGTTCCAAAGCGAAGAGCGATAAAGACCTGTGTGGAATGAAAATAGTCGCGGTCAAAATATGAAAAGCCCGACTCTATTAGCATCATGGGTACTTGCATATTTCATAAGAGGAATGATAGTCAAAGCCCAGATGATACAGCTAATACCCCCAATAACGTCTTCTTGAGAGGGAACTGGCCCGTTACTAGGCCATATGCCATTTAAGACATACAGTGGAGAAGTACCGATATCACTGTATATGATACCTAAACAGCAAGACGGTGGGGTTTTAGTGATTGAAGGAAGCCTATCAAGATAAGGAATAAAACAAAGGTACCGAGCGTTTGAAAACTCAGAGCTAAGAGACTTAGTCCAGAAAACTTGACAGGTCTTCTTAGCACCTCGATATCCACTGTCTTTTCCATGGATTGGGGGAGTGAAACAAAGTAGAGATGATGGGCAGAGAATTTGAGCGCAGCTCTTATATGTGGAGCTCAGCGAGATCCGACTAAAATTTTTTGTTACGTTAACGTCCATTGTCGTCCTCAGCCAGGTTAAACCTGATGGCACCCTGGGGCGGTTAGATAAGACCGTTATTGTCGAATATATTTGACATACTTGGGGTGTGAGCAGTGCCTTCGCTTAGAACATCATACCGCAATTGAGATATATAAATGGACAGTAGTGGTCCTCTTTCAACAAATGTATCCAGTGATCCATAGATAACCATACATCCCACGTGCGAAATCTGTCTTCAGTATAAACATAAAATCAAAAGAAAAAACAAGAATAAGGAAGAAATACGTACTTGGTACGGTTATATGCGTTCTTTACTTGAAGGATGTCGAGAGAAAGAAAGAAAGAAGTACGGTCGAATTCATAGTTACCAATTATGGACAACTGCAGACCATCGGGTTCCATCATGGACACTTCTGGACCCTACGCCTCGGGTCCGGAATAAACATGACCTTGCGATTTACGGTGAGACCCAACGTTCCTGAAATCTTCCATAATTAGTACTGCGCAGCACAGACGTCAGACACAGGTAGAGGGTGTGTATGTGTTTGTTGTTATTAGCCAAGCAGCGGTTGTAACTATGTTATCTGTAGATATGAACATTGTATACGCAACAGAGGTGGGAGATAAAAAAGAATGTATGTCAAAAAGGGAAAGAATCGGAAAAAAGGGGTGGTTTGGGGGGATGCGGAGTGGAGGAAGCGAGAAGAAAAAAGATTTGCCAGGCTCCGAATGCACCAAGTCCAGCAAAGTTTGACATGCGACGAAAGGCAAAAGAATGAAAGAATGAAAGAAAAAACACCTTTCGCCAACCAGAAATCCACCCTGTCAATTTGGCATTTCGTACATGGAATAGATATACCCATCGTTATAAGATAAGAAAACCTTTTTTTGAAAGAAAAAAAGAATGTGGAAAAGCAAATGAAAGACAAAATAGAATGCGATTTTTGGAAACCGTCACACTTCTATCGCAGAAGGGTAACCCGGCAATGCACCTAAAATGCCAAAGAAATACTTGAATGAATAAATAGAAAAAAGGATTTCCCCTCAGTCTATGATAGAATAAATGTTTTGTTTTTTTTCAAAACGCCAAAATAGAGTTTTGAAAGGAATGGTGGAGAACTTGTAAAAAAAACAAGGGGGGACGGGCAAGTCCGGGAATAGCGTAGACGGGAGGGAAGAAAGAAAGAAAAAGGACTAGTCCACACGGTGTTAATTCAAACAAAAGGGAAAAAAATATTGAATGTCCATTCAATCGCATCCGTCAAACTAGAATTCATGATTTTTTAAATGTCAACATAAAAAGCACCCTTTGCGTATTTTCAAATTTTGACTTACTAAGGAATTTTTTGGCCATGAATATCCCGCTTCGAAGCCTGTACTGGGATCACCTCTCCAAAAGGTCAAGTTGGGATCTAAATCATTTTAAAAATATTGTTACGCTAAAAAAACCAATTTAACACATACTTGTATATGCTTCGATATGATCATTGATATATTGAGAGGTTGGGAAACCAGGAGGATCGCATCCGACTCCGTTTGACGTTCCAGTGCGTTGATATATCCGGACGTAATCAATTTGTAAGGCAGCTGGGAACGTCAGCGTTTGAACAACGACGGGCTGGAAACTCGCTATAAAAATTTTTTTGAGACGACCGTATTCAAAACTACTCCAAAAAAGGAAATATAGATCACTTACCTGAAATTGCCAAGTTCATGATAATGCTCTAAAGAAAGAAGAAAAGTATGTTAACGGTATTTCGATACGATGTAAAATATTGTACCATTGGTTCCCGGGAAATCAACCGTTGGGATATTTGAGCGACTGAATCCATAGGTACCGCGGCTGCCGTCATTTGATATGTAGGTTGACCGCCCATCGACCATGTTATAAAGCCGTCAGTTGGATCATTTGGGTTACTCCAGTATTCAAACCCTAAAAAGCAATGAGATGGGTATCAAGCATTGGCCTTTTTTGTGTGTGTGATATACCATAAGTGACAAATGTCCCACCCGCTCCCGCGTAATTATCATCCGGTATCTGGGTCAGATACGAGATGGCTTGCTGCCTTTACCAGGAATATTAAGAAAAGAAAGAAAACGATCCAAAAGACTATTAATTACTCACAGCCCAGACCCATGATATGAATTCTCGCGCGTCATATTAGGCGTATATACGGTTATTGATGGTGTTGAGTTGGAATAAGCGTAATCGGCACTAAACGGTGCAAACTGGGCAGATTGCGATACTCGGCCTCCAACACCTAACTTATTTTTCTCGGCTTCTAATATGTCAATTTCCGGGGCCCCACGACCCACACCGACGTTTGGACCTGGATGTTCACTTCCGGGACATGTGCAAGCTCTGAACGAAAAGATAATAAAAAAAAGGGTGTTATAACTGTGTAAAAAAGACTGACGAAGCTCTTTGCCCAGGGAGCCAACTGAGTTCGAAATTGAAATTAGCGCGGCCATTATCCGTGTGCAGAGCCGCTGGTGGGCCATCCCCTGCTTGATTGGTTTGATTCCGAAACGTTCCCAGGTCACAAGCATCGTAGCTAGAGAAAAAGGTGATTTAGTTCAATGAAAGCAAGTCCGATTGTAACAAACCTGTAAGGCCACATTCCATCTGTTGACGCACCGTAGCCGGGACGACCTAAGTTCCCCATAGTCCACATACCAGGCCACTATGTGGAAGATCAGATTATAACTCCATTGGAAAAAAAAAGATACGGACGTATCCCGAGACATTACTATTCTGTCCTGGAAGGCTGACGTTGACTGTAGGGTGAAATCAGATTTATGTCTCGGAATTTTTATTTGTTTTTCACTGACATTCGATATACCCTGTTGTGAAACAAAACTTATTCCAACTTTGTAGCATAGCCGATTTATATAGTAAACCATGGTTTGTTGAAGGGTCCTCTACTTGTTCCACCACTATTTGCAAACTTCCATTAGCCGTAATTGCGTTATCTGAAAGAAAGAAAAGGGTTCTGTCATTCCAGTAGGACTCGTGAGGAAAACCAACATACCTGGACTATACCACTCCAGATCCTCTGTAGCGCCATACCATAAGTCCTGAGCCTCAAAATATGGATCATCGCCAGGATAAAATGTACGACCATCGTGATTGAATTCATCGGAAAAGACCAGTTCATATGGTTGTCCATCCCAACCAGTGCGAGTTTTAACATTGTCGGGTGTGTCCTGATCTACCAAGGAACGGAGGTTTGGAAAGACGGGAACTTGGCCAGTTCCATTGACTTGTACATTATTGTCGATGGCCAGATTGTGCGCGTTATTCTTAAAGAAATTTAGGATGGGGTAAAGAGTGAATAGGCAGACGATGCCGATAACAAGAGTAGCCAGAACGAACATGTTGGCGAAACCTCGAACATTGAGTCGTGATCCTCCGTGGCTCTTTTCGATGGCTTTTGGGTCGTGAAGGAGATCGTCAGCGTCTGGAGGGCTCATCTGGTCCTGACTGGGGTCGTAAGGGTAGGCAAGGAAGGCGCCCTTGCCAGCGGTTAAAAATCTTTCGCTGGGGTATTTCGAATCCGAATTAGTACTATGTATTGATAAACCAGATTCTGATCCTGTACTAAAGCGGTTTCGAAAACTTGTTGGCGGTGGTAGGGGTGCTTCATCGTCCCAAGCACCTGCTTCTGAAGCGAGTCGATATAGTAACATGTTGCCTCTTTGACTGTTCGTAGAAGCATCTCGTTGACTTATGTAAGGATATCCACCAGGGCCTACACCGAGAGGAAACGATTCTTCGGAGACTAGACGAGACATACTTCCTCGTGAGTCGGGGCGACTAGGAGAGTGAGGGTTGAGGGGCGAGGAAACGTGAGATGGTCTCAAATGTTCATTCGTTGGACTGGGGTAGGTTGGAGAAGAGTTTGAAGGAGGAAGATGAGAGAATTGACCGCCATTATTGCTCGTGATGCTACTGCTAGAGTAACCGTTACTACGCTGTTCGCCTTCTGAGGAGTTGGGCGTTGTTGGACGAGAGGCAAACGGGTCCGGTATGGTAGCCATTTGAACCAAGTGAAAAAAAGAATGACGCTTCCCAATGAAGACGACGTTAATCTGAAGACAACGTCGTGATGATGATAGTGGGTGGGTGGGTGGTGTATTAACAGAAAGAAGAGGCTAAACGGAGATTGAATTTTCCCTCAGGAACGTATGACTGACCGGGATAATTCTAGGGCATTTCAGATCACCCTTGTTCAATCTTTCGTTGATTATCGTGTAAATTCATGAAATCTCTCTGAATTCTGGCATAGTTTATAATTATGGAAATCGTAAGCCTGGTTTTTTAAAATTAACTCGTCTGGTTTGAAGAGGGAAATGCGATGCGCCGTTTTAACGTCATAGGTGTATTATTAATGAAAATCCCCAATCTTCTCCTTCTCGGACCAGATTTTCTTTTTACATGGGCTTCATGAATGTCTGTTAGATCTCGTCGTCCTCGCTGATTATCGTCCAAGGTCGGATAAACAACTAATAAACTGTCCTATCCATTGCAACGCATGCCAGTGCGGGTTGCCTTCACTAGCGCTTAATCTACACACGCCGTAACACCCGTGGACCCATGAAGCGCTCAATGCACATGGCAGCAACCGGGAAGACCACTCTTGCATATTTTCTTTTCCTCGAACCTACTCGTAATATGAAAAATATCCGATTGCATGACCGATCATTTGACATTTATTTTACAAGACCATCAGGACACAACCATAATACTCGTAACTGGTCTATTTTCACACAACTTGTAATTGGTTCTGGGAAGGTTTTTGCGAGCCTTCGCTGCGGATTCGTGGCATACACAACAACGCAAGGAGGAATGAAGAGTTTCACACGATATCCACCAGAACAAATCATAATAAATTATGACAGCTCGTCTTTTTTTTTTTTGCCAAGGTGGATTTTGAAGCCGAAGCCGACCATGACCATGATGTATTCGTTTCGTCATTATTCCTGGACCTATTAATGATATCTCTAGGCTGACTCTCTGTCTGAAAGGATGAACATCCGTTATGCATTGTCCTATCTTTTGCTCCCTAAACTGGGTTCTATCAATAGGACGCAGCATTGCACGTCTGTGCCGACCTCGTCCGATTGGTGCTCGCCCTTCTCGCTCGTTTTTTATCTGAGCCCAATCTTGTTGCCCAAAAGTCTACAGGGAATCAAACAACTGCTGTATATATATCACTCTATCAAGTATACTCGGTATTATTGGTGCCACGGATTGTAAAATACTCTTGGCAATTAATACCGGTGAATTTCCCCGGGAAACGAACAAACTCATTTTGACCTGAGATGATATTTGTGTTACATCGGTTAATGATGACCTACCAAAAGAGACATTTTTAATATTATCAAACGTGATAGAAATCATAGGGTTGTCACTTCTCAATATCAACAACGATTGACTGGCAACAAGATTGAAAGAGCATCACAAGCCTAAAGGCTATTTACAGCACATCACATCTCTCAGCTGTATGTGAAATTCTAAAAAGCCTCATTGTAAGTGTACCCACTGCGATGGGAGAACAACAGAAACTCTCCGAGAGAACTTCGGACAAGCCACCGCGAGTGATTGGCTTGATTTTTGACAGACTTACCAACGTAATAACTCGTATCATCAAAGTCATCTGTCCAATTAACAACAAAGAAAACCACAGTTCTGGCTCACAAGTCCGAGAAATAGATACCGATATCCAAAGGTCAGGATCTCATCCAGCTTCTTTCCACGTTCACGTTAATACAAACTTATTATAAGAATACAGTCTTTCGTCTCTTCCCCACTTTTACGGATATATTTCAAACTCTTTGGCTCTACAGGGGGTCAGGGATGTGCATGTTATTAGATCTGACTGTGTATATTTGTTCTAGGATAAACAAAATTGAGATCTAGCATGGAAATATCATGCTTATTCGCCTATGAGGATCTTGAGCCTGGCATTACATATCGCAAGAATAGTATCCGAATAAATAAATCAACCCATAACAGGTATATATCTACGACTCCTTTTCTTCTTCAGGTCTTGCCACGGTTGCACGAATCCTCAAAATATCTTGGCGTGATAGATTAGCTTCGTCACACAACGATCTAAAGATTGACCCTTCGCGGTCATAGAGGTTTAATGGAGTATCAAATTCCGCAACTTGACCAGCATCCATTACCAAAATACGATCATAATAAACTTTTCAAATAATCAAATGAATTTAGAACTTCAAATAGGGAAACAAACACATACTGATAGTGTTCAAACGATGTGCAACGCAAAGCAACGTTGATGATGAAAACTCTCTTTGAATAGTAGCTTGTAATTTGGCATCCGTTTCCACGTCGACATTACTAGTTGCTTCATCCTGGAGGGCGGGGTGGCTATGTGAAGAAATATAATATGAGATAAAGAACGGCATACTAACGAGTATGATAATTTTGCTGTTTTTCACCAATGCACGACAAAGAGCTACCAACTGTCGTTCACCCGCTGAGAAATTACTACCTTCGTCTCCCACCGATGCATCCAAATTGAATTTGGCTTCTGCAGCTGGATCTGATGCACCTATTTGAGGGAGGAGCCATGCTCGCCGTAATGCGAATATCAACTCGGCGTCAGTACGAGATTTTTCAGGATCACTGAGAGTAACTTTCAGATCAACTCAAAGAAGTTAACTGTATCAATGATCAAACTTACAGATTATCGCGTAATGCTCCCAAACTATAGATTCTAATAGTTAGTTTTCCAAATTTCATTCAAGATATGACTGGACGTACAATAATACAGAATCTTGTGGTATAATGGCAAGGCGACGACGTAGAACGTCTAATCCAATTTCACGGCAGTTTATACCATCAATTGTAATAGATCCTTGGTGAAGTTCAACAATCCTGATGAGCAGATTAATAAACCGAAAAAAGTCTCTCAATATCAGTTTCTATACCTCAATAAAGCCTGCAACAGGGAACTTTTGCCGGCACCGGTTCGACCCACAATCCCAACCTGTAAGAACAAATTAGACAGGGGTCCTTGAAATAAATACATCCACTAAAAACAAACCTTCTCTCCGGGTCTAATATCAAAACTGACACCTTTTAGAACCAGAGGTAAACCAGGTCGATAAGTAAGTTGAACGTTCTTGAACGAAACAGCTCCTTGAGAAGGCCAGGACGGAGGTGGGTCGTTCTTTGTCTCAGTTTCACCTTCAGGTTCAAGTTCACCGTAAGCGGCAACACGTTCAACCGAGTTCATGTCTTGTTCCGTTGATGCGATTAACGTAACGATCGCAGCTAAAATATGAAATTGAGACGATACGATCAGTTGTCAATCGTTTGTCCCGATTTCAAAGGTTAACACAGACATAAAACCTGAGTTACTAGAAAATCGGAGAGGTCAGAAATCTGTATCACGGAGAATTAAAGAATCGCATACTTGACAAACTATAGGTCAAAACGACACCCGTTTTTGAAGGATTGACAGAGTGCCTAAAACCAACGGCGAAAAGACCGATACCAAAGATCAAGATATTTCCAAGAAAATCTAATCGAACGCCTAGCCATCTAATTTGAACGATGTTAAAGACGGATTTTACCAACGGGTAGATGATCGGACAGACAGACCTTTGTATAGCAATAGTCATATAATAAGCTCGGTTTTCTACATCAAGAGCATGCTCGCTCGTTCTAATAAAACGTGGCTGTCTTTATTGTTAGGTCAATCTCTCTTAATTAGACAAGTGCTTACTTGTTCCTGATATGCTCTGACAGTTGAAAGGCCGGTCAAAGTTTCTATACATGGAGGTTATCTTTTAACCCCGAAAAAGCCGCGAAAATAACACATACCGGAATATGACGCATACAGGGCCGACCGAAGTGTGGAATCAAGCCGTTTGACTTCGATGGAGGTTCGCCTTCACATAAAAAGTGACTCAGTACACTCACAAAAAAGTTAGACATGACGAGAAAAGCAATGTTCACCTATAGAATGACAAGAAACCCCAATACAATATCGAAAGTGGTGCGAATATAATACCAAGGAGAGGAAATATATAGAATACAAGTGCGATTGTTCCAAGAACAGATGCAAATGTATTCAAGAGCTACAGAAGTTCGGTAAATATAACCCCGTCAGAGATCAAAAAAAATATGAAAAAAAATCGCCTTATTACCTGATATATGGCACCAGCCAATTGGGTATCCATTACATCTTGATCTTTAGAAAGGCGGGAGATAATACGACCTTGTCAACATAGGACGGTTAGTCATACATATAAATACTAATATTAATTGTTTCTTTTACCTATCGGAGTCGTATCGAAGAACGAAATAGGAGACCTAATCACACCTCGAAGGGCCATTCTGAAAAGATATAATCCCGCTCTTAAAGATAAAAGACTGCAGGAACCCCTTAGACACCGATTCATGAAATAGCAGGATACTGGAATTTACCTGAATGCGAAACTAGCCAAAAAGGAAAATATACCTTGTGCAATACCAAGAGCGGCATAAACTGCCATATAATCACCCTGTGCAAAACCCGGTATACTTTCTGCTGTCCAGAATCCCAGGAAAAGAGTATTCCCGACTTTTGGGGAAAAAAAATAATTAATATCGAGAAGAGGGTGTTTTGGGAAAGGTGCGGCACCCACCTTGGGCGACTTGTGAAAGGGTGAGTAACAACACCAGGAGCGGTAGCCAGGAAAGACCACCAGCTGCATTGAGATACTTAAGATAAACAGCAGTTTCAACTTGCCCAGTATTACGCTCTTCTTGTTGCATCAATGGAACTCTGACCAACTTGGCTTTGGGATCAGAGGCTTCAGCTTCAACCTCAAGCGCGGTGGCAAGGAGGTCTGTAGAATTTGACTCGGTCACGTCCACGTTCTCAACATCCTCTTCTTCTTGTGATCCATACTCTTCAATCAACTTGGAAAAGGTTTCACCATTCGCAATAAGATCCTAAGAAACGAATTGAGTTCAAAAAGAACACCGGTCTGATCCAGAGGAACAAACCTGATATGTCCCTTGTTCTTTGATAATACCATTATCCATGACGTATACATAATCGACATGTTTGAGAACATGCAGAGCATGTGTAACGAGTATACGGGTTCTTCCGGCCAATGGACCGCTGAGAAGGCATTGTTCAAGTAGAGCTTTGCCTACATGTGCATCCACGGCACTAAGAGGATCATCCAACAGAACAACCTCGGTGTCTGAATAGGCTGCACGAGCAAGGGAAACACGGGCCTAAGAGTAGTTCTTCAGCTGGAACAAACCACTGCAACGATCTCACGTACTTTTTGTCCGCCACTGTGAAGATTATATCAATAAACATTCAAATTGCAGAGGTGAAGACGTTTACCTTAAATTAATGCCTTTCTCTCCAATTTCCGTCCGATCCCCTTGGGGAAGCATTTTCAGATCTTGGACGAGGGAACATGCACGAATAATAGAGTCAAACTTTTCATCATCGTCATCTGGTTTTCCGAAGAGGATGTTTTCTTTTAATGTTTCATTCATGATCCATGGTGTTTGAGAAACATATGAGACAGGGGATGAGAAGGTTACCTAAACAAAAAAACAATCCTATTCAAGGACGACTGATTGGAAAAACGAAATCAAAGGACATACTTGCCCGGAAACCTTTCTCATCTCCCCAATCATGGCTTGCAACAGTGAACTCTTCCCGGAACCAACACGTCCAACTATAGCAACGAACGAACCACGTGGTATTCGTAGATTCAGATTAGTCAACTTGAAAGGTTGATCTTCCTCTTTACCAACATCGGACGCAGCACCACTAGTAGCACTTTCCCAAGTAAAGTTGCCTTCGACTTTCACACCTAATTTCGTTCCTTCGTCTTCCAAATTAGGTTCTATCATGTATAATTCACCCAACTCTTCAGCAGTTAAGAATTCTCCGATACGACCTAGAGCGACGTAGGCATCCGCGCATGCTGAGATCACGAATGGGATGAATACGAGCGGAAGTCGGATTATCTACATTAGGCGGGTGTGAGTGGCGATGAAAAAAGCGAGAAGGACTCACGTCTAGGAGTTGAAGAGATGAAAATATGATAGCTGGGGTAAGAGTATGTCCTGTCAAGCCGTACGTGATCTAATAGCCGTATGTGAGTAAAGCTATTAAGAGAGTTAAAAAAATGGGAAATTCCATACAAACGACAAGATGGACGCAACGATCGGCACCGCAGTTACTGATGAGATAAGAGCTGCTTGCGCGACTCTATATAAGAGCAAAGAAGATAGGTAAAAAAATGATATTTCAGATTTGTGACAACATACGCAGCCTTTCGAATAGTCTTCAACTCTCTTCGCCTCAAATCACCGATTTTATTCACGTAGAACATTTCCCAAGCGTAGAGTTTGATAAGACGGATACCTTGAAGAACCTAAATTGCATCGATCAAAAAAGAAGTATCGAAAGTATGGGTGTGAATGGATTTACTTCAGTAGTGATTCTCATTCGTTGATCAGTAATACCGACCCCTTTTGTACGTTGAACGATCAAAATTTTGACGAAGATACCTTGAAGAGGAAAACCGATAAGAAGGACCTATGAAATGTGATCAACAAGTGATGGACGGTAGTATAATAGAGAAGAAAAGAAATACCCCGAGGCCAACAAGCGCAGATACGCCCAGCTAAAAATTGAATCAATAAAGCGTGTATAGTAACATGAATCAATAACTGACGTTCCCAATGAGAAGACCAATACCAATTGCAATCTGAATTGTGAATTATGTGTTTATGAGTGACAAAAATTGACATGATGGGCGGAAAACGTTACTTGGATAGGATTGACCCATAGACTTGTTTGAACAAGTGGTATGAATAATTTATAATAGATCCTATTCTTCTTTGATGGAAACTTACTTGTGAACTTGAGCACTCGCCAAATCTAGACGTGTCGCGTCCGTGGATATCAAAGTAGTAATTTGACCGGTCGAGTGCTTCATTCGTGCTCGACCCGACAAACGAAGCGATTTACGAAATATAAGAGATATAACCTGTAAAAATAAAATAGAATAAGGGACCAAAAATATGAAACATGACAGAAAGGCATACTCCTGCACGTATTGTCATTCCGTTCGTCATAGTTAAGATGGTATATTGATTCGTCGCCAAACTCGAGACCTCTATATGAATGGACAAGGATAAGAATCCACTGTAATCTTTTTAGCAGTTATACTGGCCTTGCATTGCGAAGAGCGCAACCGCTAATCCGATTCCATATCCAATTCCTCTCGGTTGAGTAATTTGCCCCGATGCAACGAGAGATGCGCGCTCAGCAGCGGAGAGCTTCTGAAACGCGAACGACTCGCTCAACCATGTGAGAAGAGCCTTGGTGATCAAAGGTGAAGTCGTTTGCAGCGTGTCTAATATGTAGAGTATAAGATCATCACATCATGGGCATGTAGTAAGTTAATATACTTACCTCCAATGAGTTTGAACAAACCTGCGAGCCACCAACGCCAGCGCAAGGTAGAATAAAGGGCTGAAAAGAAGACATGTCTAAAGTTGATGTCTTGGTTTGACTTCGAAGGTTTAGGCTTAGATGATTTAGTAGCTTTTTGTTTGACCTCAGGCTTGGACTTGCTGTTCGCGGCATCCTCGAATCCACCAGATTTTTCCGAGGTTGATTTGGTATCAGTTTTTCCGTCTTCCTTTGGTTCCCTTAATTTGTTGTCGTCATGTGCTTCATTGGTATTTATCCATCCTAAAGGTCTCATGTGCTCTGGACACCGATTATAGAACTGTTCACCCAGTCTATCAGCCATGGAATCCGATAAACGTAGATGTTGAAGTGACCAAAGATCTAAATAAACAATCAGAAAGATTGTCAAGTGGTGTCCGCGTCATAGTACCTTCTGTTTCCAGCGGTCTTGAAAATCCTACAGCAAGAAGAGGCGATATCCATTGAAATATGACCCGCGACGGAATTCTGAATATGAGGCAGGGTTAATGATTAGATCAAAAGGAAAGAAAAGAGAAAAATAGTGAGTTGTATGGTAAAGTTTTGAGAACTGGAGGAGATACGCACGAAGCCGTCTGTTCGGGAATGACAACTTTTCCATTCTGAGAAAACGCTGGCGAGGCAGGATCTGGATGCCATAGCTTGCGTACAAAGCTTGGAACCAAACGCATATCCAAAGATAGCGGTGGGATAGGCGACGAGCGAGGAGTACCTATACGGTCGAATTATTTTATACTTGTCACTGCGTGCACATCCGAGTCCAAGGAGCCCTGGCCAATAGGAACCAGGCGCTCACAAGACTTCTCTTCTGTAGAGCCGTATCCCCCAAACGAGTCACCACCAGCACTGCCACATTACATAAACATGACTCTACAAAAAAGACATGGGGAGCTCGGTGCCTTGAAGGTTTATTTCGATGAGATTGGAATTTGTTTCAAGCTCGTATGGGCTTTTACCTCCCATGGGTTCGTAGTTTCACTTCGTTGATTGGCCTGCTTGTGGTGTAAGTGTTTCTCTTTTGTATCTCTTCCTCTTCTAACAATTTACAGTTTCAAACAACTTTTCGTTAAATGTATATAGGCTCATCAAGTTATAAGTTATATATATATCTGCTGTACCTGCGCAGTTCCGGAATGGCCCGTGATCTCCAATCTTATTGCTTCTATGTTGTTTTCGCCATTTCCCAGTGGTACTCTCTACTAAAACGGTTTGATCATACATGTTCTTTGGAAAGGAAAACCGGGTATTTCCATCACACGGACTGCGGTAAATCGTCTAGTAGGCGGTCATAGGAAGCTCAAAAGCCTGATCATACCCGTTTTGTCTCAACGTCATCTTATTAGATACGGAAACTCCCCAAATAGATCTTCGAGATTTTTCACCTACAATGATCTATTTTTTCTTACGTAAAAGAATCCAATCGATACCTTCTCGGTATCTTAAATCACAGCTTCACGATGCCTCAAAACCTTCTTGTCTACTTCCTTCTAAATGTCCGAACTCGATCCTTATATCGATTATGTTGTTCACCCCGAACACTCTTTTGGCTTTGACAAGTGCGTTATGACATCATTGAAGACGAAAACCCGGGGATTAGAGACGGTATGTCTGGTGTGTGTCTTGTACATGTGCGCACTTCGTCTACAAAGCCAATAGCATCAACGATCATACCTCAAGAAGTGCAATGCGTACAAAATAACAATGGAGTTCTGAAACAGGCATACAGATATCCTAACCCCAGAAAATTCACAGAAATCGAGCCCTTCAGCTTCAGCCTGAGAATCTCCTAAATCGTCAATATGATTAGGTATATAGCATCTGAGGTACCGCCAATAGTGTATGTGCCGCGTTCGTCTCATTCAAAAATTTATATATAATAAGGTTTCGTGTGGAAATAAAATCCGAATCGATGCGAAGGGTGACCGGCGGGTGAATACCGAACAACAATGAACTCGAACAGGTATATTTTAAATATATATTTCAGCGTACGCCGCAATGTCGTTACACATATAATGCGCCAAGTTATGCCAAGGTACAACATCACTCTCTAACTTTGTGAACCCTTCGGTGTTCGCAATTCAAGGACGGCGGCACGAGAACATGGAAATGAACCACACCAGGTAGTTCAAGGGTTTGTTTGTTTTGAACTTCTTTGATGAGTCTTTCATTATAATAAAGATACTCTACAATAGAGAACAAAATTTCGTAGCCCCAAATAAGAACCAGAACGTCCCAACACTTGGTCAAGCTGGCGGATTATCTCCGGGTATTACATAAACTGAAAGCGATCAAACGGATACTGGAGACCGTTTGATACCCTTTAAACGCATTTTTTTAGCTTCCAAAAGACAAGCAGAACGTTTCTATGCTTTTCGATATCCTCGCGGTTAACTTCGGATTATCTTCGGTCATAATTGAAGCGATGCTCTAAATGGATATACTGGAAACCGCGTTCCAGGAAATGGTCACTCTTTTTGAACGCGTTTGACTCTGAAAACAATCGATTGGTTTCCTTTCCTACCTCATACTCACAATTGTCCGACTCTAACGATGATGGCAACACAAAAACCAGAACCACCAGCAGGTTCACTATGGCGTTCTGGTTCCTTAAACTTGAATGTTCCAATTATAAAACGATTTTCAAGATCGCCGAGTATAACAGCAACTTCAGACGAAGAAACAGAAATGGAGCAACTCTGGCGACCTAACGCTTTGAACTTGAATATTCCAGTTCGCAATTATTCGTTAGACTCAAAGGATATGACGCCTATTTCATTGTTTGGGAAAGATACAAGTGGTACCGGCACCTCAAAATGGCTAGGGGAGAACGAAAATGTTGATAATAGTACTTTAATGTCGGTGCGACAGCTGGCAATTATTTTTGGGTATTTATTGTTTCCACCACATATTTGTCCTTTGATTGATTAAATCTTATACAGTGGCTTAATGATGATCTTGTCCCTTGTCGCTATTGACCAAACGATCATCGTGACCGCTCTTCCTACTATTGCATCCGATTTCAATTCAATATCTGATCTGTCATGGATAGCAAGCTCTTTCTACATAACAGAAGTATGTGTCTAATTATATGTGTGATTTCCACTCATTATGTGATTTTCCCTTCTAGGCTGGTTCGATATTGTTCTTTGGCAGAATTATCACTATATCATCTGTCAAATGGACTTTACTTGTATCCGTCTTTTTATTTGAATTAGGGAGTTTGTTTTGCGCCATTGCCCATTCTGCAGGCTTTTTGATATTTGGAAGAGCTATGTCAGGAATAGGAGCAGCCGGGATTTTCATCGGTATCACGTCTACCCTTCCCGAAGTAAATAGCCGTTTTAAAAAACGTCTGACATAATTTTTACCCCTTCCTTTATAGATTAGCACGTTGAAACAGCGGCCTATTCTCATGAATTGTTTCGGTGCGGTGTTTGCTATATTCTCTATAATCGGACCATTATTCGGTGGTATATTCGTTGGTAAGTAGAACGTATTCATCCTTATTCTTCAGAGTTTTTCAGAGTCTAACAGCTATACCTAGATAAGCTCACGTGGAGGTATTTAAGCGTTCTCTTGCTAATATATAGACCTACATTAAAAACCACAAAATATTACAGATGGTGCTTTTGTGAGTATATATACGTATATCTCTGTCTTCCTAGGTATCATCATAACTGACATTATAATAGACATAAACCTTCCAGTATGTAATTATCACCTCAAAATAAAATAGACGTCCATAATCCCTTCTCCAGGTTGGCGGGGTAGGAACCGCCGTTGTACTACTCACCCTTCCCAGTTTTTCCATCACCAACAATACGTATTATCCCACTAACGAAGAAGGCACATTTCTACAGAGATTTCTCCGAAGACACAGCCAAATACACGCATGGTTTCTACTGGACTGGACCGGAATTTTTCTTAGCTTTGCTAGTGTCACTTTGTTCTTACTTGGGCTACAAAGTGGTGGAAATACTAAACCTTGGAGCGATGGGGCTGTTATCGCACCCCTGGTACTGGTGAGTTCTTAAATCTCGGTTACTTGAATTGTGTATTAAACGTAACTGCCTTTTTAGGGTATTTTATTATTCGTTGGTTTTTGCTTCTGGGAGAACTACCGAGGTTCTAGGGCGATTGCGCCTATCACCCTGTTAAAGAGAAGGAATGTTTTAGGGGCATGTGTACAACAGGTAAATTTCACTCCCCAACTGGCCACAGTCATTGACGCTCTGCGTAGAGTTTAAATTTTTGGGGATTTCGTACTGCCGTCGTACGTCCTATCCTCTATATAAACAATACACTTCGACTAACATAACCGTCCTAGTATTACTTGGTTCGTTAATTATGTTCATCCCTTTTTAACTGACGTGTTCATTTCCTTTTTGCACTTCAAAGCCTTTGCTTTACCAACTCAGAGGACAGTCTGCCGAAAAATCTGGTCTAGACATGTTATGGTATATGGTGTGAGTTTTTATCTTCTTATTACTTGAAAAACATAGTAAGAACCACGATTTTTTCTTGTAGGTCTGGTCTTTTGAGTATGACCTTTCTTCTGAAATCAAGCCCTGGGTTTTTAACTTCACTTGTGTAGCTACCATGGTTAGCTGTGGGATAACCACAGTGAGTTAGAAGCGTTCGTGTTCATTAGCAAATTAAACGGTCATTTATTAGGCTACGGGCCATATCTGGTTTCTGATGTGTCTTCCTCAAATACTAGCAGTCGTCGCATTTGGGCTTTTATCGACTACTAAACCGGATACGAGCTATGCCCGTTTAGCAGGATTTCAAATCCTCTTAGGAGTTGGATTAGGGGCTGGCATAAACAATCCTGTTTGCATTGCCTTTTTATTATCATTTTTTCCCCAAGATGTTAAAATCTTTCGTTGATATATTTAGATTCTTATCGCTCAAGCCGACTTAGCGGACGATCCAGAAGCAGCTGCTTTGGCCACAACTTTAGTAGTATTCTCAGAGTTCATGGCAAGCGGGATAAATTCGGCGTAAGTATTGTTTCACTTATCAAAGAAAAGAAATACGCCAACAATTATGACTCTGGAAAGTACAAACGGCGCGATTTTCTCTGGAGCATTACATAGCCAAATTTCTAAACTAGCAGGCGATTTACCTCCCCACCTTCGTACAGAGGCTCTTGAGAGCGTCATGTTCGTCTTAACTCTCCCAGATAATTTCAAAGGACGTGTTATTGAGGCATACATCAATGCCATCGGTCGTGTTTTCTTTGCCGATATCGTTCCTACTGCTGTTTCCATGCTTACTGCATTTATCATCGAAAGGAAGAAAATTTCTGTACAGTGACATAGTGATATGTACGGAGTGTAATGCTTCATGGTATTGTGACGAGTGGGAAAGGTTATGGCTTATGAGCGTAGTCCTCAGGATTGGATACACCACCAGACCAAGTACAAATCCGCATTGTGGGAAGATCATCATGCAGTTTACAGAAAAAAAAGTGTCTAGAAAACCCCCCCTCCCCTGATTACCGCGTCCGAGCCGTATCAGGTCTATTTTCAAAATGAAAGTGAATGACAATTTTGAATTCTGCCAAAATCTTTTTCCTTTTTTTATTTCTCGCAGCATTGTTGATGTCATCTATCATGGCTAATCCCAACAAAAGCTCCGAATCACCAGACATTAAAACTGAGGAGGCTGGTTATCACATCCGAGCTGTATCAGGTCTATTTTCAGAAAACAAAACCACGTAACGCTGTGTGACATTTTAATTTTTGCCAAAATCTTTGCTGGTTCTCGCTGAATTGTCTTAGGTCTATCAGGCCTGATCCAAACAAAAAATTTTAATCATGCAACATTGGAACAGAAGAGGCTCTCACAACTGGAGTCCACAGCTGCAGGTCATACTCAATACTGCTGCCGTTAATTGATAAGGATTGAAATTGTGCTGAAATTTTGGTAACATCCCATGACGATCCGGCTGTTTTAAATTCCTGATTGAATATCACAGACATGGATTACAAACCGAAGATGCTCCGTCCACTACCTAAGGTAGATTATGGAATAGTAATGAGGTATGTTCATGCTTCAGTTATCAGTGGGTTTAAACTAGTGAAGTGACTGTTGGCAGTTGCAAGCCGTCGTAGACAACTCAATATTTACGCAAATAGTCGCACAACACAATTTCTTTCAGGAACAACCAAACAACGACTGATGCTTGATCAGGTCCTACAAAGTGACAAGGACCGAAAGGCATCAGGGAAGTGATTGCTAATACTGGTATGCAATGCGCAAGGTGATTCCTTGACTTTTTCTTTGTTTTATTTTGCTGATTATATTTGTTGAGATTACACCACTGAGGGAATGCATAAACCCGGTTATCCAGCAAGCAAACCACACATCGCTACATCAGCCTCCATCTCTGACACCACCAGCTTGTGCCATGTCTCGCTCATCACTTGGATAATATGGCGTATTTTCTTCTGTTTATATCTTTATTATTTTCTTTATTTCGTACGCTACTGTATTTTTCTCTTATTTGTTGTCTTGCTATCCTTCTCCCTGCTACTTATATACTTGTAATTACATTAACTACCGCTGCTTGTTAATGATCACTCTCTTAGGCCCGTCCTAACCTCTTTCAGTGCTACGATCTAGTGACTCGACAAGGCAAATTAGACTGTTATTTAGAGATCAGATGCGTAGTCTATGCACGACCATATCACGTGTACGATGAGTCATTTCACTTTCCGATTTCGTTTTGAAAATAGACCTGATACGGCTCGGACGCGGTACCTGATGAATAAATTATTCTGATAAAAAATGTGACCCGTTAAAGTAAATTCATTTCAAGAAAGATAATCTTTGACAAATCTCCGCAATTCCAAACGTGCACCCCCATCCTCATCCCATAAATGCGAAATTTTCTCTTTGAAAATCTCAACGTTCCGCCTTTTCTCAGCACCATCAGGCCCGAATGCTTTCTGTAAAACCGTTCGAAATTCCTCTTCTATCGCATCCAACGTTCCCCGAGGGATATAGCCTCTATAAAGTGGCTGAGATTCATCTCGATGTTGAACTTCCAACAATTCGTAACCAACGTTATGTTTGAGTTCGCCAATATACATAGAGTTCATACTTTGGTCTGCTTGAATTGGCCATGCAATCCTAAAGTAAAATGAAAATGTCAACACAGATGTCGGGTTACATCAGTATGCCTTACATCGGCGTACCGTGTGATAGGGATTCTAACACACTGTTTTGTCCGCAGGCGGTTAAGAACCAAGCAAGGGCCTAATTGTTTCTCAAGACATTAGATTGTTTATTTGGAATACTAATACGAGTACCTTGTGTTGTAAAATAAACTCCTGAGGTACCCATGCCGAAATCAAAACAATATCAGATGCTTCCAATTTGGTTCGAAGGGAATCGGGGATAGGAGGTCTAGAATTGTCGTGGTTAATGGATCTACAACGAAAAACTGTATGAGCACGGAAAGTATCTAAAATAGTCGAATTCATGCCATTGGAATTTTCATTTCATGTATTATCTCGAATGCTTTCCAAGTTGCTTCAGCATTGAGAGGCCAAACAAGTGACCCAAAGGATATCTGTCGTGTGTTATTAATAGTCAGTCTCGCAAAGGGCCCATCTGCAATGAAACTTAACTTACATAAATCACGGATCTTTCACCATGTGTCTGAAAGATCCAATCCAAAAATGTCTCAACAGCATGTCTATCCGGTGACTGCTCTCTTGAAAGTTGGTCAATCGAAGTAATAGCAAGCGGTCCCGCAACATAATACGATCGGCCACTTCCTTCATAATAGGCTTTGAGGGCCTCGTTGCTTTCTGGTTCGAAAATTCGAGTGCTTGTGGTTATGACACCGTCACAATCACGAAGCTGTCTGAAAAAAACCGGGAGCAGTTATAGAGAGTCTATTGCAGGGGGAGATTGACACACATCAACACTTACTTGTACATTTTTTGTACATTTCGGCCAGCATCACAACCGTCTCCGGCTATAAGAAAACAAAGTAATCAATACCCCTGAGAGACACTCGATACCACGGGATTGCTACCAGGCTTTTAATATGACATTCATAATCATACACTTTAGGCAAGCCTATCGGATGACGGATTTGGCCCTTCTTTGGTGCGAAAAGCTAGAAGGGTTTAGCCATGTATTATCAAGTTTGCTGAAATAAAAAATGAACCTCAATATTAATCTCATTGATCGACATCCCTGTCTCTTTCGCCAAGAATTCTCCTTCGGTTGCGAGGTCTCCTCTTCCGCCTAATTCCTCTGGCCCTATTTTGAGGATTGTTGCGGTTATGCCTGGGAAGCATAATGTCAAGATAGGAGTTTTGGGATTAAAACCGCGTATGAAAGTGAGTAAATCCAAGAAAAGGAGCTGATGAATTTTATGATATCAGCTTCGGGGAGTGTAATACAATGAAAAATATACGTCTAATAAACAAATATCCGGCTGTCTAATAGCGGACAGGATAGTCCCATCGGTTTGCTGATATGTAGTTGACTTAAATAGACTGGTGCACAAGGGAAATAGTCCACCGATAAAAGGCAATAACATCGACCTGAAACTGGAATCTACAACCTCGCCGATTTGAACGAGTCTTCAATGATACCCAATTCGGTACCAATTTGAGATAATCAAGGACAATCTAAAGAAACTACCTTAATCTATCCCTAATAGGATCGGAAATATCTGGAACATATTTTAAGATTTCTTCTTCGAGTTCTTTGCTCCAACGGGGAGAAATAGGGAAAGTAATCGTTAGATGGCTTGTTTCTTGTAGTAATTTGATAGCATATGCTAACCCCGGACGATGGTGTCCTATATCAAGCGCGTTATTGTTGGTGCTTATAAATGGGTGGTAGCAAGTTACTAACCCCAGGTTGGTGTGCATACGACGAGGAGGTGATGGTGAGTGGGAGTCATTGATATTTATTCTCAAGCAATCTTCCTTGACTTACATATAAATAACTGACGGACAACAAAGCCCGTCCTATTAAATGGTAGTTTACTACGGTCTAACAAGCCCGTCTGGTCACACCAATAACACCATATATCCCGCATCGGCCTTTAGGTCCACATATCCCGTCGCCTGTCGAGCATCATTGGCGACTTATCCACCGGACGAAAAAAGACATTAATTACAGCCCTAGAGTGTTTCTAAATCCGAGAAAAAGTTTCCCCAAAACTGAGGATCTCCTCCGGCTTCCTTCAGTGTAACAGACTGATATCGACAGTACAACCCATCTTCATCTTCATCTATTTTAAACCACGTTCTCTCAAAGCCCGTATAGGTACCAAAATACCTTAAACTTCGTAAAATGGGTAATCTCCTCAATGATGAGTCTAATCTCTCGAGATCCACGTCCCGGATGTCTCCATCCAGTAAATACTCGCAGAAGATATGCGTGACGTAATTGCAATGTCTCAGAATACTTTTTATGAGTTCTTCATAATATTTCTTAAACAAGAGGTTAGAGTCTTATGTGTAAAGACAGTATTCTTTATTACTCACGTCATCCAGAAAATCCCCTTTCAGACGTATTCTCTTCAAATTAGGAGCTTTCAAAAGGAATGGAACATGAGCCCCAGGTAAGACGCCATACAACTGAAGACAAGCGGACTTGAGGTTGTTCATCTGCGGAAGAGTATCAATATTTATATTGCGAATGGGGCAGTGCCAATGTACAAGCCGGGATATAATGTCATTCGACAGGAAAGTTGACGGCTCAAAGGCAGAGTTATGAGTCCCTGACCCGATAGAACGAAGGTTAGGTAGACATGACGCGAGTGAATTAGGAAGTGGAGAGTCGGCTAATTCTAAATACAGGGATTTGAGAGTGGTGTGTTTATTAAGGAACAAGATCATATTGGCAGGGAGGTCGGGTGTATGATGTGGTGTATACGAATAGAAATACAAACGTCGTAAGTTCTTCCAGTTAGCATGTTGCATAATATATGAAACTTTCGCAGTGGTGAATCTCGGGCCAGTGAGTTGCAAATCTTCAATATCGGGACAAAGATGCAAAATCATATGGATAAGTGCATCGCATGGATAATTGATGCCGATCTTTTCAAACTGGACAAGTTCCATATCTAAAAGAAAATTAAGAACAAAAGCCTGGAATATATTGAGAAGAACAGAACTTAACCGAAAGTTGTTCGAGTCGCAACCTATCTTTCGGATCCGTCCATAGTACCGAGTCGAACTTGATGGATAATGCTTCCAAGCAATGAGTTGTATTCGTCAGCACACGGGACGTTTCGATAAACTCGTCAGACGAAGTCCATCCCCGTCCATGCGTCCAAATAAACTCTTTCAACGAAATCATTTGCGAAAGTGCATTCCTAAACAGCGGCAGGGCTTCGACGGTAGGTTGCCATGGTAACGGATTAGAGCTGGGCGTCCAATCCATTATCTTAATCAAAGCTTGAGGTAACAAAACACGTCCATGTGGTTCATATATCAACTTGACACATCGAATCCTCCTGCTCAAATGAAGTCGGCTTGCGAACCACTTCCACACGTCGGCTCTATGAGGATCGCAACAGATATATCGATATTCGAGATGATGAGGAATAATTAATTCTTTGAAAGTATGACACGTTAAAGCTAGCGAAAGAAGATCCTTTGTTAAATCGAGGAGAGATGTAATCTCATCCCAGAGGGTGTGTATAGGCAAACGGCCTGGATAAGGCATGAAGGATACCGTGGTAGCTCGGGAATCGCCGGCATCTGCTTAAAGATCGGTACCGACATATTTAATCTTCGTCCGCTCCCTTGTTTGATTGTCCAGTAAACCGAGTAAACATCGATAAATGCCAAAGCTGGAAGCATTGCTAAAATGCTTTGGTATAATTTGTCACCTCATAATTTTGAAATTTTCTCCGCATATGTGTAAGACTCGCGGCCGGGACGCTGATGCGTATCATACACGGTGCTTTACATCTTTCTCGTTCACTTTTCGCCTTGTAAAAACAATAAAATAATTTTCATTATTGTTGTTGAGTGTCGCTAAACACTTTACCACCTTGAGTGGAATAAAGCATGAGTTTTGAGTGACTACTACTTACAAGTGTTCGGACTTTTCAGAGATGGCCGTTAACATGGGAGAAGATTCAAACTGCCTGCACGTGAATCAGAAAATAGGCCTTTGCCACTCAGAAATTCAAAAACCTATAACTTACGACCTTTACATAGCCCATTATGGTGTTGAAGGGCTCAGAGGAGCCTGGCATTGGTCTTTCCTCCTGATGAAGGATGGTAAACATGGAATAGCATATCAAATAACAGGCTCGGAGCAAACATACACGTATAACGGTCCCGAAGGTGTTGAACCAGATAAGTCGCGATCTTTCCAAGGAATGGTTCGTGTCGGTAGTATATCGATTGAAAGGCTATCAGAGTTCGATCAAGTTTTGGCATCCACGATTGTCAGAGGTTTTAATACTGGCTGGAATTGTCAAAGTTGGATAATGGACTCCTTAGAAAGCCTTCTACAACATGGATTTCAAGTGGAAGTGCCATCGCATGCAGACTTACTATGGCGTCTTGATGCAGCTAAGAGAGTCAGGAGATCCCGCCAACGCTGTAAGTCCGAACCAGTTTAGGTCTATGACAAAGTTACTGGTGGTGAAAATTGAAGGATAAGCGTTTTCACCGGTTGAGCATTTACAATAATAATACTTACGGATGGTACGACGTCCTTGATGTAATTACTCTTTTTGAATGTACCAAGGTCCATATCCATGCATTTCAATAAATTTCTCCTGGACTTTCAACTGTACGTCATCGACATATGTGAGTGACTTAGAATATTCCGCCCAGCCTTCAACTCCGTCGGCTCCCATTGCACAACATGTATACTCCCGGTACTCCGGCGTCCATCCAGACATTGTCCAATCAATGATCGCCGCAACCTTTCCAGTTCGGTCAATTAGAATATTCGTAGGGTTGAGATCTCCATGAGTGAAGGTGATTCTATGGTCGTTTCACATATTGTTCTGGATCCACTCCTTTTGTGCGTTGGCGCTCTCGGCTAGAGCAGCATAACGTCCCACGCGCGATATGAGCAGTTTGTTGAATTCCTCTTCAGACGAAAATGGTTCGTGAGGTTTTCCGAAAACGCAATCGTGGAAAAATGAGGAACCATCGACAGGCTCGATGCGAGTCTGGTACTTTGGCGGACGGCAAATACTTCGTAGTTGGTCAACGTAGCCTTTAACCTGATCGGCAATGCTATCCTTTCGGTCTTGAGAAAGCCTCAGCCAGCAGTCCCGCAAAGTATCACAGTCAGGGATCCACTCCAAAAGCGTTATTGAGTGTTCTGCCTCCATCCAGGCATCTAAAACTCGCGGTACAGGTATTGATGTAGAATTTCGTATAAACTTCAAAGTATTTGCTTCTGTAAATAATCCGTATCCGTTTATTTTGATCGCGAGACGAGGCGTAATTCGATATAAAACTCGACTTGCTGTTTCTCCATACAGCAGTCGATCTTGGGCTTTGAACATTGGTAGTAACTTACGAAACATCATGCGATAAAAGGTGGCCAATGAGAAGCACAGGTCATTTTCCATTGGATAATGTCTGTCTAAGTCATGTGTAAAGCTTTATCTGAAGCGAAAACATTGGAGGATTAAATATCGTACAGTGAACTGGATCGTTCTCTTGCTCTGTGTCTGCCTCTGGGGGAAGGTCATCCTGTTTCAAACTCGTATCTCCGATGCAATATCCTTTTTCCGGTTTACGACAAAGTTCGAAAGGCAAACGGGGATGTAAGGAAAGAGCTTGGTTGACGCTGAAATTGCTCAGGGCGCTTATGATTGTAGCGCTCGTTTGCTCTTGGATATCGTTGTCCCGCGTCCTCAATCGACTCAGTTTCCATGAAAAGCAAATTTTCAAAAACCCTTTATCACAAATCTGCGTCTTACCGCGACATGAGTAACCAGAAGTCAGAAAAAAAAACTGATCTGTGAGCTCGGCAGAGAACAGGACAACTTGAAAGCTCACGCTGCTCACGTTAAATACCTTTAGCATTACATCAGTTCGTACGCATCCGGCCCATTAAGTAAGAAACTCCATAATATTGATAATTCAGAGGCTCTTGAAAAGCTCCTGCCCTTGGGTCTTTCAAATTGTCATCGTCGTCGAGAACAACAAAAACAGTCTTTCTCTCGGAACCTAGCTGACGCGCAACGAAAATGGACTCATCTTCATCTTGGAGCGCAGTCCTAACAGCAGCCATGGAGTATAACCTGGTCTCGTTGCGGTCAGATGGATTTAGCTCAAAGATAGAACATAACTTGCTGCCCAACTCACATTCTTTGACAATAGGTTGTCATTGACACCATTCGCTCGGGAAAGGCGGGTTCAGTTTTTGTAGATGATGTTTTAAACTCTAAAGGGAAAAGGAGAATCAGAGATCGATGACCAAGAAACAACCCGTCTCACACCAGAAACATTAGCGACTGTCTGACGACTTATTCGGACAACCTATTATTAGAACCACACCCGTCGCCCATGCTATCTCCTTCGTCGACTATGGAACCTCAATTAAAAACTTTCAAAACCATCAACAAAGACCCTCTCGGTCTTGTTACTCAAGTTTACCTGTAGAACCACATCAACAACAATTCAAACGCCAACTGATATTACATTTCTATCTGAACCCCCCTCCCTCCGTCCTCCTATATCTCTGATCCAAGCCATTTGCCTATTATGGTTAGCAAAGAAGATCGAATATAGTTCAACATTGTCTTCCAGCAATAACATTATTGGTGTTGCTATGCTCGAGATTCATTCCGCAGAAAATCTATTTCTCGTCTGTCTGTACGTCAATTTAATTTGACAGCAGGATAGGTCAGTTTCGTTGACCATCTACTGTACTTCAATTCTCAATCGCAGGATTTCAAACAGCAACCGCCAATCAGCGTATGTGGAACATTTACATTATCTTTCTAAGAATAGATTCGGTATCGGACCCTCAGAAGAATCGGTGTGGTGAGTAATATACTATCAAATTCTGCTTCTAATATTCTTTACCACCTTCCCATCTTATCAAGCATCTCGCTTGTACCTGCATCTAATCCATCAAATTCATGTTTTTGGTTATTTACGTCCTGCAGGCCATATTTTTAATGGTTTTAAAATCCGTATAGAGACAATTTGGCAATTCCCATTATTCACCGGCATCATTAAAATCACGGGTCATGCATTAATGGCTTGCACATGCTTTGCTTTCCCGATTTCGATATCCTGCATGGGACGTTTTCCATCTTGAGTGCCTATTATTGTATGCCAAGCCGGGCCGGACGAAGTGAACTGAATTTAATAATGCCATTAAACTTTTTCAGAAACAATATGTCAAAAACGGAGCTTCCATTGCCACGGAGTCTCGCTCACGGGACTAATGTATTGGGGGTTTGGCGATAAGGACGATAAGCTCCAAGCCCCCGATCCTTATTAAACTTCTCATGGTAAGATGCTCCCGTAAACAAGGTTTCTCACTACTCAATTTACTGAGCCAGACTCACCCGTGTACGACAACGTCTACGAAGGAGCTCCTTGACGCGATTTCTAAAGAAGCGATTATTAAGCGCGGCAATGGAACCTTACGAAGTTGATATTAAACGAGACATCGAGAAGCGAAGCGTTTACAGCTCCGGAGATGAAGTAGATGATAATGAGGAAATTGTTAAGAAGGCTGAGGATGTTGCTACGATGGTGCGTTGATTACCACTTGTTCATCGAATTTGTTATTCGAGTCCTGAGAATTCTTAGATTATTTCTACAGCGGATGATCCTACGTTACCCGTTTTTACTTTTCGAACTATATTTCTTGGGTTTGGTTTGAGCGCATTCGGTGCTGTAAGACATCGTCTTCTATATTTGTTGTTTTTCATTATCATTATTTTGTATAGGTACTTGGGACAATCTATACTTTCAAGCCTCAGGTGATACATCCAAATATCTAAGCCTACGTTATGCCTAACTTTGTCAATTGTTTTAGAACGCCTCTGTGTCTCAACTCTTCGTGCTTATCATTGCTTATATTTTCGGCACTGCCATGCACAGTAAGAGATATCTCTTCGACATACTAATCCTTTTATTAATATCAATCTTTCTATTTTAGAACTTCTTCCAAGTAAAGGTGTCTGGTCGTATCTCAATCCCGGCCCCTTCAATATAAAGGAACATACCTGTATCGTTATAATGTCTTCAACCGCTGCTACAGTTGCCACGGCCATGGAGATTATTGCTGCTTTGAGTATGTATTTATCGGGAAATTTGTCCTCCGTTTAATGATTAATCTACTCATCAGACTTGTTCTATGACGTGCGGTTGAACGGTGCAGTGGCAATGTTTCAAATATTCTCAACACAAATGCTCGGATATGGAATTGCCGGACTTTGTACGTTATTGCTCCATTCTTTCAAGAGCGTCTAATTAGAAATCTTTTAGTGCGTACGTTGCTTGTCTTCCCAACGTAGTAAGTAGATATATAAGCTTTGAAACTGGCAATCACCGATTAAAGATGTGTAAACTAGTGCATTCTATCCCGGTAATATTTCCGTTGTCCAATTACTGCAGTCTCTGCACTTTGGAGGTTTATTGAATCAGAAGAAACGGCGCTACTTTTGGATTGTTTTTGCCGCCATCTTCTTCTGGGAATGGTAAGTGAAATAAGTCAATTAGATCCGGTTATATGCTCCCACCGAAGAACAATCTAAACAAACAGGATTCCACAATATCCATTTCCGCTTCTTACGGCAATTTCTGTCATTTGTTTAGCCGATAACGGTCGACACAGCTTCGTCCGAAACCTGTTTGGCGCAGGATCCAGTAACGAAGGGCTTGGATTACTTTCGTTTTCTACTTCGTGGACGTTGATCACTCAAGGCAGTCCTTTAGTTTGGCCCCTAAGGACGCGTAAGCCCTGTTTGCTACTTGATTCGTAATCTTTATGTTTATCTATCTCTTTTCAGAGGTGAACTCATATCGTAAGTTCAAATATTTTCACACGAGATGCATATCTAAACAAAACCTAAGTCGGTATGGCAATCGGATACATTGTCCTGACTACAGCATATTATTCAAATGCATTTAACGCACGCGATCTTGTTTTCATGTCCACCTCGCTTTTTGGAAAGGATGGCAACGTATATAATCAGTCTGTGATTCTAACACCTGACTTTCAACTTGATCCTGCAAAACTGGCAGTGGTTGGTCCTCCTCGTAAAAAAAATTTTTTTTTTTGTTCCCAGATAATGAGACTGATTAAAGTATTCATCAGGCTATACGACAACCTATACGATCTCACAACTAGCATACAATATTGGTCTTGGCGCGGCTATAACACATGTCTTCATTTGGCACCGGCGAGAGTTGAAAAGTGGTATGTAGTTTTTGAGTAAATTCGATAATCGAGTATCTCTGCTCACGTTTGGTTCAAGCTTTTTCTGGCTTCAAATTCATGCGATCTAGCCAAGAAATTGATGATCCGCATTATGCAAGTATGTTTCGCTTTTTTCTCGGATTGTAACCCAGTGTTTATCATCATTGATCTTTTAAGAGATGCGTATTTACAAAGAAGTACCTCAATGGTATTGACTTTTTTTCTTCCTTTTGGGACGATTCATGAGAGTCTGATTTACCTTGTAGGTGGTACGTCCTGTTGTTTGTTGTTTCCCTAGCAGTCGCTATTGGGTGCATGTATGGAGCGGGAACCGGTGAAGCATTGATGCCGTGGTGGAGTGTTATCCTGTTCACTGCACTGAGTGCTTTCTTTGCCGTATTTTTGGGTTTCAGTATGTTTTTTAATCTGCTTCCGTTACGATTTTGTCGACTAACTCGCAACACAGTAACTGCTACTACTGGGTTCAATATTGCCGTAAAAGGTGCCGTACAAATTATCGCGGCTTTTCTCCACCCGGGCAAACCTATGTACGTTACTCATAGTATTGTTTATTATTGGAACCAACGCACTGACATTTTTGAAGAACGGTCATGTATGCTACCATGTTTGGAAACAGCACAGCATTTCAAACGTTATATTTATTGCAAGGTATTGTTTGTGATTGCTTAATTACCTTGTTGGGTATACAAACTCTTCCGAAAATCACAGATCTCAAACTCGGGCAATACAATAAGATTCCGCCCAAGTATACGTTTGCCAGTCAAATCCTTGGCAGCATCGTTGGGTCAATATTTAATTATACAAGTACGTATCGTATTTTCATTTTTAGATAATGCAGTTTGACTAAGCTATCTGTCGATGATTAGTGATGGTATCCATTGTGAATAACAATCGTGAAATCCTTCAAAATCCCGTGGGTGACCGTATCTGGTCGGGATGGGTTATACAAGGATTGAATTCCAGTATGTCCTTTCAAGTGTGAGACGCATGTGATATTGATCCTTGCTTAGACGCCATTGCTATGGGTGCCTTGGTCAAGGTAAGTATTGGTATGGATAAAAGATTATTAGGTGATTTATATATTTACCGTATGCGCAGGAGTTGTATACGTTTGACAAGCCATATTGGCTCGTACCTTTTTCAATCTTCATTGGGTTGTTTACTCCCCTTCCATTTTATCTCCTTCACAAAATATTACCGAAAAAAACGTTCTTATCGGATACAATGGCTTATTTACACGTACCGATCATTGCTTTATACATCGGTTACCTTCCTTACAGTGTGAACGGACAGTGAGTTGTTGTTAAAATTTTGACAAAAGCGCGCGATATGGGCTATGCTTATGTTCGTTCCTTTCCAGGTGGTGGTCCTGTGTTGTCATCGGATTTACTGCTCAGTGGTGGGCTCGTACGCGACGACCAGCTTGGTTTAAGAAAGTAAGTGTTTAATGCTAAGTCACGGGAAATAGTGATATTCTAACACTGCGAAGTATAACTACCTGACATCTGCCGCACTGTGGGTCCATACTTTTATTTGACTCCTTACCCGGTAACTAAAACTTTTTTAAGTGATGGCGGCAGTCAAGTTATACTATTCATACTGGTACATTAATAACCTTTGACAAAAAGAAATATTTTTATTGGGATTAATAGAGTTTCGCGGTGTTTGGAGCTAGTGGGAATACTGTCAACTTCCCCAATTGGTGGGGAAATCCTGCGAATCTTTCAGTTGACCGTTGTAAGGTGAGCCTTTCTGTAGAGGAACGAGATCTATTTACTTTACTCACATTATCGTGTAGGCTACCAGCTCCTAGCGTGGTTCAATTTCGCGGAAGCAATTTTGATGAAACCACCACGAAACTAACGCTGGGTAAAAATCTCAGGACAGCTTAGTATGGTGAACATATAATCGAAACAAAGCGCTGTTGAATCTCCAGTTATGTATGCTGTTAAAGTAGGCTAATAACAAAAAGTTTTAGCAGGGCAACATAAGAAAAGGAAAGAATGAGATTATTGTTGATCGATAGGAACCAACTCTTCCCTGACTTATGTAAGGTATCGAAGATGCGGGCTTTGTTACCCGCCATGTATTTTTATATGAACATTGAAGGAAGACTTCTTCGAGATTAAATATCGATGACTTCCACTCACCATATCCTCGTCGTATGCACGCCAACCTGGGGTTAGTAACTTGCTATCCAGTTAATACGCACCATTAACACACTTGATAGGACATCAGCGCCCGGGATTGGCGTATGCTCTCAAATTACTCCAAGAAACAAACCATCTAACGGTTACTTTCCCCATTTCTCCCCATTACAGCAAAGAACTCGAGGAAGAAATCGTGAAATATATTCCTGATATTTCCGATCCTATCAGGGATCGATTAAGGTCGTTTCTTTAGATTCTTCTTGATTAACTCAAGTTGGTACTGAATTAGGTGTTATTGCAGAGTCGTTCCAATCGGAGTTGTGGATCCCAAATTGATGTTTCCAACTTTTATGGGTGGTCTGTTTCCCTTTTGCACCAGTTTATTTACGTCGACTGCATATCAACAAGTCGATGGGACTGTCTTGTCCGCTATTAGACAGCCGGATATCTGTTTATTAGACGTATATTCATTTTCATTGTATTACATTTCCACAGGCTGATAACATAAGATTATTAGGTCATTTTCTGGGATTTATTTTCTTTCCTCCGTGGTTTGAATCCCAAGACCCCTATTTTGACATTATGCGTGCCGAACATAACCGCAACGATCCTCACAGTGGGGCCAGAGGAATTAGGAGGCAGGGGAGACCTCGCAGCCAAAGGAGAAGCCTTGGCAAAAGAGACGGGGAAGTCGGTCAATGAGTTTAATATTGAGGTCTTTTTTTTGTTTCATGATTTTGAGCGAGAGCCAATAATAATACATTTCCAGCTTGTCGGACCGAACAAGGGCCAAATTAGTTGTCCGATAGGCTTGCCTAAAGTATATGACTATGAATCTCATATAAAAGTCTCGGTATCAAGCTCATTTTATCGAAATGTTCTCAAGGGTATTGATTATTTTGCTTCCCCCATAGCCGGAGATGGGCGTGATGATGGCCGAAATGTACCAAAAGATGTACCAGTAAGCTTCGTCAATCTCTCTGCAATATGCTCTTAGAGCTTCCCATTCTCAGACAGCTCCGTGATTGTGACGGTGTCATAACCACAAGCACTCGAATTTTCGAACCAGAAAGCAACGAGGCCTTCAAAGCCTATTATGAAGGAAGTGGTCGATCGTATTATGTTGCGGGACCCCTTGCGATTACTTCGATTGACCAACTTTCAAAAGAGCGGTCATCGGACAGACATGCTGTCGAGACATTTCTCGATCGGATTGTACAGAAACATGGTGAAAAATCCACAATATATGTAAGTTTCGTTACCGGATGAAGATTGGGCCTTTCTCGAGGTTTACTAACCACCGGCAGGTGTCCTTTGGTTCATTTGCATGGCCCCTCAATGCTGAAGCGACCTGGAAAGCATTCGAGATAATACATGAAATGAAAATTCCAATGGTATGTATCTCACTGTTCTAGGTACTTTTGGTTTTCATACAATTTTTTGTTGCAGATCATTGCCCATGACAATTCTCGACCTCCTATTCCCGATTCCCTTCGAGCCAAATTGGAAGCATCTGATATTGTTTTGATTTCGGCATGGGTACCCCAGGAGTTTATTTTACAACACAAGGTAAAATTGTACTCGTATTAGTGTTCCAATCTAACATCTTGAAAAACAATTAGGCCCTTTCTTGGTTCTTAACCGCTTGCGGACAAAACAGTGTGTTAGAATCTCTGTCACATGGTACACCGATGTAAGGCATACTGATGTAACCCGACATCTGTGTTGACATTTTCATTTTACTTTAGGATTGCATGGCCACTTCAAGCAGACCAAAGTATGAGCTCTATGTATATTGGAGAACTCAAACATAACGTTGGTTATGAGTTGTTGGAAGTTCAACATCGAGATGAATCTCAGCCACTTTATAGAGGCTACACGCCTCGGGGAACGTTGGATGCGATAGAAAAAGAACTTCGGACGGTTTTACAGAAAGCCTTCGGGCCTGATGGTGCTGAGAAAAGGCGGAACGCTGAGATTTTCAAAGAGAAAATTTCGCATTTATGGGATGAGGATGGGGATGCACGTTTGGAATTGCGGAGATTTTTCAAAGATCATAATCTTTCTTGACATGAATATATTTGTGACCTACTAGTTCTAAAGAGACAAAATCAATGCAAGACGAATTATAATTTGAACGGAAATTCAATATGCGGTTTCATTATTACATGCGATTTTTTACCCGTCTACAGTGAGAAAATAAAAATAACAATAGTCAAGTACCAGTACCTTCAGCCCGAGACCGTCTGTAAAGGGAGAAATGGTAATGCCAAAGACTCTGAAATGGAAGGTATCAACGACAACGAAGTGAGATTTTTGTGGTAAATTCAACACATTTTGTTTGGTGTGAGCCGGATGGAGTCCCATCGCCGACTACTAATAATAAATCTAGATCTCTCATACAAGACTCACCCAACCGTGGTCGACGAATGGCCAATTGGCAATTTGTGGGCTGCCGCCACAGTTTTTTTTTTGGAACTTTAATTAGAGCATTGTCATTGAAAAGCGGAATGGCTCTGAAAAGATTTTGTGAGATTATGATATAGAGAAAGTAGCCAAGTTAGACCATCTTTCAACTCTCAATTTTGCTCTGAAAGTGAGTGAGGTCTGACCGGCTGTCCCGAATAACTATACTCTGCGGTTTACACCTCATTAATTTTTCCAGAGACATCTCACCAAAATGAAAAAGATTCCATTCAAAAAAATTCCGTAAGGACCTAGGGATCTTCCCAAGAAAAAGGCAAATCTATGGCCCCCAGACTTTTTAATCGACTTTACATACGGAGTTAATTGTTCGCAGGGTCTATGGTCTCCCATACGGTGGAGGGGGTTTACGTCGATGCTGAACATATATATTATCCTCGTGGACATGAGCCAGAGGAGCCAGAGGAGAAGGGGTAACGGAGCTGAGGGAAGTTTTTCTTTATTTTTTTTCACGTTTCCTATGACTTCTTCTGCACAATGAACATTTACCATTTGTTGTCTCTGGCTTCTCTCCATCCTTTGTGTATACGCCCGCGAGACAAATACCATGTATGCACCACATCGGTATAACGATTCGTGGAACACCATTACTCCCTACAAACAACCAACTCTGTATATGAAGTCAAATAAGAATACTAAAGCCCATAGAGTTACATTTTCTGGGTGGAATAACCTAGGTTATTACGATATGTTCTTAGGGAATCTTTTTCATTCTCGTGAGCTTGTCTCAGGAAAAAATAGTGCGGGATAAAACGCAGAGTAGAGTTCTTCGACGCACCCGGCAATACTTCATTCGCTTTCAGGGTGAAATTGAAAGTCGAGAGATGGCTTAAATGAGCTACTTTCTTTAAATTATAATCTCACCTTTTAATATTTCCAACTCGTATCGCACTGTATGTATCAACATTCCAGAGGAGTTCCGAATCCGTCAACGAATGTCGAGCGTTTGCTTATGAGGGAAAAAAAGGTGAGAAGTGATGTTGAACTATCTGAAGTAATAGGGAGAGATGGATGTTGTACGAAGGGCATATTGCTACGGGAATGACATCTTCTCCTTCCTGAAAGCCCAAATACTTATACCCTGTGAATTAGCAGCCTCAAGTCAACGGTTTCCATTATGATCCGCCTTCTTACAACGTTTAATCCATGTTGTACAACTAGGAATCTTCATTAAAGGGGTAAGAGCATACACTGAACCGTTGCATGTTCTCATTTCTCCTGCTGCGATGACCAGAATAGTCATTAACAGTTCCCTTTCAGGTAGTACTGCATGCCCATCAACATGGCGCTCCGGAAGCTTCATGTTTAAATCCCCTTTGTAGTTATTATGTAGTAACGACTCATTATTTGTTATTTTTTATTTGAGCCGACTGGCGTTCTCTTTCAGAAGGCTTATGTGCCAGTAGGCCCTGAATTTATTCGTCCACTTCGTCCCTGAGTTACTTGGTTTGAACCGGTTTTTTCCTATCAACCCCTAGTCTCATCACACGTTTCTCCTTGTATTAAGTGATTTCCATGAACGGAGAACGATAGATCCCTGAGAGCGCCATTAAAGAAGCTACAAGTAAGGTTTGGATTACGGATAAAAAAAACAGCTATTTCTAGTAATCCCGTGCTCTAAGATGGACATTTCATTGATGAATGTTATACTCCCGACTCCTGTATGCTTTTCTTTTTCAGATAAAATTTCATCGGAAAAGTTATATTCTCAAAGCAATAACGAACTTCCTCATAAAACAGATTGCAGCATGAGCCGTAAAAATAATAATTCCTTCTGTAAGAATTATGTACGTTTTATGCTCGACTTTTTTATGTGAAAAAACAGTAATGATCATCCAAATGTGTCATATAGTACCACCGCTTTCCCGAACGGAAATGTATTATAGAATCAAGAAGAACTAAATTAAATATGAGCACAATATGCGTGTCGGCTCATCCTAAATCTTCAGCTTCGGTTCCAAATCTCTCGAGCACACATAATTCGGATCCATGGTGAGTGAGCATAGTGACACGACGCATAATGCTCCAATTTTCATTCCCTCGTCTTAGCCTAGATAATAATTTATAGCATTTTCAATCTGCAATAGGCCGAGGGGAGGATGAAAAGAATCTCAAAGGTTTAAAAGGGGGGAGAAGGGGATGGTTTAGTAGTAAATGAGGGATCTGGGAAAATCTGTTCAATATGTTAGGTTCTTGTTGTACTTGAGCCCGAAATCTTTCTTGGTACGTCAAAAAAAAAAGAAAAAAAAGATGACATGACCCCCAAAATTTTTGCCTGAATTGCCATCTAGTCTAGTCGTGAATTTACCACCCGATTCGTTTACACTGTAATAATCGCGTAATAGAAAGTTATCCTCTATGCCAGAAGTATCTCTGAGATCATTCATGTAGTGAACAGGATCATCAAACCCTGAATATATCGTCTGACAATAAAATATATGTAAGAACTTAGGTTGTAAGAAAGGCCCTAACAATGTCTTGGGCTCTCTTCCAAAAATGGATGACTTGGGTTATATAGCCCCATCAGGGCATTGGAGGCATTGTTCGAGAATCCCAGATGGCATAAAAGACACGATTGCCATTCGGTTCGAGTTCGGAACTATGTGATCCGGTTTCGTCAAGTTGATGAGTGGACTTTTGAGACCATGGCTGATCGTGTATTCAAACCCGGAGATTGTATACCCCGACAAGTTCGTTTCAAAAGACTCTCATTAAATCCAGTATTCGTAGGAGGGATTGCCCGGAAGGAACCTGGTACAAGCTATTTCGGCGTAGCTGTTGATATTTTGTCAGTGTTACGTATTTTTTGGTTTAGAGTGGGCGATTAAATTTTCATGGTAGAGCTGTTGGTGTGAACGACTTTCCGGAGTCTATTATGATGATGGATAAAAATGGTACATACGTTGGCTCGAGATGAGGTTAAAGATTGATTGTTTGAGAATGATCAAGAAACGTATCTAAGGTTTTTTTTAATGATTCGTGTTATAATAGACAGTGTAAACCCATTTACATACCGTCCATGGACTCCAATTTTTACCGTCCGAGTGTCCTGAATTTCTATACAGACGTGGTGGGACCTTTCTCTCAGGCCAAAAGCAGTCCCACAAATCATGTGAAGCTCAAGCCATGGTCTCGTGATAGGCCATAGCTTGACAATCTCGGGAAAATTAGATAAGTATCTGGCTTGATTAGTATGGCTGTCCAAAAAGATAGGAACAGCTTATTCCACAGTCAAAAATATAAACCTTAGATAAAAGGAGGCAACCGAGTCAGTGCGTAGTGGTGATACAGGTGGCTTACTTAATCTTGGACCTTGACTTTTAATCAGTTAAAGCTCCGAAACACCTATCTGTCCCCTAGCAGCAGTGTACAAGTACAAGTCACAGTCACTTGCTTGTTGCCTCGTTGTCTACTTGCTGAGCCAGCGTTTCTTGCGTGGGTCCCGTGCGCTGTTTTGGCATAAAAAGAATTCTTCCAACTTTTAATTTCTTTCCTGTTCTATTCCAAAAAAGAAAACAAAGGAACAAAAAAAAAAACAATGGCGGCGGCGGCAGCGACGTTCAATGATCATTCAGATACCGTATCGGAACCGCCTCTCTCTCCTTTTTCTTGTCGTTCTCTCCTAAGTGATGGTACTCAGACCTCGGACGGTGTGTACAGCCTTTGTTTTATATACATATATATATATATAAAAGGCTGAGTATATTTAAAACAGAACCTGCCGATTTAGGCGCATTCACATCTGTGTTTCGGGTGATGAACCAACTTCAAGGATTCCAACAGCAACCTCTTATTGTTGATCCACGTCCAGAATCTCGTGGAATTATATCTTCTTCCGAAAATGATTCAGATTCAAGTAGATGGTCGCACCGAATTATTGATTCCTACCTCGAGCACAATCACAATCACCACGGAGCTCCATATTCTCCACATCCTCATTCGCCGGTTATCATATCTGATAGGGAAATAGATGATGATGATGATGGGAATGGGAATGGTCAAAGAGATTCCGATTCTTCAGATACAGAAGGCATGTTTGACAATACATTGGATGACAATGTTTCTTCTCCACCATCTTTGGGTGTATTAGATTCTACATTGGGGTTTTTAGCTGCTGAATCGGCTAAATTAGCCGCTGCATTCGAAGAACGGGGTACAACAACTACGTCGTCCGTATGGAAAAATAATTCAGATGAGACGAAGAAAAGACGACGTCGGAAACGACGGGGTACATCTAAAGCAACTAGCGTCCTTGATCAGGACGAAGCTCCGTCCGTTACCGTCGTCCCAACCCCTGAAGCCTCTTCATCTTCGTCAGCTGAGTTTTCATCACCTTATAAAACAGGAATTAGTCTTCCGGATAACGAATCGGCACTATCTAAACCCCGCGATATCAATTCACGTCGGCAACCATTATCTCCTCATCATTCTGGATTCAGCAGATCATCTTCACACCACCACCATCATCACCAGGATTTGTATATATCATCTTCTCTTCCCAATCTTCCACGTTCGTTACCCAGTATGGTTGAACCTCGACTTGTTCGTCTTCGATTATTGGCACGAAAGCTTCGACATCACTTTCCCCAAAACGATATGCCACTACGACAAATACTAATAGATGATCTACCCGAAAATAGTTGGATAGATCCTAGAGGACCAGAACCTCAACAAGGCGATCCGTTAGTTCACGTCTTCATCGATCAGTAAGTTTGTTTTTTTTAAAAAAAATAATTTCACCTTTTCTATTTTTATTGAATCCTTGTTTTTTTTATAAAGTTCTAACATACTGGTTGGTTTCCTTAATCATATGAAAAGAACTCCAAAGGGAACAAAACCACATTTGTTCTTTCCTGCCCTTCTTCTGATTTTAGAACGTGGTCGTGCCGTCAGCCGACGAGTTTTGGCAGCTTCTAGTCCATTATACCAAAGTATGGAATCCGTTAAAGAACTCGGATATGGTGTACACGTCTATGCAAGAGTTCCTGATATTTCTACCGATACACCCAGTGGAACGGATAATAATAATAATAATAGTCCGGTTAGTCGTAGCGAAACTAGTACGAGTGGTTCTTCATTAGCGTTGGGTTTGAAAAATGTCAGACCGAAGAAGGTTCCTCAGTCGACTATTGTTACCCTAGGGGGGAATAGTAGTAGTGGTGGTAGTCCGACGAATGTTCTTCAAGGACGAAGTACGAATATTGATCCTCCTCCTCCTCCTCCACCACTATCACAATCATCTAGTCGTGGGCGTAATCAGGGTCATGGTCGATCGAGTTCTAATCCTGTATCGATAACCTCCTCAATGTCTTCCATTGGAACTACATTACCACTACCTACCTTATCAAGTACGACACCAGCATTAGTTCCTCCTCCACCTCGTATACGATACCGAGAACAAGGCGTTGACGAGCTTTTACAATTAAAATTACATCAAGCTCTTCTTTCACCTGAAGCAGATCCATTACCACCAGGTTCAACAATCGTCTTAGCTACGGGTGATGGTGCAAGTGGTCAATTCAATGAGGAAGGTTTTTTGGGAGCTGTTAAAACTGCTCTTCATAAGGGATGGAATGTGGAATTATATGCTTGGGGACGTGGAATTAGTAATGTATGGTGGAAAGTTGCTGAAGAGGAGGGTAGTGATAAATTTAAGATATGGGCTCTTGATCAATATGCAGGTGATCTTTTGGAAATTGTACCGACAAGTAGTTAATTTTGGATTTTTTTTTTGGAAGGAAGGGGAGGGATCAATTTTGTTTTTTGTAATTTTATCTTCATCGACAAACAAACACAATATCTAGTCTTGCCGTACCACATTCAAGGAAAGAGCTCATTTTTTCGTTCTTTATTTATCATCTACATTGAAATTGTAATAATGTGTATTGTTGTCGGATTAGAATGTTAGACTTGATATATTAAAATAAATTTTATCATAAATCTTTACCACAATCCATGGCAACGTCCTCAATTCTTTTTCCTCCTAAGGTGTTAACGGCCTTGGCAAGGCAGTTTAACGCCGGTCTTACATGTACACGTAAGTAATAAAAGATTCCTGTGCTCGTTCGGTTCATCCCCTGCACCGGTTTCAAAATACCTTTCGTTGGTCATTGGATAATTATTATCAATTTTCATTATTACGCCATATCTGTATTAAAAAGAAGTCACAAAGAGCTCGAGGCTGAGATGAGGCTGTTCTTGAAGGAAGCTGGTGTCCTTCCTTCCTATTATCAGCTTTTCGGGCCCATCGGCCGGGAAGGCATGGCCGTTGCCCTTTTCCCACCGATCGAGCATAAGAACGATAACAGTGCACTCTAAGGCACATCTATACTCTTCCTTTTTTTCTAATCCTTCGTTCTCCCAGCTCAACGTCGTTTTTTCTTTTCTTTCTTTTCTTTCTTTCTTTTCCCCCAAAGAAACGCGTTTTAAACAATAAATCACACCCATCACAACGACAATGTCAAGCAGACCATCTGAAGTCCGTTCGCTCTCTAGGCGATACTTTTGTTGTTGTATACCGGTTTCTGTGGGCAGTTTTATAACGTCTTTGATTTTAACGATTCTTTCTGTTGCGATGGTCGTTGGTATCATATTCCTTTTAAGTGGTACGTAACAAAAAAAAAACATGCTGAGGGCTGTCTGCACCGTCGTCGTTTCCGGCTAGATGTGCCCGGAAGTAAAAAGTGTGTTGCTGGGTTACTAAGAATGTGTTCTTTTTAGACAAGAAAGACATTGCTTTGTCTTCACTTCCTCATGATATCAGGGCAGGCCTCGTCGTCCTTCTTGTAATATTTATATTGGTTGTTATCGTCTCACTGCTTGGGTATGGTTTTACACCGCTTTTTTCTTTTCTTCGGAACTCTTTAAACATTCATTCCCCCACTTTTCATCAGGTTAATCGGTACAACTAAAAGAAATCGTAAACTTGTCAGGATATATTCATGGATGGTTTGGATTATAACCATAATCCAAATTGCTGGAGAAGTGTTCCTCATTTATACACTTTTCATCCGAAAATGTCATGATGAGGTTATCGACGGATTGGAATTCCAATGTATCTCAGTCCCGGTAGCGGCTAAAGTCGTTCTTCTCGTTGTTTCGCTCGTTCTACTTGCTATCCAAATCTGTGCGTTTTTAACTATTTCCTCCGTGCTACTTTTAACCTTTTTCATCATTCATTTATTTCCACACATTTTTAGACGTCGCAGTTGTCATCCGAAGTTATGATAAGCAACTACAAGACGAAGAACAACTTCATCGGGAATATATTGCATACAACACTGGTGCTTTCAACTTGAACTCTGTTGAGGTAGCAAACGAAGGAGTTTATACGAAAATTCCAAACCAAGATTACGATTTCTAAATTTTTATTATCCAGTGTAAAAACTAAACCCCTTCTACCGGTTATCTCTAACGTACTCGTAACTTCGTTTTTTATTTATTGATTATTTTTTTTTCTTTCAACTTTGTTAGCGTAATATTATCTTACTAAGAGATAGATGATGTGTGGACTTTTTTCTTTTGGATTGGGTATCCGCCGGAGTGTGGGGGTTTTGAGGTTGTTTGGTCTATAAGACCGGAAAGAGCCGTTGCCCGACTAACTCAGTCGGTAGAGTGTCAGACTTTTACGGCTTGTTCTCCGTAATCTGACAGCCGTGGGTTCGAGCCCCACGTCGGGCTAGGTCTTTTTTGACAATGAATTCATAATACCTTATCTGCAACGAATTTTTTTGTTGCTATTCTCGACTTTTTAAAGTTCATATTCCGTCACGTTATTTTTACAAATAAATTCAAAACACCTCATAACATTTCAAGCTTTATCAATTCATAGATAGACAGATAGACGAAACAAAAAAACAAGTTATGATATAAAAGCAAAAAAAAAAAAACACAATCAGTCAATTGCTTGACTAGTATCCAACACTGATAAGATAATCAGCAAGACCTTCCACAACTTTCGCCACTTCTGCATGTTGATTAGGAGGACCATATTCAGCTACGAGAATGGCTTGTTTAGTCTTGACTAATAAGCAGCCCTCAGCCTAAAATCAAATGAGCTCCATAGTTTCTAGTATATTCCAATGGTTGGGAAAGCAAACGTACAGACTTCTTTCCATAGACCGATCGAGCGTTAACCGATAAAGTAAAGAATTTCTGGTTACATAGACGGATACCGTTTGCCTGAGTAGCATCCGGGTTCGTATGAGCGGCTAGAATAGCTGATTGTTCTTGTGGTGAAAGCTAGACGGTGGGAGTAATAGTAATGTAGTGCCCATAATAGATAGGAGGGTTGGCGGAGGTGGATATTCAGCCATCCTCCCTTTTCAAAAATGTTGGATCAACTTTTCAGCTTACCGTGTATCCAGCACTCGCTGCCCATACACCTCCCTTTTGACCCAGAATGGCGGCTTTCGAGATCTTATTAGATCCAAGAAGATTGGTATCGACGTATGCTACAATACAGCAAAAGGGGGTGAGTGATGTGGTGTTATCTTTCGATAAAATATCCCTAAAACCCAAATGGGCGGTATTTACATACCTTGCCAGGACATTATGAATCAAAAGAAAAAAAGAAAAATCTCGTTGGAAAGAAACAAGAGAAGGTGTTATTGTTTGAGGAGGAGGAGGAAGAAGTTGATCTTGGAATTTGAACAGAGACGAATATATTCAGTGGTGTCTCGGCGATCTCCGGGATAAGGGAAATTCGGCTGTTATCTGCCGCTTTCGTCATCATGTCACTAGTCACTAGTCACTGCGAGTTACGCATTGCGCAATGATCTCAGGCTGCCGTTTTTAACGTGCTTGGAATTGATATTTGATTATTTAAGTTGAGCGGTCAATGCGTTGTGTGATATTTATAAACTGTCCAATGAAAGAATGGATATAATGTTTGTCCAGTACACGCGCAACCGGACGAGGTGAACTTGTAGTACGCAGTACATCTCAAACGAATGGAATTGAAAGCCAAGTAGTAATAAAAGACTCAGCCAAGGGCGAAGGTTGCATTCTTGGCTCTTGCATAGGTATTATTACGGGGCTCCAAACACGGAAACCATACAAGAACGTATGTACAGACAAGGACCAAAAAAAAAACCGAACGGTCAAGGTAATGACAATAACGAGATATAATAATATAAACTCGTTCTCGTCCTTGTTTTTTTTTTTTGCAAGCCTTTTTTTATTTCGAGAAAGCACGAATAATTTTAGCAGAAATGTGAAGGAAGAAAATTGACGCAATAAACGAGAGTGAGAGAACTAGAACGATGAAAGGATCACTTAATAGGATTTGGTCAGAGCTGTTTTCTGAATTGAAATCTTGAAACTTTTGAGGAAGAAACTTACACTCTGAGACCTGGCGAATCGTCCGTGTACAGCTTGAGCATTGTGCTGGATGATCCTCCTGCGCCCGCAGCCCGTGTTGAGTTAGGTCGGTTTACAGCATTACCAGTCGCACGACGTCTGTTAGTATTAAAAAATACGATCAAAAAATGGGTAAAAACAGCCAGTTCAAGAGCACACACCTAATCGCAGTAGGTGCTTTAGCTACAGAAGTAGTACGTCCATTAACTTGTGATGAGGGAGTATCCGAATCAGACTAAAATGAATTATAAATTGAGAAAGAAAAAAACACATTTTTAACAGAAAGATGAAATGACTGACCATGGTTGGAAGGTGAATAAATTTGTCAACGTGGGTTGCTCTGCGTTGCGCTGGCGAAAAGGAAATTTGGTTACGTAAAGCTGTCACTCGTCACAACTACAGTCACAATTAGATCATCATCACAGGTTTGTCTCCACCATGTCGCTCATTCACGCCGTCGTCGCTCGTAGTTCTACTATACTGGCCGAGGCTTCGGTTGGTGATCATAACTTTTCTCATGGTATGAAGAACGACATTTAAAGTTTTCTGAAACATCCTAACTCAACTCTGATTCAAAGCCGTTCATACAATTTTATCCAAGATCCCACCAAATAATTCTAAACTAACTTGTGAATATCCATTTTATTGTTTCTTGTGTAAACAAAAAATTGAAAGAAGATAATAACTCTTGTAGATGTTTGGGAACAATATCTATTTCATTATGTTTCTGAAAACAGTACTGTATACCTCGTCATGGCGGATGACGCTCTTGGCCGGTACGGTTCACAACCACATCCTCTTCTCATTTTTGATGATCTCTAAATACTTACGTACATTCAGCCGTGTACCATTTGCCTTTCTCCTAACTTTACAACGTCAATTCATCGCCGCACACCCTACACCACCCGACTCCGACCACGCCCTACAACAATCCTTCGGACCCGTCCTTTCCAAACTAATGACAGATTTTAACGCTCAACAAACTCCAGGAGGAGCTTCTTCATCTCAAAATGCAGATGCTATTCAACAAGCTCAAAACGAGTTAAACCAAGTAAAAGATATTATGGTACATAACGTTGAACAGATCCTTTCTCGAGGAGAAAGGATTGAGTTACTGGTTGACAAGACGGATTCCATGGCTGGTCAAAGTTTGGCTTTTAGAAAAGGAGCTAAAGCGGCTAGAAGAAAGATGTTTTGGAAAAATCAGAAGATTCTGGCACTTTCCGGAGCCGTCACTTTGGTACGTCCCCTATTTCATCCGTTTTCTCTTGATATACCGTTGAACATTATTGAAATAGGTATTTGTATACTTGATTACCGCTCAATTCTGTGGTGCTGGTTTGAACCAATGCTGAATGCAAATCCTCTCGCGAGTTGTTTTTATTTCTTATTTCGTCTTTTTGATGACACCGTTTTTATAATATGCTGTATGTTCGTTTGTATCTTTTAGGAGCAGAACCGATTTGAATTTGTCCATATCATAAGAGGATTTATCTTTCAAATAGAAGCCATACCTTACACTCCTTTGAAAGAACCAATTTGTAAATCTCACCACCTTATTTGCAGGAAATTAAAGTTTTAGATGTACGCACGACTTGTAGCTGCTGGAGCATGACACAAGTCATTGTATAATATGAGTTGTGATCAACATTAATGGACGATATTTGGTATATTCTCTATTAAGGCTGGAAAGACAGTTCAAGGACGTGATAGTGAAATAGCGAAACACATCGCCGTTGAAAGGACACTGCACTCGCGGTATGTACTTTAACCTCAGGCAGGAATCAACATCTGTGCCCCCCGAACTTCATGTACATGTTGCAAGTAAAAAAACACAGATAATCCTTTGAACCTTTTGAAACATGGTTGGGATGGAGTAGAGCAATTCAAAGTTATAGTCTTTTACCACTCAAGTCTTGTTTCCATCAAGTTATGCACATGAGTGTACACTTTCGACATTATTATAATACAGACGAGCCTTTTTTATATATGTTTCGCAAGCTTATTGATCAACTTTGATAATCTCTCAATTTCCATCCGAGCCGACGTTGCATTCTTATCCAACGTAATAGACTCTGTAAGAGCGGGGAACGTTGTTGCACCATACCTATAAAGAAGAAAGTAATTCGACAAATACTTCCAACTTTAAAAAAAAAAAAAGAAAATACATACCCTAAGCGTTTACCAGGAGCAACCCCAAAATGCTTGTACCAAGTTCGTCCAGGTAGACCTTCCTCAGAAATAAATCCTGATTCGAACGATAATAGTTTCGAGTTGATTTTCCGTATACGTTTGATGGCTTTTTTAACATCATGAGGTACACCATGTCCGGATTCGAATACATAGCTAGCCATTTCTTCGACATTCACTTCAATTTCTTGTTTATCATCATTATCGCAACCAAACCAAGGTTTCACCAAACGGCATAAACGATCCCAAATTACACGACATAAATGCCTTCTTCTATGCCACCGTTTGAGACTTTTGAATAATGCTTTCTTAGCATCCTCTTTCCCTTTTTCTAACTCCTTAGTGGCGTCATATAGATTAGATATGGCTTCATTAAGGGGTGATAGATCGACAGCGATATTCAGTTCTTTCGCGGCAGTTGCGACTCTAAAAAGTCCTGATCATGAAAATTTTAAAATATCATTTTTAAGAAAACCCCACAGTTCGGTATATGCTGTTAATTCAAGGGCATAATAAGACGTGTTTAGGGGAAGAACAATAGCGTCAGCTAAACGAAGGGTTTCTAGTCCTAGAAATTTGGACATTGCATTCTGTAAAATAAATATTAGTACAAATAATTGTTACTCCATCGAATATAATAACATACGAAACGGTGATATCCAGGATCAACAAACCTTTCCACAAAAGGGATCGAATCATAAATAGAATGCTGCAAAAAAAAACAAAACAACTCTCCGTTAATCCACATCCCCCAAGATGCTTTGTAAAACCCCTCACATATGGATAAACCGCGTCTCCGGGAGCCTCATAAAAAGTTGCGGAGGTGGAAGCGACCTTTTATCAAAATGAAAATGAAACTCGGAAGAAAAAAGGAGGGTGAATAACTAACCCCTATCCTTTGCAAGAACACAGTAAAGTCACTACCGGAACCAAGAGGGCCGATATACCTGAGGTCGTCTGTAGAAGGTTGATCTTCCTTCATCCTGGTATCGGGTGGAATGAATGGTCCAAAATCGGATTGTGAGTCCCATAAAGTTGCATTTTCACGAGTTGGGTGTGGAATGTCTTGAGCGAGTTGATATATGAAATTGGACAAAGATGGAGAAGCTCCCGCACCCCATCTCGAGCCGCTTACGCTACTATCTGCAACAGCAAACACAAATTTATTTTTAAAAAGAAGGTTGTTAAGAAAAAGCAAATGACATTACCTAGATTAAGATACGTAACGACATTCTTGCTAATCCACTTTTCAAAATCTTCGCCCCATTCTGTACTTCCAAGGAGACCATACTCTTCTCCATCCCAGCTTGCAAGGATGATAGTTCGTAAAGGTTTCCAACCCTTTTTGTATAATTCACCAAACCCGCGAACGACTTCGTCCATACATGCAGAACCGGAAGAAGGATCCACAGCTCCGAGAACCCAGGCGTCACGGTGGTTACCGACAATGACAACTTCGTCTGTGAGAATACCGGGAATGAGCATCATGGTATTCCATATAGGTTTAATTTCTTGTTTGACTATTCAAAGTAAAAAGCTTTCAGAGTTGAAAATATAAAACCGGGATGGAATCATACTTTTGTTGACAAGACGAAGTCGGACTGTTCCAGTCCTGTTGAATTCCGAGAAGAGGTACTGGGTATTTGCCCAACTCAGAGGTAAACTTGGAATGACTGGGAGATTCGTATCTAGTATAGATAAGTAAAGAATCACAAACGTTTCTCTCAAGATGAACACTGACCTTTAGCCCGTGTGCTATTTTTGTACGAGGGAGCACCGGGCGTTGTGGGGTCTCCGGGATAGATTGGTATAAATTGAACAGAGCCACGTTGAATCATAAATGGGTTACGAGCAGGTCCTTCCGGATAGGGTAAAAATCCATTTTCTTCTGTTACACCTCTATCATCGCGGATATCAGAATATATAAGAACGCCTGCTGCGCCACGTTCTTCGGCATTTTGCACCTTTAAAACAGATCTATGAGCAAAGGCAAAGGTCAAAATAACCCTTTAAATCACTATCACCTTTAAACCACGTAAATTGCTTCCGTAACGGACAAGCATGATTTTACCAGTCACATCAACACCACGCTTTTCAAGTTCAGCGTAGTCTTCAGGATCTCCATAATTACCATAAACGAGTTCTCCAGAGACATCGCCATCAGCACTAAAACCGTGAAATGGCGGAACAGCAGAACAAGCATTGTTAGCGTCTTCATCGAGAGGATTGCATACTTCTTCTAGATCAGCTGTCCAAAGAGCGTTCCCCATTTCATCGACAATTTCAAGGCTTTGTATTTGCGGGTTGTCCAATAAGGAATAGTAGGTATCAATCCATGCTCTTGGAGAATCTTTTGAAGAAAAGTCGTAGATGGCATTTTGAGACTCCTTGGAACCGGCGTCGTAGATTAGATTCTCCAATGAATGTGAGGAAAGACCGAAACTTTCGTAGAATCCTTCAAGCGCAATTTTGGCTGTTCTGAAATCTTGTTCCGATCCAGCTACATGAGCATGTTTGGCGTATTTTTGAAGGGCCGCACTAACAGCCTCCGGGTTAGGAATCTTTCTGAGAAACGAAATAAGAACCAAATCAAAACTTTTAGATAGTGCGACGTACAAGAAGATCTTTTCGGCCGGTTTTCCGTTCAGAATTCGAGGTTTAGAGAGCTGAGCATAAAAACCTGCATCTCCTCTGAAGGGTATCCAAGAAAGAACCAGATACACCAATCCAAACGCAAAAACAACGCGACGTAGTCTCGAGAATGTACCAGATTGGGCACGGGATTTGGTTGTTGAAGTCGTTGGTAAAACTAAAACATCAGCATGTTTCTTATCATCGAAATACTCCGTCTTGACACTCATAGTCGTGTAAGAGGGAGGTGTAAGAGACCGTGTCAATTTTTGGTGTAGAAAGTTCAATTAATTTCGACGTGATATCAGCTGCAGCCGACTGACTGACAAAGCCATCGCGAATACTTGACTGCGATTGGGACCTATATTTAGCCCAGAACATACTAACTAATGGTGCTGTCGGCTTGTGATCAATTGCAAATTGGTGTGAATGGTGTGGATACTCAATGTTTCGTTTCATTTCTTTGAAGAATCGGAAAGATACTACCGGGGATGGAATGGTGACGCGGTGACGTAGCATCGTGCTCATCATGTTTTCTTGAAAAAAAAAATTGTCGCAAAACAAGAAGAAATTAGACTATTAGAACTCTTATCAAAAACAATATTGACAAACCTCTTGCACGAGGGGAAAAAAAATAAGCTCCCATCCAAGTGGTCTATAAGTGTAAAGCGACTAATAGTAATTTCTCTTTCAAACTCAGCTAAAAATTACACTTCTTTCTTTCATGCACTGCGGGATAGTCGGGCAACAGTTCTCTCCATTTAGATACTCTGCGGATTAATTGTAGAAGTATCTAATGTTTCTTGCATCTTTTATCCATAAAGCACCCGAGAAATTCTTCCCCGCAGCTAATTTGAAATTTTATGTACGTTCAATGATACGTTTAGATGCTTTACTCTAAAGCGTGCCTTCATGCCCGGCGCAGTTTAACGTAACACCATCCAGTGCTCCTTTTGAGGCCACGATTTAAATCATTTCGTCATCCCTTCAATCATATGCGGAAAATACTTACCTTTTACATTCAACTAGAACTAGGTCTCAGCCTGAAGTGACACCAAAATCAGTCTCAATCAGATCATAGGGTCAGCCATTTCCACCTTCCATATCCTTTTTTTAAAGAAGATCTCCCCAATATTCTCGTGCACCAGAAAGATGGGCGATTTGACAGCATGTGACGTGAATATTTAACAAATAATCCGCTGTTGTAATGACATTTTGGCGAGTTGGAATTCATCTTCGCCTGACGCCTTTCCAAATCCAACTTTCTCAACGTTTTCCAACCTCTCCTCTAAATCTAAGCAAATTTTATATGTACTTCTGGCTTCTTCCTTGGAAAACCTGGAGAAACGGTGTATCCGATAACATGGTCACTGTCCACCTGTTGAATGCTGAACCATGTCAGGGATGTTTCCCTTGATGGACTGTTCCCCGAAAAGAATTATTGATGAACTTATACGAGTCCCTGAAATCCCCAAGTTTTATTTTTATTTTTAATTAGGAATATTGAGAAGACATTACATACAACCGATCAGATCATTATAATCCTTTGTTTTTATGCTCCTCTCAGCCTTTCGTTTGTTGGTAGCTAGCCTCGTACCTTCTACAAAAAGAATTAAAGGTTGACAACAGCAGCGATATGAAATACAAAAATAGCTAAATTACGCCAACTTGACAACAAGCTCAAAAAAAGGAAGCTTTGTAAGATCTTTTTACGAAAGAAACGGACAAAAATTGTAGAAATTCCACTCTAGAGTGTCCAAAAAATAACAAAGGAGATGGTGGTAGGAATGGGGACGGTTTTCGCCATCCATCGCACAGCCTAAGGATTTGAGTGTAGTGAGCGTTGAGGAACTCGAGCATTCGATTGTTGATGAAGTCAAATGTGTTATTGTTGCTGTTTATAAGAGATTCTAAGAGGTCATCATATCTGCATCCATCGCCGGTTGTGGTGATGGTAGTTGCGCTAACGTATAGGATGTATATGAGCTGGGGGTCTGATAGGAGAAGATGAAGGAACATACCGGTAGAAGTGGATTCATCCGTACTCTCAACAGCAACTATGCGATCAACCCGTGTTCGACGACCTCCAAGAGAATTAGAAGTATGAAGTCTTTTAGCATAAGTAAATTTCCCATATCCTCCCAATTCAACTTCACCGTTTTCAATCGTAGTATCGTACCCAGCATCCCATCTCTCTGTGCAACTCCATATTTTCGCCATGTCAGCGATAAAACCTCGCTGTCCTTCTTCCGTCGAAATATTATATGGTGTCCTGGTAGTGCATAACCATGCCGCTGAGAAAAGACCAAAAGAGACACGCGTGGTGTTAGGTTGGTAGTATATCATGGCCAAGAAACGTTGATTTCGGGCGCGCGTCATGCATTTAACATAGACACCGCCTTGAACGATCATCTCGGTATAACTATCGTCCATCTCCACACATAATTCTACGTCTTCCCATTTTGGGGTTTCTCGCGATGGTACTCGAGCCAATAAAGCGGGTCGCAAAACAGTATCACTTGAAATACCGCCAACAATATCTTCCTCACATTTTTCAAACCGAACATTGGCATAAATACTCTTCTCCATCAGACCGTGCTCCTTCAAAGAATCTTTTACAGCATTAAGTCTGTATAAAAACGGATCGCGACGATCGTTCTCCGAAAGATCAATGGATTCAGAAACAACCCTAAACTTTCTAATACAATCTTGTATAACAGGTTCGAAATCGCTTGCAGAAAGAGAGCGGTTGTAGACTTTTTGAAGAACGATATCACTTGTGAAGATCCGATCTACGTATTCCGCTGCAATTTTTTCTCTCAGCTGTTTTCCACGCCAATAAGCAGTAGCGGAAGAATCAGAATCAGAATCAGAATCCATTCAAAAACAGAATACTGGATGGTAGAAAAATGGACAAAAATACGCGGTTGCTAAACTGTGGCTCATCCTGACGTAAGCATTAGTACCCTGGTACCCATCACGTGACATTGTAGTCGTCCCGCCAATCAACTTGACAATGGCAATAAAATTGACATTCTCTGAGTAAAAGGTTGATTTCATGCAACTTGTTTGAGTACGCCCTAAGCAACCAGCCTCATTTGACAATTGTATGGTGCACGTGGCTGTTTATAATATGATTTTCACGTTCAGTTTCGAAGATTTCCAGGAAATTATATGCGTTATTGTTATCCTACTAGGCAATATAAAATTTGACATGCATTGAGCTGACTATTTTGAGACGCAATTTCTACTTAAGCATGTGTGCATGCAATAAATATACACAATACCAAGCAACATGACGAATACGACTTAGAATGTTTGATCTTTATTATAAAAGTTACCCCAAGTTCTCATATCAAAATCCGCATTCTTTCCCGAAACAACCTCAACCAACACACGGTTGTCTTCGTCTTCGGATTCAAATTTTCGGATTAATCGGAATACACGGAGAGCAACACCAAGCCCTACATGAATAACATATTCCAACTGACGACACTGATAAAGTTTTTGTACTAAAAGGTCATGATAGTTGATATCGGACGCCCATACTCCGGATAGATGTGTCAATTTTGGAAAGCGTTGGAGAATAGACAGCGTTGTGTCGTAGTATGTTTGTGGAAGATTTCCAGCCGCCGGAAGATGGATCTTGTGTAAACCAGTAGCGTGTGCGGCAAGAACCTCCAGCATCCGGTCAGGGTTGGTCGTCTTGTAACCAAAGCTGTATGTTCCCAATGTAAAACAAAGGGTTTGAAGGGATGTTAACTCTTTATAGATATCCAGATCATTTGGGCGGGTCACCTCTGCTGGATGGGATAATATTTCACCAACATTGGGATAAATCGTTAGATGGCGTAATCTTCTAGCTGAAGCAGGAGAGAGAACCTCGCTCAAGCGTGATCCAAATGACCCCTCATAAGCAAACGACTCTAGATTGGGTAAGCACTCCACAGTGATCCAAGGGGAGTTACTGGGAGGATGGATATCACAGGGTAGTGATAGTGTTGTCAATTTGGGGTGTCGTTTGAAAAAGTTGATCAATTCTGACTGGGGTCGTAAAGCAGTCGTTGGAATGATGTTATCATGGCCGATTATGAGATTTTCGAGATTAGGCCAAGTGCGGTCAAGTAGGTTTACCCCTAGCGCAGTATGTTGAATAGTAAGATTGAGGTGGGTAAGCTTTGAGGTGTCCGTAAGCATATCGTTCAGCCAGTTTGCTTTACTTGGCAGAGAGCTGGTTCTGTCCCAGTGTGTTCCAATCCAGATAAAAAGTCTTTGTAATGCTGTTCGGTCAAGCTTCATCCACGTCTAAAAAAAGGTATCTTGGTTCATATTGCAAAAGACTTCTAATCAACATCAACTCACCTGCAGGGCCTCAAGTTTCGTCACCGTCATCAATAACGTAGAATCCACAGACATTCTGAGACTTAGAATATGCAAAATAAGATCAAACTCTTCCAATCTACAGCCCGAGCCGACCAGCGCATCCAAGAGATTCCGAAAGGGTTCAAAATTACCAAACCTCCATGAAAATTTTACTTGACTTAAATTGACCATATTACGTATGATTTTGGGCAAAGAGTCAGATACAATTGTTGTGTATATTGGATCATTAGACCGTTGTTGCAGGGCCCATGTAACAAGAACACCATCCGTCAATTCAAATTCGTGTGTTCCTTTGCATAAATGTAAGTTTTGTAAAAGATGATTGCAGACATCGATGCTTTCCATGAGGCCGGATACCCGGAAATATTTGAGCCTATCAGGAATGATTAATTGATATATAGATCGACAAGTGAAAGCAAAAGATAGTAGATCGTTGCGATTATTGATCGCGCCGATCGTTAAAAGAAGGATCTCTGAAGGAAATCGAGCTATCCATTAGGTTGACATGTAACAACGTTTGGTAGCGCAACTATGAAAAGTTTTTTAATGTATATTATATATATAGTAGGAAATGTATTTCAGTGCGCACCTGAAGTTCAAAAGGAAAAGTTTGAACTTCAGACGCGTCGCGTGGGTAAACTATAGGCCAGGGCGCTTTGAGTCGAGGTACCTGCAAGTAAAAGAGTAAAAAAAAATAATACGTTACTTCAACTTACCGGTGGCGTAATCAGCACCTATTTATGTTCGTTCAACAAAAAATATCGTAAGAGATCAACAAATCCTTAATATGAAAAAAAGAACATCGTATTTTTTTCGGCATGTCGTTTTGCTGAAGAGGGACAATGGGAATGTAAAGAAACCAATATTGAGTTACTTTACTATACTATAACTTATAAGGTCCACACTTCACATACTTTGTGCCAACTATCTTTATTTTTACATGCAATTTCTACCAAACATGTGTACTGGCAATAAATATACACACAAGCAACACTATGAACATGACTTATACTTTATTATAAAAGTTACCCCAAGTTCTCATATCAAAATCTGGATTCTTTCCCGAAACAGCCTCGACCAACATACGTTTGTCTTTATCTTCAGGCTCAAATTCCCGGATTAATCGGAATGCACGGGGCGTATTATCATGCCCCACATGGATAGCATATTCCAACTGACGACATTGAAAAAGTTCTTCTAGTAAAATGTCATAACTGTCAATATTATATGCCCATACTCCAGATAGATGCGTCAATCTCGGGAAGCGTCGGAGGATAGACAATGTCGCGTAGTATTTTTTTAAAAGGCCACCAGCTGTTGGAAGGTGGATCTTTTGTAAACCAGTGGCGTGTATGGCGAGAACATCCAGTACTTGGTCGATATTATTGTAATTAGAAGCCCGAGCTTCCAATGTAAAGCAACATGTTTGAAGGGATGTTAATTCTTTAAAAATATCCAGATTATTTTGGGGTTCGAATAAGACAACACTGTCGTCGATCGTTAGATGACGTAATTGCCTAGCTGAAGCAGGAGAGAGAATCTGACTCAAGGGTGCTTGAGGTGCCGCATCATAGGAAAACGACTCTAGTTTGGGTAAACGCTCCAAAGTGATGTAAGGGGAGGTACTAGGAGGGTAGATATTACAGGGAAGTGATAGTGTAATCAATTTGGGGTGTCGTGTGAGGAAATCGGTGAGGATCGACGGGGGTTGTATAGTATATATTGGGTAGCTGTTATTGTTGTTGATTACGAGGTTTTCGAGGTTTGGCCAAGTATAGTCAAGTACTTTTACAATGAAAGAGGTGTGTTGGATTGTAAGACTGAGGTGGGTGAGTTTCGGGATGTCCGAAAGCATATTCTTTGCCCAGTTTGCTTGACCTAATGGAAAGCTGGTTCTATCCCAACGTGTTCCAATCCAGATAGAAAGTTTTTGTAATGCGATACGGTCGAGTTTCGTCCATAGCTGGAAGATATCTTGAGTTACATTATAAAAGACTCCTCATCAACACAACTCACCTGCAGTTCCTCAACTTTCATCATCGCTGTGAATATTGTAGGATCCTCAGACAATTTAAAACGGGGAATATCAAAAAAAAGATCGAATTCTTCCAGTCTACAACCTGAGTCTCCCAAAGCGCCCAAAAGATTCCGAGAGACTTCAAAATCTGTATTTTTCCATGACAATTTAACCCGACTTAAATTGGTCATATCACGGATGATTTTGGGTAAAAAGTCAGATACCATTGTCGTGTATATTGGATCGTTCGATACCCGGATCCGTTTGACAAGGACGCTATCATTCAGCTCGAGTTCATGTGAACCCCTGCATAAATATGGGGTTTGTAGAATATGCTCCCAGAGATTGCTGTTCATGAGACCGGAGATTCGGAAATATTTGAGTTTTTCAGGAATGATTAATTGAGATACAAATCGACAAGTCAAAGAAAAAGATAGTAGATCGTTACGGTTATTGATTGCGCCAATTGTTAAGAGAATTACTTCCAGAGGAAATCGAGTTATCCATGGAGTTGACATGGAAGTGAACACTGAAAATTAAAACGCAACGTGGTCACGTGATCGGCTCACAATATTAATCTTCCCATGACTATCACAAAAGTGATAGATAGGCTGGCCATGAAACGTTCGTTATCCTTGGTATGTAGTTGTGCTATCTTAAAATCGGTAAATATATGTATAAGAATATAATCCGCATCTTTAGCAGCCCATGATTCCAAAGAGCCCATTTTTATACCCAGCGTTCCTTCATCAAAAAACAACTTTGCTGTAAGAGATCAACAAATTATTTAATCCCTGCGAAAAAAAGAATATTTGATTAGTTTCCACAATGAACTGGGAAATTTGAGTACGTAAAAAGGCCGACCTTGCGTTTTATTTTACTATACGATCCGAGAAAGTAATACAGTAGACCTGATATACATTGAGCTGCCTACTTTGAGATGCAATTTACGATACCAAAATTTTAAAGCATGTGTGTGTGCATGCAATAAATATACGTAATACCAGGCAATACTACTTCTTGCAAAAACTTCAACCAATGTAGATTTGTCTTCGCGCCCGAGTTCCCGAATTATTCGCGAGACACGAGACGTATCGTGAGTCTATCTATATACATAGGTATCGATTTCTCTCGGATGGATGTTGATACCCATGAAGTTCCACCTGTATACCATAGATAAATTGAAACACGGGGGTGTACAGGCAACAAATGTGTTATGTATTATATTAGTGAGGTACATACTTTCTTGACACTAGAAAACTGGGAAGACGATATACAATTTTTTGTGACTAGTGTGTTCGAGTACATGGCAGGCTGATAGTCCTAGAATTCTACCCAGACTGGTTTGCAATGGTACAGCTCTGCGACTATTTTTTTATCCCTCCTCGTGATCTTTCACCGATCCAGTCAATTGTTTCAAGCCTGATCTCTAGTCATACCCAGACTCATGTCCGTCTGCATCTGTAATTCATCTGAACCTGGTCCGTCTGTGTGGTTGATATTAGGTACTAGTTCATTTCTTTCCCCCATTTCAGCTACAATGCTCTCGTGAAGTCGTCCTAAAACTGATTGTATAGATTGCGTAGGATTGCTTTGTACTGACAAAGTTGGTAAAGTTAACGCAGACTGGTTGAGACTTAATTTTTTTGCGTTCCGTCGACGAAGGTCCAAAGTGAACTCGCAAACAATTATTGATAAGACTCTAGAAGGGATTAATATCAGTAAAGTCTAATTGAATTAGGAGAAAATTTGCCTAACGCGTTTTGAAACGGGTTCAGATAATAACCAGCTCTCGTCTATAATGAATCAAAACATTTCCTAAGTTAAGATGGACCATGCTAATTGAATGAATTCGCTTGCCAAGCCAAACTCGTGGAGATTCAGTATATTCCGACGCAATCATGAGGTGGGGTGACCTACATTAAGAAGTAATATACTTCCAACGGTTATAAGAAGTACAAAGCTTTAAGCGTCGAAGAAAGAAATATTAGTGCCAACGGAGACGGTTGATAAGGAAAAGAATACACACGAAAATCTTATAAAACCTGCAGAAAACATTAAGATCTATATCTGTTTAAGTGTTGCGCGTGTCGAACTTTTCACCTTGATGTAAAAGGGTAGCAACAAGGCTTCCGGAACGCTCCTTAATGTATTGTAATTGCAAACACTGTTTCAGCTTCCATAGTGGGGAAGCTTGACAAACGACCACAATGAAGGAGAATACGTCTAAAAGAATGATAGCTGTATCCCGGATAAGGCCGATCCTGACTGAAGAAATCGATTGTTCAGAACATAGTTACTGATTTGACGGGTTTTATTTTACCAATGATTCCTCTGGAACAAGAGAAGAGTTATCAAAATGGCAATTAATGTTTGGACAACAGGGATCCTCACGATGGTGAGTTACAAACTGGTAGGACTGACTCTGCGTGTCACATAGTTAGAACACAAATGCCTCTAATTATCGAGAAGGCAATGGTAAATATCCAAACCATAAATTGCCAAGGCTAGGCCAGTAATACAGGTTACAGCAAGGGCTATTGTCACAGGCCGATATCCTTGACACAAGGCGTACATTCGGAGTGAAATCAACCCTACGGAAAATTCAAAATTGAGGCAATCACAACAAAACGAAACATAAATACGTACCTTGTACACCAATTATATTAAAACTGAATATAAATCCACTTAAAATACCTAGAGCGTTGCATATGCGTGTACTGGATTGCGAGCATGTCAGTTCAGTTCCAAATTCGTCTCAATTTCATGTAAAAAAAATACCTAGGGTACTGTAACCGGGTTCAAAAAATAGTGGATACGACATTAAAAGTCACATACCCCCTCTGACAAGATTTCAATTATCATCAGAATTATTTTCAAATATAGTGATAACTTGATGAACAAGTAAAGAATAGTTGGTAATGAAAACTTCTGTTTCCAAATATATTCAACCTCGTCTGAGAAATGAAGGAGAGAAGCATAGATTAACAGCGCTGCAGGAAAAGCCAAAAAATATAAGAGCCAAAAATTACATGGAGTTAGAAACATTGCTTACAACAAGAACTGAGATATTGTTGCGTCTCTGTGAAACTGCGATTTTTTGAAGTTACTTAAAGGACTTTAAAAACCAACAACTTACTTCGCGGATACCTGAGATGTAAACGTTGCAGCGGTTGAATTATTCATTTTAATTGTTAGATGTGTTAATCTTGTTGATTTTCATACAATCCCCATCCATCGTTATACTTATACCATCCCGGAGGTTTGTGGCTTACGAGTCTTTGATTGGGGTTGCGGATAATACGCGTGCCGGGCCCGGGGTTGGCTCGGTCTCGTGAGCTGTGTTGAGACATTGTATCTAACAAAAGATGCCGATTTAACAATAGAATTGAACAGACACGTCGATTAGATGGCGCGAATATATGTAACGGCGTCCCAAATAGAAGCTTATAAAATGTAATTTTTAAATAGACAGAATTGTCGGTTAAGCCTTGTTTTCAATTGCTCCAAAAACCAATTGGTCACTTACTTCATTGAATACATGCCGTAATTGCTAGCTGACGCGTTGATATTAGTAGCCAGAATATTGATATTCAACTAACCTTATCAAACGCGCGACCACACCTTCGACAGATGCAACAAGGACAAGCTCAAGTCCTAGTACCAAGGTTGGCACCTGACCATTAATTTGCCCAGGGAATAAAGGGAATCAAATTATTGGGAGGTATGGGTGATAGGGCCAGTGCCATTTCAACACACATCGTTTTCTTTGAATTGAGCCATTAAAGTTTTGAGTCTGTTTATATCACTTGGATTGATATGCATACACGTGGGACATTCGAGGAATGGGGCTGCATAGTGCAGGATCAAGTTTGTTCTCTCGGACAGTATCTTGTCCACAATGCGCTATTACAATATCAGGAGAGTGGTTGGATAAAGGAAACACTAGAAGACAAACCTGAAAAGTTCTCGATAATCTTCTGATTATAGACACCATCGATAGCCTGAATGGAGCATGAGGATCTTTACGAGACAAGGCTCGTCGGAAAAACGGGAATCTTTTAAAATGCTATCTCAATAATAGATGAACTCAAACAGTTGAAGACCGTCTTTAAGAGATCGTGGGACGTCATCGAAAAACCAATTCCTGTTACAATTAGGCTTGAATACCAATTTTAGCAATAACTTGAAAACGCGTCTTCTTGTGGTTCACAACGGTACGAGTAAGTTTCCATCAAGGAAAACAAAACTCTGCAGAAAGCCAATATATGAACCTTAGGCTATATGTACATTTCGTCCCGCCATTTCTTCTATTCGAGAACTTGTTAGCTGTTGAAAGGACTCGCTTTCGTTTAGGCGAGGGAAGGGGACATCCGGTTTAGGCCTCAAGATATTTAGATTTAGTTTATCCGGTTAAAGTCAAAAGGCAAACTTACACCCCTAAGAACTCTGCAAGCCGGTCCCATCCTTCTTTAATATCATAGACCAGAATTCTATCTGTTGGTATAAAGGCCTTGACACGTTCGTTATGTTCTTCCATCTCCTCTTTCGCGTGCATAGCCAAACGACCGTTATGATAACCATCTAGAAAAGATCTCTTTATTAAATGTAACGGCAATAATGGCAAATGAGGTTCAAACCAAAATATGCCCTGGACCAGCGAATCATGGCTCCTACCTCAGGAGTGAGTTGGCTTTCATGTTTCGAAAGCAGTATGTAAGACTTTAGGGTCGTTTCTTTGATACTTTCCCCCCATTTGACGGGATCGCGGACGGTCTAGTTGTTCTGTTTATCAACGTGGAATTCAGACGCCCCTCTTTACATACTAACCAGAATAAATTTTGCGTTAGGGTATGCAGCATAAACTTCCTTGTACATAGTTGCCACCGGTGAATCGACAACTGATCTATAACCCCTGAGAATTCTGTCAAAAGCTTCAAATGATGTATCTTTCCCTAATAATTTTACTTATTATGGGATCATATTGTTTCACCAGCGATCTAACCTTCAAGTATTTCGGCCCATGCAGTCCAATCTTCAGTTTGATTAGGACTTTGCATGGGATGATAAGCTGGTCCAAAACCCAATATGTCCAGTGCCGCCCAAAGACTCGTTGTCTAGGTAAATGCGAGTAGGTTTAGAAAATATACCGACAACCATTGACATACCCCAGTTCGTCCTAAACCGAGGCCTATCACTTCGATAGATGCAGCATTAGGCCTGCACTGATGAGAAATCGTCCTATCCATGTCAAAGATTCTGCGTTTAGCTTGGGGGATAATCTTGTTTTTGAATCTTTGATTTTGTATAATCTTATTGTGACTTTCCTAAAACTCCCGAAAGTCTTCGAAATCGATTTTCAAAAAACATCACGTGCACTAATTTGCAAAGTGTCAGATGACCGTAGTTTATCTTTACATAAATCACTTAATTTGTGAGATGTATAGTACTTCCTTCTGGAAGGAAAGCTGGGTTTCTCCGAGGGGTTGCGACGATTATATGCATGTGATTAGCGGTAACCGGTAAGGTCTGAGTCCAGATTGGAGTTAGGCAGCTGGTCACTTTCGTGCGCCATAATCCTTGGTTCCAATCTGAATAATACCCGGGTAAAGCGACCTTCAAATTTTAGCATGAGGGTTGGCGTCACTTGTATGACAATAAAAGAATCATCGTCGAAATTGTTCGTTCGACTGAACAGTAGATGGGCTCAAGCAGAAGACCGGCTTTCAGAGATTATTGGCATAATAAGGAAAACAAATAGTCCTGCTAGTAAAATTGTAGCAAAAGTCGATATCGGAACGTGATCGATAATCATTTAAGCTTCTTGACCGAGGAAAACCTGGATTATGCGGAGACCGCATTCTCGTTACACACAACTGTGTATTTATCAACAGGCTTGAATATTGAGTTCGGCAATGACTTAACTCGAACACGTCCTCATAGTTCACAACAGTAAAAGTGAAGTGTCAATCAAGGAAAGCATGACAAAATTTTGCAGAACAATCAAAATCAATATATGAACCTTATTCTAGCATATTTCGTCCCGGCGTTCTATCCGGGAATTGGTGGCCGTTGAAATGCCTCTCTATCGTTTAGGCGGGGAAAGGGAACATCCGGTTTAGGTCTGAAGATAGATTGAGTTTATCTAGTTAGGATCATAAGGCTATGAGAACTTACACCCCCAAGAACTTTGCAAGCGGGTCCCATCCTTCTTTAATATCATAAATCAGAATTCTATCTGTTGGTATAAGGGCCTTGACATGTTCGTTGTGATTTTCGATCTCTTCTTCCGCATGCATAACCAAACGACCTTTATGATAACCATCTAGAAAAGTCTCTATTGGATATAACGGCAAGAATGGCAAATGATGTTCAAACCAAAATACGCCTTGCACCAGCGAAACAGGGCTCCTATCTCAGGAGTGAGTTGGTTTTCGTGCTTCGAAAACAGTATATAAGACTTTAGGGTAGTTGTTTTGATACTTTCTGCCCATTTGACGGGATCGCGGACAGTCTAGTTGCTCCATTTACTAATATGAGATTTTGATACTAGTACTTTTCTTTACCTACTGACCAGAATAAACTTTGCATTAGGGTATGCAGCATAAACTTCCCTGTACATAGTTGCCACCGGTGAATCGACTACTGATCTATAACCCCGGAGAATTCTGTCAAAAGCTTCAGGTGATGTGTCTTTCCCTGATAATTTTACTCATTATGGGATCATATCGTTTCACCAGCGATCTAACCTTCAAGTATTTCGGCCCATGCAGCCCAATCTTCAGTTTGACTTTGCATGGGATGATAAGCCGGTCCGAAACCCAATATATCCAGTGCCGCCCAAAGACTCGTTGTCTAGGTAAATATGAGTCGGTCTAGAAAATATAACTCGACAACCATTGACATACCCCAGTTCGTCCTAAACCGACACCTATGACTTCAATAGGTGCAGCATCAGGTCTGCACCGATGAGGGATTGTCGTATCAGACATCCTGTACAAGTATTTAACTTGAAGATAGTATTGTTGAAACCTTTGACTAGCGTTTCCTTTTATATACCCTCCTTGTGACCTTCCTAAAATCGCCAAAAGTCTTCTATTTTCAAAAAAAAAACATCACATGCACTATGTAAAGTGTCAAATGATCGTAGTTTGTCTTTGGAGTGTAGACTTGTACTTACTTCTAGTTCTTCGCATACATAGATTCAATACATTTGTGGAAGAAAGGTTTCTCCGATATTTATGTGATGTTGGGACGATCATATTTAACGGCGAAATCTGAAACTCTTGAAGTCCAGATTGGAAGAATCTGCGGACGTCCGTGCATATTTCGTTGACAATTTAACCAGACAAGGGCCGTGCTTAGTGAACTGTACATGTGACTCATCGATACCTTGACCCCGACCCGAATCACGAAGAATGTACGTAGGAAGTTGCACCATTGGGCCATCACAGACTTACTAAGAGATGATTGTATCAGACGTGTGAGACGAAAAGACAAGGAATCAGTGGAGCCTATGTAATTGGTTGGTAATCGGCTCGAAATATCTTCAGTAATAATAATTAGTCGAGTGTAAACTTGTGCATTATAACGTGGACCCGGGCCGGGGGGAAAGTCCTTCGCATTGTTGTGCTTTCGTTGAGAAGAAAACATTAGTCATCAGAAGACTTCGAAAGATCAAAATTTTGACAAGATGACGTAAAATATAAATGCGTAGAAAAAAGTAGGAAAAGGGACGAAAATCGATTTCAATGGACTGAATTCGGAGACAGCAAAAAACCTACCCTGGGGTAATTACGTAACCCGTCCGGACACGTGACAAAGCGTGCTTTTGGGTTGCTTTCCACAGCCAGCTTCCTTTCCTCTTGCGACCATGCGATATGGTATTTCAAGATCGCCTTCTCCAGCGCGGAGAAAACCCAGCAATAGGTAAACTAAATTTGGTGAACAACTATCACATGAACTCGTATCTTACCAAAATTGTAGAGGAAGGTTCTCCTTTGGTCTAAACGCATATGACTCTTCGGAAGATGAAGAAGTGCTTAATGAGGTCCTGTCATCTGAATCAGAATCGGAGGATTCAGAACCAGAACCACGTGTAATGTTCTCGTAAGAGAATTACTTTCCTTCCATCTATTCCGCTTTGAACTGAACTTCCGTTCATCCAGCGATAAAACAGACGAAAAAATCTTATCACGATTGAAACAAAGTCAGGTGGAAGAAACACTTTTGAGCTTTCAACGTGCTGGAGATTATGAAGAGCCATTCAATAAGTGGGCTAAGGAAACACGAACGGCAGCTTTCGTAAATGACTTTTCTTTTGGTTGTTAATCTACATTTTACTCATATCTATCAACGTAGCGTGTTGCGACGAAAAAATACGAGACGAATCCTGCATCAACTGTCGCAATGGAACGTCGTGAGGTCGATATACATAAGGAACGTCTTAAGGAATCTTATGATAGTCAACTATTGGAAGTTACTGCAATCTTAGAGAAGATGAACCTACACCGGAAGAATGAAGAGGCGAGACTCGTTGCTGAGTACCAAGAGCGAGAACGGCGGTTATGGCAACGTATTGATACCGTTATTCAGGCTGAAGAAGACAGAGTGCGAAGACAGTTAGAAGAAGAAGAGAAAGCGCGTAAAGAAGAGGAAGAGAGAAAACGGAAGGAAGAGGAACGGAAAAAGGCTGAAATAGAGAGAAAGAGGAAGGAGGAACAGGAAAAGGCTCTTCAAGCCGAGGTAGAGCGTAAGAAGAAGGAAAAAGAGGAACAGGAAGCGAAAGATCGAGAAGAAAGGGAGGCGCGAGAGAAGGAGGCTGCGTCAAAATTGGAGAAAGCTCGAAGTACTGTTGGGTTCCGGTCAGCAAAAACTGATTGGAATGATGCTCGGACACATCTCGAGGTATGTCTTCCTTCTCACCCTCGTGTGTAAACCATATTCATGTCAGCTGAACGCTCAACTTAGCTCGTCAAGCGCAAAGTGCTACCAGCCATCAAAGCCGACGATGTCCTCAGACCTCATCTCTCCAAGGCCCGAAGATTCATCACACCAAAGATCGGTCAACTTGTGGATTCGCGACACGAAATTGAACGGATAGCGAAATCAATACACGAATACATGTATCCCACTCCTCAACATCCTGAATTAATCTACATTGGCATCTCGTCCGTCCTTTCAAAATCAATACTCATGCAAGCCGAAACGGAAGTATCAGCAAGACAAGTCACGGCACGTCCACTTGCCCAAGTCTGTATTCACTTTCTCACCCATCTGCCCAACTTCTCGAAAGTCTTTTATGCCCGGATGGTTCAACGGACAGGAGGGTGGGCTGTACCTATTACAGTACCCAAACCAGAAGGTATCAGCGAAGTTGAATATAAAAAACTACGCGGGTATCGAACGGAGAGGGAAGAACAGAAAAGTTTTGAGATGCGACTTATTGGTATCATGACACTCTATTTCGCGATATTGGTCGGAGAAACCGAGGATCCTGTGCCGCCACCTTTTTCCTTCCCTGATTTTTGGATGTATTTCGCAAGGCTACTGTCAAGTCCTGTTCTTTTGCAAACGGATATAGCTATGCAGATTTTAGCCGGTACGTCGAAAATGTTTTCATAACAAAAAGTATATTTCCGTTAACTAATACGATCTTCAGCCGCCATCGAAATCGGAGGAAAGAAAGCGAAAATTGCATGGGGGAAACAGTTTACCAAACTTGTCATGTTGATCTACAAAAGTATACAGGAGACGGAGAACTTTACACCGTCGTCTCCGGACGCAATTAATGAAAGACAAGTCGGAGCAGAGGGTACGGAAGGAAAACCTGCACGGGTTCGGGTAATTTTGGCGATCGAAAATGTTATGTCGGAGACATAATTTATTTTACTTCTTTTTTTTGTCATACCTTCTTACTGATCTTTCGCTTTCAATGTTCTGCGTTCTTATAATTTTGTTTATCATTAGTTCTAAAGGATACCCTAGTGTATCAAGGTGTATGTTTAGAGTAGAAGATTACAATGGAATTTAATGGAAATGGATCAATTGTCAGTATTAGAAAATGATATTATTTCAAAGTTATGAAACTGAAAACCATATATCTGGATTAGATGGGGCACTCTCAAAGTATTTTCAAAGTACATTTACGTAATTCATGTTACGTATGCGCCTTACATAAACTTGTCGACAGTCTACTATCTTTTTGTGCCTTCTGCCATGAATTCATACTTGAGACTGAAGGATCTTACACACAAAACACTTTGATTGGGGCGATGCATGGTCTTTTTGAGAAACTCTATAACTATTTTTTTCTGACTTCGGGGCTTCCTACTCTTCGCTTTCTTTTTATTTTTTGTCAATCAATCGGTCAGAATAGTCCTCTTGAGAGCTGCAATAGCTCAATAACACCTGAAATAAACTCATCATGTTACTTCAGAAAATATACCCTTTCTCCCCTGATTCAGCTATACGCGAAACTCAAGATACAGTTTGTAGCCGCCCAAAATTATTGTTCATTACTCAGTACACCACTTCAGATCCTTATATTTGGCAAAAAGGAAAAGAAAGAAAGAATCTTGTAAATAAGTCTTAAAATTACGTTTCACTCCCTTCTCCCACATCAGGAAGTGGAACAACGAGATCAGCAGATGGCCCGCTCGTATGGCTCAACATACTGTTCACAACATTCATGTCAAAAGATCTTTTGGGGGGAGCTTCGGAAATCTATCACTTACTTGTTTATGGCGCCCTGATCTACGGGCGGAGAAGCCCCAGTGCCGATTATAGTTTGATGACCAAAACTCGGAACCCCTTGTTCCGTTACAATATATAGATAAGCGGGACCAGGAGGGTACACAGAACTGTTCGGAGGTGTTTGAACAACAAGCGAATTTTGGGCACTGTTAAGTTCTGAAGATAAATAAACTAAGCGATGATCCATGTGAACTGCGTGTGTTGCAAAGCCGAGATCCATCAAAGCGACTATGTATGGGAATAATGAGATAGAGGTAGAAGAAAAAGTGTGGATCTCATTACCTCGTACACTGGACGTATTTGAAGGCAATGAACTGACTTCCAGCGTAAATTGAGTATTGTAATCGATCGTTGCAGGTAAATTCGTGTAGGAAGGACGCGGCGTACCAGTCGTGAGATAAGAGGGTGTTAACCATTCTACTCGATATTCTGTTGCATACTTCACTGTCGTTACGTCCAAGTTGGGATTAGATCCCGTCATCATGATTGTAGCGTTTGGTGTTAATGTTGCCACAGAATGATACATTCGTGCAATACTAGAAGTAGGAAGATCGGCTTGAACAAATCGGCTTCCAATAGGCGCATTCGGGTTGTAATAGACACCCTGAAAAGCGGGATTATCTGCATTGGACTGCCCGATCCGGTCGGCAACCTAATTGAAAAAGTTATTATGAAAATAATAATATACGGTTAATTAAAAGAACAAACATTTCCATAACCTGCCACCCCTGTCTGAGCACCTCCGACAATGAGAACACGTCCATCTGGAAGTAATATACCATCGGCCATAATCCGAGGTTGAGGCATTGTTTCTACAGCCCAACCGGCTCCAATACCAGCACTGTTCAAAACCATTCGGATGCATTGATCTGAGACGGGTGATTGAGAAGAAAACGATGCAGGAGGTGCTGTGTCGTTCAATGTTGAACCACCACAAATTAAAACTTCTGGAGTGTAGTCATTTTCCGGTGAAAGAGGCAGAAGCACAGCGGAAGCGGAGAACGGCGAACTGTTTTGAGGGGTGTTAATTACAATTTCTAATACAGAATTTTTAGGATACATACGTGACGCGAACGCCATTTGGAATATCGGGAAGTCGAGTTTCAACATTCGTTCTCCAATTGAATATCATACTCTGTGTATTCGCAGCAATGAACAGGGTACTATCTGGAAGCACCATCATAATTGGAAAATGATTCCCATTCAACGTATCTTGTAAAAACTGCACACTATTCAGTCTAATCATAATTTAGATTTAGGGACAACGTTACCGGGCTGGTGATTTGTAAGCCATTGAAACCGTTGATATTCTTGGGAGGGTAGAATTCATAAGTCGGATTTGTTATAGCAGCGGTATTAATGAATCTGAGCAATTCATTTGAGATGGAAACTCGGTTAAATTTGTATTGTATTACGAAACACGTACCCTCCGCTTCTCGAACCTCCGAAGATTAATACGGAACCGTCATCGAGCCGTGACGCAGACGGGTACCAACGATTTGAGGTCATTCGAATTCGAGAAGGGTTTTCTATAACGTCACAGGTTCCCGTGTCGCAAGGAGTGTACAATCGGATGGCTTGCAAGCCACTGAGGTCACCTGTGGGACTACGTGGGTGACTAGTACGACTAGTAGAGAAAACACGTATATATTACCTGTTAAAACAACTGGATTCCCTCCTATCCACCATTAAATGAGTTTATGATTTTGGAGAGTATCTAGGGAACACACCTGTACTAATCAATGTGCCATTGGAAAGATGGGCTCCTGTAACCGCGGGATCATGTGTGAAATTCAAAGCAAAACAAAAAAAAAATATTCAAAAGAGATCTCACCCCCTGCACAAAAAGAGTTCGACACTGGATTCAAAACTCTGACATTATCGTTGGTGATATCATATTCCACAGCCCAAGCAGGGAAACCTGCCGCGTTTAAAAGCGGGTTATGTTCAACCTTGGATGTTAATCAGACGGTAACTATGGGACTCCCTTGTTGATCAACTTACTTTGTCATAGATAATAGCCTTTGTCTCTGAAACAATTGCCATTTGCTGACCTGCCACTCCCGACATTCTGTAATTTCGATTAGACAAATTAACATCCTAAATGAATGCCCGCAAACCTACCCATGTTGGGCTAGTGACCATGGGCCGGTGATAAAGCCCGAGGATGATGCATTTGTAAATGATGAGAGGGTGAATAAGATGATAAAGGACCGAAGTAAAAGGCCTTCCACACAAAACGTGTTCAAGTTGGCAAGCATTTTCCAGCAAAACGACATCCGTATTAGTTCCCAAATCTTATATCTTCAATCTTGAGATACACGAGCGTTCATCAAGGGTTTCAGAAGTTCACCAGAATAAGAAAACAAGAATGACAGAATCAGGCGAAGAGAAGGAAGTATGCCGTTAAAACATCAATGGCCCATACGCCTTTTCGTATAAAAATGGCCGAAGACTCCAGCGGAAGCAAACCAAACTCGTAAAGATTGAATTCACCAAACATAGAACTGATCATAAGCCAAATCATACCAGGTCGAGTGACCACGTACCGCGCGAGTTTTTGAATAGACTGTATCTTTCATTTCAAATTAATATTTTCAACGATTCTAATAATAGCAGTGAGAAACATGTTTAATAATCTGAGAAAATTCACATTATTCTTTCCCTCTACATAACCATAACTGCGAGGCAGGTGTTCTGTACGCCAAGCGAAAATATAAATGTGTTAACACGCTTCAACTTCTCTCTTCTGAAAGTCTCGCCGAATGAGCTTAAACGATGGGAAATCAGTCGTCCTCTATGGATACATGTATCCCTTTGACGTCGAAGATCAAGTCGCGGTCAAGGTGTCAATGCTTGTCCGATACCGCACTTCGTCTGTCACTGACTTATAGCCTCACCGGTATGTTGATTCCGACAAAACAATAACAATTAAAAGTATGATGCCACCAACTCAATCCTGTGCGTGACTAAGGTGCCGACGTGCAGTTGTGTTGATGGTAGATGCGATGTCAGCCATGGCCCACGATTCGTGCCGGGGAGAATATAAGGGCCGATGATTGTTGATGATATAGAAGTTTGAATGGGAGAGAAAAGAAGATTAGTGTCAATTCAAAATGAACAATTATACCTCGGTTACACACGGGAATACCACGAAGAAAAATAATGGAAGGTCCGCTTGGAGCCTGATGCTTACAGATCATGTTTAGTTTAGTCTTGTAGGACATTGTTTATTCAAGTTGCTTTCGGCTCCCGGTCAAAATACGGAGCAATTGCCGGAGAAATTAAACTTTCAAACATATATTTTATTCAAACAACTGCGTACGTACATTTAATTTATTACTACCGCTCTTCGGACTTGGCGCGAGGAAACAGAGTTTTTTGCTTGCCACCTCGGCTACTCAAACTATAATACCCTATTGAAAACCGTGCAGTCAATAGCATCTTGGCAGCATGGAAACCTTACTAAAACAGATCATGCCCTTTTCAATGCTACGGTGCAATGCATACCGCTGTCAATTTTAATAGCCCAGGCACATAAATGGCCATCTGGATTAAATGAACCACCAGCGGTAAAAAGAACCTGCTTTTTGAACCACACCTACGCGGGAACATATCACTCGAACTTAGGGGATGCAGCGACTGATCCCATGAATAATATGCGTTCCCCACCCCCTGTTAAAGAGAGGGAACTAGATTCTAATTGTTGCATCTTCCTTTTACTTATCAAACGTTAAATACACGAAGTCATGATGGCTTACCAGTTTTGAACGCTTTAGGCATGGCAGGTTCAACGCCTTCTGGTTGAGGTGCACAGCCACCCATACAGCGCATGATGGTATTCAGAATTTTTTCAGAGGTAGTCAAGAATCCTTGAAGTGAAAAGGAATGAATGGCACACGCAAGAAATACGAATGTCTGTTGAACCTTAATCGTATCTAATAGATCGCCTTATTGAGATCGTCAGCGCTTGGAATGATATGGATAAAAACACAAGTGATATGGCATATTTGGCCAACACAAATGATTCTTACAATGTGCGTGGGTCTTGCCATACATAGTAGGAATCCATTACCTAGAATTAATCGGGAAACCGGATAAAAGCACGGGACCCCCTGGCAGATTCCAAAAAGCAGCCTGCACACAGGATATTAAGCACATTGAACAAACATCAAAAAAAATTAATATGAAGAAATTTAGGCTTTTTTTTTACTGATTTTTTGTGTCCGTCGTAGGTGAATCATTAAATCGTGCACCATAGGGTGATGGTATCATAACGGTATCGTAGAAAATTTTTGAACGACGGACCGTCCTTTTTGTGCCTTCAGATTATTTCGATTGTTTCCTTTCCTTTTTTTTCCTTCCAATTTCATTTCCATTTCATTCCCTTTCTTTCCTTTCCTTTTTATTACTTCTTTCCTTCCTTCTATTTCCTTCGTATTCCTGAGATTGATGGTATCGATGGAGAGTGAAAAGCTGAGACGATAAACTAGACAAAGAGAAATGGTTCCAAATGCTACAATTCCTGCATAATATGGAGGCAATATTAGCATTACATTGAAACCTAAGCGAAAAACACCTACTAAGTGAGATTCAAGATTAAACCGGAGTACTTCGCCGGGGGGTCAAATTAGATGAGATAGAAGAAGATCGATATCGACAAGAGAGGTGAAGAAAGAGAAGAGGGATAATAATAAATAAGCTCGCTTTTAAACCACATCCTGAGGCTGATGGAAGCGAGGATACCATCTAGCCTGGGAAGAGGAAGCCGTGGAAATCCTTTCTGTTGTAGATCTAAACACGCGTTCCGGAGAAGGAGATTGAAACCGCCTTTCATTTGATGATTCATCGTCGGAAGTTGGGAGCCAACGTTGGGGAGGATTAGATTCGTCGATAAGAGGAGGCGATGAAGACCGGGACGCAACGACGCGAGGTTTCAACGGAGAGGATTGATACTTTAGAGCCGAGACCATGGTGTTAGACGAGGGGATACTACTAGTAGACATACCGCGACTATGAGCTGTAGCAGTCGGTGCCGTACTAGCTGAACGAGGATGGTAGGGTTGCCTTGTTACCGGAACAGGGGGCGGTGTCATAGCAGATGCACGAGATGCCAGGGTATTCATACGGGACAAAGGACCGGGTGTAGCAGAAACTCGAGGAATTGATGGTGGCGGTGGAGGAGCTGACGGTCGAGGTATAGAACTAGCAGGCACCGGGGTGGCTAGTTTGAGACGGTTCAGTTCCGAACGGAGATCTTGACATTCTCGAACTTTCTGCCCATACATAGTACGCTGCCAAAATTAAGGTTTGTAAGAAAAATGATTCGGGTTTCAAATCATCAAAAAACTTACGTGTCTGTGAAAATATCAGCTAAAGATCAATTCGAGTCATCTATGACTAATATTTGCTTACTTTTGTACCTCAACTTCCAAATGTTCTTTCATGACTAGAGTGCTATCCAATTTTTCTTTAAGGCTAGTTTCTACGGACTTTGCTGCCTTACTTGCTTCAGAATACGCCAAGCAATTGAGTAAAATTGCTCTTAATAGCGCTGCACTCAATTGAAGCGATGCATGCTATACAATTACAATCAAAACCCGCATAAATGCGCCGAAATTTTAAATGAAATGGTTACCTGACTGGCTGAAGTGCGTTTCACTTCGGAGGCTAGCCATTGCTGAATTTCCTTGTGTAATTCTGAAACTTCTTCAAATGAGCACTTGCTTGCGGCTGCCCTGGCCACCTTCTCCTCGAGCCTTTTGGCTTCGGAGGGCGGGGATGGACTATCGGAATCGTTGTCGTCGACTATCTCTTTCAAGTTGGGGCGAGGGGTCTTCAGATCCACCCGAATTTTGCGCGCCGAACTCTTTGAAAAGGTTTCGCGACAGAAAGGACAGACTGGAGCCTGCCTAGGAGACCAGGTTTTCTCACATATTGCATCCAAACAATTAGAACAAAGAACATGACCTAACGGGGGAGAAAAGAAATGCTCAGTATGATCAAAAAATTTTTTTGACAGATGATGGCATAGTTCGGAAAGGTTGGAATAGGGTTTTTTCGAAAAACTCACCACAGTCAATACATTGAGGAAGAGAAATAAAAGGTTCACAACAAACGTCGCAATGAGATAATGGGTCGATAACAAGCATCGACAGCAGAAAAAACAAGAAGGAAAAAAATCGTAAAGGTCGTGGATGAGAGAAAAGTGAAAAGAGGCTTGGTTATTGATGACTTGGAATTTGAACTCCGCTATATATGCAGCGATGATTTGTCACATGGCGCCACTCCGTCGGTTATGCCGCAGTCCCTTTCATCTATCTCTGTGACCTCGAGGCCTCAATGCGCCTCCTCCTTTAATGCTTTACCGATACGTAAAATTGACTCGTCTAAAATGATAATTTATCTGGATTATCTGAAAAGATCTGACTTGAGGAAAAATCTTCCAAACAGAGTGACTTGGAGGCTTGCTTACCTGACATTTTCCGCTTCTTCTCGGGTCTTTCTTGGACATTGCTGTGATGTTCACCAAGCAAAATTTTCGCCACAATTGAAGTTGGGAAGTCTCTGGAATCATTAATAATCTTCGGCCTATTGCTTCCAGTTTCCCAAAAGTGGGAATAGGCAGTGCAAGGTATCACACAAAGAACGAGCCCCTCAGTACCTCATGGTGGCGGCGTGGCGAGAAGGGGATACATACACTCTCTAGGACGGGTTTAGCTTTATCATTTTTCGAACGCAGAGATGTTTTGACATTCGTGGGAGACCCTTTCCGCCGGATTTCCATTTCCGTTTGCATTCTATTCAGTTGCAGGGAAGGGGTTATCGTCACACCTGCGCTACTGTCGTTGGTCATTTTGACCGACGGGTCTCATGTTTTTTGCTTTGCTATCTTGGGAGTCGTATTGCCACAAAGCTTCCGGATCATCTATGGTTATACTTAGACTCCTTACGGAGGACGACACCCGTCAGATATAATCTTATCGTATCTGTTCTGTTTAATGGATCTAGTTTTCCCGATTCAGCCTATTCTCTCACTCCCGTGCGCCTTTGATAACACAACGGTCTGTTTTGTGCTATCTCGCTTATTTTTGCGGTCGTCGCTCCGTTGCGCATTAAACCAAATCCCGCAGGTACATGAAGTATATGGTTAAAATATATAGATGGTTTAACGAATATTATTACACGACTGTTCTGAAGACCTGGAGTCAAACTTAGTTTCCCCAATATTAATTATCTGGTAGCATGAGGAACAGAAGGCGACTTTGGCACAAAAAGGTTAGAGAATTCAATATCTTCGTCCTTTCGTTATGAGCACATACATTGGTAATTCCCAAAACTGCCGCAATAGAGTTAAATTGAGCGGCAGTCGGCGTTATGCTTCCAGCGAAGACTATTCCAGGTAGTCCTCTCAACCTCCATCCACTAAAGTCAGCCATTAAGAAGACTCACTACCGTTGATCTCTGCTTCAGATATTCCCGTGCCTTGAGCCACTTGTTTGTACGTTAGGCCTTATAAAAACCCAGATTAAACCCGATTTCATTTTACATAGACGAGCCAACCGGCGTATTCGAGAAACGCACCTTTGCTAGATAAGGCGGCAGCGAGGGCCTATCTCAATATAATCAGATCTATCGCCCATCGGTTGACAAACCATCAGCTCCAGTAACACTTACCTTGCATTGAGGGGTCGACATTCTTCTGAGGGTTAAGGGTGTAAAGATGTGGATATGCACGTCGCATTCCTTATTATGTCTCACGATTATATAGGGCGATTGCGGAGTTGTGGAAATCAATCAGAATATAGCGTGGCCTAACTCAAATTGCAAATATCTTTAGGAGCTCGCAACGTGTGATCGTGATAAAAGGAGTTCCCATATCCGGTAAATCTGTTGATTTTCTTTATCGATTTAGTGTAACTCTCCTCTATTATTGCATATGTTTTCTAAATTTGAGTCAAAACTACTGGTAACATGAAATAGAATGTGAATTCATGCTATATATAAATACATTATATCTTCGTATATATATTACAAATTTAAGTAATAGCCACTAACATGATTCACATTAGACAAACCCACCAACATTGATCTTGGAATGCACTTTAACTCGGGGAAATGACGTTAGGCTACACATGATGTTTATTTGATGCTCCGGAATAAAACCCACAAATCAAGTTCTTAGGATTCAACACGAACAATCATGATTAGGGTTACAGTCTGCATCCAGAAAAGTATACTTTTTGGCTTGAATCCGGCGGAAATATGCTGTCAAGTTTAGATTCCCTAACGTGGTATTATTAGGAAAGTGGGGTAAAAACATAGTTCGTCATATCTTCGAAAAGAATGATTGATATCATCACCATCTCCGTAAATACTCGGATGACTGGGGTTAATACCCTCATGTTGCGGAGTATTGAATCATTCGGATTTATGTAAGTAGCTTTGAGGCGGTTACCAAAGAGTCCGGTATTCCAAGCGTTCGTACTGAATTCCAGAAAGGATGTATGAGATCCACAGAAACTGTTTCAATCATGAATCTAAGCATGACCACGGGGCAGGATCTTTTTTGAATGAGAAACCTGATGCGTGTCATGCAGCGACTATATTAAAAGCAATATAACAGACACATAAGAACCATACGGCCTAAAGCTTTTGGGGGATAAACAGAATAAGGGAGTTCCGTATCTATAAACGACGACCACGGCGACCACCCTATATATAACATATAATATTTAGAGTATATTCTTATGCGGGGATAAGCGTAATGTTACACACCTTTTTTCTTGTGCAGTCAGTGGGGACGGGAGTGACGTCCTCAATACGACCAATTTTCATTCCAGCACGTGCTAATGCACGGAGGGCACTTTGTGCACCAGGTCCGGGAGTTTTAGTACCCGTACCACCAGTTGCACGAAGCTTAATGTGTAAGGCGGTAATACCGATTTCTTTGCAGCGAGCAGCGACATCTTGAGCTGCTAACATGGCGGCGTAAGGCGATGATTCGTCACGATCAGCCTTGACCTTCATGCCACCTGTTTCATTAAGCTTTATAAGATGATGTTTATAGATATAGTTCGACGGCACCGACCAGTAACACGTGAGATGGTTTCTTTACCACTCAAATCCGTAACATGAACAAAGGTATCGTTGAAGGACGCGTAGATGTGAGCAGTAGCAAAAACAGTCTCGCCTTCAGCGACTTGAGGACCGAGTTGGACAGCGGTTTCTTCCTTAGGGGCTTTTCCTTTCTTTGGTGGCTGTAAACATCATCCAACAATACAACAATGCATCCATCAAAAATATTGGCAATAAGTATAAATGAGTAGTCAAAAAACACGTTAGAACGTTTTCTATAGTGTGTTAAGTGAAGAAAATACGAACCATGTTGAGGATTGGTTATAGGACGACCTTGACAAGGGAGATTGATGAGCTTGAGGATGTGGATGATAAGCTTACTAATGCGCGCCTAAAAATATTCTCTCTTTCGTCTCCTAAGTTGTTACCTACCTGTATGCAAAATATACATATCTACCATGTTAATTTTTCTTAAAAATGCAATATTTGGCATTTGACACAGTATAAAGCCGATCCCCTTCATCTAAGAAACCGCTACCACACTTACTTCCATACAACTCTTCCTCAGACTCGAGCTCGATCTTTAACCGAATCATTGATCAGCTTTTCTTTAAAATTGACACAAGCTAATCAAAAATTTTTTACATTCCACAACCGTATCATGCCCAAGTCAAGAACTGGGATCAATATTAGCTCGTAGAACCCTAGAGGTCCGGATTTTGACACACTCGCAGTACCAAACATGACGAGCTTGATTTAGCTCTTCCCTAAGAATAGTTGACTTTTGACAATTTATTTCTTGAAAACATATTCAACAATACTAGGTGCAAGGGGGTATCTAATGTACTGAAAGCGAGCATCCACAAACAGAAATGGCAAGTCCAGTTGCGAAAACGATACTGGATCTCCTCTGTCTGCGATCCTTCATATTCGATACGAGCGTGTACATGATTAAAAATATACAATGAGATAGAAACATGGGTCCTGTTTGCAGTCCAGGAGACATCGAGATAGCCGAGAATGGTTGACGGTAGCGGTGCGGTTCTAACCCCATGCAGCAGTCGAGCTGAATTCATATAAGACAATGTTGTATATGTCTGAGAAGGTAAATCCTGACCTATAATTTACAATCAAATGTCCTTCTGTAGCAAAACACTAAAAAAAATCGGTGGTCAGCTGAACTGAAACAACCGCGGGATCGGATCGCAAAAAAAAAAACCTTGTACAGATTCGCAACAATATCATCAGGAGCAGGACTAAATGAAAGATTGATATACGTAAACTATGAGATATGAATATAATACGAAAATAAGCAAATGCTACGAGCCAAGATTGGGGATAAACTTACCAGAGGATCTGTAGCTTTCCACCCCAATTCCTTCCGTAAAAATTGGATTACAGCTTGGAACCGATTAGCAGCAGTAATCCGATAGAAATTCTGTTTCATAATCGGGGCGTTTCCGACAGCCTTGAATCGAACAATTACTATCCAGAAAGGTCATGATACATATCGTAGAACGAAGGCCATATTGACTAGAACTGACTTTTCAACGTATCTTTCTTCTTATACGTTTCTAATGCCTCCAAAGCTTCTGCATCGACATTTGATTGCATGGATGTTCTCGTTGAAAGAGTGTCATAGCCTGCTGTTGTTGGTTCCGACTGAGCCATGATTGTGAAATCACAGTTACGTAACGAGACGGGTTACCCTTCTCCGCTGGGTCGTCGTCGTCTATACAAAGTGAAAGAAACAGTCCAAATGTTTCAGCTGGATAACAAAGAGCTTCCTATTGAGAAATTTGAAAATACAAGGACGTTCAAATATTGCGAAGCAGTTTCATTAATCGACAGATAAAGCACACGTTTCCCAGGGAGAATCACAAGGACTAAATGAGAATAGAGTGGAATAGAAAGGAAACAATTTCTTTTCAGATTGGAACGGAATATATGGGATTGCTAGGATATCATTCGAGGTGCAAAGAAATAAGAAGAAAAGAAAGGTATATAAGAAAGGATCTAATGCACGCCACATATGCTCATCACAATTTTATTAATTTTTTTAGTGCTCCTCTTCAGCTGGGACCTCCTCTTCGTATTCACCTTCTTCCTCCTCAACACTAGAACGGAGTTTATGTTAGTTTAACGCCCAATACAGCGAAAGAAGACTTACCTGGCATCTTGGTATTGTTGGTATTCAGCAATCAAATCTTGCATGTTAGATTCGGCTTCGGTGAACTACAAACGTTATTGAGAAATGATGTGCAGAAAAATACAGCTAGAGCACCTACCTCCATTTCTTCCATACCCTCGGTCAAGTACCAGTGAAGGAAAGCCTTACGCCTGTGAAGCAGTGAGGATCTAAACCCAATTGGAAAAACGATAGCACTGACTTAAACATAGCAGTGAATTGTTCGCTAATACGTTTGAAGAGCTCTTGAATGGCAGTTGAGTTACCAATGAAAGTGACCGCCATCTTAAGACCACGAGGAGGAACATCACACTAATGCGGGAATTGAACAAAATAATATAAAAAAGCATAAATAGAAACTTACTTGAGCAGTGAGAACATTGTTAGGAATCCATTCAACGAAGTAAGCACTGTTCTTGTTTTGAACGTTTTGCATTTGCTCCTCGACTTCCTTCATGCTGACTTTACCACGGAAGTAGGCGGCAACCTTAAACAAGTAATCAGTATAGGAAAAAAACCAAACTGATTTCCAAACCCACAGTGAGGTAGCGACCATGACGAGGATCAGAAGCAGCCATCATGTTCTTTGCATCGAACATTTGCTGAGTGAGTTCAGGAACGGAAACCATCCGGTATTGTTGGCTTCCACGAGCAGTAAGAGGGGCAAAACCGACCATAAAGAAATGTAGACGTGGGAAAGGAACTAAGCAAGTACATAGGTAAGACTGAAAACAGCGCATTTCTTGGTGAATGACATACCCATGTTGACAGCAAGTTTCCTCAAGTCAGAGTTCAATTGACCGGGGAACTATGATCAGGTCAGTTGGAGTAACGTCGCTAAAGAACAGGAAAACACATACTCGCAAGCAAGTTGTAATACCGCTCATGACAACGGAGACAAGATGGTTAAGATCGCCGTAGGTTGGAGTGCTGAGCTTGAGTGTACGGAAACAGATTTCATAAAGGGCTTCGTTATCGATACAGAAAGTCTCATCTGAGTTTTCGACAAGTTGATGGACTGAGAGGGTGGCATTGTAGGGCTAAAAGAGAACTTCAGTACAAGAACAATCGCCCAAAGTCACTTCGCGACAGACCTCGACGACAGTATCCGAGACCTTTGAATGTTTATTAATATTCACTTAAATAGACACGGTGGAAGATTATACCTTTGGACTAGGAACAACTGAGAATGTGCACATCATTCGGTCCGGATACTCTTCTCTGATCTTTGAGATCAACAGTGTACCCATACCAGCACCAGTACCACCTCCCAAAGAGTGGGTGATTTGGAAACCTATAAGATTATATTTAGTAACAAACGAGGTTGCTTTTCAGAAGAACTCAAACCTTGCAAGCAATCAGTTCCTTCGGCTTCTTTACGGACAACATCTAGAACCGAGTCAACTAACTCAGCCCCCTCAGTGTAATCTATAAATGGGAATGGGGTAATGAGCACACAATATTCCAGAAGATTATTTGACAATAAACGACGCACGTCCTTTGGCCCAATTGTTACCGGCACCACTTTGACCGTAGACGAAGTTGTCCGGACGGAAAAGCTTGCCGAGATTACCTGAACGAAGAGCGTCCATGGTACCGGGTTCAAGATCAACGAGAACAGCACGAGGAACATATTTGCTTGCTATCAATAGATGACTTAATAAGAGAAGGATAAACGCGACGCGTAAAAAAGGGCTTACAGCCGCTCTCGTTGAAGTAGACCTTGATTCTTTCTAGCTGAATATCGTTGGTTCCGTAGTAGGTACCATCGGGATTAATACTGTGTTCGTCGGAGAGAACCTCCCAGAATTTGGCACCTAGGGTAAAGGGTTAGAAGAAATCGTTCGATTTTTTCTTGAAATGGTAAATGATGGAAACTTACCAATTTGGTTGCCGCACTGAACAAAACGGGAGAGAGAAAAAGTTTGCACAGGATTACTTTATGCTACACTGTGTTGCCTACCTGACCAGTTTGGATGTGGACGATTTCACGCATGCTAGTCGGAAAAAGGCGTCAACACGTGGTATAAAAAAAGGAAGAAAGGCAAAACAGGATAAAACGCGGGGAAAAAGGAGAATAACGCGTGGTTTTATGATGATGGTTTTAGTAAAAAGAAACTTACACGTAAGGTTGGTGATAGGGGTGCTAATACGGGGAGATGGTTGGGGTTCGAGAGTGAGATGGGCGGAGGGCAAACGAAAAAGTGTAACCTAGGTTTCGCACGCGGAGTCCCAATTTTATGGGGTGTCCCTCGCTCCATTGTCACACGTTCCATACCGGGCGATAAATGGACTACAGTCCCCAACTGGATTTTCTTTTTTTTGCAGAGCAACTAGTAGCTAGAAGCGGATCTCAGGATACTAGGGGGTATTGTAAGTTTGCTGATATTTAATGAGAGATAGAGTTAATATTATAAACTATTCAGGAAATGTATTTAGCGATTTGAAAAACAAGGTAAGTATCCGGCGTGTCTCGGGCCCAAGCGTATGTTATGTTCCTTCAATAGTCAAACGATTTTAAAGATAATATATACATTCTTAACTGGTGGGCTTACGGGATGGTGGTGCAGGCCGATCTACAAACGGCCGTGGCAGGGTGCATTCTAAGTCCTGTTTACCTGGCGTACTAGTATGAGGATGGAGGAAAAGAAAGTCAAAGTTAACGGCAGGTCGAAAATCATAATTGGACATCGGTTATACCGATGTAGCGTGTTTACGGCTGCTTAGCGACGCGAAAATTCTCTTCAATATCCCGCGGTTTGTGGCTTTCTATCAAGTTAACTGTTACATGAACAGCATATTCTTCCTGAAGCCTCTCCGCCATGATTTATCAAGCATAACCACATGATATATTAATACTTGGGCAAAAGAATACTGACAGAATTGGCGGCGTCACATTCACGAATGTCTATTATTGTCCATATTGCTACAATCGGATAGTTAACATCGAAGGAGAACAGCTTGCACATGCACATTTGCGTACATATGAAAACCTTCTTGAGGGCCTAACGATATCTTCTGAATCTATAACTGACACACAGTGCGAAGGTTCTGACAAACCTGAGGTACGGTGTAACGGTTTCGTAGATACATTAGATAATACATCTTGAACATACATTTATTGGAACTGCTCGTGCGTGTGCGATAAAGGAAATTAAGATATTCACGGTTGAATCAATTTCAACCGTTTCATACGGAGCCGAAATCTAACAAAAAATCTTGGAGTAGTTTCAGGTCCTGCGGCCATGTTTTTGGATCCCATACGCTCAGGGATTCAGAAAGCTCTAGACTGGGCAGCTGGAGCGCTCCAATTGTTGAAGCTCCAATGTAACCCAAACTGGCGGCTGTCTTTACTGACGCGTTACGTCACGTCGTGTCGACAAATTTACTCAACTGTTCGAGCTCGACTTCTAAATTGACGGCATAAACCTAATTTATCTTCCAAAAATCAATTCTTACCGGGAATACCAATACCTTAATAATGGATTTTTCCTCGACATTTGGATCCGACGTCATTCTATCAAGAATTCTCTGTCTTTCCCAAGGGACCCATTATTCTGGGGATACGGAAGGTACCAGCAATGGCTTCCTTTCTTCTAATTTATCTTGGTTCTCTCACATACACATCTATGCTGGCCTAGAATACCCACGTCTCTACTATAATCTTCTATGAACTGACAGGCTCGGTAAAGCGTCGGAGTTCTTTGAGAGAATCTTTCTATATAAATGACGGTGAATGCGTTTGTGTACATATTTGTCAATCCGAAATTCTAGTATTGAGCAATATGCTCTTATTTCGGTGGACACTTGACAGGGCGTACTCACAATCTTTCCGCGAATAGACATCGACTTACGCCACATTCAGACGCGCAGAATCCCACACTTCCCCTCACATGACATTTTTTTGTTGCGTGTATAATTTTATGCTAGCTCGGCAGACCTGACGGAATTACGTTGTGTACTCCAAACTAGAACTAAAATTGGCTACAAGTGTCTTCTATCGATATTGTACCAGGTCATGTGACGCCTTGGGCGTATATATTCAAAAGAATGCCATTCAATCCGACGATCCGAAGACCTGCCATAACCTTCACCAATACGCGCATCACTCAGGTAAGGAACCCCCTTTCGTGAAGTGTCAGGGTTTCATTTTTGAAAAAAAAAAAGGTCGTAGTATGTCGGACAATGGTTATGATATTAAACCCAGTTCCAAGGAAGCTGTGGAGTTGAATGAAACCGCCAGTGATCCAATCTTTGATGCGAAACGACGAGCCAAAGCTGAGAGAGCGTTGACATGGAGGCTCGACCTAAGGCTCATGCCGATGATTGCTCTTATTTTCATCATGAATTATATCGGTAGCTATCTTCTTCTCTTCTTTCAAGTCTTTTTTCATCACATGTTCTAGATAGGACCGCTGTTACTGCTGCAAGATTACAAGGCTTAGAAGAGGACCTAGGATTATCCGGTTGGTAGATGCATCCTGCATCGATCTATGTATATTGACCATTTACTTTTCCCAAGATATCCAATATGATACTGTCGTTGCAATCTTATATGTCAGTTATTGTCCAATGCAAATTCCTTCTAATATGGTAAATGATCCCCTTTGCTATACACTGCCATCCAACTAACAAATAACAGTTCTTGAATAGAGTATCCAAGTACGTCTTTTCGTGTTTAATATTATTTTGATCCTAAAACCCATTGACTATCAAAGACCTTCTTGGTATATCGGTTAGTTCACCTCGCTCCTTGAAACCCGCAAAATTTTTGATTCTCTTGCTCTCCAGGTATCTGCGTTATTCTCTGGGGTATCACTTCAGCTTTGACCGGGGTATGTCCTGCTCAATATGTCAAGCGTCTGTGCTGAATGGTTCGCTCATGACAGATTACTCACAATTACGCCGGTATCTTGGCTTGTCGAGTTTTTATTGGTCTTCCTGAAGCTGCATTTTATCCTGGTGCTATATATCTTCTAAGTAGATGGTATACTCGTAAGGTGGGTCAGTGCTTCTCATAGACAAGGCCCCCTTTTCATTTGTTTGTAGCAACTGGCTTTCCGATCTGCTATTCTCTACTGTGGACTCTTGATCTCCAACGCATTTGGAAGTGTGCGTTTGTTCCTTGTTTAGCATATTGATACTTCTTACGCTGACACTTCTCAGTTGATAGCTGCGGGTATCTTGTCAAACCTAGACGGTAAACGGGGAATACGAGCTTGGAGATGGTATAACTTTCCAAGTCCAACATCTATTTCTCTTCCCTCCACTGAATTTTTATTTTGGTCAGGCTCTTCATTATTGAGGTAATTAGTTTTCCCGAAGTATTAATTAACTCGATCGATGACAGCGAATAGGGTGCAATCACTGTCACGATTGGGATTATAACGATGTAAGTGGTCGTTTATATAACGATAATATTAGTTGTCCTAACCCGTCGAAAGTTTTGTTCTGCCAAACTATGTAAACGAGCATCAATTTTAATTATCCACTGGATCTGACCTTGTTTCTTAGCCTCATAACACGAGCTGGCTTTCTCCGGAGGAATCCCGTTTAGCTCAAGTCCGTTTAGCGGAAGAAGCGGGTGAAGCAGATAGCGATGGATCTGAAGACTCGTACGTCTCAACATAAAATGAACCTCCAAACAAATTTCCAATATTAACCGGAATTTTTTAATAGCGCCTGGAGTGGTCTAAAGATGGCGCTCAAAGATATTAAAGTACCGCTTTTCATGATTATGACGTGTTCGCAATTATTGGGTCTTAGCTTTGTAAACTTCTTCCCTACGTATGTGAACGATTACCTTGGTTTATCATGCTTGCCCTGATTATATGCTGCTAGATTGGCAGCTACTCTTGGATTTAATACCACGAATACTTTGCTTATCGCTGCGTGGGTGTCATTCGCATATTTAACTTCATCGTATCCTAGCTGACGGATTGATAGACCTCCATGGATCTTCGCCTCTGTAGTTTGTTGTGTCAACGCCCTCCACGCTGGTATGTATTGTAGTTATATATGTATATGCTCGCAAATCTCATTCGTTACCAATTTTTTCACCTTTAGATCGAACTGGAGAACGATTCTTCCATATCGCCGGATGGTGGTGGGTCGTGATAATCGGCTACATTATTGGTCTTTCCACTCTAGTCGTTGGTGGAAGATATGTATCTATGTTTTTGATGGCTTCAGGATACGCAGGTAAAAATCTCCGAATTGGCACGAAACGAAGTTTGACCTGATTCAGGATTTGCCCTCACAATGGTATGGGTTTCAAATGTGAGTGGATCAATCTAATCACTTTGGTTTCAACCGGTTGTTTTAACAGCCCCCCCAGGCGGTGCCACGACCTCCTGCTAAACGTGCAGCCGCAATTGGCTTGGCGAATGGATGTACGTTTCCCTAGTTAAATTGAATTGACACACCGTTTAACTTAACAATCACGATTAGTTGGTAATATTGGCAACTTGTATGGAATAAAGTATCAGTTTTGAAATAAAGGCTGACATCTTTTTCTTAGGATCGGATCCTTCATATGGAAAGTACAATGGGGACCTGCATACCACCAAAGCATGATTATATCTATTTGTGCTCTAGTCTTGGCCACGGCCCTTTCTTTAGGTTCGTTACATTTTCTTTTAGAGGACAGGGAACACTTATTCCAATGTTTGTTCGTTCGTAGTAATTCGTCAAATCCTTGTCCACGAAAACAAAACCTTGGAAGCTCAGGATATGTTAGTTCTGAAAGGATCCGGTAGAGAACGTGTGGAAGAATTCGCTCGACGTAAGTAGCCTTTTATGTATGCCTCGCTGCGAAACTTATTGAGAATTTTTATTTCAGTTGAGGGAATATCATTCGAGGAAGCTGTTCGTCGGAAGAAAGGTTTCCGTTATTTAGTTTAAGTCGATTCATTCATCCAGTGATTGATATGTAAAAAATACTTTGGAAAAAACACGTGAATCAGTTAACGTACCATTTGTAATATATTAAGCAATTGTTATATCACCCGTTAGTTGCCTTGCATTTCTGAACGTTCGCATAAATATATGCAGTTATTTTCGACTCAATTGAGGTGGATTTGTGCCTACAGATTGAAGGAAAGAATTCTGTCATTACTTTTTTTTTGTTTTTGCAAAATAGTTTCGGAAACAACAAGGTAAAGTCTTTTGGTATCAAAAACACTGTACAACCTCGCATAGCGGTATAAAAGTAAACTAACAATAATGGAAATTAAGCCAATGCTCCCTAGAAGATTGTTTTGTTAACAATAGTGGAAGGAATACAATGAATGAACATTTTACCATAGGATCCCAAGCAGGAAGAACGACCGGGTCAGATTTGTCCAAAACGTTCAAATGGTCTCTATCAGCCAGTTGTCTAGGAATGACAACCTGGTAAACATATCTTAAAACGAAAGTCAGAAACGTTCGGGAGTTGATTTGGAAAAAAAAATACACACTCCTCAAACCAGGAGTCACTCATAACAAAGTACCCATTCTTGCCTGCTGTTTCACCCCAACTGTTTTCGACCTTGTATCTTACTGGTTTACCTGCAGAATCAAGATGAACAGCGGTGATGACCATAGCATGCGTCATTGCAGATTCTTTAACTTGCAGGCGTTCAGCTTTGGTGAGAGTCAAAGAAATGTTGAATGCATTCTAAATTTTGAATCAATATACGTATACGTTATGGTCTTGACTATGAGACACGAACCTCGTAATCGTAGAGATTGGTATCCATGAGACCAGATTCCTTGTCCGACGATTTGCCAACATCACATCCGAAAAAGATGGGTTGACCAGCTTTGATGCCCTAAAAGAATTAGGTGATGAGCGACTAATGAACTTTGTAAAACGTTAACCAACCTTGACAACAGCCGCTTTAAGGCGTTCAATTTCTGTATTGACGTCTATATATCAATTTAAATTTAGTTATAGCATGCGAGTGATAAATAATAACCTACAAAGCACAGGTCGTCCACCCCAAATGTTACCTAGCTTATCGACCGTGTACAATTTACCATAGTCGTTTCTCGGATCATTGATCAATGAGAACGCTTCAAGTGCCTATATGATAAAATGGTTATCAGTCAATAGGGATATGAATAAACCCATTTACCGGGTACGTCTTAGAAGTAAACTCTCTAAAGAATTCTTTCGGCGTTCCGGTCCATGATTTGGCGTTCCCGGATTTGTCCAGATATTCCCAAGTAAATTCTTGGTCGGGAGAAGGTGGAGCTCGAAGAGTTATGGTCAATATCTGCCAAACTTCCTTCATAAGTTCTTCTTTCTTAGAACGTAAGATATGCTTCCGGGTTTCCTGGTCGAAGGAAGAAGTGACGAGGGATTTATGAAGTCGGCGCAAAATCAATGCATGTTCTCTGAGACGAGTGGTCAGGATTTTGTTCAATGGACCACTGTTGCCTGAACTATGAGATTCCGGAAATATATCTCCGGGTATAACACCATATGTCGTCAACAGATTGATTGACATGTCGTACTGACCGCCGTCATTTACGGGATTCGTCGCCAGATGCTCCACAAGGCGGTCGTTCAAAGGAAGGTGAGTATTTTCAATAGACAATTCAAGGTAATAATTCGCTTTTTCCAATTTGTCATAGAAGAAAAGGTAGGATTGAGAAAGTTGGAAAGATTCGATATCGAGCTTCTTCTGAATGGCATGACGGAGAACGTTTGTGGTAGCGAATATCCAGCACCTTCCGGATGAGTTTTGTGATGTAATAGGAGCAGTCGTAAATGGAACAGTAGTATTAAAGACGTGAGGAGCTTTGATAATATTAATGTCGTTCTTTAAAGCTGTTGCAAGCGGTGTTTGCTGGAAGATAGTTCGGGCTAAGGAAATCTTCGGATCCTATACTCCCGTCGCTTCAACAAAGAGGAGAAAGGGTATCTAAGGTGGAACTAACCTTTGAGACTTCCTCTTCCCAATCTTTAAGGCTATCTAAAGCTAAAGCACCATTCGACGTTGGGGCTCTGCGATTGAGATCGAGTCTATCGAAAACGTCGGTTAACCCATGTTGTGAGACGAGTTTGTCAGCGTTGGGTTCTTTGGGTTTTATAACGTTTTCAACTTTGGACGAGGATGCACCCATGGTGGAATGGTGGGATGAAAAGGGGAAAAGGCGTTATCAGACTATTTTAGCTGGCCAACGCCCGCTTTATATTGGCAAAGGCTGAGGCACGTGATAAGCGATAAACACCAAATTACCAATCAACACAGTAGATTCAATGGATAAGAGAATTCTCACGGAAATATCTATACATACTATACATATAAGACTATTGAACACTTTAAGAGAAACTATTAAAGAATTTTCAAATTTTACGTCTTCATAAACACGGAACGCAGAATACATGATCCCGAATAATTTCGTTTGCGAAGCCGCACAATGTATCCTCCTGGGGCAATCCGAGTCTATGCTTGAAATATGGCGAACACGAACGGGTTGCAATTTTGAACAACAGTGACGGTTTTTATTGCAGTTATGATCAACCAGATGCTTCGTGTTTTAACGTCTTTGCGTTTGTAAAGTTTCGGTAAGATAAAACCAATTGTTTTCGTGTTCACTGTAAGATGGTATTTGTTAGAAGATCTACAATGAACATTCCATTTTATAACCAATCAACTTACTTCGACTCTGAGGGAGTCACGAGTGGTACCCTGGAAAGATCTGAATCATTGACCGGGGGTCTGCCGGTAATCAATTGATTGAAGTACCTCCTCCTGCGCTCAAGACTTCGTTTCATGTCTTGTTCAAACTTTTGTTGTTCGGTTACATATTGTTGAGCAATGGACAGTTGTTTTAGCATTTTGTTTATGATGTCCAGGGACGGATACTTGAGGAAGGGGAGATACAACGTGAGATTGATTGACGGAGATTATCCCATGAATTTACTCACTTCTTCAAGTGTCTGACCTGTATTCTGAAGAAATTGGGTAATTCTCTGTGACACTTCCCCCATTGTTTTCAAATCAAGCCCTTTTGCATTAATCTTTTGTTGTAGTTCAATTTCGATATCTCGGATTCGGAGTGGGATGCCACCTGAAAAGATTTGATGTGAAGCTCTTCTAACTCTTGGGACACGATTTAGTGGTGGCGTCGATGTTGGTATCCAAACAGGAACTGGTACTGCACGAGTCGTTGGCGATGAAGTAGAGCCCTCCGGTCTAGTTGCAATATCTACGTGTATTTTCCGTGCAAAGTTAAGGGGGGCGTGTGTATTGGTATCAGTCATGTCGAATCCGCAAAGAGGGCATGTTAACTTTTGAAGTTTATCGATGCATTCCCCACAGAACAAATGACCTGCGATAAATTGAACACATTAAAGGCATTTGATTTCCTTCTTTTTTTTGACGATTAAAGTGACAAGACGTACCGCAAGGAAGGCAACGACATTCACGAGCGGGTGTGAAGTTATCTAGACAAACGTCGCACGTAGAGGAGGGGTCGAGAAATATGGGCATGGCACGCAGCGTGAATGGCAAAGGGTGTATTTACAAAAAGGGTGGTGGTTGTAGCAACACATACTCTGATCGCTTTTCAAAGACCTAGGGTTGCAAATGATGGAGTACAGGGGTGGCGTGATGGATGATGGCTCCGAGAGCCAAAAGCTGTACAACGACATACATAGATCGCCGTTTGGTTATGGGTTTTTGGTGAACAGCCCGCGGAGCCGTGGCGTCCTTCAAGTTAGCCTCCTGATCTTTGACTTTAAAAGACAGCCACAATGTTCAAATATCGGCCATGGAAGACATATGTTCCAAGCTTCGCATTTTTTAATATGCACTATTCCGTACTCGATCCTACTCGATCATCTCGTGAAAATAACCGAACCAGGTACATCATAAACGAACAACGGGGCCAACCAGCCTAGAAGAAAATACAAGTTGTCCGTCGGTGCACGCTCCCAATATGAAAGTTTCCCTCATACAAGCATGGTTTTTTATGGAACCTATATTGCTTGCTGCGACATGTCCTCATAAGAGAACCCATGGCGGGAGTTCCGGCTCGCTGTTTCTTTGACGTTTGGCTGTGTTGCCTCGTTGAGCAATCAGTTATTTGATGTTGTCATAGGGATGAAAGCGTCGGCCCTTGTCACGGTTTTACATAAACGGCTACTAAACCTGTTTTATGAAGATCGGATGGTGGCTTGGTAGAATTAAATCAAAGATGTTACCAATGAAATCGATATATATATCAATGAACGATAACATTCCTCCTTTAGTAATACCCTATAACAAAAATAATTATTAGTTTTCAATCCTTCCATTACTCAACTTATAGACATCCCCTTGTCAGCTTCGCGGCCGTTGGGACGGAGAAGCGGGCCGACGAACCGTTTTAGGATTGCGACTTGGACACGCCGGGGTCCATAAAATTCCCAACGGACATCTCTTGCACAATCGATAAGATGGTCGTTCACCACCGTTTTTTACGTTATCAACTTTCTCCTACTGCATTGCCTATTGTCGGATTAGTGGACGACAGTGAACTAAGGGTAACTGCCATATTAAATACGTCTACCGGAGTGCCTTATTCGGAATTATATGATATTGTTGAGGGACATCCTGATCTAGATGCGAGTTACAAGTTTGAATTGGTAAAGGGAAGCGAACGGAATGTTTCCGACGTGATAAAGTTGCCCCCTTTTTCAGGAAGGGATATTTTATGTATCGGAAAGAATTGTACGTGATCAACTTTGCCTTAATACGTGTTTTTTACCATTTGATAACGTAAAATAGATGCTGACCATGCACGAGAATTTAATCAAAGTGGATTTGACGCATCTGATAAGAATGATCAACCTACGTTTCCCGTTTTCTTCACAAAACGAGCAACGTCTATCGTTCCCGATGGTCATGCAATTTATCTTCATCCGGAAGTTACAAATTCTGTGGATTATGAAGGTGAATTGGGGATTGTTATAGGTCGTGGAGGTACCGGGATTAAGAAAGAGGACGCATGGAAACACGTTTGGTAAGTTAAACTCATTTCCAAAGGTAAACAATGCAGCTTACTCTGATCGATTTAGGGGCGCCGTTATTATCAATGATGTAAGGATCTTATATTTATATTAATGATTTAGTTGTCTAAAATATGCGTAGGTGACGGCTCGTGATCGTCAACGTGACCATAAACAATTCTTCATTGGAAAGTCTCTTGATACTTTCTGTCCCATGGTGCGTTAAGATATATCAAAAACATATATAAGAAGGTTATTAAAACACAAACTTACATAAAGGGCCCTTACGTCGTACCCTCTTCTTCTCTCAATTTTAAAGAATTGCATTTAACAACCAAAGTGAACGGGGAAATTCGTCAATCGCAAAATACATTTGAATTGATTTTCGATGTTCCTACGTTGATTGAAGTGGCAAGTCTTGGAATATCACTTCAACCTGGCGATATCATCGCTACCGGTACACCTTGTAAATCAATTTTCTTCTTTTTTGAGAGGTATCCTCATGGAACTCACCTTTCCTCAGACGGAACTGGTATGGCTACATCCACATATCTCAAAGAGGGCGATATTGTTGAAGTCTCGATACCTCCATTGGGTATTTTACGTTCACCGGTCAGTTCAAATCCTAGCGTTACTCTTCCTATTCGAACCAAGCGATCGACATATGGACAAGCGTTGAGCGAATTCGGACTATAACGGCATATACTTAGTAAACAATCGGGACTGATCGGAGTTTTGTATAGAATGTACGAATACATGTTGAAATAACCACTTCCGATTCCTATGATGTGTCCATCCTCGAATTCAACCAACCCTAACCAAAAGTAATGGTAATGTGAAGAACACGCACCGCTTCCAAGTCTGAACGTAGAATAACACACAGCATCCATACCATCACCTAGCTTAAAACTGCTGTCTGAGCTATGCAATATCATTCAAATTATGCGGTGGCCTATATATAAACGGATATATTTCATTCTGCGGGTCATGCAGGCCTAACGGAAGCTGGTCAGGAGGATTAGACACATTGCGTTGAACCAAGGGTAAAACAAAACCTAATTGGTTGAATATTTGTGTCCACCCTTACATGAAAGTCCAACTGAAGGAGAGTGTGAGGGGTTTATTTCACTAGATGTGAATGCTAAAGCTTAAAAAGGGCTATAAGCTGTAATGAATCCGGAACAGGTTCAGCGCCATTGCGGCAAGAACTCCTGACGCTTGGGAGCAATCCCAGGGAATGTATAATAGTGAAGCGGAATTACGTGAAAAAGCGATGCTCTGGTCGCAGCTGTTCGCTTGTGTGTATCACTTGTATTGCCATAATACATACGCAATGCTATACTTTGCTGTGTGGACATAGACGTTTGTGACGTTTAGGCAAGGAGGGTGTGCCATACCCTGCCAAATATCAATGATTAATGAAATAACACTGAAACCACCATGCGGCGTACTGTATATTGGGGGGTCTTCTTCAGTGCGCCATTGCCACATTAGTCATTTAACCTTATTAAAATTTGGTAAGATTTGTCCCGAATAGAAGAAAAGGGTGATATTCCCATGAGTCATCAATGAGTTACAGCCTCTGAAGGTTGATTGTCAAGATGAATTGAGATATTCCTGGATCGGTATAACTCGCACGTGGCAGACATGTGTTTTTTAAGAAGAGTTTGAGGAGATGTCACGGGTAAGGATAAATATCGAGTTGATAGTTTCTCCTTTGGTGAGGGATGATAGAACATGAGATTTCATGACGTTTAAAGCAAGTTGAACTTTTTCGTTGGTGTTTGAGATAGAGAGTTATTGTATCAACTGTGCTGGAAATCATGCAGCAGCGGTTCAGTTATTTGTGCTTTTTTGGGTAAAAATAAGAAAAAATGAACTTCGGATGATTTGTTCCGGGGAAGAAGATTATGCTTTCTTTTTCACAGAATACGATTTCTATAAACAGGAGTCGAGACTAACCTCAGGCTGCTTGTCGTCGTGTGACAGAAGTGTGTAACGACTTTGTTCAGAACATTCGGCGCCCCTCGCGGCCAGGCATATATATTGCTCCTAAGGACGATGCACATTGAGCAGCAAAATGCTCATCGCTCACGCTTCTTCGACTTGTGATGTCTGTTTAGACACCTACTCAGAGGGTGTATCATACCACACCATTCCTTGCGGTAATTATCCTTTGTCCTGTCTTTTTTCTCTACAAGAATTCTGTGACTAAGATTTTTCTTTCTTTTCTTTGTTTTACTAGGCCACATTTTCTGTTTATCATGTTTAATAGCTACGAATCCTTCAAGATGTCCTTTATGTCGACACGAATTCTCTGTTCACAATATGCGAAAACTTCACTTTACTTTACCATCTTCTCGGGATCATTTTGCGCGATTGTTGGAATTGAAACTCGTTCAATCTTCTCCAGATATGACCCTCGCTGAAAGCTTAAGTTTGTTTCAAGAAGTTCAAGAATGGTTAGAAGGACAGTCAGAAGAAGAGGTATCATCTTTTTTTCTGGATCGTTGTTCTAAGATCATTATACGCTGACGACCGCCACAATAGTTTTTAGTCCTAAGAGCCTTCGCAGCTGTTCTTTGCGGCTTTCATGAGATAAAAGATAAACTATCAGTGACTGAGAACAATTTCAATCAGTTCAGAACCGAAGCTACCGAGAAAGAAGATGATTTACGACGTTCTCTGGAAGAAGCTCGGAATACCAGCAATTTACATATCGATGATTACAAGAGGTATGTCATTTATTCAGTTAGCTTTGTCTTAACGTACGAATGCTGATGAATGTTATATAGCAAGGTATTTATAATGACAACGTAAATAGCTTGATATATTAACCATAACTCGTTATAGTACCGCGAGGCTAAAGCAGTGCTCTCACAACTTGAAACCGAGACCGAATTACTACAATCCCAATTGGACCAATATAGGGAACGCGAAAAACAAGCTCAATCCACGCTAGAGGGCGTTAGAACCTTATATCAAACGGCCAAGCTTGAGCTCGTGTCCGTCCGGGACGAGTGCACTGATCTCCGTTCCCAAATCATCAAATATCAAGAAGCGGAGCAAAAAAGAGTTGCACAGTACCGAGATTACTACAACAAAATACAGGCTTACATTCAAACCCAAGTTCAAGCTCAAGTTCAGGCTCAAACACAGTCTCTCGTCAAAGCGGCCGAAGCGCGCGCCCACCGTGACTCCCGACGTCAATCTAATCCACTTCCTCCACCTCCTAAACAGGTGGAAATTCCATTCATTAAGTATATGGCGAAAAGTACCGCTGCTCGTAGAGCCAGTATTGCCATGAACGAACATGAAGAAGAACGGCGAAACAGTCAAAGTCCAAGTAAGGCTTCTTCGTCTAAACTACCTCCCGAAAGTGATCCAATGACATCGGCGTTTGTTCCTACGTTAGTTGGTGCATATTCATCATCCAGACGTTATAGTGGTAATGAGTCGGATGGTCATGCTGAAGTTACGACTCTGGTATTTAAACCGCCGAAACGTATTCCCTTATGGGAAGACTCATCTGCTGAGCAGACCAACTCTTCTTCTCGATTCGCATCCGACCGTCAGATAGATGCATCACGTGAAGCTCAACGTTCCATAACTTCCCAAGCACATGCACATGATGAGATGTCTGCAGACGAACATGAGCAGTCAGAATCCACTCCTACCCAGAATCCTCCCCCTGCTCTTCCTTCAAAGGCTCATGCCCGTCCATCGTATATCACTTACGACGAATATATATCTTATGAAGATCCTCCTTATGTCGAGAAATACCCTGGTTGGGGTGGCGCGGGATTCGTTTCGCCATTTGGATATCATCAGGCATATCCAGCGCCGGTTCAAGAACCGGCGAGATCAGCTCCTCGACCTTCCGTGAAGCAACAACCTGAGGTCGCTCCTAGTCCATCACCCAGGCGGGTTTCATCACCTCAGGCTTTCCCATTATCAAGGAACCATGAATGGGGAGATCGTCAAGACACAGCGAGGAGAACACGGTCAAGAACTCAGTCACAATCACAATCACAACAGCCCACCGCCGAAGACGCTTCGACAGATTATGATTACTATCATGACCGTCGATACGCTCCACCACCTCCAACTGTCGTACGATTCAGATATCCTTCCAATATACCATCAAACGACTCTTCAGAAGAATCACGATATGATAACCGACCCGTGCATTCGAATTCAAGAGACGAAAGTTATATATACCCCAGTTCTCGACGGATGGTTGTAGAAGAGGAAATTTAAGGATTCGCATTTTTTTGTTTTATGCATCTCATATTGTCGCATTGCTATGTTAGTTTGTTATTGTTGTATAATACGTCATCTCACCATTGGGTTCTTCTCTACACTCCTCGGAGGAGTTTGTTTCCGGAATATGTTCGACCATAGGCCGGGGTGGTAGTTGTCCTTGGACTCTCTCTCTAATGTCAGCCGAGGACCGTTGGAATAAAGGTTGTCTTCACACGTACATCGGCATGTTTCCTTCGTTGGCACATTAAATAAAAAGCGCGTGGAATCGGATACGTAATTTCCGTATGATGGACGAGCCTTTTAACTGCCATTTCGGACCACACTTTTTCGGCCGAAGTCTGCTTTTAGAAATTGACAATCTCCCGGCCAAGATTCCTCGCATGACGACACAACAAAGAACATTATAGGACGGTTGAGGCCCAATGGGAGAGGTCTTTCACGGTTGCACCCGTATCGAAGCTTAAGCGCGTGACAACTTGGATGACTCCCACTCTGAGCCGAATGACCCGCATGCCTATATAACAGACACCGCTGGTCGCTATCAAAACTACCACTCTGATGGTTACTTCAAAACTTGTTTTATCAGCTCTTTTATCCTCACTCATCGCCGTTTATTTCAGGAGAAAACTAAAGGCCAGAAGGGCCGCCCGGGATGATGGCTCTAATGTTACTTCTCTCGCAAATCTGAACGGACCATCTTCCTATTCTTGGGTTACAGGTAGAACTCCATGTTTTATCTGTATGAACTTTTCGTTAACCAGCATATAGGAAATTTGCCAGGTTTCTTGTATGCTGAGAATACCGGAGACGAGGACGATACCTTGGTACAGCAGTTTGGATTGGCTTGCAGAATCAAACTGATGTTCAACGTAAGAAATGCGTTGCCTATAATTTTTTCTCGTACTATATTCTATCATTCCGGCTTTGTAGGAAAACGCTCTTTTCTTGGCTGATCCTAAAGTAAAGGGAATCACAAAACCAAACTTTTGTTTTTGTATTCATAATATTTCTCTCAAGGGACTGCAATACGTATTGAACACTTCTGGCTATCACTTTCATAAACGTGCCGGTGCGGAAATCTCAAGGATACTCCTTGGAGGAAAAAATATACTAGGGGTTGAGGGTAATTGTATTCTAAAACCTAATTCGTAATCTACGATAGTTAACAACACTTCCTTAGGCGAGGAACATGCGCGACAACGTCGAATACTCGCTCCAAGTTTTTCTCAGTCATATTTGCACGAAATTGTTCCCGAATTTTCACAAGCGACCTCAAAGGCAAACACTAGAATTATAAACCCCCTCTTGTTTGCTCATTTATCTCATTTAGCTCGTCGAACGTTGGAATGATCTTATATCATCCAAGCAAGGCTCAGGCGTTGATATTGATTTGAACATGTGGCTTTCTTGCCTTACGCTGGACGCACTTGGCCAAGGTAGGATGGGACTTTCCAAGATGGGGGACTCGGGGGGACTGAAATTTGATTCTTTTCAGGTGTTCTCTCTTACGACTTTGGGGCTCTTACTGATAAACCAAGTGAATATGTGGAAGCATTTCGTGGCCTTTTGTAAGTATGCAGTACTATACTACTCCATCTTACCTCATTTTATGTCAGTGTCGATATGTTCGCGACAGAGCAGTCAACTTCTCAATTGGTTATGGCCAATTTAATAGGCAGACTGCCTGCTTTCATGCGACAACGTTTATTGACTTTGACTATACAAGCAACGGATAAGTTTCAGAAATTCATGTCAATATCAAGCAAGATATCTTCTTCGATAATACTTCGAGAGAAAGAAGCTATTGATCTTGGTAAACCGAAGGGCAAGGATTTATTGAGCACCTTGAGTAAAAGTGTTGTTATCTCACAATTTTACCCAAAAACTAATCCCCAAACCCTCAAGTTCGTGCAAATATGAGCGAGAATCCCCGAGATAGGTTGTCCGATCAGGATGTGTTGTCCCAAATGAAGTACGTGCGAGCTTACAGTTTCTTTCCTTGCTAATTAATCATTGTCTTTTTTTTCGAAATAGTGCGCTTGCCATCGCTGGTCATGACACGACTTCGTCCATGTTACAATGGGTGTTTTATGAACTCGCGCTACATCCTGAAGCTCAAGCTAAAATTAGAGAAGAGATCCGAACAATTAAAGAAACCAGAAATGTGCAAGAGCTTGGTACTTCAGAATTCGAATTAATGCATTATACCATGGCTGTGTTGAAGTAAGTTTACATAAATAACTATAGGACACCATCTTAAAGCTTATATATAGAGAAACACTCCGATTCCATCCCATTGCACCCCATAACATGCGTTGTGCAGATCGGGACGATATCATCCCACTTGCTTATCCAGTTAAAACTATTTCAGGAAAAGAAGTCCAAGCCATTAGCGTTAAAAAAGGGCAATATGTATTCATGACACATTATGGGTACAATCGTATCGAAGATTTGTGGGGAAAGGATACAGATAAATGGATCCCTGAGCGGTTTCTCAACGAGAGTGAATCTATGCGTTCCAAACGAACGATAGGAGTATTTGCGCATTTGTGAGTAATGAAGTCTATCATCCCCAGCATAGCTTTTTCTGAACTTAATTTTGAAGAGCGACGTTTAGCAGTGGTGTTCATGGCTGTATTGGGTAAGTGTAAAATAATTTACGTCTCATTGAAAGTATAAACTAATTTTGAATTCTTTTTAGGTGGCGCTTCGCGTGCGTAACAGTACTAAAAACCCTTTCTTTGACTTGGTATTGATTTTTTCCTTTTACACCCCACAGAATGTTGGAAATGCAAGCAATCCTCATCGGTCTAATTGAACATTTCGAGTTCGCTCCCATTGCCTCCAATCCGGTTATCTTGAAGAAAATGGCTGCAACTATGTATCCTGCTGTAAAAGGGGAACTGGCTCGAGGAGCACAAATGCCCCTCTTCATCAAGCCTGTTTCCTGATTCATTGACATTATCCGACACCATCTTCATCCCTAAACTATCAATGAATTGATTTTAACTTATTCAAAAAACGACGGACACCCCCGACAATTTTTAACCCAGCTCAACTCAAGGCATGATTTGTATCAGATATCTATACCCAGCTCAATGTAAAAACTGAACATTGTATACTTATTCACATCTAATATTAATTATTATCCCTATACTGTATATCTCACATAGGAGATCTGATATTTCGTTCAGCGCGTCCACGATTTTGGTTAACTATATCCGGGTTCACCGGGATTTTTTTTTTTTTCATTTCGTTTGAACAGGTCTATATAAACGCTCGATCGACGACGTTGAATTAAATTCTTATCTTATGCCCTTTAACTCCTTTGGATAGGATTCAAGGAAAATTCGGTTCTAGAATCCATGTTGCCGTGTTGACCGAAGTCTGCTTTGGGGAATTAGAGATTGAGTTAGTTGAATTCTGACTCACTGCTGCTTCTGGCGTGATTATGTCGCAGCAATAATATCATGTCAGTTTTTTGAAAGCTGTCCGGCTATTTCCCTGGGCGCTGATTTCGTTGATAAGGCAATTTGTATACAAACAAAGAGGGTCTTCCATTTCGACCTAACCCAAACAAAAAGAACCGCGGCTACACTTTGAATTCACATGACTGAATCCAATACGTATATATATTTGACAGTTTCGCAGACTTGCTGGCCATTCAAAGTCACTCTGATGACTGACTCGACTGGGAAACTCTTTTTACCCATCCTTTTATCTTCACTTATAGTTTATTATTTCAGAAAGCGAATATTGAAAGCAAAAAATGATGACCCTAAGGTTGCTTCCGTCGAAGATCTAAAGGGACCATCCTCCAAGTCTTGGTTCGCAGGTATTAGAGATTCGTATCTATAAATGAGAATTCCATTTACAAAGTATTCTAGGAAACATCCCAGATTTCTTGAACGCGAAAAGTATAGGAGACATGGAGAATTATTTGATGCAACAATTCGGGTTCGCTTGCAGAATGAAAGTTACGTTCAATGTAAGGAGATATCGGCAATCCGTTTGTCCTTTCCTTTCTTACCCTTTATCATATCGTCTCGGTAGACGGACGGTCTTTTCTTGGTTGATCCTAAAGTAAAGGAATTAACGAACCTTGTCTGTGTATCGGCTCACATATAGCCCTAAAGGGTCTGCAGTATGTGTTAAACACATCAGGTTATAATTTTCATAAACGAAACGCTGCAAAAATCTCGAGAGTATTTTTTGGTGGAAAAAATATACTGGGAGTTGAGGGTAGATCTATCCTAAAATTATTGTTTTGAGGATAACAACAACATCTTCAAGGCGAGGAACATGCTCGGCAACGTCGGATGCTTACTCCAAGTTTTTCACAATCGCATATGCATGAAATAGTTCCCGTATTCGCTCAAGTTACTTCGAAGGTAAAAAAAAATTAAATCCGTGTTTACTTGGTACTTAATCGATTTTAGCTTGTGGAGCGCTGGAATGATATGATATCGAACAAGCAGGGTGCAGGCATCGACGTTGACTTGAATGGCTGGCTTTCACGCCTTACTTTGGATGCTCTCGGACAAGGTTTGTTTATTACTTAATTTTGGAGATCACCGAGATGTCTAGACTGATAGTTGTTTTTCAGGTGTTCTTTCGTATGACTTTGGGGCTTTATCGGATGAACCAAGCGAATATGTAGAAGTTTTTCGGGGTCTTTTGTAAGCTACAGATGTAAATTATGCTATTCTACTATCGGCTGACGTTTTTAGGGCCGATATGTTTACCAATCGTTCACCGTTTCAAATGGCCATGGGAAATTTAATGGGTAGAATGCCCACCCTTATAAGCCAATATCTTTTAGGTTTATCCTTACAAGCGACGGACAGGTTTCAACGATTCATGTCGATATCAAGCAAGATATCTTCTTCGATAATATCTCGAGAGAAGGAAGCCGTTCGTCTGGGTAAACCTCATAGCAAGGATTTACTAAGTGCTTTAAGTAAGTCATTTTGTTATTTTTAGACTTTCTCAAAGAGTGAAAAGTAACCATAATATTCTCTAGTTCGTGCGAATCTAAGACAGAATTCCCGTGAGAGTCTTACTGATGAAGAAGTGCTGTCCCAAATGAAGTATGCAAAATTCTACTGGTTCATTCCACAAACTATTTCCTAATTATCTTTAACAGTGCTTTTACCATCGCTGGTCACGACACGACTTCGTCTATGTTACAATGGGTGTTTTACGAACTTTCACTGCATCCCGAAGTTCAAGCTAAAATCCGAGAAGAGATAAAATTTACCAAAGCGATAAAAAAAGTACAAGAGCTCGGCGCTTCAGAATTCGAATCAATGCATTATACGATGGCGGTGTTGAAGTGAGTTGGTTTTAACCCATAGCGGAATTGGTATAGTATATCTATATCTTGATGTTTGTGTAGAGAGACATTGCGATTTCACCCCATTGCGCTCAATAACGTGCGTCTTGCGGATCGAGACGACATCATCCCACTTGCTTACCCGGTCGAAACTGCGTCGGGAAAAAAAGTTCAAGCTATTCGTGTCAGAAAGGGACAGACTGTCTTCATGTCACAGTATGGATATAATCGCATTAAAGATTTGTGGGGGAAAGATGCGGATAAATGGAACCCAGAAAGATTTCTCAACGAGAAGGAATTTGACCATTCCAAGCGAACAATAGGGGTGTTTGCAAATTTGTAAGCATCGTATTTCCGGTTTAGGGCCCAACATTTCTGAGAATCAGTATCAAGGGCGACATTCAGCAGTGGCGTTCATGCTTGTATTGGGTGAGTCTGGCACAAATCAAAACATCATCATCATCTATAAATCTCGATTTACTTCTCTTTACAGCTGGCGCTTTGCGTACGTCATTCTTATTTCAAATATTCATTTTTTGATGGTTTTTCTTAACATTTATAGACTTTTGGAAATGCAAGCAATTCTCATCGGTTTACTCGAACATTTCGAGTTTGCTCCAGCTACCGCTAACCCAATAATTTTACGCAAACAATCTACAATTATGTACCCTGCCGTCAAAGGGGAAGAGGATCGAGGAGCACAGCTGCCGTTATTCATCAAACCCGTTTTATGATGTCCGAACAGCATATTCTTCAATTTATAAACATGACTGATGGCTTAATCATGAGAGTTGTTCCATAAAATTACCATTTGTCGGCATACGTTTCATTATTATTTCTCACGAGAAATTCTCTATAAATATAGCCATTGTCACGAATCTTACGATTAGTAGATTCACGGTATTCTACTCCGAGCAAATCCGAACACAAAACATCATTAACTACTTTATTATGGTTTCCGCGTCGGAACGGCGCAGAATAATCATTTATTGCTGTTTGCAAAATAGTTTTCCAGGTCTGATCACACTGTTTTTCACTGAAAAATTCAAATACAAAACAAAAATTCTAGAACAAGTTGTAAAAATTCATAAAACTTAAATAATGAATTATAGTAATATAAACTAGTTGATAATAAATTCCATTCAAAAGCTATTCGCCAATTGAGAACAAAGCCATAGATGTTTATTAGCAAATTTTCAGCCAACCAGATTTTATATTAGATGGTTTTTAGTGGTAAAATTCATCATTTAGTTTTTATGAATTTTTACAAGTTATTCTAGAATTTTTACTTTATGTTTAAAAATTTTTTGCTAGAAAACAGTGAAATTGGTCTCAGAAAAATATTTTGCAAACAGCAGTAAATAATTATGGGCGTCAGCTGCAGCTGCCCTCGATATCCTAACTACAACAAAGCCAGTTGGTTTCGGATGAAAGTTTGATTCGCTCTTGTGGCTAGCGCCAATCAATCAAAAAGTATTCTAGAAATTTCCTTTAGACTGGTTCTCGAATAGTTGAATTGTCCATATTTAACGTTCTTCTGGAACTTTCTTCAAAGAAGGAGGACTCCGAATTTAACTTCCTAAACTCCCGTCGACGTCTGCCTCTGCAAGTAAGAAACTTTTCATGCAGATGCATGTGCTGTGGTATTGATTCGATCAAATTTAAATAGGGGCAGAGAATGGAAAGATCGTATCTACACCTTATCTATTTCTACCTTCTAGTTTTGAATTTTCTTTTCTTTCTGTGCAACCCAAAAAGACTGATGGCAAATTGTGGCACAGTCTCTTTATTTTCAGAAGACATGAACGAGTTTATTTTTTTTCGATTAGAGAAGGGATTTTCTTTCATAAAAAAAGAGAATTTTGTTGGCCGCCCCAAGCCCGATCATACTTATATTATTATCAACACGACGTCTTCTTTCCTTAAAGGTTGTTGTCAGATTTTCGGATTTCCACATGCCCGTTTGTGGTACTCATTTATGTAACTCTTTCGTTTAAAATATTTACCGCTAGAAGAATATCAGACCCATATAAAACACTGAGAACATCGAGAGCTCACCATTTGTGGCATTGGTGTCTGTTCTGACTCTTCTGAGCTTCCTGGTGGTGTCTCGCAGCAGACGATTTTGTAGTGAATCTTTTTTTGCTGAACGCGATAAAGATTCAACCCAAATAAATTAAAACAAAAAAGAAAAAAGATACCAGGTGCAACATTCCCAAGCAGGGGTTTTCTCTGGGTTGTGGTGTGAATTATAGATATGATTCCGAGCGTTGACCCGACTGGTATATTCATTGCCGCACTCCTTGCAGCGGTACTTCTTTTGAGCAGTGACGGTAATCTCACTGTCCATGTCCTTCAATTTTAACTCGCCAGTGAATCTATAAGAATGATTTTCCGTCTAGAATAAGGTCAGCTATCAACCTAACGGACAGCTAAAAGAAAGGTAAACTTCTTGTGGCATAGGCTGGGGTTGCGCCGGCGCGACAGGCCCCTTGTCCTGAAGGGAGAAGAGGTCGACTTGACAGATTCAAAAAAAAAACGGCGAAAAGACAGTACATGGAACGTACATAGAATATCGGTGAAATCGACTACGTGACACAACTGTTAACAAAAAACCGAAGAAGGATAGCTAACAACATGCCTGGGACTTCGGTAGGGAACGAAAAATGCTGAGACCACGCCCATAAGAACGCTTCTTTAAAAGAAAAGAGTTGGGGTTTGTCACCTGATAACATTGAAGTATGAGGGGTTCCGCTTTTTGGAATAGGACCCGTTATTTATGTTCGCAGTGAAATGAAATGCCAAAAAAAAAAGTCACATCCGCCGTGTGAGGGACATATGCCGTGCGTGTAAAAAATGGAAGGAGAAAAGTGGTTTTAAGCCAGAAACCGCCTGGAGTATTTTAACAATAAGGCTATAAATAAAGCGGTAGTAATGAGTGACAAGGACCTCTCAAAGGTGTTCAAGCCCGGACAATTTATTAGATAAGATATAAAAACTATAGCACCTCTAGTAATATTGTCGGATATTTATTTTAGTAAAAAATTGTGAATGGTTGTGCGTTTATAATAATAAGAGAGTTCTATACGGAAAAAAGATTATCTTGAAAATTTATAAAAGCTCATGCAGTAAGCATAGCGTTCATAAAATGAGCTCAAATGGACATGAATCTTATTGGCACCCTGTCGCGAAAATCGAAACCGCTGAATTAGATTCTTTTTTTAAACCTCAATACTCAAAATTGGGACTTTGATAATCGATTTCGATCTTTGTGATCGCCTTAAAGTTGGACATTACAGCAGTTCCGAGGGGCTCGGACCTTCCGAATTATAGCGTGGTCATAGTGTACTCTTTTTCTTCTTTATGTAAGTCGAATTGCACAAATAGAGAGTCAAAATTTCCCTCCATTTCTATTCGACGATCGTATTCGTAGATATGTTTTATGTCAATAGTATTGTGAAATTTATTAGTGATTTGGGTGATTCACAGCTGGGAATATTATCTCAGGAACCCTTTTAGCTTACGGGTTATTCCGAAGAAGCGGTACTTATCTGGTTATCGCAAGTTCCATTCCTTCCATGTCAATACAACCAGAATTTAAAAATAACAGTACTTTTTGGAACTTGGGACATCTTGAATCAATAGGTATTATCTATTGTTTATTGATTACTTAAATATATTTCAGGCCATATAACAAACCTTGATTTAAGACTTTGATATAAAAATCTTGTTATGGAAATAAAAAAAACAAACTATAATTTCAATGTCCTCGACGGGAGCGGAAGGACTGGGCTCCTGACCCGGCGAACATCTGAAAGAATGTCATTTCAATTCAGGATCGTCCCCATTTTAGTCAATGTTATAGTAATTATAGTTTTTGATTTCTGATGTAAAAAAAAACAAACGGCTCGTCCGGAGGACGGGGAAAGAAGATTTCACTGCGGTATGTCATTTTAGGTTCCCATCAAATTTTGAGTCGACGTCGCACTTTGTGATAGATCCCTTCCCACCCACAATTGCTGTATATACCGTCTTCCACCCCTTCAGTTTCCTTAGCTGCAACGCCAATGCCTATGCGTCTCCCCAACGATTTATTCTGTACTGTCTCCATTCCGTTCAAAAGAGCTTAATTCTTCTCAAAGCATTCTAGACCTATCAATAACAACTGCACGTTTACCAAGAGTCTACAACATTCATGGCAGCGCTGCAGACACCAGACGTTGTCAACCGTATCCCATTGAATCCTTGTCCTTCAATGGAAATGAAACCGCCCATAAGACTAGCATCATCTCCCCTAAACATCCCAGAATTAAATCCATGACGCTTAAAGTCTCATAAACCTTGGTCATTGCACACAAGAGGCATGTCCTACTCCCTGTCCTCATTCGAAGCTCCTATTCTACCCTCCCATATCCTTTTCGAGCCCCCTCTGTTTTTTCACCCGTTCTAAGAGGCTTAGAGGATGACGATTACAACTATTTTCCACAAACTAGTCCGTTTTTATTCTTTATACTTCGACGCACCTTCAAGTTCAGGTTTCATGCGCACAGTCCGGCATCTCAAAATTTCTAACACTTCGAGAAGAGAACCGGATGATTTTTCATTACTGTCATCACATCCAAACAGCCGACGTAATCATATACAACGACAAAAGGAAACTTTTCGAGTTGCATTGGGCAGGGAAGCCGGGAATTCCACTGAGGGTGTCACCGGACGGAACGTCTTGGCTAGACACCGCGAAATGATTTTGCCGAGCCCTTTCGCATTCACACCCGACGACCAGGAGCATGAAGCTGCCGTGAACTCCTGAAGAACATATCCATTAACGGCTATCGGCTTGGGTGTTATAACCTGAAACCAAATGGCAGCACACCCTTATAGATCGATCAGTGTTTTGTTGTGGTTTTCATCGCCTTCGGAGATCTTGCAATACCCCTCATACAAATGTATATCCTGTACGATGAAGAAGAACGTTCAAAACTCCACTCCATCATTTTTGAAGGGAGGTTCTCGCACTGCATTCTGGCGGGGCGTGTTAGTCGACCCACTATAGGATATTACCACGGGCATGCACATGCTTTCAACCTCGCATGACACTCCGAGTCGTTATGTAACTGGCTTTCAGCAGCACTTTCTAATCACTCAATTGAACCCACATACATTCTCCTCAAATTAAAGTTTCGACTACACTGAGACACCGGGTTCAAGTTATCTGCACAATGCCCTTTACTCTATTACTCTGCCCCAAAATGATGCTAGGAACAGCTTCCTGGAGACAATTTCACGGACGTGTCCTTATCCTTTGTGAAGGTCCCAAGTCGGTTTCTTCGATTACCCTTTTGACCAAACATCTTTTTCCCTTCTCTTTTTTTTTAACCTCATAATCACAAACTTATTCGAGGAGAATCCTTGTAACGTCATGGAACATTTCGAGTACCGAACGTTTGGAGAGCCTGTCATCCTCAAGCTAACACATAGACTTCATTTCAAACCGGCTTCCGGGGACGCAGGAATCAGGACCGTTGCCGACTTGCACTGTTAGATTCTATTCCTCAACCCCTTCTCTAATATTAACTTTATCTGATCTCTAACCTTTTCCTGGGATCGGAATCCTGTTATCGAAATTTTGGCAACGAGGCAAGAATGATGCCTTAAACTACCTTCTCGCTGCTCTACCTCCCAGAACATTTCTTACAGCCGTTGAACGAATGAAAGAACTGAATCTGATTACTGTTGTGAGTAGTTTCATTCATCGTATCCAAACATATTTACATCTCTAGTACTAGTACTGTTCTTCATACGGACAATCGATAAGGTTTCGGGAAACTCCGAGTTGGGACGCGTTACGTCTTTCGAACCACCACACCGTTCGATCGGCTACTGCTGGAACGACAGTCATCCTCATCCACATCAACGAACCAATATTACGTTGTCTAATGCATATTGGACGATCAAGTACTCAATAGTTTATGGGTGACAGTTCTCTAACCACTGTCCTGAAGCGTCTTCTTATCTTCTAATGGCCTTCTCAAGCTCCCACACATTATCATCGATTACCCACGCGTCCTCACCATTCATTCTGCATACTTTATATGTCGACTCATAATACTTAAAGAGAGAACTGTACGCACCTACGTTAGTTAATATGCAGTAAGTGCTCTTTGTGAACACCGTTCCTTCTAGTTCATGGGAACGGTTGACAGGGCTTGCTCTTATTCTCTCCACGATAAGACCTCACTTCCCCCATATCCGGACACCCACAGTCTCACACCCCTTTCACATGACGCCCTTTGACTTCGTCGGCAGACTGGCGGGATTACGTTGTTGTACTCCAACTCGAAGTTAGAATTGGGTTATAGCCTAATAGGTCATCCGATGGTGCAGCTTAAATATTCGATCAATCTTTAACGATCCGGTGAGTCCGTCCTAAACAATCGTGTGGCTGAACCCCCTTTATAGCGTTCTCAAGGTTTTCAAAAAATGTCTGAGGACGGGTATGATATTAAATCAACCAGCGGTAAAACGTTAAAGGAGCTGGATGAAAACCTTAACGACGATCCCATTCGAAATGCCAAACTGCGAGGCAAAGCCGAGAAAGAGTTAAAATGGAAGCTCGATATAAGACTCGTACCGACAATTGCTCTTATTTTCATCATGAATTGTATCGGTGATTATTTTATTTTCTCATACTAGTAGGTTTATTTCTAACGAACCACTAGATAGGACAGCTGTCACTGCCGCAAGGCTACAAGGGTTAGAAGCTGATTTGGGACTGTCTGGTTAGTATACGTTTTATTTTTCATTGGCTGCTTCATATACTTCCTATCAAGATATACAATATGATGCTGTCGTCGCAATTGTCTATGTCAACTATTGTGTAATGCAAGCCCCTTCTAATATGGTAAATGTCATGTTTTACTTCTCACAGCCACCTAACTAATTTCATAAATAACAGTTCTTAAACAGAGTGACTAAGTACGTGTCTTCCATACCCTTACTTCACTCAATTCCAACTACAACTCTCGAAAAGACCATCTTGGTATATTGGTTGGTTTGTCCCACCTCCAGAAATTGCAAGATCTTATAATCTATATTCAGGTATCTGTGTTATCCTCTGGGGAATCACTTCCGCTTTGACTGGGGTATGACGTTTTTCTTAGTAACGAATGTCTGTGCTGAAATCCTTTTGATGATGATGTAACAGATTACCCACAACTATGCTGGTATTATGGCTTGCCGGATCTTCATCGGTCTACCCGAGGCCGCATTTTATCCTGGTGCAATTTACCTTCTCAGTAGATGGTATACTCGTAAGGTATAACTGAGATTATCTACCACTCTTTAGAATGTGATATCATTTTGGTTTCAGGAACTGGCTTTACGATCTGCTGGTCTTTACTGTGGACTCTTGATCTCCAATGCATTTGGAAGTGTGAGTTTTTTCTTTGCCATTCGATTATTCCTGTGCTAACCCCTTTTAGCTGATGGCTGCGGGTATCTTGTCAAACATGAATGGTAAACGGGGCATAGCGGCTTGGAGATGGTATGACTTCCATACCTCACATTTATTTATCCTTCTACGTTAAACTTTTGGACTAGGCTCTTTTTTATTGAGGTACGCAAGGTTTGTGAGCATCGAGTAACGTCGATTGATGACATTTGTTAGGGATCGATTACCGTCGTTATTGGCATCATGACCATGTAAGTAAACTTGTGTCTAATATTGTAAAGACTCAAAAGTCCATTTTTTCTGATTTCATTGAAAAAAGTTTTGTTTTGCCAGATTATGTGAACGAACATTTATTTTAATTATTTTAATTATCCACAGGATCTGACCTTGTTTTTAGCCTCACAACACACGCTGGCTCTCTCCGGAGGAATCTCGTCTAGCTCAAGTTCGTTTAGCGGAAGAAGCGGGTGAAGCAGATAGTGATGGATCCGAAGACTCGTACGTAGCCACGCACCCAGGGACTTGTAAACCTAAACAGTGATTGAAATTTTAATAGCGCTTGGTCAGGTTTCAAAATGGCAATTAAAGATATTAAAGTCCCTCTTTTCATGGTCATGTTGTGTTCGCAATTAGTGGGGCTTAGCTTTATCAACTTTTTCCCAACGTGCGTAATTCAAACGATTTATCCGTTTTTATGTCTTTTGCTTGATCATATCATATTGATAGTCTGGCAGCCACTCTTGGATTCGATACGACAGATACTTTACTTATCGCTGCGTGAGTAGTATAATCGAGCATATTATTCCTATTCATCGGGCTGACGGATAGATAGACCACCATGGATTTTGGCTTTTGTGATCTGTCTAGTTAACGCTCTTAACGCCGGTGTGTATCTTATACAAAATAATGTTCCTATTCCTAAAGTTTTACTATTAGATAGAACCGGAGAACGATTCTTTCATATGACAGGATGGTGGTGGGTTACTATAGTTGGTTACATCATTGGTCTCTCGACTTCAGCCGTTGGAGGAAGATATGTATCTATGTTTTTGATGACCCCTGGATATGCAGGTAAGTCGAGTTCATAGGGTGCGAAAAGAGTTTCAAGTAAAAACTCATTTGATTTCAGGAGTCGCCATGAATATGGTTTGGGTTTCAAATGTTGGTCGACTAATCCTTTTTTTTTGGTCAGATAATAATTTCCACACGCTTACACTTAACTAGGTGATACCTCGACCTCCCGCTAAACGTGCAGCTGCAATTGGATTAACCAATGGATGTAAGTCTCCCGGTTCAATGTGTTTTGCGGTTCTTATTGACAAGGTCATTGTTTAGTCGGTAACCTTGGCAATTTGTAAGAAAATGAATGACGTTTTTATGGGTATATTATTGATACTCTTCCCAGGATTGGCTCCTTCATATGGAGAGCTCAATGGGGACCTTCGTACCATCAGAGCATGATAATATCAATCTGTACTCTATCCTTCGCCTCGGTCCTCTCTCTAGGTTTGTTTATGACCCCTTATGAGATAAAATGAGCATTTACTTAACTGCCCTATAGTTATGCGCCAAATCCTAGTTTACGAGAATAAAGCCTTGGATGCTCAAGATCTGTTAATTTTGAAAGGGTCCGGGAGAGAACGCGTGGAAGAATTCGCTCGGCGTAAGTGTCGAACCTTGTTGTATATCTGCGAGCTATTTTTAATTTTAATTTTATTGTTTCTAGTTGAGGGAATATCATTTGATGAAGCTGTTCAGCGGAAGAAAGGCTTTCGCTATTTATATTAAGGAGCAGGGGGATGTAAATATGGTTACACAAAGCGTTTGTGCGGGGTCAAGGTCAAAATTTAGTTCCGGTGGACGGTGTTCCTTCCAACCATGTATCGACGAATACATTCCTTAGGAGATAAAATATATTTAGCTATTTTTACAGTACATCACCTGCAGCCTTGCGCAAATCGGAGTCTGGATATGGCCAGGAGGCCGGTATCGGAGTTTGAACTAACCTTACTCCTTTCTCCTTCATATCAAAATGTTCATTTTCGCAAGGGTTTGACCCTTATAAGAAGGGGTTGACGGCCATTGGTCAACTAAATATAACTCATGGGAAATTGGAACCCTTGTTTCCTAATCTCCCCTATAAGGTATGAGAAGCAGGTATTTGTTTTCAACTCTGAGGCACGTGCTTTTGAGGAGTTGAATGTGATTTTTAAAAGGATTTGGGCAACGTCGTCGTCATTTTTCTTTCTCGAAATTGTTTAGGGTTTTGGTTTTCAAAGAATAGCTTTTGATGAGTGGGTACGAGTTGCGGTTTTTTTGAACAGTCTGGTTGTTTTCTTGACAATAGTTTGACTAGACGAACCGGAGATATTGAGACAAGATTTAGGCACGCTGAACGAATGAATGACGATGTAAACCCGAATGATCCAGTTGATGAAAACGTCAACAATCCCCGCTTTGACTCACCCATCGACAGCAGTAACATTAGATGGAACGGCGATGGCGACGGGAACGGGAACGGAAATGGCAGCAGAGGTGGAAGGCGTAGTGGCAATTTTCCTGGGATGAATCGAGGTCTTTCAAGGAGTAAAACTTTGGGAATCAAAAGGTCAATTCCTTCTGGAGGGGCTTCAGGAGATAGTGAGTTCTATTATTGTGATTTACCGTATGATTGAATGACACTAAAAGATTATTCGTAGCATTTGGGAAATTTGACTATGAACAAAAGTACCCAGAGGATCCATACGGTGAAGAAGCGGGCGAATACGCTAGAGTTTGGTTAACGTATCTCGACGAAACCGAACAATATGATCGTGATAAAATTGATGGTTGGAAAGATACTATTGATGTTCTCATGGTTTTGGTGGGCGGTTCCTTTATTTTTTGTTATACGTACTAATTACAAATGTAAAGGCGGGTTTATTCTCTGCCGTTGTAACAACACTCGTAGTACAAAGTATACAAAATCTACAAATCGACTACACACAAGTATCCGCGAGCCTTCTTTTTGAATTAATTCAAATTCAACGCGCTGTCGCGAACGGAGAATCCGCTGAATCCGTTTCTGCTTCCTCCATCAATCCGAATACTCCTTTTAATCCTACCGTCACAGATACAATTGTCAACGGTTTATGGTTCACCAGCCTTACATTGGCACTCGCAACCGCCCTTCTCGCCGTGTTGACAAAACAATGGTTATATCAATACAGTTCACTTACTTTTGGTACCCCACGAGAACGATGCCGTTTACGACAATTTCGTTACCAAGGCCTAGAAATTTGGAAGGTGGCAATAATTATCGAACTTCTTCCCGTCCTCATGCATATTGCTTTGGCTTTATTTTTGGCCGGTTTGGTCATTTTTCTTATACCCCTGAATTTAGAAATCGCTTGGACCGTTGGTGTTATTACAGGTATAGCGTACATCTCGTACGTTCTATCTGTTTTTCTTCCTATTTGGGATCCGCAATGCCCATACACTATCCCCTTGACAATATATCTCCGAGATTTTGGGAGATTCATTCAATACGGTTGGCATTCCTTGATAAACTTGGGAATTTCCTATGAATCCATGGGCCCAGCGGAACGGAAAGTCCGCACAGTAACCCTCAAACATCTCGCGCGACTCACGAAGCCTGATTCTATTGTACTTCCTTTACGACGTTTATATCGGTATTGCTACATGGCCCTTCGTAATTTCTTGCGACGTTTAAAAAAATTAAAGTCGCTAATAATAACACATCTTCGACTACGTCTTCATCATTCTCCGCCACCAGAGTTGCATTTACAAAACCATAGGGAACATGAAAAAAAGGTAGTTCAACAAGGTGGTATTTTGATCGACGCGAATGCTATATCCTGGTTATCCTCTGTATCGTCCAACCCAAGTGTACAAAGAATCACCGCACAATCAATCGGTGGACTGCCTTACGGAATAAATGGAAACTTATTGACAATAGAAGAAGAGATCGTTTATGAATTCATTGATGAATTTGTTAATGTACCAAAGTATTCAGCAATCCAAGTTGCCACTCTTCGTCGCCTGATTCTATCATGGTTGCACTATGACAATAAAATCATCGATGATGACCTTATTTGGTTCCCGGACCCACCAAAAATACGGCCGCATGAACCAGAGTTCGCCGAGTTATGTCGATTTCTCAAATCGGATCCTACCGATACTCTTATACAATGTATGGACGGGGACAAACAAGGGCTTAGTTGGCCTTTAGTTGTCTGGTCATACCTATTTCGAAATGCCGAACATCGAAGTGCTTTGGCTCTCGCATTATTAACATGGCCCCCCGCTGAAAGTTTATTCGTATGGGACGATCGCAAGGTAACTCCTATTTCGGGAAAAGAAGACTTGACTTTGTCGGAACTATCATTCCGTCATCCACACATTGTCGGGAAATGGATTTTCACTTACCTATGTAAATATTTCGATGTCCAGCTCGATAGAAAACACTCGGAATTTGTCTTCCTGGGAGAAGTTCATTATACGCGATATTCTTTGTTTAGGACTATCTACCGTGCTCTAGCTCAACCCCATACCGCCTCTGATTTTTCGAGATGGAACCCGTTCTTGATTAAAATTAGTCTCCTTTATCTCGTACGAAACTTCGAAACATATGTCACAGCTCATGAACTCGATTTGGATGATTATGGGGAATTGGCTAAAGCTTTCGAAAGGGATATCATTTGGTCAGAATCGTTTTTCGATGATGAATCTGTGGTCCCTCAAAGTCGGGCTCATGCATTCCAAATCTATAATGTCCTCCAAAAGACTCGTACGATGACAGAACCCCTTCAAGAGCAGACCATTTATTGCATATACAATTATCTAGTGCGACCAAACGCTTCGCGATGGACACCTCCTGTAGAATCTCGTAATACAGCATTGCATCTGCTTACTGGTATGACCCTTCCGAGATTCTGCAAATTCCTTTGTACTTTACCGGATCCACGGCTAGCCCTGATTTTATTCCATGCTAGACAGGGAATGACCCGTTCTCATGCAGAAACATTCCTATCCGTTTATAAAATCGCTTCTAGAAATTCATCATCTAGGTTATATTACATCCTTTATGATCCATCCGTCCTCGAGGAATTATGTAAAGGCCTGGCGATAGCAGACTGTCCCCATTACCTTTTACGGATTGCGCGGTTAGATCCATCCAACTCCAATTGGAGGGATTGCTACAAACGTCTTTTGAATTCGATCAGGGAGGAACTTGAATCCTCTGTCATGTATTCTCGCGATGATGTTCCTCCACACTATCAAGAACATCGGAAAGAATGGTTGTTATTGTATTCACTATGTTATCATCTTCGTCCTATCCTACAAGTAGATCTTTCTGGAGATGAATTTTCTTTACAGAAGTTATCTGATATATTCCCTCAACACAGTCCGGATCGAATTAGTAAACTTAATAATTTGGTACTTCAACAAAGGGAAACTGTACGTACTCCCCGCCTTCAAAATATTTATACTCGTTTTCACACTAACGCCCTGTTTTTAGTATCTTTTCAGACTATCGCAATTTTTCGACTCTATTGAAAATCAGCTGATAAAAACTTTGAACCCGACGAGTTGTGTGGACGGCGGGTGGGATGATGATTCTCTTGGACAAACCCCTGTTTAATAACATCTTTTCTTGTGGGGGACGCGTATGGTGCGCTGAAGAAGTTTCTTGTCCTTTCACATTGGTTCTTTCATTGGCTTTAATGCATGGACCACAATAGTATTCTCCAAACGTATTGTAAAAAACACGAATAATATACAAGCGGAAAAAAGTCACGTAAACAACACATTATAAATTCACTCGTAAGATTGACTAGCAACAATGAGACATCTTTAATACAAAGAGGTGTCTCGTTGTTACTACTCGAGGCACGAAAGAGACAAGGAGAAATAGACTCGAGCTCTCCCCAATTCACTCGTCGGATTGACTAGCAACAACGAAACAGTTTTAATACAAAAAGGTGTCTCGTTGTTACTAATCGAACCACGAGAGAGACATAACGGGAGAAATCGACTCTCCTCAATCTGACTGTCCATTCCTTCTACGGACCTGGAGCTATCCCTTATAACCTATCGTCCAAATAGACACTGACTGTCTTAATGCCCCAATCACGTTCACCACCACCTCAACACCCAACAAAAACCACCAACATGCCTCCGTCCTACACCCATTTCCAACAACGACCAAAACGTCAAACTTTTGAACCAGACAAATCGACCCATAATATCGTTCTAATCAGTGGAAAGAGCTCGACTTACCGAAGGATGGGTTTCTGTGTCCAGAACAAATGTTGGGCGTGTTGGTCATTGTTGGAAATGCATATGAGACAAAAGAATGATGATGTGGCTTAAACTGGAGCGTTGAAATGGGGTTAAAGGTAATCGCAGACAGAGAATAGACAACGTCTACCGGGACGATCGTATGATCAAGGTGCTAAGCAAGTCTCGAGAGGAAGGCATCTTCATTTTTAAAACGTATGCAAAATATAGAAGAAAGAAGAACTTCGAAGGAGGGAGAGGTTAAGAGGGAGAATTGAGTGATGACCAGAGTTAATAAGGCTCACCTTTTTATATGTTTTAGGGGTCGTGTACATGTGGACCTGCGTAAAGTGAACCCTTGTAACATCTATGGACAATGAATTATTGTGTACAATAATATCGTCCAGTCAGGAAAGCAACCGGACAATGTGAAAACGGACGTTTTGGACCGTCCTTTCCGGATTGGGCAAACAATGAATGTCGAGGAAACAATTGAGGCTGCTCTCTTTTGGAATATATTTACTTGCCAAATGAGACATATATGTAACATTTGTAATCGATTATCTCCGTTTTAAGTGGAACTTTCTAGAGCTGGCTTTCTTATGTAACACTACCGCGACGGAGTATCTGATTGTTTCCCCCAACCCAAATTGTATCAGACCAAATCCGATACTCGCTAGACCCAAGACGTGATACACAGAAGAGGGAAACGGTTGGGTTGATTTACTTTTAGATTTGGGTTTTCAACGACACCATTTGGACTATAATCTTCCCAGAAATACAAATAAAAGTGCTTATATATCGTTGCCTCTTAAACTGAGACAGACCGTACTATGGGATAAACCTATCAACTGACCACCATACCGCTGGTATCACCGACAACCATGTTAAATAATAGCAGGATGACATAGATAAAAGAGAAAAAGGTTTGATCATAGTTTGCTTTTCTCGGTTTTCTTCACAAACGCAATACCAGCACCTAATGAAAGCTAGTGATATTTTAAGTAAATACACCTAGTGTTATGGAACAGAAGGATAAAGTACCTTTCCCGAATTCAGATTTTTCGTAGCAAACACCAATTCTGTCGTACCATCAGGTCCTTGGCCGACCTCCCAAACGGACGTTTCCAATTTATCTATAAATAAATATTCATCAGTACCTCGCAAATATAATATAAACTGAACTGACCGCCGAGCTTGACTGGGCTGGTGAATCTACACCCAAAGGATTTGAGAGAGTTGGCATCGTTCCCACCAACTGTACCGATGATTCCTCGGGCGACAAAACCGAATGTGCAGAGACCGTGGAGAATTGGACCTCCAAAACCAGCCTTCATTCCAATTGCAGGTTCTAAGGGAGTTATAGTCTTACTTCACAGAAAATGAAAAATGTCATACCAATGTGTAATGCGTTATAATCTCCACTCAACCTATATATCGCGGCTTGATTTTCGGGAATGGTTTGTGTGAATACATAAGAGGGTTTGCGATCCTTTGGGATAGCCTTGGGTGTCGGGGCAGAAGCAATTACTTTGTTAAATGGGTTGCCAGTTGCCTTGGCACCGACATTGAAAGATGATGTCTGAGTTTACAAAAAATCACTGACTGTGTTAACTAAACAAGCGTGAAGACTACTTACAAACATTCTCGCGTAGACTTCTCCTGAAGGAGATATGACAGAGTTTTCCTGATCAACAATGATTCCACTCTCTGTTGTTGTGCGCTTGAGCATTATACTCCCAATGGGTTACCTACAAAACGTTTTATGCGTACTATTTTCATGGACGCCCACAATTCTCCGTTTGAGCGTCCACCCGTTGCCGCTCGTTACAGGTAAGGGTTTTAATATTTCAATGAATTGAGAACCATGAACCTTCTCTTAGTATGAGACAAAGACCAAGAATCAACACTAATTTTGAAAACCTACCACACGGTCTGGGTTAAATTTAGGTAATCCATCGACTGATTTGCCTCGCCCACCAAACATCTCGCGAAAGTTCACAACATCCGTTCTATCAACTTGATAGATACAAGTTTTATACACATCTCCATAATTTGATTAGGAAACCTACGCTTGAACGGAAGGACCACAGGATACGTGGGTAATGCGGAAAAGTTCTTATCTGAATAGATACGGATACGTTCGTATTACCGAAGAGATTCAAATTAAAGGACTGTACCAAGTTCTGGGAAATAACGTCAGATAATGATATTAACAAACGCACGAAAGCAATTGTACCATAAACAAAGTTCAGATCGTCTTTGGTAGCCCCAACCCCCACGGCGTATATTAGCAAATCACGTTTATTCCACGAAACCTTAGGGGAATGCTTTAGTACACTATTAAAAAAAAATCCTAACTTACAGGGAGATCGTCATACTGATGCCCAACTGCCTTGCCTAGGTCAAACGACATGATGGTTCGGGATCAACTTTGAAGCTTACGTGACTGAGAGTCCAATCACGTGTTTTCCAGATCGATCCACTAAGAATCATGGAAGGGTTACATGTAAATTGTCATAATATGCACGCGCCCAGACTCATATGTACTTGTTATATAACATCATTCCAAACATCACAGTAATCTATAGAAAGTTACTCATTTCTCCCCAATAGGCCCAGATGGGTCAGATAGTATGTCAGATGGCATATGCGAATGCCTCCTCAATAGCCAATTTATTGCTGATCTGAAATCAGCATCTTGTTTCTTATTCAAATAAAAATCATGAGAAAACAAATGAAAGGCATGGGGTACGCCAGGATACCTACATGCACCATTTTATTGTAAGTACTAAAATTTTTACGATATGAAAAAACTTACACGTCCACTTTGGTTGCTACACCAGCCTCTGAGGAGTTTATCGTATAAAAAGCCTTCGTCACGAAGAGGATCACCACCGACAATTTGAATATACACAGGAGGAAGACCAACAAAGGAAGGTTCCAGAAGTGGACTAAAATCTGGGTTGAATCCATTCTCGAGTTTGCCCCCAAGATACGCATCTAACATTTATATTTGACGATTATTATTGGTACACAGCACAGGTCCAAAAAATTAGTAGTAAATACCTGTATACAATTTCACTGTAACTTTGGAACATATTATGTCGTCTTTATTTTGTTCCATGGAGAGAAGCTCTGATTTCCATCTGACGAAAAAAAGGAGTGTGAGACGAGATTAATCATTACTCCATGAGCAACAACACATACTTTGCTGGGCATGCATTGTACGAAATTGTTAAAGGGAAAAGCAGAAGTTGACCTGTGATCTTTCCTCGTACTTCGTGATCTCTCAAAGACCTGTGGGCCATCACAGCCGTCAGGTTTCCACCGGAAGACACTCCCCCAATGAGGACACCTTTGGAAACGTCCACGGAAATATTCTCGACATTGGCCAACGCCTGCCCCGGTACAATATGTTAAACCACAACTGTAAGGCAAAAAAACAACCAACGAACCCATTTCAATCCTGCGTAGTCATCATCTATACCTGCAGGGAATGGATTTTCGGGAGCCTTGCGGTAATCAACAGAACGCATGTTATGCGCAGGTCCGCTGCAAGTGATCTCAGTTTTCTATCATTGTCATCCAAGCTACTGAAACAAAAGGCTGAACAGGGTCAAAATCAATGACTATCGTGGGTTTTGAAGAAAAAGATGAGGTGTTACCTCCTTCAAATGTCCAAAAAAATAAAGGAAACGCTTGTTCAGGAGTCTCCCCTAACTCTGGTTTTGTTGTGGGAACATATGTACGACAGGGGATGGAATGTCCAGCGTCCCCGATGATTTTATGCTCCTTGACAATAACCTTCTGTGCTATGAAAACAAGGCCAAGGTTAAACCTTATTGAAAACGCCCCCCCACGTAAAGCAACCTGACGAACCATCATCAATCCTCACTTTGCGATTTGCCCTATTATGCTTGGCGTCCCATATTTTCCTAAATTCAATGATATCTGTCGTATACAGCGACGGTATCAAGGGTGTGATTCTGAGCCATTCAGGATCTGGTTTGGAAAGGTAAGCGTATTGAGCCATGTCAGTTTGTGTAGGAGACAGATTTGTTGAAACGAATGCATGATGGCACCATTAAATTTGTACCAATTCATTGGAGCTTTTCAATTTCCTCGTTAAGTACTGAATGGTGTCAGTTACCAATAGTGGCCCTATTCATGCAACCTGTGAAAAAGGTTCATCCGGTTGTAGGATATAGATTATGGGTCTCATAGAGAGTCAATATAACTATACTGGGTTGGTTTCAAATTAATTGACGTTAAATTTGGTTCAATAGAGATAGGAAAATAATAGAATCATGATACTTCATACAGGCGATGACGGAACCGGTTGCGATGTGGAATCGACGGTTTTTATGCCCCACCCACAATTATATACCTTTTGAGTTCATTACTTTGAAAACGAGGATCAAATATGATATAATCTCGAAAGGATAAAATAAGACTTGCCTAAGACTACGCATAGGCTCGATACGATGTCACTAGGTGGCCCAGTCCAGTTCTTGACTGCGGTCAACAAGTGTTTGCAAATAAAACGTAGGTCGAAATTGAGTACAACTTGATTGTTAGACCCGAATCATTATGAAATATTCTACAATTTCCAGCCGGGTTTCACCAGTTATAGGTCAAATTTACGTCTTCTGGTTTCCTTAGACGGCTTGTTGTGTTATTGTCCTTGCTATGGCTATGGTCATCATCATCATTTTTCGTCTACAGGGATTCAAATGCGATCAAGCCTCGATCCATTTCCGCTTTGTCGGTCCTTATCTATTTAATTTTGAATCAGAAGCACGAGGTATTGTCAGTTTATTTTGGACAAGCTGTACGTAGACATGATTCCATACCTTATGAACATGGCATGAAACAGTCGCGTCAAGTGTCAAAATGATAGGACCCGTGGACCAGTAGAGACCCTGTTTAATTCAAGCACTGCATGGAGATCGTCCGATACATAAAACTGGAATCATTTCCGCCAGAAATTGAAGACCAAGTTTCCTACTCGGCCAAAAGATTATACATGTGACAATTTTTTATTTTTCCGCACACCCAAAAACATTGCACACGTTTTTCAGAGACTGAAGTTTCAGAGATATTAAAGTTTGATAAAACAGGGATATGAGCAATAGGTTTAACGAAACAACGGACAACTAGGTTTAGCATCAGTTGAACTTAGATGTACATTATCAATTTGTAGGGGCAAGAGGCAAATGAGAGCTGTCCTCAGACGCGTCTGTGACATGTGACATGTGACAGTTCAGTCACCGAACTTACACCATGCTCTTGCCCAGTTGTCAAGTTGCTTGCCTAACTGTTTTCTTTCCTTTTATTGTATCGCGGAGTCCATTTACGTTTTATATTTTATGCCAGATGGCAGACAGTGTCACAGTGGTAGATCTAAGATACTTCCTTGTCAATGAGACAGCGGCTAAAATTCGTAGTTTATTCTCCGCACTCGCTTACATCAAATGTATTGACTATGAATTTATTAATGCACGCCAACCTGTTCCGAATGGGCTACCGCCAACATAACCCCCATGGCTCAAAGCTGCACTGTCCATTCCATCCTTTGAAATGACTGATGTTGTTGAGTTCAGAAACAGACTTACCACCATTTGGAAGGATGCAAATAGTCAAGTGGAAACTAACGCCGTCGTTGAATGTTCGTCGCTGATTCGCTTTGCTGTCAAAAGTGCTTCTGAACTTCTTTTTTTTTTTTACAGCAACAGCAAAAGGAGTAATCATCAAAAACCACAACATTACCGTAGACGAACATTTGATACCTTGTCGTACTTATGTTCCTGAAATTGAATCTGAGTTAGGCGAGACTCCTGGGGAAACATTTCCTTTGCTTTTTTGGTTATATGGCGGAGGTGAGTCTCGTCCAAAACAATTCACTGGTATGATAATTAAATATCAACTCTAGGCTTCTGTGTAGGTAGTTTAGATGACAACGACGGGATGCTGAGGTCTATTGCCGTGGACTTACGTATCACATGTGTTTCTGTCGATTACCGGAAGGCTCCTGAGAACCCTTTCCCTGCAGCTATAAACGATGCCTATGCAGGATTGAAATGGGTTAGTACTTTCCCGTTCAATTGTCTCCCATTTAAACAGATTGTTTTGTGTTTTGGACAGGTGTTGTCCAATGCTGAAGGGATATCTGTGGATATTTTGAAAGGGATTCTCGTTGGAGGATTTTCTGCCGGTGGAAACCTGACAGCGGTGATTACCTCTCACAACGCGTACCCAGATGAGTAAGTGCTACTTATGGATCAATAAACAACCTCCCCCACTTATATTTTCAAAATTAAGATGGAAGTCCGTACTTTTATCAATAGAACAAAACAAAAACGCTCTAGTACTCTCTAAAAACTCTATGGAACTCTTTGTTGGTACTTGCATATTACTTTTCACGTATAGATACGGTGATAATTGTGGAATGGTAGATGCATATCTTGGGGGAAATCCCGAGAATGGATATAATCCAGAATTCAGTCCCCTTCTCTCATCTTTTGAGGGCCTTCCTGCCGCTTATATTCAAAATGCTGGTGGAGATCCTTTACGTGACGAAGGGTTTTTGTATGGTAAATTATTAAAGCAAGCTGGTGTAACAACTAAAGTGGACGTGTAAGTCGGTTTAGGCTTGAAATGACAAATAATTTGAATTTGAATGTTACGATAGATACCCTGGCGTCCCCCACGGGTTTCACGTCTTCGCTCCTGATTTCCCGTTAAGTAGGGAACAAGACTCGGACTTTAGATCGGCGGCGAATTGGTTATTGAGGAGAAACAAATGATTTTCTTCCAGTGTAGGGCAATCTCAGGTACATATGCGTGTAGAGTGAACTCCTGGTGCATCGCCATGTATATCTAACACTGGCAGTGATTGCCAAAGCAGACAGATGAAAGAAACATATGCTTCTGCATACTAGATGAGATACCCTAACTCGTTAGTAGGTCAGAACACGTGGGTTTGATGTCGCCGATCTTTGACTGAACTCACTGAACTCACAACCATAAGCGCTAGAGTCTAAAAGTGAAGGTGGATAGTACGTCCACCTTGATGACGTTATTATAATAAGTTCTGTCACCTATCCGAAATTTACTTTGATGCTAGTAGTCGGCAGACGTCAATTGAAATTGAATCTAAACATATTCTCCTACATTCCAACGGTACTTATAGCTATCTACATAATCACATATGTACCATGCAGCCCCAAGTGACAAATCATGCGGTTCTCCCCAATAACCAATTTGTCGCTGATCTGAAATCAGCATTTTGTTTCTTACTCAAATAAAAATCAGGAGCAAAAGCATGAAAGGCATGAGGGACGCCAGGATATCTACACGACGATTCAATTTTCTTATGAAAAATACATTCGTGATATACGGAACTTACGCATCCACTCTTGTCTTTACACCAGCCTTTTTAAGAAGTTCGCCGTATAAAAAGCCTCGTCGCGTAAAGGATCGCAGCCGGCGATCTGGATATATGCAGGAGGAAGACCTTCAAATGAATGTGCGAGAAGCGGGCTAAAATCTGGATTGAATGCATTTTCGGGTTTGTCACCAAGATACGCCCCTATCATTGAACGACGAACGTTACATAGATCTATTCATAAAACGCAGTATTAACAAAATACCCACCTGTATACAGTTCTAGCGCTTTATCAGGAAGTATCATAGCATCTTCATTCTGCTTCTTTGATAAAAGCTCAGACTTCCATCTTAAGAATAAATAAATAAAAAAACATCGCTTTTCAAAAGTCATACATACCTATCTGGATATGCTGTGTGATAAAGAAGAAATGGAGAAATGAGAAGTTGACCGGTAATCTTTCCTCGAATCTCATCGTCTCTCAAAGATTTTTGAGCTATCACAGCCGATAGGTTTCCACCGGCAGAAAGTCCTCCAATGAGGACGCCTTTGGAAATGTCCAAGGAGATGTTCTTGGCATTTGCCAACGCCTGTCCGAGAACAATGTGTTAAACATACCCTTTGGCAATTGTAAGGCAAAAAGAAACTAACCCATTTCAGTCCTGCGTAATCATCATCTAAAGATGCAGGGAATGGAGTCTCGGGAGCTTTGCGGTAATCAACAGAAACGCATGTTATGCGCAGGTCCTCTGCAAGTGATCTCAGCATTTTATCATTGTCATTCAAGCTACCCAAACAAAAGCCTGGAGATAGTTAGAATTAATAACTATCACGAAAGACAAGATGAGGTTTCACCTCCAAATGACCAAAAAAATAAGGGAAACTTTTGTTCAGGGGTCTCTCCTAGTTCGGGTTTTATTTCAGGTACATAAGTACGACAAGGGATGGGATGTCCGGCGTCCCCGATAATTTCAAGTTTCTTGACAATAACCTTCTGTGCCACAAAACGAAAACGAAGATTATATTTCTCTGAAAACGCCCTCCGAATGAGAATTTGACGAACAATCATCAATTTCCACTTGACTATTTGCACTATCACACATGGCGTTCCATGTGTTTCTGAATTCAACGATATCTGTCGTATATAACGACGGTATAGGTCCGAGTTTAAGCCACTCGGGGTCTGGTTCAGAAAGTGAAGCGTATTGAGCCATGTTCAATGGGAGAGAGGGAAATTGGCTACAAGATCTTCAATTTATGGAGATCGTGCGCAAATAATATCTTATGATAACGTTATGGAATTCAAAAAAATTAAAATAAAATCATACCAATCATCGAGGGAGAACCTATCAACGATTTCCCAAAACTCACAAGCTGTCAGTCATGGGATTCGATAGTCCTGTCTTCCTAAAAACCTTACCCAACTTGATCTGAACTACAACTTGAATGGAGCAATTCAAATCGTCCTGAACCGGGCAAAGCCTTCTCACGACATTGCGCGGGCTAACACGATGAGAAAATTCTAGTTGTGTTGTGCATTGATATCAACATTTCTAGAACTATGTCTAATTATCATCGTAAAAGAGATAAAAATGGAAACAATAAATAAATGATACCCTCCACTTAACGGAAAAGTTTTTATCAATCCTCGGTGAAACTTCTAGGATGTTGACCATGTGTAGAGTATGGAAACTTTGTTTAGGCCGAGTTAGCGGAATTCGTACCTTCTCAAATCCCAAACAATATAGTCACTGCGTATTACGGCAGAAATACGACCCCAAACGCCAAAACCGGCGTTCTAACTAGAGTAAGACGCACAAAGCAATTTTAATTTGTGCCAGCTCCATGTCGGACACGTAGTAGCAATACAGGGAATATCATGATCAAAAAGCCAGGTTCTGGCACTGTTTCAGGCACTCAAAAAAGCACTATAAAACAAAAATGTTAAGAAAATATAAAAATAATTGAAAATTTGTTTTCCTACTTCCGCACCTTCTAACCCTGCAACATCTTTAGGAAATCAAAAAAATGTTCCATCGGCGATCGCATTCCCCGAATTATGCATTTATATGGCGGGCCCGTCATCGCCAAACTCGACCGATTCAAGTGAGAAATATGCAGTTCATTAGTTCAGGTTCAGATTTTGATAGGAACGAAGGGTACGTCAACATTGATCAGTTGACTCGCACTGGCGACGTCGACGTCAGTAACAGCGGAGCTGCGGGATGCTAACGTGACAGTCACGCGTCGCGGCCCGCGAGGGGCGGCAGTTGTGTCAAGACTCAAGTTTGCATACAGGCATATACTTATGACAATATGTGGAATCGGGGGAAGGAGAAATGTACCGGAATCAAACAAATACAGTAGTTTTACACCAAATATATTTGACAGGATATTTCATATTTTCATTTTCCAAACTCAGAATCTTGGGTAGTACTTTTCCAGGTTTTTCTGTCTGACAATCCTTCATTTAAAATATTAATACTTGTATTACATCAAGAGAAAAAGTACCAAAAATGTGATGTATGTTATTATTATAATCATTATTCAGTTCTCCCCAATAACCAATTTATTGCTGATCTAAAATCTGCATCTTGTTTCCTACACAAAGGGAAATCGGGAGCAAATGCATGAAAACCATGAGGGACACCAGGATACCTACATGGAATATTATCTTCTTATTAGTCCTCAAAAAAAAAAATCACGATAACCAAACTTACGCATCCACTCTTGTCTTTACACCAGCCTCTTTAAGAAGTTCGCCATATAAAAAGGCCTCATCACGGAAAGGATCGCAGCCGGCTATTTGGATATATGCAGGAGGAAGACCTTCAAAGGAAGGTGCAAGGAGTGGACTAAAATCCGGATTGAAACCATTTTCAGTTTTTCCACCAAGATAGGTCGCTGCCGTTGTACGAGCATTAGTGTTTACGCAGACAAAGAGAGTATTAGCAAACAAATACCTTCGTAGAATTCCACCGCTTTTCTAGGAAGAATCATATCGTCTGCATTTTGTGTTGTTGATAAAAGCTTTGACTTCCATCTGAAAGTAATGAATACAAAAGAACAAGGCTGTTTTAATTCCTTTAAAAAGTTAAACATACTTATCCGGGTATGCCCCTTTGAAAAGCATATACGGGGAAATGAGAATTTGACCAGTAATTTTCCCTCTAACGTCACGGTCCTTTAAAGCTTTACGAGTTATCACAGCCGAGAGATTTCCACCGGCAGAGAATCCTCCAACGATGACCCCTTTAGAAACATCCACAGATATACCTTCAGTGTTTGCCAACGCCTGCCAAAAAAAAATCGAACCTCTATGAATGGAAGAGTAAGAAAAGACCAACCCATTTAAATCCTGCATAGCCATCATTTACAGACGCAGGGAAGGGATTTTCGGGAGCCTTGCGGTAATCAACAGAAACACATGTTATGCGCAGGTTCGCAGCAAGTGATTTCAGCATTACGTCGTTGTCGTTTAAAGTACCGAAGCAAAAGGCTAGAAGATGAAAGTAATAAGCGTAACAATGTTTGTTTGTTTGTTTTTTTGAGATAGAATTACCTCCTCCATATGACCAAAATAGCAAAGGAAACTTTTGTCCGGGTGTCTCCCCTAGCTCAGGTTTTATTTCTGGAACATAGGTGCGACAAGGAATGGAAAATCCATCTGCCTGTATTCCAAATTTCTCGACAGTCACCCTTTGTTCTGTCACAATGAAACTAGAGTAAATATTGAAAGGCACACAGCGAAAGAGATCTAACAAACCATCAATAGGCAAAGGACCCGTCTGACTATTTACATTATCAATCATCGTCTTCCATATATTTCTGAATTCAGGTATATCTGTCGTATACAAGGATGGCATGGATGGAGCTAATTTGAGCCATTCAACATCAGGTTCGGAAAGGGAGGCGTATTGAGCCATGTCAACTTGAATGGAAGAGGGGGAGGTGTCGGTTTATTGTGGACCAAGTTTCACAAATATATAAGTATAACCTATATCTTACTATTATTAAATTTCAAATGATATCGTACTAACGGAGGAGCTTACCAGTCCACCCCTGCATACTAATTCGGAACTCCCGATCGCGGGCAACTCGGACCTGACACTATTAGTGCCCAACACTCAAAACCTGTACAGTGTAACCTAAAATAAAAATTACATGGGAGAACTTCAAAGGCGGAGTGTCATTGGTGTCAGGTGAAGCATTTAGACAGATTGCACTAATTGATACAATAAATAAGGTTGGTTCTTGCATGCTTCGCTGCCAATGGGGCTGTATCGAAAAAGCCACTAACATTTTTTAAGACTAAATTGTAAGCCGCTTTCAAATTAGTAAAGATGAAATAAAAAAAACAATAAATATGAATGTTATCTACCACTAAACCTCATCAAACATCGAAGGGATATTACGATATCAATAACGAACGTTACGAGCCGTGGCCCATTGGATCTTTCGCCGGTTTCAGAAATAAGCACATTTTGTCACGAATATCTTGCAGATGACTTTGTTAGCAGTAGGGTAAACGTGCAAGCGCTGTAAATACAAACTTACATATCCGAGCTCACAATTGAAACCAGAAACCTGTTAAATAGTGTATCGTTCTAGTGTTTAATAAAACGGCTGTAGTATAATTCGCTTGGACGACGTACGACCCTAACTCGACTGAATTTGTATTGAGATTGCAGGTTCTAGTAGACTATACACGATAAGCTGGAAATTATGCTTATCATACTAGAAGCTGTATCCACATGCTAGGAAACCAATGGAATCAAACACACCGCGTAGAACCCGCATATGTATAGATTCCTACCTATTTCAATATTGTATTGCATCACTGGCAAAAAAAGCGGTGTTCTGTAATACATATTTATTTTAAACTGCGACTATATTTACATACACATACTTATCAATTCTTCCCCATTGACAATAACCAATTTATTGCTGTTCTAAAATCCGCATCTTGTTTCTTACTCAAAGGGAAATTGGGAGCGAGCGTATGAAATCCATGAGGAACACCAGGATACCTGCCATGACAAAGAACCCCATTCAGTCTAAAAAAACAGCGAAGTTACGGCATCCAACTTACACATCGACTCTAGTTGTTACACCGGCTTCATTGAGTATTTTGTTATACAAAAATCCCTCGTCGCGCAAAGGATCGCAGCCAGCAATTTGAATATACGCAGGAGGGAGACCTTCAAAGGAAGGTGCGAGAAGCGGACTGAAATCTGGATCGAAACCATTCTCGAGTTTTCCGCCGAGATATGCTTCTATTCAATGAACGTTATTGATACAATTCCGAAAAAAAAAAAGTAAACGTGGGACGAATGAATACCTCTGTAAAGTTCCAAGGATTTCTTGGAGAGTATTAAAGCGTCTTTGTTTTGCTCTACTGATAGAAGCTCCGGCTTCCATCTTGAATAAGTCAATTAAAGAGTGAGAGCGCGTCGTTTGAGTAAGACGTACTTGTCCGGAATAGCGTGATAAGCAATGGTGCCTGGAACGATCAAAATTTGGCCTGTAATTTTTCCTCGAATCTCGTCGTCTTTTAGAGCCCTATGAGCCATCACAGCTGTTAAGTTTCCGCCGGCAGAAATGCCTCCAATAAGGACCCCTTTGGAGACATTCACGCAAATATCTTCGGTATTGGCCAATGCCTGTCCAAAACATTATACTGAGGACGATAAGCGGGGAGGGAAATAATACAAACCCATTTCAGTCCCGCATAAGCATCGTTTATGGCGGCAGGAAACGGATTTTCAGGTGCTTTGCGATAATCAACGGATACACATGTGATACGTAAATCCACAGCGAGGGATCTCAGCATTCTGTCATTATCGTTTAAACTACCAAGACAGAAGCCTGGTATTTGACGTTAAGTAATAATAGGACAACATGATTGGTGTGAAAAAGGTAAGGCGTACCTCCTCCATACGACCAATACAGAAGAGGAAACTGTTGCCCAGGCGTCTCGCCCAATTCGGGTTTTATTTCCGGAATGTAAGAACGACATGGGATGGTGTGTCCATCTCCATTTATTTCCTCATTCTTGACAGTGATTCCCTGTGCTGCAAAGATAAAGCCGAGTTCAAAACCAAAGTCAGGAAAAAGATCTGACGAACCTTCAACACCGACAGCCATAGTCTTCATATGCTTAAGTGCAAGCTCATTAAGTTTGTTTCTGAATTCGACGACATCCGTCATATCAAAAGATGGTAAAGACGGCGCAACTTTAAGCCATTCAGGATCTGGTTGAGAGAGTGAAGCGTATTGAGCCATGAGAATGCACTATAGATGGTTGATTTATCTTGAACATGCTAGGATATGTATATATATATATCTTGAATGCAGAGGATACCTATGGACAGGGCGTCTTTTTTAAAAAAAATGAAAACACTACCTTACCGCAGCGGCTCGCACCGGAGAGAGCTGCGAAACGAAATAGCTGATTTTCTCCGGAGGCGGGGTCAACGAATCAGGTAATCTATAGGTCAGACGCAAAAACAAATCGTCAAGCTTCCAACATCCATTTCGTGTCCACCACGAATCTTGGCCTATTGGATAGCGTGAATTACAGTATATCCTTGTCGGTTAAACAACAGTCAAGGATTCGTAACATAATTAACCACTCGTGCACAAAAAGCTGCCTCAGCTCTCGAGTCCAAATTGGCTAGCGCGTGCGCTTTATTTTATCAAAAAATAAAGTCAAAGATCAACGTCAAACCCAGCTCGACATACGGGTTCTTAAACAGTTTCGGGTCCCCATCGACATCTAATAGGTATAAGCGTACTTGAAGCGTACGCTTCCGTCGTCGACTAGTGTGATGCAACAAACTGAGGCCGGAAACACGAAGGGAAAACATGGTTTTCTTTCTGTGAACAAAGCTTACAAGAGGTCATGTACCGTGACTGGGCATAGTCACACCGGCTGAACTCAATTATGTAAAGCGCCTATAGTTCTGTCCAGCGTTGCACCTCTGTCAAGACTCAATTTAATTTGTCTGGTGAATCTAATGAAGGCCAATTTTTGCTTGTCTTAATCACTATGTAAATTACGACATTTATCATGTGATAATCTAATGCTATTTCATAGGTTTTGTAGGCAAACGGTCTGCAGTCTGGACTCTGCTACCTGCAATATGATTTGCTTTCTGATTTATATAGTAACACATGATTACCCATATTTATCATCGCTTCCTCGTCCTCAATCTCATGCAAGTTACGCAGTGATTACAATTCTACACATTGATCTGACATCGGCCGATCCATCTTCAATTTCTTTGGTCACGTCCAAAGGGTCAAACTTCTACTCCCGATCAAAGCGAAATTGAACTAATAATGAACTTGATATCCACAGTTCACTATTAGTCACTGGCGGATCTCACATTTCCAATATTGGTCTTTTCGCCCACAATGCGATTCTGATATTATCTGCCGACGACGCCATTTGGTTATCCCAAGCTGTTTAGGGTACGCGCAAGATGATGTTTCTATTAGGCTACATATCAATAACCGACTACCGGTAATGCCAGTTTTTACATTCATATGAATATATACTTCCTTCATCTGACCAATAGGATCTATTGGCCAATGAATCACAGAAGCTTCTGCGCAACGTTCTTTTCAATTTGATTCGCTCGCTTTGTTGGTATTATATTATGTATAAATTTTTTGATTCACCCGGGCAACTGTTTGATCCCTTGTCACTTTCCCCTACATTATGATCTCCTCGGACGAGCCCAAGTACACCGAAATTCTTTGCATCGGCGTTGGATTCTCAGGAATCTGTCTCGGTGCCCAACTGAAACGAAAATTCGGATTTATTGATATCCACTTCTATGACCGGAATGCTTCCGTTGCCGGAACTTGGTACGCAAATCAATATCCGGGTTAGTCTTCACTTGCTATGTGGATAGGTGTCATTTTTTGAAAGCATCTCTTCTCCAAAAGGTGTCGCTTGGTGAGTAAAATGGTCCAGTTTTCGTTTTAGAAAAACGTCATCGAATCCAGTGTTACCCCTCAAGTGATATTCACGCGGCTTTATACTCATTTTCGTTTGAACCAAACTTTGAATGGACAACAGGTCTAACCGACGGAGAGGAAATAAGAGCATACCTCGAACGAGTTGTCGACAGATACGACTTGCGTCAGAATATGTCCTTCTCCGTTGAATGGCTTTCGGCTAAATGGGATAATAGTCGACAAATATGGATTGTCCAACTTAAAGATTTAAAAACCGACAAGACATTCGTCCATGAATGTCGCATCCTTTATTCCGCCGTCGGTCAACTCGTACTCCCGAGAAAGGCGGACATTCCTGGTATATCAACATTCAAAGGTGAAATAATTCATACAGCGCGCTGGAAAAAGGATGTTACTCTCCAAGACAAGAATGTTGTGATAGTTGGGAATGGATGTATGGGAATTCTTATTATCTTGCAGCTTCATGATTTCCATCTCTCACTCTCTCTTTCAGGCTCTGCCACTCAAGTCGTCCCTTGTATCGTTAAAGAAACAAAATCATTGACGCAATTTTTTCGGTCGGCGCAGTATATGTTTCCAGGCTCAGATGCACCTGTTTCCTCGCGTATTCGCTGGTATTTTAAAAATGTCCCCTTACTGAACCGTTTACTACGCTTCTATATTTTCTCGAGACTTGAAAAATCTTGGAATTTATTCACCCTGACGGAAAGCGGTGCCAAAGATCGAGAACATATGGAGAGTATCTCAAAGAATTGGATTCTTCGTGCCGCTCCCGAAAAGTATCGTTCTATCTTAGTACCCGATTACAAAATAGGATGTAAAGTAGGTGTTTGTTCAATTATATGATTTTCTCATAACAAGATCCTTCTGTAGAGACGTATTTTTGATAGAGGTGGCGCTTACATGAAATCTTTACATTTGTCAAACATGCATCTTACAAAGGATCCAATTGAAAAAATCATTCCAGAAGGAGTATGCACAGCAGATAACGTTTACCCAGCAGACGTTATTATCCTCGCAAATGGTTTCGAAACGGGGTTGGGCGGTTTAAATACTGTTGACGTCTACGGTAGTGGCGGTCAATCCTTACGCGAATACTGGAAAGAATTCGGCGGTCCTACGGCGTATAACTGTACGGCTATTCCTAACTGTAGGTAAAAAGTATGCCTTATATTGAGAACTTATGCTAACCTTCGGGCAGTTCCCAACTTCTTTATGCTATTCGGACCAAATACAGCTACGGGACATACAAGTTTAATCCTGGCCATCGAGAACACTGTCAACTATACGCTAAAAATTATAAAACCCATCTTAACACGCAAAGCCCTTACCGTCGACGTGAAGAAAGATGTCGCTGAATTGTATGGCAGAGAACTGCAAAGGGCGTCGAGTAATACCGTGATAGGTCTATGTCGAAGTGTGCGTTCATTCATTTCTAGAGACTCTTACCTGTTTTACCAACCCCCGCTCCTCAGTTTTACGTGAAAGACGGTTGGAATGCTACTATCTATCCTCGCTCACAATATCATTTCTGGTGGAGATCACTCTTCCTACCTAATCAATGGAACGATTGGACCTATACAGTAAATGTGCCTCTTTTTTGAAATGAATGTTTTTTAAACTAATATTATAAACAGTATACATCCACCTATCTAAAGTCCAGGAAACTTTTCTTAGGTATCAGTCTTGCGTGCGTCATACTAGGTGCTACTATTATAGGTAAAACACCATTCTTTGGCAGTTTCGAAGAATTTTTCCGGGATACGCTTTTGCATATTTTCGATTGCAGTGCTGCCCTGTACGAGAGATTCACTGTGTAAACAGATTCCACAGTTATAGGATGCATATACCCGTGTTTGAAAAATAAAATTATAACACACAAAACATTTCTGAGAAGGGATGTATTGACGACGACCAAATTACCGACGATGAATTTTTAAAAGACAATCGTCCAAAATATCTATATACAAACCTTACATTGCCAGAAATGAAAAACAGGTTTTTTTTAACTTTTGAAAGAAAGAACAGATATATATCACAAGAAAACCGGTCTACCAGTCAATTGCCCATCCCAGAAGATTTTTTCCTTTTGTAAAATAAAAAAAAAGTGTATTAAGGGTATTTCTTCTTATCACTTATTTCGTGTTGATCGGGGTTGTCGACCACCGAGTTCTGTACGTCGATCACTATAAGCCGGTGGTAATTCCAATACCTCGTCTGGAGAAGCATCCGCAATATCAACATGTTGACGAACAATAACAGGCCCGGGCGGTGACTGTGAAACCTGCGCATTGGGCTCGGATGTTAATATAGAAGTAGATGTAGTCTCTCGGATACTCGACGAAGAAGGTTGAATAGTGCTCCCCTCAGTTTGATCGTCACGGTGAGCTAAGACCGTCTTCGTGGGTCTTGATATCAAAGGCGCACTACTACCACCTGAAGATGAACCAGCTACCGACATGCCTCTTTCCAGTTGTGACATTGAAGGTCTCGGAACCGAACCCTGTTGTGCTACTGATTCACTGGCCACGAAAGGTGTCACAGTTTCATCCGTCTCTGAATTAAGATCAACTGGCGCATTACGGCTTATAACGCGCTTTCGGTGACTTGATGAACAATAGTAAAAAATCGTGAAGGCGATCAATACGATGACGACAACACCGCCTACTACACCTCCGGCTATAGCTCCGGTATTCGTCTTCTTTTTAGAAAATTGAGTTGTCCCATTACTAGGTGTAGATGAGAATGTCGAGTGTGTCGTTGATATGTCAGGCGGGTCAAACGGGAGGCTTATGCTTGTTTGTGTGTTACCGCCATCATCCGTAGTTGTAGTACTTGGGGCAGAAAATCTAATACGAAGTTAAATTTTTAGTATATCTATATCTTAATGAAACCATGTACGATAACTAAAGCTTACGTGGACGTGCTACCTCCAGCACTATCGAATTCTAACGCAGCAGGATCCAAGCCACAATCACTATTTAAAAAGCCTGAAGAAATACCCAATCCTGTCGAAAACGAGTACTGGCCCTTGCTTAATGTACATGGAATGAGTAACTTGGTCAGGACAAAGCCAGACTCAACTTACGCATCGGATACAGTAACTGGATTAAGCTGTGAATAAGACGCGTCATATCCTGGAGAACTGCAGCCACTTACACAGAATACTTTGAGGTGGGGGAGCCCTATTGAACCATATTAGAGTGTCATCGTTATTACCCATAGTGAAGTTGAGGATAGACGGTGCCCCAGTAATACCGATTGATGCAGTGTAAGGTTTTTGACCTCCAGTAATCTGAAATTGAATTGGAACACATGTTTCAACAGTTTTGGTTGAAGCTGAGGTTATGTTCGCGACGACAGATATGGGAGAAGGAACAAAATTATGACAAGAACTGTTACCGTCAGCTTATATAGTAGATATTTGGTGAGGAAATGACAGCGACTAGGTACTTATTGAACATAGAAACTCACAAAAGACAAAGAAAAATTCGGGTCCTACACCACCGGAATTACCCTTTGAATCAATAATAGTTATTAGTAAAACGGTACCCGATGGGTGATTGACCGTCCAAGTGAGATCGGCTACATCTGAACCCAAATTTGCCACAGTCGTCGTACCCCCTTGCTCATAGGCAAACAGATAAAAAGGAGGAACGGGAGGGTTTGTGGGATCAATCGAAAGAGAGATTGATTCACTTCTACATTCTGAGACAGTAGCGTCCGGAATCTATAAATTTAAAAGTAGGCAATTTTCTAGTTTGAACGAGAGAGAAAAGTTGATGGCAGGGCTCACGTCAACAAAAGTCCAGTTAAACGTTTGAAAAGGAAAAGCATAAGAAAAAGATGGGAAAACGGCCAGCCATAAAAAAAAGAGAGATAGCAGTCTATACCATGAGGTTGTCATTAATGAAATAGCAAGATTGTAGTAGTAGTAACCAAGTAGGAAGCAAAAGGTTACGAGGACCACACAAAATAAATGGCCATCCTAGGCCGAAAGCTCCTGATTACCCCAGTCGGAACTAAAATTGAAATTGGACCCCCTTGATATAGTAAATCATTTTGTAAAACTGAAACAGAGAAAGAAACAGAGAAAGAAAAAGAAAAAGTCAGGTAAACAACGAGCATTATTTCTTTTGTAAAACCGGAAGGTGACGTTTTATTTACATTTTAAACGATCGGCGTGTACCGTGCTTACGTATGTCATGAGCCAGTGTTTTGTGCCAGTATTTAGTCAAACAGGATGGTCTAAAATAACACCGTATTTCTACTTGTGTTTTATTCAACTCGACAAATAACTTCGCTGTGGACCATCGAAAGCCATCCATCTTCATCAGCTGCCCAAGTTCTCCAGGCTTGGGCATATCTCTCAAGTTCTTCTTTGGTAGCTATCTTTGCTTCTATTGCAGATTTCGCGAAAGAAGAAACCGTCATTCTATCCGCGCATATTTTCCCCCACCAAGCTCTATCTTGTGGTGTATTAAAACACCATGTACTCGCCGTGGCTGTAATATCTTTACGCTTGAAACCGGCTTTCCTTGCCCAAGCGATCAGCTGACGTCCTGCTTTCGGTGTACCACCAGCTTGCTGTGCTGCGCGAATATACATCGACATTGATTCTTCTACGTCTTTAATCTCCGGATAAAGAACCAGAGCAGACATGTCGCCTTCTCTAATCGCAACCAGTCCTCCTGGTTTAGTAACTCTGCGCATCTCGCGAAACGCTTCAATAGGATCATGGAGGTATTGTACGACTTGATGAGCATGTACAACATCAAAAGTCCCATCTGGAAAATCAAGAGAATGCGCGTCTCCCGTCGTGAATTGGATATTCTTCAATCCACGTTGCGAAGCATTATTTCGTGCTCGTTCCAACACCTCTGAAGCTTGTTCTAAGCCGATCACATTCCCTTCAGGAACTAGTGCCGCAAAGTCAGCGGTGATTGTCCCAGGTCCACATCCGATGTCTAATATGTCCATATTTGGTTTCAAGTATCCCAGAAGGTATGCTGCCGAATTGGCTGCAGTTCGCGCGACGTGGGATTGAAGAACAGATTCATCGTGACCATGAGGATACCTGTGATTGACATTCGACATAGTTTTGTGGTCTTTAAATTCCTTTGAGTAATACCCAGATTCGTTAAATTAAAACAAGCTCACGATTATAGATCTTTTACAGTGAGTTGGTGGTGAGAACTCCACTTGACACTTGAGAATCAGCTTGTTGGCCTGAAGTTCTTTTATCATAAGGCTCCACATCTTTAAATTTAACCGGCGGTGTTCGCGGAGAGAATTTGATTACTATTGGTTGTCATATCCCAAAAACACTCACGACTTAACAAAAATAGCTAGATTTGACAGAACCCATCTTTTCCACCCATGATGCTCAACATATGAAATTCCATTTGGACCTGGCTTTACCTAAACGCGACAAACGACCTCACTGTGGATCATCGAAAGCCAACCGTCTTCGTCGGCCATCCAAGTTCTCCACGCTTTTGAATATCTTATCAAATCTTCTCTGGTAGCTATCTTCGCGTCTATTGCCAAAGTTGCAAACGCGGAAGCTAACACTCTATCTGCGTACATTTCTCCCCTCCAAATTCGATCTTGAAGAGTATTAAAGCACCACGTGCTCGCAGTGGCTGCGATATCGTTATGCTCGAAACCGACTTTCCTCGCCCAAGCGATTAACTGACGCCCTGCTTTAGGTGTAGCGCCAATATGGTGCGCTGAGCGTAAATAGACATCCAACCACTCGTCCAAATCTTTGCTCTCCGGATACCAAGTGAATGTAGAAACCTCGCCTTCTCTAATCGCTACATATCCGCCCGGTTTTGTAACTCTGCGCATCTCACTGAACGCTTTTAAAGGATTACGAAGGTGTTGGAGAACTTGATGAGCATGTACGACATCGAAAGTGTTATCGGGAAAGTCGAGTGAATGTACATCTCCAACCATAAACTCGATGTTTTTTAACCCGCGCTGAGAAGCGTTAGATCGTGCATGTTCCAATACATCTGAAGAGTAATCTAGCCCGAGGACCCTCCCGTCCGGAACTAAAGCAGCGAAATCGGAAGTGATCGTACCAGGCCCACATCCGATATCTAAAATGTACATATCAGACTTTAGATATCCTAGAAGATATGCTGCTGAATTGGCTACGGTACGCCAAGTATGGGATCTGAGGACAGATTCATGATGTCCATGAAGGTATGTAGTTGACATTGTTCTAATGTTTTAACCAATCAAAGGGGGTACCATTCAGTGGAAGTAATTAATGTTCACGGTATACATATCTCAAAACTTCCTTTTCACATGTGAGCAGGTGTCCCGGTTCCGAATTCGAAGAACGATTTATTTTTAACTCTTGTCTAATAATTGCGCAGTGAGACTTGCACTCAAAAGAAACAACGTTCACAACTTGAATGATTACTTACATTAGGAAAAGACGCGCGTCCGCTGTCGATCGATTGCCAAAGTCATTGTATTCAGGATATGGATATCCCAGTGGAGGCTAACTGACGGGCCTATCAGAGTGATCATCTGTCTGTCGCACGCCGCGGACTCGTCAAATTTATGAGATAAGGGTGCATTGGGGCAGATGACTTCCTCCTGAGTCAGCTTTTCGTGGCATTTGAGTCATAGTTCTAGCCGAGGTTCTCAACCCGCATACAAAGCGAGCCACCAACCAGTATAAGAGCCAGATTGAGAGAACTCAATTTTCTCTAAAGTAAGTGTTTGTAGCACAGTTGATTGATTATCTTTAGTGATCCTTGAACAAGGATTAATACGCATCTGACATTCAAGAAGATGACCGAGAAAGGCCCTAGATATCTTTATGGACATCATGAATCCGTCCTTCGATCCCATACTTGGAGAACGGCAGTCAACTCAGCTGGTTATCTGTTGGGATACCTGAAACCGGACAATTATATCTTGGATATAGGATGTGGTCCTGGAACGATTACTGCCGATTTTGCTGCCCTAGTTCCTAATGGAAAGGTTCTGGGTATGGATTACGTTCCTGAAGTTTTAGAACAAGGAAGGAAGATAGCCGTTGAACGTGATTTGAAAAATATCGAGTTCATGACGGGTGATATACATGCCCTTCCATTTCCTGATAACACTTTCGATGTTGTTCATACACACCAAACACTCCAACATATCCATGATCCAGTCAAGGCTCTTAGCGAGATGCGTAGGGTTACCAAACCGGGGGGTTTGGTCGCGGCAAGAGAAAACGATATAAGCACGCACACATTCTATCCGGAACTCAAGGAATTGGACGAATTCCTACCCATTTATCTTCGTACCGCTGAAAGCGTTGGTGGAACACCTAAAGCTGGACGTCATCTAATTGCCTGGGCTAGAAAAGCAGGTTTTGAGCGCAAAGATATTATAGCGACTACAAGCACGTGGAGCTTTAATACTCCCCAGGATAGAGCTTGGTGGGGTGAGCTTTGGGCAGATAGGATCGTTGCTTCTTCTTTTGCAAAAAATGCAATAGATGCGAACATTGCGACGCAAGAAGATTTGGAAAGTTATGCCAAAGCTTGGCGTACTTGGGCAGCGGACGAGGATGGATGGTTTTCAATGATTCACGGTGAAATTATTTGCCGAGTTTGATTACATATATTTTTTCTCTTAAATAAATTCAGTTGTATTCACGTAGTCAATAATAACAAATGTCCTTTTGAGAAACAGCATTACACAAGTTTTCATGTGCTTGGAAACTTTTAATTTACTCGACCTCGACTTTACAAACGACCTCACTGTGAATCATCGCAAACCATCCGTCTTCATCTTCCTCCCAAATTTTCCAAGCTTGAGCATATCTTTCCAAATCTTCCCGAGTAGCCTCTTTTGCATCTATTACAGATTTCGCAAAAGAGGACGTCAATGTCCTATCTGCCCACATCTTTCCCCACCAACTCCTATCTTCGGGTATATTAAAGCACCATGAGCTAGCAGTGGCTATAATATCTTTGCGTTCAAAGCCAGCTTTCCTAGCTAAAGCAATTAATTGTCGTCCTGCTGCAGGTGAACTGTTAATGCTTTGTGCCGAGCGTAAATAGACGTCCAACCACTCGTCTAGATCCTTATTTTCTGGATACCAAGTGAATGTAGAAACCTCGCCTTCTCGAATCGCGACATAACCACCCGGTTTAGTAACCCTACGCATCTCACTGAATGCTTTTAAAGGATCACGGAGGTGTTGGAGAACCTGGTGAGCGTGTACGATATCGAAAGTGTTATCGGGATAATCGAGGGAATGTATATCTCCGGTTGTGAACTCAATATTTTTTACTCCACGTCCCGAAGCATAAGTTCGTGCTTGCTCTAATACGTCTGGAGAATATTCCACACCGAGGACTTTTCCATCGGGAACCAGAACAGCAAAATCGACGGTGATTGTCCCAGGACCGCATCCGATATCCAAAATATACATGTCTGGTTTCAGATATTTGAGAAGATATGCCGCTGAATTACTTGCGGTACGCCAACTATGAGATCGGAGGACGGATTGGTGATGTCCATGAAGATATGTAGAACTTGGGGTTGACATTGTTTATTTTGGCTGAACGAACGAAAATCCTGAAAAATATTTCCGTTAGGTTCAACTTTGAAGGTTTTGGTAATTACATAAACATACACTTGAGTTATATATTTCGGGAGAACTGTTGTTGCTTGGAGAGCTCTTAGAGCTGGAACTCGGACATAAATATACGATTTAGAATCTATATTTAGAAGATGACTCGACGAATCCCCCGCGAAAGCCGGATACGGCGTAATCGCGATAACGTAGGAAACCCTTAAATTTTGACTTGAAACCAACTTGAAACTGATGCGAAAATGACTCGACTTCTCTGAATTTCAAAATGATAAACAATCAGTATATTTTTTGGACATACATAACAGCAAAATCATGACATATTTTCTCGGGGCGAAATACACGAAGAAGCTTTTGAATCGTAAAGTTAAACACGACAAATAACTTCACCATGAATCATTGAAAACCATCCATCTTCATCGGCTTCCCAATTGCGCCACGCTTTGGAATACCTTTCCAAATCTTCTGGCGTAGCCAATTTTGCTTCTAACGCAGATTTTGCAAAAGAAGAATTAACAATCCTATCAGCCCAAAGTTCACCCCACCAAACTCTATCTTTGGGAGTATTAAAACTCCACGTGCTTGTAGTCGCTATGATGTCCTTGCGTTCAAATCCTGCTTTTCTAGCCCAGGCAATGAGATAACGTCCAGCCTTGGGTGTACCGCCAACGCTTTCAGCGGTACGAAGATATACGGGTAGCCATTCGTTTAATTCCTCAAGTTCCGGATACCATGTAAAGGTACTCATATCACTTTCTCTGGTCGCTACCAGACCCCGGGCTTGGTAACTCGACGCATTTCACTAAAGGCCTTAACGGGATCATGAATATGTTGAAGAACCTGATGTGCATGAACGATATCAAAAGTATTATCGGGGAATTGAAGAGCGTGAATGTCGCCCATCGTGAATTCGATATTTTTTAAATCGCGTTTCAAAGCTGTCGCTTTTGCTTGCTCCAAAACTTCAGCGGCGTAATCTAAACCGATAATTTTTCCATTAGGAACTAGAGCAGCAAAATCGGCAGTGATCGTTCCAGGACCACATCCGATATCCAAGATATAGTTGTCCGGCTTGATATACTCCAAAAGGTAAGCGGCTGAGTTGACTGCCGTTCTCCAAGTATGGGATCGAAGAACAGATTCATGATGTCCATGGAGATATTTAGGGCTCTTCTCTGTCATTTCCAGGGAAGATGCTAATGGGTATTGTCTATTATGAAGAAGTATTAGAGATAAACAACTATTTTGCTACCACGTACTTTTTGAAAGGCTGTAAAGAAAAGGTGAAGCTCTACTTTGTTCTTTAATTGATCTTATATGCTGATCAGAAACCTCGACTAAAACTATGACTCACAAATAGTTTGACAAAATGACTCAGAATGAGGGCGTCATCTGTTTGAAAGTTTAGATCACTTCTAAAAAGCGCCCTTCGGTTAAGCTCAGTGAGATGAGTTATGAGTTAGATGTTTAGAGATTATTCAAAAAAATCAGGCTTGAACAACTATTCCTCTCCTCAAAAACTTCACACTGAGATCATTGGATTTGTTGAAGTTTATGGGTGGCTGACATCATTATCAGGTTATGTAATAAGCGAGCACCCATACTCCACCATGAACCTTATACCTGGCTGACCGGTTAACCGGTTACTTCCGCTTGGAATTTCGAAATCTGATAGGATAGGATGGTTGACTGTCATATTTCATATTCCTTTCTCTAATAGAGTCGAACTAAAAAAATTTATGATTACCGTCTCAGTACGCGAAGTTTAATTTTGAGTTTCCTCTCTCGCCTCACAAATATCAAACACAAAACCTTGTTGACAAGCTGTAACCGAGAGTATCCCTGAAAGTATTTGAAGGAAGTACCCGCCCATACATATATGTACCGTAAGAACGAAAAAGAATTCCAGAAGACCCCCCTCCCTCAAGAGAAAAAGCAGCCAATCTGAGCCGCTCATACCAACCTCGTGCATAAAAGGTATTTGCCGAAATAAAAAGAAAAGAAGACCCCAAGGAAAGCCGTAATCGAGGCTAGAAGGATGTTTTCTCTACAATCCAAATTCGGTAATGCCCGTCCTCGAGTCCGAGTGTAGGAGTTTTTTTTGCCCTTTCAATGCCTTGCTGCATATATGTATACACTATTGAAATAAAATTAATCTTTTTTAATCTATCACGGCTTGCATTTTCCGTTTCCCCGACATCATCATATTCTGTCAGGTGCCACCGGGCCCCCTCTGTAGCCAGCTTGTAGCCTAGCGACCAACTCGAAGCCGTTTTATGCCATTAAACTCCACAACGGATGGAGAGGAAAGAAGAATGTGAGAATGTGAAATTTTCGATTCAGCGTGCCGGGGTGAATCATCATAGGAAGGGGCATGGTAATTTGATATTTGTGTTCCTTTCAAGTCTGATATCATCTTTTTTACAATAACGGCGGAGAAGCATAAAAAACCAGGTGTGAAAAAAATATACAAGTCCGAATATGTTATTAAAAGCCTAGGCCGGCAGGGTACCAAGGGAAGAAGAACAAATAAATGATGTAATTAGATAAAGTTGATGCCAGTGGGGAGAGACACAATAAAGAAAAAGAAACGTGAGGTTGTTCGTGTCTAACTCATGTTCTAGGTGAAAGACAATTGCCCAAAAGATTCACAACGACAGGATAATCTACGTATCCTCTTCTCGGATCAACATATGACCGGCCTAATATGGTCGTGGGATCGATAGGGACGTCAACTGGAACTCCATACTCTATTCGAAGTTGTAGATCAGGATGGGAAATCCAAAGTCTGCCGAAGACTACAGCATCCAACTTCTCTTCACGAAGGAGTTCTTCTGCTTCCGAGATAGATATTCCAGCATTGAGGAAAAGGTACGGTCTACGCACGTGATGCCGATATGTCTCCAAAACGTCGTGTGGTGTGCTTCTCGATTTATCTAGAAAGTCTTCGGTGGAAGAGACTTTTGCTTTCGTTATGCTCATTGTTGCTCACCTTCAAATCTAGGACATAATCTAGGAACATCTCTTACCAAAGTGATATAAAGCACTGGCAAGCTATCGAGCTGTTGCACAAGGTAAGTATAAGTTTGAATGGTTTCCTCCAATGGCATTCCAACGTCATTAAGCCCTCCACACGGAGTCAGTTTTATACCGACACGATCGTAACCCCATACTTCTATCAGAGCCCGTACCACATCCAACGTAAACCGAGCACGATTCTCGATACTCCCTCCCCAACGATCTGTCCGATGATTGCTTGTGCTGTCAAGGAATTGATGAAGCAGATAGCCATCACCAGCATGTACTGAAAAATGAAGAATCGGATACGTCAATCATTTTGTCAAACAGGTCAAGTTCCAACTTTCACCTTCTACCCCATCGAAACCTGCTTGTTTCGCATGTTGAGCAGCATTCTTATATAGTGAAACGAGTTCCTTTGGGTCGGTTACGGCTGTAGGCTAAATATTAAAGAGGAATATGAATATTCTAACGTTTGGTTTTCTTTTTTTTTTACTATGAACACTGACCATTACATATCGTGGACAACCAGGCAAGGACGGGAATCTACCCCCACGGGCGGGGATGGATGACGGAGCAAATACGGGCTTGTAACAAGTATTTGTATCGTCAAAAGAATTTTAAAGATGGATAATGGTCTTACACTTTTCGATGCCTTTTGCTCAGGCATATCTGGGTGACTTAGGCGTCCGACTATGAGGACAAGAAACTGTCAGGACATCCTTCGTGACAACGAGTTTCGGATAGACCTACAATGCAATAGCTAATATATCATTGGAAAAGACGGTAAAAAAACTGGATAAGAATTAGAAGGCTCACCTGACAGAAGATTTGACCTCCTGCTTCATGAACAGCTTGAACAACATTGCTCCATGCTTTAATTTGGTCTCTATTCCAAATCCCCGGAATATTCTCCCATTCAGTTCTGAAATGAAAGCATGAGTATCTTGTCCAATTCGCGTAGTGGAGTGAACTGGTAGTGGTAGCCTTACTTACCCTTGTTGGCTTATTAATGTCCCTTCAGTTATAATTAGCCCGGCGTTTCCTAAGGCTCTCTGAGCATAATATTCTGCATTGAGTTCATTCGGCATATTTCCCGTCGACCGATTGCGAATCATGGCTCCGACGATATTCCGATTTCGTAGTCTCAGTTCTCCGAGCTGGAGGGGGTCGCTTAAGGAAGGCATTAATGAACGGTGGTGAGACGAGACTTCAATTGTCGAAAAAAAAAGGTCGGGAGGAGATGAAAACGGCTGTTCAAGAAGGTCAGAGAGAAGGGCCTTTAAATAGAAATGACAGGTAAGGGAGCGATGGGGAGCGTCTACAGTACCTAGAGCTACTGTGCGGCTAACCCGGGTTTCAATCTGAAAATCCTCCTTGGCTTTTGAATATATAGAAATTGATCGGACCCTGACTTCTTGAGATGCCCGATATTTTAAAAGAAAAAGACACGAAAAGAAGCCCCCCGTCTCGGTCGAGACAGATTACCGTTTGCGAACTTTTATATCGCAATTAATCCCAAGATGGGATGGTATAATTACTAAAGAAGATTATGAATCCCGACTCCCTTTGAGTGATGATGCCACAAGGCATTTAAGGTCCTCTCACTTTTTTTAATATAACCTTTCTGAGCGATTAAACTTTGACGGAAGCCTCGTTCTCCTGACATTTCGTCTTTCGTGACACTGTTGGTGTTTGTTTTGGCGTCGGAATAAGTTTCACATGCAAATCATAGTCATCAAAACAACAGTTCTATCAAGACCTGTCTAGTTTGTGAGTCTTGTACAGAAGGAAAGAAAAGAAAAAAAGAGATATCTGACATCGGGGCGCGCTTATTGTGGGAGCCCTCAGGCTGTCCTATCAAAGTTGTCCTCGCACGCAGTCGATACCGATTTCGGATGGCTAGAATAGCGAGGGTCCTTTCAAGCTTATCTTCTGTGTAATTAATTTATACAAAAACATACCCGCATCATTAAAATATGTTTGCCGATTTTACAGCGATTTCCGAGTCTCCTTTTTTATACTCTAATGAGTTTTGTTTTTGGAAGCTCTCAAAAACATACCCCAAAGTCTGGTTTTTTCTCACACACGGATTTATCATTTGAAAAAAAAAAAGCTATTAGACATGGCACACATTTCTTCCGCCGCTAAGTTCTATTTTTTTTTTGTCGTCTGTCAAAATTCAAATGCGGTCAACTATGATGATCGACAATGATGACATAGTAAAAGTACCAGTATCACGTCACCTGAGCACTTTGTTGATAAAAACATTTGGTTAGTCTGAATCTACAAATAAATAACAGTTTATTACCTGCTCATTCCAATACTTGATATATACTGTAAGATCCGCTCGTCAACGATTTTAACCATCGGTGGTCTAATGGACAATCCCCGGTTAGTCATAAATTTGACGGATGCTGTCTTGTCCGGATTGGGACCTCTTTGTCCGAAAAAACTCCATTCCGTTTAGCCACTTGTTCTGGACGAGAGGATTTAATTACTTCTTTACCCTACCATCAGCTGGTCGAATAAAGTGTATTCCCATTACTTACCATAAATTGCATGTGCGTACGCCACCTGCATGTTCTCCGCTCTGCCGCTGGACAATTACATATACAGATAACGTTTGGTATATGTCCATGTCCATCAGGCAATAACAACACATGTCAACCAAGCCATTGAATTTGAAGTTGTAACGATTTTGGACGTGATATGTTACTCAAGTCAAAAAAAGGCTGAAACCGTAAGTTTGTTATTTCCCGATTTTCATATATGAATTTTGTTAATTGGCAATCCTAACCGTTCAGCGCTGTCAGCTCTCACAATCAACTCCCACACTTATGAGCTTTTTTTGGCATGTAATGAGTTGCTTTTTACGAGTCATACACTTCCTCGTTGCAAGTACAACAACAACGCGATAGCTGAAAAGGTTTGGGACCACCGGCCCTAATGCTAATATATAATTCTAAGGGTATCACTACTACATAAAGGCAAAGATATTTGATACACACTAATAATTTCAAAGTAGTCCATGACATCTACCAATTTTCTAACATAATCTGAGCGGTTTCCTAATCAAAAACGTCAATTAAAATACAAAACTATATATTTCGAGAAGGTAGAAATACACACCTTGAGTCGTTGAAGGTTATGAACTGTAGCGATATTTACAAGTGTACGGAGTTTTCGACGAGATTCAGTAGCATTGAGGGTAAGTTGATAATTTCCAGAACATTTACATCGCCTCGAGAGATTATCCGAACGCAGTTGCTTACATTTACCGCATTTCAGATCCTGAGGGACAAACGCCGTTTCCATTCGGAGAACCAAGCTAATCAGGGCAAACTCAATAGCGACTCTGTCGTAGTCGCACCCACACTCCAGACAACACCACTTCTTTACGGCTCTCACACTCAACGGAAAAAGTGTCGCGTCTCGACAGAAGTCAAGGTCACGAATGGCGCTGCAATGTTGACAAATGACCATGGACAACTTTAACGGCTCACAAGGATTCTTGAATATTGCCTCTTCAGCAAACTCCCGTACACCAATGAGATCCAACAGATTTCGTTTGACAATACCAATCTCGGTACTGAAATCTTTCGCCAAACCAAAAACCGCACAAATGGACTTAATGAACTCTAGCGGTGGGTTCGACATAGAAAGGTGTGAACCCGGCAATATCGGAAAAGCGAAGTCCATTTCAGGTTCTTCATCATCCGCTGATATCAAAGAACGTCTGTAATCATCCATAATTTGGCCAACCATACGTAATAGTTTCCTTGTCAGACGTTGGCTTATGAATGTACGACAGTTCTCTATTTCTTTTTGTTTCGCTTCGTCGATTTGGGTTCCAAAATTTTGAGACAAATTCTCTAAAACCTTCATCGGTGTACGCCCATTTTCAAACCCTTTATGTTTAATTCTTGACATTTCCAATATAAAATATTTGACTGCCTCCGTGAAGTGACGTTGAAGTGCGAGAGGTAAGAAACGTTGTATGCTCCAATCCATCTTCAAGATCATTTTCGCATTTGCTTGCGATTTCCCAGGATAGTCTTGATGAAGCGCCCCGCAATTGAAATTGTCCATGTAGAGTAAGAAATCATAGTAATTCTCCATCTCGAAGAAAATATGTTTAAACAGCTCGTGAGAGTTTACCGCAGAAGTGAGATATGCAGCGTAAGCGAAGGCAGTTCCCGGGGGTTTCGATGTGACAAGTAGAATTTGGTTGAAATCCGCGTACACCACGCTTGACCCAAGACGCTTGAATTCTGCACGCAGTTGGATAAACGTTTTCAACATTAATCCATGAATAAACCGTTGTAAATTAGGATCAAACATATGAGCGGAATTGGAGGAAATCCATCTCCAAAAATGCTCAACTGCGATATCGGGGGGTGATGGACTCTCGGTAGCGCGCGCTTTATCTAACAGCCAAGCTTTTACCATCGCTTTGACAATGCCGAAAATCTGAGGCGAAATGATGGAATCACCCAATGTTAAGGTAGTCTGCGGCAAACCCTGAGAATAATCGTCCAGCGTATGACTTGTAGAGTCGAAGGTCGTTGTCCCGCCACTTCCTTCCAGCTCGTTTACAACAGCCGATTGCAAGACGGCATCGATAGCAAGATTTTTCATTTTCATCGACAGGCAAACATTCGAGTAGCAGCCGGGCGCGTGAAATTCCGGGCTCCGTAGGTCCTCAATTTGTTGGAAATCATCCTCCATACCTCCCCAATCCGGTCGCTCACCGGGGGACCACCACAGCAAGATGTCTTGTTTCTGAAGCCTTCGAGCAAACTCTATGTCGGCCATAAAAAGGGGATAGTCGCCTTCAATATGACCTATCGGAACATCGTAATAAACAGCTTGGTCCAAGGTTACCCGCAGCCATTGTCCAACGCAAAGATAACGGGTAAGCATCTTCTTCGCGACATCCATTTGCCAAGGTAAAGCATCCAGAATATGGGCGGACCGATTATGTGGCATCGCGAAAACGGGAAATTTAGATAGTTTCGGAATGTTATCTTCGAAATACTCGAGATTCTTACTTGACGAGAGAAGCAGAATATACGAGCGATTTTCGAGCGCAGTCAATTCCCGTGAGATCACCTTTAATGCAGCTCCATCGTTACCATGGTATGAGGTCGTAAAGTCCAAATTGGCAGGATAGTTTATGAGAGAGGGTACATCACCGATTTGTTTCATAAATTCTTGGTACAGTTCTTGTAGTTGTACTAGCGGTTGTCGTCGTGTGGCAGGATCGACGACGTGTAGATGTACACTACCCATTGGATTAAAGACAGCAAAAACATGGATAGATCCATTTAAAGAGATGGCGTGATAAAGAAAAATATATTTAAACCCTTGACCATCATTAAGATATTTGGATCTTCCACGAGTGTTGGATCGTTCGAGCTGTCTCAAATCAAACCCGATATCTCGAGCTCGATTCAATGTAGTTTCGCCAGAATTGACAAGGGAACACGAAGAACCAAGTTTAAGCAAAGTTCGGACCACAAGTGGTACCTGTGACTATAAGTTACGTATTCGCGGAAAAGAGTAGGAGAACATACCTTCAATTCATACGCACCATCTACATTAGGATTATTTATCAAGTTGATAAAATGAGATTCTTCCTTAACATACAGATCTTCTGGCGTCGTGATTTTATACAAGTTGAGGCATGGTCGGTTCCGTGGTAGCGTACGTATGAGTTTTTCGTGAGCATAGCGTTCGTCAAAGGTATCTTCTTTAGGAGGTAACTTGAGATTTATGTAGAATTCTCTCGGCACGCGCAGAGTGATTGGTACGAGTTCGGTATCAACCGAAAGCCAGAGGATAAACCGACCTGGACCACGACCAGGTCGAATTTGAAGGACATCCCATGATCGGGAAGCCCGCACCTTTACTCCACGAAACATGGCGGGAAGGATCTGGGCGTTAGATGCATCCAGATTGGCTTCTCGTCTCTCTTTCCAACGCAGCCGCATGGCTTTTAACCATGCCGAATAGTTTACTGAGGGGTTTGGAAGTGGTTTCTTAGGTGCCTTGGACGGTTCTTCATCGTTATTCGAGTTGGAAAGGACCGGCTTGGGGGCACGTTGTGTTCCAAAGTCTTCCATGTCAGCCGGAATTGAAGCTGACTTCAAAGCTGGATCGACCTTTTTAAAGAAATCGGTGACTTTATGTTGCTGAAACTTATCCTCCATAGCAACCACGCGTTTATGCAACCAATCAGGATGACGAATTCGGGGAACAGGATTTGATACCCTTTGCATGGCGGCAGGAATAGTAATAAGTTTCTGTATAACAGAGCCCAGTCTTTCGATGTAATAGTTCCAGTCAAGAATTGAGCGTAAGTCGAAATTGGCCAAGCTGTTATCTTTAAGCCATTTACGGAGGTATGTCCGTTTAACTTTCTCCTCAGCCGAAAAAATAGCTACCGGGACAGCACGATCCGTAACTGGGGCACCAACAGGTTTCGCAGAAATGATGAACTTGCATGCTAGACCCTTGTCTTTGACCATTTGATCGCCTAAAAACTCCGCCAACCTACGAGCCGTGCTAATTGAAGTCGATTTTTGACCGCCATATTCAGCCAATGTCTTTGACATACTCCGGTTTTCTGCAATAAGTTCAACCAATTCGTCATTTGTTAGGCTTTCTCCTTTGGTAAAGAGGATGTCCAGCCATCTATCCGCGACTTCGGCGACTGCTTTATAGCACTCTTCAGTAGTCGTCCCCAACAGGTATTTCTCGAAAATCTGGGTCTGGAAAATCTTGATCAATTGCAATTCTCCTCTCCGCTTGACTTCAAATCCTTTCAGCTCAGCCAAGGATCCATCGGGATTAAACACGGCGTATCTCTTTTTAAGAAGCTTGTCCTCCTCTTTGGACGATGGCAATATCATAGCCCTATATGGGCCGTCGAGTTCGAAGAAAATGGAGTTCTCACTATGGGCGACATAACGTCCAGTTTGCTTATCGTAATCATGGTATTGATGATTGGTAAATTTGGCATGAACGAGGTGATTCAACATGGTGCAAGGGTAGGAGAAGGAAACAGGTTTGCCTTTAATGACTTTGAAAGTGAAATTTTCTGGGAAGATACCGGGAAGCATACACCAAATACCATCGGTATCCAATTCAAGTGGCCGTCCGATTTGTTCAACAAGTTGCCGTGCCATTTGAATGATAGTTGCGCCAGTTAAACAAGTGATACCTGCCATCTCCATGGAATGCCAACGCGCACCCTTTCGCATGACATAGCCATAGAAAGAGTTGAGAATACATTTGTGTGCCAACTGCAACGAATCGTAAACGACAATCAATTTCTTGGCCTCGTCCAGTTGAGCCATCGAAGCATTCTCGGACATCAACGAATCAAGATTCTTCTTCCAAGTCTTATGAAGACCTTTGTATTCGTACCGCCGATCACGGAACCGCCGTACTGTATCCACATAAAAAGGATTTTCGCGTTGGCAAATGATAGATTCTCGATATACTACTTTTGTATCCTTGGTTTTCTTGTAGACCTTTCGAGAATAATCTCCTAATCGCTTGTGCAACAAAGCTGTCTGCTCGGCCTCTGTCAGATCCACAAAACGACGTCGATCGTCACCAGGACGTTTGGGCGGAAAGGTTTCTTGATTCAAAGCGTGTCTGACCATATTATATTCGTCTCTATGTGCCGGAAAGAATTCGCCACGCCAAGCCCAAGTCATTCGACGATCGCAGGTCTTATCTGGTGTATTATAGTCGCAGACGGCACAAACAGATTCATCAACAACGGAATCAGGCTGAAGACGGTTCGATAACATGATGTTGGGATACATGGCGGCAACATCCAAGTGGTATATCAAAGGTTCGTCCACCCGGACAGGATGGTCCCGCATTTCCTCCAAGGCACGTTGAATTTGTCCTTTGACTTCATCATAGTTTGTAACGTTATCTAAGCTCATCTTAGATTCTTCCACAATGCAAAATTTGAGTGCGGCATCTAGTTCATCTATAAGCTAGAAGTTCCAAATGTTGTTAGGCATAGTTTCAGTAAAACAATCATTAGATCATACCTGTTGAACTGCTTGTGGGACAATTTTGAAATGCGTCGGAATATCGCTCCGAAAAACACCTGCTTCAAGAGCTTCGACATGTCCTCCAACATAAGTCTCGGAAGCCAACAGATGCCCTTCAAACATGTTCCCAAATGGATCTTCGTGGCGATTAGGCATTATGATTGAACCGCGATATGCCTCGACCTGAATTATTGTGGATAAACTGTGAATCTAATGGTTTGTCTTTGCACTCACCATCAATAACGTTTCACAAAGCGTTCCACTTCCTTTCCGAAGGACTTCGTCAGGGTTCAAGGGAATGATATTGCAGAGCGAGAAAATGAAAGGATGAACATATTTCATATACAAGTAGTAGGTAGCAACTGCATCGGAAACGGAATACTGAGCAAGTATCTGAGGTTGTTCAATGGCGTAACTGAAAACTAGTCAGAAGAGTGGAAAGCATCACTAAGAAAAGAGAAAAATTTACGGAGTCATTAATTCAGGATCAAGTTCTATAGGATTATATCCCAACTTTGCTGTGGTTACAGCTTTTAAACCTTGACTACCTTGAGGAAGGTACGAGTCCCGTTTGACCCAGCGGAAACAATCCATATGCGCGCATGTACGACTTTTGTATTCATCTTCCGAATCCTTAGCGAATCCAGTTTCAAGGAACATGTCCATACCGTGAACTTCGGCTCTTGCACGCAGAAATGGAAAATCGAAAAAGTCCCCGTTGAATGTTGCCATCACAGTCGGTTTTACTTGCCTAATGTGTTCAAAGAAGCGGCCTATCGTCGAAGCCTAAGTTAATATTAATCAACAACAAAGGGAATGACGGCAATTAAAAAAAAAAGACCTCATCGTTTTCATTGAAAATTGTGAAGGGTCCTTCATAACCTTCTTTAGGGGTATACTCAAAATCTTCTATGTCTTCGCTGACGATCTCGCGGTTGGTTATCAAGTAACCCTGACCATCAATCATATAAGAAATCATCATTACTTGATCCATGGTTGGATCAGGAAACTTGAGTGGAGCCTTTGTAGTTTCAATATCGAATGCCATAACCACAGGATCAGCCCGTTTAACTCGCTCCGGCATTGGTGTAAAAAGCGGTTGGCCAGCCACAAACGACACTGCATACCACAGTCCTACACGAATATCTGACCGAAAGTTAAGAAAAGAGAAGGTATATACCGAAAAGCGCCCCTTACCATTGTCAATGGCAACACGAAGGTAATACGGGACGTCGTATTCCCGAATATCAATAATATTTTCTCGAGGATCCTTGTCTTTGTAATTCTTCCCTCCAGTCTCATCTCCTTCAGCACCCCAAGCTCTGGTTTCTTCACCATCTACTTGGATTCGTAAAGCAGCTTCAGCGTTGACAACCTCCGCATAAGCATCAACAGCATCGAGCTTCTTTCCGTTAGCTAATGCCAGAGGTAAAAGATCCCTGCGGACTGTCAAAAGATCCGAGATATTACGGAAGTTCAGTTGCAGGTACAACTTTCGATATCCCAGCAGATGATTGGGCTGCACGGAGACAAAGTAAAGACATGGATAGTGATGACTTGGGGTAGACACACCATCTTAAGATCTTCTTTCTTCTCTCGTGATATCCGACATATCATTCCCTCGTATTTCTTCATAAGAAACTCTTCTACCCCAGTCTCTGTTCCACTCTAAAAGAACAATGTTAGAATGCTGTCGGTATTCATTCAGTGCATCTACCAACTTTGCAGGCAATCAAGAAATAAGGATCATAATGTAGTGTGCATTTGAACATCCCTCCGTCATCTTTGATAAAATAATAGTCCACTGCAGATCGTCCTCCTGGCCATTCTGAATCTTTGACTAAAGTCTGATAGAAATTAACCAGGGTTAAAGGGACGGTCGGTGAAACTCCTCACCGTGTGCATATTTACAAGCCATCCTTCCTGCCTAGATCCTTCACTAAGTCGAACGAATCCCATTTTTTCATCCACTTCATCGTTAACCTTGGTATTTTCGAACCGTTCTTGTATCTGTGAGCCATCATCTCCCCTTACGACTGGTGGGGCATTAGGATCTGGGTTTTTTCCCGATCGCCCTCCTCCTCTGTTATTCTTGCGCCAATTGCCCCGAAAATGGCTTCCACGCCCGCGACGCGAGGATGTCAAACCGAAAACCGCGCCCCTTGCCATGGAGAACACGTCGAAGGGAAAGTGACAACGCGTATTACAGGTGTCACGGAGCTACTGCGGTGGTGCTTTCGTTAAAATATTTTGTCCAAAGTACGGCGTATAACTGTGCATACTAAGTACTGAAGTACTGATCGAGATCATTCATTTGATTTGATTTGGCCTCATTTCAACACAAAGACCCACCCAATAAGCAATACCATGAGTAGTGGGCTAATGAACTAATGAACAAGGGTCGTCTAATCGTGTGTTATAAGGCGACTTATAAGTGACATCCTATTATCCAAAAGGAATAATAATACCACCAAGAATAAATATTAAGAAACTATCGTGAACATGAAAAAAGGTCGCTATTCACTGCTATAAGGACGTACAATTAGCGGGAAAAGATAACAGAAAAGAAGAATATAAAGGTCGCATAGAATGGTCCACGACACAGAAATGAACAGGGTTACTTAGTAGCTTTGACAATAGGAACAATAATGATGACCAGTAATATAGCAATTCCGACACCAATGATGATGCGCATCTGAGATATACATCAATTAACAAAAAAGAACAGTGAATGAGGATTTAGCTTACTTTCATATCTTTCCACCTTCATTACAATAAATAGTTTTTTAAGACAAGTCACGGTGCGCTTGGAAATAAGAACTTACCACATATTCTAATGATGAATGTCAGACAAATAGGGGCAAATATCAAACATTCATGTACTTGCCTTTCGGACCTTATTTGCTCCTCTCCGGAAACCTTGTGCAGACACCGCCAAGTTGTCTAAGTAAAGCCCATTTGAGAAACACGTCAACACAAAACGATAGGAAAGGATAGCCTACCAGTTTTGTCCTGAAGCACATCTAGTCGTTCGCCTCGTTCAGCAACTTTTGTAATGTTTTCTCGCATAATATCCACAGTGCTATCAATTTGTGCTTGGATGGCTGCTGTTTTTGCATTTCCAGCCGGTCGAGAGGGTTCTCCAGACGAGGAACCACCTCGTGGAACGTACGGGTCATAGGGCTCTGACCTACGGTGTTGGCTGAGAAAAGTATATTCAATTCAGACGTAAAAATCTTACATGACTTCGTAGAATTAGAATGAAACAAAGAACCTCCTAGGTTGGATAAGATACGTAGATGGATGGAGAGGAAGTAAGATAAAGTGAGTGAGCGTCACCCTGTTGCCGCTTACCGCATATTGTGACGTATAGGTCACGAGCAATTATTCACAGCCTAGAAGCCCTCCGTAGTCCGTGCGTTCAAAGCGCAGCATGCATGATAATAACTTTTAGGTAAATCGCGGGCTTCCTCGTAGCTCAGAATTAAATCACCTGTATGTCAAACAAAAAGCTATTCTTGCGAACTAAATTTCGAGTCTTGACTGAAAATCACACTAACTATCTTTTCCCTCTCTTTTTTGGTTAAATATTCCGTCACTAAAACCATTTAATATCAAGACTCTCATTCCCAAAAAAAAACACAATTTAATCCATCTAAACTAGCCTAAGCGCAACGAAACCGAACTTCCAACAAATTATTTAACCTCCAAATTCAGACAAGTCCTAATCCTTTGTTACCCTACACACTTGTACGGCTGCTTTGAAAGCATTATCAGTGTACCAATTTGAAGGTCTATGTGCTGGTACTGTTACTAGCGCACTAAAATTCAATTATTCAACAAAGCAATATCGGTATTGTGTTCTGTTAATATTCACGCCGTCAACATTGAGCCCAAACCTTGGGCCGTTGAATATTTCAATGTCCAACCAATAAATCAGTGTCTTGTCATCCATTAACATCGATAATGTGACATTGAGGTTGTTGTAAATATATCCTGGTGCGTTCAGCTGGTTACTTGTGCTTCATGATTGTGTTTTTTTATGACTAGGAGCTTAAACTAAGTGGCCAAACCATGAGGTTTTGTGCAGTAGCGAGGATCGTGCTTTTCTTACGAAGGTGTGGACATATCGCGTGCAGAACGATACATGCGTTTTAATATTCTGATACTTCGTCTTAGATTGATTACTATTTTGCTGGGTTTCACGCGCAACTGCTGTTAAGATGGCACTGAGATAATAACATGCTTACATCACACCAATAGTTGTCTCTGTATTTGATTATGCCCTTTTATCTCTTATTTTCACCACTTGAGTTTTCGCTCCTCTAGATACCGACTCCGAATTATCTCATTTCTTAAAAGATAAACCTATGGGCCGCGATTTATCCGTAGAGGCCCGGGGGAGTTCGGAGACTGGGAACCGGGCTTTACGTGATACCGTGATTTGTTAAAAGCGGTTCTATGAACTTCAATAGAGTAATATTTTATACATTCTAGAGCTTTAATCCGCACCCACAACATCCGATGTCCATCTCTAGCCTGCAAGAGGAAATCGAAGTTCTTTCCTTTGAGTATTCAATTTTGATATATGGAAATTATAATCTATGTAAGCTTTGACCACTTGTCACCATGATCATGCTCTTATTACTCTTTTCACCACAACTTACTAGATGCCGTTACTACGATACTTGCCTTAGACATCATTGAGACTTTCCCTGGTGAAGTTTGGTCTTTTCGGTTTACTTTATGTATTCCTTTCTTAGTCCATTTGTGAGCCGCTTTTTTGTTTTCCGCGTTTCTTTGACCTGATACTATACATATACAACAGAGCCCTTATGTGTGGTCTTAGAAAGTACGATGATCGAACTCGGTGGAAGCGCTACTGTTATCATGCATGCTGAAGTTGTGTTACTGTACCCCATGGTTTGTTGTTCTGGCGTGTACAGAATATTTCTTTCACGATTCGAGGTTCGCTTTCTTTTCTTGAATGAAATACCGGAGCTATATGATTGAATATTTTCCCAAGCTGTTGCGTTGAACGGGAACTCTCGATGGCTTCTCTGTACATCGGGGAGATAGTTACCAGTTTTGTCTTCTACCTATTTACATGGCCCCCGTTACAATCGCAAATGTATCAACCAAAGTAAGGATACTAAAAGAAATAACGAAAACACGTTCAATGCTAATCAATCTCATAATTTTGACAGTTAAAAATTTCTTGAGAACTATTATCTCGAACATAGTACCTCCTTTATCGTTGCCTTCAGCTCTGACATTTAGGTAAATCCGGCAACTCTATTCTGGTCGTGACAATAATAATTACATTAAACACAGCTGTCAAAGCTTTTTTCCCAATTCGTCCTGGTTTTAGTTATACTAGGTACTATTATGCGCCATCAAAAGGAATGGAGAGGCAACATACTAGTAATAATCTTTGGACCATCATTATAAGAGATGGGATAGTTTCTTAATCTTTGTAAGTTGGTATTGTTCGAGCCCTTCACCTATAAGAGACTTGAAGTTGGATTGCTGGTGGTCTTTCTGAAAGGAGATAATCTGTGGACAGGATCCTTGCTGCTCCCTAGCCTACAGTAAATCATGTCAGTGAAAGGATGGATACTTGGCCTGTTGAACCTATAAATTTTATCTAGATGGTAGTATGTAACATACTCGATAACTGTAAGTCGACACAACCCCCATTGATGAATTTTCATAATTATTCTTTTAGAGCATTCGGCTGCTCCTGAACATTCGATCAGGTACCAAAACCCCCGGGTATGTCAAGTATGATGCGAAGTTCTCTTTTCCTTAATAACAGACCACGAGACATCGATTGCGAAGAGTTAACCCAGATACATAGCTGGCGGGCCACGGATTTTCAAATGTCTACTTAGAGGCATTCAATATATATCCTTGTATATTTAGAGACTCGGAGACGCGTTACACTAAATAGTATTCTAATCATTCGCCCTACATCCTTTTAACGTCCAACGTTCAAATATATAGAGAGAAGATTATCAGTTCAGTTCATTCAGATGTCACTTCAGGAAGAAATATATTTATTATATTAGCTATGGACGAAACAAGGTTCAAACCACTGATCTATATTCACCTAACAACTTACCATGTAGTACGCCTTGATGTTCCAGTGATATCTCGATCCCGGAGCGGAAAAATGTAGGTCCTCGCACACTTGTGATGATATCTGTCCATCAACTAAACATATAGGAACTGCACGTACTCACGTAAAAACAACCTTATTGAACATTCACATAGGTAAGTGCAGATTTCCAGGTAATTCAGTTCTAACGTATTTAATGAAATAAGAACCGGAAGAGATCGATCTCCCAGTCAACTGCAACGAGAAAGAAAAGGTAGCGATAGAAACATAGACACACCGAAACCGAAAGACATAATCGCTGGGGTCATATCGCAAATCCGAGGAAACATAAGCATCGATATCTAGCCGATTTATGTCACGTTGAGTGAAAGGTGCGACACAGTAATACCCACAATTCAAAAGAAACATAGTATGTCATGAAAATAGTGTACAAGTGGCGAGCATATTGTAGGAAAGGAAGAGGATGATCAATGTATTCCAAATAACGTAAAAGAGGACATGAGACTCAACATCAACCAGCAGTTCCACGGAATAACCCCGAAGGAAAACTAGTAGTACCGCTTACGTACGAGGTGAAAGAGTTGACATAGATGAAGCCATGTTATGGCAACCACCACCACCTCCTATGTTTAAAAGATAAGCTTAAGATATCCACCAGATGTGATAGCGCAATAGCAGTTGGCAATTGGGAAAGTAGTGAACATACCTTTCCTTAATTCAGTATACTAATTTATTCATCTCAACCCGCATATCCAACCACAATATCAAGCTACAAATGAAGAACAAAGAAAGAGAAAAAAGAACTATCGTACTCAGTTCATTCATCAACCAGCATCTTCCCACTATCCAATCCTTCACCATAAGCAACACTCTCGAATGTGACTTGTCTCCATATATCAATAACAAAGGGTTCTGCATCTTCTTCAAGTACCTGTAAAATTCACAGAGGAATAAAAGCAGATTAAGTCATATTCACAAACGCAGAGAAAGGGATTGAGAAGGGTTATGCCACTTGGGCAGGAGGGCAAAGGTGGATTTTTGAAAGTCAGCGCTTTTGTGGAAGGGGAGGGGATATTCTGGAATATAATTCCGGCGGCGAAGGTAACAGGATAGAAAGGGTTTTAAGTAAGAAAATGAAGAAAAAATACGCACCTGAGCCAACTCATCAACTAACTTGTGTGCACTTTTCCTGTCTTTTAGATGTTCCATTACAAACATAACCAAATCGTCATCTTCCAACTCGCCAAGATATCGTGTCATCTTGCGCTTAATAATCGGTTCAAATTTGCGATCAACAAGTGACTATGGAAGAAGTCAGTCGGTCTACGTAATTTCCGAGAGAGAAAGGATTGATGAACCTCATTGACAGCATCCCAACGGACTTTGACCTTCCAGAGCGTTTCCTTATCACTGGGAATGCTTCCTTTAATCTTCTCAAGTCGTTGTTGAACCTTTTCCGAGCTATCGGTCGGCGCGAAGTCTACTTTGCTGAGGTTCTGGCGGCGCTTTCTAGCATTGAGCTCTTCTTCTTCGTCGTCGCCTTGCCCGAAGGCCAGCGGCGCAGCTGCCCCGGGCGCACCAGGGGCAGCGGGTGCGGCTTCACTTTTGGCTCCAGCAGACGTCAATGAAACATTGAGCCGGACAGGAGCACCGTCATCCAAAAGCAAACCAGCTTTACGTTGCTCCTCTTGTAGAGCGCGCATATCCTCCATTTGCCGCGCAAGAAAGAGTTCGGATTCTCGTCGTAAATGCTCCGCTTCTGTTAGTTCCAGATCACGAGATTGTCGATCTGCTGACTCTTCTTGTGATAAATGACGACGACGTTGAGAACGCCAGCGAGCTCTGTACATAACTCAGCAAATATATCAGACGTATACACGTCAAAACATCTCACCTATCTGTGTAAAATAACTCGTCACTTTCATCATCATCCCATACATCTAGTCGAGCGTGCATTTCAATCTTGTCTCGTGCTTCCCCTTCCCTCTGCATTTTTTCGCGTTGTATGGTTCGCTCGAGGTTTGCAATTCGTTGTCGTTCACGAGGTTCGTAACGCCTCTCACGCTGTTATTATGACAGGATAGTCAACGGTTAAGATAGAAACTTGAACGAAAATAAAAGAGACACGGACATCCTTGAATGACTCATTCTCGTCCCTTGCCCTTGCATCTTTTCGGTCTTGTTCCTTTTGCTCGTCCGTCTTTTCGCTTTCAATTTGGTGGCTTTGACTCTGACTCTGACTTTGTACAAATGCCGGTGCTTTGGAATATCCTTGTGGACCAGGTCCGGATCCTTTTCCTTTCGGCCCGCTGGGGGCATTGATAGGACCTTTATTCGCACCACTGGCAGGACTGCCTTTCCCACCATATGAATTTGTTATTCCAAAGTTCATTCCACGTTCTCGCTCATCACGTAACTTCTCTCGCTCACGTTTAGCAGCTCGCTCTCGAAACAGAGCGATTTCAGAAATAACCAAGCCACGTTGCGCTTCAGGAAGTTCGGCTTCTTGAAGATCATGCAGATGGGGTGGAATGACAAACTTTTCTTTTGAGCTGCCTTCTGTGCCTTCATCTGCCTTATTTTTGAGTTGTTCGACAATCTGGTCGATTTTGACCTTAGCCTCTATCGCTTTGGCGTTATCAGCCTTTTCAAAAAAAAAAAAAAAGGATATCAATATTTAATATAGAGTGTATAAATCTGTCAACCAACATCCGTTAGAGGCCGTTGAGCTCGATATGCATTTAAAAACATAGTGGTCTTTTCGTCTGCTTTAACCTATTTATTCTTCTGTAAGAGGCAACAAATATAGGATGCTTTGAAAGACAGACCAGTAATTTTTTGTTAGCGCATCCATCTTCTAAAGCTGGTAGCTCTACACCATTCAAAAGCTGAACAGCTCGCCATGCACCCTCTGGATCTTGGAATTCCGCAAACCCAAATCCCTGTGGTTTGTTAGCTGGAGTAATGAGTCGTTTAAAAGAATTTAGAGGTCCACAGGCCTAGTAAGAAGATTGAGATAGTGACATTAATAGAAAAGGCATGTTTAAAAACGATACACACGTCTAGCATCTCATTAAGATGTGCATCAGTGATCCCACCAGAGATTGAGCCTATAAAGAGAGTCGTTACGCGTTGTTGTTGCCCCCCGACAAACTGCGGAAGCCCTTGTTGCTGTTGAGCTAGCGCTGCCATTGAAGGCCCCTGACCATACGCTGTCGGACGCATTCCCAGTCCCATTCGATTTGGTGTCGGTTGCATGGTCGATGCAGAGAAAACTTCTGAAACGAAGGTGTGACCGATTTGTAATAGGTGTTACAATTCATTCTCCTCGTCTTTCGTACACCGGAAATCGAAAGGTGGGCGGAATAGCATAGGACATGGTCACTTTCATGGCACTCTCCGGTACCCACACGAAGCTCAGAATACAAGCTTGCCTTTACGTCTTCATTTCCTTTTTTCACGAGACTTTCGTAAGTTTGGAAAGTCTTTTGTAACATCGCAATCTCTAATAAACTTTTCAATCTCAAGATATTTTCTTTCCTGGAAAAAGAAATGTGTACTATGGAGAGTGGTTATCTGAGTTCTTCTCGGGCATTGGGAAGTGCTGGGGGAATGGTACCTGTATCCTTGCACTTTTTCCTGACTCCGGCCCGGGATTTCGCCGTTTGTTTTCCATTTGGTACCCCTCCTCCTCTAAAAACATTATTTATTATTTATCAACATAATCCAATTAATATTCAGGATAAATGTCGAAAAAACCTTTAAAGATTACATGTTTCGTATGCCTACATAACTATGGCTAAAAGCTGCGCTAGTTTGGCCGGGACTATTAAACATAGTCTGGCGGTACATCTAAATTGCTGATGGATGTAATTTTTGTCAACTAGTCTTTTATAACAATGCAATACTGATCGTATTTCTAGTTGCAACGGATAGCATAAACACCATAATCACCCGCGAATCAGACCAAGATGACCGTGCCCAGATAACAACCTCAAATATAGGCTCATCTCTGCTTTCCAAACTCGTTTATGTCGGTACTAGCTTGAGTGGGTTCTAACAGAAACTCTCAAATTCTGGTTGTCTCGATTGAAAACAGGTTGTTTAATGACCTATTTTTGTCTTCTGGTTTGGATATCCGCCCAGTACCTCGAGACGAAAATTTGATGGCCACCCAAACTCAAGGGGAAGAAATTCTCTCGCAGCGCCATTATTCGATATCAACACAGGCTGTAAATGATTCTAACCTATGTGTTGTTATTCAAGGTTTTTTATTTCTTTTTTTATAATTTCCTTTCATTAAATATGATTTTAAGCCCGCATTTATTTGCACTAGACATTAATGCCCAACATTATCATCCTGATGGTTATATCAAGAATGTTCAGACCACGCAGCCGCAAAAGGATACAATCTTCAAATCATTTTTATGAATATTCGAGGAAATTGTGAAAGCGCAATGCTCGTATATGTTCGACGTTGTCCTCATCCAGGGATTAGCCGAAATGTTGATCAATGTAACGAAAAGAAGGTCTGGAGAAGCTTTGATTCGACTCAACCCCTATCATATAGATCTTTTGATTGATAGGATTGATAGAAGTACGCAACCGCGACAGCAGCTCATTATATTGCAGATGACGTCCTCGCTTCGATTGTGTACCACTGGCATATTGACAGTGCTTTATTTATAATCACAGGTCGCTTTCGCAACCTCTCTCCAAATCGACCGGTAATGTCAAAACATCATACGTTCCTGTGGATCTATCATTTATACCTTACCCGAACCCGTTATATGTCTGGTGCTCAATATCTTGCGAATCATTGGAGCTAATTCAGGAACAAGTAATTTTCCAGGTATGACTCATATATTGCCATGTAAATCCGAAATCCTAATTCGGTTTCGCAGCTTTTTAACGTTTCGGGCTGATTGGTTTGTCGGAGTCTTGACAACTATCTGATTAACCCAATGCACAGCTTCGTGATGGGTGTGTAATATTATCTTTCGAGTGTTGATCGTAATGAAACGAAACGACTAACCACTGATGTGTCGGTGAAAGATATATCAACATCGGGAGAGAGATGAGTACCACCCGAAATAACGGTTGACCTGCAAGAGGTGAGTAAGGTTAGAAGAATAACTTCAGCTGTAATTATAATTATAATTATTGATTCGAAACATAGACGACTCAACAACCATTCCTTGTATTTTTTTGGTCTGTTATTTTGAGTCTAGTTGTGTTCTCAAAAGACTTACTAATTGCTACGCTACGGTCCTGTCGGTGTTCATAAATATAACTCCATGCTATCCAAGATCGCTTTACCGTCTTGTGAAACCCTTGCCAATGTCAGGTTACCCGGACATATGGATGACTAGTATTAAAAGATTCGAGTCTAAGCGGACCTATTAAAAACCTGGAATTTCCCTGATCTGCCGGACAATATTTATTACAGTCTCCATGATCTACATTGTTTAATGAACAGTAACGGTGCCTTGAGGCCTTGGCCAGTCTTCCTTCATCTGTCATTTTATGGCTCTATGACAATCATATCGGCTCTCTCTACCTATTGTGAATAATGCACACAGTAGCTGAGGAAGGACTTGAGTTCCTTCAGTTTCGTTACACACTCTTCTCCCCGCTGAAGAGATTTATAAATCGCAAACTGAATTCTGGTTGCTAAGAACCCTTGGGCTGATCCGCTGAATGATTTCTAATTCACGTGGCCACTGTTCGGCATCCTTTTTTGATGCCAGTTTGAGGACTCTGATATCAATTGCCGCTCAACCCCGGCACTAGCACTAGGCCCCTTTTCAGTTCACGAAAGGCCATAACTTTCGACTACGAGTAATACCACGCAGTTTATGATAGACGATTCCTAATGGGTTAATCGGTCGGCCACTTCGGTTTCCAAACTTAGGTAAAGTATATATAGTTGCTGCCTCTTAAAAACTACAAAGCGATCTCTCCTGCAATCTCGGGAGGCGGTCCTAAAACACACGCAATCACAAAATAATGCTATTGTATTATGAGCCCTGGACGGTTTCGCTCTAGGCGAGAGGTGTATTCTCAGCTCAGGAGTAGTTCCAATCCAGTGGTTGGTCGAAACCTTACCAGTTGGCTTTGTAAGTCCGTTCGTCTCCATGTATTTGTTTTTACGGATCTAAAACAAACATAAAATAATAATAAAATTCTCCAAATAGCTAGTATATGATGTTTCGGTTGGTGACATACGTCAGCTCCGAATCCGTTGAGCCAGGTTTCGATTTTTATTTTAAAAGTAACTGATTTTCATCGCTAGCAGGTTAACACTTACATCAACTACTCAGCAATAACATCAATTCAGTTAAGCCAAGTCATCAAAACTTTTCCAATTGGCACATCGATAATGGACAGCGTAAGGCGATGACACCCGTTACATCTTGTCTCGGAAAATGTGGGCAAGTGAGCTTGTTAAACCATCAACCTGAGCCACACATTCTGGCTAGAAAGGAGTAAAACACCGGAAAGTGTATATAAAGTGGCCTGTTGACAAATGGGTAAAGCAAAATTTTTGGCTCAGACTCAGGGTATCCTACTACCGTTTACCTACAAGCCGCGGATCCGCCGCTTGTTCTTGACACCTGCTTGGAGACTCCAAACACTTCAACAATCAAATCTGTGACTATTTGTCAAATCTTGCCCGATTTCCCGTCGTATCCTCCCATAACAAGCGTCTTTTTGGTCCTTCACGACCCAACAAAAGACTAAAATCCCTTGCCTCACGTTATCCACCAGATACTATCAAAATGTCCCAGCAGGGCTATTACACAAGCTCAAAGGATAGAAGTTCTACTTCGTCAAATTTAGGTGCGAAAGCCCCCGAAACAAAGTCATTCAAACTCATTTCTCAAACAACAACGCAGATGACAGAAGATTACCACCAATTCGAGATCTCTTCAAAGGTGAGTTCACCAAAGCAACGGGTGTGTTGTCCTTCTGTTGAGTTTCTTAACGAACACCCTTATTTTTCTATTCAGCCTTGGATCAAACTCAGCAAGCACCTTCGTCTCAAGGGTACACACGGAATACTGAGGTGAGTCTGATCACAGGTCAAGCCACTGCCTTTCTTTTGCTCACAGACATCTACATTTGAAGACACGGGAATCAAGCATTAACCTTCCACCGTTGACTGGTCAAACAGATCCTGCGTATCATAGTTCTTCGTCGAGTCACAGACGCCTCGCAAGCTTTACAGTCCCAAGTCCCAATTATTCTTATTTTGATAACAGACATGGTAGCTCAGGTTCAGGCAGCCGAGCGGGGGAAAGAGGTTTATCTGTCGCACCGGTATGCTGTTATGAGAAGTGGTCTTTCAATCGCAGTTCATTGATACAAGAAAATAGAACCACCCCAAATCATCATTGCCCAGCCATACCCTGGATGAAGATGTTGACCCAGAAAAAAGATACAAATGCGAGTACTGCGGGAAACGATTCGATAGGCCCAGCAGCTTACAGGTAAAATTTTCTTATACTAAACAATTTTTTACGATAGCTCTTATCTACCGATTTAGGTTCATATCAGGACCCACACCGGAGTTCAACGTAAGTCAAACCCCAAACAAAGAGATAAAACCTCCAGCGCTGAGAAGTTGATTTTCTTGTAGCATACACCTGTGAATGGCCTGGCTGCGCGCGCACTTTCAATGTGAAGTCAAACATGTTGCGGCATTGGAGATCTCATGAGAGATCCGATCTCGTGCAAGAACAGGGCTATTTTTCGAATCCTGAGCCTCATGACTCAAATCAGCGAAGTGCCCGGACACCCACCGGCCGGGATCGTTCAGAAGGATCGTTCTCACAATTGCCTAGCAAAACCACCGGATATTATTCATGATCCTCTCATCCTTCAATAAATTATTATTTATATTCAGACCAAAACTACAGGACAAGATCTTTGCCTGGTATATAGATGTCGATTAAAGTTTCGATCGCTTATGCATGGGTAGTCTTTTTCCTCCCTCGATTAGGTTTCGGTAATTTAATGGAACATCGGACTCCACGTAACCAGCTTAATTTATTCTTTCTTTTTCACTTTGACTTAGACCTCAGTTGTATACATGCCTCCGTCTCTGTCTCTTTTACATAACTATTTATTGAAACCCTGACGTTACTGTATCACATCTTCGCGGACTATAGCTTCTAGCCACAACTTTTTTTAGCTGATGATACCCATTGAATATTTAGACTTCCTGTGGCAATATAAATACTGGTGTTGACATTTTCTAACAAGAGTCATTTCATGTTATACCATTCTATATAAGCTGAGCTGGAAATCAAAATATGCAGAGAAGACTTACAACGGGGGGGTACTATTATACATACGTGTTGTGAAGTATGGATATGGTATATCACTTTCTGTGCCTTGAGCCTTGTTCAGTGATCTTCTGCAACAAACAAATTTATAATACAATCTACAAGTGCAACAAAAAAAAACAAAGTAACAATGGATACTTACTGCGTTCCCATTATCATCAGCTACTTGGCCTAAATTCTCCTTTTAGACATAATTCTTTATTACGAGAAAATTATCAATTTGTCAAGTTTGGGGTCATATTATTCTCAGGGTTCAAAATACGAATATATTTACCAATCGGCCATGTAATAGAAAACATTGACGCAATATTTCCCCTTATTTTTTAATACTATACTTCCTCTTTTATTGGATGATGATTCGTATCATGGTCCGGATGTTTACTCGTACCCGATCGTTTTAAAATCCCCCCGAATTATATTTGCCACGGTATCATCTCGTTGTCCCTTGTACCTACTTTTTTTGAAAACATTGCTAATAACTCGATATTCATCCGTCCTCTCCTTATGAGATAGTATATTTTCTAACCCTATTCCATATTGTTGCTACGGGTCTAAATGAACGCCCTGACTCCTGAGGTCCATACAGTTGATCCTGCAACGGCATGATTTCAATTTGTACACCGCCTTTTGATGATTGATTAAGCACAAAAAACAATTGATCTTTTCAAAAATATGGCGTATATTCTTTTCTTGACCAAAAAGAGGATAGTTTCGGGGTGCCGTTCCTTCTTGATCTACGGCTCCGTATAGGCAAAGTGTATAATTTTCAAGTTCGTTACCAAAGTTCGTTACCATAGATCAAGTCTTATATCATGATTTTAGATGGTAAATCCTGTCGTCTAGGCAGTATTACTGTTGATCATGATAGCCTAAGACGATGGGAAACATGTTGTTGTAATACCGGAGTAGACATATTAGTTGTGGATAAAAGTTATTATATTATAGAAAAGTAGCTAAAATATTTTATACTCCGAGACTAGCTGTACAGTTCCTAATTATATGCTAATAGAGAAAACTACGCTAGTACTCTTTTATTATAGTCGACGCTGAGCGTTTACGTAATATAACAACAAAACATCTCAACTTTCGAAGCAGATTAACAATTTTTATACATCTTTAATGCTTATGTAAAGCTAAGTTGTTCCTGAGTGTGAATACTCATTACTGTGTGTCGTCAGCTCACTAAGCTCAGTGCATATCACAGAACTTGGCAGAACCTATCGAAACAGCCCCTAGCTCTTGATCCTCTAGTAGACGACTAACATCTTCATTGATGGAAATAAGGAACAATCCTACACAATAGCAAAACCAGATTGTATCTTTTATCCCTCCAGATAGTAGTCAGTTCCCGTCCATCAAATACGTGTCATTCGTGACTAGGAAAAAAATAAAAGAAACGCTGATCCGTTTTTAGTTCTTGTTTGAAAAACTCCTGGAGGGCGATCAAACTTAGGCAAAGGTCACGCGATCAACCAACGATCAACTAGCCTGGTGAGGTGATAATGAACCACTTCAAGTTGCGTTTCCTAGTCTTGCATAATAATCGCGTCGGTAATATTTTTCTAATTATGAGGGAAAGCGACCAACGAGGGAAGGTGAGGTTATGGCTTATGTGTCAGTGGAAGCTGGCCTTTCTGCTTGCTTGGAGAAAGAATTTGCATATATGCGGCCATTTCACAAATCTTTCTACACCAATTGTTTTGAAAACGTATTAGAATTGCCCTAATTGTCTCTAGACCGCGTATACGGTCTTCCGTCACAGTGGAGCCGCTTGAAATATAAGTACATGAGTATCCGGCCAGAATATTCATTTTGAGGCCAACAAGAAGTTGATTAAAGTTCCAACAGGCTGGCAGTACCTTCTTCTTCCAATAATAGTGTGTAAATGTTCACCTTGTTTTTTTGGGAAAATAGTTTTCCATCAACTTTTGCTCCCATTTCGGGCATCAAAGTTGGCGGAAACGAGAGTTCCACGGGGCGAATGAGAATCACTTGTTCCCTCGCTTCCAATGTAATTATATGACTAACAAGGATAAATAGTTGTTAAGATCTTTAGGTATAAATAAACCGGTGTGCCACACTTCCGGTTTATACTGAAAGACACTATAGCCCTGGACCAACTAGATAAGCTCTGGATCTACGTAGAGGAGAGGGCTCGCGATGGGGTCGTCTTGATTACGTCCCCGTTAGAACTTCCTCGTTATATGTATTATCCACGACTACCGATCGTGGGCAAATCTTTATCGTGCCCTGAGGGCTGAACATTCGTTTTACATTAATCATTCTTCTTGATGCTGACATCTGAAAAGATGGGCAGTAATGTCTCCTTCATTAATACTGAACTTCTGAATGATATGAAAATAACATATACAAATAATGTGATATACTAATTATCGATTAGATTATTGCCAGGTTTCGAGTGTTAGTGCCACTACAATGTTCTACTAGTACGGGTTGATAACGTATACGCATAAGGTAAGTTTCTAAACCGGTAATGAAGAGTATATTTTTATCTTTACCGGAAGGTCCGGATTCGTTACCTCAGCTAGAACTTGCAGTGTCTCTCCGTCAAACATGGACAAAACGTTCAGTCAAACCTAACTTCATTAACAAATAAAACCGATAAAATAACCTTCCGCTCTCATAAACAAATAGACAAACTTCTCAAGCCTTTTTTTTGTTTTTGCCTTGGCTAGAATCTCCGCTCATCATGCATCCTACATCAAGCTTCGAGACTCATATGCACTCACGGATGTATCGAGTTCTCAGCTGGTCACTTGACACTGATCCTCTCTTTCTTACGTTGGTTCTTTGACTAATCACAAAACTTTTCTCATTTTCTAGTTTAGTAATTAAGTTTGATAAAACCTATGAATATGTTTTGTGCATCTCATCTCAGTTGTGGATTTCTTTGTTAATTCGCGGGCTACTGGCAATTCGTCTCCTAATTTAGAGACATGAGCTTTGACCGTAAGCTCATCCCGATCGATCTTCTACGTTCTAATTGGCTTAATCCGAGGTGTTGGCGATACGACAGCGCGCAAGTGAGATGAAAGGCAATGGTGACATCCGGTCCCTGTTCCGAACCCCGGTGATGATAGCCTGCATATACCTTCCATTGCCTGATTTCATTAAAAAGGACATCTAACCTTAATATCATCTGAGTCACACGAACGCGATCTCGTGGGGACTAGTATGTGGATACTGATAATACTGTACTGCCCAAACCTTTCTATTTTATTTTTTCAGCATTTGCAACTTATCGTGATTTAGCATTTACATAAAACAGTTACTAGACCATACAAGGAATGGGAGTGTAGACGAAACAGAGATAGCGATATCAAGTAGTAAAAATATAGAAGTTCATATGAATGAACGAGCAACCGATAAACAAAGGAGGGTAAGATATTTGTGTCTGCTAACTCAAATTCAGTAAAAACGTCTATGACGAGGATACAGCTACTTACCATCGTAACGATGACAGTGATCGACGAACGCGAACGAATCAGAAACTGTTTTTAAAAATCAAATCTCAATACTTGATCTAAAAAAGAAACTATCATACGTTTGAAAAAGTATGATAACTCGGGGAACGAAAGGAGATCGCGTGATAGACCAAGAAGCTATATCCATTTAGCAAGATGACCACGAGAAATTCGTGAAACTCACTGATCCTGGTATAGTCGACTTTAAGGATTTCTGGTTGATTACCAAATTTGCATCCATTCACCCACCCCCTCCGCCATGAGTAGTATATTGAATAGACACGGAAGTTGAATGAAAGTTACGCTGGAGCTGCCAGGAAGATGTTTGGTGACAGTCAGGAGAGTCATATCTCACTCAGGAGAAAAATGATCTTAAGCCCTGATGAAATTAACCTTCCCTAAGATAGAAGTAATTGCCAATGAAAACGAAACCCGAAGTCATTTCCCAAACTAAAATTGAGGAAGTCGCTCGCCCCGAATGTGCACCTTTTAATTAAGTTATACACCTCCATCTCTCCCCCACCTATCTTACACATATGTCATTCAAGGTTTTCTAATCTACTTCCCAAACCAGCCCGAATCGAAAACCGACTCATCCTAGGATCCGGAGGTTCCGATAAGGATGCACATTCAGATGAATCCACATCCATATAACTTTGTTTTTCTTGTTCCTTTGCCCCTGAGCTATTTAACTTAGCGTTCATGTCTTTAGGTTTATGTTTCTCAATCTCTTTGCCAAAACCCGGTTTCAGAATTCCAAGCGGTGTACCGAACGAACGACGTTTTTTTTTATCCCCAGCAATTTCCACATCCATAGCATCTTCTCTTTCATCCTCCCAGAGTTCGTCCCTTTCCTCCTCCTCTTCTTCCTCATCCTCAAGAAATGAGTGACATTGGTTAATATGCCCATGATATGCTCTCTTTCTTACAGGACTCTCTGTAGGCCAGAAGCCTACCTCTTTATGTGTACGCTGTCGCTGACGTAAACGTGGTTGAAAAGATGAGTTTTCAGAAGATGGCGAACTAGAAGAAGTCGCTCTTGGAGAGGGAGGAGCCTCCCCAGGTGAAGAATTTGACTCCGCTATCGCAGTTAACCGTAAACCTTGACCTCCGTGTGGTATACTATGAAACGCTCTATCTGATTTGGGCGATGGAGATAGCCAAGACCCGCGACCTTTCTCGGTAGCATTATTATCAGCCACCTTTCCTTTCCCTCTATCAGTACTCCGTGATGGTGACGTTGAACGAGTATCTAAAGATGGAACGGGAGATACTACCCTTAAAGGTGATATTGTACGTGATACTGGCGATGTGATGCTGATCTGAGGAGGTACGTTATCTCCTCGTGTCGGTGAGCGTGTTCGTCTGGGAAGAGGTAAAGTATGTCTATGGGATGAGAGTTCATGCGTGTCTAACCGCGAAGACGAGGATATAGTAGATGACGTAAATCTCCTTGGTAAATCAGCTGCGCTAGCTTCTGATTTATCAATAGAGGTCCTTGTTTCAGAGACAGGATATAACGCTCTTGTTCGGTACTGAGGCGAAACAGGCGAAGGAGAACGCAAGCCCTCTGAGAAAAATGACTGTTGTTGTGGAGATGGTGAGCGCGCAGAAATAGTCGGCGACGCCGTATAACTGGGAGCTGTAACCAAAATAGGAATCGGAGGGGAAATAGACTTCCCCCTTTCATGTTCACGATTCGAAACAACACGCTCAAGCCTATCTCTGTCCTTCTCTCCCTCCATTTCGGAAGCCGAAGCAGAAAGGGTGGGCGATCTAGGCGATTGCATTGAAAATTGTGAGTTCGGAGAGTGCATTGAGTAAGGAGTTAGTAGTTCTGTCGATTGAGGCGAAGAAGCAGATGTCTGTGCAGAGACAGACGCAATGGAAGGAGAGAGTAGACCCACTGATATACTCGACGCTGAAGTGGGAGCTGACGAATACGTAGAATGTGGTGATTGAGGCGATAGGAGAGGCGAAGGCGAAGGCGAAACAGAAGGTGATATGAGCGCCGCATTCGTGACAACTGAGGTTATTTCCACCCCGGTAGGTTCAGATGTTGATGTAACAGCGGCTATCGCAGTAGCCAACGCAGTGCGAGCGCGCGTTGCTGGGTATGTCGTTGACGTTGAAGGAGCGGGTGTGATGGTCAGAATAGGTGGAGGCTTTGGATTTGATGTTGAAATAGACGTGCGAGGCTTATCTTTATCCTTGTCTTTTTCTCTGTTTACTTCTCCATCTCCTCCTTCTCCACTTCCTTTTCCTTCCTTTTCCTTTTCTGTCTCTTTCTCTCCCTCTCCTTCCCCGTCTTCTTCCCTTCCCTCGCTCCTGTTTCTTTCCCTTCCCCTTCCTTTGTCTTTGTTTTTATCTTTGTCTTTATCCTTCCGTCTATCCTCGTCCTCCTTGTTGTTATCGTTTTCACGTGCCTCTTCAGCCTTCCTAGCACTAGCAGCAGATACCTCTGCAGCACTCAAACCCGACCTCTTGGGATGCGATCTAAAGTGCCGTAGCATATTCGACTTGACGCTGAACGCCCGCGGACATCCTGGTTCAGGACATGGAAAAGCTGAAAATAAAACAAAAAATAGAAAGAAAAAAATCACGACACCAATATTAATTATATCAAAACCACTGAGAGAAGAAGTGAAAAAAAAAATACACACGCTGTGTCCTAGTATGCGAATGTTTATGCACCTCCAATGAACTTGGACGATCGTACTTCTTTTCACACCCTGGCCAATCACATTTATATCTCTTGTGACTTTCATCTTCATCCTCTAGAATAGCAGTAGGTCGTAATATGCCCTGTGCCCTAACCGAGGGCGTGCGAACGTTCACCAAATCACCTTGCTGCGTCCTCAATACGTTGAATGAGTATGGAACAGGCCCGCTACTAGGCTGCGGTACCGTGGGTGTCTGGTATACATACGCTGGTGGTGCCGGAGCTGCATTTTCGGCGGACAATGAAGGCGGAAGGCGATATTGATGCAACAGCGAGTGCTGTTGCGCTTCTAATGCCGGCCCACCTTCTTCCAGCGCTCTGGGCGAGAGACGCAGAATAGGTCGTAATTCAGGGACAGTAAGGGAACCCTGTTGAGATACAGATTGAGATGTAGGTGGTGGAGGCGTCGGAGGACGCCATCCAGGTTCATCATCGTCATCTTCATTATCTTTCCCGTCCCGCTCCTCCTCTTCTTCTGGATCAGATTCAAATACATTGAGTGTAATTTGTGGACCCAAAGGTGGTGGTAATTTACTAGGCCAATAGCCACGATGGTATGGAGTATTTGACTGTCTGGTATTCCCAGCAGTTTGACCTTCCCGATTAGGTTCTATCGACGGCGAAGGCGGAGCACATCTGATGGGCGGCAAAACAAGTGAGAGGTTTAAATCCCGGTTCTCATCGTACTATAACGATGTAAACCACAAAAAAAAGAAACAAAAAGATATGATGGATGTTACAAAAAAAAGGAGTCGATGAGAGTGAATAGAGTCCAAGGACCACATACCACCCAAATCAACACAATGAAAAGGAAGTTGAAAGAGAAGAATATTGAAAGTAGAATCTGTCAAGAAGGGCAATCGATGACGAGAAACAGAGGCACATACGTTATTCCACGAATCACCCATTATTTGTTTTAGAGACGGAAGACGATCCGCATCTCTGTTAGACGACCTTGAAGGAGGAGTTGGCATCGTTATTGGTTGTGTTTGAGAGGGAAATCTGAATTAATTGGTTGAAATAACCTTTGAAGTCGTATTGGAAAGGTTGTGTGATAATCGATTCAATTCGTATACGGCTGTGATGGTTGCGATATTGACGAAGTTGGACTCGTGGAGTTAAGACCATAAGGCAAGCAGTTCGGACAACAACAATGCCGTGCCCACAAAGAACGAGGACCAAGTAACCGGCGAGGAAAGGATCGCAAGGGCAAAGTAAATATAGCGTTACCCAAAAACAGTGAACGGAAGTAAGTTTTGATACGGTTCAAACGATAGTCGAATCACTTGGTCGTGATTTAGCTCAAGGGAGCTTTAATTTACGATGTTTCCAACAATCTTAGAGGTCTGGAGAGTACGTCAGTCGTCAGAGACAATGACAAAAGGAAGAATGGGGTGGGAGGTGTGGGGTATACCAAGACGATTAAATATCTTGCTGGTACCTGGGATGTCTGTCAACTGCCAATATCCAAACCCAGTGAGAAGGTTAATCCCAACAAATTAGGTTCGAATTAGGTTCTGAAATAAAGAAATTAAATCACGAGAATTAAACCCAAAATAGCCTGGGTACTAAGAAGATATCTCTGACCAAGGCTTGGATCTTACATAATATCTTGACACAAATGCGCCCACGTCTTATAGCCTTTTGCCAAAGTGTTTAGAAGCAGCCTCCTAAAACGATTTGTTGGGAAGTACAAACCGTGGAGAGCAGCAGGAGGTTAAAGTTACATAACCCAAAGGTCTATTTTCAGGTGGGGCGCCTAAGCTCGGTATGATCGACCGGCTATTCGTTGATAAAGTATCCGGATACACCTGGATACATATGTACATTAACCTTTGTTCTAGTTCTGGTATTTTGGGCGTCCACTTTCTTCTTCTCCAAGATACCATTTAGAATACAATTTTCCAAATCCCGTCATGAAACGATCTGCAAGTTTCAAATTTTAGGAATGGGTCAGCAATTCTCAGATATTATTACACTGAAATTCAAAAAGAAACCGCTTGAAACCCTACTAGGATGGGATAATGATGAAAAGACCAAAAATATGTCGCTAAACTAAATCCCAGCAATAACTAGAAGCCAACTTTGGCAACATATTGGTACCGATGTAGTGCAAACGTTTAAGTGACGTTTAATTTGATTTGAGGCTCAATGACAAATTCCCATGTTCACATGCCTATCACGTCTAACTAGGATTGTCATACGTGCGTATTGGCATTTGCACCTTCAGATAAAACCGGTTGGGTAAGTCATTGGAACCGGAGGCATACATTCCGTCTAGGACGCCAAGGGGAACGAAAAAAACTAAACGCTTTTCAGGTGCCCTTAAATAATTAGCCGCTCAAGCCATGCGTGGACGAACGCATTTGAGCTCCTAGCTTCAGCTCCAGCTTGGGGCACTCTGGAATGTAAATAAGCGTTGAAAGTTGTTATGTCGATGTTCTCCATATCTGTTCTGAAAATGAGATTTTCGATGCAAACTTTCCTTATCACACGCACCTTGTCAATCAATCCATATGGGGAAAGGCTGTATCAGACCGTTACGTTGCCACTATCTACACCTGCGTGGGAGTTTGAGCTTGTTCAAAGGATTATTCGTGAGGTCGAGCGGTATATTCTTCAAGATATAAAAAGATAGCGATTGCATCATTATTTGGCACTAGTCTGAGTAACGCGCTTTGGCTGAGGCGAAAAAGTAGTTGATATCAGAAGTAATAGAACTGAGGCTGAGACTTGCCATAATGCATATTTGAAGGAAGCGCCAAAGCCAAATTGTCGTGGCTTCCTCATCTGGCCTGACTTTCCATCTTCAATTTGTATCCTGGTTGCCTTTTCATTTGAAAACTCACCAAATTTGTATATCAAACGTTGTGCGATGAGTCAAATGTGACGAGTTGCTGCGGTATAACCCCTATTTTGGGAGATAAACTAAGATCACAATCACAGTGTCGAGTTTCGATTGCCTTAAGGAGGTGAAGGCCTTTAAATATTATTCGCTTATCTCAAGAGCGCAGTTATACTCAGCCATTCACTCACATAACAAAAATAACCCCCCTATATATGCGCATAAAAAGCCAGTGAAAGCCTAACACCAAAAATAATAATCATAGAAACAAACCAAATATAACACGAGAAGCCCAGAAAACAGAAAATTTTCTTAAAGAACTTGTCACATTCCTTTTATTGATCGTTACTCGTACACTCCCGTGTCAAGACTGGCAAAAACCTAGCTTTGTCGTTGTATAGAGTAAGCTTTTTTTCTTCGATAACTAGCTATCTGAAAACAAAATTTGGAATGTAATTTTCCCTCCATCACTGACATTGAGCTGGGATTGGTGAGATCGACAGTCTTTTTTTTCCTCGCCGATAAGCGCCTTTTATCAAGCTTTCGGACTATCCCGAAAAGGAGCTAGTTGACATAAAGAAAGATTCAAGATGAGTGTTAAATTAGTGTCAAATATTTCCCATGTGCGAAACATGAGCGTACACGTCACGCATCACCAAAAGATATCACCGGCGACTCGGAGATAGCCGATGGTGACACTTAGGAACGTTTTGCCACTATCTTCCTTAATCAGCATGATCGGCGCGTCATAAGGCTAATAGGAGGCGCTGCGTGCCATGACAGATGGCTCATGCAGCTGTCGACATCAAAGATCCGTTCTAACACAATTGCTGCATTTAATACGATTGTTACTATTATTATTATATACTCCGTTGGGATTGCGATGACGTTTGACGCACTAATGCCGTTGATTAACGAATTGTAATACGACTGAGACGTACGGCGGAGATACCGATCAACACATGAAACCATGTATTCAGTAATATCAACGTCATCGGAGTGTGTGTCGAACACGTAAATTGGTGATAGTGCGTTCTATTGAAAACGCGCGCACATGTCAACCTGAGAGCGGATGCTGAAGCTAGCGGTGATTGAAAAGGGGCATGGAACCAGGATATTCTCGGAAACCTGTTCAAAGATGTCGATCAAATATCGTAATGTCATTGTATACAATGCGAATGAACAAAAGTCTCCGATTTCAACCGATATTGAGATTTTGTTTTGAAGATTATACCGAAAACGGGTTTATTGCGAAGCTCGGCACAGAACCAACGATTAATGCCCGGTGACCGGTGACCAATGGTATATATACGGTATGATCACCAAAAGATAGATGGGTATCCAAAGGTTAGCTTCATTTTTTATGACAGAACTAACAACAATACCGACAGTCGCAAATATTTAACACCACATCCATATTAAAGAAGAACTTTCGTACCTTGATCAATGAACGACCCAACCCGTCGGCAAGGGTTCATCCCTCTTTGTGGAAAGGTGGTTGCCGTAATCATATGGCATATCTTATCTTCTGGCCTTCTAGGGTGGAAGAAGTCACTGCGCCAATCGATGTGATGTTCAACAGAAGAAACAGAAAAAGAACCATCATTTAGGAGCTTTTAGGGGGCTTGGAATAACTAGAAGTTCTTTGAGTTCCGTTCCTAGTCTATTGTGACTGATCGACAATAGTTATTCTGGAATGCACTCTTCTAGCACAGGTTCCTATATTTTGAATCACTTCTAAATCGGCGTTCACAGTAATCAGAGCGGGTCTGGTTAAGAGTTACATTGAAAAACTGGCGGCCGTTGGCTGGTGTCTGTAGAACAACACGACCCGACTTCAAAACACGACCCTTCCATGTCACATAACAGGTAACTGTCAACCTGTCAATTTAAGAAAGGAAGAAGAATGTGAACGCACTTTGACACGCGCACGTTTCTCCATCTAAAAAGAATGATTATATACTGTTTTCATTGAGAAATATGCAGTGCGAGCGTCTTGGACGTTCGATCCGATGATCAAAGCGTTAGTCCTGGGAATGGTTTAACCATACATAGGTCTTTGAAACGACCAGAGAGTAGCCTGTACAAAAAATTTTCTACATCACCAGTGTTTGGTCCATATAAATTCAAGGAGAGGCTAAACAAGCAAACTGAGATAACATGGATCCATCGAAGTGAGTAAGATGAACTTGCGCTCCATATAGTATATGAAGATAACGAGAAGCCACTGTACCCAGAACAGCCATAGGAACTTGCATTAAGATCGTGAAAGCGACATCGGACTGTGTAATTTTCAAAAATGACGTCCAGTTCCTAGATTGATTTCGAGACGTGTGGCCATAAGGGCCGAAAATCATCAGGCAGTGTACGACTGGCAATAATGAAGGGTAGAAAACAACCAGTCGATCCAACTTCTTTTGGAGATGGCGTACACTTTTAATTTAGTACAATCATCTAATGAGTGGGCTGTGTTAGTATGAAGTGCCCTTTCGTTGGTTTGTTGGCTAGTACATACGGCTAGGTTCGGCTTGCTTGGCTTGCTGGCCTCCTCGATCATCGATGGAGGTTTTACGCGTTATTCATAAGAAAAGGGAGTAGTAATGATGATCCGATTTTACAGAACTCCTTTGTGAACCCCCTGTTGTTCAATGGAAGGATATGGTTAAATTTCAAGTTCGAACTCCGTGTTCAATAGAGTGTGACAGTTACATGACGTAATTGGCTTCACATCTGCAAGTCGATCACAAGTATCCTGTACTTTTTGGTACTTTGTGTGTTACTGTTTTTTGAAGTTTACGGGAAGGTTGTATTTGTTTTGACCTGTTATCGACGTTCTGACAGTTATGTAAAACATAGATTCTCAACTTGTACTTCTAGCATCGGTACTGCGAACCAACCGCTACCAACGGATCGAGACTCGATTGCCGACTTTACAAAGACTGAGCTTTAGATACATTGTGTGGTTTAGAAAATGACAAAATCTACAAAGGCCGATCCCATTCTCCTTGCGCTTTTCGCTAATCGGTTCATGAGCATTGCTGAAGCAATGGGTCGATCATTACAACAGACTTCAATATCCACGAATATTAAAGAACGTCTGGACTTCTCTTGTGCAATATTTGCTCCAGATGGTGACCTTGTCGCGAATGCCCCTTTTATTCCCATTCATTTGGGAAGCATGAGTTTGTTGAGTGATTTCTTCTGCAGTTATTGAGATGAGCTGCTGATAAAAGTTATGCCCAAATCTTATTAGCGCGGTCAAATACCAGATGAAATTGCATGCAAAGGATCTTCAGGAGGGAGATGTTCTCATGACCAACTCACCTCGTGCAGGAGGGTCGTGAGTATTTCTTGTCATTCTTTCAGATTCTTTCTATAGTACTATCCTAATATTCAGCCACCTTCCGGATATAACTATTATAACGCCTGTCTTTTCACGGCCCGAATCAACAGGAGAAAAACCAGAGATTATCTTTTTTACAGCATCTCGTGGCCATCATGCGGACGTTGGTGGTATCTTACCAGGCTCAATGCCACCTACCTCTATCAATATATTTGAAGAGGGTGCCGAGGTAGTCTCTTTCAAGATTGTAAGCAAAGGAAAATTCGACAGAGATGGATTATGGGACCTTATGGTCGAACGCCCAGCCCGCTATGAAGGGTGTAGTGGCTGCCGTAACTTCAAAGATGTAGAAAGCGATTTGAAAGCAGTATGTATCCTGGTTAATTCTCCGCAGTTTTATTTGGAAATAGGGCGTTTATCTTTTCTTTTCGTTCCTTTGTTCTTAACGCCCATATTCACTGTTTGGCTTTTCTCAGCAAATCGCCGCTAATCACAAGGGCATACGACTTCTGCATGCTCGTGAGTATTTCTTCCATCCCTTTACTTTGGAGGGTTCCTGACAGTCTCAAAAAACCAGTTGTAAACGAGTATACACTTCCAACTGTCCATGAATACATGAATCACATTCGTGCAAATGCCGAATTTTGCGTGCGGCAATTATTACGGGATGTGGTAAAGCGCACGGGTTCTAATATTCTTGAGGCTGTGGACTATTTAGATGATGGTTCTCCGGTATGCCTTAACCCCCGGTCCAAGTTTAACCTACCCTTCTGATTTATGGATTATGTTAGATTCATCTTAGAGTTGAAATAGATAAGGAAAAAGGATCAGCGATCTTGGATTTTGCTGGTACTGGATCCGAAGTACGGGGTAATCTAAACGCACCAATATCTGTTGTTCACTCGGCTGTGATCTATTGTATGAGAGCGATGTTGGGTACAGATATCCCGTTAAATGCCGGCTGCCTTGTTCCTATTGAAAGTGATTTTTTTTTCACACTTCCATTCATCTTTCACTATTTTTAATAATAATAACGCGTTATCTAGTTAAAATACCACCGGAGTCTTTCCTATTGCCAACCCATACGGCTGCAGTATGCGGTGGAAATGTATTGACGTCCCAGCGTATCGTTGATGTTGTATTAAAGTCTTTTGACGCGTGTGCAGCAAGCCAGGGTTGTACAAAGTATGCATATATTCACCCTCACCAATTTCAATCTGGTTGCTAATCACTCTATTCGTAGTAATCTCACATTTGGCGCTGGAGGAAAGGACAAAAATGGCGTCGTAAAAGCAGGGTGGGGATATTATGAAGCAAGTGTTTTAATGGATTTCCCAATTATTTTCACATTAATTATTATTTCGTTAGACAATCGCAGGTGGTTCGGGTGCGGGACATGATTGGCACGGAACCTCTGGTGTTCATACACATATAACTAATACGCGGATAGGCGATATTGAACTTCTTGAGAGAAGGTACCCTGTCTTAATCCATGAATTTGGGTTAAGGGAAAATAGCGGGGGCAAAGGGAAATGGAATGGTGGTGATGGTGTTAGACGAGTATTTGAATTTACCGAAAAATTACAAGTGAGCATACTCTCTGAGGTACGTGGCTTCTTATTCGTAAGGTGCTGGTGCGTGGCCTTAATGTATTTTTTGCAAAATAGAGACGAACGAGGCAGCCTTATGGAATGTACGGCGGAGAACCTGGTGCATTTGGGCGAAACACGTGGATCAAGCAATGTCGCCCAGAGGACAGTGATGTGGTTGAGGAAGTTGATAAAGAGCCAGCTCAGGCTCCTCGCAACACCCGAGTTATCAACATTGGAGGAAAGGCTACAATCATGATGGGCAAAGGAGATAAATTAGTGATTGAAACCCCTGGAGGTGGTGCGTGGGGGAGCAAAAAAGAAGAGGAGAACACTGCTGAAGACAAGTGGAAACCTGAATGGTCAGCGAGAGGGAGTTGGAAAGATCGGGAGGCACTCCAAGCTGAGTTTTAGGCCATACTATACAAGGTTAAGTGTGCGGGGTGTTGTTTTAAAGCCCCATTGTGAAGCTGGTGCTCTCTACTACTGTGAAACTAGACTTTGTAAGGATTTTGGAATCTATCGTTTGTATTTTCATGCCTGGAACGAATATAACCTGATTGGAGGAGCAGCTCAACTCCTGGAATTTGACACGTCAGAAACCGCTCTTTTTCATATTTTTGAGTGCATATGCGGGCTGGCCAACAAATGCAAGAATAAACATGCTTTTCGCTCGGGCCTCATTTTTCACCGGAAACCCACGGGCGGACCTTCGTAGATCAATGTTGGGAGGGTTTTGTACCTCACCAAAGTATATTTGCTCTCGTTGAAGATAACGTGTAAGAAAGGCTTAAGGGTGTCTAAAATTGTTGATGTGTCTGATTATCAGCTGTCACTTTAATTTTTTACCCAACAACGATGCAGTTCTATAATAATTTCTTACCGACTGAAATGACAGATACTAAAGGGGAGACAAGAGATTCTAAGACTAAAGGACAGGACAAGAGATCTTAAGACTCACTTGCATAGCGAAATTAAACTACTAACCATGCCAGGTGGGGCTTGGTCTATAACAAAGTGAATTAGGTTACTGCCTCACCGGCGCTTGTCAAATTTCCCTTTTACCCAAACTCTCAAGCGCATCAAATATATCACTCCACTTTTAACAGCTCTGTGAATTGGAAACGTGTTATTTATAGGACTTTTGACGTGTTTCTCACTGCTTTTTCCATTGTATCAAATCTAACATTCTGTTTTTACGTTTTAAAATCTTGGATCAAAAGTTCAAAACGCGGGACTGTTGCAATGAGGAAAATCTATTGGTTCCAGGCCGTTTTCTGATCATGATTTGCATTAGCTAAAAAGCAGCAAGGGCCCGTTTTTGCGGTGCTTAATACTCCTGCTAAGATTGTTGTCTTGCTATCATCCTGTGGTCGCTTTCGATGACGGACCAAGGGACTACGACGCCTCCGACGCCTTCTATCTGGTCGTTGAACCAGCGGTTTGACTCTTTTGCTTTTCCTAGGTTGGGGAATATAGTCAAATGGCATGTTGATGGGAACGATTATTTTTACGCACTCTCAGAAATGCTGGAAGCTGCGCGTCAGGTGAGGTCTTTTCATCTCCATCTCAACTGGGAGGGGGGTTTAATTTACCTACTAATTACAGTCCATCATGATCATGGACTGGTTCATTTCACCTGAAGTTTATCTTCGAAGACCCCCGGCCTATTACCCCGAGTGGAGATTAGATAGGCTTCTGAAACGAAAAGCAGAACAAGGAGTCCGTATTCTGATCGCTCTGTCCAATATGGTATGGTTTTAATATTTCGGAAGAAAAGTTCTCGACCAAAATCTACCATAGGATTCATCCTTAGTTCTCAACTCCAAGTATGTTGGGGATAAGCTAGAATCATTGCATCCCAATATTTCAGTATTGGTTTGTATTACATCCTTCCACCATATATATGTTGGCTGACTTCTAAATTTCCTACAGTATCATTCAGGAAATCCCCTAGAGAATGGTGGAATACCTGGAAGTAACCATGAAAGGGTAACTATCCGACTCGGACAACTGTGACGTGATGACTGGTTGAACGGAATATATACAGATTGTCATTGTAGACCAGTATAGAGCTTCAATAGGAAGTATAGGTCTGAGCTTCGGGAATTGGGATTCGCGTGATCAGTATGTCCTGCTTTCTCCTTTTTTTCGTGCCTTAGCTTATCTTTGCAGTCCATTAACAGATGTCCATCCGGTTCGCTTCGCAAAAACGCTTTATCCGGGGAAGGACTATCGTAACAGCAGACTCTCGGATTTTCATGGAATTGAAGACTATACAATAAACAATTCCATATTGGAAACACCAAGGTTGCCATGGCATGGGGTAGGCGTTTGTGATGTCAAGGGGGATACCTTCTAAAACTGACTCCAGGTCCATCTGACGCTAGTGGGACCATGTGTTTTCGACATTGAAGCACATTTTATCGAGAGATGGAACTTCATCAAAAAGCTAAAAGTAACTCATTGTTCCTCCATAGCCTTGGCATATACTAATCTGTTTCACAGCATGAGAATGAAACGTAAGTTATTGTTATTTTGTGTTTTTCGATAGGGTTCACGATCAAAAAGAAAATACCCATGGCTGGATTTACCTCATTTTGATTCAGAAAATCAATTCACGGGTAAAATTAGACTTAAAGAATAGTGACAGTTTCGTTTATTTATATCGTTAGAGCACTTTTCTCTATCGCGGTTTGTACCTGCATCGGCCAGGCCCCCGTCCTTAGGAATGAAGGCGCAAGTTGTTAGAAGCGTTTCGGAGTGGAGTCACGATGTTCCGACAGAATGCAGCATTCAATCAGCTTGTGAGTAACCCCGAAGGATTAAACCACCCATACTAAAAGATGTACTTTCAAGATGTTCAAATGATCAAAGAGGCGAAGCATTATATTTATATAGGTACGTCGCGTTTGTAATTAAGCCGTACTCTCACTAACAGTGTGTAGAGAATGAATGTTTGTAAGTACGAGATCTCTACGTGTTTTTAATTCTAATGTTTCATAGTATTTCCAAGGCGCAATCGAACAATTTTGAACCAAATAGTCCAAAAAATGCCATCGCTGCAGCATTGGTCAAACGGATTATCCGTGCAGCTGAGGCCGGTGAAAATTTCCAGGTCGATCTAATTGACAATTACTTCTCTCAAAACCTTATGAGTAAATCTACAGGTGGTAATTGTTCTCCCAGCACTTCCCGCATTACCGGGAAACATTATTGATTCACCATCCATGAGAATTATCATGGATGCCCAATGGAAGACGATTAACAGAGGTGGCTATAGTATTTATGAGGAGATAACGACAGCTGGTTTTGAACCGTATGTTTATAAATTTCTTTTCACGTGGTTTAATTAATTAAGAAAAGCTTTTTAGCTCCCTGTACATCCGATTTTATCATCTTCGTGCTTATGACAGAATCAATGCACCGATGGGTTTGTTTTTCTTTTAGACATTTTGAATTACCTCTAATTATGAAATCAGAGTCTTACATTGAACGTATGGAAACCCAGAGTGGTATTAAATTCTCCCAAGCTCAAGCAGCCCTTTCACGCATATGGATGAGTGACGATAGTTCACCTCCAATACTACCCAAAAACGACTTGACAGGAAAGGAAAAACGCAAATGGACCAAGATACTATGTAGGGATCGAAACTCAAAAGAATTTGAAGCAATGCCCCGAAGTGTACACCATGCAAAGGAACTTATCTATACTTTTCAAAAAGCAGTGGACTGTGTTAGGGAATACGAACACATCGCCGACTCTGTGGCTCATCATGCTATGCGAGCAACTACGAGTTTGACGGATGAGCGATGGTATGGAAAGTCTCGGGAGGAAAAAGCCGCGTATGTGTATTTGTCCAAATTATGTACCTCTGGCTAACTTTATAACAACATAGTTATGTTTCAGAAATGATTCATGTTCATTCTAAGGTATGTTTAGGAATCATACAAGGAACAATTATTGTTCATGACGTGTTGTAGTTAATGATCGTAGATGACCGTCGAGCCATCGTGAGTAGTAGAATGATCAATCACGACAATCTCCGTCTCCTGACAAATTTTCAGATTGGATCTGCTAACATAAACGATCAAAGTCAATTGGGAACTCGAAATTCTGAGATCGCTCTTGTTGTAGAGGACATGGAAGAAATCCCTTCCGAAATCGATGGTCGCCCGGTAAGGTCCAATATCTTTATGATTACTCAAAACACTGATGCTTAACTTTTTTAGCATTGCGCAACGCGTTTTGCTGCCACGCTCCGTAGAATGCTTTACAAAGGTCTATCATCCCTAACCCTGTTGATCTGCCATCATATTCACATATAACCAATAGAACACCTAGGCTTATTATCACCACAGGACATAACTAAACCCAACCCTCCAACGTGTTTTATGCGAGCGGCTCCCTTCCCCAATCTCGATGAAACACGAACCTATGGGGATCTATATGTCGCTGACCCACTTTCGCCACTAACAATGTCGTTATGGAAAAGCACCGCCAAGCTAAATACAGCGGTTTTTAATGAAGTCTTCAATCCGATTACATCTGATGCTGTACAGATGGTGAAACAGCTCAATGTATGCGGTATATTTTTACCCGATATCTCGTCGGATCGCTCATAGTTTTGTTTCTTGGCTTGTTTTTTTTCTACAGGCGAATGCATCAGTCAGCTCATACGGTAGAATGGTGCCTGATATAAACATTCAACATGCTAAATCACGATTAAATCAGGTATTATTTAGTTTCTTCCATATCGTTTATCTGATGAACAACTTTGCTGTAGGTTCACGGGCATTTGGTAGAGATGCCCCTTCAATTTCTGATAGGAGAAAATTGGCTGATATCTGAAGACGTTAGTTGAAGTTTCATCAAAAGCCTTTCTGTTTTTTATGTAACAAACCACTTGTTTAATTAGGAACCCGGCATGTCAAGGGAACAGCTTACGGTTATGGTTGAAGGTCTTATTTAATTAATTTCAAAATCTCATTAGCAATAAGTTATTCTATACTGTATCTTAACCTTCTTGGTAATACTATTGAATGAAGGGAACAACTATCTAGCAAAGGGCTTCTCATAGTTGAGCCTGGAAATCTCAACCCTAGGCACGACACTGGACGTGTCAAGCCTGACTGTTAGGTGGTAGGTTGTATGGAGAGCATCATACAGACAAATTCGGGTCTAATTGGAGAGCCCAAAATACTTGCAAGCGGTGCGAATTTTGAGGAGCCAAAGGAGGGAAAGAGATTTGTCAGACCAAGATTCCGCAGCTGCCAGTCCGATGTTCAAACGGGTACGAGTAGACCGCGTTGAGACAAGCGAAATATATAGCTTGGGTGAAATATTTCTTCAATTTTGTTAGTTCGAATAAGATGTAGTGCTTTATAGATTCGGGACGCCCATGCAAGTCGTTTATGCAAGAGAGTCCAAGAGTCTTTTTGAGTTCTCAGCTGATCTCTCGGATTCGTCTGAAAATAACAGTACACGCGCTCAGACAACGAGTGCTAGTGATCATTGATCCACTACACGTCTGTTGGTTGGGCAAGAATATCCGGGTGGAAGATTGAAACAGATTGGTAAAAAAAAACAAACAAATTCACATGGTCACGGTAACCTGGCAAGAAAGTATAATAATCGTGAGAATAGCCGCCCCATGAACCTCACAGGCCGTCGTCGAAGGGTTCGTTATTAGAAGCCCCTCATTCGCGTGACGGTCACGTCTCTAATCAGTTTTATCCTCTTTTTCACTCTCATATTTTACTCTCATCCACTTGTCTTTTCACGATTGTCATGACTTCAACTCTACCAAAGGTATGTCCTAAACATATCGGGAAGTTATGTTCGTCTCATGCTCAATCTGTATTAGCGAATCATAAAGGTCAGTCTCTATGTGAAGTGTCCATGAACTTGTTTCTGATTATGCGTCCTCCTATTTTCATAAACATATGCACTGATTTACTCTCTGGACATCCTTAATCAAACTACAACTGAACGCTCTTCAACCACGCTTTCAAAACATTCAAATTGATCACCCTGTGAAATGCATCGTGTGGCACTTATTTACGTTTGCTATCGGAAAAATGAACGTCGTAAAATCCTGACGTTGATCGTATAATCTGGATACGATGTTGGTGTATTGATTTGGAAATACCAGGAGACAGAGCGGTTAATGGCAGATCCGGCTCCTGGAATCAGTGCAGTTCCCCACGAAGATAATCTTCGATATTTTGATGTCGCTATCCATGGACCCGAGGGCAGCCCATTCGAGCGTGAGTTTAACCTTGTTTATTACAGAATAGATTGACTGAAGCGTTGTATCTAGGTGGGGTGTTCAAACTAGAGTTGTTTTTACCTGAAGAGTATCCTATGAGTCCCCCTAAGGTTCGGTTTTTGACCAAGATATACCACCCTAACATCGGTTCAGTTGTTATTTGTATCTTGTTTACTTCCTTCTATTGATTAAGCAATACAGATAAGCTTGGTCGTATTTGTTTAGACATCCTTAAAGGTTAGATTCCTTTATCCCCCTTTGTAATCGGCTAAAACTTAATGACTGCATCTCAATAGATAAATGGTCTCCGGCTTTGCAAATTCGCACAGTCTTATTGTCTGTTCAAGCCTTATTATCAGCGCCCAATCCGGATGATCCATTGGCCACGGATGTAGCAAAACATTATAAAGAGGACGAGAAAGCGGCACAGGCCGTGAGTCAAGAGTGGACGGAGAGATACGCTTCTTAGAGAAACAACAACTAAACAATGTATCAAGAGGGATTACCGAAACTAACTTTTTCTTTTTCACCTTTACTTGTAGAACTACCTCCTTTTATTTTCGGCTCTTGGTTTATTTCCTTTCTGTTTTACCTTACGTTTAATGTTGCACTTGTCCACTCCGAGTGAATGTATTTTTGAACCCCCCGAATCGTCCAATCATTTGAAACCCCGACTGTGACAATCGTAAGAGCCCTATTTATGAGGGTCGGTGTGTCACCTTCCTTCTCAACGCATGGCAGAGGCTCTGGAAGATCTCACTGTGGTGCATTCTCAACCATCGGGTGCACCTAGGAAACGAGCTCGTCAAGATTCAGCATGTACAATGGAGAATATCATTAGTGGAACTGCGAGTTCGTCTAGTAATGAATCGTCCGACGTCGGTCTTGATGAGGATCGGAGAGAGCCAGGGCGACACAAGAGACAAAGAGGTGAAAGCCACAGAGACGCCGTTTTATCCAGGGCTAATGGACCATGGCCTTTGTCAACCCCAAGTCACTCTCGATCTTTGTCTCCTGTTTCAAATACATTGCAAGTGTCCGAACACTCAGAGTCTCCGACTTTCTCAGACGGTTTTATACCTCTACCGACTCCCCATAGTTCTCAGGAACATCACCGCACCGTTAATGAGTCTAATAATGCTGAAGAGGACATTGCTCGCTCAATGGAGTTTGACCAACAGATCGACGTATTGAGGAGATCACCCGACTCTTTGGCTTCTCAAAGTGAGATGCCTCCTCTGCCAAATAACTCCATGAATTCAGTAATCTCGGGAACCAGCGAGGCTTCAATTTCTATAAATTCCCTTTTAGAAAACTCCATTGAAGGAAACTCGATTTGTACGTATACTTTGTTTCCATGATATGAACCGGTTGAATCCACGTGGCTAATGTCACCTACCAGCCCCCCATGAGGGAAACACTCCATATGGAGATGTTAGGAGCGAACTTGTTCCTAGGTTGTTAAGACGCATGCATCTTAGGTCGAATGAACCCCCTGCTCCTAACTCATCATCCTCTGTCGGAACGGACCGCATGGGTAATTCTCTCTCCCGGTTGGGATCGATTAATAGACTGTCAACTCGTCTGAGAAGCCCCGGTAATCCAGAACCTACGTCTGCCAATTCTCCTACAAATCCATGGATTCCATTTGACGATGAAAGAGAAACGATACCAAGTCTATTTCACATCAATCGTCCCCTTCCCTCCAGACCATCTCCCGATCCTGCGTCTTCACATGATAGGAATCAACTGCCTCCTATTTCTCAAACTACCATCTCCAGAAATGGGTCACGGACTTTGTCCTCGAATCTAGATCCCATTGTATCATCATCCAGAACGAGTGTTATTACAAGATCAGACCTTCCTTCCCCATCCTCTCGCCGCAACCCGGCTCCCCTCCGTCCAAGCGACTGGTTTCAGGACATGCACGATATTTTCCATCCTTCTACACTGTTTAACTATGATGATCAGAATAATTCTGCAGAATCTGGACTGGAGTCCCCTTTGTCTGTTAGTGACGTTACGCAGTCAAGGCAGAGTCCTGAAATAGAAACTCCAGCCACTTCAACGGATCAGATGGAGGGCATTGAGAGAACATTACCATCCTCATTTCGAAATCGTCCGAGTTCTCTAGTGCTTCCAGATCGGTTAGGTGACAATCTTGTTCGCAGCAGATTGTCAGACCCTGAGTTCGGGAACACGACCTTACGAAGGAGTAATAGTGAACGAAATGGTACAAGAAACTACTCTCCTGTGCCCTGGCGGAATTTCTTAGCTGGTTTGGACTCAAGCAGAGAAAGCTCTTCGGAGAACCTTGTTGGCTTAACGTCGAATGCACTACCGGAACGACAACAAACGGTTAATCAGGGACAGTCTACGTCGTTAGTAGGGGCGCTTCGCGATCTTCTTCATAGATCTGCACCTACACAAGGAGATTCTGCACCGTCTAATAGGCGTAGCATCCTACGAAATCCATTCAGATCCTCTGATCATACCCGAGCAACACCTTCTACAGATACCCAGGAGAGAGTATCAGGACTTATAGACGACGATTTTCCTGTTCTTTCTATGCCACCTACATCAACTACAACTGCTCATCGTCCTTCACGCTCTTTGTTGGATCCTGCATTGCGATTCAATTCCATTCATACTAATGCATCTCCCTCCGTGGAACAAAATCGTACTCTTCCATGGAGACCTAGGCGGAACTCAAGGTTATCGTGGAGTATCGATGACGAGGATACACAGGAGGAGCGCTTCATTCCTGAGCCGATTACAAACGAACGTCTGGATTCTCGACCTCATCGGTCTGCTGGTCTTGGATCTCTCTTCGGCGGTTAATATATTTTTTCTTTTCAGCGGTCTTTCTCTTTTTTTTTGACACTCATTTTTCAGGTTTACATTGGAACCCTACGACCTCTCAAGCTTCTACTAACCCTAATTCGAACAATAGAGTGGAATCTCCATGGGCATACCGCAGCACCAGCGACGCTCGCAATCCAGTTCATTCCCCTCGTATGTTCTTTCCTTCAGGATTTATCAGATGTTGTTATTGAATGTTTTTTTTCAGAGTATCTCCCTGGCCGATATCTTAGAAGACAGGCATCCGCTGGCGATAGGCCAGATCGTTCAGACAATGATCGCGATAATGATCAAGGTACCCTTAGATCAGGTTACCATTTTCATGACGTCGTATTATTGGGCATAGCTCACTAGTTTATGTGATAGGGTTGGCTTCACTTAGAAGAGTGACTGTTCGATCTCCCGCGAATAATGATCCTCAGCATCGCTCAATTCCCCCAACACATGGTATGTTTTCTTAAGCGTCTCCATGCCGAAGGTATACATTCATCTGCCAGCTTCAGGCGAATCTGCAGCCAGCCCAGAGAGCTATATGACTCGTAAGTGTTTGAAATTCCAGACAGTCTGAAAAATGTTCATGTTTGCCCCAGGATTGCAGCGTCATCTTCGTCGATTACCCACAGGGAACAGTCAGCGCAATGGAACATTTGACCCTCTAATAACTGAATCTCACATTCGGAGCAGTACTTCAGGTCGGTAGTCTTTTATACAAGGAGAGTAGAAGGGCTAAATACCCCGGACAGCAGGAAGCCCACCAAGGCCAATTGAACCTTGGGATTCAGGATCTAATCTTCGTATGTTCCCTTTTACCATCTCTATCATTATATTTTTAAACGAGTTTTAATTTTTGACAGGAGCCTTGTCGCCCGATTTCTTATTTTCATGGCAGACGCAAGATAATTCAACAAGACCTTCTCGCGCACCGTCTCGCTATTCGTCATGGTCACTGCGGGAAGACGCCACTAGTGATAGCGTTACCCATGAACCAGCAAATGACTCTGGCATTGGTCCTGGTGATAGTAATCGTTCTTGGCGCATACCTCCAGTTCGGAACGGAGAATCATTCAACGATCTAGTCAGGCGTCGCGCCGCTCGAGCAGATGCAATGATGAGAGAGGCCCAGTCTGTTATCAACTCGAGAGTTGATCAACAAATACCCTCACGAACAGATGCAGGAAATATAATAGGTCAACGTACAAATGGGGCACAACTGCGTGCTGAAAGGTTGGCCAGATTGGAAAGATTCCGAAACTCATTGGAAACTGCCGCAGGGGGCGCAGAGACATCCCTATCTTCTCGATTGGATAGGGAAAGAGAAAATCGTGCCCATGATGTGGTTGGACCGAGATTGGCCGTAGACAGGTCGATCCCGCATCGCTCTAACTCTGGGACCTGGTCGAACGATACATCACTTTGGAATGGTTTACCAAGGCTTCCATCGTTAGGAAGAATACCGCCAACAGGTCAATCCACGTTTCGTGAACGTCATGATACTCCTCTTTTCGCAAACGCTGTGCCATCTGATCCACTCTCACATCAGGCAACTACGTCAGCTGAAGATGATATTAGTACTTCGATCTCTCGAGAAAGGCAACAGTTACGTGGCTTTTTATCGCGCTATGACGGGACGTCTGGCCACTCAGATCCATTTGCTCCTTTCACGGATGCAACTACTCGTTTACAGCGTCGTTTACGTGAATCTGAAGCGGAAGTTGGTAGGGCGTTACGTGCTCTAGATCAATGGGGTGAAATAGAACAACGAGATTTAGAACCTACAGAATCCTATATGCATCGATTTGGTGAAAGAAGGCGAAGACTGTCGTCATTTTTCAGTTCAACACCAACTCCGAATTGGGACACGGCGGGTTTGAATCTATCTCAGATGCAACAGGACAATCGTCCAGAGCGTCGATCCCCATCACCAACGACACTTAGTGTTAGACAACAAGCTCGTCAAGCCCGCTTCGCAAGAGCTCAAAGCCGTTATCGTGAAGATTCTAATCTATTCGGAGAGAGGAGAACACGTAGTCGTTTTGAGTTACGGGACCAGTTACGTTATTTCCCTAGGATATTGGGAGACTATATCGTAAGTATTAAATTTTAAATATAATATGTTTTTATTCGCTAATATCTGTCTGTAAAGGCTGATGAAGATTTCGACTCATCATATGAAAATCTGCTTCAACTGAGTAGTTTGATTGGTGATGTAAAGCCTCGTGGAACGGCGCCACATTTATTAGCCAAAATGCCAACTGGTTTCTATAAAGATTTTATTGAACCTGATGGAGAAACCCGTTGTCCTATTTGCTTGGATGATGTAAGTCAAAGACAGTGCGTTGGGAAGTAGGCGATTTCTTTACTGATCAATTGTATTAGTATAAAGAATTGGATCCTGTCCTGCGTATCAGCGATTGTAGTCACTGGTTTCATAAAGAATGTTTAGAGGTTTGTTGATTTTTTATTATATGATCATTAGGCTTTCCACAACTGAACTTTTGCTATAGCAATGGTTGCAAAAAGCCCGGACCTGCCCGTTATGCAAGACTGTTGTGAAAGGTCGACAGCAAGGGAAGAAATCAGTTGATGACGCTCCTGGCCCTAGTCGTAGAGATGATGATGATAGTGACAATGATGATTCTCGAAATGATCCCTCTCGAAGGCAGGACAGCCTGAGCCTCACTTTAGAGGAGCTGGGTTCGTTTGCAGCAGGCTGGTAATGTAGTGATGATGATGTTTAGACTTTTAGGAAATCATTCTATGTTCAGACAATTTTTTTATGCATGACCATTTGCGTATTATTGATTATAAATTGACTTGCAGTTATCCAAGGAATAGTTCTGTAAAACCTATTTGCTTTACATAAAATAATGAAATTTTAATCATGTGACGGTCACGTGAGACTTGACGCGAAAACCACTTTACGTGAATACACCAAACCACCTCATATCGATCCCAAACACTGATGATCATGGCAAGCTTCAGGCCATCGAAATCTGACCTGGACACTCAGATTTTAGAAGATACGCCAACTTCGCTTGATGTAATGTGGGCTAGTTCACAGACTGGGTGCGGACCTTTGAAAAGATTGTTGATGGAGGTAGAGTGTACGTGCATACCTTTGCTCGTTAAGAAACATATATTTATGTATGAGCAAATACTTTCAGCAATACGTCAACCGGCGCAGACCACATCCGATTTAAGACAGTCTTTTGATTTGGGTCGTACAAAAAAGGCGACGTCTGCTCCAGCATCTTTCATTCCCTCGCGTCCTTCCACTTCGACCGGTCATTGTAGCAGTAATGAATCACAATTAAGACCAATGAAACGGATTCGCTCCGGCCCTCACGTATTTTCTAAGGAACCAACAACTTCGGGCGATGATAAGTCTCAACAAAGCCAATCTTTTGATTTACTAGGGGGAGGGAAGTTCGCTACAGAAATGCTGGCGCGTGTATCTCGTTCATTGAACCAAAAGGCAATTTCCGAGTACTCCAACTCACAAAAGCAGCCGATCACAGGTCAACAACAATCATCTAATATCATCAGCAAACGACGTACACAGCCCTTACAAGCTCAATCAAATATCATCCATAATCGAGATTACGATGTACCTACCAAGTCAGCCATGATTAAACAAGTGACATCTAATTGGGATCTCAATACAACAACATCTACCACGAATGGCCCACTTATGAAACCGATAACGAACCTTAAAAACTCACCGAAGAAAGAGCGACTCAAAGCTCTATTAAAGACAATCGACGATGACGGTATGAGCTCAAGGTCGGGTACCGATCAAAAGACGGTCTTACCTGTGCGAAACATAGCTTGTTCGGAAGGATTATCGAAAGGAAAATGGATCGGAATAGGACAGACATCACGTTCTATCAATTATAATGCTTCTGAAAAAGAACAAACCGCATCATCATCATTGAATCCAACCAGCACCACGTCTCGGCGGACATCACGAGAAGCTGGTTGTGATGTACAGCATACCGCTGCGAAATCAATGACCAAACCACGGAAGAATACCATCTCTTCTCCCTCTCGCTTACCATCTAAACGAACGTATCGAGTAATAAGTCAAGATGCCGAGGTTCACTCCATGTCATTGTGTCTTTCGGATGATGAAGAAAAAATACATCCGGCCTTTCATGAATCAACGGTTGAAACAACAGTTGATTCCGTGGATTCTGTGGGAGAGGGAGATGATTCCTTTTTCAATGATGCAAATTCCTCGTCTTCATATGGTGATATCGACATTGATCTCAGCTTATTGGAAAATGTGTGTAAGAAGTATGACACGTGATATGATTTGGGTATGTACGATTTGGGGGTCGGTATTGGTAGGTTAATATAAAAAATTTCTTTTAATCAGATTAATTTGGAGGTGGTACATTTTTTTAAAGTGAATATAAGCGTCGCTAATAATAGTGATGTGTTGACGTCCCAAACCAACTTTCATTAGAACTGCTATGACAACAATGTCAAGTTATGTAATACAGAAGAATACAGACTATCAAAACGCCACGAGTAGCGAAATGAACCTTCAATTCAAATGACGGCGAAGAAATCAGAAATCAAGGCTTGTTTGCCACTAGTGGCTTGCTGCCAAGGTTAATAAGCACTCTTTTTTTCGACTTCACATAGTTCTAGCAAAAACAAAGAGACTAACTGCAAGATCTCAGGGTTAGACCTCAAACTAGCGTTTGGAGAAAAACTTGAGTCTACGGTTATAGCTCTATTTTTTTCATTTCAATAATATTTGAGACCGTAACTAAGTGTCAAGGTACGATTGAATACACATATTTTTAGTGTCGATTAGTTACTGAAATAAAGGAGGGGAAACCTCGTACAGATTCTCCCCAAGTTTAAAGCAAACTTTGGTTGCATTCTCACAACGTCTACATCCCCGATTACTATGCCAAAAGAAACTAATGTTTGTAAAGGCATTCACAACCTAACGAAGAAAAAACCATTCTACCACCAATAGTTCAAGCGCCAAGGTACGTTTCCGGTTTTACATTTTTCAATGCCCCCATATAAATGTATAAGAAACTTGGCAGTATTAGCCAGCGCCCTCGCTTTTGGTCCAAGGGGGGATCTAAAAATTCTTATTCGGATTACGTTTTATACCAGTCCAGGCGGAGTACGGACTGGGGTAGGAGATTCTCCCCCTTGAACATGTCCTACGTCTCCACTCTTTCCTCTAATGCATCGGCAGCTTTAAACCCAAGTGTATCCGTGGCACGGAAAGTAGCCTACTTTACTGCATATGAAAGAAAAGGGGTCATCGTAAGTCCTACATAAATAATTTTTGACCCAAGGGATAATTATGGGGGGGTTTCAAAAAAATTCAGATTATGTCGGTTGCTGGTGTCGCCAGTTGCACCTTGGTATCATGCCTTCTTTTATATATCTTATTATCTGCAATCTTTTGCAATAAGAATGTTCAACCTGGAGCTCCCCGCCATTCATTACATGTCAAGTCGCGTATGTTTTTTTTTTTTCATTTCCCGTTTGGAACGCGCAACCAAACACGCTCACGATACATTAGAGTATTCGTTCTTTGTCTTTTATTATCGGATTTGATCCAAAGCTTCGCTGGGCTGACTCAAATTAAATGGGCGATGGAGAATATGATCTATGAGGGTCCTGCATGTTCCGTACAAGGTAAGGAAAGGGTTACATATGCTTTTACCGTAAGCTCAATTCAATAATTAGCGGCTGCCCTAGTTATGGGTGACCTGGCCTCCACTGTATGGCAAGTAATTAACTAATCAAAGTCCCTCAATCATCTGACCTTGTTCTCCATATGCAGGAGTTGCGTTATTGCCATTCATACCTTTAGTGGTCTTGCACTTGGAAAACGATGGCCTCGCTGGCTCGTTTTCGCTGTAGTATTTCTTGGGTGGGCTTTAATAATTCTCCTAAGTAAGAGATAGGAGATGTTTGTCTATAAGAGTTCCACTAAACTTTTTCTTGTAGCAATAATTCCCCCTTATGTCGCCCAGAATGAGAGAGGACCATTCTGTAAGTACGATGAACCTACTAAAAGTAGACCTGTATTCTCACATATGTCATCCATTCAGTTTCAATTGCTGGAACATGGTGCTTTATTTCGTCCCAATATGCCATACAACGCCTGGGCGTTCACTACATTCCTGTGAGAAAATTTCTTAAAAGAGCTCGTAAAAACAAAACAAAACAACTGACTTACAGAACACGAGCAGTTATTCGTCGCCGCAATCATTATACTTGTATTTTATGGACTCCTATTTTTAACTCTTCGTGGAAGTATTAGTTTCGGTGGACGAGGTATGCGATCTACAGGTCGGAAAACGGAAGAGGTATTTTCTCGAGAGAGGGTAGCTATAGCAAAGCGTATGCTCTGGTAAATACATACATCTGTATTATCAAAGATTATTATATACTCATGACCTCATTTTAGGTATCCTGTCGGTAAGAATAGAGTTTTTTTAACTTCATATTTTTTTAAAAATCCTCTTAATTAGCTTATCTCACATGCATATTCCCTATTGCCATTATTCGGCTTGTGGGTTTACATGAAGCTAATGTTTCCGAAGCTATTTGGATATTCGGAATGTTTTTCTTATTTTCCCTGGGTAAGTGTTTGCATTTGAAGCAAACCTCCATGTGTTAATTTTTTGAAAGGTGCAATTGATTCGATTATTTATGCTACCACAAGAAAGTTGATTAAACCCATCAACTTACCGACACATATGCGTCATTTAAGTAATAGTCAAGACTCAGGGTCAAACGGACCATTATCACGGAATACAAGTGTATACAAACCTAATTCGCATTCCCCTTCCCATGAGAAAACCTCTTTCAAGTTGACCAATGGATCGGATGAAGATATTCTTACGACCAAGGTTGACTGCAATGTTTCACAAAGAACCGAAAACCGATTATCAGGTATTTGTGTCACTTTGGAGACCATAAAGGAAGTTTCGTGATTCTCAAAACGGATACGTAATTGAAAAGGGCGTTGTTTTTTCTTTGGAGATTAGAATTAATTTACGTACGTTAGAGTATTCTTTTTTTACTTTCCTTTACTACTTTCTTTTTCTTATTAGTACGGATGTAAGTTGCCGCTCCTCGCTCTTTTTTTTTTTTTAAGGAATTACTACAATTGGATATGATTTATTAATATGTTTTTATGTATATAGAATTTGTAGCCCGAAATATAATCGGATTTTTCTAATACCCTTTGGTCAATAGCCCAATGATGGGACCGATCTAAACGGTAGCGATGAGTACCAAGTTGCGTTCGTCACGCGTTACGCCCATTGGGGCGGGTGACGTACCAAGTACTCCCGGCGGCATTTCTGAAATTGTAACCCCAAAAAGATAGAAAAATACATATTTTGGAACAATCCTGGGCAGAAGAAATAGAAGAAACCAGTGCGTACCTTCTTTTGAAACCTGATCTCACCAAATTTCACCTAATCGTGCAGGGATTTGCACTCAGAACTCCCCGTCACGGTGGGCTAAGCACATTACGACGATGCCCATTTGATGTGAACGCAGCCGGGAAAAAATGGCAGAGTGACTCGAGATTTCAAAGGGCTTTTTTAAAGATATACACTGAGTCAGTTGTGGTTGTTGATAGTTGCCCCCAAAAAATTAAAATTAGGTAAGTTAACAAATTACAATTGACTTGGTAATGCATCCGTTTATAAGGCTCTCAGTTACAAAAAAAACCGACTCCTGTTCAATCTCACTCCGTTCCGGCAGGTTAACGTGGGCCTGTAATGATCAGACGGGTTTGTGCCCGCCGTTGATGCCTTGCTCGTCTATTTTTTGAAGTAAGTGAATTATGTTTCTTGGATTTTATTGATTCCAAGAGACCCTGCATCATTCATCTGTACAGATTTACCACCTCCCCTTCCCCGAGTCCTTCATGGGGGTAAAACCTCAAAATACTTTTTCGATTAAACATCCTCGTAGTAAAAAAAAAGTATTTTTTTCTTGTCGTTGTGGAAAGGCTATTAATAATTTAATATCCCCTTGTCTTTCGAGCTAACAAGGTCAAAATCGAATGATTTCCAGCAAGTGAGTTCTAGCCGTACTCTCCTAGAGAGATGAGTCCATATCGCTCTTCTCTCTTTCATGATGACACATCAACAACACGTTCCTGTCCACTCACCAGGATAGTTACAGGTAACCAACGGGCGCACTGGCAATGGACGATGATGAATTCAGATTCAGAGAGTTTGGACTTCAACGCCGTTGCGCTGTGCGTGATCGACTTGGGTCTGAAAACAATATAAAAGGTGGGTATCCTGTTAGAAAGGAAAATCCCCATTCCACAACTCCAGTCTTTTCTTTCTAATTCTTTACTGTATCTTTTTTTTTTTTTGTATCCCCACATTACATTTCACCATAATGAGCTACAACGGATATTATACCAGCAACAACCCCAACAACAACCAACTTCCTCCTATCCGTCAGGTCCTTGGCGATTACCTCCCTTCTCAGGTAAATCTATTTAATTGCCCATTTCAGGAAATTGACGTCATATTTTCTCTCCAGCCTCAGCAGCAGAACACTCGCCCTCAGCCGAACTCTCCCTACGGGGTCTTCGCTCAAGCGGATATGACACGTATTACGAGTTCCACAAATCCTGCGTGTCCTGTGAGGGGGAGTAGATTATCGGCAAGGCCGAATTCTCATCCGTGCGATTACAAGTCGTGTGACGCCACTTTCCCTACCCCAAGTGCATTAGTAGTATGTCTCTTTATCTCAAAACTTACCGCCTGGTATTCTTATTAGAATCTCTATAGACTCATATTCGCTCTCATACGGGTGAAAAACGTGAGCAAAAAAAAAAAAAAAACACCCGCCTTCATTCTTCTTGTGGCTTTACCTTTTACTTACTACTTATTTTCTTTCTTCAGCCTTTGAATGTCGTGCCTGCGGGAGAGCATTTAGCGTCCAGTCAAACCTGACTCGTCATCTGAAGACACATCAGCAGTAAACTACACACGGTCCGTAATCTTAATGGGAGTTGGGAGTCCGTCCTAACCCCACACCCTCGGACACCCGGGTATCTTTAATTTATTCGCAATCCCAATCGCTTTCTTTTAAAGTCGGGACTGCTACTTCAGTCCCTCTCCCAATTATTTTATTTATTGATTGTCGACTCTAGAGATCCACATAATTATATCTGTAGCCTTAACACCCTTTCTTCCTTTATCACTGTAGCGTCTGTCGATTTTCGACTCTATTTATACCCGTTATTGATACCACAGAGACCAAGTCGTTGTGCATAGGACTTTCTCTACTAGACTTTTAGGATCACATCCTAATATTTATACATGTATCCATTGCTTTTATTTTCACTTTTTTTTATATATATTTTTAGTTTAGTAGTCAATACTATATCTATAGGTTTTATGCCATTACATTGCGTTATAACTGTTTGGCCCTTCGCGACATAAGTTTGGGAAGACCAAGTTGGATATTATATAGCTCAACACAACTCACGCCACAATACTTTACACGTCAAATCTACGTTTTTATGTACGTTCATGAATTGCACGCCAGAAAGGACCTTCATGATTATCTACTTATTGTAACTTGGTTTCGTGTCTTTGCGGTCAAAGACTATGACATGCCAGTCGCAGTGTTGTTACGCGAGACATCATTCTCCGATCATGGTGAACAACAATCACGGATGATGAGCGATTGGGGGGGGTCTAAGGTGCATAATTTAATTACATAAAGTGAGTCAAAAGTCAAGGGGTGGCGCGAGTTATGAGTCAAAAATAAAATAAAATAAAATAAAATAAAGGCTTGAACTTGGAAGAACTTTGCAGTGGGCTTTAATTTTTGAAAGACCAAACTTGATGATCATCTAGTATGTATATGAGATGAGACTGTCAACTTGGTGAGGACCACACTGCCATTTGAACCAGCGCCATCCCTTGCGCTCGCTTATTCTGCGTCATGCCTATGGAGCACCATTGCGAGCGTGTCTCTGATATTATGTAAGTTTATTGTTATTGGATTATATACTCGGAAGACAAATATCACTTCTTTTTAGTATTGCCTATGGGCTACTATGTTGTAGCAGTCGAGGTGCAGGCTCAGCCTAATACGGCTGACTATTTTTTTTTTGCAGCCGTCATCATCAGCTGATTACATTTGGTGGATGATTTAGGAATTAAAACATACGTTGGAAAATATCAGAAAAATTGCGGGTGATGAGGGAAATTGAAATTGAAATTGGGAATCCTTTGACAATCATTATCTGACTGTAATGGTAGCTGGAATTCTGGGCAACTAAAAGGTCAGTCCTTTTTGTATAGGTTATGTGATAGGCTCAACTTGTGAAATCTCTCAGGTGCCTACTCAGTAGTATTGTGTTAATTCTCAAATGAACTCACAGCACAGTGCACATCGGTGCTTTTGACAGACCGTTGACGCTCGCTTACGTCATCTTTTTCTGTGATTTCCTCCACGTCAATATGCCTCTCGTCAATCTTTCTTCATTATCCCAATTAGATGGAATTTTAGCAGGTTCGAAAGATAAATTATCTGCAAGTAGTGTTTTTTTTCACTAGAATTCTCATAAATAAGTTTTGAATTAGGTTATTGATTTTTATGCTACATGGTCAGCAAACATTTGAGTTCCCACTGGTACTTTTTTCATCATAAATGACTTTTATTAGGTGTGGACCATGTCGTGTGATAGCTCCAATCTTTGAGAAACTATCTGGACAATATCCCAATGTCAATTTCTTAAAATGCGATGTCGATAATGTTACGGATGTCGCTCAAAAATACAAGGTCACAGCAATGTGAGTTGCCACTCGAGTTCCTGTACGCTTTTTAATGTAAAACGTTTCCACCATATATATATATATTTTAGGCCGACCTTTGTATTTTTAAAGGGTTCTTCTGAGATACACCGAATAAGAGGTGCAGACGCAAGGTTGGTACCCTATTGATCGGGGGGCATGCTATACCAAAAGGACAGCCCTACTCATTCCACGCCTTCTTTTTTTTTCCAGAGGTTTGGAATCGACGATCAAAACGCACGCCGGTACTGGTGGTGGTAGTGGTAGTGGCAGTGCAACCGCATTCACGGGCAAGGGACAAACGTTGGCCGGATCTTCATCAAACTCGACCTCCTCCTCACCTTCAGCAGCATCACCCAGTGACCTCATAACGAATCTAGATCCGCAAGTTAAAGTCCTTCTTGCCCTTGTTGGTGGTTACCTCTTGTTATGGTATATGACCTCATAAAAAAAAACACTTTTGTGCTTGTTAAGGGTGAGATGTACAAATACAGTATATATATTCAGTATTTATTTTTGATGGATTCCGTAATGATCCTACTTTTGAAATGGGCTGTATACATGCAGGGAAGAAACGAGGGTAAGGTGTGTGTGTTTGGCATGTTTTTTTTTTTTCAAAATCACTTTTTTAATTATTCCATGTCGGCGACGAATGAGCTACATATCATAATAATATGTGCATTTGGGGGTGGACGCCAAATTCATATCAGAAACCCATATCATAATCATTATTTAATATGTAAGCATGTACGCCGTTAACCCAAGTGCCAGGGGCAACTCTCGGGCATCCCTTATTAGGAAAAACCGGAAGTGGGGTAAAAATACGTAAGCCGTTACTCGACGGAACGTGGAGTTATTCAGAAGATTCTCAAGATTATGCACAAATTCGTGTGGAATATGTTCGAAAAATAGTTTCCAACCAAAAACACAACCCATATGGACCCATACATTCCTCTTTTTACTTCCGTTAAAACGATGACGACAGTGTTCTTGAATACCTTCAGGGTGAAACGTCACTTACACTTCAAAACAACTTTAGTGGAAAATCGAAGAAAATACAGTTCTGGTAAATGGAATTTCCATACAACCGAGCCAGAGTCACATCTACTACTACCACCACGTCCTTCTCGTACTAAATCTCTCGCTGGAACTGTTCAATTTCACAGTTCTTATCTTTTTTTACACGATGTAGAAGACCCAAATAATTGGCTACGAGTTTTTAATTCTCCTTTATTTTCACGGTTGAAAGAAAGACTTGGGAAACGTAATGTATTGGTCAACATTTGTCAGTCAAAGCCCTATTATGGTGGAACGCTTTGGACGAAAGGAAAGCATCAAGATTCTCTCCATGAAGGATTTTTCTTCCCCGTGATATCATCAGATGAGGCCGTTTCGGTTCTTGAAGGTCATCTCGATAAATTAACCGACGAGGAGGATGACGACGACTCCAACGCAGTGGCAGTGGCAGAAATGGCAGCCGTTGAATCACGCATCGCAAAAGAACTTGCATCCGCAGGCCCTTATTTTTATATCTGTTGTCACGGTCATCGAGATTGTAGATGTGGAATCCGAGGTGGTGATTTAGCAAATGCCTTAACCGATGAACTCGAAAGTCGGAATATGTTAACAGATGAACAAGGACGACATAGATTAGGCCGTGTGGGGCATGTCGGTGGACACAAGTGTGTTTGATTCTATTATTTTTTTTTCTTTCTTAAGAATTAAATGATTTGAACTCTCTTCCTTTCCAGAAATGCACCTAATTTGATAATATTTCCTCATGGAGACTGGTATGGAAATCTAGAACCAAGTGATTTGCCAAATCTTGTAAATCACTATATCCAATCGTCACCATTGCTGTCATTGTCCGAGTTATTATTACACGGGCCTAACAGGTATCAATGGAGAGGTTGTATGGGAATGACGAAGCAGGAGCAACTGGACGCTTTCCAGAAATCTCAACAACAACAAGCGGGGAGCAACGACGACCCAATGTTGACGTAAAGGTTAGTCTTGTTTTTTCAATTCAATTTTTTGAAACAATTCTTCCAATTTAGACTGTAGCCGAATCAGGTTCGCCTACGAAGAGTATACAATTTTTCTACCTGAATGTGTAAACGATAATTCCCCTTCCGGCGATAATAATAAATAAGAATAAGAATAAGAACTGAAACGGTGTACCGGTAAAATCCACGACCAAACCTTTTTTGAACTCCACAAACAATATGAAGATCAAAAAAGGATCAATAACACATTGGCTCTCTTTCCATGACGTCCATGTCATGGACTTCGGGCTTGCGGGCATGCCTAACCAGGCGAGGGAACTGGAGAGGGGGGTACAAAGAGGTACATACCGGTGTCATGAACTTCCGTTATAAAAGCTAAAAGCAAGACAAATGATCAATATAAGTCGATCGTGTTGACATGGGATTTACATGGGTCCGAAGAGGAGATTATTATTTATAATTGTGACACGTGCAGATCGTTTGAGGGGAAAAGCGGGAGCCGATACCGATCATTTTAGAGAGAGGAGACCGTAACATGATGATGACGTCGGCCTCGAAGGGGTCTCTCCAGTGGGACCCGAACGCTAAAATTAGGGGGGGAAATGGTCTGAATTAACTTTTTTCACGTTTGTCCGTGTCGGTAACGTACTAAAAATGGTCTTTCTTTTTTTTTTCAAATAAATCATTTTGAACAATTCCTTTTTTCCAAGCTAAAGCAGATTTCCATTATATCCGACCTGCTAGTTTGCCCCGTTCTTGCCTATAATTAGGTGAATATTATATTATATTACCACTATGGACTACTTTAGTAGAATAATTATGAATATGTCTATCTCACAAACCAACTCGTTTTTGGCCGGAAGCGGTTTATGGTCCCTGAAATCCACGATCCGGCGCATTCAAGTCCGAACACAATTGAATTCCTTTTTTCAACCCCCCTCTTAATCTATTTTTGATCCACTCCGAAGAATATTGTACATCTTGATGGCAAAAACGAAATCTTAAAACCTGTTTTTGGAGTACCAGTGTTTCTCTCTTTGTTGAGTTTTTACTTTTCGAAATTTTTTTTTTTTTAAAAAAAGACCCTTAATACCAACGACAACATGTAATATACCTCTCTTCAAAATCCTTTGCTTTTTTGGTTTATTCTCCGGGCGTGTGTGTTCTGGACGCGTCCACGGGCAGAGGAGGGGACGCTAGGGGACAGTTTTCCGCTCATGTCCGAGGTTTTAAAGGTAAAGCGGGCAACGAGTTAACCCGCGGAAACGTATCGTAGATCTTATTATTGTTCGGGTAAAAATACCCCTGCCGCCGCTGTGTTTTTTCTTTCGAAGCACAGGAAATCGGTCTGATTGGGTAATGATCTATTATATTGCATTGCCAACCCAAATCTTTTTTTTTTTACGCGTATCTTACTATTATAGGTTCCTCCCTACAGTTCTTTTCTGTACGGCCTCTTCTCCTCCTCCTCCCATCTCACACAAGCGGGATACTGTTCTCAATGGGGTTCCAAAGATAAAGATCTGTAGCAACCTATTCTATTTTTGTAAAGAAAGAGAGAAAAGAGATTTATTTATTTTGCTTGTCAAATAAAAAGAGACCGGCCGGTTACACCGACGTTCTGGTTTAGAAAAGGAAATCAAAAAACGGTGAGAGACGGGCAAGGGTCGGTCCTGGGTTGGCTAGGCCTGAAAATCGTGGGGAGAGGTGGAAATATATAAACAGAAAGGTAAAAGGGCGATGGGGGGTTATCTTACACCGTGCTCTCGCTCTCGTCTCTTTTGTTTTTTCGTTGTTCGTTTTTTTATTTTTTTGATCCCTCCTTCCCTTCCTCCTCCTCCTCCTCCTCTGTTTCTCTTTTTCGTCTTCCTTTAACCCTTCCTCCCTCATATATATATCTCAATTCAATGTCAACGGCATCTCAAAGTTATTATTCAATGCCTAGCATTCAGATGCATAACCAGTCATATAGCAGTGGATCGCAGGCACTACCATCACTTCGTAGCGTTTTAGGTGGTAAGTATCGTTATATCTCAGTTTTTCGAATTTTTCTAAGAGGACATATATATATATATATAGAACAACTAGACCTCCCTGTGCGTGGATATAGCAAAGAAGCCTATCATCCCCACCACCATCACTACCACCATCATACACCAAAGCCGTCCACAGTAAGTTTTTTGATCCGCTCTTGAAGAGGGAATTGGAGTTAAAACTTCTGTGATAGGATTTTTATTCGTATTCAAGTGGATATGGAAGTTCAACAAGTTCATATCACTCATACGATGACCGATCTTCAGGAAGTAAAACCCCTAGTCCATCGATATCCAAGGAACGTCTTTCAACCAAAAAATACGCCTGTAATTGGCCAGGTTGCGATAAACGTTTTGAACGTCAGGTATGTTTATAACATGATATTCCGATTGTCTTTTTTTTTTTTTTGACTCTATGCTATTTCAGAACGCTTTAGATGTGAGAAATAACAATGTTTTGTGGACGATTATCCCCTCATAGCTTTAATTTTTTAGACTCATATGAATATCCATACTGATTCCAAACGTAAGCCCACGAAAGAGTCCTTGTCTACAACAATGTTAAATGTAATTTTTTAGCCTTCGTCTGCCCTATTTCCAACTGTGGAAAAGCCTTCAATGTTCGCTCCAATATGCGTCGTCATTTATTAACCCACAAGGAATATCAGTCAGGTATTGATATTGATGACGAAGGGTCGCCTAAAAGTGGATACGCATATCCTTATAATTCTTCTCCAAGAGCCCGAAATTCAAGCTCTCCAAGTTCACGTTCATGATACATTTCAGACTGTGAATCTGTTCCAAACTCTCCAAATTCCTCCCAACATGTTTTTTTTTTCCTTTCAATTCTCAGAAACCATCCATTAATAACGCAACATTCTTTTCTCCTTTCTCCTTTTCCCCTATCTCAATTTTCTTTTTTCCTTTTGATTTCTCCCATAATGTATCCTAGCTAGTAACCCACACACAGTCTGTATTTTTTGTCTCAGATCCCACCTCGATAATATTTATATTTTATTTATTTAGCTCTGTAGTTACCTTTGAAGCCTTGGAAATTTTCTTTTCTTTTCTTCTTTTTTTTCATGATTTTATACGATGTATGTCACGAGGTCGATATCCCTATTTATGAGCTACAATATTTTTTTCTTTTCTGCTGGGGTATGCATGGTCAAGCGAGGGAAATGAACAACAAATAAAATCATAATATGAAGGGTTGTTAGTCCTGATTTGTACCCTGACGAGAGAAAAGGCAAATCGCAACCACCGAAATTTCATGTGGCGTTTTTTTTTTTTAAAAAAAAAAACACATCCCTATCTTAAGGAAGGTGAGGTATTATCATTATTACATTTATTTTTTGACGGGGGTGTTGATGGTGTGGCTTTGCTTGGCCCCGGGGCGGTGTTGAAAGAGAGTGTGTGGACCCCCACGCCGTGATATATCCTTTTCCCCCGTTGATAAATTGTTCCGCCGATTTTTCCTTTATTTAATATATCCAATACTTCCTCCCCCCACACACCCAAGTATATTCATACTCGGAGCTTGGTATACTCCCATCACTCCGTCCATACACACACAACCTGTAAATCTCAAAGTTCCGATACCCCCTTGAATTCAGTTCCGCTCTACGCATCAATTTCATTAACCCCCCCTCCCCTGAGCTTCTCAAATCTTACCTCTTAAAAAACTCGCCCCGAAACTGAAGTTACATATTTCATATCAAAATACATTTGGCTTGCTATATGCGTATTGCGGAGCCATCTTCGCCGGTTTTTCCCTCCTCCCAATTATGTCTTTTTTCACTCATCCCATCTAACCGGAATGGTGTTAGAAAAGAACGATCTTTTTGTTAGCGACACATTTGGGTATCCTCATTGAGTTATGTTCTCTAATTGTACATACCCGGACAGTCTTTTCTTTATTGTTGAGTGTTAGGGAGATAAGATCTATCAGAAAGAGGGAGTACAATAAACGCTTGGATATCAAAAATCTCGATGAATCCACCATAACAAGCACAAATGGCGCCGTATGTTATGTAAGAGTCCGACTTGTTAGTTATGACACAAGGAATAAAGCTGTGCTACCGAACGGGAATAACAACAAAAACAAAGGGGGCGGTTGTTACTGCGGTACAGTGCGTGACGTTTTTGTACTGACCGTTCGGAAATCCAACAAATAAATATATATTCCTTTTCTCTCCCTAACATCAAAAATGTTGAGCCATATATGCTCCAAAAACCCCAAATAATTGTACAGGATTTCATTACTATGACTTCATAGACTGAAATTTTTGCAATGAATTTGCAATTACTATTACTAGACAGTAATCAATCAATCTTAAGAGGTTGTGTAATATCCATGATATCATCCATTGTCAAAAAAAAAAAACAGATCTCAACAGAATCGGGCCATGTTATGTAGTCTTTCAACGTAAATGTACATATGTAGTAAATTGAGGCAAGTGGCGTCACTTCATATATATATGTATATAAAACTGTCAGATCCCCGTCCCTGCACTGCCAGGTGTCATGAGCCCAAAGGCGAAATGATGCTCTTTTCGGAGATATATTTATGACTATAATTGGTCAGACTCTTATTGGATTGAGAAGATATTAGGTCTTTAAAGGAATGATTGTCACTAGACATAGGCATAGGTTACCTACGCATGTAAAAGATACCTTCAAATTATTTCAATATAAGAGACCCCCAAGAGGGATCACTCGGCCCCCTCCGTGCTTCTAAGGCCGGAAGGGAATGGAATTACATTCTTGGCAACCGTCATTAATATTGAAATATATGCACTTCCCTTTTTCTTTTTCTTTTTTAACTTATGGACCCATTAGACGGAAATGAGCATTCACCCACTCATTATAATCAATCTCCATCATCATCATCATCATCATCATCAATTATTATTATTATTATTCACTTTCTTCACATTTTCCAGGAGGTTTTTTCTTCAAAAACTATCCAAGAGGTATTTGATCACTGGGAGGACAAAGTCGCTTCAACCCTGACTACGGTTGGAAGCCACTCTTTTCTCTTTCTTTCTTTCATTGATTTTGTTTTTGCAAGGTCTCAGGTTCCTGGGGTAGTTGGTCCTTTTCAACCCTGATATCTATCTACCCGATATGGCGGAACTAAATATAAGGCAATCATGCCCTATCATACCTTTCTTTGCAGGATCAAAGTCCCGCGCGAAAACGACACAAATAAATATAAAAAATATTAATACATACAACAGATTTTTTTTTATGTATTAAAAGGGATACTTTCGGGGGTTCGTGATCCCCACTTCTTTTTTCATCTGTCAGATCTTTTATACATATATATTTTATATATCAGCTTCGCGGATTTAAAAATAATAAGCCAGTAATATTAGTACGTTGCTCCAAAATATGATTTGTCAAATTTGTTATACTACTAATAATTCCCGCGGAGGATCTCCATCTGGGGGAGAGATTTATTATTATATATGAAAACAGGGATACTCTACTGCTAGTAGTAGAAATGATATTACAGTATTTGGATCCACAAGAACAATTAGAAGAGGCTACCAAGTACAGCGGCGGTAAGACAAGACAAAATAATGAAGAGACCGAATGTTTGAAAGTAAACTCCAGTAGAAACCTGAAAAACTGGATCATTGTTTGGGGGGGGTATAACAGTGGTATCGAATATATCTAAAAAAACAAAAAGAGCTTCTTTAAAAAAATGATATGTTTATCTTGAAGTATAGTACGAGGGTTGAGACGAATCGAGATAGTCTCCGTTTGGGTCGACGTAACCCTTGTGGGTCAGGATATGGCGTCGCATATTGGAGCGTACATTAAAGACTTTGCCGCAGTTCGGTACTGGACATGCGAAAGCTAATAAAAGATACATAAAATGTCATATGTACATCCTGGACGTTATAAAAGGAAGAATTACTCACGTTTCATGTCAGTATGAATGTTCATGTGGGTCTAAATCAAACAAACAGGTGAGTATAAAAATCTAATAAGAGAGGTGCGTAAGTAGAACTCTCACATCAAGCGCATTCTAGGAGGGGAAAAAATCAGTCAAAAGAGGTTTGTAAGAACACGAAATACTAACCTGTCTTTCGAATCGTTTTCCACATCCTTCCCAAGTACAAATGTACTTTTTGGCATCTTCTTTATTCATTTGAGAATACGAATGTGTCATGTTTGGGTCGGAATGATGATAATGACCGTAAGAGTCGCGATACGTTCCCGGAGATGACGCTGAGTGGGAAGTATATTGACTTCCCTGGAAGACATGTGTCAATAATAATGAAAATTGATTGTTAATGAAGAAATAATACTTACAGAAGAAAATCCATGTTCCCTGCGTGTTGAATGAGGGTCATATGTCCCTGTAGATGAATACCGCGATCCATGGACGGGTAGTGCAAGTTGATCTGTTAATTTGGGGGTGAGTGAGTCGGAGTCAAGAAGAAGAAAGGTTTTTTTTTTTTTTAAAAAAAAAAAGAGGTATTAACTCACCACCTAAAACAGCGCGTAATGGAGGCAACTGAGGTTCATCAGATGGGTTGTTCCGTGAGGAGGAACCAGATGATGAGGTATAGTAATAAGAGGAGGACCCAGACATGATGGATATTGATGTTGTAAGAAGTAGCTTTGAAAGTTGTTTACCCTTTAGAAAGATCTTCGTTAAAAAGTTTAGGGGTGAATGCCTCGCTTGGACCATAACATTGATGGAGGATCAGCTTATATACTTTGATAGCAGGGCTGTATCTCATTCAATGCATAGGGAGAGAGATCCATCAAAGCTCTCTCTCTCTCTAATAAAATAATAATAATGAAATGACTTCATTTCCAGTGCATAGCGCGGAGGTTTGAGACCTTGTTGCAATCAGAGGCATCAAAAATGAACACGTCAGTGATTGGAGAAAGCATACTCGGAGGTGAATCATCTGTTTTAAACCAAAAATGGATTTGAGAAACGGTGTCGTGCTCCGGAAATATGAAACATACGTTAAATTGAATACTAAATTCTTCGATAGAATTTGACTCCTTAAGCACAGCTCAAACCCACAGTTCCTTGATTGGTACCAAAGAAGGCGTAACTGTAACTGGTGTGCGATTTTTAACCTGGTGTGTGTGTCTACCGTTGACTAGTATATACCGCGTATAATGCGGTGAGGGGGTGAGTGAGTGGAGGCTATGCCGTCTTGATCATTACGTAAGTTTCATGTGAGGGATGAGAAAAAAAATAAATAATCCCATAGTTTAATTGGAAATTCCTCTTGTTGCTTAAAAGGGGTATTAATCGGCAGAAATACCGATTTTATAGGGTGATGTCGTAAAGTTGACTTACTCATAAGTTTTTGAATGCTCCATTTATGTGTCCGACTCCCGAGAGCCTGAGTTCAACCGCACTGCGAACTTTGTCATCCATGGCGCGTCAGATTTGATTTCTTTATCATAAAGAAAAGAAGAGAAGTTAGTTAGTCGTTGTCATCTATTTCTCCCAAAATGATCAAGCAATCAGATCGTCGTCCTATACTAGCACCACCACAGCATTTTCCCAGAGCAAATTGTCGAGCTTGACGAGACACGAGATCATATAGCATAGAGCATAGCCATCTTAAATCATCTACCACTTTCGCCTTTTTCTGACTCGAAATCCCATTATGCATTAACACATAATTGGAAAAAAAGGTACAAGGTCAATGCGAATGGTACGGCTTGGTGCCTATCGTATAGTTATGAGCCTTTGTCTATTCAGGAGAAATATTAAGCCCCATTATCGTACAATTTATAATGACTCACTAGTGCTATTTTATTTTATTTTATTGGACATGGTTTATTATTAGTTACATATTTTCGTTGGAATAGTAATATTTCGGTGATCTTACTGGCAAAGTAGGTATTATGATGATGGGCACACACAAACGTGACAAACGGCTGAGTTTTTGACAAATTCATCGGCGTCACACGTCTTTTAGCCACCTGTCCCGTCGGTGACAGCGATTTCTCGTCTATTCTTCCCCAACATTTTATAGGATAATCCACACCCGGTAGTTCCGGTCATCTTTCTCTCTCAATGTCTAATTACATTTACATCCCCACGTTACAAACTTTCTTAAAAGTAAACGATTTTTTTATGATTCCGGTATTCAAGTTTGGGTTTGGGTTTCTCATTCTCACTTTAGGGAGTTGCAGCGTCAATCCTCGGCTTAACAACACTGAGTAAACTTTTTTTCAAATAAGAAGTCATTTTGAAAAAAAAGAAATCTTTTTTTCATCTCTATTTGTTTGTAATAGCTGCCGGTATATTATATTACGGCCAAAATTATCTCATCTATCCATCCGCGTTTCCCCCAGGATCTCGTACAGGCAAGGTCTTTTTCATTGATATAACTTTCCATTTTTGAATACTTATTTCTCATCTCTTAACAGTTGTCGATAAGCCCGTCAAATATGGCTTAACCTATGAAGAGATCACTTTGGACACAATAGACCGCGTCAAAATCAAATGCTATCTACTTCTGACGCCAAACGGACAATCCGGGATAACTACGGATACATTAGAAAACAAGGCAAGACATATCATCTCTTCCAGTTTGACCTAAATATTGAACCCTCTTCCCTTTCAAAGCGTACCGCTCGGCCGACTGTGATCATGTTTCATGGTAATGCCGGAAACATAGGTCATAGAATTCCTATCGCCCATATCTTTGTTCAAAGATTGCTATGTAATGTGTTGATGGTTTCATACAGAGGGTGAGATCTTTTTTCATTTTTTTTCAATCATGGTTCCAAACCGAAAAGAAAAGAAAAAAAAGAAACTAATAATACACCTTTTTGGACACTGTTCTTTTGATGATTCAATAGATACGGAACTAGTGAAGGAAGTCCATCAGAGAAAGGTATGGATACCTATTGATTAATGATCCATATTTTTTTTTAAAAAAAAAATAAAAATAAAAATCCCGTATGATATAGGCTTCCGTATTGATGCTCAAGTTAATATTCTTGGTCGCTGAGATGACACTGCAATTGATTAAACCTTCAGACTGCGTTGGACTACATCACTTCACACCATATTCTGGGTAATGGTAATTCTAAAGACGGCGGTGACACACCACCGAAAATAATTCTTTATGGACAATCTATTGGAGGAGCTGTAGCACTTGATCTCGCAGCTCGAAATCCGCAGATCATCACAGCTCTCATCCTCGAAAACACTTTCCTATCAATTGTAAGTAAAAAAACAAAATAAAAAAACAAAAAACAAAAAAAAGCGCTATTATCTCTACTGACTGAAAATCTGGCTTGCTTTTTTCTAAAATAATTTTAGCCCCACATGATTCCGGCCGTGATACCGTTCTTGGCGCCGTTCACTTTCCTGTGTCATCAACGATGGGATAATACCGTAGCTATACGAAAGTTACCATCCGGCATGGCCTTGTTAATGCTTAGGTACGTGTATTGCAAGAATCCTCAGTGTCCGAATCATATGATTATTATGCAGTGGTTCGAGGGATGAAATAGTCCCAGCGTCTCATATGAAAGAGCTCTGGCAATACGCACAGAAAACCGGGCATAGGCATGCAACTTGGATGGAATTCCCATCTGGTCGACATAGTACGTTTACGTTTCCATAAACTAAAACTTTGTTCCTTATTGATCCTCTTTGCTGTTCGCCATTCATTTTTTTCTGTTGATCTCTTTTTTTTAAAGATGACACTGTTGTACAACCGCATTACTGGGAGGCTGTTCAGATCTTCATCGATAAAATTATGGAACAATAATCATAATCCATAGATGACGACGACGATCGGGGTCAAATTTTATCGTACAATGGACTGCTTCTAAAACTTCTTTTTTGATATATTCGTAGTGGGATCTCCGGTATGATGGTAGCTGCGGAAAAAAAAAAGCTTATTTAGCACTGTATTTATTATAAGAAACAATATAAATTGGATAATCAGAGAGAAGATTAAGAGTGCTGTCCAATCAAAAGGACAGCAACATCATTTAAGGAGCGCTGCCATTGTTTTGACAGCCTCATCTTCAAGACAGTTGTATAAGATCAAAATTTCATCAAAAAAAGAAAAACATGTCAAGAAGTACAGACCTGCCGATCAGATGCTATATCTTTCACTTTACACTTTTTTGGTGGTCGATTTTCGAGGGGGGAGGGGGTCGCGGGAACTGTAAAAGGAATGGAGAAGAAAAAACGCCGGGCTTACGAAATACCGCTATCTTGACAGGCTCTCAGTGACTAGTGACTAGTGACCCCTAGTTGCCGAATTGCAAGGTACATACTATATACAAAGACAGATAGCAACATATATAATTATTATTATTTTTCTTCTATTAAGTAACGATAATACTTGGATGATGATGTGTCTTGGAAAGAAAAGAAATTATTGATCCACGGGTATACCTGTCAGTTCAGGGAAACCCAACGCAAGATTTAAATTCTAAAAAAGGGCGCAAATGTTTTTTAAATCCATGGTGAAACCATGAGAAATAGAGGGGGAAAAAAAAATTATCATTACATACCTGTACCGCTTGAGTCGCAGCTCCTTTCAGAAGATTATCAAGCCCACCCTAAAACGGGGTTAGAAAATCCGTTAATGTCCGCGAGAAAGAAAAAAAGGAAAACGAATGCTTACAACAACAACAACTCGAGTTCCAGAACTATGAACCTGCATTCCTCCAACAGACCAACCATGTTTATTCTCGATATCAGTAAGTTGAGGAACACCTTGTTGCATGATTCTGATTAAAGGTTCTCCCGAATACCTAGCCTCATATAGAGCTCGGATTTCCTGCGCAGTGACTCTCCGTTTTAATGGTGCCGATAATGTTGACAGAATTCCACTAAACCAAGGTGCAACATGAGGAATGAAGCCGAGGCTGAACGTGCCGCCGCCGCCGCTGCTGCTGACACCTTTCGCCTCGGGTAGACGCAAAAGATGGTACCTGGCTTCTCGTTCGTGAATATGATCCGTTAACGAGTAGGCACGAATACCACCCCCAAGAGTCATTGGTGTAACTTTGGGTACAGTCGTTGGTCGACCGTCAGGGTCATTCACACCCGCAATCGTCCCAGCTCCGCTATAGCCTGACACACCGAAAATGGTCGGGCCAGCCGTAGGGTCGATGAGTTCAAGCAAGGGTGCAAGTAGTAGTTGAGAAGAAGTAGCATAACAACCAGGGTTAGATATACGAGTCGCGTTTTGAATCTTTGTTCGACCATAAAGTTCTAATTAGAGAGGCAATATATGTGTGTGTGTTTTAATAGCATAAAAAAAAAGAAGTTCAATTTGGTGATATCCTAATCATACATTATTAATTAGGACGAGGCTCACCAGGGAGACCATATGTCCAACCATCTTCAAACCTATAATCTGCACTTAGATCCAATACAACACTCGTCTTCCCGTTCCGTTTTCCTGCTCCACGGTCTACGGCATCTACAAATGGCTTACACACACCATTTGGTAATGCCATGATCCAAGCATCAACATCACCGTTTTGTTCCATTTTCTCAACATCCTCGGTACTAAGATTGGTATATTCCACGGAAGACTTGTTGTACCCTTCTAATGAATATCCGGCCAATTGACGGGAAGAAACGTGGGTAAGTTGCATCCCTGGGTGGTTATTCAGCAACGACACCAGACCTTGCCCAGTATAACCTCTAGCTCCTATCAACGCCACACGTTTTTCTGGGGTGGTGGTGGTGGTGGAAGTCGCATAACCCCTTTTGAACATTAAAGGTGCATAGGTTGAAAATGATTTTGAACCAGATCCCCCGCCAGGGTTTGATCTATGCGGAGGAGGAGATGGCCCCACAGGAAGGATAGCCCGATCAATACGACCGTTCTTCTCGTAATCGTTGATAGTACTTTCAACTTCTGCTACATTTTGTATCCCATACCAGAAGAGTGTACGCCCCGCACGTGTGAAACTTCCGTCTGCGCGCTCGAAATGCCACGAACGATTTTCGTCTTCAGTTCGAGCTGTCCAGAACAATTTGCGATGGTCCCGTTTAATACTGTTAAAGACATTATCAACAACATTGTTCAGGATTCCAGTTCGTGAAGCCAATAGTTTGGTCATGATTGGGATCTCGCCTTCCGGGCGCGAAACAATGGCGACGACATCGAGTGCTTCATCACCGTATATGGTATAAGGCGTCCTGTCCAAATCAGCGAGAATGCCCGATACAGAAGCTTCTCCACTGGCAACATCGGGATCACGATCGTGAATGACTTGTCGTAGACGATCGGCACCGATGGATTCGAGATTCGTATGTTTGAAAAGTTTGTACCCTCGACGAATCAATGTTCCAGCACCCGAATCCGTGAATAATTCTTTTTGCAGTGATGGCGTAGAAATGATGGCGACACTACTGGAACGTGGAAGATGGTCTAACAATTCCTTGATTTCACGTAGCTTGAGCTTCGTGCCGTATTTAACCCAGGATTCCTTCATAAGGGATTCATACTCCTAAAGGTATTATTTAGCATCATCGTGAAAATTATAATATATGATATAAGACGTACTTCGTCAAGGTTGATGACATCCAACTTTTGACCAGTTACACCATGGTAGAGACCACCTTTGTCATTCAAAATAACGATCTTCAAAGGTTCAAGTTCTTTCGCTAGTTCCCCAGCAGCAATGTCAGCATTGACATTGAGCAATTGCCCCTCACTGGATTCCGCGAGACTGGTTAGAATGGGGAGTGCGCCGGCCCGAATAGAAGCTTCGATGGGTCGTTTATCCACTCGGGTGATTCTTCCGACCAAGCCATACTTGTCCTTGTCAAGATAATCTGCTGTGAAAACGCCTCCAGTGATTGGACGAGCTCTGGTTCCGTGAGCTTCCAACGCGGTAACTAACCGCAAATTCTCTTCTAAGAATACTTTGCGTGCAATTTGGAGGGTTTTCGCATCTAACCAAAAACTTTTTTTCAATTCTCTCGATCACGTATCATTTTACTTGGAGAGAAAAAACTTACCTGTGATCCTTATACCATCACTATAATCAGGAGTTACACCTTCTCTTTCCAGAATCTCGTTTAATTGAGGGCCAGCACCGTGCAAGACTACTGGATACAATCCGACACGATACAGAAAACTGAGATTTAAGGCGAGTTCATCTATTTGATCAAGTACAGCGCCACCGATCTTTATGACAGCGAATTTGGCGGGGTGCGAAGGGTGTGAGGAGGAAGAAAAGATTCTTAGGTATCGTTCGACCTCTCGTTTAGTTCCAATAGAGTATAATAAACGTGTTATTGTTTCCTTTGAACAAGAAATTGTGAAAAAAAGAACCATTTTTACATCTGTAACAAGCTTAAACTCACCCTGTCTGTTTGCGCATTTACTTGCTGCGAGAGACCCCGAGACCACGCCGTGGTTCTAGAGAGGTTAAACTTCGCCGTTCTGAAACTTTCGATGGTAGAAGTTCCAGCACATATTCTTCTATTCAAGATCTTCCGAGAAACTAACATTTGGTGTATGAGTTAGAGAGGAAGAAAAAAACAAGTCAGTTTGCGCCAAGGCGCTCAAGACAAGAGAGTCTTGTGTAATCTCCGGCTACATAAACAAAGCCAAACAAGGTATGCATTTAGGTATTTCTTGCACGTCGCACGTCATAAATCACTGCTTCCTGTCATTTCTTGCAACGTTGTGTGGGTTCCAAACCTTGATTATTTCGAGATTTTTCTTATATATAAAAAACACGTCGAATTACACACGGTGATTACCTATATCAGGTTATATAGGGAGTGGACTTACACAATACCCTTCACCTTTTCTTTCTCGAGGGTCTTTTGCCCAGGCTCGGTCAGGACGTAATTTCGGATCGATAGGGCTTTAATTGAATTCTTTTTAAGTTGACTTATTTTCAATTGACATCTATGCGGTTTGTGGATAAATGAAGGGAAAAACGCAAATCGTCTTACAATCCTCGAACGATCGTTCAGGCCTCTGATCATTGTGACGTGGCTATTTTCTATCAGTGATCCGAATTTGGAATGTCCTTCTAGTTCCTTTTCGCAAGTTAAGACACCGAAATCGACCCGAGTTAATCAAAGGTGTGGGTTAAGCAAGCCGAGTTTCATTCCGATATTGTCAACCCCACACATGATCACGAAAATCTGCAAAGCGGCATATCCACAGATCCCTTATTCTTGGTCTTGAAAATTTGTTATACACCCAAGTAGCACCGCATATTCTCCTATAATGGTGCAAGGAATAAACCGAAGCACCTACATAAAATCAGGTCGAGTTAAACTGTAAATCGTTTCCCTAACGGAATAAAAAAAAAAACTTTCGTTGATCACCATGTTTTCTGTGATTTCTTTGGTCGCGTTACTTTCCATCCTTCCGGCTGCCTTTGCTCAATCACCTGTATGGGGACAATGTAAGTTCATATTTTGAAAAAATAAAATAAAATGTAATCGATGGACTGATTAATGATCCAGGCGGTGTCAGTATTATATTAACATCCTCCAAAAGAGTGAGGAATTCTTAATATAGGCTATTTTTAGGGCACAGGCTGGAGTGGTGCTACGACATGTGCTTCAGGCTCAAGCTGTGTTTACTCTAACCCTTGTAAGGGTTATTTCAGAGGAAACGATTATTTTTCCTGACTCAAATTTGTAGATTACAGTCAATGTCTTCCAGGAGCAGCCCCGCCAACCACCACTACTCCTCCAGCTTCCCCATCAAGTAGCCCGACTACTCCTACTTCAACACAAGGTGGTGCAACCCCCACTTCTGGAGCTACCTGCCCAGGCCCTAAAACAAAATTCCAATATTTCGGTGTCAATGAAAGTGGTGCCGAATTCGGGAGCACCACCTGGCCTGGTGAATTAGGTAAAATCTCTCTGCTGCACCTTGATTAGTTTGCGTCCTGAAAAGTTGTGTTTGTTTTAAATAGGCAAGGATTACACTTGGCCCGCTCCTTCTAGTATTGATGTATGCATATACTCATGTTTCGGATGTTATTTCCTCAGTTTTGTAACTTTCTGTTTGCAGTACTTTGTTGAAAATGGCTTCAACGTTTTCCGTGTAACATTCCTTATGGAACGAATGAACCCTCCCGCTACTGGTCTCCTTGGTCCTTTCAATGAGACTTACCTCAGCGGTTTGACTACAACCGTCAGTTACATCACTGAAAAGGGTGCTTTCGCTATCATCGATCCCCACAACTACATGAGATATGATAATGCAATCATCAACAGCACTACTGAATTCCAATCGTGGTGGCAGAGTTTGGCTACTGTTTTTGTAAGTGAACCACTGTTTTATAATTCCGTTTGGTGTAATTCTTAATTATATTCGTAGGCCACTAACCCCAATGTCATCTTCGATGTCCAAAACGAACCCTACGGAATTGATGCCGGGACCGTTTTCGACCTTAACCAAGCTGCAATCAATGGTATTCGTGCTTCTGGGGCTACAAGCCAACTTATCCTTGTCGAAGGTACTCGAACCAATATTTAAATCGCCCGTTATAGATATTAACAAAACATTCAGGAACTTCATACACCGGTGCTTGGACATGGATCTCCTCTGGAAATGGTGCGGTCTTCGGTGCTATACAAGACCCCAGCAACAACGTAGCCGTTGAAATGCACCAATACTTGGACTCAGACGGCTCAGGTACCAGTGCAACTTGTGTTAACAACACTATTGGTGTTGATAGACTACAATCTGCAACACAATGGCTGCAAGAGAATAATTTGAAAGGATTTTTGGGTGAAATCGGTGCTGGCTCCAACAGTAAGTCCTATCTGTATTTATCACTAATAGACTTTTTTTTAAAACATCCGTCCTCCCCTTAGCTGATTGCGCTGAAGCTGTTGCTGGTGCTCTTTGCCTCATGCAACAATCTGATGTTTGGATTGGTGCTTCTTGGTGGGCAGCCGGACCTTGGTGGGGAACGACTTACTATCAAAGCATTGAGCCCCCAGCGGACCTGCCGTAGCCACCTACGTTCCGTTGTTGCAATCATTCCAGTGATTTAGATGAATTAAATCTTACTGTGACATATTTAAAATATATTACTTGTTCTGATCGCCGTGAGTTTGTATGGGCAGAGAAACTGTTGTTGAAAATCGGTTATATAAGATGAAGAAAATCTCAAATGTAAAAATGTATTTTTTCCTTAGTGTTAATTCAAAAAAATTTCCAAAGGTAGTTTGCAAAAGTCGATAAGAAAATAAGGAATCAAAGTTGAAACAATGAAACTTGTATTATGACCAATTATGTAAAAAAAAAAACACGGAGAATGGGATTTGAACCAATGAGTATAACAAGCCTCAATTAGTACATAGGTTCTAACCAGTACGTTAACCGGGGAATATCGTTGCTTCTCTGGCTATATCTCGCTATCACCAAGTTGACTTATGTATTTTTACATTCCCGTCACAAACATGTCACTGTCGCATACCATTTTTCGCTCGTCCCCGTCAATGCACCATCCGATATTTATCTACAAGGATGACCGGCGACACTGAAATGATTAACTACGTTCAATTGACATGCAATGTCCGTTTACGTAAATTACAATCGTTTTTCATCTACTTCGGAGGTCAAAGCAGTTTGTTGAACTTGTGCACCTGTGGTGTCGTAATTCTCAATAAATATAAAGCTTATCGTGCGTTGTGCGGGAAATTTGGGCTCCTGAGAAATAAGTAAACAATCACCAAGCTTTCATTCCGAACCTTTATGACTTTCAGCTTACCTCGACACTTGCCTGAAAGCGGCAATACGTGTCGAAAGTCGGACAGCGGAATTTCGAGTGTTTCAACTACCCGAAAGCGCAACAAAGCCATGCTACCCCCCGAGTTACAATGCCCATGGTATGTATTAGTATATGCAATTGCCTTCAATCATGTATGTGTCTAACCTGCATATTAGGAAAACAACGTATGAGACAACGGAACTTGCTCTTTCTCATTTTCTGCTTTTCCCGGATACTTTAAAATACAAAGTTAGCCAGACCGTCCACACCGTAATTCCAACTCAAAAAATCAATCATTGATCTTTGGAAAAAAGGATGGTCGATGAATTTCATGGCAAAATCTGTGTTATGAATGTTGACATCTCTCGAACAACTCTTAGTATAATCGGACAAGGTAACTAACTTTCATGGGGTTCGAAAAGTCTCAAAGTTCGTCTTCTCAAATAGAAACTGCGATTATACGGAAACCTAGCCGCCTTCGTAGCCTGTTCAGATCAACGAGGGGCGATACATCGATTCGATCGCAAGAAGCAACTAGGGCAACGCACTGTCATGAGTTTAACAGTTTGCAACATGTTATTCAAACCACTTTCTCTATAGACTAAGATACCTATAGGGTAATGCTGCGGATAAACAAAGCCACATAAGCACACTTTGAATTCCAAACCTTAATTGTTGCATTACAACCGCGTAATGGGATATATAGGACGACCTTGTTTTCTTCCAAAGATTTGTCCAGAAGTAATTTCAGATCGATACCCTTTGGTCGACCTTGTACCATTAACGCGCACCGTTTCCCAAAACTTTATGCGGTTTTATCCGGATAATTGAAGGCAAAACACAAAAGCGTCTTACCGCCTTTGTCGAATGCTCGGTCCCTTGATCATCTCAATCTCTGCAAGAATTCGATTTCCAATGCACGTCTTCTCTCCTCTTTAAGCTGGACACCCAACATTAATAATAGTTTTGTTCCGAAATATTCAGCTCTACATATGATCATGAAGTCTGCAGGTGGTTCACGTGTCTGAATACCACCGTATATTCTCCTCTAAGGATACACAGCAGGTGCCAAGGGGTAAGCCCAAATCCTTAAAACCTGGATGAATTCAAACTGCAATTTGTCTTCGCAGCTGAGCAGGCATAACCTCTTCGTCATCATGCTTTCAATAACTTCTTTAACCACATTGCTTTCGGTGCTCCCGGCTGTATTTGCTCAATCCAGAGTGTGGGGACAATGTAAGCTCGTATATTTACAAAAACCGAATTGATAATCGACTGTAAATGATCTAGGCGGGGTCAGTATTATATTAACAATTTTTGAACAAGTGAATGGTTCTTACTATAAAGTTACTTTTAGGGTGAAGGTTATACTGGTCCTACAGTATGTGCTTCAGGCTCACTCTGCGTTTATGTGACTCCTTGTGAGAATCATGTTTGGAAGACACGAACGCTCTTATATTGACATAAAATGTAGACTACAGCTGTTGTTACCCGCTGACGGCACTTCCAAGCACTGCTCCGTCCACTGAACCGGCTCCCACAGCGACGGGCACCCCAGTTTAAGGCGGAAGCCCTTTACGGGAGATAAAGTCATTAATGGCCTTTTGAATTGCAATTCCTTGTCATTCTTTTAGGACCGTCCACCTTTACGATTTATTCAGCAGCTCATTCCATAACGAATTCCTTTGTGTTTCTTGTTGAGAATACAGAGTAGATGTCTATCTTTTTATACGAATCCTCCGAAGAACAGCACCCAGGGTGCGAGTTAGAGCGAGCATCAACGCGCCAAGATATTTCTTTGTAAAAACCCCGGACGTGTTACTGCCTATTTCGAATGCTCGTTCCTTTGATTACCTCAATCGCTGAAAGAATTTGATTCTTAATGTGGGTTTTCCTTTCCTCTTTTAAGTTAGACACCCAAGTTGACGTCCGTTGATCGAAACAATCAAGCTATTAATGATAGTTTCGTTCCGAGTTTTTCAGCTATACATATGACCATGGAGTTTGCAGGTGGTTCACGTGGCTTGATGATCTCTGAATACCACCGTATATTCTCCAATTGAGGGCATACAGTAAGTGCCAAGGGGTAAACCCACATCCTTAAAATCTGAATGAAAAATGGCCTTCACAATTTCTTCGTCGCCATGCTTTCAATAGCTTCTTTAGTCACATTGGTTTCGATGCTTCCGGCTGTATTTTCCCAATCTGAATGGGGACAATGTAAGTTCATACATCTAAAAAAAAAAAATGAATTTATTATTGATTATAAATGATCTAGGCGGTGTCAGTACTATATGAACAATTTGACGGAGCGAGGAATTCTTACTATAGAGTTATTTTTAGGGCCTAGGTTATGCTGGTCCTACAGCATGTGGTTCAGGCTCGGTCTGCATCTACAAGAATCCTTGTAAGAAATCATATCTGGGGGACACGAGCGTTCTTATCAACACAAAACTATATAGACTTCAGTAGTTGTTACCCGCTGACAGCACTTCCGACCACTGCTCCGTTCACCGAACCGGTTCCAACAGCGACGAGCATCCCAGTTTAAGGCGGGAGCCCCTTCAGGAGAGATAAAGTCATTGTCTTTTTCTTTGTTTTACCTTATTGGACATTCCTTATCATTTCCTTTAGGACCGTTCACCTTTATGATTTATTCAGCAACACCATTCCATAACGAATTCCTTTGTTACTGTTCCCTTTTGAGAATACAGAGTAGCTGCCCATCACTTTATATAAATCCTCCGAAAAACAGTATTTAGGGTGCGAATAACTAGAGCGAGCGGAAGGAAACTCAACGCGCCAAGACATTCCTTTGTAAAAACCCCGGTTATAAACAAAGCCAAACAACGATGTTTTCTCCTACCATAAATTATCACCACTTCAGCAACATTATATGGTTTGACTAAACTTTCGTAAATAAAAGATACGTCGAGTTACCTATGTCAGAATGACTTGGACTTGTGCTTTCCCCTCCAGACGTGACTACGGATCGATCTTTGAGGGTGAAACTCATTTTTCCAATAAACCTTATGCGGTTTATATGGATAAATAAAAGGCAAAATACAAAACATCTTATAATGCCGTTCTTGATGCTTGTCCCTAGGTTTGTTTCGATCATTCGTGACGTGGCTGTCAGTTTATATTTATCCTCTGAAAGTTGAATTATTCTTAGGGTATAGGATATACTGATCCTACACTAGGTGCTTCCGGCTCGACTCTTATTTACTCAGGCCCACTATGGATCATGTAGTTTCGATGCGGAGTGAAGCCCTACATGTTGTATAATTTTCTCCTAGTAATGGACGGCGATCCTACATTACGGGCTACAACTGATCACGGGGCAAAGTTTCGACCATCTCTCGTCAACATGCATGTGCATGCAGCATTTTCTCAGAAATCCCAGATTCATGTACTCAGCGATGATGAAACCCTAATACGTTCAACAGGGTATTAGAAGTTCCGGTCGCAGGGCGGGTTTCTGAATGGTATGTTTTGATACTACATTATCCAAGATTTGAGATCTTGAGGTATGTAACCCCAACTTTATAAGGTCCATACTTATACAATCAATAGACCTATGGTAATTATTCCCCAAGAAGAACAAATAGATTCAAGATTTGGACCGACTTGTACCAAGGACAATTACATGTTAGACATTACTCGATTTCAGTCTGAACATTGACAGGTCCGGATCCTCCATAGTTCTCTTGTTGCATTCCTGTTTGTCCCACATTGTCCGTTAATTTATGTAATCGGATATAAGTAAGTTTATACAAATGCCTCCTTGTTCGCCTTGTTATCCTTTTCCCCCACAAGTTTTACCCACTCATTCTTACTCCTTACGCGTTTCCAAATATGAACGTATACATTTGCATTCGATGGATACTCCATTGTAAAGAAACCGTTCACTCACTCACGCACTCATCTAATTCTTCTTTATGTAGCTTTACTGTTTCTCGTCAACTCCTTTTCTCTAACTGTCGCTTCCTTGACTGTCGCAACCTTGAAAGAGCAGGGTCACAAAGGTCCGTTCAAATTTGAATTCCTTCCTCCACCCTTGTTGATGTTAAGACTTCCGTTAGCTACCGCTGGATCGGTGCTCATCATACTCGGTTTTATCTTCTATACATTTGTGACGATATGGTAATACCCAAGTTTACTTTCTCGTTGTGTGGAAAAAAACTTAGCTTGTTTGTAGCATATGGTCTGAGACATGCATACCCCGTTCTAGACTTTCTAGAAATAGGAGTGAAGCCATTATTCTGCCGTTTTTTTTTGTATTTCAAATTAGTAAGATATTGTTATTTCATCATTCATTCACGTTTCTGACTTTTATTTTCCCCCAAAGTTGGTGCGATTGTGGCAACCGTCGACGCTTCGAAAGGAAGGTGTCATGGACAGGGTATGTCGCTATAAAACCATTTTTACTAGTGAATGTTATGTTGATTGATTCTACTTTAGCCTCTTGCGTTGCGTTGTTGATCTTATCTTGGATGTCTGCTTTAACGCGTAAGCGTATACATACTTATGACTTTGTGCTCCTCATATGGACTTACTCCTCCTTTGACTTTAGTGTTGGTCTATTACTTCATTGTAATGACTGTTACGTTATACCACTTTGTAACTAACGAAAACATATGGAGCGAGTCACCTCTCGGCTATAATTGGTTTCCATTACCTCCTTCAGAATCCGTGTTGCCGGCTGTGCCCCCGAAGGATACGGATACGAATATGACTCCCAACCTTCCCATGAACACTAATCGCCTTCCCTCTGTCGACATCGATGTTGAAATTGCGTCTATAGAGCCTCCGCCTCCAAGATTGCAAAATGGTCATCGACGCAAAATTTCGTCCTGGAAGCCTGCGCCTCTTGACGCCGATAGCAAAGCGACGACAAGTGCTGCTTCAGGTTCACAGCTTAGACTCCCTTCAGATGTGCCAAGCGGTCCTTTGGACTCAACCGAAGCTCTTGAAGATATCCCGATTGGTCAACCTTCTCGACTGCCGGAACCTGAGATTACTCCTAAATTTTCTTTGAATGAGTATATTACGAGAATATCTTTTGGGGGACCGGAATGGGCTAAAAAATTGCGCCCAAAGAAACCGGGAGTGGATTTACCCTTTCCGGTCGCCGCAAAGGGCTCCACAAAGCGGTATCCTATGAGGATCAATGACCAACATCCTACGGAGAGGATCGATGCTCCGGTTTCTCCTACCTCTTTCAGAGGTTGAAGGAATTACAGAGCCTCAATCGCGAGGATCGAACCGCGGCCCTTCCTTGACTCTAGTGGAAGGCAGTGCTACCATTGCACCACAACCCGGTTCGAATCCTTGGCTTGTTTCTTCCGTCATAACCCGACCCGCTCTTTCTCTTTCTCTTCAATCGATCTTTTTGTTTGGTTTTCTATCATTCTTACAATCATTAAAAAATGCACAGATGTAATTGATGTTAAAGTTGTTATGTAGTGTTGTATGTAATTGTCTGTATAGCGAATAATTACCCGTTAATACAATATCCTTCACAAAGTATCATATGCAAGCTTTTGCGAGCAAACATAATGCTGGGCGTCCGAGTCAGTCCCTCCACGATGGTAGTTTACATACCTCTGGGTCATTCACTCCCCTTGACAAAAATAATTGAGTAATCCGTCAAAAAGCTTTCTATCCTCACTTAGTAGGATGCAGGAGCCCAACCAATCCTGAAAAGCATGCATACGGAAGACATCCAAGGTTCTATAACCTACGCGAAAGCTTCAAAACAAGCCAGCGTTTTTACAAGTCAAAAAGAAAAGAAGAATTGATGTACGGACTCAATGCGATGCCAGGCGGGAACAATGGGATTATAAGACCTCTAATTCATTAGGGTAACTGACGCGACGTTTGACTAGTTCTCTCGAGTCTCTGCAATCTCACTTTCTATTCGGTTCGTCATTAAACTTGAAGATAAGGTCATTGTCAGAGAAAATGGCGAACCAGGGGAGTCTAATATATTCAAAAAAAAAAAAGATTGTTAATCGTGTCTACAACAGCGAGTCCACGACTGTCCATGAGGGAAACAATTCAAATCAAGCACAGTGCTCTTCTTTCTAACGATGCAGGGATGTGAAGCGTCTGGTGATAGCTTCCTGGTACCGGGAATAATAGTTCATTGTCTTGGGTAATTACGACAACCGGAACGGTCCATGAATGACAGTACCCGTTCCAAGGTCCCAAACTTGTCGCCAGGTAAAAACTGAATAGCGCGGATATCTTGGTTATCGTTATCTAGTACCTTTTCAACCCATAAGGTGTCAAAAGTCTCTGAATGTAATAATTTGAAGGTGTCCTGGTGAAATAGACCAACGGCCAAATAGTCTCCTCCATGAAAAAAAGAAATGCAGTCGACATATATATACCACGTCTATCCCATGCTTGACAAACTCCCAACCATAAACGAATCCAGAAGTTATTCGTAATATATTTGAGAACTGATTAATAAAAGTTTTATAGATAATAGAATCTTGAGAACAGAAAGGCAAGGCAGAAAGATAGACGTGACGTGCGGATACTGCAATCGCTTCGCCAAATAGTCGTACGAACCGCTTTCCGTCTACTACAGCGAAAGCATGGAGAGTTTCATGAGACCCTTTTCCACGCGTACGACCCTTGTAAGGATTTATCTTAGTCTAACTCTTGTTGATGCGTATAGACTTCAATCCCCAACTTCTACTCAATCAACTACCCCATCCTGCAATCCTTAAGTTCCGGTGATTTCAAGTCATTTTTAATCCGGTCTATTAAATCGATCGTTTGTTTGTGCACATAATTTCAAAGTCTATTTGGACTACAGCCACTCCTTGTTACCATGATGGGACAGAAATGCACCCGTATCCTTGACAGTAAGGCGATCGATAACAGCCAACTGCGCCTTGACAGACTCTTCTGGAGATATGGCTCCCTCGAATGTAGGTTTTATTTTCCTAAAGCCTTCCAACATGACTTGATACCCAGCAAGTTCTTCGGAAGAAACTATGACGGAAGAAGTTAAACTAATACGCATATATTTGACAAGCGACTAGTGAATTGGCACCTACTTTCCTGATCCCCAACTGTGTCAACTAATCCAGGACTGATAGCAACGAAAATAAAACCGTCCTTCTTGAATTGGACAGAATACTTGGTAATAACCATATTCGTAGCCGCTTTACTGATGGAATACGGAGCGGAGAGATAATAACCCGTTTGTTGCGAAAAATCTGGATCAGCAAGTCCTGTACTCAGGGTTATGACTTTCTTTGCTTCTCCGGCTTGTAACAGAGGTAAAAATGCATTTATCGTGTGAATAACCGCTATAGCGTTGATTTTAAACTAGGGATCATGATTGCTTGTTTAGGTTTACCACCCATCTCAAAATATATGAAGAAAGACTTTACTGTTTCTAACAAAACCTTTTCAAGAAGGTTTTCTTTCCCATGGCTATTACTTGGTGATTAACTCAAACTTATAGAACTAAAAATGAATCTTACAATTCAGTCAACGGGACACTAGCACTATCGCGATCAATGTAAGCCGCATTGTTGATGAGAACATCTAATTTTCCGTTATTGCCTTTGGATACTTCTTCGGCCACAATCTAAATTTATATCATATCAGTGAATACGGCTCGGTGGACGCAAAATAGTCCAACTCACTTTGAGTGCGTCAGGATCCGTAATATCTCCTTTTACAACGCGAATATTTCCCCATTCTGACAATGCTTCTATCCGTTGAGCGGTATCAAGGTTGCGAACTAGGGCATAGACTAGATTCTCCGGATTTACGCTCTTGTGGACTATAATGAGCTGAAAAATGTTTTTAAAATAAGATTTATAGTTTACCAATTGTCGCACAAATTCAAACTATATTTGTATCAGCGCTTTAACACCATGGTATTCAACTACGAATACTCACTCCAATTCCTCGCGAAGCACCTGTTATAAGATATGAAGGCATCCTAGGTTAATATACTAGTAGGCGGGAGTGGAGTTATAACCTCATTACCAGGGAAGGCTTTTATAACCTTGCGCTCTGTCACTTTGGGTTTCGAGGTGGTATCTCTCGAACCAGATTCCGCTTAGTCACGGACCATGAAAGTACGGAATATGACCAAGAAAATCTAATCTTATTACACACAACCGTTCTAAAAATGAGGAGAAGAGCTAGTGGTTTACAAATCAAGTTGACGCAATGCGACGACGTACTGATAAATCACAAGGGTCCCACTACTACTGTTAGAGAACTTCTCAAAACAATCTGACAAACCTGAAGTGAAGGTTCGAGTAAACTTTCGAATGTTCCACAATCGCCTTAGAAAGGCTACGAAGGAATTGGTTAGATCGTATTGAATTAAAGATGGAAGGTTGAGCGTAATCTAAAAACAAATTTATCATAACAATTCTGAATTAAAATAATCCAGTATCTGAACCCTGTCAAAAAATGGACTAATTGAAATAACAAAGACTTTAACATTTGTATTTGACCCTCCGAGTCTTTCCAAATGTTGGCGGCAGAGAAACCCTTTATCGTCAACGATTTGAGATTGGGAAAGCATTGAGCAATATGATCTAGAGTGGCACGTGCATGTTCTTCGAAAATGGTGAAAATGAGATTATGTGTAATTAGACAGTGCTTGATAGTGTTACCACCTGGCGATCGTGATTGTGGCTTATCATCTACGGGATTTCGATGTCGTACCTCACTTGGCTGTAAAAAAAATGTGCTTCAGACAATCCAACAACAACAGTCCTCTCAGGCTCCCAATACCAGATTCCTGGTGCTATAACATTATCGATAGGAAATATCTGCTTGAATAGAACTAGGGAAAACGGGCCATGGGTGATAGCAACTGTTATCTCAAGCAGGGAAATTATCCAGACTGTGTGTGGAGAGAACAAAATCTGAGTAGTAGTGTTCGGTATCCACGCTCAGTGAAAAGGATCATTCTAATAAAAGTGGTTTAGACAAACTATTCGCTTAAAAAGTGAAGAAAAAAAACAACACCTGATACCTCAGGCTACCCTGCACATTCATAGGCTACTGTAGGACAATGCTCTCAATATGAATCATTTCTCATTTTAGGATCGTCAACAGTAATGAGATGAAACCGAAGAGATACTTAAAGCAATCTCCCTGCTTTGCTTCGAGGCGAGTGTTAGACCTCCTATATCGCGCCATTGAGGCTTTTGGAAATGTATATCTACGTCTGGAGGATTTTCAGATGTAAGAACGTAGACGGGAATAACCAAGAATAGATTTCAGACAATGTATCTGATGGTAGGGTCAATGACATCTAGAAATAGCTATAGGATGACAGCGCTAACTTGCCGCACACCTTTTATATTCTCATGCAATCGGAAGAGGTCAGACAAAGTCCATCTCTCAATGTTCGCGATAAAAAAAAGTAACTCTTTATTAAATAGAAATCTTCAACGAAGGATTCGGATTGGATAAAACTTCGGAGTGAAGATGGATTTACATTCATGATTACCGCCAAAGCCGCAAGAGGTAGTGGCTTTCTCAGAGGGATGTTGGAGAGTAAGACGTTATATATTTCGAACTAAACTCACTTGCTTAAATTATTTTTTAAAAGGTGGTTTTGTAGAATCAACATCAGGGACTTGCACGTTGGCATTGTGAGTTGATCTTACTATATGGTTGATTATATCCTTATGATATTGCCCCGTTAGACGTGCCGCTGTAACCGAAAAGGTCATGGAATACCTGGTTTTTAAAGCGCAATATGATAAAGCTACATCAAAGGAAGAAATCCCCGATTTTCAAGAGCGGATTGTACCAGAGCTTGCCCTAGAATTGTAAGGGGACATCAACGCCTCCTGCCATCTTAAGCTTATTTGCTAATTCCGTTTCAATAGATTAATGGCAGCAGATTATTTAGAAAGTATGTTCTATCATCTTCAGATAAACTCCTTCCTAATCCTAAATTCTAGCCTGATATTTGTAATTCACATATTCATATATTGTATCTATACTTGCGTCATCAAGACATCAAAAGAAAGTGGTATTACACGAGTTTTTTGAACTATTCTCCACGGCATCACTATTTAAACAATCTTTGAAGAAGGAGAGAGAAAAAGAATAACAATTAAGTCATAAAAGAAGTATCTTGCATTTCCGCTAATCAGTAACCTACTTCCTCTTGAACTCGAGTCATAAATTGAGCCCAAGGTCTTGTGTTTCCTGTAACGGTCGAACTATTTTCAATACCATCAGCACTAGGCCGAGGCTTGAAGCTTTCACGACGGCTTCCTCCTCCAGGTCGCTTGTTGAACAATGATGACATACTCATATTACCAACGGACGTGTTTGAGGCAATACGAGGAAGGCCGAAAGTTGTTGACATATCATGATGATGGTTCCCGTGCCCGTTCCCGCCGTGCCCATGTCTGGGATTAGAATTAGAAACAGCTCTCGGTAAACTCGACACTGCAGTAGGAGTCGTCTTTCCCAATTTACCACCACCATATGCTGGATAGGAAATCGATCCTGCCGTCGATTTAGTCGGGGAGCTACGCCCATAAGGATAACCCGGGTTTTGATTCGTAGAATTTCCAAGACGTGCCCTTTTGTTTGCTGAAGGTTTCTCGGCTGACATGTATCCAGATGGTGCGGGTGTTGTCCGTCCAGTGGGTTGAGGTGTAGTCCCACGCGCTGGAACAGAGCCTGGTCGAGTTCTCTAAAAGACAGAAGAGTATGAGATACTATGCTTCTGTACAGAAAAAGAAAGCACACAAACCTTGCGGTTCTCCTTTTCCATCTCGCTCGTTAATGTATCTGATAACACGTCCAATACGTTCATCCCGTTCACAAGGAATGGCCTTCTATATTCATTTTCCCAAGCTGGAATAGCAAGGAACAGTTCCTTTTCTAACTAAAAAAAAGAGAAAATATGTTGGCTCAAGTTAAATGTAACCGTCTTTGGGACTTACACGAGGCTTTTCTTTAGTAACTCTCTTGCGCATCTTTTCTTCTCGTAATAGTCGTCCGGGATCGCGCGGACCACGACCTAGCAATCTAGATTGATCTGCTGCAGCAGTCTAGAGTACCGCAAAGCTTAGCGCGAAAACAGCTCAAATAACAAAGGAACACGAACCGCCAATTCTTTTTCTTCTTCGCAAATCTCAAAGTACTTCTTCAACGAAGCTAGGAGCGGGGCTTTAATCCTTCTTTCCTCTTTTAACTTTTGGATTTCTTTCTCATGCAGGGTTAAAAGTTCCTCTGTATGTTCATCTGGTTTAAACATCAGCAAAAAACGTTGCTTCCTTTTACCAAATAAAATACTACCATCTGTGAAAGGTGCAAACGCACCGCGCTCTTCTTCACCGAGAATGAGCTCATCCCATAATCGCTCAATTTCTGCACGAGCGTTGGCAACGAAGATGGACATGCTTTCGCGCTTCAGCTCAAGCATTCGTTCGTATTCACATTCGTACTACATAATTACGCATCAGTGCTAGCCGCACCTTAAATAGAAAACCTCTTACTGCTTGAACGTTAGCCTCAGTCGAACCACGGTTCGCTTCAATAAATGCGTCCATGTCAGCTTCGCTAACGCCCAGTCGACGCCATAAAGCATCCAACTCATTATAAAGACCTTGAATCTGATTTTCACGTCGTGCTTTCAATTCTTCAAGCTAATCATCATTAAAATGCTGTTCACTCGTCTTGAGTAACGTGAAAACAACTCACATCGTGCCTGAGTCCTTCGACCCATTTCATCAACCCAATGGTAGGCTCCACATCTTCTACCCCAAATGCTTCATTTCCGGGACCCTCTAAATCTAGTGATTCATCCGAGGCTTCTTGAAGACGAGAAACAAATCGTCCAAAGACTGCATTATAGCTTTGAAGTTCGTCCTCTGGAGGTTTAATCACACTGTTCGTCGTTGTCGTTGTGAAACCAGAAGAAGAACGAGTCGATGTCATGAATAAGTCTGACGTAGATAATGTCGATGATCCTGATATGGATCTTGGGAATGCAATCATTTCTGATTCGGCGGGAAGAGTAAGACCGAGCTCCTCATGAAGCCAGCCTATGTGTAAGAATGTTTGCGATAAGTGTATCCGACGTCGTGTCTATATAAAACATGTTTGAATTATTCTTTTGTAGATCATAAAAAAAAAACATACAATTTCACCCTTTGCGCGAACGAGTTCTTTCTCGAGTTTATTGAATCGTTCCGGCGACACGTCTTTCAAAGCTTTGGGACTCTCCTCTGTTGTTCCAGGAGCTGAAATAGTGGAAACGATGTCGGGAGGGAAAAAATTGTTTCCCAAAATATGCACTAGTGCATTGATTTTGTTCGTCAAGCCCATGCCTTGTTCATACTTTGTTTGGTATAATTGTTGCAGCTTCTCTTGATAGACATTGAGATAATCGAAACGCTTTGGAAGGATCTAGTTTGGCGGTACGTGTCAAGTACATATGGAAAAGCGAGAGGTAATCTGTACTTTACCTGCTGTTTCCTCAGCTCACCGACAGAATTCGCGAGTGTCTTCGCATGCGAGCCCAAAGCTTTAGAAAGCCTGATACAATCGATTTCAACTCGTTCGCATTTATTCATCCAATCCTCTACTTCCTTCCGTCTTCCATCTATTTTCTTATCAACACATTCAATTAATGCGTTATGAAGTTCGGCGAGTTCGTCGGTAAGTGCGGTGGGAGGAAGACCCAGTTGAGCATGTAGAGCAGGTATAATCGGGGTCTGAGCTGTTAAATATGTTTGTAGTGAAGTAAGAAGGGATTCTACAGTCGTCGCCATCGACGAGAAAGACGAAAAAAAACAAGTGCGACGCGTGCAGGGGTTCAATAGAGAGAGTCACGTGGTCTTTGTTTGAGACGCGACAAATCACGGGCGCGCCTTATGACATAGTATTCAAAGTCAGGTGATCAGGTTACTAATCGCACTCAGAGCTGTCATGCATTTCATGGTGGTTGAAAAGACACTACGTTTTCAAGTTAACGGTTGATATTTAAAGTTAGTTTAATTAATAAACTCTGTTTATAAAAATGCATTCACCCTGTTTACTGAAAGAAAAAGGTCAAATTTTTTATAGGGTTCTAGTTTCCGAGGTTCACTCTATAATCTATTACATGCGGAATGCACGAACAAAAGACAGAAGACTACAATACCTCTTATTGTGACTTCTCTTCATTGCAAATCATGATTTTGGTATACCTCAATAATGTAAGGTGCAAAGCCCAGCCGAGTAAAAAGTAAGTATAACGAACCCAAAATGAACCTCGAGAAAAGACCTTAACAAAAAAAAGATTTTTATTTCTATAATAATAGTAAAATGCGTTTTCATAAACAAAATTTATTGATTGAATCAATCCTAAACATCAAATTTTGGCACGGAGAAACAATGTCTTTTAAAATCAAAAAATGATGCGCGGCGTCGTGTTATGTATCAGACTCAACAATTGCTTTCAAATTCCCCCTTGACCCGGAACTACTCCAAAAATATTAATATTTTATAATTTGCTTAATCCTTCAAAAACAAAAATAAAAACAAAAATTAATAAAAACAAAATACAATCGATTCTGTTCATGTATGCTGTTTCGCCCAAAACGAACCCCACATCTTTTATTCCTTTAACTGACTGAGATACATCAACAAAAAGAAACAATGCTATAACCTACAGCAGAGCTCTTAGAATCGAACCATAACAATTCAAATATGATATATGAATTGAGATCCGCCTTCTTCAAGCAATTGGTATCCATTCCATCTGATTTCAAAACATCATAAAATTACAGTAACGCATACATAATATAAAGTTATCTACCGAGTCTCTTTGAAAGAGAGGTCGGTAAATCTTATTTTGTAATCTCAACAAAAAACACGAAGGGATTCGTTATGGAATAGGCTGCTGCATAAATCATAAAAATTGATAAGGAATTTCAAAAGGTCGTTAATGACTTTATCTCCCGCAAAGAGAGTTCTCGCCTTAAACAGGGGTGCTCGTCGCTGTGAGAGTCGGCTCAGTGGACGGAGCAGTGCTTGGAAGTGCCGTCAGCGGGTAACAACAGCTGTAGTCTACATTTTATGTCAATATAAGAGCGTTCGTGTCTTCCAAACATGATTCTCACAAGGAGTCAAGTAAACGCAGAGTGAGCCTGAAGCACATACTGTAGGACCAGTATAACCTTCACCCTAAAATTAACTTTATAGTAAGAACAGGCTTCTCACTTTTTTTTGATAATACTGACACCGCCTAGATCATTCACAATTGATTATTAGTTCAGTTTTTGTAGATATATGAGCTTACATTGTTCCTACACTCTAGATTGAGCAAATACAGCTGGTAACATTGAGATCAATGTGACTAAAGAGGTTATTGAAAGCATGGTGACGAAGAAACTGCGTCTGCTGTGAAGGTTATTCTTCACCCAGATTTTAAGGATTCTGGTTTACCCCTTGGCACTTACTGTATATCCTTATAGGAGAATATACGGTGGTATTCACACACGTGAACCATCTGCAGACTTCATGGTCATACGTGGGACAGGGGATTTCGGAAAAAAACTATTATTGATGACTTGTTAAGTTGGGTATCTAGCTTAGTAAAGAGGAGAGAAGACGCACATTAAAAATCAAATTCTTGCAGAGATTGAGATGATCAAAGGACAGAGTATTCGACAAAGGCGGTAAGACGCTTTTATGTTTATCCGTATAAAATCGAGTAATTTTTTGGGAAACAGTGCGTGTCAAAGTAAAAGTTTGACCAAAGTATCGATCTGAAATTATTTCTGGACAAGTCTTTGGAAGAAAACGAGGTCGTCCTATATATTCCATTACACAGTTGTAATGCAACATTGACATCTTGGGGTCAATTAAGGTTTGGACATCAAAGTACGCTTGTGCGGCTTTGTTTATCCGCATCATTACTCCATAGGTATTGGTCTTGGTATTAAAGAGAAAGTGGGTGTATCGCCCCTCGTTGATCTGGACAGGGCCACAGGCTACGAAGGCGACCAGGTTCTCGCACGACCGCAGTTTCTGTTTGAAAAAGTGAGCTTGACTTTTCGAATTTCATGAAAGTTAGTTACCTTGTCCGATTATACTAAGAGTTATTCGACGTCCGTGATATACATTTTGCCATGAAATCCATCGACCATCCTTTTCCCAAAAATCAATGATTTTTTTTTTTCTATGAAAGGAGGGATCTAAGTTGACCTTTCTGGGTTGGATCACGCCATAATTAGAAGGTTTGGCTAACTTTGTATTCAAAGTATCCGGGAAAAGCAGAAGATGAGAAAGAGCAAGTTTCGTTGTCTCGTACGTTGTTTTCCTCATATGCAGGTTAAACACATACATGATTGAAGGTAATTGCATATACTAATACATACCATGGGCATTGTAACTCGGGGGCTTTGTTTCGCTTTCGGGTAGTTGAAACACTCGAAATTCCGCTGTCCGAATTTCGGCACATATTACCGCTTTCAGGCAAGTGTCGAGGTAAGTTGAAAGTCATAAAGGTTCGGGATGAAAGCTTGGTGATCTTTTACTTATTTCTCAGGGGCCCAAATTTCCTGCACAACCCACGATAATTATACTTATTGAGAATTACGGCACCACAGGTGCACAAGTTCAACAAACTGCTTTGACTTTGACCTCCGGGGTAGATGAGAAACGATTGTAATTTACGTAAACGGAGCAGTTAACTCCTTCCAGTGTCGCCGGCCATCCTTGCAGATAAATATCGGATGGTGCATTGACGGGGACGAGCAAAAAATGGTATGCGACAGTGACATGTTTGTGACGGAAATGTAAATGGAGTGATCTTAAACCATAGCCTTTCCCATGGTTGCTTTTCACTCTTTTCTTATTTCATGTCGAGCCCAGCAACCAGGAACATTCAATATCATTGGGTCAAGTCCCATGAGCGGAATAATGGTCAGTACTCTTACTTTTTGTGGGGAATAATGGCTAAAAAAAGCGATTAAAACTACAGTTGCAACTATCTACCGAGAACACTGATAATCTTGGATAAAACAGAAGAAAATGCTGCTACAATCAATGGTCATTCTGCCTGGGCAGCTCAGTAGGATCTCGAGACAAATACCGCTACTCTTTTGGATGTTCAGAGCAACACTTTTTGTGCTGGTAAAATTCACGCCCCAAACGGCTCTTATATCGTCTTTAGTGGTAACGGTGCCATAGGACCTGGCGGTGTCGGTAATGGAAGTAATTTCAATCTCGTATATGGTGATTTTAATGGATGGTGGCCAGGCTGTCAATGTTTTCGATCCATGTCCTGCAAATAACACAACTTGTACATTCTTTGATAATGCCAGTCTCCCATCAATGTCTTCTGTACGTTGGTGCCCTGGTGTTGAATCTTTTCCGGACGGTAGCGCCATACTCATAGGTGGAATGCACGGGGGTGGATTTGTCAACCGTAATCTTCCGAACGTCGACCCAACCTTCGAGGGCGGCGGCGCCAATCCAACATATGGTTTCTGGCCGCCGAAAGGACCAGAACAAAACATGGCATTTATGACACTCACTAGTGGACTGAACACATGCATTATCCTATACGATGCAGTCCGGTTTACTATTCGTGCAAGCAAACTTATCAACTAGTAAATCCGTTTTATCTCGTATAAACGAATCATTATAAACTAATGTTTCTTTAGTTCTCTTCAACTATACCACCAATACAGAAATTCCCCTTCCAGACATGCCCAATGGTGTGGTACGCACTTATCCCGCTTCCGGAGCCAATACGCTACTTCCTATGACTCCGGCAAACAATTATGAAGTAACTGTCATCTTTTGTGGTGGTTCCGCTCTCCTAGCAGATGCTTACGGAGATTATGCGTTTCCCGCTGTCAACACTTGGGAATTCCCTGCTTCCAGCTCAACAAACAGGCCAAACACCCAACTTTGCGGATATGCCATTCGGTGAATCACTCTGCTGAACCAGTTTTCCAGCCTGCCATTTACGACCCCTCAAAACCTCCTGGTCAACGATGGTCTCAAGAAGGTCTTTCCTCATCTAAAATTCCCCGTTTGTATCACTCCAGCGCGCTCCTGATGGTGGACGGTTCCGTTATGATCGCTGGTGGTAACCCTAATATCGATGTCAATCTGACAACTATTTTCCCCACCGAATATCGACTGGAAATATTCTACCCACTTTATTGGGGCAAGCAGCGACCTTCGGTTACTGGTATGCCATCGACGTTGACTTATGGTGGTGATGGTTTCGATCTCGTTGTTGACACTAACTCTTACTCCGGGAGTGCCAACGACGCTGCTGCGAACACCACTGTCGTTATCATCCGACCGGGATGGACGACACATGGAGTCAATATGGGACAACGTGCGCTACAGCTAAATAATACCTTCAGTGTCAGTGATTCTGGAAATATTACGGTGCATGTTTCTCAGGTGCCTCCAAACCCTGCCATGTTCTCTCCTGGTCCAGCTCTCATGTTCGTCGTTACTCATGGAGTTCCATCAATGGGTAAATTGATAATCGTTGGAAATGGTCAAATGGGGACTCAACCTACCTTCGATGCTACTGTTCTCCCTCCTTCACAGCTTGCCGCTTCTTCGGTTAAAGGTAATGCTAGTCCCAATACCAACAGCAGTGGTTCACCTGCGGTATCTGCTACCTCAACTCATTCGCTCAGTACCGGTGTCGTTGTTGCTATTGTCGTTGGCGGTATCGCCGCTGCGTTAGCTGTTAGAGTCTTAATCGCCGTTCTGATCTCTAGAAGACATCGTGCACGTGCAGCAACAAAATCTACAATTATCGGTGATATTCAACGCAGCGCTTCAATGGGCAGAGCCTATAGAGACGCTGCGAGTCCGATTGGAGGACAGGTTGGGGATTACATCGGGGAAGGTTACAAGTCTCGTCCAAGTCAACAAAGTACTGATGGGTATGGGGGATACCAACCGAACGAGATGCAATATGGAGGAGGAGGAAGACGTGGTGAATCTTTTATTCCGTTGCAACAATACAGCACTTCGGATTTGCATGCACCTTCGACACCTGGCAATTATTCAGAAAGTGACGTTGATTTACCAAGTCAAAGTGGTTATAGAGATTACCCTGCCCAACCATCTTCGTCTCAAGGAGGTGGATATGGCCAATATCAACCATCGCAAGGATATAACCCACAACGAAGGTTCTAAATATTAGACTAACGAGGTTATCTGGTACTCTCCACGTGGGTCCGTCTTATGTTATTATTACTTGGATGTCGGAATACAATATCGGTCTTTTTTTTATTCGTCATCCTTTTCCCGCATCATCAATATTCCAAACCCATACGGCTACAGTTAATGCCTTACTTTACCTGAAACTGCCGATACCGCTAACACACCTCCTTCCCGAGAGTACTGGACGCATTCAATTTCTGTTTCTACTCATAAACGGTGTTGTTTCTTCTTTTCCCCCCTTCTATATCTTAGCTTATGGACAAAAATGGTTGTTTTGCTTATTCTGACTTTTTTCTTCTCGCGCCTCCCTTCCTCTTTTTGTGCCTTTTCCTTGACCACATACACATATATTTATATAGTCACAAACATCCCATATGGTATTTGCATCCCCCGCTCCATCTTTTGTGTCGTTTGTTTATTTTTTATCTCGCTCTTTTCCCAATTAACCTTCCTTTGGATATCAATCAGACCGAAAGTGTCGTCCCGATCTGAAATGTAGTTTTTTTTTCCCTGCACACACTTGGACTTTTACCCCGTTTTTAGTTCCTTTCATATTAAAGCAGCAAATACGTATATGTAGCTAGTTAGATTGAAGAGTGGCCTTTCGTCAGTGACGAATCTAAATCTATTATCATCCTTTAAATTTGGATGTGTTAAAAGTTTTTACTATCCCTAAACGAAAAGAGTGTTGTGGGGGGTTATTATCACGTCTCTTTTACGCAACTATCACGCCAGTGACGATAAGTCCTGGTTCATGAACGTGTTCTTCTCCCCCTCTATGCGTTTACTCCCTCAATGTTGGCGCGTGTGTAACCTGTCAACTTTTTGACGATATAGCAGGTCTTCTCGGTAATCCATCTGTGTGATATTAATCAATGGACGGCAGTTTCCGATGCTTGCGGTTCTTTAGCTATGCTTTCGTTTTCTTCCGCTGCGCTGTGCAGCGAACGAAGGACTTCTGGATTAACTTCTAGATGGGTACGTGGATTGTCAGAGAGAGTATCTCGATAAGGCCAGAGGAGCTCCAGAACCCTCTTGTGTTCAGGATTTTTAGCACCCGCTTCCCATTCTCTTCGTCGCTTTTCTAACCTCATCTTAACATTATCGAAATGGGCTTGGTCTCCGGCTATATACCCGCTTGGGCCAACGGAGAACTCTTGAGATAAAACACTTGCACGCTCTTGATTCTCAACCCAGGAGGTGTAGGCTGCGTCGTGCTCCCTACACTCCACGGGCGTGAAGTCAATTGGACATTTGTTCTCAGCCCACTGTTTCCAGACATTGATGAGAGTCTCCCTAGAGCAACAAATGATTCAGCCGTCGCAAACTCGTGCAAAAAAAAAAGAGTCTGGAACCAACCTGAAAGGTAAAAGGCCCGTTTTCCAAGTCAACTGAGCTAGATATTCCAATTCACGTAGCTCAGCTAAACTCGGCAGTTGAACGATGTTGTGCAATGCAGTAGTTTCAAACAGGTTATGCAGGACTGCTTCCTCGTATAAAAGCTTTGCTTCCCTGCACGTATCGGCGTCAAGAGTCTCGAAGTGAGTTGGAAGAGTGAGGGCTTCTTGTGCGCACGGTATACGGAACAGCGTTGGAACGGTGAGCTGCAGAAAGGCTGGTCCAACCCATGCTCCTTGCCAGTTGATGCATGATGTAATGTTCACTTGTATTTTCCCGTCTTGCGTCACTTTGGATGGAACGACGAACAAGTTTGAGGTACTCAAATGCGGGTGCCATAGATGGCCGTGAAGATACAGGCGTTCTTTGGGAACCAGGTACTGAAGAAGGGATTTATAACGTTCCAAAATTTCGATATGATCATCTTGTTTTCCCTGAGTTGGAATGCCACAAAGAAAATCGTCAGTGAGACTGGGTTTTGCGTGGCGATAGATCCAGTATTGCTCTCGTAAAGCAACATCACACATATAGTCGAGAGCAGATGTATCTGGATTCCATGTTTGCAAGTGTGATCAGAATGGATAAAACAGAAACATACGTACATGGACCACGGCGTTCTGTAACTAAAGCGCGCTCTTCCTCCCAGAAATTCTGTTGAGAAATGGGACCCATGCAGAATGGACTGATGTCGACCCCCTGAGAATTTTGTTCAAGGAAGTCGGTCGTTGATTTATAGGGGGGGTTAACATCGCCCTTGTAATACAGGCTCCCATAGCAATTGAAATGCAAATTGATTAGCGGACGATGCAGCTTCGCCAGTTTATGGACAAGGTCCACACGATCGACCTTTTCCCATATTTTTTCGACAGGTTCACCATCCGGTTTCTCCATTATGATGAATTCTGACTCTACTTCAGTTGAGTTAGCTCGGGAACTCCAAGCAAGGACTTTCGGTACTGGAACGTTTTAGAAAGTCCATAGTCGCAACTTCGCTGGCTGTAGAGAAATGGGGTGGGCCCCTGATCGGAAGGGGAATCTGAGCAATGGCTTGCTGGCCGTTTTGGAACGTGACAAGAAAGATTCGATTGGTGAATTCAGCTATTTTCGTGATAGATTGTACCTTGTGAGCATAGAGTTAAATCGTATAATGGAAGGTTAGACCGCATACTTTTGAGCCCATCGCCTTGGATGCTACATAATGCAGGCCATCTACATTAAAAGGCGCATATCGGAATTTGAGTTGAGCATCGTTGTTACATAACCATTGTCCAGACGTGAATGAGAATAAAGGTTTGACTAAAATAATGAGATTTGAACATATGGGTGGATGACAAGTAAAAACCAACCATGTTTTTTAAACGCCTTCGCCCTAGCAGCGACTGTAGACAAGTATTTTACTATTTTACTCTAGAAAACATGATGGGAGAAGGTATGGAGACGCTTGAGCGGTTATACCAACAAATACAAACAAGGTCACATGGAAGCAAAATCTACGGCTTGTATACGCCCTTGCCATACCATGCAAGGGAATAGGCGGGCGCTTAGCGCTGCGCTGCACCTCTCTTCAACAACCTCGAAAGACGAGAACTTCATGAAAATTTTGGCTTTCTTAAATTTTATTTCGTAGAAGAAGGTAAATGCGTTCTTATAGACAAAATTCATTAATCAAACTAGTTTCAAATATCAACCGTTAACTCGAAAATGTAGTGTCCTTCAAACTGCAAATTTTCACGCGCACACGTCGACGTCGGGGTATATAAGGTACTCGTCTCTGTGTCTTTATGTAAGATCCTTTTATCCATTTCCCGACCCGCCTCAGACAATGTAACTAACTTTCTAGTTATCATTTAACTTTCATCCCTTCATTTCAAGTAGACAATCATGATTCCAAAGGTTCCACTTCGGCCGACAGGGTTATATACTCAATTCGTAAAATCAATCAACTTTCACAAAACAAAACCCCCCTTCCGCAAAAGTATATATTTGCGTATTCGGAGTATTTGAGTGCCGATGAGGTATATGTGATTCGGAAGAAGTCACTGCCGTATTAGCTTCAAACCTTTACAGCCCTTCATTGACATTACGGGTGGAAATTTCCTGCTCTCTTCCCTGAGACCGTAATATGTACATAGGTGGTAGCACTTGCACAGCGTTCGTTCTCAAGGTGGGGATTTGCCCAATCAGAAAGTCTGATCTGAAAATCATTACAAAGGCGGAACGTGATCTATAATAGCACCTACTTTTGTACTTTCCTGTCAGGTTTTCTTGTCTTCTCACGAAGGTTCCTCTGATAGGAGATTAAAAAAAAACAAATCCAATTTCAGTTTGACATCGGATAAGCATCCGGCGGTTTGAGGTGTGCGGGTGGGTGGCCAGATTGGTCTTTGATACAAAATCTTATAGAGAGTCGTTGATCTGATTTGTTTGAGAGATTCAGTGTGGTGAGAAGAAATGGTGAACAAAGGGTAAAAGTGTTGTTATTTCAAAACGCTACAAGGCGGAAAGGTCAGGGCTTTTGCTTACTGGACCTCGATCAACCGCTGACTCTGGGCGCTTGATAGGGAACCGGAGGCTAAGTAGAGAGGAGGGGTCTGCCAATCTCTTCTCTCAACTCCTTTCCCTCTCCCGCAGTCCGTTCTCTTTGACTTCCTATATTTCAAGACTAAAGAGTTTTTCTCTCTACATATATCTTCTCTCCGGAATATGTCGAGTCACTTGCAGGCAGAATCTGGTCCGGCACATCGTCGCAATCGCTCCAACTCCAAAGCGCAAATCGAATCTGCTATACATGCAATTCAACAAAGTAAAGAGAAAATGGCTGCTGCCAATGCGGCTGGTGGTTATATGGGTGGGCCACCCGCTGCAGCAGACGGAGACGTTACAAGTCCTGGGGCAACTGGCCTGCACCATCGTACAAGTTTAAGGCATAAAAAAGACACAACACTGTTTGCTTTGAATGGAAAACGTGTCAGAACGACAGATAGGATATGCAATGAAGTATGTTCGACAACTCGACAATCGTGTATCTGTATCCACCCCTGAACTGTCTCTAGGTCCCACACCCAGCTAATTTTATACCCGCTGAACGTCAATTCTGGTCTTCATCAGACCCTGCTCACCCCAAACCGTCTTTAAGTTTTTTAAAAACTCATTTCCAGGCAGAAGGTCGACTATCTGAAGAGCAGGTGAACAGACATTATGCGATATCACATCTTTAAACTTTCGCTCATAATTCCCCCAGGCATTATATATTCTCACCGCTGCTACCCATTTATTCGAGAAAGAGCCCAACATGCTTACTGTTGGTGATGGCGTAACAGGTACTGTTTATTTATACTTCTATTTTTCTATGTAGATTTGATTGATGTTGGGAATACAGTTTGCGGAGACATTCACGGACAATACGTAATACCTATCCCAAAATTTTCACATTTTCGTTACGAATAATACCTCTCAATAGTATGATCTTCTCAAACTCTTTGAAGTTGGAGGTGATCCCGCGGAGACTCCCTATCTTTTCTTAGGAGATTACGTCGACAGAGGAGCCTTCGGTATAGAGGTGATAATCCATTTTTTAAAAAAAAGCTAATGTTCACTTTTCTGATTTTTTCTTTATAGTGTCTTCTCTATCTATACGTTTTTAAGATCCATTATCCCACTACATTCTTCCTCCTTCGCGGTAACCACGAGTGCCGGCACTTGACCAAGTACTTTACCTTTGCCAATGAATGTCAGTCCGGGTGTATACTCAGCTTCTAACTTTTTCTCACAACCGTTCTTCATCTTTTTAAAGGCATCCGTAAATACTCGGCCAAAGTGTATGAAGCCTGTCTAACCTCATTCAATGCATTGCCGATTGCCGCTTTGATGGATAATCGATTCTTATGTCTGCATGGTGGGTTAAGTCCCGACATGCACACCTTAGACGACATTCAAGCGGTAAGCAGGTCTATGCAAAGAGTTTACGTAAAACTTAGTCTCTCTAGATCGATCGATTCAGAGAACCTCCAACTGAGGGTATTCTATGCGATATCCTATGGTCTGACCCTATCGAGAGCTTTTCACGTATTCCGGAACCGAATGATCCACCTCCTCCCCGGGTCAGACGTTACGCTCATCGTAAGGTTTCATAAGGTTTAGTCGTCATTTCTAATGTCCGTTGAAATCTCATATAGGTAAGGGAAAGGCCCCAGCAAGAGGAAACCAAGATGGTGAAGGAGACTTGCTACCTCCCGGGTTTATTCACAATCACATCCGTGGTTGTTCATTCTTCTATGAGTAAGTGCAATTAATTTGAACTCAATAAACGGATCGTAATGATGTTTTTAGTTATACAGCCGTCACAAACTTCCTGGAACGAAACAGACTTATCAGTCTTATACGTGGACATGAAGTACAAGACACAGGGTAGGTTAATGCTTATGATTATATCAGTATTAAATTCCTTGACCGTTCTTTCTTAATTCAGATATCGAATGTATCGTTCTACCAATCTCAACTTCCCAGCCTTGATCACTGTTTTCTCCGCACCCAACTATCTCGATGTGCACCATAATCGCGCAGCAGTCATAAAGTACATCACCCACAACATTACCATTCGCCAATTTAACGGTCAACCTCATCCATATACACTTCCGGGTCACCTTAATGCTTTCTCATGGAGTTTACCATTCGTCGCTGCCAAGAGTGGGTGTCTTTTGTTTTCCTCTTTCAAAGTGACATACTCTAACCTGCTTTTTCTCCACTTCGCAGTCACGGAAATGATGTTGGCTCTATTGAATATCTACTCTAGGGAGGAGCTTGACGAAGAGGATGATGAAGAAGATGACGAAGGTCTTGATGGAGAAGAAGTCATTGAACAGAAGAAAGAGCGTCAAGAAGCTATCAGGAACAAGATTCTTAGCGTTGGTAGAATGGCTCGTGTCTTTGAACTTTTAAGGTCTGTGTCCCTGTTCTTTCGTTGCAAAAGATGTGGCATGTTGTTGACAAGATAAAATAGATCGGAAGCTGAAGGGGCATCTGAGTTGGCTTACACCGCTCCTGAAACCGATTATGCCAGCCGACGTGATTCAAGATTGGGTATCCAAAATCAGAAACTTAGCAGGTCGATTATGAGTTTCGAAGAGGCGTAAGTTCAAATTGCCTTCTTCTCATTTTTTCTCGCGCTAATTTCTTTCTCTCGTCTTACTTTCAAGTCGCAAACTCGATCTGGCAAACGAAAGACTTCCAGATACACCTCCACAAACCTATCGCGCCCGTTCACCTGTTCCGGACCCGAATGTCAACTACCGATCAGCGGAATCGAGCACATCACCCTTGCAAGAGTATGCGTCTGCACCTTCCTTCCTTTCATTCCGTCATCGTTCTGGTGAAGAAGATACGAATACTATGATTAAAAGGACACTAGAAGGTCGTGATGATAAAGAAGAAGAGGAAGAATTATTGAGACTTGCTGCGCGCTTGTCTAAGCCTCTGACTGGGAAGGAACATGTCAAAAGGGCGTATGGCGCACATGTTCCTTCTAGTGCCGGAAGATTGAGACGATTGGAGACGACGTAAAAAAACCGTTTTTTTTAATAAAGTGTTGTGCTATTATTTTTTCTTCAGAAGTAAACATCTGTTGTTTTAAAATATGTAATCGTTTGTTATACCACTGCTTTGTTTTTTTTTTTACTATTTATGGATTTATGACGGACAACATCGTTAACTGTAATATATATTATATTACTCAGGGTTAACTGTTTTAAATGGTTTGCCTGTCAGCAGATATTTTAATGTCTTGGTGACAAAAAATACTTTGGGGGATGATGTTCATCGACAAACACTAATAATATCTGGGCTAAACCCCTATATATGCAGTAAATGAGAAGGCTATGATATAGGCCAGACTTATGTTGAGAATAAGTAGTATCGATCTCATCTTCTTGAAAGTACGAATAGAAAATTACACCAAAGGTAGAAAAAGACTAATGATTATCACACAGTAAAGTCGGTCATTAAAGAAGCATTAATTTCAGAGGTTGCGGGATATTACATATGCAAGAGGATAAAAAAAAAGACCGACAAATGGAAGAACTGGAGACATAACAATCCCCAACTAAAAGGGATAAAACCCTATCACTTAAAGACCTCACAACACGTTGATGCTGTTGCTGTTCAAGATATTGTTGGCAATGTTGTTATAGTTGAGGGCAATGTTAAGGATCTCAGCAGTAAGACCGACGCAAACCTAAAATTGTAATCAGCACGCGACTCGTAACACAAGCGTTGAAAAACTTACGTGGGTAACAGCTACAACGAAAGCGTTGACGAAGGCAGCAATAGGAAGCACAGCGGTAACGAGATCACGAGAGAGTACGTTAACGTTGTTAGTGTTTCCGACGTTGTTAGCAATATTGTTGCAAGTGGCTTGGACGTTAGCAATGAGGGCGTTAACATTAACACCAGCCTATACATTAATATTAGATAGTCCCCTTTTCAAAACCATTTAGCTTTACCTTGATAGCAGACTGGACGACAGCAAAGATGGCAGCAATAACTTGGGCGATAACAGTGGCAACATCACGCTTGCTTGCAACGTCAACGTTGTTTCCGTTCAAAACATTGTTCAAGATGTTGTTGTTGCTGATGTTGAGGTTAGCAATTGCGGCATTAACGTCAACTCCGAGCTACGGCATAGTCAATACGATATCTTTGAATCCCTTCAGACTAAACAAACCTTAGTGCAAAGTTCAACCAAAGCCTTAAGAATAGCAGTCACGACGGCCAAGACATCGACCAATCCACGCTTTCCGACGTCATGAGTGATAGCATGAACCTCGGCGTTGTCGGCGTTAGCCTTCACTGGGATGTTTTTAGCACCGACATTGTTGACATAGATGCCTCGACGGAGGACATCGACGTTATTGTAGTTCCCGACGTTGTTTCCAATGTTATTGTACTGCGCACCAACATTAGCGACTGCAGCATTGACATCTGCATCAACCTATTCGGGTTATGAGCATGAGAAAATAGCAAACTGATATCACAAGACTTACGCCAGTGACAGCGTGAACAAGAGCATTGACCGGAGCGGTAACGGGAGCGACGACAGTGGCGACGCTTCCGGGTGCAAGGGCAGCGGGAGCAGCCAAAGCAGCAACAGCGAAGGATAAAACAGCGAAGGCACGCATTATTTTTCTAAAGTTGAAAAGATTGTGAGGATGTTTCAAAGAATGAGAAGGAGGCGCAAAAGAAGGCTCTAAAGCTGAGAAAATAGGAGCGATGGAGATGGGGAAATAGGCGGGTTATCCAGCAGGTTTATATGGGATTTTCGAAAAGGCTGGAGGTCCGTGCCATGGTATTCTTGATCTTCTAAAACACGCCCAGCAAAAGTAGGCAAAAGTAGGCAAAAGTCCGTACAATTGAATGTCTGTATGGATATTCCTCTGATGCGCCCAGTCTTCATTACGCGTACATTACCGAAAAAATTTCACCTTCCAAATGAGCCACTTCTCCATTGATTAAGATTCAATATAGAATGGACCAACGGTTGACCGCTTCAAAAAATGTTTGATTTTTAACCTGGGATTGGCCAAATCAATAGAAACTTATTTATGATGTGTTTCATTTTTTTGGAGGTGGGACGGGACCATGTACCGGGATCCCTAAAATTCGACAAAGAAAATTTTTTTTCTGAAAGCACCCCGATATAGGCAGAAGCTAGAAAGCTCTAACTTAAACAAGACCAACAAAAGGAACGTAAAATATTGACATATTCATCTAAGAAGGGAGACGGGCTAACAACGATAACGGTCTCCTCAGTCGTGAAGTCGCGGACTGCCGAAATAACGGACCCGTACAATTCGGAGGTTCAGTCGAAGCAATTGATAATAGAGTTCCTTTTAGCCTGTTAAGTATTGACATTCATTTTGAAGGGGAGCGAGGGATCAGATCCGTTGTTGAAGAGGATGAGCACGTCACGCTGAGACTCGGAGCGCCTGCGGTGACATACTCAGTCTGCTCTTCAAGCCCTTTGACGTTTACATTACCAGTGGTAGAGAAAATACCAACGCACTGCGTCGAGTCCACTTTGCTTTGTGAAGGGAACAAATAAGTTTTACATAAAGTCTGTTGCTTAACTTGCTTTACAATATGCACGCTAGGCAAACCGTGTTACTGGCCGTTTGTTCAAAAGCATGAGGTCCTACGATACTTATATGCATGGTTGAGACCACGGACTCACTGGGAACGACACTGAAACTAACCAAGACGATTATCATGTCTCATAGCTGAGGCCGAACCATCAAACATTGCCGAAACTTAGATTATGAGGACATGCAAAAGAAGGAAATACTGAATAAAGTCTTCTAGTCAATCATAACAGTCACTATCATTCAGTTCAGGTACGATACAACAGGTATGCAACCTATATAAGGGGTCCGCTCAAAATGTTGATAGTATTTCCATTCAAGACATCGGTGAGAATTTGGTTATTTTGGAGGGCAATGTTAAGAACATCAACGCTGATAGAAGCACCAAGCTATAGAAAACAACCAATTAACAACATGATTGATCAAACGGCCACACTACACTCACCGATGTAACAGCGGAAACAAATGCCTTGAGAACGACAAGAATGGTGGCAATAGCGCTAACAAGATCACGGGAGGCAACGTTAATAGTGTTTCCATTTCCAATATCGTTAGCAATACTGTTGCATGTTGCCTGAATGTTAGCAATAATAACATTAGCGCTAACACCGGCCTGAAAAAAACATTCAGTATGTTGTCGATTAGATTAAATTTTCCACTTCACATCAACAAGTGCTTTGACAACTGCCACAACTGCTGAGACAACTTCAGCTAAAGCATTAACATCAGCACGTTTGAGGATGTTAATCTTGTTGCCGTTCAAGATATCGTTCAAAATGGAGTTGTCAGTGATGTTCAGGTTAGCAATGGCAGCTTTGGCATTAACGCCAACCTATAAGTAGGACTCGATCAGCCCCATCTTTTGTTTTCACTAATATTACCTTACCTGAGTGCAAAGGTCGACTAGGGCCTGAAGAAAAACGGCAACAATGGCTAAAACATCAACAACTGCACCACGAGGGTAAATATCATGGGTAAAGGCATCAACATCGTCAGTTGCGACTCGGCGAGAGAGAATCTTGACGAGGTTATCATTGGCATTATCATTACCAATGCTGTTGGATTGGGCATTGACGTTAGCCACAGCAGCATCGACATAAGCCTCAACCTATATCAAACTAAATCAGTTCTAATCCTTTACGGGTTGACAGCAACGAAACACACGCTAGTAGCAGCATTAGCAACGACCGTCGCAGGAACAGCAATCGGAACGATGGCGTTAGCCAGACCCACAGGAGCAAACGCGGCAGGGGCAGCAAAAGCAGCTACGGCAAAAGACAAAATAGCGAAGGTACGCATGATTTTCGTTTGGTTACATAAAAGATTGTGTGTTTTAAAAGAACGAGAAGGTTGTATGGAGAGCTAAGAAAGCTGGAAGAGCCAAGAAGACCATCCTAAAGATAACGAAGTAAAGCGGGAGTCCGACGGATTTATATAAACAATTCCTGAGGCAGTGAGACCCGTTTGTTGTTGTTTTGCAGAGAACGAGAACATTCGAGGTAAGTAATTCCGTCTCCAGCGTGGAATGCGCCCGCCGCCGTCCAAGATTTTGTCCGTTGTTTTGGTGCAAACATGAATACCCAGATGAATTCCGATTTAAAAACTGCACGAGTTGGAGCTAAGGTCATCCAAAAATCAGTCAACCAAACAGGCCATCTGTAATGGACCATTAAAAAAATCCTTTACTCCACAGGAAAAAGACAACGAAGGTTGCTAATGAGTATCAAAAGAGATTTTAGTTCACTTTAATTATGCATATCACATCCTTTTTTGCCAGAGAGAATATTCTTTGCTCCGTTATAGAAATCTAGGTAGGATTGTGGCAAGGACCGAGTTCCCGGTTTTAGAACTGAATTGAAAGTTTGATCGAAGTGGCCGTCAATATGAAACGTTCTTCGAGCGCTTCCCGTCTTCCTAAGCTGCTACCTCAGTAAAGTCTGCTTTTTTTCGACTATAACGTCTTGTTCCGAGATAAAAAAAAAATTTCCCAAAGAGCGTATTACATAATTCTCAGCAGCTGAGATGGTATGTTTTTCTTCCTTCTCAGCGGCTCGATGGGTTCGATCTGGGCCCATCGCTTGGGTTTTCAATTCAAATCAGCTTACTTCCTTCAATACAGTTTTGCTTAATAGTTTCAGAAAACAAAACCTTGTTTCTCATCTCGAGGTTTATTGCCCCTGGCCCAAGTTGTTCAAGACGTTTCTTGTAAAATATAAAGGGTTATACGCTTTCTCGGTATTTCCGAGTAAACCTTAACAAGTTCCTTTTTCGACCTACCTCATACTAAATGGTCTTGCTATGTCGATGCATCAATAAGCGGAAGTTTGATGTTACAACCGGTTGTGCTTCTGCGCCATTGATATTAAGCGAACTCCACATTCAAATTTACCCGACTCCAAGACCTATATTAGACCCTCCTCAAGCTGTAACTATAAATCGTATATACTCCAGTACAAAATTTCAGCCCACTTTTTCTGCAGGGAATATCGTTTTCACTCCTGCTTGTTCACTTCACTTTTCGCGTGGCTTTCTTTCTCCTCACTTTGTCGTTGTCAGAGTCCCGTCTTCTCTTATTCCTTCCGCGTTGTCCGTGTTCCCTGCATGATTGTGAAACTCGCGTTTGCACATCTAGATCCAGATCAATTCATTATCTCTAGCTGATCCATCACGTCATTGATCACTTTAATACAGCTTATTCGTTCATTTTTTCCTGACAAGATCATACTTTCTGCACCCGCTCGTACGCTTAAAATGCTTCGGATAACGTGGAGGCCATGATGGGCATGGCATGCTTCTTGCGCGTCGGAACGCTGGAAAAGTTTTTTTTTTTCCTGGCTTTAACTCGTTTCTCTCTTCCGGATTCTTCGCTGTTGGAGAAAAACATGTGATGTGCTTAACGGGGTTTATTTTCTCTAGCCTAAAAATGTTTTCCTCGTTGTTCGACGTGATTTTCGTCCCTCTTGAGTAAATAAATTCGCCGTCTCAATTATTTCCGGATAATCAATACTACCGTTCAACGCGTTCTTCTAGATAAAGGGTTACTGAAACACATCTTGTCTATAAGCACAATAGAAGTCTAAGAACTGTATTTTAATTTTTTTTCTTATCCCACACCACATCTCTCAACGAACATGTGGGGCAGGCTCCAAACGTTGGAGCAAAGGCTGGTAATTATAGCAACCATCCATAAGCTCACCATCGAATATGCGGGTTCCAATAGCTTCGGAGCTTCTCCCTTTCAAGTGACAGATGTCAATTTTAGACCCATATTTTTTTCTTCTGCGAAGCACACAAAGGTGCCAAAATGTTAGAAGTCCTTTTTTTTTACCCTTAGTGTGATTAGTAGTAATTCCTTATAAAGCTTTGAGATTCCATCTCTCGGTTCTTCCAGACGTGGAATAGATTCTATTTTAAAGAGGCAAATTTCAATTTCACCCGAAATGTTGGAATAAACAGAAATCCCCGCCGGTGCCAAAAACCATAACCCCGCATATTCGCGTGCTACAATTTGGTCATGAATCAGCACATACATGATGATGATGGTGGCCGCTGATTCCTATCGAGATCATCATTAGGAGCCGTTTCACCCCCCCAGATATGATTCGAGTTTACTTTTCGTCCCCAGAAATCAAAGCTGGCGAAGCACGGAATAGTGACAAGGTAAAGGTAAACTTTAGAGCATCGCTTCTGTTTAGTATATCACACCGCCATATCGATAGCACAGAACTTGGCTTACCAGAATATCACGCTTTCTGCCTTTTAAAAGCCGTCAACTCCCGACCTCGGACGGTCCGTTATCGTTTTCGTATCGCCTGGTCTGAGACATAACGTGGTTTGTCTGTATCAGTACACCTTTTATATTATGGACCCTTCGGTATCAATACTAAGAAGATGAAGTGCCCGATAGCGGTCTATTGAATAGAGAACGAACACAGGAAGGGGAAGGCGGCGGGTGCTACATATTGCGCGATATTAGTAGTTTGCTCACAGGCGACCGGAATCCCGACTTGACGAAATGTATTTCTTATCTGAGGTGAATTCATTCAAAAAGTTTAAAATCGTCCTATCTTTTAGGTCGAGCCCATCCGAAGAATTCCGTAATAGTTCATCATCTGGTAATTCAAGATTTTCATATTGACGGATAACAGGGCAATTACACAGCTTTGATCCTGAGACCACATGATGAAGGAAAAAATACAAAAAATGCGGCATATCTTTACCAATAAGGAGACCGCTGATAATCTTGAAAATTCAGATGAGAGCTCAGACAAAAGATATAAAACAGATCATTTAATACGCAGAACCAAGTCAAAACACAGCATCGTTTCCTTGGTATGAGAACTCTGAGAAATACGCGGTATCTTTACCAGCGATACCATTACCCGTCGCGAACATTCCAACAATAGTACCTAAATAAGAGGGTTCATTTATGTAATGAATTCGAAAAAAATTGAGGTGAAATCCTGAGGAAAATCACTCACCTACAAATCCTCCACTCACTTCGCTCGATATGCCCCATCCAACAGTCTGCCAGTCTTCATTCGTTTTATACCTAAAAGCATACCATGTATTATTGACAGCGTCAATCTGAAGTTGAACATTCGGGGCTTCCTCATAACTTGGAAATGAAAGTATGTTAGGCTGAGAAATGGTATCGATAGATCCAAATGTTGTAGAGTTTGCAGATATAGTCCGAAGTCGAATATATCTGGATAATTCATTTGCATTGGTCGATGTCGCAACCTGTCGGAACCCAGCAGCTGCAGCGGAGTCTGGTGTTAAAGCAACAATTCCGAGGTCGAAATGTTGACCCTGATTTAGGAATACAGTGACACCTGCTTCTTCCTGATCTTGCTTTGGATTGAAATCTAATGTTACTTCAGTTACGAATTCAACATGTTCTTGACGACGTCCGACAAAAGTTTGAGGAGTCGCTGCAGAACGACCATCCAACGCCGTTAAATTAAGTTCTGATGGTACAAGTCCGATGCTATTGGGATGTCCTTCGGGAGAAATGATATAGGCACTAGGATCAGGCATACGGTTATGGACAAAATGTTTGGGTATTGATGATCCAGGTTCAAATGTCAATACCTCAGATCCGCCAATCCATGGTCTTCAAATTTCCTATTAGCCAACAAGAAAAGAAAGGTCACGAAAGAACTGAAATCATACCCAGATGCAGAAATTTGCAAGTCTGTAGGGAGCAATGGGCCTTGTTCTATTGTGCGGGCAGGATCAAATACAGGCCATTCTCCGTCTTTCCATGTGACTGAAGTGAGGATGGTTTCCCTACCCATAGGATAGAATAAATACTCCGGTCCTGAACGGGTGGCTAGGGCAACAGCCCACCTTAGGATATATTTATTAGTATAGTAAATGAATGACAGCAGGGGTTTTCTTTACCAATTCCCATTAGTATCGAGAATAAGATCAGCATGGCCAACCTAGTTTTTGAATCAGAAACATTTTAGATGATTATTATCCAATTGATCTTACAGTTTGTTCTAACGATGAAAAAAAAGCACAAATCAGAACATTATTTTTGGTTTATAAAGAACGAAGCATACCATATTCGGTTGTATTAGCGTTAGTCAAAACTGGATTGGCAGGGTTGGATTCGTACGGTCCAGTAATATTCCGAGAACGTGCTATATCAACTTCGTGACCCAGACCGGTTCCTCCTGAAATACAAAGCGTGTCAAAATGTATATGTCCCGATTAAGATATAATTCTTACCTTCTGCTATCATTAGATAGTAATAGCCGTCTTTAAACATCAAATGTGGCCCTTCTGGCGCCTGGGAAAGAGTATAAGGGTCAGTTTCGATTAAAGCTAAAAGAATTTCTCATTACAATTCCACCAGTGCCTGTCCAAAGATCAACGATTTCACCCATTTCTCCAGTACTGAAATCCATTTCGAACTGTTGGATCATAGGGTAGACCTGCCAAGCATGACTTGCTTGTATATACGTTTTACCATCAGAGTCCCAAAATGGAGATACATCATAACCTTCAAAAGTAAAATGAACAGGATCAGACCAGTTATCAGAATATGGATCTGTGGTGTGGAATATTATCTATCCGTTTCGTCAGTTGAGGGCAGTGGAAGTTTGGGAGTTTGTGGAGATAACGATAACTTACGTTGTCCCAACGAGTAGCATCATCTTGAGCGAGGTTATCATATACCATCGTTGTGGTAACCCAGAATGTACCGTTGTTATATCTGTAAATTGTTGAGAAACTTTAGATAACGACAAGTGAAAATCGGGACATGCACCTACCTGATCGTAGCTGCCCAGATGCCACTGGTAGCCCCGTCTAACGTGTTGAAATCAGGTAACTGGTTGGGATTGTTTATAACATTTCCTAGAAATTCAAAAATTCTCTCAGTTTCGAGAATAACGAGAAAAAAGGCCGTAGTAATAAGCACCGATTTGTTTGAAATGAATTAGGTCCTTGCTTGCTAGGACAGGGACACCAGGAAAGGAATTAAAAGAACTTGTAACACAGAAGAACGTGTTATCAAATTCTTCTACTAGATGACAGGAAGGATCAGGGTGAAAACCAGGTATAACTGGATTGTTGTAGCTTCCAAGTCGGACAGGCTTAGACTCAGGTTCGGAGGACTGGCCACGCAAGAATATTGTAAACGCGAGTAAAATCGAGACCACCAGCAACATAATATAACGCCTCTTGGATGAACGAACATCACGATATTCACGTCGATTTATAAACGGCTGGCAAGTATAAGCAAAAGAAAAAAAATTGGTTGGTACACGTGAGAGCTTATTGAGCTCACAAACGGACCGAAACATTTTCAGATATAGTGCTGGTCGATTCCCCGTGACCACCCTTGAGTTGTTCCATCATAAAATGCGGAAAAAGGTTATTTTCTAGTAAGGCGTTGCAGGAGGACACCCGGCAGCTGATCAGGGAATGGTGACGGTGAGAAGCTACCAGTCAACTGATTTGTCATCGTGCGTGAACCGCGCGGCCCACTCGTTGCTCGTATGATGTATTTTGTGTGGTGTTAATTGATGATAAATAAACTTGGCCTTGACGTCGTAGTTGACCTCACTGATTAAAACCTTACTTTTATAAATCACGAAACAATCATATTGCAAGTAAATAACTCAAAAAGTGTCAGTAGGTTCGCTTGTTAGCGTTAAGACTTTGATTATTGTCAAGGTCCCTTAAAATACTACTATATTATTGACATCAAAAATGAGAAGATAACATCTTACCTCTCGTTTAATATCATCGGCTCGCTAAATATTGCTCCCACATAGTCTCCCTAAATGATAAATGAGTGCAGCCAAACTATTAAACCCATGAGTCTTACCAAGACCATCCAGGCATTACATCTTGAAACAGGCGTGCTTCATCGTAAGTTTTATTCTTTCCGAGCCATTCGTTCACAAGTGCTGTCAACCCTTGATAGACATTCTTGTCTACCCAATCCAAAAAATATGCTGTAGTTTCATATCCTTGATCCCATTTTTTCCCGACGGGATCTTCTCTCCAGTGTTTGGCAGCGTACCCTCCTCTGAGACGAACAAAATCAGCGATACCCTCGATTAGACCACCTGGTGTATTCTCGGCGGAGTACTGGAATGAATGGGTAAGTTCATGATAAAACACTCCGCGTATTTCGAAAGCGGGATCTTCATGGTGCTCTAATCCTGTTAGATATCGGGTTGAGAACACCAACTCTGAGGAATGATTAACGTTTGGGAAGGATTGTCCCTTGAATGCTCCGCTATAGCTACTACCATTGGCGGCATGGGCCATGCCGTCCATGTCCCGCAAAACTAGGGGAACAGGTGATCGAACCTTCTTTGGTTTGAATGCAGAATCGGGATATAGTATTTCAAAAATACAAATCGTGGCTGCGTGAAGATCATGAATTGGATGATTAATATATAAGTTGAATAGGTCGATTCCTGGGGAAACATGATCGGGGGAAGGATATTCAAATTGAGGAACATAGTCTTTCCATAGCGCTGGAGTTTCGAGTGAGGATGGCTTCGGAACGGCAAGAGGGCGTTCTGAGGGACGACTACTTTTGTTTATCAGAGGGGGCCTGCCATTTACCGGAGGGGGAATGGGTGCAGCTGAAGTTCGAGGGTTCACATCGTTAGAACGCGAAGGTATTGGCAGCTTAGAATTGAATAGTGAATACATCACAATCCTAATCTTGTGAAACGGAAAAGGCAGACATACTTTGTGGTCATCACTTATGAACAATGCTCAGTTATAATAAAAACAAGGTGTGGTAAATAAATATTACCTTTTCAGAGATTTCGGTATTGATATTGATCGAGGAAATACTAGTATATCAGAAGTTGACCGCGACTTGAAATACCTGCCAATGTATTATCAACGCAAAAAGATATCGGTAAGACACCGTTTGTTTGAGAATAAAACTTAAAATAACAAACTCAATCAATAATGAAAAAAGAGCTTCCTTCTCATCCCTTTCATCTGTAAAAAATCGTCCGGGTGTCATTGAAATAAAGTAGATCGCTACTAGACGCCCGCTTGGCCGCCGCGCATGTAGCGAATGGCAACGCTTCATCTGCATCTTTCGGTTGGCTCTGCTACTCATTCCTTTTCAGTGACTATCATGGAGAATTTTCTATGAAAGAAAATATAGCACAAACGATTGTGTACTTCAGAGAGCAAGTCTGAGATCATTTCACTCGTTGAAGGACGGGGTATGCCATATCTTTAGGTTGTTGATCCCAACCAACAGTCACCATCGCCGTCTAAAAAGCAAATCATTTCAGAATCGGATTTACGATACCCATCAATGAACTATCCTTCTGCGAGGAAATCTAGGGCGAAATATTCATTTTCACGAACAGCGGCAAAACTTACCTATACGCTAATCCTTTGCGCTTATTGGTACACGGCGTACGGTCCCGTCTAAATTTAGGATCTATCTGCTCCCAGCACGCACGCTTGCTTACCGGTGAAAAATAAAAGGTCGCCCAAGGACGGACATGATTCAACTATCACTACTTGAAAACACTGGCACTTGAAACAAATGACACACCTTTAGCGGAGGGAAGTTTCCACGACAGGTAGAAGGAAGCGACATGGGCCGTGATGGGTACGATACGGTACCCGTTGCAAGTGATGCCATCGGCATGGGATTGAATTTGTACGAGTTTTCTTGTTTTAGTACGACGAAAGCTAACCCCATGTAGTTAGGAAGACCAAACGTGACATCTTTAATGTACGGGTTACTCCTTTTTCTGTTTTAGATTGAACAATCCAGTGGCCGTGGTGGTCGCTTCGGAAAAGCAGGCGTAGAACAAGCCATTGTCACTTGCATGTCAGAAGAGTACATGCCCACTCCACGAAAGGCGTTCCAAGGCAAACCCCAGTATGCTTACTCCTCTGTTCACCGAACATCGTTCGCTTAAATCGTTTGTTTTAGACTGTGCGATGGCGCGTATAATCGATATCATGCCCGACGAGTATAGTATGTGCTTTTATATTACTAAACTCGAGACACGAGATCAATCATGTGCTTAGTAGCTCATTTCACGATGTGATCTTTATTGAAAGGCCCCCATTTTCAGGAATGACGTTACTAATATGGTTAAGTATCGTGATTCATTCATCTCTTTATGTAAATTATGAGTCGAAGTTAATTTATCCATAGTTGATTGATTACTGCAGCAGCATATTTTTTGCATTTTGAGAGATGCAATTTTTCTAGCTAAGGGTTTGTCTTTAAAACTTGTTCAAGTAATAAATTCTGTTTTTTAAAATGTATCTACCTATCTTAACGTGAAAAAAAATTAAGAAAAGTTGAATTTTTCATGAAGTTCTAGTTTTTCCAGGTTCACTCAATTATATGCGGGGTCGCATAATACAATATTATCTCAATCTTACTGTGAGTCCTCTTCATCAGAACTGATCATAAGGGTTTTAGTATACCTCCATGAATGTAAAGTCCTGGTGCGACAAGAACATCTTCAAGTCTGTAAAAAAATAGAGGAAGCTCGAAAAAGACTGTACAAAAAATTGACTTTTCTCGATTAAAAAAAAGCATTTTTTTGAAAAAAAATCACGTCCGGCATCAGAGTGCACACTTCAATACAAACGGCCCCTCCCTAATAATTTTTGCCAATTCAACGTCGACATGTCAAACCTCTTTTTTCCTTAAAATATATCATGATAAATGAAATCGAAAAGTATTTGTTATTCTGTACCCAGGAGTTAAAACGAAAAACCGTCAATATAAACCCTCAAACTCCCATTGCCTTCTGTGCCATTTTCTCTTCAATATCCGTGATTATTACCTGATGGTACGACTGGGTTTCATTGAGGTGAGGAAAAGGAATATCCGGTTTAGGCCTAAAAATATTGATTCACCCGAAATTTCATTACTATGAAAAATAACTCACACTCCCAAAAATTCTGCAAGCCGGTCCCATCCCTCCTTAACGTCATAAACGAGGAGTTGATCCGCCGGTATAGTAGACTTGACATTCTCGGTGTGTTCTTCAAGTTCCTCTTTCGCATGTGTGGCCAAGCGACCTTTGTGGTAAACATCTAAAGAAAATCTTTTTATCAGATGCAACTATCAAAAAATGACAAGGTGGGGTTCAAACCGAAGTACGTCTTGGCCCATCGGGCCTTGCCTTCCATCTTTGGTTTTACTTGATTTTTGTCAGTTAGTTCACGAGCCTTCAGAACCGTTGCTTTGAGACTGTTTTCCCATTTGGATGGGTCGCGCACAGTCTAACGATCGTTCAGCGATGAAGACTCAACAGCCTTTTTTTTATTGAGTGTACTAACCAAAACGAACTTCGCATTAGGGTATGCAGCATACACTTCCTTAAACATGACCGCCACCTGCGAATCAACCGCTGATTTGTATCCCCTGAGAATCTCGTCAAACGCCTCCGGGGAAGTATCCCTCCCTAATGATTATTCATTATTACCGCTTCATTTTTCTTTACTAATAAATCAAACCTTCAATGATTTCAGCCCAAGCAGACCAATCTTCAGCTTCCGTGGGACTCTGCATGGGGTGATAGGCTGGTCCAAAACCCAATATATTCAACGCTGCCCAAAGGCTCATGGTCTAGAGAAGGTGCAAATGAGTGAGTCGTCTAGTAAAGAAACCATACCCCAGTTCTTCCTAAACCGAGCCCTATTACTTCGATAGAGGCAGGATTAAGTCTGCTTTGTGGGGGAGTTGTGGTATCAGTCATTCTGCGATTGACATAGGACAGTATTAGAGTTACTCTTCATCCTATATATATTCTCATTTTTTGATCCCCGTGTACAAGATTCCCGATGTTTTTCCGAAAGCCTATTCGAAATACAAGTGTCAAATGACTGCGGTTTCTATTAAATTCTCACCGCTTAATGAGATGTGCACACATTTTTCCATTCAAAAGCTCTAACAAGCATCTTCCGTATCGGATTCGATTTCCGAAAATTCTCCGGGCACGTTTACATATAACGACCTGCGCTTTTACTAACAAGATCAACTGAGTGGTTCTCTGGTCGTATTGCTTGAATAGGGTTGCATATTGGGATCCTCAGAGTCAAAGATTATTATGAGAACAAAAGTACTATGTCAGGTCGACAGTTGACGTTGAGCTATCCAGTAGTTGTACTATGCATAATAATACATAGTGCTCCGAACCTCATATCTCCATTTGGCGGTTTTGGTTTGGCTCTGTACAGGCTTCAACGAGCTGACATGATCCTTGAATTCCCATACATATTACGGAATGTAAAAACTCATGACTATTCAATAATAAAACTATTATCTCAGGACTAAACAAAAAAGAAGTAAAACATAGCTTACCACTTTTATAACCGGCGTCAGAGAAATAACGATAAAACATACTCGGATTCAATGGTGTGCAATAGTTATTCATTCAAAGAACCAGCAAAGTTGTATAACTTAGGATGAAAAAGCGACTCACTGACATCTGTGCGCGTACTCGTTAGACGTCGCGAAAACTGTAGGACGTGTGGGAACCCGGTCCAAGGGTTTGGTCCTACAAGCTATATGTAGCTCTCGGAGATTGTACGTTTTATTTTTATCGAGTCCGTTTCACCATTGCTTGTTATATATATATTTTTGCCTCAATATATATGCCATCGTAAAGATATAACACAGGAAACAAACCATTCCTGTTGTATTATTAGTTTCGGCGAGCCTTGCTCTGTAGCTAACAGTGAACACTAGACTGTCGCAAAAATCAAAATTGGTTTATCAACCGATCAAAGCCCTATTTTTGATATAGAAGTTCATTAATTGATAATAAATCAAATCTTGAATATATATTAAGGGTTAATAATAATTTTTCTTGAGAAATTAAAAATTGAGCCTTGATTGGTTAAAAACTTTAAATGAAGTGTTTTCGGTTTTTGTATAAGTATTAACTGCGTGCCACTCTTTCTTTCTGCTTTCTTCATGGCTCTATACATCAACATCCCAATGAACTATAGATTGAGGCAAACCCAGAGGAACCGCAGGCTGAGACAACTCAAGAACAACAAATTGATGCATCTTTCAAAGAAAGGTTACCCGTTGAAGTGGTTTTTGCGCAAAGAGTGCACTGGCCGAAGAATATACCACGTTGTCTGTTGACAAGGAAGAAACATCTTCCACAAAGCTTATATGGAAGCGTCTAAGGCCGTCAATTCACCTTCAGGTTCCACCGCACAAGTTTTTCCAACTCAACTCTCAACGTACAAATATGAAAGAGTTCTACAATCAATTTGAACCAACCCTAAATTTAATGGCAAAAGAATGAGGTTTATACCCCTCTTTTCGAACGGCAGTAGACACATGTGCATCTTCCTGGTGGCGGTAGGCCTGCTTGCGGTCACCAACAATTGTGACTACTTGCTTCCTTACTCAAAATTAATGTTATGTTAACTATTGCTACTTTTTAGCAACCCCACTAACCGGCACCTAAAAGTCCCGGACGACCTCACCGCAGAAGAATTGCCAATCCCTCTACCTATATCATCGCATATGCGCATATGAAACAAGAGAAGCTCTGACCCGCACAAATTAAGGGACTCTTAAAAGACTTCTTTTTATAAGGTACAAAAGGATGAGGATTCTGATACATGCTACAAGATTGTCGATATTCATTACTCCCGAATGACTTCGTCGATCGAATCGTTCGAAGTCCAGTTCGAGGGCCACTCTTCAGCGATCACTTTCACATTCAAAGAGGTAAAAGAAATACTTTTACGTAGTTCTATAGTTATTTTATAATATTTTTTACACTAATAACTAATAATCTTGTACAGTCTCTATTTTTTTATCAAACAAACTATATTTCTACATTATTTTACATTACAGCGCTTTGCAAAAGTTAAGGCGGGTGAATTGATGTTTTTCAATTTTTCAAACAAGAATTTCTTAATAACTGTATAAGGTACTCGTGGATTTTCTTTTGGAACAGTTTTGTATAATATTAATCTAGCACTGACAGGTCTTTTACCGAACATATGCTTTTATGTAAATTATTCCAGAAATCCTAGTTCCACTAAAACGGCCACCCGCCTTAACTTTTGCAAAGCGCTGTAATTTAAATATGATATGCGATGTTTTGAGGATGTCGGCATCGTTGAAACAAGCGTTTATTGAGAGAACTGAACTTGTTTAGATCAATCATACTTCTGAGTTATGTTTTATCCCATCCTTCTTCAGTCAGTGTGTCGACATCATGTTAGTATAAGTATTAAGTTTGCGAAAAGGGAAAGATATATTTAGATGCAAATGCAATTAAAATTGGATAAAAAAAATTGAACTTATATTAGTCGACCTCTGCGCATATTATTTCCGGATTGGATTAGCAAGCGATCCTGATTTACAGCGATATACCCATAATTATAATCACCGTTTCAACCAAATGAGTCTGAATTTATTTATTTTTTAAGAAAAAAACATGAATGCATGTATCTGTCCCAAAAAATAAGCAGTGAGCCATATCGGTGTTATGTAAAGCTGCCTGAGCTGAAATTGTATATAACCATCGGTATCTTTAGGGACCCTTTTCTTTATATCCGACTTGTTTCAGAGAATTAACCTTATAACTATTACTCAGCCATAATTTAGTGACCTCAAATAGACTACTAGACCATGGTGAGTGGAATACTTAATGCTTTAACGAAAACTCTCTTCATGTAAATACTAAACCGTTTCAATCTTCAGAAATGTTGAGAGTGCACGTAGGGAAGATACTTTTCCACAACAACGACTGGGGGACACGGAGAAAAAAATTGATTATTGGAAATAGACCAAAGCACAGAGCATCATGTGTTTAAAGACTACATTAGAAAACATAGAATCCCCCATAAAATTGAGGGGAAAATAAACAGTAAAAGAAAATGAAAAAAAGTAAAAAGAAAACAAGGGAAGAGAAGATGTTGAGGAGGAACTGTTGACAGCATGACTCTAAGTGCCCACGACTATAAGCTTTCTAACTGTCACATCTGAAGTTCAATCTTTTTTCTTTGAACTTCAGCTCCTTTCTCATTGTATTTCCGTTGTCGCAATCTAAACGTTGTTAGGTTATGGGCCCCATTAGCAATCCATCCAACTCATCTGAAGAGCATCAGGCATTTAAATTCCCAAAATTAAATGGCCAGAATTACGCACTTTGGGCTGGGTACATGAAATCCTCATTGCAAGCTCAGTTCCTTTGGTTAGTTGTCAAAGGGCTGGATGTTTGCCCTGAAGTACCACCTGCACAGAGACCCAAAAATCAGAGTGAGCATATCTGGAAAGCTAACAGGAAGGAATACTTGGATTGGATGCAACAAGATCAGGCTGCACAAGGATTGATGCTTGGTGCAGCTGAAATGTCACAGTGGCCACATGTAAACACTAAGGAGACAGCAAAAGCAGTGTGGGACACCTGGGAAGAACTTTATATCAAGAACCAGCAAAAGATCAACATACATTATTACTTCAAAGAATTGTATACCCGAAAGTACACAGATGGAAGTTCAATGCCAGAACATGTTGCATCTATACTTGACTTAGGCTAGAAGATCGAAGCTGCTGGTGAGACCCTTTCTGATATCCATGTTGCCAGAGCACTGGTATTGTCATTACCTCAAGAAGCATCGTGGGACTTAATAAAGATACAATTATTCAGTCTCAATTCATCTAAACTCACCACTGACCATGTTGGAGCAATCCTCATTGGCAAATATAACCACCATGAAAAGGAGAAGACCAGTGAGACTGCACTATTTGTCTCAAAACAGAAGTTGGGCAGGAAAGGGAAAAAGGAGGACCCAAACCAGATGACAAATGCCGATATTGCCATGACAAAGGGCACTGGGCAAACAAGTGCCCTAAACAAGAACAGAACAAGGCAACAACCACTGGAACAGCAGGATCTGCAAATTACATATTAGAATTGCAAAATATTGGTTTGCAAGAGGTTAGACAACTTTACATGGTTCAAAAATATACAACAGGGCTCACAGAATTGATTCTCGACTGTGGAGCAACCTTCCATATGTTCCATGATCAAAAGTACTTCAAGAAGTATACTAGTACAACTGGTGAGTACATCACTGTCAGTGATGCACGAAATGTCCCAGTGGCTGGCTGAGGCTCAGTTCAGTTCAAGAGCAAAATCCTAAATGGGTACCATGAAGTGACATTGCATGGTGCAATGCACATTCCAACACTGGTCACAAATCTTGTCAGCTTAGGACAGCTGCAACGAGCAGGTGTGACTTACACTAGTCATGCTGGCAGCATTCATGTCAAGCAGGGTGGTGACAAATTATTCCACACTTCATTGGCAGGGAGAACTGGGACCCTGTATAGCATTAATTGCTTAGAAACATCAAACAAAGCAGCATTTGCAATAACAAGTGGGAGCTTACAAGTCTGGCACTGCCAGCTGGGCCATCTTAACTTAGATGCAATCCGAGAAATGTCATGAAAAAATTTAGTGGAAGGTCTTCAGGTCTCAGCTCTAAATGACTTTGATCAAGTATGTGAAGGATGTGTAATTGGAAAATCACATCACTTACCATTCCTGAAAGCAAGCATGACAAAGTATGAGAAGATGGACTTGATAACTGTCAACCTCACTGGACCAACATCTTCTGAAACCTGGTCTGGCACAAGATATGCAATAGTCATTGTTGATGTTGCAACCCAGTTCCCAGTTGGTCATTTGCTGCATTCGAAGAAGGATGCAGTGAAGGCACTACACAAGATAATAATGACCATGGAATGACAATCAGGATGAAAATTAAAATACATAAGATGTGATAATGGTCAAGAACTAATAAATGATGAAATTAATGATTTCTGCCAACGAAATGGGATCATAATTGAAACAATGGTGCCATACACACCTGAGTAAAATGGAATTGTAGAGAGGACCATTGCAATCCTTTTCAAGATGGTTAGATGCATGCTGCACTCAGCTAAGATGGACCTATGATACTGGGGAGAGACCTTCATGTATGCTGTTTACATTCGGAGTTGCTCCTACACCTCTGCATTGAAAGACAAAGTCCCATTTGAGGCTTGGTATGGCTGAAAACCGAATATATCCAACATGCACATCTTTGGATCTACTGCATATGTCAATATTCCAAAAAAATTATGGGGAGGAAAGTTAGAAGCCACCTCAGTTAAGTGTTGATTGATGGAGTGGTGGGCTGATGAAACAAAAGGGCACTGGCTGGAAGAAGTTGGAACTGGGAACATGATCTTGGCACAAGATGTAACCTTTATAGAGAATGACAGTCCAGACAATTTAGCAATCATTGAAACAAAGGGAACATTACCAACTGCAACTGAAGTAAGATCACTTGACCCAGAAGAAGCCACAGATGAAGTCAGAGGTGAGAGCACCTGCAATGATGATAGTGGTGGGAATGATATGAAAGAAGCCAAACTGGAAGTAGAAACCACATCAGAAGCACAAGTGAATGTCAAACCCATGAAAGTTAGCACTCAATGACCACGAGGTACAAAATATGCAGACTTACCCCTGTGTAATCATCCCAAAAGAACAACAAGAGCACCAGCACCACCAGGAGAAGCTGCAACTGAAGTGACAACTGGTCAGCACCAAGTATACATTGCATATGAAGAAGAACCAGAAATGTACAAGGAAGTGATGTAGTCACCCTGCTCGAAGCAGTGGGAGAATGCAATCCAGACTGAGTATGAAATGCTCAAATCAACAGGTACCTGTGAGTGGATCAAAGAAATACCAAATGACCGAAAGCCAGTTGGAAGTCACATTGTGTTCAAGACGAAGAAAGATGGTGATGGAGAAGTAACCAAACGGAAAGCTAGGATTGTTGCAAGAGGCTTCTTGCAGGTGCCTGGCATTAATTTTTCAGAAATGTTTTCCTCAGTCGCCAGATTCACAACACTTCGCATATTGCTATCAATTGTGGCATATGAAGATCTAGAATTGCATCAGGTTGATGTTGTCAGTGCATATCTTCAAGGAGACTTAGAAGAAGAAATTTACATGGTTGTGCCTGATGGAATAAAAGAGGAAGGAAAAGATGGTTGGTTGTGGAGACTGAAGAAAGCTGTTATGTATCCACTGCTTCAACCAGCCGGAAATGTCCATTATTCTTTTTAAACTCTTGCATCTCTCATTTCTCTCATTTTTCCTATATTTTCCCTCTTTCACTGGTATTGTATGCTGTCACACAATCACCCACAATCCTGCTTAAATAGTTTCATCTTATTATCTCATTTGTTTCCTTTTCTCTTAATTAGTTTAGCCCTGAAATGTGTATAAGTAATGGGCTCAGTCGTTATGTAATTAATCATCACTTATCTTAATACATTTTTGTGTCTTCACACAATGGTCACCCCTAAGCTCAATTTCTTGGCTTTTCTCAGTTTTCTCTTCTTCTCAATACTAAAACTCCAACACTTGACTTGTGTTGCAAAGCATTAAGTCCAAAACTTGTTATTATTTAGTTAAATCCTCAAATCTTTCAACTTTGACAACAAGCCTTCGATTCTCCCACTTTTGTGTCTCATTTTGTCTTAATCTTGTGTTTTGGCAATCACACAATTAATTCCCATCAATTCTATTAATTATCGACCAGCATATATTGAGCGCAAATCCAGGAAACATCACAAAAGCATTGTATGGTTTGAAACGGGCCGGACGACAATGGAAGCAAAAGTTGAACGACATCCTTCAGAAACTCCTATTCACAAAGGGTACAGCCAATGACTGTCTTTATATTTTAAAAGAAGACAAGGTGATCTTGATTGTCCTGGTATATGTTGATGATATGGTGGTTGCTGGAAAATCAACTTCGAGAACCACAGGATTCAAAAAGGCTTTATGCATGCATCTCAATATCACTAACATGGGAGAACTTAAATACATTTTAGGAATCCAGGTTGAAAGAAATAGGGAAAAATGCACAATATCTGTCAGTGTTTGCTCCCAGGTTATCATTCCTTTTATTTATTTTCCATATTATTCACATTCATTTATCTTGGTTTCTATGTTATTTTACATTTCCTTTTAGAACCTAAACCCATTTCCCTCTTTTCCACATCCTTCCTTGTGATCCAGATATATGTCAACCCAGTCATGATCACTGTATCACTTATTTCTTTATTTGCATTCATTACTCTCAGTTCTAACTCCTTTTCATTATTTTACATATGATCACTATTTATTTCCTTCTTTTCCCTCCTCATTCCCTTTATTTTGATATGCATCATCTTGATTCGTCTGATCCCAGGCACTAACCCTTTGGGCAACCTTGGGCTGGAGCCCTGAGGGTCTCGGTGATAAGACTTGATATGGCAATGAGCCTATCAATGCATATATAAGCTTGTAGTGCCTAGCAGAGTTTCCCTAAGCTTGATCTCTTAGGAAAACCTCCTGCTAGATGAGTATTGTATTTACATTGTTGATGATATACTTAGGAAAACCTCCTGCTAGTAAATATCTACTCTGAGCAGTTGCCCTAACAATATCCTTAAATCAGACAGCTTACATCCACAAGATGCTGGCAAGATATGGCATGGTAGATTGCAAACCTGCAACCATGCCACTTGCTGTCAAACATAACCTATCACAAACTCAGTGTCCAGCAACAGATGAAGAACAAAAGGCTTACCAGGAACATGCTAACAGTATTCATTACCTCGGATTAATTGGTTCCCTACTGTTTGTGACACAAATGTGACCTGATATCCAATTTGCTGTTGGACTAGCAGCACAATTTAGCAGTAATCCAGGAAAGGCACATCTGGAAGCTGCAAAACAGATCTTGAGATACCTGAAAGGGATGTCTGATTTCAAACTCACTTTTGGTTTGAAACCAGGGTGCGAAATTGACCTAGTTGGGTGGAGTGACTCAGATTGGGCACAAGACCTGGATAACAGATGATCAGTGGGAGGTTTCATCTTCGACATTGGAGGAGGAAGCATATCATGGTCATCAAAAAAGCAACCCACAGTTGCATTATCTACAGTTGAGGCTGAGTACATGGCCATGTCAAATGCCACGAGAGAAGCCATATGGTTACACACCTTACTCACAGATTTAGGACACTGTCAAGGTCTGATACCTTAGGTTTGTAGTTGATCCTGCAATCGATAACTCTTTCAAGATTATTGATTGGAAGTTCGACTGAGTCGGGGACATTGTCATTGTCATATACTAAACTAAAACCTGTTCAGTATATACAATCAATATTTGATTATAGAGGCCTTGGTTCTAAATAAGTCGAGCTTTGCTGCAGAAATACAGAGAAGGGTGGAAGGTGTTAGAGGGGAGATTTAGTATGTTTTAATCATAATAGATGTAAGGGGTAGAAAGAGAATAGTTCGGACGTTAGAAACAACTTGACGTTAGAAACCGTTAGGAACAGACCAACTATCAGCACTTCGCTAATAGTGGAAATGATTTAGACATTAGAAACCACTTTAGAAACTTAAGCTTATCCCGCACTTTAGAGGGATTGGTAAAACTTGTTCTCATTTAAACTACTACGAGAGTTTTTATACAAAGTTTAGTAATTATTATTTATTTAAATGAGGAAAATATTTTTAGAGGTTGTCAAATTTTTACGAAAGGAGAAATATGGTGAAAGGGGTGAAAATGGGTAAGTGTTGTACAATAGAGAGAGGCAAGTGGAAGGACTCATAGATGGAGGACAAAAGAATGTTCAATTAAGGAAATACTCTCACGATGTTACCACTCAACTACCGAGTGATTCTGGAACTTTCTCAGCCCTTCTTTTAGATGCTTTTCTTCAGCCAGACTCTGATTCTTTCCCTTGAGCACTCCGATGGCATAGGATCTGATTTTTCGGAGCACCTTGTTTATTGGTGGCGTGGGTAGTGGGGTTGGCGCAGGGAAGGAAGAGTAGAAATGGTCTTCTGGATATAGACAGGGTGGCGTGAAGAAAAGTTCTTCAAAGGATGAAGACATAACGAGAATGATAGGGAAGGGAGGAGTATGGTAGTACGCATTCATAGGGCACATCAAACCCAATGTGCTCAAAGGCAATTCCTAGACTGGCAGTTGCAATGATTCGAATAATTTGGTAAGGAGGAGCGCAGCGTGAAACAGTAAAGTAATGATTAATGTGATATTGCCCCTCAAAACCTTTTATTGAGATGGCATCTCCATACTTAATGGTTTCAGGGAGACCAAGATCCGAAATCTTACTTCTAGTTGATATGTCCTTGGACATGAGCGGGTACTGAGGCCATAGGGTGTCAGGATCGATTGGGAGTTGACTACTCGAGCTTCAATATACACGAACTTCCATTTCAAGGTCTTCAATAGGAGAAGGGAGAGGAGTAGTAGGGCAAGTAGTGGGAACTTGATCATCTGTTTCCAAATCAGGTGGAGGTTGGTAGTGGAATCAGGAGGTATAGGAAGAAGAGGATCTGGAATTAGTTGAAATGTTTTGGGTGGTTACATTAAATGAGAACATTGTCTGAGTTTTCGGGAGGTTGAGGCGAGATGGCAGTGTGAGGTTTGATGGGTGATGTAGGTTTCTGGAGGTTGTTAAATATATGAGTCCCTTAGAGCTCTGACAGCCGGATTTGTTTTCGGGGTAGTCTTCCATGTCGCTAAAGGTCCAAAATGCTGTAGAGGGAACATTAAAGGCAACATGAATGAATTGAGGTCCATATTTTTGGTGTGCGATCACCCTAGTGATTCCGACAGGGGTGTAAGGGCAATGTTTCTTTAGGCTGTAACTATTTCCGATAACAAAGGTTCCTTGAAATCCTCAGATTACGATAGGTCTGGCATAGTGCAGGGTTTCCATTATCTCCAAGTCTTCTAGATCCTTATGGTAAGTCTTCGTGGGAGTCGGGGCTGGCCATGTGGTAGTGGGACTTATCCTAATATCAAGCTTTTCTCTGAGATCAACGTATAATCGGAGTTCCGTTTGGAATGGATGATAGCTGGGTTGAGTTGGATATAGGATGGGAGGGAAGTCAGAGTCTTTGGGAATGGGATAAGGGGAGTCATAATTTGTTTCATCCTCCGACGAGTATGTAGGGGAGGGTGAAGGGAGAAGGTGGTCAGGATGAAACTCTTGATCAATGATATCATCTCTATCGTAGGGGGTCACGTTCCCAGAACATGAGGGAAGAAGGAAAAGGGTAAAGGGGATGGAAGAATGAAAGTCCAATTACGTTTTTTATGTGTTTTTAGATTTTTAAAAAATATGAGGAAAAATGGTGGAAATAATTGAAAATTTTTGGGAAGGTGTTACATCGTGTAACTTTGTTAGGAATAGCAATAATGTCAAAAGGACCTAGATACTTGTCTGAAAGCTTCTTTGAAGGTCGAGTTGTTGAGAAGAATTCTCCTTTGATGTATGCTTTCATTCCTATCGGTAGTTCCAGAGTGTTATGGTGTTCTCGATCAGGTGGTACTTGATATCGTTGTTGTGCCAGTTTGATCTGATTCTTGAGCTCTTCGTGAATCAAATCTAGATGGGCAACAAATTCGTGAGCTTTCGAAGATGTTAACTGATACTCTGGATGAATAGTTAAACTTGGATGGTATCCTTTGTTAGCAAAGAAGGGTGATATGCTGGTTGTTGCTGATTCTGCGTTGTTGAATGCAAATTCGGCAATTGGTAACAAATCGGACCAATTATCTTGCTGATAATTGCAAAAGATACAAAGATATTGTTCCAAAGTTTGATTTGTTTGTTTGGTTTGACCATCACCTTCAGGATGATATCCAGATGTGAAGTGTAAGTTGATATCGAGAGCTTTACCAAGAGATCTGAAGAAATGTGAGACGAATTCTGTACCACAATCAGAAGTGACATGAGAAGGAACACCATGTTTCAAGAACATGTTAATAACAAATAGTTGGGTGAGATCTTGTGAAGTGATCATATCGTGAGTGGGAATAAAGAGTGCAGATTTCGTAAGGCATTCAACAATAACGAGGATTGATGTGAAACCATTCGATGGTGGAAGATGTTCGATAAAATCCATCGATATCGAGTCCCATGGATGAATAGGAATTGGGAGTTGTTGTAAAAACCCATATGGCTTGTGTTGTTGGGATTTTGACCGCATACATTGAGTACAAGACTTGCAAAAGTCTTTTACCATGGATCGTACTCTCAGCCAGATATAATTTTGTTTAACTAAAGACAAAGTCTTTGCTTGACCGAAGTGTCCTGATAAAGGGCGATCATGACTATATTGAATAATATGAAGTCTGAGGTCACCGTGATCTGGGACATAGATTCAACCATCTAATCTAAGGAAACCTCTATCGTCGAGGGTCCATCTTGGATTGGATCTGTCAGTTAAATATGGTTTCGTAGTATTGTCGAAGGGTAATGATAAAAGAATGTCAGCATGCAATTTGTGAATGTCCATAAGGATTGCACCACAAAGAACAGTTGGAGACATTATTGTTGCATTCAATGACATTCGGAGCTGTTCGTTCGAGAATATCGGTTTGAAATTCTGTGGATTAACAGACACATAGTCATTCACCCCCTCTTTAAGATAGACATCCCATCATCTAGTCAAAGAGTCTGGTTTGGTGCCTAAATGACCAGGTCTAAAATGTATGATCATGTTGAATTGAGATAAAAATTCAGACCATCGAGCCTGTCAACATGTCAAAAGTTTAGTAGTCGAAAAATAAGTAAGATTTTTATGATCTGTGAACACATCTACTGGATGTGTCGATCCTTCCAAGTAATGTCTCCATTGTTGGAATGCTTCAAATATTGCAAGCAATTCCTTATCGTGAACATCATAATTGAGTTCAGGACCAGTGAAAGTTCGAGAGTGAAATGCAATGGGATGGAGTTCGCCATTTGAGTCAAATTGAGATAAAATGGCAGCAAGTGCATAGTCAGACGCATCTGTCTCAACTATAATTGGATTTTCTGGAACCCAATGAGATAAAATCGGTGCAGTCGTGAAAGCTTTCTTCAAAGTGTCAAATGACCTTTGACAGTCATTGGTCCAGACCCACAGAGTACCTTTTCTGGTAAGTCAGGTGAGTGGGACAGTAATACATGAATACTTGTTGATAAATCTTCGATAAAAGTTAGCAAAGCCCAAAAACAATTGGATGTCTTTGACTTTTCTCAGAGTTGGCCAGTCTGTAATAATTTGAACTTTGTCAGAGTTCATAGAAAGACCATTAGAATCGATAATAAAACCAAGGAATTCTACTTTATCTTGATGAAATTTGCATTTCTTTGCAGAAGCGAGTAATTTGTGTTTTCTGAGATGTCGGAGAACTTCCTTGACCTGTTCTCTATGAGAGTCGATGTCATCAGAATACACAAGTATATCATCAATATATGCTATGACTGAGGTATCAAGTAAGTCACCAAAAATGTTGTTCATGAAGTGTTGAAAGGCTGCAGGAGTGTTTGTTAGTCCAAAAGGCATGACTAACCATTTGAACAATCCGTATCGAGTTTGGAATGCAGTCTTCCATTTGTCACCTTCAGCAATTCTGACTAGGTGGAATGCGTGCTTCAAGTCGATTTTGGTGTATATGCGTGCCTTTCGAGGTGTGTCCAAGAGATCTGCAATTAACAGTAACAGATACTTGTCTTTCTTGGTGATTTTGTTGAGTCTTCGAAAGTTGACACATAATCAGAGTGAGCCATCCTTTTTCTTTACGAAGAGAACTGGGGCACCATGAGATGATACCAATTGTCAAATAAAACCAGTTGTTAGGTTTTCTTCGATAAATTCTCGAAGTGCCTGAAGTTCATTAGTCGATAAAGAATAAATTGGACCTATTGGTGGAGTGCCTCCATCCTCAAGTTCTATCTTGAGGTCGTATGAACGATGTGGAGCTAAGACATCTGCTTGAGAGTCGCTGAACACATCAGCGAATTCGTGGTATTCTTGTGGAACAAGATCCAAGTCATTCTTCAGTTTCAAATCTGAAGTAGCATGTCCATGTGCTATCAAGTCAGAAACAGCAAGTTGGAATACTTGAGATCCTTCCATTTGTGCAGCTCTGGCAAATGCCTCAGCTGAAACGAGTGATATCGAGGGTCGATTGAGTGGAGTAGCTATCTCCTCAATCGATGTTGATATCTGATGAGTCGAAAATGCAGTTGTGCATAGTGCATCAACTGTTGCACCATTCAATCCTTCTTGTATTGGTGTTTTGAACGAGATTTGGCCCAGTACCCAGTCAATTGACGGATTGTAGCAGGTGAGCCAATTGTGTCCTAATACAACGTCACAAGTTGGTTCGAGTTCTGTAACAAAAAACATGAGTAATAAACTATCACTACTTGGGAATTTAACTACTAAAGATGTCATTTTCGATAAAAAGTTATTCAAAGTGCCATCAATCAAATACAAAGGTATCGGGTCAATTGAAGTAGTAGGTAAAGACAATCTATCTACTAGAGACCTATTTATAAAGCAATGAGATGAGCCAGAATCCACTAGCACGTTTAAAACATAAGAAAAGGAATCAGAAGTGAGAGAATGAGAGGATTTCAAAATAATTCTATGTCCAGTGATGACTCTTGGCAATTGCATGGGATCTTCTCGACAAGAGTCCTCTAGTTTTTTGAACTGGACTTATTGTTGGAAACCAAGTCAATAGCAGTCTTCTTCTGCTCATTTGAGTTTGGTTTTGATGCAGTCAGTCTATAGATGTCGAAGTCTGAGAGTTGTTGTTAGATCAGTTCTTGTTGTTTGATCTTGCAACATGACCACAACTTTGATTGTTTCTGTTCAATCCAGACTGATTATTGGGTGATTTTGGACAATCATGGCTTACATGACCTCTTGCTCCGCAATTGAAGCAAAGGTTGTTCTCTAATCGACGTTGTCATTCTGCAGTGCTGACAGAACTTGTTGTTGATTGGCCCCTCCCTTGGTTGAAAGAATTCAAACCAGAGGGCTGATTGTTGTTTGTCAAATTCTGATGAGTGTTACTGGGTTGAGAGAACCTGTTGGAAGAGTAGTTGTTCGTTCTCCAACAATTGTTACTTGTATTCGACGTTGATGCTGTAGTCGAAGTTGATTCATGAGTATAACAAGAGGAACCCTTATAGTTCCTGTTATCACAATGAGTTTCTCATGATCTCTGTTCCCAATAACAAGCATCAAAGATTAAAGCAGCATCTTTGAGCTGTGCAAATGTTTCAAATGGTTGGTCAGACGCATATATCCTCTCGAGTAGCTGTTTTGGAAGTTGCCGAAGGACAATACGTTGAAGGAACCTATCTTCAAAGGTTGTTCGTGCAGTGTACTTAGTGAACAAGATGAAATAAGACATAGCTCAACCATTTTCACCAAAGGTTAAGTCCATTAATGCAGTCTCTGCATCATCTTCAGGGGTGATCGTGCCAAAAGCATTGGTCAATGCTTGAACAAAGTTTCCCCAATCGTGGAAAAACTCAAATTCATCAATTGCTTCATCACCAAATTCAAGGAATGGTTGGAAGTATTCGAGAGCACTACCATGAAGAAAAGAGATTGCATAGAAGATTCGTTGCCAATCTTCAAGGAAATCATTTGGGTTTGCCTGAAAAGCAAGTTGACACTGAGTGATAAAATTAGCCAACTTCTCGAAACTAGTACCATCAAAAGTCTTGGGCTCTTTCGCTTTGATATGTCTGGCAATCTGTTGTGTTTGAATCGATTGTTGACTTTCGAGGATTGCCGCAATATTGTTTAATGCTTCTCAAAGGTCACCAGCTCTGACAATGTCCAATGCTTGATTCACATAGTTGTCATCATCAAAGTCATCAGGATCAGAAGGAGGACCACTGCCCCCTCCCTGAGGTTGATTGTTGCATGGTGATGCCAGATCTGGTCTGTAAGCATCGTCACCAGGATTTCCATCATTATTACCATCAGGATCGTTAGGATCACTGCCACCACCACTAGCACCAGCTACAAATTCAGGTTGATCACCTGGTTCACCGTGAATGGATGATCGGGTTGAATGATAATGAGTTTCTGGTACAGGTATGGGGCGAAGAATATCAGCATCTACATCATCAACTTCTTCAATCTTTGCTGAAGTATGTCAAGGTCGAGACATAGGTTGAGAGTTAGAATGTCGTGTCGCAGTTAGTGGTCTAACTGTTGATAAGGAAGCTGAACAACGAAGTTCTGCAGTAGTCGGACCTAAACTAAGTCTTCTAACATGGTCAGCAAGAATAGTTGTTGGCCATTCGTTAGATTGAAAACGAAGATTAGTTGGGTCAGGAACTTGAGACATTGTGGATGCCATAATACAAAGGTTTTCTTGTCGACGATTATAATGTTCATCTCAAGTGATAGTCTGTTCTTCAACTCGTTGTTGAACTGACTGTGCAATTGAAACTGTGGGATGAGTTGTTGACCCAGGAGGTCGTCCAACTCTGCAAGTATTGGTTGTTGATGTACAAGTCGCCATTGTTGAAGGGATCTAGAAAGAGTCGCAGTTTTGATATACTGTCAAGGTCTGATACCTTAGGTTTGTAGTCGATCTTGCAATCAATAACTCTTTCAAGATTATTGATTGGAAGTTCGACTGAGTCGGGGATGTGGCCTCAGCTTATATGCTGTGCCCTCTTCCTAGACCCTGGATATATGTCCCCAATTTAATGGTGACAATGCTGACTATAGTAGTCAACAGTAGAATCAGACAAAGTCAAGGTCAACAACTATAGTAGGAGTAGATTAAGAGGTGTAACTTAGTGTCAACGACAAACAAGACCGTCAAGGTCGAGTCAACGACAGCTGAAGTCAGAGATAGATTAATGAGTGATGGAGAAGAACAGATAATAGGTTGTTTATTAGATATCAACCAAGGTCGATATCAAAACTGAGTCTACATCATATTTACATGAGGGTTTATATACATGTGAGACTCAGGGAAGACAAGTGATACATGGATGTCGTTACAATCATTAGTAATCGGTGAAACAAATGAATGGAGAAGGTAACCCAAGGGGTTACCAGAGTGAGAGTATTTCCTGTGGGAAATACTGAGGAGTCCAAGGCAATTGAATTGGTGTCGAGTCAGTGAATCGAAGGTGTTGAGGTGGATTGAGGGTGTCGAAGCATAGTAATGCAATATAACAAGTAAAGACGAGTACGGGGAATGTTCGATATATCCAATGATGAATGATTGTGTGTTACATACGAATGATCATGTGTCAGTTCATAACACTATTTCCAATAACAAAGGCTCCTTGAAATCCTCAGATTACAATAGGTTTGGCATAGTGCAGGGTTTCTATTATCTCCAAGTCTTCTAGCTCCTTATGGTAAGTCTTCGTGGGAGTTGGGGCTGGCCATGCAGTAGTGGGACTTATCCTAATATTGAACTTTTCTCCAAGATCAACATATAATCGGAGTTCCATTTGGAACAGATGATAGCTGGGTCGAGTCAGATATAGATTAGGGGGAATGAAGTCAGAGTCCTTGGGAATGGGATAAGGGGAGTCATATTCTGTTTCATCCTCTGACGAGTATGTAGGGGAGGGTGAGGGGAGAAGGTGGTCAGGGTGAAACTGTCGGTCAATAATATTGTCTCAATCATAGGGATCACATTCCCAGAACATGAGGGGAAGAAGGAGAAGAAAAGTCCAATTATGTTTTTAAGCATTTTTAGATTTTAGAGAATATGAGAAAAACAGTGGAAATAATCGAAAAATTTCCAGATGGTGTTATACCGTGAATGGATCTCTCAGTCAGAAATTGAGCCACGATTTGTCCCAACCACCCAAATGCTAGGTGACATATTCACTAAACATGTCCCTCGTGAACTATTCGAAAGGTTCCGGAAAGAATCAGGTGTAGTGGCGAACTTTGAGTTGTGCTGAGTGGGAGTGTTGAGGAGGAACTGTTGACAGCACAACTCTAAGTGCCTGCAACCATAAGCTTTCTAACTATTGCATCTGAAGTTCAATCTTTTTTCTTTGAACTTCAGGTGCACTATATTCAATAGCTACTATGATTATATACATACTAATATAATCTTTTTTCTTTGAACTTCAGCTCCTTTCTTGTTGTATTTCCGTTGTCGCAATCTAAATGTTGTTAGAAGAGGAAAGGAAAGGAAAAGATCAATGAAAAAGAAAAAGTCAAGTCTGAAAGAAGGGCTGTGCATTAACCATTTGAGATGAGTCTGTGAGTGTAGGGAGTTACATAATACTTACACAAAAATCAAAAACACTTCATTTATGTCAAGTATTTAACAATCAAGCCCTGATTTTTAACTCTGCAAAAGAAGTTATTAACCCTTAATATATATTCAAGATTTGGTTTATCAAACTCTATATCAAAAACAGGGCTTTGATTGGTTGATAAACCAATTTTGATTTTTGCAACAGTCTAGTTACATATTCACTACAGAGCAAGGCTCGCCAAAACTGGTGATGCAACAGGAATGATTTGTTTCCTGAGTTGTATTGTTACGATGGCATATATACTGAAGCAAAAGTGTAAATCTAACAAGCAGTGGTGAAATGGGCTTGATAAAAATAAAAATAAAAGGTTACAGGTACAATCTCAGGCTCCGAGAGCTATAGCTTACAGGCCAAACCCTTGGACCAGGTTCCCACACTGTTGAGATTTGTGACTCAGACATATATACAGTAGCTTACATAACTAATACAATAATCTTTTGTGTTTCCCTCTGTCTTCCGAGTCTTGTGTTTGCGCCACCTTTTGAGTGTGTGCTGTCTATTTTGTGCGATAATTACAACATACATCCTACCTTTGCAGCGTCTAACAAGTACGTGCACACTGGATGTCAGTGAGTCATTTTTTTTACAAGTTATACAACTTTTCTGGAACATTATTCTCTTTGAATGAATAATTATTCTATTGCAAACCATTGAATTTGGATATTTCTTATCGTCAATTTCCCCCCACCACTTGGTGCCATCTGGTAAGCTATGTTTTGCTTCTTTCTTTGTTCAGTTTTACAGTAATTTTATTATTAAATGTTAAACAGTCATGAATTTTTACACTCAGTAATAGGAATGCAGAAATCAAGTCAGCTCGCTGAATGGTGACAGCCTGTACAGAGTCAAAACCGAACTTTGAAACTGCCCAAATGAAGATGTGAGACACACCATGTATCGTGTACCGGATAGCTCCACTGTCGACCTGTCATAATATCTTGGTTTTGTCTTCACCTGGAGGATCCTGATATGCAACTTCATTCAAGCAATAAGATAAAAGAACCACTCAGTTCATTCCATTGATAAAAGCACAGGTCATTAAACATGCCTGGAAATTTTTCAGAAATCAAATCTGACACGGAAAATGTGCATGCATCCCATTACACTAAGTGGCGAGAAATTTAATGGAAACCGCAGCCATTTGTACTTTGGAAAAACATTGGGAATCTTGTATACAGGGACCAAAAATTAGTTTCCCACAGAGCAGACTTAATCCTACTTAATCCTGCTCCTATTAATAGAGCTCGGTTTGGGAAGAATTGGGGTATTTGGGGTATGACTGCTTAATTTCCTATACTAAACAACACACTCATTTGCATCTTCTCTAGACCATGAGCCTTTGGGCAGTGTTGAATATATTGGGTTTTGGACCAGCCTATCACCCCATGCAGAGTCCCACGGAAGCTGAAGATTGGTCTGCTTGGGCTGAAATCATTGAAGGTTTGATTTATTAGTAAAGAAAAATGAAGCGGTAATAATGAATAATCATTAGGGAAGGATACTTCCCTGGAGGTGTTTGACAAGGTTCTCCAGGGATACAAATCAGCAGTTGATTCACAGGTGGTGGTCATGTATAAGGAAGTATATGCTGCATACCCTAATGCAAAGTTCGTTTTGGTTAGTACACTCAATAAAAAAGGCTGTTGGGTCTTTAAGCTTCATCGCTGAATGATCATTAGACTGTGCGCGACCCATCCAAATGGGAAAACAGTCTCAAAACAATGATTCTGAAGGCTCTTGAACTAATTGACAAAAATCAAGTAAAACCAAAGATGGAAGGCAAGGCCTGATGGGCCAAGACGTATTTTGGTTTGAACCCTACCTTTCCCGTTTGCCTCTCATGAAGAGATCATTTTAGACGTTTACCACAAAGGTCGTTCAGCTACACATGCAAAAGAGGAACCTGAAGAATGCACTGAGCATGTCAAGTCTACTATACTGGTGAATCAACTCCTCGTTTATGACATTAAGGAAGGATAGGATCAGCTTACAGAGTTTTTAGGAGTGTGAGTTATACATTTTATTAACGTAACTTCTAGTAAATCGATATTATCAGGCCTAAACCAGACATTCCCCCCACGCCCCAACGAAACCCAGCCATACCACAAGGTAATAATCACTGATATTCTGAGAGAATGACCAGAACTACAAGAATGAAGGATTCCTTATCATAGTAATATTTAGAATTGTATGTAATCATGTTTTTTTTACTTAATGTTGAATATATGCATTACTTAGGCTAGAAAAGTCAAATCCTTATACACATCGTTTATGGGAACTCAGTGAGATAAGGTTTTGTTTAACTGCATACATGTCATGGGAAAACAGGTTGCGCAATGGGTATGATATTGTTGAGTGGAAGTGTCTGACATTTTCACAATACAAACTCAGATGCATATTAGTCAGCAAATAAAACATGGTGTACAGAGTGAAAGCTCCATGAGACAAGTAAAGATACACCGTCCAATAGCCCGACATATAAAAATGGTGTACAGAATGAAAGCTCCATGAGACAAGTAAAGATACACCATCCGATAGCCCAACATATAAAAATGGTGTAGGAATGAACATGATACAACTAAGAATAATGATAATAACTGTGGTGCCCAGGCGTCCAATAAACCTTCATGTAGCAAAAAAGCAACCGGTGCGCAGTATTGTTTATCTAAACAAGTTTCCAACACAAATCAGACTTACCACATATTATATTAGTAAATGATTGCATACTTTTTTTCTTTCAACTGACTGAGTACTTGTGCGATGAAATTGTCAACATCTTTTTGCATCCCAGTCATTCCATTAATATTGATCCTTGCCAGCTTCACGTTGGTGCCATATCTTTGGACAAATTTCTTGAATGTCGGGTTTTCTGTGCTTTTGCTGAGTTTGACTACCCTTCCCTTTCCTTTTTCCCCTGCGGTCACCCTCCAATTGTTATTGTAATATAGCATCCTCCCAGCAAACTGCGGCCCAACGTTTCGGAATATTTTGAGAAACGCTGGTGTAATTTTATGTTTATTAATCGAGTCTATGAATGCATTGAGTAGATTAAACTTCATGACTTTCTATTTGAGGTAGGGAGATTAAAGAAGCTTGGTGGTGGCTAGAAGTAGGGCAGGGAATGAATGAAAGGCAGGCCGACACCAAGTCGAGTACCTTATATATGATTTCATCCCAAGCAGCTCTAACACCGATATGACTTATTGACTGCCTACTTAGTTTTTCTCTATGTAAATTATGAGTGAAAATTAATTTCTCTACAGTTGGTCAAATTATTTACTGACGTTTGCATTGAAATGTGTGCTTTGACACACATAATTTTCTGCAGTTTGAAGGATGCTATTCCCTGCCAACGGTTGATATTTGGAACTAGTTTAATTAATAAATTTTGTTCATAAGAATGCATTTACCCCTGTTCCCAGAAGAAAATCAACTTTTCATGTTATAGTTTTTTGATGTTCACTCTGATATATATATATAGGTGGAGTGCATGAACAAAAAGCAGAAAACTACGATAAAATACAATCTTATCTTAATCTTCCATTTTATCAAAATTTATGATTTTGGTATACCTCAATGAATGTAAAGTCCTTGTGCGACAAGAATGTCCCCAAGTTCGTAAAAAATATGTACATAATACTGGTAGAATGAACCTCGAAAGAGATCTCACGAAAAATTTAACTTCGCTTGATTTTTTATTTCCATCACAAATACGTCCTTATAAAGTATTTTATTGATGGGACTAAACATCAACGTTCAACGTTTCAACTGTCAACGCTGGAAAATAGGTCTTTCAAAATGAGGTTTTATAGCCGGCCCGCGGCGGAACCAAACATCATCACAGAGTATTACATAACTCATCGAGGCAACAACTTGAACCAACGACGATTTTCTAACAGTAAATGAAGACAAATGATATCAGAGCTGAGACCCCAACCACATTTTTTTCCTCCTCGTATAGTGTGCCGATGTCGTCGTATGCTCGTATGTGGCAAGTCATGCTTACTGTAATACCTTTTTCCAGCCATTTGAAAAAATGCAATTTCCCGGGTCATTGTTCATTGAATTCCAGCTTATCCCTAATTTCAAAACGATCTAACACATCGTTTATGTAACAAAAAAAGGGAACGACAATGCAAAGAACCCTTTCCCTGCGCTTAGACGACACCATACTGGAGAACTGTAAAGAAACAAAAACACCTATATTATTCGGTTTATTCATTCCTAGATTTTATTAAAAGACCTTAGCACGACAGAAGGATTTGAAACAGAATACTTCCACTTCATACACTCAGAATCTTCATGTTGAGGAGCCAAATCATGAAAAACCCGGTTGATATCTACGTCGGGTCCTCCATAGACTTGCATTATAGGGTTGAATGTATCAGCAGGGTTCATCAATAATATAAACAACTGCGGTAAGCCTGTCGACCGCATTATAGACCGCATATCATATCGCATTTTATTCACCTCACCGATAGATCCAATAGGTCCTCCGAGATGAAATTAACATACTTCAATAACGTTTGCACCAATTTTTCCTAAATACTGTCACCTAAGGAGTTTTTTGATATAAATTTAGATTTGATTTCATCTAGAGAGTCGACATCCAAATGCTTCGTCACCTCGCATCACCTCGACTACTTTCGGGAACCAAGGACGTTTCAAAATCAGCTTCGGTTTAAGACAACACTCCGCTGTATGGTGTTCGTTTTAGATCTATAGTACGCATACTCTGCATTCTTATGTGAGTGGATCCAGACCTCATCAGCCTCATCGATCACCCTCGAAAAGCCATATACCGTACAGAAATACCATACCGTACCAAACGCGCGTACAAAGTGGGATGATAGGTCTTCAAGGGTTCGCTATTCTTGGTGGGATATTTGACAAAAAAGTCCCTTGTTAAGGACCTCCTTGATCATATCGACTTTACGCAGGTTATAAGAGCTCTTTTGTTGGTCTGTACCTAACACACCACATGCCCGAGTTACAGAGGAATCAGACATTCCAAGCAGTGTTGAATCTATTAAGTCTTTTCGCTGTTGTATGTTGTATAACCTCCCCCTTTTACAGCAGAATCCAAAACATACTGAACAGGACACTTGGCGGCGGCGCCATCTTCAGGATATTGACACGCCTTCTCCATAGATATTTCAGTCTCCCGGTAAAACGGAATTCAATTTAATTCAAGACAAAGCGTTTAAAACCCTACCTGGCAGTGGAGACTTATTCTAGCATATCCTCTTTATTTCTCATCACCTCAGTAGAGGATATGAATACAACAGTGACCTCGTCGAAAATGGTGTCAACAGGCGGCGCTAAAACCTTTGGCGGATTTCTCGGCTCTTGAGGTAAGACACATTGCATATTGTGAAAATTTACCCGGACTTAGTTTTATAGTACAATGAGTCGTCCTGGCCCTAGTTAAACCCCACACCTCTTCGAAAAACCGATCCTACTAAACGGTTGGTGGGTGGACGTTAACATGCACTACAAAAGACGTAAAAAAAACAGGCAAGCGGGGATATCAAGTAACACGGAAAACGCACGATCAAAGCCGTAAGACTGCATGTTCATATGGGGGAAAAGAAAAGTTGATAACTCGAACAAAGAAAGAAAAACCGCGCAATGTCTATTATCATTATAATAAATTAATACTCTGTGTTGACTCTGTGCATCAAACTTCGGTTCTTGCCACGCGCCGGCTAAAGCTTTAGTCCCTTCGGTCCTCGCTTAAATTATATAAACGCTCAAGCATCCTGTATCTGTGTTTTCGGCTGTTCCTGGCCCACTTCTCCCGTCATGTTTTCTAGAGTGAAATATTTGTCTACAGTAGCTACCAAGACGAAGGCTTTCACAGACCAGAGTTAGTTGTCGATTAATCTGTCCGTAGTCCTCCATATGCTCACATTTCATCTTTTTTTTTTTTAGTCAACCCCTTATTCTCATTCACGTCCGGACAGTGGCTATGTAACAATGATGCTCAGCTTAAGTCCCGGTATGCACCTTTCAATGTAGATGGCCTGCATCAGGTAGCATCTAAGGCGATGGGCTCAAAAGTATGCGGTCTAACCTTCCATTATATAAAATCGATTTAACCCTATGCTCACAAGGTAAAATCCATCACGAAAATAGCTGAATGCTTCAATCGAATCTTTCTTGTCACGTTCCAAAATGGGCAGCAAGCTATTGCCCAGATTCCCCTTCCAATTAGCGGCCCACCCCACTTCCCTACAGCTAGCGAAGTTGCGACTATGGACTTTCTGAGACGTTTGGGGTTTCCAGTACCAAAAGTTCTTGCTTGGAGTTCCCGAGCTAACTCAACTGAAGTAGAGTCAGAATTCATCATAATGGAAAAACCGGATGGTGAGCCTCTTACAAAAATATGGGCAAAAGTCGATCGTGTGGACCTTGTTCATAAGCTGGCGAAGCTTCATCGTCCGTTAGTCGATTTACGTTTCAATTGTTATGGAAACCTCTATTACAAGAACGATGTTGAGCCTCCCTATAAATCAATGACTGATTTCCTTGAACAAATTCCTGCTGGGGTTGACACCAGTCCATTCTGCATGGGTCCCATTTCTGGACAGTGTTTCTGGGAGGAAGAGCGCGCTTTGATTACAGAATGCCGTGGTCCATGTACGTATGTTTTTGTTTTATCCATTCTGATCACACTCGCAAACATGGAATCTAGATACATCTGCTCTCGACTATATGTGTGATGTTGCTTTACGAGAGCAATACTGGATCTATCGCCACGCAAAACCCAGTTTCACCGATGATTTTCTTTGTGGCATTCCAACTCAGGGAAAAGAAGAAGATCATATCGAAATTTTGGAACGTTATAAATCCATTCTTCAGTACCTTGTTCCGAAAGAACGCCTGTATCATCATGGCCATCTATGGCACCCGCATTTGAGTACCTCAAACTTGTTCGTCGTTCCATCTAAAGTGACGCAAGACGGGAAAATACAAGTGAACATTACATCATGCATCAACTGGCAAGGAGCATGGGTTGGACCGACATTTCTACAGCTCACCGTTCCGGAGTTTGTTTAATGTGCCATGGGTCCCAGAAGCCCTCACTCTTCCACCTCACTTTGAGACTCTTGACGCCGATACGCGCAAGGAAGGAATGCGTTTCCACGAAGAAGTAGTCTTGCACAATCTGTTTGAAACCACTGCATTGCGAGACATCGTTCCACCGCCGGGTTTAACTGAGCTGCGTGAATTGGAGGGTTCAGCTCACTTCACTTGGAAAATGGGTCTTCTACCTTTCAGGTTAGTTCCTTTTTTTTTCTTTTTCTTTTTTTTGCGAGTTCGCGATGGCTTATTAAACCATTTGTTGTTCTAGGGAAAAGCTCATCAATGTTTGGAAACAGTGGGCTGAGATTGTTCCTGGACACACATGCCCAATTGACTTCACCCCCGCGGAACGTAGGGAGCACGACGCAGCCTATGCCTCCTTGGGTGAGAATCGAGACCGTGCAATTGCTTTGGATGAAGAGTTCTCTGTTGGTGTATTCGGGTATGTGGCCGGAGACCAAACTCATTTCAACAATGTTCGAATGGAGTTGGAAAAGCGACGAAGAGAATGGGAAGCGGGTGCCGAAAATCCTGAACACAAGAGGGTTCTGGAGCTCCTCTGGCCTTATCGAGATACTCTCTCTGACAATCCACGTACCCATCTGGAAGTTTATCCGGAGGTCCTTCGTTCGCTGCACAGCGCAGCGGAAGAAAACGAAAGCATAGCTAAAGAACCGCAAACATCGGAAACTGCCGTCCATTGATTAATACAACACGTATGGATTACCGAGAAAACCCGCTATATCGTCAAGAAGTTGACAGGTTACACATGCGCGCCGACATCGAGGGAGTAAACGCATAGAGGGGGAGAAGAACATGTTCATGAACCAGGACTCATCGTCACTGGCGTGATAGTTGCGTAAAAGAGACGTGATAATAACCCCCCACAACACTCTTTTCGTTTAGGGATAGTAAAAACTTTTAACATATCCAAATTTAAAGGATGATAATAGATTTAGATTCGTCACTGACGAAAGGCCACTCTTCAATCTAACTAGCTACATATACGTATTTGCTGCTTTAATATGAAAGGAACTAAAAACGGGGTAAAAGTCCAAGTGTGCCCGAAGTGCAGCGAAAAAAGACTGCATTTCGGGTCGGAACGACACTTTTGGTCTGACTGATATCCGAAGGAAGGTGAATTGGGAAAAGAGCGAGATAAAAATAAACGAACGACACAAAAAAAGATGGAGCGGGGGGTGCAAATACCATATGGGATGTAACTATATATATGTGTGTGGTCAAAAAAAAGAGGAAGGGAGGCGCGAGAAAAAACGTCAGAATAAGAAAAACAACCATTTTTGTCCATAAGCTAAGATATAGAAGGGGAAAAAGAAGAAACAACATCGTTCACGAATAGAAACAGAAATTGAATGCGTCCATTGGTCTCGGGAGGGAGGTGTGTTAGCGGTATCGGCAGTTTCAGGTAAAGTAAGGCATTAACTGTAGCCGTATAGGTTTGGAATATTGATGATGCGAGAAAAAGGGTAACGAATAAAAAAAGGACCGATATTGTATTCCGACATCCAAGTAATAATAACATAAGACGGACCCACGTGGAGAGTACCAGATAACCTCGTTAGTCTAATATTTAGAACCTTCGTTGTGGGTTATATCCTTGCGATGGTTGATATTGGCCATATCCACCTCCTTGAGACGAAGATGGTTGGGCAGGGTAATCTCTATAACCACTTTGAATTGGTAAATCAACGTCACTTTCTGAATAATTGCCAGGTGTCGAAGGTGCATGCAAATCTGAAGTGCTGTATTGTTGCAACGGAATAAAAGATTCACCACGTCTTCCTCCTCCTCCATATTGCATCTCGTTCGGTTGGTATCCCCCATACCCATCAGTACTTTGTTGACTTGGACGAGACTTGTAACCTTCCGCGATGTAATCCCCAACCTGTCCTCCAATCGGACTCGCAGCGTCTCTATAGGCTCTGCCCATTGAAGCGCTGCGTTGAATACCACCAATGATTGTAGACTTTGTTGCTGCACGTGCACGACGTCTTCTAGAGACCAGAACGGCGATGAAGACACCAACAGCTAACGCAGCGGCGATACCGCCAACGACAATAGCAACAACGACACCAGTACTGAGCGAATGAGTTGAGGTAGCAGACACCGCAGGTGAACCACTGCTGTTGGTATTGGGACTAGCATTACCTTTAACCGAAGAAGCGGCAAGCTGTGAAGGAGGGAGAACAGTAGCATCGAAGGTAGGTTGAGTCCCCATTTGACCATTTCCAACGATTATCAATTTACCCATTGATGGAACTCCATGAGTAACGACGAACATGAGAGCCGGACCAGGAGAGAACATGGCAGGGTTTGGAGGCACCTGAGAAACATGCACCGTAATATTTCCAGAATCACTGACACTGAAGGTATTATTTAACTGTAGCGCACGTTGTCCCATATTGACTCCATGTGTCGTCCATCCCGGCCGGATGATAACGACAGTGGTGTTCGCAGCAGCGTCGTTGGCACTCCCGGAGTAAGAGTTAGTGTCAACAACGAGATCGAAACCATCACCACCATAAGTCAACGTCGATGGCATACCAGTAACCGAAGGTCGCTGCTTGCCCCAATAAAGTGGGTAGAATATTTCCAGTCGATATTCGGTGGGGAAAATAGTTGTCAGATTGACATCGATATTAGGGTTACCACCAGCGATCATAACGGAACCGTCCACCATCAGGAGCGCGCTGGAGTGATACAAACGGGGAATTTTAGATGAGGAAAGACCTTCTTGAGACCATCGTTGACCAGGAGGTTTTGAGGGGTCGTAAACGGCAGGCTGGAAGACTGGTCCAGCAGAGAGTGATTCACCGAATGGCATATCCGCAAAGTTGGGTGTTTGGCCTGTTTGTTGGGCATATCCGGCAGTACCGTTAGCTGCACCGTTAACCATTAAGAGAGTAAAGTCTGGGAGAATAATGAACTGCCCCATAGTCCGCCCTTGGGGCATATCGTCGTCTTGAGTATACTTGGGAGCAGAACCATCTTGAGGTTCAGGAGTAATGCGTTGGCAGTCATTGGAAGCAGGGAATTCCCAGGTGTTAACGGCAGGGAACGAATAATCTCCGTAAGCATCTGCTGGAAGAGCGGAACCACCACAAAAGATGACAGTTGCCTCATAATTGTTTGCTGGAGTCATAGGAAGTAGCGTATTGGCTCCGGAAGCGGGATAAGTGCGTACTACACCATTGGGCATGTCTGGAAGGGGAATTTCTGTATTGGTGGTATAGTTGAAGAGAACTAAAGAAACATTAGTTTATAATGATTCGTTTATACGAGATAAAACGGATTTACTAGTTGATAAGTTTGCTTGCACGAATAGTAAACCGGACTGCATCGTATAGGATAATGCATATGTGTTCAGTCCACTAGTGAGTGTCATAAATGCCATGTTTTGTTCTGGTCCTTTCGGCGGCCAGAAACCATATGTTGGATTGGCGCCGCCGCCCTCGAAGGTTGGGTCGACGTTCGGAAGATTACGGTTGACAAATCCACCCCCGTGCATTCCACCTATGAGTATGGCGCTACCGTCCGGAAGAGATTCAACACCAGGGTACCAACGTACAGAAGGCATTGATAGGAGACTGGCATTATCAAAGAATGGACAAGTTGTGTCATTTGCAGGACATGGATCGAAAACTCTGACAGCCTGGCCACCATCAAAATCACCATATACGGGATTGAAATTACTTCCATTACCGACACCACCAGGTCCTATGGCACTGTTACCACCAAAGACGATGTAAGAGCCGTTTGGGGCGTGAATTCCACCAGCACAAAAAGTGTTGCTCTGAACATCCAAAAGAGTAGCGGTATTTGTCTCGAGATCCCACCGAGCTGCCCAGGCAGGATGACCATTTATTGTAGCAGCATTTCCTTCTGTTTTATCCAAGATTATCACAGTGTTCTCGGTAGATAATTGCAACTGTAGTTTTAATCGCTTTTTTTAGCCTTTATTCTTCACAAAACGTAAGAGTACTAACCATCATTCCGCTCACGGGACTTGACCCGATGATATTGAATGATCCTGGTTGCTGGGCTCGACATGAAATAAGAAAAAGAGTGAAAAGAAACCATGGGAAAAGCCATGGTTTACGGAAGTGAGACATTGGGAAAGAAAGGAAACAATTGTTTTGTCTCTTAGAAGAGGAGGACGGAGAAGGGATGGAAAGAAAAGGGAAAAGGGATGCGTTGTTTGCACTACTCGGGGCATGGTCCCCAGACACACTTCGGCTCCAAGCCGATATCAAGTCTCCGGTAAAAAAAATTTAAAAGTTTGGCCCAGAAAAGGAAAAAATCAGGTCTTCTTGATCTATACTTAGAGAAAGTTGATTAAGATAAATGTAAATGTTCCGTATTCTCTCTCAATTTTGAATATTTCCAAAGCAAAACAAATGCGAACGTGAACATGATGTATCCGTACGTACTGTATAGGACGGGATTATGTATTTTAGGAAATCCGGTTCCGGCATCATAATATCCTCGAGGGCAATGCAATGCCTCAAGTGCGTCACAAGTTATAAATGATTTTCCAAAATTAAGCTGAGCTGGCAGCTCCACAGGTCCTCTTGAATGAACCAACCAAAAAAATCGCGTCAAGGCCATTGTGAGTGTTTGCTGTACTATTTTTAGTGAATAAAAGGCGCATGGAATGCAAATAATTTTGAAATGCTTTCCCGACTACATCAAGCTATTTTATTATTGGAATGTCTAAAATTATCGACTCGAAATTCGTCTTCTTCGGAGAATAATAGCGCCACAAACGTGATGTTATCTTTATTATAATAATAGGGTGCTGAGGGTCTTTTCTGACCTCAAAAACGGTGCCTGGTTTGTTCGTTGCTACTACGATGGCCTGATATCACTGTTTGAATTAAATTGAGATGTGTAGGACAGGTGTCAAAGCTTATCAGCTTATAAGGCACTCGGAAAAAGACTCATGTACGCGCTGTCACAGGTGTCACCTAACGTGTTTTCAAATGATCCAAATCAAAAAAAAACTCGAAATGAATCTTCTCAGTGATGTCCTCATTATTCTTCATTCAAACCAGAAGTTCATCTTCAATGACTTCGATAATGTGAAGACTTGTCTGAAATGAAACCATCTCGATTCGATTTATGGACGACCTTCCCCACGTCCATGGTGCGCGCCGGTCCATAGTATTGGTGTAGCTGTGTCGCTCTCCTCTCTTTGCTGCACCTTTTAAATCAAAACCCCGAGAGTGCGTTCCCTTTTTAATCGGCTGTTACTCACCTACTCACAAGTGTGAAACTAGGAACTTTGGAATCAGTTTTCGTAGTAAATATCAAAGGATAAGAAAGCATTTTCTTTTAAGTTTAAGAAGGGAGAGCAAATCACAACGTGCGCTCTGATGTATAGCTGGAGGGATTGAGGTCAACGGCCCCCTCTTGTGCTAGGACGAAAGTTTCTCATATTAACTGGTAGACACTAATTGATAGAAGTTCATTGGAGTCACCACCATACGTCCACATTAAGACGGCAGTTGAAGACCCAATTACGGAGATAAGGATCGAAAAAGCCAAGACAAAAACATTGGGTCGATCTGCTTTCTTCTTTCACATGGTGGTAGCTGCTTTACGGAAAGTGTCGGGTTATCACACCCTTGCGGAAAACGCAATTCCCCATCGTATTCAAGTTGTCAGACAAGATTTATCCTCCTTTCCGTTCGAATTTCTCATTATCTTGTCTTTTTCCTAACAGTGAATGTCGTGTCTATTAACAACCCGCACGCACTGTGTGCATGCGAGCTGAAATACAACTCTTGGTTAGCTCATTTTCCCATAACTTCCCTGCCCCTGAAGCTTCCGACCGCATTGTACCATTAGGTCTCCAACTTCGAATAATCAACCCCTCATAGTTCCATTGGATCGTTTTCGTCCGAGTGATCCGAGAAGCACACTTGTTGGGAGAAGTTCAATGATGATCAGAACTCTAGACCTGCGGATGAACATAATCAAGTAAGAACTAAGTGTATCAGGAAGCCCCCCTTTTTGACTTTTCTTCTTAGAACTCAACTTTCAAAAGTCAGTTCTTAATGTCTACAGATTAGTGAGAATTATTCTCCTAAGACTTGTCTATCCCAATCCTTCCACTTGTGCCGTTTTTGGCAGTTGTCTATCGGTAAATAAAAACGATAGATAGCTGGTGAACTCTGGTATGTCCACAATTTTACTATATTTGGTGTCATCACGATTGGGTGATAGAATTTCGGGTGCAATGTCAGAGCGTGTGAGTGGGAATGGTACGTACAACAATCAGACAGACACAGTAGGTTTTGTTTTGGAAGTTGATGCTAGGCCGAATGAAAGGTTTGAATGAAATTGGATAATAGAATGGAAGTTGAAAATCCTGCCGTTGTAAACTTTTCCTGTAAGTCGTAATGCATTTAATGTACTATCCAAAACGATTAGCGCCATAGAGCTCATCCAATACGCATGTTGCACTTTGTCTTATCCCACCAGGACATCCAAGAAAGGCACTTCTTCTTTCCCGGTAGCTGTTTTAGGATATATCAACTACCATCGCTTCCGACTTTACTACCAATCAGATACTATTCAGTTGAGGCTCCACTGTGTTCCCAATCGCCTGATAATCAGCTGTGATATGATTTTCCTCTCGGTATCTTGGACCGGTTAGCTTTTCATATTTAAGCTGTTCGTGAGGGAACATTGCTTTGCCTTCTTTGCCTTGATGCCATGAACCAGTCTCAGTTTCCTGGATTCCGACACACTCTGTGGACCAGATACATTCATGGCAAGTCTTGTTTCTATGGAAGTATATTCCCACTAATGTTCTTGTATGATGCAGTGGCCAGTCTTTCCTTGTTATTTTATGATCATAGTAAGTCTCTTCCCACTTTTTGGGTGGTGTGTTCGTTTTGATGGAGACACTTGGCGGCGATAGTTCTCACTTTCGATGATGAGGTAATATTTGTTCTCTTGATTATCCGTACACCAATTAATATTAAATAGTACGAATTAGTTTGGGTAAATTGTCGTGTGCATTACCAAAACTGTTTTGCTTACTGCGATCAAGAGAGGAGCCAGTCCCAAGTCATGGCCAAGATGGGTTTTCATCGCAGCCAGATATGCATGTCCTGTCGCGTTGTTTATCAACACGTTTGGTGAGGATAGCCGACTCTCCAAAATGTCTTTGATTCAATGACATTGGATTTACCAGCCTTGTTTGATCCACATACGACTGATGAGGTTAGAGTTACTTCATTCGCTCTTCATATTATTTGCTGATGGTTCGCCAGTTGTAAGTAGTTCAAAAAAAGCCGTCTATCTTATATCAATACGACATAATACGTTTTATTAGCTGTGAGCGCGGGTCAACTTTTTTCTCAGCCTATATAATGATTCACGGTATGTACTAGGTCAAGGATGGTTGCTTTTCCACGGCTGGTCAGGATTTATTTTTTTCGCCGGTGTACAAGGTTAGTTCGAGTACAAAGGCCATCATTTGCAATACTTTTGATCTTTGATCCTTTTTTTTCTTCATAGTAATCTCCCAGATGCGTATATGGGCCATGTATCGGAGTAAAAAAGTGTTGTTCAGCATGACACTCCTCGTTTTTCTCTCCTTGGTGGCCATGGGTCTCCTTGAGGGTTTCGGCTATTCTAACGTGAAAGGTTTGAAATCACATGAATAATTAATTTGGATATCTTTTTTTTAAAAAAAAAATTGGTCCTCTAGCAACGTCCGAACCCGTGCCAAATTTGCCAGAGTTGCACGTCTGTGGTCCCGGCTTGAAGCCTGCATTACCCCATTACGTATTTGCTTTCTGGTTCGTCTTCTTAATTAATATGAAACAAAAATATATTAATCAGCCACATTGTCTTCATATAAGGTTACCACCGCTGGTAGTTGAAGGAGTGTCTGTTATCCTAGTGACGCACAAGGCTTTGCTTTATTTCCGAGGAGAGGTACCGCGTGATTGGGCTGGAACACGACTCATGCACTCTCTTTTAAGATATAGTGTTTTTTACTTCACAGTGTACGTGTTTTGGATTTTATCTGGAGGTATGGGTATGTCTAATGATTGCGATTGTGCTTTTTTAGCGTTCTGACTCTGTACCTCGGTAATCTTTATATATGGGATCGACTCGACGTACGTGTGTTCATATCTGAACGGCCTATAAAAATATCATATATAATAACCAACTTTCTCTTGGCTTAGATAAATACTTTTGAACTTTTGATACCCCTTACCTATGCACTTCCAAGTATCGCAGGAAATAGGATGCTTCTATCTCTTAGGAGCGTGTTCTACGCGGAACATAACCATTTACCGAGAATTGATGATATCGGTTTGACGGTAGTTAATCCAAGGTTGACGATCCAGACTCACAATCCCCTGAAAGAATTCGAATCTTTCTTTGGCGAAAAACGCGTTTGAATAGACACTCCTTTTTTTTTGTTTTATAGGCAGTGTGGGGGAAACGCCTTTTGTCAAGTGCATTGTTAATTGTCGTATACTGGCAATGAATTAATAACTGTTTCCCCTCATATTGCTTGGCAACAAATATGTCAAGATTCGTTCCTTGAAACGTTTTGGTGAACTTGTATAACAATGAGGAACCTTGACTTTAACCGAAGGCTGACTGAACGAAAAAATCGTCTCAAAAGTAGGTAAAAAGATGTTATAACAATAGATCGAGTAGCGCGCCCCAAAGGCCGTGTCGAGGTTACAGATCAGATGGCTTTTCATTTACCTAGAACCCAAGGCCTCCGTTGATTGTTCCCTGAAAGGGATCTTAAGAAAAAGATGGTTTGGCCTTATGATAAACTTGATCGCCCCCGTGACATCTCGGGCGGTCAAATAGGGAAATGGGGGATATCCTGGAATAATTTGACCAAAGTGAACTTTCCGTAACTAAGCCAGTCTTACCTCCCATCAAAAAGACCTTTTTTTGGTTGGGAGGAAGTCGTGTTTTTTTTTAGTATTCGAAGCCCGGATTCGTTCATGATGAAACTCTTGGAACAGGAACGTCTTTACTATTTAACTTTTTTCGCCCAGATCTATTACGTGTGGCGCTGAGAGAAATTACAAATATAGTGAACTGCATTCCATTTACCTCAATCAAGTTTGAAGATACATCCTAATACAGTATACAGAGTTTACACGAGTAAGTCGAGATCGGGGGCGACTCGAGGAGTACTAAATACTAGTATACATACAATACATGACCTGTTCCTCTCACAAAGAGGGGCGCGTTTCGAGCGGTACACTTATTTCTGGTCAAGAGGTTTCCCTTTGTTCGATTGGTTTCATACAATAGATTAAAATACAAGGGTACTTCTTGTTTTACAAATACAGATGGATCTCAATTATATAATCAATTTTCCACCACGTGCCGGCAAACGCGTTAGCTCCTCAATTCATCTAACCTGATATTTTTATTTTATTTTATTTAGGGAGACCATGTCGCCGCAAGTTATTATGGTCTCACTTTGAGTTAATCACTCAAAGATTACCGAAATTAGGGCTGGATGTTACATCATCTTTTGAATGTTGGGCTAATTCGAGGTTACTACATCTCCAAAACTTTTTTTTCGAGTTTTTATTTTTTTTTAATTATCACTCTCCAGTCATCTATCGATCCGGGTTGATTTTAAGTTTATCTTTGCTGTTTATTTTATCATGGAGTCTTCCGCAGTTGCAATAGATGATCAATATTTCTATGATAAAAAGGCGAGAACTTGAAGACGCTGTCCTCGCATTAGAAACACCCCCTCCTACTTTTTCTTTCCTTTAATCAAGTCAAAACCTACCATTGCTTTTCTCTTCTGCCTGTCGTGAATCCCTATGTGCGTACCTCCAACCTTTCCGCGCCGTTAATATCCCTTGCTAAAAGAATTCTCCGTCTACAGAGTCAACTTTCCCTATTATGAACTCTATTCCCCAAAATCATTTCTCTGCTGAGGATGATATACATATTCTAACACCGGAGCTTCTACGCCCGGTGACCGTCGATAATCAGCCAGTACCAAACCGTTCCTTTTATCCTTTAAGACACCACCAACAAGAATTTGACGACATGGGTAAGTCGCTTACCGTCGCTATACAACTCTAATGAAGCCTCTCTAACTGACTTAAAAAAAAACAGAAAGACGTGGTTTTAAACCTCCATATAGTTTAAACATGCTTACAGACGCTGGAGATGACTCTCCTCCCCACAATCTCTCTGTTATACTCAAGTGTGCCATTTTAGGGTCACCCCGTCAAAAACTGACGTTGCGCGAAATTCGCATAGCCATGTGTAGGCGCTTTGCATATTATTCCACGTCAAATACCGGTTGGTGTGTAAGTTCAATCCCCTTCTTCCTCTGGAAATTCGCATGGGACTGACTTTAGAGGCAGAATACCATTCGACATATTTTAAGTTCAAAGGACGAATTTGAACGAGTACCCCGCCCCAAAACTAGTGATGATACGGTGTGTACACCTTTTTTAAACCCCCCTCCTCCCCCTTCGCAACCTAACTCAATCTTTTTAGGGTGATTGGTGGAGGCTAACCAGGAATACAGAACCTCGGGCAGAAGATTTGACACCCATAGCTCGTTCGAGACGTGCTCCCTCTACTAGTAGCCCCAATCGTGCAAGAGGCTTAGGCTTCCCTAACCAATCGAGGCAAAGGAGGGTTGAGCCATGGATGGAAATGACAACAACTTTCACTACCTCAGAAGATCAGGATCGAGAAGACTTCTATGCCCAATACGTACAGGGAGGGCACGCCGATGCTGTCAATCAATATGCAACAGGAGCACAATCCCCTTCCACCTCAGTTGCTTCTACCGCGCAATTGAATTACCGGGGACCACCGGGAGCTACCGCGTTAGTCGACGTTTCGAGAGAAGCGTTGCCTGGTATACACAGTTTAGGCTTGCCTGGTTTAGGCACAAGATCTGGCGGACAATCCTACCAAGCTCCTTACTACTCACCGCAATCCCCCCCGGACCGTGGTACATACGACGAATACGAATACCACTGCAGAGAGAACGATTATGAAGATGAATAATCATGTACGCCCAATCAAAAACTTCCATACAATATTTCATTCACGCAAAGCATGTCGTCTAAAAATTCTTGTTGTTGTTGTTTTTTTTTTGTATTTTTTTTTTCCTGTGAGCCGCTATCCTATGAGTCTATAATGTAGAATTTTAAGTAATCGTAATCATTTTATTTACGAGCTGGCCTTATTTACAGTATGTTTTTAGAGTTTGGTGTAATTCCTATTATATTTTAATAATAATAATATCATAAAGAAGGAATTCTTTTTTATATTTATTGTTACAGTGGCTCCTTTGAGGGGGTGCCAAAAAATACCCGGGAGAGAAAAAAGTCTTCTGATTTACACGCACTCTTTGATTTGAAATTTCGAAACAAGTTACAAACGCCGCCGTAGTAGCAGATCTTTATCCAGAAACTTTTTTCCTTTTGATAGTGAGCTGTGAAACCCTAATAAACTCTCAAAATGAACGACTTCCTTCATTTGATGAAGAAGCAGAAAATAAGTATTTTTCATGTGGATGTCATTTTCAAATTCATTATTCTGCTCAGCCAGCGGGTCCGAATTCAGATTCGAAACGTGTTTTCCTCTCTTTTGAGGCGGTCCAGACAGAATTTGAAATTCCAATCAAATGAGTGCGAATGCATAGCTTTGATATTAAACAGTCGAGTACATAACAGGCACTTCGGAGATCATTGAAGATCTTTACGTTAAACCAATTTTATGATGAACCTTCCAATGTCCATCAGAGATATGTTGGCAACAGATTCAAAAGTTTCTAAAGAATATTAGAGTTTAGAATGCACAATCCACAATATGGTAAAATAAATAGCCCCGATAGGCATATTCCGGTCATGAGCTGTTAAAGATACTTTGTAATAGAATTCAATGTAATCATCCCTGAATTGATATACGGACTAATTGCTGCCAAAGGTAACTCGTTTCACCACAAATGTTTCTTCTAGAAGCCTGAAATGAATAGATAGCCGAATGATGACGGGGTAATTCAATTCTTCCCGTCATAGGAGGCCCGGAGCTGTGCGCAACCATATAAATAAACTGTCAATACATTTAGATTTGTCTTAGCAACATCGGCAGTTTATCTTTACGGCGCATCGTGCATGGTGCGACTGACTGCACCCCACAGTATTATTACTTACGTGTACATACAATACCCATCAATCGGAGCCTTTTTTGTTTGTTTTTTTTCTTGAGGAGCTATACCTTTTTCAGATTTTCGGATTTCATTGGTTATGCTACCAACCGATCACTTTACCGAGTCCGATGGAAAACCATAGAACAAACGCGTGTATAAACCAATGAACTTGGGGAATGAGAGCTAACATTCAATGAGTGAAGATACATTGTTGATTGACACTTGCTGTTGCTACTTTATGTTTGATTTGATATACACTGAAACAAAGAAGAAGAAAAAAACACCACCTCGTGTAACATCTAATTAACTCACAATACTAGTCAACCATCAATCGTACCGGTCCAACTTCCTATCAAATCGATAACACAATATCCCTTCACAGGAACATACTGTCGTGTAATAATTTTAATAGCTTCCTGAGCAACGAGACCGCCTAACAGAGCGGCAGTGTTCGGAAGTTCTGCTGTCGGGGCACGAGCGCTGATATGATTATATTAGTATTAGTGACAAACGGATATGTAGTTAGCAACGCAAAAGGTTACATACAGCTCTCCTAACGCGTTTCCAAGATTTAGTTCTGCATCCTCTGGCCATTCGAATGGTCCAGTGATGGCATTTACTTCCGATCTAAGTCGCACCGCCGTAACATCCTTTGATGAGCCTTGAGCTAAGACGACCGATAAAGCTGACAGTGCCAAATGTGTGGCAACTTCTTTGGGCGTTGCGGATAATGCAGCGACTGTTACATGATCGTATTAGTGGGAATATGACAACAAACACCTGTGCCCCGGTGTGAACAACTTACCTAAAGCTGCTTGATCCCTGTCAAACGCTCCAAAAGGTTTGCCCCGCAGCAATCGCAAACCATGCACGTTTCTTACGAACTCGTCAATCGTATCATCGTCGATGACCAACTCTGGTCCAATGAGGCTCTTAAACCTTGCCTTTTCTACTTCCGCCTGCTGCTTGTACAGAGTTTGAAGGTGAATGTAACTATTAGTATCGGCCTTCATATCGGGTAGTGTAGATGATAGAGGCAATGTATATGGTGATTCAGAGGTGAACTTTTTCAAAGCAGCTACAAGGTGGAAAAAGATGGCTGAATGAGTCGGTAATGAGGTAAGAGGTTGTTGGAGAGCGTCATCATTGAAAAGTGCTGCTATATCTGATGGTACAGTGGTGGGTGTCCATGCTCGATAAGCTTGAGCAAAAGCCTCGTCAAAGTTTTCTTCATCTATCTTTCGTCTCATTGCTTCAACGGACTTTTTAAACTCTTGCTTCTCAGCATAAGCTTGAGGAGGGCCACCATGCTAAAATAAAGAGAATCAAAAGAGAGTTACGTAAAAGATGCAGTTAAAAAAATGCAAACCTTTGCCTTCCAATTCTCCATCGCCTGAACTAGGATGACGACATACGGGACATGACCGTGTTCCATATCGTCCAGTGAATCAAAGTTGATAGAAACAGCATGATCGTGTAGAGCCTTGAACGGTTTGTCTATTCGTAAAGACGGAGCAGTCTCAGAATGAGAGTCGACCACTTATGATCGTGAACGGTGAGAATAAGCCGATAGAGAGGGACCAGTGATCTGGATGACGTACCAGTATGCTCATGAAATTGTATGAAGAATTCAGCTAAAAACCCAGCACTACGTACGATCATAAGCGATGGGCCATGCTTTTTGGACCATAAGAAAGTAGATAGCTTTGTAAGTAGAGGTAGCTTCAAGTTATGGGCAATGATTAAAGTAAATGATGTCAGATATGTCGGATCTTTCTCTAATACTTCCTCTAGACTCTGTCAAAACGTTTTTAAATTAGATTTGAATAAATTAATGTGGATTTTTCCTACTGATAGATTCGCTTTGCCTTCTACGCTGTCATTCAGCTCGCATAACAATCTAACAGCTTCCTCGGCTCGCGGTTTTCCCAGACTGTCTAGACCTTCAAGGAAGAAGTTATTTCCGATATCTTCATGCGATGCAACTTGAGGATCAAGAATTGTAAAGTGTCCTATACCAGGAAGGACGAGGTTTTTAAGAATAGAAGTTGAGGTTGCTGAGGCTGATATGACAAGAATCCGCGACGATTCAAGAGCAGCTTGACCCGACGCCGCCCATAATCTTATTCCAGGAGAGATCAGGTAAATATCGATTCTTCCTGTTAGGAAAAGATCATGCACACCTCAATTGACGATCATAACGTCGAGTCTTTTTATCAGGTTGTATACTGTGGGTCGACGAGTTGCAAAAACTGACCATCATCCTTGAGTCAGAATGGAGGTTAATAACTCACGGTGAAGGCAGTATTGCAGTTGTCGCTGTTTCAATATCTTGGGAATCTTGACTTTGATTAGGGGACATGCAGGCGCAGAAATGAGAAAAAAGAGGAATAAATTATGCGATGTCGGGCGCTAATGGTCTAATACCAGTGTTGTCACTCGCATTCAATCACACGAATTACGGTGTAATGTAAGAATCATCGTATTTTTTTCTGTTTTTTGTTGTTGTTCTGAGTCTGATCTTATAGGCCACCAAAAGGAAAGAAAAAAGTTCCTGTAACACCTGCTGAAGGTTCCGTACCTCCTCATACCCCTGTACGTACATTTTTTCTTATGCAATGATCCCTCATGTTTATTCATGCCTCCTAATAGACACTCGGCGAATCCTTGTCATATCTCCATTCACCGCGACCATTTAAAAATCCTTATTATACCAAAAACGCCAGTCGTAGAACAAAGGGTCTCAAATACGTTTTGGCTGCAGAACGCGAAAAAACAAAACAAGAGCGTGAAAAGCAGAAAGAAACCGACATAGACGCAGACATGGAAGTAGATAATCAATACGGGCATGAAGAAATGCCAACATGTGCGCGTTTTGATATGTCTTTCGTTTGCTTTACCTCACCGAGCCTTCGTTCTAGATACCTCCATTGAGGCTTCACCTTCGGTCCTACCGCCAAAGCGTTATTGTGATATAACAGGTTTAGAAGTAAGTCGTATTTTTTTTTGTATCTCTATGAACGGCAGCTTATAAGAATGTTTAAAGTCCCCATACACTGACCCAGCTACGGGACTTCGGTATCACGACAAAAGTATATATGAACTAATAAAAACACTGGTACGCTTATTCATGAACAACTCGAATCTCTCTCACTTAGACAATATAGAGCCCTGATACTGAGAAAGCTTACCTTGCCCTTCGAGGCGTAAACCCTGTCGTAAAATAAGTGTAATTCTAGTTCTCCGGATTCACTACGTTTGTAGCGTCATCCTCTCGCGATTCATCTTCTTGTTTTACTATCCACCGATGGCTATTTCGACTTCTTATACGTGGTAGATCACTCATTTGTACGTGCTTATTGGTCTCTTATAACTTATTTGATTGAATACAAGTCTCCAAAACAGTTTCCAAGGGTGCAGCTCCCAATTCATAAGATCCTCTAATCTCATTTCTTCATCATCTGTAAAATCAGATTAGAAAGTATTTCAAAACAAACGAAGAAATGAGCTATTACGATTATGAATTCTGAAAGCGAGGTTTATTCAGAACACAACTGACACTCATAAGGCGAATAACATACCATCGTAGTCGATCTGGCCATCGCCATCCGAGTCTGCTTCACGAATCATCATTTTAATCTCATCATCGGAAAGCCTTTCCCCTTTAGTCGATTATGAATGGATAGCTTTTGGGACGAATAAATTCTGGTTTGCCTACCGAGTTTGAGCATAACATTCTTCAGTTCAGTTGCACTAATGCGTCCGTTTCCATCTTGATCGAAGGCCCTGAATGCCTGTCTTAGCTCTTGATCGACATCAATGTCTTTCATTTGTCTGTGCCAGTCAAAAAACGATACCCAGGAGAAGATTTTCATGCTGCCTATGCTTACCTCGACATCATAATGAGAAATTCGGAAAATTCAATCAGTCCATTCCGGTCTTTGTCGACCTCCCCGATCATGTCTTCAAGCTCCTCTCGAGAAGGGTTTACACCCACATTACTCATCATGCTTTCGAGCTCTTCAACGGATATAGTACCGTTTCCATCTGAAAAGATTGGAATTACAACGATCCAGCTTATTTAATATATCGGTTTATACCTTTATCAAATAGATTAAATGCTTCTCTATATTCTAAACACTCTCATGGTCACAAGCGACACAAAACACGATCCTCTATATTAATTCTTACCCGCAATTTGAGCTTTAATATTTCCAAGTCAGACCATATCACGACCCTTGGTGGCAAATCATACCTGAAGTCTATTATCGTTAAGCGGTACGAATGGTAACAAGGAGTTTGCGCTGAACGTACCAGATTGAAATTATCCATCGCAATATTAAGAACCCTTCGTAACGTAAGTAGGAAGTAGAAGATACAAGGTTACTTTGCAAACTAATTAGGTAAGACACCCGTTGTAAATTCGGCACCATTTTTGTTTGTAGATCATCGATGAGTAAACAACCTGGATATCGCCGAATATCAATTGACACATTTGGATTATTTAAGAAAAAGACAAATATGGCCAGACTTTTCTATTTTTAGGAAGAAGTGGAAGTGAAGCTATATTTTTATCTTTTCCAACTCCTCAAGTTCATGAGAGTCATAAATGCATAGTCAAGTTGATGAAATTTATACCCTAATTTGTAATTTCGGTTTTAGAAGAATCCGGGGGAAATATATATCAAACAGCTATTATCTCGGAAATACATCAAAAAAGTTTTCTACAGGCGAAAAGAATAGGTTCTACTCTTTACTTCGCTAACATCATCTGTAAACCGGCCGTTAGCAAAGGAGCAGGGTTAGAGGGTATATGTAGTACCTTAACGAATTCTACACAAAGTTTCTTTCAGAAAAAAAAAAACACTTACAAGTGAAAACAGAACGTACCATCATAATTGATCTGACCGTCACCATCAACGTCAGCTTCACGAATCATCTCATCGACTTCGGAATCGGTAAGTTTTTCACCTGGCAGGGAAAGGTCAAAATAAAATATAATCTCCTAATACGACACACACCAAGGTTTGTCATAACATGTCGCAACTCCGCGGCGGTAATGTACCCATTGCCATCCTTGTCAAACACTTTAAATGCTTCTTTGATTTCTTCCTCACTATCAGTGTCTTTCATTTTTCTAATGGAACAGTTTATTCAATGTTTCGAACATATAGCCTGTTATGAATTCACCTTGCCATCATTGTTAAGAATTCCGGAAAGTCAATAGTATTATTGCCGTCAGCGTCGACTTCGTTGATCATATCTTGAAGTTCAGCTTCAGTGGGATTTTGACCTAAACTACGCATGACAGTGCCGAGTTCTTTGCAGGTTATGGTACCGTCTCCATCTAGATATGCACGCATGAATGACGTATTTCTTAAACAACTACCGAGGTGTGCGCTATACCTTTGTCAAACAGAGAAAATGCTTCCTTAAATTCTGCAAAAAAAGTCAACAGTCATGATGATATAGATTAAAAGGATTAAAATCCGAACAAACCGGCAATTTGTTCTAATAAAGATCGCCCGTTTCAGTGAACCAAAAGAATCGTCATTATGGAGTTAAGATAACCTACCCTCACTCTAAAAGGAATATGAGTCTAAAAGGGCTAGAAAAAGTTCTATGAACATACCAGTTGGTCAGCCATTATACGAAAGTGTTAATCGAAGATAAAAAGAAAAGTAACAAGGGTAAAAAATGTGAGCAAACAAAGGGCGCTGGCGTTGACTTGGTTGCTCGATAAGAGTGGATTTGATGATATTTGACCCCGGACATCGCCGTAAGATCAATTAAGTAAGCGAATCCGTGGAGTCCAACCTCAGAAATATCGATATTTGCAGAAATAATCTTCCTATATGCGACGCGTATTTTGTACCTTCCAAACCATATTTTAAAAAAATTCTAATTGGCGAGAAGTTTGGAAATCTCAAAATAGAAAAAGAGTTCTGGACATTATCACATGCTATAGTCAAACAGGCTCTATAAGGACACGACAGAAGGATCCACCACATTATCGCGCTTTCTCCGGAACATAACATAACTAATGCTAATACTGACAAATCTGTGAACAGATACTTTAACAAGAAGGCGATGCGATGGCAGGTCGATTGAATTTAATCCTGGTTTGTGACAATGTGACATAGACGGAATCCACGATCACGTGACGACAATAATTGTTCAAACTCAAGCCTCGAGGCTTTGCATTGTTATGTAAAAATTGGACATTATCATTATAAGGTTCAACAAAAGTGCAACGACTTGTATAAAGCCTTACTTTCTCAAATTTACCCCCCCTTTTTTTTGTATAAATATTTTTCTAAGCATAAAGACGAGGAAACATCAATCTCTTTCTTCAATTTTCACCTCGTGTTCGGATTCCGAAGAAGCGTGGTTTCGGTGTGTAATTTTCCGCACTCCAAGTCACAATCTCGGAATTCCGGTATCTTTTGTTGTTGTCATAATTTGGTAATTTTTGCTCACCCTATGCCCTGTGTAACGAGGTTTAACTTTTAACAATCTACGCTCTGCTTGTAGACTCCCTCATGAATGGTGAGCAGCAGACTTTCTATAGTGATAATGAGTACGTTGTTGAGATATATCTATCCTTTTGATGTATGGGGACTGATTGTTAGAACACCAGCTCTGTCTTGCGTAAAATCCTTGAAGAGTCGCCAGCATCTAACACAACTTTCTCTGCTATCACAGATCTCCCTAGCGATGATAGTCACAAACACAATAGGGTGAAGGCTACCAAAACGTCTCATAAACGCAAACCTCGGAAAGATAAAGATGGCAAGTTATACCCTGTTGGACCACGCGATGTGGCTCGATTGTTATTGAAGGATGAACATCAAGCCCAGCAAATGAAAAGAATCTTCGAGCAAACGGCCGAGAGATTGGACATCGAAAGCAAAAGGGCTATCGAGGCGGAAAGACGAGCGCGTGAAGCTGAAGATCGTATGCTTCAAATGTTGGATACTACCCGGGATGCTCAACGTGAATTACTTCGCGAACGAGATCTGTTACGAGCTTATCAGTCTCAAGTTGAGGCCGCCAAGAATGAAATTCTGAAGGCACAAAAGGAATTGGATACTCTAGCAGAGGAGAAGTATAAAGTTGAGCAGGAGGCAGCGCAAGAGAGATCTCGATACCGTCAACTTCACAAAGAAGTGGAAGTTAAGGAAGCTTTGAATCGGGGTCGGCTGGAAGGATTTATGGATGGTCGGAAAGAAGGGTGGCAGTTAGGTAAAGATTATGCACGGGGAAAAGTTCGGGTTTGGAGGGATGCCGAATACTACAGCGAAGGAGAGGAGTCAGCTTCAATTTTCACCACAACTGATGCGCCCGATCCACCACCGCTAAACGGCTATCGCCTTGGACAGACCCGTTCGAATGCACAAGCCGGACAAACACAAACAGGGCAGGCACCTGTTACCATGCCAGTCCCGGATACACGATCAGATCTACCAGCCAAGAATCTACCCCGCACCGCGACCCCTCACGGTAATAGGCGTGTAGTCAACGCAATGCAAAGTCCCAAATCGCGAACCAGTGGCAGGTCTCATCGAAGAAATTCTACGATAACTATGCCGATCCCCAATCCCGCGCCGGCTACAGGTCCTGGGCCTTCCAGCCTTCGACAGAACACGCTGAGCACAGAAGATGACGTATCTATAAAGTCACCTCGAGTCTACTCGACCAAGACTCCTCTTAGACCACCGTCCGTCCGTGCTCCTTCGACAAGGCCCGATACTGCTTCCAGGGGAAGGACTCCTGTCAACCAGATTCCCACACCTACATCTCCTCAGGCTTCACAGCGTTCTCAACCTATACAACAAGCAGAATTCTCGCAACCTTCCCAATCTGTTCCGTCCTTTGAACAATCCCAGACCAACGTACTTCCTCCGATTCGACCAATCCCTTCCCCTCACCCCCGATCCCCGTCTCATTCCCCGATAAATCCTCTTCCGGGAGGTTTCATTCCCGTCCTTGAAGAAGGACGTATCTCGCTGCCACCTCCGCATGAAGTTGATCCCTTTCCACCCAGCCCTTCAGCACCCCAAAATCGTTTGTTTGACACCACAGGACATCAACACCATCAGTCTGTCCAACAGTCGGCGCCTCCAACAGTCAATGTAACCGTCAATGCTTACTCCGCTCAACCTCAACAGCCTCCTGAGGAGAATACCTTCACTTTCCCCGTCCCCGATCCTGATCCTCCTCCGCCACCTACAAGAGAATTTAGTATCCCAGTACCTGATATTGCCCCCATTCGACAATCCCCTGCTCAAATGAATTATTCCCACTTTCAAAATTCACCATCGCGAAGGTCTCCTCGATTGGAACGGAGATCCCCTCGAACTCCGGTAGGGAACATTTCGGAATCTCCTATTGGAGCTTTGAATCATGAGATTGATGGTCTAAACCTTGCTGCTGAACTCTTTGAAACTGATGAGAATGGTAATGTTCCGGGAACTATAGGTTATGTCCCGCCTCGAGGGAGCACTTGGAGACCATTGAGCGCGATTCCTGAGGGTGGAAGCACCGCTGCTGAAAGTCCGGCCCCTGAGAGAATCAGGTCGAGGAACCCAAGCGCCGCGTCTTTTAGAAACCAAGTGCCGAAATTCCCTCAATTCCCGGGGAATTCTATGTTAAATAAACCCCAACCGCCTATTCCGCCCAGATCACCTTCTATATTGACTCATTCGCCGATCTCCCCTCATAGTCCTTTACCTAATTTGGAGTTGATAAATGAACATGGGATTTTAAATGATCCTATGGAGTATGCGGAATTTACGGATATACCTAATAATTTTGTAACACCGTCCCGTCAGCAGTTAGCAGAGCATCTGAGGCCTGCGCCAGATATTGAACAGATACTAGATGATGTGAGTCCTGTTAAAACATCTCGCATTAGAGCGTTGTTCCGTCGTAAACCATAATATTAATTGTTTTTTTCTTCTTTTCCCCGTTTTTGTTCAACTATTAAGGTTTCAATTCGAACATCATCGACTAGACCAAGCGGGAGAGATCGTATTAGAATGCCAACCGTTGATGTGGCATACCTTGAAAAACAGGCGGTATTGTATGATAATTTTGGTAGTGGTCGACCTTATCCTGGTTTAAATTCATCCGAGTCTTCGGGAGATTTAGCACCAACACCTCGAGCATCTCGTACTCCTGTTACTACTACTAGGAGGACTCCTGCTGTTCCTCGTGTGGCACTCGTGGAACCGGTAGGCTAATGTTTTCTGGATTCTAGATCTAACTATGTCTCATACTCCTATCTTTTTATATTCTAGTCGCCGCCCAACCGACCTGCATCCAGAGCATCCTCTCGCCGTGGCTCCGTTGCCAGTATCAGGTCTCTTGATCCTTCTAGCCCCAATGACGGTGCTGTCCCATTCATACCTCCCTCGCCTTCTCAGTTTCAAATTCCCACCAGTCAGCACGATTTCCGCATTGTCAAGAATCCCCCTTCTATAGCCTCTCAATCTAGGATGTCGACTGTTGGACGAATGCCTACCAATCCACCTGACCGAACTCCTGGTGCTAGTAATTATTTCTCTTCTATAAATCCAGGTTTTGTAGCAAATGCCACTCCAGCTAGAATGAACCAGCCGTTTAGTGTAGCGTCAACTGTAAGAAATCTGGCTGGTGGGACGCAAGGTGCACCGTCCGTCCGTGTCACCCCTGCCCGTCTGCCAGCTACTATGAACAGCACAACAACAACAATCAGGAGGTTACCAGCGGCGCTTCCATCCCGAGGAACCGGGAGGACAACCACGTCTGAGTTACCCAGGTTGAGCATGAACTTTGACTCAACATCCAATGCACCTGCCGGGTTTGTCCCGCAGGCCTCTCCCGCGATGTTCGATGCATCGTCTGCAATGCCAGCCACGACCGGAGGTATGTTTATGGGAAGAACGCCAGTCAATCCGATGGGAGGTCTTCCTAACGAACCAATGTCCTTCCCATCGCCTGGATTTGTCCCTCAACCTCCTACAATGACCTCGCATACAGCAGGAACGTTTATGGGTAGAACACCCGCTCATCATATGGAAAGTCTGTCCAACGAACCGATGTCTCATCCTGCGCCTGGATTTATTCCTCAGCCTCCTGTAATGTCTGCTACCACACCGCATATGGGAGGGATGTTTATGGATAGGACTCCGGGCAATGCAATGGGAGGTTTGCCCAATAGTACTCCGGCCAGCACAAACATAAACGTTTCGAATGCTGCGAATTTCAAAACAGGAAGTGCCAGAGAACCTGTTACACAAACTACTACGAAAGAACCTGCACGACTTCCAAGTTCTCGCCGACCTTCCATTTCTGCTTCTTCAACTGGACGGATGCCTGCTCGATTGCCTTCGTTTACCGGGGGAGAGTCTTCGCAACAAGCTCAACCACCACCACAACAATTTCAATTTCCAGGTTTTTCACAATACGATTTCGGATCTCAATCATTTGGCGGTGGCGGACCATTTGGTGGTGGCGGATCTTCTGACCCTAATGCGTTCAAAGCCACTCCCGCTTCAATTATGAGGAATATGAGTAATGTTCGTGCCCCGGCTCGTTTACCAGGGCATAGTTCAACTAATGCTCCTGCTCGTCTACCGGATCGAAACAGCACAATTAACACTCCTGCACGATTGCCACTCCCGCCTTCGCACGTGAATACGCCCTGGTCAATGGGAGGACAACTAACCAATCCACGACCTCCTGCTACCTTACATACACCAGGCAGTAGGCAGCAAGGATTTATCCCTCCTTCCCCGCATACATCAGTAAGAATTATATCTTTAAATCTTCATTTCGTTCCAAGTGTTTACTATGCATCTACGTAATTTTTTTTAGGCTGCTCCGACACCGGGAAGATCGGGCTTGGGTCTACCCACAGGAGGATCTCGTGGTGAATCACACAGAGGTTCACCTGTGCGGTCGTCTTCACCCTATCGAGCATTCGATGCCAGTACTTATGTTGATCCTGCTACTATACATTTCCCTCCTTCTCGACCCAGCTCAAGGGCAGGATCGGTAAGGTCTGCTCAAGGAACAACATTCAGGCCCATGTCATCATACTTGCTGCCTCCTGGAGGAAAGGTAATCGATACTAGAAACGCTATTATAGAAAGTGCTTCAGACGAAGATGATTGAAGATAAATATGGATTTTTTTTTTCGTTTGAAAACTCGTGGTGGTACTTTTTGATCTTTTTTTTGTTTTGTGATGGAATCGAGATTGTATTTATCACCAAGGTAGAGAATTTTTTTGATGATATAGGCGTATCTTATCAATGGCGGAATCAAATCTTAGCGTAGAGTTTATAAAGAGCAATTGAAATACTATCCAACTAAGTTCCGAGCAATCCACGATATGTAGCCTGACTGGATTACCATAATCATTGGCGTTCTTGTCCTAAGTGAGGAGCACCCATTGGGGACACAGATTTTCGGACCATGTTATAACGCAAATTGGCGAGCTATAATACAAACCAAAAAATCTAGGAACCGAACACGCCCGTTTTTTCCCACTTCCTTGACTCCTCGATTTGCAGGATGGCGAAATTTTTTACAACCTATCAGAAAAGATTTAATCCGAACGAGTGGGGTCCTTATTGGTTTACTCCCCAACTCTCTTCAAGCATTTCGTTACTTTCTCCATCTGTCTCGTCAACCAACAATCTGGCTGCTTCTATTCCAGTGATAGGTAGGCGCGTTGATTCTCCAGTCAAAGGATGGGGAAGATGAGAAGGTAAGATGCCAACTTGTTTTAAGGCACCTGCCTGATCCCACCAGATGTGCTCATGATACAGACGATCACCTCGCACGTTAACAACACTCATCATAGGTATGGATAATTTTTTCCCAGTGGGAGCCACTCCTGGAAGTAACCAATCAACGATCCTGTCATGTGTCAGGGAAAAGATGAATTCATCTAAGCCAAAGAAAGGTATAAATAAATGTATAGTCAGGTCATTTATCATATAAGTTAGGAGGCGAGTAGTGCTTCTGGTGTGGAAATGACTAACCTATAATTCTATCGGCGCCGACAGTTCGCGAAACAGGTTCGATGGACGTATCGGCAGGGTTCCTAAAAAATGATTACGAGATGTTACCTCACCCTTACCATGGGCAGTGGGTGGACGAAAAAAAATAAAAACATACGTACGAGAAAATGAAATGGTCGCGGTAGAACGCGGTTAGATTATCACGCCCAATGCCTCCGGTCATCTGCGAAGAAGTCAATAAATAAATAAAAACAGGTCCAGGAACGATTACAATAAGAAGCTTACAGTAGGAACATGATTTACATATGGTTCAGCCTATGACATATTCGTTGATAAGCATTTTTTAGCCATCATAACAAGACAAAAAAAAGGAAGTGAGAGAGAGAGAAAGAGACGTGCCACCATCGTTCCCATTGTCTTAGCGACGCTGCGTATTTCAAATTCGAAATAAGTATGTTCATCCCAAATAGCTTCAAGATCAAAATGTGGGCCACCAATATGTTTTCTTAAAAAGACTAAGCTTCTGGAATGGGAAACTCCTGCTGACCCGGCATGATAATCTTCACACTGAGGAAGAACAAAGAAGCGGCCGCTAGTGGGATAAGTATAACGAGTGTACGATTGATGATTATTAGTAGCAGGTACTAAGGCCGTATTCGGTATATGACTTAGAAGGGGAACAGGACATTCTAAGTCGCAAGGTGTGCCATATGACACCAGGCAAGTTATATGCTGTTGTTTCGCGATTGCTTCTAGTACTACAGGCAATCTTTCACCGTCATAAACTTGATATTTACGAAATAAAATATGAGTTTATGGAACAAAAGAAATTGACATGACCTAACTGATAACTCCAAATTTATCCTTAATATCAACCGAATCTAACTCGATAAGAGCTGATATTGCCAGCTGTAAAGTATCCTGTATATTTTGCTCTTGGTTTTCATAAATTCCGACAACAGCAAAGCCTTCTTCTGCCCATTTCTGGACAGGTTCGGGGTCCAAAAGCTTTTTTGACGTTAATTTGAATTCATCAAGACTTGTATTTTGAAAATCGGGAAGAAATACGATCAAACCAGGACCATGACCTCTTCGAGAAAGGGGTGGCTGTAAGATAATTTTAGATTTAGATTGTAGTAGTATTTGTGGAGCTGAAGGTAGAGTGACTGGTTGCTCAAGTTCAGAATTGGGATCGTACTTCGTGGGAGGCATGGAAAACCACGCCAGAACAACGCGTGACCCATCATGTCACGCGTTGTTGTTGTTTTTTCTCACCACCTTTTTTTTTGCCTATCCCTGGTGAGCCCTGCCCCCGTCGGTTGGCCACTGGCGTAAATTTCGGCACAAATTTATTCAGTTTGGATAAAGGGATTGACCGTGTTCAATCTTTCCGCAGTTTATTTTATTTTATTTTGCACAAGTTTGTTTGCTATTTTTCAGAATTAGCATTGATTTACAATCGAGTTGACAACAAACCGAGTTACATCGGATTATGATTTCATCGAAGAAGTTCTTATTAAAATACAATGTAGTCTTGTTTTATGACTCTAATTCTATAATAGCCAAGACAAGTTTCTCAGAACACCTCTGGCACTACATCTCATGGGAAAGTCCATACTAACTTGAAATTAACATCATCAGCAACTAGTAACGGGTGAGTATTTTTTTAAGAGAATAAACTATAGTTTTTTGTTTTTACTAAAAATCTCATCATCCTTTCATTTAGTTAACTTGAACAGATGGACAGTTGGAAATGACCTAAACGATGCCGAGAGTGACACTCGCTCGACATTTATTTGGTTGAATCTTGGATCTATGGGAAATACACGGGAGACAACTCGCTCGAAACTCGCTTCTTTAGCATTTGCAACTTTTCTTCACACATGATGTTATGTTCTTGTCCCTGGCGCGGTAATCTAAATCAGACGTTTGTACCCTATGATCGCCGAATTCTCTGTTGGTCTTCTTTGCAACTAATGCACGGCGATAACGATGTTTTGGAGCGCATTTCTTTTTAGTTTCCCAAAGGTCCCATGGAAGGAGATAGTTTTTGACAGCTTAGATCATCTTTCTCCTGGTGTGTCAATTTTATGTCAATCCTTGGTTTTAAGGAACGAACTCTAAAAAACTCAAAGTAAAGGTTTTCGGACTAGAAACGTTTGATATGTTCCGTGTGTCTGATAACTCATAACTCACTCTCCACTACAACGTTCCATCAAAAGAAAGGGTGAACATATAATTATGTGTTCCTGGCGCCGAATCGTTTGCATACATTCGGGGACGAATGGCACCCGCGAAGCTCACGGCTTATCTTCCCTGCTTGTCCTTTTCAACACCCTCTATTCGCAGGTCGGTTCTAACAAACTATATGCCAAGATTTTCTGAAGTGGCGCAGGGATACCTTACTTCAATTAACTTACCAAGAAGTGTCTTGGTAGGGATAGGGCCGATATATGTGTATCTCGTCTTTTGGTACCCTTTATGGACTTTTCTCTTTAGGCCACATGGGAGTGACTAATTTGCTTTTTTTATTTTTTATTTTTTTATTTTATCTTGATTTGTTCAAGATTCCACATGCTAGAAGCAAGTGATTAGTTTGATGCATGTATAGTAACACTATATGGGCAGTTCTAAACTGAATGCAATCGGGATGTGTCAGACTAACACTCAGGTTCATCACTGAGTTTTTTAGTTCCTGTGCATATGGGTCTTTTCAATTCATTTTATCCATTTTTTTGGCGGGAAAATGCTTAATGTGGACTCTTATTGAAAAGACCGTTTAAATAGGACATGCAAAAAAAAAAAGTGTGCCCACCGCGAGTCGAACGCGGGGCTCTTCGGAACTCAAACCTGAATCCACAACGAAGTGATTTAACCACTAATCGATGGGCACGTTCTTTGTGAATTTATTTCTCAACATCATAGTTTGGTAACATTCCAGAATAAGCCGAACCTGAATGCCGTTTCAACTTTTCCAGAGCATAAACTATCACACTATCTTTAGACCACACTGATTTTTATTTTTAGGTCTGTCGGCTCGCTCTTATGGCTCTAATGTTTGTGCTAAAAATGATGAAAAAGGGAGGTCTATCCTCATATGTACAAGTCCGGTGACAGTGGAGAAAAAAAATAAGTGATTTTTCCAGCCATGAATGCTCACTGAGTTGGTACCTTTCTGTCAAAAAAAAAAGTCAGCTGGAAGATTAATGAACCTTTAAAGGGTTTACGGTCTTTGTAAGACGGTACGTCAGGCTTTAGCGACATCCCCAGTGTATCGGCTGTTTTCACTATATTTTTTTTTTAGCTTCGCTTAACGCAATAACTTATCAAGCAAGCAATATCGCAAGTCTTATTAGAAATTCGAGGGATGCCCTCAGCCAGTCTTTTTAGACTTGACAGCATGTCATAGGAATGGGTGGCGAAACTTACAGGCTGGAGATTCGACAATCAAGAAGTCTCAGTCCCAGGTTGATACGATTCGGGGAGAGTTCCGAAATCACAATTCGAAGTGGCAAAACAAATGCCTTGTATATGCTATTTGAATCGGGTTTATACTTTAAGGTTTTCTTCTCCTTTGTTTGTGGAGCTTGGTGAAGTGTATTGTATTGGTATCTTATATACGCGCTGAATTAAAAAAAAAACATATCTTTTGTTATTTGTCTGTTCTCTCTCAAGTTCCAAAAATTTCATTGCCGAAAATGTTGCCGAATATCAAATATGATATCTTATCATAAAAATATATATATTCTCGGCTGCAAAATTATGTTTATATTGGGAAGCAACTGTTCGGGAAAGCAAAAAATACTCACACGTGGCATACCCGAGCTACATTATTCTCTAAGGCGGCGGAAGAAAATAAGTTATGTTATTCTTTTTTGTTTGACAACTCACATGGATATGGCTGCTAAGAAGAGTCTTAACCAGTTCCGCAATAAAACGATTAAAGTTTACACTAGTTAAAATGCGCATATACTGTGCAATATCTTCGTTCGGCACGGTAGTCCCGATCATCAGTGAATTGGGAACTGAAGACAACGACATTAGGCAATGGATTTCGCAATAGAATCGACCCGACTTCTTGTATATATACCCTTTTATCAAAGAACATATGAGATCCGAAAGTTAATTAGAAAGCTAACCCACCTCAGATGTTGGCGCTCGACCGGCATGGACCCAAGCGCGAAAAGATTCATTCAAGAAGAACTTTTTGTTGATTGTGTCCAAAGACAACCGTCAATATGATATGAGGCGTAAAATCTTTTCCCTCGTTCATAATCGAAGGCCAGTCAAGAAATATACATGTGGGTCAGTAACCTCACCGTCGTCGCCTCCCCACCGTAGCGAAACGAGTGGTTCACCACGTGTTTTATTAAGGGGTAAACGTTAATTGGTTACTTTTCAATCGATTAATAAACGAGCGTTAAAGGAGCGTTTAAAGTCGTCGTCGTCTGTACTAGTATGTTTTCTTTCTTCCCCCTCTCCCTCGGTTGTCGACTTGTCTGTGAATTACTCAAATTTGAGCGCTCGCCACTGTCATGAGATATGATATGAAAAAAAAAACCATTAAGTCATTGTTTTTTCGGGTTTTGTTTTTTGTTTTTTTTTTTGTTTGTTTTTTTTGTTTTTTTGTTTTTCTTTTTCAGATTCCTGATCTTCAGAAAGACCCTGAGTTTTTTCATCAGTTGGTAATTAGAGACCAAATAAATCGACACGACCGTGACGTGGGCCTTTGAAGCATATATTACAAGGGTGATACATACACGTACCCCTCCGGCACGGAGCTCTATTCGTCCACCCAACTAAAGGATCCGCAGACAAGTTAACATAAAGCAGAGATGGGATGGCTCACTATTCAGGCATACAGGAAATTAGGATGCAGGGATTCTAGATACATATATATATATATATATATAATAAAGTCAGAATCCCGATACTATCGGGTCTTCCATGATACATCCTATTTATTAATTTAATTTTTTTTTCGTCGGATATGAGGATAATATGGGTAATTTAGCCAAGCGTTTTTTTTTGGTTTTCCAAGAACGACCCTGATCGCTGATTTTGTTAATTCCAATTTTGTTTTTTTGAAGGGGTGGTAACGCTGGAGGCTTTGTCATTCGTGTCTGGCCCTTCAAGGATAAAAAGATACATGTAGGGAAGAGGGGGAGTGATTTAGTCCTTCTTTGCCAGTTGCCATTCATACCTCTCAGAGAGCGATTAATAGTGATTTCAGTGTTCACCAAAAAAAGAAAAAACCTCAAAAAATACTGAATAGCGCTAGAAGAGTGCTAATACAATTATACTGTGTAAAAAAAAATCAGCTCCTATAGTCATGATGACCCTGTTATCAAATAGGCGGAGGGACGAGTTCTTAATAGCACAAAACCCTTGTCTTCTAATTCTCCAAAGACGGAAATCTACCATGATGAGTTAATATAGAATAAAGAGAAGATCTGCCGCGTTATTAGTTTAACGGATGATTGTTTATTCTTATTGCACCGTCGAAAGGTCGGAGGTGAATTTTTACTTAAAATGGTCTGTGTTCTGGGAGGAGAAGCGGGTTAGTTAGTGCGTATCGGTTAAATAACTAGACGAGTGAGAAGTTAAACCTATATATTTATCTTAGGAGAAGATTTTTTTGGCAAGTGAGACTTGGGATTACCGCGGAAGTGACAGGGAACCGTTGTCTCTCTTCCTGGTTCTAGGGAAAAAGTGCATATAACCAGAGCCGATTTCCCACTCAATACAATGAAACACCTTATGAAAGAAACCTTTTGTTGAAAAAAAAAACCCACTTTTAATAGGGTCGCAAATTACAGGTCGTTGTCATTGCGGTTATGGGTTATTACTCCTGTGGTCTGGACCTATGAATCAGGTACCGGAGTCATTGACACTGTAAGGCAATTCGCGACGATCAGGAAAAAAATGTCTCCCCTTCATGAAAGCAAAAAGGAGCTCGTTTGACCAATATTAATAATATACAGATCATCATCATCAAAAAGCCTATGTCGGAACTATTGGATCAGTTTGAATGAAGGATGATTCGGCGCGCGGCAAGCTAGCTGCCAGTCGATACTAGTGTGGGTGTATGTGCATGTGCAATGATGTATGTGTGTGGAGAGAGGGGTGTGCAAAAAAAAAAAAATTTTTTTTGATAATTAAGATCAAGCTATGCGAATACAAATTAAGGAAGGATGTGCCCGTGTCTATTTCTCATCTGCATTCCTAGCCTTTTTTTTTTGGCCACTTCTTTCGCTTCGCTTCGAGAGACATATCATCATATTGCTTCGAAATTTCCCGCCGCGTAATAAGTAAACGTATTTGTGAGCGTGTAATAATGAGAGGGTTAAGTAAGAGAGGGGTTGGTCGGGAAAGAAGATGATGCATGTCATAGGCACTTGTCCTTTTTTTTAATGAGAGCTTAATAAAAGAAGAGGGGGAGAGAGAGAGAGAAACAATAACGCCGTGATTTGAATTGCTAATGCTCTAAATTATTCCCGACACAAGGAGTAAAAAAAACCACGATTAAAGGAATCCGGAGTGTCCCGTGAGATGGAATTGAGATGTGCGATCAAAGTCGTCTTTTATTTTTTGAACAGAGCTAGAAGTCCATAAAGTTTGATAAATGAAATTGAAGCGGGAAAGTGTTCACATTTCAAATAGGAGGCATGGGAGATGGTTTTTCCCCCTCCCTCAACTTGGAAGGGAATTTATGTATATAGCTTTCTTCTATAATGTGCGCCTTTGCCTGAGTTTATTTTTACCGGAAATCCATCTATGCTTGTGTACTCTACTAGGGTCCGAAGGAGTAAACCAAATCCCACGATAAGTTACATAACTTGAACCCCAGCAACCATAGAAGGGGCAATTCAACCCTCCGGAGGGTGGTGGTGGTGGTGGTGGTCAATGCGAAAACGGGTTTATCTTGCAAAAGTATTCCTATATTTAGTATGTATTCGACCGGGAATTTAAATATAACTTTTTTTTTTTTGGTGTGATTAGAGAAATTCGGCTGCAAGCGAAGTGATGAGGGCCGCGTCTGTACTTCGTACGCGTATTTATTTTATATAAAATGGTTCATAGTCGAAGAACCAGTGTCGGAGCAATGGCCTCAACAAGGTAAAAAAGAATGACTTGGACACTTAACCCATTCTCGCTTGTATTATATCCCTGAACATCCCGAATTCGGTTGGGAAAACCAGTAAAAATTGAAAGTTTGATAACAAAGTTTTTTTTTTAAAAAGAAACTGACCACAAAACAAATTATAGACCAGAAATGATGACATTCTCCTTCGGTGATTTTTCAAAGCCGACGGTGAAAAGGGAATGCCTTTCCCCAAGTTCGATTCCGTTTCTTTTTTTCTCTCTCTCTCTCTCACTCTCAGATATGGATATATAGTGTGATAAGCCTTTTGCGAGTCTAGAACTTCGAACCATAGGTTAAAAGATGTACACACCTGGCAGCTATCCCGATCAGATGGCAAGTCTCGAATCGCAAGTTGACAAAAGTATGTGAATACGTTCCTTTTCAAACCCGAACGGGGAACGTCATCTTTGGCGACGTTTGTTTCTGAAAAATATTATCCGACTCTGTAGACGTAAAAAGACACTGTTGACAGCGGGTAAGATGATTAAACTTTATGCCTCCAAGAGGAACATGAAAATCCCAAGGGCCCGTAAATCGAACGAAATAGGAGAGGGGTCTAGATCATGCGACTTCCACTCATATACACCCGTGCGCGAGTCCTGCGTTTGATTTGACACTGATAAGGGTATCCGATATAAAATTCGCAGACGTTGAGCGTTACGTTCGAGCTTCCAAACCTCATCCGACTCCTCCACCGCGATTCAAATTATTAAACAAACAAGAAAGTAGGAATAACTTCATTTTTCAGGACCTGGAGAGACTCCGGTTGATTTTAGAGTATATTATATAAGGTTGCGGATATCATTCAATTTTTGATCGTACCTCATGACGAGATGTTTAACCTGTAAACTGCACGCGATACTCTATGACCCATGCATGTGTATGTATCCACGTCGGTTACAAACAATACACTTTTTTTTTTTTTTCAAAAGGAAAAACATGATGAAAGAAGAATCCAACGCTGCGGAGAAGGAGAGAGATCACGATACAAAGGAAACATGACCACAAACGGTGTCCGGTACGCGGATACTGGCAGCAGATCTCGAGCGGCCCGTGAACGATGTCTGTGGGGGAGGAAGGGAAATTCGAGGTCGATGACTAAGTAGTAGTTTTCCCTCACAAGACACACTTGGTTGGCTTCTTGTGAACATTTTCCCCCTACAATAATAAAAGGGCTTAAAATTTTTTTTCGATCCCCATCTTTTTTTTTTTCATATCAACCATTTTTTTAATAAAAAAGGTAAATACCGTATCAATAGAATATGGGATATGAATATTGTTAAAGAAGCGGAATGAGTCAATGACACACTTTGAATAGGTTTGGGCACGAGCGTGTAGTTTTTGAATGATTTTCACTCACTCACTGTTGCTCAGTCGAGACACAAAAAGTGTTACGTTTCAAAGGGGGAAAAAAAAGGAGGAGAAGAAAGAAGCAGAGAAAAAAAAAACTTGATTATAGTTTGAGGTCCAAATGTGGGAAGTTCTTGCGGATACTTCCAGATGTTTCGTCCGAAAGTACGAGTTTGGGGGGGCCCAAGCATAGATCTTTGAAAGAGGAGAGTCAAGAGAACTGGCTATTGAAATTATAATTGACGTCACGAATACGGACAGGACGGTGAGATAAAAATAAGCGTTCACAACGGAAATCAGCGGGGGGGGAGGAGAGGGGAGTTAATATTAATTTCACCGTGATATTCGGTAATCTCCGAAAAGAGTCCGGAAGGAACCGTGAATTTGAAAAATATTATATATTATAATTATGAATTATTAAAATTAATATTATTAAAATTATTTTTTAAGTAATTTCGGACCTAATAATTTCTCCAATAATTATTCGGAGGAATTCTTGGCGGACGGAAATAACCGCGAAAAGAAGGTAAGGGACAACAAGCCCAAAACTTTTCTGTCCTTTCCATCGTCTCTCCGTAGAGAAACGATTATGTCATCCAGTCGGCCCCCCAATGCTACAAAAATCACGACCCAGGTCCAAATGTGTTCGTCCTACACTCTACTACTACTAGTACTACTACTATGGGCGATTCATTACCCCCTAATGTTTTCGTATGTATATTTCTCTTTAGTATTCGTATTCTCCTTCTCCTCCTTTCTCTCTCCCTCTGACGTAGTTAATAGATGGACATTGAAATCAATCAAGAGTATGCTGGCAGAATCGTGTTTAGGCTTTACGACGACATCACACCGAGAACGTCGCGCAATTTCCGAGAACTTGCTACAGGTGTACATGGATTTGGTTATGCGAATTCAATATTCCACCGAGTTGCAGACGTGAATGCTCCTTATTTCCATTCATTTCACTTTTGAGTTTTTCTCTAACATAACCCTATTGGTTTGTTCAATAGTTTATGATTCAAGGTGAGCTACCTCTTTGTTCTCTTTAGGATCTTGAATGCTAAGTTGAATCTGTTGTAAAAGGGGGCGATTTTGAGAATAGCAATGGTACAGGAGGAAGGAGTATTTGGAACCGACCATTTGCAGGTAATGTTAGGTCCAGATTCACTTCGCTTGTTCAAGCTTTTTAAGTTTCCCCGTAATTACCTGCCTAAACTCACCTTCCCAGATGAGACATTCCGCGTTCCCCACTACAAATCTGGCTTACTTGCGAGCGCGAACCGAGGCCCTAATTCAAACACATCCCAAGTAAGTTTCGTTTCTATCACATCAACTTTCCTCCTATCAAATCAGACTATAACATCCTTTTTGATTTTATTTTTATTTTTCAAAAGTTTTATATAACCACATGTCCTTGTCCGTGGCTTGATAGGAGGAATGTCGTTTTCGGTGAAGTTATTCAAGGAATGGACATCGTCTACCGCATACAGAGTTATGTATCGGATCACGTTTCAAGAAAGCCGAGCGCCAAGGTTGTCGTCAGTCAATGTGGAGTGGTCGTACCAGCCTGAAATCAACAACTGACCTGAATGGAACAGTTAGAGGGGGAGGGGGATGAAAATCTCCCCCTTTAGTGCAAACTTCTCTTTTTCCGACTCACCTTCAGATGCACGATCCTGTCGGGTCACTCCGGAGCAGCTTCCCTTTTATATGCACGCTCTCTGTGATTTTCCTTTTTTATCCTTCTTGTTTCTTTTTTTTTTTTAAAGTTGGGAAGTGTCGATCCCTTTCTTGAGGATCCACTTAAAAAAAAAACACAATTCTGTCCCCCACCCTCCCCTTTGTTTTTGTTATCATCTGACCATCTTTTCACACTAGTGGTTAACCCATCATTATACAACTTTTGTTTTCTTTCATCGATGTTTTATTAAATGTTTTTTTTTTGGTCTTATCTATTGCTCTCTCATGCATAGTATACATATATCATGTTTCCCACCTTTTTCAGCGTAATATATTCTAAAACTTAATACCAATTCCATCCCGACAGTCGCTTTTTTTTACGTTAACTCCACCCTTGGTCCTTTTTTTCAACATGCTATTATTATATACATCGCATATAACTTGTATTATTCCCCAATGAGAAACATCAAACCTTTAGTTACAGAGGATCGGACCCCTCGTTTATCTCCTTGGTAAATGCGCCAAAAACAGCCTCAAAAAAAAATAAAATAAAATGGAGTCCCTGCGGCTGAATAGTCGCCTAATCGTGGTCCGTCTCCTCACGCAGTAAATTATTCAAAAAGTTTAAAACGGGTTATAATTCATTTTGTGTCGACTAATGTTTTACAAACTTGTCAAAAACAAAAAAGGCTCCGTCGTTTCAAACGAAATAAATAAAAAAAAACACAACGTATCGCGTAATAAAGTAGTGGCTGCGCTCTATTGCCATTTCTTATCCGGATATTCCGCATGTGCAATAAGATTTCCTCCCGGTTCCGGGAGCACTACTGAAAGCTTTGACTTAGCCAAAGAGAGAGATACATTTTGCAAACCAAAAAAAAAAAAACATTAAATTAGTGATGTTGTTCTCTTTTTTTTTTGAGGGGAGGGAGGGTGAAAGACTCAGGAGAATAATCGGAGCTTCTGAAAGATAGATCTAGAGTTTTATACAAAAATGATGTTTTTTTGAATTGATAACGGCATCGGAATAATTTCACGACCGAGGGTTGAATTCTCTCCTAGAACATACATACATACATATATATATATACTTTGGACACTCTCGTATTAAATTGAATCTAGACTACATCCGGAAAATTAATGTAATGTGATTCGAGAGAAAAGAGTGTGAAAATTCTCTTTTTAGCACATAATAGTATCGGCATCGACGAGGCACAGATTTTTTCGGACACAAGGTTCTCAAGGCACAATTCTAATTGGGGGTGGGGGGGGGGGACTTATTATAGTTTTCCTATAGGCAATTGAAAGTACAAATAATTCACATCACAACAACAAAAAGTGGTCATGCGAGAGAGAGAATCCAATCCATTCTTCTTTTTAATTAATATAATGATTCCAGTGCATATGAGTCTTTTTGCACATTCATCGATTCATTCAATTTTACCGATTTCATTGATCATCGCACTAATCCAAAAGTCAATATCTTGCATTTCTTTTCAATGTACTGGGCCCATTCATTGGGGGGGGAGGGTCTGAACGGCAAGTCCCGTAGGGAAAAGTAATCGGATCTCCCCTAGAAGAGTGACATACTAACGTGGTACAATTAGCTTCTACTCACATTCCATGTAAATAAAGAACAGGCTAAGAGCGTCTCGGGTTTGAAATTATTGATTATTGGATACCCCTTTGTTGTCCAGATCATAAACGGTATTTCCCATTGGACAAGGAAATAATAAAGAAATGACGAAACTACCAGCAACAACAACAACAACAACAACAACAACAACAACAACAACAACAACAACAACAACAACAACAACAACAACAACACGAAATATAAATATCCTTGTAGCCAGTGGGGGAATTAAAAGGATGGAGGGAACACTTATCCTTGTGAAGAGATGATCAGCGCAGCCATCAAGTTCGTATTTATTAGGAGCTCCTAAAAAAAAAACGTTATTGAGAATACGTAAACGTAAACACGTTATTGCGGTAACGCCAGCTGGGAAAGACTTGGGTCAACTTGAAAATCACCATCAGTAGATCTTCCTTTAATATACATGCTTCGGAATCTTTACCGTAAATCTACTGTGTTCAAGTAATGATCCCAAATTCTAGTTATTGAACTTACGTATATGCATTAAATAAATCACTTGACATGGATATATATTTCAGTGTACTTTCACTGCCAGTCACGATCATCCATTAAGATGACATGACCCCATGTAATAAAGCAGAAAACCACTTCTCCATCAATCACTTCATTTCAAAAAAAAAAAAAAAAACAACACATGCTGTGACGATGCAATAAGAATATTGGAAGTTCTAATGAAAAAAATCAATAACAAACGAGTCATACCACATTGTATATAATAACCATAACTCACACGCGAATTTTTTACACTCTTTTTTTTTGATTTCCTAGAAGCTTTGCCATAAAAGCTCGCACGCAAATCTTCTTGTGATTGTGATCGCGAATTTTCCACCAAAAGAAAAAAAAATAATTTTTTTTTAAAGGAATTTTGCCTTAGCGTATATATTTGAAAGGTGGCTGCCAGCCAGTGACAGACATTTTGATACTGATAGTGATACAGTTGAAGAAGCCACGGCGAGGTCATGATAGATACCGATGATATCCCATCATCCATCTCCTTATGATGATTCCCGCTTTCAATACAAGGCTGGGAAATGCAAGTCCTGTGACTCTTAGATAGGTCTGAACACCCTCCCTGCGTACATCCGTGCCTTTTTTTTGCGGAGAAAGAGTTGGGCCGTGGGGAGTTTAGATCCATCCCTAATCTTCCCCCTCAATCCTCCGGATTGGTTCCCCGCATTAGTCGAACACTGACACGCAGTTAAGCCAGCTAAAATCGAGAGGAGAAAAAATACAGTAAACTAGAACACTGGAGCACATAACACAGTTAGGCGATTAATATTTGAAAATACGGAAAGAAAAAAAAGACGCCACAAAATTTAGTATAACTACAAAAGTATTATAAGAAACCCGAAGTGTTTAGATGTCGGTTGCTAATGTGTTTCGGTCTCAACGTTCGCAAGAACAGGGTCGTTTCAAGGGTTGACGTGCGGGCTCCATAAGGTAGGATATAGAAACCGTGACAGCGAACCCAAAATAAGATATCTATTAACCAAATGCGGAATAAAAACGAGGCGAGAAGATTATCCTGACCGTTACCAAGGTTTTGTATCGAAAAACCTGGAAGGCCAAAAATATCCGATTTCAATAGACTGATAAGAGAAATTTTAAAATAAGTAGGGTGGCACCAAAAATTGATGATGGGTGAGACTATGATAGGCAAATTTCTTTTTCGCGTTCAAAAAAAAAGTCTTTTTTCTTTCTTTTGATGATTTGCCAAGATAAACAATTCAAGTCAAAGTCAGCCAGCCATCCCTGCGTTTCACTACCCCGGGTCAATTAATTTCCCATCCTAAAGGAAATAAACGGAGTATGATAAGCTATACACATAGCACACGTTTGACAACCCCTTCTAAAAGGAATTAATTAGTATTTGTTGTACACAATCGGTTGGAAGTTGGAACTTTGCTGCCTTGACATCGGTAGTCTTTTTTAGTTATGACCATTCAAAATGAACGCGGTTTGAGATAGCGAAAGAGCCGCCATGTATGTATGCAACTGACTTATCTGATAATGAATCTAACCTCGGTTATAACAATTCAATCCTGCAATTTGGTACTTAGTGCATTGGTGTAGAACAGAAATGTGTGTGTGCTTACATAGGAAATTTTTTGCATGTGGAATGAAAAATTGTGCCCACCGCGAGTCGAACGCGGGGCTCCTCGGCCACAACGAGGTGATTTAACCACTAATCGATGGGCACCATTAAACGTGTTCAACCACCTTTCCTTTATAAAATCTCAAGCATTAACGCCAACAGCATGAGATCTCTTAACGGAGCTGCTCCCACGACTCCTCTTCCCAATTGTCAAGCATTAACAGTGGCAACCTTTAATCGTTGCCAGTGTAACTCATTCAACTACCCCCGGGTTCGATTCCCATTTCACGAAGACCTTTATTGTAGTTCTTCTTGTGCCCACTACACGTACGTATACGTCACTCCACTAACCAAGTTCGCATCTATTAAACTCACTACATAGGCACACATCCTCCCCAGAAATGTATATATAAATATATTACTTGTAGATGTATAAACTTCTTTATAAAGCCTTCTTCTCTAAAGCAGCTGCCTGTGCTTCCGCGGCTTGCTCAAGTCTAAGTCTTTCCTCTTCCGCACGTCGTTTTTCCCTCCGTTCACGACCTCGAGTTACAAGGGGTTTAGGTTCCAAGTCAGCAAACCAGCTTTTACATGTTACTTCAACGAGATAACATCCTATAAAGTCAAACGCCATCGTGAGGACAAGGCGAAGGCGGAACTATACAAGAGTCAGTCTCCATCAATGTAACAGTAGAAGTATCATTACCCCAGAAGTCATTTCAACAATTTGTAGCCACCTACTCATTTCAGGCATGAAATCGATGGCTCCTCCATAAGCTACGGCGGCAGCACCAAGTAAACCGTAGTATAGAGCAGCGTTCTCTCGGATACCTTCACGGAACGGCCGACCCTATTCAGAACATGCGTAAAGTATATCTTAACATTATGGGGAAATCTTTTAGGGCATACCTGGAAATTGATAGCGACAGTAGATACTTGTTGTGATAAGTCTAAAAGATAGATGGCTGTATTAAGCAAATTAGGTTCAAACTTGGCGTCTAAGTCGATATCCTGGCTAGGACTATAGAGAATCATCAGAGATGACACAGTAAGGGAACAGAAAAAAATGCGTACGGTTCAATAGAATGTGACAAGGATGTAATGTACAACATTGCAGCTATATGGATAGCAAATTGTATTATTATAGACAGGAAAACGTAAAGGTTGAATATATTTCCAAGAGGTCGTTCGCGAGAAAGTTTTTCCACAGGCTATCGGATTATGAGTCACGATATGACTTGCAGAATACAAAAAAAAAACAAGACATACCTTAGCACGAGAAATACACAAAAAACACACAGAGAGCAACATTCCAGAGATGGTCATTTGATAATCTCCATACTTGATACCGTCCAAGTACTGCACACTACGACTATAAGCCGTAATTAAGCAGTTGAGAGCCAGGATTTTGTACATCTGGATGGTTGCTACCAATGTACACCGTCCTTGACGAATGATGCTCGTGACTGTTGTTTGTCAGAGGAATATACCATGTCGATGAACGAAACAAAAACGTACTGGCAGATACATTAGACAGCTTAGAAGTGAACGGAGCAGCGCAGGAAGCATCTCCGAGCTTGATTTGCGGGGGTTCGTCATCATCGCCGAGTTCAGCCATTTTATCCGTAATGCTCGCAAGATCGAACTATTCAATACGTTAACTGAAACAGTCTATACCTATTAACCACACAAAACCTCACCTTCTCCATAGGGTTCTTTTGTCTAGCGACTTTTAGATCGTCGGCCGCTTTCTTTTGTGCCTCAACGGCGCCAGGATACAAATGTTCAATAGCCTTGGGGACCGGTGGAGGAGGTTGTCCGAACCGTGCTGAAATCTTCAATTGACTTTCATACACTTTCTTAACCCGTTCGTTCCGTTGGTGTTCCGCGATCTTTTGCAAGTCCTCAGGTGTACCGTCTAACAATGCAACACCAATATCAGCTTGCTTGAGGGCACCGACATCGTTCGTTCCGTCACCAGCCATCAAAGTGGTAAAACCGAGTGACTTCAACGTGGTAAGGATCAGTTCTTTCTGCACGGGAGAGACGCGAGCATAAACCCAAGCATGTTCAACAAGATCTGTGAACGATGGTTGTGTTTGGTACTGTTTCATTGCGGCTCCAGTGACACAGATATCATAATCTTCGAATATGCGTTTATCCAATGGTTGCGAGGGATCGACAGGGATAACCAAGGTTTCATCCACATTACGCCATACCAAATCTAATTTAAAAATGGTTAAAAAAAAACACAAACAAGAAGTAATCAAACGTCTTACCCGATTCACTTTTAGCGTCCTCTTTCAAATCCAATATCAGGACCTCACGGTCTACGATCTCGACATCCTTAGCAACATGTACCGCAGTTAGTGGGTTGTCGCCGGTAATCATTATACACTAGAAATGGATTCAGCAACTATATCCATTATGCTTGATGTACATACCCTGTGGGACGAATCCGCAAGCATTTTGAGGGTGTCTACAGCATCCTTCTTCAATGGACAATGGAAGACCAGGAACCCGGCAAATGTTAATTTCGATTCTACCATATCCCGGGTAAGTTTGTTAATCTTGGGTACTATCAGTATCTTATTCCGAAGCCCGATATAAAAGGAACATTACTTTATCCGTGCCCATGGATTCCATGTTTTTAATCCCCAACGCCAAGACACGGCTTCCTCTTTTGGTAAACCATTTAAATGTCTCATCGTAACCCTCCGGAATTTGCGTCAACATGGTTTTGATGGTCTCAGGAGCACCTTTAGCAGCTGCAATAACAGCACCTCCAGGTAAACTTGAGACAGTGGACATCCGCTTGAGGGCCGAAGAGAATTGGAACCGTCGACGAATTTGAAGTTGAATACGATTAGCTGGACCTGAAGATGGTGACAGAATGTCTCCTTCAAAAAGAAAACGGAGTGTTAGAGGAAATGGATGGTGCCAGCAATTATCCATTTACCTTTAGATATATTCCATTCCAAAGCCTCGAGAGCTGTTTTTTCCATAGGGTCGCCAACGACCGTCCCGTCATCTAGTAAAACAAGCGCATGGGCCGCCGCAAGGCAGAGTGTGGTTTCGCGAGATGTTTCTTTGACGTTAAGAAGACGAAGGCGATCTTTTGAACTAGAGATCAAACGTCGATCAGAGAACATCCTTTGGCTAGGACGTTACTACTTACTCAACGCCAGCTATACCTTCCAGAACAAGCGACTCGGCGGTAATAGTACCAGTTTTATCAAAACAACACACATCAACACGTCCAGCAAAAGGAATACGGAACGGTTCAGTACAGAATATAGCTTTAACGTGACGGTTAGCCAAGAGTCGACAAGTACAAAATAATAATTGGTTTTACCCAATTTAGACAAGGCAACCAAACTTGCATTCACTGCGAGTGATAATTCCATAGGCAATTCTGGGGGTACGACACTCGTGATAATAAGTACGCAATCCAGCAGAAGTTTTCCTTTCTTCAGACCACGTTCGATTCCTTAAAAAAAAATCAATACAATGAACAACCACTGGGTGCTAAACCCATACCTTTTGTCCAGACATACCAACTCGCAGCAATAGCAAAGATAAGAAGGAAGCCGATAAACATGAAACTTTCGAAATTGTTGGCTGATACTCTCTCCGTAGAAAAAATCATAGTTCGGACAAGTTGACCTTGAGAAGTACCAAATCCAGTTCGAAGGACTAACGCGAGAGCACCACTGTCTGGAGTATCGCCTGGAAAGAGGGTTAGGCATGAGGTGTTGCATGAACATGGATAAATATAACACACCGCCACTACTAGCTTGAAGGACTTTCGTCCCACCGAACAAAATTGAATTTCTGGTAGAGCCGTCAATGGCAAGCGTTTCATCTGGTTCCCGCAATTCAATCGACTCTTTCAAGAGGGGTGTTGATTCGCCGCTTAACATAGCTTCATTCACAATACATGATCCCCTCAGGATGAGAAGATCGGCAGGAATGGAGGTTTCTGTGGCGGGTCGGACTAAAAACATCACATTTAGTGAGGGAAAGGGGCGTTAAGGTACTGCGTCATACTGATAGACACCACGTCTCCGGGCAATAACTCGTCAGTCTGAACAGTAGCCCATTTTCCACCGCGTCGACATTGAATTGCATAAGGTGCGATGCTCATGGTACGGAATTCGGCCAATGTACGCACTCTCTAAAAATGATTAAATCGACAAAAGCTTCATTTGAGATGCACTCTATACTAACCTGGAAAACCACAGTGCATTCGAAGACCACCAACATGAATAATGTGAATAAACTGAAATACCAATATTCATCTAAACACCACAAGGCAACGCAGAACACTTGAAAAACAAAGAATGGCGCGGTGGCGTGTTCAGCGAAAAGTGCGGCGAAAGTTGGTATTGGTATATGGAATTCATTTTTGCCGTATAGAGTCTTCAGTTGGTCCAGATTACTAAGGGACAACCCAAGCTTGGATGGATTTGAAAAAGTACTTAATTCAGGTTTTGAATCGGAAGGGTAGGGAAGAAGATGAAAAGAAGGTGGTGTGGTACTGGTATCGCAAACGTAGGTATCCTCCTGATACTTGAACCGATAGCTACTGACATCCTTGGGCTATTTTACAGTTCAGCGAGCGTAAAATCAAAATCTGGCGAGTTTGATGATTTACTCACATCTTTTTTTATTAACGGAATGATTTCTCCTTGACCCCGATGTTTTCTTGGAGTAATACGGATACAATCTGCATCTTGCAAGGAACTGGCCTACAGAAGACTTCTCAAGAAGACGTAGCAGATAAGCAAACGTATACGAACCTTACGTGTTTCCACCCATGCCTTAGCACCTGAACTCCATTGGGTAACCAGAAAACTCAAAGCATGACCCGCACCGAGTGTTACACAACCTAAGAATGTCCATTCCTCACTCTTGATCCAATCATCGTACCGAATATAGTAAGCATACGCAAATACTGGGTACAGAGATAGGAAAGGAACGGTGTAAAGATATGTATACCACGGTATTCTAGTGTGGAGACTGGCTCGTTCTATTTCTGTTGACGTAACAGAAATTGAAGTCCTAAAAAAACTGTGAGCAAAAACCAAGACAAACTGCGAGGTTAACCGACATTTTTCCCTTGCAATCAGTGGGAGATTTGCGACTCCAGGTGTTCTGTATACATACATTAGCGAGACTTATGGGCCGTCAAAAAAGTATTTATACCTTTAGAAACGTCTGGTAAGCTCTTCAATTCGAAGGTTTTACTACAGACGTGTGTGTAAAATAGAGACCTCGGCGTGTCGTAAAAAGTTGCGTATGTAGTTTATGTAAGCGGCCCTGTTCTGAGCTCTTGCTGTGTTGAAACCATGAGCTTGGCATCTCTATTGCTAGGAGGAAATAGCAACAAATCCTCGAATGTGGACAACGAGCTCGACACACTCTTTAAATCCCAACAGGTGACCCTCTTTAATAATATCGTTTAATCCTAAAATAACCCTCCTCCCAGCCCACTCCATTACCCAAGCCTGTCCCAAGCCAAGCTATTCCAAAAGCTGACCCTAAACCAGAACATGAAACACCAGTCGAGTCATTAAATCGTAAAAGAAAAGAGCCTCCTGTCAAAAAATCACCTTCAAATGTTGTTAAACGGCAAAAACCGGATGTCACTAAACCTTCGAGCAGCTCAAAAAGTCACGGTCCCAGTCCTGTAAAGGCTTCCACAAGTATCTCTAAAACTCGTAAAGGACAAGAGTTATCATCAGAAAATAGTGATAGTGAGGACGATGATCCAGCATTAGAAGATAATTATCTCAGCCGAACACACGCTTCCAAAAAGGCTCCTGCGCCGGAAGAAACTGACGATGATTCAAAGTCCGAGGAAACAGTTGAAAAGGATGAAAGTAGTGAAGATGAAGACGATGATTATGATCTTAATGCACCCCCTCCCAAACACGAAACTCAAACAACTTCTCAGGCACGGATCAGAAAGAAGGCGAAAAAGAGTAAATATGTCCCTCCGGATGAATCACCCGCTCAGCGTGATGCCCGTACTATTTTTATTGGAAATGTACCTATCGAAGTCATAAAATCTAGGGTATTGTCTTTTTTGATCTCGTCACCAGATTTATTTTTACTCTTGACACCGTAGCCTGCTCAAAAACAACTCAAACGGCATATCTTGAGTCTGATTCCTCAGGCAAAAATAGAATCGATACGCTTTCGTTCCGTTGCTTTTTCGACACCCACAGCTTCCTTGGAAGAAAAAGAGAAGGAGAAAAAGACGGACGAACCCGCATTATCTACTAAAGAAAAGCGGCAGAAGGAACGCGCAGATTCATGGCGAAAATCTGGCGGAGAACCTAGAAAGGAAGACGAAGGAAAGAAGAAAAATAAATCTGAAGGCGATGCATCCGAAGACGATCAACCCCATAAATCTCCTCATGCGACGCTCACCCCCGCTCAACGCAAACGGGTAGCATTCTATAAACATGAGTTCCATAAAGAAATGGACAGCTCCAACGCATATCTCGTTTTTGCACACTTACCCCCCGGAGACTCCGATGAGGATACTCCATCATTACATCCCGCGGAAGCTGCGCGACTCGTCGTCGAAAAGGGGAATGGAACCACTTTTATGTCCCGAACCCTCAGAATAGATCGAGTGGGTCAATGGAGAGCTGGACTCCCTGATAGAGAAAAGGACCATATAAGTTTAGAGACTTTAGTGGACCCTCAATGTACCCTATTCGTTGGAAATCTCGATTTCGCAGCAAAGGACGAAGATCTCAGGACCTTCTTCGACTCACTCGTGACTAAAGAAATGGATAAAGAGATACCAGAAGATCAATCAACCACCGGACCTAGCGGTGAAGTCGCTTCCTTGAAAAAGAGGTCATGGGTAAAAAATGTCAGAATTATTAGAGACAAAGATACACAGCTTGGTAAAGGATTTGCCTATGTTAGATTCATCGTGAGTAGATGTTTCACCCGTTCTCTTGAAATTTCGTTCACGCAGTAATGCTAGGATCGCGAATGTGTAGATGAAATTTTAGCACTCGAACCCGGGAGCGTTAAATTTGCCAAACGCAAACTACGATTACAACGATGCAAAGGTGTACCTGGTGCAACACCTAAATCAATGCCCGTTGCAAAACCCTCAGTGGGCAAATCACCACAATCAAGGACAAAGGCAAAAGCAAACCCGCCGGCCAAACATTCGGTTAAACCACGGATTTCATCCGTATCAATTCCAAAAGGTGATCCAAACCTTGGAGCGAAATTGGTTTCTCTTTCAAAAGAAGAGCGTAAAGTCGTGAAGGCAGCTGATTCCTCCCGAATTGAACGAAGATTGGCAAAGAAGCAAGCGAAGTCGCTCCAAAAAGGCGGTAAAACTGGTTCGGAGAAATTGGAGAACAAACGGCATCGACAGAGGAAAAATCCTGCAACGCTGAAAACGGGTCAGTCCACCGGAAACAAGAAAAGTCGATTACGGAGCGAACATAGCCTTTCAAAGCGAAACACAAAAAAATAATTCCTTTTTTTGGGGAAATTTCGTATTATAGAACTATGCATATACTTTACTTTAAGCTCGATAATATAAAACCAAATGTGTGACGTGCTGGTTATTGGTCCATGCCGATTAAAAAAACCGTTCCGGAGCCAGTCTGCTGGAAGGCATCAGTCATTCGGAGAAAATTAATTGTTTCCCCGTTGTCCATTTGAAATCACTTGATTCCAAGAACAAGGGACTTGGTTGATAGCCTGAGTGTGTATTTATTAATAGGTCGAGAGAGACCAATACGACGACTACATTTATTTTATTAGACTATGATCAACCCGTACCTCACGCTTAAAATGAATGGGGAAATACTTGTATTGCATAAATACCAGCTAATAAATTGTACTATACAACAGGATAAATATTTAATACTTATATCAACCCACATAGATATAATATAACAAAACCAAATTATTAGTTATAAAAAAAAAGTCCGAGATGGCTACTCTTCGATAATTAGAATTATATATGCTTGATCATGATGAGAACACTGTCTTGAGAGCAGAAATAGAAGGAGAGAAGAAGTACTCCCCGCCACGCGATTGCACAAAGTCAGTGGTCAAGGTAAAGTCATGGTTGGGATCGTTCGGGTCCAAACCTGAAACAAATCGTGACTGGCCAGCATTCGCACCAATAATGGGATCAAACCCAGGGGTGGGGTCGCTCTTTCCAAAGATAAATCTATAAAAGAGATATTGAATAATCTGGGATTTATAATAGATATTACACTCACCTCGGATTATTGGCCCATGACATTTGAAGGAAGCGGAATCCCTGTGATATATTGGATTGGTAGGAGACTAGAAGGATATGAATATATATATACAGCATAATCAGTACTAGAATCTTACCAAATGCCAGACCTCGTTCGGTGGTAGTTGTGTTACTCGCTGCCTCCTTAGGTGATACTACATTCTATTGGTAAAACAGAAAATGGTGATAGCAAAGACCACATACCTTCTGGACCATAAGGAATACCTGCTCGAATGATGTGGTTATTAACATTAACAGGATTGAAGTCTGCACGGGGAGCAGTTTTTCTGATGTGAGCAGAGAACGGGCAACGGGATTGGTCTGAGGTCAAATCAGAGCCAGGATGGGCGAATGTGAAATTGTTGTTTCGTTGAGGATCGGCACCCAATACAGGGTCATCGAATAATGGAGCGAGATCAACGGGAGCACCCTATACATATTTATTTTTTCTCAATTGAATACTCAAAAAATTCAATGAAAGTTATTGAATGACTAACACTCTTCCAGCGTCCTACCATTCGTGCACCCAATAAGTCTGAACCTTGTTTAGCAGTAAGACCACTTTGGTTAATCGGGTTATTCGCAAGGAACTGGTTAAATTCTGGGACCAACTGCTTCAATTGACGGAAAGCAAGGAATGAACCGTCCTTTGCCCATGCCGGACGCGTAAGGGAGTCACCAGTCTCACCGAGGAGAATATGACCTGGATCAATGGGAGTCTGACCGGGGAGAGGGGGAGCGAATCCATTGATAGCAGGTTGACTGATACCATCAAGGAAGCCAAAGTCTAGAATTATGTGAATAAAGATGAGATCACTTTTATGTAATACCGCACGTACGTTCATGTCCAGCTTGATTTCCTGGACGTGCTTGACCGGCCAGTCTGTATACCTCAGTGATGGAATTGCCAAAAAGAGCTTTGACAGCAATAATTTCAACATTAATGAGTGCGATGCTATCGGAAGCCAGGAGAAAGACGCCATGAATGCCAGTGCCTCTGAAGGCGTTAACCCAATTTGTGGTGCCAGGATCGCCCAAGTTGGCAGCATCGGCGAATTGACCATTAGTGTATATGGTATCATTCAAAGAATCGGTAATTCCCAGTTTGGTAAGACCACTCTGCGAGAAGGCAACATTAACGGCGGCATCAGGTTGTTTCGAGACATCCAAAAGCTGAGTTGTAGTTGTCACTGTCAGAGATAATACCTTCATTCTCTGCTTGAAGGTCTTGACATTATTGATTGAAAAGAAGAAGAAAACTTCTTGTTTCTTTTTCATTCCAATCCTGAAAATGAATTTTTAAATGTGATAGAAGAAACCTCAGTAGTGAATAATACTTACAGGATATCACCCTGAATGTTATTGAGATTCAACGATGCTTGAGCAGCCGCTTGTGCAGCGGCCGCAGGAGCAGGCAAGGGGGGTTGACCAGCAGGATCTGTAGACCATATAAAAAAAACGAACATAGCAGAGTCAGGCATACGTACCATTCAAAATGGACGACGCCCTGCGAGGTACTAGAACCGAGCCAGGAGATCCAGCAATGAGTTGGAAAGATAATAAGCTAGAAAGCGATAATGATACAAGAGAAGTAAGGCTGAATCGCATCTTGGGATTGCTAGCTGGAGTAAAAACAGACTCAAGAGTAGCGTGTTTTATACAGAAAGACTAAGCATTTGGGTGCCTTAGTGCGGTACAGATTATAGTCATTATTTGGTATGGTGCGTCGTAAGGAACAGGAACAATTCCAATGCGAAAGAAACATTTGAATTCGAAGAACAGCCAGAGGGTGAAGACACAATGAAGACGCTTAGGTGGAATGTTTGATGGGAAACGTAAATAGGGAGGCGAGGATTTTGGCAATCAGCAGATACAATTGAAGGTTTGTTCCGTATCAACGGCAGATTTCCGAAGCTGGAAGTCGGTAATGATTACAAGCAATACGGAAATGAAAGGACCAGTGTTTCATCGAGATCATTAGACATCAAACAGACGATACCTTAACCTTTCTCAATAAAATTTGACAAAGAAACCTTCCTAACCATAGTTTATTGCGGAAATGGGAGATACTGATATTCATCTGTGATGAAGTCATTACAACCAGTCGAACTCACAAAGATGGTTCAATGCGGACTTTTAAAATGTAGTTTTAAATTGTCGGTTCTTGTCAGATTTCATCAACACAGCAAATGGCTACTAAGCCGAAAAAGAGTCTATTTGTTTTCAAATCCATTGCTCTGTATGGCTTTTGCCAAGTTAACAAAGTACTCAAACGTTGATTGGTGACTCGGTGACCGGATGGAACACAGAACTTTTGAAAGTTAGCCGTATCATCCGTATCACCCGTACCGCGCGTCTTACCAAACAACTACACTTTTCAAAGTTCATTGCATCAGGCATCATGTCGTTTATTCCTTGTTGGAAAGCTTGGAATTAAGCACTAGACTGGTCCCTTCTTGGCATTCTTACCTCGTGCTATTTCTAAAGTTTCAGACATATTTGCCCATAACCCCCCTGAGTTTGACAAACGGAGGATTTATTACTTGTCATATCTTTCGCGTCAATACCTATCAGAATCGTTTCAGAGAGCTTGAATCTGTGAAGGGGTCTACTCGAACTTTAAGTACTTTCTCTGATTGCCATGTTACTCTTAATCCACAGTCTCGAGATCTCTGAGGCTACCCAAATCGGTATTCTTGAAAACACAATAACGAACAAAAAGGTCAGTATAAGTTTCACTTTGGGTTGCATTCTGACTGACATGTCCAATAGTGGCGATGAAAAATGTGCCTAACACTCTCCTAACCGGGACTGGACCCTATCACTTTACTTTTGATCAAAGTCGATAACCGAATCATACACTAAGGAAACAAGACTCGGAGGGGAGTACGTACTTGAGGCCGGGTCAGCAATTACGGGTCTACGACGCGCTTATTGGTTTCAAAGAACCTACATATTGCATATTTCAAAACAGACTGTCAGCTGTTTCTTGGCAAGGAGTCTTGTTTTGCGATGAAACCATTAATCTGGTGACAGTGCCACGAAAAGAATGCTTTAGCTAGCTTGTTTGAGCTAGAACCTCAAATGTTTGTTGGTCCAAATGACAACCCGCAATTTCCGTAGAGACTAGAGTCATCTCGAAAATTAATTTGTTGTAGACAGAAAAGGGGAAGGGTTTCAAGAAACACGTGCTTATAGGTGACTGACCCATGCCTTCTCAGTTCATTCCAGGAAATAGCCCTCAAAGCATTAGACGCTGGTAAAGAACGCGTGGTGTCACGGTTCGTCACTGTCCTACGCGTCGTCTCGACATCTTTAAGTAATTTTACCATCACTTTTAGCGCTGCAAGCGCCATGAAAGACAAAGAATTGAAACTTCCCATCGTAGCGGGCTTTCATATCAAAGAACAGATTGGAGGAGGTGGATTCTCAGTGTAAGTATCTAGAAGAGAGAGAAAAAGTACTCTGAGGGCTCAAAAGTTCTGCAACAGCGTCTACAGAGCAGCGAATCCCAAGCTTGATATAGTGGCGGCATGCAAAGTTGTGGCATTAACACCAAGCACGACAAAACAAGAGCGCAAAGAACTTAACAAAGAAATTCAAGTCCATTCGTCCTTGAAACACACTAATATCTTGGAATTCATCAATGCAGTGATTGTCGAACCAGATGGTAAATCGCCCTGGATCCCAGGGGTGTACATGTTGTTAGAAATCGCGGCTGGTGGAGATCTTTTTGATAAAATAGGTTAGTTCTTGGATTCCGTTTGCTAGTCTGACAGGCGTCGATTAACTTCCATTAGCGCCTGATGTTGGAGTAGATGAAGAGATGGCACATTTGTACTTTAATCAACTCGTTGAGGGAATGGTGCCAATTGATATCCTTTCTTTTACCCCAGAAGGAAACACTCAATATCCTAATTAGAAATACGTTCATGAACAGGGCGTTGTTCATCGAGATTTGAAGCCCGAAAACCTTCTACTTGACATAACCGGTCAAGTCAAGATTTCCGATTTCGGCTTATGCTCAGTATATCGATATAAAGGGCAAACACGTCAACTAACAGAACAATGTGGTAGTCTTCCCTACGTTGCCCCAGAGGTACAGCCGACTCTTTTCGGAAACTGTTTCATTGGAATTGACAGATCGTCGGTTAAGCTAGTCCATGCCCCTGAACGGCCGTATTTTGCTGAGCCCGTAGACATTTGGGGAATGGGCGTAATACTATTTACGTTATTTTGCGGAAGTAGGAGTCTCTCTCTTCGCTTCAAAGCTTGCTCTGTGTAATCATACTACCCCCCAGACACACCTTGGGATCAACCCACAGAAGAAGGGAGCCCAGAATATGCACGATACCTAACCGGTCACATTCTTTCCGAATCACCATGGAGCCGGATTCCTGAAGATGCATTATGTTTGTTTTCCTGTTATTTGAGGACCTGATTGCAGGCTAAACGACCTCAGCATTGTTACTCGGAATGTTGACCGTTGATGTTCCTTGTCGGATGACTATCCCTCAAATACAGATGCACCCTTGGTGCCTAAAGTACGTGATACTATCGCGCATATATATAAATACAAAGAAGTTTGACATAATTTTTTGAAGATCCAACAAACTAGTCGATCAATCTGGAATTGAGTTAGCAGAACATTTGACTAGAGCATTGCGCGTAAATGGTGATCTGGAGCTCGCCGAACCGAACCTAAATCCGTCGTCAGTATTCCATTACATTTCCCCTGCTCTCAACTGATTAATGAATACATTCAAATAGCTCAACTCAGCAGTCCAATATGGAGGAAATGATGTTTTCAACACATGCTGCCTCGCAATTCACTCAAACACTACAACTATTTGTAAGTACTCACTTTCTCTTCAAGATTGGAGTTTGATTTTTTTTCTTAGTCCCAAACACAATCTGGTCAACGTTACTGTCCTCACCTGACACGATTCTACACCTCAACGTCGCCTGATCAATTAATGTCTCAAATTCTTATAGCACTTGAGAACTTTGGCGTTAAGTTCCAAATACGAGATCCAGATCCTTCAGAATCTGATAAATTCATTCCTACGGGATTTAAGAAGACCAAAGTCGGAGGCTACGATAAACGTAGGGAGCGATTCACAGGATATATTGAAATTGAAAACTTTTCTTGGGACGGTGGGGAACGTCACGGAAGTTTTTGTGTGATGCGAAGAGAAAAGGTACCATAATTGAGTTGCTTTATGTGCGGGATTTTAATCAGTGGTTTGTGTTCAGGGTAATCCCATTTCATGGCGACAACTTTGGAAAGCTCTGATAACATCCGCGGAAGTAGAGCCAGTTGTGCTGAAACGGAGATAATTGGAGAGACTGACACGACATTTCATACTTAGAATCTATGGGTCTTTCTTGCATATATATACCGGGGATATGATTTCGTTTGAATACAGATTAGCTGAAGATGAATTTATGTACTAATCATATAATAGGAACGAAAAACTTGAAAGGGAGACTCCCGAGAGAAATTTAATGTTCTTGTTGGTACATAAAAGCCGATTTTCTGATCGGTTTGTATAGAAAGTGCGGAGCGGCTGCTTTGTCAAAGGGGCTAAGTGCTTCTTTTCTGAAGAAAACAAGGAAACTTGGATTAACAGGTACAAGTTTCGGAGCTCGAGAATTGCAATTGATTGCTTTCAAGACTCATTACAGATAATTGGAATGCAATGCCCCCCCCCCCCCCCCCCTTGAGTGAGTTAACAACGAGAGGCATGCACGTCCTCTGCAAGAAAGTGTTGGTGTATTTGAAAAAGCGTGCCACTGTGCTAAGTACCTATTCATCTAAATATTGATTTTCGCAGTTTAATCACAAATGAAACTGGACCCTGGCACACTGTCCACACATTTGTCACATTGTGCTCCGAGAATTTGTCAACTTACAACGGTAAAGACTATGTCCAGATTTGATTTATTTTCCAGCGTTAACTGAATGTATGGTCTAAACGTTTGCAATGCTGCATACATAGTTTGGCACCGGGCGGCTAGATAGAGCCCGATGACTAAGATTTATCTTGACACGAAGATGTGACAGATTACGAAAGATCACCAAACGAAGTGTCACATTTCTCACCAACTAGGAAGGCCTCAGTTTCGCAAAGCTCTACTAATCTACTTCTCGTCTTTTGGTGGCTATTCACACTTGCTTCTCGACAAATTACTTGTGTTGAGCTGGTTTAAATAGTCGGCTTTGTAGCGCATACACCGATTGGGCTCATAAATTCAACAGACAAACAGGAAAAAACCTTTTCTTTTGCAAAAGGAACATGACACGCGATACACATGCGCTCGCAATTTTGGGGTCTGAACTTTACTCTCGCTTAGCAGAAGTGAGAGTATTAATGGTGGGGAGTGGTGGAATTGGTTGCGAGCTGTGTTAGTCCGGTTTTTCCTGTTGCTTACTTTTCGCGCTTTACTGACAAAAACGATGACTATTCTCGCATTTTACTTCTCCCAAACCCTTTCGCATATTCTATTATTATTCTTTTGTATCTTTTTTTCATACAGTAAAAAATATCGTTTTGACCGGTTTTGGACATATAACGCTTTTGGATTTGGACACCATTGATCTATCGAACTTGAACCGACAGTTTTTATTCAGGAAAAAAGATGTTAAACAGCCCAAAAGCTTTGTAAGTATCATGCTCATCTCTTACTCTAATTTCAATATATATAGTTTTTATACAGGTAGCAGCTCGAACAGCAGCTCCATTCAACCCCCGGGTACAGATAGAGCCTCTTCATGCTAATATCAAGGATCCTCAATTTGATGTTGCCTGGTTCAAAACATTTGATATTGTCCTGAATGCTCTCGATAATTTAGATGCAAGAAGGTGAGACAATCAAATGGTTAGTCATTCTTGTACGTTTCTGACCTTTATATGTAACTGTCATGCACAGACATGTTAATAAGATGTGTATGGCTGCAAATGTGCCTCTTGTAGAAAGCGGAACTGCAGGATACTTTGGCCAAGTGCAGCCCATTGTAAAAGTGTGTCCGCCTTTCATCTGCGCCAACACAATCTTGTGATAAAAAGGGCATTTTTCTCACTTGTCATTGTAGGACTATACGGAGTGCTTTGATTGTTTGCCAAAGCCTACGCCCAAAACATTTCCTGTTTGCACAATTCGCTCGACACCATCACAACCAATTCATTGTATCGTTTGGGCGAAGAGTTATCTATTCCCGTACGATAGGTGCATTTCTGACTCGTGGCGAGCGCTAATATCATTTTAAAGTCAATTATTTGGTGAAGGCGATGATGATCAAAGTGAGCTAGACGAAGCGTTGAAGCAAGGAGAGAATGGTAGATAAAGATTGTATCTGAACTTGGTTAACTCTTCTAATCGTCTTGATTAGCAAAAGAGATACAAACCTTACGTCAAGAAGCACAAGCCCTGAAGGTTGTTCGAGAAGCACTACGAACAAATCAAGCTGATTGTCGACAAGATGCAGCTCGGAAAGCATTTGATAAAGTATGTATGTTGGCGCGGACTCTGGGGCAAAATACTTAGAGAGAGGTATTATGATTTAGGTCTTCAACCAGGACGTGCAGAATCTTCTATCTATGCCTGATATGTGGCGTGAGCGTACCAAACCCACCCCTTTAAATTGGCAAGATATCGTCGGTGGTCAAGGCCGTACGGACTCGGAAAATGGGAACGGTCACGTTCTTCAACACTCTAACGGATCTGGACATGGTGTTATAAACGGCAATGGGATCAAAGATCGGAAGACATTGAGTGTAAAAGATATGTTAGATATGTTCATGTCCAGGTTTGTCGCAGCCATGCATCGACCTAAAAAGATTGATTTTAGGTTGACAAATTATATATAGCACCGTTCGGTTGGCTGACCGACTCTCACATGGTGAAGAAACTATCTCCTTTGACAAAGATGACAATGATACCCTTGACTTTGTTTGTGCTGCCGCCAACTTGAGAAGCGTTGTGTACAATATTCCGAACAAAACAAGATGGGAAATTAAGGGTAAACTTGTTTTATTCCGCGTTAAGATTTACGTTGACTGTTTGTCCTCGTGATGGTTCTTAGAGATGGCAGGTAATATTATACCAGCAATAGCGACAACAAATGCAATAATCGCCGGTCTTATCGTTCTTCAAGCCTTACATCTTCTTCGCGATACTCTTCCTTCGACGTCAAAAGCTCCAACTTCGTTGACATCTTCATTGCCACCTCTTTTGCGTTCCATCCATATCCAGCATAAGCCCACTATCCCACTCCAACCTACTCGTCCGGAACCTCCAAATTCACAATGTGGCGTGTGTCGTGATACATATATCGATATGAGATGTAATGTTGGCAAAGTCACGTTAAGAAATGTTGTGGAAGCCGTGTTGGAGCGTGTCTCTGGAAAGAAAGATAACGAAGAAGATGGTGATGGAGAATCTGATTCAAATGAAGAGTTATACGTGACAGTATATGAGGACAAGCGAATCCTCGCTGATCCAGATTTTGACGATAACCTCAATAGAACACTGGAGGATCTTGGTTGTGGCCGAGGGAAATTCCTTACTCTTGTTGATGAGGATGGAACTGCCGGATGGGGAACTATTGCCATTGCGATCGGTGAATTACCGTATGTTTACTTCGGCTTTACTTCGCGTGGTCTAGCATAAGTAATCGATTGATTCTTTTACCGTCACATTTTAGATCGGATCATCCCGCTCACATTCCTCAAATCGTGTTTCAAGAACCTATACCGAACTTCGCCAAGGAGTCGCCAGCACCCCAAATACAACCTTCAACCCCCGTTGTGGGAAATAAAAGACCGTTACCAGACGATGATATTGAAGAACAGCCTACTTCTAAAAGATCCAAAATAACAACTAACGGTGTCGTTCTTCCGACCCCTACGCAAAGTCCTTCGAAGAATTATAAAGAAGTAAACGGCGTTATTTTCTTAGAAGATGAATCTGAGGACATTGTTGTCCTGGATGACTAACGCGTGTGGGGTTTATTGAACATGATGGTTTTTTTTGCAGTTTTATCCGTTCGCCGTGCCTGAATTACAGTAGTTTTTTAGTTGTTTATCCAACGTGCATTATTATTAATCTCTTCCCCCCCTTTTAAAACTGTCTTTGTACAGGTCTGAATATTAGATATATAGCATAGTGAAAAATTATTGTATATTGTAAACAAGATCTGTTTTGCTTTGCAGTCTGAACATCTACTATGTAACATGCGCACGTTGGCGAACAAGTTTCCACATAAGACTCTTTGCCTTCACTAATTAGCTTTGGGAAATACTGATTCCGGTTGAACATTGTATCTGAGTGCAAATCCGGATTCAAGAAGTGTAAACGGCAAGAAATGAATTCTGATGTGAATGTGGATGGGGATGGAGGTGACATTCTCGGAGTGTGTATCCGAAGCAACCGTCGGATGAGTTTCCGGGTGGAAGGAATTTGGCGAGCGCGGAAAAGCGCAGAAGCTATGTGTGGCGGAAAGCTTCGTTGTGTTCTCCAGGCCGAGGGTGCGTGATTCATGATATTGGTCCGTCTTATTGTGGAAACATCTATTTAGCTTTGTAATTGAGGATTTACTGGGATGTATGTTCTGTGCGAATAACACAGAGAAAGTGTATCAAATAAGTCTGAAGTACACTATTGCAGATAACAACTTTGTCGTATTTTTTTTGCTCGGTTTATTTGTCGCTATGTCCGGGCTGACAATATCTGAATTAATCAAAGTCTGCAGGGTATACTGAATTTAGGTATCTTTATTAAGATTCATTAGCTGACTGCATTACAACTGGCTGTAGACGCTTCCATGCATATAGCAATCTTATTAATATTATAAACGACCCCAGAGCCGTCAAGTGACCTTGTTGTATGCCAATTTGTCTTTTTGAGGGGGCACCGTGCACCGCGCCCCGAGAGCTTACTATTGCGGGGAGCTGTACATAGAATTATCCGCCGCTTTCACTTTATTACTAGGCTTGCATCTTTCTGATCAATCGTTATATACTTTAAGCATCCCGTGACTCGTCGAAGACGTCAACAGGCTCAAACCTCGTATACGAACTATTTATATCTAGCAAAATTTAATCCGGTGACCCACGACCTCCGCCAAAAATGCATACTGATTAGTTGTTATTTTATTTATAATTGCTCCCGATACGTAAGGCAGTGTTTCTTTAGATACTACCTTACGCACCGGAGACGATTGTAAATGCCCTAGTGGTTGCGTTGGTTCGACTTTATGAGTTGCATAATAACAGACATTTATCATGAATCACAATTTTTATAATTACGCGCCCGACAGCAATTGTTATTGAACCCTGCAGCCAGTCTGGAGCATCAGAGAGATGAATGTTTCTTTCCTTTGAAAAAAAAAAAAACCCTGCATTCAGTATATATAAAAACCTCGGCGGTTAGGAGGGGAAGTTCTGCACCAGCTTGAATAGTCGAACAACTTGACAAGCACTAGCGAACTTCTCCTACCTTCACTTGTGTTTAAACTAATAATGAACACCCAAACTCGTTTCCTATTAATTGCTCTTGCTCTTATTCCATTCACTCTTGCGATTTCTATAGTTAACAAGAGAGTACTGCCTCACGAGGCTTGCCCAATTGCTTGTCCTCCCCCACCACTCCCCACCTGCAACCCGGGAAACATTTGCTGCTGTACTCTTTAAACCAGAATACATTGAAGTATGTAGTGAGTTTTCTGATTCAGAATGACAGGATTTAGTAATTTACCTGCCACTAGTTCTATCAATCATGATGAATTCGTTGTCAAACAATATGCAGTGTCCTTAGTAGTGAAACTTGTTCATCATGTTTTTAACCTTATAATAAAGTGAAGTTTCTAAAAACCCCGGGTCTTCAAGAGTTTATCATTTCTAATAAGCCACTGAGCTCAAGACAGCGGTTCCCGCTTTGCCTTATAAGTAAGAGAGTTTCGGGCTATGTCAAGCGGTAGCCGACCCAATTGAACTTGGAAGGAAAACATATCCTCATACTTTTTATCGGGTGCTATATGACATATGTTCAATAGTCAAATCCCTTCGTTCAGCGCTTCGACTTGAGGTAAGGCCCGGTGGGGATTTCAAAATAACTCTCCTAGCTTCGTACCTAGTCCAAGAGATTTAATTCAAATGATTTCAGCTCAACTTGCATGGATCTAGGAGAACTCCAAGAAAGAAAGAAAATTCTTGTCAGGAAGTTAGGTACTACTGAGCATACATATATGAACCACTCACCTCAGGCTCATTATTTATAGCATGTCCGCTCGTTGCTCAAAAGGTTCTTGGCATCAAAGTTACGGAGGTTCCCGTTGTATTTTTCGACATCAATATTGGGCTTACAGACAAAGTGGATCCTCTCTCATTAACTGATGTTAATTAATTGTGGGCACTACTTTGAGTATAAAGCGCGCTCTCCAACCGGTGAATTAATGTCTCGAATAATTTGATACTTTGCTTCCGAATACTTGATATCAAACTATTTCAAACTTATAGGAAAGAGTGTATTGGTTGATTGAAATCCAAAAAAAAACATATAATGCGTGTGCGAGCTAGAGCTAGGTAGATTGATCGAATTTGAATCGGAGGGAAAGAACAAAATGGACGAAACGGAAGGGGGGGGGTAACCTCCCCTCCCAAAAAAAAAACAAAAAATTGATATCGAAAATGGTTGTAGGGTATATCGGTTTTTCAAGACTAAAACAAAGTATACAGATGTTTACAGAGATTAGCGATTTGTGTATTGATATAGAAAGTGTGAGAAACGAAATGACCCAGAAAAAACAGAAGGAAAGAACGGCCGGGAACTTCTTGATTCTTGATAGTACAACTTGTCAATTCATGGCCAAAAAAACTGAGATTGATATCCAAAGTGTGTTGGGGGGGTAGGTTACAATTTATACACCGGGAGAAACCTTCCAATACCATCGAATTTGAAACGCATTTGAATAAAATCGACAGGAAGGGTCTGTCCTCAAAAAGAATTGGAAGACTTGAAAATTTCAAGCTTCGGTTTCCATAATCCTTTGAGCAACGATATCGGAACGTGGTTCAAACAGGCAAGGGAATGCTGGTGGGTGTCTGAAAAAGAAACCACGTTTGGTCAGGTCGATAAATAGATTTTGAGAAAATTGTTCTATACTTACAAAACAAAAGCCGGAAGAGGAGTTTTAGCCCAGGAGACGTCAATTGGTTTACCATTTCCATCCAGAGCTGGGACAAATTTGAAACAGGCGAGAAGATTTACGAGTTCAACCCAGATAATTGAATCGGCGAGGTATTGACCAGGGCATGCTCTGTAAATTAATTTTTTTAATTTTTTTTTCGATTTTCTCAAAGTCAAGCCTTGATAGTCTCACCTTCTACCAAAACCAAAAAGACCATTCACAGAAGGATGAGGTTCGGCTTCCCTCAAAACTCGCACATTACCGGCTTCATCCGTATATTCCTCTCTCAAAAACCGCTCAGGTTTAAAAGCTTCTGGATCATGATACACTTCCGGATCGCGTAACATGGCCCATAGATTTGGAATAATCATACTCCCACGTGGAATACGGAAATTTCGATAAGTATCATATTCTTTTGTTGGGGTTGCTTCGGAGGGTGAGGTGTTTGATGCGCTGAGATGAATTGAAGGATCGAAAGAACGTGAGAGGGAGTGAGGTAGGCCTCCGGGAGACGGGGGGATCCATCTTTTAGGCTGGGGTTAAGATCGGGGTTTATATAATAATAAATATATAAGACTAACCTTAGACTCTCTTTGAGTATCGCGTCTATATAGGGTAGGTGAGGTCTATCTTCCCACGTGGGAAGTCGGAATGTATTAGAATTGGGAGATCCGAGAACAGTATCTAATTCGGCATGTGCTCGTTGTTGAATAGAAGGATTTAAAAGAAGGTGGAGAGTAGCAAAAAGGAGGGGAGCGAAAGTTGTATCGAAACCGGCTAGTAGAAAAAAGAAATGACGAGACGATCAATCAATGGAATTGGGGGGAGACGTACCACCATACATAGACGCAGCAATATGTTTAACATCAGTTTCGGAGATGACATGTCCATTATCCGAGTTTGACTTTTCAGATATTTGGCCCGCAACTTTAGATTTAGCTAATGCTTCAGCGCGTTCAGTATAGATATCCATTAAAGCGTTAGTAGCGAAAGAAGGTGCGGCTGTGCCAGAGGCCTACAAGGATAGGTTTTAACTTTTTTCCAGCCATAAAAAAAGGAATTTGGGGTACGTACCAGTTTAGCTCGAAGTATTTCCATAGGACGTTCTTTTAGTTCTCTATGTGTTTGACGAACAAGTTTACCGTGTGCTTTGGCATAGTTAAACGGCATCCAAGCGGGAATATGTTTCACTATTTAAATTAGTATCAAGGAACAAAAGTGAGAGGAAAGAACGCTCACAGATAGGAAAGACGTTGACAAGGAAAGTACCAGGATTTATACCAACATTCACTAATTGAACGCCACGTTCAAAAAGATCAATATGAGGATCATCTTCTGGTTGAACATCGTATCCGTATGCGACGCCAAGGAGAACATTTCCAAAAACAAATCGCATATGGGAGCGGTAAGAGTAAGGATCGGAGGTGGATAAGGAAGTCGAAGATTTAGAGTCATCCGAAGCTGGCGGGGTGGAGGTCCGAAGCAATTGTCGAAGAAGGTTATGGGCGGAGGAAATCTGACGAACGCGGAAGGTATATCCCGACGACGCATAAGCGGAGTTGGGTATGTGCTTGGCGAAAAGCCGTCTCTGTTGTCGCCAGGCAGGAGAATAATTCATGAATATTAGCGTCCAGTTGAATCCCATCCTAAAATAAAAAAAGTTAGTCGTATGGAAATCTTCTCCGAGCCTTTTCGGGTTTGGAAGCTTTTTTTGTTCAAGTAAAAATGATTTTTTTTACGGATTCAAAAGCTCCCTTATCGCCCGTTTTATGTTGAGATACTCACAGACTATCCTCGTGAATCATTGGAATATAAGGTCTGTCTGAATACCAGAGCGAACGTTTGTCAAGCAAGTCCGAAGCAGCTTGAACGCTGTTGAGGACCACGATGTCGTTGCCTAATGCAGAAAGATAAATCACGTCTCCATAAACATCCTTCCATCGTGTATATGTTTCATAATCTCTTTCAACCGGGAGATCGAGCAAGTTGCCTAAAACTGGAAGAGGTTTAGGACCGGGCGGGAGTGGAGGCATCTGGGCGTTTTTCCTCCTCAAACGAATCAAGTGTAGAATCCACCAGCCTACTGGGACAATGGCTAAAGCCAGAATTCGCATAATGATCGAGAACGTTGAAGATAAAGATGGTGGTTGTTGTTGTGAAGAGTCTGTTTGTAAACTTTGCCCAAAGCCTGCTGCTAGTGGAGCATTTCGGAACCACGAGTTCACTGGCGAAGATGGAGAGGGTGGGAGATCCAATTCGATCATTAATTATGACCTGCAGGGCTGAAAGAAGGGTATGTGATGTACTTTTGTAGTACACGACTAGTACACGTTACCCACACCTATAGAGGGGATGTAGGGTTAATGATGGAGGGGGCTGAGGGTGAAGGGAAAACAGGAGCAACAAGATTTGGCTTTCTTCTAATTATATATCAAGGAAACATAAGAATTTTGGAGAAGAGAAGACAGTATGTGTGTCAAAGTCCTGGGTAAAGAATAAATATATTTGACCCGCCATCTTTTTTATCTTCGGATCTGGGTCTATAAGCGACGTTACCGCCCTTGGGCTTTTCGTTCATTTTCGGGATTTAAATCCGAATTCAAAAGTAAAGAAGGCAGCCCCCTTGCTGGTGCTAAAAGAACTAAAGAGAGCACGAATGAAGGGAGCCAATCGTATCTCAGCTTGTGTAAGCCCGGGAGCCAGAAGAACACTCACCGGTATTAACGTCATTCAAATTCTTCTTTTTATTTGGTTCCGCTGTCCACTAATAATCATGACCAATTATTTATGCCAATAGTCTGACACAATACTCAAAAGTACAAGGTCAGGACAACTTTTCTTCATAGCACAAGAAACTTTCTCATTTGCTATCTATTTATGGAAAATTTAAAATCAAGTATACCACATGATTTCCCACAACCTATCCCAAGTTTTCTCCAAGGGTCTACATCTTTTCTCCGAGAAATCTTTTCAGTACTAGTAAATTTTTTAAGAAGTCAACTTAATGTAAGGAGAAGACCGACCTTCTTGTATGTGGGGGAAAGAAAGCCCGCGTATATCGGTAACATGACACTGATACAAATGATTAAAGAAAGCCACATAATTAATACCAAAAAAAATCAAATTCATTCGAATGTATCGATATCCCCGCATAGCGTAGCGAATGAAGTTAGATCTGTCATATGAACACAATTTCTCAGATCTAAAAAATATATATCCATCACACTATATTATGTCCCAAGTCCCCTTAAGTACAGGCTAATTGAATCTAACAGGATCTAATAGAATAGAATTAATCGGGGGTCGTAAAAACGATGACGCTATTCCACTTCGGCGGCATGCGCATGCCAGTCAACCGTCACCTTCTGATCATTTTACATCGTATCAGGAATCAGGATACTTAGAACAAACTGAAACGTGCGGTGCCCACAGTTACCTTATCACCTTCACTGTAGCTGTTAATAGTGTCAACATTCACATGGGGTCGTTCCTATCTTGATGGAGCTTGCAAGACTCCGTAACCCAATATTGACAATTACACCCAGAATTAGTCACTCACCTAGGGACTTGAGACCATACCTAGGAAAGGGCGGTCTTCTTGAGCCCTTGACTTACAATCACATTTGGCGAGTAGCGAAAATTGAAAGCCCATATAATCATCGAAACACGTATGATAATGGATGTTACGAGACGACGCAGTGTCGAATCAATGATGACCGAAATTGATCTAAACCTTTTTTGGTAACAATCTATTTAAACCCTCTCAAAACGAGAAAAAAACAAACAAACCGACCTTGTTGAGTTCAACTGTACAATTATCAATACAGCAGAAAATCTAATACAAATATGATAATTCCGCATAACCGCAACAATTATATAAATCTTGGTCACCGACTATGAAAAAAGTATCAGCCGCCGCCGTTTTAGTACGGCTTTCCAAGCGAATTGATAAGAGAGACTAAAAGTGGAAAGGGAAAAAGACCGATTAAAGTTTACGCTTTTGAAATAATACTATTACGGATATATCGGTCTAAACTATCTATCCACGTTGTGTGGGCTTTGGTGTGAATCATGAGACAGATCGTCCTTATCCTAGAACAAAATTATCTGTGGAAAATTAAACTGACAAGATTTGCAAATTAGGTATGAGCCGACTGCGAATGGAATGGAGCGACTGTATAATGCCCACTCACACGTCGGAAGATATAACACACTCAAGGTTTTCCTTCAAAAAAAGCATAGTTAGAAGAAAGCTGATACCCATCAATATAGATCATGTCACTTCCCCTGTTGACACGTTCCAGAAGTACTCATTCGCCTAAGTAGATTGTGTGAGAGAGAGATCTCCGTTGAACATCGCACTCCCTGAAGGAAAAAACAGTTTCTTCCACAAACACTCAGGATCGTGATTAAATATAACCTTTTTCCTTTCGCGTGTGCCAAATCAGCTTCTTCGGTATCCGTGGGTGAAAAGATGTCGAGTGAGCCTTTTTTTTTCGAAAAATAAATGATATCATATCCATGTCCTACACACTGATTTCGAAAGTCAAGGAAAACTGCAATTCCAACATCCTTCAAGTCACCAGAGTGAGGAGAAGGCTCTACATGCAAAGGGAATCATGAAACAGTGACAAGTTGTTTAGACATAATCTACACGGACCAAGCAATCAAATCCCTGCGTTCTTCACCTGGTTATGATTTCCGCGAGTCTTCCATCACCCTTTAATGATGACTGTTGATGCTTTGAATCACAGAAAATACCACAGGTGTCAGCGACGCTTACTGTAATCCACTGTAGTATTGGTCCAGTTACTGGTATACAGATAGTTTACAAACTCTGCAATTTACCAAAACTCACCAGACCGTCAACTAAATCAAAGAAATTAACTGGAATTAACCGCTCCAATACTGCCCATGATCGGTCTCCTGAATTGATGATTGATCCGACATTTACCGTCCCTCGGGAGGGAGGCGTCGCGAGAGCGAAAGCTCTATGCGACAACCCGGCGTTGAACCTGTATATGTAAAACATTAGTTTTTGATAGATTTACCAAAGCTGAGTCATGTTCGTCAGAACGGATGCGCTGGTGTTCAAAAGCAATGTTGGATTCTTCACATGTTACAGGTCGCGACTTACTCGGTTTCAGTGTATTTATGTTTTTCTCTGAAGAATGCGACGACAGATCCTCAAGAGTCTAGACTGCTTCCTAGATTCCAAGTATTGTTTTCTTAGTCCTGATGCGTTGAACTTCACATGTACGGGTCAAAGGAAGGATTAGGCCGAGTTATACGCATTGCAAAGGATACCAAAACATGTGTTCACCTTGGACAAAGATTGAAAAAGACAAGGCTCCACCGTAGTGCGCCATGGCGCCAAGTATTGCCAAACACGAATTTTAAAGCAGTATTCTTTGCAGCTGTGATTCCGATCGTGACATTGTGTTAAGCTATCAGTTAAAATAGGCAAGTATTAGATAAAAGTTGTACAGTTCATAGGGACTTCTCCCTGTCAGAGTTTGGTGAGCTCTGAGAAAACCGAGCGTTCGTATTTGAGTAGTCTGAGTTTGCATTTAGAACGCTTATACTGCTAACCGTCATCTGCAAGATATTCGCGCTATTTCAGAAACCCTGTGAAAGACCCACGGCTCGTAAAGTTCGTCACTCCCTTTCCCGATTACGGGGTTATAAGAAAGTTTTATTTCGTTCTTCACTATTTGTAGCTCTTCATCACCAAACTGTTGTCTTCTTACATCGTCCGTATATCTACACTAAGATCAAAACAAAATCATACCCTATCAATGCACTATTTCTAATAAACGCGCTCCTGACTTATCATCCGGTCAGAACTTATACTTATATATCAAAGCAGGTCTAGTTGCCATTTCCGGTAGTATGCGGCTGTATGTCGTGCACTTTTCATCTCTATAATATAGATTTCAGCTGCGGTGAGACCTCCCTTGGGCACCAGCTTTGTAAGAATATCAATATGCATGTTGACCAGTGAAAAAAACTTCTTTTTTGTGAATGAACAATTTATAAAATGAAAGACTCAAGTATTTATTCAAATGAATCAGGTGGCAAAGTGATTTAAGCCTGAAATGAACCTAGTGATAATAAAATTTTCAAATGTTACATAAAATTTTCTGTGAATGTTTATTCAGATGATAGGCAATCCCCCCCTTTTCCTTAACAAATTTAATAGAATTTAGGAAACATCGAATTTTTTTTAAAAAAAACAAATGGAGAAGAAAACCTTATTTAAGAGCCTAAGCATCTTCGGAGAAGCATAAAAAGAGAGTACATACTACCGCCGTACCAGTATACCCCAAAGTATGGTTTGTCCCACAAAAACTCTCAATTAGCGCATACACCGTTAGGAGAACATTTGAAAGAGTTGACGTCAGTGCCAGTATTGATATTAGTGCAGGATGCACCCCCTGGATTAACAACTTCGCCGACATTGATGCTGCACCCTCCATCTTCGTAGAACGTTAAACAATGCGGCCCGTCCGCGACAACCTGAACGATAAATCTTAGCAACGGAGTCTACGCATATATTAATTTTTAAACAGTAAACTTACTAAAGCAGAGTGACGTCCACTTGCATGGATGCATTGTTCTTGACAAGGGACATTGGATCCCTCACCACCATCGCAGGTGCTTCCGCTGAAGGCGATGACATCGCCGTGCACGATAGAGACACTGAGTATCACGGCAGATACAAAGTTGAGAATGAATGTCGACTTCATCGTTGATTGAGAGAGTGGGATCGAGCAGACGACTTTTCCAATGATGATAATGAGATGTTTTTGACATGCTTTATATACACCCACTATGGGTTTATTTAAAGAACTAGATTCATCCGTTGAAGCCAAATTGTTGAATTCAGTTACCTGTCAGACAAAAAAACAAGCCTTGTGTGAAGACCATCGTGATCTTTTTTTTGGCATTAATTAAAGATAATAGGGTGGCCGAAGTTCGGGGGAAATCGACCGAAAGAAAGCTATACACTCAATACCACCGACAAGCTTGAATGAATTTGCGGTTAAACCTGCTCGGTATGCCACAGATGCAACGACTAAATTATAAATCCAGTTTTTCCCTCGAAAAGACTGATTATTTTGAAAACAAAGTTTATGCATGTGTGATAAAAAGTCGCTGGAGATGAATATTCGTGAGTTCCTATCGCTTCTTACTGAATGCTCGACTTAATAGAAGATGTCACATTCTTTGCCTGAAATTCTCTCTCCCTCCATATTTTATAGTATATGACAGCGGAATTGAGAAATATTGGGATATCAAAATCAAATAGAGATCTCGAACATTGGAAGTTGCGCCCATATAATCATATTGAATGGAGACGCATGGTATGTCTGTAAATAACTTAATTTCGCTGACTATAGTTGTTTATTGTGATTCTGAACCAATCGACGCTAAGGGAAAAGCTGGGGAATTATGGGGATGGACATTGGTCTTTGAAGACCGCGATGTCGAAAAAAGTACGTGACCTGTACATATTCGTGTCACGTACATACTTCGTTTTTTTCTGCTACTTCACTTGATTTGCATTTGGTCGCTCAAACCACATAGGTTTAAAAAGACATATATATAGACAAAATAGAAGACTAGTGACTTGAGATGTGTTTTCCGTAATCTAGGATCCTGGGAACCGCAGATCTCCTGAGTGGGGTTGTTTTCGAACTTCTAAACAGCCCTTCGGTCATTTTTTCATGTAAAAGTCAAACGATACCTACAATTATTGCAGCAACATTGATCCAAAGATGTTGCGCAAGACTCCACAATAGCAGGACAGATGTCGGGGCACATTCTGACACGGCGTTCAGCAAGCTCGGCTGCCGGAGCCGCGAGTGCCAATCCGACCAATGCGAGGAGGATTGTTAAAGAACGAAGGTTTGAAAACATGGTTCTTGTTTTAAAAGAGTAAAGGATTGTGTAGTAAGGAAGGGCTTGTGTTAAAATCCGGGCTAGGAAGATTTGTGAGTTGTGATATGTTTGCACCCTCCTCACGACCTACCTTTTCAATGATTTTTAGACGTCTAATTATACATTCACCCTGTAAATTTATGACGTTACTGAAAGCTTATATCTTGATTCGGATTATTCGGAAAGGGTCGATGTCTAGGCTAATATTTTGTAACGGGGATTTAGACCGCGGTACTCGATAGCAACCACTTTACTCAGATGAGTCTCCAGGGTCTCCGTGCGAGTCCTTTTTTTGTTTCAGAGTAATCACGGCCCATCTGATACAGAGTTGGTGTGTGAAATTATCCGGGGCGGGGGGGATGACAGAATTTCGACCCCACCAATAAATATTAGATCTGATCAGTGTGAACCCAATAACGTCTTCTGCATAATGAGGCTGACAAGGGCTTAATTAGTGGGTTTACCCTTTGAGAGAACTTAGAGTGTAAATTAGACTATACCAGCAACAGTTTCCGGTCTTGCAGACAGGAAGTGACCGCTTGGAGCAAGTGGCCAATTTACCAACTGCAGAAGCAAGAAATGAGAGCCATGAAATTAGCAGATAACGACTTTTTAGAAGTGCTTTATTGATTGGGCCGGTTGGGCCTCCGTTCCCGGGGGTGTTCACTGTTTTCTGCTGGTTTGATGATTCAATTCCGGTTCGACGCATTGAAGACAAGGATATTCAGGGAATAGTTCGCGAACCCATTCATTGTATTACATGAAAATTAGGAGGAGATTAAAGCACTTATAGCCTTAGGGATCAAGTTGACGTATCGTGTCTGGGTTGAGAGATGAAGCGGGAACACATTGGGAGCTCCAGAATTTTCGACCCAGTTCAGACCGAAGACTGGTTAGACAAAAAGTTTTCGGTAAGCAGTCAGTCATAGCTAGCTTTGGGACATATTCCTTTATTCCTTCACAAGATACGCAAATTATCTCGAGGTAATTTGAATAATAATAATCCAGAGCTGGTGCCAACCAAACGCACTTCATGTATGATACGAACAGAGCATTATGGATTAATCCGGAGAGCATTCAGAACAGCAAAGTTAGAAAGAGATAGGTGTCCATTCCTCTCATAAATCAGTTTGAGATCAAGTTCAAGTTGCCCACTAGTGAGAGTGCTCGGCAACACCCATAATAGTTGGATTACCTAAATTATAGTTTCTCACGTTTAGAGTTTACATCCGTACCTTCAACCTTCTCTACACTCAACATGGTGAGTTCTCATTTACGGAATGTTTTGTAACAGAAAACTAATGTAATTGCAATCTTAGCCAAAAGAACTTACGGACATCAAAGCTTTCCTCGATGTTTGCCATCGCTCGGACGCACGCTGTAAGTTTAATATTCGTATTCGGTGGGGAGAAATGGTTTTGATCCTTTTTTTTTTCACTAGCTGTACGTGTCAAGAAAATTCCGAAACGATTGTCGTCAGGATCTGTAGCCATCAAGACTAAACTTAAGGTCCGGTGCTCGCGATACCTCTACACTCTGGTTCTCGATGATGAGCAAAAAGCCGACAAACTTGCACAAAGCCTTTCTCCATGTCAGTTCCTCCTCCTTTCTATCCTTTTATTCAGCGTACTTATATTGCAATAGCACTCGACGTTTTAGTAGTCTCCAAAAAGAAGACCAAGCCAGTGAAAAAATAAGCACTTTGAAAAGCTTAGACGCAGTCCTTGAAAAGTGTAGGATGGTTTAGTGAAGGCATACGCATTGCCTGCTTATTTACCATATAGTACTCATGGCCATGTCTTTTATGCATACATATGCAAAATATACGACAAAACGCGATAATCTTAAATTGTATTTAAACCTGAGACTGAAAAAGTACTTGCGGAGAGTAGCTTTCGCTTATGTAAAATACTAACCTTGGTCGATGGTATGATGTGTTCTAGCTTACAATGCCCATTTCTTTTGTCTTTGGTGTTATTGTTGTGCTCTGGATTTATATCTATTACCAACGCCTAAAATCACGTAGAAGAAACCATACTTTCCTCCCTCTGACAGCGGTCTCGGGCGAGGTCAACGGCACAAGAGATTCGCTATGGAAGGGAACAATTGGAGATTCCACCATTGATCTTAGAATCGTTGGTTTCCTTTTGCTTCGAATATCGACCAATTTCCTTACTGTAAAAGATCAACGACCCCAAAACGCACTGACCAGGAGCCCTTTTGCGAATCGAGATGGCTTCGCGGGAAAAGGTTACACATACAACACATATTTGAAATTCCTACTACACTTCTACACTTTTGGTTCGTTATCAGCAATTATCGGTCAATTATTTGCGATTGGAGTGCTTTGGTGGTCTGGATTCGTAGTATTGCAACGATATTTTCATCGTTTTTTCGTACCCGAACCGACTACGGGAAACTTTGTTAAACGAGGATTGACAACGCTATCAACTGGTCTTCCTGAAGATACACGAAATTCAATTCCCCAATTGATTGCAAGTGACCTTTTCTATCCTGTTCTCAATTGCTACTTATGTAGTTATTCACAGGTACCAGGAGTGAACGTTCCATTCTCACATCTCTATCCCATAATGGTAGCCTTAGTACTTTGCACAGGCATACATGAATTGGGACATGCCATTGCAGCCTCTTTGTAAGTTTCAATCATAACCTGTATCATACCCGCTTTTGTTTATAGGTTTTGTATGTAGGGAAAATATTCCGGTTACTAGATGGGGATACAACCTTTTCGCTGTGATTCCGACCGCGTTTGTAGAGATTATTCCACCGAAAGACCAACTTCCGAACTCTCGTCTTCGTATTGCCTCGGCCGGTGTTTTTCACAATCTCATGACCGTCTTACTTCTATTCCTACTCTCCTCGTTACAGATGGGCCGATTCGTTTTGCCTCTCTTAGGATATAAAACATTGGGCAGTGGGATGAAAGTAATAGACGTGGCCGAAGTAGGTGTACCCTATATGGAAGGATACGATTTAGCCCCCATTGACCCCCAAATCTTCTAGGATTCTCCATTATCGCAGTACATACCCATTGGAACTACGATCACACAGTTGAACGATATTCCCATAAAACCTTCTTTCGGGATGACGACTTTGGAATTATGGTCAGATACCTTATCCAGCTCACCAAAATTATATCATGAAACGACTGGATGGTGTATCCAACCTTCTTTATTCCATGGTTATTCTTTATCATGCTATATCTTTTTTATGACAGAAAAAGTGACTATTTGAAAAACCCAGGCCACCCCAGTTCTTGCTGTTATTCCGCTTCTTCCAATCAGAAAGGATCGTGTTTCACCTTATCAGATGAAACGGAAAACAGCTGTATAGATCCTCTTTTCATGATGGAAGATGTTGCATGGCCGCGGTGCGATTCGGATATTGATTGCACAAACGATAGCATCTGTGTCCGACCACATCCGTCGACCTCATTAACTCGTATAATCTTTCAACATTCGGATGTGGAAGAACTCAAAACAGTAGTGTGGAACGGTCCAAGACAAGAGATCTGGGAACAACGTATGTCTCTTTGTATATAACGTTATGGAACCTCTGATTCTAGACAAAAACAGTTGTAGTCGATGATCACCAACCATGGGTTCCTTTTTTCCCATTGTCTCTTCCTTTCTGGCTAAAACTAACGATGAAGTAAGTCATTACCATTCAGACGGATTATCGTGAACTGACTTCTTCTATTAGCTATGTCACTACCGTTTCGATTTCTTTGTTCCTATTTAATCTACTTCCTATACGAATATTAGATGGAGGAGAGATTTTTCTTGCCGTTATGGACTGGATATCACCCAAACCACAAACGACAGAATCTTACGATCTAGAATCGGGTTCTATCTCCCAAATGCCACATACAGCGACGGTTCAAGCAAAAAGAATACTTCTTTTTCTTGAAAGAACTACCATTATTTACACAATTTGTCTTTTTATTAGTAGTTTCACTCGATGAAACGTTTGGCCAATACAAAATAGATAGTCATTTCATTTATTTAGAGTTACATGCACAACACTGTTTCAGTAATCTAATTAAACCCATATACCATCTCGAATCATAGCGAACAACTCTCTTTTAGTAATTTGGATTGAGTCAACATTATCCTCGTAGCGTATCTTGTAAAACTTCCCAGTTTCAAGTAGCAAGGCACCCGCCAATTCAAAAACGGTGTAACCGCCTTTCGAGTCATCATCATCAACGAAAAATATTTGTCCGATTTTTTCGTATTGGCCCCAACTTTTTGCTGATACTTTAATATCACTACGCATTTCCCGGGGGCGAACAAAGGGCTTGTTAATAGGATGTTCGTTAAGTGCTCTAGGGAATATGATTAGGATGAGGGTTGTTGCGTTTCATCAGTGCTTCATTCTTCATTACTTTTTCTAAATCTGCGTTGCTGAAGCCAATGAGCGAAACAAATTGAATGAGAAATAGGAGAACGTACTTAAGTTTGTATACTTCGATCCAGAACATCTTTCAAGTTTGGGTTGGTTGCGAGACGTCCCAGGTTCGGCTTGGAGGTGAATTTGCCCAGGCTTTGCGAGGACCGACACCCCGTTTCTTATTGAGGCTGTAGATTTGGAAGATGTACCGCAAACCCTTCCTTCCCCCCTTTCCCCGCCGGTATACACCCGACCTGAGTCAACACAACCTAGTATTTAAGTTAGCTGTAAGCCCATCCCTCATATCAAATGTTTTCAGACGTTAAGGTAGCTAGCTCTATGTAACCCAACCAGAAATAGTTGTAATTACTTTCTCCTTTTTTTCATGTTATAGCTTTTTATCAGTGTTGCTTTTCTTTTAAAGAATAAAAATTCATTTCTTATATTATATTCACATAAGTCAGTGAGGATACTGTCTAATACCTGTCATCTGGTTATGACAATAAATCGTTGAGAACCAGCGGCGACGTGACAGGTGGAACTTGAAGGCACTACTACCCTTCTCTGGAGTGAATTTACCTAACACAGTGATCAAGAAAGTAAATATACTAGGAATTGTATGCGGGTGAGTATGTCCTTGGTCATCTATACTAGAGAAGATTCTAGTTTCATCAGACATTTAAATTAAAAAAAACTATTTTCCTTTCGGCATAATTCATGGGTCTGATTTAGTACAAGTGACGATAGTTATTATAATGAATATATGTATATATTTAACAACAATTGTTTTGCTGTGGAAGGAATAAGTTTCCGTTGGTTTAGGGAAGGAGGGAGGGGAGTATGGGCGACGTACGCTCTTCGCAGTCTTGTAGAACATTTTGCTTTGAGCACTCAAAGCAGTAGAGCGGTCCACCAGGTTATCTAACTTCTCTCCACGTTCCAAGACTGATTCAATAGTTTTATGCTTTCAAAAGCGTGGGTAAATTGGAAAGGGCTTAATACCCGAGAGGGGGGCTTACCAAGATAATCTTCGTCTCGTCTAATTCTTGTTGCACTCTCATAATAGTGTCGGCTTGTTTAGGATCTTGGTACTTTGAAAGGTAGGCTTGAATCTATAACGACGGGTATTATTAACAAATGGAATGTTACGTGATCGCTGAGGATCTTTACCTGAGGGAAGGATATTGATGGTGGATTAGAGTAGGATGATTTCGGAACGCTTGTAGCAAATTCTTCCAGTATCTTCGTTAAAAGCGAGAAGGCGGGTCTAACAGGGTATTCCTCATCAGTTACAATAACACCTTCAGAGACATCAACAAGGGATTCATCCAGGGGAAAATAAGGCAAAACGAACCAGCTAGTTGTTCAGGGATGCCACGATTGTAAATATGTGCCACATAGCTGTTCTCCTGGACACTTTGTCTGCTCCCCGACTTTGTCCTTTCAACAACTGTTTTCGTAAAAAACCCTAAGAATTCCTTGATGCTGCCCCGCTGATAGAAGGAGAATGACGAGAGATCCGAGGCGGTCGATAGTTCAGTAACTGCACCAGACTCTGGTGCGAGGAAAATGGAAATAGCTAATATCTTCATAATACCTTAATGTTTGCTGTTGAAAGAAGAATGGAATGGGTAAGAGAAAACGTAATCTGCGGCTGTCAAGGCAAACGAACAGTATTATGTCATTTAATTTCACTTGTCATTACGCGTCACACGGTCACATGAAATGTGATAAGTAATATCCCTCTTTTTATTTGCATATTTCCACAACAAGAGGGCATCTCAAGATACACAAACAAACACACGATAATTCCAGGTATGTTAACGAAGATCTAGAAGAAAAAATTAAAATATGCCTTTCGAAAAGGTGACTTGTACTCACACAAGGGATACAAATGAATGACAGTTTTTAAATAAGCTCCACTTCTCCTCGAAGTATATTGTTTTCAACAGAAGAGTAACGCATCAAAGCAATTGAGCCTTTTTTTAAATCGACTGGACGGCCGCTTTAGGCTTAATCAGTACAGAGATACCCAAATGAGTTAAGGTTTACTACTCGGATAGTAAAATATGATCGCAATCCTGAAGTGCATGCACAAATACAGGCGCATGCTCGCTTGGTTTAGAGACTACAAGGCTGAGTTGAGCTTCATATGGTATATGGGGGTGGGGGTAAGAACGCAATGAATGCAATACCTGTACTTGGGCCAGGCCAGTTTGATCCTTCTCTTTCTCGGCGAATCCATTGTGGTAAATCTTTTAGTACAGTCGTATGAAAATGATTCTCCAATAACCGTTCGTATCTGCAGTGTAATTGTGAGTGATAAAATACATAAACCTAGAGAAAGGAAGACGTGCGTTTGCAAGTATTTCAACTCCATCGCTGAAAGTCGCATTTGCAGGTTTGGGTTTTGAAGGATGTATTTCGAATATTTCTCGATCTGTTTAGGGGCTTGTCACTTTCCTATTTTCTCGAAATAATATTATATAACGATACCTTTTGTATTCGTGTCCGAGTGTATGATCGGATAATAAACCGAATACGCTCCATCTCGGTTTGAACAAGGATAATCTGATAATGTTCATCTTCGTTCGCGTCCGGATCTCCCCGCAATTGGGAAACTACAATTGCCTGAATAAAAATCATATATATAAAAAAGTCTATTCACAAGAAGGAAATATCATCAGATTCTACCTGATCGCGAATTCGATCTAATAGCGTTTGCAATAAATCCCCACAATGTTGGAGTAAATCAGGGGAAAGACGCTCGTTCATCCAATGTCTCATAAGCTGAGTAACATGCGTCTCATTATGATCATCTTCCAATACCATAGGTTCTACAGGTCTTAGTGCAGAAGCACCTCGAACACCAGCTGTTCCACGTGAACTTCCACCCAGCGGAACATTATCAGTCATGAAAGACGGTAATTGTATAGGTGTGGTATCAAAAAGATCCTCGTCATCGGAATTATTAACTAAATTCGTTCCTTCCGTACGAGAACGTTTGGCGCGAGGAGGCATTGGAGAAGAACGTGTCGTCACATTGTCACGCGTTGATGAATAGTATGGTCTTGAATATATACAACTATTACAATTTTTCAATATAAAAAATAGTAAAGATACGTTATCACATAAAACAGTGTCAAAAAAAAAATAAAGATACAAAGTCCAAAAAGAGAGGAAAATAAATTATGAAGAAGAAGAAGAAACACCAAGTTCCGTATTGTCTATATAATATAGATACCTCTTACGGATCCTTTCCCTCCGAGTTTCCCTCCCGATGTGAAGATTTCGGAGAAAAGGGATTCAAAAAGGACGGCGCCGGCAAGCCAGGAGGTAATGAGTGGGCAGTCTGACCTTCTTCAGAACTGGAAGAACTTGGAGAAGATGTCCCAGAACGAGGTTTCTTGTGGGGTAATAATAATTCTTGTCCTATTGATCTCCTATTTTCCAAGGCGATGCTATTTCGAATGGCCGATCCTCGCCTCATCTGTTGACTCGATAATCCAGCGAATCCAACCCCTTGATTCGGCGGAGGAGACATAGGTGCTGATTTGAAATCAGGAGATTTCATACCTGGTGAGAATTTGGCGCTTTCAGGAGAATACATGCCCCCATCGTCGTAAGGTTCCGGACGAAACTTGAACATTGAATTCTGTTGGGATAACCACGAAGCCCCTCGCGATTTCCTTACATTCGCTTCTTGAGTCGTCATTCCTACTATATACCCGTCCTCGTCCAACATGAATTGCATATTGTCTAGTTTTCGCTTCAAGGATTGTTTAGTGTCTGTTGGCGTTATTGGATTAACCTCCATCTGCGGTATGATACTCATGCAGTGCGCGATAAAACCTGGTCTGGTGCCTAAGTGGACATTCCGACTTCGCCGGCGATAGACGAAGAATAATACTATCTCTATAAGCGAGACGAAAATGAGCAAACTAGAGAGAATGTGTACTATCTCATGACTAATTTGCGGATCAGTAAAGGGGCTTGAATTAAGGCTATAGAGAAATAACAAACTCCAAAAAAAGACGATTCGGCCAAAGTGTTACATTGGCAGTCAATTCCCCCGAAGTAGGTACAAAATAATTACCCAAAGCAATAACGCTAAGATATTGTGTCTATACACCATCAGGAGAACTCAACAAAAAATGAGAAAGACATAAAAGACGTACATAAATATTTTGAGTAATATTTAAAATACCACTTTCCGTAAACCCCCCAGGATTAAGAATTGTGTCCGTTGCAAACCTGAGAGATTTTGGATTAATTAGATATATGCTGAAAAAGAGAATCCCAACCTGAAAATGGTACCGGGTACTTGAGTTTGAACTGCCAACGCTCTCGCAGCAATGAACGGATTGCTAAGATTAAATGAGGCAACGGGGTCGGCACTAGTAGATTCAAATGCTATCCTATTAACGATTTAACAAAAATTTCCTCAAGCAAAAAAACAAAATAAAATTGTTACCCGTTAAAAGCATTCCCGGAGAATGCGCCGCTTGTAATATTGTTGCTATCAAAGCCCACTTCTCCAATCACGTTCAAGTCCGTCAAAAGACCAGTTTTCCCATCTACTGTGGTTTCGACAGCAGCAGTCTTCAAGGAAATGTCACAGAATACAGCTCTAGCTAAAAGTTGCCCTGTGCCGCTTCCGACGGTATAAAACCAAAAAAGAGCGGGAGCAAACTCGGGTGAATCCGTGTCACCACCAGCACAATCGGTGATTGCCTGAACCCCATATTGGGAAGTTGATGAAGCAGGGTCGATAATCACAGTTCGGGTACAATTGGGAGCAATAGTGACTTGTAGAGTGGTATTTGGTGGATTTGGTATAACATCCACAGAAGGTGAGGTACAATTAAGAATAGTCTCTATAGCGGTGGTATTTACAGTAACCGTGGAATTTGAAGAAACACTGGAAGGATACTGGAAATTATTGAGATAAGCAATTTCCCAAAAGCATAAATACTAGTAACAAGGATTGCTGACTTGAAATCGGGCTACTGCCCAAGGACCTCGGACGAAAGGAAGATCTCCAAGATTATAGAAAGTTGCAGCCTCTGCAAACCCAGCAGCGGCCACAAAGGATGATAAATCAGCGCTTTGAGGGTTTAGACCCAAGGTCGCCAGACTTTGAACATGTGTCTCGGCTATAAGACCATATCAAATTAACACGCTTTGGTTTATGATGAGACAACGTTGCCTAAACTCACCAGGGAAAACCATCGATACTGCTTTAACAAGAAATAATGAACTAGCCAAGGGATGATAAAATATACCAAGGAGGGCAAGTGCTGTCGAGATCAAGACTAAGAAATTTTTTGTCCTTAATGAGAACCGAAATAATTTGGGTAAGCTAGGATTCCGAATCAATTAATATCGTCAATAATAATAATGTGAAAAAGCGCGGACGTCGTATGCTCTAAATCAAGTAGGACACTTTCTTGTGCTGTCGTAGGTCCTTGGGACATGTTCAAGTAAGGCTATGCGAACGAGTTAAAATACATCTAGTGATGTTAACAAAGTGAGGGGGTATGCTCACCTGCATCCTTCTATAAGCTCTGTCCAGACTTCTCCAATACCAAGCTAGGACGGTGATGGACAACGTTGGAATAAAAGACTGACAACAACAAATGATACTAGTAACCCTGCAGTCTCCATGCGCATCCAACTGAACACACTTACACTATAGACTTGAACCCTCCCTGTCGTTAATTTTCCAGTTGAAAACCCTATGATAGAAGCCAAACGTTAAGTTGATTGTCCAACCGAATGGATTGAATTGCAAGTAGTACTCGCCTCCTCGTTTATTCGAGAACACCAAGGCGACCTCGAGACCGATGGCTAGCGATATCATCAAGCAAACGGCAGTTACGACTCGCCATGTTTTCAAAGCAGCTGGAGTCTGTTTTCCAATTTTAACATTGAACACAGTATAGACGAGTGAGATAATGGAAATCAACCTTGCTCTTTTTATGCTTCGATTTTCTCCCCTTGGATGACCCGGAGAGGTCTACGTAAGCAGGAGGATGAGACACAGAGGAGGAAGATACGAGTGAAGAAAGACTAAATCGTCTTAAAATATCCATTTTGCAATCCAGCACAAAACGGAAGAAAGATAGAGTATGAACGTGAGCGATACAAGGTTCAAACAGGAGATCAAAAAAAGAACCCTAAGACATCATCCAAGCGGAGTTTTATGAGTTTTTTTTTTTTCAAACCCAAGAGAAAATATTGAAAAATTTTAAGGGAAAAAGGACATGAAAACACGACGTTTATTAGAAATCCTAGACCCGTAACCGAGGGTTTTCTAACGAATTCAGGGGTAAATTTATTTGGAGGTCGATCGAAAGTGCAGGGTAGTATCACGTGGCTCGACTTGATTCAGCCACTATTCAGCAGGACTAGTTGATCAAACCTTTATCAGATTTTCCTCGCTTGCCAGAACAAACTTGTTTCAGTGGTAAAGCGTCTTTTGTTTAAATGATTTCGACATTACTTCCACAAGAAACGAAAGGGTTGGCAAGCTCAAGGAACGTTACCACCCCTTCAAAGGCACACAGCCCTCCGCAGTCTTTACTGAGTGTGGCGATGACAAAGTCAACCAAAACTCAAAAGAAGAAATTTGTATCCATACGTTACATAAGACTGATGTAGAACGAACCGTTGATATAAGTATACAGTGTTACAAAAAACAAGAAATGTACTTTCTCACAACTGTAAGGTAAACAAACAGACTATCTCCAAGTATCATTCAACGTTTGAGATCCGAAGCTTGGGCTTGTATCTTCTCTGTTGGGATCCGATTCCCAAACAACCTATATTATCCCAAACTGTTAGTTTGCGCCTTGGTACAATAGTGCATAATCTTGTGCTCACATCTCCAGAAGACGTGATCCTGATAAACTTGTACTGAAAGTCTGTTTCGGAAGGCATCACTACACTAGCTTTCCATATAGGATAATCCGTGGCTGACAGGGGGATCTGTTCATAAATTGGTATAAGGGCTGATCGCAAGCGAACGGCCAACGAAAGCTCACCGCTGACGCCGGGCTCCAGTTTCCTAGTTCAGATATACTACCTACCACAAAGATGTTCTAAAATAATATAATAAAAGGGATTAAATGAAATATAAATGAGTAGACATGGTTACTCACGTCTCCAAATACCGTTGTAACCGTTTCATGAAAATTCACCGTGACTATATCCAATCCTCCTGTTGTGGATGGTACGCTAGTAGCAGTTGTGGCCGTGGGCGTAGAAGAGAGCGCTCCAATATGAATCGCAATCGCGTTTCTAGGTCCGACGACGGCGGAAAACGTTCCAGTAGAAGATACAGCATAACTAATTTAGAACTTCATGATTAATTTTTTTTTGGATTTAACACTCGTCGCGGGACGTACGAAGAGCCGCTGCAAATACCATTTTTAGCGGGTCCGGTGATCACATCGCAAAAAACACCTGCAGGGAGGGATGTCGAAAACGTTGCCGTCCAAGAAAAATCTTCATTATTGATAACAACAAATCCACTCGTTCCTGTACAGATTGCGCCTCAATGATAGGCAATAAGGATGAAAAAAAAAACGGGATGGAAACAAACCTCGACCAAAGGCAATTTGTTGAGAGGTACCAGATGCAAATTGAGTAATGTTTCCCGTAACAGAGTTTCGGAACGTTACCATCCCAGCAAAGGGAAGCCATCGGTGCTGACAGAGCCTCACGAATACGATCAATTACAGGAAAACCCGTCAGTGAATTCACTTACCAACCATCCGTTTCCCCGTTACCATTGCATATACCCGTCCCTATTGAACACAGCTATTAATAGTTGCTCCTACAAGTAATCGGAAGCAATAACCTCCATTAGGAGCTCCTTGATCATAAGAAGTGAACTCATAACTCGAAAGAACAGTAGGTGTCCCATACGAATGAGCTCTGTAAAATATCCATTAATCAAACTTTTGAAGGGAAGCAAACGATTTGGCGTACAACGATAGGATCGTGGCCAAAACATAACCGTTCGATGATGAGTTATAATTCAGAGATCCTCCACTCTACACAAATTACTCGTAAAATAGTTTCATGAACAATAGAAATGCAGTTACCCTTTCCGTATCATGGTTTGACTGCCAAATGAATGCCCTTTTTTTAGAACATCACTGATTAGTTCACTTTTACTCACCACAAAGATATTTGCCAAATCACTAGGCACCCACCCTGTGCAGCGAACAGTCGGTGAACAACTCAAACAAGGAAGCAAGGGATGGGAATATACCTTGATTATCCAAATCCTGTAAGGAAGTGAGAGGTGTATTCCCAGTGAACGCGCTCTGAACTGCTGTAGTGAACCTGAACCTGAAGAAATTCTATAAAGTCGTCCAAACCGAACTCGCGAAACGTAAGAAGACGTACTCTTGGACGTCACCTAATACGATCCTACTGTTATTTTCCGACAATAAATTAACGCGATGACCACTCACCATTTCCAATATACATGTTGGGTGTGACGGGTTGTCCTTCACCATAAATGACCTACTCGTATTAGGAATTGAAGTAGATCAACGGGGGGATAATATGGGCTGGCTTACTTCTTGAGTAATGTATGGTACGCTGGTCAAGCGGGAAAGAATGTTTGCAATATCGGAGACATTAATATCTTCGATTCTTTGAACACTAGTCCAAGGGATAGGAGAAAGGTAATTACTTTTTGAGGCATCCAATCTCATACCATCAATGCCAAGTGAAAGCAAGTCATTCGCATACTCGGCAAGTCGCCCTCGAACGTACTCCGTATCAGTAGCAAGGCTATAGATGGTTCAAGAGAATTTGATATAAACATCGTTGTAAGCTTACTCTGCAAGCCCATCCAACTGACATGTCCAGACTTCCAACTCATTGTCATAATTTACTATAATCGTTAATTAGGACGGATCTAATTTAGACTCAATGTATAGGAATAATAACCAATGTTATCGTCTGGTTCCAAGCCACAATGATGGAAGTCCTAATTTTTAAGGTCAGAGATGTACGCTTTCAGTTTTGTTTTTACATACTTGATACTGGTATATACCAGGATATACATATTGAGTAAAATCTTAGAAACGTTGATTTTGAATAAAATGGTAATACATTCGGTTGCAAGACACTTACTACTACCGGCAACACCAACACCTATTCACTTTCGTAAATGAAAGTCAATAAAAAGACATGACTTATAAGATACCTGAAGTTTCTCCTGACTTTGGAAGCAATTTAGACTCTTCTTATGAAAGCCAAAAAAAAAACGAAACTTACCATATGGTTAAATATAGTGTCTATATAAATTTAGTTAATCAAATGAGAAAAAGAAGGACAGGCTAAGGTTTTAGAGTTTACCGGCAATAACACCAACTCCGGCAGTATGACATGTCTCAATCATATTGGCGTATTGTGTACGGTTACCCCTTTTCGAGGTCAAGGTATACGATACAGGTTGATAATCGGTCCACCATTGTGGCCCGGTGACGTGTTCAGCAGCGGGGCTCACTAAAGATATAGGGTATACATTGAAATGAAATATGAATTGGCTACTATATGTACCTTGCACGAGCCCATATCCTGCCGGACCGAGAAAATTCGTACATTCAGAAGCAACGCTATCCCAGCTCCATTCAAACATTTGGACAATGACATCTAGATTTGTTTCTCGGGTTAATTGGGCATGATACAGCAGGGGCAGATATACTAGCCTTTATCGCTATTAGGATTAGGTGCCCGGGGGTTAATTTTACCGTGAAACGAACCGGTGTCTGACAGTCGCGACTGACTTAGATCAGGACGTTCATGACAAAAAGGAACCTTTTGGGAGAACAGGTAAAACGATACAGCGCAGAACCAATGGATATGCATTCCGACGAGATATGGCTTAAGATTGCTGCGATGGGGTCCAGAACTAATCAAACGAATATTGAAATCCTAATCGCCAACTGTTATAAAAGGGGAGACATGTGTTTATGTTTCTAGACAGGTCACGAGTGGGAAGGAATGTGGAGTGTTTAACGTTTAACGTTAACGCATCTCATTGGAGATTTTTCAAGGACGGCGACGGGATTAAAATGTCGCCGAAGTTTCTCTTCTGGCTTCTTTACAAGTATAAATGGCCCGCGGGCAACTTGGACCTGAAGAAACTGCGGTAAAATATTCCAGAGATTGGGAAACGAAAGAAGATTTGAAAAGCTCTTTTGATAACGTCTTGTAAATATGGCTTTCATCAAAGAGAGGTTTCCGAGGGTAACCAATTGGAAAAAAAAAACTATGAATAAATCCTGACCATAAAAGCCAGATTCCAAATTCAGAGGATCTCGTGTATGTACAAGCTTCTGATTCTAGTCTGGCGTTGGATAATTATTCTAAACGGTACTTCTGGAACACTGATATTAAATGAGACATACTTGGGCATGGCTTGATAAGCGGCTTGAATTGGATCCGACAGAGTTTCCGATACCGTTGAGTGTGACATGTCCGAAACTTTTTTCTTTATAGTCCCCAAAAATCTTATCCAATCATATAAGCGTAAAATGATTTCCACATGATTCCGGACAACAAAAGCGAGAAGAACGGGGATTTTTTTGAACCCGTCAGATCCACTCTAGTTGGTTTTATTTAACAAAGTTAATGTTTTGAGTCTTTCCCCGTTGAATGTGGAATCATAGCTTAAGTTCTTTGTTACCTAGATTGTTGTCAGTTATGATTTATCTATCCTGACGGAAGCTGGTTCGAGAGAAGGATTGTTCTAGCCAAAACCCCTTTGGGTATGGGTTAGTTGTTTTCTTTTACTAATCACTAGCACTAGTTACTTACTTCATCAAATTTGAGACTTTTTCGGATGGCTAACAAGGTTTCGCCGATCGGAGAGCGCGGCGTTGTAAAGCACCAGGCTATTTTAGCGAATTTTTCATTGCGGTCAAACAAAAAGTGAGACTTTTTTCAGATGAAAGTTTGAGAGGTAAACGAAAACGCAAAATAAAATAAAAATATATAGCAAAAATTGTGCTTTGAAAGTGTGTCAATTCGCTTACCAACTTGTTTCTCACGGTTTAGAGCTCTGACCGACATAATCCCTTCCCTACGCGGACACTGGTTATGTTGCATAAAGGGGGCATACATTCAATCCGTTCGATGACAAGTTTTTCGTTGGAGGTTTGATATATCTATGTGTATTGAATCAAAATACTGGAATTTGACATCACTTGATTTCTTTCTTATTCTCCATCTCATCCGCGGTCACGCCTCTTCTACATATCCTTATCCTTGCTTCACCTCAATATGGGCCAACGCCTATCCTCTGGAAGAAATGATAATGAAAGTCATAACATTTTGGTAAGAAGATTTTTTATCTTGAGTATCCTCTCTCTAACCTGTAAAAAAGACAAACGATATCGCCAATTCCTCTGGACTAAGGCAGTTTTATCCTGTCCTCGCGGTGGCTTTGGAACAAGGTTCGGATATAAGACCAGGTCTTCCAATTGAACTTGTGAGCTACATCATGAGACTGGCCGACTGCGTATTATTATCGATGCACTCAAGAATATCGACGGCAAATTTCGTTGTTTGCTCCGTGACTTCACAGGTTGTTTCCCAGCCTTGCTTGTTGACGGATCCCGTATCAAGAGAGATGATACCACATTTAGCAAGGATGCGTCTTACAACAAACTCTCATGACCAGGGCTGGTATAATTACCCGGATAGTGGAAGCTGGACGTGGTTTGAAGTGGCGTTGGTTGAACACGACGCCTCGGGAAATCTTCGAGTCAAAGTAAGGAGGAGTATTGAAAACGACTCAAGTGCAGGCGATATCAATACCCCAGGTTAGAGATTTTGTTCCTTTTTTTTTTGCAATCTTTATTATTGTATCTAACATTCACGAAAACAGAGATTGCGACCACGCTGCTAAATGACGCTCAACCGCTTTCATGGATATCCCACCGTAACAGACAAGGATCTGTTTCTTTTATTGTGCAGGAAGGCATTGAGTTTGGACCAGACCATGAAATATGGCAACATATTTCTGAGGGGGATCAGATTCTCGTTCGTGCATGCGCGAAATATGGGTCTTGGAAAAATCATATTGATTGGACAGCGTTGAAAATATGGGAGTGGTATAATCCCGTTAATCTCGGATGAGTTGCTTTGCTTGTACATCTCAAAACATGACCAATGGCTTCATGGAAACGGTTTCATTGCATTATATTTTTTCTTTTTTTTTTAGTTAGTAGTTTTGCATCTATTCCGTAGACAGTTCAATTCTATTCTATTTTGATGTATCCCGATCTTGAATCGCAATTGCAGGGGTAATTAAGGTTAGCGTTTTGGGGCACTTTCCGCGGGTGACACACGTGTCGTCACGCGAAACACTGCTTTTTTTTTACCGCGGACCTTCATTAAAGATGTTTCACGGCCGATTAATTCAAATATGATTTCCAAAGCATGTAAAGTGAAATGGCAATTGTATGTGATCTTGTTGACGTACAAGATAAAGAAAAGACCCTTGTGTATTAATTTTATTGCATTAACTAGTTCAATTTTTGTGCTCAGATCTTTCCTTGTTTAAAGCCTTGGAAATAACAGGAAATAACTCATGGAAGTAATTGTAATTTGTGTCCGAGGATCGTTTGATACATATCGTTTACCGCGGTCTTTCATATTACTTTTACCGAAAGGTATGCGGTGATCCGACATGAACACTCGGAGACCCTCCAACATACGAAGATCCATTCAATAGAATTAACCGGAAAGCCTTTTCAGTCTTTAAACGCCCGATGATAATATTGGAAAGAAGGAACTGGTATTCCTTAACGAACTGTTGCATTGCTAACTCGATTAATAGATTTAGAGGAATTAAACTGAAATTCAGAATACAATCAGTATCCCTGCAATAGATAATTGGTCTGTCGTCATAACAGTTGGCTCGAAATTAAATTATCGGCCTACCTATATCTTCATGAAAGTTTATCCCAAAGAATTAGGACAGACTAGGACAGACTAAGAAGGGTTGTGTGTATAAAATGAAGGGTCGGTAAGAGTACTGCTGCGTCGTGGACGCAATCCGCGGATGTATGTATTATCTAATGGACGTCCAGTCCCGTCGTAAGTAAGTCTGTACTTTTGTGAATAGGTAACCGCGTATCCGCGAAGCTCTTTCTTTCGCTGTCTCTATAACAGATGATAATCGACACACACATTTGCTGTCCTATTTCAGTTTTTTTTTGGTGTCGTGCGCGGTTAAAGCTTTGATTTATTGCCCTGTAATACCTAGACTGTTTCAAACAGATTTCATCGTGACTCGGTGCTGAACGAAAGCTTTTTTAGGCCCAAGTCTCATGTCAGCAAAAGACTAACTTGGGGGTTTATGCGAATCAGGAGGGAATTCTGCTATACTACCAGCAGAAGGTCGATCGATCAAGCAACAACAGAACAGCCTCGACCAACTCGGAGACTTTGGAAATGTCTGCAAAGCGTTTAAGAAACATCTGACAAAAGAGATCACACGGACCACGCAGTGTCTCATTGGTGTCGAGAGTCGGGACCTGTTTATTCGTCGAAACAAAAAGGATTTTTCCACGATATGACGTCGGTCCGAGGTCGGAAGACTTTGAAATGCGAGGGCCCTTTTCACTTTCCAAATGTCTCCTTCACAGATAAACCTCGCTTTTGATCTCTATGGTACTCTACTTGATACAACATCCGTCGCAAAGAGATTAGCAGAACATTTGCCCAAGGATGCGAATGTGTCTGGTATAACGGCCGAATGGAGGAAGCATCAGCTTGAGTGAGTATTACTACTTTCGACGGAACTTGATTAGAACTTCTTTTTTTTTAAAAAAAAAAAAAAAAGGTACTCATGGCGGATTGTAGCGATGGGTAAGTTTTATCACTGATATGTCCTGATTCGTCTCTCTCAATGGCATTTAACTAGGTCGTTATGAGAACTTTGAAGTTTTAACACGCAAGAGTCTCATTCATGTAACCGAAGAAGCGGGATATCATTTAGATGGTGCAGCAATCGAGGATGTCATCGCCGCATATGACAAACTTGACGCGTGGGTCATCGTGTAATCAATGCTGAAAGATATGCATACGACAATATTTAACAGGTTTTCTGATGTATATCCAGCTCTGGAGAAGCTTAGTACTTTGCCGAACGTATCTAGCTGTGTGGTTTTCAGCAACGGTACGTAGGAAAAAACGGTTCTTGATAGTCCATGGGAATGGGAACCGTCTGTTTTTTTTCAGACGTCTTTTGTATCCCATGGTTGATAAAACATTGTCACTAACGTTACCATGCGGTATTTTATTAGGTACTGAAAAGGTTTGCCAGTTCTCCACTTTCACTTTATGTGATATTCGAACACTTTGTGCTCCTGCATAATTGCACATCTAGTTGGTCTTGGGATGCACCAACTCGTACAGATGGGTCCGACGTGCCTTATCTATAACTCTTCACACCCCTTTTTACAGCAGATCTTGAAGCTGACAAGCATATCAATAGATGGTCAGCAATTCTCTCAGGAATGTCGCAAGTCTGACCAGCTTTGCGAACAAAACTATCGGCCAACTGTCGCATGTTGTAGTCGACGACATTCAATGCTTCAAACCTTTCCCAAGGGTATACGAATATCTCGCGACGAAAATAGGTAAAGGGCTAGCGAGTTCTGGTGATAGGCACAATATATGGTTGATAAGCGGGTGGGTGTTCTTTTTTTTTTTTCCGCCATCCCATTAGGAGACCTACGAATACTAGATTTTTAACTGACCCGAATTCTTCCTATATTAGGAATCCTTTCGATATCGTCGGAGCGCGTAATGTGGGTATGAACGCAATCTGGGTAGATAGAGGAGGCAAAGGATGGGTTGATCAACTTGGAAAGCCTACTGAAATTGTAAATAGTCTGGAAGATGTCGCTCAAATTATCCAGAAATTGTAGTTTAAATATATATATACTTCAAACAATTCAATTTTTGTTGATGTCCTTCAATGCGGTTGCGGCGGGTTATGTAATCAGCCACACTGATCTGTTCCCAATTTCCTACATACTTCGTCCCTCCGCATCATCATGTCTGCAGATAATAATCAGTTTTCCCCTGCACCTGGTTCTAGCTCAGGGTCGGGACTTGATCTCAAGTCTTCTGAATCAAATCTCATAACTTACCCTGCTGAAGACCCCCCTTCACCTTCACCACCTCCTTCAATGCCAGCTCAACCTCAAATTCTCAAAGATCGTTTGTACGTGGGTAATTTACACCCAACAGTTGATGAGTGAGTTCTCTCTTTCTATCCCTATCTCTTTAGTTATTAATTTGCTTTTCTCAGATATGTTCTTGCTCAGCTCTTCTCGAAATACGGCAAAATATCAAAGATGGACTTTTTATTTCATAAATCAGGGCCACAGAAAGGAAAACCGAGAGGTTATGCTTTTATTGAGTTTAGTATTCAAGATGTATGTTTTCCTAGTTATCCGACTATCTTGTTACTCAACTGTTCTATTACACAGTCGGCGATAAATGCTCTTGCTGCACTCAACGATAAACTCTTACGAGGTCGTAGGATGGTTGTTACGTTTGCTCATCAAGTATGCCTTATTCTATCATTTCTCCTTATTTTTTTGACACTTTTCACACGTAGGCTCCTCAAACTGATATGTCTTACCCACTAAAACGATCTACGGACACATCCAAACCGACCACGTTATCTTTATTGAAAGGACAAGGAAAGCCCGCCGCGTGCGTTTTTTTCTTTCTTCTGGAGATGTTATCGTATCATTTTTCAATAACATTTTTTCCCCCTTATAGAACGAAAGATCGTATAGCCGCTCTGGAAGCAAAATTAAGACAGATGGAAGAGCAATCCTCTCAGATTCAAGTTCAGGTACATGCTCAACCGCCAAGCGTAAGCTCTGATTCCACATCGGTGTCTGGTCCCGGATTTTCGAAATCCCTCCCACCCCGTCCACTATTATCAGCACCACTATCCCAACCAATAACAATCCTTCCCTCCTCGTTACCTTCAAAACCGCTCGTCTCGACAATGCCAACTGTTCCTTCCGACGGAGCCCAGCGTAAACCGGGTGTGGGAAGCGGGCCCAACATCCGACCTAGTTCAAAACTTTTAACTCCAATTTCGAATTCATCTCGTGACCATAGATGTATATCTACATCTACATCTACATCTAATTCAATAACACGAACTATGAACCCTTCAAAGCCACTTCTTCCACAACGATACACCACCAATTCATTAGGAATCGTTATTAAGCGATAAAACTTCTATATGTAACCGTCAATGGGGAAAATTTCAATTCTGTGAGTAATGGCACGAGCTGAGATCTGATTTGTCCTCGGCTGACCTGTTCTATTTAGTCATTAGCCCATTATACTTGGATTTTCCTTATTATGGAAGTACCGAACGCTGTAATCGCATCGCATCTTCCATATCTGGCCAATCTTGTTTCCTTATCGCATTTTGCTTTTTTATACCCTCTTGTCCCATATGTGATCCATTTTAAGCATCAAGCCATCCCTTTAGAACTTTCCCTTTATACTGCAAGTTTTCACACACAAGTCAAATCCTTTACGGAAAAGGAAAATTATTTTACTTCATATCTCACATGGACTTCGCAACTTCTATCAGCGCATCAAAAAAAATAAAATAATTCACTTGTTCAACAACACCTTCATCGGAACCCCGCTCATCATCTGACTTTTTATTAGATTTTCAACGCATCCTCAACAAACTGCCCTCAAGCTCCCTTCTATTTTTTAAACCAACGAGTTTCATGCATTGTATTTTTTTCTTCTCCTGGTCTACTTTTACGGGCATGTGTATAATACAACAAATTGTAATAATATTAGAAATTTGTTCTAAATTTTCCAAAGAGTTTGTTTACAGATCAAATTCCTTAATTCGTGATTTCTTTTCTCTGATACCATCATATATTGATCATATCATGATAATATACCAGCCTCACGCCCTATGGCATGTATTTATACACAAATAAATACAGAAACAGAAAGAGATATAGCTAAACAGACAGAAGATAAACACGTGCGAAATAATCGTCATGAGATAGATGCCTTGGGATACTAAAGTAGACAGAATAATTAGGTAGAAAACCATGATGGAATGCAAGTAATTAGACGATGAATGAAAACCATACTGAACATTGAGAGTACAGTTTGAATGTGTCGTAAACGCTCGTGAAGGGTATCGTAATCATGAAAGAATTAAGAAAATTGACTGGGGATCTAATTACTTATTCCGACTTGGCGAACTTGTTGGCGATTGAATGACAACCGTCGATGGTCGTTCGAGACGACTGCGTAAACGTTCCAGTTCACGCTCTAGTCTAGATCATTCAATAAATATCGGAAAATTTACGAAACCAGTATAACACATACCCCAGAGCCCGTGCTTTGAAGTCAGCAGCTTCACGTTCAGCTCTCCGTTTTTCGAGTTGTAGCACACTTTCAGACGACTGCTAAAAGATAAAATATGATGGATTTAACATATTAATATATGTAAATAAGATAGAAACTCACCAACTCATCAACATTTTTTCTCAGGTCTTGTATCTTCTTCTCATAGTTCTTTTGCTCTTCCTCAAGCCTAATACGTTGGCGGTCGCTTTCCATTAGCTGGAATTTGGTGTCTCGTGCGCTTTTATCTGCAGATCGATTCATTCTAACCGAATCGCTCTTCTCCTTGGATTCTTGAGTCAACTTGTTAGTTAGTTCTTCGATACGCGATTCAAGTCGCCTTGAATCTCGGTCTCGAGGAGCGCGCGGAGAGGAGACATATGCTTTAGTCTCGAGGTCGACCATCCGCAGATTCAATTCTTTAATTTGCTTCTCAAGGCTTGCCTAGAATACTCTCTCTGTAAGAAGAACTAGAAAAAAAAAGTACTAGAAGGGTCACTCACGTTCAATTTATCAAGCTCAACATTCTCAGCGCGAACTTTGTTGAGCTCGGCTTGACTCTCGTTAGCAAATGTCTCCGCCTTTTTCAATCTCTCATTAGCCATGTTGACCCTATCTTCTTGCTCCTCAAGTGCACTCCGGAGCTCCTGCTTCTCGAGATGCATAGCTTGCAAAGCTCGATCCGAGCTCATCTTGCTGGTCTCCAAATGGTGTTGAGCTATATCATTTAGTCGACCTTCGAGCTGTCTACGTGCTTTTTGAAGCGCCGCGCGATCAGCTTCAGCTTCATCCAATACTGCACGTAATTCCCGAACTTGTGAAAGCAAAGAAACAATCTGGGCTTGTTGTTCCCCGTTTGCGTTATTAGAAGCCTCGTACGCTGCCGTGAGATCACTGATCTTGGTTTCGAAACGATCTTTTTCTTTCTTCCATGCACCCCCGCTGTAAACTTCGTCGTCAAAGCGAAGCTGAAGTTCGTCTCTTTCAGCACGAAGCGAACGATTGTCCTCCTTCAGACGAGTCATATTATCCCTTTGGAATTGCAACTCTACGTGTGATGTTAGAAACGATCAGAACAAGGAGAAAAATTCAAGATTAACCTTCGCTCAGTTGAGCCAATTCGGCTAAAATTATACTAGTTAGGAAGCGACTAAAGGACAGGAGGTCGAGGACATACCCTGATATTTCTTTCTCGTCTGGTCAATAGTAAAATCGCGCTCCGCCAGGTCTTTCTGATATTGATCTCGTTCGTCTTCCATCTCTTCCGTTAAACGACGCTTAAATAATTCCATGTCGGTTATCTCGCGATTGTCATCCTCGAGCTTGGTTTCTAGGTCGCGGATTTGTTGATCGGCGACCGCCAGTTTCTCTTCCGCGGCTTTGAGCTCCCCAAGGGTTTGTGTATGCGTCTTCTCAAGATCCGACAAGGAGCGGCGAGCTGAATGAGATACAGTAAGTGAAAATGAACGAGAGTACAAATATTAAAAGCTAACCAAATGCTTCTGACCTAGCTGCCTTGACTTTAGCAACTTCTGCAGCTTCAAGACGGCCAAGATAAGATTCAGCCTTTGCTTTATACGATTCAACCGCCTCTTTCAACTCTGGCAAACCAAGTTAGATAGCACAATTCAATGGGGCTTGGCCTCTATCTTACCCGATTGGACAGTAGATGATGTAGCAGTTGAGACTTGTAGTTCTTGTAGCTCTAGTTGCAACTTTCTTCTAGCACCTACATGAAAGATTAGAGAGAGCTGATGAAAATGACATCCAACATACTGATCTCTTCGTTCTTGGATAGCAATTCAACCTCCAGGCGGTCTTTATAGTCGGCAAGGTCGGCCTGAATTTGCATTTTAGCCTTGGTTAACTCCTGGACTTGACGACGTTGGTCTTCAAGTTCAGTCATAGCAGCACGTTGTTGAGCAAGCTAGTAGGTGTCAGCGTTGGTTAACATTTGAGCTAAATGAAATCAAACCAAAGCTTTCCGCGAGTCTTCCAGTTTGGTATAGCTTTCGCGTTCAACTGTGATTGTATTTTGGAATTTCTCCCACATTGCTTTGACCCCATCCATTTGGGCAGCTTCCGCAGCTCGTCGTGCATCAGCCTCCTCTTCCAACAGCTCAGTAAGACGTGTTTTTTCTTTAGCCAATCGAGCTTTATGGGCCTGTAGTGCTTGTTTTGAACCGTCATTATTTTCAAAATCAGCTGCAAGGTCTCGTAATGAACTTTCCAGATGTTGTCGGACACGTTCTGAAGCCATCATCCGTAGTTCAAGAACCTGAACTTGCTGTTTCAAAGCGCTGACTTGACGATCAGGACTGCGATGAGTTTCTAGAGGTAAGGACTCCCTCCTCGAGCGTAAGATGCCATTAATCTCTGCCGAAGATCGTTTGCTCGGCGTGACATTGGCCAATGTCTGCATATTAGATTTTCGGGGAGTACTATGTCGGGAAGTCAAGTCTCGAGCCAACTCTTCATCGAACAACTGCAACTCTTTGAGAAGGCGGGTTCGAAAAGCCTCGTCTTTATGACCACCACTGTTGATTAGGCGTCGAATCTCTGCGTGCTGATTATCTATCCGCTCTTTGATACGTTCAGCGGTGGTACGGGCCAATTCAGCTTCTTCGACCTGGACTTCCAGTTGACTGATTCGACTTTCATATTGACGACGAAGTTTCGGCAAAGCAGATTGACTATCAGTTTCCGCAGCCAAAGTAGCTAATTCTGCTTCAAGATGCGCCTTGGCCTTCTTGACAACCTCAAATTGCTGTGCAATATCTGAATGTTGTGTTTGCGAATTTTTCAAATCAAGCTGCAGTTTTCGGACTTGTATCTCGGCCGTGTCCTTCGCCTTCCGCTCCTTTTCAAACTCATTCAAAGACTTTTGAGCCTTCTCTTCTTGTTGCCTAATCGCCTTTACTTTAGCACGTAGCTCAGCTCGTTCACGCTCCACCTCCCGGGCCAGATCTTCAGCTTCACTAGCAAGCCTTGACTTCGTCTTCTCCAATGACCGGATATAGGCAACTTGACTTTGTAATTCCAGTTGCGCATCCGCAAGCTGACGATCAGTAACTTTCTTAGCTTCTTCGAGAACATGGACGTGTTCAACGATTGTCTTGTCTTGTTTAGAACGCAATTGTGAGATTTCCCAGTCTCGGTCATGTATCTCATCTAAAGCCTTCTTGAGGTCCTTTTCTAGCTTACCAATCCTATCTTTGAATTTGACGATTTCTGAGTTGTGGGTGTTGATTGTTCGCTCCAATTGAGTTCGCTTCGCTGTTTCAGTTTCAAGTTGCTTCTTCGTAGTCTCAAGTTGTCGAACCCAAGAAGCCTTCTCACGTTCTGTTTGAAGGATAGCGTCTTCGAAGTCTTGATGTTTTGATTGAGCAGCTGCAAATTGTCGTTCCAAAGTCTAAGTGCCAAAGCATTAGATATAGATAGATACCACATCACTTTGAGTAAGTGGAAATTAACCTCTTTAGCCTTTATAACCTCTGCTAACTGATTATCGGATTCAATTTGACGAGTGCGAATGGCCTGTAGCTCGGATTCGGCGGCTCGCTTCGCCTTTTCAGCACCCAATAGAGATATTTCTGCTGCGTTCCGCTGTTCTTCAAGCTTCTTCTCCGACTTCGACAGCTCATCTCGGTTCCTCTCGAGAGATCGTAAGTGTGTTTGCAGAGAATCGAGTTCAACTTTCAACTTGCTTTGTTCCTCGGACGAAATTCGACGGACTTCAGAAAGCTGTTCTTGTAAAGCATCCGCTTCTTTTCGAAGATTCGTCAACTCCTGCTCTTTGATTCGATCCACTTCAGCACGCTTAGAAGCCTCAGATGTTTTAGCATCGATCAGAGAGCGCAATTCGTCGATCTCGCTCTGGAGTTTGACACGGATTTGAGTATCTCGTTCGCGATCCCATGTTTGGGCCTTGAGTTCTGACGTCAAATTGTCCAACTGGGCCTGCATCTCTGCAGTTTGTTTTTTCAAAACATCACCATCTTCGCGAGATGCAATCAGCTCATTTCCCAATCGATTGATCTCTGCCTCCCGCTTCTGAATGATATTCGCATAGTCTGTCGCAGTTCGAGTTAGCTCTACGATCTGTTCTTTTGCCTGCCGAACTTCCTTCTCTAATCCCTCTGCCTTGGAGTGTCCGATGTCCCTAAAGAAACTGAGTTAAGGCATGCAGGTTAACTTAAAAAAACCTTTCTTACCGTGCCTCTATCTCCGCCGACAGTTTCCCTCGAAGTTCACTAACGGTTGTCTCCATTCGTTCCTTGACACGTGCAATGTCTTCTTCGCGTTCAGTGATTAAAAGTTGTAGCTCTTCCTTGCCCTTTTCAAGCTCCTCTTTAGCACCTGTCAAGGTTGTAATAGATTCTTCAGCTAATTTTACTCGCTCAAGGAAGTCGGCCTCTTGAATCTTCCATGTTTCGGCATCTTTCTCTAGTCGCGATAGATGTTCTGAAGCCTCGTCGAAGGCTTGCTTTAAAGCTGTGTAGTTTTTGTCGACAGCTTCTTTGGAAGACATAGCACGGTCAAGTTGTGACTCCAGGGTTTCGATATCGGCTTGCAAGGCAACTATCTCCTCTTCCAATTCGCTTTCGCGTTTCTTACTTCGCTCCAGTAACGCATCCTTGTCAATCGCGAGGTTACGTTCAGCCTCAAGTTCAAATTCTACTTTGCGTTTTTCTTGTTCCAGGCGCATCTTTAAAGCTTCTAAGGCTTCCTTTTCCCTTTGATCGCGCTCAGCACGTTCACGAACAAGTTCCAATTCAGCTTCTTTCTTGCGAAGTTCCTCGTCATTACGCGTAGCAGTCAGCAGAGGCCGAACCTAGATAAATTAATCAGAAATCTCGGAGTATAATAAAACATTTGCAGACCTTCGTATAGAGTTGCCACCATGGCCAATTTTTTAATTCGCCATATATACGAGCATTACGTTGAATGGTCCTGACCGCGACAGCTCGGTTAAGAATCTTTTTCATCTGACGACGCGCGGACCACATTCGAGCCATGGCTTGTAATCTCGAGAAAATGTCGTACAGAAGAGCATCTCTGCGCTCTTCGAGCTCGGCTAACACACCAGCTTTGAAGAAAATCTTGGAAGTACCAATCTTGAAGACGGCCTTGTCAAGTTCCAAAGCGTCCACCATCCTTAAACATGCTTTCCGACCGTCCATGTAACCCTTTGGTATTATGCCTGGTGTTAGGACTTCATATCTTTGGCGGAATTCAATGAAGGGTAGTCGGTTCGGATATCCCAAACGAGCGATACGAATGCCTTCCAAGACACCATTGCATCGAAGTTGATCAAGAATAAGGGGGATATCTACTTTTCCAGGCTTCTTGAGCTGATTAGGAACAATACAACGCACGAAGTGTGGTTGAGTGGCTTGAAGTTGAGCCATGAGACTTGCCAGTTGTTCTTTATGGCGTTGACCAACGGTCCTGAAAGCACCTTTCTTCAAAATGCGTTTCTTGCCAAATGTAGAGGACGGAATGGCTTCGTTATAATCTTCAAACAAAGAAGTAATATATCTTTCGGTCGAACTAGCAAGGACTTTGCCAAGATTATCGTTCAGAGGATCTTTGTTCTTCTCAAGCCAACCGTCCGTCCGATATTCGACTTTACCAGCATAGTGTTGGATAATAAAGCCTTCTCCTTGATCAAACCTAGCTCTAGTATACTTCGACCGTCCAAGATGGGGAGTTTCACCGTCTGGGATATCGCCGTGCCAAAGAGAGTGAAGCTTATGTGTAAATGTTAAATCATTGGCCTTCGGCATGATACACTCCTCGTCCAAACAACTTAACACCCCGATTACGTTACCACTGGATTCAATGAGATCAATTGTAGGCTGGAGATCTAATCCAAAGTTAACGAAGTCCCATTCGATCCTCTCGCGTTGATACTCCTCTTGCTCCAGGACGAACATGTGATGATTAAAGAACTGTTGTAATCTCTCATTTGTGTAGTTAATCATTAATTGCTCGAACCCATTGATTGTCTGGTCATAAGCCCTTTAGAGATAATGACCCAGATGATGTGAAAATAAGTGGACGTACAAAGATTTCAAAACCGGCAATATCAAGAACACCAATAAAAGTGCTTTTCGAAGTTGGTCGTTCCAAAGCTCGATTAATTCGATCTACCAACGCACCAAAACTTTTCTCGTACAGCGTCTTGCAAAGGGACGACAACTCATCCATTGCCTGTTGTTTAGTCCTAGCCTGAGTCACCCACTCGCGACCTGCAAGGACTCGCGGACGGAGGACAGCTTTTGTGAATTCCTGGATGGAAATTCCTAGGAGATGACAAGCCTTTTCTGCATGGGAATGATCTTTGATTTGCGCTTGATCCGATCCAGCTATCTCTATGTTTCCTATATGTAGAATGGCGGCAATGACTTTAAAAAGCTCCAATTGTTCGTTCTGTGTGAAGCCGACAACGTCCAAAGCACTTTTCAAGAGTCGCCATTCACTCTTGTCATCGACCCCGTCAACAGTGGCACGACTTTGCTTTAGATATTCATAATCTTCCACGGAACCATCTAATAGTAAAATATCTACATCCGAGATTTCTAGAGTGTTCCGGGATGATAGATCGAATTAAAACATACCTTTAAGGGACCCGCCACCTTCTAACAATTGATAAAATACATGGAAGCTTCTCTCAGCTTCAGATCTGGCTACAACCCTGCTCTTCTCCAATAGATACCAATCAATATTAGCACCCGCGATACTGCCGTCTGAAGAAAAACCGATTCGAATAAATTTACCCTTAAGTGAAAGTAAACCATCAAAACGACAGAATCAAGAAAAGCTTCAATATACGTACAAAACGACTAGAATTATTATTTCTCTGCGTTTGGGCGTTTCCAAAAGCTTCTAAAATAGGGTTGGCTTGTAAAATTTGACGTTCCAGAACACCTAATTTATTTGAAAGGGCAGATTGTGGTTTAGATTTAAAGCCTGACCGAGGTGTCCCAGGAGAACCTGTAACAGAACTTGAGATACCAGATGATGATCGTGTATGAGCTTGAGATTGTGCGTGGTATGAATCTGTAGCAATCGCAGCAAGATATTGGATGACTTTTTTGGTATTTTCGGTCTTTCCAGCGCCCGATTCCCCTCTGAGGAAGCATAAACCATCCAAAATCTTATACGTTGCTTTTAATCACCTACGTGATAAGGATACTTTGGTTTTCCCTCTCCTCCACCATATTTGTCCAAGCTCGTTCTGCAACCGCAAAAATATGCGGTGGGTTCTCATCTCTTCGTTTCCCTCGGTATTGTTGAATTATAGCATCGGTATACAACGGTAAAACGGTATAGGGGTTGATAGCGACCAGAAAGAGACCGGAATAGGTCTGCAAGGGATGAATCAATGGAATATATAGCAAAACCAACTTCAAATAACCCACATATATGACTCCAGAACTATATCTGAGTCGAAGATTATGAACCACACTAGCTTCATTCAAAAAGGTAAGATCCGCAATGTCGTCAACCCGGTCGAATTTAGGTGGATTCATCTTTGACAAAGCGTACAAAGGCACTCTTCGTATCTGAAAGTATTCTTAAATTCATGATTTACGGTATCATTGTAATTGCTCACCTCTCCACCGGTGGCCATAACAATCTCTCCTATATCCCCCTCCTCTTCAACAACCCAACCTCCAAGGTATCCTTCTTTCTCATCTGGGACCCAAACCCATTTCTTCTCATTAAACTCAGCCTGCAATGCAGCCGCTCGAGCGGCCTCCGCACTTTCAGATAGGCGTGGAGGGGGCATAAGCAGTTTCTTCGCCTTGAGGGCTTAAGCTTAAGGCCTCAGTAAATGTCGGTGACGACGCGTCAGGAAATAACACGTGACAGGTTTTTAAAAACGGAGTTTAAAACCATTGTCTATGTAGATCCACGAGACAAACTACAATTGTCGATACTACCAGAAAACTTTATCTCTTGAATTTTTTTTGTCCATCCATTCACATGAATTGATCTTACATCACATTTAATGGTGAACTCCTGACGCCCACTTCTGAGAAAAATCGACTCTAAAGTACAGGATCTTTTTAATATATTCCTTCAAAAACACTACCGATGTTTTGATTGTAAAATTCATTCCACTTCTCTTGGTGACAACGGTACCCGCTATCGAATGTAATCCACCGGTTTTTTGTTACTGGAGAGCCAATCAATGGAGTGGTGCATATCACACCCTAACATTGACCGACCATCTGAGGTTTGCATTGGTTATTTCAGAGATCTGCCATTAGCAAATCAATTCAATCAACAGAAGGGTTACGCTCAGTGATGCGCTAGGGGAGATTGGGTGACCAGAGTGATACTAATTAATGAAATAGTCGAGTGAAAGAAAAGAAAAAGCGACAACAAAAAGGACCAAGCCGTTCATCCAAATATCAGAGTGCTAATTTTAGAAGTAGTGAGTATCAGTGGTGGCTTCACCTCGGACTTCACTTTCAGCATGTCCGTGGGTTTTAATAAGTTCAAACCCAGAACTTAGCCCCAGGCTGATTCAGATTGATAATGGATAACTAATCAAGTATAAATGCGAGGGATTCGTTTTGAAAGGTCTGAACACACCTTCGACTCTCAAATATTTTAGAAAGGAATTAAAGATGGTACTGACATTGTATGGTGTAAGTTTTTTTTGCCATCACCTATTATATATGCATCTACTGAAACTTGACTTTTTATTCGAACAGAACTCAACCCCCTTTTCGACTTGCACTCAACGAGTGGCAGTTGTTTTGAAAGAAAAAGGTGTTCAGTTTCAATTCAAAGCAGTTGGTATTTCAGACATAAATGAAGAATACCTCAACAATATGCAGCCATTTGGGCAAATCCCTGTTTTGGACGATGATGGTTTCTTATTATCCGGTTGGTTTTTTTTTTTTCAGTTTTTAGAGGCTCTTTAATACTAACACTTACGTTGTCTCTAGAATCTCGAGCTATATGCCGTTATATTGCTGCAAAATACGCCGATCAAGGAACCCCGGATCTCATCCCAGACGGTAAAGACTTGAAAGAAATGGCTACTTTTGAACGGGCCTTGTCCGTCGAGGCTACACAATTTATTCCGGTGGAACTCTTAACTTTTGAAGTCATATTCAAACCGTATGTGTTTAAATTTTATTGTGACCATTGTTATAACGTTTGAATAGTGTTCACGGAGGAACTCCAGACCCAGAGACAATCAATCGACTCTCGCAGCAAATTGAAAAGAAGCTTGGCGCTTATGAAAGAATATTATCAAAGTCTAAATATTTAGCTGGGGATGTGAGTTTTAGCTTGATGTTGGTTTCTCTTCCTTTTTTTAATTTCTTGAGTAGAAACTCACATTGGCTGATCTCTTTCATCTCCCCTATGCCGAAAAACTTACAAAGGACGTCCTTCCGGGGGTGCTTGAATCTGGAAAGCACCCCAATGTAACACGCTGGTGGAAAGAGATTAGTGCCAGAGAGAGTTGGCAGGCTGTGAGAAATGGTTTTTCCTCCTAGTTCTCATGTCTTCAGTTATAGGAGCTAGACGGTAGCATTTCTCTACTATTTTCATTTCTTTCCAAGGGGCAAGGGGGGCAAGGGGCACAGTGTGTATTTCCAAACGCATCACAGAAGCGTCTTCAAGTTGGGGAGTGCAACATAATTCAAGTTTGATATTCATTTGTAGCAGCTAGAGAAGAGCAGGCTGATAATTCTCGAGCATATGTACGAGTAAAGTATCGCGCGCAGCGCATGCGTATGAACAACCTCGAGGTAAATCTTAGCGGAATACGCGCCAATCTGGAGACCGCATGAACAATCTAAACCATACTTCTCAAAACTCTCCTACCGGAAGTTGGATGCTACCACAAAAACCTAAAGAACATCTCGAAGGGACCGACCCGGATTTGAATCATTTGATAACACTCTTAGTATAAAGTATTGTCTTCAGCACCAGCGATCTTCTCTGAAACATTCAATGAGCGTTATATTGCAACCTAGACCCTAAGGCCATAGTATTTAAATCATGTATGCTCATTTGAGAGTGTAGGTGTTATCAACCATCTAGCGGTCGGCTCCCCCCCCCCCCCCCCCCTTTTCCCTGGACCTATGTAATAAGGTTTTATGACTTTCCCTTTGAACAATTGGTGAGCATCACTTAAAGTTTGAGGAGTTGATGGGGGAGTTGATTCGTCCCTGAGACCATTGAAAAGTCTTGCAGAGGGGCAACAGATTCAATGTGTGAGATGTAAGCCAAAGTTACTTCAAGTTGTTCTAGATTATCACACAATTTTTGAAATTAAAATTAATGTTTCGGGGCACGTATCATTCCGGTTTCCCAGTTGTACCTACATTCCCCATGAAATTAATTTCAGAGATCTATCATTTGGCTATTATATCATAAGTGTTTTATTGTTGCCGTGGGTTATATATGCACTGGAAATAAATCCAGAAGTCCCAACTTTAATCAGGAGGCGCTTGCAAACATCCGGACTAGGTAAATTTTCCAGCTCCCCCACCATTATCCCTCTGTTCTCCATGGTTGTCATGTTCTTCTCTTAGAGGAATGATTATCAGTCAGTCAGTTCTAATGCTCACGGTGGAACCTCATGCCATGGTTCGCCGCAGCAAAATCATCCCATGAAAGATTGGTATATACATAGATCAAATGTCGAAAAATCGTGCACGGTTACTTCGCGCGGACTCAATCCTGGCGAGTGAAATCTGTCTTGACATAGAAAACCAAGGGGAAAATGATAATTTATGGTTATAAAATTTGAAATCTGATTATTTAGTATTTTATGCATATCCATGGCCGTATGACAGAGCCAACGTCTCCTAAAGGCTTATCGTTCAGGTAGATGCGCTCAGGGCTGCACCCTGGCATCTCAAAAGTTGAAACTTCATCATCTCCCATTCCCTATCAGGACATAGCGTGGAGAACACTTGAGTTGTCCAGGGTGATCAGGAACGCATTATAATCAACATGCCATATGATAGATGGACATGTCTATGATATGTTGCAAACAAACTTGAAGAAGAACGGCTGTCTCCAGCTGGTTGGGTGTCATTGGGCGAAAGCTGTTGACTTTGTAAGGGATGAGGCCATGATGTAAGTTTATTTTTACAATACTAGCAACTAGCCCCAGGCGATTCAACAATGCCGGAGGGGTGTAAAAATGCGTGGCAAGTTACCGGTCGTCCCCGAGGCAGTGTAGTACAATAATTAAAGCCAAAAGGCTTTACCATCATGATCTACACTCTTTTGGTCACCGCGCTTGGTCAATGTTCGGCTTTGTTATACTTAAGGCAAGTAATCGGTAAGTATGTGTCTAAGAAAGGGGTTACATTGAAAGATAATCACGACCATATGTTCATATTACATATTTCAAACAAGTGGGCAGCGCCCATTTCTGACGTGCGCATACAAAATTAAAACAATTAGCATCTTCATACATACATACAACAGAAGTATCAAGTACAACGGGTTATTCATACGTTCATGAAAAGATCATTATAAGCAATTAAAAAAACCTGTTTATAATTTATTTTTTCTTCTGGTTTTTCTTTCCCTCCGCACGGTCCTCAAATAAACAAAGTCAAACATCATTTGCAGGAACTATCGGACCCAGGATTACCTTTTTAGTCCTTTCCCCTTCTGGAACAGCAAGCCCAGGGAAGTTTTCTGAGAATCGAACTTGGTCTCTTTGAAGATCAGCAGGGTCATTTGATGTCTATTTTTTGGCTCAAGTAAAAGATCGACGCTCTTTTATGAAACATACCGCAGGATGGGGCAAAATTGAGAATCGTGGTTCTTTGTCTCTTTTGGAATGGCCCTTGTTGGTCGACATGATAGTTGAGTTGATATCAACAGCGAAGCTCGTGATGTCACGCAGGTAACAAGCTGGGCTCCAACCACCAAACCATTAACGTGTTCAGCTCCATATTCGTCTCAACTGACAAAGTGATTGATGATATTCCGATGACGCTTTATGCCAGTGAATTTTCAGTATTATTTTTAAAAAAATACTTTTCTAATTTCTCGTCAGTCATCATCACATCTAAGCCATAACCGATAATTTATATTCTCACACGTTTTTTTGAACATTCTGGTATCAGTCGGTGATGGAATTCAGTAATTACGAAGATCACTACTTGCTTCAAATTCCCATCTGCATTGTCATGGTTACTTCAAGTTTTACTACAGCTTTTGAGAGCTTTTGTAAGTTTGATTCGTAGATATTATTATTATTACTTGTCTTATTATTTTATTCTTTAAACGCAGAAAAGTAAATCAACTTAAACAAACAATGGGCCAAGATAATGAAATAATGATTCCGCAGTGTTGTGTCAATGCGCAATCACGTTGGCCTGTCGGCTACCACAAGAGGAATGCTTCCCTGACTGCAACGCTCTCACTACCAACTGAAACCAGTCACTGATTTATCCTTCTCGAAAACCGGGAGCTATAATTCACTTGTATTGCGCCACAGCTCTTCACATGAGTGAGCGCTCCTGGTAAAAATACTTTTGACAGTTAGACATGTTAGATCTCTCTCTGATCTAAGGGTCATTTTAGGTAGTGATCTTGATCCGCTGGAAAAATATAACCCCTACTTATGTGCAGGCTTGGTATGTTCCCTACTCTCTCTCCCTTCCTGCCCAAGGCCATAACGTTTACCTTAAACCTTCCTTTTATCAACACTTTGGATTTCTAGAAACGACGATGTCTGAACTCGAGCAGTTTATTCAATTACTAGACGATCAGTTGGGACCGAACCAAATTGTCTCTTACAATACAAGTGAGTGGTCCTTCAAACCTTCTTTAACCGATCATCCTCGAGCTAATCACACCTTCTAGTATCCGCTACATGTTTGCTCTTTTACGAAATGGTGCTTACATTCCCGGACGAACTCCGTTACGTATGGCGGTATGTGTTTCGCTCATACATTGAAGAAAAAACCTTGATGTCATGGATAGTTCGTCATGGTCGTTTATTACCCTTCTACATGTTTTAATTCGATACTTCGCGTTCGCCTTTCTTTTCATTAATGCATATGGTGCGAGTTCAAGTTCAACGCGCTGATTTCTTATATTCTAATCACCGAGTTAACAGTTTCTATCAATACTAATTTATCCGCCGAAGTGAGTCGGTCCCATTTATAGTCTAATCTCTTCTGATTTAACCTTCCCTTTTTTAGTTGTAAGTTCGACTCGTTACTAATTTCTACCTGAAGTTGAAATCATAGCGTAGCTGCGGGAAGTTTGATACATTCCAAGTTTTGTATGGATAGCTGTTTTCCTTTCCTTTTTCGTTTTTGCTAAAGATATTTCAGAGGACCCGTCGTTCTTGTCCCAACAATCGACATACTTCTCGTAGTAAGGGTTTATGCGCTATATGATCGTAACAAATGGAGTGCGTTTCGTGTGTTTCATGAAATACCGTCTTGAATTAATGATAATTAGTTGGGCTTATCTTACTATTATTTTGGTTGGGTGAGTGATACTCTCTAGGTTTACAGACCTCTCTCATTTACATGAACAAACACCATAGCGGAGACCGCTGTACGTTGTCTCTCTTTGATCGTCTTATTTGAATTCAAACCGCTCGGATTTAGACTGTTGTTGGTCTTGCAGGCTCAGGATTCGGACCCACTAAGGCTGCGGCAAACAATCCACTACCGGGTATATTGCCAGGTTGTTTTCCTATAGATCCATTCTCGGGTAGCAATATTATCAAGGGAGGGTATGTAGTTTAGTTAATCATTTTGTCAAATACTAGATCTGCTGACGTTTTTATTTCATGTCTCCAAAGGATAGTCGCAATCGTGTGCCAAGGTAAGCAAAACTCACGCTTCTGGTATAAAAGAAAAAACCAAGGTCCTGAATAAATATCTTGTCAGGGGTTTATTTCGGCCTTGCAATGTACAAAATGGCGCGTCAAATAAGAGAATTCCGAATGGGAACTATGACTCCACTTTTGAAAACATTTTTCAGGTGAGGACTGTCGATGTGTTAATGTGCAGCTAGCTGAAAGGACGACATTGTAGGGATGGCGCTCTATACTGTTTCAAGTGGGTGTTCGATTCCCTTTTTCTGTTCTGAAAAATTCAACGAGTTCCTTAATCCTTCTTAGCATTTTAGGTTAGTTCCTTTTTTTCTATACTGCAGATGTGTTTGACTAATCTTTTTTCTTTTCGGTTAAGCTGTATATATTCTAAACGTCTTTTTTGTCCGATTTTTCCCCGATCAGCCAACAGAAGTCATTGGTGGATAGTAAGCCGTCGATTATTTTGGTTATCGATAAAGACTGAAGAGCTTGCCTCTTGTACCTTTTAGCTGGCTCGTAGCTATTATTTCTGTTACAGTGAGTTTCCCATCAAGTCAGATTGATTAGATTTTTTACATGTTTCAATAGGCGGGCCGATTAGTTCTTAATCTCAGGAGTAATGTCCAATCACACGACGGTACGGTTTCCAACGAGTCATACGAACTGCAAAATACGGCCGACGATCACGGTCAATTTTCATCCATTATCATCCTCGACACTTCCAGGATGCCGATTACCCCAACAAGTAGCAACCCTCTCCTTTCATTTTCACCTGCATAGCCTTTCTTTTTTGAATGAAAAAACAACACCAACATCAACTAATTATTCATTTTTCCGGGCTAGCGTTATTATTTACTATCGGACAGCCTCAGGGTCTTGACTCTTATGTACCCCCGCATTTATTATCAATCATCTCTGTACTATTACCAAAACCGCACAAGCAAAATAGACTAACACAACCTTAATATATATTGACTTTATAATTTTCCTTGGGTATCGGGGACATTTGCACAAATCAGTCGTAGAGCGCAGTCAAACTGGTACAGGGATGCACTCTGGGTCTACGCAAAATTGTTCAAGAGATCGGCATGATAAAGTCTTAAACGAAAAGCCAAAAAGATAACATTACCCACTAATTATTTGAATGAACTCAGTGCATCCATGTACCGCTGCCAAAATAACCGATATCAAGATAAGTTTATAGCCAACTATTAGTATTTCGACCTTGACATGATAGGATGTATTACGCACGTGGTCACGGTAATGAAAATCGATTTCATCACGATAGCAGAAAGATTTTTTTGCTAAATAATTGACATCAAGCAAGTGGCATAACCTGCCAAGGTTTTCGCCACTGGACACATGTCCAAACCCTGCGCCGGCCGTAGCAACCCCTTGCGGCCCCGAATTTAAACTTGAATCCCAACTGTCATACATGTCATAGTTCGATCGTAATCGAAAGCCAAAGCTCAATCAAAGCGCACATTTACATACATTGACCGGCCCTCGAGATTGATCAAACAAAACTTGGACTCACCTACGCGGGAGCTCCAGCCTCCAAACTTGCGAATGGGTTCCTGGAACGGTAGTTACTTTTACCCAAGCGGGTAAATCGTCTGAAAATTGTTATCTATGGTAAATTAACTTTTCGATACAAAATGGTTTAAACAGACAAAGAATTCAGAAACGAACGAAGTTTCGGAGTTTCAAACCAACTTATCAAGTAGTCAAAGGTCGTTGTTTTTCCAAGTTCTGTTGTGTCCAGGTTATGTTCAAGTTTACGTTAAAGATTTTTTCCAACACTAGACCACCTAAAAGGAACGATAAAAAGATTCGAATTAATTTGACGGGTAAAGATATACACTTAATTCTGTGTCCCGTACCAGCCCGCATTCTTGGTTTTTCAATGGCACTGGGCAAAAATCCGCGACATGTTGACATCCACATCCAACCTGAAACCTGAAGAATACAGATCTTAATCTAGAGCTATCTCGAAACCCTTCCCCCTCTTGTTGTGGTGCTGTGTACATAGTCTTGGCAGTCCCCTTCTATTTATTTTATCGGTAGGGTGTTTCGACCAAGAAAGCTTTCATTCAAAGCTCAATACAATTTGCAGCCATTGACTCGGAAGCCTTAGGTACCTACCATATGTACAATGTACATGTGTTTCGCCATCTGTGGTTCGACAGTTAGGGTATCTTTCATCGGCCCCCGACCAGCTGAACTTGAAACGAGTGATTTTTTTTTCTAAATGGTCCAAAATGTACAAGATGATTGATATCCTATCCGGCACATGAACGACGGCCTATAGCGAAGATAAGTTTAGGACGAGTCAAAGTATTCAATCTTTTGTAAGCAGGGGTAACCCTTTAGATCAAGCGTTCTTAGTTAAAATTTGATCTAGTCCTTACTGTCCTGTTTAGCAAAAAGCGTTAACCCAATCAAATACTGTTGTGCTATCAATGACGATAGGGGGAACCAATTCGGGAGGACAGTCATTACGCAGTCAACCGGCGTTGAAGTTGAGAGTACTAAGATGTAAGCCACTCACTTGGTAACTAATATTTGATATCCTTCTCTTGTTTTAGGAGACTATGCCTTCAGGGGGGCTTCTCTCTATAGTCCATATATAGCTAAGCTTATTTCTCCAGCTCAGCGGTCGTGAGATTTTAAGATTGCCATGGTATTAATACCATCCACGCACAGACAATTCAGTCGAGGACCAACATTTTTCCTTCTGATGAGACTCTGTATCATCCAACAATTCCAATTTTATTCCACTAATTTCGGCAGACTATTTAACTATCTCTTAGATGGTTAATTCACTGTCCCAAATTTATGGTAAGTCGGAGGGCTCTCCAATCAACCTTATTACATTCATTATATTTTGTTCCCTGGAGGCGTGCCATCCTAACCGCGTTCTACATTCAAGCCAAGGGTCTCACCTAAACGTCATCTACCGCCTGTCAGGTAGGGGAGCTTTGTCGAGGTCCTAAAGATAGTACTCTATTGGCAAATCCATCAGCTCCAAGGACCCGGTGACAAACTAGTACGGAAGCAGGTATATATTGTCTTTAGCTTGGGTGCCTTTAAGCTCATCCTCAGTCTTTTCGGACGAACGCATCGTTGACAGTCACTAGTCAAACTTCACGTCAAAAATGGACACGCAGAACTCGACTTTGGCGAAATATATAATCGACAATCGTGTCGCAACTTCTAATAATCGTGAGGACTTGCGTTCTGTTATTACTCTTCTTATTTGAAAACGTTGAACTCTAGTTGCTGGGTTGGCGATAATGATATACGAAGTATGCCATACTGCCGATCTTGAGGTTGAGCTAGTATGGATGTATGTTTTTGTGTCAGATTCTGAAATGTGCCCATGGTCTTATTTTATTTTTATAGTTCGCCATGGTCGTTGATGAATACTCTCCATGTCTTAATTCGATACTACGCTACCGCATTTTTAGTGGTTAATGTCTTCGGTATGTTATACTTGCAGTTATTGTGTTGATGGTTAACGTTTCTCTGAAAAATTGTTAGCTTTTGGTACTTTAAAACTTTCCAATAATGTAAGAGGGCGCAATCCTCCGTTTTGAATTGAATTTACAAAATCTTCTTCTATAGTTGTAGGTTGCGATGTTCAACTCCAAAAGGAACTTTTATTTTGAGCTGATTTTTCGCGCAAGTTGCGGCAAGTTCAATCTTTTTCAAACTTGGTCAGTAATGTAATTATTTTTGTTTCGAAGGCGATGTCTAAACTCCTACACAGGGGACCTGGAGCCATTGTACCAGTCCTAAATATTATGCTACTCCTTCGAATTTTTGCTCTCTATGGAAGGAATAGATTTAGCAAGTTATTTAATCAATTTTTTCTCAAATCTAGATCTCATGTTTTCTCCTGAACAGTGGGTATCTTTCTGGTTATACTTTGGCTGGGTAAGACTATTTCACATGTATTCAAATAGGTAATCTCACCATTGGTTGATTAGTGGAATCCTCGGTAAGATATATATCTATTGGCGGTCTTGTATTGAATTTAAAGAGCATTCAGTGCCTTTTCGTATTCATGGGTGAAGCGTTTTCTTCACCTCAAATGCTGGCCAATCCGTGGCCTGGGATCTTACCCGGCTGCTTTCCGTTGAAGCCTGCTAGTTATCCGATGGTAATACGCAGTGGGTGAGTAGGCCCTTTAAGAAATTGAAGTTGTTATCTTTTCTTTATCGACCTGTAGTGGAACTGCGGTCGCCTTCCAATGTAATTCAACACCAGCTGATATGGACGTTGACAATTGATAAATGACGGGTATCAGTACTTTATTTAGGTATAACAATGATAGCCTTGCGACGGGGGAGTTACCGTATGAACACCAATCCCATGCTCCGAGTATTTTTTCGGCAAGTTCTCGATTATGTACTTCTCTCGTTGTGAATTTATGTATGAATCTTCCGCTCAGGGACAGTATGATCTATTGCATAAGGTACGTGAGGACCCTCCATGATTGATGCACTATTCTTAACCATTTCCAATTCAAATAAGTATATTAGGTTTGATGCTTATGAAAGAGGAGCATTCTTTCGTGTTTGACAGATTTTCAGGGGTATATATGTTTAATGCTATCCTGGTAAAATCCGTACCTCCCGGTTCTCTGCAAAACGTCGGTTTAACGTAAGTCTGATAGTTTTTCACCTGAAAAAGACAATTAAATTTGGGGATGGCTTTTTAAGATGGGTAATGGTAGTATTACCAATTGTGGTAAGTTTATCATGTATGCTAGCACACGGTCTTAAAAAATTCTCATCACATACTTTGAATGTGCCCAGGCGGGACGGTTGATCCTCAATCTCAAGCATGTGGCCCAAAAGCCTTCGCCTTCCCTCCTTTTGACATCCGTTACTGATATCAGTGACCCCGTTTTATTTACAAGTATCGTTCCCGCTGATTAAACCCTGCGCCAAGTCCCTCAGAATGAATAGAGTTGGGAGTAATTTCAAATGTAGGTGAGAAGGTTCCGTAAACATTTGTTTTTTAATCCTTGATGGCGTGCTTTCTCGATAGATCATATACCATCCCTATCGTCGATCTATCAGTATATGTCCTTTCTTAGCGGTGAGATATTCTCGTGCGCAGCAAAAACTAGGAAACGCTTAACACACATGCGATAATTATTTTGATAAGTCTTTGTTGGACGAATAAGGGGTTGAGGGGTTAAGGCACTGTTGACATGTTCGTTCTCCGCGCTTGAGGATGCAGACCATGGGTGACGTATATATGTTCAAGGGGGTGCTCGATGTACATGTAGGAATACAAATTTGATAAAATGATATCAACTTACCCAGATTGGTTGGTCTGCCTGAGATTTCGCCTCATAATAGGCTCCACTTGTGAAGTTTTAACTTCTCGTTATTTCATGTGCTCGTCATTGTTGATCTCGTTGATATTCCCGATAGCGGGCAATCAAGGTGCGATACATGCCTTGAAAGTTGTGCGTTTAGGTAGGTTTAATGTACACTCAAGATCGTTCTGTTACGATCATATCAAGGAGTTCACGCTGGCTATGGCGCCCGAAAGGATGGGCTAGGATGGGCACTGTGTGCATCTATTACGTTCCCGAAACAGGTTTAAATTTATCAATAATCTAAATAGTATCGTATACTCGAAAAGCTGCAACGACGGAGCAATTGCCTGTATCGGGAAAACAAGCACAGCATTACGTCCCGACGCCGTCCGGACCTCCGTCGACGAGGCGGTGCACATCCCGTAAGAACATACGGCTGACAATGAAAATCATACCAAACTCGTAAAATTGAGAAAACCCTGATAGAATACAGTTCCACACCATCGTCAGCAATATATCAACCCAATTGGGTTTTTATTATAATTTTTTTTCCTTCTACGGCGACCAAAGGCCTGGGTACTAACCTTCGTAACTTCCACCATTGTGCTTTGTATATATGAATTTAAAGCCAATGAAATGGTTGAAATCGTAGGAAAACCCAAGTTTGGTCAGGCCGCAGAAGTCATATTTTAGAAGAGAAGAATAGGCTTCAGGAAATAGTTAAGGGGAAAGGCTGGAAGGGGCTGAACTGGGAACGTGAGGGAATGAGAGAAAGTAAACGATATCGGCGCGCAAGGAAGACTTTTATACCCAAATCAACTCTTGTCGGTGCCCCGGACTCCCCGCGCTGATTACAAAATCAGGAACCAAATACCTACAAGATAAATATGGAGAAACGGAGAAATTTGACAAATAAATAAAAGAATATTTTAAAAAGTGTATTCCCCTCAAAAAGAAGTGTCAAAAAAAGATTGACGAGGTGACCGACCGGCCTTAGCTACTACCGGGGGTAAAGCGTACTACCGAGATGTAATCTCAATTTCTCAAGTCATGTTGATCGTTTATCTGGTGTGCTTGCAATAGGGGTTCAATGTGTAAAGGCCTATGTGTGCGCGGTGAAAGACTGCCGAGATTGCCGAGAGTCGCTGTTTCAATTCAGAACTCCGCTACTTAGACTTCAAGCTATACATTAAATTGCTCAAGATGTTCGATGGTCCAGTTCGAGGTGGTAATCGTGGAGGACACACAGATTTTAAATGGAGCGATGTATCTGCTGATAAAGATCGAGAAGTTGGTCATTTTTTATTCCTTGTGTTCGTGGTATTAAAGCACTATAGCATTATTTAGGACACTCGATTAACGCTCCAACCGGAAGATGGCAAAAGAATAAAGACGTTCATTGGTATAATCGTGATCATAATGGATCAGAAGAAGCAAGACGAGAAGAATTAAGGAAGGTTAAAGAAGCAGAGGCCGAGGCACTGGCTGTCGCTTTGTGAGACTGGGTTTCTTCACTCAATCTTGAAATTGAGCTGACCTTTTAAAATAAAGAGGTTTTAAACCAGCTTCTAAACCAGGTCAAATCACAGCTCAGACAACAGACGAATTGAAACCTCTTGAAACTGAAGCCACTAAAGAAGAGCGTCAGAGAGAGAAGGAAGAACGAAGAAAGCGTAAAGAGGAAAAAAGGGCTTTGAAAGAAATTAAACGCGCCAGGAAATTGGAGAAAACACGTTCAAAAGATCGTCCGAGAAGCGAGGAAGGATATCACTCCAGATATCGCAGTAAGACGCTAAGTAGATCTCGCTCGCCACCGCCGCGAGGAGATCGCCACCTTTCGCGGTCGCCGTATCGTCATCGTTCGAGATCTCCATATCACCGGTCAAAGTCTCCGTATCAACATCGTGTGAGTCGTTCCCGCTCAAGGTCTCCTCAACCTGGAGGGGGTAGATTTGATGGAAAAGACGGACATAGAGATTATCATGGACGAAGGATTGAACCCGCAGACAGAGGATATCGGAGATGATGTATGGTGTAATTCTTTTTTAATTTGTTTAATTTTATTCAGACTTGGACATGACAGATGAAACTATGAATCGTCTGTTTACAATTTTTACCGTGACATCAAGTTGTTGTGACCCGTGATTTTGTTATGGACTCGTCTGGGTCCTATAATTGTTCTTGTTCCTCTTCTAAGCTGGAGCTATTTATTCCTTGTGGTTCTTGGGCTTTGCCCAATTGTGTTATTTGTTTGTTTATATCACCTTGTACCAATCCGCATCTGTAATCCCTTTCTTTAAAGTCCAACTTCCTAATCTCTAATGCCTCGATACCAAAATATCAATGCTCGCCACCCACAGCGGCATACTAGTAAACCATTTCTTTCTAAAAAACCAAAGCGGATGCCCTCGACCCCTAAGTCTCCTCGAATCTTGACCCTACCTCCTGAGATTCTGTCATATATCTTCGAACTTGGAAATCTTCTTTCAGAGACAGGCCCAGATGATGTCTATAACCCTTTCCCGCATTTCGCGGTGCTGTGCAGTCATGTCAGCCAGTATTTCAGAACAGTTGCCCTTTCAACGCCACAATTATGGACATACATCGATTTCAGAGAAGGTTTCCCTTACGAAACAGCTCATATTTTCTTGGAAAGATCCAAAGAAGCTCCCTTGACGTTGGATGTAGACCTTACGACGGGTTCCGAATCACTCTCGGCCAGTCGCGATGATCATCGTTACATCGTTGAAGACATGATCGAACAATCTATTCAGATTCATTCCATGATCGCTCCGCATGCTCACCGTTGGAAACATTTCGATCTTAAAGCAGATTACTATGAGATCATATGGTACTGGCTTTTGGAACTTGCCAAGATACGTTCGGCACCATACCTCGAAAATCTGGGAATATTTTGTCACGAAGATTGGAAAAGTTCCGAAGAATTTCAGCCCCGTGAGTTGCGTAATCCTATGGCCGTGTTTGCTGGTGGTACACCCAGGATTAGGTCGGTTGACTTGTGGGGAGTCCATCTCGACTGGAATGCTATCACCCTCCTTCGTGGATTAAAGATCCTACGGCTTGCATGGCATACACGTGATGTTGGCTTAACTGCTGCCCAGTTTACACAGACATTGAAGGAATGTCCTGACCTCCATGAGCTCAGCCTTCAACAGTCTGGTCCCCTCATAGGAACTTGGCCTGGGGATCGTATCACCCTTTCACATCTAAAAGTACTTGAGCTTGCTTATCTTGAATTAGACATTGCTATTGAGATATTCAGACATATACGGTTCCCGGTCTTGGTATGTATTCCGTCATCCTTGACTCTCTTCACATGTTCACCTTGCTTTTTCCCACTTGCAGGAAGAACTACTGCTAGATCTAGAACAAGATAGTGTTGAGCCCTTTATCGAGGCTTTTGCTAGTTGCTACCGATTTCACACCATTCAATCCTTAAAGCTTCGGTCGTTTCAATGCTCGATCTCAAAAGCCAAGCTATTCCTTCTAAGGATGCCCAACCTGACGTTTATGAATCTCAACTTCCACTATCTTACGAGTAACTTCGTAGAGGCTCTCATGCATCGTCATCATCCTGTTTGTACCAAGCTCAATACGCTAAAACTTTCGGGATTAGGAATGGGCAGATTGAAAAAACTCCTGCGATGTCGACCAACGAACACTATTACAACTCTGCATCTCGACGAAACGGACAACTGGGAAAAGTCTGAAATTCGATGGCTTAATAAAGCAGTAAAATCGATACAATTTTACACATCTTCTGATGACGAAGAAGTGGACGGTGAAGAAGAGGGTAGTGAAGAAAGTGAAGATGAAGATGACGTCAATTCTGGACAATCTGTATACAACGTTGGTGATTATGTAGACTTTGATATGTATGATGACGAAACAAACTACTATGATTAAAAAAGAGAGATCGCTGTTCGTTTAATAAAACTTTAGAAATAGTAGTTTTTTTGTCCCTTGCCGAGCTATTTTTTGTTGTTTCGCATGCGGTGTGACAGTGACTAGCGACGCTCCTCCCGTTAGGACTATACTGGTCAGACGAAGGGTCCCCCCCCTTCCATTTTAAACCTTTCGGCGCAAAAACACGCACTCTTTTTCTCTCTCCTACGTTCAAGTATTAACGTTAGAATAGCTAAAAAGAGGGATTTTTGATAGCTGCCGCTCTCCCCGATAGCACCCGGAAGCCAGCTATTTTTTTCCACCTACCATCTCGCCTTATCGCACGTTCTGTCATTTTCTGGGTTTTGTTCCCAACAGCTTAATTTCGGTTCATCTTCTCTATCCTCATTAACGATCGAAACGCGCGAAAATATACCAATCCCTACGCTTGTCCGAATTAGAATTCTGCCTTTTTTTTGAAATCATCAAAATAGATGGCGTCAACTGTAACACCGACAGCAGGTCCTAGCACCACCACTAATACCAGCACGAATTCGATGGCGATGGGGTTGAATGGTCCAAACCCACATCCATTAGTGGAAAATAATGAGGAAAAGAACAGGTGCGATTTGGCACACGCGTGTCTTTCGTCATCGCGATTTCTCGTTTCTTAAATATATACATTTTTTTTTGATATTAGCGTTGTGATTAAAGTTGGAATGGTGGGCGATTCACAAATTGGAAAGACGAGTTTAATGGTTAAATATGTGGAAGGGAGTTTTGATGAAGATTATATCCAGACGCTGGGTATGTAGTTTCCTCTTCTAGCTCCTCGTCCCTTGTTTCAAGATCTGTCGGAATCTGATACTATCTGTTACAGGCGTCAACTTTATGGAAAAGACAATATCAGTAAGACGGACAACGATTACATTTTCCATCTGGGATTTAGGAGGTAAATTTCATCAGAGTTGTCGCTCATGTTGTTGTTATCTTGATGCTTTCTTCCTCCTAATCTTCTAGGTCAACGCGAATTTGTAAACATGTTACCTCTAGTCTGTAACGACGCTGTAGCGATTCTCTTCATGTTCGATCTATCCCGCAAATCGACACTTAATTCAGTAAAGGAATGGTATCGACAAGCGCGGGGGTTCAATAAGGTGAGATCTTGATTCTATTCAGCTATTGCCGGCGGGAGTTTAAGCTGATATATATACATACACTTTCTTTCCAGACTGCAATACCCTTTTTAGTCGGAACAAAATTCGATACTTTTTCTACATTTCCAAGGGATGAACAGGAAGAGATTACGAAACAAGTGAATTACACCTACTAGTCTTACTATGCTTAGGACATCATGCTGATAAACTTCTTTCTCTCTCCACCATTCTCCAGGCGAAACGGTTCGCGAAAGCAATGCATGCCTCGCTGATATTCTGTTCAACATCAGCGTCGATTAATGTTCAAAAGATCTTCAAAATCGTACTTGCAAAGGTGTGGATTTTGTATACTGCTATAAACTTGTAACTAACTCCTACCTTTTCGAAAAGGCATTCGATTTGAAGTGCGTGATACCAGAGATAGAGGGTGTGGGAGAGCCGGTTTTGTTATATCTGGACGTTTGATACCCCGGGATGACATATAACGCTGATGTCCTGATTTACGGATTCGAATATAAAGAGTGGATATATACATTTAAAGCAAGTGCGTCTGTTCCTTTCAAAAGTATGATTAGTCATCACGCTGAACAAGCCCTCGTTTAAAAAGTGTTACATTGCTATTGAAAATCATTCGGCAGGTGATCAATATTCGTATATCAGTCAAAGACATCTTGGATCATCATCAATAATCCTGGCTTTGATTTTCATTTCTTTCTCCTAGTTGTTTTGCATATCCTCATTTATACATCACACCATGTTTTCATAACCTTTTGAACGCTCTATCCCTGTCTCTATCTCTCGCTTTCGCATCAAATTATATCTCTCCAATTATTCATCAATCTTGCCCCATAACCTGTGCACAACTTGCCCCTATTTCCTTCCTGTTTTTAACAAAGTATGCTAAACACATTTGCACCACATTCGTTTCATTCCACTCAATCACTTACTATGTTACATAAACCCGCTTTTACTTTGATCTCGTTCCTCATTATCTCATCCTCCTATCTCTCTCCTTATACCTATTTAGGTTTACCTGAAACACCCGTCTTTTTGACTCTGTTATCTTTCCCAAGCTTGACTTTTTTTCACAGACGGTGCTTTATTGTATTCTTTGCTCCGCCTTCTCTATATTCTCCTATTCCACAAAAAGCTACTTATGATTCACTTTTTAGTGTTCTTTCGCTGGATTATGCTTTGAGTACGGTTTCGTTCATATCCTTCTGTTCATAGCGTGATATTGCAATGTTCATGATTTGGTGATCTCGAGTTTTTTTTTTTGGAATTAATTTTCTATGAACACATAAAATAATCGCTCTTTTTAATGTCTATTTATATTGATTTGCTGTGCAGTTGAGTAATGCCGCCTTCTTCTTTGCCACAATTTGGAATCTGCAGTTTTTTTTTTTTTTCAAAAACCTGATAACTTAAAAATTTTGTCCTTGACAGAGTGGCCACAAGATCATCATCGATCGGCGTTTAGCCGCTGAGGGAGGTGAACTAACCAGACTATCATGCGCACCGAGTGCACCTGATTTCCCCCCTAAATTAATTCACAGTTAACTCCTGCTCCTCAATGATAAAATGACATTCAGCCACCGGTTCTACAAAATTTATACCTGCATTGTAATAGAGGAGGTAGGACAGTTACACAATGCGCACATGTGATGTATTAGAGTAGAACATGTCCTCACAAAGTAAGTAAAAACCACGTGAATAATTAATACGTTAAACTTCTAGATTTGCTTTAGGAACCTGAAGAAGAACAGGAAAAAAAAAGTTTTGATTTTTAGACTTACTAAAAATAATCATGGCGCGGGAATTCCCTGCGTGCTCCTCTTGTGGGTTAACCGAAAGCAGGTTGCACGCCGCGGGGACCATAATTATTGCGAGTTTTCGTGTCGTAGTATCATAGGATAGTTGATTCGATTTTCAGGGAGTTTGAGGACTTCTTTTTTCTCCTTCTATGCCTGCACAAAGTAATACCGATGCTCTTCTTCAAAGTTGTTCATGTGATACAACTTCATCATCCTTTGTCTCCGACATCCTTCCGCATCGAACTGGTTCCAAATATCCCGCTATAGGGTCCGAATTGCGAAATACTTCATCTCCTCGTCTCACCCGATCCATACCTATTCCTATTCAAGCTAGAGACTTGGGCGGACCGCACGGTATTGCAGAAGCTCAGTATTGTTCATCTCGAGCATCGCAATTAAACCCTGATCATGACTCAAAGAACGCTAATGAGCTCCCCGCAAGGATTTTACTTCCCCTCATCTGTCTAGGAGTTGTAAGAAGTGTGTCTCTGTATATCTTGCTCCTGTCTTGTTTCCCCCTAGCTTGGTTGATATATACTGGTCATTTATTCACCAACTCATTGGAGATCATGAAGACGTTGTTTGGTCCCATCCGCATCTTAATTCCTCTTGTGGTGTTGAACGGCGTTTATCCGAATGAAGCATCCGTTCCCCAGTCATTTCCAAAGTCGGGCAAAGTCCTATGGTTCCGGACTCCAGGAGTTACCTGGGCTACTGACTACCTTCCTGTAGGTAACGGATATTTGGCAGGTAAATATTTACTTTACGCGGTCACCATTCAAAAGAAAACCTCAATTTTTCCTTTTTTTTTCTTCTCAGCTATGGTTCCAGGTGAAACCGTTCATGATGAAACTACTCTGAACATTGAATCACTATGGTCTGGTGGGCCTTTTCAGAGTGATGTAGGTATTATGTATTATATATCTCGTTTATAGCATTATCAAACAGAACGTACGCTTTTAGACCTATACTGGCGGTAACGCTGATCCGTCTGACGCTCCGACGTTGCACGCTGATATGCAAAATATCCGCTCCGAGATATTCGGCTCCCCCAATGGAACAATACCTAGTATGATTCTATATCAATCTTTATATTCAATTGAGAAGCCTCATTGAAACCAGATGCCGAGTTCGATATAATAACTACGCCAATTGAGTATTATGGTGAGCTAAAAATTTTTCAAGAAGTGTTTCCGAAATAAGACATCTCCGTTTCTGTATAAGGCTCCTACACCAGTCCTGGTCGTTTAGCCGTAACTTTACTCGGAAACAATACCTCTGGTCCTATCACCCAATTTACTCGATGGCTCGACTTAGATCTAGGTGTTGCAAGATCTCAATGGAACGTCGGGAATAATCAGTTGACACGGTAGGTCCATTCCAAAAGTTTTGATGCTACCTGCAACAATGTGAATACGAATATTCCTAGGGAGACATTTTGCTCGCATCCCTCTCAAGCATGTCTTCAGCATACTCAAACGAGCATCAATAAGTCTCTTTCTATCCTATACGCCTTTGCGGCAACACCTTCGAACCCTGTTCCCACTGTTGACTGTTTTGATGATAATACTTTACTTATTCGCGGAACGGCTTCGGACCCTGGAATGACGTTCGAAATGCTTGCTCGTGTTCAAACCGAACCTTCTAACCTTGCGAGCTGCACTGCTGCCGACTCCAACGCGACTATCCTTGCAGATGGGGTATCTTCTTCGTGGATTACATGGGTTGGAGGAACCAATTTCGATCAAAATGCAGGAGACGCTTCCCATAATTTTTCTTTCCAAGGATCCGACCCCCATGATTCGCTAGTCACTCTACTCGGGGAAGCTACTTCCCAATCCTACACAACTCTCTTCCAGACTCATGTGGACGATGTTGCAGTAGGACTTTCGACTAAGAGTCCATTCCAATTATCACTTGGGCAAGAACCGGAATTTACCAACTCGACCGATGAGTTACGGGCAATGTACGAGGTGGACACAGGTAATCCTTATCTGGAATGGCTAACGTTCCACTTCGGGAGATATATGCTTTTCAGTAGTGCAAGAGGGAACCTGCCCGCTAATCTACAAGGAAAGTGGGCGAGAGATAGTTCTAATCCGTGAGTTTACGTACATACATCTCTTGCTCAAACTTTATTTTCATTATGGTTTCCACTCAGATGGGGTGCTGGTACGTGGAAGGATAGAATGAATATTTCGAACATTAATCGACTTCTCTTTCTCACATAAAACAGATTATCGTGAGTATTCTGCGAACAATTCTTATCTGGTTCTTGATTATTGTTATTTCATAGACTCCAACATAAATCTCCAGATGAACTACTGGTCAGCCGAATCTACAAATCTCAACGTGACGGCTTCGCTTTGGGATTATTTGGAAGTGAGCCGCGTTCTTCATAATATTGATTGTCGACTGCGATTAACCATAAATTTGGAATTAGAAAAATTGGGCTCCGCGTGGGGCTGTCACCGCTCAATTGCTGTACAATATTTCACGAGGATGGGTAACACATGATGAGGTTTGAGAACTTTTAGAATTATTTTATAGTACATTACCCTGACCAAGTCTTTATATGTAGATGAATGCAAGTCCTGTTTTATCAACATACGTATCCCCAGAACAAGAAGAACTCACGGCAATGTAGATTTTCGGCTATACGGGAATGAAAGGTGTTGGGGGCACAGCGGAATGGGCCGAGTACGTCTTGCGCAGCCATTAGTGTAACTGTTTACGTTAATTTCCCGTTTTCTTCTCTACTTCTTAGCTATCCAGGTAAGACTCCGACTTCTATGAAATGGAATTAATATTGAATTTATTTTGATCCTGGCACTCAGAGTCTGCCGTTTGGCTTGTAAGGTTAAACGACGATTGTTCCTTGATGATATCTTTTGAGCCCATACACAGATGATTCATTTATGGGACCACTTTGACTATACCAACGATGCTGATTGGTGGCGGGTACAAGGATGGCCTCTACTTAAGGTATTTCTAATATGTAATTATATATTTGGGAACAAGGAACCTTAAATAAACCTCCCCAGGGTGTTGCTTCTTTCCACCTCGATAAGCTCATCAATGATTTGCACTTCAACGATGGCACGCTTGTTGTGGCTCCTTGCAACTCTCCGGAACAACCCCCTATCACGCTTGGTGAGTCGCGCGAATCGATCGTCTATTCTCAAGCGGTTTATTTACTCAAAGTTATTATTAGGATGTGCTCACTCGCAACAGATCATATGGCAAATGTTTAATGCTGTAGAGAAAGGCTTCCTTGCCTCAGGTGATTCAGATACGGAATTTCTACAAGGTGTGGGGCACCCAATTTTAAGTGACTTTGATTATTCAAATCTTGTGTATAGAGGTTCAAGCTAAAAGAGCTCAAATGGATAAAGTAATACTGTCTTAAATTAATCTTAGCGTCGTGTATGAAATAAATGCTTCCTTCTTGATTTAGGGAATACACATTGGTTCTTGGGGACAACTACAAGGTCTGTGTTCAGCCAAGGAGAAAAAGTATCAATGCATTTACCCGTAATCCCAGAATGGAAGGTTGACATGGACTCCGAGACCGATACACACCGGTGGGTTTCTTGATGTAGTTTACGATACAACAACAAGCGGTATTAATTGCAGGAAGACATCTCTCACATTTAATCGGCTTATATCCTGGCTATGCAATTTCTAATTTCGCAGGACAGACGGACAATACCAAAGAGGAAGTTCTCAGCGCAGCTGAGATTTCTTTAATCCACCGGGGAAACGGAACTGGCCCGGATGCAGACGCCGGGTGGGAAAAGGTGTGGAGAGCAGCTGCATGGGCTCAGTTATTCAATGCTTCCACATTTTACCACGAATTAACGGTGAGCAAATACGAATAATTTTATATAACATAGGCCGTTGTTGTCTCAATGAGTTTATATATATGACGAAATTTCAGTATACTTTACAACGTAACTTTGGGCCTAACCTCATTTCTTTGTACGATCCTGGTGACCCAGATCCTATCTTTCAAATTGATGCCAACTTGGGTTATCCCGGAGCTGTCATAGTAAGCCTAATGCTCCTTTTCCCTCGCTATCCCACTAACTTTAAGTGGCAGAATGCCCTTTTACAAGCTCCGGACGTTCCATCATATGACAGTACCCTGACTATTACACTTTTGCCTGCATTGCCATCCGCATGGAGTACAGGAAGCTTTACCGGTCTCAAAGTGCGCGGGGGGGTTTCGGTAAATCTTGTTTGGCGAAATGGTCGGCCCAGCAGTGGATCTGTAACGGTGGATGAAGTTGCACCATCCCGGAAAGTACAAGTCATTTTCCAAGGAACTACTATTACTTCCTTCATTACGAAACCAGGCAACACCGTCACTTTGCGATTCTGATATTATCGCCTTGTGCTTCTTTCGGAAATATGATGTTTTCCAACCAATTATGCTCCTCCCTTCTTTTATTTTAGTGTTTCACGCCCCAAGTCGAGTAAATAATTTCACCTATCTATAATGAAATCTCAATTAGACAAAGACGTAATCATCAAGGAAGACAGAAAAAAAACAATAAGAAGAAACCTAATAAGCAGCGGAGATGGCCTACCAAAAGTCGCGCTCAAGTTAATTTTCTTACATGAACGCGGAACAGCAATATATGCAAAAAGATTTCACATAAAAAAAAATTATCTGACAATAGGTGTACCCAAACAGTGAGACTTAATTTGAGCTAAATAGATGGGATCCGAGTCGGCCTTTTCACTTTTTTTTCACGGCGACATAAAACTTCAGAGACCGAACTCAGACAGGTCAAATTATAAAGAAAAAAAAAACTTTGTCTGTCCCTTATGAGAAAGGCGGCTTAAAACTTCACTCACTCTTGCCAAAAGGCGCTTACTCCCAGTGTAAAATAAACTGCTCTTGTCGATGTAACAACGAATCAAATCGGACTTTCTGGTGTGTCCAGTAAGTCCTGAAACCGAAGAATGAGTACTTTCTTATGGACAAAGGACACCTCGCCCGTGGCCCGTTCGATTTTTGGGCCACTAAACAGATTGACCTTCCTATGGACAAACAGGTTTAACGAAATATGTCCGGTTTGTCCAATCTTTTCCCCTGTGGTTCGAAAAGCAATTTAAAATCGCCTTGAAGACATGCAGTTCCCTCCAATTAAACACCTCGCTTTTCCGTCTCGCTCATTTCATTTACTGCCGGACAGTTATCGTACAATATGACATCTCTCGCTTCTCATAAGATACACAAACCCTCTCTTCCTACTCAAGCCCGCAGAACGGTGGAGAGTCTAGAACACGACCCAATCGATAAGAATTTTGAGGGTCTTGATATCGATATTATTCCAGATGTTGGAAAAGGTCCCACACTTTCACTTTCCACCGAAGAATACGTTATCGTGCGTAATTTTCTATCTTTAAAAGAATCATTCATAAACGCTCACGTACTTTATCGGGTCTATAAGGAAGACGACTTTGCTCACAATTATGAATATTGCCATGCCGAGAAAAACGAGGAGTCTTGTATGGTGAGCGCCACTAGCCATTTTTGCCAGCTTGATCCCCGTTATTGATTATTTTTCCACAAAAGTCCATTATAGAAATGGATGAGCAGATGCACGAAGATTTCGACAAGGACCTTCCACCTGTAGGCATTATGTTACCTCAAGGCGCAGTTGATAACTTGTGGACTGTACCCGGACTGATCTTTAATGGACGATCACCTATGGAACAAACCCTCGCTTTTGACCCTTTCATAGACCTCACCGATGCTCCATTGTGGTCGGATCTGGTGTCATTTGATTTAAACCCTAACTCGTTGCATCACCTTGAAGAGGAAGCAAACCAGTCGTCCTCTGAGTCTGGTAGTGCCAAACCGTCAATCAAACCTTCTATCGCAGGATATGAACACGAAGCCAAACAGGATGATGGAGAACCTCGTTCTTTCGCAGAAATTACTCCAAGCTCTATATCCTCAGGGGAAGATAGCTTAGATGCTAGTGCCGATTATGTTCCCTCGGATTATTCCTGCACTATTAACTCTCAGCAAGGGACTGTTACGAAGCCGCAGAGGAAAAGCGTTCGACTTTTGCCGGTGACCATCTCAGAACGTAGACTTAAGCAAGTCGAAAAGAACCTAAAGAAAAAAGAGAATAGAGTAGGAAGGTCAAATCGGGCTGTCGCTGCAGGTCAAGACGATAGTAAACCGGCTGCTTGTTCGCCTCGGCCGCTCGCTCAAGTGCGTCGCCAATGTATAAAGTTGTCGAGTAAGAATCGCAACTACGATATCCGAGGTTCCGCGCGAAGCAGGGCTAGACGTTTTCCTCGCAAAGGACGGCTAACGCTGAAAAGTACTGCTGGGGGTTTGCCTAATCGGTTAAAATGAGCGGCGGGCTCTTCAAACGAACGACGTAGCCAATTTGAAAGTATGATAATTCACTGGAAGAAAAATATATATTGTTTATTATTATTGTTTTGTTTTTAAATAAAAATATAAAAATTCAAATTCAAACAACTCACCACGGAACACATGTTTGAAATCTTGTGTCAAAAAAAAAACAATTTGTCATAGAGGTATAGTTGCCGTAAGAAATAAATATTTTTTTAAAAAAATATCATGAGATACTGAAGGAAGGAGAAGATTCTCAGCTTGGAACGTTTTTCTCTTGATCTATAGAAGGCTCCGGCGGTTGAACAGACTTGCAGTTCCAAGAGATTGGTGTTTCAGTGTGCCAATCTATCTGAGACACGAGGAACTATATTTGAATCCCATATTGAAAAATGGGGCTTCTCGCTGGATGTCTAATCTTTAGAGATCCGCTCCAATTCTACTGCAGACGATTGATTCATGAGAAAATATGATGAGCACGGGTTTTATTCTCGATGGCTGAAAGGGGACCGGTAAAGGATATCCTGGGTGACAAGGGAGATACAATAAATCAACACTAAAAATTCGGAAGATCATGCTTGAATATGTCATTATTTATAATTAGGCCGTTTATTTACAATAGGTGGATGAGGGGCTTAGGGCTGGGGTTGGTATAGTTAGCCAAGAGAGGAAGATGAAATTAGCTATATACCTAGGGGGCCTTAGCAGAAAGGATAATTTGGGCGTAAGGGTATAAAACGTCAGGGACAAATCCTGTGACGAAGCTAGGATCATAAGTTCCGCGAATTCCGGTGTCATCTGAGTCAAAACCTAAGGAAATAGTAGTATGAGAGTTTTTCTTTGTTAAGTATGTCATCATATTTATCGGAATTTTTTTTTTTTTCAACAGAAGATGTTAATTCCGTTCCGGGACAAAAAAATTATGTCGGGTTTTAATAGCAGTAGGCGTGGCAGGCGGAGTCGTTAGACGATTTATCACGTGTTAATGACAAAACCCTGTTATATACTTATTTCTAATATTCAAATTTTATATTTAATATATTAATTAGCAGGCTTTTTTCATATGATCCTTCTCAATTCAACAACCCTAATAAACTTTTTTCGTTTGGAATTCCGTCTTACTTACGCGATTTAGTATATACTAGCTTTAGGCGGAACCGATTGGGTAGCCCCGTCGCTCAAAAAACAAACAAAAGTTACAAATTTGTATTACGTACTATTTATGTACGGCAATGACATGATGAGCTCCAATGATAATTAGTTCCAACAACTCCTAATTAAAATATAAAGGTTTCAGAGCAACCAGCTCCGTTTACATACAATTCCAAATGTTCAATGTTCAAAGTTAGTAGTAATACCACAAGGGAATAGCAGAAGAGGGGGGAAAAGTCCAAATATACATATAGCGGGAGCATAGCATTTCCCAGCTAACCATTCGACAAAATTAATAAGATGGTGATGATGATGCGCCTGTCATGCTAGGGTAATAGTCCCTTTGAGAGGTGGTAACATAATCATGAGGTAATGGTGTCCCATGAGACGAATCTGGGTACTCCAACGATTGTACTGAGTTATGAGGTATGTACGAGCTCGAGTTCTCAGTCTCGGCATATCGACGGGATTCAAGACGAGTTTCTGGGGAAGTTGTCGTACTATACGATGGCATATGGTACGCTGAATGTCCACTTGGTCGTAACTCTGAATACATCGAGAGGTATATAGACTGGTTGGCATTAACAGAGGTCGTTGACGTGACAGGGACAGGGGAGACGTGCAATGAAGATGCGCCTTGATGATATGGTGTACGCAGGGGTACTTTCGTCGGTAATGAGCTAGGTGGTGGTATTTTATAGTCTTCTTGCAGTGGTGGTGTAGCGGAGCCTCGAATGGAGTCCATCGCATCTTCTGGGTTTCGTAGAAGGTCTTGATCTATAAGGGTGTATTCATGAATGCCCGCGCAAATAAGTGGAAATGGAATCTTATACATACACGGCGTGTTACTCCATTCACCTTTCAGAACCTGCAAACGTGAAGCAATCTGTTTGCGGGTTTTGATAATGTTTCGGTCGCGAAGAAAGCGTTCCAAGAAGAATGAACGTCTTTCTCCAGCACGACATGCGGGATTCTTCGTCCATTCGATGAGCCCTAAAGAAATTTCCGCAATCGTAAGTTTTTTTTATATACGAGCGGCGGGATATAAATATAACTCGCCCAAAGCAAATACCAGATCAGCTGCTTCGGACCAGACATATTCCCCGGTAACCGTACGCTTTCGATTCCGCTGCTTGCGAAGATCCAAAGCACCTTTCGCAAATTCCAAGGCTTGTGCGTCGTAATATGGCATCGCGCTCATAGTTTTGAGAAGGAAATAAAAGAATAATGAATGCGATAACTTTTCTTCGGGAGGGGAAAGGGGGAGGGGGGGAGGGGAGATGGTGCTTCTTGACCCTTTTGTAGTATGAATCGTTCTTCCGCAGGTCAAGGGTGGAAACGGCCTGGACGAGGGGATGAACAGGAGCCAAAATCCTGTGCTGAGGAAAAGTAGAAACAAAAAATGATGGTGGACCGAGGCACTTCAAGCCATGCCTTTAAGTATGAAGTTTGATGACGCCTAGACACTTATCCATGTATGGGAAAAGGGACAACAACACATTTTTCTTGAGCCCCTCTTTATTAGTTTGGGGTTGCGGCATTGCACATAATAAGCAGACATCTTGAACTGCAAGATAAAAACGTGAGGTCTGGAATCTTCGGTGATCTTAAACAACATTACAATGCGTCTTATTCAGCCGGCATCATCGGGAAACATACCTGCGAAATCAAAAGACATCAAGTCAATCCTTCGGCCGTTCCTTCTTAAGGTTGAACGTATAGTATTCCGTGTTAAAAACCAATACAAAACCCGTCGGCGGATTATTCTGTCAATGAATTAGTGATAATTTTGGGATTTTTTTTTTTGTTTTAAAAAAAGGATCGGGATCATTGCACACTTGGGGGATTGAGGCAGAAGCCGATCCTCTTCGCTTCACACAGTGACAACCGGTCTGGGGATTTTATCACTGTTTCGGCGACATCAAGTATCGAAAGCATTTGACATCGATCCATGATAGTTGTTTTTTAGAACAACTCGGGAAGGAAGACTAAAGATGGTGCGATAATAGCGCCACCCTTGGGTCTGAGCGTTAACGAAGATTAGGGATTCCCACTCACTTATCTCTTGGCTGGGCCCGATAACGAAAAATTATTTTATTATTATTATGTATTTCTTCGGAAAAGATTCCTTTTTTTCTTTCAAGTATAAAATTCATCTTTTGGAACATGTGTTCTGTCAATTGTTGCTAGGCTGTACCTAAACGATCAACACACGTCTCATCGTTAAAAAATCCACGATATTTTTGTATTCCGGTGAAAAAAAAAATATAATTACATATCAAGGAGAAACAAGGAATTTGAAAAGTTGTACCTCAAAAACTCAAGTCACCCCACCTTTGCACCCCTGATGGCAGTCGAGCTGATCCTAAAGAAACTTGTGTGCTTACAGCAAGCTTCTGATTCTTGGCTAGAAGTCTGATAAAATTATAAATAAATGACAAATTAGAAACACATATACGTAACTTCTTTCTTTCATTTTAAAATACCTATTGGACACCAAGGAAAAATTCTGGTATCAGTGCCAATCTGCTTAATTTCTCCGGTAGTTTTTCCCTCCCGAATTCGAATGGGGGGGGGAGTAAAAATGAAACCTAATCTAAAATGTAAACAATGGCAATTTGTTATCAGACATATCTGAAGATCATCTCAAAATCGATATAACCGGGTTGTCAGTCCGAAAACCAATTACAAGCTGAGGTTCCTGCCAAGATCGCAGTTCATAAAGAGCACGGGACAATACTCTAAGGATACTTAATCTTTTAAGTCGTAATTATTCACAGCATAATTCAGAAAAACCAAAAATCGACCATGTCAGCTGAACCGAATAAGCATTCATTATTGATTTGTTACTGCTAAACACCTAAACGTGTGACAGTACGTCACATACTTTCGTGGGAAAGATTGATTTACGTAATGATTTTTCTAAACTGTACAGTTTTGCTTACGTTGATAATACACCTTCCCTACTCTCCATATCTCAAAAATGTCAAAACGCGGTATGCAAGATTTCTCGTCGAAAAACCTTTCTTTTCTTTAAAGTAGCTAATTTTATTCAAAAGCTGGCGGGACTGCTGGTAGCAAGTATCGTATAACACTTGGTCTGCCCTCTGGGGCTGTTGTCGCCTGTGCAGACAATAGCGGAGCAAAATCACTCTACCTTATTGAAGCCATGCGTACTGGAGCTCGCTTGAACAGATTGCCCGATGCAGGTGTTGGCGATATGGTTGTTGCATCTGTCAAGAAAGGCAAACCAGAATTAAGGAAGAAGAGTATGTCCTCCATACCGTCTTCATTCATTTTTTTTTTCATAGTTGTTGTTAGCCATGCCAATTGTTGTCGTACGTCAACGGAAGTCTTGGCGTCGGCGTGACGGTGTTTTCCTTTATTTCGAGGTATGCACAATGCCCTCTATCTCTATTTTTTTCACGTAATAACATTGCTTTTTTCTTTTTATAAAAGGATAATGCTGGCGTTATAGTAAACCCGAAAGGTGAAATGAAAGGATCTGCTATTACAGGCCCTGTTGCAAAAGAATGCGTATGTGTGATTAATTTTTGTACCAGAGCCACAGTTTTCTTAAATTACCTTTCAGGCGGATCTTTGGCCCCGTATTGCCTCGAATGCTGGTACCGTCGTATAAAAAGCTCCAACCCTTCATTTTTCCTCATGTTATCATATATAAGCCCCGTTGATTCATAAGCTTTAACATAGTGCATTGTTATGTTTCCACATCATGAAGCCCCTGAGTTTTTGAATGAAAACCACCACATGGCGCTGCGGCCCCTACCTTGATATATCGTGTTGATATCTTTTCGTGTGTTGAAAAGAAATGTTAGCGAGATGTCTACATTGATTCGTGCACGGTTTACTTGTCAAATGAGATCCTAACAAATGGTAGCCGGTATTATTCACCGTAAAAGTGACGACTTGTGTTCAATATATACAATAATGTACGTATAGAGCGCTGAATGGATAACATCCAAAGGATTGCAACTGATTCAATCACTTTCCGATCACGGACTAACTTGCAAATTAGCTTTCAGGTTAAGAAATAATATATTATGTTTCTTTTCACGTTTTATCCTCGAGTCCCTCGAGTCTATAATACAACGAACGGGAAAAAAATTTTTAGCGTCACTGAAAACATGTGTTCTTAGCCTGGTTGATCGATTGGCTACGTCGGCGGTTTTAGTATATATATTTGAATATGATTTGTTATCAGTCGATACCACCGTCTGTTACCAAAAAGAGCTACGTACAAAGGGGAGCTGGGTTTTGAGCTGGGTTTCACAATTGTAATATACGCACCCCCAATTTACATGCTTTACGGCTTTTCAATGGGATTACGAGCCCTGGGTTTAAATTGGGTTGATGGTAAGATGCGAATCTTGAGTTTGCCTCATTTACTTTTAAGACCCTAATCTTATCATACATCGATCGGATCTGACCGCGGTTATTCTTATATACTCGTCGTTCTTTCGGCTCTAATGTGTCTGGACCACCACTACAGCTTTGAAGCCCTAAATTTTTTGATTTACTTCTTTCTTGTCAATCCTTTTCGACCTTTTATTTGTTTATTGGTTCGCGAAGTCCGAATGATTGACCCTTTTAATTCTGCCTGTGAGGCCGCCTTGGACTCTTTTTTGAAGATTGAGAAATGAGGGGGTGATATGTTAGAGGATGACCAAAATTATTCTATACTTCTTTTGAAAGAGAAGAGAAGAGTTGTGTATGCCACCATCCCGTACTTGACAACTATTAAATTGAGCCGGGTATCATCAATATGAGGCATATATATATATATATGTACTATGTGATCTCTAAAATGGTGGTCAACAACTTGGATGGAACCATGCATATACACTTACAAGGTATAGCGTAGGGGTGCCATCATGCTTTCAGTCATAATTGCATACCAAAAATAAGAGGCCCTAAGAAGCTGATTATCATACCGGAGGCCAGACCTAAGAGAAAGACAACCTTCTAATGACGTTAGCACGGTCCAGACCCTTCATAATCTCAAAAAGCCTTTGGAAAGTGTTCCTGGGTAGTGCCAACTGAAATTCGAAATGGGTCCTTACACAAAAAAAAAGAAAGCAGACGAGCAAGATCTCCTGTGGAAAGCACTGATACACTGGGCGTGAGTTATGTAGTATACCCTTCTAGAGTGCTAGTGAGTGTTGCACCACTGGATACTGCAGTCAACAGGATTTTCTTCGTCTGGCGCGACTGACGTCAGTAGGGAATCAAAGAGTGGATAATTACTCACCCAATTCGTGCTAATGAAAGAATACATGCATTTGAAACCTAAGATGTAGGGTACGTTCTGAAGTGAGGCAGCCAGAAGGACCGCACGTCTACTAGCAATAAATGACAAGTCTACTCCAACGAGATACAAGGAATCCCTAAGTTCGGATCTTCATCTGGTACCTTGTAATATGGTCTTCGTTCAGATTATTTTTTTACGGTGTAATTGTTGGACAAGTTATAGTCCCCAAGCCTAGAGCCTGTGTATATATTTAGATCCAGCCGTGGGTTCCGATATCAAGCCGGATATAGAACTCGCCTTCATACGAAGAAAAAAAGGTTAGCTGGTTTTATTTATGAACCGTTGTGCCATCTCTTGACAATTTTGAGAATTGTACTGGCACATAGCACGCCGTTGACGGTTTGAAGAACAAGTATTATGGCACGGAGAATATGTTTTACCGGAGTATTCGCATTCTCAGTTCCGTTTAAATGATTTGGGGTTTTCCGATATAACCCGAGTACCTTGATAGCTGAGCTTGGTTTCGCTAACACAGGTTTTTAAGGCACACTCTTAGTACTCACAAGTATTGCAAATATATGATAAGGCGTTATGACTTCTTCTGTGATGCAAGTCAAATAAATTAAACTGAGATGCGAGAAACTTACCACCAGAAAGTCTAGAATATAATCACATAAATGGGTTCGGATCGGCTGAGACAAATTTGGACAGACCAGAATAATTTACTAAAATTCGAAGAAGCAAATGAACGGGATCATCGACACTTTAAGGGACTTACGAATATACATATACATATTTGTCCCTTTGGGTGAAAAAATTAAAAAGAATCGGTTAGAGGGCCTTTATGCAAGGGCACAAGAAAAGTAGATGTTCGACCCACGATGTTACGGAACAACCCCAAAATACTGCATTTAGCTCAAGCACAGGAGTCCTTATAATTGAATTGAATTGAATTACCACTGAAAAGAAAAGCACGCTTGAGTGAAGAATCAAGGAGGTGATAATATAACAGGGGGTGGAAGGAAAATTGCCAAAGCCACAATGGTCAAGCCAACATGCGGGATAGGTTAGCCCTTCATCAACGCGATTGGTGCTAACGAAATGTTTCAGCCTCTGTGTTTCGAATTGAAGAGCCTAAAAGAGTGATGCATCCTAGCAGAGAAGATTATTATTATAACATTTTGACGTAATTTGGATATGAATGAGCTCCCAAAAAACAATGACAGAAGCACGAAGCAATACTCCCCTAAAAGTCCACGTTGGTATTGCGGGGACAAATTGAAATTCTAGACACACTCAGGGAATATGCATAATTTGATATGCAACCTGAACGACAAAAAGAATATTTGGCGGCGATTGCGGGATAGAGCTAGGAAATTAAAAACAGGTATTTTTTTCTTTAAAAGAAAAAACAAAGACCTACAAATACGTAAACATTAAATAAATCTTTCGGAAAAGAAAGGTACAGTATGCATGGGTACGACTCGCATGGTATTATTGATAAATTGTCATGCGGCGTGCGTCCGAAAATGAATTGAACTCGTTTTTCTTATGAATTGAAAAGAACAATGCCTATAAATTACTTACATTTTAATATAAACATCTCTGAAAAATTAAACGGGGATATGGTCATCTTTGTCCCCACCGGGTTTTGGAGTGGTTTTCCGGGTAAAATGGGATATCTGAGCCTGAGTTTGAAATGCGAGGACGTCCAAGGTTTCACAAATGCATTTAAGCATACTCCCCTCGGCGTGTAAACTCATTGATAACTATTTGAACCGCTTTACCGAGTGAATCAGCGTATCTCGTTTACATAGCTCATAATAAATGAGAAAGGGAATAAAGGTGATCCCCTACGTTGGCCCTTTCAAGTCCGACGGTCGACCCGGACTCCGTCAGGAAAAAAAAAACATGACTACAGGTGTCTATATTTGCACAATATACTATTAGTAGGTCGTGTCAGCCAGGTGTGTTGGCTAGTCCTCGTTACTCGTATAATAGTATAATGTATCTGCACTTATTTACACTTATTTTTTATTTAGTCATATATAACCTCAATATATTATGCTGCATGGTCCTATAGTTTACATCAACAATATCTACCATCAAAAATTCAAACATCGAATAAGAAGCCCATTTAATTATACAGTTTATGTAAGTCTAACAACAGTTTGATCAAGCATAAAGAGTATGATGGTCATTACATGAAAATTTGGATTAAGTATCAGTAAAGCATAGTGGTGCCACTTTGTTTGCCTTCTTAAATCTGGCAAAAATATCTGTATTGAGATAGAGATGAGACACCTGATTTCTTGTTCGAAAGTCACAATTTCTGCATCGTCTAAATTTTAAAACTGCCCCTCTTGGGTTTGAGTCTTACTGTTTCAATATTACTATAAAAACAGTATTGAAGAATGAATGAATAAATTCATTATGAAGATAAACCAGGCCCTAGCAAATAACTGTTTTAACTTTTCATATTCAACAGTCGATCATTGTACATACCATATAATGTGTGCAGGCACGAGTTTGGGATTTACTTGATATATTGACAGTAGAAGAGAGAGCATCAGTTCAAGAAGAGAAAGCAGTGGGAGTAGTCATGATTGTAATGAGGAGGAAAGAAGAGGACAGATTCAGGGTATATAAGGCAAATGCAATAGAGGTCACCTGATTTAAGTGATTATATGCGTAAAATCACTTTAACACCATGTCAGACATTGATTTATATCCAATATTTGATTACGCCCGAAGTTAGACGTCAGAAATGATCTTGGAAAAATGTGAAAGTTTTTCATAGATCCTTACCTGAGTAATTAATTACTTTTTTCCAGTTGCTCTCCATTCCCTACGACCTTAAAAATCTAACCGAAATAGAAGACATGCGTCTAGAATAGGGTATAATAAGTAATAAGTTAATAAAGTATACTCATTTATTACAACAATACCATAAAAAGAAGACTTTTGTGAAAAATGGACTAAGAATTCTTTTTCTGTAGATCAAGAAGATCCCGTAGCATTTATGTAGCAGGGATGTGGGATCGTTGGATGCATAGGACAGGTGAAAACAGTAGACCGTATAGCGCGCGCGACCTAGTACGGTCACCTACTAGTACTTACCCTGCATTTTTCCTGCCAATGTCCCGTGTTTTCCACTCAAAAAATCGTTTTCAAACGTAAATGTTTGATGCGTTGCTGTTGGCTTCCCACTGCCTGATTTGCTCTCTAGTTTGATGATGGTGATGGCATCTCTCTTAAGGCCATCAGTCAAACTTGAAGGCTTACAGATACGGGCTTTGTTCTTGAAAATCCCGATCGCGTGTTTTACATAATCTCCTTTCCAAAGTGAGCAGCGATCTCTCACCGTTATTTCTATTCCAACTCCAACTTTATCTGTCAGGATGACTATAATAGATATATTACCCATAATCATTCTCAATCCCCTGAAAATGAAAGAATCCGTTTTGGACGGGAAGAGGTCCGTAAATGGTTGAAGAGAAGTACTTTTCGGGTGGGTCGGCTTGACCATGAAGCAAGCCTAGCAATCCACAGCTTTGAAGTCCGAAGTTTCCTGCGATCACCTCAGTATTTTTGAAAACTCCAAATGCTGATCACGATATCGTTAGAAACTTTGGCTATTCATATTCAGGGTTCTAGTTCAGGTTCAGGTGCGAGCTCGCTCAAGTGACGTGTTTTTGACAGTAATACTGAAGAGACATAAATTCACTAGGCATGTTCCCTGTGTTTCTATGGGTCTTCTCAAGAGTCATATTCTCACCCCTTAGGTTGTTTATATGGAAATCCAGCAACAAATTGGACCGACTGCGTAGCAGGAGGATATACTGGACGAATCGGGGTTCGGGACTATCGTTAGCCGACCTAAATATAACAAGTTCCTGTAGTAAACACATATGTACTTAGATGATGGCCACAAAATCTTTAGCCAACGGCTATGGCCAGAATACATAGATGATAGCAATTTATGAATACCAATTCTTTTTGTATGTTTCAGAACAGTTGATCAGTGGCTTACAACAGCTCATCGACCGCATCCCCCGGTTTTGCGTTTTTGGGATTGTTCCAGTTTCAGACATCTCTCGATTATCCAACTCATAAATACTTTTCTTCGCAAGCTCCAATTTGATCTACGCCCAAAAATTTACTATCACTAACGTCTTCTTTCTTAATCGAAGCTTCCAAGGGTTACCATACTAAGTACTCCGGAGTTCGTTCGCTCCGGTGCACACTGCATGTTTAGTACACGCGTGGAAGATCAGAAGTATGTTTTTTTTTTCATCTTTTCATCCGCTCTTTCATAGATTTATAGGTCCTCACTGGAATACTGAATAGCTCAGTGCGAAAATAAAATCCGCCACAACCTCGTCACCAGTGCATAATACAAAAAATTTATTTGGTCCACGCACGGAATATAATACAAACCGTCAGTTTGTCAGTTTTATTTGGTCTGTCTGTCATTAAAAAGTCTGCAAAGTTGGTGAGCATAGTCTGATCCCATCTCACAATGTCTTTATCCTCTTTCTTTTAGGTGGCGATACGCTCCGTTTGGTTCGGACTTCCTTGCAACCAAAAACGAATTATTTGATTGAAGCAGTACGTTATGTGCCCGAAAGTCATCAATATCCCCTTGATTGAGAAGAATTAGAAGGAACGTGAAACGCTTATTGCTCTTCCAACAAGGAACGTAATCCTTAGTATCAGTGGCAGATCCTCAAATAAAAAAATTCTTTGGCCAGTACTTTAATAGCTTCCCAGGTTTGGTTCTTCTACGAAAAGCCATGATGGCCAACTATTCTTCACGCTCTCACGTTAATTGCGTAGACACAAAACTGCGTGCGGATCTCATTCCAGTCGACGACGCCAGATACCGACATCCCAGGACTCGATATAGTTCCCTTTTCAACCCCGGCGTTAATAGAAGTAATACCTATAATATTCATCTTTTGTCCTTGCCTCAACCCAACCATCACAACCTGCCAAACTTTGCGAGCGATCAGTTGCGCCCAGCAGCAGACGTCAAGCAATATACTATGCACCAACCTAGCCAATTTAAAAATTATAATACTAAACATCACTCAAAACTTGTACCCACTTTTCCACAAAATCATTCTAACCATGTGGTACCGTACGAACTTGACCAGGAAACTCCTACCTTTGCCAGTGCATCACCATCCTCGGGTCACTCTTTCTCTTCTCCTTCCGTCCTCGGGGCTCCACTATCGTCTAGTTCAAGAAACGAATCACCAACTCTTACCGAGACGTTCGTTCATTCGCCTGTTACTTCGGGTGGTCATTCGGAGGCCGGTGCATATTCTCAGCGGTTAACTTCCAAAAAGAGCCGTGATCACCTTCCTCATGCTCGCCAGGACCAATTCCGCTCTTTTGTACTGCCGCCAGCCACACATACAACTGAAGCTCGACAAACTACTCTTCCTAATCCTCACACTTTCTCCTCATTTCCACGTCCTTCCACGGATACGGGCGCTGGAGCGAGCCAGTATGTGTAAACTTTAACTCAATTTCAAAATCAAAAAAAAATTCCCGACAGCTGATGAGAGTCTGTTCAATAGCGACCGCCATCGACCCGTCGAGAATCCGAATACAAATCGTTTAGGTTCGTCGTCTTCACACCTTATGACCAACTCCAGACCGATACGCCCACTCCCTGCTACTCTGTCTCATCCACGCCACCCCAATTCATTAGGCGTTCAAGGATCCAATGGGTCGTCGTTCCGATCCCAACCAGACAACGTTCATAACGCTAACTCGACCAAACAGTCCTCTTTGCAATTACGATCACATATCAGGTCTATTTCAGCGCAGCAGCAGTCAGTAATAGTTGGGCGCGCAGTGGGAAAGCTCCCCGAAGGACGTTCAGATGATCCCGCCAACGATGATTTGCATGATGGCGGTAACACATCGACTGATACAGAGCTGACAACGAGCAGTGGCAAAGGGAAAGAGAGAGAATCTGAAGCTACAGAATCAAACGCTCCTAAAAGGAAAATGGATGATTCAAACGACATGAGAAAAGGAACCGTTGGAGGTCCCCGAACGTGCGTTTCGGTTGATTTACCCGTTCTGTATTCAGTCTTCTAAACAACTAACAGCCCAAGTGCTTGTGATGCGTGCAAATCATCAAAGGTTCGGTGCTCTTTCCCAGATAAGCCAATGAAATCGGGAGAGCCCTCCGATCCGCCCATTCAAATGACGGAACAATCACCTTCGCCCTCAAACAGTTATACTTTCTCTAATCGACTCTTCTCCGGATGCGAACGATGTGTGTTGAATGGAATAGAGTGTCGCGTGTCTGGAAGGAAGAAACGGGATCCGCCACCGTATGTGCTTATGCTTACCGCCACTTTTATCTTATCTCTTTTAATACCTACTTTTAGATCTCAGAACGATCTGGAACAGAAGAATGATTCTCTATCGGTAAGATTATTGGAGCTTCTCTTTAAACGAATGTCTCCGGATGAGGAAACTGTTACTGTGTCTTCGTCTCTGAAGCAATGGAAACATAAGACTGAGGACTCATTTATCTTGTCAACTTCAACCCTCCAACCAGCATTATCACATGCCTTCCTTCCACAAATTCCTTCGTCAACTCCACATTACCCTGGACTTTCTACTGTCTTTCCGTCGTCGGACTCATCACGGAATCATAGCTCACGGAGTCTTAACCTCCCAAATCTCCCACCCGGAATCAGTCTAACAGATCTTCCACCATTACCGGTGCTGGATAGAGCAACATCACGAGCAGAGAGAGAATCAAAGATTGATAAATGGATAACAAAAGCGACGGAAAGACTAGTAAAGTGGGACCATGCTCAATCTACACCCACTGCTCCGCCCCACAGAGAAGTCTATACATCTAATCGACCTCAGTGGGAACAAGATTTGGAAGTTCGACGCGGACAAGGATATGAATATGAGAACGTCTGGGCCGATGCGACTTCCAGTCCGGGAGATGATCTCGAAGGAACAGGGAATATTGACGAGGGTGGTGATCATGTTCTAGACAGTGATCAGATGCTTCATGGTGTGTCTCATCATGACTGTCTTCTATATAATGGTCTAACCCGAATTAACAGCAACAAGAGCATATGTATTTGGTGAACGTCATAACGATTTACTCGAAGATAGACCTCAGATACCTCAGAAACGGCTTCCGCCTATTTTAGTTGACGAAATTATCACGTTTGAGGATGTTACGAAATTGTTTGATATGTAAGTGATTTGCTATTCCCATTATTTTTGATTGTTATAACTCATGATATATTGTAGATTTTTTGATAAAATCAATGTAAGTCGGAGGAGCCTCCAAGTCTGATGCGATTTAGACTAATTTGTACAGATGTTTTTTTCTGTCTGTGATCCGGCTATCCACTCGGCAGACAAAGTCCTTCGCAGCAGTTCTTTTTTATTTACAACTAGTGCGTTCTAATTTCCGCCTACGCTTTTCTGATCACGCATAACCAGCTCCTCAGTTTGCGCGGTAGCTTCAAAACATTATACGGAACGACCTGAACTTTACCCAGAACTCCTTAAATATGCTAAAAGGGCTGCAGGACAAGCTATACATGGTCCTAAAACGGTTGAGACAACTCAAGCCTTTCTTCTACTTGGCGTCTACATGCCTCCCTCTCGGACGTTCAAGGATGATAGGGCCTATCTATTTTTTGGCTTGGCAATTCGGTATGTGACATGATAAAATCTCGTTTTTATTTTTCAGAGCTTCATACCTTGTTTAGTAATTCTACAGATATTGAATTATATAGCCGCCAACATACCTACGAACCACTTCCCAGTATGTCGGAAACTGAAGCGCGGCGTTTATTGAATCGTGGTCGAACGTGGCTGAATTGCTTTTGCAATGATAGATCTATATCTACACAGATGGGTAAAGCCACAGCTATCTTAATCCGTGGACCTGCCATTCCATTTAATCTTAAAACATGGTGGCGCTCCTCGAAATGGAACTTACCTTCTGATATTCATATGTGCGCTTATGCCGATTTACTATCGGTTGTAAGTTGTATTCTTTTTTTCTGCTTAAGACAAATGACCCTTATTTGCCTCGCGCCGTTTGATTTAGATGGCCGGTTTCCACGACGTTGTTTATCTAGATGCTTATTCCGCTGATGGGCGCAAAAAGGTAAGTTGTTCTCATGAAGTAATGTAAAAATAGACCCTTGTTAACATGACTTTTTTTTCAGCCACTTAATTTGCATTTAGTGCAAGAATATGCAGACAAGGTTTCAGCCGTTATACAAGAATGGACAGACATAATCTCGTCTAATTTTCCAAATCGTAAATTAACTTCTTTATACCTCAAATTAAAAATCTAATTAACGGGCTTGCCTTAGGGACTAACATAAAATTGGCTTGGAGAGATAACTTATGGCCTTTGTAAGTCATTTCAATTGCTGTTACAACCATTCATTTTTAATATCATCGTTAGCCTGGGATTCTATGCTAAACTTGTTGTATTGTCTATTGGCTTGCGGGATGGAATGCTTCAAGGCTTGACAGACAAAAATCCTTTCAGCGGGCCGTCTATTGTTGTGGCATGTGAACTTCTTACTCAAGTTGTAGATCGGTTGGCCAAACTTGGATGTCAGTCTCATATTTACTCAACCCTTGTGATATGCTTAGTTTTTTTTTAATCTGTAGATATGCGATATTGTGTAGAGGCATATTTCGTGTTCATGGGATTCGCTGCTGCGTTCTTATTGAAGGTATGTCCGGTGTCGGCCACGGGAGAAAAGCGGTATTCTTATAGTTCAATAAAGGTTCTTCGACGTAAATTTTCATTCATGAGAAAACCAGGACAAGAGAAAGAAATTATCGATCTCGTACAGAGGCTCATAGACCTCCTTGGATCCGACGAGGTTGCGATCGACAATCGACATACTCCCAAATTATACTCTCGTTTTTTGACAGACATCTTGGCACAACATAAAAAAACGCATATGAAACAAGTATTAAAATCCCATCAAAACGTTGACAGTTCACTTCCAAATGGACAAGAAGAATCCACAACGGTTCAAGACGGTGCTTCCAGCAACGTTAATACATACCCAATGGAGGACATACAGACGTACGTGTACTCTCCGAACGGGCCGCAATCTCAAGCATCCTCCGATCCTACGTTGAATGCGATATATAATAATTACATGGGCGATGCCTCTCCTGCTATGGATCTCGATATTCCACTACCGCCGACATATACCAACGACCAAGACATATTATTGAGTATGTTACCACTTCGCGATCCGACGTTCTGGGAACACCCAGGAATGCCTTTGGCTACTAACCCAGATGCATGGCCGCCAATGGTTGACATGACACATGGTACAGGAGCGGCATTATACAATTTAAACCCTTTTCAAAATGATCAAACTGGCAATTATCAAAATTATCCTTCGGAAACACGAATTCCGCCTGAACAATATTATTCTCATTTTTACTGAATTGCGTATATTTTTTGCATTTATATCACTATGATACTTAATATTTCTTGTCTTACCGCTTTTGCCTTTGCGCTTGTTTGTATCGTTTATTATTGTGTAAAAAAATCCTTGTATCCAATACGTTTTGCAACTTATTTTTCTCAAAATGAACAATATAGAAATAATTAATGCCATTCAGTTGGCAGTAATTGTAAATAACCCTGTCCACAATAGGACGAACCTTTTGCCTACTACCCTTAATAACTAAATGGTATTTCTGTAAGGCTGTCCTACTGCAAAGGAAGCCGAGCATGATACTTAAAGGCTGGGGCAATCATCGTTCAAAGCAGCACGGATGAAAGAGAGCGGTTAGTAATGTGGAACGTACAGTATTGACAGTTGACTTCACAGTCAAAATTTGGTCGCATTCATGCTTCTAGCGCGGAAAGTAATATTTGACTCCTTGATGCATATATGCACCATGTCAAATGGTTTGACTGTCCTGAGAGCATGATATTGAACTCGATTGTTGAGACTTTATCCTTACCAGAATCGGATAATATCCATGAAGCACTTTGGGATGGGATACCACTTAACAGTAAATCCGGTACCTACAGGAACTGGGAATCACGACGAAGATCGAGTGTCAATCGTTATATTGAATAAATTCGGTGGAGACCTCATCCTGAATTTAACAGACATATATATACATTGTGTCAAAGGGGTAGCACTTGACTTCTACTTTTCAAATAGAGAAATTCTTAATGACAGGCAGGTGTTTTAGAATCCGCACCAGTGGAATTGAGCGACGTTGGCAAAAGGACTTTTTTATCGTCCATCGGTGGACCTGCCGGAGAGTACAGCAATATTGAAAAATTCCTAACCACAAAAAGTTAAATGTAATTATTCTGACAAATTTTGGGTACTGGCGATCAGCTTAGTAGGCTTACCACTTAGTTTCTCCCAAAGTCAATCTTTATTAAATTCAGAAAAATTGAAAGATGTCTAAATAGATAATGATAATGACCTCACCGAATTGGCACATCGAAGATCTTAGACTTAACTTTGATGATACGGTGCTACTAAGCTATCTCTCTCGATGTCATGGCACCGAGCGCTCGAAGACAACGCAAACGCAAAAGACATCTCGTTCGTTTTGTTCAGCAATTTAGTAACGCAATCCGGGAACGTTCATCCTTCTTGGAAACATGATGCTATCAAACGTTGTTGAGTCCGGTTATTCGTCGCCCAAGTCCTGGTCAACTTTGATATGGAAGTCCTGTCGACTCTGAACTAGCCATATACTGGATGCGAATTCCATACTCTCGGTCTTGTCTGCAACGAATTTGAGTTTTGGGTAGATGGCAGTTTGGACCTGCCTGCTACCAGGGAAAACCACAGTTGTTTGTAAGCTCTAGTGAAAATTTTGATTATAACGCAACCGAAAGAGGGTGATGGACGTATTAGATTTTCATCCGGTGTACGTCTTTGGTTTCTTACGAACTAGTAAACGAGAAAGGTGCAGTGTTGACTAGATATATAGCAGTTTGAAGCATCATGCGATATTAGTGTTCATTTCATTTCATTTCAAGTTTAATATGAAAGCAGGCCGAAAGAGGTTATAAATCGATTGGTCTCGGGTACTTCCAAACTTCACGAGTACTTCCTCAGTCTTTATACAAGACAGCAGATGACAGTCAGAGTAACTCTTAGGCAAAACAACTATGTCCATTTCCTCACTATGATCAATTCAGTAGTTTCACCCAAAAAAAAGAAGACTGGACTGACGATGGTACAAATCATAATATAACCAAAAAAAGTACGGGGCGATAATCATTTGACGAATATGCCCATTTAGGCCAGGAATGTCAAAAAGCCTTATAACATCATTTTTCAATAACCTTTGACAAGAACCAAAAAATAATTAGGATTAGCTGTACATACGAGAGTCAAATATTCAAAGTCCGATCGAAACCTAATTAGACGGCGCGAATATCTGGACCAAAGTCCAAAGTCAAAAAAAAAGGCACTCTATAATGTCTACCAGACCTCAATTATGGACGACGGAAGCCGAAATAGATGAAGACCTTGCGGAGGTTGACATTAACGTAGCCTTGGGCAATTATGGTCAAGGACAAGTAGCGTACGATGTCGGTAGGTGCACGTGTTGTTTTTATTGAATCTTTCCTCAAACTGAGGTTTACAAGTGGGAATTCCTCCTGTATTGAATAACTCAACTTTGCTTGCTATGCAACAGCAAATCGCCCAACAAGCCGCTCTATCCCAAATCCCGGAGGTCGTCAAACGTGTCAGTTCCACAACTTTCAAGTTTAATCTCTCATTCGACTTATCTGTTCCATTTTCGGCAGTTTATTGTGCACTTTCATAAAGCCATAGTTGATCAAAATATTACAGAAATCACTGCAGCGTATGAAAGCGGCTGGAATAAGCTTACAGAAAAATTCTACTCTAAACAAGAATGGCCCGAAGCTGAGATTATTGCCCCATTAATCGGAGATGGTGAGCTTTTGGCTAAGTTAAAAAAAATTTTGAAAAAATTAAATTTTCAATAGATCCTATCTTTTTGATACTGTACCGTGAACTATACTACCGGTTGGTCCTTCTTTCTTCAACTTAATCCGGAGAGTTTGATCTTGTCCTAATAGCCATGTATATTCACGTCTTCAACCTGACATAGACGACCGTTTTCATTCTTACGAGAATAGCTGCGAATTGTTTAATTACTTGCTAAGTGCGTGTATCTCTTTTACCTGTTGACATACTTGGCTTTATGGGTAACTCAGATTCCGAGTCTCCGCCCCCATTATCACTCCCCGATCAATGGTTGTGGGATATCATTGATGAGTTTATCTATCAGTTCCAGTCATTTTCTGTTTGGCGATCTCGCGTACGGCAAAAATCAGAGGAAGAAATTCAATTGTTAGCTACTGAGGGTGGACAAGTTTGTTTCCATTTCCTTGACACGCATCGCCATTTTCAGGGTATAACAATCACATTAGGTATGGTCATGTTACTCCGTCCTCAACGTACTGTATTCCTTTATCCAAAAATCCAAAATAAACGAGCATGTCGCAGCTCTACAACGAGGTGCAAGTCCCGAAGAAATCGCGTATGTTTATACATGACTTGAAAATCATCCTTTTACTCATTGTTATTATAGAGATATTGTTGGTGAATATGGTTCTAAACCTTTATATCAAATGCTCGGTTATTTCTCCATTATTGGACTTTTGCGTGTGCACACATTATTGGGAGACTTCACGCTCGCTTTAAAGGTAATGGACAATATTGAACTCAGTCAAAAGGCATTCTTCACTCGCGTCACCGCATGTCATGTTGCGGCCTATTACTATGTCGGGTTCTGCTACATGGCCTTACGCAGATATCCAGATGCGGCTCGTACCTTCGTGTCCATATTGAACTTCATTCTACGGATGAGGTCATATCATACAAGAAGTTATCAGTACGATCAGGTAAGTAATGTTAAATTGGGGGGTGACTGTTCACTTGACTCAAGCACTTCCGATAGATCAACAAGACCGCTGATCGAATGTACGCCTTATTTGCGATCTGTAATGCATTGTCCCCCAGCAGATTAGATGATAACATTCTTAACATCGTCAAAGAGCGATATGGTGAACAAGTAACCAAGATGGCTCAAGGGTAAGCTCTTGCATTTCTCAATGTGGCAGTATGAATGAACACATCGGTATAGAGAAGAAGGCCTTGCTGCTTTTGAGGAACTTTTTCTTTATGCTTGTCCCAAATTCATCTCCGCTAATCCTCCCCCCTATCACGATGCTAGTCTACTCGGCCCGTATCTTGAAACACCATCACCGATCATGGAGCCAGCTCAACATCATCTTGGGTTGTTCATGAACGATGTCAAAAACCTATTGGCGGTACCAACATTAAGAAGTTTTTTAAGACTTTATACCAGTCTCGATACTGCAAAGTTGGCCAGCTTTTTAGACAAGGAGGAGGAAGATGTTGTAAGAGAGATGATGGTGATGAAGCAGGCTAGCAGAAGCGTCAGTCGTGCCACAGTTTCCAGCAGTCAGGAAAAGGAACGGATAGATGTCAGGGCACGTCCGAATGGAAGTCTCTTGGACGGTGAAACGATTTCGACAAGTGATTTAGACTTTGTGATCAATCAAGTATGTTTCCCTCCCGTTCTAAGATGAACAAAAACAAGTCCTCATATAAGTATCAGAATATGATCCATGTTGCAGAAACAACAGTGGGAAGACGCTATGCTGGTTGGTTCATTCGGAACACAGAACACGCACAAAGGGTATTGGATACGTTGCGAGCAACACCACTTCCCGTTGTGTCGCCAACCCCACTACCTGGACACGTCCAAGGACCAGTCAATGACGCGAAACCTACCGCCGCCGCCGCCAGACCGAACAACGCATGGGGAGCCACGAAAAAGGTTGAAATTGCCGCTTAAATTGATTAGCTACTCGTATTCAAAATGATTCTTGGTGAATCGATTCATAAAAGCGATCAAATTTTCTTCATTCCTTATTTTTTGGTATGGATATTGGATGTGCATCGAAAACTACATCTCCGAGCTCAATACAGTTTATATATACTACGAGATTAGTGGGCAAATATGGATATAAGTTGTTGTTTTTTCTTTAGCAAAATGTTATAAACAGTCCATGAAGACCTGAAGTTTTTGTGCCGTATTGGGCGGGAACTTGTATACTTCAAGGCGGTCACTGAATGTCGTGCATATTAAGCCTACACCAGATCGTAAAGCTGGATAGGAGAACGAACAGTAGGTCAAGAGCGGTATTTTAAAGAGGGAATGAGTAACTAACTTTGGATTAATGATACGACAAGTTCAATTGCTTGGGCAAGATCTCGCATTGATTCTTTATCTCGAGTTTTGAACGAAGGGTCATCCTCAGACGGGATCATCTTCTCTAACTCGGCTTGATATGATTCAGCTACTTCTAAAATTTTTATAAATGCTTCCAAGATACGGGATATATCGCGTTGGACAACTCCGACGTTATCTTCTGTGAGCGAGGCTGATACCAGACGAGCTAACGCTAAAAAAAAAGATTCCCATTCACTTTAAAGGTGAAAAAAAAAGAAACTATAACCGACGACAAACCTTCAACACCGACAACATCTAGGTATACATCCGGTAAGGAAGCTCTCACTTCCCTTTCGATGCTGGTTTTCGTCCACCACTCTCTCACTCCCCACTCTCGAGGTAATTTCTTCTCCATCCAACTAAGAGCACCCAAAATCAAGGCAGTCTTATCAACACGAGGAAGTTTCAAAACAGGAGGTGCAACTTCTTTTTTGACAACATCAACAACCTTTTCAACTTTTCGTTCGACGGGTCTTGACGGCGTTGCAAGAAACGCTTTGGGAATACCAGCAGTATCATTCGTTACTTCCGTGACAGCTGTAGTAATATTTTTTGTTGCGATACTATCGGAAGCAAGTGGGTCAAAGAATGACTTGGGAGAAGGCTTGAGGATATCTGGTCGTCGGATTAAAGGGGTAACGGGCGCTCGGGGTGTTCGAGGTGTGTTTGCAGCTGATGCTGAGGGTGGTGCCGGAACTGGAGCTGGAGTAGGTTTACCTCGTCGAATAAGACATTGATAATCCTGTCCGAGTGCCAAAAGAAGCTGTCTCGATAAAGCGTTCCATAATGTAGGATCCGTTTTCGTGTCTGTGAAGAGGTTTGTTCTGCGCGCTGCGGCCCCAGGGGCAGATGAACGAGCTAGAGCGGCCAATTCTACGTATGCATGGTGCTGTTGGAATGGTACAATCAACAAAGCAGGTAGACAAGACAGTAGGCAAAATTTGGTGTACCTTGAAATATCGATCCTTGGATTGTATACCAGAAACAAGGATCGGGTTAGGATTCGGAAGGTGCTGGGTGACACTGATCGGCTTACAACATACTACAGATTAGTATAGGAATTCATGACTTTCTTGATGAAATACCATATACCTTGGAAGCCCAGTAATCAAAAGCTGATTCGATAAATTCCCAAGAGAACGATGTACGCAAGCCTAAAGCGAGTAACCTCCCCCAAGGGACATCTATAGACCATGTTCGACCAAATGCATGAAGTATTGGCCTAATCAGAAAAGTTGGAGTTTGGTCATAAAATGTCGGGGCTAATAATCACCTGGTGTAAGCAGATAAACCTGGGATATTTCGTAAAACCGGCAGAGAAATTGTTCGAAAGGCATGGTACCAGATAGGGAATAAGCTCAGGTGTATAACGGTTATGAGAAGGGTGCTAATAATGGATTTGAAGTTTGACAAAGCAAACGCGGAATCTAGCATCATCCTAGTAAACGATGAAGAAGATATCTGAAACACGCTTCAGCAAAAAATGGGACATGCATCACACTATTGGGTAAACATACCAAGTTCGATGCATCGTCGTGACGAGGCCACCTAATGACTTGTCGTTGACGAATAATATCTCGCCCAGCAAATACCAGACCAAGACTAGCATTGAACGATGCAAGGTAAAAGAAACGTTCATTAATACGAAATATATTACGCCTTAATATGACAGATTATTGGTGGGAAATACTTTGATTAGGAATAGAAACTGACCTGGTGGGGGACAACACTGATAGTTTAGAATCGTCCCATTCTGTAATGTTTATCCAAGAGACATAAAGCCATGCAAGAAAGAATCCAGAGGCTGCAAAGTACCCTAATGTTTTCCAGACTCTTGCAAGCGATATAGAAGCCAAGAATGTTTGTCCACGAGAAGGTAAAGAATTGTATTTGTCTATGTGAAGTGATTAGAATGGATTATATCCAAATAAACATAAACCTTCTTACCTGACACTGTGCGACCCCTCAATATTAATAAAGGCAACGCACCGAAAGCGAATGCCACTGTCGTCAAAAAGCCAGTCGCTGCGAGATGTCCAATCATTCCCAATCGTTGTCCTCGAGAGATATCAATTGATGGAATAAAATAAAGAAGATATATGAATGCGATGAAAGCCAAGCAGATAGATAATATCCTATTGCCTAGTTCTTTCTTGAGCAAAGGTTCGTAGCTGGATTTAGGATCTGGAATTGGGATAGGAGCTTCCTTTCGACCAAATGGTCGAAGTGGAGTTACGTTAGACATTTTTGAGCTAAATTAGAAACTTGGCCTCAATGTTGGGCGTGATGTGTTGAGTGCTCTAAAAGTAACTGAAGTCACGTTAGTTGAGTGGACGCGTTTGAACGCGTTTATAAGCGCTCGCCACGGGTTAATTTTGTTCTATCTTGGAGAAATCCGCCAACTTCCTAAAATACTTTTACATAATTTACAAACAGATTGAAATTATTCTTAAAACTTTTCGTTCTTCGTATATGTAATTCAATTTGCGCCATAGCAGTTTGAAAATAATTTATTTTTTCCCTCCACATGCAACACTCATCTTTCTCTTTATTTATGTAACCTTTTCTGAATTAAATCCACAATTGTGGTGAGTTTACTGAAAGGCACCCGTTAGCATCCCGAACCCCCTACCGGACTATTCGCCCACGGCCATCACTGAAAGCCAGATTCCTTGGTGAGTGGTTCAAAGTATCAGTACCTTATATATGTGTTATAAAGTTTATGAAGAAACGTAGTGGGCTTGACTCAATCCTTGTTACAGTTTTAAAACAGCGAATCCTACACGTTGTCAGTAGTGTCAACTTTGAGCGAGGAAATTCGAGGGATCATACGGCCACATCTCGACATCCCTGCTTTCTCGGCTTTCCTCGACCGACACTCCTTTAAATATGGCGCATTTCCACCGTCGCCTTGCTCGTTTTCTTCGTCCCTCATAACCAATAATGGTCGCATTTACGACTAAATCTTCCGTATTTCTTTCAATTGTCTTTGGAGGATTTATGACTAGTCAGTGCTATGTTTACAATTGAAATGTCATAAAAATGTTTATTAATTATGTTCTAGATGCACTTGCTGCGACAACGACGGATGTGTTTGTTCCCGGTATTAGTACCTCTTTAGCAGTCACCTTGACACCTGTTGGCTCTGCAAACGGTGCGAATACTTTTTTGATAATACCAACAAGCGCACCCCCCAATGGACCAACCGGTTAGTTCTTTGAATTCTGCAACACAAACACTCATTCTTCCGACTGTCTCCTCAGGCACACTCATTGAGGGCACTTCTGCGGTGCAGTACATAAATACCGGAGCCGGCGACGGTATCATCCCACTTACAAACTCATATAATTGCCCTTTCACAGCGGCTAACCCCATCGCTCTTTGTACTTTCTTGCAAATTGTTCCTGGGACTACTACCGTCACCGATATCTTTGCTCAGAGCACACAAGGGTTTGCTCAATTCCTTGCTACGACAACCTCCTCAGGACCTACGCCGACAGCTAGCAGCTCAAGTTCCTCCTCAAAGCCTACAGGTTCTCCAGCCAGCAGCTCGAGCTCTCCGACTCCTTCAGACTCTCCTCCACTTTCTTCCCCCTCATCCCCTTCGCCTACTCCTTCCTCTTCCCCTCCCCCGCCCCTACCCCTTCGTCCACGCCGTCCGCTTCACCTTCACCTCCATCTTCCCCTCCACCATCTTCTCCTTCTCCCGCCACTTCCCCTCCCGCCACTTCTCCCTCCCCTGCTCCCGCATCCCCATCCCCTGCGAACAACACCACTACTACACCTCTTGTCGACCCCAATCCTGATAATTCGGCATCCTCGTTTGTTTTTGGACTGCCCTTTATGCTTACATTAGCAAGTGTCGCGGGAAGCCTTTTAATGTTGTTTCTGTAAAAGAACAACGTATCTGTTCCAACAGACTTTTGCTTTTTTTTGTCTAATCTTATTACCACCTTTTCATTTTTTATTTATGGACTTACGATTGGTGTTTAGGCTGTCTTTACTCCTTGAGGTACCTTCCGTCATTCTTTAGTAGTGTGTGGGTTTGATGCTTCGCTCCGTACCTCTCATTTTTATTTACCCATATCTCTTGGACTTGTGAATGGAAGTGCGTGTTTTGTATCGGTTAGTATTTGCGACCAACCGACGTAACTAGGCCCGCGTCGGCGCGTCTGAATATCGTGCAAGAACTGGGGCCAAACTAGTTTTTTTATTCGTTTTTGGTATTTGATATAAGTGCAAGCTCTTGGAATTCGCCTTTATCTATGACAGCTAGTCTATAAAAAAAACGTCGATGTTTTAGAAATCTGAATTTGAACTCGACAAAGACCGCGATTTTTTATTCAGAACTTTATTTTTCAAACACAAAGCATTGGAGTCTATTGGCTCACTCCATAAGAATATACTCCGGAAGGGTTGTGTGTTAACAATATGAAGTAACCTGTGAACGAATATTAAGCTAATACATAGTTGTATAGCAAAATGAAAGAATAAACTGGAAACTTCTTGAAAGCTACTTTTGAGATATAATTACCGTCCAGCAATAATCTTGACATATATAAAATAACTAAAAAAAAATAGAAACAAGCAAGAAGATACCCTTGCTTGTTCGATCCCGTTGTAAGGGACTCACTCCTATTATGCACATTAATTAGACCAATTTTAGCCATAGTCTCTCCACACTGGCAGTTCAATTCATATGAACAGTTTCATCAATTCTACTTCAGCAGTTCCGTATATAAGGAATATACTACCTATGCTGAGTAGCAGCCTCAAACTATCGACTACATTCAATCCACTCAGCACAGGGTTGGATAAACAGTGCTTTCAGGTTACCTTTGCGTAATGTCTCTATATCTTTTGAATACAGAGGCGTTGTGTAAGTGTAACCGAGGGACTTGGTTATCCATCCTGTGCTAGGTTGTTCGTTCAGAATTACAATGTGGTTATGTCAATGCTCATTAGTCTCAACATGATTTGAAAGTTCTCCGAGCTTGTATCAACATAACATAACTGAGTCCTCCATAATCCATGTAAGTTTTATACATACTTCTATACGATAACACAGCACCAAGAATCCTCCAGCTAGCGATACGGAATTCAGCTAATCACAGTATTTGAAGAAAATCTGCTTCTCAAGCTTGTTAACTTATCGAATTCTACGAGAATACGGAAAGGTTGATGACGTTTGATTTGAAAGCATGGACCAGGATGTAATGAGCATACACAAACTACGGTACATTCTTATTTGTTCATTTGATCTAAACACGGGGCTAAAGGAAGATGAAACAGGAGCTGGTGCTATGTGCTATTTATTAGGAATAGCTTTCCACTGAGAAGATATTGCTGCGTTCCATGAAGTCAATATCAAGTAATAATAGTAATAGATATCGTGTGTCATGGAATACTCTGAAGTGATAAATCGAACGGCTAGGGATATGACCCAGTTGGCTCTAAATTATTTTATTGAAGTGTTTCAATCTTAGACATCAACCGTTTTATACTTCACAACCAAATATAAAAGGGGCCATTATTGTAGCACACGTTAGTAGACACAGATATTCTTTATGTGAAATTCTTAAACCGACAATATTCAAGAAGAAAAACTTTTATTATCAGAATTTATTATCACTAGGAAAAGGCTCGGTTTGCACTTCATTGCCAAGTATCCTAATAAATAAAAACAAGTCCTAAAAGATTTAAATAGGTTTCCAAAAATTGCTAAATCCCAAAGGAAATAGACGAGTTCGGATGTGTAATTTGCAATCAGCAAAAGACTGTGCCTCAGTAAAACGTCACTGGCGACAGTACATGCCCGAGCACAAGAGATGGGGAAACAGCTAACGCCACCACTCGGCCTTATATAGTGCATTACGAGGTCGTGCACGGACCTTCTAACTAGGCGCCCTTCCGGAATTTCGAACGCTTATTCATCGGACTGTCGCAAGGGTCGACTTGTGAGGATTCTGACATTCAAAATAACAGAATTGATTTTATTCAACGATAAAATACAAAGCAAAACAATGTGTGAAAACAAATATAGCCTTAAGAAATAGGGTTGTGAAATGTATTTGATCTCGGCTTCAAGCCCATGGGTTTCCCTCATCATAAGGCGAAGTAGGATTATGACTAGGAGATATGATTGAAGGTGGATCAGTTAATTGGGCAACTGGTTCACTGGAGTATTCCACGATGTGAGCCTCTCGGAACGTGTCCTCAGCCTCCGTAGGGGATTCATCTGCATCCTCCGTCCCCACTTGCTCCTCTGTATCAGCCTCATTGTTTTCATCTTCATGATCATAACTATAAGCCCGTCTCAAAGCACGCGAAGTACCGGGTTGACCACGGACAGCCGGTTCGCCTCGTCGTCTCTCTCGTTGGTGATATTCAACTCCGGCATCGCGATCTTCTACAAGAATATCAACAGCCTCAGGTGCAACAACTTTATATCTGACCGGTGATGACGACGAAGGTGTATTTGAGATTTTTGTCTTCGATGAGGATCGTGATGATCGTGCTTGTGGGGAGTTTCGGATACGCTCGATAGCGGTGTTGCGTGGAGACGGAGAAGAAGAATGAATAGACGAGTTGCGTCGCGAATCAATTAATCGTTTGTCCTTTCTATAATCCAATCTAACGCCGTCTACATATACATCTGGAGCGGGGTGACTGTCGAAGTCGATGAGGTTCCCCTGATTCTTAAAGTCCGGAGTTTCTTCGTTCGACATAAAACCCAGACCGTTGCCAGTTGCTACTACATCATTCGTCGAAACTGCGCCATATCCTACCACTGTTCTTTGGGTAATACCTGTATTAGAATCGGTCCGTAAGGCTTTACGTTTATCTTTTGTCTTCTGTCCAGAAAGAGGCCGTTGTGGATTAAGCGTTGGAGAAAAATATGCAGCGCGTTGATCACGTAGTATACGCTCCTCTTCTTCCCACATTGCCCGTTTAGCATTTTCTCCACTGACATCCACACATGGGTAATTATAATCTCCAAACAAATACGAACGGCTCTGTGCGTATAGTTCGTCCTCGCTGGAATGCGGGTCACTACACGTCAGGTTGAAATCGTCATCGTTATCTCCCAATTCATCTCTTATTAATGTACGAGCTTGATCTTCCAATAATGGAGCATAGGCTTCTTCTTCGTCCCCCGTGATCCGATTTCGTGCGCGATCAGCAACACCAGCTCCGCCATCTCTTTTCACGCCCGCCTCAATCCTACTATCCTGATCAGGCATAGGTAACCAATATTTCTGTCGACCACCTCGAGCATATCGTAAACCAGCCTGAATGCGACGATCAAGTCCCGATCCTTGATGAATTCGGCCTTCTGCAGGTTCAAATGTGCGATAGTCCATCCCCTCGCCATGTAATGTAGCTTTGGTATCAAGCACGACATCTTTGATACCGAACGCGTCGCGTATAGCATACCGAAGTGGCATTCGTGCCGCGTATTGTACGTGGACATCGATATAGTCAGTATGAGAAAAGGCGTACATGTGTGCTACAGCGAAAACAGGCATTTCAAGACAAAGGAGAAGGTCGGTTAGAGCCAAGGAGACGTATGAAGCTATAAAATATTATTGAATCAATCGATTTGAAATAGAGAAGAAGACAAAAACATATTGAAGAAGACATACCTTCGGTATAGGGTCCGACGCTTCGAATAGCTCCGGCGGCAACAAGGATGGAAATGCATAAAGCTTGCCAGAAGGAAAAGAAGAGAATCCCTTTAACACAAAGAAATTTCGGCATGGGTCGATAAGGTTGTAAATCCGCGTTAACAACTACCCAGAACATTGCGAGACAATACAGAGCGATGCAAATGGAAATATTATACACCTAAGTATCAACTGATTAAGATTCAATACCAAAGAAACAGATATTAAAAGGGCGCACAATAGATACATAGAGATATCCTGAGCCAGCTTTAAGGTCACCTTCATCATATTTCCCAATTGCTTTTAAGATAATGGTAGCTGCGGCCAATATTGGTTTTACCTGAACGTACTCTATTAAGGTTTAATTTGAAGTTGAAGGGGTGTCATAAAAGTAGGTTACAAACTCACGTAGAATACCACGTTTCAAAAAGAGATAGGTATATGGGTCTGAAGCGTCAAGTTCACGTTTGAATAAGTTGAGAGGGAATAAAGGATGAGCCGGCGGTCGTCCATGTAATAAAATAAGTAAAGAACGTTCCCCTCCTAGGTATCCAATCAATAGCTGAAAAAAGACATATATTACGAAGGCCTCATAAACGTCACGTATTGCGTCGATGAAAAATGCAGCTTGAAGAGAGAAAAGGGAAATGTAAGATGCAATGCCATAGATGGGAATCATAATCATTATTCGTATAACCATTCTAAAATAAAAGATATAATATCAGAGGGTCTAAACACGAAGCAAAGACAAACCGTTGTAACAGAGGTTTTCGGTAGTTTTTGAGGTGGAGATAGATCGAACCAAATGATACTAACGTCGCTGCAGCTGTGGCAATCCCAGCAGATAATAATAATGCAAAAGGTAATGCATCCCCCGCCCCTTCACCTCGTGGAGACATGATGTACTAATAGACCTGACGTCAAAGAACGGCGGGCGCGGGCTATGGATGTGTATGTACGTATCACGTGATATGACCGCGATCAGAAAAGTGTCACAAGTCGGCTTATAAGAATCACTTTCGAAAAAGAGCTACTAACTTACGGGCCTGCGGTCGTCTTTCATTTCTTTCTTTTCCCCATAAACGATGTCAACAACCTTACCAAAGTTAACATCATTATCTACACAAACTTTAACTCTTGTGTTCGAAAGGCAACGATTACAGACGTTATCAAAGACAGAACCTTCAGTTATTCTCCCGGCGTCCTCACTCAATCAAATAACTCGGAATCTAACACAACTACGTTCAGGAATTTATGCTTTTGAAGAAAAAGATGAACATCTGGACGCAGCAAAGGTTTTGAGAGAGCAATATGACAGGATGAGAGAGATGTTAGGTGCCGATAAGGAGCTGGTTGAAGCGTGAGTTGCTCATGCACTTTTTGGACCTTTCTCGATTGCCTCATTGTAATCGGACCTGTGAATTTATTAGTCTGGTCGAACGACAAACAAAAGTTGTTGAATCATCTCCTCAAACCGATCCTATGACTATTCCTTACAAGGACGATCCCGATTTTACTACTCAACCTTACGCCGATATGGAACCCGATACTTCATTCAATGCAGCCAACGAGCTCGAGGGCCAAAGATTTTTAATGGAAGGTTAGCATCAACAAATTCCATACACAAATAACATATCTTGACTTTTGAACCAGAACAAGACACCCGGCTAGATGCTCTGCACTCTTCGATCTCGAGGACACATTCTATCTCACAAGAGCTTTCTTCCGAACTAGATCTTCAAGCCGGTCTTCTTGATCAGCTAGACACAGAGGTTGATGATACAACGTCTCGACTCGGCCGCGCGCGGAAGTCGCTGGATAAGTTCAGTCGTGGCATGTCAGGAAATGGTAAAGTCAAATTTTTAAATAAAGCCCATTCACATTCAGTCGAACGATGTCGCAGGTTCAACAATCACTATTGCCGCACTTATATTACTTTTATTGCTTCTTATCATCATTTTCAAGACGTGATGGAATGATTACCGCTGGTATTTATTGCAGAACCTGCATTCAAAATAACTCTTGACGAAAGTTTACTTCATTCTCTGAAGTTCTCAATCTCTCAATCTATAGTTTTCATTTCTGGATTGCATTTATCATATTACTCATAATCATTATCCATCTCAAGCAATTGTATTAAAGAACGCGATGACAAAACCGTGGAATATATCCCTGGCAACCTTTCATTATCGAGAACTTTTCTCTGAATCATTTCTTGACTGAGGGACGTCCTAATCTGCAAGGTGGTGGGAAAATGAGATGATAACAGTGACTTTTCTCCTAGGAAATCTTTCTTTCGCAAATCCGGTTACCTAGATAAGGTAATGGGGTGTGTTTTTGCCGCTTGTACAAACATATCAAAGAAGTGTTCTGAATCTATGAAAGCTACGAGCAACGCGCGAACAAGGCGTACACCCTATTTCAGAAGTCTAAAAGCGCTTTTGGACGCTTTCCATGTTCCTTCGACAGACGGGTACTGCCCCAGACGGGAATATTATATACTAAATGGGGAACTATTTGAGGTATAACCTACGGACATATCTACGCAAAGAGCACAAACAAGGCCTAGTAGTGAACCAGCCACGAGTATTGCGTGCCATCCCTAACGACGGCAGGTCTAAATCAAAATGTCCTGACCCCTAACAGTAAATAATTCATTTGTCAACCTCCTGAATTCTGCAAACCAAAGATCACTGACTGGTAGTTCAATTGCTGAATATCGTTGAGACTCATGTGCAGTGATTACCAAAGGCTCTTGGAGAGAGGAGCGAACGTCTATTGCAGTCGAAAGTCGATAGTATGGTATAAGCCGGTAGTATATAATAAAACGTCAAACATCGTTCATCCAGTGAGCCCTTTCAACAGGGACGAAATCTTATTTCGGAGGTCGCCATTGTGCCGGCTCCATAACAACGACCACTAGTATTCAAGCGCGTTCTTTTCAAGATTGCGTACCAAAAAGGATGGCCAAACTCGTTCCTCCAACGAAACTTCGCTCTGAAGTTTCATTTCTTCTTTTGTTAGGTTTGGTTTTTCATTTAGTAAGCCCCAAATTTTGATAACATACTCCTTCCTTAATCAATCTATCGAACAGATATATATTTTATCGGTATTTGATTGCTACTTCACTAGTCCGGTCGTTCATGGGATGGGTCATTTCAGTACTGGCAGGCCAGAAGCAGATAGAGTTGTGTTGATTGTCGGTGAGTTACACCTATGGTTTCTTACAAGTTTAATTTTTTGATTATCTTTCCAAGGTGATGGCTTGCGTGCTGATCTTTTATTCAATCTTTATCCATTTCCTTCCATACCAAACTCGCCCGAGATTATCGCACCGTTCTTGCGCTCTGTTGTACAAACACGAGGGGCTTTCGGTATCTCTCACACTCGCGTTCCAACTGAATCGAGACCTGGTCATGTTGCCATAATTGCTGGAATGTATGAAGATGTTTCAGCCGTTACAAAAGTATGTATCATTTGGCTTTTGTGCTAAACTTCCTTTCTTCCAACCCCCTATTTAATATTTAGTAACAGGGATGGAAAACGAATCCTGTAAGATTCTAATGTTTTTTTAGGAATTTGCTTGCATTCAGTATTCTAGGTTGACTTTGATTCGGTCTTTAACCAATCGGAGAGGACATTTTCATTTGGTTCTCCAGATATTCTCCCTATGTTCGCAAAAGGGGCCACACCTGGAAAAGTTTCTACTTGGTCCTATGATGAACACGAGGAAGATTTCACAAAAGGTTTGTTTAATAATTATGTCAATACTGAATATAGTCATCGTTATATGATTTGAAGACGCCACCGCACTTGATACCTGGGTGCTAGACCGTCTAACAGAACTTTTTCAAAATGCTACGCATGATTCAAAATTAAATACTGAACTTCGTGCTCCTGGTACTGTGTTCTTTCTTCATCTCTTGGGACTGGACACCACTGGGCATGCTTACCGTCCACACTCTAAGGTAGGGAATAGTTTTTTTTATATTAACTTTTCTGTTCTGTGTCATTGACGTAGTGTTGGATAGGAATATATGGATAACATAATACATGTTGACTCGGTAGTACAGCAGACAGAGGCATTATTTCAAAAATTCTATAAAGCCGATGAGGCACGAACCGCATATATTTTTACAGCAGACCACGGAATGTCTAACGTTGGTAATCACGGCGACGGAGGTCAGTCAACTCGTCGAACTAGAACTTCTCGGTTAAACCGCTATAGATCCTGATAATACTCGCACTCCTCTTATTGTTTGGGGATCCGGCATTCGTAAACCTGTTTATTCTGATAAGCAAGTCCCGTCATTTGCGTGGGGCCTTCCTGTGGAACCACAGGACGTTAGTCAGGCGGATATCGCACCTCTAATGGCAGCGCTATTGGGAAAGTCATTTCCCGTAAACTCAGTTGGTGTTTTGCCGGATATCTATAGCAGTAAACCCAGTCTCGCTTTCTTAAAGAACGAGGAGGCTAGCATTCAAGCTAGTTATGTCAATGCAAAGGTGTGTTTTACCATCCTTCAAAGAACCAGGTATTCATATCGATGCTCTAGGTTATATTAGAACATTATCGTGTCAAACACGGTCAGTATTTACCCCTTATTAACGCTACCTTGCTAATATGACATAAGAACTCAAAATTTCTCGGACACTTGCTTATCGTCCCTTCAAAAGTCTTCATAAAGATTTAAGACCGGGTGAGCTACCGGGTAGCGCGCAAATATTCCAAATAGATGCACTCATGTCAAGAAAATCCTATGCCGAAGCCCGCCAAGAAATTGCGAGTCTAATTGCACACACTTTGGAGGGTCTAAGATATCTAGAAACGTGGGTATTGAAGATTTACACAGCTAAATTTTTGAAATAACCATATTTTGTAGTTATGATAGAACACTCATACGGATCATAGTAACCGCGGGATACTTGGGCTGGGTCGTGTATACTGCTTTACTCGTTCTGCCTTATTTCCATAAATTCCAAGCCTTCCACAATGTGGAACCTTGGAAGGGTTCTCGCATAACGATCCGAGCGGTGTTCTTGGGCATACTCGTCGCCATGTCTATTCTTTTCATGGCACATCATGCTCCGGTTACATATTATATCTATGTTGCATTTCCGGTTTATTTCTGGAGCGAAATATTAATACGAGGTTTGAGCTATTACAAAGTAGTTCGAGACGAAAGGACCCAATCCAGGAACCTTCCGGTGTCCCTTGCCATGAAAATTATAGCGATCATTACGGCTCTACTTTCTATGGTCGTGAGCTTTTTCTTCTTGAATACTAATGATAATACGCAACACCATTAACGAATTGCCAGACGGGATACACACATAGGCAAATATGGAGTATAGGCTTTGTCCTTTTGCCACTGCTTATATTTCCCAGAGGCGAGCAGAAATCTAGACGCAGTGCGCAAGGTCCAGTATGGCTACCATGGTTTTTATCATGTATAATTACCGGAGTATTTCCACTTTTAAGCCCGGAGAAATCGGAAAGCAAAGAATTAATGTAAAGTTCTCCGTGATTATTTGAACTCGGGATCTGACATTTAAAGTTAGTCTTCTCGGTGGCCTGGTAATGGTTTTTACGGCTTTATTTTCAATGTGGATCCTTGGTCGGTTTAATTCAAGATACGGAACACAGGTCAATCTTATCCTTCTTCGCCGCCATTAGCAACTCAATGGTTTTGAACACGAATACTAGATCTTGCTTATTTGTTTGACCCTTATTATAACTTCTTCCTCGATCAGAAGTCTGCAATCCAAACAAGGGCTTCCATTTTTAAATCAAGTTTTAGGATGGCTTTGCTTTCGTAAGTTCATTTATCCTTATTTGATTCAACTGTTGAATATATTTCTAGTCTTATCTCCCATTATACCCTTTACATCACGAAATACGGCTTCTTCAAGCCCTGATACCGCTTTCACACGCTTGCTTTCTCTTTTCCTATCACTATGCCCATGCTTTATAATATTATCAATAAGTGTCGAGGGATTATTTTTCGTCTCGTTTTGTATTACGCTAGTGGGATGGCTTCGAATGGAAACGGAGCGGGGGTATGTCAATAAAACGCAAAAGCAATCAATCGGATTTAGGCCCCTCCAAATGGATGATATCCGCATAGCGCTATATTTTTTGTTTTTCGTTCAAGTGGCATTCTTTGGCACCGGCAAGTAAGTTCTGATCATGAGGACATATTGGACAAATCATTTGATACAATTTTTTCATCCAAGCGTGGCATCCATATCGTGGGTCATGCAGCTTGTCATAAAAATTGTCGTATCTCATGGTTATTCTGCTTTAGTTCGTTTTACTTAGAGCCCGTTTATCGCCTTGTTCCTGTGTTTAGCCCGTTCTTGATGGCTTCTTTATTAGTGAGTTACAAACAAAAGAGTTTGCATGATCTTATTATTAATATTACTATTAAACTATTCCTAGATATTTAAAATTGTATCCCCGTATATAATTCTAGCCGCCGTATTCGCCAACCTCACTGCGAGGCTGAGTTTGCCTCCTTTCTCTCTTTTCCTAATAGCGATGAGTTTGACGGATGGTAAATTGTTTGTCCATTCCCGAGGTTGGGTAATTATTGAACTGTGAAACAGGTATGACACTGACTTTCTTCTATAATGTCACGGACACAGGTAAGTGGACACCTCGGAAAAGAGTTTTTAGATCATCTGATATCGTTTTAGGGTCTTGGCTAGAGATCGGCCAAACAATTTCGTTCTTCTGTATTACTTCGTTGTTGCTGGTGTGGAGTGCTGGTATTTGTATATTGGGTGAATGGTTAATGCGGGATGTGAACGAGGGCTTTAGTCGTACCGATAACGAAAAAGAGAGGAAGAAACGGTAATATATACCCATCTCAAATATATAATCTCTTAGCTGAGATATTATCCAACTCACGTAACGCGGCACTGAGAATATTCGCACCCATTTGATATTACTCAATTTCAATTCAGATGCTACTCCAATACTTTTTTATATGCGGGGTTGGATCTATCGTCATAATAAGTATTAACTGGCACTACTATTATAAGGTACAGTTTAGAGTAACTGTACGCAAACATCAAACTTACTGGAAGCCTAAAATTCATCTAAGTTTTTTAGTGAAGTTTTGATAGATATTGTTTTCGCCGAACTGACGACTCTAAGAGTTGATTATACGCAATTGAAATTTTGACGGTCTCGAATGTGACACGTGACATACTACTCACCACGCATCTATTTCGACCCCACCAATCAAGATTCAATAGACGTACTTGCCGCTTATCAGAACATAATCGACTCCCGGTGGTTTATCAGTCAAGTGAGAACAAGTCCGGTTTTGAAACGATGGATATTCAAATATGAAGAGATCGCCTCGAGATTCAAATATTGAACTTCTCCACTGATGGCATGCGTTTTTTTTACTCCCAATAGCAATTACATTTACATCCCTTGGGATATCAGTGGGTTCAAGGCGTCGTCCTGGTATGATGGCCAGGGAAGTGCAGTAATAATATGGCATAAATTCACCGTCAACGAGCCGAGCTTCAGCCGACGAACTATGGGCAGACACTCACACCACCCTGGTCTGAACTTCGAAGGGATATCAAATATCGTTATCTACGAAAGCGCACAGAAGAGAAAGTATCAGACATCAATTTGAAAAGCAAAAAGCTATCACGTACCTTACCCAAATATTGGGCACGCGACGTACGTCTCGGCATTTTCTTAGTGGATTCAAAGTACCACCCGTGGAAGACCATGATGAATATCGAATGAGTTTTCTACATAGGAAACGTCCTACAAGCTTCCATATCATCTTGTTAAGTCCGTTCATTCGGGTTGGGAGCTGGCAACTTGGAAACCAACCAGGAGAAGATCCGGAAGGTGCCGTGGCTTCAATGGTTTGACGGGTCAACTCAGGGTCAAATTACTATACGAGGCGCTTAACGACTCGACTAACTTCATTGGTGGCAGTCAATCGTGACCGTGACTGTCAACACGGAATGGAGAAAGGCGTAGAAGCCTGTTTCTTATGCCATCTTTCGTTGCCCGTGGTTTCTTGTTCATTGTTATACTTTGCCTTATCTTATTACTATGGCGGCATCGCGAGGTTCTCACACAGCCGATCTCCCTAGGACTAGGTGAAAATTTAGGATCAGAAAACGACACAGTACTCAGCCCACTGGCAAACTATACCTCAAGGCCCGATGGACTGCTTGAAGCGAATATGGATGGACGACATCCTATTCAAATCCTTATGGAAGAGGGCAAAAAGAAATGGAAAGCCTTGAATGACAAGTAAGTATTTGGTCATGTCAAGTCTCAAAAAGTGCTCATCTTTGCAAAGGCAAAGCAAGACCCTTTATCAGGCCGTAACAGAGTACAAACGACGACATGGTTATCCACCCCCTGTCGGGTTTGATCAATGGTATGCGATATATCATTCGCGATATTCATTTCTTCAACTGTTTTGCAGGTGGGAGTACGCTAAGAAGCATAATGTCAAACTCGTCGATGAGGTAAGTTGATACTTTGACTTATAGAGATACTCCAGGCTTGACCATTTCCTAGTTTGACCAGATAAATTATGACGTTACGCCGTACCTTGCTGTACCTTCGGAAGTCTTCCGTCAGCGGGTTAAAGAGCTTGATGTTTTGGACGTAGGTTTTCACTTCAACATAACCAAAGGGAATTTCGACGTTTATGGCCCAGGATGGTGGCTCGGAAATCCTCGTCAATTGACAAGCATCATCATGGAATTTAGTCGAGGCCTTCCCGATATGAACATTCATGGCCACGAGTCTTTACACGGAGACATCTGGCTTGGAGAAGATTTACGAAAAGACGCGCGCGATAAAGTAGAAGTCTTAGAACGTACGTCTATGTGCTTTTGATGATGATGGTCCCTTATTGACTTGAAAGACAGCTTTCACTGATGCGGAGGTCGCGCACTTTGAAAGGATAGATCGAAATGATCGTCGGAATCTCACCAATGTTTGCCTATCTGATGATCCCGTCTTTGTACTTTCCCATGCTGTCAAGGGTGAGCTTGCTCAATCATGGTTTCACTTATCTTTTTTAAAGAGCATCATACCCAGCTGCATTCATCGAATCCCACGTCAACTATTTAAGAGTGTGCTCTAGTCCCGGTCTACTCCAAAGTGGACCGTTATTTTTTTCGCCCTCTGCTCGTGATCTCAAATTGATCCCTTACTTCGTGTTCTCCAAAAGCCAGCCAGGTGCTGGCTTCTTGCTTCCGACAACTACATGGAACTATCATGACATGGCCCTGATAGAACCATATCCGTGGCATGAGCGAGTCGAGCCAAACGCTCATAAGCTATTCTGGAGAGGTCCAGCGAACGGAGGGAATTGGCACAAAGGATTATCACAGTTAGGTTCGGGTGTCTCATGGAGGAACGGTTCAAGAGCCAAGTTGGCTATTATGTTTGGCAAGAGTGACGCTACACCTCAAGACGATGTCGAAATCCTGTTAGAAGACGCCCTTGATCAGAACAAACTTGTCGTCAAAAAGTATTCGCGTGCATTCCTGAACGAACGATGGATGGATATCGGCCTTACTGGGGGCCCTAGCCATTGCAGCCATGGAGATGGGACCTGTGAGGAGATGAATAAAACTACACTCTGGAAACATCCTGCTTATTTACCAACGATCGGAAGAAAGAAGTTCTTCGTTGATATTGGTAACACCCTTTCCTTGTTTCCTTTCGTGATTTGCTTGACCAGATTTGCTCAGACGGCGATGAATGGAGTGCAGATTTCCAACGTCGATTGGCATTTGGACAGTAAGTTTCCTTTGAGCCGTGGATATGTTAATGTGCGGAGTCATTAATAATGCAGGGTGGTTTTTAAATCGACGATTTATGTTGAGTGGAATACCCGATGGTGAGGATTATCATTATTGGTTGAGACTATATTCGATTTACTCAATGTTTGGCTAGGATGATACCATATTATCATTATATCGTATGGTATTTATCTTGCTGCTTGGCTCTTGTGTTCATCGTACTTGCTTAGCCTATTCAATCGGACTATTCCGATGTGTACAACATCATGGCTTTCTTTTCCGGCGACCCTGAGACAGGGATCGGATTGCATGAAAAACTCGCTGAAGAAATTAGTAAAAATGCAATTCAGTTCTCTCAAGAATATTGGCGTTGGGAGGATATGACAGCATACGTAAAGTTTTCCTTCTTTTGTATATATTTATTTCCATGCTCAATGAGGTTTGTCTAGATGTATCGTCTCCTCCTTGAATACGCAAGATTACTAAGCGAGGACAGGGTGGAGATGACTTATGAATTGTCCGATGATGATTATTGGAGATGAATGGGTTTTTTTTTCAATTTTTTGGGTTATCTATATATATATTTGGTTATTAATTATGGGAATGAACTTCTGTTAGAGGTTAATGGGACTTTTATGGATAAAATATCAAGATCCTACAAATGTTGCCAAATAGCCCCAGTGACCCCAGCAGATGGAAGGAAATAATACACCGAAATCGCCATTGATGTAGGAAAGAGCGACAGAGAACGTGTACTCTCCTGATTTTGACTTTGCGGTCGATAGCAGTCTTCAGCTTGGACCTGTTTGTTATGAAAACTTCAAGGATGTAAACCTCACAAAAACAAGTTCCTAATGCTCTATAAGTTCCATCTAAGATAAACGTTCCTCTTGTGAGGAAGTAACAAACTAACCAAACCCTCTATATCTTTCATCTAAAAACCTAAAGATGACCACCAAGGGAAGTAGATATGTGTAAAAGCTTCCAAGCTATTTCAAGTCGTAGATTCTACTCCAATCACTTTCCAAATGGTTCTACCAATGATACCAGTGCCATCATCGGGCCGAATGGCACGAGCTCTGCCACCCTCGACAGTTCCCGCATCCATGCTGCCAGAACTGCCTCGTACATCGATGATTTTGTTGACGATGTTAGGTAGAAATTCTGGATGGCCTGTAAAGATTTCGTTCATATGAGGTATTGATAAGAGATGGATCGGTGAATAATAAAGACCTTGAACGCAAAAAACGTGAATCTTTGAAGAATCATCTTCGTATGGGAGGACCATTCCTTGAACAGGGAGAGGTCCGTACTCCCCAACAATTTGAAGTTTTCAGGTATAGCAGGTACGTGATCTCGATGCATTTGTTGAATATTCTAGAACTAAATGAAAAGACGGTAGATTGGATCATAAATGAAGGATCGAACAATGGAGGATGTCCCAAATATTTCCTTCCCGATTTCAGTTAACTTCACTTCGTGAACGCCCACTTCCCAACGACCATTATTTGGAACGCATTTGGCCCCGAATGCATGGGCCACAATCTGATGACCAAAGCAGATTCCTACGATAAAGATGATGTGTTTACACCGTGGACGAAAAAGGGGGAAACTCGGCATACCTATGATTTTTGCTGCTGGTTTTGTCTTAGCGAGTGTATTGATATAGCTTATCAGCCTAGTTATCCAAGGTATATCATCGTATGCGGCAGCAGCTAAAGATGGCAAAGGTTAACAAACCTAGGATATGATGCGTTTTAGATTAAAGTTAAAATACCGGATCCGGTAATAACGACCGCATCATACTCTGAATCAGCTGGTGGATACTCTTGCTTATGCACAACGTCGTATCCATCTATGACAAATTCGATCTCTTTATCAGGAATTGAATCCTGAAAGAAGCGTGTAAAGATCTCTAAATAATCACCATGATCTGCTAAAACACCCGGGTTTGGTGTATCACAAATCAAAAGAGCGAGTCTAACTGGCATGAGAGTCTTAATGAAGAGGGAGGTTAATGCTGCATATTCAGTGCTTTATAAAGAGAGCTAGCAATTCATGGTGACAGTGGATGACAAACTTTGTGACCGTCGTGACGGCGCTGTTATTCCTAATGCGTTTGGCTGGGAGACGATGGTTGTCATTGTCTTTCGCTCCTTCACGTCAAGCTTTATTCTCGCCCTACCTGGAGCCAATGAACAAAGAGCAAGAAAAGAATTTACGAAAACTTTTACTTCGCAATGAACCCAGGCTTCACCCTCGAATTCATCACGATGTTAATCGACTTTTACAGGTAATGAACTGCATTATTCCAAATCTTGACCCTGACGCTAATATCTTTTATATAGCTTCACAGCCCGAGACCACGGAAACTGAAAAGTCGCGCAGAGTCTATTGCTTGGTTAAATGAACTCATTTCAACCACTTTCGGCAAGCAATTCTCGGTCAAGGATGTCAGTTTGAATCAATATGCATGCGACATTGACTATGCTCCTTTAGAGCTGGCTATAGTAGTAAGTTTGTACATGTTTAATATTACTCCAAAATGAATATTGAATAACAACTTTATGCCATTAGGATAGCAGTCGTACCGATGGTTTCCCTCCTGGTACGGAAGACGAGTCTCGAATCGGCCCTTATGACCCAATGTTGTGATATTTCTCTCTCAAATTTAAATCTGTCTCATCGATTTTTCTAGGATTCTAGTCAAATTGCTGGAGAAACACGGTCTTACAGGCACACTCATGGACGGAGATGCTTTCAATTTAATCGACCCCGATCTCATCTCAAACATGACTGACATAGAAGATTTAGGGCCTGTTCCCACATATCCTCCTTGGTCCGAACCTAATTTTATTCCTGTTCCTTATATTCGCTACCCCGCCATTCTCCAATGTGATGGAAATAAGTTTTTGATACCTTTCCACCTATCACCGCCAATGCCGACACTAATACCGCTACAAAAACTGCTCAAAAGATATCTTCAGAACGATGTGTATAAAAACCTTGTTACCTTCATTTACCTCTGGGTTCGAAGTATTGGGTTGGAGTCATTATCACCCACATGTGTAGCATTAATGGTCATTGTATTTCTCCAAGTACGTTTTGTGTACAATTTATATAAAAACCTTTAATTTCTAACCGCTGACAGGCTAAAAAAAACTTCCCCGTTCTACAACAATTTCAAGACCAATCTCTCGAAGAACTTAAAAAACGAGATAAAGGTGTTTGGGTTGTTGCCGACTTTTTACCCCGCCATGGGTCCAGATCCTTTTATGTTGAAACTCCTTTTTTTGAGAAAGAGTTCCATAGAGATATGGAAGTCAAAAAGATTAAACCATTCGTATACGGTTTTATGGAGTACGCTTCTTTTGTTCTCCTTACATCTATCTATGTTTATCCCAACATTTTTTAGTTTTTGGGCAACACATAACCCCAAATCTGAATTTATAGCAACTGAACAAATATTTTCCATAAGAACCGGAAATTTCAGTCCCCGTGAGAGCTCTGGTATCCGAGATCCAGCCGCTAAAAGAGTGATTCAACAAACGTTATCCAAAATACAAGCCGGTTTACTACCCTGGTCTCCCCTTGAACCGCCGGTAACATGGCGTCGACAGCATATCGTCGTGGAGGACCCGTTTATTCCTTCATTCGTAAGTGAAAAAAGTGTGAACAGATAGCTATCCAGCGTGATCTATTTTCAACGACAGAATCATGCCCGTACATTATCTCCTCACGCAAGTCGTTTCTTTCATAATGCGGCTGCCGTAAGCAGACGAACATTACACCACGGGCATTCCGTGCATAATATACTGGGTCCTGCCTTACAGGACTACGGAAGGCAGTATTCCACTGCTGCGTTTACACAAGAGATTAAAGATTCCTATCGGGTAAGTTATATCACATGTGTCTCTGAAATCAGAAGGATAAAGAGTTATTCGTAGTCATTAGCCCCCCCACGCTCGGTGTTTGATCGTCGGAAGCTCACGATATCCCGAATCGAAAAAGTCATCAGGAAGGAATTTGGGAGCCACTTCCACGTCCTCAACTTTGGCAGTACCCGCTACGGAGTATCAACAGCGAGTAGCGATCTGGATCTTGTAATTATGGTACGGCGGTTTGCAAAAAAAAAAAGTCCAATATTATATGATATGATTTTGACACTTCTCAGGATCCCACTCACCCAGTGGGACTTCCTTCCAATGTGAAGCTGCACAGCCTACCACGTACGCAAGCATGTTCATTAAAATCTTTGTTATTTTTATTTATAAATATCGTTAGCTATATACTCTGTTAGGTATTATTGATTCTTTCATGCCCGAACGACGGTTTAATTGGATTAACTAATTTAGGAATGTGGGAAATGCTCTGGCTTCCTATCGATTCACCAACGTATATATTATACCAACAGCATCAGTCCCAATCGGTAAAACCCATTCCTATTAATTCTAATCCCAGCTCCTTTTTTGACGTCTTGTCTAGTTAGGTGTCGTGATCCTGTGACGGGCATTAACTGCGACATAAATATTAATGATCGTATGGGATTAATCAATACATTTCTTATGGAGAACTACTGCAGAATCGCTCCGGATATTAGACCTATGTGTTTGACCGTTAAACGCTGGGCGAAATATTGTGGCCTGAACGATTCTGCGGGTCTTAATGGACCTCGAACGTTTAGTAGTTATTCCTTGGTACTTATGGTAATTGGGTACTTACAAGTGAGCTGTTTTTCTTTTTCTTTATGACCTACTCATGAGGAGTACGTCAAATTCTAGACGAGAGGGATTTTACCAAACATTCAAGAAGGGTTTCCACCTTTACCTTCTAACCCCCGTCGAGGTGTTTTTTATGTGCGTCAGAAGAAAAAGACAATCAGGTGTGACACGCGGTTTAGAGAGACTGAACTGAACACGCCGCCGATTGAATTTGATGTCGGAGAAGCATTGCTTGGTTGGTTCGAGTATGTATTCCTTCTTTCTCCCATTGATTTTTCTTTTGTAATTGTGGGTTTTTCAGATTTTGGGGCAAAGAATTCGATTACGACCGCCAGTTGTTGAGTGTCCGCCATGGCGGTTTAGTGGAACGAACCCTAAAGGACAAAATTAAGAACGAAAAGCAACTCAAGAAGGAAAGAAGGCAGGAGAAAGCCAATGCAATCGCCCAAGAAGAGTCTGTGATACCTAAGATGGACGCAGAATTAACTGCCGAAGATGATGATGCAGTTGCTGCATGGAATGAACAGCGGGAAGAATTGGAAGAGAATGAACGGAAGCAAGAATTGGAAGAAGATGAAGAAGATGAAGGACTCCCTTCTGATTTGGAAGAATCTGAAGATGAAACCCTTTCTGAAACCCCAGAAACTGTTGAGGCTGTTGAGGCTGTCTCAAAATCACATGCGATCAAGTCATGGAACGGTCCATTTGTCGTCACGGATCCCTTCCTCCTTGACAAGGTAAAAAAAGTCCCTCCCCTTGTCTCTGTTAAACTAACTATACGAAATATCTCAGAATCTAACTTCACAATTCGGCAGGCCCAAGCTCAAGCAATTCCGATCCGAGTGTTGTGCCGCTTTACAATTGATCAAGAGTGGTGGGACCTTAAAAGATATAATACCCACCGACCCCGACGTCGAAGATGATGACGATAGTAGTAGCACTAATAGTAAAGAAGACAAGAAGAGTAGAAAAAGAAACAAGAGACTCGGTATTCCTATAAAGCCGTCGGGAACCCCTAAAGATATATCTAAGATTGTAATCGATAGTCAATCTCAAGGCCGCAAATCGGGAAAGAAGAGGAATGACAATCGTCCGAGTCGTCCATCTTCTCCCGCTAGTACTATTCCTGCCACTCAAACTTCTGATCCGACAGATCAACAGGAGCTTACGCAGTCGTAGTAAACGAACTCAAAATCTTTGCCATCCCTTTACCCCCACCCTCTTTTGGCGCCTGACGGTGACTTTTGTTCAAAAATCTCATGTATGATATCAATGGTGAAAAAATAAATTAATTCGGGTTAAATGAAAATCTTTTTTAAAACCAAGTAGTTGAGCGAACTATGTTGATATATTTATTCAAAAGGTTTGGTTACTGGGTTCTACATTTGCAGCCATCTGTTTTGAACAGAATTATTCGAGAATTATTGCATGGTAGGAAATCCACAATAATCACTTTCAAGACCCGTGGCACGAAGCGGGGTTGTGGGGCACTGAAAGATATTAATATTATTTTTAAGCAGATGCATATGCATAACCCCGGTTAGCGTACTCACTCTCCGGTCGGCCCATCGCTGAGGAAAAAATAATATCAGATAAGCCTCACAGCATTAATTGACATACGGGATCTTGTAGAATACTGTATATAGTGGATCTTCCTTTGGTTGTTACATAACATCTCCTAACTGCTATCAGAAAAATGTGATTAATGCACACTGCGAGTGATCCGCATGATAGCATATATCCAAAATTTTATGGTAGGGTGAATCGTCTGCATAATCGCAATGTAATCAGCGTCCTACGGGATAGCCTGAAATATGCATCAAGAATTCATTAAAAAGAAACCTTAAGATTGCCTTAAGTCTTCACCTAGATCTTTTCCAGACGCTTTGCGAGTAGACAGTTACGTCGCAGCCAGGTTAGGGTATCCACATAAGTCGTCTTGGAAGCGGAGCTCACACCGGGAGGCATCCACTTGAAACATTTCAAGACTGATTCCATGAAGTCAGATTCAGGGTAGTATCCCAAGATTGTAGTCGATAATCATTCCCAAGCCCGCAAATCGGGGAAGAAGACCAATCGTCCAGTCGTCCGAGTCGTCCCCCTTCGCTATTAGTAGTGCTACTCAAGTGCCACTCCTGCCACTCAAACTTTTTCTGGGCGCCAAATGAACAGGAACTCACGAAACCAAAATTTTGTGAGGTACAGCGGCGCGGTGATCTTTTGTTCAAAATCCTCTGTGATATTATTATTAACGGTGAAATATATATATCAATTCGGCTTGAATAAAGCTTTCAGAATCAAACAAAAATCAAATAGCCGAATGAACCTCCTTGATATGAAATATTTATGAGGCTGGTCATTCAAACGTTCGGTTACTTATGAAGGGAAGGAGCATTAGTGCACCGCATACATGTTGCTGGAACCCGCAGGCGTTTAGGTTCCCCAAATAAACACCCCACATAATTCATATTTTACCACGGACAAACATGTCGATATACATCAGGGTTTGCGGAGTCTGACATCCTTCACAAAACTCTTATAATCCACAATAAATCACTTTCAAAACCCGTGGCATGCACCGGGGTCGGCACCATTCTCGGGGCATCCACTGAAAAAATGTTAGAGAGAAGATATAATGGATTTTATAGCGTCAATTGACATACGGATTAGGGGACGCAACAGGGGTAGCTGAAACTGTTGTCAAGCAGAGAACAGCTGCGACGACAAAGGTAAGAAGTTGTTTGGAAAAAACCATTGCTTGAGATGTAGAGGATGAGTGCTGAGACTTGATGGAGTAGTTTCAAGTGTTGCCAAAAAATTATCGTTTCTTGGGTGTTTATATATGTATTTTCTATCTTGTTTTATCTTACGAGCTCATGGTGGGGCGGACGTGTTGATCCGAGAAAAAAATAGATCAATTTCCCATGAACAAGAAAAGATATCTCGAGTGGAACCATATCGATATCGATACAGATATGTGGATTTGGCCCTGGGTTCGATCAGATATGGTCAAAGTTTAAGTATCTCTTTTACAAATGCAGGTCTTGCTTGACTGCTTAGTAGATAAGTATGGCTTCGAACTCTTTACACGCATACATGCACTCACTGGGTAGCAAAAAACGAAATACAGGTTGCTGCACCCGAGTCTTAATGCATATGTAAGTTCCCCTCTTCAGGGTTGTAGATCTGTGATTAGAAAGTACTCCATCAGTATAATATATATTTCAGGGCACTTTTTACGTAGAGATTAATGCAAAGTGGAACCCTTGATAAAGTCTCAGCATAAACACATCCCTGGATATTAACACATGTATGCGCACTTGTGACCTCTTGGAGTAACTGCGGTTGTATTTTTCCCTATCTGCTCATAAATGAGTGAGAAAAAGATCTGACAGAACTGTAGCAGCAACCCTGGGGCCTGAACATGAACCTGAAATCTCGAAATTTTGGATAAACGTCCCGTGCCAGTTCTTGACTGAATAGTATGAGCCAGCATTGGCTTATTTTCGAACCATTCACCCAGTATTACATGAATCCAGAAGGTTTTAAAGGTCTTCAACAAACTAAATGTAGAGGGTGTATTATCAATCTACAATGATGGGTTGCTACGATAATAGGAGCCAAGACGGGGAAAGACCTGGATTAATAAACATTATACCGCCAGATACAATCCTACGCCTTTCTCTTTTTGTATTTTTCTTTTACTCTAACCTAACACCCCAAAGAAAATATGAGAAGTCATCACCATAAGCACACACTATTGCTCACCGAAATAAGGGAACTAAAACCGGAAAGGGTTTAAACGAATGTATGATTAGTTGAACATACATACGTACATATAAATATAGATTGACTACAGGCGAGGTAACAACAACTAAAAGGTGAATAAAATAAAATAAATTCATCTGCATCATTATGCGTTATCATGCACTTTCGTATGTTAGGTACTATCCTTATCGTTTAGAACAAAGATACAAATGCAGAAATTCCAATGAGGAAGATAAAAATATCGAAGCTGATAGAGGCACTAAGACTCGAACTCGTCTCTGAAAGTGCAGGTGAAATCGGTCCCGGTATAATGCCCTGATCGCCAGCTAATGCCACTGTCGGGGTTGCTGAGCCAGGCTGTGTGCGGTCCGTTGATGGAGTATTCGTAGATGAGGACTGGGAAGAAGGTGGCGATGCGGTATTACCATCGGTTGTTTGGGAAGGAGATACCGCTCCTGTGGGGGGAGTAGCTGGAGGTGATGAGTCATTTCCACCATTCCCGCCGTCTGTTGGTGGGGTGGAAGATTGAGGTGGGAGAACAGTTTGAGACGATGATTGAGACCCTGGTGAAGGAGTAGTTGGAGCTGGAAGGGTGGTAGCAGGGCCAATCTCAACTAGAGAAAGAGAATCCACAATATCTGTTACAGTTGTTCGAATTACACCTCCATTTTGGGGATTGAAGTTGGCTCCTAGACAAATCGCTTGACTACCTTGTATATCACAAGAGTAGGAAGCCACAAAAGTCGGATTGGCAGAAGCGATGATTACAGCAACGTTTGAGCCCTCAATCAGAGTAGCTACATTAAGAAAGTTATATCGTTTTTATATAAAAACAATGGATTTGACGTACCTGTTAATAAAGGCGTTTGTGGTTCGTTAAAAAGGTACGTAGTAATGCCGTCCGACTCTCCAACAATAGACAACCTTCCATTCTCAGTAGCCGGGAGAGTATTACTATGTGCCAAGGGAAAATAAAATAACCCTTCGGTCGTCGTGAGTACGGCACCAAAAGTATCTGTGTGGATAACATGAAGATGATGTTTCCAAATTATAGGTCAGAACCCTCACTCACTGGGCACCTGAATAAATAAAATTATGAAAAATACAGTTGAATAATGAGACAACATGGTGGTGGAAAAGAAGAAACAACAACTTCAGCTGTCGTCCTTAGTAACCTATGAAGTGCAGTATCGAATGACCGTGATTGCCCGGTAAATTTTTTTTTGGTGAACCTGCATGCACAGGATTGATCACGGAAGTATGAGATCAATTTGGATATATATATATACTATGCGGTGCGGTAAGAAGTCAGGAATCCGTTCAAGTTATAGTTTCCATTCACTTTTTTAACATTATTCCTATGTGGTAGTTATTATTAGTAGAAGGAATTACATATACGTCAGGTGACCAAAACACGTTACGCGTATACCGTGAGCATCTCAGTTTTTATTATTAACTATAGCAAATACCAATGTGCAGAAACAAAAATAAGAAAGACCGATACGCCGAAACCTATATGAATAGTTGTGCCAATAAAAGAACCTGTCCTTGGACTTGAATTATGGGTAATTCCTTGATCACTAATACCATTGGCACTACCGTCAAATGATATACCGGTGTCCGCGTTTGAATTATTATTGTGTGTTGCTGCAGGATTTTTAGATGTAGAAGAACCGAAACTTGAGGACGTTGTGTTATTACTCGACGACGTGCTTGATGATCCAGCAACACTATTACTACTGTCGCTTGTTTGAGAAGGCTGTATTGATACCGGATTTCCAACGGAAGGAAGGGGTAAATTCTCTCCAGATTTTTCATTTTGGTTTCCTTGTGTCGAGGGAAGTGGAGAAATCGTCGATTGTTGAGGGGCTGAAATCGGAGTAGGAGCAGGAGCAGGAGTCGAAGCAGGGGAAGGGGTAGGGGTAGGAGCAGGAGTAGAAGAAGGGGAATTGGAAACGCCGACTACAAATAAAGCAAGAGAATCTATTGTATCTGTTGTTAATCCTGTTGCAGTAAGATTGTCTACAGGATCAATGTTGACGAGAAAACAGAGAGCTCGAGTTGATTGAGGTTGAACATCACAAGAGTAGGACACTTGAAAAGTTGGATTAACGAGTGCCAGAAGTACAACAATATCATCTCCTTCAATGAGAGTAGCTAAAGACAAAGATTCGTGTCATCCGTGATATCGATCCCCTTTATGTAAATTCACAAATGTACATACCTGTCAATGAAGGAGTTTGTGGCTCGGTGAAACGAAATGAAGTAAAGCCATTGGTTTGACCAAGATATAATAATACTCCATTATCTTCAGGATCATGAGTGTTTCCATGGTTAAACGGAAAATAGATTAACGTTGTACTACTGGCAGTCGCTGTGGTTAAAACAGCACCAAAAACACCTGCAAAGATAACATCGGTTATCATCATTAAAAAAAGGTCACTATTGATTAAGAAATAATACATACTCGATACCTGAATGAATAAACTGAGAAACGTAGTTAAATCATTCGGCAACATGAGAGGGTGGCGCGAAAAGAAGAGCACCGTGCACAACTTGAAGTCGGACTCTATTGCCCGACAATGAGCATGCATCTAGTTATATACCTCTTTTGAGCTTATGTAGTAGTCGTCAAATGATACTTTCGAGGGCAACAAAACCATCCGGTTTAGGCTTTAAAACCGGAGCAAAATAAGAATAACATTAATGTCGTTAGAATGCGGGTGCCAAACTCCATTACTAAAATCCTCCTGTGTACACCGAGAGAGAGAGAGAGAGAGAGAGAGAAGGTCCCATAGCATCTAACATGTCATGATGAAAAAAGAAAAAGAAGACAAACATGCAGAAACTAAAATAGAAGAGACGTAAATATAAATACGTAGACTTGAAGGGGAAGGGGAGTCAATAAATCGGTCTCCAGAATTTGAAATTGGGCCTGGTAAAAGTCCCTGCATGCCATCACCATTATTGCCGTTACTGTCTAACGGGACTCCTTCTCCTCCTGACGCTGGTGGTGACGATGGTGGTGATGACGATGACGATGACGATGACGATGGGGAAGGAGTTGGCGAGGTTGCGCCCATTGTGTTATCTGTATCTGAAGGTTGAGAGGAAGGAGGTGGACTATTGCCGCCCCCGTTGTTTGTTTGAGGTGGCGGGGAAGATTGGGAAGGCTGCGATGGTGCTTGATTCGTACTAGAGGATGGAGGTGAGGGATTTCCTCCTCCCCCGCCTCCATTACTTCCTCCTCCCCCTCCCCCTCCCCCTCCTTGTGGACTCGATGTCGGCGCTGCATGTGTCTGAGAAGGTAATGGCGTGGGAGCTGCTGGAGTAGGAAACCCACTCAAAAGTAGGGCTACAGAATCCAACGGCGAGTCTGTGATAGTTGTTGTATGACCTATGACCTGTCCATTTTGAGGGTTTGTATCGACGCCGAGACAAATAGCTTGAGTAGCCTGTATATTACAAGAGAAAGAGGCCACAAAAGACGGATTTGAGGTAGCAATAATAATAGCGACATTTGGTCCCTCGATTAGTGTAGCTTTAAGGATACAGTATATCAATCATTCCATTTCCCTTTTTGTCTTTTTTACATACGTTTTACATACCTGTTACAGTAGGTTGATGTGGATCGCTGAAACGATATGTAGTAATACCGTTTCCTGATGCAATAAAGAATAATTCTCCATTCGCTGATGCGGGAAGAGTGTTATGATGGACGAAAGGAAAGTAGAGACTGGTCGTTAAAACAGCAGCAAATACGTCTACGCATGAATAATAAATGAATATTCTCCTTCAAAAAAAAAAGAATACTCACTCGATATTTGAACCAATAAACCCAGGAATACAGCAGGAAGGAGCATGGGAGGGCTCGGAGACGAGAAAACAGTTCCTCCGTCACTACTGGGTCACAAAAAACGGGTTATGTACATAATTTTCCTTTTTCTTTTCTTTGAATCCATCGTCCGAGGTGTTTACAAAAAGCCCGAGTAGGGTTACCTATAACGGGTCCTGATCTTGGCGTCATATCGCGTTACAAGTACGCGTCACGCATGCCCGCCGGATCATGTAAACACATCAGTCAGTTTTTTGCTAAACGTTCATATTAAAAATCGTAACAATAAATAAAGGTGATGTATGTGAATAATGTAATCTAAAAAGCAGTGTTGCAACCCACTATGACAGTAAGAGGATGAATGTGCTAAGCATCCCCAACAAAAATGTCATACACAGAGCTTCGGTGGACTTTATAGCTGACCCCGTTCCCAACACGGGTAATAACCCTTGGTTATCATCATCCTTGTCCTCTTCTGGGAGAGTCGACGTGGAAGCAGGACCAACGACATTTGATGAAGAGGAAGGTGCTTGGGTTAGAACATCAGGAGGACCCACTTCAACAAGTGCAACTGGGTCTATCGAATCTTTAATTATTGATGATGATACGACTTGACTGTTTTTAGGATCAAGGTTGGCGACGAGACAGGTGGCTTGAGTAGTGCCTATATCACAAGAGTACGAAACGATGGCTGTTGAAACAGAGACGATAACCTCGACCATACTACTTCCGGCAATATATGTAGCTATAACGGTTGAGCATGAGTTGAACACACAGTTTGTTTTTTTTATTTGATTATTTCTTACCCATCAATGCAGTGTCCTGAGGTTCCACAAAGACAAAGGAGCTGAGCCCATTGGATTCTCCGATGAAATTTAATAGACCATTTTGAGTGGCAGGATGAGTGTTATGATTCAAGGGGAAATATCTGTCTACAGTGGTTGTTAAAACAGCGCCATGAGCATCTGTCAATCTGCGTGTAAATAGCTATACAAATATGCTGATATTTAAAGCACTCACAACGTTGCACGTTAAAAATTAATAACAACGAAATTAAGGTATAATAGAACATTAACATCCGAAAAGTTTAATGGGAAGGAAAGGTAGAGCTACAGGTAGAGCCACAGTAGGGCATTGAAGGCCGCAAGGGGATGTCCCTACCTGTGCGTCGGTGAAAGCATGGTCCGTGCACGACGTTTCTTAACCCGTATCCGTATATAAATTCCTTGCTCGATAGTAAAGTATTTCTTCATACTTACCTTGATGGCGCGGATGCCTTCATGTATTCGTATTCGCGGGTCATGGGAGTCGGCCATAGCACGGCGACAAATTGTCCTTAGTCGACGTCTGTGACTTGTATTCAACAAATGTTGTATGCATCGTCTAAATATTTTCCTGTCCCGGCTTACCCTCTGGGGTAACCGGGCTTTTTTTTTTTTGGTTTAGTAGCTGTCCTAACCCTAACCCTAAATGAATCCATCTAAGCGTCAATTCTTGTGGTCCGTGCACTATAGAAGGGCCTATATAAAGTCGAGTGGTGGGATTATCTGTTTCCCCATCTCTTGTGCTCGGGCATGTACTGTCGCCAGTGACGTTTTACTGAGGCACAGTCTTTTGCTGATTGCAAATTACACATCCGAACTCGTCTATTTCCTTCGGGATTTAGCAATTTTTGGAAACCCATTTTTACAATCCGGATTAATTTGTGATTTTGTTTATTTATTCTTTTAAACAGCTTTTTGTCCTAAAAGTACATGAATTGAAATGAATTTTTTGCTTTGTCAATAGTAGAAGAATTTCCCAAGCTGTGAACTCCATAGCGTTTGGCTGAGATCATATAACATTATCTACAACATGTGGCATCGTCACTATTAGGAACATCGAAAAGGTTTAATTAAAGTTATAGGCGCGGAAATCTCAAGTCAATGAAATTAGATTAGGGCTCAGTCACGGTTGTTACGAAAGAATTTGATATTTTCTTGTTCTTGTTCAATGCCTTCCACCCAGTGGACAGCCTCTATCGATGGATCTATTCAACGATACTTGGGAGATTCGGAACTAGCTTTTTATATGCAGTCTAATCCCGATGGCATAGGAGATATGTTTACACACGTCGGTTTGAATGCTCCCAGTCATTACTTTACTCCCGAACGTGTATGCATAGCTTGGGCTATCTTACGTGCATCCCATGCTCTAATGCAATGCACCGTCTTGAATTTATCAAATGATGAACGACCGAAATACTCGTGAGTTGATCGATCATCATAGTACTACAGACAAAAATAGCTGATTCCCATAACCAGATTCATACCTCCAAAAGACGCGGAAGACGCTTTATCTGAAGCTAACCGTGCTTTATCATTCTCTACACTTTCAAAAGAAGGTCTGATAAGATAATGTTGACTATCCTTACAACAAATACGAGTTTATTCTACTTTCTACTCTCAACAGAACTTATTGACGATTGTCTGAACGGTCCCAGGACATTACTCTCTGATGAGCATCTCTCTCATCTCACTATATCCCAGACTGATCCCTCTGTTCCTGAATTCCAAGTAATCATATATGCTCCTCACTTTACAGGAGATGGTACCTGTCTCGAACTCACAGGTCATCAACTTATAGCTATACTTTCGTCTCCTAGATCGAACCATGACCTCCGTACTGAGCTCAGATCCATCTTATTAGATAGAAACTGGGCGAGTTCTTTTTTCTTTTTTGATCCCCGATTATTCATTTTAAATCTTTGATTTCAGCAAAATATTTTACCTCCACCTCTGGAATCAATGTTACCCAGTCTAGAAGCACCTTGGAAACGTGCAATATCTTCAGTTAATTTCCTCCAGTGTCAACAACGTGAAATTGGTAATCATACTTTACCCCGAGTTCAAAACAACTCTATCTCTATTGCCAAGAGAACTCGATTTATCGTACATTTATTCAATGAACAAGACACCCGTGTCATATTACAGCTTTGTAAGGCTAAAGGCGTTAGTGTAAATAATGCAATACTTGCATTATGCGCTGTCTCTTGGGCACGTATGAAATCCACTCATTCAGGGGAGAATTTGATGCCAATGTGATGCCTTTTTTTTTCCTATCACGCAGAACGCAGATGTTGATTTAATCTTACTACAGATTATTATACACCGCAATTAATATGCGCAATTCACTTCCCAAGACAGTCGAGACATTTTGGTTCCTGGCTCTGACCTACTACACTATATCTCTCCCATCTTACCCACCCAATTCCCCCCTCGCGTTTTGGCATCGAGCATCCATGGCCAAAGAACAAACTACACGAGCAGTGAAATCGAAATTATTATTAAACAGGGCCTCTCTTATAGCTGCTAATCGTGCTAAAGCTTCTTCAGCGGGAACAACAAATACAATAAAACCTCAACTTCCTCCTCATGCAAGGGTTGACCCCCCAGCACCATCCCGTGCTTTATTAGGTTTATCACTACTCGGAAATTTGGATTCGCTATACAAACAAAGCGATTATTCCCCTCAAGTTAAATTATTATCATTTAGAGGGGCTAGTAAATTAAAGAGAGGGGGACTGTTGTTTCTTGCTCAGACGTTTCGGAATCAGTTGGAGTTTCATTTAGTTTGGGAAGAGACTGGGTTTGAGGAGGGGATTATTGAGAAGTGGTGGGAAGGTGTTATTACGGCTTCTCATGAGTACCTTCTTCAAAGGAAATGATTACTGGTTGGAACATTTTTGATGGGATAGGTATAATTTGGGAATCACGGCGTCATATCCATATCTTGGATCTGATCGGAACAATTTTGTATATGGTTTATAGGATAGATATATTTTTACGGAAACGTAAAGACCGTTTAATTGAATGAATATTGCAATCAATGGACACCAGAGTAAAAATGATTTTACAACAACATAGATACCCCAAATATATTAAGAGTAACGATAATTAATCCTGCTGTAGTACTTTTAACATTCATGGCACCATTTGGAGGAGGATTGGTCGAGGATCCATTTCCAGCTGAAGAAGTTGACAAAGGAGGGGACACCGCTGTGGAACCAGGAGTTGCCGCTGAAGAATTGGATCCTGTTCCAGGTGTTGATGCAACTGAACCGAGTACAACAGGGATTGGGGTAGCAGTTTCTACTTCAAAATCAGTTGTGGTTGCCGTTCCACTCATTACAGCCACAATTGTGCAATTGGCAATCAAGTCACTCCCAATGACGCAATCATCCGTAAACACAATGTCTTCACCGGTTATGCTGGCGTGTAAAGAGGCATGATTTGCGTTTGCGACAAGAGTTTCTGAATAAAGTGAGAAATGGGAGGTGCACTCTCGAAGGTTATAGAATACCTGGAGGTGAACTGCTCTCGGTACCAATGGGTTGAATAAAATAGGTCGTGGCACCATCAGAACCAACACCTAAGATGTCAACAGAAAGAGATTGGGGATCTGTATCAGGAATATAGAGCGAAGTTATAGTAGGAGGGGCCGCAGCTGCAAATGTATCTTTTTTAAGATAATTTAGAATTGATATGTAAGAGAAAACAAATACACTTACATCCGACTAATGCTCCTGCAAGGACTAAAAGATAGACTTTCATAATGATTGTGTGATGAGGTGGGGACAAAAGAGTGGCAAAGAAGACTGAATAAAAAAAATTAAGCCAAATGACTTTTTAAATACTTGGAAGATGCCTTGGCGTTGATTAGGCGAATCTTCGGAGGATTGACCCATGAACCCTGTTTTTTCTTCCCCTTGGCTTCACCGTCCTTACCCGTTTCGTTTCGTGTCTGCGTCATTCCTTTATGTTATTATCCTTTCTTTTAGTCCTACCAATTAGTACGTATATTGCCTTTTTTTCAAAAAAGAAACTCATTTATTCAACGAACTTTTTACTTACAGATGTTTTTGGCGCTGTTCTAACGTCCACGCTTAATATTTACTATCCTTTCGCTCATAACAACCATCAACCAGCAAGTGAAAATGGAGATTTATCGTATATTGGTGATGAAAATGGTGTCACAACATACCTTTTTACAGAACCACAAAGTCCTGGAGTGACGGGTATGTCAATTATTTGAATGGACGATTTTATTCATTCATTTTATCCAGCTACATTCATCGAAGGAGAGCATGTAGCCGTGATTATTGCTCTCAACAATCCGAGTTTCCTTGCATCATACTCTTGTGACGTTCAAGTAACTCAAGCTGTATGTTTACTCGTGAATATGGATCCTCAAAATGGAGGTGCAGTTACAGGATTCACAACGGACTCTCCGATAGACTCTCTCGCTATGCTTGTAGTTGGTCTTCCTGGTGAAACCCCACAACCCACAGCTTCAACTCCCCCTCCCCCTACATCACCAACTTCTTCTTCTTCTACTTCATCACCACCACCGGCGCCATCTAACTCACCAACAAATCAAAATTCATCACCCTCTCCTACTCCGAAAGAAACGACACCGGCGACATTTTCTCAAACACCTCAACTTTCACAGCTTTCCCCTTCGTCTCAGTCATCCCAAACATCTTTATCATCCACACCATCTCAAACAAATGATGCAAATGGCGGCAGCAACGGTAGTAATGGCTTACCGGCGGCTCCAGCGTCAGGCAATGAAACCCCGAGTCAATCTAGTACTACCAGCCAAAAAGGTTCACGACCAACGTTAGGCTTTCCATCAGACAATCAGGGTGGTGATCAAAATCTTTTGCCGGGATCAGGATCGACAAAGACCACTCCTACTATGGCCAACTTGATGTTTCTTAACTTGGTTTTGGTTTATTTGGTATTTTTATTACGGTGATACATATCAATGGCTTTTGTGTTTTTTCTTTTTCAAAAATGGATATCCTTGTATAATTTTAGTCATCGACTAAATTAGATATTCGTCGGAGGATCATGCCTTGGTCGCGGGATTCATATTGGCTAGCCTCAGGGAGGCTTTGGGTTGAAACGAACAACTACCCAACCTGACGGTTTCGCATCGATCTCCTTCATCCCTCATTACGTAGAAGATACCCTTGTATTAGGCACTACTGCATAATTATCATGGTAACCAAGAAAATGTTACTATTTTTTTTAAAAAAATTAAGTTTACTTTTTGTTCTTCCGTCGCATTTTTTTTTTCAAGTTCCTCCCATCTCGACATCAGCATCTAAATTGACAATAGTATCCATTTCAATAGAAAGAGCGTTTGTGCTTTTCCGTAAAGTTGCGATCTTTTCTCTCATTACACCTATGGCTTCAATGAGTAATCTTTCAGGTGCGTATGGTCCTTCAGATTCTATGTTAACTAAAAATTAAAAAAATTAAAGAGGTCAGCGGATGTTGTTTTAAAAAGTGGGAAAAAGAGAGAAAATACATATAAACCAATCTCTAACTCTCCCTAGTTCAACTTTTCCTTCGAATTCTTCATGTCGGAAAACCTCGCGAGACATACTTTCTTTACGCGAATCGGCGACGTAAGCTTCCTCTTTTTCAAAAGACTTTTTTCGAACTTGTATTACTCCTGGAGAAAAGCATGATTTGAATTTAGGTATCAAGGCAGGTGGAATAGGTGAAACGATTTTGATATATGGATGAAGTCGATATGATGCCGTTGCTTTTTTTTTTTAATTTTGAAAATTAATATAAGTGAATAAACCTTAAAATTAATATAAAGTACTTTACCTACGGGACTCCATTTTGCATGTTCTTTTCCCAAACCCTTTATAGCATGTAATTCCATGTCAATTTCCTGCCCCGGTCTTAATTTAGCAAGGAGAATATTAGAATTGGTAGGTGCGGGTGAGTTGCCATTAAAGATATCAGCTTGCTCTCCTTGTGGGTCCCATACGAGGTTCGAGGAATAAACTTGATAACAGGTATGTAATTAAGAAAAATGTTAAAAAAACATGCATCACAAAAGTTATATATACCATTTGAGTTGATATATAATTTATCAGGATCGGTTTCGCCTTTTGCTGCGTCGGGATTTCGACTGCACGCCACGTTGAGCTTGAAGACGATAGTGTTTCGGTCGGTTGAATCACCACCTAAATGCGGGAAATTAATGCGTTAAATGTACATTAAATGAACATGACTCTTGACAAGACATACCATCTTTGAATTCCAAAAGTGCCGGATCGACATTTAAGGGAACAAGGCCTAATCTATGTGACAAGACTTCATCCACAACAACAGAGGTGTTATTCCAGACGTAAACGTTCTCAATTGCTACAGTTGGGACCTATATGTGTATCCAGTTGGTTAGCCAAAATTCGTTATATGGAAAGGAAGAAACCAGGACTTCTGATATAAGAATCCTCCTTAGCGCATTCGCAATCGACGCATCCACTCCGACAAGGTCAAATTCACAAGAACGATCAGAAAGACGATAAACTTTTACTTGTAGGTTCTGAATTTATGTTTATCAGATGGATGGGCTGCCTCATCTTCACATCACACACACCTGTTTGAATACATCCAAATTCCACGAATGATCCTCTCCAGGGTATGTTCCAGGACAATCTGTGCTTGCAACCTAAAAAGAAAAAAGAATTAATAGTCATAAAAAGAAAGATCAAGTAACGTACACCTGAAACATGTTCAGCATGAACACGAACTAATCGTCGTGGATCATCTATTGTCATTTTTGACAATTGTGACTGTCTTACGTAAGTCTGGTTCGATTTTCAGGTCACGAATTTTGAGAAAATTATCTATGTTGCCCATTTTGTCGTCGTTATGTGAATCTTGCACAGGTCGCGAGTTCATTCTAGGTGAGTACCTTGAACTTATTAAACCAGGAATTTCACAAATCAATAGTATCAGCTTTTTTATCCGGTAAAAATTTGTGTCCAGCCCACACTCTTCCCTCGTGCAAACCTCTATTGGTCCGATGGGTCGTGACATTGTGTGAGAGTTTCTTCGATAACGATCGTTCGTTGTCCTTGTCTGAATCCTGGGTATAACGATCGTGGGGGGGGCGGAACATCATGCATTACATGTCGTAAGGTTACCAATTCCTTTCTAGTCTGAGCTTGACTTTTTTAGGTTAGAAGGGGATTTACCTCGAGGATTTACACATACTAAATGAATGATTTTCACGAACCTAAACTAATTTTTGGTGGTAGCATACCTACATATTGGCTGTGCTAATCTACTACTAATCCCCCGAATTAATGGACTTGGCGCTGTTTCCTTCTTTAAATTGGAAGACCGAAACCTCAAATCGGAACAACGTGTGAATGATGGGTCTGATTGATTGGACTCGGGTAAGATGGTTTTCATGAACAAAGTGGATAGGATGTGGCGGATCATAGCTTCCTTTGCGGCAACAAGAATAATTCCATGCGTCGAAGGTTATCCGCCATGTGGGATTGACCATTCTTTTTCCGGCTTGGCAATACCTATACCATTTATTTTTCCTGTAAGTCGTTCGTTATCTTTCAATAAGACCACGCACGTTTTTTTTGTTTTTGTTTTTCCCAGTCATATAGAAGAACTTTTGAAGCACTATTGTTTCCACCAATAAGGAGATCTTTAAAGTATCATCTGAAAGTCAACAAGTTATCCGATGGTACAAGATTTTTTTCTACATATATAAGCAATAACAAGTTTTATTCTATCCGTCAAATTTTTCTCAGGATGAAAGTTTTCGTATCTGTCTTTGCCTTGGCCTCAGTTGGGTTTCAACATGTTTTCGCATGGGGAGAATTAGGACATCAAACAGTTGGGTAAGACTCTCTCCGAGTGTTTTTCTTCTTCTTATCAAGTGCACCCTAACGACATTTCTAGATTTGTAGCTATGGAGGTAAAAACACTGTTGTATTCTCCTTTATAAAAACTCTCAAAAGTCATTTCTACTCAGTTTCTCGCTCCCAATGCTTTGAGTTTCGTCCAGACTACCTTGGCAGCAAATTTTAGTGGGAATCTTGGTCCCGCAGCCCCGGTACCCCCCCCCTTAATCGATACTTAACCTGGACATTATCTAAATTTTTGTGCATAGTGGGCTGATACAGTTCGTGAAGAGAAAGCTTTTAGTTGGTCCGCACCTTTCCATTTCGTTGACGCAGAAGGCATGGTCCACGCAAATTTCCCTCTCTCAAGTTTTATCTCAACTGACTTGTTACAGATGATCCTACGGGTGGTCAATGTTCTGTAGAAGAAACGCGTGATTGTGGGACCGAAGATTGTATTCGTACGTTTACTCAACAATGCCCCTCGTTGCCTCTTTTTTTTATATCTATTTTTAGTTACCGCTATCGCGAATTACACCACTCGTGTTGTTGACACGTCTTTAAACAGCGAACAAAGATTAGAAGCATTGTTGTTTTTGGGTGAGTAAAGAGTCTTTTATTTTTAATCAAGCCCTTACGCTCGTTCATCTAAAGATCACGTACGTTTATTGTTTGATCATTCCTTTACCAATTTTGATTCCTCTAGTTCTTTGGCGATATTGGGCAACCTTTGCATGTTGAAGTATGTTGGAAATGTTTTTATAATACCGTTAAATCAACGTTTTGTGATTTTCAAGGCCTTTGAAGTTGGCGGTAATGATATTGACGCCATTTGTTCTGGCTCCAAGACCAATCTACACGCTGTATGTCGCTGTTTTAACTAGCATTCCTTACTGATATAATTTTCAACAGTCTTGGGGTAATCATCATTAAGCCTATAACCTTTTCTCAATTATAATATTTTTTTCTTAGATACCGGAATGGTTGAGAAGAACATTGATCAGAATCATGGTGGTACTCCCCAGCTCTATGCGAACGACTTGATCACCGAAATCAAGGTGCTTTTTATTTATTTATTGAAAGATCCTAGTAACAATTAACAATCAATTAGACTGGTAAATTTAGTTCATTAACTTCTGACTGGCTTTCTTGTTCCTCTACTACGGAACCGGTTGCAACGAGTTCTACTGCTTCGTCCTTGAATACACTTGCCACAAGCAAATCTACGGTCACGCCTTTAGCATGTCCCCTTGTTTGGGCTCAAGAAGCTAATGCTTTTGATTGTGTAAGAGCGGATCCAGTTTAGAAGACATCGTTGATCTTTTTTAAATGTATTAGACTGTCGTTTTCAATTTTACTACTGGTCAAGATCTCTGCACCTCTTCTTATTTCACTAATGCGGTTCCAGTTGTAAGTGTCAATATTTATATACATAAAAAGAAGGTATCTCATCACTTTTAACTAGATTGACTTGCAGTTGGCGAAGCAAGGATTTCGTCTTGCTGCTTGGTTGAACGTGTTGTTCGATGGTTCAACGAATTTGTAAAGCTAGTTTGTACTTAAATGTGTTTATCCTTGTGTGGCTCCCTCAATATAAGGGAATTGGTTTAACTGTTCGGGACTCCGGTCCTTTGGTTTGTACGTGCTCCATCGGGCGTCATTTCTCATTAGATGGAACTCGAATCCGAGTAAAATTCGGGTCAAGTATTATTATATGCGGTAGTAAGCTATGATCATGACAGGTGGATATATAAAATACCTTTAGATCTGTCAGGTTTTGACACAGCAATCGGGTGTCAAATCATAAATGTGGTCGGCGCTGGCATTTATTCCTGAATCTGGTTTAATTTTCTAATGAAGGCGGAATAAATATGCAAAGGGTATTTAAACTGTAATACATGATTGAACTGGTCGAAGCGCATTCCATTAACATTAATGATCAAAGGGGTATTAGGAATGCGCCAATAATAATAATGCTGGCTGAGGCTATGTGTGGTAATTAACGGACGGACGGCCGCAGCTGTTACACATGTATCAGTGTTGTTCTTGATTTGAGTTGACACGTATATACTGAGTTGGGCGTTATACTTCATAATCGAGGATTCAAGATACCTGATATTGAAAGCTGGAGCGCTGTCTGGCGGCACCAGATGGAACGGATCGGGAGTTCAACATGCCTATCACCACGAATATTTATTACTATAGGAAGGATTTTCAAGTTTTTAATAAGGATGAGTTGTTTCCCTTTGAAGTGGAGTACAAATTGTGCCTGGTGTGCCTTTATGGACAGTACTCCCTCTGTCTGGATCTTTTGTTACGATTGACAACAAGGGCAGATAGATCCGGTTGCGAAGGCATAATGATGAGAACATGCATGTGCTTGTCGTGGCTTGAGCATGTTTCATTTATTTATGGTCAGATGAAAGTATAAAATTACTTTCTTCTCTTTTTTTTTTGCAATGAAATTTTTGCATGTCTTAAAACGCATGTTTCTTGTTGAAAAAAAAAAACCAAAAATAACCGGAGGAGGGTGCAAGGCACCGCACGGGGACGCAACGGCCGTGTTTTTTTTCCTGTGGGCGCTTATCTCCAAGGCTTTTCGGCGTTCCTTTTGAGCGGGGATTCAAAAAGAAATGAACCCTCCCATCTTTTAATGGTTAGCGCCGGAACCAAACATCTTCCCCCCCCCTTCGCTTGCACTCACACTACTCTCTCTTCTTCTCCCTCGAATTATTTCAATTCTTTCGAGTTCCGTCTCCATATCCCTCCTTCCACTCTTTAACTTTAGCCTTCCTCTCATTTACAACCCTCCCACTCCCTCTGTCTTTGCTCGCATTAGTTTGCTTGTGAAAAACAAATCTTTGAAACCAAATAATCATCAAACAAAACCAAAGTCTAAATATGTTCTTCAAAGCTGCTACTCTTGTTCTTGCCTTGGCTGCTTCTTTGCCACTAGTTGCTTCAAGTGAGTTTTTTGATTTTCAAATTACGATGTTTCTCATCTGCTTCTTTAAGCCTGCACTCGTTCTTATACCGTCAAGTCTGGAGATACTTGCGATGGCATTTCCGCAAGTCAGAGTGTTTCATCGTATGTTGTGGTATTTTAAATATGTGTTCATATTCTGAACTTTGTATGCATCAGCTACCAACTGGCCGCTAACAACCCATCTATTAATGCGGGTTGCACGAACCTTGCGATCGGGCAGGTACGTAACAAAATAAATAAATATGAATATGAATATGAATATCCAGTTAATTGATAATATAAGGTTCTCTGTCTTGGAACCCAAGGTCAAGATTGCGATGATACTCTTGTTGTTGAGGATGGTGATACCTGCGATGATTTGATCAGCTGCGCGGGTATCAATTTCACTATCTTCTGGCACAACAACCCTACTATCAACTCGGGATGCACTAACTTGTACATTGGTCAAGTAAGTATATATTCTCCACGAAAAACAGGAACCGCTCATTCTTATAAATGGTATTTTTTTTTTTGTAGGTTGTTTGTGTCGCAAGTCAAGTAGTAGCCCCTGCTATGGGTGTTTCTGAACCAGCACCTGCCTCTTCCGTCGCTCCTCCTCCAGCCGCAGCCTCAATCCATGCTTCATCGGCAGCACCTGTTAATGTTGCTCCTTCGCCATCTGTTCATTCTTCCGCTCCTTCGTCTACGCCCACCGACGATGATGGTGACTTGCCCTTCTGTGACGAGCTTGAGGATGAAGATGAAGATGACAATGACAACTGGAACTAAAGTGTTCTAGCACGCGCAAAATTCTGCAGACGTTTATATACCTGGGTCGAGGGTAAGAAATAATCTTCTTCCCAACCCAACCTTTATAGATTTCGTTTGGTGTTGTTGTTTCCTTTTCTTCTTTTTGGTCATCTTGTTTTTTTGTTGATCTCCTTTTTTTTTTGACCATCTGTGCGCTCGGGACAGCGTCTTTTTTTTTTTTACGGCGAGTATACGTGTATACTTTTGACGTGCTCCAGTCGGATTGTTTTGTCCGCCAGTAGTAATTTTTTTTTTTCTTTTTCTACCCTTTTTAGTCCTCATGTCTGAGACGATTGAATGTCAATTATTTTATTGGTGTCATATATTCATTATCATTAAAACTATTCAAAGATTACGCTATGTGCAAGGAAATATCAATCACCAACGTGTGTATGCATGCGCTCACGCCGGAAATCATGAGCTTTCAATTTTTGATTTCATATGATTTGTCCGGCTGTCAGACTTTTTCGCCACGACGGAAGTCGCTTGTATCCGATGACATAAGACCGGAAGGCTGCGCTCAACATAATCTTTTTTAGGCTGGGGACTATTAATAATCCAGAACGTTTTGAGGTGACCCTCCTTAATTGTTCTCTCTGTCCCTCACCCTGCACGATTCCACGATTTCACGATCGTATCGTCACCGCTATTGTGTTGACTGATAAAGGTAATAACAACAGATTGTATGCATCTTTTTCTCTAACAAAGCTAAAACATTTAATCTCTAATCAATTTTTTTTTTCATTTTAGAAATTATTCGAGTCCAGCGATATATATATAGTCTTATATCTACCGCTCAGGGAGTATATCATTCTTCCTCAACATGTCGACCTCATTATCCTCTTATTTCTTTAAACCTCTCAAAAACTTTAAATCTGGTTGGAAACCAACGACGACAACCTCACGTTCCGGCGCAGGCGTTAATCGGAACCTCTCACGAGTGCCGTCTTGCGTTGTCAGAGTCAACAGCGCATCACTTGGTATACGATCTAGCATACGTTCCCAAACAAATACTACTACTACACGTATATTCTCCCGGTCACAGTCCACGATTCAAACTGGTAGCAAAGCGGGTCCTTCGGGTGCAGGTGGTCGCCGGATTAAATTATCTCAAGCTTTATGTATGTTCATCTACCTTTTCGGTAAAAGCCCCTAATTAAATTAAACCTTGCTTTCAGTTTTTTCAACTTTCCTAGCGTCATCGTCTTATCTATTAGGTCTCTTTGCACCACCCGAAATGTTCACACTCTTCCATCCTCGACCAACACCTCCACCACCTCCAGAAAATTCTGAGGAAGCGAATAGAATTACCGCCAGAATTGAGAAAGAGTTGAACGAGCTAGAAGTTTTGAGAAAATGTAGAGAGGCTCCGGGTAAGTTTTACGTTTATTTTAGCGGCTTTCCCCCCTCCGATTTTACCGATCCGATTACCCCCGGATTTCCCCTTCTTGCGGATCTTTCCTGTTAAGGTATTTATTTCTCTTCTTTCTTTAGACGCATCCGAATGGTATGAAGCTCGGCCATACGTTTCCATTCCTCCTGAAAGGCTTGCAAACCACTTTACTGGTGGTGTTATAAGAGGTCCTACAAAAATTGCTGTACCACCTCTCGTACGCTCTCGTAAGGATGAGACGGAGACTTGGGTCTTCTTACATCTTGGAACGGGTATTTGCGTATGTGATGTTAATTCTACGGTTTTATAATTTTTTTTTTTTTTTAATGTTCTTATAAATAGGGGCATGAAGGTATCATCCATGGAGGACTACTAGCAACTTTGCTTGATGAAGGATGTGCAAGACCCGTAAATTTGGTTTCCACTGAATAATACATGCTCTTATTTACTGAATACTTTGATTAGGCATTCCTTTCATTTCCCTCCCGGGTTGCTGTTACCGCTAACCTCAATCTCAATTTCCGCGCTCCCACAAAAGCTGATCAGGTGAGGAGAATACCCTCCCATTGCCCTTTTTTTCTTACACACCATTATTATGTATAGTTCGTCATCATGAAAACTAAACTTGTAGAACTCAAAGGACGAAAAGCAGTCGTGGACGGTCGAATTGAAGATTTAGATGGTAAAGTTCTTGTTGAAGCACGGTATGTAAAATACAGTACTTGGTCTAAAAAATTTTCAAAGTCTTTAACTCTTTTACATAGGGGCATCTTTGTTGAACCGAAACTTGCTGCACAACTATATCATACAGGTATTCCGGCTGTATATCCTTCTCTTAGACGTAATTTGGAACAAATGGCTGGGGCGCATGCAAACCCTAATGCTGGTCAACCCGGGAACGCCAATGATGCTCAAGTCGGTGTTGAAACTGAAGTCAAAGTAAGGCAATAAGAGCGATCATTATTATTCTCTATCCGATATATTTAGTATGTGCTATATCCCTGGGCCAGAGACGTTTCCATAGAAGTAATCCTCGACTAATAATTGCATCGTGTACCCCTTTATTATTCTATCCTTCACTTATGTTTGTTTAATTATGATTTCGTAACTGCGCATACAATATATTTCTCGTCGTCAATTTAGAGGTTTTCTACTTGGAGCCGAACGTGACAAACTATGATAGGGTCCGGAGTCATACATACCATTCTACCATTACCATTTATCAATACCTTTTCTTTTCAAAGTGTATCTACGTTTCACCCTTTGACACGCGCGTTTAATCGATGTACTATCTGTGTTTGCGTAAGTGACGTGTCTAAACATTATTGGCTCAAGGTTTTTTTTTTACTTTTAATATAAATAAACTGTTAACTCGCTTGACATTTCCTCAGGCTCGCAAGTCGCTGGCACTCTCATCCGAAGAGTTTTCAGTCCGAAAAATCCGAGAAAATCAGTCGAGGTTTACGGTAAAAGAAAATAGACTCGGTTTCGAATTCGCAAATATCATTTGTCCTCCAATCGTGACAATATTATTTTTAATTCATCTTGATTTTTAGGTAGGCAATCAGTCTTCTTTCAAGCTCATTGAACGGTTATTTTTGAAAACATCCTCATCCGAGCAAAAAATAGACCGCTTGTCGGTATTAATAGCAACATTCGCAAAGGGATGGGGATTTAAGAGCGTCGTTTTTACTTTTTGGTAGGATTGTTCATACCCCCGATCTACTCTGTTGTATTTCGGTAATATTCGACACAACTGTCGAACACGATATTTACGAAACACAGCTTGGGAATGCAAAGACGATGGTCCACGAAAGCCTAGTAAAACCAAGTTTCACGTCGAAACGTTGAAGGGTTCAAGTTCAAGGGTCACTATCACAAGTAAATGACCATCCCCTTTTCATATTTTTTTAATATAATTTAACAGTTACACTATCGGAAACGTTTTTCCTATCATCACTTTTACATACTATCTGTTTGTTTCTTGGTGCATTGGAACTTTGCGCAACTGAATCAAGCTCGTGTCAATGTAATAAACATTATGACATTCGGGTTACGATCCTATTACCCTTTGACCACATTGGAATTGGTGCTCGAAGGTAGGATGCAGTGACAGTCCGTTCCCAGACCGTAATGTTATGCGCTGCAAGATTTTTTCAAACCGATTCATTTAGACGACACCATTTACTATCTGTGTAGGCATTTATAGTAGATGTAGATCGCTCAGCGCTCAGTGAGTGTTGTTTAAGCTTCACGAATGATCCACTTTTAGCCCCTTAGTTATTTTTCATCTGTGGAAAATATTTCCTGATTGGCACAAGATTGGCAAGGGATCCAAAAATAAACAACTCGGTTGTTTCCGGTGTGGACAACGTATCATTGGCCTAAAATACGCCCATTCTTGTTCGTTGGCCTTCGTAGCCCAAATAATGGTATAGTCTGAAAGAGCTACAGATGATGTCATTGCTTTTACAGGATTCGCTGATATGACTGATCAGTGAATTAGGTTGTTTATCCTACCGGTCCTGAAAAAAAAAAGGCTCGACTCAAGCTAGGGGAGGAATAGGTTTCTTTTACTATAGAGACATTTATGCGCCGACCGTCCTTTTTCAACAAAAGACCATGATCACTGCTTTCCTTAGACTCACCATGATAGGAAAATCGCGGTGGACGGCCGGTTTTATATGTTATGTACGTTATAGGCTGTTATCATTCATCGTGGATGGTTCTATTGATAGCTTCCCAAGGCTCGGCGGGTGTTCCCTTTCCCCCTGCCTAATTTTCTTTATATTTAAACAGCCGATATGTTGGATTTTGAAACAACCAGCCGAAGTTGTTGATCAGAAATAGTGTCACGTTTCGTCCCTCTGTCCTTGAGCCAGTTTCTCTGTGTTTCAAGAGAGGATGCTAGAGGGTCAAGATCTTGACAGGTACCTTTTGGTGCTTGAAATACGAGGCAATGGAAAATTTTTAAATTTCTCTATGAATTTATGATGGACCGACTGATGAGCTAGATTGAGTTGAGACTCTTCTCTGAACACCGGACAAAGGGCAGCAAGCAGGGCTAGCCTGCTGCCCTTTGTTCGCTTCTATCAGTCAAAACTCAATTCTGACCTCATTTTTTTTCGGATCCCTTTACAGTGTATGTGGCTTCACTTCACATACACTTATTTGACTTGTATTTTACGATCTCGGCTCCATCACCAGGAAAACATTCGTCTTCCAGTGAAATGCATACTTAATATATAAAAGTTGCCAATCATATGATCCTGCACGATAAACAATATCAATATGAATACTATGCAGGATGTTTGTCGGTGACTAGTGGACTTATGATATTTACTTACCCCAGTATCCATACCCGCAAGATATATGCAGTCCGGTGATCCTGGAAGAGAGTAAGTTAACATCGTTGTGAAGACGGGGATAGGCGTAATAAAATCAACCAAGTGCTCCAAGAGCTTCGTCGTGTAAGGACGTCGCCTTGGGTATAATATGAACTTACCTACATGTCTGCTTCACCCCCCTGCTCCTTGGGTTTGGTAACAGCGAAGGATCAAAGTTGTGGGTCTTCTAAAGAGAGCGAACCCGCTCATCGGGTCAAGGAGGCAGGTTCTGTGATGAGTAAAGGAGATAAAAAAAACAATGTTTTCTATTAATCTTCCAGCATTTATCTATCCAATGAGTTACAATTGGTATAATGAATACCCCGTTAGAGGAAGAAGTAAGATTTCGTGTGTCAGTCATGTATTGATCGTCATTGACAAACTCACGGTATACATATGCATGCAGAGAGTCGAGTGATGAAAAATTTTCCAAAAAAGTGGTCCAAAAGGGAAATAGTCTCCATTGCCAATTCCACGGAATGCCAAATTCAGGAAATATTTGGTAGCGCTACCCAGCTTTATGGGAAAAGATCAAGCGAATAGGTCCGCCATGAGTGCCGATTCGTTATCTCACGAATCCTTTACTGTGGGTTTGTAATTTCATTCTGAACCAATAAAACTTGATTTAATAGCATATTTCACTGATGATCCGGCTGCTCTTCGTATCAAATCAGGAATGATATCTCATTTTTTTCGCTCTTGGCAAAACCGCCATGACGTTGAAAAGGAAAATTGAGGGCATTTTCATTTTTTTTAAACCAGTCATATTTCTTAGTTTACTCAATCGGTAAAGAGGGTGGCTTATGTAACTGAACGGATCGGAGCCGAGACCAACCGAGGCTTTGATGTCCGGAGTTTATTCTTGATCTTTTCTTTTTTTCCCGTTTTTTTACAATCCCTTACATGACCTTTTTTTTCGTTTAGGTAACTCTACTAAAGTGAACCCTTGCAAAGGTAATTTCTTATATTGACATTAGTTTTTTTTTCTTTTTGTTACGGGCGATCGGTGTTCAGTTCCTAACTTCGTTTGTCTCTGTGTAATTTGAGGATGATAAGAATACTCAAACGGCGGCGAGTCTCGGAGAATGAATGAAGGAATAGCGAATCTTGTAAAAAACGATTCGTTTCTCTCGATCATAGCCCGGGCCCCTTTTTTTCTCGAGCTAACACGCAATTAAAGCAGTACCATGCAATTTTTCGATCAACACCACCAAATAGTCTGCATTATTTTTTTGATTTCTGTCTCGCATACTCACGATTTAGTTTTTTTGATAGACCCTTTTTTTGGTTTCCAATGTATTCGATTGGACTGCATGACCGGGACCTTCCGGGAAAAGACAGGGAAAAGCAATATGCTGAATTATAGCGTTTGTGAATGGTGAATGAAATTCACAACTTTTTCTGCATATATAAACACCGAGGATTTTGCTCTTTCTTTTCCTCAGCATCCACTCAGGGTGAAACATTTGGACTCCTTTCTACATTCCACAATCAAGTTGAAATGGTCTCTAAAGCATTGTTAGCATTGTCTTCCCTCGTTGCGGTCGCAACCGCTGCACCACCTCGTCTTGTTACTTGTCCAGACGGTAACAAGGCTAGTAATGCTGCTTGCTGTCCTCTGTTTGCCCTCCGTGATGACTTGCAAAGCCAGCTGTAAGTCCAATTCATTCTCTCTCCCTCCCTCCCCCTATATTGACCACTGTCTGCAGGTTTACCAATGAATGCAGTGAAGACGTCCATGAAGTCGTCCGACTTACTTTCCGTAAGTTTTTACTGTATTAAATGGTTGGTACTGATGCTAACTTCCTATGAAGACGATGCTATTGCATTCTCTGAATCATTGAAACTTGAGGGTAAACCAGCAGGTGGAGGTGCTGACGGTTCCATGCTTGTTTTCCCCAATGTCGAACCCAACTTCTCCGCCAACCTTGGTATTTCCGACAGTGTTGACGCTCTGCTTCCATTCCTTGCTGCTCACCCTCAAGTCTCTGCTGGTGATTTGATTCAATTCGCTGGAGCCGTTGGTATTTCCAACTGTCCCGGTGCTCCTCAACTTGAATTCTTACTCGGTCGTCCAAATGCAACTGCACCGGCTCCCGACGGTCTCATTCCTGAACCGCAAAACGACGTTACATCTATTCTTTCCCGAATGGCTGACGGTGGAGGTTTCACACCCGATGAACTTATCGCTTTATTGTCCTCTCACTCCATCGCTCGTTCCGACCACGTTGATCCGACTATTCAAGCTGTTCCGTTCGATTCCACCCCTTTCACATTTGATACTCAAATCTTTGTCGAAGTTTTGCTCAAGGGAACCGGATTCCCCGGACTTAGTAACAATACCGGTGAAGTTGCATCTCCTTTGCCAAAGGGTGACGGTGTCAATGTCGGCGAAATGCGTTTACAATCCGATTTTGCTTTGGCTCGTGACCCAAGAACGTATGTATTTGTTTTATTTGATTCGATTTTTTTCTTCTAAATATGTCTTAGCGCATGCACCTGGCAAGGGTTCGTCAATGAACAAGAGAAAATGTCAAACGCTTTCAAACAGGCTATGAAGAAACTCGCTGTTGTCGGACAAGATACCACAAACTTTATCGACTGCTCCGAAGTCGTTCCAACCCCCGTCCCAGCACTCAAAACACCTGCCTTGTTAGTGTTCTATGTGCATATATATAACATATATAAAATATTAAACTTCTTTGTCATCTAGTTTCCCTGCTACCAAGACCCGTGCAGATGTTCAACAAGCCTGCTTCGCATCTCCTTTCCCCAACCTCAAAGCACAACCAGGAGCCAGTCAAACGATCATCCCGTGAGTAGTTTTTTAATTAATATTTTGAAATAAGGGGGAGGTGCTAAAACAAAGTTTGCCTAAAAGACACTGCATCGCGACTGACACCGCTTGCCTTGCGGCTGAATCCGATGGTGACGACGACTCCTAGATGGATGCCTTTACCTATTTAAGCTTAGACTTTCAAGAGGAGTGAGTGATAGAATTTGGGGCTTTTTTTATATCTCCCTTTGTATATATGTTGTTGTAAGATCAACAGTGTTATTTTATTTAAATAGCCGTCCATATGTTTCGAGACAAGTCTAATAAGCGTTCGAACTAAGCTGATTATCACGATGCTCTTATCAAGCTGACAACATCAACAATTTGCTTGATACCGATGGTCAATTGACCATTATGAAGTAAATTATTGATTGGGTTGATAGTTGCTTTATTATAGCCGACTGAAGTTAACATAGCCATAGCTTAATGCGAACGAGATGAAGGCTCGATCCCGTGCCATGAACGGAGAATGCATTACGGATAAGTCCACGATATTAGTACTTATACACTATTAATCCCAAAACAAGCCAGAGTGAACTGACGCAACGCCCCGAGGGAGCCTGGGCAAGACAGTGATCTAATTTACGTTGTTCGGAACAAGGGAAGGTCAAGTACGAGCGTTCGCAAGTACAGTTACATAAATGGTCCTTGTTTTTTCAAATCAAATGAATAACATAGGAGAAGTTTTTATTCCCGAAGAATCCGAAAGATGCAGTCAAGCCGTTGCTTCGATAGGTGTACTAATTGGTTTACAAAAAGAGGACCGTGGATGGGATAACTCGCTATCAAAAGATCCGGAAAAAAACTTTTTTTGAAAAAGGAAATATTACGTCAAGTTAGGACTAGTTCAACCAGAACTAAAAACTTGCGTGATGATAGCAATCTGTTTTAATTTTTTAGCGTCTACCATAAGTACTTTTTTTGTGAAACAAATCGAGATTCCCGGACTATTCCGAACAAAGCAACGAAAGGGGTTGATGCAGGCATGAGAGCGGAAGATAGACATGGGAATTAGACTTTGGTTTGATCTGCTCTAAAAACGGCATCACCTTTTTGGGCATCATGTAGGAGGGGAAAAGGGAAAGATTCAGGGTATAAGTAAAGTATTATCGTAACCTTTCCTCCTGGTCAGAAAGACCAAAATAATGGAGTGAAATCATCAATTTTCAACCGATAATGTAATTTTCCACTATCATGGTTGAGGCCGAAAGACCCAATATTTTGGGGGTAACCGTGAGTCATATAACGGGTACCTTTTTTTCCCACCCGTCTCATCTGTCAGTTTCTCAAACCATAATCTCATCCAATCCTTTTCACGACTTTTAGTGATTCGTTTCACTAATCAGTTCTTCAACGTGCAAATTATGGCACCGTTGACAATAATTTGATCTCAAATTCAAATTCAAATCACAAACGGTCTAATTGAGTGTCAAGTAGCTGACCTTCAGAAACCCCCTTGATGGCCAATACAACATAATGCTTGTTTGACTTTATACCGATGCCAATGCTAATGAACCTTGAAGACTTTTGTTGCTATTCTATCCCTCTATCCCTCTCTCATTTAAACAAACATTCAAATGTCTATAGGCTGGAAATTTACATCCCTTCGAGCGAAAAAAAAAACACAATCGTGGGTAGGTGTTTTACCATTGACTCTCACCCCACAATATGAGCTTTTGCAAAACTCCCCTTGATTTATATTTCGAAAATAATCATTGGCTTCTTTCAAATTTGGTTTTGGGAACTGTTCCGAATCGTCTAAATATATTTTTGAAACAGTCTAAAATGAATACGGACGACCTCACAGTGAATATGTTTTACCTTCCGAAGACGATACATAAACAAGAGAAAACAAGCATTGCTCGGATATAAAAACCTACAGGTTGCAACTCATAGACCCTCAGTACACTCCTTTGGTACTTACATACAAAGAGGTTTCGGCAATGGTCTTCACATCACTTCTCGCTTTGACTTCACTTGCGGTCGTCTCTGCCGCTCCCTCTACTGCACCCTTAGTTACTTGCCCTGACGGTAACACTGCTACCAATGCTGCTTGCTGCCCTCTCTTTGCCCTTCGTGATGATCTCCAAAACAGCTTGCAAGTTCTCTCCGTCTCCTATGCAAATTCTGTCTAACAAACAAATTACAACTTCAGGTTCGCCAACGAGTGCAGTGAAGATGTACATGAAGTTGTCCGTCTCACTTTCCGTAAGACTCTTCTTCTCATGTTTATACCAATATTCAACATTAGTTTAGACGACGCCATCGCTTTCTCCCAAAAACTCAAGGAAGAAGGCCAAGTCTTCCCCGGTGGAGGTGCAGATGGCTCCATGCTTGTCTTCCCCGATGTTGAACCCAACTTTTCTGCCAACTTGGGTATATCAGACAGTGTTGACGCTCTGCTTCCATTCCTTGCTGCCCATCCTCAAATCAGTGCTGGTGATTTGATTCAATTTGCTGGTGCCGTTGGTATTTCCAATTGTCCCGGTGCTCCTCGTCTGGAGTTCTTGCTCGGACGTCCAAACGCGACGGCGCCGGCGCCAGACGGTCTTATCCCAGAACCCCAATCTAACGTTACTTCCATCCTTGAGCGTATGTCTGACGGAGGTAGCTTCAGTCCCGATGAAGTTATTGCCTTGCTGGCTTCCCACACCATCGCTCGTTCTGATCACGTTGACCCTACCATCCAAGCTGTTCCTTTCGACAGTACTCCATTCACTTTTGATACACAAATTTTCCTTGAAGTATTGCTCAAAGGTGTTGGTTTCCCGGGCACTGCAGGAAATGTTGGTGAAGTTGAATCACCTCTTCCCATCGGCGAGGGTCTCAATGTCGGTGAAATGCGTCTCCAATCCGATTTCGCTTTGGCTCGCGACCCAAGAACGTAAGCATTTTTCCGTATTTCTCTTTTCCGAATTCTTGAACTTTTTCTTTCTTTCCAGTGCTTGCACCTGGCAAGGATTCGTTAATGAACAAGAGAAAATGTCTAGCGCTTTCAAAACTGTCATGGCCAAACTCGCTGTTATCGCACAAAACACCGAGAACTTCATCGATTGTTCTGAGGTTGTTCCAATTCCAGTCCCTGCCGTTAACAAACCTGCCACGTAAGTTCTCTCTGACAGTGTTGCATCTTGTGTTTTACATTTTTCATCCCAAAACAGCTTCCCGGCTACCAAAACGCGTGCCGACATCCAACAAGCTTGTCTTAGCTCTCCATTCCCCAATCTCCAAACAGACCCCGGTGCGACTGAGACCATTATACCGTAAGTTCCACCCCTCACTCACAATTCTGTACCAACTAACACCTGTTAAAAAAAGTCACTGCATTGCCACCGATACTGCATGCTTAGCCGCCGAATCTGATGGTGGTGATGACGACTCTTAGATAGCCTTATCTATCAAAATAGATGTCTTTGATTTTCAAAGGGACTCACATTCCTTATCTGTATTTCAAAGTTTCCCCCGGTGCATGTACCTCTGTTATAAGAATTTTATATAGAAGATTGCCTACTTTGAAATAGATATTCAATATCAGTCGGAAATGTTTTAGAATGAAATAGGCAAAAAAACCAAAGGATTGACTGTCTATGTCATAACCACGAACCCGAAGCCTGCTTCACATACAGGGCGTTCGTCTCGCATCTGACGAGAAATAATTCATCCCGGATTTTTCTGGGTGGTAATTGTGATCCTTCTTGCTTGTCGTTGCGGAACTTGCGGTGTTTTCATGTTTCATCAAATTTCCGCTTGGTTATATTACACATAGAAATAGGTTATATATTGAACGCCGCCAGGACCCCGTTGGGAGGCATTACAAACGACCAATTCTCTTTCAAATCACAGGAACACTTGATTAAGAAATTAAGGCAGTGTACTTCAAGCAAGAGGAAACAGTTACGTCAAGAAATCTTCACCCCTTCCCTCAACCTGGTGGCGCATCACTGGCACCAGTGGATGACTCGCCTAAAACAGCTTCTGTGACGCTTGCCGCATCAACAGCATCTGATTGAGCCAGAGGAGGGGTACTAGCTTCTGAATTCCAATCATTTTGAGCCTCATTATTAGTTGGAGGTTGAGGTTCGGATTCGAATTCCGGAGGTGGAGGAACATCCATGATTATATCGCCATCGTCTACATTCGCCGTGTTAATGTTCATGTTTTCATCTTCGGGTGTAGCATCTTGTTCTTCCTGTTCTTGTTCTTCTTGAGGTTCGACTCTAGCGTGCCAGTCATATCTATCCTTCAAAAGGGTGACAGCTCTAACCGCTCTTTCGACTCTCGCATCATGTTCATGTTTGATCTCAGTACATTCCTGAACGACTTGCAAGCATCCTTCCGGAGTTTGATGAAGGGGCACACCTTCCGGTGTAGAAGTTTTAAGCATGGACCCAATCCTACGAACGATACCGTCTTCTTCTTTCAATACTTCGGGTGTTTGTGAAGTTCGAAAAAGTTGTTGGAGTCCATGATCCAGTTGATGTGGAGTAATTAAAACAGATGGATAGACCACGAGATTTTGCAATGGTTTTGTAATATTTAATCGAGATCCTTCTTGCTGTTTTTGCTGTTGCTGTTGTTGTGGAATATACGAAAGCGCGTTGAATAACGCGTGGATTTGGCTGAGAAGTAGATTGTATCTTGCGAGGATATCCGGCCAAGGTGGCATTGACGGATGACCATTGTTATGGATAAAGAACTGTAAAGAACGAATAGACTCGTTTAATTGATTCAGGCGATATTTTAACGACTCGAGTTGCCCGACATGCTGCATTGTGAAGAAGATTCAAGAGGATCACGGGTCACACTGTGACAGATTGATTACGTAAAAGTATTACATAAGAACGAAACTTGGAACGGGGCAAATTCAAAGCTGTTAACTTGTTTTCGACTGTTATTACCGGCATATTCATATGCTGTTTCGGAAGCTTGTACTAGTGATTTCTTCTAAAAAACATTCAGAGAAATTGACTAATTCAAAAAGTAACCCTCACCGTAAGTTGAACCTTCGGATTATCCGCGAATAATCCATACCAAGGTTATTGATACGTTACTCTCTCAGATCTCTTAGTCATTAAATTACTCAGGAAATATCCCGTGAATCAAACAAAAGGTTCATATCATTCAGGATTATTATGATTATTCGAATACAAACATATATATTCTTTCTGGGATGAACACCAGGGAACGGAACTGATCAAGTTGCGAAACCCTCTATGATGATCTTCGGGGTATCGGCCGTCAAAATCATGGATCAAGTGCCATCATCATCATTATCATCATCATTGTGCAACAACCCCTAAATTTTTGAAGATGAGCCTGACTTGCGTTCGTTCCAAGTTCGTGTTCCGATCCTTCTCGCTTGTTTTAAATTTTATTTTTCAACAAGGGTGTCTGCAGTCCTACAAGTTATCGCCTTGCGGAGCGCTCACCTTTTTTGGAATTGTTTTTTGTTTTTTTTTGTTAATTTTTCGGTCGATGTTTATCAGGTATGATTTTCAGGAAACATCCAACAAATACTTTGTTATTCACCCATATGGCACCTTCGCCGGATATGTGTAATAAGATCGGAATACCGGAACAGTTTTGACACTGGCAAAATGTCTCTTGACTAACTTTCAAGAAAAGACAGGTGTCGGGCGGTTTTTTTTCGCGCTTATCCAAGAAAAAAAATTTCATGTCAAGCAATGTCATTTAAGCAAACAGCGTCTTCTAACGGGTAAGTTTTTTTATTCTAATTAACGATTTTTTGATGTTCCATCTCCGAGTGGCCAGGTGGAGGCGCGCCAGTTTAATTACTCCTTGGTCGGTCAGAAGAGGAAAAAAACTGACAAATCTAAATTTGCTTTGGAAATTTTTTTTAAATTTAAACTTGAGCCTTCCCCTTCCAGAAGAAGTTTTTTTATCGGGGGGCAACGGTATGCCTAGATTCGGCCTTCTTCGATGGCGAATGGAAAGAAGCTGCAAAAAAAGAAGGGGTACACACTTTTCTAATCACATCTTTTTTGGAAGAATTGATTTTTGATAGGCAATGATCTATTAAAGCGGATATGAAAGGAAGTTTCGTTAACCGTCCATCGTGCAAGCATCTTCCGAACGGTGTTAATAACAACAACATCAAAGTTACAACACAACGTGGTTTGGTTATGCTGACACAACAACATATTTATGTATGAACGAACGAGTCATCATATGTTCCTTCGGTAGCCTTATTGGAGATGTATCCATGTATGGATCTTCATATCGATATGATAATACACTGATACATCTGTCAAAAGGCGCAGAATCTCGGTCATTATCGGCGAATTTGGAAACGAAGCTCGGACAGAGATCATATGCAATTTAGATAAATCAAACATCTCAATATAATCGAACGCGACGAGATGTCCACATGGCGTGGCCGAAAGCTCCACGTTCTCGACCATACCACTAGTTTTGTGCCCTTGAAAATTGCCTGTCATTTTTTCGAGTCAAACTCAAAAAGTGAACGCCTTGGCTATACAAAGGTTATTGGTTGCTTTAAATTATCCAATAATACGTCACGAGGCAAGTACAATATACATGATGATCACTGTTTTGACTCTTCAAACTTAAAGTAGCCGCATTGGGATTCTAACCGTGGACAACTCAAACGATCGTGGAAACGAAACGTGGGCTGTCAACCCGATTTAACTTGCTTTTCTATCTCGGAATATTGACCCTGATTTCGCAAAATAACAAACAGCTCTATAAAACAAACATCACGTGGGCAAGTAGCAATTCGGCTCAGGCTCAAGAAATCAACTGGTGACTCCTAGGACTACATCGATCATGATGAGGGACAATAAACCCGTTTTGTTTAGCCGCATCCAATCAGGTGTTAATCATGTGAGAATTGGAGAATACGTATTGCTCCCCTCAATCTCTAAAGCGCTAATCGTTTCAAATCTTTTATTTTCTTGCTAGACTCGTATGGTACCAACGTCAGGCCTGAACAAAAGGTCGTTGTACATCATGACCTAATTTACAAATGGCATGCAATTACATACATAAACGGTACAACAGCCCTCATGGCTTGACGATAGACTCGGATGTCCACATGGAATAACTGTCATGCTTGGATTTTTTAACTAGAGCGAGGAGAAAAAAGGAAAAGTGGCTGAAAATGACCCGTAGAGGTCATGTAGAAATTTTCCGAGATGCGGTAAAGCGGGATACAAACGGGGAAAGTTAATTCTCATAAATAGGTGGTGTAAGCGGGTTAATAATCGATAAAATTTGGAAAGAAATGCAGCTCCAGGTTACCACCATTGCTTTTACCTTATTTTCTCTTGTTAAAGGTCGAACATTTACTGTTTATAATGGCTGCCCTTTTACCATCTGGTAACTTGCCATCTTGTGATCCAGTGACCGTCGAGCCCTTGCTAATTTAAAACTTACAGGCCTGCTGTTTTCACTGATTTAAATGTTGGTACTGCTGTACCCGATGTAGCAACGGGGTGAGAAAGAAAAAGAAAAAAAGAGTTCCCATCTGATTTGGTCGAGCCTGACGTATCACTCGTTTAGATGGGAAGCCGGGGCGTACACCAGTATCAGTTTTTCCGTTCCGAACAATTGGGCATCTGGACGAATTTGGGTATGTTAACCTATAGCCTTCACAAATGATTTGCCTGTGCTTAAATGACTCCAACCCGTTGATGAATTACTAGGCTCGTCGTGATTGTGACTTTTCTACCAATTCTGGTCCTAATTCTTGTCTCGATGGCGGTTGCAATGGTATGATGGCACCAACCGGACCATTTTACTATTTTGACCTTAGCGATCATTATTAGGTGGTTTGGAATGTGATCCCCATACGGGAACTGGTGTTCCACCTGCAAGTTTAGCAGAATGGACTCTGGGAGTTAATGGCGCGCCCGACTATTACGATGGTATAGTACTTTTTCTTTTTTTTCAGAGAGAAACAGGTTCTATCTCAATTAATTAATCATCTAGTTTCTTTGGTTGATGGTTACAATCTTCCTCTCCGTATCGATAACAACGTTGGTTGTCCAGTAGCCGATTGTCCTGTAGATTTAGGGCCTAATTGTGCGTTGTTACTTGAAGGAGTTTATCGACATCCCATTAGTTCCTAACCTCTCCTTCTCACTTACACAGGCCCCGCACCTCTCAAAGGACCATTCGATTCCACGGGCTTTCCGGTAGGATGTAGAAGTGCTTGTCAAGCTAATTTGGATGGGGATCCATGTAAGAGAGAAAAGTGTATATATATAAGGGTACTCGCTAATCGATTAACGGGACATCCTTTAGCCAACTCTGCCAATTGCTGCACTGGGTCACACAACACACCTGCTACATGCCCTCCTTCGGGTGTTGGTGAGTAAGAATCACAAGACCGTCCCTTTTATTATTTTAATTAATTGAGAAAACAACGACAGAGTATTATTCGTATTTTAGTAAGTCAATTTTCAGCGCGTTTGTGGCTCCCTGAACTAATCATATATTGGTGACAGAGAATAGCTGTCCTAATTCTTACGTGTATGCTTATGATGAATCTAGCGGGACAGCACTTTGGACATGTCCTTCGTCCCTGCAAGCAGATTACACGCTCACCTTCTGTCCCCCGTGATTATTTATTTTTCAAGTTGAAAGGATGTTATTGGGTGGAAATTGCGAGTTATTTTTAAGAGGGTGGAATCTTGGGATATTAGTTACTATTTATAACGATGTGAACGATATGTGGTTCTCTCTACCTAACATAATCACATTGGTAGTGATGATTTTATATTACGATATGTATAAGCCTGGCGAGCTGGGATATGGATATGTCGACAATATCAACATCGGTTGGCAAAAAGCCACGTCTTGAACCAAGTCATTAGCTGGCTCTTCATGACATGTTACATGATTAATTTTGAACAAGAGTGGCCCCCTGCTAGTCACGGCACCGGTGAAGGCACACAAAAAACTGCCAGCAACGTTAGCACCGTTTCTAACAGGCCATCAAACAGAGTAAGGGTTTCTTTTTTGCCAAGTAACCGAAAAGTGCCTGTTTCTGTCCTTGTGGAACAAATTAAAATGAGTATAAATTTAAAAGATGTCATAAGTATTGAAAACATGGACAATTAAAAAAACAAAAAAGGTCATGCGATCTGGCACGCTTGCCCAGACCCCTAGTGCTCCTTGAAAGTTCGCAAGAGTAAGAAAACCGACTTTACATCGCATATTTCCGGGGGGACACGTCTGAAATGATTGACAGTTTGACAAAGAATCAAACTAAATGACTTGGCTTATATTTGGGCGGATGCTCCGTTTTTAAAAGTGCACATAGTCAATTTTAAATTGTACTTTTTTGATAGGAGGGAGCTCTTATGTCATCATTGTTGACATCTGTAATCAGCGATAGGCCCAGCCGATCCCGGCTGTTATAAATAGAACTCTTTTGACGCTTGGTTTCCGTCCCCCATGGTCAGTTATATTATTATTATTATTATTTATACCTTTTTTTTGTCGGTCTTGGGGGTGGCAATAAGTATCCTCGAAATTTTTTTCTTTTTTCATTCCCCTTTGTGTTAGACAACCTTGAAGTTTTGTTACAGTAGTGTTGGCTAATTCAAGTTCTATTTTAATAGCTTCAAGTTTATATATTCTCCCAAGTGTTCATACTACTCCACCTCGAAAACACCAGAAATGAAAGGAAAAAGACTGGCTCCCAAGCTCATATGTTATTGGCGCCTTTTAATGTAAAATGAAATAATGAATTCTTTTTTTAATTCTTTTTATTTAGTCGAGGGTATTTCTTAAAGGGACGCTGCCCCGCCTCAAGGCTAAGCTCTAACCAGTCACTTATCCACAGTTTCAGTCTTTACTCGTTAAACTCCTCTTGTCTTTTTGACGTGTTACCTTCCTTTGACACACAATGATCAATATGCGACAGGTCGTCGGCCTAATTGTTCTGGGCTTTTTTAGTTCCATTCACCTTACGGAAGCTGTCAGAACGTTTACTATAACGAATGCATGTCCCTTTACTGTCTGGTGAGTGATTTCAAAACTTTTCGGAGGTCTCGAACTCTGAACTCTGTCAAAATCCCTCAGGCCTGCTGTAAGCCTCATTTATTTATTTATTTATTTATTATTATTATTATTTCCGTTGTTCCTTCAAGGCAACTGAGATACCTATACCTTAGGTTTACACCGATCCATCCTCGCCTTCTCGTCCATCAGGTCCTACCGGATGGATGGCCCCTTCCGGCTCATCCCGTACTCTTCAAGTACCGGATAACTGGACTTCCGGACGGATGTGGGGTAGAACCGGTTGTGATAATGAAGGAAATTGTGAAAGTGGTTCGTGTATTGGCGGCATAGAATGCGATCCCAACGTAGGAACGGGCGATGCACCTGCCAGTCTTGCAGAATGGTCTTTGAGCGCGGGTCCAGTAGATTTTTATGATGGTAAGCCTGATCCCTAAATTCTTTGAGAGGGTTACTACAATTCCTAATAGTTTCACTGGTTGATGGATACAATCTTCCTATGAGTATCACCAACAATGCAGGATGTAGCATTGCCGACTGCGCCGCTGATTTATTACCGTCTTGTCCTGCTCAATTGGCCGCCACAACCGGCGATGGCACTATCGTTGGATGTAAGGTAATACAATTTCCTTTCAACTTCTCATCCGGGTTCCTGTCATTTATCAAACATTCATTTCTTCAAGAGTTCCTGCGACTTGACAAGTGGACTATGTAAGTAAATAGACACATCAGTCGTGCTTCTTCCTTCGGATTAATTTTGCTCTAATTAGCGAACTCGCCTGATTGTTGCACTGGATCACACAGTACTCCTCAAACCTGTCCTCCTACTGGTGTTCGTAAGTCTTCTCTCTCCGAAACGAATCTTTTATTCTATCGTTCATTCATTGTTTCAATAGAATTTTATACTTTTTTTAGTATTTATTTTATCAAACTTTTTGAAAACAAACTAAATCACTCATTAATCTTAAAGAAAACAAATGCCGCAATAGTTACGTGTACGCCTATGACGAGTCAAGCGGCACTGCGCTCTGGGCTTGTGACGTTTCAAAGAAAGCTGATTATACATTAACTTTTTGCCCGTATGTTTCATTTTATCTATACCTTTTATCTAAAAAGACAAAATTTAATCAATATTGTCAGAGATGGCGATGGCTTACCCCCTATTAATTCATCAATGGTGGTGACTCCCTCGGTATCACCTTCGGAAACTCCTGCAAGCGCACCGCTGTCTACTAACAGCAATTCTTCTCCTACTATTACACCTGCTTCTATTTCTTCTCCTGTTCAAGGCAAGCAAACCGCGAGTTCATTGAAAAGTTGTCGTGCCAAATGGAGGGAGCTTGTGAACATTAAAAATACTTCCGGGCCCACTCATCGTCATCGTATCTTCCGGAGACATATTTAGAATGAATTTGAGAAGGTACCCTCTTCAATAAAACCGCGCCTTGACCGTTTATTCTAGAGGACATTTAGAATCGTATTATTAATAGGACCGCTGGCTGTCCAACAATTTGGATCAGGTATCATGCCCAGTCCGTGACTTGAAAGACACCAGGAATAGAGTTCCTAATAGATATTCCTCGATTTTGTTTTTCTTACTCGTCAACCTTTCGGGGAGCTGTGCTCGTTCTCGGATCTGTCTGAAAAAAATATTAAATTCGCTTGATTCAATATGCATTTTAAGATAAGTAACTCCGGCCGCAGTTCACTTTTATGACCTTCAATTAAGCTTAAAAATCTTCCACGCGTGCGTAATAAACCCTGTGCTAATTCGGAACTTCTTCGGAAATTAAATAAAGACAATAAAGAAAACATCCCCCTCGGGCAGTAGTAATACTAGAAAGGATTGATGGGAAAGATATGGATATGACAGAAAATGAATTCAGATTTATTAAACCTTCTCTAACTACTCAGTTTCATTTGGCACAAATTTTAAACTTAGTGATAGAGTATGGAAACTTTTTGACGTGATCGCGAAATTTTGACGTTCGTGTCGATCATTGAATGCATGTGCATGGCAAGGGGTGGCAGTTGAGGTTCCTAGTTGTTCTATACCGTCAAACAATTGTTTCACAAATTCTTTTTCTTCTTCTTCTCTACCCTTCAAGTTCCGCCGGGAGAACGTCGAATATCCAATACAAGTACATGTTCCGATCATATGTTTCTCTAGATTTAAATCTACTGAGCCAATAAATTTGAGAGCTTATGTATATGATTGATTACTTGAGTCCCCCCTTGCACACACGAAACTGAAACTCCCCGATAGTCATTTGAAACAGGTACTTACGTATATGATATTATTTTGGCGTAAGATTTTTGGCAAAGACAATCCTAGCTGATGATGATTGCAGTGATGGATTTTCAGCCTCGATTATGGTTTGTCCTTCCCCCCTTTAAGATATCTTTAATGAATAATTTAAGCAATTTATCTTGTTGGAAAAGAACATACCAAGGCTAGGGTCATCTTCGGAACCAGCGGCCAATTCAAAATGGAACACATTCCCTTAGTTATAAGACTCCCTATGGTAGGAATAAACATTATAACAAGCATGATCTTGAGACAATCAGTATCCAGGCGTTAATTAAAAAGCGTCATTAAAAAAAAAGAAGCCAAAAAAGGTCTATTCACGGCTATTAACTGTCGGAAAAACATAAACACTTCATAGACTAGACTTGGAGATGTAGTTCCTAGGACAATAATAGAAAGGTGAGATGGAATCATCATTCCAACGTGAAAAAAGAATCAAAATAACATAATAAGTCACATGGTACATGGAAAATTCCAAGAATGAACATGCCCGTTGATATGAAAATTGTTAGTTATCATCAACAATCGTAACCTAAATCGGTTTAAGTAGAGTCATTAAACTCTAAATTACCAAGAGGGAAAGGAAGCAGTACTTATTCCTGATGGGGGGCAAGGGAACATGAATGATTTCTATTGTATCCTTGGAGCCTTGAATCGGGAGAAGGCTACAAGTTGCAATGGAAACTATCGGGCGAGAGTTCCATAAGATAGGAACCACAATACGATATTTGAAGATGATATAAAATCTAGATATATCTGTTGTTGTTTTTGAAAAAATAGACAAAGGAGAAAATTTATATCGTCGCCTATTTCATGAGTGTGCGCCCGCTGCCGCTGCCACTGCCACCTTTATGAGTCATATGGTCATGGATCGCTGTGCCCATTGGTAAAAAGGGGGATCATTAGTAGAGGAGTATAATAAACCACCCTTTACCTGAATTGAGCTTTTTTGTTTTGTTTTTGTTTTTTTTTGCAAAGTTGTTTGTCACGGCGCCAGCCGATAGACGCCAGGTCATGGATAAAAAAAGGTATCCGCTTTCCAACGGGGTATGGATAATGGAATGAGTCAAACGAAATCTTCAGATTTCTTGGTTTGTGCTTTTGTTCCAAGACACACACAAAAGTGTCGGATATTATTACAATCTCGGGTCCCGTTTAAAAATTTTAATCAGGTGTTCTCTTTCAGAAGTCATTATGTAATAAGATTGGCATGTGATTTTATCAAACTGTACTAAACCTGCACATGGTATGGTCTGCTTTGATGACAGAAAAAAAAGATCGTCGTAATACTTTTGTAAAATCGTTTTTTTTACAATCCGTTCGATGCGGCGATCTCCTCAACTCATCTGGTAAAATGTTCAATCGGAAGATAAGTCATCCTTGGGGATAGGTAACAACCGTCGTTTTCCAAAGTCCGAAGCACCAGCCACAATGTTCTTGCATCCTGTCCCGAATTCGGATCCTATTAACTTGATAATTTTTCGTAAAGCGGATCAACCATGTCGCACCATTTTCCTTTTAAAGATCTCAATTCTTAATTGGAGCAGGCCGAATCATCCAAGACCTCAGGCTGTCCAAACTGTCGAACTCAAGCTCTTCTTTTCGTTTAAACTATCATCAAAATGACTTGTTTCGAAAAAAAATGTGTTTCACGTGAATGTCCAAATCGCCTAGTAGAGTGGTAGCTGTGTAGTTTCTAATTCCGTCCAAGTCACGGTAAAGAATGATTAATATATATATATATTTATACCTTCATATGACTCGTATATTGCTCTTTTAAACATATATCAAGAACACCCTTTCTCAATAATTAAGGGGTAACAAAACTCTATGGGGATCACACTCAGGCTAACTGAATTAACTAATTCAAGCAAAAGAAGATACATTTATTATGGACACCACCGCTTAATAAAAGTTATCCCAAAGGCTGTAATTTGAAAGCAGGGATTATTTTATTTTTTGGGGGGGTGAAAGTATACATCTAACCTAATAATAATCAAAGCGTACAACATGTGCCTCCTCTACCTATCACGGTACGCAAAAAAAAGGAGCTTAATTGATACATGTGTGATTGCGGTCTAGGAAGAAAAACCAAAAGAAAGAAAAGAAAGCTATGCAATGTGTATCAAAACTGGGTAAAACATAATGGATGATGGTTCGATGAGAATAAAGTACTTGGTGTCCAAAGAATAATATGTCAGAATAGGAAGATTAATATACGGTAGGATAATAGGGGACGGGGAGAAAAAGAAAGAAAAAAACCCAATAAAAAGATCACAGGATAGGAAGACAACAACGACATACAACAACGATACAAAAAGTTCGTGTCCTTCAATATCTGCCTGATGATCCATATCGGCCTCCATTTGGCCAATCCTGGGGTGAATCACCTCGGCTAACGGAGTTTTCTCGACTTATCGAGCCACCTCGTATGGAAGTATCACGACTAGTATGCTGTGTTAAACCGTCATCCTCTTCCACTTCAAATGCACTTGCTGGTGTATGTGTCCGCATGTGTCGTTGCATGTTACATGCCATACTGAAGCGTCGACCGCAACCCGGATACGAACAGGCAAAGGCTAATGACGTGGCAATAAGTCCATTATGTTTCCTTAAAATTGACCAGGAAAAAAAAGCATATTAAAATACTCACGTCGTTCACCGGTATGTGTTAATAAGTGGTTCTAAATGAATATATGAGTTCTCCTTTTTCGTAGCCAAAAACATAACAAGACAACGACTGACCCTCAATGTGCTCTGTTTTGAAAATCGATTTCCACATTCCGCGCAGGCGTACTTGCGGGCGGGATCTGTGGGTGGTAAACGAGGTTTTGGTGTCGACGGGTCAAGATCATCACGAGTAGACGACCGTTGATGCACGAGACCCTGGTTTGGAACGAGATTGAAAAGATGGAAGGAATGAGCTGGGGCCTCTGTAGCTTCCAAATCGGGATGTGGAGTTCGTGACGACGACGAATATGGAGTGGTTGGATAGGTCCCGCGAGAAGAGTGGCTGCTTGACCTGTGTTGAGGTGGTACGTCAAAGTATTCGCGGTCATATTCAAATGAAGAACGCTGTCGCGAAGGTGGGATGAGATAAGGTTCATAGTAGTAGTAAGGTCTCATCGCCAGACTCACACTCCTTCGACTATCCACCGAACTACGACGATCAGTAGTAGGCTGTTGAAGGACGTCTAAAGTAAGTGTATTGTTTGAGAAAACAGTAGAAACAAAACAAGGAACAGAGAGAATTCACACATACCTCCCAAAACTTCGTGCAGTGACGGTAGCTTGTTGGAATGAGAATGGGCGTCGCGGTCATCGCGAGAGAACATCTCCCTCGACATAGAAGGGTAGGAAGGAAAGTAGGATGATGTAGTGAGAGCCAGATTAGCAGTTGAGATTGGGTGAAGAATTCGAAGGAAAAAGTTTAAGAAAAGATCCGGATGAGTTGAATGCACCAAATACATCAGAGACCCAAATGGCTTTTATACTCCAACGGCCGGGCAGATGTAGCCCCGATACCTAAACAGGAGATCATTGTGGCGCCACAAACACAAGCATCTCCGCCTACGGAAACACAGCAAGATGTTTGGAGCCTGGTGGATTGCAATCAATACGGCTCAGCCAGACATGAATAGTAATTGTAGACCATGCACAGCGCCACTTCATACGGGCCGAAACGAAATGATCATAAGACGCCCGGAACCTAAAAGCGGAATATGCCGGAAATCATTATGGACCCTGGAGACCCCGAACACAGGGAACAAACGCTTGGTAAGCCAAAACAAAAATATTCCTTTTTTTTATAATCCTTCTTTTGTATGGGTCCAGCTCATCGGACCGAATAAGAAACATATGGAAAAACTCTCGATTTGTTGCTTTCCGTGATTTGAAACAGTGATAACATCTCGGCAGGGCCATCTCCTTGACGCTACGCCCTGCCCAAAAGCGCCGTTCGTTTGTTACTCATATCTATTTCCGGGAAACGGGTCCATATTAAGCTTGGAAGCTCTGTGTGCGAGGTGACCGAAACGGATCAGTTTAGTTATCCGGTGGACGTCGCTTTCTTTGTGGCAGAAACCTGATCGAATCCCAGGATACACAGCTGTATACGGATATAACTTGTGTTTATACTGTCAAAACCATTCCATCCATCGATTATCCATTTTATCAAGCAAGTTTTTAAGAAGACGCCTTGGATTGTGTATGTAATCCATCTGCCGTGGCTCGACGTTCTACATCAATTCCTGCTAGCCTGGCCAACGTTCCACGTAAGCCATCCAAGAATGTAATATGGGGTGCCGGTTGAATTGATTCAACGACGTGGAGATCAATCAATCCACTCTGAGGTGACAGTGTGTACGTTGAGTGTCTGAAAGCGAACTATAGGTTAACATTGCACTCCGTGGTTCGTGGCTCGGGCTTAAATAAAAGCCATAAAGGACGAGCCAACAACAACAACAAACAAGCAAGTGGGAAGGGGAAAAAAAAGAAGACATACACATCCCATTCATTCAATGCACCACTTAGTCGCGATTTGCCAGATATTATTGTGCGTACTTCAATCTGTCGGTCGCGTGCACCCAACGAACGGATGGTCAGTTTGCACAGGCTCAGTCCCAGATCCATGTTGAACGCGCTTAACGTGTGTCTGATAAATGCCGCCGAAGCATGGTATAAAGGAAGACCTGTACAATGCTTAAAGGCCATGAAACAGATTTTTTGACATCAGTTGACCAACCTTCTACCTGCAATGTTCGAGGAAAGGCTGCTGGCAAACTGAACGCAGTTGGTGGTGTATAACTTAATCTGATGTTCGATGCATATATGGATTCGGACACATCCTCGACCTGCAAAGGTTTGCCGGCTTTTCTTGTTCCGCTCAACAGTGAAACCTCATCGTCTGGTTCAGCAATGGAAACGAGGCCCGTTTGAAAAAAGGTGGGCAATGTGGTCTCTAAAGTATAGGTAGCTCTTCCTAAAAACCACAAGAAAACAAATACGGCACGTCAGCAATCCGACATAACATAATGATTTATTGTCATAAAAAGATAGAAAATAAAAAAAAGAGAGACTTGTGACGTGTGGATATTCTCCACTTGCTTGACGTCACCTGACTCATCTTTAATCCGAGAAAAATATTTGAATACTAACCAAGTCGAATATTGTACTCATGATCGGATACTACTTTCGAATCGGAATCTCCCACTGGTGTCCGCGGTAGGGGCGATTGAGTAGTAGTGTACTGCCGCTTTGAATTTCGTAAATTGCGCAATAATTGCGTTGTCGGGATTGACGGAGAATGAAGATGAAATGTTGGTATTGGTATTATTTTACTTTGAATGAACGATTCGGAGGCGACTTCGGATATCCTACGTGTCCGATGTGGGTAACCCGAACGAACTGGATATGTTCTAAATCTGGAAAGAATGGCTTGAGACCTGTTCCTTAATGAAAGCATTTTTTGAAAAAAAAAAAAAAACTGAGATATTCGGTCTTTCGGATGTGAGGTTAGCCTATAGCAAATGAAATGCGCAGCGCAAAATGCTCTCAGCTTTTGTCAAGAAAGGCAAAAACCGTACAGCCTCCGGTGCGGAGTTCGAAACGTATTCGGGCTCAGTCCGGAGTCGTTGTGACACTATCTCGCACATACCCATATACCTAACTCCTAATAATACTCTCAAAGATTGCTTGTTCCATTGTACGTCGGGCTTTGGTATTCTTTTGTTCCATCCATAGAACCTGAATAATCGGGAAGATCCTGGGACTATCGAGGCATCTGGCGAGCGGCACAATGAGAAATGATCCAGTACCTGGACTCCACAATCACGTACAGTTTTCGGATTATTTTTCGTTCATGCAGGAAAATTATAGTTTTTCTTTCGACAGATATTCAGTCATAAGGCTTATCGTAGATCTCACATATGACTCAGCACATGGCAGATGCTTTATTATTTAATCTGGTAAGACACGAATGTCATTTAAACACCATTGGCATCTCGGACTTCCTCTGTTCTCTATTTACCAATGTATAAACTTAAACGTTTACATATGGAACCCGGCTATTATTTTTCCCGAGATTATTCTTCTTCTTAAACACCATTTGTTTAGGTAACACGGAGAAAGTTTATTCACGCGATCAAATCCACCTTCGCCAGCTTCATTGGAACCAGTCTTTGTTGCCGTCATCTTATATGAATTCCTCTCTTGTTAACGATAACCATCGGATGTAGAAGCCCTCTACATATTTAAATCTTGAATAATCTTGTGATTTCATCATCGGGGCCAAAATGCATGTATTGCCGATTGTTTTCTGGGTCTGATTGCGTAGCATTCCCTTATATGACTATTCAGGTGTCATATCGGATATCAGGTAATATTTCTTTGTGTTTGTTTCTTGACGTGGCTACCTCTAATTTTGGCTTAGCCCTTTTTTCATTAACCTTGAACCGGAAAGTTATACTAGAGAGGTCACAAGATCTGTAGGCCACCTTGATACGTGCCCAACCATCGTGTGATTCACTACGCAGACAATGTAGAGCCTAATTGGCTTACTAGTTGCAAGAGTATAGCCAAGAGGAGCGTCATAATCCAAGTCAGGTTCAAATGTTCTTTTTTTTTTGAAAAAAAAAACAGAACCCGTGATTGCTCATGCTGTACCGCAGCAAAGGGTTTGTTCTTCCCTTTGAATTCGACAAATGCTCAAAGGTATCTTTTCTGGGTCTGCCTTGTTTGACTCACTGAATTATGATCTCAAAATCTACAGCCCACTTTTCGGAATACTCCAGCTCATATTAACCTTTTCCATAACGTATCTCTTCGGACCCCCCAAATATTCTACATAGTTTATTTCTCTGCAACATGCAAGGATCGTCTTAAGACCTGACAATAGCTTTTCCCGCGGTTATTTCTTCTCGGACTTTGATTACTAAAGTTAAGAGCCAAGAAGCGACTTATTATTAAAGCTTTGTATCGGAAGTCATACGTGACCTTCATTTTCTGAGGACCTATTTTGTTTTTCACGTGGTTCAAGCTCTGATTCAGAAGCGGTAAAGAGGTTGCCCTTCTGTGCCCCTAGCGCTCGCCCATATTCCAATAACACTCCTTAGGGATTAGATCTTCAATATTGCCAACATGTCATCATATTAATGTTTCGCTATCTCCACCGGTATCATCATGCCATGGTCATTTGATGCTATCTGAAGCTGCATGCTACTAGTAGGGCTTATAAACTGGTGCTCATCGTGCCCCTTAGTCTCCATTTGGGGATGATCTTACAACAACATGCTACATGTCTCTCCTCTTGGACGTGACAAGCCAACGTATGACAATGCTACATGGAGGATGACACATCTTTATCCATTCGTTTCATTTGATCCCGCTTTACCCATCTTCGGTTCTCGTCTTCCCAGCTTCGGCTTACAAGTTTATTCCTACTGGTCATGGAATCCCGTTGAACGGTGTATAGCAACGTTTATTTACTTTCTATTCTGGGTCTTCGAAGCTATATCTATGAACGTTTGGTTCCGCGCAAAGGCATCCATGTGTCGCAGGACTCATGGGCGCCCCATTATGACGGATAAAGGCTCAGAGATGCAAATGCTTTGAATGATGCGTAGGAAGGCTGGATCATCTCGGAATGGTAATGTCTGGGCTAAATCTTACCACTCTTCCTGGAGGGTCCGCGGGGGTCAGGAAAGCCAACTCTTTATTTTATATCCCATTTGTTCTAACGCCCCATAAAGGAAATTGTTTCATTCGCCAACACAGCAACCTTCCGGGAAACGGTGAAAATGTATAAAGTGTCAGCCATATATGTTTTCAAAACGTATTCTATATGACTTGAAGCTTCTTAGTTTTCAAGAGCTAACCTTTTTTAATAAGCCCCATTTTCGCAACTAAGATGCCCGCTGTCAGACCGGTTTTAATTAATTAACCAATGGGAGTTTTCCGGAGTTTACCAACATAGTATTGCACTTACTTGTATTACACAACATGATTCTACTCGTCATAGAGTAAGTTCCATGGGCCGCAGTTGAAAGAATGTTTTTCAGGGTACCATATTCGTATCTATCTTGTTCCGATACCAGGAAGTTCACAACTTAATGCTTTACTAGTACAGTTTGGTTAATCAAATGGTTTTTAGGATCCTAAACTGACGTTCGGAGATAGCAAATAAACAGCCATTCAACGTTCTGCAATGACTCGACCTGTGCCGATTTTCGGAGAAGATTCAGGTTGGAACAGCTGCATTTGGTATTTACCTGGTAAATTCTATATACAGTAGGTACCCCTTTCAAAGTGAAATATTAGTCTCCGTTTTTTAGTCTTAAGTTTAAACCCTCCAGCTTTTGAGACGCCGGACTTTAAAAATATATGAGCTGCATCACGGAACGAGCTTCAAGTTCGCATTATTACAAATTCAAATCCTTCTGTCGGAAATCTAGGGGCCGACTCCTATATACAAGCAATAATTGTTAGGTGCACACCAATAATCGACATTGAAGTTTGCAAACTGAGTAAGCAGTCGATCTGAAGACACAGCTTTTATTACAAAATATTTCTGTCATCAGGAGCTTTACCCGTCGCGCCGAAAAACAGGTTCGCAAAAACTCAATTAATAGGCGAAATGAATGTTTATGCCGTTCGCTTCGGAATGAATTATAGAGCTTTCTTTGGGTCGTTTTCCCTAGTCCGGGAGTCATTTGTTCTTACTCTAGTATGACTCAGCATGAGAAGTGCCTGCCATTTATGTATATTACCGCATCGTTCCGAGCCGAAGAAAAATATCGCTTCCCTGTATTTGTACTATAGTTTTTATAAGCATAACGGTGAATTCAACATACCGACATCTGTCAGCCTGGGACCGAGTCGGGGGAATTTAAGAGGTGCCTTATTTAACAGCAACCAATAGGAACACTTTGAACCCAAGCTTTAGGCCCTGAGCTAAGAACAGCTCGGAGACGGCGAAAAAATGAGCGTCGGGGATCCGGCCGATCTTGAAACTTTTACTTACACCTTTATATAATTCGGTCCGTGACCGAAAGGGAGAAGTAGAGAAGTTGCCCAGTCGTAATTCCTACCAGGTTTGGTTTAGTCATAACATAACTTTCTATTGCATAACTTCTAGAAATTGCTACTCCGGACTCAATAAACCACCGCAAAAGTCACGAGCATAAGGTATCCCCAACTTAACCTGACAAACCTTCTCTCCGCCTGAGAATCTTCAGAGCCTGAAACTGGCGATGATGGTATTGGAGGTGATGTCGTCGTTTTTGTTTTTGAATTAGTGGCGCTCGCTGAGGGAGCACTAGTACTTGTTGAATTTAGGATTACAGACTCTACTGGGGCGCCGGTAGGCAGAACTGTCCCCGAGATAGCATCAGTTGGGGTGTTCAAGATAGAAATCGGCCTAGTAGCGATGTGAAATAATAATGATTTAAAAGTTAATCTTATCACTTACGGCGGGCAAAATGTCAGATTATAATTTGCGCTCAATGACGAATCACATTTCCAAAGGGCGGTCCCACTGGATTCGTCAAATGCATATGCATAGCTATTCGGACAATTACTTTCTACGAAAGATACTAGTCCGTACAATGCAAAAGACACGAATGGGCAACGGCAACGTACTGAAATATGAGTAAAACGCTGAATAAAAGAATGGGTGAGCTATTGTAAAAGATCCGATCCGTCCTACTAACCTACACCAGAAGATGGACAAGTAGCCGGCGTATCGAAAGTCCCGGAGCAGCAATTTGGCGAATTGGCTTGAAAAAGCGACGGAAGAATTAAAATATGTAAAACGCTTTGGAAGCATACTATACCTTGATTACCATCTAGATTGGCTTGACAAGCACTGTTACAACCCACAGGAAATCCATTCGAGTCAAATGGACCTTTGAGGGGCTGTGGACCTATCTAAGGTTAGTGATATTCCCTGCATTACGAATAAAAATCACAATCTGGTCCTAGATCCACTGGGCAATCGGCTATTGGGCACCCCACGTCGTTTGTAATTCGTAAAGGAAGGTTATACCCATTCACCAGAGACGCTGATATCCGTTAGTCAATATCAAAATCCATAGAATAGGGGAGGGGGACATCGTACTGTCATAAAAATCTGAATCTCCCGCCCCGCTTAACGTCCACTCCGCTAGACTGGCAGGGGGAACACCTGTACCAGTAACCGGATCGCAAAGTAATCCTCCTAAAGAATGTTCAGTATTGGAAAGAAACTAATGAATTCATTCACCATTACATCCGCCATCAAGACAAGATTGAGGTCCTTGTATTGTAAAATCACAATCGCGTCGACCCTAAAATTTGAGCGGCCTAATTTAGCATATAAAAAAAAATCAGGGTTTTGTTATCAGTTACCCAAATACGACCGGCGGTCCAGTTGTCTGGTACGCTGAATGTTACGCTTGTGAAGGCTGACGCTTCCCAACTGAAAAACAAAACAAAAGCATTAACAACCATGCCAGAATGATTAAAACGAATACTATACCCGGTAGCTATATTAGGAGTTGCAGAGTTGGCGGCTGGAGCTGTAAAGACTGCAGGCCTGTATTAAAAGAGGTTAGTTTCTGGGAGATCTATTAGCAATAAGCTGAAAGGCTACGTACCATATAGTAAAAGGACAATTATTGATGACGCTGAAAGTTCTAGCCAATCCAGATTTGAAAAGGAGAGATGAAACCGTAAAAGTGATTTTAAGCCTTTGACCCATTAGAGAGAATGAAAAAGCAAAGATCAGTGCGCACCAGATCTCTCAATAAAAATAAAACCATTTTCTCAAGAGTTATTTTTAAGAGATGCACAGCCGAATCGCAGGCGACAGCTCCATATTGGAATGCTGTCGGTGATTGGCTCCAACAAGGCGATGTCATATTTAAACTTTTAACTAAGCCCCAATCATTTAGATTGATAACCCGATGGAATATTTTATCATATAAGATAACTGCGGAGCGACTGAATGGATAAGCTGTCTGGTTTGAGAGTTAGTAAGTATGGGTGTCGTGAATTACATAATCACAAGGTTTGTGACACAGCTGAGAACACGTATCGTCACGCGTCTACAAACCGGTCGCGTCTCTTCTCTCTCTTCATCTTCATCTTCAGCGACACATGACAATTCACGGGAAACCTACCCAAAATGAAGAAGATGAATTTATGAGAAATATTCTATCTGGATTTGGTTCTAGTACTCCTGTCGCGGCATCGCCATCTGTCCAACATATTAACTCGAAGCATCATAACCAAACCGAAACCACCGTACAAACACATACTCACAAACGGACTGAAAATAATGTGTCGTCTGACGATAATTCTGGCCTGGATCTGAAAACATTATTTGATGGAGCTGAAGATTGGGACTGGAACGACATGGAGTTAGACATTCAGGAAGATACTAAAAAGGTGAGTTGGTTGTATGATGGGCACTACAGAATTAATACGGTATCTGTAGCCTGAACACCCGTCACCCCCCAAGCATATCCTCTCTACGTGCACTCGATGCAAGGTACTCGATATCAATTTTGATGTAAAGACAAAGAAGGTATAATTGTTGTATATATTCATCTTCACTTTTTTTTGATTCCCGAACAAGTATCTTGTCGTTGCTATAGAAGGTGAACAGAGAAGTAAATCAATACAACAAAGACAAGTTGTCCTTGAACATGAATGGGTTCAGACAGAAGTTGCAATTGGTGAGCAAGGAATCACACCGAAAAGAAAGCCCGTTCATTCACACAACTTATCAGGGGATATCGTTAATATCATTGGTGAATGGAGCCCTTTATTAACACAGAATACAGCCTCGTCTAGTGCCACTTCAACGATAACAATCGATTCCAAAACAAATTTACTCATTCTTCATCCTGACCTTCTCTTATCTGCGACTACCATATCGAATGCTCCATCATGTACTCGGAGACCCCTTATATCATTGATGTTGGCTTCTAACGCGCCGGCACCCTCTAACTCAGTAACGACAGAAGCACCTGTTCGAACTTCCCCCGGCGAGTCTGTTGTTTGGGGGAATTTTCTTCATGAAGTAATGCAGAAATGTCTAGCATCTGGCAAATGGGATAACCAAAGTATAGAGGACAATGTTGATGAAGTTGTGAGATCGCCCACCGGATTGAGAGAGCTGGTCAAACTTGGATTGGGTATCGAGGCGGCTAAAGTTGAAGTTCGTGCAAGAGCTGGTGGTTTAGCTGGATTCTCCAAACGATTTATAGGTCCGACCATCAATGTATGTTTCATATACTTTAATGAAACGTTTCAGAATCACGTCGTTGAGTATAGCCCGACGGGAAGCTTACCGATACCCGCGACTTAAAAGATACAGTTTCTCGACTGGCTATCACGGAGTTGCACGACGTAGAAGAAGAGATATGGTCACCGACATATGGACTCAAGGGAAAAATAGACGCATCCGTGGATACACTCATATCACAAGGATTCCAAGATATTCGCAAATATTCAACTAGTCATACTGGGAAGTGGACTCTCCCTTTGGAAATCAAAACAGGTCATTCGGTTAACGTTATGGAACATAGAGCGCAAACCATACTATACACACTACTTGTGGCCGAACGTTACGGTAATTTTTGTTTCAAGTAATAACCTAACGGAATAATCCCAACTCTTGAGTTGTTTATAGACGTCCAAGTTCCCTCCGGCTTACTATATTATACTCATTCCGATGAATTGCTACGAATACCAGCGGTGAGGAATGAAGTTAAAGCACTCTTAATGGCTCGGAACGAGTTAGCCTCCTATCTGATGCGGAAAAGGACCCTGGATAGCGAAGAACAACACTTCAATGACAAGCCTCTTTTGCCTCCTACTCTGGATGAAAACTATAAATGTAACAAATGCTACGTAGTCAATGGATGTATGCTTTATCGCAAGGTATGTTTTCTATTTTCTAAATTAGTGCTATATGTATGACCATAAAATCACACAGGCCGTAGAGAACATACAAGACCTAACTAGTCCTATCGCTGAATTATACGCCAAGAAAACTTCTCACCTTACGCAGGCACAATGCGATTTTTTTAAGCGATGGGAGGCTCTCGTTTCCATGGAAGAACAAGATGTTGTTCGTTTTCGCCAAGAGCTGTGGACTATGAGTGCTGAAAACCGCGAAAAGAAGGGTCGTTGTTTCGCTCATTTGATCGTCCGAAGTTATAATCGGGACGACACACCAGGAATAGCACGGATGCACCAACATGTCTATCGTTTCGTCCGTGCAACTCATTCTTCGGAACGTTTTATCTCCCCTTCCACACAATTGCAGGATGGATCGCTGTCTTTGCTCAACGGTAGTATATCCGTCGGTGATGCCGTCATAATTTCCGTGGATCCCGACCTCATTGCTGTTGCCCGAGGATACGTTATAGAATTGGAACCAGATTACATCATGGTTGGATTTGATCATGAAGTCGATCTTCGCAGGGTGCTCCAACGTGCTAGACCAAAAAGAAACACGCTGGGTGGTATTATTTGTCGTATTGATAAAGATGAGTTCGGCAGCGGGCTTGGGCGCATCCGGGATAACCTTGCAAGATTGTTCTACGTCCATGGAGACTCCAAACGACTTTCACTTATCGTAGATCTCGCTCCTCCACAGTTTGATGAAAATGATATCATTGCGGGCTCGGGTATACCCTCACATCTAAACGCTAACCAACGGGCAGCCGTGCACAAGGTTCTGTCTGCTCGGGATTACGCCATGATATTAGGGATGCCCGGGACTGGGAAAACATCTACTATTGCGGAGATCATCAACGCCCTGGTTAAGTTAGGGAAATCTGTTCTGTTAACATCGTATACACATTCGGCTGTCGATACTATCTTATTGAAACTCAAAGATGCCGAGTATTCAATATTGCGTCTCGGCAGTGTGGAAAAGGTTTCAACGACCCTTTATCGCCTTCAAATGCTTTCTTGACAAAAATTGTTAGGTTCATCCAGATATACACAAATTCACGTTATCTTCACAACCACATGCGACTACGATAGAGCAATTGGAACACCAAATACTACGACCTTCCGTTGTCGCGACTACGTGCCTTTCCGTTGATCAGTAAGGAACTGTTTTCTCGCATTTTTCAAAACTAGACTTTATGTTATTAGCCCCCTTTTTGCACGTCGATACTTCGATTATTGCATCGTAGACGAGGCTTCTCAAGTAACCTTACCCACCTGCCTCGGTCCTTTACGATACGCTGACAGATTTGTTCTTGTTGGTGATCACTTTCAACTCCCACCATTGGTAAGTATTATGACAATTTTTTAAAATCTCACAGGTTCGATAATTTGGACTACAGATTCGCAGCAAAGAGGCCCGCCTTGGCGGACTTGATATATCACTTTTTAGGAGATTGGTCGAGGCACATCCTGAAGCAGTTGTCGATCTTGTGGACCAATATCGAATGAATTTCGATATAATGCTTTTAGCGAACACCCTAATATACAGCAATCGCCTTCGTTGCGGTTCGGAGGAGGTTGCTAGAAGAGGGTTAACTCTTCCAAACCACTCGAATCTTAGATCATGGTGTTTGGAGCGGGCCTGTCCTAGCAGTTGTTGGATATCGAAACTCATTAATGAAAGGTATAACTGTTATATTTTTAATCCTGTTGGTTAAATTAAATTAAATTTTCAGTCGTAAAGTTGTGTTTGTTGACACAGATGCACTCCCGGGTTTGGAATCTCATGTGGGAGATCTGATACAGAACGAATCCGAGGCCCAACTTGTCTGCCAGGTAAGGATTGAACGAATCCTCGCCGATTTTCCCTCGTTTACGTTGGATGTAGTTCACTAACGCATTACTTGCGTGTGGAGTATCGGAATCGCAAATAGGAATTATTTCTCTCTACCGACAACAAGTTAAACTGTTATCTCATCTGTTACATTCGTACAAAGGTATTGAATTCCTCACTGCTGACCGTAGCCAGGGTCGAGACAAGGATTGTATTATTATATCTATGGTAAAGTCAAATACATCTGGTAATGTAAGTATCAAATATCTCCGGTTATGCTTAACCTGTAAAAAAACTTTTTAGACTGGGGAACTAATGAAAGATTGGCGGCGCATCAATGTCTCCTTCACGCGTGCGAAACGCAAACTTATCATATTTGGCTCACGTTCCACTTTACGAGGTGCACCTGTTCTTGCTGAATTCTTTAAGATCATCGAGTCCAGGGGTTGGATATATTCGCTAACCTCGGGAGCACACAAGCTTCATGAGAATATTCCTGCCCAGACCGCTTCCTCTAATGCGTCCGGGTCCAATAAAAGGCGATCTCCGGAATCCGAGATCAATAACGAAAATACGATCCCCGGGTCGATCAGCAAGAAAATAAAAACCAAAGTCGATCAAGGGATATTGAAAGGGCGACCGCTACTACGTGACATCATGAATGATATATCGAAGTAGTTTGTGATTTCGTCCACACTGCCCTCTTTTTTCTTACTCCATGTAATATCTGTTTTCGTCAATCGTCGTTGTTATTTCAACTTTCTTGCGTTTGTTGTCATAGCATAGTTCCTTTTCTCATCTATCTATTTTCTATACATTCGCTTGTATTTGTAGGTATTGCGTCGTTAACGGAAGAGCACATGTATAATATTTTTGTTCCTTTGGACTGGGAGTGCCAACTGTAGTAGGTGCGCATCTTCAGAATTGGAGATATCTCGCATGAATTCATTCCACGATAATATGTGTACAAGATAAACATGAAACATTGGAAAGAAGAAAACACCTTCATTTAACATATAAGCATATAACTAAAGCATTATGACAAGAACGGCAAAAGGAAAGAGATGAGATGAGGCTTAAGAATCACCATTACTACCGCCCTGATATTCTGCAGCCAAGCAGGCCAAGTCGGTAGCAATGCAGTGTCTGAGGGTAAAAGTCCGTGTAAGAGCAAGTATCTCAAGTCAATAAAAGAAAACTGACGGGATGATAGTTTCGGTTGCACCTGGATCAGAAGCGAGGCTGGGGAAAGGAAATGATAGACAGGCTTGTTGGATGTCAGCACAAGTTTTAGTAGCAGGGAAACTGAAAAAGATGTTTTTCGTTGAAAAAAAAAGGTGAGTGTGCCAAGTATGAGACGTACGTTGCTGGTTTATTTACAGAAAAAACTGGAATCGGAACGACTTCAGAGCAATCGACAAAGTGAGTGGCGTCTTGTCCTATAATAGCGAGTTTGGCCATGGCAGCTTGAAAAGCGATGGACATCTTCTCTTGTTCGTTGACAAACCCTTGCCAGGTACAAGCACTTGAAAAATAGAGCAACTCAAATTCAGGGGTTGGAGAATAAATATCTAATGATTAACCTACGTTCTTGGATCACGAGCCAAGGCGAAATCGGATTGGAGACGCATTTCACCGACATTGAGACCTTCACCGATGGGAAGAGGTGATTCGACTTCTCCCAAGTTTCCAGGGATCCCCGGAAATCCAACGCCTTTGAGTAATACTTCGAGAAAAATCTGAGTGTCGAAAGTAAAAGGAGTACTGTCAAAGGGAACTGCTCGAATGGTAGGGTCAACGTGGTCAGAACGAGCGATGGAGTGAGAAGCCAGCAAGGCAATAACTTCGTCGGGACTGAAATTACCCCCGTCAGACATACGTGCAAGGATTGAAGTAACAGTATCTTGTGGTTCCGGAATGAGTCCCTCGGGAGCAGGAGCAGTGGCATTAGGACGACCAAGCAAGAACTGTAAACGAGGTGCACCAGGGCAGTTGGAGATTCCAACGGCACCGGCAAATTGAATCAGATCTCCAGCGGAGATCTCGGGATGGGAGGAGAGGAATGGAAGAAGAGCCTCAACACTGTCAGAGATACCAAGATTGGCGGGGAAATTAGGTTCGACATCGGGAAAGACAAGCATAGAGCCATCGGCACCTCCACCGGGGAAGACTTGACCTTCTTCCCTAAGTTTCTCAGAAAAAGAAATAGCATCGTCTATGTGGAAGGGGCGGAAATGGTTAACTTGAGTAGTAAAAATGAGGTCATATAATACACCCACGAAATGTCAGACGGAGGACTTCATGGGTGTCCTCTCCACATTCGTTGGTGAAACTGCAGGTAGGGCTCCGTCAGGGCAAGAAATAAAAGTCGGGTTCAGACTGGTTATGTACATACAGGTTCCTTTGCAGATCTTCACGGAGAGCGAATAATGGGCAACAAGCCCTATGATGAACCCTGTTACCATCGGGGCAGGTAACAAGAGAGGTGGACTCGGATGAGGGCGCAGCAGAAATTACAGCTGCGAAAAAAGACGAGATTATTAGAATCATTTTTTAACCTCTTTGTCCTGGTGAGAGAGAGACTGAAGAATGTTAGGGGATATCGAGTGTCACTTCCATTCTTTTAGACCTTCCCGGCACATGTTTGTTTGAGAATAGGAAAATCTTTTTGAAAAATTGATCACATGGCTATTATTCCAATTGGTGCCTTCTGAGGCAAAGAGTTGAATCGGCCAAGGGATGCTAGCCTGTTGAAAGTTGACGTTGAACAATCAGGATCGACAAGATCAAAACTGTTCTTGTGATCGACCACTAAGAAGAGATACTTTTCATATACTAAGCAGAGAAAGCTGAAGTTGAAAGTAACCGATTATGCATACAAATACCCCCTATCATTGCTTATTGAAATTTGTATCAGGAGAAGTCCTCGGTCTTCCAAAGCTTGCATCTGTCAAAAACAATTAGTTAGTTCCGTTCTACTGGTAAATTGAGAATCCAGAAATGCTACGCTCCCAGAGAGGACTTAAGGTTTATGAACAGAACTTTCAGCTTTACACAATGAGTCGACGTTGATCGCGGCCGCGGTCAATGAGTAGTCATGTATAATCGGCCTTCAAGTTCCGAGTAATTGTTAATCACGTTTGGACGCATGGAATATTATGAGTATTTCATATCTAAAAGACGCTTCGAGTAAATGAAATCATTGATGTATAATGTAATTTGACATATTAAATAGACAGCAATAGGCACAAACAATTCTCTCATACACGTGATAAGGCTGATTATCATGTAGGTCCTGTATTTGTGTCCTGTGGTCGTATTATATTATGGAAGCACTTTAAATGGATTAGAACAAACTTATTCGATGTTCAGTAATGTACTTGGTACAGGCACATAAGTATTTTATTTTTCCATGAACTACCAAGAAAAGATTATTCCTAATACGATCGTAAAGAAGTGTTACCGTCTGAGAGGTTTAGAAATACATGTCGTGTGGTCAATTAATAAGATCATTAACTTTTGGCTCCAACGATTCCTGTTCTCACCCGTATAACTGTCTCCAATGCTTTCCTCGCCAGAGCAACATTAGAGAACCTATACTACTTCCTACAATCAAAGCAAACTGGATTATAAACCACTTTGTGAAGCCTATCTTGTTCGCTACGGGCACGTTGTAGAATGGAACGATTAAAGACATCACTTGACGACAGAAAAAAATAATAGTAGGGCCAGCAGAACCTCCTGGACCTGGACTATAGCAATCGATAACATATGCCATTCCCATCGTTGTTACCATTTGGACACCGCATATAGTAACACCTTGATTATGATCAGTCTCTCTTTCTCTGTGTGTTTCTTTTCTTAGATTAAACTCACCGCCTACAAAAACAGGACCAATCCATGGCGTCGGGATGTCGACAAAGATACCCCACAATAATAAACCGGTAGCCATGAAAAATACGCCGAGAGGAAAGGCTGTAAGCCGCATTTCCGGCTCAAATATTCCTTTGTTTGCTTTTGTTCGTCTGGAGACAATAACATCCGAAAGTTTACCAGCGAGTGTTTCACCAATTAGACATCCAATAAGGAATCCAAAGAATGTAAGACCTATAAACCAATCAATTGACACCTTCATTGAGGGCCTTTTGAAAATGGATAAAAGTCACCTTGCTGTTGACTGTTGAAACCATATAGGGGCTTGAATACTTGAGGGATCAAACTTGTCAATCCGACGTCCGAATAAGAGATACCAAAACTTATGGGTAGTGCAATTAACGTTACACTTGGGTATCTCACTTTAAAAAAAATGAATAAGAAAAAAATAATAAGAAATTTGAGTGTATGTAATAACTCACGCATTTTGAAGGGTCGTAAAAATTCGTTAAAGGTTGCTGGAGGACCTATACGCTTGAATGGATTCCGAAGAAGGTTGTAACGAATAGGATGTAAGCTTTGCTCAGTTTTTGGCCAGTCGGAAGCGTTGGAAGAGGTTTGAGTTTCTTCCGAATTTTGTCTTGCATATAAAGTCTCAGGAAGGAAGAACAACATGAAGACGAATAGGAATGCTTTGATAATGGTAGTTAGGTATAAAGCCCATTGCCAATCTTTTTTTTTGGGTCATTAGCACAGAGAGAGTGCCTGTGTGATTTTGCTAACCCACCTTTAGCTTGAATTAAGAAACCCGTTATTATTGGACCGAGATAAGGGCTATTTAAGCGGGTCGGTTTGGGAATTAAGAAATGAATAGTGCTTAAAAAGGACCAACCCAGCGGTAGTACAATAGATCCAAACACCAGTTTTCGCGCCTCTTTCATGCAAAAAGAATATATCTGCGATAGTTACAGCTGCCATCGTGTTCGGTGCGCCACTTCCGAAGCCTTGGAAGACTCTGCTGACCATAAGACCAGCGTACGACGTAGTGAATGAGCCACCGATATTCGCGATCAATGTAATCAGGGCGGCGGCGATGTAACAAGGACGTCGGCCGTATGAATTCGAAAGAGGGGTCCAGAAAAGATTCCCAATTCCGACACCAATGACGTGTCCACTGACTTGGTAGGAAACTACGTTGACAGGAACGTGGAACTGAAGATGATTAGAGATAAGTTTTTTTTAGACGAATTCGCCTATACATACTTGTTTCCCTATCTCACCGAATCCTGGAATTATACCTAAACATCTTATTAGATTAATGACGGGAAATTTGTAATAGGCTGGTTTGACTTGCTTGCTGCTGTAAAAGTACTCATCATACTTCCAATAGCTACTTGAAGGAGGATGATGTGTTTCCAAGACCAGCTCCAGTTCTGATTGATAAAAACAAAGTTAAACTATGTTTGGAAAACAGACGAGATACAAGGAAGTACACAGTACTTACAAGGGGATCAGCGGGATCTGAAGATGGCTGAGGGACTAAAGGTCGACCATCTGGACCTTGCCTGACAACTGGGGTTGAGAGCTCGAACTTGAACTCTTCATCAACATCCACTGGATAGTCCCTTTCTGTCTTTTGCTGGAGCATTGCAGTGGAGGGGGAAAGCACGCTATCAGAGTGAATAGAGGGGGGATCTGTCTTATAGGCGGATTAGAGAAGACATATTCAGATGTTGACACCAATTGAATAGGGTTTTAACAGGGGATGATTGGTCCCCTGAAAATGATACACTTATCGGAGCGAGGTTAGGGCTGACGAAGGGGGTGAGGGGAGGCAATACAATTTTTTTTTGCTCCTTTCAAATTTGAATACGTATACGTCTCACCTGTCAAACCGATAGGACGGCATAATACGGCACTTTTAAGGTTCAAACTTTTTGGTTCACCGGTTTGACAGCAGTAGTACAGCCCCAAGGTGATCAGCTATACTTCTCGTTTCAATTTACTAATTTTGGAAAGTTCACCTCCAGAGTCTGATGATATTCACAGTGTGAGTGCTGTGCTCATAATCCTCTATGGAAAGAGAAGATCGCGGTTCTTCTCAATAGCTGTCACGGAGAATTGGTAAAAAAAGAGACTGTTCATGTTATCGGTTAGCATTGTGGCTCGGATCAGGCAAGAAATTTACCCGAATTATAGTGTTATTATCGATTGAAAATCGTGCAAGCGATGAGAGATGTTCAGCCTTTTAATCGGATCAATCAACACTCAAACAGACCGAACATTCCTTACCAAGTCATGAGAATCGAGTTTTTGATTCTCCCGTATCAATATTCTAGTATACGATGGATTAAGAACAAACAATTGACATGGGTATGGGTTTTTAACTGGCTTGGCATAGGTTAAGTGATTATCCAGGCGAAAAGAATTAAAAAATGTTCCCACAGCTTCGATTTCAATTTCTAACAATATTAATAGACCTGTCCAGGGCAAACAGAAATACCCTTTCCTTTCACTGGGTCTAGACTCATTGACAAACAACATATATGCATTAATACATATATTGTTTGAACCTACATAAGTAGTATAGCTTTCATGACACCCATGGGTGCCGTATCATGAATCTTACATAATCACCTTGCTTTGCAACTTAAATGAAATCAAATTTCGTCGTTTCTTCCCACGGTTTTTTTTGATTCCGTTCACAATTGGTCACGCATCACATCCTTTCCTTCTCATTTTTTTAAATCCCAAACATAAATCAGTAAAAACACCACACCCTAAGTATATACCATGGTTGCAAGCAGGTCAGGTAAAGGAATCACGTGCCTTTGAGCTACATCCATAAAGCTAGTAGCGGTTATAAAGATTTCAGGATGTTTGTTACGATTCATTTTGATAGCACTTATATTCTTTGGATAAAACAGTATGCTTAATCTTATTCGTTCATACATGGATATAGCTGAGCGTCTGGTGATAAAGCAAGGTGCCCGTTGACGCCAGTCAACAGTTTCTGTAGATCAATATTACGCCAAATGACGAGTGAGGCGAGGGACCGTTTGAATTGACTATATATATGTATATCCATGTGCTCCAACCTTCCAAGCCCTGTCAATTTTATCTTTAGGTCTTATAACCTTAGCTCAATTTGTCCTTTGCCCAAGTCTAATACAGTAAAAGAAAAAAACCTTAAAGCTTACCCCACTCACATAACCCATAAAGAATAGGAAAGTTTAAAAAATAATAAAAAAAAGGTACATGTGTTAGAAAGTAAGACCTGGCGCTTTCGGAAGATCAAGGTGCATTATTTCATTTTAACAATTCAATAATCCGTCTCAATGTAAGTATTCAACGTAACATATTTCCCATAAGTGCATAATGCAGTAAACGAAACATAGACGTCACCCAATGTTTTTTCTTCCTCACCAGTAGGGTACAGTATAAAGTGACTTCACAACTTTTGAGCTGCAGCCTTCGTCATAGCTTGACCAGCTGCCTTAGCCCGACGTCTCAGCTTTTCGGTGGATTTGTTACCACGGAGACCTCCACCCCAGGTTCTTCTTATCTCATCAGCCTTATCATTGCTAAAGGAGAGACAGAAAAATTGTTAGCATTTCTACAAAGACGCCTTTGTGTAAACGCTTACTAGTTAATCTTGGCGGCGCTAACAATAGTTGAAAGCTCTTTCTGATCCTCGCTGCGGACATCCTGCAGTGTAAGAATGGCAGCTGTCTTTTTGTGAACCACAGTACCAAGACGAGCCTTGGACTTGACGATAACATATGGGACTCCCATCTTACGGCAAAGAGCGGGAACAAAGACCACTAGCTCAATTGGGTCGACGTCATGGGCAATGACAACCAAATTAGCCTTCTTAGATTCAATAAGGGCGACACAGTGGTTCAAACCGTACTTGACGAAGAGAGGTTTCTTATCCTGTATCATTAATAAACATATGTTCATTAGTAATCTAGTCTCTCATGGGCTGTAATTGGAAAACTAACCTTCTTCGTGTCTTCTTGACCTTCAGCGACGGCTTTCGCTTCCGCGTCAAGACGAGCTTTCTTCTCTTGTTTAGTCTCAGGACGGTATTTGTTGAGAAGCTTGAAAAGTTGGGTCGCAGTATTTTTATCCAAAGTATGAGAAAATTGTGCGATGGCTGGTGGAACCTTGAGACGTTGGTGGAGGACAACCTTTTGTCTTTGAAGACGAACGTATTCGGGCCATTTGACAAAACGGGTCAAATCCTTTTTGGGTTGGATGTCCTGACCTGTCAAAGTATGAGATAAGAATTAATTACAGAGAAGAAATAGGGATAATATACCAATGCCAAAGTTTTTCGGATGGGCGTCGAAAAGAGGGTTTTTGACCACTTTAGCAGGTTTAGAGGCGCCAAAGGGGGCGGGGGCAGGTTTCTTGCCGGACTTTGCTTTGGGCTGGTCATTGAGACGACACGCAAGGACAACAGCACAGGGAAAAATAGAACACAGCCACAATCAGTAAGATTGTACATCATAAAAGAAGTGTGTCTTTCCAAGTCTGTGATAACCATGCCAAGCGTCTCGGAACTCTAGTGCTCGTATAATATTGCCCACAACGGACAAAGAATAGCGAGCCCAGCAAACATCACGCTTCATTGCAAAAAAGAAATGTGCTCGGCGTGGTATAAGGGAACAGGTTACAATGAATATATCTATATTATGTAGATTAGGTCTCCTATCAAGCGACATCCATCTCATAGACTCACCATCCATCATAAAAACGCATAGAAAACCTGATACCCTTTGAATGCTCCGAAACATTTATGGCTTTGCTACCAGAAGACAAAGATTTGACAAGAGTTTTAACTTACCATTTTTTTTTGTCGGGGTCTTGAGGAAAAGCTGGAGAGAAGAAGATACGAGTGCTTTTAGACGCTAAACAGTATAACGATTATGTAATACGTGACATCGCCTAAGCCTAGTGTCACACGTTATTTATTTATTTTACAATTCATGTCAGCTGAGATGCCGTATTTACATCTTTGAGAACCATTCGACAGTGTTAGTGAATGCCCCTTCTTTACCGGCCTTAATTTGAGGATTTGTCTATGAAAATACCTATCAATCGGACTTGTCAGCCAGTAATTAGATTAGGATAACTCACCATATCTCCTCGAACCTAGTAAGAATATATATCCCATATTAATAATAGTTGACCGTTTGAGTTCGGAGAGAAGAAACCTACAGCAAAACCATGGGTACAACCTATCCAGTATGCACGTTTGTAACCGGGCTTATATTTTCCACCTCCCAAAGTCTGATCGGCGACCTTGCAGGCTTCTTCTGGGAAAGCCCCATCGAACTATTTTTTTTAATTAATGAACTATGGCTTCATGCATCCTCGTACCTCGCAGCTGTTAATTAACAAGGGGACATTGGATTCGGCCAAAAGATCCGGAAAATCCTTTTCAGGTACAAGCCTAGATGGATGAGCGATAGCAGCAGCAGAAATCAAATTCTTCTTCGCAAGGTCTATAGTATGCCTCGCGCCATAACAGTAACCGACGACACCAAACTTGGTAATGCCATTCTCACGAAGGCCTTCCAGTAATTTATCAACAATAGGTCTCGTTATTTCCATGCTGTGAGTCGCGAACCATTTTTCTCTGTCAAACTTTTATGATCGTTTAATATACAAATATATATAATAAATTTCGCTATAAAACGTACTTTTAGGGTGGGATCACTGAGCGCATTTGCAGGGATAGGATCTCCCTCAAAAATATCCGGAACATAAGTCTAGTTAAAATTGGAGGCTCAATATAGATAAAGTTATCTCCCTAAAAAATAACGCCTACCTGGAGGCCATTAGACGCAAAGCCGTCTGCCTAGAAAAAGAGCGATTATTTCCATATCCATGACGAAAAACATGCCTCGCCTACGAGAAGCTGGTGAAATAAATAAGGTTAATACGACTAGTACTTGGTAGGTGATTTACATCACATACCTTATTATTGTTCAACTGTATACCAAAGACATCTACCTCGAAATCAGAAAATGGCTTCTACTACATAAGAAAGATTTTTCTACTCAACCGGTGACTATGATTACTGCTCTATCTTTGACGTACTCTCCTTGTGGGAGGGCGATATACGTATTTATGTCGTTGATTATCTCGAACTTGCCTTTGGTCATATATATAAGTAAATATAAACGACAAATCTACTTCATACTTACCAGTTGCTTCACCCTCATGCTGAACGCCACTAACACAATCAACAGTAAGACCGCTCATGGTGATAGTAAGGAACCTTTCTTATCCATGTGAGAATTTTTCGAGGCCGATGATCATATCGTTGCTGACTCTGCTGCGGCCGTGTCCGCGAGAGAAACATTTGTGTGACATGACTTTCAATATTTGTCATCACGTCGGAAGTTGCTGCCACCTGCCGGTGCTAATTTCCCTTCTTGTTCCTGAAGAGAGAGATCAGCGAAAGGAATGTAAAAAATGGGCTTCAACTGATTTGAAGATGACGTCGTGTTTATGACCCCCAAAAAAACACACACTTACTCTTTCGCGCAAGTTATTCCTGTCAAGGCATGATGGTTTAAAGACTCAAGAGCGGCTCGTTGTTACTATCATTATCATTCCTAATATCATCCTTCTTTTTTATGCAACCTAACTCTTCGATCAGCACACCTCCGATTTTCGTTTTTCACAATAACGTTTTGTGCGGGTAGGCTAACGCTAATAGAGAAAGACACTCGTTCTAGATCCCCGTTTTCCTAAATGCCAGAAGAATTCAAATAAGTAACAAGGGGCATTAGTTCCCATGTTTTAAGCGGCCTTTTTCCCTTTTTGTTGTGGCCCCTTTTATTTTGGACTTTCGGTCGTTCAGCAACTCACCGAAAACGTGTAAAATGTGCACCGGTAATCATTTGATCTACGGTCCTGGGTGTGCAAATCTTGTTAACTATCCATCTTTTTCTCTCTATCAGACCTGAGCCATAAGGATAGAATATCCCCGGGAGATTTAAATGTCAGGTGGACTAAAAAGTTAGAGGTGAAGATGGACTCTGGACTTGAAATCACATATATATATATATATATGTATCCTTACCGGAAGGGAAGATCAAAATCTAAATATCCTATTTTAGAATGATTATCTGACTTCTCTTATCCTTCCCGAGCGTGCGTACAATTTCCGACCTCATTAAGGGAGCTCGCTTATTGGTTGTATAATATAGGATCAACTTGAGACGTCATTCAAGTGTCACGGGGGAGCGAACCTGTCAAGGTGGAATATCAATATCTTCCAGGCAATTTGCAATAATAAACAGACAGGGGTTGGTTCTTCTTCGAAGGTAGAGACCGATTATCCAACATGAGGACCGCCTGTTGGGGGAAATACCCGTTCCTGGCGCCATATACAAATACCCTCATCTCCTCCAGCCACGCGAGTGGATTACGTTATATAACCCTGAGATGCGTGTAGCCGGCGTGTCCCGTATCTTTATAAAGACCAAATCATGTATATTTTGGAAGACAGCTGGCTTCGACCTGTTTCGATCGCACTCGTGGCTCCCTACGGTGCCCCCTCCCCCCCCCTTCTCTCGCGGGAGTCTTTCTGGCGTCGCTATCTAGCGATCATCCGACTCATTAACGACACTCATCATTTTGACAGACGATCTCGGTATCTAACCTGTAACGATATTTCTACGAAAGTTCCTTAGGCAAAAAGGACTATACAGCTATACTCCATTCTTGCATCTTCCCTTGTCTTCAAAAATTATTTACTACCTACATATTATGCCTGCTATCATACACTGTACATACCAGGATCCATTTCTACCCGCACCTGCATCTATACCGCACATATACGGCAAGCGCCAGATATATTTTATATCATTGATATTCTCAACTAATTCTTTTGTTTTTACAAACAAGCTAGCACAGGACATCATGACTCTCCATGGCAAGCTCGCCTTGCCAACATCCTCAAATCTATCAGGAAGACATCACCAAGCCCCCCTCATCTATAGGCTCCCTGTTGAAATACTGTCTCGTATATTCGAATTCGGAACATGTAGAGTTGATGATGGCAGTTTGGATGAATATTTTGATATGAATCTGGTGAACTTTCCGATACGTATAGCCGCCGTCTCCAAGAAGTTTCGTACGATCGCTCATTCGACGCCCAGTTTATGGACCACTCTTCATTTTTATTCCCCACGACCGTCGTGGTACGATCCGAAAAGCGATGCACAGCCCGGTGGATGTGTATACGACTACACCCGTGATCGCCTATGGCTCACTCGCTCCCGAGCCTGTCCTCTAGATCTGATGCTATACTACCGTGATGTTAAATGGACTTTCACTGAGGAACGTCACTATTTTCGTCCAGAGCATATGGAGTATATTCTATCGCTACTTGAACCGCATGCTTGGCGTATTCGTCGCTTTACGCTCGTTTGCGATACGTTTGCTCCTATTCACGCTTCTCTTGAATTCTTCTCACGGAAGGGAGAGACAATGAGTAAGCTTAATATATTGGAACTATATCGTTGTAATGAATACGTGGCTGAATATCCTCGTTTTTACCCATCTCACTATGCAAAACCTCTCGTCCTGCCTTTGGACAAATCTCCCTTGAAACGGATGATACTTGGTGGAGTGCATATAGATTGGGATTGTTGGTGCAAGTCCGAGGCGCTCCGTCATCTGGATACGCTCGATATCTCCTATCATTCCCCAGATGCTCGTCCTAGTTTAGACGCATTCGTCGAAACATTGCGCGCTTCTCCTAATCTCAAAACTCTATCCGTCATTGGATCAGGACCGGTGGGACTACGACAAAATACGACCATCGGGATCCATGAGTCACAACCTCAAATCGAAGCAGTTGTTATTGCTTCTGATCATATGAAATTTAAATGCTTTCTACCGAAAAATCTTCCTTCACTTCCCTTCCGTCATCTTTCGGTGCTTAAACTAGGATTTTACCATATAAATGACGCAATTTTAATTATCTCCCTCGTCTTCAGTCCAGCACTGGGGGGACATCCTCCTATAACCGACTTAACCCTCAAAGATCTCTCTCGACCATCGGAAGTAGATACAGCCCATGGGTCAAACCTTTTAATATTTTTAGCTAGCTTATGCGATTTTGATATCCCGGAACCTGATTATCCCGCTAGGAATACGGAAGACACCCCTTCAGTCAAGGGATCTCATTACTCAAAACGGGAAATCGGGTTTCCCTTTACTACTACGCTTCGACACCTTACCTTGGAGTCCATAAAGGCTACTGAGAAGGCCTTTACGGGATTCCTAAACATCTCCCCCTGTCTTGAAACGCTCTCCCTTGATGGCGTTTCCAGTTGTATTTTATTAGCATTATGCCCTCCTCACATTCCTTCCAACAATTCCGATTCAGAAACAAGTTCTCCGTCTATTCCCTGTCCCAACCTCAAAACAGTCTCTCTTCGTTTCTTGGATTTCCCGACGGAGCGTATCACCAGTTATACAGCTCTTGCCCGAAGCCGCGCGGTTGCTGGTTCTCCTCTTGAACGTCTTTCAATTTATCATTGGGACATTACTTACGGTCTTCGACAGACAGATGCCGAGACCGCAAAAGAGCATGTCACCAGCAGTATAATAGAAGTTTTCGGAAGCGAAGATGAATTTTATGAAGAAGAGGAAGAAGAAGATCCTTTTGCACCTGGTGGTAAGAAAATTTTTAAATTTCGCCTAGATTAAGGTGTTTATTAATTACATGGTTAGGGACTTTTAATGACCCGGAGTTTGATGCTTTATTTTCAACCGGAACCTGAGGCTTTGAAGAGCCTTGCTCCGTACGGATCGACTTCATTCTCTTCGCTACTGAAATGGGTCAACGCGTATGTTATTCGTTTTTCATATGTTTGTTCATGTTCGTTTTTTATGCGAACCTTTACTACGTTTTGTTGAATTTTGCTACTGTTTTGTTCTGTTCTGCAACATATTTAAATCATCATTGGGCATTTTAAACGCAATTTTTAGCATAGTACATCGGACCTCCATATTATCCATCCTATATATGTTTCCATCCTGCATTTTCCTGTCTTTGCAAGAGCTATTCTTTCTTCCCCTTTTCTTCAAAGAAGATTCATTGATATTAAGAATACGTACATCTTCTCCTATTCTTATACCCCAATCCAATCACACCTCACAAAACAGAAATTATCCAATGGGAAGCCAAAAAAACCGGCATAACATAGATCTAAATATTCATGTTTACCATTACCCATGAGGTGCAGGAATGTTCCGCATTGAATTGACTTGAAATGAGATGTCCATATCGAGGTTGCTTAGCTATGGCCAAATCAATGGGTAGAAGGATGCTGGTGAACATTATATAAATAGTTATAAGAAGACAATGTGTACAAATCCAGCACAATTGTTGAAAAACTTTTGACCACATAATATATATTTATGGCTGCGGAAGAACTTGAATGGAGTGCTCCTATCTAAATTGATATGAAATTTCATAACACACAAGTCATATGTCGAACCGGTGGCGCGGGCATATTTGGATTGGACGATTGAATATGAATCTTTGTCGAAACTTCCCATCCATTGACGGCCGAAAAAGGGCACCTACCATGGGAAGATATGTCGCTCCTTGTGTATGATGATCATTTGGACACAATAAGTATCTGAGTTCAACGAATCCCATAAAAAAAATAATCTCGACAGCGTCTACGGGGTCGTCTAAAACTTTTTGTCACCTGTGAAAACTAAAGCACAAAGCTTGTAGATAGGAATCGTTCCCAATCTTCTGATTCATCCATGGTGCCACTACACCAATTGACAAGTATTGAGAGTCTGTGACTGTGACTGTGACATAAGGGGGGTCATGTGGCTCGAGAGTCGACATGGAAGCGAAGACTCGCGTAAGCGAACTATCAAGATATTTTCAATTTCTTCTTGTTTTTGTTTTTATAAAGGGAAATAGTTTTTAAATGGCAAGTTTCCAATTAAGATGCTGGTTTTTTGTTTAATTTATAATTTTTACTACAGGAAGTTGAACCTCTCCAAGATACTGTTCCACCACGTCACCAGATCGAATCCGATGAGAGTGAAGATGAAGACTTAGACACACACCACAACAGGCAACTTCCTCCAACGCCTTTGGTTAATATTAATTGGATTGATTCTTACGTACAAAAATCTAATGTATTGGTCGCATTACATGAGGCGGGTCAGTATTGGGCTCAGGGTGTCATACTTGGTGACATTCATGGTAAACTTATCTTAAATACTATAGAGGTAAGTCCATGACACTATTTTCATTAATACCTCTCTTTACATATAAAACTGTATTAGATAGGAAATTTTTATACACCACAATGGGCGGACGTTCTTGTGATTATCATCACCACCAGAGTGCCTCTTTATGCAATGCATACGATCGCTTCAACCATCATTTCATGTATCCAGCCTAAATGGTCCGTATCAATTTTTCTCATAAGACATAAAAACAATGTTATTAACCTTGTTGTTTTAGCCTTTCCATGATTGATTCGTATCCTCTCCCTTCATGTATCTTGCCCTTACCTCAAAAATCGAATAAGCAACCCATACGGTACTTACAAACTTACAGGAAGGTTTGTCATGGATAAAATACACCTTTCGAATAACTAACAGACTTCGTTGATTTAGTTACAATTGCCTTCAGCTGAATTATTCTCTCCTCCAAACATGCTACAATCGCTTGCCGCTGCTTTCTTACCCTTAGCTGAATTTAAAAAGTTGCCGTCTACTCTCCTCCTCCTTCCTTCATCCCATATGACACCACCTACACCCCCAAGGATCATTTCGAGCCCTTTTGGCCCCCCAATTAGGGAAGAATGGGAGCCCCGGGTGATGGAAGAGTTTCATAGGAATCTGGACGTAGCCTTGGGAAGCCAATCTACTTGGAAAGTGAATAAAGACACAAGTGGATTTGGAAAGGTTAGACCATTAAGAAGAGGGGATGTAGGCGAAGGCGGAATGTATCTTTAACCAGCCCAGTATATAAATAAATAATAAACGTAGGGTTGTTTTCTAATATAAAAATGAGGGATCAAAAAGCAGACTTATTTCTTTATATACTTTAATACATTCTCTCTTAGTTGCGGATAAACCATCCATTCATTTTTGGTCCACCCAGTCCAGATATTCATAATACCCTCTTCCAAAATTCCTTCATTCAATACGGGGTCAAGTAGCATCGGCATAGTATAATAGAGCCAAAAGAGGATATATACATATCCTATTAGCCGAAAGTATAACGGGACTTGACTTGCACGACGAGGGGGACGGAATTTAACTAGACGGTTTGCTGGTGGTTTTGAAGGTGACGATGACTGGGTAATAATATTAATATTATGCTTCGTAGTGGGATAGGTTGACAGAGTTTCTGATCCCCAATTTGATTCGAACCAGATCTTGATAACTTCTAAAGCGTAAGTTTCCACTACGCAAGCAAGGCCTTGCACGCAAAAGAATTTCATTGATCCACCATAGTGACCTGAAAGGGCATAATCGCCTAGAGAGTGCATAGTACCCGCCGTAACGAATGCAACGGCGACAACAACCAATCCAAACACGATACTCCCCAGTTTTAAACGCAAAATGTTGTGTCCTACGACAACACTGAATGAAAAAAAGAGCTAATAGTGAAAAGGTCAGGCTTTAATTATGAAAAGAGGGAGGCGTCCAACTACTTACTCTCCGGAAAAATTGATGCCATGTACGTCTTTTTTTTTAGAAAATAAATAAATAAAAATAAATAAAAGTTTAGTCTAAATAAGCCCACTTATGTTGATTTAAAAATAATGAAAGATTTACTTGCCCCCACATACGACGAATGGTAAAACATTCAAATAAAGATCCAAATAGAGGGGGACAATCCTCCGGATCGAAGAATCGGCAAATGACGGCAACAAAACAGAACAATAGGTATTGAAATTGCATCGCAGAATATTGCAAGATCAACCAAGTAAATATTCCATGGAAACGCCATGTCCACCGAAGTTCTGTCAGCCGGGGTCCGCCCTTAACAAGGGCAGGATTTTTGGGAATTTGTAGGGTAAGGATGGTAAAGACGAGTCCGTAAACAACAATGTCTAGTAAAGTACGAGATAGAAAATATGGGCGAGACTTTATTTGGATGTGAGGAGGGGCCGAGTTGGCATGTTCATGTTTCCAATTAATAGCTCGAGGTGAAACAAGGAGTCTAAGGGCCCATTTTACTCTTTGCGACAAGGGAAATTCAGAAGCAGGTCGTATCTGATCTTTATATCGTAGTTTATTTTGTGCGTCTCTGATAACGAGATAATCTAATCCATCGCAAACATGAACGAAGAGGGAAACAGTTAGAGCGTAGTCTTGTAGCGAAGCGCGAGAAGGAAGATAAAAGGTGGAATAGATGAAGAGGACACAGAGTAGAGGAAAGAAAATCTTGTTATAAGGTTCCTTGATTACCAGCGCCAGGAATAAAAGTATTTCTCCAAACATTTCAGCAATTCGTCGTTCAGACAACAACATCATCATGTCATACAGCAGCCTGACTCGGAGTGACGGCGTCCGATGCCCGACTCACCCCCTAGCGAACTATTTTGTTCATTTATGTGTTCCTATACCATAAAGGTGGAAATTATTTCACAATTTATTTATTTTTATTTTATTTTTGAAGATACTTGACAAGAAGTATGTAAAATGTCAGTGCCATTTTGCAATAAGACAGACACGTGACTCACTGATAACGTAATCATCGTTACGATTCGTCACACCAAGGGTTTTACGTGTTCGACGACGATGAACACTCAATCTCAATATGGAGCACAGCCGCCTCTTCAGCATCCTGTTCCAACACATCCACATTATATACCTGAGCCACCATCAACACCGGCATCTCCTCAAGGATACATGAGATTCACAAGTACACCTCCCATAGGAACTCATGGCATCCCACTTGGTCCTCAACATTTCCAAGGGTACCCACAACATCAATCATTTGCCGCTCCTGGGGTTGGTGTTACAACTCAGATTCACTCACAACCTCCTCATATTCCGGATTATGCTGCTGCATGGGGCGTTGACGGTGCAACGGCTCAGCTTGGAATGCAACTAGGTCAAAGTGCTGTTGCGGCCGGTCACGAGTATGTCCAAAAGAATGTAAGAAAGATTAAATATTTAAATTGTTATTATTATTATTTATCTTTCCATTGCTTTTCAGTTTGCGGGTCTAGTACCAGTTTCACTTCTCAAGCATCATTTCAACGTGTCGAATTCATACGTGCTTCGTAAACTTATGCTTGTTCTTTTTCCATGGAGACATCGACCTTGGGTTCGTCGCATCAAAAGATCAGAAATTAATGGACAATCGGAAGGATATCAACCTCCCCGAGACGATATCAACAGCCCGGATCTTTACATACCAAGTAAGTTTTATCCGAAAATATTTAATCTCAGAATTTGACCCATCCTCGCTAGCAATGGCTCTTGTAACATATGTCTTGCTTGCGGCCTTGCAAAGTGGATTAGAGGCCAGATTTAATCCTGAAATCCTAGGTCTTGCCACATCGACTGCTCTGGCCGTTGTTTTAATCGAGTTTGCGTTTATTAAAGGAGGATGTTACTTCCTTACCATTCAAGGTCAAAGCCAAGTCATTGATTTAGTGGCTTATGGCGGCTATAAATTTGTTGGGTAAGGATTTTGCCCTTAAATAAACCGTTTTACGAGTAGTGTTATTTTTTTAGTATCATCATGACTCTATTCGCTGGTTTACTAAACCTCGGTCGAATGTTTTATTGGATGATATTTATTTATGCTTTCAGCGCAAATGCTTTTTTCCTTGTATGTCCTTTTTCGAGATTTGTGGCGTCTTTTACTTTCAAGTGACAGCTTATGAACTTTGACACAGCTCCGTTCACTCCGTCATGTCGTTCTCCCTGATCCTACTTCTTCCCCCGCTAACGTGTCGGTGGGGAATGCCAATACAATCACTCCCGGTCAACGAAGGATGCGGATTCAATTCTTACTCTTTATCGCTGTCACTCAAGTCGTTTATATGCTGATTATGGTTAGAGTGTAGATAATGAGATAAAACAAAAGTAACAGCATACCTCATAATACACTATTTATTTATCCCCATCAGGTTATTATTCTTGTATAAGGTCAAAGTGCTTGCTTGATGAGGGAAAAATTGAACAGTCTCCCTGAGAAGGGGTTAACACTATGTATACATATAGCTTGAGCTTACACGTTCTTATTTGACAACATACTGGTGATATGTATTTATGGATCGTCTACTTCATTTCGAATTACATAATGACAACGGTGTCTCTGCAAAATGAAGTTAAAATCAAAGTTCAGCCTCTTTTGTCTTATCACTGTATGGACCTGATAATTATCGATCCTGCATTCTTCCCTAAATTACATTGAATTCGCATCGGTGCTGTGTTTATTAGGGCTCATGCTAATGAAATAAAATACCTCATATCAGACTTTTTTTTTTAATATATAGACTTTATCATAGGCTACTAGATCTAGAATAAATTAAAAAAGGATGGCAATGTCTATAAATGTGATATATGTATAGTATAGTTTGGACGTATCAAATAAAATCAATGTCACGAATATACCCCGACTTAAAGAGGTATACGGATAAGAAGATGGAGAAATAGAACATTTCACGATGAAGACTTATTCGCGGCTCACATCCCTGGGTCAGTTATTATTAGAGACATATGCAAAGACAAGACTTGTCCCTACTCACCGTCCGAACAATTTCACTTTAAGCCAATCCGTGGCCACAAGAGTACGGTTACGAAGGGAAAACAATGTGCTCAAATACGCGCTACGCCAGAAGACGTAAGTCATAACCCCAGCAGAAGCGAACTACAAATCAACATCAGCTCAAGAAATAACATTAGCAAAACTAATTAATTTACCTTTCTCTGCCAGAAATTAATATCTGCGATAGCTTTGTCAGAGCCGATGTACCTACAAATGACGGTAAGAAATGAGGTAAAGAGACAAAAATTGACCAACTCACGCTAATGAACCCTGGTGTGAGTAGTGGAATGGTCTGACTTTCCCCATATCCTCGACGGCCCTTTCGGCAACTGTCACCTTATTTTTCAATTCGGGGTCTTTTTCAAAATCCACACCACTCTCGGCCTTCATCTTCTCAAGTTCACCTTTTACAGTATCAAGCTCAGTCGCTAGCAAATCTCTTTTCCCCAATTTATTAAAGACCCTAGCGAGATAAGCACCTTGTTGTGAAGCAACTTGCGCCGTAGGTGCATATGGGGTGGATGCGCAATCCCCAAGGGCGTATATAGAATTATCGGGTGCGCCAGCAACGATAAGATGATCATCCGCCACCAAACCACGTTTATTGTTCTGTTTCTCCTTCCCGAGTTTTCCCATCAAATCGGTCGTGAGTTTCCGAGGTTTATTGCCACCAGCCCAGACCAACAATCCACAAGGAACTTCATCGTCCTTCCCATCCGGTGTTCGAACCAGTACGCTCTTGTCGCGGACCTCTTTGACCATTGTATTGGTCATTATATTTATCTTTTCTTGTTTAAAAGTTGATTCCGTATAAGCAATAAGTTCCTTTGAGAACATTGGGAGTACTGATGGGAGTGCCTCGATCAACGTAATACGCATCTTGGGAGCGAGTTCGGGATACCAGTTTGATAAATCGTCCTTTTCAATATTCGTTAGATCGGGTGAGAAATATCATTACAAGGAAAGCATACATGCAAAAAGTCATGCAATTCACCGCTGCGATAAGGGGTTAGGACAAAGACTTCTTGTTAAGATTTAATTATTATACATACCTGACCTCGACGCCAGTTGGACCACCACCTACAACAACCTAGATGCCGGTTAGTTAAATCTTCTAAAGGGAAATTATTGAAGGCTAATAGATACCACATGAAGAAGTCGTCTAATCTCTTCCTCAGTCTGGCCAGGAAAAGCGGCCGTTTCAATGCCTTTTAAAAGAAAGTCAATAATTATTTTGAGAGTAATTAATGAAAGGGCATAAACATACAATCGATAACGCGGTCTTGGAACTATGAAGGATGAAAACCGTTGCGTTAAAAAAAAAAAAAGAGTAAGAGATAACGATAACTTACTTTAATTGCGTCATTTAACTCTTTCATGAAAACCGCGTGTTCCTGTATACCTGGAATATTGAATGTTTGGGTTTCGGCACCTACAGCGCAGACGAGATAGTCGTAATTAATTGTTTTTGTGGCTACTTCCCCTTTCACCGCGGAAGTATCTATTTGCCTTTGGTTGTAAATAATGATCATAAACTGAAGGAGGGGGATACTGACCGGTGAAAGTAACTGTCTTTGCGAAAGGCTATTGATTGATGAGTCAAGGGGGTTTCTGGTATTGAAAAAGAAATGCCAAATACATCGATTTCCTCAGCTTCTGCTTCGACTACAGCCACGCGACGCTTTTTATGGCGAGTAATAAAGCGGGTAGGCTGGATAATGGACCTTTGAATGAACTACTAATTAGAGAGAAAAAATATCCTAGAATAAACTCATCCAAATTACCTTCCCGCAACTGTTCCGACAGCAACACTGGGCAATAACGGAGTAAACAAAAAGAAGTTTTTGGGCGAGATAACAGTAACATTAAACGCTTCGGTATCGATGCTTTTTAACAATGACGTTGCACCCCAACCGGAACCCAAAATAACCAAGGTCTTTTTTGAGGGGTCGTGAGGTAATTGTACCCCCGGATGACGGTCTTTCTGCGTGATATAATAGAAAGTACCTGCGCTGGTGACTAAAATGACAAGAGTGACTCGACCAAGGGTCTGCAAGAACCATCGCCAAGGTGAACGATGACCATTTCTGTTGTAACTTGACGTGGTTGAGGTTGACGATGGGGTCGTGGAACCAGAAGGTACAGTCGTCGTCGACGACGATCCCGAGGTCGGCGCTGTCAACGAGCGCGCAAATGTCGTGGGCCGCAATGAGCGGATATCGATAGGAACCCGGCGAGATAATTGTAATTGAGTTGATATGCGTCGATGCATAAAGAAGAGAATTAAAGTACGAACTCACGGTGACCTTCGTTTTTTTGTACTTCTTACTATTATAATAAGCGCTCAAACAAGTACTATGACGTCTTGCTTCTCTCGGTCATTCTTGTCTCCGAAAATCATATATAAATACTTGGTATAATATCAAATCAAATATTTTATTTTTTAACTTTCTCCAGCCCTTCAGGATAATCATAACCTCCAAGTTGTCGTATTCCGTCAAAAATCTTTTAACGTTTCAAGTCACACTTGTGGATCCGAACAATTAGAAACAGGTAACGCACCGTCATTTGGAGAATAGAAGTTTCATGAGGGACAATTGCACATTCTATATCACCATCTAAAGAACGCCAGAAAAAATAAATAATTAATGACACGTTTCATCCCTAATCCCTGCATACCTCTCAGCGATCGTCCAACCCCATCGGCTTCCCAGCCAAGTCCTACCCCATATATAGGAAAATCATATACAACATCCGGCTCAAATTCTCTGGCTCCAGGGTCGCGAGTACGTACTACAAGAGCTGTGGGCCTCGAAGGCGGTCCCGCCACGATAATCTCTCCTTTTGTTCCTTGAATCTTAGTGGGTTCATTGGGGTTTATCACACTCAGGTTGCACATCACTACTCAAAGAATTTGTGAAAAGCGAAACTTCGGTCTCAATCAATTATTTTGACTCACGATCTGCTCTGGCTCCTAATTTGGGGAAATCAAGCGTCCACGATGTAAAGTCATCGACCCCTGTCTTGGTTTTAAGCATCGAGGCGCTAACGAGAACAGGTTCGGTTTTCTCGTTCGTCGGATTTTCATACAAGGCGAGGAAGGCCTGATATTCATTCAAATTTATTTTCACAAAAAAAAAGATGGTGGTGCTTACCCAAAGAAGAGGATATGGCCCTAAATCAAGCAGTGAGCCACCAGCCAAGTTACGGCTAAGTAGACGAGATTCGTTGCTAATAACTAATCTTGATCAGCGAAAAGAGCGAAAAAAAAATAGTGTATTGTTGGTTTCAAGGAACTCACAGTCAAGTCTTCCAATAGCAAAATCAGAGACAACATGCTTAATATCTCCAATGACCTTTTCTTCAAAAGCCAACTTTCTGAAAGTCTGTACAAGTGGAAAGAAACGCGTCCAGACACCTTTTTTGAGTTGTCATTCAAAGGGACAAGAATCGAAAAAAAAAACCATTGATTCACCTTCAACTAGTAGTAAGTTTTTCTCTTTGGCGAGGCCAACTAACACTTTCGCCTCTTCGGCGTTCAATGTCAAAGGCTATAATTCCCTTCAGTGAGTTACCCAGTATTTTAATTTTTGAGCGATTTTTTTTTCAACCTTTTCGCAAAGAACATGTTTCCCAGCATTCAGCGCTCCCAAGGCATCCTCAAAATGGCTCGTATGGACAGTTCCGACATAAACGATATCCACATCCTATCATTAATTCGATATTCAAAAAAACAAAGAAAAAGAAAAAAGAAAAAACTTGAGAAGGTTGAGTAATACTTACAGGATGCTCCCAAACTTCCTTGTAGGATCCCACTGCATCTGGCGTACGCTTCATTGACGTAAAATCATTCTTTTGAGCCCATCCGCCATCCGGTGCATGCTGAGTCACAAATTCAATGGCCTTTTCTTTATTTCTGGATCCAACTACCGTGATTGCATGAAAGACAGGTATACCTTTGGTCGACTCAGGGGTTGCTCGAGTTGCCGGATCGAGTGTCAAGTCCTGAGTAAATACATAGTGAATATAATTGTATAAACGGCCGATTCCAGAATTACATACTTGAACAAATTCGCGGGATATCCCTGATTTTATTTTTATTTTTAGTTATGTAAATCAATCCTGCGTCGCGAGTGGGTATAACGGTGCTTACGTCCAGTCGCGATAATTCCCCATCGTACAATGAATGGCGATGTCATGTTCAAAAATCAGGAAGAGGGGGATGATGGGACATTTGCGACCATGATCATCTTTTTATAAGTAATTTGGTCAACTGACATTGGATATGATCAATGATATGATAAGCTGATCCTCTTAAATAGATCTTCCCAAAATAAGACGGACCGGTCAAATGCTTTTACCTATCCTTCGGTCCGCTTGGTTATTGGGATTTGGTAAAAACCGTTGTTCTTGGTGGACAAATTCACTCGACTGAGTTACTCAATATATCAATGCCGAGCCGCGTTGATAGAGCAAACACCATTCTCTTTCGTCCAGTACAACGTTTTTTGTCTTGACAGAGGCCTGTGTCCGAGCATGCGCAACGGAAAAATGAAGAAACTTGATTCTCATGGGTTGTCCAAATTAGATCTGCGATGTGTCGAACATACTTGGAAATCTTTACCAAACAGGTGCTTTCTGTCAGTAAGTGTGAACCTTTAAATTTTAACAAGAACTACTACAAGTCAAGGGTCTAGGAACTTCATATTATAAAAAAAGAGGCAAAATATGTCCAAAATCATTAATAATATTTAGTGCTTGTCCGGGGGTAATTTCCTTGATGGACTGGTTTAATATTGAATTGCATTAATACATTCTTTTCCGAATCAAGTTGAAGTTGAAATAACGATACCCGCAGTACAATGAAGGAATTTCCACACACTACATATGGATATGCTCTATCTCTAAATTATCTCAACGTACTTGCTTGAGAATACTATTCACATAATTATGCCGGAGATGCATCCCTTATGTTCGTAGTTGACCCGTCTTTGAAACGAATTGTTACAGATCCATCCTATCAGCAAAGTTGAGTGAAAAGAAAGAAAGAAAGAATTAGACTACCGATATAAGATGCCTAGAAAAAGAATGACTGTACCTCATTCCCAAAATAAGCTGCTTTGGCCATACCACAAAAGAGGCCTACTTCTACGACCCCTGTCAGCATTTTTATTTGTTGGAAGAGCTAAAAGTCATGATAAGAAATTAGGAAAACAATATGGACCATTCTGATAAACGCACTTGATAAGGGTTTTCAAGTAAATCTGAAGGAAAAGGTGCGTCAATCACAAAGTTGCCATTATCTGAAACAACCGGACCGGCTTTCTTTATTGCCATACGCAAATTAGCTGTCGGCTAGATATATATATAAGAAAAAGAGGGTTGCTTGATTAGATTATCCTAAATAAAGGAGTCGATGTTATTGCCTTACAGATCCAAGATGTTGAAGATTTCGAAGAACTTTTGCGTAGGCGAACGGCGCTACTTCAACAGGTACGCCTTGTTTATACTAAAAAAAAGAGACGTCTTACATTTATCGCACAGGTCTTGAGAAAATAATTTAGTCATGAGACTCACCGATGTGCCCAATACAACAGAATTCTTTCTGTAGTCTGCAACGACGATAAATCTATAGGCGAGAATTAGAATGCTTGGGTAACCTGGTGAAGTGATGGGCTCGCGTTTTGGCAGCTTCTGCAAGTACTTTCTCGCGCAAATGACAAGCACCTCCTCCTTTAATACAGTTTAAACTTTGGTCAACCCTAATATACGTATACGTTATTGAAAGGCGAACAATTGGAAATCGCAGGTAGTCCGTACTCGTCAGCACCATCGATTGTTACATCAATTAAAGGGTATTGATCCACATCTCCAAGCTTCAAACCCGCTGTAACGACAAGTTCTTTCGATTGAAAGCCTGTGGGGGGTTGAGAATCGGCGCAAGGATGAAAGTTGCGGATAGTGAACATGTCATGCTACCCTGTGGTGGGGCGTGCGTACCTGTGGGAATAAAAACTCTTGCTGTATTTACTTCAGGACCCTGTTCTAGAATACGCTCGACTACGTAGGGTACTGTCGAACCTAGAGAATGCCTTTCTAATAAGTTTTATTTGACCGGAAAGCAGGACGAGGTCTACCTGAACCAATTCCGATTATCTGTGTTCGTTTTAGTTCCAAGTTTCGAATTAAAAATCAGAAAAGAACCTGCCTTATCTTCAGGACGAATATGCCGATCGACAGCGGCGAAAGCTGCGAGACGCTTTGCGCTTTCTACAGAGGGTATGACACCTGACATTGCGCGGCGTAAGACAATTTGACTAAGTGCAAGTATTTTCAGGATACAGGGTGTCTGTCAGCCTCACTTTGTGACTGAACATCAACGTTTCTATGATCGTATCCTTCGATGATAATGATTATGTCACTGAGGTGACATAATCAGTGATCGTTGCACATGGTCCTCCACTAAATTTAGAAAACTTTGGTTGGTTACTACTGCTTATTTTTTTCCCTCTAGACTGTAATGTTCACCCTTGTCACTCTTTTTGCTCTCTTTTTTTTATTGTCTGTTAAAGCTGCACCAGTTTCTGATACTAGCTTACAATGGTTCACGGTAGAATGGGATGATGTTGCTTTTTTGCATATGTCTGGTAAAAAAAAAAAAGAAAAAAAAAATAAACCGGATGTAAGGATTGAAATATTTACTTTAGGAACGCTCGTTATACCCAACGTTCCAGGAAATGACATGGGCGTTTTCGTTTGGCCTGGTTTACAAGGAGACTCGATAGTTCTCCAAGCTGCCATGAGTAGCTCGTGAGTGTGTTACCCTTTAGGGTCCATTACTTCAGAACTTTTATATATCGCTCTTATGTAAAAAGATCTTCAAATGTACAAGCCATGTAAGTCATCATTACCAGCAAACAGATTCTATAAATTTAAAACATATTCTCAGCTTACAAGGAGACCAAGTTGATCTTACAAAAAGTGATCCAATTCCGGCCCTCGTTGGCGATACCTTGAACTTCACTATTCATCAAGTTGATTCATCATCCAATATCTGGACCGTCGTTATTATGAGCGACACTCAGAATGTGATTAGGCAAACCTTCACCCTCCCTCAAGGTACTCCTCTCACGCGAGCTATATTTGCAGTTCGTAAGTGCTACTTTTATACGGTGCGTTGGAATTTAATATCACTTACTTCTGTATTAAAGAGGTCACGAATGCACCACATAATTTCGCTGTCTCCTTTCAAAATCTTGTATTAACCTCTGCTTCGTCATCCGCCCAGACATGGTGTACAGAAACAGGCTCCAATGGCTATGGCTCCAATACTAATGCGAGCGCTGATTCTTTTGCATGCATTTTTTTTTCTTAAATTCTAATTGCTTCTGCGCAGGGATATACCGTTATTGGGGCAGTCGCTTTCGGTACAAAATGCTTTATTAAAGAGCTCGTTTTACCGGGTACGGCATGATGCTCTACCCAACATTCATAGCAAATCCAGAATTCTATTGATGGTCTTACCTTGTTAGTGTAGACAGGTTTCTACACTAATGTTGTCACCCGAAGATGTCCTTTGTTGATTTGACTGGCGATCAATATTCTTCTTCTTGTTCTGTTCCTGTCCTTTCTGGTTTGGTTCTATTCGTATTAGAGTTTTTCTATCTCCTTATACTCGCTTGGTCCGAGTTAAGCCCCTCAATGCTCCATATTCCAGTCATACTTTTAGTTTGTTCTAGATAGAATGGAATATGGTTCTTTCAATCGACTCAGAGGTGTGAAAAGTTTGAAATGTCGATCTACTTATTTAGCGTTAATTACTATTAGCAAGTACAAAGACCTTGGCCTTTTCCAAAACAATAAGAATAATACTAATGCTAAAGCACGAACGGCTGTTTATCCCCCTTTATATTATTAATATATAAATACTTGCCGATAACTGAAGATATCCGAAAAAATAAATAAATTGAAAGACGAATGACGCGCACGCAGTGTCTTATCCGACATGTCTCAAAAAGTTTACTGCACAACTGAATCCGAACAAGCAGGATTTTGTACAGATAATTCATTTTGGAAGTTTTCGCTTGCTGGTGAAATGAAGAGAGTGAAACAGATTGCCATTGTGCTCTTGGTCAATATTCTCATTTTTTTAAAAAGAGCCAATCTTGAGCCATCAAAGTCTCGAAAAAAAAGGCTAGATATACTGACGTACATGAAAGCATCTTGGAACGCTTTACCAAAGAATGATCCGGATACTCGCATAGGAAAAGGTGCTTCCTTAAACGTAGCGTATACGTATGGTTCCCAAGGCAGTATAAGTATAACTCATTCATTCTTCTCGTCCATAATAAGCAATAGTAAAAGAAAAGGTAGAGAAAACAAGCTTGAAGATTAATAAATACATACAACAGACCACGATTTAGCTTCACCAGTTCCCGCGGTCCAAACTGGTTTTGTATCAGATCATTGTGAAGGGACATTTTGTTGACGTCGACGTTCCTGTTCCACCAATTTCCTAAGATATTTCTCAGAATTTGAACAAACAATATATACGGCTTGTTTACTAACTTCCTGGCAGCCAAAACCATCTGAGCCTTCCTCTCTCTAAGGCTTTGCTCTCGCCGTTCTGGCGTATCTTCCCAAATAGATTTTCCACCAGGATCAATGGAAGACAATTCAATAGAGTCATCCTTGATACGCTCTTCAAGATGGAACCGGTTAATTAAATTGGTTTGTGGGGCAGCCTGTGTCTTTAAAGATGGTTCGGTTGCCATGCTTGAGCCAGATCGAGGCTCAGTGGATTGAGTGGCAGATTGTACTGGAAACAATTCAAAGTAATTTCTAGGTGGCTGTCAAAGATCAAAAGAAAGGTCAAAACTTTCAGTGAATATTCAAGGGAGGTCCGAGGTCTTACGTTCTCTAAGAAACCACGCTCTAAAAGTTTATTTGAGGTCAATTCCACGCTGCCTGTTCGTAAAAGGTCATAATGAATGTTGGGCCTTTTTTCACAGAAAAAAAGGGAATTAATAAGATATAGGTTGTGATGGCAGACTTGAGTATCACGTACCGCGGTATATCAGGAAACATCGTTTGAACAGTTGAAACCTAAAATAACTACATTAGTTTACATACATATTATAATGTGCAGGCCAAATACCATTTGATCAGTAACCGTCTTCGGTCGAAATCCAAGAATGCTCCTAGCACGATTTGCTTCATCATTTGAACCACCTAAAGAAGGGTTTTTTTCTTCAGTAATATATCAATTACAACGTCACAACGCTTACTATTTCTTGTAGCCCATCGTACTATGAAAACAATTACTGCGAAAGCCACTACAACGTTGACAACTTCGCTCATGGAAAGGACAGAGTTTCAAAGGTTGCTTCCGAGCGCTTAAAATCAACGAAGAGAAAGATTGGTCTAAGAAATTCAACATGGTTTTTATTTGTTTATATGAAATACATTGTAAGATATCCTACAACGATTTTTCGTATTCCTCGTAGACCTTTCGTCTAATGGCTTCTCGAGGGGGTCGCATACCTGTCCATCTTTCAAATTGTTCAAAGCCTTGTTCCAACAGAATATCTATTCCTTCAACAATTCGCCAATTATTGCCATTAAGCCCTCTTGCCAAAGCAATCAGAGGTGTTGACCGTGGGCGGTATGCCATGTCCACGATGATACCACCACTCTTCGCCCCTAGTAAGCCAGCGTGCAGGTATATTTTCCCGGGCTCCGGGGTTAATGAAGTTGCACTCGACGGGACAGTTGATATAATCAGCGATGGTAATCCATGAGGGAATGAATCGAGCGAGTCCAGAATCACAATGTTATAATCCTTCGGAAATTGGGAAACAAGTGCTTCAGCAGAGCCCCGAGTCCGGTTATAGAGATATATTGTGGGTACTCCTAAGGCATGCAAGGCATACAGAGCAGAACGACTAGTTCCGCCTCCACCAATGACTAAAGACATAGAATTGCAAGGAATAACGCCTTCTAAACCATCCCGAATGCACCGAACGATACCAATCCAATCTGTGTTGTCTCCGTGTAGTTCCCGAGTTCCATCTAAACCACGCCGCACGATGATAGTATTAATTGCACCAATGGCTCGAGCATGAAGGGATGTACTGGTTAATAAAGGAACTACTTCAAGCTTTAACGGGATTGTCACAGAGGCACCTCCAAACTCCGGAGATTTCAAGATAGATCGGATCTCGTCACTGATGACTCCGGTTTCCACTAACGAGTAAATATGAGGCAGCCCCAGATGCTTGAAACCTGTATTGTGCAACGTTGGAGACATGCTTGCTGAAATAGGACTACCGAAAAGGTAAAATTTCTTCGCCGGAAGTTGGCCTATTAGGTGCAGTGCGGTTTGAATCTGGGTAACTGAAAGCTGACCAGGGGCGGCTTTATTAGGCAATAAGGGATGTGTAACTGGACTGAACGTAGTATTTAGAATTCGAGACATCTGTCCTTCAGCTCCCATATTGATGGCAATAATGGGTCTGTGATTTTGCCCGGATACCGTCGTAACAAATAGTCGAAGGGCATAGTTATCTTCTAGACAAACTGCTTTACCGACAATTTTGATAATATCTCCAAACTGAGCAGCAACGACATATTTTTGGCGTAATGCTTGACTGTCCCATTTCATCTCGCCAGTGATGTCATGCCAGGAAGAAATAATTTGAGAGGACCCTTTCATATTGTAGAGGGCCTGCCTACGTGATTCTGACAACGTTATTTCAACGTCGATGTATTCGCATCCGGATCGCAGAGCAAGCTCCATCAAATCAAACGCCGCATCCTCTTCGGCGTCAGGAAACATTCCACCTTGCGATACAGTTCGTACGGTAAATATAATCGGCAAATCAGAGTAGTGATGAAGCGCAGAAAGTTGTTTGGCAACGTATCCAAGGGATGGGATATAAGGGATCTTCGGCGAAATACCATCTGCCGAAAGTAAATCAACCCGGAGCTCAATGGCGTCAACTCCAATACACAACTCGTCTAAGATCTCCAATGCTGGGATGACATCGGGATATGTTAAGGAGAGAAAATAAGACTTGTTGTTTGGAGTAGGACTTTGGAACATAGATTCGGTGTTCTACCAGTGATATGGTTGAAAAACGTTTTGAAGACGCGACCCTGAGCGATTCCAAGGACCATCGGCTGATTCAAAAGGACATAGTTGGACGACTCCTTATACCAAGATTCTCGACGTCGGAAGACATCAACTATTGATTCCCCATAGTTCGGCCTAGCAGTCTCCTCGGACAAATATTCGATGATTTCGTCAACATCCCGTTCAATGTAAACCACGGGTCCTTTCTCGCGTTTATAAACTCTTAGAATATCCCTTGCTTCTGGTGTTTCGACTATGCCTCCTCCAAGGCTAATGACGCAATTCTCTCTGTTCGAGTCAAGGACGTCATGCAGGACTCCCAATTCCGCTGAACGAAAGGCAATCCAACCTTTACTTTGGACAAAGCTTTTAATGCCTATTGGATACTTTTTTGCGAATTCCTCGTCGGCGTCGACGAATTTCCAACCAAGGACGGCTGCGGCGAGACGTCCCACATAACTTTTGCCAGCGCCGCGCATTCCGATTAGCAAAATGGAAGACGAGCCGTCAGGAGTGGCGTATGGAATAGTTGACCCTTCGGGTTGTTGGGATTCGACCCCTTCAATCGAAATTCCGATCTGTTAGAGTCAACTTGTTTGTGAACAGTTGAGCCGAGACAAACAAACCTTGTTACGTAAATCGTCCCACCAGTTGGGCCAGGTTTTCTCGACGCAACGCTTTTCCTCAATAGTAGTACTAGATACCAGAGTAGCGAGTACACTAAACGCCATCGCGACACGGTGGTCATCATAACAATGGACCCTAACCCCTTGCCTCAATAACGAAGGCTCGAGTCCATGAACCTCGAGTCCATCTTCAAGTTCAGTGGTTGATATGCCAAATTTGGCTGTCAAATAATTCACTCAACAATTACACAAAATAATACAAGACGCCGTACCTAGTTCGTCAATCATCGCTTTGATTCTATTACATTCTTTTACCCTCTGATTCGCGATACCGATAATTCTTGTGGTACGATCACCCCCTTCTACGTTCGCTCGTCTTTCGGGCAATGAAGGCCTTTTGGAGACCGCAGCCAAAACACTGGCGGTCAAAAACGCGTCCGTCATAGGCTCCATGTTTATGAGACCACCAGCTCTAAGACCATCTTGAACACTGGGGCCCGTAACGGTCGTTTCCGTCTCGGTCTGCACAACAGTGCATCCCATAGGTTCCAGGACTTCCTTAGCAAATCGTGCATCACCTTGCAAGGAGTTCTTTCCGATATTTTCAATTGTGCACTTAGTTCCGGTTATGGCCGCGATAGCTAAAGGATAGGTTGCACTACTCGCGTCGCTTTCAATGGCATATGTTCCTGGGTTGAGATACATTCCTTTCCTAATTCGATAAATGTTCTTCCCTTCATCTCGTTCAACCGTGACACCAAACGTCCGCATCATAGCTATGGTCATGTCAATGTAAGGTTGAGATATGACTTGCCCGCCAATAAGTTCAAGCACGACATCGTTCGCGGCATACGGGGCGCAGAGAAGAATGGCAGACACATATTGACTAGAAATATTTGCTGCAAGTCTGATGTGTCCTCCATGAAATCCTTTTTCTGTGGCTTGTATCACCAAAGGTAAACAGCCTTCCGACTCTCGGTATTGGATACAGCTACCATTCTCCCGCAAGGCCTCAACCAATGGTCCAATGGGCCGTTGCTTCATCCGAGAATTACCAGTAATAATAGTAGCATTGAAACCCTTAGCAAGGACACACAGGGTTGTCAGAAAACGAGCTGCAGTCCCTGCATTCCCAAGGTAGATTTCTTTCCCAGTGTGGGGTGCACGTAACAGACCACGACCACCTTCCACCACGAGCGTTTCCCCGTTATCTTCCCATGAAAATTTAGCTCCCTAAATATAGCGAATTAGATTGAACTCTTTTTCTCTTTTTGGAGTACTATGTCTGTTATCTTACCTGGAGATCCGTCAATGCGGCCATCATTACTTGTGTGTCATCCGAATGAAGGAGATTCTTTAGACGACAAGTTCCCTGTCCCAAGGCTGCAAGAACCAAAGCACGGTTGGATACACTTTTGGAACCTGGGGTAGACATCCTAAAAGCTTGGGGGATACCTGGGATAATACGAATAGCTTCCGACAAAGTACGCCTGATCACTTCATCGGGAACAGCACTGGCTTTCTCTTCGACTGTTTTACCAATCCGTGACAGAAGAACGATCTTCTTGGTCGACCCACTATTTTTCTTATCAATCCGCATGATATCTAATAAACGGTTTACCGAAAGTTGCTTTGAAGCGGATAGGGCGATAATACGTGGATCTTTCAGAGAAACGGGAGGTTGTAGGCCTTTAGGACACGCAAAAGTCTTCCAATAGCCACTTGACTTAGATATCCGAATTGCCTAGATATTTCAGCCTCTAAGATGGACCCAATGCTGACACACTCCCCATGGAGAATATTTGGAGTTAAAACAGCTTCAATGGCATGGCCGATGCTATGGCCGAAGTTGACCAGGTTTCGCAACCCGGTCTCACGTTCGTCAATGGTAACTATATGCGACTTTACGGAAATACTGCCCATAATAATTTGAAGAAGCAGCGTTTGACTTTCCGAACGCGTGGATAGTTGACGACCTGCGTAATTCTGGGATGGCGTCTGTATAGCATCAAAGATCTCTCGACTGCGTGATTCAAGAAGTGCAAAATCATCTTCATTCCATATGGCGGCAGTCTTAACGACTTCTGCCATTCCATTGGAAAATTCCCGAGCAGGAAGGGTTTCTAAAAAAGCAGCATCAATGAATATGTACTCAGGCTGCCAGAAAGCTCCAATGAGATTTTTTCCATGGGGTGTGTCAATAGCTGTCTTTCCACCAATACTCGAGTCAACCATTGCCAGCAAGGTCGTCGGTACTTGCACAAAGCGTACACCACGCATACTAAAAAGGTTTCGTTAGTTCAAGAGAATTTCAAACTGTATTTTTTTTGAGAAAAAAAAAAGTACAATGTAGCCGCAACAAATCCAACAAGATCGCCTATTACACCGCCACCCAGTGCAATAATAACGGTATCTCGTGTGCAAGCGTTTTCGAGTAGAAAATCTTCTATTTTGGCCTTTCCCTCGCGACTTTTCGAGGGTTCTCCCGGAGGAATAGCATGGCTCAGGAACCTACTACCATTGGAAAGTTTGACCTTAAACTCCACCGTGAATTTGTCCAAATGTAAGGCTGCAACATGGGTATCGGTGATCAGAACATACGTGGAGGCTTCCAATGTTTTTAGAACAGTATCGATTATATATGGAACGAGATGAAAGCCGCAATGGATAGACTCCTTGTGCAGAATTGATATCTTTTGGATATCCGTGGCCATCACAAAGCTTGACACAACGGACCAATGATTTAGTCAAAAGTCGACTGAGATTATCCAGAGGCTGCAAAAAGGCTGCGGTCTCTGTCACACTAATTATGTAAGGTTTCTAATTTCGGAATGGGACATCGGCTGACAAAGATTCCGATTGGTTTACCAACGAGATTTGCATGATAGTTAAGTTCTCAAGAAATCACGTTTAGTTTATACAATCATGTTGGGTTTTATGACTAGAATGTATTCCGTAAATATTCAATTAATTTTATTTTTTGTGAGTGTTGTTTGATTATTTTTCTAGATCCTGTATCCCCCCAAAGTTGAGAAGACGACGAACCCTATACGTTTCGGTATTTTAGGAGCGGCTAGAATCGCCCCTATCGCTCTCATTCTGGCCGTAGCAAGTCATCCCGAATGCATTATTTTGGGTGTAGCGGCGCGGGATGAAAAACGAGCTAAGGCTTTTGCAAAAAAACATCAAATTTCTAAAATTTATTATGGTCCCTTTGGATATCAAAGTATGCCAGTGCATATTTGTTTATTCTTTCGATAAATGAACATTTTCTAACACGCTCGGAAGATTTGATAGACGATCCGGAAATTGATGTGATATATAACCCAGTATGTCTGCCATGCAATTAATCCTAACACAAACGAAACCCCAAATACGTCTCAGCTTCCGAACGGTTTGCACTTCGAATGGACAGCCAAAGCTTTAGAAGCTGGGAAAAATGTATTACTTGAAAAGCCCAGCACAAATACAGCGGAAGAAATTCAAAAATTATTTGAAATTGCCACTAAGAAAAATCTCGTTTTATTAGAAGCTTTTCACTACCGGTGAGCAGATAATTTTCATTCTTATTTCATTTTCTCTACAGGACATGACTGAAATTTGTACCATGACAGTTTCCATCCATCATTCCTTCGACTAAAAGAAATAGTCCAGAGTGGCGAGTTCGGAAAGATCGTATCAGTGAAGTCTGAGTTGAAAGTCCCACGTGGACTAGTCCCAAATGACGATATTCGTCTTGATTATTCCCTTGGTGGAGGAGCCTTGATGGATATGGGTGTATACCCGTAAGAATTTCAAATTTTTACGTATATAATGTGCCGACCAATCTCAAAATCACCTCCATTTCCGTAGAATTTCCGTAGTTCGAGCACTTGTTGGAACAGAGCCAGTTTCTGTTGTCTCTGCAAATTATACGGCGCACTCCAAAGACCCGTCAGTAGATCGATGTGTTGACGCCGTTCTCGCTTTCCCCAACGGTGCCACAGCAGAGATAGGTTGCGATCTTCAGGTGCATCCACGTCTTGGTTTTATCCCCAAATGGCCCTCAACGTATATAAAAGTTCAATTAGAAGGAGGTGAGGTATCTCTGAGCAACTTCCCCGCCCCATACATTTTTCACTCGATTCGTATCAAACCAAGATCGGGGAAGACAAGGAGTGAAACAGTTTATAGATATAAGAACGGCGAGGGGGAAGATTGGTGGACAACGTGAGCATTACTTTCTTTAATGTATGTATGTCATGAAATAACATTTACCAGATATCGATATCAATTAGAGGCGTTTATGGATAAACTGAAAGGAAGGGATCCCAAAACTTGGATGACCGCGGAAGATTCTATAAATCAAATGAAAGTTGTTGAGACGGTCTATATCAAGGTAAGAAATATTTACTCAATCAATAGATCACTATCGTGAAGGGTCTAAATGTCTTTTGAAGCTTGGGCTGCCCCTTCGGCCTACATCAGAATACATTCCGACACTTTGATATCTGCTGAACGTCAAGTTACATACTATACAAGATATAACCATAACCACCAGTGACTGTCTTCCACTTCAAGTTGAATTTTATATATGTTGCGTCAGTAAGATATTATAATTCACTACAGCTGTAACTCGAGTGATGGAAGAGAGAATACTTTTATTTTGAAGAACTCTCTATATAAGATTACTTATGCCAGATATCGGTGTTGTAAGCGCCCACCTTATGCTTTCTCGGGCCCAACCCAGTCCCTGCAGTATTCTAAGCTTTCGCCCACCATGTCTTCACTAGATTCTTTAAATTTGACAAACGAACAAAGACTTTCTTTTGAAAGACTCAGAGCAATTACTGGACATCCGGGCGAGGATCAGTCGGACGAACGCATTCATCATGAACTAGCTATCCTAAAAAGCGTTGAATGGGACGTTGAGGTATAGTTTGTGTCCAGTGTTCCTGGCTTGATTTCTATTAAAAATACTTTCAGCGCGCAATTAATGCCGTTTTCTCTGGACCGGAGCAGAAAATGGTACCCATGAACGTTGATGATTCCGCCCAAAACGCAAGCCCCAGCATTCCTCGCAGACCACGTTCAATGCCTCCGGCATTTCCAATCAGAATGTTTTTTTCCTTATTATCAGTGGCAGCGTATCCCATTACTCTTACATTTGGTATAATATCTCATATTTTTCGCTTTTTACGAATACCTCTGCCACGAGTACCTCTTGGTTTCAACTTGGCTTCCTTCACTCTACCTCGAGGCGTAATTCCGGGGCTAAATACAACAAGTAGGACTTTAAGAATACCAGATAATCCTACTTCGGCCGCAGAAAGGCTTATACGAGACCTGGAAGAGGAAACAAGTGCAATGACCATTAGTCGCGCTCGTGCAATTCAATCTGAATCTACCCCTGCCGCTGGACCATCTCATATTCAAAATACATTATTCACAGAATCGACTCGTAAATTACTTCCAGATTTTTACGTCGGATCGTACGACTCTGCATTACAACTCGCTCGTCGAGATGCTCGTCCGTTATGTGCCATCCTTTTAAGTGAAGAACACGACGACACTCCCGCTTTCAAAAGGGATGTCCTTAGCGATCCAGAATTTGTTCGTGCTTTATATGACGGCGAATTTATTGTTTGGATTGGAGACATTCGAGCTTCAGATGCCTATCAGGGTAATACTTTGTTACAACTTTCATACACTTTAAAATGCTTCGCACTCATCCATATCGCACAGCATCTCTGAAATTGTCAGCAACGACATACCCATTTGTTGCCTTCATTGCTTTACAGCCTCGTCTCCTATCGTCGCGTTCTCAAGGAACATCACCGCCAGCGGCTTTAACTGTTCTCTCGCGGCATCCTTCCACAACAATACCACCCCCTCTTACCACGGCTGCATTGATTGAACATATAACAGCTACAATTGTACCGCGGGTCCGGCCTCTCCGCTTGCAAGTTCTCGCTAGAGAAGAGGAACGTCGTCTTAGAGAGGAACAGGATGCCGCTTTCCGAGCCGCGGAACAAGCAGATGGAGAACGTATCCGTCAAAGACGAAGAGAAGAAGCCGAAGCGAAAGAACGAGCTCGCTTAGAGGAAGAGGCGCGTCAAACAGCGGATGAAGAAGAGAGACACAGAGAGCGGAGATATCAACTATATCGGCAATGGCTTTCATATAATCTTGCATTGTTGAAACCTGAACCGGAACGGGGAAAGGGTATACGAATTGGAGTGAGGTTCCCCGATGGTAGGCTGAGCATCCGAAGATTTGATGAAACTTCAGACGTAGAAGATCTTTATATTTGGACGGGGAGCATACTGTGCAATATTGAACCTTCTACCGCCATTGACAGAAAAGAACTGAACGATTTCACTCCTGAACACTCTTTTTGTCTTGCAGCGACGTTCCCGAGGTTCCAGGTTCCGTATGCAAAAAATCAACGACTTACGGAGATTGATGCTCTGAAAGGTGGAGCCAATTTGATTGTAGAAGGATTTAGAAACCCGGAGCGAGTAGATGGTGAAAGTGATGATGATGACGAAGAAGAAGATGAAGAAGATTAGATTGTCATTTTTGATTATTTACATATTGTGCAAGCATTGTTATTAAAATTTTTTAAACGGCCCACCAGGTTGCAGTTTGAATATCACGAAACTCAAATTCGGGACTTGTTCTAACTCCGACGCTGATCACGTTGACTGCACAACCAACAGTACTGCGTTGGCTTCATCGTAATGGCTACTCCTTTAAATAATACAGATCCTGGAAACCCTTGGGAGGGAGCTCCACCAGGTTCTCCTCCGAAACGTAAGTTTTTCCACCTTTCAGGTCGGTTTCGACGAGTCTTAATGGAGAAAATATCAGAGAAGTTCGAAGGACCGTGGTTTACTACACAGCTCGTTCTGGCTGGTTCGTTAGGCTTAATAGCATTCTTTCTGTTTTCGTATTGCAGAACGCGTTATCCCGTCGTGTTTGCACCTCGGACGAAATTGAAAGGTGGGTGGAGCAACTGAGAAGCTCAGACTTGCCTAATGCGAACGTTTGAAAGGATTTTCACCTCATGAAGCCCATGCACATCAGGCTTTTTTTGGTTGGATATTACCTACCATCCGAACATCAGAGTATACAATTCTACAAATAGTCGGACTTGACGCTGCTGTCGTACGTATTTGATTGATATTAATGACTGAATTATGGTGACAGTTGGATAAAACGGTAGCTTCTCAGCTTCCTTAAAATGTCTTTCAAATTCTTCAGTGTCTGCTCTCTTCTTGCCCTCGTTGCACTTATACCTGTCAACTACAAAGTGAGTCTCTTATAATGATGTTGACTTGGTAACCAAGGTTTTTAGAATAATATCGGTGCCATAGAAGACCCCGATGATGACTCCGATTGGTTTATTAGTGACCCGCCTCCAACTTCACCTCCAACAGCACCATCAAAAGATTGGCTAGATCTAATTACCGAAGCCAGCTCCTATTTAACTGTGCATTTTATTTTCACATATATCTTCACACTTTTGGCGTTGAAGTTTATCCACTCTAATTACAAACGGTTCATTCGTTCACGACAACTCTTCTCTTTAGAACTCGTTCATTCCATCGCTGCTAGAACGGTCATGGTAACTAATTTACCTCCTCACCTTCAAAACGAACATTCATTGGCTGTTTATTTCGAAAACATGAATTTGGCCGTTGAGAGCGTCAATGTCGTCCGTGAACCAGGAGGATTAGAGGACCTCCTTCACAAGCGGACTGAAGCACTTCTCAAACTGGAAAATGCTTGGGTAGACTATGTGGGAAATCCCAGTAGCATCGAAAGTTATGATCCAAGTCTAAATGTGCGCGCTGATGTCGACGGCCTGGAAAGTCAAAGGAACCGTCTTGTCATTCCTAGAAGAAAACGGCCTACTCTCCGTCCTAGTTGGCTTTCTCTCAAGACGGTTGATGCAATTGAATACATTCAAAAACAATTTCATGATCTAGACGAAAAGGTTCGTAAAAAGAGGCAAATGAAATTTAAAGCTACAAGCTCCGCTTTCGTCACCTTCGAAAAGATGTCGAGCGCACAGATTGCATCCCAGGTTGCACACGCATCCCACCCATCGGAGTCTCTCACTTGTCTTGCTCCGGAACCTAGGGACATCATCTGGGCGAATATAGCATTATCGAGTACTGCTTTACAAGTTCGCGAAATCGTCGTCATGGGACTAATGGCTCTTCTTCTATTCTCATGGGTCTTTCCGGTTACCGCTTTAGCTGGTTTGCTGAGTTATACCGAAATTAAGAAGGTCGCCCCTTGGCTCGGTCGCTTAATTGATTCCAGTCCGCAGATAAAGGCCATTGTTCAAAACTCGTTGCCTAGTGTTGCTCTTATCAGTTTGATGGCACTGCTGCCATTCATTCTAGAATGTATGCTTGCTTTTATATATCAGAATGACGCCCTGAATATTAGCGATTTACAGTTTTGACTTACCAACAAGGCTATCGTGCAAGAAGCTGGATCGAATTCTCGCTACTGAAAAAGTAAGTTCCATCCCATCTCACCTTGGCTTTGTCTAACAATAAGGAAGATATTTCCTGTTTTTACTTGTAAACGTGGTTTTTATTTTTCTCCTTGCAAGCACATACTTGGAATTGGTTCTTGAACTTGCTAATTCGCCAGCTAAAGTACCAGAAAGACTGGCTGCTTCACTCCAAAAGGGTAATGCCCGTCACTTTTTCCTTTGGTGGGTTAAATCACTTTTCCGTCTTTGTGCTCCATCTTTTGATCTGCTGTTAGTTATGTAATATTACAAGGTTTTGGGATTATGCCGATGCAATTGCTGAATCTCGGTGTACTCATTCCCTCAATGTTCTCTCGTTTATTTACCACCCGAACCCCAAGAGGTTTGTGAAATTTCGCTCAGAGATAGTGTCTTATGACATACCATGTCTAGACTTCGCCGAACTGAATGCTCCTCCCATGATCAACTATGGCACCGTTTATCCCCAAGCTATCCTTATTTTTGTTGTCACCTTACTCTATAGCATCATCCAACCTCTGATTGTATTCTTTGGCGCCGCTTACTTCGGAATTGCCTACGTCGTGTACAAGTACAAACTTCTATTTGGTCGGTCTCCGGTCTCGTTGATGCACTATTTGCTAGATGCTGATTTGACCCCGAAGTATTCTATAAACCGTACGAATCACAAGGTCAAGCATGGCCGATAACATGCCATCGTCTGTTCTGGGGAATAATCATTTTCCAAACGTTCATGACCGGCATCTTCACCTTGAACAAATCCTACATATTATCGTCCTTAATGACACCGCTGATTCTCTTTACTTTATATTGGGGATGGAATATGGATCAGAAGTTTGAACCTCTTGGGAAATACGTTAGCCTTAGTTCGACATTTGAAGTACAAAGAGGAGAAGACACAGATGATGTGGTTAGGTTGCGTGCAGGGCATCCTGTCAGTCTATCTCAAAGGTTTAGTTTTTAGCTGTAGTCTCATTCACCCGAGTCTTACCTGTTTTTCAGTAACTTGAGCCGGCGCCGTTATGCTCAAAACGACGAGACCCTGTACGTCGCACCTGAAGACGACAGAACGGACTACGTAGGACTTTTGCTTATTTTATAGTCATGGAAATTTATTGATCTTTTTCAATCCAGTCGCAACCACCTATGCAAGGATGGTATCCGGGTGTTCTAAAGTATGCATTTTAACATGTTTAAATTCTCTCCATCCCATCGTTTCCGTAGCACTGGGAAACGACGATATGGCCATCCTGCTTTAACAGGTGTCCTTCCGCAACCATGGCTTCCGATTAAAAAAGGACAATCCCTTGCAAACAGAATTGAACGTGAAAGTGGTCCTCGCGATCAAGCCGTCGTTCTCACACTACGAAAGAAATACAGCATAGCAAGACGGGATGCTCGTGATTTTGTGAAGAATGCTACGAGTTTACCCGCTAGCCCTCTATCCCAGCCCCCCATCGCACAGTCTTCAACCCCGACGTTTACACACCAACAGCATGTCAATTCAAACCCATGGCAGGATCGAAGAGGATCAGACTCCGAGGCTTTAGGACAGCACTCGCCACAGACGTCTACCACACGGCCGACAACTAGACACAGTCATTCAACGCCAGCCCCTCTTAACCATCGTCTTAGCTTCGACCATGCTACAGGGGTTATTATGTTACCTGATGATGATGGCGAATGGCTAATACAGGAAGATAGTGATTCCGAAGAAGCGGCGAGCATGGGGCGAGAACCTTTGCATGAAGAGGATTCCGATGATGGTAACGCTCCGCCGCCCAATACAGGCGTATCAGAGAGGCACAGGACATACTATCATCATCCTGAGAGAAGAAGGCAGACTATTCCTGGCGCCTTCCCTCATTCAAGCCCATAAGCATGAGACCCCGACTCGCTGCATTGAACGATTCGACTTTCCACCTATTATATACCATGCATCATTAATCTCTTAGTTTACATTAGTTGTTGCTGGCTCAGTATTCTGTTATTAAATTATAATACGATTCTTAGCTGGTCGGTTTTTGTATGAGAAACAAGGTATCAGACAATCACGAAATGCTTCAAGTTTATGTTGATTCTTTTTATATTGAATGAAGTCATCTATTCTATCAACTTTTGTGACATGGAAAAGGAGATCCTTATGATCAAGACCAATCATAAAGTTTTGGGAAGAATACTTAGGGGGTATAAGCAGGGTATATCATATTCGCATACTGGATCCCATGACATTGTCACGGGAACGCCAAGTTTACTATTGTTTATACTTTAATTACATGATTCACGGGTATGTAGCCTAGCTGATCAGCCAAAGTGATCTCTGTGCCTAAAAATACTGTAATTATGTAGATATACATATACAATTGTTTAGTGAGGAGAAATCAATCAAGCTGTGCAAGGAGTATTCGTTGTCTATCCAGAATATCATCAGCTTCAAGGTAACACCCTTTCAGCCAGCGGGACGCCTCGCCTTCCGGAACGGCTTCCTTTTCATTAAATTCTGTTCTGGCGTGCAAAACACGACGATTATCGAAAACAACCGCCTCACCTTCCTGTAAAGTATGTCTGTAGGTATCCGCCTCGGTATCCAACAATTCTGAGAAACGATGGAGAGCGTGGTAGAATTCAGGAGGTGTATCAACTAGTAAAGGTGCTTGAAACGGAGGAGAATAATTTATATATTCAATATTCGATTCATCCGTCTGTGATAGCTGAATGACAGGGTGGTGGTTATGAAGGTGGTGTCCGTCGTTGATATAGTGATAAGGAACAGGCACTCGAGTGAGAACCTTGAAGTATTCCGGCTTCTCAACGCGCAATATTTCAGCAGAACGAATAGCATCCACAAAATAAGAGGTTCCTCCTTCTACCTTGTTTCGGAGGCAGTGTAAAATTTGGTAACGTGGAGGATGTTGGAAATATCTAGGATGAGAAAAGAGCTGTCGTGAGCAAATGAATCAATAATTCCCCTATTACTCACAAGAGGTCCATATGTAGACCTAAATCCAGATTTGTGTTCGCAATATTAGTGCTGTTGCGGACACTTATGACGTCCCATACTTGACCATAAAATGTCTCACGAATTCGACCAAATATTTCACCCATTCTCCTCACTTCACAATGGAGGTCGTCGGTTTTGTCGATTGGTACGCCTGTAAGAAATACCAACCCGTAGCGAATAAGCTGCGAAAAGGCGCGGTGAAGATCTTGTTTGCGGTTTAGCATGGAGTTATAGGAGATAAAAAGGTTTGGATCTGATCGAAGATCGACTTGGTTCCATAGCACCTTATCAATATCTTTATGAAAGGCCCTCCTTTCCCTCGGCGAAGAGTAATCCTTCAACCAGCTGAGAAGGTAATTAGACTTGTGTGTATTTCCAGTAGCCGTTTGCCATTGAATAATAAGTCGGTCTGGATCAACTTCGAATTCAACTTTTAATGGATAAATGTCTCGAGTCAGATCTGATGTTCGATGAAGCTTTTGTCTGTTCGTTGGGTGAATACAATTGCTACATTGACAGGAATCACGAAGCCAGCTGTACGAGAATGAAGCACCGAGTTGAGGGACGAAGATGGAGTTTTTGGCTGCATGAGAAATGGCATTACGAGTAAAGCTGCGACGTGAAATTGAGAAGAAACATACTCGGTTGTTGACTCCGAGACAGTAACGAAAGGGTAGCATTCGGTAAGTTGAATAAGAGAGGATGACAGGCAATAATTATTATCAACTGAGTCGCTTTAGCAGATCACCTTGCTGGAATAGGTCATGTGCAAAAGATACCTGCGTACTAGTACGGATAGTCAATATACTAGTATTCAATATCCTGGTGTCTATTATACTATTCGGTCAATGCCATGACTGATAATGTAAGGTTATTTATCATTGCAATAATGATTTCGACGATAGCGTGGGGTTCCGACATACAGTGCTGTATTTATTTTATTTTTTTCTGGAACAGCGCTTGGCAAGCTTTTTTAAAAAACCTTTTCATTCGATCGCTGATGCCCCCTCATTAAGGCCTCAGATCTTCAGACCTCAGGCTCTTATGTCTTGTGAAATCCCTATCCGAGTCATCTGGAAACGCGATATTGAAATTGTTTTAGCTCTTTTGCCTTCATAGCTTTGCTTTATAAGCATATCATACTGTTTTTAGCTTATTACTCTCTGATTTAAAATGGTCGCTTCAACAGGCCGAGTGAAAAACCGAGTGGGTTGTCATCGTGATATAGTTTTGGACGATGCTCCTTCTTAATTTTGTTCTAAACATCCAATCTCTATTGATACCTGAAACCTTGATACGAGTGCAGTATGTTTTTCTCATCAAGCCTCTTGTCATAGTTGGACCTCTTTTGTAAATCGAAAGAGTCCGGCTCATCAAGCTATTATTGGTTTTATTATCATAATTATAAATTGTCTGTAAACGCTAATAATTTTAATTAGCCTGTTCTTTCGTCAACATCAACTGCGGAGACATTAGAGCAACATGTATAAAGAATAGCAGGAATTTATTGGATTCGTAACGAAACATAATATGCTGATGATGTTGAAGTGGCCGCATTCATCTATAGTTCAACTAATATTTGAATGAACAAGAGTCAATCTGATTTTACCAATTCTACGGGCGTTGAGCTCCTTGTGCACCGCCCGCCCGTTTCTCCTGGGAAAAGAGGACATTCCGTTCACGAGCTTGGATGCTGATAAAGGTTTCTTATAGAAGATAAGTATTTTGTTTTGTCGCGGAGGTACTGGTGTTACGTAACATGCCTAAATTTCAGTGAGATAACAAACCTTCGGAGGGGTCGGACCTGTAGAATAACAGTATAAAAGGGTGAGATAGCCCTGATTTTTTGAAATTCAAGGTTCTGCGTCTGCATTCATTCCCCACGCAAACATGGTTATTAAAGTCGGCGATTCCATACCCAGCGGTGTATTGACACACGTCCCGTACACACCAGAACTTGACGATCATGTAAGTCTAGTAATACCTTCTTTCCTTGAATGCGAAGGTCTCATAAATTACAATAAGTCTGTATGCGGTAAACGTAAGTTTTAGAGATGAGAAAGAGATCAACAATATTAGTAATTGTGTCCCCGTTCTTTTTCTCAAGCCATCTCTTTCGATCCCGCCGAAGCGTGGAAAGGCAAGGTATGTACTAAAATTCATGTCGTTTTGAACTTGTAGTCTTGAATTTGAATTCACTTGATGAAAACTTTAGAAAGTTATCTTGGTTAGCGTTCCTGGTGCCTTTACGGTAAATTTTTATCGCGTATGATAAGCTTTCTCTTTGCTGAGTGTGCGTGTGCGTGTGCGGGCACTATAGCCCGGATGTCATATGACCCACCTCCCACCGTACATAGAGAAGTTTGAGCATCTAAAAGAAGAACACAAAGTTGATGAGATCGCCATCGTAGCTGGCAATGACGCCTTCGTCATGTCTGCTTGGGGACGAGTAACCGGCGGTGCTAGAAAAGGGGTGAGCCATTCATCATCTAATACTCTGTGTTGTTACTACTACTACTACTACTGTATTTACCTATTCTAGGTGCTATTTTTATCAGACAATAACGCCGAATACGCCTCAAAGATGGGACTGAATCTGGATGGACGAGGAATGGCTCGTACCAAACGTTTCGCCATTGTTATCAACGACAATAAAGTTGTCTACGTGGGTATTGATGAGACTGGTGTTGATCAAAGTGGTGTCGAAGCTGTCATGGCCAGTACCAGGTTGCATGTAGCCTAAAGGACAACCACGCAACTATTACATAGGAAATTTAATAGATATTTTGCATGCTGGAGTCAAAAAATTGCTTTTCAAATGGCAGTAATTAATGAAACGGTCTAGATTTATTATTAAAGATACTGTTCTTTATGGAATAGTAAAAGTATAACATAGGTATCACGGAGCCAACAAATGTCTAAAGTTTTCAAACAATAGGTCTGTTAAAAATGATTGGTGTAAATGATTGGTAGCAAAAGCAAAAGACGAGACATGACATACTGGATTTCATGTGAAGGGGTGACTTTGATTGAAGAATGGTTCCTAACACCTTCAATACGTGGGTATGCGTTCAAATTCTTGTGTAACGTAATTTGAAATACAGATGCCCCGCCAATACTTTGGGATTAATAATGTTAATTCATGGTTTTAGGAGAATGAAAGAAATGACTTACCGAGAAATGAGAACGGAATATGCCAAGAAAAATACCCAAATTCTGAACCACCTTTCACCGTATTCAGCAATTACTGCGTCTTTATTGGATACCCAATTCTTGTACCAGCGGTAGATTGTGGCAGAGTAATGAACACCGAGAACATCAATGTTCTTGATTTCGAATCCGGCGGCCTCAAGTTGCGTAACGACCCATCCAAGAGAGCAACTTGCATCTGCACCAGGGAATACATATTTATTCATAAATAGCCCCCTAAAGCCAAAGTGTCATATTGGTGTACTAATATGTTTAGGAAACCATACCAAATCAAATCCTCGTATTGCCAGGCAGGACGGATGCCAGCAACCTGAAAAACGAAAGTACCATCGTCATCTAACATATCATAGACCTGTCTCAAAAATGTGCCATATCTCCGAATACCGACATGCTGTAACAGATGTATCATCCTTTTAAGTCTCATTACATATTACGAACCATACCTCAGCCATTTCAAGAGAGACAATCTTAGTAAATTGACCCTTGGTATACTGTATATCTCTGTAGTCCGTGCATATTATACGAGCACGCTGCGAATCGCAACCATTGGCGGCAATTCGATCATTTCCAAACTGAGTTTGATTTTTTGCGAGGGTAACCCCAGTAACATCACATCCGTAATTTTTTGCGGCAAAGGCACACAGTGTTCCCCAACCACAACCAATATCAAGTAGTTTGTCTCCCGGTTGTAAATTCAACTTCTCGCAGACGAGAGTCAGTTTGTTATCTTGAAGTTCTTCCAGAGTTTCTTCCCTTTCGAGATCAAGGACAATACCCGAAGTATAAACCATGCGCGGACCAAGGAAGGCTTTGTAATACGAATCCCCCCCTAAACAATGGATTCAATTATACGGAACATGTAAATGCTAATAATTAATAATAATACATACGATCGTAATGATCACGGACTTGGTCTTCGTCCTGGTTTTGGGTATGAAAGATGACGTCGGGAATTAATCGCGTCAGAACATATTTGAATAGTTCAGGAGTAAAATTAAACTTGGCCCAATCGTGACGATACTCCATGATGTCTAGGACATCACCTGGCAAGAACAAACTGTATTAGTATGGAACGAAGATGAATAAAATTTTTAAATTTTATACCCTTAAAATCAACTTTGCCGTCGAAGTACGCGTCGTGAAAAACTTGCATAGGAATTTTGTTTGTACCTCCGTAATGTTGTTTGAGTTCAACGTCTTTAATCTCAATATACTCTTCGATGGGTTTGCCTGGTAATACGACCTTCTCGTTTTTTCTGGGCCCATACATGCTCATGAGTGTCCAGTAGGCAATGGTAACTGGAATTCCACAGATAAAGAATAATGTCCAATACGTGTAAAACCCTCCACGGTTTACAAAAGGCAACATGCGCTTCACAAACCATGGGACTACGACGACGAGTATACCAAGATGCAGGTTCGAAAATGTACCGTTTCCTTCTGCTAAACCTGCTTCAGGAGCGTTTTTAATGGCGGGAGTCGATGTCACCCGAACACCCATCGCGTTTGGTTGGGCTTTGAGGTTTGGGTGAAAAATAAAGATTCCCAACTTGAAGCGACCAGTTTTTAAAGGCGAGCAGATTTAGCGCCATGGGCGCGTGGGCGTATCACGTGCAGCCTCCCGCCATAATTTCGAGATTTTAACTTTTGCAGTTCCGTCATCTCATGCCGAAACGAAAAAGAGAGCAAACCATAGAAGACGTTAGCGACGAGGGTTTGGAAGAAAAGCTCTCAAAAAAACTGACCGTGTGTTGGCATCATTTATTTATTTATTTATTTCATCACTCATCTCATTTACTAGAATGGAGAGGACATTGGAAAGTCTAAACATAAGAACCCATTACCTTCTGCCTCGGAATTGCGAGCTATTAACGAAGCGGCGACTCTTTTTAAAAATAACTTATTCAAAACTCAGGTGACTGACTACCTTTATAACTTTCCTACCTAAGAACTTGTTTAACAACATGTCAGTTGTGCTCTCTAGTACAATCCGTGTCTCTAAAGGGAAAACACATTCCAAATGTAGAAAAAATCATTCATAGTTTATATCCTTTTTTGACTTCTCTGCCTGCCATTTCGCCTATCCACCCTTTGGATGCTGTTCATTCACTCTCCGTTTTTGGGTCCGGGAAGAAAAAGTTCGCCACTCCAGTTGCTATACCCTATCCTGTACCCCAACCAACACGATCTATGGCATGGAAAGTTGCATTTAAGGCCCCCATAAAGCTTAATGTTGTTGGAAGCTGGCCAACGAAAGTAATGTTCAAGAGGCCGGAAAAGAATCGGTTTATTGTAGATTTGACGATTGAAATGCCATCGGTATGATATATGTCGAACAATTCTCTTAACCCTTTCCTCATCAACATATTCTCGCAGAGCCTTTTCCAAGAAAAAGATTACCGGAATTCCAGATTCTTCTACAAGCGGGCGTTCTATCTAGCTTGCATAGCAGCTGCATTATATCATTCTGATTTCAGCTTCGATGTTCAGTATGAATTTCCCGAAGAAAATCCTCGATTGACAAATGTATTACTTTTCCTCAAATCAGGTAAATCCACATCTCTTATAAGTGTTACTAATTCTAAAGTTTCTGGAAAAGATGATTTGTCCAGGCTCAATGTCGCAATCCGTATCATGCCCGTTGCCGCAGATGATATACCCATACCACGAACACGCCTTGCTCCCTCTCAAGCGAATATTCGTGTGACAGATGAAAATTTGGAAGATAAGGTTGTAGACAACTTTTCTACTCCAATATACAATAGCACCTTGGGGAGAGTAAGCAGTTTATCGTCAAGGAGCATTTTGCTCGAATCTCACTATGTCGTGGAAAATGTACCTTCTGCACGTGAAGGATTGGCTTTAATCAGAGTTTGGGCGAATCAACGAGGCTATGGCTCCGGTTCATATACCAGCCCTACATCCGCTTCAGAGTCCGACATTCATCGTAGCCAGTATTGTGTTCGTGGGTTTGAGAACTTAGGTTCTTGGTGGATGTGTTTATTAAATGTTTTGGTTTTTGGCGAGGAACCATCCGTTCATTCTTCGAGGAAAAAAAGTCGACCTTCCATGGGAATGGGATTAAGTTCATACCAGCTATTCAGAGGTACACTTGGTTTTCTTGGTACGTAAAAAAAAGGAAGTTGCCCTCACTATATTGTTTAATGGATGGAATCTCTTTAGCGAAACATGACTGGGAAAAAGACCCCATTTTCATGCGTGTTGTTGGGACAGGCCTAATCGTAATTACACTATTGGTTTTATTGCATACCGTGATAATAACAGTATATCTAGATAGATGCATTAGAATGGATGAACACTGGTGGTCCTGTGTTTGTGGATCCGACAGGACTGGTCAACATGCTAGCAAACGTGCCTATCTCATCGCTTCAGTTGGTATGTTCTAATTTATATCTGCACCATAACGCCCTTATAATGTTTTGCAGCTGGCCCGGGATGCAGCTGCTACATTGCATGCTCTTGACAAAAACGATGACCCATACACCGTTTTCATGACTGACATTCGGGAACCTCAGACAAGATTTGATTGTACTATAAGGTATCAAAAAGAACTACGATAGTCAGATTCAATTTAATCCTGTTATAGAATAAACTTGGCTCAAATCCGACATAAACTACCACGACTTTCTGTAGATTTTCCTACAGTACGCCATTTTCTTATAAATCAACTATTATCTACTGTGAAACGTGCGCTTGGATCCCGGGCCAAGGCTATTGTGGCACTTCATTCCAGGTCCAATCCTCGTCCCATCACTTCTCCGACTCTTTTAGAAATTGAATGGATCACATTGGGTATCATCTACGATCCTGTTAACGCATTGAGTTTGATAGACCATGGACCTCCGGTTGAAGCCCCAGAAAGCGAACAAAATGCTTTCCGCGCTTTTTGGGGACCAAAGGCCGATTTGCGCCGTTTCAAAGATGGTCGAATTGTTTACAGTTGTGTGTGGGATGACAACATCGTTCGCGTTGAGGACCGGGAATCTATCCCTGCCCAGATTGTCTTATATATCCTTAACCTCAAGTTCGACCTGGTGGCACCTGACGACGCTGTCGTAATCAATGGAGACTATTTGAATGTTATCACACCACCACCCCGTGGTTCCGTGAAAGGACGAGGGGAATGTGTATTTACGGATGCGATCAAAGCGTATGAGAAGTTTTCGAAAGGGTTAAAGGCGTTGGAAGAGGATGGGGGTCTTACTCTGTCATTGGTCGTATCTAAACCGTGTTCCTCACTATTGCGGTATATGTCTGTCCTACCTCCCAGTCCAATTGTTTCTCCATCTACATTATCAGACTCTGAAGACTCACTTATTTTGCATCCTTCGACATCTTATCTCCCCGCTTTCAAGGTCATCGTACAACTTGAACGTTCTTCACAATGGCCAGATGACATACATGCTATTCACCGTGTAAAAATGGCTTTATTGGAGGAAATGGCAAGGGGCTTCTTGAAAAAAAATAGAAACTGTCGTGCGAGGGTTGTTATACCTCGTGAACTTGACCGTGGCGAGAGCAGATCTATCGTCGAGCACAATGCCGCGCTTGAAGTAATTATTGATGGTTGGGCATTCCATGCGTACATCTGGCATAATCGCGAAGCTACCCTGCTCAAAGACATAAGTAAAGTCGCCACGCGTCCCGGTTTCACACCCGCTCCCGCCTACGAACGCTCGAGAGCACAGAAATTGTTGCAAAATTACGACAGACTTTTTCTACAATCCCCTGCACATCATTCTGCCCTTCTGGCACTTCACCACAAGTACCCCTCACTCTCAACCACAATTCGTTTAGTAAAGCGGTGGTTGGGGTCGCATTGGGTTAGCACACGAATTAGGGAAGAAGCTATTGAACTGCTGTGTGCAAGTGTTTATATCAGCAATGCGTATGACGTTCCTGCTACATCTAGAAATGGCTTCATGAGAGTTGTTGACTTCCTTTCGACGTGGGACGGCATCTTATATGTAAAATTATTTGAAGAAGCTCGTGACAGCGAAACACAGGCCCAAGTCGAAATTAACAATGGGGATGCCAAATCGATGCAAATTCAGGCTGGACAAGGTAGTTGGCGGATAGCTACGTTAGAAGATCCTTCTGGGACTGTGTGGTGTGAATCGATTACTCCTCTTGTCTCAATGCGTATACAAATGCTGGCTAAGGAACTAATAAAAGCCCTATCGAGTTATACACCCTTTACTTTTAAGGTTAGAATATTATCCATCATTTCGAGTAACAGGTTAAAACTTTTCCTACAGTCTCTATTTGTCCATCCAACAGGCGATTATGACTTTCTACTTCATTTAAACACGGATGTTGTCACCCGGTATTGGGAAGGAATCCATTCCTCACCTTCCACATGGACTACAGGATACACAAATTTCGACTTGCAATTCAATCGGATCGATACAATCCGTGTCGAGTTTAACCCTGCGGAAGCGCTATGCCGTGATATGCAAGTACGTCGGCGTTCCCGTTCCTTCAATAGCACGATTTTAACCTTTGAACCAGGATGTCTACGCGGATGTCATTGAATTTTTCTATGATGTTTATGGTGGAACATCGGTCGGGGGTGTTTGGAAACCGGACCTACTTGCTTCTAAACAGTGGAAGGTCCATCTGGGATATTCTTCATTGCCCGTCCCAGATAATAAGAACGTTCAAAATAACGTATGCTAAATTATTAACCTTCTCTTTTTTTAAACTCACGTCTTCCCAGAAATCTAAAAACAAAGACCTGGTGACATTAAATAAGGACGCTATTATGTCTGAGATTCGACGCATGGGAGAGGGTATTATCAAAAGTATATCATATCGTAACAGTTAATCATATATTTTTACTTGAAATTTAACCATTTGCATGGGTTCCTTCCTGTGTGGGCTCTTGAAATTACGAGGTATGTATCAATGGAATCTTCTATACAACCTATGAAATAATTAGACGGAAAAAGCCTTATTACCCTTGAGAAAAGACAAAAACTTACTTTTGGAGCCAGACTGATAATCTTTGTCCATCCCCTCATTCTTAAATCTGCACTGACCACACCACCTATTCGAGTTCCCAACATCTCGCGTTTGTTATTGAGGAGTACCGCGGCATTATCGTCAAATCTGATGAAGACTCAGTCAAAGTTTGGTCATAACTAAATTACTTGCCGGATAAAGCGTCCATCTGGTCTGCATACTGGTTTCCTTGTACGAACAACGACTGCTCTTCGAACATCTCCTTTCCGGACTTTCGCTGCATTGCTGAAGGATATATAGACAAATTAACTTGCAGTAAAGCCTAGATTATATTACCTGTTAGCTGTAGTAGCTGGTAACGGCCGTGCTTTGTGTACGACGACAACTATTTCGTCTCCTACTGTCGCAAATCCATCATTGACCTTGTGTTTTAATACATTGACACACTCGGCGATTAGCGCACCGGTATTATCAACGATCTGATTATAAGGACTTACAAATAAGTAAAACACGATGAAACTCACATTAAGCTTGCCTTTGAGGCCAATCATAAATGAAGAGAACTGGAGGGATGCCAGGTGTAGGCGTTTGTGGTCAGACCAGCACTTACCATATGTAATCTGAGCGAGTCACACTTTCAAGTGACTCGTCTGGCATATATAGGGAGGTACCATTGGATCTCGTTCCTAACAACGTTCTTTCAACATGTCTTTTCCACCGCACGATAGTACGCGTTATATTTAGTACATTTAACTTGAGAGGTTAATCTATTTCCACAGTTTACGCCACTTTCAACTTCCCAAAGGAAGAAGAAAAAGTAATCGCATACTGGAGGGAGATTGATGCTTTCAAGACGTCTTTAAAGCTTGCTGAAGGCCGGCCAAAATACTCTTTCTATGATGGTCCGCCATTTGCCACGGGTCTGCCTCATTATGGGCATCTGCTGGCTGGAACGATCAAGGTATGATACCAAACAGTTGATTCCTGTCGGGTTCATGTCCGATTTCGATGATCAGGACATCGTCACACGACACGCAAGTGCCAGCGGATATTACGTCGAACGCCGATTTGGATGGGACACACATGGTCTTCCCGTTGAGCATGAAATCGATAAAAAGTTGGGCATCACCGGCAAAGCTGATGTCATGAAAATGGGAATCACCAAATACAATGAGCAGTGTCGCAGCATTGTTATGAGATATGCAGCCGAATGGCGTACAACTGTAGAACGAATGGGACGATGGATTGATTTCGACAATGACTACAAGACGCTAAATGCCTCGTTCATGGAGTCAGTTTGGTGGGCATTTAGCGAATTATATAAAAAGGACATGGTTTATCGCGGATTGCGTGTCATGCCTTATTCTACTGCTTTGACGACCCCGCTATCGAATTTTGAGGCAGGTCAAAACTTCAAAGATGTGTCCGATCCAGCTGGTACGTGCAGATTTTATTTTCCTACAAACATATCGATTAATTCTTGAAACGTATGTAGTTACTGTTGCGTTTACCCTCGTTGACGATCCCAGAACTTCCCTTCTCGCATGGACGACCACACCTTGGACTCTCCCATCTAACCTTGCCTTGTGTGTTCATCCCAAATTTAATTATATTAAAATTCATGATGAACAACGAGACGAGAATTTTATTTTGCATGAAAACCTTTTGGGTACTCTATATAAAGATCCCAAAAAGGCTAAGTTTAAACGAGTTGGTCAATTCCAAGGCACAGACATGAAAGGATGGAGATACGTGCCGCTTTTTGAATATTTTACTGAACAGGTAATGATTCCTTTTATATATTTTTTCTTGTTTCATTAATCCTATTCTAAAAGTATGAAGATCGTGCCTTTCGAGTAGTCGTCGACGAGTATGTCAGTAGTGAGGATGGCACTGGCATTGTTCATCAAGCTCCGGCATTTGGCGATGATGACCATCGTATTGCTGTTTCTAATGGAATAATTCGTTCTGATGAAATGCCTCCATGCCCCATTGATGATGGAGGACGATTTACGAAAGAGGTTCATGATTTTGCAGGAGAGCATGTCAAGGTTCGTTCGTTCGCTTGTTAGAGAAAACATTGAGTAAATAAACATCTCAGGTTGCGGATAAGGCCATCCAAAAAAATCTCAAAGAGAGAGGCAAACTGATTGTCCAATCGACTATTCAACATCAGTATCCGTTTTGTTGGAGGTAAGGTAGTATTCTCAGAATGTACTGTACTTTAACTTGGATTAGGTCCGGTACCCCACTTATTTACCGTGCTATACCCGCATGGTTCATCCGGGTTCAACCTGTTGTAAACGATTTGGTAGCTAATAATGCAGAAACTAGATGGTAGCCATCACATCGAAAAGCAATATCGTCAAACTAATGGATTGTTTAGGGTACCACAAAACGTCGGGGATGGCCGTTTTGGAAATTGGATTGCCAATGCGAGAGATTGGAATGTTTCCCGTAACAGATATTGGGGAACGCCTATTCCTTTATGGGCCAGTGATGATTTTGAAGAGGTAACTTTTTTTTTTAAAAAAAAGCTGTGCTGATTAGTGACTGAAATCCAAAAATTAGATTATATGTATAGGCTCAATCAAGGAATTGGAAGACCTCTCTGGAGTAAAAAATATCGACGACCTGCATCGAGATAAAATCGATCACATAACGATACCCTCGAAACGCGGGAAAGGACAATTAAGACGGATAGAAGAGGTTTTTGATTGTTGGTTTGAGTCTGGCAGGTAAGAGTAATATGTTTCTACTTGTGTCCGCAATTTTTTATTCTTTATATTTAGTATGCCTTACGCTCAACAACATTATCCGTTCGAAAATAAGCAGAAGTTTGAGGAGACTTTCCCAGCAGATTTTGTTTCGGAAGGTATTGACCAAACAAGAGGGTGGTTCTATACTTTATTGGTGCTTTCGACCCACTTATTTGGCACTTCACCTTGGAAGAACCTCATCGTGACCGGCCTGGTTTTAGCAGCGTGAGCCTCCATTATTTGTCATCGTTTCCCCGCTTTTGTACTCAACATCTTAGTGATGGTAAAAAAATGAGCAAGAGTCTAAAAAATTACCCAGATCCGAACTTGATCATCAATCAATATGGAGCGGATGCCACCCGGATGTTTTTAGTGAATTCGCCCATCGTCCGAGGTGAAAATTTAAGATTTCGAGAAGAAGGAGTGCGAGAAGTGGTTTCGCGAGTGTTACTTCCGTGGTTGAATTCCTTTCGATTTTTCCTCGGCCAAGTAAACCTATTACGGAAGGAGGAAGGGCATATTTTCATATACGATGCTTATACGCCGCGGTCGGAGAATATCATGGACCAATGGATTCTTGCTCGATGCCAATCTCTTATCAAGCTTGTCAGAGAAGAAATGCGTGCCTATCGGTTGTATACCATTATTCCCCGTCTTTTGGATCTCGTCGATGAGCTCACGAATTGGTATATCCGGTTTAACCGTAAGCGACTCAAGGGTGAAGACGGAAAAGAAGACACCATCCGGGCGTTAAACACGTTGTTTGAGGCATTATTTACGCTTTGCAGAACTATGGTACGCTTCTTGTTTTGGTCTTATGCAGTAAATTCAAAACCTTCCCTAGTCCTCGTATACGCCTTTCTTGACGGAAAGCCTATACCAAGGACTTCGAGCATTTATCCCAGTCGGACCCAACTCACAAGAAGACACGCGCTCAGTCCATTTCTTAGGATTTCCAGAGGTTAAAGACGAATACTTTGATGAAGAAATTGAGCGGATGGTAAAAAGGATGCAAACCGTGATTGAGTTAACCAGGAATCTCCGAGATAAACACACATTACCCTTCAAAGTCAGTGGCTTTAGCAAACTTTGTTTGAAAGTGTATTAAATTATAATACGTACAGACACCCCTGCGAGAGCTACTCATTTTTCATCCAGACGAAAGTTACTTGGAAGACATCCGGCCCTTGCAACGATATATTCAATCTGAGCTTAACATTCGAGATGTAGTTTTCAGTTCAGACGAGGCTCGTGCAGGTGTCAAGTATAAGGCGACAGCGGATTGGCCGGTCCTTGGGCGGAAACTTCGAAAAGATATCAATCGCGTCAAAAATGGTTTGCCACTGCTGACTTCTGATGATGTCAAGCGATACCTTGAATCGGGCAAGATCACAGTAGATGGGATCGAGCTTGTTGAGGGCGACCTGGCCGTTTCGCGGTATGTAGAACGTGCTTCAGGGGACGAAGGCATATTCTCGGCCAATACAAACAATGATGTGGTTGTAGTACTTGATATTCAAGTACATCCCGAATTAGTTGGCGAAGGCCTCGCTCGAGAGTTAATCAACCGTGTACAAAAGTTGCGCAAGAAGGCTAATTTGCAATCGACGGACGACGTTGACATTTTCTATACGTTTGAATCTGCTGCTGACGCAGAAGATTTGAAAAAAGTGATGGTCGAATATGAAGGGATGATCCGCAAAGCCTTGAAAGCTTCGCTAAAAAATGGACCACCTCCACTGCAAGGTTCATTGATCACCGAAGATCAAGAGGTTGCAGAAATTAAGTTTACTCTTTCTTTGGTCAAACTGTAGACAAACCGGTAAAATTCTCTTTTTTTAAGAATGTTTTTCGTTACAGTATATGTAAATTAGTGGGTTTGAGTTGAATTAACGAAGATAATGGAGGCGCCGAAGTAAAACGTTGACCGTGGGAACGAACACGCGTGTTAGGTCCAGCGGTAATGACTGCAGCGACGTCCGTGAGCTCGTTGCCACCGCTGAGTTCTGTCATGTCTTACTATCTTAGCAAACGGCATTTAACGGTCGGAGATCCCACACCATTTCCACCTGGTCTCCCTAAGTACACAAACTGGCGTTTTCCTGCAAAGATCAAAATGTCGAATGGCATACTATTGTTATGTTTGAATCTAGATGTTGACCCTCCCGACATTGTCAAGACTCAACCATGCGCTGTTCTAGAATGTTGGGTTGATCCACACAGTCTGCCATCCAACAAAGCTATCGAGGCGATTGGAACAAACTTGCAGCATCAATTTGAGACTTTGAACCCGCGTATGAAATACAAGCCCTTACTGGATCCAAGCGTCGACGATGCTCGTAAATTTTGCATAAATTTACGAAAATTAGCTCAAGACGAACGCGTTTTATTCTATTATAATGGTCATGGTGTACCGAAACCCACTCCAAGCGGCGAGCTATGGGTATTTAACAAGAGTTATTCGCAATACATCCCAGTTTCGCTATGGGACTTACAAAACTGGCTTGGATCTCCATGTGTATATGTTTGGGATACTTCTTCCGCTGGTCATTTACTGGAAAACTACGTTCGATTAGCGGAACAGCGCGACGCTGAAATTCGTGCTCAACATGGCGGTATTTTTCCTGAAGGTGCAACTCCATTTTCGGATTGTTTACAACTAGCCGCATGTATGGCAGATGAACAACTTCCCATGTGTCCTGATCTACCTGCAGATCTTTTCACATCGTGCCTCACATCACCCATTGAAACAGCAATTCGTTGGTTTTTGCTCAAACGAGCAAATCTCCCGATTAGTATTACGCCCGATATGACCATGCAAATACCAGGTGATTTACGAGATCGGAGAACGCCTCTGGGAGAGTTAAATTGGATATTTACGGCTGTGACAGATACTATCGCATGGACAAGTTTTCCCCGAGAGACATTCAAGGAGCTCTTCCGACGTGATCTTCTGGTAGCAGCTCTTTTCCGGAATTTCCTCCTCGCCGAACGTATCATGAAAAATTATCATTGCACACCCTATACACACCCTCGTCTTCCTCCTACTAATACCCATCCAATGTGGGCTGCTTGGGATCTCGCAGTTGATTCCTGTGTCGCTCAATTACCTCGTTTATTAGCTCGCGACCGAAACCCTTCGGCAGAGCCTTATGAATACGTTCCAAGCACTTTCTTTGCGGATTCGTTAACCGCATTTGATGTATGGTTGTCACGTGGTGGTTGCGCGTTGTCAGCTCCCGTTCCGGCCCCCAACCCGGAATACCCTCCTGTCGATCCTCTGACGATTCCAGTAACGTGCGATGCTACTCATAAGCATGCGCTCGTTCCCCGACGGCCTCCAGAACAGCTCCCTATCGTTCTACAAGTTCTTCTTGCACAAGTGCACCGTCTAAGGGCACTCATTTCCTTTGCACAATTTTGTGATCTGGGACCTTGGGCAGTCAATTTAGCGTTGACTATAGGAATATTTCCTTACATGGTAAAGCTTCTGATGGCTCCCCCAGGAGATGTACGGCCTGTCTTGATTTTCATCTGGGCAAGAATATGTGCTGTCGCACCAGACGTTAGAACGGAATTACTTGGTGTTGGCGCCGGGTCCCCTGGTGTGAATGGTGTTAGCTACTTTGCTAGTGTTCTCGCTGCACGCGAAGAACCAACGTTCGTCTTGATTCCGAACGCAGCCGAACATCGTGCCATGTGCGCATTTGTTTTGACGACAATTGCGCGCGGTAGTTTAGCCGGTCAAACCGCCCTTGCGAATGAAGGCGTCCTTGAGACATGTTTAGAACGTCTGAAGGATTCTTCCGATTATTTGTTGCGGGTATGGGTGGTTATGTGCATTGCTCAATTATGGGCTGGTAATGACAAAATAAAGGATGATGCCGTTTTGTTGGATGCACCGGAAGTTTTAATTACCCAGCTCGGACCAGAGTTAGCACCAGATGTAAGAGCAGCATTCGTATATGCTCTTTCGACTTTCCTTGGAGCGATTGGTGCCCCTGTGTCCAACGGCGAAGACTTACAATTCGCGGATACCCCACCGGCTGTAGACCCCCAATTTCTGCACGGCGGCGGAGGCACAGGCTCACTGCCTAGTGTTTTGGAACGAGGCCATTACAAGCTTGAAGCCGGGATCTCTACGAGTGCTGTACTAGCCGTTCGCGAAGATGCAAGTCCCATGGTTCGAAAGGAAGCTGTTGTCTTAATTAGCGCAATTGTGGAGGCATGGAGGGGTCATATTATTGTTTGTGCATGGATATATTGGGAAGAGGAGCGACTCTCTTTAAAACAAATGAATCATACCTCGTCGCAAGAATCGCCCAGAACACTTGTGGATACCGTTTTAGACGTCTGGCAGAGACACCTAAGCCTTGATTCCGATGAAACTTGGCCAGAAACCTGTTATCAAGCGTTATCCGGATATTTCACCGTTTGGGCCTTCTTACTCGAATTAGCTGGGGACCCCTTCCCCGAGGTTGCGGACAAAGCGAAATTGGTTGTGGACTGGGTTGTTGAAAGACTACTGGGTTCAGGATTTCCTCTAGCTGGCGTCGACGTTGAATTACACCGAGGCCAGAAGCAGACTCAAACACAAATATTTCCTGGTTCGATTGGACCTCAGACCAAGAAACCTACCCATTTGAAACGCACATCATCGATCGCACACGTTGCACATGCCCTGAAGACCCTGGGAAACTATGCTTTGGATGGTTTGTCGAGGCCTGCTTCTCCTTCGCGTCCACTTACACCTGAATGGGACGAGGAACGAACGGACACTGAATCCCGTATCAGTGAGGCTATCGAAGCGCTAGAGCAGTTGATCGGGGAGGACATGTTTCGACTCAAGGCTAGACGAGCAGGTAAAAGACTCAGAGATCGAGATGCTGACCAGGAGACTAATGGAGTGAAGTTACCTTTGAGAAGTAAATTTTATGAATGGTGTAACGAATATTTCATGGAGCCTCAGATGAAGGTATGAGCTATTTGTATTGTATATTCCTAGGTAAATTTAACATCTTATAGCAAGTGGAAAGTCATGAACCAGGCAGCAAAATATATAACATGCAATTATGGCGACGATCTCGGAATGAGCGTATTTTGACGGAGACTCAGGCGCAAGCTGAATTCGCCCGTTCGTCAAATTAGTTTTGTAATGGAGTCTTTATCTTATTTGGATTTTCAGCTCAATGTGAATGGGACCGACCCGTAAGCACCTTCCATGCATCGGGAGCCTCTCCTAGGATAGCCTTACATGCCTACGACACTCATGTGTCTGTTGCCACCGATCGTGATAAATTAAGGTATTGAGTCAACATTTTTATTACCAACCTTTAATATACCTTTGATACAGTGTATGGGATTGGGCCCAACGGAAATGTTTGAGGTCATGGTCCAACCGCAACCCCAGTTCCAGCACCATAACGTCTGTACGTTTCATCAATGATGACACAGATGGGCTAGTCGTCGCTGGATCGTGTACGTCGTGATTTATATTTCGGTTTTCTAAAGCTGACATCATCTTTTTGTTCTACAGCTGACGGTATCGTTCGTATCTGGAGACATGAAAATGAAAGCGCCCAAACGAATATACAACTACTGTCCGCTTTTAGAGCAATACCTTCTCTCGTTGTACTGAAGCGGGGTCCGGGGTTAGTGATGGATTGGTCGCAAGCCGCGGGTGCATTTCTTGTTGGAGGCGATTCAAAAGAGCTGTTGGTTTGGGATGCTACTAGTGAGACTAAAGTAGATGTAAGTTATAATTAATTACCATCTTTCAAATCTAGTCGTCTTATATTATTCACATTAAGAGTATATCGACGCAATCGAACAGTCCACTTACAGCTTTAACGGCTGATTTCTCTAGCAGTCCACTTATTGTTGCGGGCTTTGCTGACGGTACTATTAAAGTTTTTGATCGACGGTTACGTGATCTTGATTCCGTGATACGAATACATCGTGAGCATGCATCATGGATTGTTGGTGCCAAGTGTCAGAGACACGATGAAAAAACTCTGGTTACTGCTAGGTACGTACTCGTCTCTTTCTTTTCATCTCTTTTAAAGTTTAGTTCGTGCCTACCACCTGTGACTTGCAGTGTGGATGGCCAAGTACATTTATGGGATTCGCGTAACGCAGGGCAATCGCTTCATACATGGCGAATACATGAAAGGATGGCCTCCTTCGATTTGCATGAACAAACTGGAGTCTTTGTCAGGTACAATATCGCCAAAATCATCATAACCTATCTGATATCTCCCTTCCTTTTTTACAGTACGTCGTCCCTTACACAATCCAATTGGCGATCGCACACGACTGTAGTACATTCTTTACGTACTGGCGAAGACAGAGCTAATGTTTTGTCACGGGTAATACATCCTACGGGGTTACACGAAATGCCCACCACCCATATTCTCCCGTATCATAGTAATGTGGTATTTCATCCTAACGAGATGCTGTACGCTGTCGCCGGTGCTGATGGTACGATTCGACTAGTAGGATGCAAATTACAAGATCGAAGAGAGCAAATGTATGCGGGCATACTCAGACCTTACGATATACCCCCGTCTGCAAGGTCATCAATGGATGTCAACGGCTTTCAACATCCAGATCCTAATGTCATAGTATAAGTACTAGCCACGGCTTTCTTTCTTTTGTATTTTTACTATTCCGATCATTTATCAATACTGTAAATTTGAGATTGACTATTTGGGTGGACAGACTAAAGAATTCGAATTCTTATTACTATGTACATAAGACACGCGCATATCCCAGGAATAAACGCCGACTTTGGAATCAGTGACATTGGTTCCACCTACTTCCATGGACAAATCGACTGAAATCAATCTTCGTCTCATTTGCGCCCATTACACCCTTACTTTGCGGATAAAACAAACCAGGTCTGTTATCACTCGGTAGCCAAAATAACCTGAGATTACCACCCAAACGACGAGCACTGGGAATAGACAACCATCCACCAATAATCTTGCAATAATTCGAAAAGCATGGTTGTTCAAACGCATCTAAAAACGCATACTGAGGAATTGCAGGCTCTAAATGAACGCTGATCAGTATGATTGATCCTTTGTCTTCAAAGAAATTTTACCGGTGTCAGGAAACAGTAGTAACGCGAGAGGCTTTTCGTTCAAAACAGGGTCATCAATATTGAATATTTGACGGGTTCGCAAAGACACGACTCGCAGACCATCTACGGCAAACGAGACAGGTAGAACTGATACAGTATGACCCCGAACCTGGGTATCCGGGAGGGTTTGTCCCGTGGCAGCATCACGGATGCTTATAGAACCATCACCCGAGGAAGATATTATATACTTTCCGTCTGGAGATAAAGAGACTACGGATTCCTCTATGTAATCAACAGGTTCAATAGGATCCCATTCTCCGAGCAGCGCGGAGGAAGCTCTTGGAGCCGAAGAACAACGGTCCAATGAAGAAACGGAAAACTGATTTTGACTTGTAAATGCATCCCACAATTGTATTGTTCCATCATGCGCGCCTGAAACAAAATATTTTCCGTCACGGGAGAATGCCACTGAAGAGATAGGACTGCTATGACCCTGTAAAGGATCAGAAAGACTGTAACCTGTGGTTGCATCCCAAATTCGAATTGTTTCGTCCAATGAACCAGAAATTATATAACGGCCATCGGGAGAATAAGCCAAACATGTAAGGCCAGACACATGTCCATGTATATGTTCAACGACACACTCGCCCGTTGTTGAGTTCCATATTCGTATTGATTTGTCGTCTGAACCAGATGCGATATATTTGCCATCAGGAGAGATTACGACACATGATACGGACGATTTATGTCCACGAAGATCCCAAAGACCGATTCCCGTAGCGAAGTCCCATACTCGAACGGTCTTGTCCCGAGAGCAAGAAACAAATTGAGCACCGTCTGGAGAAAAAGCAATGGCCATCACATGATCAGTGTGCCCTGTAATTACTTTAATACACTGGCCAGTTGCCCTTTCCCACATTCTGAGGGTTTTATCCCTCGATCCGGAGATAAGGACCTGTCCACACGGGGAGAACGCTACAGTCGTGACAACTTCTTCATGCCCATGTAGAGGATCGAGAAGAGGTTTGTTAGTAATAACATCCCAAATGATGATATGATTATCTTCTGCGGAAGATGCAATGCATTTGCCATCACGTGACATAGCAACTCCTGTTACCGCTCCAGTATGTCCTTGTAAAGATTCGCGCACGACTTGGCCGGTGTTTGCATCCCAAATACGGATGGTTTCATCGTGAGAGCCAGATACAATCCATTTACCATCGGGCGAGAAGATAATGGAAGATATTGTAGCCTTATGTCCTACTACGACTTGTAAGACACGAGGCCACCGGCTCATTCGCCCTGCGATGAGGGATAACGTATTGCGAAACTTTGGTCGGTATGTTTTCGCCACCGGCGAGTCATCCGGCGCAAAAGGGAGAGAGGAGATGTATATATGCGGTATACTTTCCGAAATCGGTTCTCTAAATGTTACAATAAAGCGGGAAGCGTCACGACAATAGTAACCAAGGTCAGTTTCACCTATTGACTAAAAAGGTCCAAGTCGCCATACATATAGGTAAACTCCAGGTGCTGCAAGTGTATGAATGCTTACCTCTAGGGTCCTGGCTGCAATCAATAATGAGGCAGCTCCGGATGACACAGCCTCCACGGCACTTAAGACTTCCAACCAGTGCAAAAAATGTTCATGGAGAAACTCGGAGATGTCTAGCAGGATATTGGCCTTCGCGGCAATTGCAATTTGCATATGTTCGGCCCAGTGCAGCGACGAGTATATTAGTGCCGGAGGAATTTGGTCGCACAGACGGGGGACCTCTTTGTTCATTTGATATGACGAAGGGAATTTGCATATATTGAATTCCAGGCTGTTATTCATCGCTCGGAGGGAGGCCACCATTAAATTAGCGTCATGTTCAATGGGAAGCATGAAGGAAAAAGAAGGAGCCTCTGCTTCTCGGACTTTAGCATACGCGGCAATGGCTTTCCGTATTCGATCCGGTCCTGAGAAATAAAAGTCTCCAAATGATACATGGCGCACCCGTAACGGGTCGTCTGTATCAGAGACCCTCAATATCGTCCGGAATTTGCGGAGGGAAAATCGAATATCCACTGATTTTATTGACGGCTGTAATCCATCAATTGAATGAAGGAGCTTCTCTAGCGCAGAAGGTCTCAATGGCTCTTTAGCAAAAAGGATAGAACCTAGAATAATTTCGTATGCGTTTCGTTCTGTCTCTGTCAACGGTTTGACAATGGAATATAGGATTTGTCCGTAAAGGGCGTTAATCTTGCCGTTTGTTCCTTCATGAAGTGATACAGAACGTATGTTCGACAAAACTTCTGCTAAACGCTGCATAGGACTTTCCTCCTCGACAAAATCAATTACAGTCTTGGCCCAAATAAATAGGCCTGAAGCGTATGCGGTTAATTTTTCAATATCGCTTTCCCCTGGTTGAATCTCTATGTCGTTGAATCCTTTCCTCAAAAAGATTTGGACGTCGTGGATCGAATCTTCATCCGCCTCTTCCCCCGTTAAAAGTCCAATAGAGTCACTAATATCTTCCATTGCTTTATGAATATCAGTTTCATCTCTACTTGTAATGATGAGCTTGAACACGGATGGAAGGCTCTGCCATTTCTCGAGACAATCCAGAAAAAGTCGACGATCCTTCTTTTTTTTAGGATCACACTCATCAATAGCATCGATAAGAAACCTAGGGTAATTCCTGAAACTATCCTTGAGATCCTGTAAAGGTGTCATAACTAAATCCTGAAACTGCTGTGAAAGATTCGAGTCCTCAAAATAGGCTGTCCTCCCTTTGTCGTTTAAAAATGTATCCAGATATAACCGATATTCATCGTATAAATCCGCGAGCTGCCATGCGACCGTTCTCCAAATGAGCTTAGGTTCCCGTAAAGAGTCCAAATCACGTTTGAAAAAAAAACGTATTCGAACTTCTTCTGGCATTAGCGTAGTGACAATTCGAGACGCAATGCTACTTTTACCCGCACCAGGACTTCCATAGATGTAGAATATGTTTTTGGAATCGGATGCATGGATCCACTGTTTGATGCGTTCCATTATCTTGATGCGAGTTCCTTCAAGAAAGCCGTCGTCCAGCTCTGCCAATTCCACTGGTTTTAAACGTTTACGAAGGCCTTCCATAAGGTGCCGAGTGTCTGAAAAAAATGTATAAAACTCCTGTCTTCAGCTGAGCTGTGGAATTTACCGATTTTTTGAACCAGTTGAGCAGTCTGTATTTGAATGGCTCTCCCCAAGTCTTTATCCAATCCAGTCAACTTGGATAAGTAATCATCCAACGGAGAGTTCGCAAACAAAATCTGAGCATTTCGACCTAAATCTATTCATAATCAAATTTGAAGAACAGTGTCTATAGACTTACCGAGATAGGTCTTCTTTAAATATTCTCCAATAAAGCGGGTAATTTGAATGATTAATCTGATGATTTCTATAACAATATTCCTCAGAGATTCACTCGTCATGATGAGGGAAATATCCTTCAAGTGCGGCAACAAATTCCGAATTTGGTTGCCTAATTGTCTGATTTTGTCATTAAAATCTGATTCGTTTTTTAACAGCTAATGGAACGCCTTAATAAATAAAAAGTGTAAAAAAAAAAATTACGATACCGTGTATGGTAATGATACTATCATGGCAGCGGCTTGAGCAATGGGATGCGCCTGAGGGTTTGTTAGGGAAAAAAAGAGCCCAGAAGGCTGGATACATACATGTGACAAAATATTTAAAATTGAAGCACATGCACTTAAAATATCAGGTGGATTTGCTATTGCATTGAGAGTATTACCAAGAGCTGAAATACCCTGCAGGACTTCCTCGTGACTTTGAGGATCATATGTAATGTTTATCATAGTCTCCTATTAATAAAACGGGTAGTACGGCTAATTGAAAGAAGTTATGATATCTTACGAAGTTGAACCATTGAAGGTGTGCCTCCAAGACGACCGTGAATTGACTAGTCTGCTCTAAATAAAATTGCAGCACTCTGGGGTAACTGAGTAAGGAACCGTTCACCAACTTTCTTTCACCTTTAGTGACGCTTTCAATTGGGATATGATTTCTTCCCCTGAAAACCTAACCTCTTTTGCGAAGGTAAACAAACCTCCATGTATAAGAGAAAGTTGTGGCCAGAATGAAAGATTAGTCTCTCGAAATACTGGGCTAACAACGGGGATATCGTCAATGCGTAGAACAAGTATAGATAATCTGTTTTTCACACATTGGTGGAAAAAAGGTCCAGCGATAAGATTTGAACTTCCAACATGGAATATCCACAGTAGTTTTCACCTTCGTATCGTCTAGGATAACTTTGAGACGTCTAGAAGGGCGGGATAGTTTGGTGCGAACCACAACAGCTAAATCATAACAAATCAGCTCAACAGAAGCTATGGGTTCCAATACAAAGTACCTGTGATTTCAGCGCTTGGAAGTGTAAGTTAGAGGTGTCCATGTTGCTAAGCTAATATCAGCGACTCACTAAATTATTTGTTCGGAGAACGATTGTCTATTAACAAGTGCCATTGAGTGTTAGGTATCTTCCACTTGTCAGATGCAATAAGTTGAAAGGAGAGCAGCAGCTTGAAGCTCACGTTTTAACAGTCGACTAGTGGAACATGAGGCTCAGAAGCCCGTGGCATTTGTGCCATCGTTTGCCACGAACACTGCATGTGATCCACATAGTTCCTCCACGTTGCAACGCTCCATAAATTTAATGGCAGGGGCCAAACCTCGAAGAGTAGGGAGCTGGTTCTCTTGATCATGGAGTCTGAACTTGACTGGGGGAGGGCCGGAACTGTTACTTTGAGTTGAACTGAGGTGAGCCTACAATAATAATACTTCCTTTGCATGCTTCAAGTAGTGAATCAATAGGGGATAGGCGTCGTTTGAAGGGTCGAGTGCAACTAAAAATATATTATCTTCAAGGCCCATTTTTAGATGCCAGACGTGCTAGCTGCACGTTGGGTCCGATTCTTATTTTCAGGTTTGCCTATTCAATTTCCAATAAAGATTCCGTTTATAGTTTGATCGATACTCTTGTCAATAACCACCCGGCTGAGAGAAGAGAGAAAGGGAGCGTAAGATTTGCAAAATTAAACAGTTTGACGATGATCTGATCTTGTCGTTTATAAAGTAACAGTAAGACATCATTAGTGAACTTGGTAGTACAAACGAGGAAACTCGAGGCGGCATCTCTATACCAAATCGAAACTTTGGAAAATATTGCCATTAAACGTCTCTTCTTCCAACATTCGATTGAGGCACCTCACAACCTTTCCCGCGCCTTCTTTCACAGCAAATCGATCTTCCTCAATCACTTTGTGCAGAACTCTGGTATCGAAATGATCCGTGTGCCATCTCCTTAATGCGGCCAAAATTCGACGACGCGGAGAATCAATCCGGGAATGATCAGAAGAAAGGATAAATTGAGAAATGGTATGAAAGTTGAGGGAATCTGGTATAGAGATAGGAATTGCGACGGGCCATGGAATGGAAGTGAACGTGAGCCCAGACGACACGGACTGAACATTCCGCCATTTCTCTTCGTAATCGTTCCATGCATCGGCCAGAGAAACTTTAGGAGATGTAGAATTGCTGTATCCCTTCTTCCATGCGGAAAGTTCCTCATATAGAGCTCGAGTCACCTCTTCTTCGAAGCGACTCATATCGTCTTCCCACTGTCGCATTTCTTCTTCGCGTTTTCGAAGAATGTCTTGAAGACGTCTGCAACTATCTTGCAATTTACGTGCAGCTTCTTCAATATCCTGTCTATCAGGTCGAGCTTGAGTAAATCGAGGACTATCGGTAATATACGACATCTATTAAAAACAAAGAAGAAAGGAAGAAAGAGGTTAACACATGACGGTATTGCGAAAGTTTTTTTTTTACAATTCTAAATGAGAGATGGAGCACCTTGGTTAGAATGTGGTTGGTTAGGGGGAAAGGTCCCAAGGGTACAACGAGACGGAAGAAAAAAGATATGAAGGCTAAACCATGCCTTTCAGGTGATGAAAACAGGAGGGCAGTTGTATACAAAGTACAAGGTTGTGTGTCATACTGTGACAGTCACGGTATCATCATGCATGAACATTTGTGTTTCTTCGAAATAACATGAGGCGCACACTGATCACCGATTCCAAAAATATTTATGCAAAAGAATTAATATACAGTCTAGGTTTCGTAATAGTTTCTAAAGTGTTCTTATCAATAAGGCAGGTTTTCAAACTTCGGCGAATGCGGTAGAACCGACTTTAGCATCGAATTCAATAATGGGATTCAACCCCCTAATGAAGAATATTATTATTACTAGTCATTAGGATTATAACAGAGTGATTAAACTCACATCACTTCGAAGAATTGACGGGGATCCATGCCTTGCGCCGAGGTAAAATCGGTTCCAGTTTTCTTCAATGACTGCATAGCTGCGCGAATTCCATGGAGAGCAGCAACAGCCGATACCAATGAAAAAACTAAAAAGTGATTGTCATCAAACGATACTTTTGGCGATCAAGTCTACTAGACTCACTGATGATTTTGGCTCCCATCTCTTCAGCTTCTTTGACGGTGAAGGAAGGAGTCAAACCTCCTGAGATAACGTTGACGAGGACCTTGACGCAATTGTCAGTAATTGATTGAAGAGAGGAGGGGGGGAATTTACGGGGCAAGGTTCCAAAGCTTTGACAGTTTTTTCCAATAGTTCTTTGGTTTTGACACCTTCAATGAAAGCGGCGTCGGCACCAGCTTCCGCTGCCAGTTGTAAACGACGGACGGCCTCTTCCATACCAAGAACTTGGGCTGAATCAGTTCGAGCGATGATAACAATATCAGAGCCCCCAGGAATCGCCTCCCGAGCAGCGACTGCGGCTCTGATGCGCATCAAAAACTCTTCAACAGGAACGACTTGTTTTCCCATAAGATGTCCACAACGCTTGGTTTGCACTTGGTCTTCGATATGTAAAGCCGCGACACCTGCCTTGTGGTATTGATAGATGGTACGAGCAACCATAGCAGCACCACCAAATCTTTAGAGATTGACAGGATAGATAAGTATTACAAAAATGCTCAGAGCAAAACGAAAGCTTACCCGGTGTCGGCGTCTGCGATGACAGGAGTTGTTGGGGAGAGCGAGCATACCATTTGTGCAGATTGAACAAAATCATTTAATGTGGCGATGGCCAGGTCAGGTTGACCAAGTCGCGAGGCAGTTGTAGCGGCTCCGCTGTTTATTTTATTTTTTATAAGAAAAAATCGTATACTTTTACAAGAAATGTTGTTCAAACCTCTGGTAGAGACAGTCGAAACCAGCTTCCAAGGCACAGCGAGCACTGATACCATCGCAAATACCAGGCGCAGCCTAAAGTTCAAAGGTCAATTATGTCGTGTCTACAATGGGGGAGATAAAGACACGAACAATGATTCCAGGTCTTGCCAAAAGTTGACGGAAACGAGTGGAAGGGTTAATAGAAAGGGGAGCTTCTAAGAGAAACTTTTTGCGTTCCTCCGATATTCCTTTGGGGATAGTGTTGACAACCACAGGGGTTGGGATTGAGGGGAGTTCAGAAGTTTCAAGTTCAGCATTCTCTGCCGGCGATTCAACTTCAACAGAAGTCTCAGTGGGTTCTGTGACGGTTTCAACGATCTGTTCGGGCACTTGTTGTTCAGGAACTTCAACCTCGGGAGTGACTTGAGCGGTTGCGGTAATCTCGTTGACAATTTCAACCATTTTTAAAAGAGTATTTTGAAGGTGGTGAAACAAAGAAATATTGAGAGGAGAACTGTTGAAGATGTGGAGACAACGAGGACTGGGGGATGAGGAGAGAAGGGGGGTGGAGGGGTGGTCCTATATACATTCTTCCTCCCCCTCTTTCCTTCCTTTCCCCCTTTTCCCGGACTAGGAGAATGGACCGCGGGGCTCCGTTGACGAATTCGTAATAAGAACAAATCGTATTGACAAACAGAATAATTCTTGAAAACAATTACAAACGATTTACTTCCGTTGGTGCTATTATTTTTCCTGATGGTGAGTCTTCCATACTAGCCTTCGGGAATAGATACAACATTTGTCCGAGAACTTCCGACATACTTGGCGTCAATAATAATAATAATAATAATAATAATCAGTTGTGAGTTACGGAGAAATCAATGAACGCACCGAAACTTTAGGAATCACCGGAAGATGATACGTTCGGTATCGGTGTGGATAAGGCCACATGGATTTAATTTCAGATTTTTAAAAATCCGTATTCACAGGCTTGTTTATTCGATGACAACATCATCAAGATCTTTGATCTCAATCGCATAAACAAAAAAGAAACGCTTCTGAAAATTGTGGTGGGAAGAGTTATGACCCAGAACGAGTTCCAAGGGATATTGGTTTCCAGTGGAACTCTTCCATAAATTCTGCCTAAAAATTCAACAATAAAGCCAAAACCCAAACTTAACATTCGATGAAACTGAAGTCAGGTTGTAGTAGTAGTTGAAGAAACAAGTCACCAAATTGTTATAGGGATGGGATCTAATTACCTCCCAGTTCTCGGAAGTCCGTGGAAAGCAAGTCCTAGATTATTGAAGCCCTAGGAAGTGCCGCCAGCGCACTGACAGGATGCAAAACCTTCCGAGCAATACGTAGCAACGATATGAGGAGTCAATAATGCACATATTGATGGTAAGCGTGCCTTCGATAGTTCCACCACCTACTGATCTGTAATGCAGAAGGAGCTCAAAACCGCAGTTTGATTTATTTTTACACTTACGCACAGATGGAAGAACTTTACACAGTCGAAGTGTACTGGTATCCAGATACCGAATGAAAGCGCTTAGACCAAATTTGGACTTGCCAGCAAACGTTAAAAAAAATATAAAGATTTTGAATAACTAGACTCGTCTTTCATTGTTTCTCGCGGCGCCGGTGTAAAATGTAAATAAAGGATCAGTCTTTCGGTCGCCCGCCTCGTCCCGTGGCCGTCAGGAAATGAAATTTCTTAGAATACTTACATAGTCGCGTAGAGTAAATATTTCTCTAGATAGGACGGGAGGAAGAAGACGGACACTGCCCTAAGAATTTACCTTTTTTTTTCACGAGGAAGAAAGAGAGAACATTCTGTCAGAATGCAAAAAGACGCTGTGAGCCTGTGACGGAGCTTCAAGGATAAGATGGGTGGCGGTCGTCGGATTTACCCGAATAGAATCCAGATAGATGGTAAGTCACTATATGCGCATGGTGTTACTGATTGTAAGCTTGGCTAATTTGAAGAAGAAAGAGAAAAAATTCCTCATTTTTTCTCGCGTCAGCAATGGATTCAAGTACATAAATATTTACTTAGTATATGGGGTACATACCAACTTGAACAGTCTAGGTAAATAAAGCCCTTCTCTTACTTATTTACCAGCCCCACAGCATCTAGGTAATAGCGCAATTCCACATCAGAAATGTCTTCTTCCTACCACCTTGAGTTTGCTGCGCCAACGCAACGAACATAAAACCGCAGCAAGCTTTAACATCCGTAAACGTAGCGATACCGGAAATTTCAAGGGGTAAAGCTTAAAAGGTTCGCGCCATAACATTCTCCAACCAATCCCCTATATCGGTTTTTGAGTATGTCAGATTAGCGTTCGTCTAGGCCAAGACCAATGAAATCAGCCACAAATTAAATAGCTAATTATGTGCATGAACGTTCCGTAACCGGTCTATCAACGTCAAAACCATTCTCAGGTGCTTCTCTAACTTCCTTGGCAAGATGTAGCTAAGTAAAAACTGATCGTGGAGACTACACCCTCGAAACACCCATTTATAGATTTTACACAGATATCCCTATCTAACTCAGTATGCTGAGCGTGGGAGGCATACTAAGACTGCGCACGAACAAGTTTTCGGTCGAAATCAGCTCCGTGGTACGCAATTCTGTCTCTCTTCCTCAACAAGATTAATTGGACTCTTGATTGTTTGATTTAATGTTCGGCTTTCACGAAACGTGAACATATCATGTCCCATCTTACTACGGAACTGTTTCAGGACCGATCTGTTCCTTCCTCTGAACGCCCATAACTGCTATTCCCCCCAACACTTACTTCAGTAATAAACAGACGACCATGATAAATAGCTCCTATCGAACGGGAAATCATGGCGGGCCAAGTGCCGGCTGAAACTTGATACCCAGATTATTTTGACGCTAAAACCAAAAAAAAAAAAAAAAAAAAAAGAAATTTGCTCAAGCTCTTTCCATTAAGATCCAGATGATGTTGTATCGGGTTGCTTGTTTACCGTCAGCCCACGGGAAGATATAAACAGGAGCTACTACTACTTACTGATTGATATCCTCGGCCCTCACAATCAGAAGAAACGCGGACACAGAGAAGGTTTACTGACAGGCGACGTTTCATTTTACACAACAAATTGGCAAAATGACTTAACTAACAAACTAGTTCAGCTGAGGGGCATTAGGGTCACGTTCAAGACTCGGATCCTTGCACTTGGTAAAAAGACATTCCTATTCCCCTTGCTTGCGACTGTATTTACTCACATTGGATACTATGGCAAGAACGAGGAATTTCTTTTAGATAAAAAAAGAAAGAAGCTATTTAAAATCGTACCGTAACTCCCGATTACAAACAACAGCTAAGACTTGATAGAGATTCCGTGCCCGTCCTATTCAACCAGCGTGGAGTTGTTTAGCAATGTTGAATTCAATTCCTCTCGGGATCAGCGTTTACCATGCCACGTGAGAGAAGCCTGCTTGCCACGTTAGTTGTGATAGACCGCCACGATATTTGGCGTTCATTTCTGCGTCTGGACTGATACATCCGGTAGTCAGTAATAATTGACTCTACGTGTACGTGTAACAGCTTTCGGAAACTGCCTCCGCACATTAAGAGGTCTTGCTCCGGATCTGAGTTCCACGCGGGGGTGACGGGAAAAGTTAACTTCAATTCAGATCGAAGTCCAAGTGGGCAAACTGAAAACCCTACTTGTTCTAAGCGCCATCTGCAGTTTAGATAAAGGAAGGCTCTTACTTGCCATCGTTGCAGTACCTATACTAATTTAAGCAGAACAACAAAAGTTGTCCAACGCATGTCCTACAAGATTATACAGTGCTTACAGGCACGATCGTCATTCGTCATTCAAAGGTTTACTTTTTGTGTATCAGTCCGGATTGATATGAATTCTCCTGGTATTGTAAAAATAAGTAAGACGCCACAGCCAAGAGATGTAAATTAATAGCCTTAAAGATGAAAGGAATCTGTATCGATAAAGCACTGGCAGTTGAATTCGAATCCGACGTGCTTAAGCAGGACCTATCGGATGGGATGACCCAGTAAACCAGGAAAAGAATTAAGCATCGATAAGCAAAGCTTACCGTTAGGAAGAGGAAAATCAATGTATAGAATTTGAATGGAGATTCTCGATGGAAATTACTAATAAGCGTCCCCGTTGGCTTTCGCCAAGAGGTGTCCGTTTATGGTAAGTTATTCAAAAGTCTTCACAGGCGCTTGAAATGAAAGGAAAGTGGAGCACACTTCTTTTGAAAACTATATTGTAGACATCCTGCGCATCCAACCCTGGGTTTTAAGAAGTTGAGGTTGGAAAAGATAAGGCGAAAAATCTCTTTCCGGGAAGGGAGCTCAGAGAAACGCTGCTTCTTCCTAAACACGTGTGATTGCTCCGGAATTCTGAAAGTTATGTAACCTGAGCGTTTATATTCTAGCAGATAAACAAAAACTTGAAAACAAACCCAAAAACTCGACAGAAAAATGGTTGTACTCTATAATTTACGTGTTACATTTTACGGGGAGCAAGCCTTTCCCCCACCACCACCATTGTTTTTTGTACGCTAGTTAAATGCCGGTCATCCGCCGGACTGGGGAGCTTCCTTATTTAATACAGGGCTGTACTTTGTTGAAATGATGAATAGTGGGGAGAATGGATCATAGAACTTATTAAATCTCGTTCAAAGTATGGTTATTACCAAGAGAAAGACTGAATCACGAAAGGTGTCGTCACAAGAAATGAAAATCACACATGATAGCCAAGTCGAAGGGAACAGTCAACTTAAGTATTCAGTTGGTTTGGTGGCGAAAATTTCATACTAACTTGAATTAACGAGCGTTTACTTTTTGCTTTTGGAGGTAAAAAAACGTTGGAGCCCTCTGGTTTCGATGGTCTCCTTTCCGTACTGTTCTCTCGCGTCTGTTTTTTTTTTCTTGCCTCGAAACGAAGGAAGAGGAAGGGAGGAAGAAGGAAACCATGTAGTTCTGGTTGACAGTCGACCACCAAAAAAAAAAGCGCGAACAGAACTCAGAAGATTAAATTGTCTGGAATCGGATATGTAAACTTGCCAGGGTGGAATTAATTGTGGAATTCTAAAGATGTTAGCCATTGACGCGCTCTTGAAATCGAGAAGACGCCCATAGATTGGGAGAAACATCATATATAATTCTTTTCTTTTTTTGAGGAATCCTCGCGTGCGAACCATGTGTGCTGGCAGACACTTCCTTTCAAAGCTGGTTGTTGTGAGCTTGTGCAATTCAAAAGACCTCGAATTACTAGTTGGAGACGAATAATTTACGCTGGCAGATGCGGTGTCAACTTCGGTATATGTTACTTTAACCATTAAGCTGCTCCAAATTACTTGAAGCGCTCGGCAAGATCAAAAGCGAAGGAAGAAGTCGTCAAGTACAGCGAAGAAACCCGGGTCAAGTCTAAAAATCGTGAGACAAAGCCAAGAAGACTCGTCGCCGGGTCTGTAGGAAAACTCCGTATTGGAAAGGAAATAGACAGGAATTACATTATTAGTCAGCAATAGACGTTGGTTGCCGGTCAATAATTAAGTTATAAATATGCGTTCCATTTGCGTCCTCCCCCTCTCCCAATATCCATCCTCATCGACCCATGGCTCCCGTTGCAGACGACACGATCATTGAGAACAATCCCGCCCCCCGAAAGAACGTCGTTTTAAGTTGAGCCGGTAAGCATTTTTTTTTTAAAAAAAAGATGAAAATATCTATTCCTTTGCCTCTCCGAGTCGCTCAAATGTTTCCCAAGGGCTTGCGACCGATGTCGACGTCGTCGTATAAAATGTGATGAGGGCCACCCATGTCAATCTTGTCTTTCTTCTCATTCCCCATGCACTTTCGAAGAACCAGGCAAACGAACTCAGCATTCCAAGTCCAAGCGCACTGCAACTCTTGAAGATCGTATGCATCACCTCGAGACTCTTATCCAGAGCATTCCCACCAACATTTTGGAAGCTGCAAGGGCTGGGACATTGCCTTCTTTACTTGCTTCCACTACCAGCGGCAATGGCAACTCTCCCTCGAATGCCAGGATGAATAATTCTTCGAATGTGTCAGCGTCGCCCGCTGATTTCCTTCCACCTCCCCAGTTCACTCTATCCAACCCTTCGCTTCATTTTTCACCAAACAGCGCTACTATGTCTTCCAGTAGCTCTACCCCTCCGTCTCCTCGTCCTTTATCCCATTCTTACATGTATTGGGATGAGCAAGGATGCAAACGCTGGCAAGGCGAGACCTCCGGTTTACCTCTCCTCGATGCCTTATTCGATTTGTCTTGCGCATCGGCAACCGGAACCCAACAAGGTTGGGGTAAACAGTCTGACACATCTGATGAAGACGTCACAGGCACAAGCACACCTAACAGTGGTCATGAGCCTTTTGGCTCACAAACCGAATGGTTTCCAGGTCGTGTTCCAAAAGGCATCGATGCTTTTGATCCTGAAACCCTTTGGAAGGTTATCACAGCCGTTGTTGCACCAGATCTCATGGACACGTAAGTTCTGTGGAATATTTCAATAATCCATTAGTTTCTTATACACTCTTTACATAATAATTAGATTGATCCAATGCTATCTCTCCACGACTCATTATCTGATGCCTTTTCTGCATATACCCTCATTTTTGGAGGATTATTCCAATCCACTCAAATGGGGTGATCCTGGTTTCGCTTCGCTTATTCTATCAATTTGTTGTTTATCCTCTAGACATGTTGATGATCCCCGATTGATCGCGCCGTCGAATTGCGCATCACCTGGTACCACCTTCCCCTCTCCCGCTTCGACGTGGTTTGAGTTACTTACCCGTTTGCGTCTTTTACCTTCGGCTTCCCTTCCAACCCTTCCAACAATTCAGTCGCTTCTTTTGTCGGCGGTTTTCAGTATTGGTCTTGGGAAGCTATCGACTGGACTCTCACTTCTATCTTCTGCAATAACCCTCTCATTCGATGCCGGTTTGCATCGTAGTGTTGAGCATTACACCTCGAGCGCCTTTACGCCTATCGAGCGGGAAATGCGTAAGCGTACATTCTGGGGGCTTTATCTTTGGGATAAACAAGCCGCCGCTATGTTTGGTCGTCCATGTCTGATTAGGGCGAGGGACTGTGATGTCGGTGAACCAGCTTCGGTTGACGATGAATTTCTTACCAACGAAGGCATTGGGTCTCAACCTCGTGGAATTCCAAGCCGTATGGGTAGCTTCATTGCGACCGTTCGCTATTATATTGTGCTGGAAAGTGTACTTGAATTACCTCTCTCTCCGTCGCCTTCCAATATGGCAGTACAACAACTGAGTTTATCTCTCCTCCCCAACCATCCACCACCCAGTACACTTTCCCCAATGTCTCTTCATCCCCCCCATCAACACCAGTTATTCTTCCCTTCCTCTTCCCCGAGTTCCCCGCTTCCGGCACCCCCACAACTACCGTCTCCTCATCCTTCAACATCCCCATATCCGTCTCCCTCGCATCTTCTTTCAACTCTTGCAGCCCTTCGGACTTATCTGTTGCCACATTGGGCACACACACCAGAGACGCTGGCAAGTGAAGACGTCATTCGGGTAACGCAAGCAGTTCGGTTACATTGTTTAGAACGATTTATCGGAATGCTCATTTGGAGAGGCCGTCTTAGCGCCGTTATATCGAGCGTCAATAAAGAAGACGATGCATCAAGTTTAAATTCTACTTCTCTCTCGGCATCTGATGAAGCGCTCAATCTCAAAATGGGTGAAGAAGAGAAGGAAGCATTGAGACAATGTTACGCTCACGCCAGGGAAATTGTGGCCGCCTATTTGTGTACTGCCACTAAGGGTTTGATGACATATTGTAAGTGGTTTGAAAAAAAAAAAAAAAAAAAAAAAAACAGTTGAACCTACGGATAACAAATTTGACATGTTTTCTCTTCCATTTTCAGACGGAGTACATGTGATTCATCAATTGACTCAAGCCGGTCGAACTCTCATCGCCGTAGTCTTATGCGCCAAGGCGTACGTGCAATCTCAAACAACTCCAATTGTTAGAGCGGTAACTCCCTCAGGCGCTACTACACCGACATCTCCTACTTCCCCCGTTTCTTCGACTTTTCCATCATCAGAATCGCCTGGCAATAACAATAATATTAACGACTCTGACGAGATCGATCAATTCCAGTCAATGATTGCGCCTTCTTTGGAAGCCTTAAGAAGTTGTGTAAGCCTTCTCAAGCGGTTCAGTGGAAGATACGTCTGTGGGATGAGAAATGGTGATTTACTTGAAGAATTTTGTCGATGTGAGTTTTTCTCGGTGTTATTATTATTATTACATCTCTTCATGGTTTCATTTCTTTTAACCTTCTTTATTGACAGTGGCGCAAATTTCTCTTACCGGCACTTCCGTTTCATCAGCCTCTACCGCACCTTCTTCTACACAGCCCACGGCTCCATCTACTCCTCATCCTCCATCATCCCCGCGAGGTTCGTCCACAGAGCCATCGCTTCCCACCTCACCGACTTCAGGCGTGCCCTCTCGGCCTCCATGGCTCAAACCCATCCCAATTACAAGAAAGCGAAGAAGTCATAGTACGCTCAGTTCACCGATTACACCTATACCATCAAGATCCCGAAGATCCAGAACTCCTCCAGCTAATATGTCTTCCAAAACGATCTACAGTCACTATTCCGGCGGTGTTGACGGAGGTTTCAGAGGAAATGATTTGATAATGGATATGGAGACTGACATGTCTAATTTGGACATGGGTTTAAGCGGATTTCACGAGTTGAACAACAGTTCGAACTCGGAAAATGAGAATAGTTCGCTTATTGGAACCGGATTTGGAGCCGGGGATGAATATGAGTCACGACGAGACGTTTTCCTCGGTGTTGGGATCGATATCGAGATGAGCTCGAATGGTTATGGAGCGCATCACTCTGCCGGCTTCCAGCATTCAAGTCGACAACCACCAATGACCCCCGAACGTTCCCATCACCCCCATTTATTTCCCATTTCTCCCCACCAATCTCATCTTCCACATGATCTAGATATCATTTCCCTTCTTAATGAGTCCTCATTCGAAACCCACGCGACAACATCAGTTTCAAATACACGAAATAGTCACCAGATCTCCCCGTCAGCATCTCATAAATCATCTTCAATGCATCATCCATCTCAATCTCATGAGGTCTATGTTGGCTTGGGTGATTATGGGATGGGATCACTTGTCAACGGGGACCATACTGTTGGAGTCTCTCCAGGAGGGATGCACCTAGGAAGGGGAATACCAGCAAACCTGGGTATCGGCATTATCGCTTCGCCATGACGGACTCGCGTCCCTTTTTCTCCCTTCTTACTCCCTTGGATTATTTTCATTGTATTATCTCAACTATCCGGACTTTTTTTCTTCTTTTCTCATTATAAAAGGCCGAAAGGATATTATTGGTATCTCAAGAGCTACCCAAGACGAATATGATAGATCGCCGAAACAAAAAGTTACATTTACACAACGAATGTATTACGCACTGAAAAACCTATGTTTTGTAGAATTTTGTATTATATCAATTAATTAAACCAAAAACAAATTTTAGCTAGAGCTGTTCTTGTACCAGTCAATACATTTCTTTTCCTAAATAATTGCCTCAGGTGGTGTGACGTTCTGTTACAACACACCGGAGTTGTAAAATGAGCGGACATAATTTTGGATTCGGAGACCTTGTAAATCTGTTTTATGCAATCTTACTCCCAACCACCAGGTCAAATCGAAACTACAGACCCCCTTGAACGTACATGGCGCTTAACTCAGCCTGAGATTACCGCGAGCGATGGCGTAGGGATTGACGCCTCAAGAACAGGCAGAAAAGAATTGAGGTTGAACGCAGGGGGAGTAAACCTTCGATGGAGCAGGAATGGAAGATGGTGTGTCATGGGGTCAAAACGCGGTTTAATAGCGTCTATAGACTGGCTGGGCGATTCCAGTAAGAACATGGTCAAAGAAATTAATGTTGGAGAGCTTATTCGAGATATTACGTGCGTCTTCTTTCTGTTGTGTCCTGGTGCCATATCAATCTCCTTTTTCTTTAGATATTTGAGCTCACCTCACCATATTGCGGTGGCCCAGTCCCGAAACTTGTTCATATACGATCAGGACTTGGTAGAGTTGCACAAGATGAAAGCCTTAATTGAGCCTGCATTTTTAGAGTATCTCCCATATCACTGGTTATTGGTCTGCGCTGTGAGTTTATTGTGGTTGACACATGTCTAGGCGAAGTCCTGACAAAGTCCAACAAGAGTTTACCTGGAACATTATCTTATTTAGATGTTTCCACAGGTACGATTGTAGCCCAACATCGTCCAAAAATTGGTCCTCCAACCGCGTTGGCACAGAATGCCCACAACGCTGTCATCTATTGGGGCTCTGGTAACGGTAAGAATATACGTTCTTAGTATCACTGATTCAATACGAAGAAAACTTTTAGGCACTGTCACATTATGGACGCCTTCGACATCTACTCCTCACGTTCGGTTGCTTGCCCATCTAGGGCCCATAAGCGCTCTATCGGTTGATACGTCCCAAGAGGGACGGTATTTGGCCACGGCGGGGGTCGATACTCAGGTTAAAGTATGTGAATTTATCTTAAAATGTCACCCGCTCACTGATGTCCCAGATCTGGGATTCTCGAAATTATGCGAGGCCTGTTCGACAATGGTCTCCCCGCTCAGGGCATGCTGTTGCCATAGACTGGAGTCAAAGAGGTACTCTAGCAGTAGCAGCTGGTAGCAGCGTCAACGTTATTTCTTTCCCCCTTTCTTTATGATGAAGGAATGGCTTAACATTGTTTACCCAGATGTATACGGGTTCGGCCCTTCTTGTATCTCCCCCAGATCGGTCCGACCGCAAGCAACCTCCCTTTTCACCTGGACAAACTAAGCCCATTATACCGCCCCTGTATCTTACGCATCCTCTTCCATCAGGGGCAAAGCCGGCTTCCAAAATTCGTTGGCAACCATTTACAGACGTCTTAGCAATAGGTTACTCCATCACTAATGAGTTTTATTATTTCCTCTCACTGTCTTAACAGGACACGGCTTTGGTTTAAGCACGATATTGGTTCCAGGTTCTGGTGAACCAAACTTAGACAGCTCGGAAGGCGCGGATCCCTTTGAAACGAAGAAGCAGAGGGCCGAGAGGGAAGTTCGCAGTTTACTGGAGAAGGTAACTTCAGTTCAATTCCTAAGCCTACTCGTGGAATACTTGACCGATTTGAACGATTTAGATTCCTCCGGACATGATAACACTCAATCCAAGTGCTATCGGGTCACTTGCACCGCTCGATAAATCAACCCATACTGTTAACATGACCCAACGGTCCGGTTCTGATAAGAGTGCTCCTTTCCGTACCCTATTGCGGATAGATCGATTGCAAACTTCAGGAAAGTTAGTTGAAGAACCCGCAGAGGCAATTGAAGATGGAAACGAAAGAAATGAAGAACAACTTACCTCCAGAAACAATGAGATGAAAGAAAAGAAAAGGATGAGAGGAAAAGATAAAGCTTTGAAGCGTTATCTGAAAAAGAAGAGGAAAAACGTCATTGATAAAAGCGTCGTATGTTCCTTTTTTCCCCATTTGTCCGTCCTATTCACGTTCATACTCCTTTCCTCTAGTTGAATTTGAGAGCAAAGATTGAAAAAGAAAGATTAAAATTAAAACAGGACTTGGCGAAAAACAAAAGCGTTAGCATGAGCGAGGGAGGTTTGTCAGCGTTGGACCGCTTCAAAAAACTATAACAGGTTTCTTGTTTTCATGAATGTATGTATACGCAGTGTCCTCAATTTTACTGTACAACGTCATCATGCATGAGATTTAATGTCGAACAAAATCGCAACACCTGACTAAATATTTCACATGATTCTACATCCATCGGACAACTTTGGCAAACCGTCAGGACCCAAGTCGAATCCTGGGGGCATATCACCCATAATTTCTATTGGTGGGGATCCGTATGATTGCATCTAATAAAATAAAACAGATTAGCACGAGGGATGGGGCCTGAGAAGAGTTTACCTCAGTCATAAGTTGTAAAATTTGAGCAACCCGTGCTGGGTTATCATCCGAGTACGACGGGTCTTCAAAATTTGCAACTATCGCGGACACCTTGGCCTTTTGCTCAGTGTATCGAACGAGTTCTTCTTTGGAAAGGGACGGTCCATGTTCGACGAGGTATGTAGGATACTTTCAGACGATTGATTAGTGGAATTGTAATGAAATTGAAAAAATGAGCTACCTTCGTATCCAACTCTTTCAAGGGTTCATACAAAACTTCTTTTGACATTAATTGCGACATCATACTCTCAAGCATCGATTCAAGACCTTCGCCTTCCTCTCCATCAAGGTTTAAATCACCTAATGAAGATAACAGACCCTCCAATGGATCGTCCTCTGAACCAGTTTTGGAATCAGCCTATGGAATAATCATCCGATGAACCTCACGAGTGGCAAAAAAAGGCACCTTTAATGCATTGTCACTGCTTTTTAATTTTTCAATGGCCTGGCGAATAGCCCTTTGGAATGTATCTTCGCCACTCTCCGAGTCCGAGGTATCTTTAGAAAGCGGTCGTTCTTTGAAAGGACTCGAGGAACTTCCAGTTGTGAACAGTGAATTTTCTTTTCCTTCCCCTTCCATCTCTTCGATTAACATCTTTTCCCAACTATCCTTCATTTCCTTCATGACTTTCACTTCATCTGATTTAGAATTGTTATCTGCGGAAATCCCCTGAAAGCTTTCCAAAAGCATCTTCTCCAAAGCTTCCCGGAAGGCCTTAGTCTCGTCATCTTCGATAGAAGGCTGCTTGGGCGGTGGCGGTAAGGGCGTCGAAGATGGGCCCGCAGTTAAATGCTGAGTATTTTGATTAAATTGCTCCAAGACCTCTAACAACAAAAGAGATATCGCATAGACATCGTCGGTAAATCAATACTTCCCCATATAATATATCAGTGTGGCTTTGACGAACCATCTAGGTCATCTAAATCTTCTTCGGCAGCTACAGGAGGCATCGAAACAGAGACAAAATACGAAAGTAGCTCCCAACGGCCCTCAATATCCCTACGTCACGTGTCAAAATTGATGACATAATCTCCCACCTCATGTATCGTCGTCCAATCTTGCCTCCATTTTCGACTTTGTTAATAGCCAATAATTGCCGTCGTCAAAATGTACAATGTCTGCATTATTTCAGGAACCTATCACAGATCCATAAATCTCATATCCTTCAAGTTATGACACAACTCGAATCGGATAATGCATGCATTTTGAACGTTATAAAGAAAAAAATTAAGCAACGAACGCTTGCTTTGAAAGAAGTATGTATCATTCACGTTAACGCCTATCTCACGTCCAGCAGCATGTGTTAATGGTGATAGTTAGATAATCAGCATGTATCGTCGTCCGAGCAATTTGACAAGTTGCGTTTAACAAAGGAGCTCGAGCCACTTCAAATAGCGTGGGATGGATATACTTCGACCAAGCAGGTTTGTTACATTAACGATCATTCGTTACAACTAATTATTTCCAGACACTTTTAGAAACTGTGAACTTGTTATCAGATCCGGATCCCATTATGCGCTCGCTTGCTGCCAGTGAACAATCCACCTTACTTTCCAAACTCACATCAGATTTGACAAATTTCACACAATTACTAATTCCAAAATCCAAAACATATCTTCATTCTGCCCTGATGGAACTTAAGGCTGGCGTAGGCGGTGATGAAGCCTCTCTTTTCGTGTCCGATCTCCTGCGGTTGTACGGTCGGTTTGGAGAAGCTCGCGGTTGGCAGGTCCTAGTAATAGCTAAGGAAGACAACGAGGGTGGAAGGGGCGTAAAAAACGCTGTATTGGAAATTAAAGGTCAAGGTTCCTATGATGCCCTACAATGGGAAAGTGGTGTTCATCGGGTACAACGAGTGCCTGAAACAGAGAAAGGGGGACGAGTTCACACCAGCACCGCAGCAGTAGTGGTATGTCATCTTATTCATTTTCATTAGTTGCAAATATCTGATATCATCTAATTTTCATATCAAGGTACTTCCCATGGTGGAAGAACCTCTCAACAACTCTCCTGCCTCTGAACAACTATACAATCCCAAAGATGTCAAAATAGAAGTTATGCGAGCTCGTGGGGCCGGTGGTCAGGTAGGAAATGTGGGTTTGACAGGTCTCGAGCCGTCTGTAATGAAATTGTTTGAAGCACGTAAATAAAACAGAATCCGCTGTTCGACTCACACACATCCCTACGGGTATAACCGTTTCAATGCAAGATGAACGGAGTCAGCACCGAGTCTGTCAATTATCAACATATCGTAATTATTTTGTCTACTGAAGATCTAAACAGAACCGAGATAAGGCGTTTCAAATCTTATCAGCTCGGCTTCTACATAAGAAACTTGAGGAAGAAATGCTTGAACGGCGGTCGGTTCGTCGAGCGTTAATTCGGAAAGCTGATCGAAGCGAAAAAGTGAGAACTTATAACTGGGCCCAGGTAAGTAGCTATTTTTATTCATTCGCCCAGCTAATATATTTCAGGGACGCGTGACTGACCATCGAATAAACCTAACGGTCAATAATTTGTCCGATGTCATGGAAGGGGACGGCTTAGGTCACTTTATTCATGCTCTTGCCAATCACCACAGCACACAGGTTCTAGAAAGTCTTTTAGCAGGTATGTCTACTGTTGCGTAGTACATTACTTTTTTAGCGCGCCGCTTACGTGCAACAAGACCATTCAAAATCATAAGCCATTTCAAAAGACAACGCTAAACGGGTGATATCATGTATTTCCATGATATTTTGGTAACTCAAAGTGGATTGATTTAAAGGGCATCCGTCCAGCCGGTTTTTAGTCCTGGTTGGTGGGGTTGTTGGTTCATGTTGAATTACCCCACAAGCATCGTCGTTCGCCGTAGATATGGATCTTTAAAACTTAAAAAAAATCGAATATAATTCTATAATACCTGACAGCAGTCAATTATGATTAATGTTATTAATGTTATTATATATATATGCTGGAATACTGGATATGAGATTTAAAGTGAAACTACTGTCTGCTGCGGGATAAGATATGGAACATTGTTACGGAAGCTAGCTCGAAGGTGAGGCATATACTCATCATATACTTATCAAGTAATTAATTATATGCTCTTGCACAACATGTACGATGGAGTACAGAAAGAAAAGAGTGATTATGATACGGAGAAATGGAGAAACAGGAGTGCACACTTTTGTTTTAACCAGTTGGAATCGATTTAAGTATACGAAGGGATGTGCAGGAGCCGAGAGTCAGTGACTCCAGACCTTTCCCCGCATTTGCATCCACAACCTGATGGACACTCGGATTGTTTTTTGAGGCTCCAACAGGACATATGCGTCACATGACAACAGATTAAACAGACGTGAGAGAGACCTAAGGTACGTGGGGTTATTAACATGGTGCCAGAGAAAAGAAATATTATTGAGTACCATTCACAGGAAGACGACAGACCGTACAAGACGTGTTATGCTGACGGCGTCCACAGGAGAAACAGCTGCTATCTGGACTTGAATTATCACCAGTCTTACAACGAGAGCATAAGTTGAGTATGACTTCAAAAAGTGAGAAGAGGGTACGGCTGAACGACGTAAAACTTACGCAGGTTTTCATTTTCCATGTCCATGTCGATCAAACCAGCGAAGCCGGCTGCTTGCCTCGGGAGGCAACGCAGGAGCTCAGTTCTTTTGTGTTTCAAACCCCACCGATATAGAAGTTCTGCGAAAGCGAGTACATATATCGAAAGTTGCCGTTTAACATCAGCAATAGCAGAGTAGCTAGCATTTCAATTCGTCAATTGAATATGGAAAAAAGAAAAAGTTGGCTCGCACTGGGTCCCTGCCAATGACACTTGGGCAATAAGCCGTCTTTGATGCATTGAGGATCCAGTAATGGTGTTGTGGCCAAATTCTTTCTCGTGATATCCCGGTGAGGAGAAAACCATATAACGTGGCGACTTAATGGGTACATATTTCAGTGTGTAATTCATTGATTTAACGCTTACATGTTTTTGAATATTGTCTCCCAGCAAAGAATGGGTATTCTCGGGGCTTTTGGAAGAAGAACTATATTCCCGAACAATTGGTAAAGTTCTGCTTCGTTCGATAGGCGAGCCTTGTGCTTTCGGCGTGGAGTGGCCGTCCTGGGATCCGACTAAATAACGTACGCCGTTGGCCAAGCCCATCCAAGCACTGCGGGATGTGTTATATGAGGTAAGTGAACTAGGTAAACCAGACAAGGACGAAAAGGACGAGTGACGCCCTATAGGCTGCTGAGCAGCAATTGAAGAAGTAGATGAAGAAGCACGGGCACGAGAGCGTTCTGACAATTTGGACGACACCGCGCTTTCTGGAAAGACTAGAAAGCGCGTTAGCTGTCGGACGGTGTCGAATTTTAACGGCGACCCTTTTACATAATACAACTTTAGTTACCGTGATAATTTAGGGAATTAAAGCAGAAAACGTACTCAAAGTCATGTAATCTCTATCAGCAATTAGGAGAGCAGTGGAGATCATGGCAAGTATCAGAACATCCTTCTTTTCAATGGATTCACACAAACTACGAGGAAAACATAACAAGACGGTTACTATAATAGACCGACAACTTACAAGGAGATTATGATGGATCGACCCAGGTAATCATTCCACCAACCGTTGCAAGTGCGATTTGAAGTAAGGTCACTCGAAATGGGTGTTATCTCTACCAATGATGCCAGAGTCCTAAACATCCGTTCATGGTCTGTTCGATTAAGAGACTTGGCAATCTCAGCATTTTGGAGGCAAAAAGATGTCGCATTCGCTGCTGAAACAACGTATGATCGCGCAACAAAAGGATCCAGTCCGGTAACATCTGTCAGGTCTCGTATGGAAACACGACTCTTGCGCACAGGCTTCACTAAATAGCCGGAGTCGCCCGTGCCGCTAGTGGTGGTCACCCCGAGAGCAGGATACTTAACAAAAGCTTGATATCCATAATGCACGCAAGGGCAAATAAACGGGCAGGGCTTACCAACTTGGAATAGGATAACGTTTCTAATGTTCTCAGGAGATCTTCATCCATCCCTACGGTTACAGGGTTAATTTTCCGGTCTTGGGCAATAGCCGCCAAACGACGCAAGGCATCTGAAAGACCTCCAGATGCTTGGTGGGTCTCTCGTCTTGATCCGCTTCGAACACGAGGGTTCGTAGAAGGTGATAGTGAGATATTCCGACTGGCATTTCGCACCATCCGTACGAGCACATGCGTGAAGATAACGAGTTGACCTGCAAAAGATAAATACCAAACAGCGAGTTGGAAAGCTTCTGACCGTTAGGACTAAAAACCCCTTGAGAAGTTCTAAGTTCCGCAAGCCCTTGCCCGAGGATCGGTACTACCCCTTCCTTGCCTCTGAGAGCTTTCATGCTCTCGTCTTCAGAACTTGAACCAGAATCTATTTCTACTACTTTTCTTAAGACTCCCTCTTTCTCGATAGGCAAACCTAACAATAACCGGAGGCAGGGTTCCAGACAGGGGGGACTCCTTCCCAATGACCGTAATTCACGTAAAAGCATGGCACGCCTTTTAACAGGAATTAGATGGTTCCTTTCTAGATCTATCTGTGGAGAGACAGTAGAGCGAGGATAATCTTTCGGGAATACAAACGTAACGCGAACAAAAACTGAAGAGGACTCGCCCCATGGTCCTTGTAAGCCCAATATGCACATTCGCTTCTCCAGCTTAAACTAGCAGAAAGCGGATTATCAATTATTAGGAGCCACCAAAACGATAGTTTTCACGCCACATACTTTTTCTAGTGAGATCTTCCCGGCCTTGGAAGCTTTTAAACCATTAACGACCGAGATTAACCTGAAACAGCTTTAGCTAAAAGCACTTCTAAACGAAGCTTCCACGTACTCTTCCGCCCATGTTAGCGTAGTTCGTGGTTCAGATGCTCCAGATTCTCGGGCGTCGACAATACGAGACTGACTCGTGTTGTGAGCGTTTAAATCAGCACTCTCTTTCCATTCATCCCTGACATATGCATTTCCAAATTTGAACGAATCCAAACTGGCCACAGAACTTTCTAAACTCTCAGGGGCCAGTCCAACATTCCATGTTCCATTTGAGACGTTTTGACCTCTTCCAACCGTCTTAACGCTGGGCATCCAAGTCAAGGCATGCATCCCAAAGGAATTGATATTTTTGAATCTACTAGGGCCTTTGGTCATTGTACCCCCACGTTTTATAGTCGCTGTTCCTTCTACAGGTTTTTTCGATGTTTTGGATATCATAGAGTCCAAGTTGGTGGCACTAGACAGTGGACCAGAATGTATTTCGGGGCCGCCTGACACATGCTGGTCGTGAGGTCTTTCGGGCAGCGACTCCGATAGATTCCTATAAGAGATATATTGAGTTGAGGGTCTATATGAATTGTCCTGAATAAGTCCACCGCGGATGAGACCAGCATGCTAAACTTTGCTTGACTAAGAATATCACACTAGGATCAGACACAAGTACCTCAAGGATATGGGCACCAATGGGCCATGCTCTAATTGTTCTATCTTCATTCCAGGTAACAAGTTGAAATTCACGATCGTCTGAGAGCTATGCAGCAGATGCAGTTCCATATAACTGAAAACGACATACCAAATGATGAGTTCAATCCACCTTTGACTCTCCATACATACTCCTTTACTATTCCTTCTCCTGCAGCACCTTCAGGTATGGGATATATAGGTTCATAGCCAGTCTCATCGAATTCCTTGTCTACAAATCGAAGTAATTCGGGTCTCTGGAATCCCCGTTGTGGTAGACTTAACACGCTATTGCCGAAGGGAGCATATCGCGAACGCCACACCGGATAGTGTAAATGTATTACTCTTGTGGGTTGCATGGTAGGCAGCGTATAAGAAGATGGTGCGAAGGTGGAGTGTGCTACATAGGTTGAGTTGTCGGAGGTGGTATTTGAAGGGCGGTACCATCCAGGACCGGCGTCCCAAAACTTAATAGTACGATCAAGCGAGCAAGTGGCAATTTCGTTTCCGTTTGTTCGCGACCAATCAACACCGTATATCCTGCTTGAATGTGCTTTTACTATGGTTAAAGGAACAGCACCTTTCTGAAACAGGTCCGTTATTGGGGGGGGAGGGAGGTAACATAGGAAAGACGAACCCGTTGATCCCATACTAAAAGCATATTGCCGTGTGAAGAAGCAAGGATGTTTTCATTGTGTCTATTCCATTTCACCTGCGTCGCGCCAGCTACACGAGTTATGGAAATAATAACTTATGCGAGTTGCTCACGATTAAAAGCACAAAGACCTGATGAGATGCGTGAACTTCGGTTGAATATATTTTTGAGTACAATACATACCGGCAACTGGCTTGAGGGCTGTTCTTAGATCCCAAACCCAAATCCATGAATCGATACCAGTGCTTGATACAACATCTGGATGATGATTATGCCAGTTGACATCTGTTATGCTTCTGTAATGTTTCGACAAGATATGTTGGATAGCTGAGCGATCTGCACGATCGAGATTCCAAATTAATCTAGTTGCGCTAGTGTAAGCAAAAATCAAAAGATAATCATAATGACAAACAGTTTTTCACTGGAAGTCGAAACAACCAAGTTTCCTCTCGAGGGATGTGGATTCCATTGAACGTCCGCTACGTCCCATGTTCCACCCTGGGGGATAAACCGAGGCACTTCCAGAGGCATTTCTAGGTCAATAACATATAGACCCGAGCGGGCAGCTAAAACAACATCTCTTCCTGAGGGGCTTATACTCATCTGCGCACATGTAAATAATGCAATTTCTCGTGAATCAAGGGGATGCTAGCCTTTCCAACACCTTCACCGACCCAGCCTTCCATTTTAATCTCTAGACCTTGATTTAGGTCCGCCATGTTACTATCTTCTTCCTCAGTATGAGAGCGACGTGAACTTGTCGGATTCAAGAATTCTTCATTGGGTTGGGCAACAATAGATGGTATTTTTGGTGCTACCCGGGTAGAATCTGGAGGAAGACTAACAAGTGAGGGCCTCCTTACACTGAGTAAACTGAGAGGTGCTGGTAGGACACGATATTCTGCGCTGGGTTCGTCTAAATTTGTCGATGTTATCATCTATCGAGACAGGGCGAAATGAGGACTCTGGACCCCGACCCTCAGAGACCCCGGACTGAAGACAACTCATGTCATGTATCACGTGAGTATTTACTGTAAGTTGTGGATCGTGCGTCTTTTGCGGAATCTGGCGTCTCTCCCTCATTAATACCTTCTCCCTTGCTCTCCTTGACTTAAGACTTATCTTTCAACATCGTATCTCTACACGCAATAGCGTGTATGAGAGGTCAGTCAAAATCATTCCAAATAAGCGTTCTTCTAATTCGTCTTAAAGCGCGACGCTGTTGAAACCAGAGCCACCAGATATTACGACATCACGAAAGACGATTTGCACGAACGCACGAATATCTTACGCACTAGACAACGACGTCCTTGTCCGACACCGAGCGTGTTCTACGCGATGAAGAACCGGAACATGGCTCCCTTTGGGACAGGTTCTTCCGACTCTTTTGAGGTTTATACCGTCGATAATACTCCAGAAAACTTAAATCTGGAAAATAAATTTCCTATTCCGACTATTCGCCTTACTCAGGCTACTCCTTCAGACAACAGCATACCTTCAATCATAGCGCCTAAGGCATCCCCTCGAAAAAAGGTTGTCCCTAGGAAGAGCAAACTTGCGCTTCTTGCCGTCAGAGCTACATCATCACGTGAAAAGGATCTCTCTGATGTTGTTCGCCGCGTCAATGCGTCAACTACTAATCTGGATGGTAACGGGACGTGCAATGTAACAGTCAACGGAGGAACAACAATGAAGATGAAAGATCTCCTTAAGTTCAAAGATCGTAGTTCTCGCAGCACTATTGATATATACGTCGATCCGGCCAATGATCCAGATATTGGAGAAATTGTAGTAGTGAAGAAGAGAAAAAGTCGGGCGAAGTTGGACGGACTTTTCGAAAATAAAGGTAATCTTAATGTCAAAGAGGGAGAAAGAGGAGAGAGTAAGTGGTGGAGCATTAGAGGTAAAAAGAAAGGTAATTTACGGCTTTCCGTGTTAGTATTTTTCTTATATCTCCAACAGAAAGACACCGCAATAATTCACTCAACGCGTTAAAAACCAACCTGACTCAACCAAACTCGATCCTTCCAGAAGCCAGACAACGGTGTGGGTCGACACCCTTATCCCCTCCCGATTCAGGACACACAAGCAGTATTGCGCTGCGCGCAATGAAGAGTATCGCTCGAATTGGAAGTTGGGCTCAACTTAAGAATAACAATGTTACACATGACATCCACCAATATGATTCTCATCCTCCCGGGCCAAGGGTCAAGAGTTCTATCAGTAGCTTTGAGATTGGCGCCTTGAGTACTCATACTGGCGAAGATTTGACTAACAGGTTTTCGCCAATAGCTTCCCTTGGTCGTGGCCAATTTCTCGCTCAACATAGATTTTTGAATCCTTCAATAACAAACACCAATGTCCGTCAGCGAACCTCATCGTCTGGCACTCTACTTAGCGTCAATTCCTCTACTAATTACTTGCAGCCATACGATCACCGTCGTTTAAGCACATCCAGTTCAAGCGGTGAAAGTAATCGTCCTGGCAGTACCTACACTGCCAGTGGTGAAGATACTAACGCTTGGGGAACATCCACCAAATTATCCAGATCCAGATCCAAGAGAGGCATGAGCATTAGGTGGGGCAGCGTGAGCTCTGCACTTGCTTTAACGAACGTGAAGAAGAAATTACACAAGGAGCAATCTGCTGAGGCCGATAAAGGTGATAGAGGCAAAACTTCCAAAAGCAATAAGAAGTCCAAGGCGGAAAAAACAAAACGTTCCAGCGAAAGTCACAAAGAAAACGTTTTTCCTAAAGACAAAGAAGCTCTGTCTAAAGGGTCCCATCGGTATACCACGGAAAGCAGGAGACGGACCCCTGTTATGAGCATTTTCCCGGGACTTAATTTCGGAAGGTCTATCGCTGACGTTACTGCGCTTGCACCCAAGGTGACCAAACAGTTGCTTTTACGCTATTCAGTGGAACTAATGTCTATAAGCAGTCTTCCATGCCACCTATCGCTGAAAACTCCGACCGCTCGAGGGTGATGAATCTTATCCCAGAGAATATGAAACAACATGATTGCCATGCAGTCGTTACCTCGGAAGAGATTGACTGTGAGCTCTCAGACAGTGATTCGGACCTGTGGAATAAGAATAGTGTGCAAGATGAAGAGGCATGCATTCGGTTGTCTGCCAAAATTATTTCAGATGAGCGATTAAACGATAATCGTGAGTTCGAACATATATACGGTTGTTATAGCCTGTTGATCACAGCAGTGTCGGCAGCGAAATGTAATGCATCCTCCGTTGATGACGGCCTTCTTCCTCTAAGACATCTAGTGAGGTCTCTGCCTGTCAGCGAGCAATTACTTACTTCTAGTCAACCTTCTCGTCCGGTTGGTATGATCCTTGATATTGATATTAGTGATATGGGATTCGGCAATAAAGAAGACGGTATGGACTGGACGTACTTTCAATTCTACGTGGTCTTAGTCTTATGTTTTATTTTGCATTTAGTTGTTGCACTTTCAGTTCTGGAGGCTGCTAATTCAGACCTGGCATCTCTTATAAACAGACTTGATCTCGAGGCCACGCCTGACAAGGATCGCGACACCACTACCTCTTATGTGAAATCAATTGCTGCACGGAGAGCGTCAGAGGCAACAGTCACGCAAGGTGTTGTATCTGCGTTTCATGTAGAGCATCAGGATGCACGTCGGTCGCTGTTGACTGGGCGCCACTCGTTAGATTCACACAATTCGGTATTTCGAGAAAAAAATGCTCTTTCTCTGGGAGATAAAACAGAGACCTTCAAGCTTACATACCCTGATCCTATAGCGTTTCTGGATCCCACATCAGATTCTAACATTGATCCTTCGGGCTCTCTCATGGGAGAGAGCTTTGCATTCGTCAACAACATTAATGGAATTCCTCCTGAAGAGAGTCCCCTTCGTCGCATTGGTAAGATTCGCGCCATGACTAGAGCCATGGGTGCAGCGACCAACATGGCTGGTGCAACTATGAGCAAACGGTTTAGCGCAATCAGTGCAACTACCCGAACGAGTGTTACAAGTCTGCGACCCTACGCCTACACGACACTCAGAGACAAGGACAAGGACGACAAACAACCGATTAAAGATGTGTTTGACTCGACGGTTGCTCCCGAGACATTCAACCGGGCTTCGTTGTCATCCAAGTTTACAGAAACAGATCAAATCTCTGTTATATCGAAACAGCGAATCGCTTCCGAGTGTGGTTTCAAGACACAAATTGGGCTCTCGGATCGGCCTTCATGGGTCACTCGAAGTAATCCTTGTCATACGGACAACGATAGTGAGGTTTTACCCTTCGAGCGGTTGAGGACAAGTTCTAGCCGGGTTTCTCGGGCTAGTAGCACTGCTTCGACATTTGGTACGGGTACAGTCTTAGCTAAAATGCGCAAGACGCAGCTCGGAAAATCCAAGACTGGTACTTCTGTTTCCGAACCTCACCAAATCGGAAATTCTCCATCGAGAACGTCTGAAACCGGACAAAGATCCCTCAAGTATACATTACCTTCTCTCGCATCTGTCGACAGAAACCCTGTTTCACTCTATCCCAATCAATTTGGTGTCGAGGATACGCCCACTCTTCCCGAGAGAAATAGTGGTCATGTTCGTCAAAACAGCACCCTGATTCCGATCGTTCATCCTGTCTCTCATGGTATCGATGTTAAGAGCAAAGTCAAACATATTGAGCTATTGACCCGCTCCGAATGTCAAAGAGAAGACAAAGAGCGCGAAGAAATTTCTAGACGAGGTGCCCTAAAACAGACAGCGCGGACTAACCGGGCATCAACATCTTCGCTTGGTTCCCATTCTTCTGCTCCTTCCCACACTCCACTTTTTGGTAGAGTGTCAAAACGTCTGTCTGCATCCCCACCCCCGGTTGACACACGCCGACAGCTGGAATCCAGAAGTATCATTGGTTTTGCAAATAGGGAAGACAGATCGATTTACGATGAGCTCAACTCAGACATTCCCCATGAACTGCAAAACGTTCTATCTAGTAACCGCAGATTTCTTGATGTTTTTTCACTTGTGCCCCCTCAGAACACGTCGTCAGCGGTGGCTTCGCCTTCGACTTCGTCTAGCAGTCCATTTCCACCATCCCCAGGGCTTCCCCCTACGAGCCCTTTACCTGTCCCTACAGGTCAGTCAATCATTCTTCCTACGCCAACCTCGACAAATACTTCCAATGTTGTCATGGAACCATCCCCACCTGCTCCTTCGTTACTGCCTTTCATCGATTCGTCTCCTTCCCCGGATGCTGACAAACCGCCTACGTCAATTTTTGCCTTCACGGTTGTGCCTCCACAAAACCAACAGACTCTTTCGGAGGACGGGGATATCGATGAGCCTATGCCACGAGCAGTATCGCGTACTGGACTTTCAATCTCAGGTTCTGGTTCCGATGATGACACAAAACAGAGTTTCGACTTCACTGGCGAATTGAAGCGCTTGAATGAGAGTGGTGGTTCTCATAGGCGAAGTTTCGTTGAACAACTCGATGCAGCTTTCAAAACCCCGGTTCATATCAATGTTCGAGGTGGACTCTGTAGCAAGGGCGGGGCCAGTGATAAACCAGTTTCACCTCTTCCACCATTCCCTGCCCTAAATATGCAATTGGACGCGGAGATGGAAGAGGGCCTTTCTTCAATGATGGCGGCGTTAAACGAGAGTATGAATAATTTAGAAGTCGATTCCTCATCGCTCCAACTATACCAAGGCGTGATGGTAAAACCCTCATATGGCCGTCTTGATACCGCGTTCAAATTCGGTGGGCGACCACAACCTGCTCTCACACGACCTGGCGAGATGGTAATGTCCATCTCACGCTACATGTTATTAATCAAAGGTTTTAATATAAATTCTTTCATTAGCTTTCGGACAGTAGCATCGCACGAGAGCTTCCGGATATGACTACCCTAAGTACTTCGCCTTTACATCAACTCAGATCTTCTGTACTTCTCCCTCGCTCACCTGTCAATCTCTCCACTTCCTCCGTGAACGAAGACGATTTTTCGAGCTCTATTTATGCTCGGACAGCAGTCAATGACATGAGTAAGTTAATGGAAACATATATGTCTAATTTTGCGGATAACAATGAAACCTCACAAGTTTCCTCCTGTTCATTAGATCCCAAATCAGATATAAGTCCTAAGCGTCGTGTACGCATCGATGCCACTCGCACAGAAAAGGCTCAATTGCCAACTCACGCCCGACAATCCTCAGATGCTAGCTTTTCAGGACTATCTTCTTTCGCCGCCATTCGCACCAAATTCGAGTTTGGCTCTGATCGGCCCGACTTTTACTCCTCTTTGCATTTGTCTCAAATTTCATCTCATCTTCGTCATGAATCTCTGTTCAGTCTTGCCTCTGTATCTTCGTACGGTGAAGTAATAAAGCCTGGTTCGAACGATCCATTCAATTATGCCGACTTGTTTATCAATGACGATGAAGAGGCGCGAGATGAGCTCCCACGTTTGGACAGTTTTGAAGATACAAAACGCAGGAAACGTTTGTCTGCAGATAGTGACAGATCCAGTTTCTATTTCAAACCTGGCGGCGGACGTATTCACGCTCGCAATCAAAGTATTGTCTCAACGAATTCCATGAATGCGCCGCCTATCAGCTTGTACAACCGTAACCTAGGACATCGTCGTGATGATTCTGGTGGTAGTATGAATTCTGTAGCGGCTGCATATAGCATACAAGGCGCTAATAGCGGACGTGCAGCTTGGATGAGACATCAACGGGAACAATCAGTTGATAGTGCAATAAGCGACTTCTCTGCGATTCGACTTGGCCGTCCAGGCGTGGGTGATAAGATGTTTGAGAGCATAGCAGATCACTATCCGCTGACATCTATTTCTGCATCACCCCCTGAAAGCGTTTCGGGCGACTTAGCGCAAAAGTCATCCTACGACTCTATCCTAGATGAAGAACGACGGTCGACGGTCGACTCGATATTCGACAATACCGGACATCGTTCGTCTATTAGCTCTGACTCCGTCTTTTGGCACGATCCTACAAATGAGAATGAACAACAGTCTCGTGATATGATTCGCCAGAACTTATTTCCTCCTTCCAATTTTTTCCGTCCGCTTTCGATCATCAGCAACGGCAATCCGGGCACGCCTCAAGAAGATGACACAATGATCACCATGCTAGGCGGTGAACATGTCAGACGCCGTTCACTTGGTTCTTCGTTCGAAGCATCTCCTTGCTTTCGTGTTGAAAAACAAAAACGAGAGTTGGGACAAGATTATGTTCATATTCGTGGGCATGATACCGATGATGGTGTAGACGATGCATTAGTCGATAGTGCTTCCCCGACAGCCAAAATCATGGGTGGTGGTGTTTCGCTTGTCCATAAAGAATCAGTTGCATCAGCCAAATCTAACAAATTTGGAGAGACAAGGATGAACCTTGCCCGGAATGGTTTGCTCCATCGCGAGAGCCTTGAAGATAGCTGTTTAAGTGCGGAGGGTGAAGAAGATCTTTCCATGATTTCATGTAATGTGTACTTTTGTCGTCTCTCTAAATTGTTAAAAATATTTCTGATTAGCTCGTTCAAATGGGTTTTCAAAACCTCCACCGCGTCGCCGTCAACGCAAGCCAATAGTCACAATCAGTCATCCACCCGAGACAACACCACCTTTATCCTCTTCCGAAGGTTCAGGTGAATCTCAATCGAGTATCGATGTTGAGAGACTAACGGTATTATTACAAACTGCGGCCGCCGGCACGAGAAGCAGTGTGTCTCGTGTCCGTCCTGGGAATCGTATTCGCGCACCTGGGCAGGGCCATCGAAGACGGGCATCGCAAGTTTCCAGAGGGTCTATGATTGGTACCATTCAGGAAGAAACGGTTACGAATGTATCACCGAGGCCTGTAGTTGTATCCGAAGATGATACTAGCAAAGCCAGGCGCAATAGTTTGGAGGGTTATTCCTTCGAACCTTTGAAGCTGAAGATGGCTAATTTGAGTGCTGTTTCTGAACCCCATATTATAGAAGTACAAGGATGGGACGAAGAACGATGGGTGATTGGGTTGAGGAGATATTATGCGTTACGCAACGAAGCTTATGAGGAGATAAATCATAGTCGACTTGTATGGCCTGACACACCCTTTTCGCTCCACGCGCTGCAAAGTAAGTATGGATAGATCTATAAGTTCGTCAGCGATTAAATTTTATTCGCAGCTTTTGTTCCACCCCGTGCACCCGTTGCGATGCAGGCCTTGCTCGAACATTCTCAGAAGAGCTATGTACCTCTTCCAGTTGACAGCTATCCTTGTCGAGTACGATCTCGGGTATCTTCTATTCCAAGATCTACACCCTACTGCCGCCCTGGCTCATCTGATGGAGGTAGCACTAAGTCAAAGAAATCGCACTCTAGATCTCGCTCACGATCAGGTACCGACATATCCGTATCCTCGAGTTCAACGAGTCGAGCTTTGCAATCTAAGAATATGAACATCAGTACTACTGCATCCCCAGTCTCTATGCTAGCTACAACAATTGACTTGGGTTACGATAACAATAACGATCCTTCTACAGAGGAAAGCTTTCTTACCTTCGCGGCTATTAGCGGCACTGTGAAGGAGCGAATTGAACCGATGAGTGTGATCAAACCGTCTGTGCGACCTCGGGTTCCGTCTGAGGCGCGTCGGACCGCACTGGGATGGTCAAAGCGGAAGACGCTGAAGAACAACGAAGAAGGGGAATCGAATAATAAAGAAAACGAGGCGCGTGGTCTGTTGACCAGGTCAGTTTAGACCCCATAAAGATAATGTTTGTGTTGACAATCTCCTGTAGTCCTTCAGAATCGCTTAGAATTGCACGACCACGACCGCGTAGTAGGATGATAGTCAATGCAGCACCCCGATCCACTGCGTTGCTTTTATCGTGAAATAAACATATTTGGCTCAAAATATTCTGTTTAATCGCTCAGCCCTCAGCAAGGAGTAGTGGGTCTATTACCTTTTATGTTTTTAAATTCGGTTATGATAATGCCCAACTTGACGAAGAATGCACTGTTAACGAACAAAGAATGTTTACCTATGGTTGTGATTTCCTTTATCTTTTATCGATACGCTGAAATTCTATTTTTTTCACTTATTATCTTTTGATACTTCACGAGTGTGTTATTGATGATGCCGACGATCTTGTGCTTGGATAGCAAATGTTGAATAAATAAATATTTTACACTTTTTTGTTATTTTATTTGGAATGGGCGTGAACCCCGTGACGGGCCCCCGAGTGGACGCCTGTTGTGTGCTTCGGTAGTCCGTTTCAAGACACTTGACCAGTTATAATCAAATGTTAACTGCAGAAACGAGTCACACGCACACTTAGATTCCCTGCTTTTCTCCTCTACCTCGATCTTACAATACATCGATGGCGACTACTGACACGACCTCATCACTCAAGACGGAATTGGCAGTCAGTCCACCATCGACGCCAATCCCTGGTTCCGACAAAAAGAAGCCGTACCCCTTCTGGTTGGGAGGCGTAGCAGCAAGCATCGCCGCCAGTATTACACACCCGCTCGATCTCACAAAGGTGAGGTTGCAGGCGTCGGGAGATAAAGGAATGGTACAATCCCTACGCAAGACCGTGAGGACAGCCGGTATAAGAGGTCTATTCGACGGAATTAGCGGTACATTGATGCGCCAGATGAGTTATTCGTTATGCCGATTTTGGGCTTATGACGAAAGTAAAAAGCTTGTCGGAGCTGGTAAGTATTTGATTTTTTTCGCTATTCGGTGTATATATAAGCATATGCTTACCTTGTGTGCAGGAAAAGATGCACCAGCATATAAACTTGCTCTCGCTGGAAGTATGGGTAAGCCCTCTCTCGCCAACCTTTACTTGATTTAATTATATAAACATATATTTAGCCGGTGGTATTGCTGGTCTAGTTGGGAATCCCGCAGAAATTATTATGGTGCGAATGCAAGCAGACTATGCGAAAGCTCCTGAAAAGAGATTGAACTACAAAAATTGTTTTGATGGTTTATTCCGCGTACGTGACGCCGCATTATTACTTTCTCCTTTTTTAAAACAATGTTTTTCCAGATGATAAGAGAAGAAGGAGTCAGTTCTCTCGCGAGAGGTGTCACCCCCAATGTGTTTCGTGCCATCCTTATGAATGCCAGTCAACTTGCGTCGTAAGTCCAGTCAGCGTATATCATTGTTTCCCTTTTCCTATTGTCCCGGTCCCGTCCCTGGATCACGTGACGGAATTTGCGAAGAGCTCATTAACATCGCCATCTTTGAATCTCGCGCAGCTCCCATCTCGGCGTTTTTACCGACTCGGACTCCCACCTGGAGATTCTAAGACTACAAGATTTAGTTAGATTGAAAATTTTACTAATCCTATTTCCCTCACTCTTCTAATAAGGCCGTTGTGTTTCGTTTCTGACAACATTTTGTTTCTTTGATTCAGATATGATTATTTCAAGGCAGAACTCTTACGACGCGAAATTATGGACGACAACATCTATTGTCACTTTACTGCTAGTTTCGCCGCTGGAACGGTTGCCACCACTGTCTGTTCGCCTGCTGACGTGTTGAAGGTAAGCCAGTGAGTGTTATCAACTCGACCGTTACCTGATTCCTTTCAGAGTCGCATCATGAACGCCTCCGGACCCGGCTCAACTGTACGTGTTCTCATCTTAACTCGTGTTCCTGCCTAACCAATGGATTCTATAGTCTACGCTAGCGGTCATCCGCCATTCCATGGCAACCGAAGGTCCGATGTTCATGTTTAAAGGATGGGTTCCGGCATGGTCTCGCCTTCAACCAACAACTATCCTGATTTTCCTGACTTTTGAACAACTGAAGAACGGCGTTGATTGGGCTAGATTAAATGGTGCCACATTTTTGTAAGTAGATCTTTGGAATATGACCCTTTGGGAAGTGGTGGTAGTGTGTAACTGTCACGGCGATATTTTTGTGTTTGTTATTTCTTTTGATCTTCCTATAAAGCGAAGGGGGTGGTGTTTGAATTCCCAATCCGGATAGACGTTTCTTGGATTCACTGCTAGAATATTAGAATTTATCCATCAGGTAAAGCGGATAGATATGTCTGTAAGTACGTGACAACAAATGTATTTGTGACATTAGATACACTAGATAGTGTAACGAGACGTTATTTCCCCCTAAAAATCATCCCCCAGAGCGTCTAACAGCCATTTAATTTGCCTCCGTTATAAGGGGACCGGTCAATAAATACTTTTAATGCATACACCACTGGTAGAAAAATCAATCTAGGTTGACTTTTGAAGTGTTTGATGGATTCAATATAAAAAATTCCCTCAATTGTTATTACCAAAGTATAGTTGGAGGTAAATTTTTACAAGAGTGTGCTCAACACTCAATCATCCTATATAGGCCAAGTCAAGTCACAAATTTAGAAGTACTGGTGTGGTGTAGTTGTCAGGGTTCATTTCCGCTTTTCCTTATTCTACCCCCTATATGCCCTATTCCTTTACTTCTGTTTCTGTAATTCTCATTATCTTACACTTGTTACCATCAACTACTCATTCATTCTATATTCAATTCTATAGTCAATGTTTCCCATTTTCCTATTTCACTTCCTTTCCCATTTATTCCATCGTTGACAGGATCGACTGTGTCGATCTGCCTGGACACTGGTGCTAAGCCTTCGGCTTAGCTCGGTCTTTATCCCCACGGGATACCGGTGATAACACCAATGCATATATAGTCATGTAACCACCTAGCAGAAGTCCCCTAAGCTTGATCTCTTAGGTTATCTTCCTGCTAGGTGAGTATGTAAAAGCAGACAAATTATGTGGCTTCTTAACACCCAATGACACTGGGAACAGTGGTGAATACTCTGTATGAAGAGAAGTTCCCACTGACCCAGGGCTATTGTGTGCGGTCTTGTGCACTTATTTAAGCGCCCATACTCTGCAATAATTACTTAAGTATAAACAAGAAGAAATGGACTATCTGGGGATGTAATAAATCAAATATTCTAACAGGTGAAGGTTATTTGCAGATTTTGGATGGAAAAGAGTCTCCTCCTGATGCTGGTGATGCGCTCAAGGAGTACACTATTCTTTCAAATAGGGCAGCTGCAATAATCCTCAGATCACTTTCTTCCAGTGTCCGTCATTTGGTCACTGAAAGTGATTCACCTGCTGTGATGTATGACAAAATTGTCAAGGCTCATAATGAACAGCTTCCTGCCAATTGATTTCACACCATGAATGAGTTATTCAACATGCGTAAAGATCCTGATGAGTCTTTACAATCCATATTAGCTTGGGCGAACAAATCCATGTCTCTTCTCAAAAGTTTGCATCTCTCTGGCTACACATTGGACATTATGGATGATGAATTGATAGCACTCACTTTGCTTTGTTCCCTTCCTGACTCTGATCATGTTTGGAGTTTGGCTCTCTTTTCTAAAGAGAAACTCTCTTACGCTGATGTTAAGGCTGCATTCAACACTCAGTCAAATCTCTTTCACTTGAGTAATGAATCTGCAGCCAAGGCATCTGTTCCTCACTCTTCCAATCCCCAATCTTTGTCATTTGCTTCTAAGAAAGACCTTGTGTGCAAATTCTGTGATGCAACAGGTCATTCTGATGAAACATGCTTCAAACGGATTGATGCCTCTAAAAGGGCTAAAGAGGAGGTTTGTAACAGAAAGAAGAGAAAGAAGCAAACTAGTCAGAATGCCACTGTTGTCATTGATGAGACTGAGAAATCAGTTGAATCTGCTGGAAATGCAAGTGCTTTCATTCATCATTCTTCCCTTCCCTCTTGCTGTTAAAGCAGACAGATAATGTGGCTTCTATTACACCAAACAACACTGGGTACAGTGGTGAGTGCTCTGTATATACATAAATCTAAATAATAATAACATACCTGGGTACAGTGGTGAGTGCTCTGTATAAAGAGCACTCTCCACACCCCAGGCCTATCTACAGCACTTCTGGGCGCTTAATTACATACTGAGAGTTGTACTGTCATATTCCAACACTTGCACTCTTCTTGTTAATATTGAATGAGGAGTATAGGATGATAGTTTCAACACTAACACCACTGGAGACAGATGGTGAATACTCTGAATTTATTAAATAAACAAATTAACAACATACCTGGAGACAGATGGTGAATACTCTGAATAAAAGGTATTCCCTTGTCTCCAGGCCTAACTACACTGGTCCAGGGCGTCTATTAAGCCCCTAGACCCGTTTACTAGTTATTCTACATATATTACAAGAGAGTTGTTGATAATCATATTCCAACACTCCCTCTTGATAAGACAACTCTCTAACACAATCCCATCTTTTCTTGGAATAATTCCACCTTGGGTTTTGCCAATGGTTTTGTCAAAAGATCAGCAGGCATTGAATGAGTGGATATATGTTCCAATTTGATCTTTCCTCTTTCAACTTCTTGTCTCAACCAATAAGTGTCCAAATCCAAGTGTTTCATCCATCCATGGTGATCAGGATCCTTCCCAACTGCAATTGCTGATTGATTGTCAATATACAGTGTAGAAGCTCCATCAAATTTATATCCCAACTCAGTTAGCAGGTTGCGCAACCATAATATCATCTCCTGAGCAGCATTTACTGCAGCAATGTACTCTGCCTCAGTTGTAGACAGTGTAACAAGTGTTTGTAGTTTACTATGCCAGCTAATGGCACCAGTACCCATCTTAATCAAGTATCCTCCAGTTGATTTTCTTGTAGACACATCTCCAGCATGGTCTGCATCAGAATAGGACAAGAACAACTCTTTCAAGTCACTGGGTCCAATTGTGAGTCCCAAGTTCATTGTTCCCTTCAAATATCTAAACAGACGCTTTACTGCTTCCCAATGTGCTCTCCCTGGATTGGAATTGAATCTAGCAAGGACATGTTGGAATATGACAGTACAACTCTCAGTATGTAATTAAGCGCCCAGAAGTGCTGTAGATAGGCCTGGGGTGTGGGAGAGTGCTCTTTATACAGAGCACTCACCACTGTACCAGGTATGTTGTCATTATTTAGATTTATGTATATACAGAGCACTCACCACTGTACCCAGTGTTGTTTGGTGTAATAGAAGCCACATTATCTGTCTGCTTTAACAGGACACTGACAGTATATGCAATGTCAGGTTGAGTTGCAACAGCCAAATACATCAGAGAACCAACTGCATGAATGTAAGGTACATTCTTCATCTCAGTAATCTCTTCTGGTGCTTTAGGACATTGTTCTTTACTCAAACAAAGTCCCGGCTCCATAGGTGTCCTAACAGAATTGCAATCAGCAAGACCATACCTTTCAAGCATGTCTACAATGTATTGACACTGTGAAAGTGTGATGGTTCGCTTCTGCCTATTCCTTTCAATTCCAACTCCCAAGAGATAAGAGGTAGGTCCGAGGTTATGGATTTTGAAATGGGATTTCAAATTGTCCTTGAATTGTTGAATGGCAGACTTTGATTTAGATGCAATAGTCATGTCATCAACAAATACAGGAACAATCACTTTCACATTGTCTTTGATAAATACCCAAAGACTGTGTTCACATGACACTTGTTTGAAGCCCATACTCAAGAGTACAGAGTTCAGTTTCTTGTGCCAGATGCGAGGTGATTGTTTTAAACCATAGAGTCTCTTTAATAGTAAAAGGAACTCATCTCTCGCACCTTGGTGAAATCCCTCTGGTTGTTCCATATACACCTCTTCCTCTAATTCACCATTGAGGAATGCAGATGAAATGTCTACACTTTCAAGTTCTAAATCTTCGAGGGCTGCAAGTGCAAGGACTGTTCTCAAAGTGGCCCATTTGACAGTGGGTGCAAAGGTGTCCTTGAAATCAAATCCAGGACGTTGGACATAACCTTTTGCAATGACCCTAGCCTTCTACTTGTCAATGGATCCGTCTTTCTTTCGTTTGACAACAAATACCCATCTAGAGCCAATTGGTTTACGACCCTCGGGTAATTTAGCCAAAGTCCAAGTACCGTTATCAACCAATGCTTTGATTTCATGGTATGCAGCATCATACCACTTGTCAGCTTCAGGAGTGTTTAATGCTTCAGCAAGTGTCTTTGGTGTGTTATCATTTTTAAAGCAGACAGATAATGTGGCTTCTATTACACCAAACAACAATACCTGGGTACAGTGGTGAGTGCTCTGTATATATATATAAATCTAAATAATGACAACATACCTGGGTACAGTGGTGAGTGCTCTGTATAAAGAGCACTCTCCCACACCCAGGCCTATCTACAGCGCTTCTGGGTGCTTAATTACATACTGAGAGTTGTACTGTCATATTCCAACACTCCCACCTGATCAGACAACTCTCTCAACTCAATCCCATCATCCCTCGAAGTTCTTCAACCTTTGGTTTAGGAAGTGCTTTCGTGAGAAGGTCTGCAGCCATCATATTCGTTGACACATGTTCAAGATGAAGTTTACCACGTGCAACTTCTTGTCTCAACCAGTATGTGTCAATGTCCAAGTGTTTCATTCGTCCATGATGATCGGGATCCTTTCCAACTGCAATTGCTGACTGATTATCAATGTAGAGTGTCAAAGGTCCAGATGGAGGATATCCAAGTTCTGTCAACAAGTTGCGCAACCATAGCACTTCTTGTCCAGCCGCAACAGCAGAGATATATTCTGCTTCAGTTGTAGAAAGCGCAACAAGTGTTTGAAGTTTGCTTCTCCAACTGATCGCTCCACCACCCATGATAATCAGATATGAACCCGTAGATTTCCTAGTTGACATATCTCCTGCATGATCCGCATCTGAATAAGACAAGAAGCGCTCTTTGGAACTGCTGGAAGAGTAAGTGATTCCCAAGTCCATAGTTTTCTTCAAGTAGCGCATCAGATGTTTCACTGCATTCCAATGAGCTCTTCCTGGGTTGGAATTGAACCGAGCCAGTACACTGACAGTGAAAGCAATATCAGGTCGAGTAGAGACCGCCAAATACATTAATGAACCAACTGCATTAATGTATGGCACAGATTTCATCTCTTTGACTTCATCCTGAGTTTTAGGACAGTCATTGACACTGAGATGCAATCCAGGCTCCATCGGTGTACTGACAGGACTGCAATCTGACATTCCATATGTATTGAGAATATCCAACACATATTGTCGTTGAGAAATGGTCAGAGTCCGCTTTTGTCTGTTTCGTTCAGTTCCAACACCAAGTAGATAGTTGGTAGGTCCCAAATCATGAATCTTGAAGTGTTTCTTCAAATCCAACTTTAACTGATTAATGGCCAACTTGGAATGTGAGGCAATGGTAATATCATCAACAAAGACAGGAACGATCACTTTCACACTGTCTTTGTCAAAAATCCATACGCTGTGTTCACAGAGCAACTGTTTATAACCCAAAGACAAGAGAACAGAGTTCAACTTCTTATGCCAAATTCGAGGTGATTGCTTCAGACCGTAAAGGCCCTTCAGCAGCAATAAGAAGTCATCTCTAGCTCCTTGATGAAATCCTTCGGGTTGCTCCATGTACACTTCCTCTTCAAGTTCACCATTCAGAAAAGCAGATGAAATGTCCACACTCTCAAGTTCCATATCCTCGATTGCAGCCAAAGCCAGAATTGTGCGCAAAGTTGCCTATTTTGCTGTAGGAGCAAAAGTGTCCTTGAAATCAAATCCAGGACGTTGGGAATAACCTTTTGCAACAACTCTGCCCTTGTATCTGTCAATTGTCCCATCCTTGTTACATTTCACAACAAAGACCCATCTAGAACCGATCGGTTTACAATTGGGAGGTAACTTTGCAAGTTTCCATACACCGTTGTCAACCAATGCCTTGATCTCCTGATATGCAGCATTGTACCACTCTTTGGCTTGTGGAGAGTTGAGAGCTTCCTTGAGTGTGCGAGGGGCATTGTCATTTGCTGTTACTTTATATGCAAACTCGAATGCATCCTCAACATCAAGAAGGTACTCTCCAGTGGTAACAGTGTCGGCATATTGAATTTCAGAAGATGGTTCAAGATCAGAGTCACCATCACTGGAGTCAATGATGGGTGATTCTCGAGGAATGTTATTATTATTATTCTCAAGAATCCACCACTGACGAGGAGGTTGTCTGATATGAGGAGGGAGGACACGATGTTCAACAGGAGCAGAAGGGAATCTTTGACGCTTGGGTGGTGGTGGAGAAGGAGATGGTGGAGTATGTGACCTGTGAGTTGGCACATTCTCTTCAAGTTCAGGATTCAGTTCAGGTACTTCAGGTACTTCAGGAGCTTCAGGGAGTGCCGGAGCAACATTCTGATCATCTCCCACCTGATTTGGTACATCCTGAACTCCCACCTGAACCGGCACATCTCCAACATTCACAAAATCAGGAAACCAATCTCGAGTATTTGGAACAGGAACAGGAACAGACAGACACAGGAACAGACACAGACTTTTTAAGACCAGGTAACAAACGTTCATCAAATATAACATTGTTACTGATTAAAGTCTTTTTGGTCAATGGGTTGTAAAACATCCAACCCTTGTAATCAGGTGGATAACCAATGAACACGCATTTTTGAGTGTGCGCTCCAAGTCCAGTTCTCTGATCCTTCTGCACATGAACAATATGATGTGCAGCCAAATACACAAAGATGTGAAACATCTGGTTTCTGACCAAAGAATTTGGTATATGGAATACCACCACCCAATCCACTTGTAGGACTCCGATTTCTGACATGTGACATGGAAAGAACAGCATGTCCCCAAAACGAAGGAGGAAGATTAGATTCTGACAAAAGGCAAGTGACTCCTTCTGCCAGTGTTCTATTCATTCGCTCTGCAACTCCATTCTGATGAGGACTGTTTCTGACAGTGTGCTGACGTTCGATACCATGTGTGATCATGAAATCATTGAAATCCTTGGACACGTATTCCCCTCCTTTGTCATCTCTGAATTGCTTTATCTTTCTGTTCAACAAGTTTTCAACCAAAGCTTTATATCGTTTGAATGCATCAAACGCATCCCTCTTCTTCTTCAGAAGTGCAATGACAGTGTAACGAGAGGCATCATCAATAAAGCTCATCCAATAGTTGAATCCTTCAGATGTTTGAACAGGAAGAGGACCGTGTAAATCAGAATGCACCAATTCGAGTGGAACGGTGTAATGATGTGTAGCCAACTTGTTCAACACTCGATGTTGCTTTCCAGAGATACACGGCTCGCAGATAGGATCCAGTGATGCGGAAGAAGCATCAAGTGATAGTCCAGTGACTAAATCACTCTTTGTCAGTTTACTCAAATCTCTCTCATTCAAATGTCCAAAACGACGATGCCATAGTGTCAAATCATGTGCAGAGGTATTTGTAACATTGGCATACCGCGTGATAGGATAGTAATGCCATTCAAATACGCAACATTGTTACGATTGACAGAAGCAGTGAAGAGGAGTTTATTATGAAGAGAGAATCTAAGAGTGGAACCAACAATAGAGACAACAAAACACTTTCTAGTAGTTAAATACAAGACCGACAACAGATTACTCCAAAGTTGGGGAACATGGAGTACTCTTTGGAATTCCAACACAGGGACACCCTTTACATCCAATTTAAATCTTACAGAACCAATTCTGGCAGACATGACAATGTTGCCATCAGCAAGTTCTACAGGAATAGAACAAGGTTCATAAGTTGTAAACCAGTGACAATGAGGGGTCATATGTGAAGAAGCACCTGTATCGGCAGTCCAGTCAGAACTTGCATTAACAAGAAGAGCACAAGAGGGAAGGAAGAATGATGAATGAAAGCACTTGCATTTCCGGCAGATTCAACTGATTTCTCAGTCTCATCAATGACAACAGTGGCATTCTGACCAGTTTGCTTCTTTCTCTTCTTTCTGTTACAAACCTCCTCTTTAGCCCTTTTAGAGGCATCAATCTGTTTGAAGCATGTTTCATCAGAATGACCTGTTGCATCACAGAATTTGCACACAAGGTCTTTCTTAGAAGCAAATGACAAAGATTGGGGATTGGAAGAGGGGGGAAGGGATGCCTTGGCTGCAGATTCATTACTCGAGTGAAAGAGATTTGACTGAGTGTTGAATGCGGCCTTGACATCAGCGTAAGAGAGTTTCTCTTTAGAAAAGAGAGCCAAACTCCAAACATGATCAGAGTCAGGAAGGGAACAAAGCAAAGTGAGTGCCATCAATTCATCATCCATAATGTCCAATGTGTACTCAGAGGGACGCAAACTTTTGAGAAGAGACATGGATTTGTTCACCCGAGCTAACACGGATTGTAAAGACTCATCAGGATCTTTACGCATGTTGAATAACTCGTTCATGGTGTGAAATCAATTGGCAGGAAGCTGTTCGTTATGAGCCTTGACAATTTTGTCATACATCACAGCAGGTGAATCACTTTCAGTGACCAAATGACGGACACTGGAAGAAAGTGATCTGAGGATTATTGCAGCTGCCCTATTTGAACGAATAGTGTACTCCTTGAGCGCATCACCAGCATCAGGAGGAGACTCTTTTCCATCCAAAATCTGCAAATAACCTTCACCCAGCATAACTGCACGAATGTCATGTCTCCATTCATCAAAAGTGCCCTCCTCTAACACAACAAGGGATTTAGAGGATAAAGAGGTCATGAGGATGAAAAGAGAAGGGGAGTAGAGCCAGAAACCAAGGGAATATGATACGAATATGAGTACAAAATGAAACGCGAAGGGAGATGCTCAGATGAGACCTAGCCAAGTCTCCACTCAAAACCAAACAAAGATGCACAATTGGAGAATTCGCCGTAGACAGTGCAAAGACTAAATGCTTATATATGACCTGGAGTATTCACTGAACCGTAACCCAATGAATTTAAACCAAGTTAAGCTGCTTGCACTGCAAACTGAGAGAGGTACTAGGCAACAGCGGACTAAGGCCGTGCAGGCGCACTTCACAGTTTATAAGCTTGATCTATCCAACCTTGCTCCTGCCCAACAATGAGTGAGCAGCCAAAATGAGGTCGAAAGGGAAGGAAGGGAGGTCCAGAAAGGAGCAAGAAAAGAGAGAGAGAAGAGGAGAGAGAGATTTGAATGCACCAGAGGTGATTCAAACAAATGGAACAAACAGGCAAGAGTACACTCTCAACAACAAACACAACTGTGTGAACGGAGAAGTAATACCGATGGGCTGAAACGTTCACAGATGATAGATAGAAGTGTTATCTATCTTCGGACAGCGATAGGGAGTTGTCCAAGATGATTTCGGGGTGATAACACCAAGTTGACCAACAATGACCCAATATATGCTTTCTGCCAAGTTATAAGACTTGTGGAATACTTGAAGAACAGCGTAAGAAGAACTGATAGAGACGTGCTGACGGGTTCGGGCAAGGTAGTATGCACGGGGATGTATCTCCGGGTGACGTGGCAGAAGTATAGGACGATTGGGGAGAGGTTGGGAGACAAAAACACGAAAAATGTGTATCAAATGAAGTTGTATATGAACCCAAGAATGCACAGAACTGATCAGAACGAAGGAAGGAGTGCAGGGGAGGTACTATAACGTCAGGGCAAGGTGTAAGGGGGTGTAGAGAGTGTTCGACGAATAGGACAGATGACTCCAATGAATTGGTGATGAGATGGATGTGAAAAATTTGTTCTGAGGGTGGATGGGTGCAAATACTGATGAATGGTGTGATATAGACGCAGCAGGAAGATGTTGAATGTATGCTGATAACGATTCAACACCCGGGGCCCATAACCTGATAAAGCAGACAGATAATGTGGCTTCTATTACACCAAACAACACTGGGTACAGTGGTGAGTGCTCTGTATATACATAAATCTAAATAATGACAACATACCTGGGTACAGTGGTGAGTGCTCTGTATAAAGAGCACTCTCCCACACCCCAGGCCTATCTACAGCGCTTCTGGGCGCTTAATTACATACTGAGAGTTGTACTGTCATATTCCAACAATCCTTAAACCCTTCTTTACAATGCAGGACAGCCTTGAATTTCATAAAATTCAATACAAATACGACATCCTCATTATCTACTATCTTCCATTCTCTCCTATAAACTATCATCCTCTTTCACATTCCATCAATCTGTATCTAGCTGTCAGTGCAAAATACGCTGTCTTGCTTCGAAACTGGTTAAAACAACGTGACTTTATTGTTCATCCATGACAATCACAGAGCATCTATGTTTTCGAAAAAAAAATTTCGGGGCAGGTCATTCACATTATAGTGAATATCGGCTTCCAAGTTTTGAAATGTATATTCCACTCAAGGTCCTGTATGTGATTTTGTCTTACAAATACCCATGATCTCAATAACCCATAGCATTGCATATGAATCTTATAACTTGGAGATATATTATATCTTTGCACCCATGAGACAGTCTTATTCTTCAAAGAGGATACCTGAATAAATCAGTCACTGTCGGTCCTTTACCAGATTTATGGTTCACCATGGGGTTTTTGAAACATGGTTTTAAATTTCGCTACAGTGATTTACTGACCAAATATCATGTTCATTGATATTTAGGAGATAAATTGTTGGAATATGATTATCAACAACTCTCTTATAATATATGTAGAATAACTAGTAAACGGGTCTAGTGTTGGAATATGACAGTACAACTCTCAGTATGTAATTAAGCGCCCAGAAGCGCTGTAGATAGGCCTGGGGTGTGGGAGAGTGCTCTTTATACAGAGCACTCACCACTGTACCCAGGTATGTTGTCATTATTTAGATTTATGTATATACAGAGCACTCACCACTGTACCCAGTGTTGTTTGGTGTAATAGAAGCCACATTATCTGTCTGCTTTATCAGGTTATGGGCCCCGGGTGTTGAATCGTTATCAGCATACATTCAACATCTTCCTGCTGCGTCTATATCACACCATTCATCAGTATTTGCACCCATCCACCCTCAGAACAAATTTTTCACATCCATCTCATCACCAATTCATTGGAGTCATCTGTCCTATTCGTCGAACACTCTCTACACCCCCTTACACCTTGCCCTGACGTTATAGTACCTCCCCTGCACTCCTTCCTTCGTTCTGATCAGTTCTGTGCATTCTTGGGTTCATATACAACTTCATTTGATACACATTTTTCGTGTTTTTGTCTCCCAACCTCTCCCCAATCGTCCTATACTTCTGCCACGTCACCCGGAGATACATCCCCGTGCATACTACCTTGCCCGAACCCGTCAGCACGTCTCTATCAGTTCTTCTTACGCTGTTCTTCAAGTATTCCACAAGTCTTATAACTTGGCAGAAAGCATATATTGGGTCATTGTTGGTCAACTTGGTGTTATCACCCCGAAATCATCTTGGACAACTCCCTATCGCTGTCCGAAGATAGATAACACTTCTATCTATCATCTGTGAACGTTTCAGCCCATCGGTATTACTTCTCCCGTTCACACACAGTTGTGTTTGTTGTTGAGAGTGTACTCTTGCCTGTTTGTTCCATTTGTTTGAATCACCTCTGGTGCATTCAAATCTCTCTCTCCTCTCTCTCTCTCTTTTCTTGCTCCTTTCTGGACCTCCTTCCTTCCCTTTCGACCTCATTTTGGCTGCTCACTCATTGTTGGGCAGGAGCAAGGTTGGATAGATCAAGCTTATAAACTGTGAAGTGCGCCCTGCACGGCCTTAGTCCGCTGTTGCCTAGTACCTCTCTCAGTTTGCAGTGCAAGCAGCTTAACTTGGTTTAAATTCATTGGGTTACGGTTCAGTGAATACTCCAGGTCATATATAAGCATTTAGTCTTTGCACTGTCTACGGCGAATTCTCCAATTGTGCATCTTTGTTTGGTTTTGAGTGGAGACTTGGCTAGGTCTCATCTGAGCATCTCCCTTCGCGTTTCATTTTGTACTCATATTCGTATCATATTCCCTTGGTTTCTGGCTCTACTCCCCTTCTCTTTTCATCCTCATGACCTCTTTATCCTCTAAATCCCTTGTTGTGTTAGAGGAGGGCACTTTTGATGAATGGAGACATGACATTCGTGCAGTTATGCTGGGTGAAGGTTATTTGCAGATTTTGGATGGAAAAGAGTCTCCTCCTGATGCTGGTGATGCGCTCAAAGGAGTACACTATTCGTTCAAATAGGGCAGCTGCAATAATCCTCAGATCACTTTCTTCCAGTGTCCGTCATTTGGTCACTGAAAGTGATTCACCTGCTGTGATGTATGACAAAATTGTCAAGGCTCATAACGAACAGCTTCCTGCCAATTGATTTCACACCATGAATGAGTTATTCAACATGCGTAAAGATCCTGATGAGTCTTTACAATCCATATTAGCTTGGCGAACAAATCCATGTCTCTTCTCAAAAGTTTGCATCTCTCTGGCTACACATTGGACATTATGGATGATGAATTGATGGCACTCACTTTGCTTTGTTCCCTTCCTGACTCTGATCATGTTTGGAGTTTGGCTCTCTTTTCTAAAGAGAAACTCTCTTACGCTGATGTCAAGGCCGCATTCAACACTCAGTCAAATCTCTTTCACTCGAGTAATGAATCTGCAGCCAAGGCATCCCTTCCCCCTCTTTCCAATCCCCAATCTTTGTCATTTGCTTCTAAGAAAGACCTTGTGTGCAAATTCTGTGATGCAACAGGTCATTCTGATGAAACATGCTTCAAACAGATTGATGCCTCTAAAAGGGCTAAAGAGGAGGTTTGTAACAGAAAGAAGAGAAAGAAGCAAACTGGTCAGAATGCCACTGTTGTCATTGATGAGACTGAGAAATCAGTTGAATCTGCCGGAAATGCAAGTGCTTTCATTCATCATTCTTCCCTTCCCTCTTGTGCTCTTCTTGTTAATGCAAGTTCTGACTGGACTGCCGATACAGGTGCTTCTTCACATATGACCCCTCATTGTCACTGGTTTACAACTTATGAACCTTGTTCTATTCCTGTAGAACTTGCTGATGGCAACATTGTCATGTCTGCCAGAATTGGTTCTGTAAGATTTAAATTGGATGTAAAGGGTGTCCCTGTGTTGGAATTCCAAAGAGTACTCCATGTTCCCCAACTTTGGAGTAATCTGTTGTCGGTCTTGTATTTAACTACTAGAAAGTGTTTTGTTGTCTCTATTGTTGGTTCCACTCTTAGATTCTCTCTTCATAATAAACTCCTCTTCACTGCTTCTGTCAATCGTAACAATGTTGCGTATTTGAATGGCATTACTATATCCTATCACGCGGTATGCCAATGTTACAAATACCTCTGCACATGATTTGACACTATGGCATCGTCGTTTTGGACATTTGAATGAGAGAGATTTGAGTAAACTGACAAAGAGTGATTTAGTCACTGGACTATCACTTGATGCTTCTTCCGCATCACTGGATCCTATCTGCGAGCCGTGTATCTCTGGAAAGCAACATCGAGTGTTGAACAAGTTGGCTACACATCATTACACCGTTCCACTCGAATTGGTGCATTCTGATTTACACGGTCCTCTTCCTGTTCAAACATCTGAAGGATTCAACTATTGGATGAGCTTTATTGATGATGCCTCTCGTTACACTGTCATTGCACTTCTGAAGAAGAAGAGGGATGCGTTTGATGCATTCAAACGATATAAAGCTTTGGTTGAAAACTTGTTGAACAGAAAGATAAAGCAATTCAGAGATGACAAAGGAGGGGAATACGTGTCCAAGGATTTCAATGATTTCATGATCACACATGGTATCGAACGTCAGCACACTGTCAGAAACAGTCCTCATCAGAATGGAGTTGCAGAGCGAATGAATAGAACACTGGCAGAAGGAGTCACTTGCCTTTTGTCAGAATCTAATCTTCCTCCTTCGTTTTGGGGACATGCTGTTCTTTCCATGTCACATGTCAGAAATCGGAGTCCTACAAGTGGATTGGGTGGTGGTATTCCATATACCAAATTCTTTGGTCAGAAACCAGATGTTTCACATCTTTGTGTATTTGGCTGCACATCATATTGTTCATGTGCAGAAGGATCAGAGAACTGGACTTGGAGCGCACACTCAAAAATGCGTGTTCATTGGTTATCCACCTGATTACAAGGGTTGGATGTTTTACAACCCGTTGACCAAAAAGACTTTAATCAGTAACAATGTTATATTTGATGAACGTTTGTTACCTGGTCTTAAAAAGTCTGTGTCTGTTCCTGTGTCTGTCTGTTTCCTGTTCCTGTTCCAAATACTCGAGATTGGTTTCCTGATTTTGTGAATGTTGGAGATGTGCCGGTTCAGGTGGGAGTTCAGGATGTACCAAATCAGGTGGGAGATGATCAGAATGTTGCTCCGGCACTCCCTGAAGCTCCTGAAGTACCTGAAGTACCTGAACTGAATCCTGAACTTGAAGAGAATGTGCCAACTCACAGGTCACATACTCCACCATCTCCTTCTCCACCACCACCCAAGCGTCAAAGATTCCCTTCTGCTCCTGTTGAACATCGTGTCCTCCCTCCTCATATCAGACAACCTCCTCGTCAGTGGTGGATTCTTGAGAATAATAATAATAACATTCCTCGAGAATCACCCATCATTGACTCCAGTGATGGTGACTCTGATCTTGAACCATCTTCTGAAATTCAATATGCCGACACTGTTACCACTGGAGAGTACCTTCTTGATGTTGAGGATGCATTCGAGTTTGCATATAAAGTAACAGCAAATGACAATGCCCCTCGCACACTCAAGGAAGCTCTCTCAACTCTCCACAAGCCAAAGAGTGGTACAATGCTGCATATCAGGAGATCAAGGCATTGGTTGACAACGGTGTATGGAAACTTGCAAAGTTACCTCCCAATTGTAAACCGATCGGTTCTAGATGGGTCTTTGTTGTGAAATGTAACAAGGATGGGACAATTGACAGATACAAGGGCAGAGTTGTTGCAAAAGGTTATTCCCAACGTCCTGGATTTGATTTCAAGGACACTTTTGCTCCTACAGCAAAAATAGGCAACTTTGCGCACAATTCTGGCTTTGGCTGCAATCGAGGATATGGAACTTGAGAGTGTGGACATTTCATCTGCTTTTCTGAATGGTGAACTTGAAGAGGAAGTGTACATGGAGCAACCCGAAGGATTTCATCAAGGAGCTAGAGATGACTTCTTATTGCTGCTGAAGGGCCTTTACGGTCTGAAGCAATCACCTCGAATTTGGCATAAGAAGTTGAACTCTGTTCTCTTGTCTTTGGGTTATAAACAGTTGCTCTGTGAACACAGCGTATGGATTTTTGACAAAGACAGTGTGAAAGTGATCGTTCCTGTCTTTGTTGATGATATTACCATTGCCTCACATTCCAAGTTGGCCATTAATCAGTTAAAGTTGGATTTGAAGAAACACTTCAAGATTCATGATTTGGGACCTACCAACTATCTACTTGGTGTTGGAACTGAACGAAACAGACAAAAAGCGGACTCTGACCATTTCTCAACGACAATATGTGTTGGATATTCTCAATACATATGGAATGTCAGATTGCAGTCCTGTCAGTACACCGATGGAGCCTGGATTGCATCTCAGTGTCAATGACTGTCCTAAAACTCAGGATGAAGTCAAAGAGATGAAATCTGTGCCATACATTAATGCAGTTGGTTCATTAATGTATTTGGCGGTCTCTACTCGACCTGATATTGCTTTCACTGTCAGTGTACTGGCTCGGTTCAATTCCAACCCAGGAAGAGCTCATTGGAATGCAGTGAAACATCTGATGCGCTACTTGAAGAAAACTATGGACTTGGGAATCACTTACTCTTCCAGCAGTTCCAAAGAGCGCTTCTTGTCTTATTCAGATGCGGATCATGCAGGAGATATGTCAACTAGGAAATCTACGGGTTCATATCTGATTATCATGGGTGGTGGAGCGATCAGTTGGAGAAGCAAACTTCAAACACTTGTTGCGCTTTCTACAACTGAAGCAGAATATATCTCTGCTGTTGCGGCTGGACAAGAAGTGCTATGGTTGCGCAACTTGTTGACAGAACTTGGATATCCTCCATCTGGACCTTTGACACTCTACATTGATAATCAGTCAGCAATTGCAGTTGGAAAGGATCCCGATCATCATGGACGAATGAAACACTTGGACATTGACACATACTGGTTGAGACAAGAAGTTGCACGTGGTAAACTTCATCTTGAACATGTGTCAACGAATATGATGGCTGCAGACCTTCTCACGAAAGCACTTCCTAAACCAAAGGTTGAAGAACTTCGAGGGATGATGGGATTGAGTTGAGAGAGTTGTCTGATCAGGTGGGAGTGTTGGAATATGACAGTACAACTCTCTCAGTATGTAATTAAGCACCCAGAAGCGCTGTAGATAGGCCTGGGGTGTGGGAGAGTGCTCTTTATACAGAGCACTCACCACTGTACCCAGGTATGTTGTCATTATTTAGATTTATATATATATACAGAGCACTCACCACTGTACCCAGGTATTGTTGTTTGGTGTAATAGAAGCCACATTATCTGTCTGCTTTAACATGTAGTTAGGCCTGGGGACAAGAGAATACTCTTTATTCAGAGTATTCATCATCTGTCTCCAGGTATGTTGTTAATTTGTTTATTTAATATATTCAGAGTATTCACCATCTGTCTCCAGTGGTGTTAGTGTTGAAACTATTGTCCTATACTCCTCATTCAACATTTACCACCCCATTGCAATATCATCTCCATACAGTCTCATTCTCATTTTGCCGGACTGAGAGCTACCACAATCACAGGGGATAACAGGCAATTATAATGGATAGTGACACAGTGAAACTATGCCGTCGCCATGAGGAGAGTCACAATCTGTCACAAGTGAAAACCAGACGCGCGCGTTTTTACTGATGCAGGAGTCCGACATGGGGATCAATGCTAGCCACAGGCCGGGGCGTGGTTGATACGACACGCAAGGGGTTTTAGTGATGACTGGGATTCCCTGTTCGTCTGCTGTACCCCTTTATGCGATGTAAACAGATTTTTATTTCTTTTGAAATCCCATATGGTGTCGCATTTAAGTCAACTATTTATTGTATACATGTCAATTCCTAAGTAATATTCTCAGGGAACAAAGCGCCTTCAGTAATATCCATGCAGATAAGGAAGATAGAAAGTAGAAATGTTTTTGGGAAGACAACGATAAAAAGACAGAAAATATAATGAAGAATCCCGTATGTCTATAAGTCCGGGGTGCTCAAACTTAGGTAGTATCGTGCGCGTTTCGCGAGAAAGAAGATATGTGATGGGAGATAGCGGTATAAACCTCCAAGTAGGAAGATAAGAAAAACAAAAATAAACGTCACTGTTTGATCATGGTTTGTTGTCTGCTTTCGTGAAGAAGAGAAAGAAATATAACGAACACAGAATGAACGTCTCCCAAGGTTCCAGCATTGACGTGACAAAAGTTGCACCAATCCAGGTCTTCCAACGCCAGAAATACAGGGAAACTGTCGACTTGGGGGGCCTGAATGTCGACATATCTGGTTTTTGGGGTTTGGGAGGTGCGGAATTTGGGGGGCGAGGAAGAGTGGACATGGTAGTATAAAGCTCCGAGAAAATAGTCTGATAATGCTTTTAGGCGCCAAATCCGTCTGAGGTTGCTTCATGGATGGCCACCACCACCATCAGCGTTCCACGCGTTCTGCGCTCACGTTATCTCAAAAACAATATGCCAAGGTTGTTTACATTCCATTTCTGAATTTTCTTACTCCTAATCTGCATTTATAACATCAGATTACTGGAACGATTGCGTCTGTCCGCAAACAGCGTGAAATAGACACTAGAGTTCTGTACAGTAACGGCGAATTAGGCCATGACAATGAACAGAGTTTTGACAGTAACACCAGTGAGGAAGGTGAAGAAAATTATGTTGATCTGGAAGAGACATCGTTCGTGGCTGAAGAATCATTTATTCGCGCACCCCTCAATCCACGCGTTTCTGGTAATGTCAAAAGACAACAGAACATGCATTTTTCCAAACGAGACAAATACGCTGAAAAGGATTCCGCGCCAGATGGATATCTTGATACATTATCTATCGAGGTCCAAGAAGCTCTTATCCTAGAAGAACTACTTAGTACTCTCATGGTATGGTTTGCAAAACTTGTAAGAATTTATTTTTGATACTCATTTTTAGGGTGTCCCGGGTGCATATATTACATGCGACTCATCGTTACCAGACGGCCATGAGAGTTTGAAAGGCGTGGAGTTTGTTGTATCGCAATCGTTGGGTACGTGATCACATAAAGTGACGTCCCCGGATCGTTATGATCCATATATGTATCTAGATCCATCACTTCGCGATCTTGTTGAGCGTATATTGCCTCTAGCGACTTCATATACGGCCGTTAAGGCGTTTATACAACAACGCAGCAACCTCGAAAACGGTCTTGTCAATCATGCGTTATGTGCCAGCATGCGTATGATGCTCAAGGTGAACCAACACGTTACTCTTTCTTTTCCATTTTAACGTGACTCTAATAGGATTATCACACCCTGATCATCCAACTCGAACACGCCTTCAACACTGATCCATATTTTTCATTGCAGAAATTCTGGTTTTACGTGCATCCAACTCTACACACGCTGTCATTACTCCAGACATTGACTCGGTCTCTTATTCGTCGACCATCGAATACTTCACCTTCTGACAGCGATGAAAATAGTGATGCAGACTCTGACTCTTCTTCGACGCGTGCACGAAACGCTGAACTGGGTCTCGCGCCTAACCTGAACAAGATCGTCAAGAACATGTCTCTTGATGCAGATTTATCTCTAAACTCTTCATTAAACACGCCGCCTAAAGGCGGTGAAGTACTTACCACGCTGAGTACACTCCTTAATACCCATGCTGGCGATCCTAGAGCCTGTCTCGTTTACGGCATCCTTTTGAGGGATGCCAGTCTTCCATATGCTCGTATTCTTCTTAAATGGGTCAAACGGGGCCATCTAGAGGATCCATATGAAGAGTTTATGGTACGAGAAAGCCGTGCAATTGACAGAGGTATTCTAGAGAGGGACTACGTCGACGAATATTGGGAGCGGAGATATACTGTATGTTATCTTGTTAAAGTTTGTTAGGTGTTAATACATGGGTTGCAGCTTCGAGATGGATCAACGTCATCGGCTGTTTCTAACCCAGGCATAGGTATCCTTACAACAACGACCATAGCGAAACAAGTTGTAGTCGCTCGTGACGGAGCCTGTATACCACCTCTTCTCGAACCTTGGAAACATAAAATCCTCTTGGCTGGCAAGTACCTCAACGTGATTCGAGAATGTGCTATATCAGTCGATGAAACGTCCGATAAAAAAGACGAGAACGATGTAGCGATGGACGATGAACGGTATGGTTACCTTCCTAATGTTATGATTACCTGAAAATTCCATAAATTCAGCTTTCTCCAAATTATCTCCTATTCATACACCCACGCTAACAAAACCCTCCTTCATCTTTTGTTACACACCCATCAACTTTTACCGCGCCTACGAACTCTACATCACTTTTTCTTCCTCTCACGCTCGTTTTATTTGACACACTTTTTTGATATCGCGTCCAACGAGCTCAAGAAACCTGTAAAGGGTGCCAATATCGCCAAATTGGGCACTTTGTTGAGCGTCGCCGTAAACGCAGACGATGTTGGGGCCGTGGAAGTTGGTAGAGACGATGTCAAATTAATCATGCAAAGCACAAGTTTGGTAGAATGGTTGATTAAAATCTCGAGTGTCAAGGGTGCACCGTTAGTAGGTGAACCTGATGAATGGCTAGAGAGAGAGAAAGAGAGGGGGACTGATAGGGAGAAGAATGATAAAGATAAATCTAAGAGTGCTTTGACTGGTATATCTCTTGTTTTCCTGTGGGGCCTTACGTTGACTCGAAACGCTGATTGACCCTTTTTTATTTTTGTTGTTTAGTCGTAGATCTTCTTTCGTTGGATTACACCCCACCTTTCCCGCTATCCCTGGTCATAAGCCGTAAAGCAGTCCTCCGATATCAACTAATTTTCAGATTTTTGCTTTCGCTGAAGTATCTAGAATACCAACTTTGCAATATGTGGGTAGAGCAGAAAGGGGCTGTATGGAGAATTCCATTGCCACCACCTTCTCAATCCTCAGGCAAAATGACAATTCCTGGAGGAAGATTAACCCCCATTCCCGCGACCGCCCGCGCTCCTACACCGATGGTGGGTTATACCCGCTGTCCAACACCCTCGTCAGTCACGTATTCTTTGAATGGTTTACCACCCCATCCCGCCCTTCTCACCGCCTCACAATCCTTGACCCAATGGCGTGCCGCGCTCTTGGCCCTTCGTGGACAGATGCTCGCTGTCGTGAGGCATCTTCTCTCATTTACGTTGTATAGTGTTTTGGAAGTGCACTGGAGGAGTTTGGAGAAGAAGTTGAGCGCTGCTGAAAGAGGAAGTGAGGAAAAAGAGGATGTATCTGCAGGAGGTGTGGAAAACTGTGAGGCTGCAGCGAGTGCCGGACAGGGAACAGCCGGAGGCAGAAATCGTATTGAGACAGTGGACCAACTTTTAAGAGATCATGTCGACTTTTTGGATACATGCCTGAAGGAATGCATGTTGAGTAGTTCAAGACTTGTAAAGGTATGTTCTTGGTTGCGAAGCGTCCCCCTGAACTCCAGCTTGTTATAACTACCTAACGGGCCATGTAGCAACACCATCGTCTCCTTCAAACATGTACGGCTTTTTCTTGGTATACCAGTACCTTCGCCAAATCCCTTGCACAAGGAGTCATCGCATTGGAGACTCTACAGGCTCAATTGGAAGGTGCCGGAGAGACGGGAGATCCAACCGTGAAAATTGCTGTCCCCGCTCCCATGCATTTGAAAATGGATGATATAGACAAAGCTATGAAGACTCGGTGGGAATTTTTGGAACGGTTCAAAAGTAACTTTGGGCATTGGTTAAAAGTGGGTACGCGAAACTATGAGATCTTAATCCGTTGTTAACCTGTCTCAGTCGTACATTGAATTCGTTTCTTTCCATGCTTCATCTGAAAACGCCGCACTTATGCCTCTCGTGGGAAGGTTGAAAAGTGTTGTTGGAGTTCCACCAATATCTGGCTTTGCAACGGGATCGTCAAATGAAGAAGGAAGGGAAAGATTCAATAGACCAGGGTAGCTCGAGTGTCTTACCAACGCCAATATTTTCGTCCATACGCATAACACGAAAAAAAGAAAAGCTCGTCTTTTTTGAATTTTCCCAGCGGCACTTTTTTATTTGTCTAGTTGTCAATGCTAAACAAGCACAAGAGGTGGACCCATAGTCCAATTTAGAATGATAAGAGCCCCATCTTAACTGGTACTAATCAGCAGACGTCATCTCAATTTAAATTTGCTTTCGTTTCAAATAAAGATAATGTAAAATTGTCTTTCTCAGATTGCCATACAAACACTTGCTCCAAGAATCGCATCCATTATCTTAACCCTCCGCATCTGATAAACGAAAGTTGGAAGGGTGCTAGCATGCTAGGGTTTTCATTCTATCGGCCATTCGCCGAACTTGGCCATCAGAACAAGAAACCATCTAATTACTATTATGCTTCGGAACGCCTGACTTCAGAGGAAAGCCTAATCGTGCTAATCTTGCGGATAAGCAGTCAGCAAGGGGGAAACAGAAAAAATGGCTCAAAAACCCCTCGAATATCTGTTCCGTAATGTTTCGATTTTGATAGACGTTCAAATTCCGTCGAGTCTCGTCATAAGCACGTGATCTATTAAGTATTTTCAATAAGACGAAAAATTTGAGTTCTGGGGAACTTTCAGGAATTTGTTCCTATGAATAGCCACATAGATGAGATATTGAGCGGCAGAGATGAAGCGCAACGGTTGAGGGCTGGGAAGTCGGTGACAGCGTGGGTACTAAGGCCGTTCCCGAAAAAGAGTCTAGCTTCTTGCCAACACATCTTTTTTCTCTCTCAAACCTTGCTCCTGAAATTTTGTTATCGCACTATTCGAAATGGCTGAAGTCGCCCCTCTCAAACGAAAAGTTGATGAGCTTGACGAGGAACCTTCAACTGTTGACAACGAAACTGGCTCGAATAAACGGTTAGCCTGATGGGCGACATAATGCTGTTTTCATTTTACTGGAACTGATTACAAACCTTGCAGAACGAAAAAGGACATAGAGGAATTAGACGAAACTGTTGAAGGGAACTCGGATAGAGATTCTGAAGGAGATCTGGAAGGTCCGCCTGCAATAATAGACACCATTTACCTTTTAAACTAAATGGATTCTTGTGTAGATGAGTCGAGTAACTTAGAAAAAGCACCGGCTTTGGAAAGAGATGCCCGTGGCGTCGGACTTGATTATGCTGAGTTACAAAACGACATGGGACATGATGATGACGAGGAAGACGATGACCAAGAGGATGAAGAGGACGACAACGAAGGACAGGGAGAAGCTGAAGACGAAGCTGTATATAACCACACTGCAGAAAATGGAACCAAAGACGAACGAGGAAGCGAGGAAGATGAGGGTAATGATAATGACGATTACGCGGAAGAGGACGAAGAGGATGAATGAAAGTGTGAATTATTGGTTGTCTGCTTATTGAGTTTATTAATTATGTCATTGAGTGGGAAGAGCATGGACAACACGAGGCCTTACTGTTCACTGCGTGACAATGTTTGGGATTATTGTTTCTTTCAGATGTAAAAAATAAAGGTTATGTTGCACCTTCCAAAGTATGGATTTACACAAATAAATTTCTTATTTAGTGTTTGTTATTGTGACGATCTACTGAATCATGTACTTGTTGCTGGCATCGTCAAAGTTTGGCAAGAGCTGCTTTATCCATTTCGAGTATGTTTCGGCCATATTCCATGATAGGCTTAAGGTATTCCTACAATTTTTTCAAAATGATGTTGGGTATCATCAAATAAGCAATACCTCGTATCCCACAATATCTGTTTCGTTCAACGGATCCAATTGTGTGCGCTCCCAGAGCGTCTCGTAGACTCTCCCATCTTTGACACCTAAAGCACTAAATCAAAAGTTTAAATTAGTGTTCTACTCGGTTATATACTCTGGCACACCTATTCAGCTCCCAGTCCGTGAATCCAAATGCATCCGACAATCCTATCGCATGGGGTAGCAGTTCTTCTTCTAATAGTGCAATTGTACTACGCAGCTCATGACTGCGATCACGAAACTCTTCTTGAATAGAAACAGAATCTTTATGCGAGGAAGCAGAATCTAACTTCGATGGCGTCTTCTTTGAGGGAAGAAGATCCAGCGACAATAAGTCAACGAGGGCAGCCTCAAGAGTTGTTAAAAGATACTAGAAAGCCCGAGTCAGAAATCCAGTGATACATGATTTGAATCAGATCTTGCCAATCTCAGGAGAGTAGATAGAGTTTCGGCACTCTTTTCGGAGAGACGCTTATCTAGGTCCTGGACGAGCTGACCGACCTGCCGCGCAACGAAAGCTTCTGTCACTGCACGTGCAACCCTCCAATCCGCAGAACCATCAATTTCTTTGGCTTGAACTCGTTTGTTATGTTCAAACACCATACATGCACCTCGCAACTCTAGCAAGTGGATGGCTCCAGGAATTGAAAAGGGGTCCACCGGGACTGATATGGGATTTACGAGATGACGAAGGCAAAAAACGGACGGCGGTAAAGACGCAGCTGCATCAATCACATTGGGGAACGAGAGGAAGGCTTGCAGGTTCTTGACGGCTGCTCGCACAACTTGTTGCACGAGCACGTAGTTATCACCTTCGTAACTTTGAAATTATCGTGAAGTTAATCGCTCGCGAAATGTAAGTATTTGCCACTCACGTGTTGGAAGGAACCCATTGAGCCCACATGGTCCCAATCCCTGCGACTGCTAAAAATCCGTGGCCGCCCATACATCGTCGAGCAGTTTCGAGATCTTCCGTAGAAATGGAAGTGACAAGGACTTTGAGACCGCTCGACACTGCATGCGTCTCTGCTAGCAATGCAGTTGAATTTTGGGCTAATTGCGCTGACAATTCACTATACAGTTGGGTCTTGTATGAATCTGTTAGTTAGAGTAATCGGGTACCAAGTTTTATTTACCATACCATCGATCGTCCCATAAATATCCACACAAATGCTCGAGAGAGGATTGGGAGAAGTCTGTGATATGTTGACGGATACGTGATAACTTGTTTTTCATGTCCAAGAGAACCTCCGCCTTGCCGACGAACATTGGTATAGCGAATAGCGATAGTAATGGCTAGGCAATATAAGTTCAATGTAATGAATATTGGAGTCATTTTTACCCTTCGCAGTTTGCCAACCGCCTTGTGAAATCAAGCTACATTGAATGTACAGGACTAGTATTAGGAATATTTAACAAAACTGCTTCTTACCCTGCTCTGATATAAACCATCTATAAGAGCAGATTAGCTATTGAATTTCAAAGATGATTATAACTCTCAAGTCCTTACACCACCGTAATTTAGTTTGGGATGTAGCGGTTTGTTATACTTGCCGGTTTCGGTAACACTCGCAAATCTGGATAGCATGGCAGATAACGGCACCCGCACACGACTCAAACGCATGAAACCATTGTCAACCCCAGGAAGAGCGCCATAAGATTTAGAACCTACGAAAACATTATCGGTAAGAAGAAACAAGGGACAGAGATCATATTTATACCGATGTCGCCTAAAGTAATCCCAGGTCGAATTGAATGGTCATCTTCTCATTTTTAATGTCAAATTGATACTTATATTCTCAACTAACATGCACACGAACCTAGGTTCCTAATTTGTAACAAGAATAGATGCGGGCCTTTATCCCCTTCCGGTAGAATAAGTCTTGCTTGAACGACACAATGCGTAGCTGTCCTTGCTAATCCTCCGATCCACCATTTTGAACTTTCCAGCCGTGGAGTGTGTAGTTCAAATTCACGGGCTTCAGGTATATACGTTGCGGTAGTTTCCAGATGCGACACTTGAGTACCGTGTGCTATTCGAGGACAAGGTTAATGCATGTCTGTCTGTATATTTTTGAGTGATATATAAAAAACCTAGTTCAGTCTGCAAATGTTAAAAAAAGAATGATATAATCACTACTATGAAGCTCACTTGTGCATAAGCTCCGATAATGGCACGAGCTATAGCTTGTTTCCCTATCGTCTCAACTTGCTCAGGGGAACCCTGGGATAAAATAACAGGCAGAAATGCTACGGTTGATGTTATCAATCAGTACCTCACATCGGCAAAAGAATACACGAACCCACCCATTGAATGAAGGCCAAACCCTGTTCCTTCCTCGGAGAGACTTAATGCTATGTCGAGCTCTGCATCGGACCACTGGTGCTGCTCCTTGAGTTCCACCAATCTTTTATAGATCGCAAGACCATTGATATATCTGTCTTTTCTCCCCATATACAGCCTTGAGACCATTAATACCAGTTATTCTGTTTCGCGAAATTAATGAAAAGAGAAGTCTCTTACCTTTTCCACTTGTCAAAGACAGGGTCGTTGGAGAGTATTCGTACAAGATTTTCGTGTTTTTCCCATTCTAACTTTCCGTCTGACGTTTATTAGTAAACTGCAGAAAGCATGGCTAAACCTCTTTTCTTCTCACTCCATAAAAAATGTTTGACCTCAGCGATGTCGACGTTTGTGCACCCAGGCATGATTTCAAATGGAAAGCTAGTTGAAAAAAGAACGATATACAATTTTGGTAGGCACGTATTGTATTGACTTCCGGCTATACCACGAGAGTTGTAGTCCAAGGTAGTGAACTAGTTGAGTGTCTGCTGATTGTTACAGTAAAAAGTTACTTCACCCGGTAATTACATAACTGAAGAATTCACATTGCTTTCAGGCTTGAAGCTTGAAGCTTATTCAAGCTTCTTAGGTTGTATTGTACTGTTGAACAAACCTTCCGAGTCCTGATTCCATTATTTAAGAGCGAAAAAAATACCAAAACTACAGGGTTAATGAGCTCGGGATCACGAAAGGCTAGTCGACGTCTACTTAGATCTTCCGTACTAACCATATATACATATATATATCATGCGTCCCTAGAAAGTAAGTTTTATTTTTGCTTCATGTCATTCAGTTGTTGCAGGCCCCTTTCTCCCATGTTCCCTTAAGATAATTATATGTCTAGGCACAGACAAGTCCTGCTATACGTGCAAGTATAAGCGGAGCAGTGCCTTAATCAAGTGGAGCACATGACAACTTTTTTTTTGATTTTTCATCCCTCCGTTCATATGTATCCAGTTATTCAGTTTGTCTTTTTACCGGTGAATGCTTACTGACTGCCTATCTAAGATTGACAGCATGTTTATTGATTGCCCCTTCAATCAAATCTTGCTACAACGATCGTAATTCCCAAGCTCTCCGACCCGGAAATTTCGCGCGGACGGTAGCGGCTTCTTCTCACCTGCATTAACAATTATATGTGACTTGAAAGTGCGATTACTATCTTGGTTTTCCTTCCGGAAAGATGATGTAGGACAAGTACCCACATTGTGCTCAGACGCATTTCAATCCATTCAATTGCTTTGCCGTATACTCTATAGCTAAACAGCTGGTACTAATTCTGTCGTTGACGAGTTGTCTCCGCCGTCAATGCTCAAAGTTTTGGGTCTTAAAAACCAGTCACTTCAACGACTGCGGGTATCATTTGGCCCATCATCTATCCTTGATATAACATGGATACATGGATACAGTCAATCATCGAGATACAACCAACTTATTAACTGCAGAAGGAAAGAGAGGGAAATAAATATGAAGGAAGGACTTATTATTAGAGCCTTCTTGTAAGTCCCTCGTGCTTCTCATAGCCAGATAGGGGCATAATTACTCCAAAAGGCAGGCAGAGGAACTACAAACCGATGGAAATGCGGAACTGATTTCTCCTTATTTCCCAGGTCGCGTAGATAAAGAAAACAGTTGGGTGAAACTCGTAAAAATCAAATAAATCCAATAGCCAGATGGAAAAGACGATCTCACGTGAGATATTTTACCTGGCAAAGTCGCGGGACATGTGAAAACGATTCCCAAAGAAAGCCAGAAATACGGACTACAGGATTGAACCAAACGATAAGCCCTTTTAAAAATGATTACAAGAATAGAGATATAGGTGTCGCTTGGGTGTCGCTCCCACGAAATCCTACACCATCCTTGAATTTCGGTGACGTCTTTTAACTTGAAATAATTAGGTCAGTGACGCTTCGTCCGCACAGTTCCCTATTCATTTATTGTTGTTTTTTCGTCGCCAGTTCAAGTAATCTCACGGAAGTGATTCAAGTGAATGTCATTTGAATGGACAATGTAAATGTCACGACATGTCAGCCCTGGATGTTCGAATGATCCACCAATGATTTTCACTGGCCAATTGAAAATGACACTGCCGGCTTGGGTATTTTCTATGCACCGACATAATAATTCACTATGATAAGCAATTTACTAATTAACTCCTACGAGATGGGAAATTTCACACTGAATTGGTTTCTTATAAATTCCTTCATGTATCAGTCTAACCTACCTTTCCTCCGGTTTATCCTTGTTCTTCTGGTCAATTATGACTCGCCACGACGAGGCTCTCCTCAGCGATGAAACGTCTAATGCCAATGTCATTACTCACAGAATAGTTGATGATAAACATAGCGGTCATCGCTCGTCCTCGTCTATTGACGAAAAGGTCCTTGACAAGCTTGAGGCAACTCTCAGTCCGGACGTTACCCTTGATGCGGAAGATAGACTTTACGATCATAATGGCAAAGAAAAGGTATTAGAGACTCCTGAAGATTTTGCTACGGCCTTGGTCAGTTTAGAAGACGACCCGACTCTTCCGGTCCATACATTCCGAATGTGGTTCTCAGGCCTTGGTCTCGCTGTGTTTGGGGCTGTTTTGGGCATGCTTTTTGTATGTCATATTTATATTTTCCCAGTGAAACATTCTTGTGTAATAACATGTATAAACATAGCAATTCCGTCCTCAAGTCATCAGTGTATCTGCCCTTTTCTTGCAGTTATTAGTTTACATGTTCGGCAAGGTGCTACAGTTCGTCATTCCTGGACCCGGCAGTAAGATACACAATGGCAATCGATTCTGGAATTTCATGAACCCTGGCCCATTCAGTAAGTGTTTTTTTTATTGGTCAGATAAGGATAATTTAATCACAATTCCTTTCAAAGACATTAAAGAGCATGCGGCTGCTCAGATTATGGCCAACACGGCTGCTGGAGCCGCAACAGCTTGTTTCGTATTCGCGTCTGATGATTTATTCTACAACATTACTGTCAACGTAGTTTATCCTTCCTCATACATCGTGTTTTTTTCTTCCTCTTTGACTCTCCCTAGGTCCCGAATGCTATCTTCACGTTATTAGCCTCCCAACTCATCGGCTATGGGTTTGCCGGATTGTTCCGTATGCATCTGTTGACGTATATTTTTTTCTTTTTAACTCACCAGATTTATTTACAGGCTCTTTTCTTGTATATCCGACCGTCATGCTATATCCACAGAATCTTATAACGGTCAACCTTTTCGATGTTCTCCACCGTTCCAAAGGTGAACTGCTTCAAGGAAAACGGTAATTTTTTTAGAGCAAAGGGGAAGAGACTTCAGTTTCACGACTAACATGTTCAATAGACTGAGATTTTTCTGGATCGTTGTCGGTGCAGTGTACGCACGTTTAGATTCTACGACATACATGTCTATTAATATTTCTTCTTAATCAGATTTATCTACGAGGTAAACATTGTCTTGAAGCGGGTTTTAAATATTTTTAACAAGACTTTTACAGTGGCTTCCAGAGGTACAAATTCAGACTTCACTGACAACGAATGGCTAACCCTTCGTCTATTTCAGTACATCGCTCCCCTTTTCGGTTCTATCAATATCGTTTGTCTCGCGGCTCGACATTCAGTATGGGTTTCTTATATCTTTGGCGGTGCAGAAGCCAATGAAGGGATGGGCTTGCTTGGTTTCGGATTGGATTGGGCGAGTGCGTAGATGCTTACCCTGATTTCTCTTTAGACACATATCGTCATCCTTTCCAGATATTACGAGTGCGCCATTTTACCAGCCCCTTTCAACACAAATTTCTTGTGGGTAGTTTCTCCATCAAAGTCCAGACTTATCAATTACTATTACACCAGTATACCTTGGCTGGGCCCTCAATTATCTTGTTCTTCCACTCGTTTTTGCTCGTAACGTTTGGTATACCCACATTTTTTTCATTCCTATTTCCGAACCATACTCATGATAATCCCAGGCACTCACAAAACTTTCCATTCATTAGTCAAAATTTATTTTGTACGTTTCGCTCATTTCTATTTAAACTACCTCATTCTCTTAAATGTAAATGTGAATATGTTTCGACAGTCGAGAACGGGTCTATCTACGATCAGAACCTCATACTTACTCCGTTGGTCTTTTAATATTTTTGCTTACTGATCCTTAAAATTTGTTCTCAGAGAGTTGTCATTGAATAAAACCGCTTTGGAAATATTCGGCACTCCTTGGCAGAGTGGCTCAACGGTAATATTCAATCTCGGCTTAAACCTGGCGATTGGTGGGTTTTTCAAGGTCTTGAATTCCAATCCGAATCTGACATGAAAAATAATTTAAGGTGCAACTTTTGTGCACATTGGGCTTTGGTTTGTCCTATGAGCTTATGACTTGTTTGTAGCCTGATTAGAATGATGATTGTACAGGCATGGTAAAGAGGTGTGTGTGGAGAAGCCTTACTGTGATTCTTCCGACGCTGACAATAGCTTGCAGTTGTATACTGCGTTTTTGGACTAGTACGTTTTTCTTAAACATATTTAATGTGATGATCTCTTCAACATGTCTCTAGTTTCCGGGGAGAAACGGTGGAGGATGTTCACTATAAAAAGATGATGGTATGGCTCAATGTCTCTTGAAATACGATAAAGCATCTAAAAAAGTGTTGGTTTAGGCATATAAAGAGGGTAATGTTATTAAGGACGGTTTATAGAATGTCCGCTCAAAGTCTTCATAGTTCCTATGTGGTGGTATGGTATCGTTGCTGTATCAGGTAAGCCGTGTGGGCAAGCTACTATTTTATGAGAAGTTGTAATACCTTCGCATCTCAGCTTTTATTGTGGCCAGTAAGTAGATAAAAACCCTCATCCGGGGTCTTTGCCATTTGGTAACAAAAAATCGTAGTGGTTTGCATACACACCGAAAATTCTCAGTGAGCTGTCGTTCCCCTTGCACGCTTATTCTTATACGAGCCTTCAGGCTTCCGTGGTGGGCTTTGATAGTGGCCTTGATCATTGCTATAGTCATTCTTCCATTCTACGGGGCGATGGTGGCCATTTTTGCGTAGGACATTCATTCATATATAACTTGAGGGAGCTCACCATGTATAATTATTATAGAACTGCTCCCGGAATGGGTCCATTGTTCCAAATCTTGGGATCCGCCGTCATTCCTGGTTCGTCTCAAGCAAACATGGTATGAAATTGTTTAAAATTGTTTAATTTTTAATAAGTATTTCGTTAATCTTGACTACAGTACTTCCAACTTTACTCGTCTGTTTCTTTGGCGCAAGCACAATTTATGCTCAGCGACTTGAAACTCGGTCAATACGTAAAGCGTGGGTCCGGTTTTTGAGTTCTTTAATGATTCTCTAAAAAGACGGTTTTTACCAGTTCCACCGAGGGTGAGTATTCTCCCGCCAGCTTTTATGTAAAGCTTGTGGTTAATTCGCAATCACAACAGAGCACATTCATCGTTCAAATGACCGGAACTGTTGTGGGGGCATTGTTGAATTGTAAGTTTTTAGGGAGCATCTAAACTTTTTTTGGATAAATCCTGTAGATGTTATCATGCAAATCGTTGTCAGTAATGAACGTACGATCCTGGTAAGTCAATTATATTCACTGTTCAGTGGTGTGGTTTGTCTAATTCGTTATCAAAGCTGAGTAATGAGGGTACACGTGTTTGGAGTGGTCAACAAGTACAGTCGTTCAACGCTAACGGTAATTTATTGCTCTCAGTCGTCATTTAATTCTTTGAAATTAGTTCACATCCGTTTCAGCTGTTCTTTGGGGAGCATTGGGCAAGGAAATTTGTAATTCACAGCCTCCACTCAGCTTGATACATATGCTGACAACTTGAGATAGATGGTCCGCATGGTCCATATTTTATCGTTCCACTTGGAATTGTCATTGGACTGGCTCTCCCAGTCGTCCCATGGCTAGTGTACAAGAAGTTTGGGTGGAGATGGCTTCCTTATCTGAACACCGCCTTTCTAGCACGTATGTGGAAAAATATTATCATGGTATAATGTTGTTTTGGACGCTTAAATTATTTATCTAGTAAATCTTGGTGATCTCGCGGGGGGGACCAATGGCTATATAAATACCTGGATGTCAATTGGCCTATTTTCGCATTTTTATATCCGACGATACCACGCTGGATGGTTTAGGAAATATAACGTGTGTATCTTACTCTATCTGACTTAGTATAGATGAAATCTCACTATATCGTCAGTATCTGTTTGGTGCCGGAATTGACGGGGGTGCACAGATCTTTGTCTTCATTTTCTCAGTGAGTAGTACCAAGTTTTCCCTCCTCCCTTGGTTGTGTATATAAACTTTCTTCAGTTTGCTCTCGCCGGAGCTGGAGGTGTTAGTGTGCCGTTTCCTCAGTAAGTTGTATTCATTTATTTTCAAGAAGAAAATCTGATTAGAATTTACAATTAATTTAAGGTGGGCTTTGAATCCGGCCGGAAACGCAGTGAGTAAAAAAACTATCCACCACCGCAACCCAAAGGTTGACTGTTACTAGGATTATTGTACTGTAACTGGATCTGAATAACCAGAGGTAGCCTTCCATTTGATAGACAGATTGTGTACTATTACGTACCGCGGAAAGGGACATAGGAATATATATTTTGAGTATGTTATAAAGGAGCAAGTTTCGTATTACAGTACATACAGACTAGTATGTATATCTTGTTTTGGGACTTGGATGCCATATTGCATAAAGAAACAAAAATATGGAGGAAATGAGACTTTCAGGTCAGTCAAGCGTGATATTATAGCATGGCTTTCGTCGTCATGATGTCCCGTTGCTGTAACTGTTGCAGGCGTTCGTGATTCTGTTCATCCGCTTTGATTAGGGGCGGGTTGATGTTTTGTTCTAAAGCCAAGATAAAAGCGTGTAACAACCGCTGCTATAAGAATAATTATGTTAATTCGTTACCCTGTGTTTCTTTTTCTTTTGAAGCATATGGAACAAACTTTAATAAGGCCGTATACACCTGTCCGGGCGTCTTGACGTCGTTCTTTCGCAAGTGAAATTGAGGCTTCGAGGACTAAACGACTTCTCCATCCGGGTGAGGGGCTTGGTGATTATGATCGGCAGTTGAGACGACTTTGTCAACAGCTCCTTCAGCCAGTAATTCTAGAGGATTAAATCTGTGACCTTGAAGCATTAATTTTCGAATGAACGGTGTTGATCTGAAGGAAGACCGAAGGAATAACGCCGTTAACAAAGGAAAATCTGAACCAAAATGTACCTAGCATTAAAATGATAAGGAGCTGACTACAAACAACGGAGCTCGGTGGGGGCGAGCGCGATGTGTTTACCTCGTTCATGCAAGCCCACAGTTTCCAATCGCCTATGACACGATAATCACTGGCGACAGCTGTTATCCATCCGCCAGCAAAAGCGTGTCCGTTAATAGAAGCAATAACAGGGACTAGAGAGAATGAATAAGGGGGTATCGTGAGAAGGAAGATGGGTTAAAAAGTGTAAGAGGCATACTTGGAAATGTTGCCAGTCGTCTGATCCAAGGATGAAAAACGTCTACCTCAATTTATCATAAAACGATTTCAGAACTTTTCGCGATGTAAACCTACCAAGAAAGAAGTCTTTTTGGGAGATAGCCTCCGAGAAATCTAAACCTTTCAATAGTGTAAGTGTAATTAATGATCTGAATATCTCGAACGCGTCGATGTTCGTACCGTTACAGAAATATTTATCTTGATTCAAGTTTCCAGTGATAATCAAAGCACCGCTCCCGTCGAATAAATCGGGAACAGGATTCGATTGGACATCATTATACTTCCAATTGGCTTGGAGACTTGCATCACTTCCTGGAACAGCTTTCCGCGTCAAACCTCGTTCATTCGCAATTTTCCACTGTTTCCTCCATTCAAATTCAACAAAATCAAGGGCTGGATAAAACGCTTGTTCGATCATGTAGCGTGATAGCCTGCTATCATCACCATTGTGTAGCTCCAGCACCCATATCGACTGGCTCGCTATTTGTTTTAGAAGAAAATATTTATTCTTATGTATGATATAATATAAATTACATACGGGTAGTGACTGTTATAAGTGATTCTGATTTCGATGGAAAGTCGACCATTTCTGCAAGGAACAGAATTAAGATATCAAAAAAAACAACGCTGTCGACACTGGTTTGGCGAATTTTCCCACGTTAACGGATTGTGGATCCATGATCATCGACATCAATCACCATGCCAAGAGCCTACCCACTGATAAATGAATTCAAAAGTTGTCAAAATGTAAGCTAATATAGGCTAGGATATGTATACTAAGTTTAATGAGCTGTCACTGATTATTTATAAACAAACCACTAATTAACAGAGTTACTACAAGGAAAATCGCTTGGTATGAGGAGGAGGGGGAATGATTTTGTATTAATAGCCTATATGCCCGAAACTTAAGCTTGAGCTAGCTTGGTTTAACTTCCAGTCATTGAAGTTAACGTTTAAATGTCATGGTGCTTGGCAGGAACAACATAATTATTGCACAGACTACCTGACACCTGTTGATCAAACAAAACTTGCTAGGCTTGTTTATGTAAGAAAGAGTCGCTATTGTGTATAAAAGAGACCTTCGCAACTGAGAGGGGGAGAAAATTGAACACTACTACGTGTACCCAGGTTTAACGTACCCCCATGGTCACTCGCTCTCTTTCCACGATTTTATTAACCTTCTATCTCTTTGTTACCATAAATGCTCTGGGGGCTCCTCGAAAACACATTCACCGTATTGAGAAACGTATAGAAGGGCTTCTGCTCTATAGACGACAACAAGGTCCAGATTGTGGGGGTGGGAGTAAGCAACCAAACAGACAAAACTTGAAGCCAGTGTCAAAAGAATTGAATTTCTGAACTTGTTTATAGCCTCGTGTTTTGCCGGCCAAATATGTGTTCCGGGGGGATGTTGTTTATCTACGGATGTTGTCTGCAGTATGACATCTATCTTACATATTATATTTAGTACTGTACCTGACTTCATTTTTTAGCTCCTGCTGAGGGGGGTGGTTGTTGCGACGCTGGGTATGAATACCTCATCTTCTATTCCCCTTTCTGATTGCACACTGTGTGTGTGTGTGTAAAAAAACAGTTTCTATTGTGATGATAATGATGGATGCTGCCCAGACGGCGAAATTTGTTCCGGTGGCCCAACAGGAATTCTTACACTCCCAAATCCTGGACCTAGTAATGGTGGCGATGGGAGTGACAGTGGCAATGACATACCTTCTACTTTCAATTTTCCTACACCATCAAGCACCTTATTGAACAATGGATCAAGTTCCGATATCAATGGCGATGGGGGATTCGGACCAACGCCCACACCCTTAAGTTTGTCTTCCCCTTCCCCTTTCCCTAGCTCTAGCTCTAGCCCGTAAGTACTAGTCTTATAATTTTATGTTCCATAACATGATATTGAGTTGATTGAGCTTATAGAGGACCATCCATCAGTCTTGGTGGTTCAGCTGGAAGTAACGGTAATCCAGGAACCGGCTCTAACTCGGGAAGTTCAAGTTCTGGCCCGGGCGCGAGTGTGGCGAGTGGGGGTTTTTCGGATCAGCTTGTTAAGAAGTGGAGCATCGGTTTTGGTGTTTTTATGACTTCCTTTGCCCTTCTGTTTATCTAGTAAACGCTAACGAATTTGTATTTAATGACCACGGGGCAATTTTTCGGCAAATTCACGGTTCTATGTAAAGATTTCTAAAGTATCGAGCTTATAGTTAGACCCGAAATCTGGCGAACTGTGATTGCCCCATGGCTTAGTTGGTAATAGCGTCCGACTGTTAAATGACATCGGAAGGTCGTGAGTTCGAGCCTCACTGGGGCAGCTTTTTTCCTTTTCTGTTGGAAACAATCTTATTTATAATACTAATACATCTACAGAACAAGTGGGTTGTCTTTCCTCACTTAGATCCCTCCCAGCTCTCCCACCGGATTTTTGCGTCAGGCGTTATCTGCTTTGCTTATATTTCAATAACTATCTTCCTTCCTTTCTACTTTTTTGCCTGTAGCGGCTTGAAGGTGATGAACGAGACCGTCACACAAGGAGCCGACATCAGATTGGACATTTATCTAAGATACATAAAAGTGAGCCCCTTTTCACACTTTGAAAAAAGAAGAAGAACCATATCGAAACCCTGCTCAGCGCGTTGTTGGGCGCGATCCCCGGAAGTGCAGTAGAAGGCACTTTATTTATTTTTTATAAAAAAATAGCCATTAGAACCAGTTGATTTTCTTCTCTCATAACAAACTTACACCTTTTTACCATTGGTGTGAGCGACTTGTTTAATTTTTTGAATAACTTTCTCAACTTCTGGGTGAGGATCTGGATCTGGGGTTGGGTACCCCAGCGCAAGGGAGAGGTCAAATGGACCAATAAATAGAACATCTTTTATCAAATCAAAGGTCTTTCGTCAAGTAAAGTGCGAACTATTGGCATACCGACGCCGGGTGTTTTAGCTATTTCTTCCAGGTTCTCTATTGCATCTTTGTTTTCTATTTGAACACAGACAAGTATTTGATCATTGGCTTCCGTTCGTAAATAATCGGCTGCTGAAAGGTCCCAGAGTTGGTGCGTGAACGGTGATCCGAAACCTCTTCTACCTGTAGACACAGATACATAGTAATATATTATATATACATAGATCTATATTCCTTTAAGGACAATCGACAAACCTATAGGTGGAAATCGAGCATCCAAGACAATCTGCCTAGCAAGATCAGCGTTGGAAACCATCGGCACGATTATTCCCTGTGCGCCAGCATCCAACGCAAGCTTAATTTGATGAGCTGTAGAAGGGGTGGAATGTTGGATTCCAGGCGCAGGTATCCGAACCAGAATGGATGGATTCAGTAATAGGTCGTTATCAGCTGTGTTTGTTGGCACGGAAGAAATGGCGGCGACGGTCTCAGCAACGCCTGGAACGAGTGATGTCAGACCATGTTCGCAATCGATACAAACCCAACTGAGACCATTCGGACGACCGGCAAGAATCACTTGTCGTGCGGTATGAGCAGTAGGGAAAGTAAGCCAAGCACCAAAAGCAGGCTTGCTTGAACGAAACGCACGCAACAAAGAATGAACTGGCATCTCAAAATGAAGATCGATCAAAGTAGTTACATACTCAGCGACAAAAAAGATGATTTATATCAATGATATCATTGGACAGCTGCAACTAAACCTCCGATTGGTCTCTAATCACTGCCGTCAATGTCGGAATGGTTTTTGTTTGTACAGTGTATAAAAAAATGTTGATATGTTTCCTAACTATCGCGGTCATTATTTCTATCGTTTTCCAATTCGCCTCTTTACAAAATGTTAACCACAAAATACGAAAGTCAACAAAAAAAACAACTCACGGCAAGGGGTTTTCTTGTATAGGAAGACATGCAATAAACAATAGTATTGCTGCACAAACCTGGAAAAGAAATGCCATTTTGATTGAACTCGCATAGGATTCTATCGCTGCTCTCTTTATGATCGGTGGAAGGGATACGATTATTTCGGTCTCATGTCGAATGCGATTGATTATCTGTTCATGATGACAAGAATTTGCCGGGGGAAGGGGGAAAGGAAATTTACCTCTTCAGATCCGTTACCAATTATTCTTCTACGTAATTCCTTTTTCAGTTGGGCTTGAACTATTGCTCCTGAAAGGGAAACCGCCAATACTTGCCCCGAAGTTCGAAAGAGATAAGTGACTATACAAATGTATGAAAATGATCTACTTTATATCAGACTAGAAATATATCGATAACTCACTGCCGGTTGCTACAGCCATGTCATTTTTTGTAACGTTCGAGATCATCCCCTAGTTTTTTTAAAAGGCTACTTCATGTACAGTCGCTAAAGTTGTCTTTAATGTTTGAAACTTACAATGAGAGTTGTCGTAAGGAGACAAGTTCCTCCGAAACCATTTGGTACGATATCGAACCATGACCCGAATCTTGTGGTTGTATCATCCCATAGGAACACCATCGAGCAAGAAAATATTGTTAAAATGGCGGAAATAAGGGTCAAATAATAATATCTCCCAGTTCGTCGCATGAACCTGTGCGAACAGTAAACTTAACACCGAGTTTAAAAGGAGATCGTGAAATGGATATATACCATCCAGCAAATAGACTTCCAAGTGATACAGCTACCTGAGAAACACCCTTTGAAGGAAAAAAACGTTTTTTTGGCATGAAACGGCTTACTGAATTCGGTAGGAGATGAGCTCCTGAATTTGAATATTTTTTTCAGGAAACGGGACTCGGGTGGAAAAAGATCATCGAGACCTACCCGCCTCAGATGATGCCTTTAACTTAACAGTGGCAAAATACTTGAAAAAATAAATTTGAAATCATAATCCAAGATAAGTCATCGCAACATTTGAAATCACCAATGGTACATTATACAGCTTATTTCGATTGTGCCGTGTCAATGAAAAGGAGCACAAAAACAATTTAATACAACTTGCTCACCATGCCGAAGCTCGTAATACTGACAAGGCTAGGAGAGTGGGGATGTTCAGTCGGGAGATGTCAGATCACGAGAACATAGTAACATACAAGTTTCCAATGGCAATGGCTAAAGGTGTTCTTTCTTTTAGGATACGAAGGGGCATAATAGGTGCAACACTGAAGTAAGCTTCTACTAAAACGAAAGAGACAAGAGCTAAAACACTTGTGACCAATGGTATCCAGACCCAGAGATTTGTCCATTCAAGATCTTCTGAAGTTTTCAAACTAAAGCCAAGCAGTAATGACCCCACCCCGGTTACTAATGTTAAAGCCCCAAGCCAGTCAATACGACGAAGTTTTTCCATTTTAGATTGTCGTCGCACATCTTCGGATAATGGAATATCAAGTCGTAGGACAATTATAGTCATGCACAAGAGAAGTAGAGGGACCTGGAAGGCAATAAATAAATAAATAAAACAGACCCTGACAGTCGTATTTTAAACCAACCTGGATTAAAAAGGCCCACCGCCTGGATTAAAAGGCATTGTCAGCGGCAAGTAGTTTGACTCTGAGAGGCGTTTCATAGAATAATAACATACCAACCCACAACTTGATTAATCCAGCCTCCTAAAGGACCCCCTAAACCCGCGCCTGCACCATAGAGGCTATTATTTTTATTTTGTATAATGAGCAAGTCAAGGAGAGGCAGTTATTTATAGACTACTTTTCCTTACACATTTGCTAAACCTTGGTATAACCCACGTTGTCGACTGTTGGGTAATGAAAGGAAAGTTGAACAGAAATGATTTGGGAGTCAAATGAAGGCTACTTACAGAGGTATGAGGTCGGTTAATGATATATTTGCGACTAGATCCATCCTTATAAAACAGGGAAGCGTATTGAAAGACAAAGTGTCTAACCAGTCATAATCCCTCCACCACCCTGTTAAATGAAATAATAAGGTTAAGACTTTTTTAGAAAGAAAAAAATGACTTACCATCCCTGCAATAGCTCGCGAGGCTATTAACATATCAAGAGAGGTTGCAATGCCGCATAAGAACGTCCCGATTGCTGAGCGAAGATGATCAATAAAATGACGACGTATTGCGTTTATATAATATAAAATTTATAATAAAGACCCACTGAATAAAGTGGTAGCCAAGAGCATTGCTGGTCTGCGTCCAATTATATCAGATAGTCTCCCTTGTGCAGTTGTCAGTTCGTTTTCATTAGAAGATAAACGAAATTGTATAAAGCCAACCATAAAGAGGAGTAAAGCAACAGACAGAAAGTAAGTATGATGTTCCCAAATACGATGCTTTATGAGACTAGGGATATAAAATCAGTTCATTGAGTGGGTTTATTTAAACCTGAACGTCGGCCCTGCCTGTTGAAAATAACTCCCGATCGGAGAAATAAGGGTTGCTAATCATGATAAACAAAACCACCCGGTGGACGAGCATGAACACAATATCCGACCTACGATAGTCCCTTCATGAAATTTAGTGTAAAGGAGGAAAAGTGATATAACTAGCTACTACGTAATACTATAGTACTTACCATCTAAAGCACCTAAAAACACAGGACTCCAAAGACCTACTAAGATCCATGTCATCGATCGTTTGGAGCTCAGAGAGTGACTTGGAACTGGAAGTAAAAGATCTCTTTCATTCGGAGGCTCGAGTTCTTCAGATAAACTTCTTTCCATCAAGTAGAAGTAGAATTTAAGGGAAAGTGTTATGTGGGGTCACAGAAACGTTACGGTGACATTTATGTAAGTCATCCGAGTCATAAGTTGAAGTTATCGAATGACAAATGGACAATGGAGAAAAACTGACTTACGGGATACTTTTAGTTACCGCGTTTATAAAGCTATATAGCTATCAAGCGGAAGACACCAAATTTGGGTTTATTTTATTTCACATGGTATTGCCCCTCGGAATCTAATACTTAAGTGTAACCATAGGTTTTCGCTTGCAATTGCGTTTCATCCACTTATCATCTAAACTTCTATCATCATCCGGTGAAAAAAAAAAAATGAAAAAAAAACTGACAACCCACTATAGTTTTACTATGACCAGTCGCCATCAAGCTCATGTTGAGATAATGTCGCATATAGATTTGGTTAGTTCCATAGTACTTTTCATGTATTGGAATTAGAAAAACCTCTACAAATCACTAGCTTCAAGACAAAAGTTACTCCCAAACTCAGCAAGAATAGGAAAAACTAAAAAAAAACAAAGGGGACAAGACTTGGAACTTGGATGAGCCTGCAAAGCATCAGGACTCGCGCCAATATCATAGCATGACGGAAGTAAGAACCAAGCTGGCTCAAATTGAATTTTATCCCGCTGCATAGCATGAAAACACTTCCCTTTGCTCAGTTCCCATAAGTACAATTCCCTGCTGATACCATCTAATTTAATGCCATTTCCGGAAGAATTTCAGGCCATCAAACTTCCTTGATGGACGTTTCTTTGTTTACCTTCTTCGTCGAACCGAAACTTTATAAGTTTTTATGTAATCCGCTAAACCTTTGTTGAGCGCGAGTAGCGTATAAGTGGTACAACCCCAATATATCTCAGTCCCATTGTATAACGTCATACCATAATATGCATATAGAACAAGTGATTACGTCTCTGGAAAACTTTTGTAAAAAGCCGCCGATTTCTTGATATTACTTTACTAGTAGGCGCAAGGCGACTCGTGCGTTTGCAGATTAGCCATATAAAATTCAAAAGTCCGACTTGGCAGCTTATTTGTAAAGTTTTATATATAGACTTTGATCTCAATACTCGTCACTGCAACCCAAATGTACTTATTCTTATTCCAGCAGTGCCTCACGATCGAGACGAGATCAATTCACCCTATCGAGATTAGTTCTTTCAGGGCAACTACTATGAATAAGAAGGCAAGCCGTTGTTTTTTTTTTGTTTTTGTTTTCTTTTGTTTTCGCCTTTTTTTAATTCTTATTGTGGCAACTCTGCATGTCGGAAATAATGCAAGTGAATATTACACCTCAGCTTTTGTGAAATTATTTCGCATTTCCGGCCATTTTCCCTCCCTTATATCGAAGGGCTCTTGACGTATATAAGACAAGGAGGGGAAAGTGATCATATCTTTGGGTCAAAATTTACTCTTTCACTTAACTACAGAATTTCATGAGCGCCCCCGAACAACGTCATAATTTCGAGAGAAATGATCGCTCAAGAGAACGAAGTCTACCTCCTATCAGGGAAGTTTTGGGAGGTAAATAATTTTACTTTTCTTCTTTAATATAATATGGAGATCGACATGGCTCGATTACTTAGTGGAATTGGGTAATACACGCTCAGCTGAACAACATAGTCATGGTTTTATTTCTGTGGGCAGTACAAGTGCGCGGTCCCCCCCAGGCGACTTCAGTAGTAGAGTATGTGTTTTACTTCTCAAATTGTTTATTCACCACTAACTTTGAGATTATAAGTCCACTCCCCCAGATACTGCTTGGACTCCGAGCAGACAAGGAGACTCATCCACATCCCCAATTCCAGTCTCCTCTTCCCCGGTTGCTATTAGATCTATGCCTAGTGGAAGTCATTCCTACGGAGTGCTAAGAGCTTCAGGAACCTCTGGAGGTCTTACAGATGCCATTCCACCCTCCGCTTATCCTCAGGGAATAATTCGACAAACCTCCTACTCTGCCGTTGAAGAGCAGGACGAGGTCAATAAACGATATAAATGTGATTACTGCGGGAAACGTTTTGGGATGCCTAGTCATCTTCAGGTCACTAAATCTTAATTCTAATTCATTCATTTATAATTCAATTTATAGATTCACTTACGAACACATACGGCTGACAAGCGTTCGTTCACTTTTAACCCAGACTCCTTGGTCTTCTTACTTATATTGCGTCTCTTGCAGCCTTCGTTTGTTCCTTGTGTAATAGGTCATTTACTGTCAAATCAAACCTCACTCGACATCTCAAGACTCACGTAGCATAGTAGAGTTTGCAGCGCAATTTTTAATAGTGTGTGTGTGTGGGGGGGGGGGGGGAAGTTTGTTCTATATAAAGGTTGTTATGTACATATATCTTAGAGAAAAAAAGACTCCGATGAATTTTAACACTATAACTGTGAATGAAAAGAGAATCCGCAGACATATCAAAAATTTTCTACTACCATTGTTGTTGGATCAATTTCTTTCACGAGATCCCTTAGGAAAAACGCATAATCTCCCCTTTCCCATTAAAGCCAGTGCTCGGCTTACTAGAATCCTTTGGTTCAAACTGTGACTCTTGATTGTGTGCTTTGATATGCCGGTTAAGATTTGAAGTAGTTTTAAAACCTTTTCCGCATTGAGGACAAAAATAATCTAATGTCCAATAAATTCAAAGCAAACAAAAAGAAAATGTATGTATATTTACGAACCGGTGACAGTATCGTGGCTCCTTTGATGTATCTGCTCAGCGAGTAAGTGTCATGATCATGATGGTATATGGGGTAACAATGCTACCTCAAGAGCAGAAGGTCTGTCCGCTACAAAGGAACACGCTGGACACCTTATTGTTCCTGTACGCTGTTGAGGAGTGGGACGCTGGGTTGAACTCGCTGGGATAGCTGGATTCACTGGGATAAAGCGAAGGTCAGGCGACGCCGAGCTGGTTGGCTGGAAAAGGAAAAAATTATAATCAAAGCTAGCTGTATAGTGTGAATTGAGCTCATACGTGAGGGGGGAAATGACCTATTATAATGAATAAAAAGTCAAATTGTGTGGAAAGAAATGACTGTCATCACTCACCTATGAAATAATCACGAATAGGTGGTAATGACCTGTCACTGGTAGAAGACCCAGTATTAGAGGGAATTTGGCCTTGTTGCTGGCTGTTCTGTTGAGACATCTAGAACTTGTAGAGCGAGTAGTGGATGATGATGAGAGAACGAATGCCTAATCCTTCATGAGATAGTAATGTTTTTATAGTGCTCTTAGAAGAGGTCCTTTGATAAGTTTGGCTTGCAGACCATGCCAGACCCGGAGACAACGAACTTTCATAATCATAACTGTGTAAGTCTTACCTCAAGATCACGGCCTCGTCGAAATCCTTGATAGCCTCGGATAATGCAGCCGCCGGAAATAAAGAGGCTTGTATTTCTACATTACCCCTTGATTAAACAAGCCCAGGAAGGAGCAATCCAAAATGGGGAGATTTACAGCATTTATTGTGGAGTTTTCATCCATCCGACAATTCTTACGCGTGGAGTAAAAAGCTCACGCGACATTAATCACTGGCGAACATCCGGACATGTCCTATTGTCTGAGACTTGACTTGTAATCCATTTTGTTTGTTTTAAGCCGAGTTTCCTTGAACGATTTTTTCTTTTTACATCCTCAGATCACTGGAAATCCAATCTAATTCATTACTAATTACTCCTTAGTAGTGCACTGTTCACTGGCAGGGAACTTGGTCAGAGCGTCCGATGCAGTTGGGCTTGAATCGCACTTCAGGTTGAGGTTTGACAGCACAAGCCAAATACGACAAGTGGCCGCAGTTCAACAATGCGTGTTACTTTCGGGATTTTTTTTTACCCAGATACTGCATTAGTTAATATCCGTAGTTGGCACGCAAGAAGAAAAAATTTTTTAATACATAACTGAATCGCCGATACTTGGTTTATTTATGCAAAACAAAGGCCTGTTCAAAATAAGGATAATATCAGATAAAATCGGCTTTTTGAAGATTCGCTCGCAATATCCCTTCTCTCACTGGATTACACTTTGTCAGGTCAAGCTATATAAGAATTTCTTTTCAAACCAACCTATTCCGAGTGTAACTCCGGTCGCTTTGGTATCCTACGATATTAATGAGTTATATTGTATGTCAATTAGCAGGGAGGAACATGATATATATACCGTCACTGCTGTGAGATAAACATAGTAAGGTCGAGGTCGAGGAGAATGCTGTCTTTGAATTTCTTTAAATTTTTGTTTGAAATCTTTTCGGGCTTTACATATCAGTTATTACTGCAACTATTATTGACAAGACGTACATTTGCAGACTGTATCTGGATCATTGCTTCGGTCGGCAAAGGATGTTACATATCTTGCAATGCGGACTCCATGAGCCAATTTCCGTCGCAGAAGATCAATCTATGTATTGCCATAAAGAAATCAATAATGCCCTTAAAAACTAAATACAATATAACCAGAAATTTTGACCTTATTAAGAAATAAAATAAGTTGTACTTGGGTGAGTAAAGGCGAACGGCAAAGTGTACGCCATAAAGTTATAGAATCTTCCTATAAAATAAGAATAATAATAATTTAGTAACACATCTATTCTCAAGAAAAAAACAGTTCCGAGAGTTACCAGACGGTTAACCTTAGGGTCTTCCGCTAATGCTTCATCAAAGCAACTTATAGGCGCCAGAAAGATGATCGCATCCACTAACATATCTCAATAAATTTTCAAATGCGTATACAACCAATGAAAAAAACCACTTGCTTTCGTCAAAAAAAGAAAGCCATGACGCTGCGCGTTTTTTTTTTTCTCAGCCAAAATAAAATAGAATATGGAAACGGGCTCACAACGCTGATTTTGATAGTCAACTCGTTTATTAGTTGCTAATAGCACTGTAGCGAAAGCAAACATTACCTGACTCCGGGATCCACCAATGTCATAGACACGCCATTCCCTTCCAGCATCTATGCCACGTTCGAAAGTAAATCGATGTTCTTGAACACCCATTGTACGCAGACGAGCACGGATAACGTCATCTAAGACAAACGGGCGATGAGTTTAATAACCACGACGAACGCCGGAATGATACCATCTGAAGGCTCGTAGGCTGGCGATGCAATGCGGTCTGCATGCGGTAAAAAACTGTAGGGGGGATATTACATATTTTAGATCAAAATAATGAGAATATCAAAAAGACATTGAACAGGCGCATCGAAGTGAGATAGGATAACGGAAACGCCGGAATACAATAAAATATAATAAAATGATTGGATAAATTATGATTATAGGCCAAGCACTCACAAACCGGGAAAATCTTCTATTCTGCTACCAACGTACGACAGTGGGGAACTACCAACCGCGTTCCGATGTTCAAACATCAACAAAGCTCCTTGAACCTCCGGATCTAGCCAAAGAGCTCGCATCTCTGGTAAGGCCGCATACAAAATTGCACTAGGTGATGCTGTTTCATGTCCATCAGAGCTTCTTACATCAGAGGGTGACCGAAGGTCAAAACTTGAACGGAACGAATAGTCTGTACTATTTCTTTCGGATAATCCGTTTGGTTGAGATGAGGTGGAGACTCGGCGAAGAAAGCGGCTCTTCCATGAACTAGACCCTGAAGAACGAACGAAAAATTCTTGAGTGGGACGTAAGACAGCCTGTGAACCGATCAACAAAGGAGGAGACGTATCTGAGACAAAAGATTAAAATCTTTTAAAGAGACCTATTTCTTTTTCTTTCAAGATCAGACATACCATCAACAGTAAAAGAGCGATAATCTCCTGGTTCTTCAGAATCACTAGGGGAGAGTCGACATTGTAATATACGCTCCGCCACCTTTAATCTAACCATTAAAGAAGAATATCGGGCAACGAGATCGCCGGGAGTAATCCCTTGGAACTGAGAGGAGCTGGGGTTTGAAGAAGCACCAGATGAATGCTCACTGAATACCGGCGTTACAATGGCATTCTCCTCTAGACTGGCAATTGCGTCTATAACTAAGGCAACAGATCGAATCAAATTAAGCTGTATGACAGTTTTCCAAGCTGCCCGTTCGTCTCGCCAGGACTGCGGAGCGTAATGTATTTGGAAGTCTAAATAAGGTTGTTTAAAGGTGGAAGACAACCCTGAAAACCGGGAGACCGGAACTCACTTTTCAAAGTTGTGCTCTTTCCACTTTCACTTTGACCAAGAAGGAGAAGGCGAACGGGTTTCTTTTTCTTGAGCGCAACACGTTCTCGTCGAAGTTCCTCATCTATCTCATCACTGATGCGTTTGGCTTCGCGTTCGGTTCGCAAACGCTCCTCACGTTCAGAAGAAGTCTCAGAGGAAGATGGTTGCAAAGCACGGGTTAAGGGATCATCTGTATCGGAAGCCAACGTCCGTAATATGGAGGCATTTGAACGACCACGAACTCGTGGCATGATGATGGTGAAGAAGAACTGCCAAAGCTTTCAGACGAGGGTGAGACCATCGAGCTCTCGCTTAGTCAGCGATCAATTAATAATTACAAGCCTTCACACACCATTGGGCAGGTGCTTGTTACATTACAACAGTGTGATTATTTACAAATATTTAACAATTCAGAATTCCGTCCCTATTCTATCTGACCATTTGAGGGACCAACGAAAGAAAACCTACAGAATTTCATGTTAGAAAACTCGAATTCGAAACAAGAATCCCTGTAAAGTAAGTTTCACTCACGCTGGAGATCGCCATTCCTGCCCCTCCGAAGCAATTCTTTCCTCAAAGTCTTGCCTACATATCCATCCGTTGGGATTACCCTCGTTGGGCAGCAATAAAGAATCCTGGGCAAAATATCATTCGGTATACTTAAAATTAACCGAGGGACTAATTTATCAACTCACCCTTTTTGGCATAATATTAAAGTGTTTTTCGCGTTCACGTGGACTCGGACTGATTCCGACACCTTTGCCCGTTTGTTGTTTGAGAATCTGAGGAACAGAGAGTGAGGCCAATATAAAGCGTTTTTTAAAAATGAAATTCATTACGTCTCTCAGGGCTTGGATGCGAGTAGCATTTTCTTCCTTCGCCCTCGCCTCACTCATCTTATCACGAATACGAACCAGTTGCTGATTGACCAACAACAAAGCTGAAATAATTCCATCTCGAATGGCATTCTTAACCTGTCTTTTCACTATTCCTGTTGCCAAAGGCCGAAGGAACTTATAGAGTGCGTCGTGTTTACTATCTCTAATACTGAACTTCAAATGGTCAATCTTGACGTTGACATTTTGAACGTCAAATAAAGATCCAGAATCATTTTGTGCGGTCATTAAGTGTATGGTCGTCTGTTTGTCCCCATTACGAACAGTATTCGGCCTAGAATAAATCCTGCACAGCGTACCGTTATACCATTTCCTCCAATCAACACATCCGCAATCCCGGAATCTTTAATCTTCGGGAAACCAGTTTTCTTGTTAAAATAGAACATTACATCTCGTATATCAACCTAAACGTTATATAACAACTTATATCACAAAATCATAGATGCTCTCACTTGTATCTGGCTCAAGGTAATGATAAGATTGTGCTGGGTCCTATCTGGAATACCTGCATGTGGAGAGAACTTTGCATAATTGTGAGCTTCTATAGAAACGACGCTGAAGAATTTAATCAGCAATTGGAGGAGTAAAAGATGACGTATAACACATGTTCTAGACATACTTGGGGAAAAAGTTTTGTCCACTCAAGGCTAGATTCTCAATTACAAGATCCAAAGCCTGGTTAGAAAATTCGGCACGGGGGATTGGGATGTAACCGGCCTAGAAAAATTGTCAACGCTCTTAATTTCAAAAAGGGTGGCTCTATACTTTGTCCACAATCTGGGGAAGTATAACGCTCCGGATGTCAGCCCACAGCTCAGGTTTCCAGGACAAGGTTCCTTCGGAATTGAGGAGTAAATCACGAATGAGACGTGTCCAGTCGTTCATTAAACGTCCATTAAGAGGATCGTCGATTACATTCTTCAACCTAAAGCGCCTCACCTATAATGCAAGAACCGATAGACTGGGAATGGACATACCAATCTCCAACCCCATTGAAAAGATTGTCGAAATAGGTCTTGTACTTTTGATCAAAGAATTTACGGCCTAGGGGTAATGTCGAAGATATATATTTGGAACTGGAAATACGCTACGGACCGTTCTCCCTGAGACGTCTACCTTCCTGGTCACATTCTTCGTTTACCACGTATCCAGATTCCAAAAGGATCTAGGTTTTTCTAGTTGAGGGGACGGGAAAAAAGTTACGTCGGAAAACTACATACCTTTCTTAACCAACTATTTATTTGTTGGAACCATTCCCTCAGTTCTTGGTCATTGCGTGATATATCATACAGTTTTCTACCAGCGTCTACAATCGGTTGAGGACTACGATTGTTGGCAACGCGAGTCAAGAGGGCAAATAATTCATTTTTCGCCTTTTTAAATGGTGTCAAGCGAAAATTAGAAAACCTGAAAGATAGATACTAACCGTTTTGAGTGACCCTTGTTCCCAATCTACCCTAGGACGAGTTTCATCAGTGAATGTGGTACCTTCATTGGTGTACTGGGAGATTATATCAAGAAGCCAGCGTACACTTTCTTGATAATCTCGTTCGTTCTGACATTCTATTATAACCTAAAAAAATTTAGGCGAGGTATTATATGAACAAAATAGGATCAACCTTTTTTAATCGGTATATAAATTTCTCTCTTCGTTCCTGGGGAAAATAATCTTCCAAGAGAAAACCCCGCGCTCTGTCGTATTGTGACGCAACTTGCTCCCGATGTTTCTCGGGGATCTTGCCTTTTAATTGAGAGTCTGTCATTGAAACGCCACTACGCAAGTTATCAACCCTTAGAGAGTTTCCCTGACCGGTTTCAGTATCAAAACCCTGCTTGGCACCCTCACTGGACATGGCATTAAGCGTTTCTTCAGTACCTCGACGTGCATTTTGCATCCTCTCGCGCAAGACTTCCTCTTCTGCAGAAGCCAAACTGACTTGATTGTCTCTTTGTTTAAAGGCTGGCTGTCCATTGGCGACGGGATCGTCTACTTGACGCAGTGCACTTTCATCAGGTTGAATGAGATTTGCTGATCGAACCAGAAGATCACGGCCTATGAGGGAAAAATCCGAGAATAATTTCCTAGCTTCAGAGTTGGAAATTAATAAAGAGATGAGGGAGCGTAAATGGTGAGCGACTATTATTCAAAATTGTCAGGGATATGAATATCAATTGATTAACAGTAGAATTTAATACCTTGAGCACCATCATCTTTGATTTTATCAGCTGTAAAGGATGTTGCTTGGGTTGGAGCAATGGCTGACCCAGGGCGGACCTGTACATCGCGCGTATGCCAAAGAAAGTATTGGATTAATTCGTCGTCGTTCTTTTCTCGAACTAAAGTTCTGACCTAGCGACGCATTGATGTTAGTGATAATAATATAAAATACAATAATATACCAACAGTCTCAATCATTTCTTGTAGATCTTTGATTAGCTTTTTGCCTGTAGGACTGAGCGCCTCAGAATCCACCGGGGGGTGAACTTCAATATATCGCAAACTCTCATAGATTTGATCATTCGTCGGTAATTTTCCTCGTCTTAAAGCTTGAAAGACCCCGTACAACTTGAGCTAATCGAGCGTTGTCATCTCCCGAGCAAATAGGAGAGTCCAATTGAGCATCACTTGCCTTCCGGTCTAGATCAGCAGCAAGTTTATCCTTGTCAACGGGATCTGTGACCGCATTCTGTGCAGGATGGTCTGAAATATCTTTCACGGCGGGTGGGAGTGACATGGCTGGAAGGACAAAGAGTTGAGATTCGCAAGCTTTTCAAGAAATGCCTGATGACGTCATAAGAGCCGGTTTCTGTTCATCCTAAATTTGGACATACATGAATCAGTCAGTACGTAAGCAACACACTCAAAGGTCAAATATTTCGTCATCATCTTCCTCATGCGTTTCCAGATCCCCGTCATCGCTAGAGAATCCACAATTGTCATTAGAGTACCGGATGATGTTGTGACTTTTTTCCGAGAGAAAGCTTCGTCATAATCAAAAAAGTGAAACATAGATATTCGACCATACCCTTTGAGCAAAGCTTCAACCGGAGTATCCATCGAACTTCCTTCCTTCCTTTGAACCCAGCTATCCGCCTCCCAGTCCACTCGTATCCATGTATATATTAATTCTCCACCACGGTATATCAGCATAGTGGGAAAAAGATCAGGATCCACTTGTTCATCTTGGGACCCTTGGTTTTCATATACATCCGAATCCTCAATGTCTTCATCCTCTTCATAATTTTTGACAAAGTTATCGACAAAATTTGATGATTGAGGAGAATTCTGAGTTGGCATTAGTGTAGCAAATCCGATTGCTCCAGCACGAGCACGAATAAATTTAGTATCCTGGTATTGTCTGGCAAGTTGGGCCAACGTTGTGTCCAAGTTATGACAACGACTGGAAGTCTTGACAGGAAATAAATGAAAACAAAAAGTAGCGAGATTATCCTATACATACAGAGTCATATATATGTAAAACCACCCATGTGCTTTTCGGCACTCCTTCGATTGCATCTACAAAACTTGACGGGCCAACCTCCCTAAGATGACCGAAACGGCCAGTATGTTCCAACATTTGCTTTCTGATTACCGCCTCACGTTCGTCTAACCCTACTTCGGCAGCTTTTTCTAGCACTTGTAGCTCCTCATCCTGGGCGTAAGTCGTTGCTACTAGGGCCATTTTCTCCAGACGCTGATTTATATCGCGGATCCTTTTACCTCGGGCGACTTGATCTCGTCGCACAGCCTCTTTACGATCTCGAATGACGCTTTTAACACCCGTACCGTTTCCAGGGGTGTCGATATAACTAGAAGAGTTCTCATTCGGGTTAAACCGTTTTCCAAACTGCTGCGAGAGCGAAATATCTGAGTCGCTCAGGTCTTCGTCTGCCGGAAAAAGAGGATCTGGCGAAGGAGACCTTGACCCAAATGGAGAATGTCTTGGCGATGAGATTGGAGAGTCTCTAAAGCCCTTTCCCGAAAGTATTCTTTCTTCAAGATCCTGTAGAGAATTACCTTTAGTTATATGTTATATATCTCTATCGTGAAAAGTCATAATACTTGCCATGACCCTAGCAGAAGATGATCCAGTTCTTATATAATTTAGGATTACATCAGCCTGTCACCTCGTTCTCGATAGTTTCTCGATAAGGCTTGCCACCAAATAACAGATGGGGAAATTAAACATTGCTCATCACAAATCCTATCATCCTTACCGTTTAGATAATATAGAACGTGTCAGACGAGATGAAGAAGAAGCCCGACGTAAGGAAGAGGGTCAAGAGGATCGAATAAGGCTAGCAGTGGGTTGACATTTTAAACAAGTCTCGTATATATATATATATATATATCTTGATTCAGGACTCAGAAGCAAGATTAGAGTTGTTACGCTCTAGGATTGACTCCAAAACTGTCTCCTCGTCGATTCCTACTACAGACCACCAGTTTCAGGAAAGTATCTCAACCGATTCCGGCCATATTAATCTATTCGCCGATTTGGAACATGTGCGTCCGATTATTGTTTTTTCAGATTCGCTGCTGTTGTGGTTAAAGTATTTGATATTTAAGCAAGAAATTGCTGCTAATATTGAACGCTCACGGCAATCCAAGAAAACAATTAAGGCCGAAGAAGAGAAAGGAATTCGATTGGGACCCTCCCCAGAAGATCTCAAGCCCTGGTATACAGATGCGAAACGGAATAACGAAGATCTACCCGAAAATAAGAAGTGCTTATTGTTTTCGGACACACGAAGAATGCTGTATTAATTTTGTTATTCGAACAGGATAAAAGATCTCTCTTCTAAAATAATATCAGATCCCCTGACATCTATCACACATCAACTCTTCAGATCACATCCACCACCAAAAAGAGACTCTGCACCTCCTACAAAGCATAACCCTTCTGCCAGCAGCTCTTCCGAGGCAAGGATACAACGTGAATCGAGAGAAAGAGCTCGTGCTATAGAACTCATCCGGAAGAGACAGAAAGAGAAGGAACACGAAAGGTCCGGTATCATATGTATGACCCCAAGTTCCGTGGATTTCGACCATGCCTTGGGATATGGTGACGTATATAATCCTAGAGAAACACAGGAAGCTCACCGTCGATGGGATAGGAATGTCGGAAAGTAAGTACCTTGGAAAATTCTAACTAAATCTCTAAATCTCTAATCATTATCAAGTTTTGGAAGAAGAGAGAAGCGAAGATAGTAAAAATCATACTAAAAGATTTCCGGTATAGTTCCTTCAAATATTACACACTTCAGTTAATCGTGTATCTGAATCCATTCCAAAAAGATTTCGGCTCTCGGGGCAATAAGTTTAGGAACTGGCTGAGAGAATTGAGGAAATATTATACCACTAGAAACGATGGGTTGTTTACTAATCAAAGGAAGTCAATGCTTATCTTTTCAGTCGTAACATTCATTTTACTATGTATGTTTTATCGGCGGTAAATTTAAAGATATTTACAATTTACTCTCCGTGATGGATAAAATCCCAGAATGCTGTCCCCGGTACCACGCCTAATATTTCCTGTATTTGTTCAATTTTCATTGCGCATAATTCTTGGATATTGGAGGCCTTTCCCATAACGTATCGTACATTCTTTTCAGATATGCTGGGGAACGAGCGCAGAAGCTCCTCCGCTCCAGTATTCCATCCATTAATTATGGGTGTTCCACCTTCCGCACCCATTGCAATAGCCCTAGATGGGTCTGGTTCAGGGTTTCGAAGCTTTAAATCTTTGAATATTTCAGCAGTCGCGTGTGGAGAGGATGACCAAATGATACGCAGTCTCGGAAAGGACAACGTGAGCAGAACCAGTTTAGATTGGACAGAGATGAACGATGATGACTCAGGGTTAGGCTCGTTAATTTGTTTCTTTAAAGGGTATTTTCCATTCTCTTTTTTGAAAGATCTGACCGCCTGCAGTATTTATGGTAAGTTTGATCGCTTATGCGCACGTCAATGCTGACCTCTAGAGAAAACGCTTTGTTCTCTTCAAATTCGATCAACAATATCGGTTGTTTATAATGCAATGACATCAACTCGCATTGTGTATATCTGAGGTTTTTTTATTAGTTCTGGTCAGCTCAATTATGGGCTCACTAACAATCGGCCCGTGTTAAAACTCGAAATCAGGTCAGGGATACTCTTCCTTTCGACGCACATATCAGGTGTAAGGATGTAATCTCCAATAATGAGCGTTGCCGGAATAATCTTTGTGTTCGTAGCATGTAACAGATTTGGCAGTGACGATCTGAACTCCCGCATATCCACAACAACCTAAAAGAAAATATGAATTGCTTCAACTGAAAATACTTGAAAAAGAACAGATTACCTGAGAAACTTCCGTTGTTGCCATTTTACTGCCACCAGCGATGCGAGTGCTTAATGCACGTATATGGCTATCGCCTGTCCGACGCTCGTCGATAATTGGCATAAGCATGCTCTTTTTTTGGCGTGAGTCCAAGGTTTAAGAACGAAGAAATCGTGTTGAAGAGGATACTTACCCCCCGTTCTTTAATCAAACGCTCAAAACTATCTTTTTCGCGTCGCAAACCATATAGATACTTGTGTTCTTCACAACTCATAGTGTAGAACATGAAATAGACCCTAACGGCTAAACCTGGATTGGAATTACGGAACACCTGATGAAATGAGCAAGGTGTCCTCAAATCGCCGGATGTGACTCACTTCGATTCGACGGATAAAGTCCTGGTTGGGCTCATATAAAATAATAAAGCGAGGTTTCAGATCAGCCAATATCTCATCGTCAGTATCGTCGGAGTATGATCTGATAATTACTGTCTGATCCGGAACCAACAAGGCAAAATGTGCATCAAACGCTGTTTGTTCAGCTCGCTGTTGTCCGCTATCCTGATTCCCACTGGAGCAGTGTTAGACAGAATCCGACCAATATTTGGAACACAGACATTTTGATATATTGGAGTGAACCCGAAAACAATTCAACTTCTTGGGCGAGAGATCGCCCCCGTGAACCATCCACCGGTGCGCCACCTCGGATACGCCGACGTTTCGCTGATCTCTCAATTCGATCTTTATCTTTCTTTAATAATGCTTCGCCCAAAACGGTTTGATTTATTCCAGGAACTGGGGTAATGTCGTTCTTGGCTATACTGTATGTCTTCGATTGTTTCTCCGCTGTATGACGATACGCTTTCCAATTTATATATCCGTGAAATTTTTCCATTAACATTTGACGTCCTCGGGAGCTCTTAGAATCAGATGGATCTGAGGAATTGAGATAGTCACGTAGCATGGTACACGTGCGATTTGAGGAGGTCATTATCACCACATTGTTCGTTCCCGGTTGGCCTAAATTTCATATAGAAACATAATAAAGGGTATTCTCGGCTTAAACGCACTGAGTAGTCCAGGACTATCGTTCATCTCCTGTTCAATTTCAAATAAAATATCTGAAAGAAGGGCCCATTTTGGGGGTTCTTCCAAAACTGGTTCTATAGTTTTAGGAAGCCAGCTCGGTCGACTATCCTGAGGCTGAGTAGATATCCCTTCTAATTCGTCCAAAATTTCCCATTCCGCCCCATTAGGAGATTCATTTGAATCTTGATGACCTGACGACTTCAGATTTTCGACATAACAACGCCGTTTAGCGGCGCTTATAATCGTGTGCGCTGCATCCGTCATCAACCAAGGAGGAGATTCGGACTGTCCATTTAGGAAATCGGAGGATGGAGCGTTGGATGCGATTATTGTTTCGAGATAAGCGTAAAAATCCAATGGGTCATAAGAAACAAGGTAGCTCAAATGTTGATTAAGTTGAATTGGGCCAAAAATGCAGAAGGAGGTTTACTTACGATAATAATTTACGCAAAACACTTAAATCGGCAACTAGCCGTTTAGTACGAGGGCCTACTTTATTCCACACCGGATCCAACTGATGTCGGACAGTTGCGTCAAATGAACGGAAGTATACCGCCTTTATATCCAAGTCATCCAGATCCAGCTAAAAAAACAGATTGTTTTCTTACACACACACGACGTATAGGTTGGGATTTTTCTTACAGAAGTGTTGCTTCTCTTTAGCTCGCTGAGAGTGGTTGTCATACACGCGATAATTCCTTCGTGGATATCTCGCATCGATGTGGTCATTTCCTGGGCGAGTTCTATGACATCTGCCTTTCGCTTCAACAATGAGCTCTGAATTTCTTCATGGAACCTATTTGAAATGTTTATATATGGTGAAAAAATGACCAAAGTGCTATTTCACCGAGGATATAGATGAACTGTTCTTATCTAAAGAAGGCGGTTTAGACATGGAGGAAACAGAAACTATATTGTATAGAAACCTGGAGTTCCTTTAGAACATTCCTCAAAGGGAACAAACCTGAGGTAATCTGTTCAGGCTGATCTGAAAAAGCCTTGAGAAAGCCCTTTGGGTTACGTTCCCTGAAAAGTCGTGTAATAAATGCGGTGGCATCCAAGGCGGTAACTCTAAAAAAAAATGAAGTATAAAATAATTGGGATGAAATACAAAGGGACAGGTGTACCTTTCGGCATGCATTACTATAAGTCCGGTGATTTTATCGACAGGTATATCTGACTGTAACAGATCAACCACTAATATACGGGAGGTCACAGATACGATGCCGCCATTATTATATAGAATCTGACTGATATAAAACATTTCAGTCACTGTTCAAGAAATTGTTGACATTACTAGATTGCAGACCGCTCTTTTCTCGGGATCTCAAAACCAACCATCTTTAAGGTAGGTCGGCACCCTATCATACTCAACGATTCACGAATACCGTTTTCCTCCTCGGGGGTGGCATTAACTATAAGATACACAAACAGTAAAAATTTGTCCTTTGTAGCCAAAAAGGTAAACGACACTCACCTAGAAATATCAGAGTATTAGGGATGTTGAATGTCTTCAACAAGGCGCAAATGAGTTTTCGGAGACCTAATCCGCGGGCAAGGATAGTCAATGACGAATCATTTGGATCGGAGAGTTTCTTGAGCAAATTCAAAAGATAAGGCAACAGCATAAAAAAATTAATATTGGCGTTGAAGGTATTCGCGACCTTTCGCGCGTTCCACAGCGGCAACTGGTTTTTTCAGTCACAGATTTGTCAGGAAGTCTGGTGGTCTGACGCAGAAACCGGCGCCAACTGATGGGTGTTACCCATTTCATAACACAAGTTCACTTTTCATCTTTACCATCATATTCCTCCCTTTTATCACGAAATGTCTTGGAAACTTGGATCATCTAAAAGTAAATGTTGCGTTTTATCAGGATTTTTCCAATATAACTTGTGTTTAGAAGCAAAGGATGCCAAAGAAAACGGTAGTGCTGCACCAGGATCTCGCTCAACAACACCGATCCCATCAAGACCCACAACGCCCAGACCACCTGGCGGGGGCGAGCCTGCATTTAAGACTGGTCTATTAACTATTCGAATCTTTTCCGGTACGCTGTCTGATATTTTCAGGGAATGTTTCTCACCCCAGTTGTTTTTTAGGTCGAGGATTATCTCTTCCGCCGGGTCAACCATTACCAGAAGTTATTCAACGTCAGCTGGAACAACAGCCTCAAGGTCGCTTGTCTACAAGTAATCGTGAGAACCGCGAGAGTATGCAGCGTAAACGGGCGTGGTGGTTACCATATGTCGTTCTTGAATTTGATAAGAACGAGATCTTGGTCGATGCATTAGGTGGCGAGTTGTCAGCGCCGCATTGGCTTTATAAAGCCCATTTGTGAGTTTATTTTCAGTAATAATCTAATGACCTTTCTTGCCTTCGTCACTGGAATACATTCTGGCTTTAAACGATCTCGCTTACTTTTCTTTTTCAGCGACGTATCTCGAACATCGAGTATATCTGTTTCAGCTTACTTGCGAACATCGGCGTATACGACTGGTCAAGAAACCCACGAGATGGGTAATGATGTTCTTATGGGTCGTGTTGATCTTTTACCGTCATTTGATGCACATGTTTGTGTCTTGCCTCATTCTTTCGTTGCTATCTATCTGTATCTCATCATATACACACCTTCATCCGTATAGCATGTCACAGACCAATGGTATGCCGCCACAGCCGGCTTCGGAGAATTTCATCTTCAAATCGGATTCAAACCAAGTCGGGTGCGTCCCTTATCTCATCTTAATGCGTCCCCATCTTCTATCTGGGGATGCGAAAATTGCCCTTGCTTACTCGAAGTAATTTCCATCTATCTGTTTCCCCCCACTTTTTTTTTTGATTTGTAGGATGAAGCTCTCACGATTGAAGCATTCGAACTACTCAAGGTTATTGGGAAGGGGAGCTTTGGTAAGGTCATGCAAGTTCGAAAGAAGGACACCCAGCGGATCTACGCCCTCAAAACGATTCGGAAAGCACATATAGCTTCACGACCTGGCGAAATCACACATATCCTTGCGGAACGAACTGTTTTATCTCTCGTCGATAGTCCATTCATTGTTCCTCTCAAGTTTTCCTTCCAGACCCCGGACAAACTATACTTAGTTATGTCGTTCGGCAAGTCTTTTTTCTATATCTATGACAAGCGCGTTCTCTTAAATTAATTAACTTCATTTATAACCCTCAAGTTAACGGTGGAGAACTTTTCTACCATCTTCAAAGAGAAGGCAAGTTCGACGTTGTCCGAAGCCGATTTTATGCGTCGGAGTTGTTATGCGCTCTAGAACAGTAAGTCAACAATATGCTCTGTATCCTAGATCTAGGTTTGATCATCACCCTCTTCTTTTTCAGTGTCCATAGCTTCCATGTTGTTTATCGTGATCTCAAACCTGAAAATATTCTCCTTGATTTTACCGGACATATTGCCCTGTGCGATTTTGGTATGTTCATATGATTTTCAATGTGCTAAATTTATTCAATCCTTATCATTCAGGATTATGTAAATTGAATATGACGGAAAGTGATAAGACTAACAGTTCGTGTTTGATATGTGATTTATTAATATCAGGATCTTCTAATCAAATGGTCAGCATTCTGTGGGACGCCGGAATACATTGCCCCGGAACTCCTCGAGAGTCAGGGCTACACTAAAACAGTCGATTGGTGGACACTGGGCGTATTACTTTACGAGATGATGGTGCGTGTTTATATATTTTGCCTAAACGGACCTACCTTACATGATAAACCATTAGACCGGCCTTCCGCCTTTTTATGATGAAAACGTCAATACAATGTACCAACGTATTCTCAGTGATCCACTGCAATTCTCCACCGAAATACCAGAAGATGCTAAGAGTGTCATGACGGGACTTTTAAACCGTGATCCGTCGCGGCGGCTCGGCGTTAATGGCGCAGAAGAAATTAAGCGTCATCCATTTTTCAAGAGTATTGATTGGAACAAGTGAGCTTTATACCTTTTGCATGACCGCATACGTTGTTTTCTGACGAAAAGGGCCTTACTAGACTCCTTGCTAAGAAGATTCAACCTCCATTCAAGCCCAGTGTCGAATCTGTCCTCGATGTTGCCAATTTTGATTCCGAATTTACAAGCGAACCTGCGGAGGACTCCGTTGTTGCGGATTCACGGTTGTCGGAAACTGTTCAAAAGCAATTCAAGGGCTTTACGTTCAACCCTGCCAATGAATATTTAAGTGAAAGTCCCGCCTACCCTGGTGTTGTTGGTTAGGCAATGATATGCCATCCGTCACGTATCTCCGGAGCTGACTTCCCTTCGGGGGTCATTTGCGAAGCGTTTTGTCCTCTTGCCTTCAATTTTTTCACTCCCTATACTTTCCGTGCTCATGTATCACTCAAAGTATGCTTTCTTCCATCACCGTAACAAGTCCAAATTAGAGTCAATCTCAACTGTGCGATCATTTTCTAAGGAACTAGGTTTCAACCGCACCTACGCCCTTTTTTCATATTTTCTTTTCTACTATGCTATTATTTAAAGTTGAGACAATTGGGATACCCGCTATTTTCTCCTTTTTTTTCAATTCGTATTTGCCCAATGCTATTTTTTTTGATCCGCTTTCCTATGGATTTTCCTCTCGGTTGAATTCCGATTGATTGATACATACATCTAAAATTCTCACTGTCTATCGCCGTGTCTTTTCCTTTTTTTATTCCGTCTTTGGCAGAGTATTCAAGTTCACGTTTAGCAGTATACACATATTTATTTTAAGTATATACAGTTTGATTAGACTCCAGAAAGTAAAAACAATTCTTTCATATAAATGAATATGATATTTGACTGGCATCCTAATGTGTGTCGCAAAAATCAATTACCTAACAGCCTGAGGGTCCTGATTAGGCCGGGTCAGGTCTTTTCGCCATTTCTCAGACTTCGTATATGAACAATTTAGATAAAATGCAGTTTTTTTGTGTCCTGATCTGGTTCTTCAACCTCACCAGGCGAAATCAGGCGAAATCAGGGTGATTCGTTTTTTGGGACATGCGTAACTATAAATTTCAATTATATATGTAGGTTCCGCCCAGATACAAATAATACTTGGAAAAATTGTATCTCATACTATACATATATACAAGATATCAAATTGACAAAGAAGAACCAGTTTCATTAGTATCTACAGATGGATGCACCATAAAATAAACCTTAGCCTCCACACTCGAGCCATCCTCCGAGACCGAGGTTTCCTGAGAGTGGTTGACATCCCCCTTCACCTCAATTAGAAAATTATCCTAATATTGATTCATCAGCGAGAACCTTGGAGAAATTGGAAATGACCGAACCTTGACGAGTTTTTTCAGCACTTTCTTTATCAATTCATTCTGGTATTCTAACTGTTCCACATCCTGCATATCTTCCTCCTTCTGTTCTAGATACCAGTCAATGAGCTCGTCACGATCGATACCACGTCCTGTGGTTCGCTCATGTGAGCTCAGATGTAAAATTATCATACTTTGCATCGTTGCATATTCATCGTGGGTAATTTTCATTTTTGATTTCGACTGTCTCGTCGCACCACTGGGTATAATTTGTTGTGACATGTCCACCATCTGAGAAGTTTCGGGATGGGAGGGTGACGTCAGATTAGTTCGTGCGCCTTCCAATTCCTCTTCATCGAAATCGACGTCGTCTTGTTCCACATGTATAATAGATTGTTTAAGCAGACTATATGCTTCGCGAACAAAAGCGGGCGTGATCTATCTCGTCGGAAAGAAATCAAACTCTTCAATTAGTATATTGGGATTTGATGAAGAAGAAAGATATTTATATACCTCTGCTGTACAATTAGCACGTGCTATCGCTTCACTCAAGCGAATCATGCTCTCCAACTGACGGACAGTGATACGATACGAGTTTCTTCCTGCAACGGACGTATCGTCCTGTCGTAGAATACGGTACTTTTCAACTAGGACATCCGCTGCCTCGGGCGTCATCTAATAGTTATTTATGATAAGAACCCTTTGAAATCTAGAAGGGCGAAAGAGAGAAGAAAAAAACCTTGGGATTAAAGGTACGGGCGTATCGAATGTACCTTTGTAGAGCTTCTGTACTAAATTCCGGGTTAATAGCATCGTCCCTAAAGCGGTGTACTCCGACGATATGACGAGCCAGCATTCGATCGACCTTTTCATCACATTCATCCAGTACGACGAAGAATAAATCGAATCGACTCATGATAGGGGCGCTCATAGCTACATTGGCTCGCAAAGATTTCTTGCGATCGTATCGCCCAGCAAATGGATTAGCAGCTGCTAATATGCTCGTGCGTGCATTCAGAGTTGCATGAATACCCGCTTTGGCAATGCTGATTGTTTGTTGTTCCATAGCTTCATGAATGGCCACTTGATCGGTAATATCCATCTTGTCAAATTCATCTATAGCGCAAATACCGTTGTCTGCGAGCATAAGGGCACCAGCCTCGATAGTAAATTCCCCCGTTTCTTCATCTTTCACGACAGCTGCGGTCAACCCAGCTGCGCTAGAAGCTTTACCGGAAGTATAAACGGCTCGAGGAAGGAACGAGCAAATATACCTAAAGATCGGGTAATTTTTGTGAAGGAAATTTATTTTAAAAAATACCCAAGCCCTTACTTCAAGAACTGAGATTTGGATGTAGATGGGTCGCCTACAATACAGATATTAATATCCCCGCGAAGATGGATACCTTCCCCTGTTTGTTTATGAACGCCTCCCATTAGTTGCAAGAGAAGTCCCTTTTTTACGATTTCGTGGCCTACAAGGTGAGATTAGAACCTTACAGCAACGGAAAAAAGGAAAAAAGGAAAAATTACCATAAACTGTGGGAGCAATACTATCTACCAAACGTGTATATATATAATCTGAATGAACCATGGATTTGAGTTCTTCCAATTCTGCTTGAGTCAAGGTTGAAAGGAAAGCGACACTGTCATCTTCGATAACTTCTTGTTCGCCGAGAACATTGACGAACTTTTGGAACGAGCGTGAGATTTAAAGGGTTATGAGGGTCAACAAAGCTAGAGATACCTTCCCGTCCGTTTCATGGACCATGCATGCAAGAAATGCTGTTTTGTATTGCAAATCACGAACACCAAGGCTTTTTAAACCAGTGACTCCACCACCAACAGCTCTTCCACTCGTTCCGCTTCGTCCCTCTCGCATAATTTCCGCATTAACTCCGGAAAGTCCTAATTGCGACACGTCCGGAACAACGATAAAAGTCCCTGTGAAGATACATCTGTCCCCAGCTTTTGCACGTTCCACCATTTCACCACGAAGGATGACGTCTAAGCTCCTTGGCATACTCCCTGTAGGAATTTCGGATGGATTTTCTTGAATTCTGATTTTCTGCCAATCGGTAAACTTTGAATTGTCAATGGAAAGTGTCCAATTGTTACGATTACCGCAGGTGGGATTAGGGCAAAGACTTGGCTTAAAAAATAGTGTGTTAGAAAAGAAAACAAACAACGATGTTTTCATAAGTAGTACCTCAGTATATTTAAATTGTTGCTCGACTTCGTTTACAACGCCACCACATTCTGCGCACACAAAACTTCCGTAAACGAGTTCTGGCCGTACTTCGCTTGTCCTTGTAACGGTACCACTGACACTCATAAGGGTACCAATTCGTTCAGTCCGCAAATCTCGTATACCACTGACAAGAGGAAGATGGTAAAAGGCAATGCTGAAATCGCGAGTTTGAAGTCCTGCAGTCGACGTCGCGTTAGCAGTAGCGTTGGCATAAACATAGGTTGGCTCGTAAGCACGAACAAGGCTCATTAGAGCGCGCTTTAAATAAGGAAGGAAACGAAAATATTGATCTGAGATGGCGCGGGCCAATACTTCGTCTCGTTGTAGGAGATGCGCATAATTGACATAAAGAGTTGTTAGCTCGTAGTCGCGCATAATGTGTATTTGCTCAATATAAATAAATTCATTTTGACTTTCATTTTCAGCCTGAAGTTCCACTTCTTCAGTATATCTGCAGGAGAAGTCGGAGAATGTTGTCAGTCTGGGATCAGACCCATAGGAGCTATAAGATCGCGAGAACCAACGTTTTAAGAAAGTTCTCAAAGCATTCCAGTACTTTCTCCCCAGTGGCATCTTTGACAATAGGAATATTCTCCATCTTTTGAAGGAAAAAAGCGCGTGAAAGGTTTGGGTAAAAAGAGAATGTTCAAGTTGTCAGTCAGTCAGTGTGACAGTCACTAAATCACGTCGCGTCTGTCTCTATGGAATGCATAATGAAAAGTATGTATTTCAAGAAATGATTTGCACATATTTCCGTCACAGCAATGTTTACAACATAGTAGTAATGTAACTTCAAGCAAATCGGACCTTCTCCCCTGGTCGTCCGTCAGAAAGAAGAACAACAGCCTTGTTCATACTGTAAGTCTCTTTTTTTTCGGTGAAGAAAGGTGGTAATTCAAACGTACGTATTTCCCACTAATCTTCCAACCAGGCTCACTCTTGTCCAGTCTTTCAGCAATTTCGGGATCGGGAAAACCAACCACCACATCAGACTATTAAAAAGCAAAGTTCAAAAAGGAAGTGTTATTTATTTATTAACAATAAAGCCGGGACATACTTTAATGGTCCTCATAGAGCATACTCTTGGTGCGCCGGCAGTGTTTGCCATGGGACCAATGGCTTCCTCGAATGGAGTAGTGCTTGGAGCCGCGCAATCATACGTTAGTTTACGGTGATTAAGATCTCCTTTGAAAATGACCAAGCTGGATCGGGAAAGGTGCAAAAACAAATCGGGCGCCTCTGAATGTAAATCCCACTAAGCGACAGATTCAGAAAAGAACACGATAGAAATGTGTGTATAATAAAGAGAAAGAGTCACACACAAAAGTATATCCAGTACACCAAAACGGATGTTGTTCATACACCCATATTCCTTCCTTTTCATAATTCTTCCAGCGTTGACCCATTCGACGCAAGGATTCGATGTCCGTCTAATAATATTGTGTCATTCGCGAATAACTTACATAAACAAGACGGTGCTCTACTAACCTCCGAGGCCGATGGGAAAAGCTGGCCGTATACCATAGAATTCAATAACCAACTCCAATCTTTGCGGGTGACATCACTAACAAACCACGGTATACGCTTACCGTGGAAGCGGATTTGAGAGGCGAGACCTGATTGGATAAGATAGTCGGCTATTAAGAAACGAGGGTCAGATTTTGGGGGGGTAAAGGATTCTGATATGGGTTATTAATATATGTATGTACCGAAAACGCAATCGCAATAAAGTTCAAAACCAGCATTATCAAGAACGAAGTCGACACGACCGTTCTGAACAGATGGATCGGATATAGCCTCCCATAACTGAGAAAGATGATTTCCAAGTATGCTGCACGCGTAAAAGGCAAGGATAAGAATTGAGTTTAAGTTTTAACAAACGAAATCAAAATAATGATCCTACTTTTTTTCTGTCGCTGCAAGATGTTCACCTCCCGTACTCTGTAAACTCTTGATTTGCTCCTCAGTCATGTTAATTAATAAACTCAAGTCGGTGGAATTCCCCCATAGGCAAACTGGAAACGTCTCTCAGCAACACATATGCAAATGAGGCTGAATCATACCTTGGGCCAATTCCAAAAACATCAGTCTCTTTTTTTCCCAACCTTCCTCATTATCCAATGTTGATACAGGTTCAGCAAAACGTGTCGAAAGTTCGAAAACAGCGTCAGCAGAGCGAGAAAATGTATCACATTTCTGACGAAAGAATACATCATAATCCTATATATAAAGGCGAAATGAGTAACCGGGGGGGGAACGATGCAGGTCAACGACAGACAAACCTTCCAGAAGCGGCTGATACTGAAACATTCATGTAGTCTTCGGTATTTGTAAGCTTCGGCGAATAACCAAGGCGCATTCATAAAGTCCTTTCCTGTATGGCAACAGCATGAATTCATGTATCTGTATACAGGACCTTTTCCGTTTATGCTTGCTTACCTTGGAAGTATCGCGCAATTTCCTTATTCCAAAGGGCTACGTCACCTTCTCCATCGTCAATTATTGGGCGTAATTTGCTGCAAGAGTTTTTTTTGTTCGCTGAAAAGGACAAAATATGCACTATGCTCTTAAAGTACGAACTGGTTATAGCTCAAGTTTTCCATAAGTTCATCCATTCTCTTGATGCATTCAACCAAATCTTCAATCTTGTCAACTTCCCATTCACTATTAAGTGTCTTCACAACGTCTTCAATAGCTTTACCCAAAATAGTAGGCAAACGAACACCCATTGTCGCATGGGCAAAAGAAAATTCATGATAGCCCCGAAAGGCAGGCCATGGAGGATTGTTAGGATCGATACGAGAGGGTGTGCGAGGTCCAGAGGGTAGAATTTCTTTTCGAGATGGCAAATGGCCGAGAGTGAGTGTGATCTTGTCTGGAGCAGTGCTAGGCCCAGTCGCGGTAGTATGATTAGAAGAAGGCATGACGTTGTTACCGCTAGGAAGGTGGGGTGAATTGGAAGAGGAGGTGTCAGAGTAAACTGTGTCCTCAATATCGAGGTCTGAAGGAGATTGATGTTGCTGATGGGGTTCCTCGTGACGAGTATTAAAGACGGGAGGGAAATAGGAGCCCTGAGGGGGAACCTTTTTGCGGAGTACAGCAGACATCTAACTTACGACGGATGTGACGATATTTGACGGATATATATATAGTACAGTTTATCATGTTTAAAAAGAGGAAAACAGCTCAAAAAAACAGACCCGTTTTGACTGATATGGCCGTTTATGTAAACCTCTCCACCTTCCTTTAGGTTTGGGGGCACAGAAACGACGATGACGTCACGAGTAAAATGGGTCAACTCTCTCCATCTCGGCTAATTTCGGCTGTAGTTTTGGGGCGAGAAGATTTTCAATGGTGTAATTGTAAAAAAAAAAGGTTAATTTTACTTTGATTTGCCAGTTATGTACGTGCACGTGTATTTTCACAAATGTGCTGTGGTGTCAAGTTTCGAGTTACTTATCTTAATGTAAGAATTTGAAATAAATTGGAAAGACTCAACATTGTATCTTTCTGCATGAGATCGGTTATGTGTTTGCGTCCGACATTCCCTTCCATACCTGAACGTGTCAAAATTCTTGTAATCAAAATAAATTAAATAAATAAAGTAAACGTACCAACAATCAGGTTTGTCCGATAAAAGATCTTAACACACACAAAGTTTTATGTAAATGGTTCCGCTCCAATATCGACTCCAATCGAAACTTACTGTCCCCCCTATCAAGACTATTCTTCCTCTCCTTTTTCCACCAGTCGAACAGTGTCGTAGAGAGAACGTTGGTGACGCAAATGCTGCAGTACCATGTACCCTGTCCCCATAAGCGATTTGCTTCGGCATCATTCAGGTCTTCTCTTGTCTGTTCCTGCTTGACATCGAACAAGGCTGATAGTATGTTTCCGGCAGTCAACGGTCGTCCCTGCACATAATCCTGGTATCTGGCAACTTCCTCGATATTATTCTTGATACCGAACGGGAAGTGGTTGGAAAATGTGTGAGGGCTCATAAATGGCAGTTCGGCATCTATTTTGTTTAATTAATTTTAGTTTAAAAATAGCACACAAAAAGGGTTTTAACTCGAGCGCGGGACTAATGCAATACCTCCGGGGCATCCATCAGGGTCTACGTTGCTACAAAATATGCCGTCGCAGTTTGAACCTAGATAAATGTTTAGACATCCCTGTATATATATTAAATTTAAACACACAGCGTATTTGATTCGGAATAGCGTTTGGAACATAATTGCCGCATCTATTACATTGAGAGTGATGAGACACACCGGGCCTTGTGGGAGCGAGAATATATAAAAATAGTCATATCGCTGATTCATTCTTGCGGTAAAGTCAAAACCGACCTTCCAATAGCAGATGGATCGGTTAAAGCCAGTTTTCTTTGATGTCTTTCCGGTGCGACAGTTGTAGCTGGATCTAGTCCGACTGCTTGGATTTCTGCGATGTTTGGTGGAAGAATTGGATTCGGGCAAACATATCCAGTGGGATTGCCCGGACTGCAGGTAAAACAGGGCCATAACAACTGGCTCGCTTCGTTGGTGTCCACATCGTCATCGTCATCGTCATTTAGAACATTGGACAAGTCCTCATCTTCATTACCATTACGATGACCGCTTAACCTCGCCGGAAAAATCTCATCATTACTATGGATGACGGGTAGTATAACTTCATTTTTCCTTCTTTTGTTGAGACGTGTTATTATTGACTTGAGCTGGAAGGCCAACTTCGCGGATGTCGAACGTGATTTACAGGTGGGGCAAGTGGAGTGCCTAAGAAGATGTGGTAAAGCTATTTCCAAATGCTTATGTCGTCATATTATTACTATAAAACTCACTCTGCCCACCAGGACACTAAACATTCCTTATCAAACGAATGAAGACAAGGTATAACTGAGACGTCATTAATTTGTGCCCATACCGCGGTGAAGCGACCCTAATAATAATAAATAATAAAAACATACTTGTATACGGTTCCGACAATGTATTGAGGCAGATGCCTTATCAGAATATTAATGGATAGGAATTAAGTTAAAAAAGGAAAACAAAACACACGCACTACAAACGAACTCTTCGTCAATTGATTGGGAATTTTCTCCATTCACTAGATCCGAGTCACCGTCATTTTTCATTTCAAACTCAAACTCTTCGCGTTTCCTCTTACGTTGTTCGTCGGTACTGGAATCTATACAGTCATCTGAAGAGTCAGACATTTTAGACACAGGTACCATCCATGAAGTGGGTGTGACAAAAAAGTGACAGCTGACGGCCTTTGCCGACTTCTTTGATAATGCCCCCAAAACGAAGTAAACCCAAAAGCTCCGGCACTGCTGCGACAGTCCAGCCGTCCACGTCTGCCACAGTCGTTACAGGTGGAAAACATGGGCTTCATGGTTCCAGTTCGGATTCGGAGAATGACGGTGGACCAGTAACTAAGAAAGTTAAAAAAGATACTTCAAATAATGCCAACATGGTCACAGTTGTAAAACGGAACTCAGTTCCAATTGATCCTCATTCCGGATGCAGTGTCTGTAAGGTTTTTGGTTGCTTACGAGTTAAGCCCCTGCTGAGAGATTAATTAACAAATTATAAAAGACACCCATAGAATCTATCAAGATCAGGGAGATGTCTGGGATGCAATGCTGTTTGTGTTTTACTTATAACACAATATTCGGTTCAATGGCATCGGGACTAATTATATCACATCGTCTATAATTAACAGTAACCAAACCAACATTTCCAGCGGTACAAATAGCAACAAGTAAGTTTGTTCGTCACGGCTGTCATATTCACAATATAATATATTATTTATATGGTTAAAGATTTTATGTCTTGCAACTTTTACAAGAAGAAAAGAATCATAACAGTGTCGTTCTGTTCACCAGATGGGGTCGCGTTGGAGAAGTCGGAGCTACACAAACTAAGGTGGGGGTTGAATGCGGTTTGTCTTTCCAGAACTGCCATTGACCAGCTCTTGAATTATTGCATTATCACATGCCTATAGGGTCCATGGCCTGGTCCGGAGGCCATAACTCATTTTAAGAAACAGTTCAAAGCCAAAACCGGCACGGATTGGGATAAACGTCAGGCCATGATCTCAAAAAAAGGTAATTAAACATTCCTTTGTAGTTACTGTTTACTCAAAATGCTTTACAGGAAAATACGTTCTCATAGGTAACTATTACTATTTATCCTTCCTTTTTATCTCTTAAAGTGTTACGTCCTGGTAGAACGAGATTTTGAGAATGAACCTAACAACTCGGTCGACGACGCCTCTGCTTCCGCTTCTGCAAAAAAGGAGGTTCAAATACGTCAGTCGAAGTTAGTAGTTGAAGTACAGGTGTGTCAATTTTTGTACGATGTAGTTTTCCTGTGAATCTGACGAGCGAGAAAGGAGTTGTGTCAACTGATTTTCTCCCAATCGTCTGTTTCCCTGCTAATTGTTGTCATCTTTCAAAAATCACCTGTTATACAGGCTTCTTAATGCACACCTCTCAGAAATGAACTATGACGCCAACAAACTTCCTTTGGGTGACTTATCACAATTCATAAATATTCACAGAAAGCTCATCATCGCTTATTAGGGAAGCTGGCCAAGACAACTATTGTCAAAGGTTTTGAAGTTCTTAAGGTATTTATGTCTTTCAGTCACGATACAAGCATAACATGTTGATATTATCATAGGAATTGGCCGAAGTTATCGAAGATCCGTCTGGCAAATGGGCTCGGCAAGGAGGAATCAACGAAGTTTGTGCTGAATTAAGTAGTCGATATTATTCGTGGGTGAAATTTGCGATATATATATATATACTACTCATTCTTACATCTACTTAGTTTAATTCCACACAGCTTTGGGCGCAATCGTCCTACTATCATTAGTCACATGTCCCTTTTAAAGCATGTAAGTCATCTCTTCATTAATGTATTGATATTATGCATATTTATTCACTCACGTAGGAATTGGAAGTACTTGACAATCTCGGGGATATGGTAATAACTTCATGTTTAAAATTCAAAGCATGCTCGATTCGATTATTGAGGTGTCGCACTTCAGGAAATCGCCCATAGAATAATATCGTCTTCTATGACGACTGATGAGGACGGAAATATTGTCAACCCTCTTGATATGCACTTCCAATCCCTCGGCCTGTCTTTTATGGACCCAGTGGCACGCGGAAGCAAAGAGTTTGACGTACTTCAAGCTTATGTTCATGATACACATGGGAATACACATAGCTGGTATAAAGTCAATGTCCAACATATCTTTAGAGTTGGCCGGTATATGATAATATTTCTTGTTTTACGCTGATTAACTAGAATGTTTTATTTCAGAGATAACGAAGTTCAGGCGTTCAGAGAAGCAGGCTATGATAAGCTGGAAACTGGTCAACGTCTGTTGTTGTGGCATGGCTCCCGTTCTACAAACTTTGCAGGTATACTTAAACAAGGTTTGCGCATTGCTCCACCGGAAGCGCCTGTATCGGGGTATATGTTTGGGAAGGGGGTCTACCTTGCGGATGTAGGTCTCATGACCAACTCTGTATTTTAGTAAACTTATAAAATCCCATAGATGATGTCAAAATCCGCGAATTATTGCTACCCACAGTAAATCAATCATTCTCGTTCGAATACGAAAGCGCCAGCTCATGTAAAACTTAGGTTGAGTAATGGGACCGGCCTTTTACTTCTTTGCGAGGCAGCTGTCAAACCATTCAATGAATTAAGACATGCTGATTTCACAGCTGATGATGCATGTAAAAAAAATGGTGCTTTGTAAGTTATTGTCCGTCGTTTTTATTGTCCACCTTGTAATTTGACCTTTTGTTGGTCTTATAAAAGAGCGACGAAAGGTCTGGGAAGATTTCAACACGTTGATTGGCAAGATGCGGGTAAAGCTTTGAATCGTCCGGAATTATTGGGAGTGGATATGCCTAAAGGATGTGGGAGCGACGTCAACCAAGCTGACCTCTCCCTTCAATACAATGAAGTACGCTTGTCCATCCGTGAATTCTTTGATTATATATATATATATATATATGTATATTAACGACTTCCATAGTATATCGTTTACTCAACTTCCCAGATCTGTCTGCGTTATCTGATAATGGTAAAAATGGGAAGCAACGTCTAGTCCGGAGGAAGAGGATTTCTCCCTTTGGTACGGACATCTTGTAAATGTAATTAGACAGACCATACTTCAAAGAAAATTTCATTACATCCTACTTATGCGTTCGCCAATCTAATAACTACACGCATTGTTATTGAAAAACGTTATAGGTTTCCAACTACAAGAATCATCGTTAAGGTTTCAGTATCATAAACTCATCATTTGTTCAATTATTTTTTAGGAGGCTTTTTCTTAACTTCCTCCTCTTTACAGGGATGAAGCATAATTTTATTAGTAAGACCAGGGACGTTTCCACCATGTCCCTGCGAAAAGGGAAAAAAACAATCAGATAGTTAGCTAAGTAGCAGAGCTGCAATTTGACTTACTTTACTCCAATCATAACTAACTGCGTAGGCAAAAATCGTTCCTGTATGATTGAAGGATGTGCAGGTAATGGGAGCAGGCGCCGGATCAAAAACTATGGGCGTATGTTAATTATAACATGAGTAAGATGACTGGCAGTTGTGACTTACTCTTTAATCTTGTTCGACTATCTTTATCCCAAAAGTTTAGTGAGCCGTCAGAACCTGCCGTACTAAATGTCCCATGTTGTTGATGGAAACTGGGGAATAAAATAAGGTAAAAAAGATACGTGCTCGAAAAAAAAAAAAGAACTAACCTGATATCATTGACTGCGAAAACGAGAGTTTGGTTTTTATTTTGAGAGGATTGGTCTCTCCTGTGACATTTGAACGAGAAATTTTCGGACCTGTCATCGTCATTTTATACAAAAGATTGACAAGTATTGTAGTATATCATAACTTACGAGCTCGCCTTCTCGTCGACGTAGGTAATGGCAACCCGACCTTCTATACTTCCTATCGCAAAGCCATCTGCAGCAGGGAAGCAAGCAACGACACGGGTTTGCATTCTAAGCGTGGATTCTAACGACTAATACAAGTTAAAAGAAAATATTAATGAAGTAATGATAAAAATTCACTTTGAATACTTTATTTGGTTCTTGCAGATTATATATATTTACTTTTCTATCAGCGCATCCCGCTACTAACAAAGGAAAGGCTACATCCATGGTGTAACACCTCTCGGGCAAGGTATTGGTGACGATTGGATTTGGAGTTCGGAGGTCCCAAAACTAAAATATTGAAGTAGAAAATAAAGAAAGTTAAAGAGTTAACACGGACCAAAAAGAAGTATCAACCACACTACCTTTAGTGTTTTATCCCAACTTCCTGTGGCGAGAATACCATTTTGTGCATCTATCCATTTCACAGACTTTATCGGACCATCATGAGCGGCGACTTGAGTCGTTTGACCTGTTTGAACATCAAACATACGAGCAGCTTTATCTGCACCTCCCGAAATTACTTTTGTTCCATCTTTACTCCAAGAAACGCTTAGAACGGGTCCTTCGTGACTAAACATGGCCTTTCCCTATAATAAAGTATATTTATTATTTTTGAAAAATAAAACAAAAAAAGGTAAGTAAAATACCTGAGTCTGGCCACCAGAAGAGACTTCATAAATTCTGACATTGTTATCCCAACTTGCAGCGGCCAAGAAATCCGCCTGCGGACTCCATGAAAGACTAGATATTGAGTCTGGCGGAGGATCTGAAACTTCAATATCTTTGACAGTTGAAACTGCAGTCGATGTGCTTGTTACACTGGAGGAACCACCGCTGAAGAAGGACATGTGAACAAGATCGACTTTCAGTCACAAAGAGCACGTGACTGTCACACTGATAGATACGACTCATGAGCTACCACCATCTCAAAAACCCTTCCGGAATTACATATTTCCTAAATGTCAACCCTGATTTTGAGGGGAAATTTTTGTATACGTACCATAAATTATAAAAAAAGAAAAAAGTATGTAAGGGAAAATACCTGCTGACCTTGGAGCCAATTAATTCAACTCCCTCGCATATTCTACTTTTCATATCTTCGACCCTTTAGATGTTGTCTCACGTGCCCGAAAAAAAGTTACTTTATGGCATGAAGGGGTATCCTTATTTCAATAGTTGTTGACCAGTCGCAGCAACGCCACGGTATCTCTCCTCCGCTTCGTGATCAGTTTCCGGTGAGTCGATCTGAAGATGTCATATTATATCTCTTTCACTTCCTTTTCATCTCTAGAAGTACTACTTACTCGCAAACCGAAAAGGAAGGTCTAATTTCAATGTTACCAATGATGGTTTGAATTATCCTATGAATTATTTTTTTGGTCGTCAATTAAACATCTCGGGTCTGACCTTATATCGACCCTTCATTGGCCTGATTCCATTTTTGATTTCTCTCCCATGGGGTCAGCTTTAAATCGTCAAATTTACATACATACTTTCCGAATATTTCTCCGAAAGTACGCATTGCATCATCTGGAACCTTTACAAAATGATCATCCTTTCTTCTTCTTTTTTTTTCCAGTATCCAAAACTCGACCGTTCCTTCTCACAAGGGTCTATATAAAAGGCGATACTACACCATATAAATATGAAGACTGCAAACACCAAAATTCCTTAGTAGTTTATTCCCTAAATTGCTATGCGTCGTATCATTGGTCTATTAGCGCTTTTTGCCTCCCTCGTCTCATCTAAACCGCATGGCGTTGGACTAGCTACCGTTGCAAAATTAGCGGGTAAACTTTATTTTGGCTCAGCTACAGATAATCCAGGTAAGATACCGTATAACGATCATTTTTGTAAAGAGCCGCACATGCAAACCTGTAACTCTTCAAAAAAGAGCTCTCAGACAAGGCTTATGTTGAAATACTAACGGACACAAGAGAATTTACGCAATTCACCCCAACTAACGGCATGAAATGGGTTCGTTCTCACATACTTCGTGTGTTTCCTATTAACGTTCGCTTTCAGGATGCTACAGAGCCCGAGCAAGGCAAATTCAACTTCAGTGCTGGAGATCAAATCATTCATCTGGCGGAGACCGGAAATCGTCTATTCAGAGGACACAACTTAGGTGAGAGGGACAATCGTAGATGATAGGGGGAGCTATCTAAAGTACTGCAAAATTCCTTTAGTTTGGCACTCGCAGTTGCCATCATGGTATCCGCTCAATAATCATCGTGGACAGCGTATTAAAAAAAAGTTTTGTAGGGTAATCAATGGTACTTGGACCAGGAAGTCTCTAACAGCAGCGATGACAAACCATATTCACACTCTGGTTTCACGATACAAGGGGAAAATTTACGCCTGGGGTTTGCTGTCTTTTTTTCTGTCTTTTATCTTCACATTTCTAAAATTACATAGATGTCGTTAATGAACCTTTTAATGAAGACGGTAGAATGAGAAATCACTGTTTCAAGAACTTTTGGATTATTAATGAATTTATTTTTTTGCAGGAAAGTTGGAATTGACCTTATTTTCGGAAATTATTGGACCCGATTATATCGAGATTGCGCTACGTGCTGCCCGTGCAGCTGATCCTCACGCTAAATTGTGCGTTGAATGGTTTTATTTTATTCGGGTTTAATCTAAAATATGATATAAGATATATCAATGATTTTAACATTGAAGGTACGCTGTTCAAGTTGATGCTTTTCTCCTCACTGTTTCATCTTGTGCCTAGGCGAGGGGGCGAAAGCTACTGGCGCAAAAGCATTTGTGAAAAGTCTCAAAGCTCGTGGGGTTCCTATTGATGGAATGGGTTTCGAAGTAAGTCTGTGTATTTTGTGTTTTTTCAAAGACCCGGTTTAATTATGCGAAGTCTCATTTCATTGTGAATGAATTACCGCCTAATATTTCTAAAAATATGCGTGAATTCAATGAACTTGGTGTCGAAGTCGCTGTAACAGAACTGGATATTAGTAAATATCCCTAGATTTTAATTTCTATTCATTTCATTGTTAATGAAAACAGGAATGACTTTACCATCGACTCCTGCGCTACTACAACAGCAGAAAAAGGATTACGAAACGGTGGTTGCTGCATGCAAGGAGGTTAAAGACTGCGTGGGTATAACACTTTGGGATTATACAGATAAGGCAAGAAGGTTTTTTCTCTCTTGTCATTTATTTCTCCTGGTATTAATATGATTTATAGTTTTCTTGGTATATCCATTCATTTATTCTGATAAATGTTTCCATCTAATGCTTCAATTTTAAGGATATCTGGTACGTTTGCTGGAATGGGTGCTGCTTGCCCGTGGGACGAAAACCTGAATATCAAGGTCAGTGGTTTTACATACCTTGTGAGGAGGAATATATAATAATGTACATATAGCCGGCATATGAAGGTATTGTAAATGGTCTAATGTAAGTACAGTACAACAACTTTTTTCTGTTGTTTTATAACGGAAATTCCACAGGCCATCCCTTGGAAAGTTATTATGAAAAGGGAATCCTGTCATACCGTTCATACATAAACCGTGTTTATTATTGTTTACAAGAGACATTTTGTCAATAGTATTATTAGTTACATGGGGGTGATCATGAATTGAGATGTCAACCATGGTGATGGTGGTGATGATGGTGGTGATATTCTTGTTCACCATATACAGGGGGGTAGCCTTGCAATTGCCCTTGAGGGGGAGGGAAATAATAGCCGCCAGGTTGTTGTGGGTAATATCCACCGCTCCCAGGAGGTCCATATGCACCATAACCTTCATGTCCTCTCGCACCCCATGGGGCACCTCCGGCATAATTGTACGGGGCAGCATATCCTCCTTGTTGTTGAGCGTATTCCCATCCTGTTCCACCACCATAACGTTGATAAGCCAATTCATGAGCCTGTCTTTCTGCGAGTTTTTTGGCCTTATGACGATCGATCCAATCGAGACCTTTAGTTTCTGCAAGCTTGTCAACTTCAGCAGCTGCTATACCAGCCAGTATTTCCTAGAAGCGGAATAATAGTACAATATCTACTTTTATGTATGCAGATACAAGTTTACCTTCATAACAGGATGAGAGGGTTGTTCTCCAGTTGCCCGTAAGTGAGCTTCATACGCTCTCATTGCTGCGAATCCAGCAGCGCCGGCGATAGCTACAATTTTTTTTTTTAATTTTAGGCAGGGGCGCTCACTAAATGGAAAACAGAGGCACTAAATTACCTTCATGAGTAAAGCTAGATTTGTGATGAGGTTGAATCTCTTCGGTGTGATAAATGTCTTGGTAATGGTTGTGTGCGTCGTCATGACCGAACGGAGAAAATGTGTTTAAAAAGTCCATTCGAATAGTGGAGGAAGAGGAATAAGAGAGAGTCGGAGTTTGACAGGCGCCAAACCGAAAATACAATTTGCAATTACTTAAGTATATACTAGTCGGTACTTGAAAGAAATTATTTCATGTCCATTATTAAAGATATCTTTCGTTCTACGATTCTTGTCCATCTTGTCCGCATAAACCTGTTAAATTCCATCATTCTCTCCTCTATTCCTCCTGCCAATGCCATACCGGTCGATGATACAAGTGACACTCTCTTCAGACTTTGAAACCGGTGCTGGCATAAAATGTCCTCAATATTTTTCCAATCAAAATCTTCTAGATGATCAAGTCGGGCCCAGATTATGTCAAAAGTGATTTCTTCAATAACCGGAGACTGTAATTCGCCAAGGAGAAGGGGAAGCCAGAAATAATTCAGCGCTACATCATTATTTATCATAAAAAGATGATTGAATGTCAAGCTGCGGAGGTTTCTGTTATTCTGAAATAATTTAAAACGACCAAGGCCGGAAATCGTTGACGTCAGGTGTTCTTGAGAGTGACGGTCTTCGGAATAATAACTTGAAAAAGAGATAGAAAGATGTTCCAAAGAAGAATGCACGGAATCCGAAAACCTTGATAATGCCGATAAATTATAATTGGACATTGTCGAGCTCCAACGAAGACTCTTGATACCGAGTTTCGGAGAATAGTTAATAAACCATTCAAGGACTTGGGAGGGGAGTTCCATAAGAGCTACCTCGGAAAGTGAAAGTCTGAGTGCAGGTCTGGGTGGATCATGATGATGGAGACCGAGATCTCCTCCTATTTCCTTCCACTTTATGCGAGTGAGGTTTAAGGTCCTGACTTGGGGATAAGCTATGATCATATTGACGAAATCTTGAAAGCGGCGGAAAGTCACCGAAAATAAAGATAGTTCACGTAGCATAATAAAATTAGTTAAGAGTATTCTTTGAGAGGATAGAGATAAATGAAGGAGGTTTATATGAACCAGCGTTAGGGAATGAAGGTGGGATAGTTTATGCTCCAATATGGGTAACGTTATGTCGAGAAAATCTGAAATTTGAAATAGAGATTCCATGGACTTTGCCAAAGTGAGGCCCCGTATAAGATTAGGGAGAGTCTTTGACGAGAGTATTGAGGATACATTATTCGTGGAAGTAGATGGGGTAAGTTTGATATGATTAAATAAATGATATTTCGAGGCAGGTACCCATGACCGACAAACGAGATGACAGGAATGTAATGCCGATATATCGTCACGAAGAAGACCGATGATAAAGTCAATTATTTCGGGAGGAAGGAGTATCTGTCTGAACATGAATTGTCTCGATATAGGCCGCGGTATGAACAGAAACTCATACCTATAATACTGTGGCATAGGAGAGGTTGTGGGATGAAGGATGGAGTACTACTACTACTACTACTAGTTAGTAGCTCCTTATAGGTTTTCAAGACAGGAGGTTAACACAGGTGGCATAAGGAGGGTTTAGGGTGCCACCTATATTTGTATTTATATTTCATATTCATATTCATCTGTATCGTCCTTTAGCTATATGGATATCATACCGTGCCCGTGCCAGACTCGGAATCATGAGCTAGCCTTGCGCCGTGGGTGCCAACCAAGCTACTGTTAGTGTACTTGTGTGATATATATGGGGATATCGGCCATGCTCAATTAAAAAATAGAACCGGGATCGAGGAAAACTGATATGTTATATATAGTAAAAGTTAACGCACATTAGTTCAAGTTTGCCAATAGCTTTTCCTATTGCGGACCTTTTCATTATATATTTAGGGTTCTCAGCTAGTGCCATACGAAGTCCGGACATCCTTTCAAGATAATATCGATATCCGTCATTTGAACCGGAGCTAGAATTCATCTAAAACAAAACTCGACTAGGACTCTAGTAGTATCATGATAGTTACTTGGGCCTCTTTCCCACATTGATAATTGTAATGTAATTGGCTCCTTTCACCGCCGGCGGCTGATATGCTATTCGTTCAAAGCTTTGTTATGATCCTTGGAAACAATCCAGTTCAATGTACTGATCATGATAGCTGCCAGTGAGTGGACCGGACACAATATACACCGATTCTAACTATGGCTTGGCGTGATCCTATCGCAGTGACATGTACTGTACATACATAGCATACATATAGGAGTTGGCTTGTGTTCCTTAAGAACGATGAAATGTTATCACAGTTACAGTTAAAGGGGTAGTTGATGATATCCGTTTTGCCTATTGGCTTAGGAGCAATAAGCGTGGGGTACTTTGCACCGATGGGTGGGGTGGGGAAAAACCTCCTTTAATTTTTTTTGATGAAAATTACATTCGCTTTGAGTAATTAAAACCAGACTGGAGATAGAATGTGTGAAACAGATCAATAATTTTATTTTTTTCAGTCACTACTACTTTCCTGATCAGTCATGATGCATGTCCATGGCTGACTCTGTTCTCAAGTACTATATATGTATCAAATCTCCTTCGGAACGTATTTAAAAGTTAGACGGGGGTCGGCTATCCCTACAATATATGCACAAAGACCGTAAACTTCCGATCAACTAACCAGCTCCGAGTCTAGCCAGCCGAAACCAATGTACATACTACATACCACATACATATACATATATAGTGTAACATAATACTTGTCAATTTAAGAAGTGTTCGAAAACAGCCATTCTTCTCACTTGTGCCCAGTTCGGACGACTCGGGAAAATTCATCAAAAGTGCTTCCAGTGCTTATCTGGCTTACTTAATACACACCATCAGTATCCGGTCACCGGTCATCGCCGGCTCTTCTTCTTTAACCCGCATAGCAAAGCTAGACAAGTTCCCTGGCCGGCAGCCTATCAAAATATTATCCATCCTTTTTATGGAAACAACTACATGCGTTTATCTATTAATCGTGCCTGACTCAAATTTTATAAAAACTCTCAAAACCGTTTAAATAATGTTCATCCCCTCTCTTCTCTCCTCCCAACCATGAGCGACACAGATTTCGACAAGGAGAAAGGATATGTTCAATCCAATGAACCAATTACAGATGGTATCATCGTCGTCCAAGACAGAGAAGGAGAAGGATTACAGCGCAAACTAAAAACCAGACATGCTCAAATGATCTCAATTGGTGACCACTTTTGCTCATTCCATTTCCATTCTTCTTTTTTAAAAGAGAAAAATAAACAAAAAAAACAGGTGGTGTTATTGGAACTGGCCTTTTCCTTGGGACAGCTTCTTCTCTCGCTCACGGAGGTCCAGGTGGTCTCCTTCTTGGCTATCTCGCCGTGTCCTCAGTTTGTATTGGCGGTATGTATTAGAATCCATATCTTTCAATGTCTTATGTATAAATGCTGTCTTCCATAGTGATGGTTTCTCTTGGAGAATTATTGACGTTCCTGTGGGTTTTTTCTTCTGTTTTTAACATTTGTGCTATCCACTTGAACTCATAAAAATAAAAAGGCCAGTTCCAGGCGGTCAAACCACTCTTTCAGGCCGTTTTGTTGATCCCGCATTAGCATTTGCTATGGGCTGGAATTATTGGTACTCTTGGATCGTCACATTACCTGGCAAGTATCACCACCCAAATACATTAATATCACATGCTCATTTTTGTTTCGTCCCGTGCCAACAGCGGAACTTTCTGCTGCGGCTGTTCTCATCAATTGTAAGCGCGTCTCTTGCGTTGATACAATCGACAGTTCTTTTGATTGGTTCCCCTTTATTTCATTCACTGCCTTTTGCCAGTCTGGAATCGTACTATCAATGTAAGTAGTGTACAATCTATTTCCGACTTCTCTGTCATGTCATATAATTTCTCAGGACGCTGCCTGGATTACTATCTGTCTCGTCGTTGTAGTCTGCATTAATTTCCTTGGCGCTCGAGCATTTGGAGAATGTGAATTTTGGTTTGGTAAGTATCGGATAGTTATCATGAGCTGTCATCTTCCTTGTTGATCCGCATTCGTCTACCAGCGTCGATAAAAGTACTTACTATCATTGGTCTCATTATCCTCGGATTGGTAATCGATCTTGGAGGCGCTCCCACTCATGATCGATTGGGCTTCCGATATTGGGTAATATCTACTTTCACTTTTTTGATTTTTTTCTTTCTTAGAAACTGATGTTTATGCAATTAGCATCATCCTGGTGCATTCGTGCAATTTGAAGGGATCGGGGGGAGTAAAGGACGTTTCCTCGGATTCTGGACTGTGTTAATTAATGCAGCATACGCTTTTGTACGTCCGTTTTATTCCATGTCCCACCGGCATCATCCTTATTTCATTCTTATCAATGTACTTTTAGCTTGGAACCGAGATTCTTGGAATGACTGCGGCAGAAATATCAAATCCGACGAAAAACATTCCTAGGGCCATCCGAGGCGTTTATGTCCGTATTCTCGTATTCTACATTGTCGGTGTCTTTGTAAGTGTTATTTCTCTTTTCCTCTCTCTCTCTCTCTCTCTCCCTATTAACTTACATGGAAACTTCTATTTCTCAACTAATTTCCTAGATCCTCGGCCTAATATGTCCCTCTAATAACCCAGGCCTTCTCACCAGTGATGGCACCGCTAATGGTTCTCCGTGGGTCATAGCTATCAAGTTGGGCGGAATCAAAGCATTACCAAGTATTATCAATGCTTGTCTCCTTAGTATGTTTCTTTCTTCCCTTAGTCGGCCACATGACTTGATCTTTTCTCGTTATATATATTATATTAGCTTCTGCTTGGTCTGCAGGATCTTCCGACTTGTACACTTCTTCTCGTGCTCTATTCGGTTTGGCGAAGACCGGTCAAGCACCAAAAATATTTGCCAGAGTCAGTATTACCCTCACTTCTTAGTCATTTCCTGTTTCTAAACTGGAAGTAGACAAATAAATATGGCACACCGTGGCCATCATTGGTAGTCAGCACACTTGTAAGTACCCTTCGTTTTTTTTTTGTTTTAAAGTGGCGTTCACACTATGTGTAGTTTGGCTTGTTAGCCTACATGGGTGTGACCAATGGCTCGTCGCAAGTCTTCACTTGGTTTTCGAATATGAGTTCTGTTACGGGAATGTTAAATTGGATGGGTATATGTATTACCTTGATTAGATTCCGTGCAGGTTTGAAGGTGAGATCTCTTATTTGGCCAGCTTAGTATCAAGGAAAACTTAGAGGTGGATCCTAGGCGCAAGGTATTCCCCTTGACAGTTTGCCGTATCGAAATCCTTTGCAACCGTACGCTGCTTGGTGGAGTCTATGGTAAGCTTCTTAATCTATTTTGTAGCTATGGAAGTATATATCACTGAAACATCGTGATTTCAAGCGGGGTTATTTTGATCATCCTTTTTGCAGACTGGCAGGTGTTTTTAAAAGGACAATGGGACCATGCATCATTTGTCACCAACTATTTCCCAATTCCTGTTTTTATTATGTGAGTGGCAGTTGACGGTTCTTTAAATGCATTTTTTAATGGCGAAATCACTTTCAGTCTTTATTTCGGATATAAGTTCTTTTATAAGACGAAGATCGTTCCAGGTGCGTTACTATCAACATTTCAAAAAATTCCTTTTCACCTATAATTGTTTGCAGCGTCCGAGATGGATTTCGTTACTTTTGTGAACTTCAAGACTGGGTGATATCTTTTATGTACGACTTTGACCCACCGCCATGTATAAGCAGACGAATAATGTTTTTTTTTTAACTATTGAATAAGACACCGGTCCGGAATGATGTTTATCCACAAACAAAACTTTGGATGCATGTGTACTATCAAACGCTTTCAGTGAGGACCAAGAATTGGGTGATTGTATTGTTATATACAATTTGACAGAGAATGCGAACCATTTGAATTGTTACTAAACCACCACTGTCCCCTTTCGTTTCTACAGTGTGTGAAGCACAGGAGTCACCGGTCACCATTCCTTCGGTACTACACGATAGAAGTATCAATATGTTACCCGTTATTCCCGGCCCGGAAACCAACGGAAAAATCCAAATGACCCGTCTCTCTTGAAAGACAATCTGTCGATATCCTCATTCTCTGCGAACAAGGTAGAAATAGAATGAACAGAATTAATTCACTGTTCTTCAAAACTCTCCTTGAGAAAATGGGATCGATGGAAAGCGACCAGAGGGTTTGGACGGTGAGTTTTCCACAACATTTTGCTTTTTAATCATGATATCCTAAGCGAATAGCTTTATGACATTTCGTATAATGCTCATCCTAGAGGAGAATCTTGTCGATCTTGCACTTCTAGTACCCATATGTGGGTGGTATCGAATAGTAATCCCAGGGGATTCCACCGTGACCTAGAATAGTTTTTATACTTGATATTGTTGAAAGGAGAGAGACTCATCATCAATTCCTTGTGTGTAAATTTGTCTCTCCTGCGTTAATGTACTGGTGTCAAGGCGCCGAGTCTGCGCGTGACTCCAAACACTGGTCACTCACTGATTGATACCTAGTAGTTCTCACCCTGGGTGATTTAACCAAAGAACTGCGTTGACTGCAGTTAACTGCCGTTTAAATTTTGAATTCAATTCAGTTTCCTTGGAAGGAGATAAGAAAAAATAGCTAAAAAGCTCACGGCTGTGCTGGCAAGTACATCATTTATTCCGCCATTCCGCCTTTGACCGGTTTCGCAGGACATTCCTCCTCCGTTATCCTGACCATGGTTTCATTCGGTGACTTTTCATCGTTGTGTGCAAATGTTCCTTCATTTCCTTGGTGTAATCTTTTTTATCGTCAAGTATGTTTTTTTATCATAATGTTGTATTAAAACATTCCGTTCATTTCCCTTCTTTCTTTCATGTAGCTTCAGTTTACGGATTCTATTATTCTTGCCCCTCCATCCATAGCTGGCGTTGGAATCAATCCTGTTTGCGATATACCTCATCTTGACCCCTCCAGTTCACAGTTTGGAAATATCGCAAATGTTGTCCTTTGTGGTGTTTCATTCTTTATTACTCTTGGTCTCATTGTAATAACCTGGCGACGAAAAGCTGCAGTTGGTACGTTGATATCAAACTTTCCTGTCAAACTAGGGCTTAACAACATGAACTCCCTTTTTTATTTTTGCTAGCTCGCATCGAACTTCTATATCTCCTAATCTGTTATGCCATTTCACTTGTCTTCCAACTTCTGACCACCTCTAGCTTTCTGGAACAAGGAAGTACCGCTCTAGTTGTTCTCACTGCCATACACGCCGGTATCGTCGCAGCTCTATTTTGGGCTTTACTAGGTTGGTTTCTTTGCCATAATTCGTTGGTTGTGAATATTCTCCCGCCAACGAGTATCATTGGCAAGGGGATTCGTGGAGGTCTATACTTTCTTGAAAAATATCCAGCCTTTGTCATGAGTCATTTTAGCCTCGAAAGTATCATGACGATCAAGACATGACGATGCACCCACAATCTATCACTTACCTAATCCCCCTCCCTCCCTTTTTTTACCTTTGAATGCTTGTGATCACAATCAAAAATTGTTTCTTTTACTAATACTCTGTTCGAAACAGGGAATGCTCTCGTGTCGATGCAGGTCGTCGAAGATGGCACATTGAGTTCATTGATTGTACGTATTATTTCTTCTATTCCATTCTATCTACTCTCAGGCATCATAATAGCCGTTTACTTTCCTGACTTTGGCTTTTTTTGCTGCGACCACATATATTTCCCTTGATGTTGCATTACGTATTACCCATGAGTTTGGACCCTCCGTACCACCACAGGCACTTCATAGTACCCCATTGTTTGTCCTTCTATTGATTTGGCCGGGAGTGTAAGTTTTACCTTTTAACCTTCATCCTCTATATTCATCATGTTTCAGAGCCGCTTTGTTGTACTTTATTATTATGACGTATGTGATAATAGGCGTTCTGCATGAAGTACGGCCGTTATGTATGTACTTAGTACCACCGTTTTCTATGCGTTTTCACCCAAACAACCTTAATGGCAGGGTATTATGTGTTGGCAGCTGTACTATTTGTACTTTCGCAATTGGATTTCTTCCTTTTATCAAAGGTCGGCTGTCTGTTGCAAGTTAAGAGTTTATATTAATAAAAACATGTCTAGGTTATATGCAAAGGGACAGATTCCAGAATTGACGGGTCTTTTATCGCAACTTTATTGGAAACACTGGCTGTGATAGTTTTGGTTGCCGGGTGGAAAAATATAACGGAAGGTATGAAAAGTTATGTCCCTTCGGATATAAATAATATCATATTCCTGTCTTTTAGACTCATGGGAAGAAGAAGAAAATGACTATTACCGATAATCTCAATTCAGCGTTTATACCCCTATATTTCAGGCCCTCAGGCATGCTGCATATGTTGTTGTCAAGATTATATCTATCTATATACATACATACATCCCTACCTGTTATCTTTGCCATGTTTTGCGGCGTTATTTTTGACGATCTATTGATTCCTAAATAATTCTTACTACCTTTCAATCTAAGCATAAAATGATTGTTGTGTTGTTGAGACTCCGATGATGAATGTGTTCGTGTACGTCACTTCCGCCGTGGTTACTTTCGTGAAAGTCTCTTTAATCATCTTAATATTTATCCCTTTATGTGCAATATTCTTAATCGTGGCCTTTCTTTGTCTACATATTGCACTCGGTTATACTTTGGATAGAAAACTCCTGCATAATAACACCACCGTTCTCGGTCCATCCAAAGCAAATGCACAACCTCTTGCATTTTCTACTCCAGCTGCTTGGGAGGCCGTATTAACACGATCACAATGGTCGATACAATCACCTCAACATTTCGCACCACTTGCTCCATCCTTTCCAATGGTTTCCGCTTGCCTGAATGAAATGTTGATTATGATAGTGAGGGACTTCGTTCTTGTGTGGTACCTCTCCATTTCTTCTTCCCCATCATTCCCATCCGCGGTTTCCAGTATTCTATACAAATCAGTTGAAGTTCTTCTATCTCGTCTCGCAAAACTGGATCTCGCGTCTTTGCTTGTCCATCGAATTCTACCCCGAATTACGACCCACATAGAACGCTATCGCAAATCAGAGATGGATCTACGCGGAGCTGATCTGGAGCGTCATCTAACTGAGTCTCAAGAGCTTGATATACTGTTAGCACGAAAATACGCAGGTACAACTGGCAGGCTACACCTGGCTGTTGAAAACCTGGCCTCGAACGTTACCAAACAAACCGAGGAAGACCATCTCCGCAAAACTGTCGACAGAATACTTGGTGTTCTTCTTCCCAAGGATGCTGTTTCAAGTAAGATTCTCTGTATCATGGCTCGCGAGATAGTAACTTGCGTTGTCTTGGTACCTGCGATGGAGATGCTTGCCGATCCTGACTTTTGGAATAGGGCTATTGATCAACTGGTATTAATTCTCTGTTTCTGCCTCGATTGTAACTGAACATACTCTTAGGCTGGAGAAGCTATTCGACAACAGTGAGTTCCTCCGTTTTCTTTTTCTCTCAAAAACCTGTTAGACAGCATGAATATAGAAAGTTGATATCCAAGGTTCGCCGAATTCTAGACACAAAGCCGAACCCTCGTACAAGGAACTCGAAGCATTCAAGCCTCTCTCAGGCGGAAAATATCAATTTAAGGACCGATCCCCGTCGGTTTGAATCATTCCTTCGTAGCATTAACCGTTGTGATTCCCTTCTGGACGCCAGACGCCTCAAGAATGATATAATAAGCGAAATACGCCGGACTCGTACTCTTTTAGGTAAGGATGATTTTTTCCTTCGTCACTATTGCTCAGACTGACACCATTTCTGATAGCAAACCATGAAAAGGAAGAATGGATAAATGGGGAAAAGACGGAAGACATCGTAGCTTATCTCGACAGGTTGTATACCGCTAAACGTAGAGTCGAGAAACGCATTGCTATATTGGGAGGTGGGGTCGATCCGGTATGTCATTCTCCCTTGACCCGCCTTTGCACTTACACTCTAACCTTTGTGCAGAAACATACTACACAAAGAGACTCCAGTCCTGTTGGTGCATCGTCATCTCAATTTACCCTTCGAGATGTACTCTCGAATCCGAGTTCACTGTCTTATTTCATGGAATTTATGGATCGTCGCAATAGAGCGATATTGGTTCAATTTTGGTTGACAGTTGAAAGTTTCAAGAACCCTTTGGAATCTCTTGATTCTTCCGGTAGCGATGATGAAGTGTCTAAAACTGCTGGGCACAGCTCTTTAACCATAAAAGGCGACATCACCATGCTCTACGAACTCTATTTTTCAACAGCATCTTCCTTAGCCACCCTTTCGGTCTCCCCAAGGTATATAGACGTTATCAAAGCCTTTGTCATGGACAATTCGCCGACCACCTCCTTGACGGAGCATCGAGTTCGTAAGAATGTATTACGAGCACAGAAAGAAGTAGAAGAAGGACTTGAGCAGGATTTTCAAAGTTTTGAACAAAGCGATTTATGGTTTCGCACTGTTGCCGACCTAGAGCCCAAGACGGCGATTAAGAAGCCTACATTACCTGGTCCATCCCATCCCGGAATCGCAAATACTAGCAGAGAGAAAGAACAGAAACGTCCTCGATTTCTTTTACCACGTTTTCCACAAGGTCAGTCGCAAGATGCAAAAGTCGATTCACCGGAAATTACTAAGACTGTCATTACACAACCTCGTAATTCCGCTACAAAGCTGGATTTATTAATTTCGCCCACAATTGAAGAGCAAGATTCTTTGAGAGCTCCGCTTTTTGATGATCCAAAGGATTCTTCAATCTCTGTTCGCTCATCTTCTCCTCATTCGGACATAGGACAGGAAGATCCGAGCGTTGAACATATGGAAGCCATTCAAGCAGCCCTGACGGATATAATTGCTGATGATAACCGTCAAACCAAGGATTCTAAGTATGCGAACAACAATTCATTCATCCAGGGAAGAGGTTTATTCAATAAGTCAGAAGCAGAAGATGGAGAGCTAGGACAAGAACTTCAAATAGATGAAGCTGAAGAAATGAAATCTGAAGAGAGGTTCCAACTGGCGGGACCCGGGGATCTTCAATTGTCGTATGACATTGATCGATTGGGGGAGAAAATAGCTAAACTTGAATCGCAAGACGTCATGTTGGATACTTTGATTCGTAAAGCTGAATTGACCGGGGACGCTCAGGAACTCAAATTGCTTAATCGTTCTAAATCAGCTATGAAGCGCGAATTACGCGAATTGACCTTTCAGAGACTTCAATATGAACAACAAGAAGCCGACAACAGATTGATACCAGAGCGAATATGTGTCTCGATATCTAATTCCGCTATCAGCGAGGCCGATGGCAAGTCAATCGTACGGTACCTCATTGAAATACAACGGTTAGCCCCTGATGGTACTTATACTTCGGGATGGGTTGTAGCAAGACGATATAATGAATTCTTCAGTATGCATCAAAGTCTCAAAGAAAAGTTTCTTCCCGTTCGAAATCTAGAATTCCCAGGAAAACGTCTGGTTACTTCTCTGTCGCATAGTTTCGTGGACGCAAGAAGAATTGCTTTGGAAAAATATTTACAGGTGTGTAGTTTCATAATCGTCAAAGGATGGTTCCAAACAGATTTTAACAGAAGCTCATCTCTATTCCAATTGTCTGTGAGAGCGTTGAATTGCGAGCTTTCCTCTCGCGTCATGCACCGTTGAACGTCTTACCTATGGAACCATCAAGGGATAAGAACCAGCCAACGTTTCCTGGCCATACGATTGTTCGCACCATGTATCATTCCGTTGCGGAAAGTATTGATGACATGCTTTTCGGGCCCTCCATGTTAGAGGTTATGATTCAAAGGTTAACTCGTCAGGCTGCCGAATTAGCCGGCATAGTCGGTGTAAGCATGCACGACGAAGATCTGGTGGCTCAAGCTTTTAAGGCAACCGGACGGTCACCGCCGGAAGAAACGTTGATGAAACTCTCTGGTGACCTCAAGACGCTTGACGGTGAAACTAGTATATCAAGCTTTTCCGGACCCATTTGCGACTTGATTTTGGCTATCTTTGAACTTGATAAAGAAAACAACTGGTTACGAAGACAGGCAATAGTTATTATTCTTCAACAAGTGCTTGGGGGTACAATAGAAAGGTATTGATATAGTTTCGTCATTCAGTTCCAAAAAACATTATTAAGGTGTTTTAGAAAGCTGAGAGAGGCCATCAAAACGTATACCGAGGAAAGCTACCTTCTGCGGTTTTTAAACATCTTCCGGGACACTTTATGGCCCAACGGGCAATTGAAGTCTCCTTCTACACCTAGAACAGTCGAGGAAAAGGCGCGTACTCGTGAAGAAGCAAATCGGAAACTTTCGACTCTGGTTCCCGGTATGATTTATATTGTTGATTGTTGTTTGCATGTAATGATTCGCTTCAGACTTGGCTGCGAACATGATTGGAAGATCAAATGCCAGACGAGGGGCACGTCGTATATTTGCGGTGCTCCAAAATAGAAGGTTGAACCAGCATATCATTTATACCGCGGTGGATGAGGTGCGATGCCTAAAGCTTAGTTTGGTTCTCAGAAAGTAAACACGAACCATGACTTATAGGTTGTGGCCGCTCTATTTCCTGAGTGCATTGATTCGAAGCACGAGAATTCTTGAATTGCTGAAACTGATCACGGAAGGATTAAAATCAGGCTATGAACAGGTTGCGAAATAGCCCATTCCACAAGGTAGCACTTAGTTATATACCAAGGTAGAGTTCCAGGGTTTAGCCGTTCTCAAATCGTTCGCCGGAAGTATAATCTGTGAAAATGTACTAGATGCTACATAATACAAGTACACGGAATTATATAACATTGAGACACTCGTCCTATTGCAATAGGAAAGATGATTTAGGAGCGCTTTTGACAGGTAGGACACCATGGGGCGAAGATTCCCCAAAGATTATGGAAGCAGCAGATTGCAAAGCCTCTGCAGTATATTCGAACGTACACATGTACGCAGCCCCCATGCCAGCGATAGGGGAAAGAACTTCGTAGGGAGTTAGGGTTGCTAGAACAATGATCGGCTGCTTCGCATGTAAAGTCTGCAAAAAACTGGAGAGATATTTCAACTGCCAAGAGCTTTGGTCGGCTTGTCGTGTGGCGAAAATAATTGTCGTCGTTGCAGGTAGATCGAAGGATGGATTATCATGAGGCCCATAGACGACGTGCTGCACTGAGCTTGTTTGAGACTTCTCTAAGATGGCCTTGGCAAAGAGGAGATATGATGGTCCAGCTATATTTTTCAACGTGCCATCAGGCGTCCGAAAGGCTGATTCTGGGTCGTCAATGGCACGATTGAGTGTCTCTATTATAGGAGTGAACAATACGATTGACCCGGGCGCTTTTGGGAGAGGTAAGATATGGGACGTATCCTGGAGGACAACAACGCCTCGCAAATATGCTTCTTGCTGGACACTCTTGTTGACATATTGCTGTTTTTCAAAAGCTGGGATGTCTATATCAGGGACAATAACATCATCCCATGATCCAACATATCGTTCTTTCAGGTATTGTATGCGTTTCCCGCTAGCTGTCAAATCTTCTTTAGATAATCCATCTGACAAGAAAGCGCTATACACCGCTTTAATCGCTCCGATTTGCTTCTCGAAGCGGTGACATATCATCACTATATCAGCCCCTGCCTTGAGGGCTTCGACCGCCCCGTCTTCGGTTCCATATGTCTTCACGATGGCGTCCATCTCCAAACAATCGGTTACGACAACTCCATTATATCCCAGTTTTTCCCTCAACAGATTATGAGTAATTACGCGGGAAAGGGAGCATGGTTTGTCGTCGCCTGAGATCAAAGGCAATGCCATGTGACCAGTCATGACGGTCGCAACACCATTATTGATAAGATGCTTAAACGGGACGAGTTCTATGTGCTCCAATTCATCAATTGTTTTCATTATTCGAGGCAACCCGAGATGAGAGTCAATATGAGTATCTCCGTGGCCAGGAAAATGCTTTGGGGACGGCGCAATCCCTTGAGATGTGAGTCCTTTCGCCGCCGCCGCCGCCAATTCCGAAACTTTGGACGGGTCTAAACTAGATCAGCCGATCTAAACATGTGAAGTCATTAGCTGTTTATGTTACCGTCTCCAAATGATCTCACGCCTTCAAATGTCATTAGTCGGTGTGTATAGTAATAGCGTTAGGAATAAATACCTATTACAGGATTTTTCGGTTCGGAATTGATATCACATACCGGTGCATAGTCCCAATTGATGCCACATAGACGCATCTCGCTAGCAGTAGCAGCATAGACTTTCTCGACAAGGACAGGGTCATCTGTAGCGGCGAGGGCCATTGGACCCGGACTATGAAAGGACATGAGATGAAATGTATAAAGGTCAAGTGTGCCGTGAGACCAACAATTGCGTACCACCTAAAGGTGTATCCCTGCTGAAGGCGGAAACCAAACCTGATATTTATATCGGAACCAAAGCAGACTCAGGCTTGACTTATATATGTTTACCATTTTCCTGGTCTATGCCGATTAATAGTGGTGCGTCGTGGCCAGCTTCGCGCGCTGCCGATTGTAATTTGGCAATCAAAGTTCGAAGCTGTCTGACGTCTATAGATTTTGGTGTTAGTGAGCAGGGATCCTTCAAATTTAAATTATAATATCAAATAAGTTAGGAAACCGACCTTGAACGTTGCGTTTCATGATGATAATAGCACTGAATAATTTTATTGGCATGAAAATAATAAGTAGATTCGAATATTTACCCAACATAATATTCCTGTATGAGAGATACGATGCCTGGGGTGACATCTAAGCCGGGAAACCCAAGAACAAAGTGCTACAAGAAGAAGGTTATTAGTAAAAATAGGTGTATCAGAGAAACAAAATAATCCATCTACTTGTCCAATTTCTCTTTTCAAAGATTCTGATATCTCGATGGTCATAGTATGAGTTGAGGTTGAGAAAATCTTCAGGTTCACATGACTGGCGTGTTGGACGAATTATTACTGAGTATTATAATTAGGTTAGACTAAAGCGCCCGTTCAATTCACCTGTCTGTCACCTCCGAATATGTTTGAAGACGACGATGATTTTATTTATGGCACTTCAACAGGAGCAAATTCAGTTGAACTTGTTGGAGTAATAACAACTTTAAAGGGAGAAAGTGCTGATGCAGATACTACGAGTGTAAATGGGCTTCATGCAGAGGTAGATGTAGATGTAGATGTAGAGGCAGAGGCAGAGGCAGAGGCAGAGGCAGAGACAGAGACAAAGGCAGAGGCAGGAGTAAAGGTAGAGGCAGAGACCGACGACGCAGAAGAGCAAGGAGAAGAACAGGAGCAAGATGAAGAGCAGGAAGATGACGAAGATTCTGTCAGTTATTTTCAATAAAGGTATTAGCGAAAGAAAGGAAAGGATTAAATTTTGCTAGGACATTGAAATTATTCTCGACCCAGAAGAGAGACACAAAGCCATGTCGCGTGACTTTCGGTGAGCAGATAAATTTAGTTTTTGGTATAATAATAATAATAATCTATATTCTCTAGACCACAAGGAAACAGACAAGGTTATGATGGCCATCGGGCTGTAAGTTCGGGAACCCCACCGCCTGGGTCAAGAGGTTCACTCTTATCTCGTGTCCTTTCTTCTTTAAAAATGACTCATGTCGGTCAGGACCACATTTAACTACAGAATATACACCAACCCCTAGAGGAGAAGCCATTCCTCAAAAAAATATTGCTCCGCCACCAACAGCCGCCCCTGTTTCTCCTCATGCAATACTTAAAGCAACCATTCCCCCGCAGACAGAGACACGAGCTACGACACCTGGTCAAGATACTTCTTCATTACCCGTGGTTACTGCTCCACCTTCTCATCCTCCCATAAACCCAATTGAGCCCGGTATTATCGACGGTCGGTCTGTTTTGGAGGTCGATTTAGATACTCTGAGCGACAAGCCATGGCGGAGACCCGGTTCAGATATTAGTGACTATTTCAATTATGGATTTGATGAAGTCTCATGGGAAGCATATTGTTATCGGAGAAGAGACATGACAGAGATGGCGAATCATCTCAAAGGTGTGGTTACTGTACGCTTTCCTTCCTTCTCTTCAATAGGAAAAGTGCGAGTATGAAATGTTGTTTAGAATTTCGCCGGTCTTCCGGAAGATCAGATATCCTCACTCCCCCCTGAAGTTCGAGCAATGGTCATGGCAGGTGCTACAACTCTCATGTCTGGGGGAGCTATACCACATGCCGGGCCTCAAATGATGGGTGTCGGTGTTCCCGCCCCTGGTGGAATGATGAATCCACATGAAATGGGTATTATGGGTGTCATGAGTGGTGGAGACATGCAGCCCATTCAAACCAATATGATGAGCGGTCCTGTCCCAGATGGCGAAGTTATGAATCTTTCCAGTATGGCCCAAGAAGCCTTTCAGCAAAATAATCCATTGGTCAGTGCTTCAGGACAGATGATGCCAATGGCTCAAGATTTCGCAATTCAGGTTGTTTAGACTCTCTTTTTCTTCTTCACACAATATTGCGGTATTGATGTGGATCCATGTTTTCTCTCTCTCTCTCTAGGATCCTACCGCCATGGGCATGTTCTCTCAGGGTATGGAGGGGCACATGTCTGGTCCCGGCAGTGGTCCCAGTAGTCAAAGCTCGCCTGTTCAAAACTCTGGTGGTACATCTTCATCCACGCCTATTGGACCAGCGGGTGCTCGACCAGGTCCCACCCCTCCAATGAGTTCCTTTAGAGGACGAGGTGGTGCTTTAACGTCATCCGTCCCCTTACGTGGACGTGGAACATTCTCGAGAGGCCGCGGTAGGGGTGGTATGTTCGCAGGTGAAACTGGTAAGCTGAAAACAAATGAGTGGGGGTGGGTTCGTGCAAAAGGGCTGATGAATGTATTTAAGGACAACCGCAGATACCTATTCGACCGGCTTCCCCTCTTCCTCCAGGTGTACCTACCGGACCCCGAAACCAGAATCGATATAAAGATCGAGATGGAAACGCCCCAGCCGTTGAAGGACTGGATTATGGAGGTGGGATGCAAGGTAGTGCAGATATGGACGTCAGGTACTTTTGATTATCCCCGTAAGCATACTTCTCTGAATAACCCTTTCTCCCCTTCTTTCCCGTCTTTAGGAAAAGACGAATCTCACCGCCGCTTGAAGATGGGAGGTCTTTAAAACGTCGATGAAAAATACTATACGCGTGGTTTTGACACTAGTTTTATTATCCCGAATTCCACGAGGCTACTTTTCATCGAAATTCGAATGTAACACTGACTTCTAAAATGAAGTACTCATATGATTATTGTGGGAAATCTACCTGTGTATACAATAGTATGGTCTTAGTACAAAACAAAAATACCTCATGACACCGAAATGGTTCCCCCCGACATTATTTTTCTCTTCTTAGCTAATCGAGCTAATTTCCGTTCATTCTCTACAGCGTTGGCCATGGGGTTATTGAACCTGAGGAGAAAATAAGGATGCTAAGTTACATTATAAAAAGTAAGGAAGATTTACGCACACTTTGATAGTATGTAACAAGTAACCTGCGTTTCCGCTCATAGTCATTAGTGGATGAAATCGACCTGGTAATACCTGATAACGTCTGGTCCAAATTTCTGTGATATTTGGGCTCAAATATTGTGGACATTGTCGAAGTTTTGTTTGTACCCCCGCAAGCACCTGAAAAGGGTCAAGTAATGAGTAATTTTTATTGAGACGGCGCAGGCACCACCATCACATCACACGACGAACTTGGATATTGGGGTGGTGAACAACAATATTGGCGCTTCCAGCAAGTAAAGGCTCCAATAACTCAATAATAGAATATGGTTCATACTCTGAGGATATCAGAAGGCCATCCCAGTCTCCCGCGAAGAATTCTGCTCGCAGTTGTGAGAGATCTTCGACAAGACGTTTTCGTTTTTCTAATCTGACTTTTTGTTTCTCATTTTTTCTTTCAGATTCATCGTCGGTATGATATTCTAAATAAAAAAAAGTGAAAATAAAATAAGGATGAAGGGCAATGGACAGTGAAAGCCATACCAACATTCCAATTTGGATCCGTGTATGCCCAATTCATGGTCGTCATGACCTTTAGCTGATTTTTGGAAAAGTTCATGTTGTCGAGAACAAAGTGTGTAGGTGGAGACTCTGTATTGTTGATTACAATCAGACGACCTTTGCCTAAGAACAGAGAAATAATGGATCTGTGTTTTTTTTCTTTAAAGGGGCTAGGTACAAACCAGCAAGACGTTCAAGAACAGCAGTTACCAAGATACCAGCTCCATCATCTACAACAAGGTAACGTCCGTCCGTGTGTACGTTGCCATGACTTAACATTTGGGCTTACGGAGGAGGAGTGAAAGCGTCAGAAAAGATAAAGAATGTTTTTTTGAATCGGGAATTACTGACCTAATGCATCTGAGCGTAACTCGCGAATTTTGGAAGGATCTTTAGAAAACCAGTATTCATTCACGTTATATAGGGTGGGTTCGAGAGTTGAGAATGATTTGGAAAATCTGGCAATGCAATGAACAAATGAGACGAATGAAGCTAGATAGAATAATTGAAGGAGTTACTTTGCTTCCTTTCTTTTTCGATACTTGTCTTTGCTGTATTCAGTTTTAAGATGATAATTGACATGATTTTCTATTTGAGCTTGAATAATTGCGGTTGCAGGAGTATTTTGCTTCTTTAACTGTTCGATCTCCTCTGACGAAAGAGGCTGAACAGATTGGCCATCGTAGATAAGCTCATTAGTTGCCTCTGTCTCTTCTAATAAACATTTATTATCTAATGTTAGTTAGAGTAAATAGGGTAGTTACCCAGATCTTGTAAAGGTTTTGGAGGGATGACCCTCAATTCTTTATCAACGATTTCGTACGAAAGCCCGAAAGGTTGACCAATTAAAGAATTTGTGTCGAATTTTCCAAATTTTCCAAAATTTAGCTCCCTATTATTCACAAAATTTTCTTGTTTTTATCATGATGAGTAAATTTACTCACTGATTTGCTTTGATCACTAGACTTCGTGTATCCCCACTGGGCAAACGAAAAAGTACGGTATGGCCAGAACTAATCGTTCTGTTTTGCAACAATTCTGACGAAATTGAGTCCGAATTTTTTTGAAGCACATCTTCAATGTCAGTTTGTATGTGATTTGACGGACCAGCAACTAAACTGGACATCTTTGTCAGATACTTGCAGACGCCGAGAAAATCTCTCTCTCTCTCAGACTCTCTCCCCCGTTTTATGTCCTCGACCGCTGCGGCAACGCAGACGCAGAGTGTTAGACAACTAACGACAGCTGAAGGCTTCCTCTGTGGTGCTTTTGCTGCTTGCATCGCTGTACGTCATAAAATTCTTTGGTACTATTTTGTTTTAATAAATTAGGACAGGTTACCGTTTCAAACCCAGCAGAAGTCGTAAAGACTCGATTACAGCTGCAAGGTGAACTCACAAAGGATATCTCAAAGCGAGTTTATAATAGCGCTCTCGATGCCTTGGTAAAAACTTGGAAAAATGAGGGGATAAAGGGTATTCAACGTGGCTTGACACCTGCTGTAAGCGTCTTTCCTGCAGTACTGTTTGTTTGAGCGAGGAAATTCTTATCGCAATTTCTTTTTTTCTTTCTTTTTTCTAGTATTTTTATCAGGTGTGTCTTTCCGTAAAGTCAATCATTTGCCTTCAACTTGTTTAATCGATACTATATTAGTTCTTACTAAATGGTTCACGTCTTGGTACTTCTTTTATTTTGCTTTAATCGACGACCCCTCTCCTCAAAAATAAAAATAAAAATACTATATAATATAATAATAAAACGCAGGATTCTACGAGCCTTTTCGACGAAATATCAACCGTTTAATTGGTCGCGCCCCATCGGAACATATTGCCGCGACTTCTGGCATAGCGGGCGCAGCCAGCGGTGTAGTTGGTGGTTGCGTACCGTTCTCATATTATTGCAAAATCTTCAACCATGCTAATTGTTTGTTTGTAGCTTGTCTTGGAAATCCATTATTTCTTGTTAAAGCGCGCATGCAAGCTTACTCACCTGCATTACCTGTTGGCACACAGCATTATTACCGGTCATCTTGGGACGCTCTGTCTACTATTTGGAAAGCCGAGAAATGGCGAGGTTTGGTCCGCGGAATAGATGCTGCTGCCCTTCGTACAGGGATGGGTAGTTCAGTTCGTCTTCCTTCTCTAACTACTTTATCACTTTATCTTTATATTCTATGACAGGTACAATTACCCTCTTATAATTTTACCAAATCATTAATTACTCGTAATGGTTGGGGAAAGGCCGACAGCACTCTTACCTTCCTGGCCAGCTCCTCCGTGTCAGGAGCATGTGTTGTAAGAAGTTACACTTTCGAGAGATATCTCTTTACCGAATAATTCATTATCATCTCAGTGTCTTGTCATGCAACCGGCCGACACTGCCCTAACGCGTATGTATAACCAACCGGTCCAAAAGCTTCCCAATGGGAAAACAATCGGTTTATTATACAAAAATCCTATAGACTGTCTTTGGAAGACACTCAAAACTGAAGGTCCATTGGGATGGTACAAAGGTATTTTTGTTTTTCCGATTGCTTCGACCTAGATTTGTTTTAATTAGTGGATTAGGTACTACTGCACATTTCTTGAGAATCGCGCCACATACTATCATTACACTCACTGCCAACGACCTTATTATTAATGCATATAAATCATTTTGGTGACCCTCCATACTCTAAACCTCTCTTCACCGTCTCGCATTTTGTTTCATGTCATATACATTAAATTGCAATATCTACTTACAAACTAAACATATCCGTCCATCATTTATTGTTTATAATTCAATTCCTTGTGATCTTGTAATGGGGTATAATTGTATCTACTTCCCGAAATGCACTTGATTCAAGACCTGGTAAAGCTTTGGCCTTACATAAAAAGCTTAAACATTCACGAACTCGCACGAATAAGTCGTACCAAGCCTTGAAAGCGTTCAGACCATGACTCGGCGTAAAACATTGCAAGTAATCCAGAGACAAATTCCCTGATAAAAAAAAGGTTTCATATACAGTGGTATAAAAGTAAAAAAAAGAGGTCAACATACCAGCTTTGCCCCAATGAAGAAATTGGATAATCCAATATGGACGGAATACTCGTGTTAATAATCCACGGATATCTATCAATAGTAATAGCTTTAGGATATGTGAGCGCACGCAGACCTTCCGGACCTCCTTTTGTATTTAAGTGGTTAGTTGTTGAACAAACCCGAACGCAACCAAAACTAACCAAATCGCCCATAACCGCTAGCCTTGACACCACCAAATGGAAGATCTTGGCTGAAACGTAAAGGTCAACGAATAAGAACCAAATCAGTTACATGGACACACTTGATCTATTTCAAATGCAATATCAAAACATGATACAAGTGTCTTATGGGTGTAAAGGCACGTACATAAAATACACCAAAGTCATTGACGGCAACCATACCGCATTCTAACCTTCTTGCGACTTTGAGAGCCAAGCGTTGATCAGGTCCGAACACGCTGGCTCCCAAACCATAACGCGTCGAATTGGCAATCTCAACTGCTTGTTGGATCGTCGAATATTTCATAACCAATACAATGGGGGCAAAAACTATGTAAAGTCTTCAACAACGAAGAAAGAAATATATAGGAGGCGTTCTTAACTTACGTTCACATTGGGCAACTTCCATATCTATCTCCACACCTCCAATGACGGTCGGTTTGAAATAATACCCATCTTCTAAGTATGGATGAATCCACCGCGTGCCACCGCAACAGATCTCCGCACCCTGCGACTCAGCGTCACGAATCATTCGTTCAACATCGTCAAAACGATTGGCCGATATCATTGCACCACAATCAACTGGGTTTATGTATCCCTCACTAGTAGGTGTCATGACAGATCTGATAAGGTGAAAAGTGGGTCAATCATATCTGTTAGTTGCCGATTGGTGTCCAAAAAATACATACCCCAAACGCAATCTTTGCGCTGCAGTAGTCATAATCACAACAAATTCCTCGTATAGTGATTCATGAATAATAAATCGTTCTATGCCAATGCAGTTCTGACCGACATTTTGGCTTAATTGATAGTAGACTAAGACTGAGTGTGTTATGCCTTCAAGGAAAGTAAAACGTACAATACGCCTCGCATCCAGGTGGATGACCACTTCTCAATGTTCGTACCCGGAAGGATGACCGCAGGATCTTTACCCCCCAATTCAAGCGTTACTGGGGTTAGATGAACTGTAGCCGCTTGGGCAACCTGAAGAAATGAATGGAAACGCTTTGCCTAAAGTAAATCAGCCGCACCTTACGACCAACTTCTTCAGAGCCTATAAAAGTAATATGCTTAATATATGGACTTTGCGTTAGGGCGGTCGCTTGTTCAGGCCAACAAGCCACTAGCTATGAAAATATTTAAGATCATACTTCATTGTTTCATTTCTAAAGCCTTTACCTGAACGAGATTAGGGTCCCAACCACAAAATCGCAAGCATTCCTGGATAGCACCAATAAACCATGATGTGGACCATACAACATGTTCAGAACATTTGACCACTATTGCGTTCCCAGTGAAGATTGATGCCAGAATTGGTGACCATGCATTGTGAAGAGCTAATTTCCAAGAATTAATACAGGCGAAAAAGCAACAACGTCGAGAATGAAACAGTACGATAGTTCCACGAAACAATGGCGGCAACGACGCCCAACGGTTCATAATGAACTACAGATTTTTTATGTGCTAAGATCCAAGGTGTGTTACGCTTCGAAGGCATCAAGGCCTCCTCGCCATATTTTAAGATCCACTCCATTTTGCTGCAAGTAGTGAGAATTTCTCCAAGGGCAGCGTCGACCACTGATAAGTACGCTTGTTAATAATTACATCCATTACAAGGGTAAAGTCAAAATTATCACTCGTTTTCCCAGTATCTCTGCAGGCAACGCGTGCGCAAACTCTGTCCGAAGATTTAAATCAATGGAAACGACCTAAAAACATCTAACTACTCACTCCCTATTATCTACGAGCCATTTCATGAGACTGCGAATAACACGTCGTCTTTGACTCCAATCCGATTTCTTCCATTCCTTTTGTGCATTAGTAGCCTTAGCTAGTTTCTCTCCAATATCAAAAGCAGAATCTGCCGGTAGAGTAGCCAAGTGCATGCCATTTGAAGGATCGTAGCAAGTGATATATTCACGTTCCGAGAGAAAAATCGGGGGTAATAACGTCGAATCGGACATGTGAGATTTTAAAGAAGGTGATTGAATTACGACAGACTGCCAGGCAGGATCTGCAGGCTATATTCGTTGGTGATAAGTTTATTGACATATGAAGCAGAAAGATAACGATAACTCCACTCGCCTCAGGTGCTGGCCAATTAAATTCAATCGGTCTATTGCGAATGCTCTCGTATCTTTTAAAAACCAACCAGATCCCCAATGCGAAAAAACCAAGGATGAGGTAGATGGTATTACTATATTCGTCTTCGTAGTCGTAACTTTTTTCGTAGCCGTCATCGTAATCTGTAAAAAGTTTTATAATGGGTCGTACTAGAAAGGATAGAGGCGTAAGTATTAAATCCATAATGAAAGATAAAGTTCAAAATTTTGAGCTTCAACACTAAAAGAAGGATTTCAGTTCAAACAAACATAGAAAGGCGCGAGCCGACATTTCGGCTCTGCCCGCAAAGGGGAGCAAAAGATACCCTACTATAAATTAGGTAATAGGCAATACACGACCAGCCAATGGCAATATACGTAATACTGTTATACAATTGAATACAAAACACAATTAACCCGTTTGACCAGCTCTTCGTGCCATCTATGAAATCGACAATAAGTAAAAAGAGAAGGAAAGAGAGAGAGGCTTCGTAAAGTGACTGACTAATGTCGCTAAATCAATTTGACCCTCGGCTGCAGGAGGAGGTTTCACAGCTGCAGGCTGTCGGCGGTCCCCGTTCGCTGGCGGACGAGGTGCAGCCGGAACAGGTGGCTTGCTAACAACCTTCGGAGTAGGTTTCACTGCTACAGCAGGACTTGGTTTGGTCTTCGCAGCAATTGGCGGCGGCGACGGTTTAGCAGAGACACTAGCTACAGAAGTTGCTGCTGAACCAGTTGTTGTAGGTGCGACGGACTTCTTCCAGGGCGTTGTTGTGCCGTTTCCGGTAGCAGTGATACCGGGAAATACAGCAACAGGTTTCGCGCCTACATCAGCAAGCACCGAAGAAAGCTTTTGAACGGAAGCATTTGTTGCAGATTTTGGTGCGACTGCAGCAGCGGTAGGTTTGGGAGCACTGGGAGGGGGTCTTTTCGCAGGAGGGGGCAGAGCTTTCGTTTTGTCAGGTGTAACCAGTTCAAGATAGTTATTCGGCGCCCAGGCCTCTTCGGACCCTCGTTTCACAAGCCACCAACCTAACCGGTGTGGACAATGTAAGTATGATATGAGAAAAGCAGGAAGTGAATGACTTCACCATTGTCTTCCTTTTCCACCAACTCTACTAAATCGTCCTTTTTCAATGACATCTCACCTGCTTGACCTTCAAAGTTAAATTTAGCTCGATACATCTCTATGTCATGCGCAACAGCGGCAGGTGGCGGGGGAGGGAGTGGAACCCGAGGAGGTCCCACATGTTCAGTTTCGGAAGAATTTCTAACCTTACTGTTTGTGACAGTGCTTGACGTAGCAGAGGCGCTCTTCGCGACTGGGGCCAACTTGGGCGGGGAAATAATGGTGGAAGGCTTGGAAACAATAGAAGAGGTAGTATTTCCACCAGGCAATGGCTGAGGCACAGGTCTAGGTCTAGCTACGGGAGTGGGTTTGGGTTTCTATTAAAATGTGTCAAGTATCAGATCTTTGAAGCACCGAGAGAGCTCACGTCAGACGTTGTGCTTTTCTTCAATAACTTTCCCTGTGTAATAGGCCGTACAACTCCTGGCTTTCGCTTGGCCGGAGGACGACTAACACTATTAGGTGGTTCGCCAGAAGCTACGTGAATAGTATGACTTTTGTAGACATCGTCTTTTTGAACCGTTTCATCCTTTTGAGCCTTGATGGTCGCCTTTTTATCTTTCTTCTTCGAATACTCAATCCTAAGTAAACCAGCTTTAAATACAAATGCATCCAACAACGAGTCACATACGTTGACCCAACCAATAAGGATAGACGTGCTTGAGTTAATGTAAGAAGACAAGCGCATAACTCCGTTTTGAAATAGCAACTGAGAACTGGATCGCCTTCTTCTGACGCGTTCAGGTTCAATGCAAACCAGTCGTCACGTAAATTGGTGGTGCTGATGGATTTAATTGATCCAATCACGATCTTTCTATCAAGGAGGGTCTCTACAACTCCGCCCTTGATAGCATTAAGAACGATATATACTGCTTTCGAAGTCTGCGTGCGATTGAATACATCTGGGAAGATGTTTTAGTTTATATGCTTACTATTACTATATATCGCGGGCTCGGGGTACTCGATCGGCCAAATTTAGATACTAGTAACTGACATTGAGCACTGAAAGCAACCTCTTCCGCGGCTATCCATGACACAATCTTGAGATAGAAAAAAGGATAGTGGAAAGTCTTGATACTTACCAGATCCAAAGCCACATGCTTCCCTAATTGTCTCGCCTAATGGAGACCCATTTTTGCTTCCTACATCAAGATAGTCACCAAAGAAACGTCTATAGCTCAGTAAACTGAACCGACGACGTTCCTTCCGGCCCGCCAAAATCTGGTGCCCGTATTCTCGAACCTGGGCGTAAACTATGGCATCTTTGTTGTTTTTCCAGAACCTTTGTATGCGCCGAGCACACTCATGCTTGTATCTCATATAATTACGCCAGGCGCGTTGGATCCGTATGGCCATGTTATGCCAATATCGGTCCCTCATAGTTTCTAACGCAAATAACTACCTCCCGTCAGCACATAGTCATCGATACACAATATTTGATTTAAAAAAAAATACCGTTTCTGGAGTTTTGATGAAGGCCTTGGTAACGCCCATCTGCCATTCTTCCTTAGCAATACCCGTGTCTTTCAAAATTCGCTCGCAACCTGATCTAGCATCACCCTGCCAGATATATTCACCAGCGTAGGATGTGGCAGGAGATAGCAAGAAAAATCTTTTACAGAACTTGCCTAAGCCGGTTTTTACGAGATATGTTTGCACCCACCTTTCAACCATCTTCTCGAAAGTATTACGATAAGCAAATCCTGCACGACGGACCCGGATGTTCTCCTTTAAACCCAAATATTTGATCTGGTGTAAAATAGCACGACTATCATATTCAGTCGCACTGCGATTCTGATTAGGTTTAATTGTTCGAATATAAGAGGGCTGGGCCCGTTTCAAATTGTCCACTAAAGCACCAGCAGATCCCTTCCAAAAACCATTTCAGAACTGATGACATCAGGCGTACTAAAAGGAAGCTAACCTTTATTTTATCCCCGGCAGTGGGCGGTCTTTTCTTGTTATTTGGATCAGGTCGATCGGGAAAAAGACCTTGCAGGAAATGATTCGAGCTATTCGCGACAAGATCAAGAAGGTCCTTGATTAGGGCATCTTTGTTCTTGTCGGTCATACCGGGAATATCGTACATGACATCCCCAGCATAATGACGAACAAGAAACTGATTTCCACGAGGATCAAAGTGGGGATTAGATGATAGAGCAGACAGTCGTTGCACGAAACTATTGTCAGCCGCTGTGGGGTCGGCATGGGCAGTTGCACACGCGTCATTAAGAGCGGAAAGAATTCCCGGAGGCTGTCGTGATTCAATAAGGTCGCAGACGATCTGTGCAAAGGACATAACTATCGGGGACTCTTAATCACTAGTTATACATACCTTGTTGTTGAAATAATCTATTGGTGTCCACTTGATTTGTTCTCTGACGTATTCCTCTTGTTCTGTTTTTAACGTCAACTCGATGAAGATTTGCTGTAGTTTTTCATTGACATAATTGATGCATAGCTGTTCAAAGCTGTTGCTCTGGAAGCAAGTAAGTCCCTTTTTTATGACCATTACTAGATGTTAGGTACCTCAAAAATCTAACAATAGATAGAATTAGTAATACAGCTGGCTCGTGGAGTAATATATACCAACCTCGAATCCGAATATATCTAGTATACCAATTAAGCGAGCATGTGTCTGTCGAGGTTTCATGCTTGTATTGATTCTCGCGACAATCCACTCGAATAGATTATTATAGATAGCTTTAGCAAGGGCGTCTCTTCCTGCAGCAGCCTGAGATGGGTTTAAAGGCACATCATAGATCGAGCCTAATTCATGTATCAGATTAATATATTATAATAACTTCAATTAGCTTCACCTCTTCGTCCCCCTCGTTGAGTTTCAACCACTTTCGATACCATAACTTTCTCCACCATAGAAGGCTCGACCTCAAGTAAATAGGCTACAAAATCGGTCACCGAGGTATCTCGAATCTAATTTGGTGATCAATGGATGAACTCCACAAGTAACTGCGAATTAACCTGGGAATTTCCGTCTTCTTTCTCATCGTATTGTATGTTGCCCAACCAGAGAATGGCTGCAAGCATACGGTATATATCTGCTTGTTCGTCTCCGCTTAACCCGATGATTTGCATTGCTTTCTAAGTGAAATATTAGAATAAACATGCATCATATTAACAGCCAAAAAATACATTTGTCTCCACGAAATCGTTAAGGTCATCGATACCAGCGACTTCCAGACAGTTGCTTCGACTTGTGTATGCATAAGCCTCGGGACCTTGAATCCCGAAAGATTCTTCAAACAGAACATCAATTTTAACCATATGTAAAGACGGCTACCATACCACGCTGCTCTTCTGAGGCTCCTTTAGTAAACTGGTAAAAGATATGGAAATCTCTCTCATTTTCCACCTGACCGACAACACGACCTTTCTCAAGGAGATAGTTGGTAATCTGAGCACCGACGGGTTCTCCCTGTTCATTAAACATAATTTCAAGATATTTCCCATGGCGACTCGAATTGTTATTGCGCAATGTCTTGGCACATCCAAAACTTTCTAGTAAAGGATTGGTTGCAAGAACCATATCCTTGATTTGCTGGATGTCTGTGGATCCACCACCTGAGACTGCAGCAATGTACTGCATGATACGCTTAGCAGCTTCAGTCTTGCCGGCTCCAGACTCCCCGGAGATGATGACGCATTGATTCTCCCGATAAGCTTGCATATTATAATAAGCTGATTCTGCGATCGCAAAGACGTGGGGGGCAGCTTCAAGCCTGTTCTTTCCACGATAACTGGCCAAGATACTGTCTGTGTAAATACCGAGATCTGTGCGAGGGATTAGGGGGCATAAGAACATACGATGATGAGCTGTTATATACCTCTAAACGGGTTGACAGATATAAGAACCGAACCGATATAGGTATATATTTCAGCGGCCAACCATCGCTTTTGCAAATTGTCATTGACACTTTCGTCTGATATCGTGGTCAAAAGGGTCATGTCTGAAAGACCAACATGTTTTTTCTTAAATCCTTCTTTCCAATCGGCCTAAAAGATATAAGACATTACCAAAACATGAAACATTATCAATATTTTACCTTTAGTACTCCAGTCTTGTTGCTAGCGGACACTTTCTTGGTATCGGCAGTGATGACAACCTTCTTTCCAGCTTTCTTAGAAGGTGCCTAGAATAATAGTAAATACAAAGAAACATAACGTAAGATCCAATATATGTGTATGTACCATATCGCTCTTTGAAAGATGGTTGGCACTGCTTGAGATGTTATTTGGCCTTCTTGCCGCAGCTGTGCCGCGATTTGAGATTTTCAACTCCGAATTCTCGTCCTCGTCTTCAAGTTGTCTCTGAATTTGCTGCAACATTTTTCAATCCATAATTGTACTTTCAGGTTCAATGGAAAGAAATTTGCTCATTTAATTACAGTAAATTTACCGTGAGTGAAGAATTGCAAAGATATGGGGATCACTTTTACGACCGGCACTCTGGACTAATTATCTATGGATGGTAATTGTTAAGTCAACGATTTATATTGTGCCCGACATCCCTTTAAATATGTAGTAGAGGTTAGTTCATTTCATTTTTTTCCAGTTTTGTAGTTCTTTGAATTTCTCTCTAACGATCTCGAAGTTTAGATCTTAAGTTTTGAAATTGCACCCTTCTGCAGGGTAGCAGGTTACCAGAATAATAATCTACCCCAAAGTCGCGACCTGAACATACACACTTATTGAAAAAGTCTATCTAATTTAATGCTTTGATGGCTCGTTTTCACTGTACAAGTCTCGGCTGAGTATAGATTTGAATCTCTCAAATGTCCTGACAACGCTGATGTCGTTTCCCACGAATAATGTTTACACTGAATTTCCCCTCCTTTCGAAAATTTGTTTAAAAAAATGGGAAGGGATCGCCGAGCGGGTCATTTCTATATATACTAGACTTTTGGAATGCTTTTCGGGTGGAAATCCAACTTCTGACTGCATCTGGCTAGCAGTCATAACATCCCACGCAAAAACAGTGTTGCTTTCCAACTTCATTCCTTTTTTGACAAAATGATCAACATTCCAAATATCAATAATCATCTTCCCCTTGACAAAGCTGAGCTGATCGCTTTCTTTCTTGAGACTCTCCTTTATGGTGTGTTACACTCAAAAAAAAAAACGTTTTTGCTATTCTAACAATCCATATTCTTCAGGTGTTTCGGCGTTGTTATTTACGATAACCCTTTGGGTTCTCATTTACCACCGCAAGAGCGAAAGAATCAATAAAACTTTAATTGTCACTTCCTGCGTTATGATGTTATTCGGTACTTTACATCTGGCAGTTGATCTTTCGCGCATACTTCAAGGCTTCATTGACCAACGGGATCTGCCCGGAGGACCAATTGGCTATTTTTCAAAGCTTGAGCTATGGTCGCATGTTTTCAAGACGGCAGTTTTCGCCCTTCAAACGGTCTTGGCCGATTCTTTTGCTGTAGGTCTCTTTCCGGCCTTGGTACAGTACTCGTCTTACTAGTAGATTCCTATCAATTAGACTTATCGTTGTTGGGTTGTATGGCAACGTCCGTTTGCTTTCATCATCCCGGGCTGTTTTGTATGCGGAACCTTAGTCACATCCATGACGGTAGTCCATAACTTGGCAGTAATAAAACCAGGTGAAGACGTATTTGCAGGCACACTTACCGGTTGGATTACTTCATTTTTTACTATGACTTTGAGCACAAACGTTCTCTGCACGAGTAAGAGGTCTTTTCATAATCTTTGCATACTGGTTGCCCACTTCATTAAAGGTCTTATTGCTTTTCGGATCTGGCGAAGTACTCACAAATTGGAACGGTATGCTGGAAGACAGGAACAATCTCTTATGCCCGTTGTCATCATTATTATCGAATCCGGTGCTATCTACTCTGTTTCTTGCCTTACACTCCTTATTTCCTACATACTGGGGAGCAATGCGCAATATCCTGCTCTAGACGGAGTAAATACTTTTTTTAAAGATCCTCCTCTACAAGGCTGGGTTAACAAATTATCTTTCAGACATTTCCCATTATCTCGATTGTATTCAATCTTATCATCGTACGAATAGCCCTGGGGTACGTCCTATCTCCACCGCTACTGTATCATTTATCTACATTTTTTTACAAAGAATCGCTCACGGTGGCGCTTCGAACTTAGGGTCGAAAAAAGTAACTTCGGAAGTTACTGGTCCCAACTTCGAAGTCACCACTGGCGGGACGCAATATCCACTAAAACCTCTGGCAGTAACTGTCACCAAACTAGTTCATCAGGAAAGAGATCAAGAACAAAAAGATCGAGAATCTGTCAATTCTGAAGGACAGGCGAAATGGAATGCGGTGTGAAGTTGTCCGCAAAAACTCGACTCTACGTTTACCATAAAACTATGTTTTGCTTTACTCTCCAAATCGATCTTGTGCCATCCTAAACATGCCTGGCTGACGGTAAATTAGGATGAATATGTCACTTTACATGTCATCATGATCAAGTCAAGGAAATACATGGAGTATATTCATTGTAGTCTATCGGTTGTGTTCATGATCAGTGAAAAGCTTTAATAAGTTCATCGAAAGGAGCTCTAACGAGGGTTCGGCCAGCCAACCCTTCTTCGTAGAAGAATATTCAGATTTTGCTGAGGGTTGGCACTCAAAGTTTATTTAGCCGATATATTTTATATTTAGATTATAGATAGATGTTAGATACTACTACTTCCTGATACTCCACATAAGTAATATAATAAATATAAGCGATAGCTTACGATCGGCGGAATTTTTAAATTTTTTATCGACGATCGATATTGAACCTGCAGCCCGAAATGTGCTTTCAATTTGGTATAGTACCAGCCCCCTTCGATTCATCAATTCATTCTTAGTAGTACGACGACCTGTCCGTGCAGTTGGATTTGGTTACGTTTCAAATCCATAATTATTTAATACCTCTACGAACAATACACATGAGCTTACTTTAGCCCTGGCCGAGAATAATTTTAGTGAGGTTAATATGTACTAGCGTAATTTCAAGAGACAACCCTAACGATCGTCAATAAATCTACGTTAACATGACGTTGGCTTGACGTTCGCTAATCTTTGCATATCGACATATCATGATCTAAACAAAGCTTTTCTAGCCCCTTCACTTGCTTGCTTTGCACGCTCGAGAAGTGGCCTAGAACTGTTCTCGGACATAGTGGCTTTCGATGTTCTTCGAGCTGAATTCATCGCGTTGGTAACAGCCTTCGTTCTTAGATCCGGTACAGTACTGCTTCGCCGTGAGTAACCAACCGATATACCTTCCTTATTTTTCATGGCAGGTCCTGAATTAATATTATCTATAGTCGAAGCCTTTGCTCCAGAATTATCGAGAGCTTGAGAAATTGCTGGTATGACAGGACAGGTTGAAGCGCGAATCGAGGGTTTACGCAATCGAGTAGCTGGTGGTATGTGTGAGGATTGGGGTGCCAAGTTTTCCTTGTCTTGCTCCTCTTCGCTTTCAGGCCAGTTGAGCACATTGTTCGATCCCATTTTTCTCTCTAAGAAAGCGGATTTATTTCTCCGACTGGGACTGGACAAGGGGTTCTCCGAATCAATGCTCTCATCATCTGAGTCAGCGTCCTTATCGAAAATGCAGCTGAAGTTTAATTTGACTTGGGGAGAATCCAAAACTAGCCGCTTAAGTTCGACTTGGTGTGCCGCAGGGGTAACAAGGACCTCTCCTGTGTCGGTGAGTACAACTCCTCGCATTGCAGAACCTGGAGTAGGGATAAAGTCTTGCCCCTTCAAAAGTGAGCGTACAGGAGTTTCAGAAACCTGGTTCAGCGAGGTTTCCCTATAAATATTAAAAAATCACTCAAAATTTCTTAATTATTGACTGTTCGACGTACTGCCCAGATTTTTGGGACAACTGTTGTGAAACTTGCAACTGTTGCCACTCCTGCTTCAAGTATTCTTCGGCAAGTACGATTTGCTCCTCCCGCTCATGAATCTCCCTTCTGAGTTTCGCTTCGTATTGTTCCCATAATTCTTGTAATTCCTTTTCTCGTTTGACAATGGCCTGAAGTAGCTCCGCTTCCCTTTTTTCCATCCTATAGCGTACCTCTTGTTCCTTTCTGAGGACGGCTTCACGAAGCTCCGCTTCCCGTAAAGTAACTCGTCGTGCAATTTCAACTTCAACTTCAGCCTCTTTTCGTGCGAGAACCTGGGATAATTGTTCTTCAACGGACGCTTCTTTAGCCTTTAACTCGGTCTCCCGACGGATGAGTTCCTTTTCTTTAAGGTTAAGCGATTGTTTGTGAGATTTCGCAAGAACGAGCCTATCATTATTGTGTCAGAAAAAACAGACAAGGAGATATCTACTGGGGGAGTAGGGGACGGACATTTTTTCGGTCTCCCGAACTTTGTGAATGAGATCGATTCGTTCGTGCTGTAGTAGTTGTTGAGCTGACGGACGCATAGCAGGCTGAACAAACAAGTTCATCATAAATTACTCGAAATTATATACATACTCACATTCACATTCAGCATAGATTTGATAATTTGGTGTAGTGCTTGTGAATAACCTTTTGGTAATGGTGGAATACGACCATTTCGGACGAAGATGCTCAACTCGCTATGAGTTTTTGCTTCGTGGAAAGGGGGTCTAATAGGACACAATGAGTGATCTGGCAGCTAGGAAATCAATCGACATTGGTTACTTTAAGGAACATAATTCATAAATTAAACATCCGAGGCTCCATATATCGCTTTTGGTATCATATGACTTCTCCTGCATCAATTCAGGCGACATGTAATAAGGTGTCTGACATGGGATAAGTTAGCACTTGAAGAAAATAGTATAAAGCAGAGGGTCTCACTCCAACATATGTGTTTGCGAAAGAAGCTGTTCCTAAGGCTTTGGAAAGTCCGAAATCTCCCAACTTTATTATTTGATTTTCACCCAAAAACACTGTGCAATTATAGATGAAACTCATTGGCATTGCGACTTGAGAACTTAGAACTTACCATTTTCTGGTTTGAGATCTCTATGCAATATCTGTTGCCGAGTATTAGATCCGGAAACTAAATCGGACGTAGAATGACAATGCTGAAGTGCGAGGAGAATCTGGAGAAAATAAGACCATATTGTATCTTCGGGTAAAGGTCTTCCATTTCGTGCGCAGCTCTTAATTATCGAACCCAGATCACCTCCACCGCAATACTGTGCTGGCTTGTTAACCATTCATCAACATGGTGTGGCAGACCTACCTCCATCACAATGTATAGTATTCCATTCTCACGATCTACATACTTTGGAAGAGATTAAATTGGCTCAGAACAACAAAGAAAAAAACTGACCCGATCATGATAGCGGACGATATTTTCGTGACATAGGTCTTTTAAAATGTTCCTGAAATCTATCAGATATACAATACCATTGTTAGTAGAACGGGAAAAGGTTTACACTTCTGCAACAATTTGTTTCCTATCTCGTTCTGTCATTCGTTCAAAATTAAGCTCTTTACGGGCAAAAACCTTCCGTCGATTCTTTTGAGAGCCAGTTCAAAAGGGAAAGAAACAAAATGGGACGCTCACCATGCCATCATCTCTGCGACGTACTTTTCTAATGATACCAAAGGAACCATTTCCAATTACCTCAAGCGCTTCGTATTGATCTAGAGGGTTGCTTGTCATGCTGCTGGTGGCAGCGAGTTTGTGAACACGACTACTAGTACTGCTATCAGTAACTTACATAATACGCGACGTGTTTGTCACGTGGCTGTTCAAAGTCACGTGAACTTAATATACCCGGTCAAATTTGCACCCGCTGCTTTTTTCGTGCAACTGTCCAGAAAAAACGCGTCCTGCCAAAACAGGTCCTTTTGACTGCGAAGTCTTCTTCCTTTGGACAATATGGTTATGTCTAATACCCGGTCATCAGAGACTATTTCAAGGACCTCTTCCGCATCCTCCTTAGATTTCCCCAATACACCTTTGTCTGCAGTTGAACCCCGCAGAACACGCAAACGCATCACACCGTGTCAGTTAGAGCAATTAGAGGAGTTATATCGTCAGTCCTCACATCCGACACGAGAACAACGCGACGCGCTTGGAAGACGGATACAAATGTACGCGTGTAATAACTTTATAATTTTTTTTTCTTTTAAAAGAAAGAGCATTTAATTAACCAGCACTGTGCAGGGAAACAAAAAGCGTTACGATTTGGTTTCAAGTAAGTTTGCAATGTGAGTTCCCAGTCATAATTCATAACTTCCGCATAGAATAAACGGCAAACCGACCGTAAGGTGGCTCTTCATAAAGCAACCTATTCACAGGCCATCGAACGTAGCAAAGTGACAGAGGAATCCATTCCGACTTCATTTGAGATTCCCGGTAATCCAATGAAACGCACATCTTCGTACGCTTCTTCTGTTTCTTCGACTTCGAGTACTTCCAGCAAATCTAAACGACCCTCGTTGGACCGAGTAGCATCCCGTTCGGAAATTCGGTTTATTGATAAACGCGTCCACGTGAACGAGGATGTTGCGAAGCGAGAAAATTTGGTATTCAAACATATCATCTCGACGTCTTCCTCTTCACACCGCGCACATGCGAGTCCGTTGATGTCTCCAGTTTCTCCAGTCCGTACATCGAGCGCGCTTTGGTCGCACATGCTTTCCTCACCTATTGCGCCATCCTCACCACCCCCTGCTGAACTTGTTGCTTACAGTAGGACACGAAAAACCAGAACCTTAGATTGGGCATGCACAGTTGCTCGTCTATCAACAAAAGAAGAGGATTTTTCTAAGGTATCTCTGGATTCTTCCCTTGAGCCAGCTTTTGGTGCATTGAAACAAGATGCGGTGATGTCTGAACGTGAATATGAAGACGCAATCAGTACGACCGAAGATGAGGCCGAGCTCGTTGATTCACATCTACAAGCATCACAACCCGCACCCGTGCTGTGGGGACACGGAGATAAAAGACAGGTCACAGTAACGAATGCAGATCATTGCGCCGAAGGGGGGACCCATTCAATGGGTAGTAATTCTGTAGAAAAATCCGTTAAAAAACATCCTTGGCAAGAGGACGAGATGCATGCTGCACTTGCTCTCTGTGGATTGCGAGGTTGAATGATGTTCATTGATTTGCATTCTACCCCCACTGACGTATATATTTCTGCAAATTATTGTTTTTGTTTGAATTGTATATTTTTCATGATCAATTCAAAATACACATCTCACGTCGATACCCTCTCTATCAGGGGGAGCTAGGATTTGCCCAGCCAACTTTGAACAATCTATATCCATCCTCGTCAGCTCTCCCAACCCCGTTCGATCGGGGCAGTGTCTCTGCTGTGAGAATTTGTAGCCCTTCACCGCCGAAAACGCTGTCTATTCCTTCAATCTCGGCCGTGCGAGTTGGGCGTTGTGGAACAATTAACCACATAACGCTATGTGCCGTTTGTCGTAGCATTCTCTCGGCACAAGATTTTATCCACTGTCCATGTCGTGAATCGTAAATGACATCTGCAGCGAGGATGACATCGAATTGCCCGAATAATTCTGTTGGCGGATTCGACCAATCTAATGATTCTATGCGGATCCTATGTGGTGACTCTTTGAAGTTACGTGTCACGTTCTTGTATAAGTTTTTCAAAACTTTCGGATGGAAGTCGCTAGCCACAATTTTGAAGATATCTATATGAGGCATTTTACTGTATAGGAGCCTGGCGACGACAATGCTCAGAAGGCCAGTCCCAGCCCCCAGTTCCAATATTGTTAACGGTCGAACATCTGGTTGAGTTACGACTAGGAACTTTTCCGGTTGAGCACAGATGCATTTGGCGAAAACAAAAGCGCTGCCCCATGTTTGGAGCCCAACGCTTTCATGATCATTCTCGTAAGGCTCGTCGTTAAGTTCGATGGTCAAAGTCCCCCCCCAGCAGGTTTGGAATGTAAAATTACGTGTTAAAGCTTCATTAATTTGCATATTGGCAGATAATGCGAGTAATGCGATAGCTTCCTCTAGGATGCGGACGCGGCCTTCACGTTCTTCTTCGTCACCCTCCTCAATCCACTGATCGCAACATGAAACAAACCCTGTCAACCATTTCACCGCAAATTTCTTTTCAAAAGGGTCGTTTCTTAAGATTTCCAATGTTTCTAAAGGTTCCTCTTCACCATCTTCGGCAGAAGCATATCCTGAATCTATAGTATCACCAGATATCCGCAATATGTTGGTAAATCCGATAGGAAAAGAGACTGCTGACCAGTATAACGTTCGTAGATTAAATAGCGCAATTAATATGGTTTTATAGGAATATGTAGAAAGGTGCTTGAGCACTGGAAGAGTAGAAGAAGGATATCCGAGTTTCATCGCGATATTGGAAAAAATGTCTATATAAAGTGACATCCACGAGATCCGTCTAGTGAGTCGATTCAAATAAAAATAATGCTGTTAACAGGCATCTTGGGCATAAGTAGATGTTGAGCAAGGTGATGAAATACTAAGCGCTCAATCGATGACATGGACCAGTTTTCGTTGCGTGTGTATAGTCCCTATCTGCGCGAAACAGCCTGAACTTCAAGGGAAAACACATTGAAAATAATAATAACAGTAACAGTAACTTCTAGTAAAGCATACATACATCTGCATTTAAGTTAGAACCCGCTGGTAGAGCCGAAGTTTTTTCTTACATAATAGTTGCATTCACATTACATAAGTCATGCTCCGTCTTAGACAATTCGGGAGTCACTTAGCTTGTTTTCCGACAAGTCTCCTACGGACTTATGCAACAGATATCGCAAGTAATTCAACAAACACGAAATTTTCTTCAACACCGTTTGTGCGGATTACCGATGGCATTTACAAAACTTACAAGCCTATAACCCCATCCATCAGACACCTCCGTCGACCGTTAACTCCTTATTTGTATTCCGGAAAGCCTGTAAGACAGCTCACAATCGCCAAAAGAGGAACTGGTGGTCGTAACTCAAATGGTCGTGTTACTGTTAGAGGGCGTGGAGGTGGCCACAAACGTCGCATCCGAATCGTAGATTTCATGCGAAACGAGCCAGGAATACACGACGTCGTTCGCATAGAGTATGACCCAAATAGAAGCGCACATTTGGCCCTCCTGAAAAATAGAAACTATTCGTCAAAACAGCTATGGAGCTATATCATCGCCCCAGAAGGTTTGCGTGCCGGACATACTGTAGAAAGTTTTCGACAAGGAATTCCAGACGGTCTAGTCCCAGGATTTGTAGATCCCGGAAAGAAAGCTAATAAACTTGATATTGAGACCGTATGTGAAATTTCCTGTATTGTGTCTTTCCGAAATTATAATTCAAGGATTAATTAACTTAGGAAACCGATTCCTCCGAAGCTGGTCTTGCTCTTGGCCAAATGAGAGCACTCACTGTGAAGGTTGGAAATGTCCTCCCTTTACGACTCATTCCTACTGGTCCGTCTTATTCTGCTGTTTCCTTTTCTTTTATAACATCGCACATAGGCACGCAAATACATGCAATTTCGTTGCACCCAAATCGTAAAATGGCCCTCCTTCGTTCGGCTGGTGCCTATGGCACCGTCGTTGCCCATGAAGAACAAGGTGTATATACCCAGGTACGATTGCAAAGTGGCGAGATTAGAAAAATACCACAAGTAGGTATAGATGATGATACGTCAATGGAACCTATGATACTTAATGACCTTTCTCCAAGGGCTCTCCAGCTACGATAGGTCGAGTCGGGAATGTCTTGCATAACAAAACGGTACTAGCTAAAGCTGGTCGAAGTCGATGGTTGGGTAGGAGACCCAAAGTACGTGGTATGGCTATGAACGCGTACGTCTTTCATATTTTTCCTTCTCATTATCCTTGTAATGTGAATGCAGTGTGGATCATCCGCATGGTGGTGGCCGAGGTAAATCAAAAGGAAATAAACATCCACAATCCCCGTGGGGTTGGTTGACCAAAGGTAAGGTCACAGAATAATGAATTCCCGGTTTCATAAGCAAACCATCTTTTACAGGCAAGCGTACTCGTAAACCGGGACCCAAAGGCCCGAAAAATAGCAATAAGTTGGTAGTTAAAGAACGACCGCGAGGCTCTGAGAAACGTGAAGGAAGGAAATCATAATTTCCCAAGAATTTCCAGATACATATCTAAACAATCTCAAACTAGTTGAATACTACCTAAACCTTCTATTCAATACTACTTATGTTCAGATTTATGTGATTATCTAAGCATCTACTCCCTCTTTTTTTGTTTTAAATGGTTCGTTGCGAATGCATACTGTAAAATGCGTTTCTAAATGCTAAAACTACAATCAGGCGCAAATATCTACATCCACAAGTGACTTACGTGAAATTACCAAAATGGAGCGCATAGGTTCGTCGCGTCTAGTGTGTTCTGCTAAGGCACCATTCATGTATATTTCACTTTCTTTCTAGGCGCACACTCTCATATTCGGGGGCTTGGCCTGAACGCGTTATTAGAACCTAGACCTCATGCAGACAGTGAAGGTATGGTGGGTCAAGCCAAGGCCCGCAAAGCCGCAGGATTGATTCTAAAAATGGTTCGCGAGAGCAAGATTGCTGGTCGAGCTATACTTATGGCAGGTCCCCCCAGTTCAGGAAAAACTGCTATTGCTTTGGGTAAACGGCGGAAACACTTTTTCTGATCCTTAGTTTTTTAACGTTTCATAATTATAGGGATGGCACAATCGCTAGGACCAGACGTTCCTTTCACCATGATATCAGCTTCAGAAGTATATTCTCTTAGCATGTCTAAAACAGAAGGCTTAACGCAAGCATTTCGACGAAGTATTGGTGTAAGGATCAAAGAAGAAACAGAAATTATAGAAGGAGAAGTTGTAGAAATTCAGATCGACCGGAGTCTGACAGGTGTAAGATTTAACATCTCTTCTTCTTAGTATCATACTGATTATAGTGACCTTTTGAGGCTCAAACAACGGGTCGTTTGACCATAAAAACTCTAGACATGGAGACAGTATATGATTTGGGTACAAAGATGATTGATGCGCTCTCGAAAGAGAAAGTTATCGCTGGTATGGCACGTTGTTGTACGAATGTTGCTACTGGTTTTACCAATCCCTTCCAGGTGACGTTATTTCTATTGACAGAGCCTCGGGGAAAATTAACAAACTAGGCCGAAGCTACACGAGGAGCCGAGATTACGACGCTACGGGTGCAGATGTGAGGTCCTCTGGTTCTTTTAGGATTCCATCCATATTAATGTATTAAAAATTGACAGACACGATTTGTACAAACTCCTTCTGGTGAAATTCAAACTCGGAAAGAAGTTGTTCATACCGTTACTTTACATGAAATAGACGTTATCAACAGTCGGACACAAGGTAATTTTTTTTTAAGTTTTTCTTTCGCAATATATTCCTGATGTATAACACACATCTCAGGTTTCTTAGCCCTATTTGCTGGTGATACCGGCGAAATAAAACCCGAATTGCGCGCACAGATTGATAGCAAAGTTAGTGAATGGCGAGAAGAAGGAAAAGCAGAGATCGTTCCCGGTGTAGGCTTCCGCTTGAGTACATTGCCATTTTTCATTCTAACATTTTTTTCCCCTCCAGGTCTTGTTCATTGATGAAGTGCACATGCTGGACATTGAATGCTTCTCATTTCTCAATCGCGCTCTGGAACAAGAACTTGCGCCTCTTGTTATCATGGCATCCAATCGAGGGATGGCACGAATACGCGGAACGAAATACAAATCACCGCATGGTTTACCAGTTGATTTACTTGATCGTGTGTTGATTATAACAACAGCCAAATACGAGCCTGAAGATATTGAGAAGATAATTCAAATTCGGTCAGTGTTCGAAATATGGTGATGGAATTTGTTGGAATTTTTAGTGTAATTCAGCTGCACCGAAGAAGATACAAAACTTACCCATGAAGCTTTAAATATTCTTACGTCAATGGCTATGTCAACAACATTGCGATATGCTCTCAATCTAATTTCATGCGCCCAAGTGAGTATCACACTCTCTTTAAACATGAATACTACCTTAGAGACATGTATCTAGGTTGCAGCTCTCAAGCGGAAATCTCCAGGCGGAATGGTAGACGTAGAGGACTTAAGAAAATGTTACACATTCTTTCTTGATGAGAAGCGGAGTGTTCAATGGGTTGGAGAAGGCACAGCGGGATTAATAGGAGAGCACGAAGAAGAAAGCCAGCACAGGATGGAGGAATGATCTCATTCCCCTGGTAGTTAAAAAAATACACCATTTGGGTTTGTTCAATAAAGTTGAACATCACTATAATACAGACATTTTTTTATTGTATACCCGATAATTGAATTTACCTAAAGCGATAAGTTTGAAGCCGTTGGATAGGGTCATCGAAGATAAGGGGTTTATGTTTGAATGTGTCCACACGTAATTTGCGATCAGGGTTAGGGACCGTACTAAAAGATTGATTTCTAGATTCGGTTCTATTAGATGACAAAGTCTAAACAAAAAAATGTTTAATAGTGATCTTTTCAAGGTTCAACACTAACCTGAGTTGGTGTACGTTTAATATACGCTTTATTAGAGAATTTTCTTTCCCAACCCTCCACTACCAGCCGTTGCCGATCCTCAAATCCATCCTCTATGATATCATCTATATATTCGCACTCCGGAATAAGAACCGGAGACTTTATCCAATCTGTAGTGGCTACTCCTTTGGTCACAAAGCTATCCTGTGTGTCAAATAGCGTTTCGCGACATTCTTCAGGAGTTGCAGAGATTGATGGTGGGCTTGTGATGCGTCCCTCAGAGCTATTAGGCGAGCGTTCATTATGGTCCAATATATCATCCGTAATAATTTCTTTGAGATCCTTGTTGGATCGAGGAGTCGAACTGGGCGAGACAGCAATTCGATGGAAAGGGGACAATAGATCAGGGGTGCAATCCCTTTCTATTCCTGTCTTAATACCAGTATTCCGCGTTGGGGTCAAAAATGGGTCGACTAGGCGACCGCGGAGAGTGAGCTGTGTTCCATTGAGAGCCTTTTCGTGCGGCCTGCTAGAAACAGCTTTATCATTTGGGACTTCAAATATCTTTGACTTCTCTTCATCGTCATTATATATTTGGACTTCATATTCCGGGGAAGGAGTAAAACCTGCGAAAAATTTACTGCGCAGATTATAGTTAGCAGGTTGGGATGGCATTGATTTGCGCCTTTTGACAGCAACTTCACGTCCATATTCTTCGACAAGAGTCCTTTTCCCACTACCTTTTCCGGTAGAAAATTCTTGTGATGAAGGATTTTGAGATAAATTAGCTGTGCGCTTTGTAGTATCCGTTTGTTTTTCTTTCAGCAACGTTAAATATACAAAGAGGAAAACACAAAACAAAGAGCTCACTGAAATACTGCAATATAGAGCCTTTAGTTTCTACAACCATTGCGTTTTGAAGTCGGTTTAGATTAATAGAGGCAAGCAGACGTGGGTGAGGATCTTGAGGTCTGGGTTGATAGGAGGGAAGAATATCAATAATAGATTTCTGAGTAATTGGATCAACATCCCCTCGGGAAATTTGTAATGCTAAATCGGTTTCGATATATCTTAAAATAAAAATCAGGAATAGAAGCAGGACAAAATATAAACTTTACCTCCCAACAAAATGCTCTTGTTGTGCATTCCAAAAATTCATATCAGGTTCGGTTAAATATACGATTTGATTTTTGAGAGGGTCCCAAACTCGCTGGTGAAGAAATCCAACTTCGGCAATTTTCATTTTCATTTCCCAGTCCTTCTCTACGGCTTTTCCATCCATCCGTAAAGCCCTGACAGCTTTTTCCACGGTTCCCCATTTCCTTAGATACTTGCACGCAGTTTTAAGGCCTACTCCCGGGATCCCATCCAGATAATCACACCCGTTTAGCATAGCGCATTCTCTCAACTCTTTCAATCCCCAGCCATGTAAAGGGAAGTCTGGATTTGAGTTAGACGCAAGCTTTTCCGACCGGATCAGAATACAAGAAGAACTCGTCGTATCCAATTTAAGATAAAGAGATTTTGCGCCGAAAATTAGAAGATCCGAGTCTTCAGTAAGAATTCCGTCTACGACCCCTATAGATTCAAGATAAAAAAGCTGAGCGTCCGCTTCGTAGGGAGCAACAACATAAGGAACGCCGTGAGCGCGTAGAGCCTAGCACTTTATGTAAGGGGCAATTTACTAAGCGATGTTTTGCAAAGAATACTTTAATGAGTTGGAAAGCCATTTGAGGGGTAACATCAACGGCCTTGAGGTAATGCTCTCGAGCCAGAGTATGTTTACCTTGTTTGGCTAAAGCGTTAGCTGTCTTTAAAGATTCCTTACGCTTCCTAACCACAAAAGGTGAAAAAGAGGCTCTCTAGACAAATATTTTTCCGGGTGTACCTTTGCCGTCTAACTTCAGTTTCTTTCTTGGCAGGAAGAGGACCGCCGTCGAACACCAAATAGGGAGCGATATTATAGTGTTGTAGAAGGCGGATTCGCTGCATGGCATATTCTACATATCTACATGTCTGTAATTAGCAATGACTGTAAGTTTTCAACGAAAAAGACTTACTTTGTTGTGGGTTTGCCTGTCGCCAACTCGGTCGCACAGCAGCACACACCTCGATGAAGCCAAACGTATGCATCCACTGCAAGGGTTTTCCCAGAAAGTTCAGATAACGTTATAGGCTTTTGAACGGATTTTAAAAGAGGAAGCAATCCTGTTATCCCCATATCAGAGTTCACTCATAAGTAGCAAGAGAGGTTTCCGGAACGGGTGCAGTCGCGTCGGGTCACGCGTTTGTCACATTCTGTAAGTCCCGGCGGAGGCCCTTTAAAACAGACTGAAAGAGATAGGTGTATAATATGTGATATGGGATCTTTCGATACCAAATCAAAACGAATAATATTGGTGGTTGTAGAGAAAATAAATTGTACGAATTTTTTTTGAGTAAATAATAAGATAACGAGACGCGCGGCGTATAAGTACTTAATACCGGGAAACGGGCGGAGCTGATAGCTCAAGCGCTCAACGCTCGCACGTTAACTTATTCCAACATGTGAAATACTATATGTTGTTTAGACTATTTATACTGGGGCGGAGAGTGTAAAGAACACTGAGCAGGAAGGGGAGAATGCTAAACACGTAATACAAACAAGTACTAATCTTGCAGATGACTTTAGTCTGCGCCGCGGCACCAGTGAGCAGGTAAATGCGCGCACCTATCATTCCCTGTAAGAACTAAGTATCTAATTAGCCTATCAGAACAACTTAATATATTACCTAGTTAGAAAGTTCAATACCCAATAAATACCAGATATATATCGAAACTCAGAAAAACTGAAACTGCCCCCTGCATGAAACTACAAGGTGAGGGAGGTTACGTAACCAGGTTAACCATGCTTTCTCGTTCACCGTCACATTCTCCATCACCTGAATCTCATTCAAAACATAGGAAGAGCTCGGATAAATCCCGTAATTATTCTTTGCCAAAAGGAGTTGAACCAATAGATGAAAACCATTACTTTCGTAAAAGCTTCGAGTTTGCCAAATGGCTGCGTGAAGAAAAGGGAAAAGTCAGTCAATACCTTCTAATGTGGTCTCACACATTAATTTGGAAAACATTCAGTATTATGACGAATTAAAGTCAGACAAAGCTCGCAGGTGTGCTAATTTTTGATGCCAGGACTACTTGGGCATAATCGTTAACTCACTGGCATCCTGCTGTATCCTAATTGCAGCTACTTCCGCAAGTTCATCAAGGTACATCCTATCTCACAGTTATCGGTCTTTATTTGTGCTAAACATTCTTCTCAGGCTTGGAATAAAGGAACATTAACCAGTTTGTATCATGCTTGTGTCTTCTCTCTCCAAAATACCTGACGGGTCGCCAGGCGATCTCTACTATCCCGATAATACAACACCCCCATCCTCTAATCTAATCACATCGTATAAATGGTCGTTTGCTGATAATAATTCTCAGTTAGAGAAGGAACAACTGAAGAAAATCCGAGAGGTTGTTGGCAGTGATACCTACGGTCCTTCTCCAGCAGTCACCGTATCAGGCTCAGACACTCAAAGATCAGGACGCATTTCTGGACCTTCCCTTCCATCTGGGTCTGACCTTCAGCTGGCCCGCGAGGTAGCCGACTCCTTGACAGCCGGGGAGAGGCTTGCCAAACGCAAGCGGGAAAATAGGGAGGATAGAGATCGGCTTGAAGAGATGGTTGGACCGAAAGATGTAGGGAAAGAGCGCATGCTTGAAATGAAACGAGTGAAAAGGGAGGGTGATAGATCGTATCGAGAAGGCAAAGACGAAGGCGGATATGAGGTATCAGAAGATGTCCTTATGGGTTCGGGAAGTAGTTTCAAAGAAAGGTAATGAGTTAACCTTCTGGGGGCAATATCTGTAATTGTGTTCTGATTTTATTTTATTTTTCAAAAAATAGACTTGCACAACGCGATGCGGCTCGAGTCCGTTTCGAAGCAAAAAAGAAAGAAGGATATGAAATGAGACTTCAAGAACGAAATGAACGTGTGGAGCAGATTAAAGAGAGAGATAGAAAAACAATGGAAATGTTCCAACAAATGGCCAAGGAACGGTACGGATGATGGCCGATGACCTTCAAAATTACGATCGTCGTTAACATACATATACAATATACTTTCAACACTCGAAGCAATTTTAAAAAGAAAGAAGCACTTGAACGCCGAATACTGATTGTAAGCGAAGAACTGATATTTGCACTCTTTTTGTCTATTTCTTTTGCATATCAAGGTCTTTCCTTAATTATTCTTGCCAGCCAACTGGTATCTTTACAAAAGACGAGGGTCTGCAAGATATCATATTTACAATTTATATGTATACATATCATGACATCAGTAAACCCATTCTAAATGTGATTGCGTATTGGACGACTCGGGGACAATTTTGCATCGACGTTGAACGATTTCAAGAACCTTTTCTCTAACACCATGTTTACCAGGTCGACTTGATTCACATTGCTGAATCAACTCTTCAAGATCAAGACTCATACCTCCGCTATCAGTATGGGCACCGGTCACTCTGAGCTTAATCTCTTCCTCGAAAGGTAATCCAAAATTAGGATAAGGCTGCTGGGAATCGACGACAAAATCAAGTTCTCCTTTCCCTATCCAAAACGGGGAATTGCTATCAAAATAAGTTTTCTCTATGTGATCATCCATTACAGCTGACACATATTCAGGTACCCATGCTGGACGACCTTTGAATTTATCCACGAGCACGGCAGTCACGCCCGTAATAAAGTCTGGACTAGCACCATTCTATCAGAAATCTTTTAGTCTTCTATAATGCTTGAAGTTCACAACTGAGAGACGTCTTACAATATAAGCCGTGGCGATACCTAACTCCATATTCAATACCTCCTCCAAGGACATACCCTTCCCGCGTCTAACAGCTTCAAGTGAAACTCTAAGACTTGTAGGACTTCGTAATTGTAGCTCTTCTAGTGTCACTTTAGCCCATCTTCCGACCTCGTCCTGTGTCTCAGAGAGTTCGGACAGAGTGTCCATGATAGTCTCAACAGTACGCTGTGAAAACGCAGTATCGACTGCAGAGCGAACTTTTCCAACTAACAATGAGGGTGGTTCGTCCGCATTGCGTTCCACATATAATTCCTCGATAGTAGTATTAATATGATTATTAACTTTGTCGAGCGATAATCCTTCCGGTAGTGCTGCGAGATGGGCTTTGAGATCGGGAAGCCGACTGGAAGAAATGAAATGAGTTCCTAATCCGAGTTCACTGCAAAAGTTCTCATTGAGCGAACATAAGTGGATATTCCTTCAAAGAAAAAATTCTTACAAGACGGCACGTCCCTTAATGACAGTACCCGTCATAGCTAAGTAGGTTCCAATCTCACCGTCAAGCCTGGATAAGAAGTAATTCGATCCGACATCAGGGCAATAACCAATTTTAGTCTCGGGCATAGCAAACAAAGTTTTTTCCGTAGCGACTCGAAATGGTGCGTGAATAGAAAGACCCGCACCACCTCCCACTATTCAAAACACGCATGATAAAACATTTCTTAAGAAAAATATGGCTAAAATGACCTACTTGTAAGTCCATCTATAACCGCAACGTAAGGCTTGTTTAAATTAGCTACTAGATGGTTTAGTTCAAATCTAAATTCAAAAATTTAGAAGCTCTTCAACCAAACATGAAATTTTATTCACTCGTCTTTAAAATATGATATTGCACTAGGACGGGTATCTTCGGATCTTGATAGCTTCATAATAGCTACATATGTCTGCCTAAGTCAATGGGGGTCAAACAAAAACCAATTACTTTACTTGCCAGCAATATCGCCACCTGAACAGAATGCTGATCCTTTCCCAGTACCAATTATTATTTCGCACAAATCGGCGGAATTCCATTCCTAGACGATGTCGGCAGTTTATAGACAATCTTCGAATTGAAACCTACAAGTAGTTTTGACTTGAGTGCTTTGATCATAGAGTGACTCAAAGCATTTCTCTTGCTGTCCCTGTTAAGCATAAATGTACGACTTGCTAAATTTGACTCAAATTGGACCAGAGACTAAAGGATTTCCTTAAAATTCGAGACAATAACAATCAATGTGAACACAACTTACTTCATCAATACTTTGCGGACTCAAGGAAGACGACATGTGTCGAGCTAACATAGATGTCCTTTCCAAGGCGGATTGAGAGGTCAAAACGTATCTTGACATAATTCGGAGCATTGGAAAAAAAAAACCGACTTTTGGGTATCGGGGAGTCGTACTCGCGGAGCCTGAGAGCTTATATTGCTTAAGTAAGCTTAAGAGTTAGAGTCCATAATGAGTCTTCCACAGGTGGGGACGCGTTTAAGCTATGGATCGAATATAGGAACGGTCAGATTTGTTGGTGAAGTAGGAGGGAGTAAAGGAACATGGATAGGCGTTGAATGGGATGATCCGAAAAGAGGCAAGCATAGTGGAAACAAGGATGGAAGACAGTACTTCAGTTGTATGTAGGTACTATTTTGATTATGACTATGTTCTTCCTCTTCCTTATTTTATCTAGAGTACCAAATTCTGGATCATTTATTCGACCTAATGCCACTACAATAAACTATGGCCAGTCGTTCCTCCAAGCATTGTCGTCAAAGTATATCGAATCCCAAATGAATGATCCCATAGAAAAGGTTACTTTAGGATCAAGTAATGGTACAATCGAAGTTGAAGCAGTCGGTTTGAATAAAATTCGAGATAAACTGTCACGTTTGGATAGCCTTCGGGAGGTCAGTCTCGACTCCGAACTCGTTGCCCAAACCGATGACCCTAGTGAGATTACAAGGATATGTCCAAGTGAGTCAAAAGAGAGTTCAGGATTAGTGTGGGCAAAATTGAATACGTCATTAAGATATAAAAGGACTCGATATTTCAAACAATCTTCTGACCAGCTGGACTGATGTGGCTCGTATAACTCAAGGTTTACCTCGTCTAGAAATTCTTTCATTAAAGTACGTTTTTCTATCGCCATGGGATTCTCTTTCGTTCACTTTTCTTAGTCAAACACGACTTCGGTTTGCTATAGACGCGTCTTTCGCAACAGTTTTTCGCGGGATTAAGGAGTTACGACTCAACGGGTCCAGTATCGCTTGGAGTGAGGTTTGTGGTTGTCATAGAATCTGTCAAATTTTTAAAACAAAAGAATTATTATTTCTTGAAGGTGCTCCAACTGCTCCCATACTTTTCGTCTCTGTGTCACCTTGAGCTGGGATACAACCAAATGCAGACAGTGATTCCTTCTGATGGAGACATCCCTAATCTCACAACACTTAATTTGGAACACAACGCGTTGACCGAATGGAAAAATGTTATGCAGAGCCTCTCTATGTTTACCAGGTGAAATATAATGACCTTTTTTTATACTCCCTTTAACGTTTTTCTCAGTCTAGAACGATTAATACTCTCCGGGAATCCTCTTGGAGATATAACCCTAAATCCAGATGAATCTCACACACTGTCTATCAAACATCTTTCCTTAAAATCCACCGGGTTGACATCGTGGTCAAGCATGGATGCTCTATCATCTTGGTTACCTAGACTTCAAGCTCTCAACGTTGGTTCGAACCCCCTTTTTCAAGGTATGATACCCCTTCTGCCAGATGACTCCATTGTTGACTTCGTTTAGAACAGTCATCCCGTCCATTGCTAATTGCTAAAATCTCGACACTAATTATGTTAAACTCAAGTCAGGTATGAATGATTTCAGAGAAACAAGACACAGGGTTTATTCTATTCAGATTTCATCGGCGGAACGACGTGATGCTGAACTTTATTACCTGTCTTACATATCCAAACAAAGCCTAGCGTCCGAGGAATTGAGAGCAAAAAGATATGTCCGTTACAAGGAGTTGTGCACCAGTAGGCTCATATACCCCCAACTGGATCTTATTTGACACTAAAACCTCACAGTTTATGGCAAGCCAAGCGAATTAGGGCAGGAATTGGCAGACACATTGAAGAAACGATTAGTTGGTTCGTCGCACGACAAAACTGGATAGAGATTTTAAACAGTCATTTTTTTTAGATATAGAGTGCTTCAAAATTCCCCAGTCACCATCAGACATCGGTTTTCAGAAACAAACACCACCTGATGTTAAGATATCAATTTTACCTTCTATGAATTTGAACGTATTCAGGTTGAAGCTCCTAAAGACGCTGAAAAGGACGCCTACGAGTAACTTGAAACTGTGGTTGATATTGGAACGTGATAATCTCCGCCACTTTGCGGCGCTCGATGATATGAGTCGCACACTAGCTTGGTTAGGCATGGACGAAAATTGTAGAGTACTATTTAGCATTGAATAATAAACTTGTCGGACATTGTAGACACTCTTGTAAGATATGCGTGCCATGATGAAAAAGACACTTTGATTTCACACACAGATACATCATCACTTTCTCAAATAATATCGTTATCATAGGATGGCATGAACCTATTATAATACCATATACAGGTGCATAGGGAAACAGTGAATCAACGATCGCTCCTTCCTTTTTCCAGATTTAGATGGTTGTTTCATATGCAGTAGGACGCATAGTTTGTGGTAAGTTGTCCTTTGATGAAATGACGTGGGCCTCAGTAGGACCGGCAGGTAAGCGTTTCAAAACAGCAGTTTCTGTACCGTGTAATAAGTAAATAATTCCAAGGGACGAAGAACGAACTAGAACTCACCTCCGCGTTCCTTAGCCTCCCGGTGTTTTTGTGAATTTTCGGCGACACGTTGAAGGAACTCCTGACGACATTTCGAGTGCCGAACCTGAAAAAGTAGAAAAACATAACGTCAGTGTCTCTCACTGGGAGCGACAGTAGCAATAGAGCCTACATGTTCTACGCGAACGTTTACGCGCTTGGCAATGTAACGGTTTCCTACGACCTTGTTAACCATAACAGTAACAGCATTAGGAGTAACGTTTGTAACAATTCCTGTTCGTCTAAAAGAGGGGGGGTGGGGGAGAACAGGGTAAGCTGACGTCCTACAAATGCAAAATCCACGAACCCATGGTAGAACTTGTGGGGCATACCCTTTTGTTGAGCGGAGTTTGCTTTGATGTCGACGATGTCTCCTATTTTGTAGGTTGTGAAATACGTAGATAAACGAATTACACCATGCTCTGTATTCGCACAAAATTCAGTATGCTTTGACAAAATACACGACGGTCGGTACTAACCTTTAAAGCCTCTCTTGAACATGTCCCTCGTGCGGGCACGGTAACCGAATGAGTGAGGCATGACTAACTAAATATTTTTCTTCTGTGGAAAACCGATGCTTAGATCTTGAAGAGGCTCGACGTTGCGAGGCTGGAAGGTTTGGAGGAAAACTGGATGAGCACCGTGGGAAAGTAAGACCGGCGGAGTTCACCAAATTTTCCATTTACAAAACTGTAAAGTTGCAATTTTCAAACTACGACGTGCGCGGCTGCCTACAACTGACTCCCGATTATAACGAGGTCCTCATTATTTTTAAAAGGTAACGATATACCAACTAACCCGTTATGCCCAGGTATGTAACAATCATTATCTATCTTCTTTTGTGAATCTGATTATTATCTTATAGAGCCCCAAGAAATCACAGCAAGACGTATGTCGATCCGAAAACTTCCAGTAAAAGCAATGCAAACGTTTCTGATTCACGAATTTTAGATACAAGGTCCCTCGTAGACCTTTTGAGAGTGCTCGTTTGGATGCTGAGCTGAAGGTACTTTCCTCGGCTATCGTTTTGCCTCACCTGTTTTCTTACTCAGTTCAACCGTCCTTATAATGTACTTATAGCTTGCTGGTGAATACGGTTTGCGTAACAAGCGTGAAATCTGGCGTATTGCACTCATCTTGTCAAAAATTCGTCGAGCTGCTCGTGAGCTTCTCAAGCTCGATGATAAAGATACCAGGAGGCTTTTCGAAGGTTTGACCATCTCCTTCTGAAGTATGCAACAAAAGTCATAAAACTAATCACCCGTGTACCCTTCGCAGGTAATGCCCTCATTCGTCGCTTGGTTCGTATTGGTGTCTTGGACGAAACCCGAATGCGTCTCGATTATGTACTTGCTCTCAAAATTGAGGATTTCTTGGAGAGAAGATTGCAAACCCAAGTGAGCGCTTGCAGAGTGAAATACCTGAGCCGAATTCAATAGTACTCATCTTATAAACAGGTTTTCAAGCTGGGCTTGGCCAAGTCAATCCACCACGCTCGTGTTTTGATTAGACAGCGACACATTCGGTTTGTTCTATTTCATTTACCTGGTGTATAATCTAATGTTGACATTTGATTTTTAGTGTTGGAAAGCAAATTGTTAATGTTCCCTCGTTTGTCGTCCGACTTGATTCACAAAAAGCAAGTATTCCATATATTCTGTTTCCCAGAGTCTTACCTAATTAATATTCAAAAATAATAGCACATCGATTTTGCTCTCACTTCACCCTTCGGTGGCGCACGTAATGGGCGTGTGAAGCGCAAGCGTGCAGCTGCAGCCGCCAACAAAGAGGCTGGTGGTGATGAGGAAGAAGAGGAGTAAATGTCCCTCGAAAGCGGTGAACAAAGACTTGCTTTGTCGGGTTATTTACCATGTTATGCATATTATATGCAGTGTCTGTTATTTACAAAACGATATGATATGTTTTTTGTTAAAAGTACATGAAGCCCATTTTTTCTACTTGTCGAATTTTGGGATATAGGACCGCTAGCTTTTTATATTCTGAAATAATCGATATAGTTTGATTTTGGACTTATCGATTGCACACTTGACATACCATTTCGATATATTTCCGTCGTTGATACTCTCATCTTCCTCATCCCCTTCATTGTTAGCTTGGAGTTCTTTGTCTTTTTCTAAACTTCCAACGGCATTTCTCCAAGCGGTGAGTTCTTTACCGAGAACGTCCTTTGCCTCGATTAGGGCCCGTTGTAGTCCTTCATAATACGACTTTGATGACCCTCCTTCTGCAACCTCAATAGGAAAGTTGTGAACTACATTTTCACGTAAACCCTCGGGAGGTTGTGCAGGAGCAGGTGGATGCAAGTTATACGATACTTCAACACTTGGAGACATTTGCAAAACACAAGTCACATAATCCGTCACACAATTGAATGGCCTGTATGGCATATCATGTTGCATATGTAGTAAATACGTTTTTAAAATTCATAATCGTAGTCAACAAGTACGGTTATGTGTAGGTTAATACAATATATCAATCAAGGCCTTTTGGTGCCTTCCCCTTTTTCGAGCCACGAACCTTCTTTTCACGAACGGGTCGAGCGTTAATAGTTTCCTTCTTCTTTCGGGCGGAAAGAAGAGCGGAAACTCGCGCTACAGCAGCCTGAAAATAAAGGGTTATCAGTGTTGTCCTTTAAAAAAATTTTAATTTCAGAAAATAAAACTGTCGGCGCCTCAGAGTCGGTCACCGCCAATAGTTTAATTTGGACGACATCCGATAGCGACGAGGCACGGCACCCTTTGCATGGTTTGATCGTTCCAAGAAAAGGATTTGGTTTGTTCTTGCATACATGTCCACGCCCAACCTTTCATGCCGCCTCCCAGAATCGAGAGGGGTAAGGTGGGTTCTAACTTAGATGCGACTAATAGAAGCGAGGAAATATGGGATGTAATGGAGGGACAACGAAATTAAATGAAAAGACAAATTAGGATGAACTTACAGCTCTTAAATCAGAACGGTATCCGCGTTTAGCTAGTTGAGCAACAATACCGTACGAACGGCGATTGCTCGAGTTCGGGCGGATGGTAGTCTTATTCTGTGCTGATACAACTTGGTTTGATGCAGCCTTCGTTTTCCGTGTAACAATTGAAATGCCAGCGGAACTGTCTTGGATAGCAATACTCTATTTTTTAACATTTTCATCAGAAGTTCCAAGCTTCAAAGCTGAACGACAAACTTTGTCAACAACACCGGAATATTTAAGTGAGTGCAGATTCCTTAGATTCCCCTAGCACAAAAAAAGGGAACGTCAATTGATTGTATAAGGCAATTTTTCTACATACTGGTTCCTTTGAAAAAATAGGGCCTTCTGGGACGCGTTTTACCAAATAAGAATTGGTGTTCTGAAAATATTCAGTGATGAGGTGAATAAGATACTAATCATCATTGTACATACACGAATAAGGAGCCACTGTAAGTCGACAGACATGGTGTCGTACTAAACGGATGTTGGTTGATGAGATAGAAGTTTAGAGTTCAGATGCTTTACAGTTGCTTGGTCTTTTCCCGGTAGTTGGCTTTTGTGACTTTGCCGTCACGCTCTGGTATGGGCTACATATTACAAACGCAAATTTCAAGTTTATGATACGTAGAGGGAAGCTCTTACATGCTCTATGAATCGAAATCAAGCCGAGCGCGGTTAGGTTCCCATATATGAGGGGTAACTGAGATAGCTAGTGCGTGAGGTTAAAAGGTGGTTTTGAAGATTTGGAGCGATCCGAACCATCTCAATAACGGTACACATCAGGATTAAAGTTACATTAAAATTCAATGACAGATTGGTGACGAACAGTTTATATAGTATACTTGTATGTCCGCTTCTATCTATCTATGAATGCCTGATGGTGCAAATATTGTACAAAAAGACTTAATCAAAGAGTTATAAAAACTTCATGCATGAGGATGGAAATTAATGATAATAAGTGAAATTGGAAGTGAATCAATGCACGTCGGGTAAATGGTGGTATATGAACGGAAGTTATCAACTTATGATGGAACGTCAATCTCGTCTGGGGTATTTTCAGCGTCGTCTGCGATAGGCTGGACAGTCTTAAGCTGTTTTTCCACCTCTTCCTCCTCCTCTGATGTACTCAATTGGGCTGATTCGTTTTCAAGGGTATCCTCGTTCTTGTTCTCGCCCTCGCCCACATCTTCGTCTGTATCTTCAGCCCACTCTTTGGCTTCTTGTGCAGTCAACACACGATTACCGATAGCCACTCCGTGTTTCCAGCCTCGTTTTCGATCCTTGTCGGGGTTCGCTGAAGCGTCGTCCCATGAGGTAGTAAGCACTTCACCTTCGGCATGGTTTCTCAATATGCTCCCAGAAGAAACCACACCAAAGAAAGGGGCAGGCATCGCCAATGCATTTCTTCCAACTGTTAACATACTTTCAATGATATGATTTATACGCTGGAAACATTCGTCCTCCTCTACACCTTCTTCGTTGTCGGTTGACTCTCCATCATCATCGTTTCCCTTAGGTTTGTCATCTTCCACTGGGTCCTCTTCCGATAAAAGCTTGTAACGTTTGGGAGGTAGCGCTAAACGAGCCTCACGCAATCTGCGGCGTAATTCACGAATCTCGCGAGCTTGTCGTACTTTCGTGGCTTCAAGTGATGCATTAATAACAAGTAGAGATTTCGCTGTGATTTCTAAGTCAGCGATCTGGAGAGCCTAGGCGTCAGAAATGTTCAGGACGTAAGTTAAAAAATTATCATACCTTCCGGTTGGACCTGGCTTCAGCTCGTTCTTCATCCTCTCGTTCCTGAGACGGTAAATGCCACGTCTTCGGTCGATGAGTGATATTATCGTCATCGTCAGACATCAATACTTCCCCTTTGGTAGATATATCATCCTCAATATGGTGCATAAATGGTGAATGTCGGCCATCACTGACACCTGATCGTGACGTCCTTCCTGATCCAATTGATATCTGCGTGTCTGCTCGCACTCGAGCAACCAAGAGCTGTCTGGAGGGCACGTCATGTGTCAACTCCTGTCGTGAAGACCTGTACTCTGGTGCTAATTGAGTATGGAGTTTGCTATTTGTGGGATTATTTTGGGATGGGAGGTCAGGGCACGGGTTCGCATGTGTCTCCGCATCGTTCGTGGTATATGATGGGACGCTCGAGATAGAGGTGGAGGAGTGAGAGGAGAACGATAAATTGGATGTCGGGGGAGACGTTGGAAGAGGGATTAATCGTGGCTCGTCGACTGTAAGTGGTCGTGATTGGAAAGAAGATAGTTTGATGGATGGCCTTCGGGTTGTAGTCATCGTCCGTAAGCGAGTTCGTCCGGGAGTCACTGTCATTGGAGATAATATAGCGGGGCTTGTGGAAGGTAGTGGCGGGAGTGATACCATTGTTGAGAGAATTTGGGACGTAGGTTTTACCGAATTCGTAACCTTTGCCTTGACACGTAGGGAATTAGAATTAGTCTTCGAAAAACTATTACTTGTATCAACAATATCAACTGGATTTGGTGTAGGTGAAGATGGAGCGGATAATGCAATAACGTGCTTGTCATCAAACATGGTAGTTATGGAACTGGATGTCTTCTCAGCGCGTGCGGACCGTAAAGCAACTTGAGACATTGAAACTGGAGCCCTTGCGGTAGATTTGATCTGTTGTGAGGATTTTGTGGGAGAAACTGGTCGCATAAACCTTGATGGAGAAGGTGATCTTATTGTAAATTTCGTCGGTGAAGGCGAGCGAACAATAGCCTCCGGTACAATGTTCGATCGCACGGGAGCATTATTTTTCAATTTCAGTGTCCCATTGGAAGGCATTGTGCTAGACTGTGTCTTGGGACGCGCTGAACCACTCACTTTCGCGCGAATAATTATGGGCTGTCCAGAAGCGATCGATGGAGCGAGTGTCATTGAACCTGTTGGATTAGTTGTGGCTGATACTACTGCTGTTGATGGTTTTACAGTTATCTAAGAGAAAAATGTCAAATTGATGATATAGCACCCAAAACCTGCATTTACTTTCTGTTTTGAAGACTCCAATCCTGTCGAAAACGACATGGTTGCCAGAAGAGAATTACAACCATAATCGGTTATGTAAGCGAATTGGTCCCAATTAATATAAGCGCTGAGCGACCTGCATAGTGCATACATACAAGTCTCATTCACGTGTAGGTGCAGTGATAAATTTCTTATCTTCGAGAAATTAGTAATGTATCCTTTGTCTCGGGGTACAAGCTTTTTAAGTTACGTAGTGTCCCGATCCGAATAACAATCCGATTAAAAATGCTAGCTACAGAGTGACAAATAGATCAATAATACATAAATCATTCTATAAGATCATAATCATAATTTAGATGTCAAGCTAACTCCAGCTATTTCCCTCAAAGTTTTGCGCAAAATTTTTCCTGCGGGGCTGTGGGTCAAACTCGTTGAGTAACAGACATGCTAAGAAATTGAAATTGAAAGAATTTATACTTCTTAGGGATGCTATCTACAAGTCTAACGCCTGAACAAAGCAAAAATATAAAAGTAGTCAAATTTTAACTTTTTATTATTATAATACTTACCACCACGTAAGTATTTATGCTTGGCGACACGCTTGCGGATCCAAGCTTCCACTTCTTCGCAAAAAGCTGCCTTATCTTTATCTGAATTCAAGGAGGAAATCCCACCACGGGGAACGATATACGCTCTCGGGTACTCCGAAGAATTGGCTTCCGACCATATTCCTATCACAGCAGCATCGGCTATATTGGGGTGAGTGAGAAGAAGACCTTCCAATTCTGCCGGAGGTACTAGCAATACGGTGGATTCGGTCTCTTGCTAGAAAAATACATTTCAAAATACCTTGGAAGCCCTGAGACGCGATCAATAAATAATACCTTGAAATTGAAATTATAACTCACTCACTTTGTATTTAATGAGTTCCTTTTTTCTATCTATAACCGTCAAGAACCCATCCCCGTCTATGGTACCGATATCACCGGTCTTGAGCCAACTGTCCGCAGTCATCGTCTCCTTTGTCGCTTCATCATTGTGCCAATAACCCTATTGATAGTGGGTGTGTGGCTTTCAAGAAATTATTAATCATTAACCTTCATGACACAAGGCCCTCTAACCCAAATTTCGCCAACTTCCCCATCCGGGACATCCGTACCGTCATCCCTAACAATTCGCGCCTCCATGTTTGGCATAAGGGCGCCAGAGGTGTTAATTTTTGTACGCCACAAATTTAAAGGAGTGCTCGTGCTTGGCGCGCAAGTCTCAGTCATCCCCCATCCTTTGAGGTTATAAATTAAGAAGTCTATGAAAATCTAATGATAACGTACCGTACCTTGGACGACAGACACATTAGCACCTCTTTTAGTGAGCCGATTATAGACAGCTAAAGCTAAGCCTTCCGACGCTGGGGCTGCACCCGATGCAAGAACTTTGAGACTGCTGAAATCAAACTTATCAATAACTATGAGCTCGTTTATGAGGAGTAAGTATATTGTATATTGCAGTAGATATTAGAAGCTAAATAGAAAAATTATGGTTATTCACCTGGGTGATTGGCTAATAAAACCAGGATAGGAGGGACAACAAACGCCACCGATATTCTATAAGTCTGGATGGCTCCACAAAAGGAGTCTGGCGAGAAAGAAGGCATAATGACAAGCCGGGTGCCGGTGTGCAGACACAGGCATATAAGGCATACCAAACCGTATATGTGATACTAAAATTATTTAGGGGAAAGGCAATATAGTTTCTTCCAATTCCACATAAAAAAACAAATACGTACAAAGGGCAAGACAGCTGCCACTGTCGCGGTAGGTGTGAGATAATCCATCTTAAAAGCGCACATTGCAACAACGCTTATTACGTTACGATGAAATAACTAGAAGCAATTCATCTTTTCTCTCCACTTGGTTTTAATGCAATAACATGTATACCTCTACTCCCTTTGATAAACCAGAAGTACCCGAAGAATAACATAAAAGAGTGGCATCTTGTGAAAGCTGGGGATTGGAGATTTGCTCCCGTTGTAACCGACCTTTGTCAAGAAGGTCTTCGTAACGTGTCCAGCCATCTAAACCTGTGTAAGTACCCAAAGGATCAATGATTATAATACGCTTCCTCGCTTCTACTTCTGAAACACCCATAGATTTGAAAGTTTCTTTCAAGACTGTAAATTGAAGGGGATGTACAAATACATGATATGCCCCGCAATCCTATATATATTATTAAAGATAGAAGTTAAGAGATTTGGAAAGACTCACCTTCAACTGATATTGCAACTCCGTAGGAGTGTATGCACTGTTTATGGTAGTAATCCTCGCTCCTGCAGCAATGCAGCCCAAGAAGGTAATAGCCCATAAAGCAGAGTTGACAGAAAGGATGGCAACAACTTCATCTTTGTTTATGTGAAGAATGTTTTGAACCGCCCAAGCCAATTGTAGGCTGAGGCTGTGAACGTTTTCTCTTGAGTAGGGTCGGCCCGAAGCGACATCGACAAAAGCAGGGTGTTCAGGGCCCAATTGTTTGTTGAGAAAGACATGTGAAAAAATTGAGATTTTGGGAATATGCAACGGAGTATCTAGTGAACGGTATATACGTTCCTTGGAGATCATGGTGTTGATTCAAAGGTGAAAAACAGTTGTTTCGTAAGCGGTTGGTGGGGCGTCTGGGTGGTGATACAAACTGATACAAACCAATACGGTAATAATAATATGTACTACTGTTTGCCGGAAGGGACGAATTCGGGGTTGGGCCGCGGTCATCGACCATACTATACTCAGGCAAGTTACAGTCAGCGACTCCCTCCTACTTTATTAGCCCATGATTCCTCATGTTCGGGGATCCCCAAACCCAGGTTTTCACCAAAAGTCCTCTCCTGAAACCCATATTACTCCCTCATACTAACCCATGACTTTCGTGACTCCGGAGGGGACATGGGCTAGAGGGAGTCGACCGTACTACAAGCGCCTCGGCCCTCGGATTGACTCGGAATTGACCCTACAAGGTCAGGTGAATTGAAGATTATTGAAGAGGGAAGTTATGTTACATGTAAATATCATCTAATACCCTTGCAAAACAAAATTAAGGGTGTAAAGCTTCCATTGGTAAAGAAGGACTCCAGACTGAGTGCTCTACAGTAGGCCCGCATTCATAATACTAGAAGCTTAAAGGCCTTAAGGCTTCAGGCCGGTCCAAGGGGTATAATATGATACTTGAATAAATATGAAGAAAGAACTGCCGTACTGTTTAAATATGAATATGCTACCAAACATTCGCCCATGCCTGATTCCGCCCGGGATGCTACAATTATATTATATGGTATACTTATTGAACCAACGGCTGATTAAAATATCTGTCTACGTCTACCCTTCGATATCTTGTTATCAATTGAATCCGTTCTTTCTTTGATGTATACCAGGCTTGAGGCATTTTTTGCAAGGTTTTCACGTTAATGAAAGTTACTATGGCACCATCACACGGTAAGACCGAAATGATTCTGGACGGGTCGTCAATCGCATTCGACCGCAGCGCGTATGCAACCGTTTTCAGGAGTCGACTCAAATTATTTTGGAACACCGCTTGTCACACTGTCCCTCATCGTTGTCTCCAACTTTGATATCATTTCCTTCTTCAATTCATCATTCTTCTCATATTTTTCTTTGTTTAAATAATAAACATCAATGGCCCAACCATGGCAGCAGGGGCAGCCTGGCTTTCAATATCCTCTCCAAACTGGTGTACCACCTAATTTTCAGCAACAACCACAGCCCGGTTTCGGAGGAGGGATTCAGCCCCAACCGACTGGGTTTCCTGGTCGTCCTCCACCTGGATTTGGGCAGCAGCCACCCAACTTTCAATTACAACAAACAGGTTTTCAACAATCTCAACCAACGGGTTTTCAGCAGCCTTTGCAGACGGGTTTCCCGGGGACCGGCGGTATTGGTGTTGGGTTTCAAAATCCCACTTTTAGTGCGGGAGGTTCAGGTTTTCAACATCGTGCCCCTCCTGCCCCTCCTGTTCCCCAAATTCCCAGTCGGTTTCAATCTCAAGCCGCACCGCCACCCCCTCCAGCTCCCCAAGGTCCGCCGAGCTTTCTCTCGCAGCCTCCTCAATCCCGCTCCTTTGTCTCGCCTCAGCAAACGGGTTTCATTCCTCAAGGTGGTACTGGACCTCTCATTCCTCAAATTACTGGATATGTTGATCCTCGCTTGCAAGTTATCGGCGGTGCATTCATGCCTGCTAACGTTGCCTCCCCGTATTCCTCTACTGGCTTGCCTCAATTTGCGCAATCCCAAAACCTACAACAGTCTATTCAACAAATCAATCAAACCCAAGGAAGCACTGCCCCTAGAATCCCTTGGGCTCTTAGTAAAGCTGAAAAGAAAGAATATGACAAGATTTTTAGAGCCTGGGATACCAATGGATCTGGATTCATCAGCGGTGAGACTGCGCTCCAAGTTTTCGGTCAAAGTGGCTTAGACAAAAATGACCTTGCTCGTATATGGTATGTGTTTTTTTCTTGTTCTGAAACAATCACGTTGATTCGATTCAGGTCGTTGGCTGATATCGATGATCGAGGGAAATTAAGTTTGCCAGAATTTCACGTTGCTATGGGCCTAATTTACCGTTGTATGCATTCCATCTTTGAGACTCTTTTAATTTTATCAATTAATATACAGGTTTGAATGGAAATACCATACCTGATCAGCTGCCGCGCGAATTGGTCCCTCCTTCCCGAAAGGATCTCGACAGTTCCGTTGACTTTGTCAAAGGCCTTCTTTCAAACGATTCTCGAACAGGAGGAATTCAAAACGACTCGACGTCGAAGCTCCCTTCTCGTTCCTTCAACGGAAATACCGCCGAAATTGCTAATACCCGCAAAGACGGAACAATCTATAAGTATGATGAGGATGACATTTCAAGTTATAAACCATCTAATCGTCATCTTGACCGACGAACTGTTCGTACTGGAAATGAAAGTCCGTCGTCCGACCTCACTGAAATGCGTCGTCAACTGCAGGACGCGTCCAAGTTATTGGATCGAGCTTCTGCCGAGTCAGCGTCGCGTACCGCGGAAGATGATGCTTTGGATAAAGAGATGGAAGATCTTAAATACCGAGTACGTCGCGTCCAGGATGATCTGGAATATGTCAGCCGAGGTTCGTCATCATTTTCGAAGGACGAAGAGCGAAGGAAGTTGGAAAGGGACTTGCTTCATTTAATGCATGAGCGCCTTCCGGAACTGGAGAAGAAAATAACAGAGCGCGACAGAAGAAAGGCACGCGAAAAAGAGGATTGGGCAAGGACTCGGGATCGCGCCAATGATAAATACTCGAGGTTTGATGATGGGTATTCCTCCCGTCGCGATAGGCACCGTGATGAAGAGGATAATCGTGGATACTTACGAAGTACATTTGAGCGTGATGACCGTCGTCCCCCAAGTCGTAACGACCGAGATTATGATCGTCGAGACCGAGAACACGACAGAGATAGAGATTATGATAGAGGCTCTTCATATCGCGATAGGGAGAGAAATTATGGCAGAGAACGTGAAAGGGAGAGAGATAAGAGCTTGGATCGAAGTCCTCCTCGAGCTGCTCGTTCGCCACCTCCCGTGCCACCGGCAGCATCATCCGCAGCCGCAAGAACAGCACCGCCGGCACCGTCGTCGTCCCCTCTCCCGACCAAAAATATGACGGCTGAAGAACGACGTATCTATCTTCAGGAACAAGCTGCGCGCCGTGTGGAAGAGCGGAAACGTGCTCTCGGCGTTGCCACTCCAGCACCATCCACAGCAACTCCCGTTATAGACAGCTCAGTCCAAGATCGTATTGCTGCAGAACGCAAAGAAGCCGAGGAGAAAGTTCAAAGGGCTGAAAAGGAGTTGGAAGAACGTGAACGTTTGAGGCAAGAACGTTTGCAGAATGCCAAGGAAGCCTTTGAACCGAAGGAGGATCCTCCAGCAGCTAATCCTCCAGCGCCGCCTCCGCCTCCCACGGCCTCTAGGGTTAAAGCGGCGCCGCCGCCTCCAGTACGCAAAGCGGCTTCTCGTCCTCCTGTTACTCCTAGGACTTCAACGGGTATTACTGTTCCTGCTGCTCCACGCACTGCACCACCCTTCTCGGTTTCTAGACAACCTCCTGCTCCGGTTGTTCCCCAAGTTGATCCTGAGGAAGAGGCTCTTCGAGCAAGAGAAGAATCTCTCAAAAAGGAGCGCGAAGCCAGAGCGGCACGCCTTCGCGAATTGGAAGCCCAGGAAGAGGAAGAACGACGTAAAGAAAAAGAATTACAAGCCCGTCGTATCGCCTTTCTAGAAGCCAAGGCTGCTGCCACCCGTGTTCCTGTTGCATCCACTACACCTCCCGCTCCTCCTGCTCCTGCACCAATTCCTGCCAGTCGCTCTAGAGCTCCACCACCACCTGCTCCTGTTCCCCCGCGAAATAGTAGCACTACTTCTTTGTCAGCTCAACCTGCACCACCTGTCGAGGCAGTCCCCCCTCCCGCGCCGCCACCGCCAGCACTCGTTACAACTCCTTCATCGGGCTCACAAACCAATCCTTTCAACAGACTGCTTAGTAAAGGTTCCATCACAACTCCACCAGCTGCTTCGGGTGGTACGAATCCATTCGCTCGTTCTCAGCCTGCTCCAGTTCCAGCCCCGACCCCCGCCCAATCAGACCGTTTACCCAACTGCAAGCATTGATAGTGACACAGACTGGGATGATATTGAGAAACCAGATGAAGATGACAGCAGCGACGAAGAACTTAATAGAAGGAAATTTAGTAATCTTGCTGAAACAATATTTGGGGGACCGTCTTCCCCTTCTCCTGCGCCATCTCCTGCGTCGCTCAAAATTGCGACTCCCGATATACCGACTGCGCCTCCTCCCCCACCCGCTCCGGTTCCGCCTCCAGCGCCCGTGGCTCCTACACTGTCAGCACCACTTGCGCCTAGTAGTGCATCTGGAGATCGAGGAGCCCTGTTCAGTCAGATTACTAGCGGTGTCCCCAAACTTCGGAAGATAGTTACCAATGACAGAAGCACCGCAACCGTGGCTGGTGTTGTCCTAGGTGACGCAGCCCCACCCCCTCATGTAATGGCCGGAAATTTCTCTTCGCCGCCATCCCCCCTGCTGCAACTTCGTATACCCAGGAAGAGCCTGCTGCTAGTGAGTCGTCCATTATGGCCAGGGATAGTTACAGACAATCCGTTGACTGGTATGGTGATTTGGCAGCTAATGCATCTATCTTACAAGCCCCGATTCCTCCACCTCAAGTTCCGACCACGGTACAGGAAGAAGATGAATATATAGAGGTTTCCCCTACTACTTCTATTCCCGCGATTCAGGTTGATGCACCGGTGGGCGAACCGGACCTTTTGGAGGATATTGACCTTAACACTAGTAAGCATTCTTCTTGTAGTTTGTTTTCATTTGGGATCTGTATATATCCGCTCACTTTCAACAGGTCAAAGAGTTAGGTCTCTATATGCTTATCAAGGACAGCGTCGTGAGGATCTTGGTAAGATACCTAGTTTACGACCTCATTAGATATGTGCTTATAGATTTAGTCTTCGAGGAAAACTTAATTATTGAGGGTCATCCATCCAAATCTGGAGGCGACTGGTGGTATGGTAGTATTGTTCGGAGTGGGAAGACTGGTTTTTTCCCTGCAACCTATGTTCAACAACTTGAAAATGGTTTGTGATACTTCCCTCATCATACATGTCGCGCTGAATGCTCTTTAGTGAAAGTTAAGACACTTTATGCTTACGCGGGCGGTAACCCTGATGAACTGCCATTCTCTGAGGGCGAGGAACTTGTCGTCATTGACCGTACTGAAAGCGATTGGTGGAAGACAGAGAGGGACGGTATGGTATTTATTGTACCTGCGGCTTACTTGGAAGTTGTCGAGGGTTAGTATCTTTTCTTATCTTCGTCCAACCCTCCTTTCATTTCTTTTTTATCACATCTATGTCCGGCAAACTATAGGCTAAAATTTCTTTCTTTCGCTTTGTTTCTCCATGTATGTCCAATCCATTTTCCATTAAATTTTTGGAAATTTTTGGAAATTCAATCGAACATCCGTAATACATGAACTCAAGTCCGTGGAGAGGAAAGTTCGAGCTTCGTGAATCCTAAGTATGATGCCTCCTCTCCTCCTACCCCGATCGCCCCTGTCGTTGAACGCGCTGACGAAGGCGGTTCGAGTACTGAAGGAGGTTTATGTGATACAGAGTCGGATTCCGATTCTGACATTGACGAAGATCGACTTCCTCGTTCAGAAAATGAAATCCGTCAGGATCGTGAAGCGAGGAAAATGAGAGGATTCGTGTGCTAGAGGCTGCCGGAATTGTTATTAAAGACGAAGGTAAACAACCACCCCTTCCTGTTTCACGAAGGCCAAATCCACGGCGTCCTGCACCTGCCCGACCTTCCCATTCTCATACAGCTCGCGATTCAGTCACTTCCATCACGTCGATCACATCGAATCGTGATCTTCCTCCTATCCCCGATGAAGCTCGATCGATGGATTCAGTCAAGTCAGATAAACCACAACTAGATGACGCTTATGAGCGTTATGAAACTTTCAAGCAACAACTAGATCAGAGGGCATCAATTGCGTCTTACGATAGCATCCCTCCTTCATCACCAGACACGTTAATTTCAGGATCTCCAAAACCTCAAGAAGGTAAGGGACGACATTCTCATTTGTTGAGTTTTCTGGGGCGAAGAACCCTAGCAAATGATGGTGAGAGACGCTCGGTTTCCAGCCTGGTTATTTCGGGTCCCATCCTAGTTGGGTCTGCTGCCGTAAGTCGTGAGAATAGCCCAGCTTTTGGATCAGTATGTTACGGGATTGCCATACCCTCACGCCCATTATCATCTAAACAATTTTTTAGTCTTGGTCAAGCCTTGTGGATAAAGAAGCATTGGAAAACATTCCTGATAGCGAGAGGCGCAGACAAGAGGTTGTCACTCCTTATCATCCTTTTCGGGTTATAGATTAACTTTAATTCTCAAGGCCATTTTTGAGTTTATTGCGACTGAAAATGCCTATTTACGGGATTTGCAGCTTATTGTGGAGGTAAAGCAAGATCTGAACTGATGATTATGTTCTTAACCTCTTCTCCAAGACCTTCTATGCGAGTTTGATGCCCAAATTAGACCCAAAGGCTATAACTGTGATATTCGCCAATGTTGAGGATATCTTGTTAACAAATACAGTATGTAGCAAGGGCACCTTGATTTCCCCTTTTCTATAATCTTTACTTTCAGACGTTTTTGAGCTCTCTGGAGGAACGACAGAAAGAATGCCGGCTATATATAGATAACATTGCGGATGTGCTTGAGAGCAATATGTCCAAAATGGGGTTGTATATGGTTTGTCTATCGTTAACTTCTCATAACTCAAAAATTTTTTCTGACGCCTTCATTTTATAAGCAATATTGTGTTAATACAGGGAACGCTATCAAATTCTTACAATCACTACGTGATTCAAGACCAGAAATTGCAGTACATTTACAGGTATATCGGATCATGTGGATGCTGTATATTACTAAACTCACTGTAGCAATTACGCGATGATCCTGCTGTACGGGGTTTGGACTTATCCAGTTATATTCTCACGCCTAGTGGGCTCATATATTAACTAACAACTTTAAACTCGTATTTAACTAAGCTTTAGTGCAACGGATTACCCGTTACCCTCTTCTTATTCGTCAGGTACTGCTAGTTTTGCTCAATCGTCTCTTGCCTCACAACCGTTTTCTTTAGATAATTAACTATACACATGAACAGCAAGAACTTCGTGGACTTGAAAAGAGCGTTGCAGATATCGAGCGAATATTGGATGCCATTAATGAAGCTATCCGTACCAATGAAAGTCATGACCGATTGAGGCAGATTTCGCAAAGCCTGTGGATTGAACAGGGGTAAGAGTGTGTATTATGAGGGTCCATTGAGCCAAAAACTTGCGTTATTCTTGCAGCCGACTTGACTTAACACAACCAACAAGATATATGGGTCCGCGAAAACTAATAAAAGAGGGTGCGCTATTCAAAGCTAAAGGTTCCAAGAAGCTTCATGGAATACTCTGCAATGATATCTTGATATTAGCTGAGGAATCTGCACGCTCATTATATCGCATGGTTCGCCTACACAAACTACGTTAGTAGAAAGACTAAGAAATGAACTTACATATAGCCCATTCCTTTGACCGCCTTGCGCGTTGAAGAGCTTGCGGGACGAAGTTAGTAACATATTGGACAATTTTGGGCATATTTACTGACGGTATACAGGCGATTTAGATTTTAAGTTGGTCCTAGCGTACCCTCGAGGTGGGGAAACAATTAATCTTCGCGCAACTTCTGCAAGAGATGCCCAAAATTGGATCAAATTTATTGAACAAACTCGTGAAAAATGCGTTCAAGCGGAGAGACGTTCATCTACATGAACGCCAATACTATAGACCCTTATCTATTTGACAATATATTTGGACTGTATTATGTACGGATTTCCAACCTTGATGGGGCTGACATACAAGTTCATTGCAATGGCTCTAGACGATGCTTCTGATGAATAAAAATCGTATCATAATCTGGAGCTTATAACTGAATGAAATCTATTGGCAGTAAGTTTGCTTAAGCCAGCTGGCACCAACACGATTCTGGAAGCTTTTTTCGATTGCCGTCAGCCCACCAAATCCCGTGAAGTCCCAGGGTTTCATCGTTTTAAAGACCGTTTTATTAGCTCGTATCATGGTTTGTGATCTTGAAATATAATATATGTATATAGCCTTGTCTAAGGTCAAGTAGTAACAATGCTAGACATGTGTATTTGCTACAATTGCATGATATCAATATCCATAAGAAATAAAAGTGTTAAAAGAATAGAATCAAAACGCCCTTTTCTTCATAAATTTTGTCCCGTTCCATGAATGGTCACACTACGTCCGTTTTTTCCTAAGAGCATTCGTGACTTGTTCAGCCAACTCTTAGTAGCCGCTTTCGTTACTCCAGCCGAGGTTATATCGGACGTAATAGATGATTTACCTGACTCTTGAGGCTGACGCACATCTCTAGGACTATTTGTCACTTCTCCCAAAGGAACAATGCTTCGGCGAAGCAACGACGACGGTCCAACCTGGGGTTGGGGTTCTAGATGCGTTCTACGAGTAGGTGTGAACCCTTTAGAATCATTCCCTACAGGTCGTCGAGATTGTCGAGGAGGCGTCGTTCTGTAAGGTTTAGAATCCTCCGAGGACGCAACCATGACTTGTACAGGAACCCTGACAGGTGAATCAAAATCATCCGGCAAACGCCGTTTACGACCAGACGACAGAGGTACATCGAAAGAAGCAGAATGGACTATAGATAGAGGGGTATCCGTATCTCGTGTCGGTTGCAAATGAGACACAGTGCGCGAGGACACTATATTAGATTGAATTTTATGTGCCCCGAACGACGGAATCAACGGTACATCCGGAACCCTTCCAATGCGCTGTTGTGGAGGTTCCGGAGTCTTGGCACGCAATGCCGCAGCAGGACTCGAGGGAATGCGCGTCGGAGGCCGAATTAATGAACCACTGGAAGACGGACTAGGTATTTGGGAACTCAAGATGTCCGAAACCATATCTAGACGATGGGGAATGTTTCGGAAGACCCCTTGAGAAACTGCGGCAGATTCACCGGTCTTCTGTTGTGGCTCATCAGATACATGACCAAGTTTTTTGAGCTTGGCAAGCAGATCTCCATTTTCGCGAACTAATTCCTCGTTCTTGGCAGTAATATTTTCAAACTTTGTTTGCAACGCGCGATGCTTGCGATCCAATGAATCTATCCTGCCCTGAAGTCGCTTTTTGTCTTTCAAAACCCTATCAAACACATTAAGGAGGGTAGCAAAAGGGTTGAAATACATACTCGATGAAGCGATCATCATTCTCCTCAATTTCGGTCGATTTCATTTGTAAAACTTCTTCCAAATACTCGATTTTCTCTCGGAACTCGGCCATTATTTCCTCGTATTGGTCATTATTTCCCCCTTTCTCAGGTTTACACTGCATGGCTATCAAGGCAGTTTCCGCGGTTTGTGCGGCTTCCTCGAACTTGATCACTTGGTCGCGTAATTGTTGCACTTTCGATTCGAGGATGTGAAGCTCGTGCTCGCTGAAATAAGAAATTAGTCATCAAGGACACAATTAATCTGATATTGATTTGTCTACCTTTTCTTATATTGTTGTTCAGCATACTCATATCTTGTAGTGGACCGCTCTAATTCTGCTTCTATCTGAACCCGTTGTGACTCCCACGCGGTTCTTTCGTGTTGCAGTAAGCGTCTAGCTTCGATTTGTTCGTCGATTTGTTCGTGTGCCTTCGAAAGGGATGTTTTGAGATTTTGTATTTCTGACTCATAGCGAGTAACTGCCGTGGCAATATGATTCTCCAACTCAGTTACGCTGTTAGACGTGCTTTGCAGCTCAGCTTCGAGGAAAATCTTAGCGGCCTTCTCCTCCTCAATGCGCGACTGCAATGTCAAAATCTCTTCAGTGGACTCTGAGCGTACGCGTTCAATCTCTGCTTTGTGGTGCCCTCTTGATAGTTCTGCTGTTTGGAGCAGAGACTCGGTAGTGGCCAGTTTTTTTTCCAAGGTTTGGATTTTTATCAAATGTTCTTCCCGCAAATCCGAAACAACAGTACGGCTAGCTTCAAGCTCAGTCTGCAGCCGTAATCGATCGTCATCTGAGTTTTGCTTCAGCGAGATTAAAGTCGAATTATGCACGGCTTGAAGTTCATGAATGATCAAATTTAACCGTGTGATTTCTGCGGTGCTACTGTTGTCCTTCTCTCGCAAAGACTGTAGTGACTGATGAGAATTTTCTTTATCTTTTCGGATCGATTCCAGTTCCTTCTTGTTGGTCGCAAGCAATTCTCGACTCTCTGTGAGCTCTACTTGAAGAGCTTCAAGCACGACAACCTGTTTTTGCTCTTGTTGCAATAGCTGATTTTCGAGATGGTTCCTTTGAGTCCCTAATTCCTCCAGAGCCTTCAACAATCGACGGATTTCCGTATGGGCGGAAAGGAGATCTTGTTTACACTTGTCAATTTCGTCAGTTTGCTCAACGAGAGCAACTTCCATCGATTCAATACGTGATGTCAATCTTTCATTCTCTGCGAGTGAATGTGCGTACTGGCCCTCCAACGTTGACATTTGGACCTTAAGAGCTCCGAACTGGGAGGTCGCCCTTGTGTAAAGAGAGTTAAGAGAACGCAATTTAGTCGTCGAGTCGAAGGCGGCGCCGACAAGACCTTCTATCGTCTTAGTCTGCTTGGCAATTTCTGTGTTAGCTTGCCTCAAGGATCCCTCAAGGATTATTTTCTGATCTTGGTCGGCTTGCAGCGTCTCGAGCTCAGTTTCTAGATTTTCCAGTTTGTGAAGGGCGTCGTCACGCTCCTTTCTCGCCTGAGCGCAATCATCGACTAAACATTCACAGTTACGTTTCGTATCTTCCAAATCACCGCTTAACTCCATAATGGTCTCTTCAGCCACACGAAGGTTCGTTTCGAGTCGTTTTGAGTCATGCTGCAAGATACCGATTTGTTCAGTGCGACGCATAACGCGCTGTTCGAGGGTAGTGATACGTAAACGAAGAGCAACTGGATCCCCCTCATCTTTAGTATCTTCAAAAGCTTGAGTACCTTTGGCGATCAGTAGTTCTTCTTTTCTCTCATTAATTTCGTATTGCAAATTCAAATTTTGAATTTTAAATTCCTGGATTTCTGAATGCAACGTGGATATGCAGTCGCTTCGCGTTTCTAATTCCTTTGTCGCGTCCGCGAGTTGAGCCTGGAGAGTCGCCTTTTCTAAACAGCAGACGATCAATTCTTCCTCTTTATCCTTTATCTTCCCCAGCTGGTCTCTTTCGTTCTCCGCCCAACAACCGTTCAGCTCCTGTACTTTGTCAGACAGATGCCGTATGAGAATTGACGCAACCACACCCAGTCGGGATGACTTTGCTAGGGCCTGATTTGTCCTGCGATATGTTGTTTTGACTTCTTCCAGGTGCGTTTTTATAATTTTCAAGTCAGTCTTATTAGCACGGGAATCATCTATCCTTTCGGATTCCAAATTCTCGAACTTTTTGCGCCAAATCTCGACTTCATCTTTGAACCTGAGAAGTTCGGTAATCCCTTCAGTTGTGGCATTGTCAAGTTGTTGTCGCAGGGTCTCGAGCTCGTTTTGGAGCTTAATGATTTCTTTATCTTTTTCAGCAAGCTGCTCCTGAGCGGTATCCAATGATATACGGTGCTCGACGGAAGTAAAATGTACTGCTCGACGAAGGGAATCACGTTCCGAGCGCAGCCGGTCAACAGCAGTCAATAATCGGAGAATAGACGCTTCGTCTTGCGGAGTCATCTCATGTGTAGGTTGAGCCAAGAATGAGAATGACTTCCTCGAGACTTTTTCGATGGAGGAGGTGAAACAACAATGAGCGGAGGAGGGTCTGGGGTTAATGATTGCAGTTGTCTCTCGAGCTCTTCGACACGAGCTTCGGCCATATCGCAAGCCTTCAGAGTCTCCTTGTAGATTTGCTGCAGTTCATTCGCATATTCTCGTGACTTCCGTAATGCTATGTCCTTCTCTTCAAGTCTTTCCTTTAATTCCTGTTCCGCGGAAGAATTATTATGTCTATATATTGACTTATGCTCAGTATCCAACATTTCCCATAATTAAGAACTTACACTGAACCGCGCGGTATTTCCTTCAATTCATTAAGTTCGTCCAAAGCTTCCTCCCTTTCCATCACTAACTCGGTTTCTCTTGCCTCCATTATCTCCAACTTCTTTTTCAGCATTATCTCTCGAGTCCTACTGTCCTCCAGTTCCTTTCTAACCTGCTCCAACTCTTGGATCTTTGCACCGGAATTGTCGTCTTCTCTCATTTGATGGCCATATGCTGACCGCCAGTACTGTAACTCCTCAATTTGATCCTGTAACTGTTCCTTAATAGACTCCAATTCAACTTTCTCGCGTTTAAGAAGAGTCTCGGCTTGCATCTTGGCGTTGTGTGCGGTGATCAACTCGTTCTGAAGTCTGTTGGCCCTTTCTGCTTCTTTCCTAGCGACACTCAATGAGCGGGATGTCTCTGTCAAGTCTTGTTGTGTCAAGGAGAGTTTGTTCTGAAGTTCCTTGACTTGTGATTCAAATGTATCAGCAATGTTAACGTGATCCGTGGCCGTGTTCGGTTTGGAGGACTGTGCGATTTTCTCTTCTTGCAACTTTGCCTCTGCGACCCTTAACCGATATTCCAAATCTTGTTTGTCTAGTCGAAGACGTTTGATACTTTGTTCGTGCTGCGTTGATGTTCGAGATGCGTAGTTCTCTAATTCTACAAGGAGAACTTATATCTTGATAACTTTTTTTCTTCCTTCGTGAGATGACGTACCCAATTCCAGATGCCTCTTGGATTGTTCTTCAGAGTTTAATTTCTCTACGGCTGCCCGAAGAGAAACCTCCACGTTGTTACGAGCAAAGCGCTCAGATCGCAGGCCCTTGATCGTTTTGAATGATGGAAAAGTCAAGCAAACGTAATTGAAAATACCTCATTACATCGTTCCAATTCCGACTCGAGTTCCATCGTGCGATTTGCCTCTAGACGGAACTTATAGAAGATAAAAAAAAATGTTAGACAAGCATTGAAGGCAAAAGAAAAGCGAGGGGCACCTTTGCCAAAGCTTCGTTAAGTGCTGTCTGCAGTTGCTGCAGCTCATTTCCTTTCTTCAAAAGTTCATTCTGAACGAGAGAGATTTGATTATCTAACAGGAATTTTTGGGAAACACTGATGAAGGTGATAAAATTGCGTTAACGCACCTTTCTCGGATGATTGTCTTCTAAGATGTATCAATTCTTCCTCGTGAATTGTCGATTCGATGTTTTTTAGTGTCGACATGTTTAGCTTTGCATGTATGTTGTTGACGCGAGGGATCCGGAGGGTTGAGCTTTAATTAGACAAGTAAGTGACGAGGTAAGAAGAACAAACAAAACGCGTACACGGAACCAGCCCTGAATCACATGACTTGACTTCGGTGATTATGTAACTCTTATTGGAGCATATGGACAACACAGTCACAACATCTTCATTAAACAACGGCCCGTCGCGTCCCCAGTCAGGTGAACAAAACCGTCCATCATAATAGTCTATGGACCATGGTTCGCAATAATTGAGACTAAATTTAATGTCAAGTCTATTTTTATGACTTACGTACAACGCGTTGCCCATGTCAAACTCGTCATTACCTTCTGGTAATTGCAATACTGTATTACTTGGACTCGATGATACTGGGCGAATACACTGATACCCCATTTACCTTGACATGTTAGAGGATGGTGGTTCAATTTATCAATGTCCCCAGGTCAACGATGACAATATTTTCCACGAACGTCTCTTCTGATTAATATAGTGAGTGGCTATTTTGACACTTCCATGGTTCGAATATACTCCTGGAATCCTAGCCGTGTTTCCTTTTAGATAAATTTGTAATGTTACGCGACTTTTTTAAAAGCCAAGACGCTTTTTTGATATTGTTTTGGGCTGTCCATCATATGCTCATACATTCTTCTATAGGCTCACGTCGTGCTTGTGAGTTGCCCTTCCTTCAAGAAGAACGTTCCCATGGTCAGGCGCTTGTCTTCAATTCGAATATAGGGGCCAAGAAAGATCCAAGCTTTTGGAGACTGCAACTGCGCAACATATCTGATTGGAATAAGTATTTGATCTTGGCAACTACAAAATATGCCAAAGCCAAAGTAGATTTATAAAAGTTCACACAAGTTGTCATGCATATATGTTGTATATGTTGCAAATTCGATTCTAAGTATTTCTATTAGAATAACACTGGTATAATAGTAGTACATTATTTCATTTGCCATCCTATGTAAAGCGTGTAGGATAGACAATTGAGTGCTGACCGTATGCTGATCGTATGGTGTTACAATATTGCTCGTAGAAAGAAAACGTTGTGGGGATGATGAACCAGAGAAAAATGAAAATGCAAGAAGTGAATGGGTATACGACTAAAAGGGATAAAAGCATATGAGCCTGAGGTCCGCGAAAGAGGGGGGAAAGGGAAACATACAGTACGCGGAGAGTGCACACATTATCCATTCATTCACACCCAAGATCTGTCTTCGGGATCTAGCATTTCAGCCTAAAAGAAAAAAGAAAAAATGTTTTTAGAAGAGCGGAGGGAGTGACGACAGATCTAGGCTTACCTTTTCAATGATTGGGCGACCTTCTTTGTTCGGGGGATTGAGGGGACGATACTGTCTTTTGACAGAAGGATGAGTGCAATGCTAGAGTTTTGAGATTAGTCGAGGATATGTACGCTATGCTATGCTGCATACCTCATTCCCAGCACATGTGCATAAACGTCTGAGGACACTGGAGATGGTTCTTTGAACTGATTTAGGCATTTTAAAAGGCTGAAGAGATCTCGACGAGATGTCAGTGGAGCAGAGTGAGTTTGAACATTTTTTTGAGTTGTATTTATATTATTATCTCAAGTGAACCCGCTGAACGGCGCAATTATAATGTAACTGCGGAACAATACAAATTTCGCGTGCCGTGCCATATTCTTGTCAGCGCCATCTGTCTAAAGTTATTTTTTGCTCTTTTAGGCTTCTTTACCCTTTTCGGAATCCTTCACCGCGATATGATAATTCCCGTTTTTAGAACCATGTTCTGCATCGGCTCGGCGAGGCCTTGTCTTCTGACACACGGTCCTGGCTCCGTTCCACTAAAGTTGTCCAACTGGTGCACTTTTTGTAAATTACGATTGATACCTCAAACCATCACATGTTCTATGAAAGATATTTCAGCTGACAATAGCTACTGATGCCCCTGAGTGCTAGCTCGATTCAATTCAACTCTTACGGAACTCGACGCTCCTTATGTCGTCAACATGTATTTGTCTACTTTACGCCTTTGACTCCACTCAAAAAAATTTATATGACGCATTTTGGCTCATAGTGGTCTTTTACTGTAATTATAATTTATAATTATCGTTCAACGTCATGCATCATGGGCTGTACACTGGTAACGTGCGTCTGTCTCGTTCCCCCGCCCACACTAGCTGTTAGTATCCTGCCACAGCGCGCATCATGTGATAGTAATAATATAGTAAACCAAGGTCCAAAATCAACAACAAAAGGCACATTCGAATGAGCTATATACTTACGCTAGGCTATACCTCTAGTCCCGTTTTGTCTAAATAAAAATGTTATATGCATTTTTTCTAACACTTCCGAGTCCGTCTATCGCAGATGCGACACATCCGAGTCCGATCTCCAATAAAACCTCGTCCGCTCTCACATTTAGCAGCAAAAATTATCCAACGGATCTTCTAAAGGCAGAAGTAAGAACAAGTTCCAGATCCGAAGTAGACACATGTTTTACTTCTTCCGGTCACAACCTCATTCAACAGACCGCGAAATTATCCTTACTCATCGTTCTCCGGTTATACTGGCTGCTGTCCGACCGTGTCGTTTATCACATGCATTAGTACAGATTGTTTACGCTCATATGGTCCGCAAAAAAATCATATGGGGACTGGGAACAAAGGCTTACAGACACATACGACAAAATCTCATGTGAATGGCATCTATCAGGCTTGTTCACCCTAAAAATGTGCTCTGGGTCGTCTCACAACGTGGTTACTTCTGTTCTCTGGCAGGAGGGGCAATCAATCCCCGATCGTCAAACATTCCCTCCGCTTTCGGTAAAAATGATAGTTCTCTTCCTTCTACAAGAAATATCCTTGGAGGCTTTTCGGTGATATTACCTTGCATAACTGTTTCAAATTCTCCCGAACACCGACTAGCCTAGAACAACCAGAATGATGGATCAACAAACAATATGTGTAGGAGGACGCCTGGAAATGCCGGAATTGCCAGCTTGAAGTCAAATTCACAAAAAAAAGGGACAGAATTAAAAATTCGGAACCCTTGCCTCTTCGGAGACAGTTCCAATTTGGCATGTCTCTGATTGAATCCATCCAAACGCATGACAAAAACATCCATTCGGTATTCTAGGCTCTGATCGAGTGTAGCATTCCAAGATCGCCGCCTTATCAAAGAGGGGATTATTGGTCTAGAACATCTTTCAAGTTCGATCCTCAGCTTTGGCCATGAAATAGACTTGACATGTCATACTGATAAGGATATCTCAGTCGTGGCACGCTGATCGTATTGAATTGAATATCTTGGATGCCAGTACGAACTCTCACGGGACCGCACTGACTTCCACATGCCCCTGAAGTCGCGTTCCCTCTCAATACAAATACTATACGTACCTTCATATTTCAAATCCAATTCATCACAATGCGCAGTGTGTTTTCATTTTTACTGAGCCCGTTATGATGGTAGGCACACCACAATAAAGCAAATTTAACAGCTATTTGAGGTAAAAATTCACTTGGCGTGCTTGTTAATTTCATTATCAAGTTTTGCCCCACAATTTGAATGACCACATATTTACCACTTACAAAACATAAGGTTTCTTCTTCTGATTACATGATAGTCCCAAACAATAAGTTACATAAATAAAGTTAAAAGATATATACTGAATAAATCGCAAAGATACGAAAGAGAATTTAGTCTCGCTGACTTCGCTCCTTACTCAGAATGTTCTCCAGTCTGCGTGAGGCCAGTCTGTGCTCAAGTATCTCTGCATCTTGTTCATGTTCATGTTGAAGATCAATGTTTTGATTTGTGCTTTCCTGTGAGATCTTCTTCGCTCCTAACACGAATGAAAAACTTCTTCCTTTTTTATCATTGGGGTTGAAAGATTTTGTTGTAACAGTCTCGGCTGTTACGGCCAACGCTGCACCACTAAACCGATGCCTAAGGGGAAGTTGTGATATGGAAGAAGAGGAATGTGATTGCGTCCCTATATGATCAGAGAAGGATGAAACATGGAAGGGGTCAGACGCCACATCGAAATCATTGGGCATTGGGGTCATAGCCGGCTGGCTTAAGGGTCTTGAGAGAGGGTTCCAAAATGAATCATGGTGGAATGGAGGTCTTAATAACGCCGAAGACGAGCGTCGCATAACCATGGCGTTTGAGTTTAGGACAGACTGCGCAATTGGAAGTTTTGGTAAAGTCCCGACCGTACTGTTATGATCGGTGGTATCGGTACTTGTCAAACTGGTCGTGATGGTTTCCGTTGAATTTGAGGGGGTATCTTCATCGTGTCGCGGTTCTTCAGGGTTCTGCCGATTTGGGTCCGAGGATTCTTCAAGTAAAATGGGGAACACGGTTTCGTAACAGATATTACAGGAACGTGCACGTTTGATATCCTTTGTTGAGGTATCTGAGATGATAAATGTCTTTCACATATCATCGTGGGTAAATCGATCAACGTGAAATATAGTTATTCCACTTACTTTCATAGAACAATCTGCACAAACGCATCTCCCACATAGGCGACAATGGTGCCGGCGTTTACGCCAGTTAAATTTAACGCTACAGCGCATGCAACTGTCGGTCTTGGAATCTGGGACCCATATAGCAGGCAGGAAGTGGTCGACCCGACCACGCTTCTGAGTCAAACTGTCCTGCTCATCTGGAAGGGCTTGGAGGACACGACGAAGATGAGTCGTTGATTGAGAGGATGTCAACGTGGAATTGGTAGTCATCAGGCTCAGAGAGGCTAATAAGTTGGCCTTGGCGTTGCGAATCTCTGTCACCCAAATCTCTCGTTCATCTTCGGTAGCTAGTTAAAAACATAATAAGCACTTTTGGTACACGAAGACTAAAAAGTTTTCGAACCTGCGTAAACAGCAAAAGACGCCTGAGGACTGAGTACATCAAATCTCGCCCTCTCAGAATTATCTTGACCAGAGGGTGTAATAACAACCTCAATGTCGACGAGGGCTATGTAGCCTTTGCACGTCCACCTTTCTTCAGAAAAAAGAAAAACGTATTTATCTTTTGGGACCGACTTCGGTAGTTCTGTCTCACTCTTGCTTCGTCCACGATAAAGGATTGGTCGTCGTAATCGATAGTCAGATAATCGCTCATCACTCTGAGATAACCAGACAAGATAATCGGAAAACAAAAGAAACTCTCTTGAGGCGGGTGCATTCTTCTCCGCTTGACCTTGCAGTAAAGATCCTCTACGAATCAAGGTTCTTCCAGGCTGGACGAATTGGAATGGGAGGTTTATAGTTGCACGTTGAAGGGCTAAAAGGCTAACTGTTTGGGAATGAACACGCAAAGAGGTATTGAGAGACTGCGTAACTAACAAAAAATTTTAGTGAAAAATAGGTGTATATAAACCATGGCACCAACACACATACTGACTTTTGGATAGAACAGTATGGACTTGGACGAGAGCCTGGTGTTCAGGATCAGATGGGTCAGTGCAACTAATGAGATCCTTTAATATGCGTATGTCAGTACGAATACGTGTTTGAACGGTGGAAATAACCTTTAATAACAATAAATAACGAGGACATCTCTGAACGACAGTTAATAACCAATCCCTTAAGGTCAGTTTACCGCAGCGCGGATCTGCTTCTTGCCTTCGAATAAAATCAGAAAAAGAGGGGTTAGAGGCCATCAACTGTGGTAAATTTGTTAAAACAGTGGGAAAAGACGTGACAAACGGTGTATAAAGAGAAAGGTAGGGGAAATGGGACATGAAAAGAGAGGATAATGTGGGAGGATCAATTGTATTAGCCAGTAGGTTTGTGAGGGAAGTAAGAAAAGATCGATGAAAGTTCCAAATGTCAATAAAATTGGAAAATAAAGTTGTTATATCCGATCTGGAGAGTATAGGATGTAGTGTTTCTAACGATTCCATAAGGGGAGTAAGGAAGTTCTGGAAAGCCAGTAGAAGAGTTTTCAGGTTTTACTGAATCGATAGGGGCTTAACGAATGGATACATACCGTATAAATTAAATCCAAACCATCAACATAAACCTGTTCTGTAACCAGAATTTCACCTACAACTTTCTGTCGTTTTGCGCTCATTTCCTTGCTAGAGTGGATCGTTTCTTTTTGAGGACGATAGTTAGATGATGTATAAGGACGTCTATTTCGAAAAGGCGTTGTCGGCTTCGAAATTTCGCCTATAACCACAGAGGTGGATTGCCCCTCGGTTCCTGTAGATTCCAAAGATGTGGTACTTGCAATGGAAAATCGATCTTTGGAATAATTATTTACATTGTGATTTGAAGGCAGCGACATCCGCCTAAAAGGTAAATGTGGAGGACGCAATAATGGCGCTTTAATTGGAAGTTCATTTGTTGAATCGTCCTTGCCAGGAAAGACTATGGAACACGATGAACCTGACAGGAGAAATGTAAGAAAATCTAAGATAACAATTAGCATTCAAAGATACGAACTCATAACCAACAATTAAGTAAGGCTCGTTGTCTACTGACAACGATTCCGGGGCTGATTGTCCGCGAAATAGTATGACGCAACCCTGCCTTACATAAACTGCTCAAGCTGTGGCTCTTCTTCCTTTCCAGATCTTCGTTGATTTTCTCATTAATCAGATTTTTAACAACTTTTCATGGATCTAGCAAAATCTCTTACATCCAGAAAAGAATTACTTCAGGCAGAGTTGGACACCCAATTTGCCATCCTTAAAGCAAATAACAGCACGCTCCAAACTCCTCTCGTTGATGCACAAGGGTTTCCTCGAGCAGATATTGACGTATACGCTGTTCGACACGCACGAGTGAGAATTATTGAACTTCGGAATGATTTACGAAGCGTGATAGACGATCTCGCCATCGCACTGGAAAAAATATATGATCCAGTAAATGGCATACTCGGCACTAGAAGACAAGAAACAGCCCATGAAACCGATCCTGATATCATACCTTCAAAACCATTTGCCAGAGTAGATGGTGTGGCTCCGGAAAGCCCTGCTGCTCAAGCGGTATTTTCTTTCATTGACGTCTTCTTACCTTCGCCTTTTACAATGTGAATACTAGGGGTTAAAACGCGAAGATCTTGTTCTAAAGTTTGGTACATTGACTGTTCGCTCATTTGCAAATGATCCACGGTCGTTACACCCATTAGCAACCTTTGTAAGCTCAAGAGAAAATGTAACGAATAATTTTCATTCAGCTGCATTGGTTTGGCTTATTCGTGCTAATACAGGTCACTTTTGATGTTGTTGTCTCTAGAGAAGTGCTAGGTCAGGATGCACGGCAATCGCTGACTTTGCAATTTACCCCCAAACAGGGATGGGGAGGGAAAGGAATGTTAGGGTGCGTTTCCGTAGTTGTCATTCTATGTCATAACTTAATATATTGTAAGATGTCATATTGTCCCTTATTCTTAATATTTTTATTATTGTCTTAACAAGGGTTTGCTCTTTCACGCCTTGTATGCATTCATTGAACGTATCTCGTATCGTACCAACGGTCGCCATGCTATACTTGTGCGACGGAATGGTGTAGAGCCGTCAGAACCAAAGATTCAAAACCATGTCAATTCATGGTCTCCTCGCGTCTTCTTATGGACGAAAGATACTTAGAGCGGCCAAAAAGTGAAGACGTGGTTTTTTTTGGCGGTCGCTTATGAAGGTACTCTGCTTTACTTCTTATGCACTTCAGTTGAAGCCAAAGTCTCTTTCCTTAGCTAGCTTCTGAAACGTAGTATGGATACCCACCGTGCCTGTTGGATTATGTAGAACCCTTTATGCTGTTAAACCAACTCCGAGTCCGACTCTATTATCCTCGTTTATTTCCGCAATGTCTAGTAAGCAATTCTTCCTTTCTCTCCCGAACGATGATGCTATGCCAAGAGTACAAACGTCGAGAACATTCAAACGAATGCTTGCTACCATAAAGTGGGATTAACATTAAACGTTGAAAAATACTCAACCTTCGGCATTTATTTCAGAGTCGATACATAAGTTAATCGAGTAGTAGTAACACGTCAGTTTATACCCAAAGCTAGTCATTGCAAAAATATCACAAGTTAAGGGATCAAACTTAGCGCAAAACGTCACCGAACGAATTTTCAATGAGTTATGTAGTTCTAGTCCAGAAACTTCACCTACTATTGATATTTCAAACCGCGCCGATACCACTAATACTAGCAACCAACTCGGTCTTACCATAGCTCCAAGGTACACGATCAATACTTCAGCGAAATCCAGCAATGAACTAACGTCTTTTCTAGTTGCACTCAAGCGTACTATAAGCATTCTACCTCTGGTCACAAACCGGGATACGAATACATTAACGAGACTTGCAAAAAGAGATCAAAAGAACTTAGGTATCAGTACACATCGAGCTTTATGGGCAAAACAGGCGCGTGAAAGACTTTGTGGACTTGTTGGTAACTTAACCGGAAGCAACAGTATCAATACCACATCAATACAAGGTAGCATAGAAAGTACAGATAAAAGCGTCATATTTAATAAGTGAATACGTACAAAATGTTATCCCTCGACTAATCTGTATGTGCGGATTTTTTAAGGACAGTTATACAATACAAGCCGGAAGGTGTGTGGTCACAAATGTACTTGATTTAGTACCTCCTATCGTCATACCTTCTGTCGTAGTCCCTGTATCCTCGGTCGTATTCTCTGGCTCCGCGATCGTAATCCCTGCTATATCTGTCTCTATCGTAATCCCGACGGTCATCGTAACGTGAGCCTCGTCTTCGGTCATCATCAACGCCGCGGTAGCGAGAATCATAAGGACGCGGATCATAAGGACGCTCATCTATAAGAAGACATGGGTAAAAATATACTGTTAAAAAGAAAGAAAAAATCAAACCCGTACTGCGCTTGGGAGGTCCAAAGTAACGACCCGGAGTTGGCGTACGAGCCCTTCCTCGCCTTGCCTAATAAATAAATATAAATACCAGACATTTATTGCCGCGAGAAAGAAATTATACCTTTTCAACAGTAATCGTTTTTCCATGCAAGTCTGTCGCGTTCAAGCCTGAAACAGCCGCATCTGCTTCTTCAGCGGTTTCCATGGTCACAAAACCAAATCCACGGGATTCCCGAGTGTGAGGATCATACATGACAGCGGCTTTTTGAACCTGGAAGGGGTAAATCAGGAGGAGCTTGCGCAACTGTGACGAATGCTTACTCGACCATATTTACTGAACGCGATTTCAAGGTCTCTATTGTCAATTCTAGTCCCAAGGCCAGAGACATGGAGGTTGTTGCCTGGGTTAGTACCCGATTCTCGACTAATAAAGTTGAGAATAAGAATTAAAAAAGGGCAACTAAATACCCACCCAGAATCTCGAGCCCGACCAGGACTTTGACTTCTGCTTCTACCGCCATTTCTAGTTCGACGGTCGTCGCCCGATGGCCCCCAGCCATCATCGCCACCGTTGCTCATTTGGATGTCCTGAACAGGAATACCAATTGCGACGGGTTGGCTGTGAGTGTCGTTCTGCCAATTTGATTGTGCTGAATATATGGAGAGGTCGTCAGGGTTGTAGAGAGATGTGAAGGGAGTTTAGGCGAGATGGCGAAAAGGACGAAAGGAAGATAATGAGATAATTTTTTCCCCTACCGGCCTCAGGGTCAGGACTAGTAAGAAAGTGTTCTGAAAGCTGACGCCGGCTGAAAAATAAGAAAGAAATAGAGAAGAATATATGATGACATGACGAAAGTCGAGAGAGACATGTGTATTTAAGAGACAAGCAAGTACACTGATGCTGCGGAGGGAGTTGGGGGAGTTGTCGTTGAAGTTGTGAACGTACCGTCGTCTGCCATTTTCCTAACCGATAGATATAATTACTGAAATTTGTTATAAATTTTTTTGGGTCGAGGATTATTGTTTAATCGGAATTGTCGTGGTTGTAGCTCAAAACAAGGTCGTGAGAATTCTGTCGGGCTTCCAAATGGAAGAAGTCAACCGAATACGCACCCATAGACGCCCCTCAGACGGAATCGGTGCTACATTTTATATCGCGACCAACAGCAACAACGACAAAATAGTCAGAAAAATCAATGACGACTCGTTTTTTACCTTCGTTGTTGCGCATGGCGACACGCACGACCTCATTTCAAGCTCCAGCCCTTATTTCTGTTCGTCATGCTTCCTCTAGTCACGCCCAAGAATCGTTCGAGGCATTCACCGCACGATATGTCGCCTTTTTTAACTCGGCACCTGATCTTTTCGAAGTACAACGTGGTTTAAATAATTGTTTCGCCCATGATTTAGTTCCTGCCCCGACCGTTATCGAAGCTGCAATTAGAGCTGCCAGGCGTGTCGATGACTACGCGACCACTGTTAGGATCTTCGAGGGTATTCGAGAAAAAGTCGAAAATAAAGCTCAATACGAACAGTATGTACAGGAATTAAAATTACTGAGAGACGAACTTGGTGCGTTATTTCTTTTTATATCAAGATAAGAACAAACCCTTATCGTGCTTTCAGGTATCACTCTCAAGGAAGAGCTTTATTCGCCATAAGGGTTATCTTATTAGGTATGTCGTCTGTCTATGAGCCCGCTCACATCCCTTAATCCTTTTTTTCTTAGATAATTTCATTTTTAACTATCTGCGACTTGTCGTATCATAAGCCTTTAATATCCGATACTAGCATTCCACAATGTCCCCTTTCATTTTCACCAATTGCCTTCGATCCTTTTTCATCAAGGGAGTTAATTGATGACACTCCGTTAGCATCGTTAAAGTACCAGACTTGTAATTAAACGGCAAAACAGTATCATCACTCGCCTAACTCACAAACGTTGGCCTCAGATATTGGTGATCCAAGACAGAGCAACTGAGCAAGCAATTGTTTACCTACGGTGTCTCGGGTAATGTTCTATCTAAAAACTCCTGTGTTTATTAAGAACTGGTTACGCATGAGCAGCCAAATATTACGCGTGAGTCGAACGAATACGATCAGTTTGCTCAAGCCTAGCATTCAAACGACAGAAATCGCGGGGACGAGTCGTAAGTCATATCCGCCGTTTAATATTTATACCTTCTGCAAGGTCTTCCTTTGAAATCACCGACTATCGTCCTTCCCGTGAAACAACTCGAGACTTGTGTCACCTGCAGCATTCACGTGCACTTGTAAAGTGTTTTGTTTGAACTGCGTTGGGAGCGGTCCCTGTCAAACGGAGCAGTTCAAACGAATGCAAATGATTCCTGGACACTGGAATTCGGGATTGCGGTCCATGTACTTAGCTACACAAACCTCCCCGCTGGATCCTTTCTGCTAGCTCACCCACAGAATACCTAAATCAAGGTGGCGGAGAAGATCGATCGCTACTGTCGAAGCTTACCCGTTTGAACCGTTTCTCATAGTATTCCCAAGGCCACACAGATTTCCTTGTCGGCGCAAGCTTCCTAGAATGTATGAATTTTTTTTAGCCCTAACCTTTCTGAACTACAAGGCAATCCGCTTTTTGATATTTCCTCCCATCGAGTACACTGGATGTTCTTATTGGCTGTTAAAAACTAGCTATTCATTATTCAGAAGTTTCTAATTATTAGATATCCTCAATAGATTCATTTCTGATGCTAGTCAATTGAAATCAGCCCCGGCCTTTGCTATATATGTTTCTCTCTAAAATAGGATTTCCGAGACTACAATATGGTATATCGAAACATACTGGCAATAATCTATATCGGGGACATTCTAGCTCAGGTACTTTGGAGACGATTCCGAAGTAAATGCTGTCACATCTCAGTCAAAAAATTTGATTAGTATATATTTTTACAATTATATCATTCTCTACAACACAAACAGATATCTGAACACCGTAAGATAGATCGACTTTATGTAACAGTCTATTTTTCAAAGGTAAAATAATTGTCGTCAGCAATAATCTTCGACTGGGTCACCATGACCCCACCGAATAACTCCTGCTCTTGTCGTGAAGTGGAAGACATTGTTGGCGGCGAAAGAGGCGAGATTGGGCTAACTATTTGCAGTTCCATTACATCGGGAGTTTTTCGACTTGGTGCTTCAGAACGTAAATTAATAATTAATCTCGTTCCCTTAAGATGCGGGGAGTCAGGTGAATTGAGGGAAACCGGCATACATATATACTTACCGAGAATGCCAAAATGGAAAAGAGCCACCTGAGGTACAAAATTATTTGTCAAGGATCAAACTAGAACGTGACTCGACTTGACTCGGAAAAAGAAACATACGTGATTGCAATATCACCTCTGGCAGGATTGACCTTATAGGTGACCAAACTCCATACCAATACACCTATTAAATATAGATGTAAAAAAGACTTTCGTCTAGTAGAGAAAGTACTGATACGAACCAAATACTAAAGCAAAAGCCCAAAGACCATCACGAAGGAATACAATAAGCATGTGAGAAGTATGGGTTTTTGTTGTTACTTTTGAATGGATGAATTTGACCAGCACAAGGAAAAAGAATGAGGATTCTGTAACGAGTGTGGGTATCCTGTTATAAACCACAATGTCAATTAAGGATATCTGAATCATAAGTACAATTACAGCCAGAGAACTGCTTACAGGTAATTTGGAAAATTGGGATCAGCTGCTAATACAACACAAGCTCCTATGTGAATGCGAGAAGGGAGTGGCAGTGGAGTTGTAACAAAATTGGGTATAACCCTGACCAAAATTGATATACCGAACCCTTGACTGATGATAAGGATTGTAGCTAAAACGCCCAGCATTATTCGACTTCGGCCATATAAAGCATGTGCTAAACGTTATTATGAGGGGAATACAGATGTATAGCCAAAATCCCGAGACTTACTGCGTATAGCGAGTAAAACGTCGACACTTAGGGCTAAACAGTGACCTGAAATGACCTCGAACCTCACCCAACTTTGACAGGTTTGGATTGAAGGTTTAATGAGTCCGGTGATATTTGCGTAAAATATTAATTCGACACTACAATGGCGGAGGATAGCACGGGGGAGAAAAAAATACAGTTACTAACTTGATATAAAGCCAAAGAAAATACCACCTACATCCGAATCGCAAACGCGAGATATCGAATGATGATAAAAAGCAGAGTTACGGAACTCCAATTCCATCTGTTATTCAAGAGAGAATTCAAGAGAGAATTTAAAGGGGGGATTGAAAGATTTTTGGTATGAAGGGATAGGTTACCTCCAAACTAGATTAACCTGTATACAGCAGATTGATGAGAGAACGAAAGATGAAAGAAAAGGAAGTGAATACTTCTTCGGCGAAGGTAATACAGTATTCCCAGAAGAAAAAACAGGAAGCTGCGACTAGAAATATATATGTACGCTAACGACATTATGATAAATTATGACAAGAAAAAAACATACTAGTATTGTAGATAACTGTGTTTTCCGTTAGAAGAAGGTCAGAAAGGACAGAAGGTGAGACAGCTTGTGTTAAAGACATCCTTCAAAGAATGGGTTGCTATTAGGCATATCACTACCATGTTTTTTTGTTTCGTGTGTAAATATATAAGGCTTCGTAAAATTGGATACCACCTCCCGCCGAGAGTAGTATCGATATCGGCAGGCTTGGGCCGAGATGGTATCTGCGATTTTGTGTGTAAATTATGATCTTTTGGGAAAGTGAAAATTGAGCGGCGATCGAGATTCGGGTGCCCGTGCATGAGCAACCTGAAAACCGCGTGCTCCGGCATGCAAAAACAGAGTCAAAAAGACAATCAGTGTGACAGTGATCCGGGCGAGTTTGATTCTATGAGTTTGGTAGACTATTAGCCCATGCTACAGATGGCAATGTTAAATATGTATGTAGATACAGTATGTTGCTGGTTGATGTTGAAGGAGTCAATATTCACGGTGATCTGACCTCGGGCTTGATCATCTTTAGGTTTATTTTAGCCCACCCTGATTCAGCCCTTTACGAAAGGTGCTTGACAAATAATCACAATCCGAGTCCATGACCATTGTTATGTAATTGTTAATTTTGTTTTGGTCTACCAATATCTTTATAGATATGCTCAGGTTTTGTTAGTAGTAATATGTAGGTTACGGTTTGGTCATGATGTCGTACTTACTGTGTATGTACCTAGTATCGAACCTTCAAACTTCCCGATTGGCGTGGGTTCGCTCCATACATACATCTATATGTGTCTCCTTTCGGTGTAAGAAAATTTTGTTGAAAAAATACTCGCTAAATATAACTGAACTTCAATGGCGGGGCTGACCGGATGCAGCAGCTATTAATAATAAAATACATACTCCAACTAAGAGGTCGACTCAAAGGTGTTTATTATACCTCCAGCAAACCTTGCCACAAACGGACGAATGACAGTACTGTGCTTATGAGACTGTTGATCCGGCGTATCGAGACTGTTTTCAAAAATGCAAGAGGTAATTACATAAAAGTTATTCTGGATCAAAGGCGATATTTATGTTAGTGACCTTCTAGACCTTTAAAGTCTCAGCTCAATTCTAACAGCAGTTCTTGAGAAATCCTTCTAAGACCACTTTGAAAAAGGGTTCATCACATTCACATGCTGCGACGCATGCACATCACAGACGAGATCAATTGATTATGTCGGCTCGCAGGTGTGGGATGGTCCGGTGTGGGCGGTGCTGGCTTCTGTGTGAGCAAAGGCGCTCGTCAGGGTAGTTCCTAGTAACCGTTTTCTCCATAGTATTATCGTCTTAGACCGCTCCTTTTTTTCTGACATTCTCTTTCTAGTTCTTATACCTCTCCCAACATTTAGTAAGTATGTCACTTTTCGAAATTATATCAATTACATTATTGACCGACATTTTCTATTTTCTCTTGTAGTCAAGTAAGCGTCCTATCGAACAGTACTTATGGGCTAAGGTTAAATTACATTGTCTAATTTCAGATTACTTTGAACGGAATTTACGTATACATATTCCCAAACACTCGTTGATTAGCCATAAAACAGTTATGTCTCGTCCGAACGGAGGGCCTTTCCAAGACCCCCAGTCTCCAACACAGTATTACGATAACGCCAGTGTTAATTCACATTATGAAAATCATAGTGTCGATGCTTATGGTGAACTCGTTCTGTTGGTTCTCAATGAAAATAAGAACTTACTCGAATCTTCAGGTCCTGGTAATTACCGAGGCTCAGATCTCGAATCTGACAGCTTACGATACACTCCTTCATCCGAAAACTTCTTGGGTACTGGTGCTCCTCGAAGTGGCGTTCCATTTATCGACCCACATGCGTCTTCCCAAAGCTTTCCTTCCGAATATGGTGCAAATAACTCTCACTCACGGAGCCAAGAACCGTATCCGGCCTGGACAACCGACCGACAAATACCCCTTTCAAAAGAGTAAGTCAAGCTAGAGGTTCATTACCCACCTCTCATTCACTTTCTCCTATCATTTCCAGGGAAATAGAAGATATATTTCTTGATTTGACTCATAAATTCGGGTTTCAGCGCGATTCCATGAGAAACATGGCAAGTCTTTTCCTTGTGTCGTGTAGTGGGTGCAAACGACGACGACAACTAATTGAACAATTATAACAGTTTGACTTTTTGATGCACCTGTTAGACAGCCGAGCTTCGCGGATGACTCCGAACCAAGCATTATTGACCCTTCACGCTGACTATATCGGTGGCCAACATGCCAATTATCGCAAGTGGTACTTCGCCGCTCAATTGAACCTCGATGACGCTGTTGGCAATTCCTTAAATCCTGGTCTCAGCAGAGTTGGAACTCGCTCAAAGTTAGCTCCCAGTAAAGCCAAATCTCTTGACAATGCTCTCAACCGCTGGCGCCAGGCCATGCATAATATGAGCCAATATGATCGGCTTCGTCAGATCGCGTTGTTTCTTCTTTGCTGGGGCGAAGCGGCTTCAGTGCGATTTGTTCCCGAATGTCTTTGTTTTATCTTCAAGTGTGCCGATGATTATTATCGTTCACCCGAATGTCAAAATAGAGTCGAACCAGTACCGGAGGGTTTGTACCTACGGAACGTCATCAAACCTTTATACAGATTCCTCCGGGATCAAGGTTACGAGGTTGTCGATGGTAAATTCGTTCGTCGTGAAAAAGATCATGATCAAATCATTGGCTATGACGATGTCAATCAACTTTTTTGGTACCCCGAAGGTATCGCCCGTATTATGCTCGATGACAAGACACGTCTAGTGGATACTCCAGCCCCGAAACGATTCATGAAACTTGATCGGGTTGATTGGACTCGCGCCTTTTTTAAAAACTATTACGAAAAACGCTCTGTAGGACATCTAATGGTGAATTTCAATAGGATTTGGGTGATCCACATCGCCGTCTTTTGGTTTTATACTGCCTATAATGCCCCCTCGATTTATAGACGTAAAGTAGGCAACCCTCTTCAACCAGCGCCACCTCTCTCTGCCATGCGATGGTCAGTAACAGCGTTGGGAGGTGGTGTCGCCACCATAATTATGATTCTGGCCTGTATTTTTGAATTCATGTATCTTCCAACTACATGGAACACCACCGCTCATCTTTCTCGTCGACTTATTTTCCTTTTCATCATCCTTGCGTTGACTGTCGGCCCGACTTTCTACATCGCCACCGTCAATGCTAGTAGATTGGAGTCACCCCCAAATGAAAATATTGCACTGATCATTGGCATCGTGCAATTTTTCATTTCCGTTTGTGCTACCCTCCTATTCTCGATTCTTCCCAGCGGACGTCTCCTAGGAGATCGGGTCAGCGGGAAATCCAGGAAATATCTTGCCAGCCAGACATTTACTGCTGCGTATCCTCAATTGGATCGTAAGGCACGAGCAACATCCATACTTCTCTGGGTCGTGATATTTAGCTGTAAATTCAGTGAATCCTATTTCTTCCTTACAGGTGCATTCCGGGATCCCATTTCAGTCATGGTCGGTATGACCATCCAGCGCTGTAACGATAGGTTCATAGGAAACGTTTTGTGCTCCCATCAAGCAGAATTTACTTTGGCCATCATGTTCGTGATGGATCTAGTTCTCTTCTTTTTGGATACATTCCTATGGTATGTCATTTGGAGTACCGTCCTAAGTATTGCTCGGTCATTTGCTTTGGGACTATCTATTTGGACACCATGGGTGGATATCTACTCCAGATTGCCCAAAAGAATTTACGCCAAGTTATTAGCCACAGGGGATATGCAGGTTAAATATAAACCAAAAGTAAGCTCCCGGTTTATCCGTTCATCGAATTTATGAATAAACTATATTCTTTTAAAAGGTCTTAGTTTCCCAAATCTGGAACGCAGTCATCATATCAATGTACCGGGAGCATCTTCTTTCTATTGATCATGTGCAGCGGTTATTGTATCATCAAGTGGAATCAGACAACGGTACAAGAATGCTTCGAGCTCCTCCTTTCTTTACATCGCAGATCCAAAAGGGAGGCTCTAATATCGAATTCTTTCCTCGTGGTAGCGAAGCCGCTCGTCGTATCTCATTTTTCGCACAATCTCTGACGACAGCTATCCCTGAACCACTCGCTGTTGAAGCCATGCCCACGTTTACGGTTTTGACGCCCCATTACTCCGAAAAAATTTTACTTTCTCTTCGAGAAATCATCCGAGAAGAAGATAGAAATACCCGTGTTACGTTGCTTGAATACCTTAAACAATTACACCCCATTGAATGGGATAATTTTGTGAAGGATACAAAGATATTGGCGGAAGAATCAAAAGACTTCAATGGCTCCGGAGATGAAAAGTCATCGAAAATAGATGATTTGCCCTTCTACACAGTTGGCTTCAAAAGTTCATCCCCAGAATATACCCTTCGGACACGTATCTGGGCATCACTTCGTGCACAAACCCTTTACCGAACAGTCTCTGGCATGATGAACTATGCTAAGGCTATTAAATTACTCTACCGAGTCGAGAACCCGGAAATCATGCAAAATTTTGGAGGAAACACAGACAGGTTAGAGCGGGAATTGGAACGCATGGCACGCCGTAAATTCAAGTTTGTGGTTTCTATGCAACGTTATTCGAAATTTAACAAAGAGGAGCAAGACAATGCCGAATTCCTTCTACGAGCATATCCTGATTTACAAATTGCGTACCTTGATGAGGAACCTGCACGGAAGGAAGGCGGGGAACCCAGAATCTTTTCAGCCCTCATTGATGGTCATTCAGAGATTATTCCCGAGACTGGCAAACGGAGACCTAAGTTCAGGATTGAATTGCCCGGGAATCCAATCTTGGGCGATGGTAAATCTGATAACCAGAATCATGCAATCATATTCTACCGAGGAGAGTACCTACAATTAATTGACGCCAACCAAGATAATTACCTGGAAGAATGTTTGAAAATCCGGAATGTCTTAGGAGAATTCGAGGAATATAATGTTTCTAATCAAAGTCCATACGCTCAATGGGGTCACAAAGAATTCAACAAAGCACCCGTTGCAATTCTGGGTGCTCGTGAATATATCTTCTCTGAAAACATTGGTATACTTGGTGACATCGCCGCTGGTAAAGAACAGACATTTGGCACTCTCTCTGCCCGTGCTCTTGCGTATATTGGTGGAAAACTGCACTACGGCCATCCTGATTTCCTCAATGCAACTTTTATGAATACTCGTGGTGGAGTTTCCAAAGCACAGAAGGGATTGCACTTGAATGAAGATATCTTCGCAGGTATGACTGCTTTTGGACGAGGTGGTCGCATAAAACACTCCGAATACTATCAGTGTGGTAAAGGTCGTGATCTCGGTTTTGGAACCATTCTCAATTTCCAGACGAAAATTGGCACTGGGATGGGAGAACAAATGCTGAGCCGTGAATACTGGTACCTTGGTACTCAACTTCCCGTCGATCGTTTCTTGACATTCTATTATGGACATCCTGGTACGTCATGATTCGTGGTTTGTTTTTGTTTGCTTTCGTGCTGACAACCCTCCCAAGGTTTCCATATTAACAATGTAAGAGATGCAAATGTCGTGTTGGATAAAATTCTAATATAATGTTCAGATTCTAGTTATCGTATCGGTTCAAGTGTTCATGACAACCTGTAAGTCTGTGGTTTCAACACATACCAAAGTTTATCACTAATGTCTACCTCATCAAAGTGGTTTTCCTCGGTACACTTAATAAACAATTGGCCATATGCCGCTATACATCCACCGGACAACTCGCACCTGGTGTCCCACAGGGTTGTTACAACCTCAGCCCCGTGTTTGATTGGATTCGGCACTGTATCGTCAGTATCTTTTTGGTATTTTTTATCGCATTCTTGCCGTTATTCTTACAAGGTCTGTTTCTGAGATCTTCATGAAAGTTTTCATTTAACATCTTATATCAGAGTTAACTGAGCGAGGGACTGGTCGTGCTTTGATACGGTTGGGTAAACATTTCTTGTCGCTCTCGCCAATCTTTGAAGTGTTCTCTACCCAAATTTATACACATTCCATTCTCAGTAACTTGACATTCGGTGGGGCCCGTTATATTGCCACTGGACGTGGATTCGCTACCACACGTATATCCTTTAGCATCCTTTATTCCCGTTTTGCCGGAGCCAGTATCTATCTCGGCATGAGGACCCTCCTCATGCTCTTATTCGTCAGCTTGTCCATCTGGTTGCCATATCTTATATACTTCTGGGCTTCTGTTCTGGCTTTATGCATCGCCCCCTTCTTGTTTAACCCCCATCAATTTTCTTTCGCTGACTTTATCATTGACTATCGTGAATTTTTGAGATGGATGTCTCGTGGTAATTCACGGACCCACTCCAACTCGTGGGTCGGATACTGTCGCCTGTCTCGAACCATGATTACTGGATACAAAAAGAAGAAGCTCGGACATCCCTCAGAAAAATTGTCATCTGATGTTACTCGTGCTGGATGGCGAAACATCCTCTTTTCTGAAATTATTTCTCCTGTGTGCATTGCAATTCTTTTGTAAGTCTTGGTTAGTCGTATCCGCTTTCACAATATCTCATCCCTTTTTATCTGTAGCATTATTGCTTATGCATTCCTCAAGTCTTTCCCAGATCCTGATGGGAGTCAGCCACCCAGTGCCTTCGTTCGTATTGGGATTATTGCGCTAGGCCCCGTTGTTTGGAATGCTGCGGTGCTATTGACATTCTTCCTGTTATCTTTGTTTATGGGACCGATATTAGAAGGCTGTTGTGTTAAGTTTGGATCGGTGATGGCAGGCTTAGCCCATATCTTAGCCATGGTTGGTATGATCGGGTTTTTCGAATTCTTGGTAAGAACACATCTTTGGTTGTTCGTTCCGATCCCGCTTATGAGTTTACAGTGGTTTTTGGAATCATGGGATGCCTCCCATGCCGTTTTGGGGCTAATCACTGTAATCGCCATCCAGCGTGCACTTTACAAGATCTTAATTTCCGTTTTCTTATCTCGAGAATTCAAGCATGACGAGACAAATCGTGCTTGGTGGACCGGTAAATGGCACGGACGAGGATTTGGGTCACACGTAATGTCCCAACCTGCCCGAGAATTCATTGTCAAAATTGTCGAATTGGGATTATGGACGTCCGACTTTTGTTTAGGACACTTCCTCCTGTTTATGCTCACACCAGCCTTGCTCATTCCATACGTTGATCGATTGCATGCAACCAGTAAGTAACAAATATCCCCCGATTTGTGTGTAATCTTAAAGTCATTGATTTGTCTAGTGTTATGTGCGTTTTTTGTTCTTACTACCTAGAAACTTTGTTAAGTGATTCTACTGATATTTAGTCTGGCTGCGTCCCTCAAAGCAAATTCGTGCGCCGTTATATTCGATGAAGCAAAAGAGACAACGACGATGGATTGTTGTCAAATATGGTATTTTATACGTGATTGTCGTTGCTATATTTGTCGCTTTGATTGCACTTCGTAAGTTGTTTTCTCCCTCGATTAGTTCATCATAGTCTAAACTGTCCGCAGCCGCGCTATTCCATCAGGATCTGCGCGTCCATTGCACTTTCTGTTCGAATATTTAAGTATGTCGACGGGTGGAGCGTTGTTTTTACCTTGGATAACACCTACTGCAGCTGAACATTGAGCAATTGTGATATTACATATTTCTTTTTTTTTTATCTCACGCTATCATTTACACTTTACATAAACTGTGTTCCTAGTTAATCTCGCGTATGGACCATTTTCCATCTTTTGCTGTGACTAAAGTGTTCTTCATTCCTATATCCTTGAAGTAATATGGAAAACACGAAATACTGTTTCAGCTGTATTGCGATGTGAGATTAAAGGTCATTGACGCATAACATTTCGTTTTTGAGAATTTACCAATACCAGCACAGAATTGAAATGACGCCATAACTGCATGACTGGCATGAAACTTCGTGAGCTTCGGAGGAGCTATTATATCTTCCCTCGCTCCCACTTGTTCAAATTCTTGACTCAATTGCGACCATGCCCGTAGTTTCGAAACCCATTTTGGATCATTATGAATTACCCTCGCCAACTGCACAAGAATGTAAGTAGGTTTATTTACCCTCAACAATGTACACAAATTTTAGTATCCTGACAGTGGAATGGGCTGATCTGCAGATTGTTGATTTATCAGAAGCTCAATCGATTGAAGGTCGCATCAAGTTAGCAAGCAAGGTTAGAGATGCGATGACCCATACTGGGTTCTTTTATGTTGTCAACCACGGCTATACCATGGAACAAGTGCGTTGGTACTTGCCCTCATTTCAGTAGGATCGCTTATCTGTCAGAATAAGATGTCCAGGATGTTTGATATTGCCGACGTCCCATTTGTGAAAGTTAGTTCTGAAGAGAAAAAACTGTACGAAGGACAACCTAAGAAAACTGGATCCTACCAAGGATACAAACCGCGTGCTTATTGGGTAAGAGAGACTTCAATAATATGCGGCATGTCGAACCTCATACAATATTATATTATGTACAGCATGTTGATAATGGTGTTAGAGATCAAGTCGAAAATTATAACAGTAAGTGTGTAGTAACGTGCATCTCTCGTCCCCCTAACATGATATAAAAAGTTAACAGAGACACGACCAAGCGGAGCCACCCGGAAGCACTACGTCCCTTCTTGCCTGAAATTTCCGAGTTTGCCAAATTCAATCATTTGAATGTTCTATACCCTATCCTACAGTAGGCCCGACTTCATTTGTCCTCTGACTACAATGGTCATAAATTATAAAACGCAGACTGCTCGCTATAGGTCTAGAACTTCCCGAAGATGCATTTATTGCCCAACACGGCTTCGTAGCCAAAGGAGAGACATATGTACGGTTTATGAAATAGCAAGTCCGGGCTCATTTCATGGTCATGAATACCGAAAGTAATTCATTCCAGTTATCCCAGATCAGAGGATGACGAAGAAAAGTCCAATAATGTTTGGTTAAAAGGCCATACAGGTGCGTTTTATAAATCCATCTCGTCAAAACGCGGTATTAAACGGAAGTCAGACTTTGGAAGTATAACTATTTTATGGAGTCAGCCCATTTCGGCGCTGCAGATACTTTCTTCAGACGGAACATGGCGTTGGGTCAAGCATATCGACAACGCTCTCGTATGTAAACGGACTATTTACTTCACATATAGTACACGCTTATATTATAAAATATAGGTCATAAATGCTGGCGATTGTCTGGAATTTTTGTCCGGTGGATTCTACAAAGCTACTATTCACCGCGTCGTTCAACCACCACCAGACCAACGACAGCACAATAGATTGGGAATTTTCTACTTCAGTATTCCGGATGATGATGTAAAGTTAGATCCCCTCCTAAACTCGCCTGTTTTACGTCGTCTGGGAGTCAACGACAGATTTAAAAGACACAACGTCGATTCAGTTACCGTCGAAGTTTGGCGTAAAGCCCGAACGGCTGCTTATGGACAGAGCACATTGGTGATGGGAAAAGAAAATTCCGTTGAAGAAGAAGTTATTAACGGAGTCCTAGTCAAACATTACAAGTGATAAGCCACGCTGAATATGTCTACTATTAAGTAAAGAAAAGAAAAAAAGTTCCCCCTCCAACGTTTAGACATCAAACGCTGGCAGAGCTCTGACATTGACACTTCTGTTCTTCCGGGACATCAGCCATCACCTTTTCCAAACCATCAATACACGAGTGGATGTGATGACAGTTGACTCTTACAGCATCGACATGTTTTCCACACCCCTACAGTGGTTTTGTCAAAAAGAAGAGAATATATATATACCACGGTACCTTCCAGGTGGTTTTATGGCATGTTTGACACTCGATTTTATAGCAGCTGTCAACAAGAACTGACGAAACCTTATTCATAATCGAGGAGAAGATAAAGATCGGATATGGAGTGTGATTCAAGTCTGTCACACATTTGAGTCATTAGATCATTAGAGATTATCGCTGTGGATGAGCCTACTGGTCCAGCAAGTTTCTTTATTTTACATCCTATCGACAATTACCAACAGATCCAAAAATCTACTTATCCAAGGAAGAAATCTCTCGACTTATCGAACAGGTCGCCCCCATTTTACCCCATTAATATCTATCTTGACTGAAGTTAGAGAACATCCAATCTCCCATTTTAAACGAAAATACTCAACCTCAAATCTCACAGAAACATCCAAAAGAATGAGTTCTTCGATAGCAGTGAATAAAACGGCGCATCCATTCAACAAACAGCAACTAGAATCAGTGTTGACACAACGATTTTTCTATGCACCCGCATTTGAAATCTATGGAGGTGTGTTGGTAATTTTTTTAAAAAAATTGAAAAAATCTGCCCCACGATTGACTAAAACTTCTCTTGTTTAATCCAGGCGTGGCAGGCCTGTACGACTATGGTCCACCCGGATCAGCACTTCAAGCAAACATCATCGCCGAATGGCGCAAACACTTCATCATCGAGGACTCGATGCTTGAGCTTGACACCACTGTCATGACGCCTGCACCAGTATTTGAGGCCTCTGGCCATGTGGCGCGTTTCGCTGACTGGATGGTGAAGGATGCTAAGACGGGGGAAGTACTGCGAGCTGACCATTTGGTCAAGGGCGTCTTGGAAGCTAGACTTGTTGGTGATCGAGAGGCGAGAGGTGAAAAATCTGTTGCTGATACATCGGTTGATGACGGAGAGAAAAAGAAAAAGAAAAAAGTGAAGGCCATTGCCACTAGATTACCTGATGAGACGGTACACCTTTATGAGAGCATACTCGCTCAGGTATGTTGGTTTAGTTTATCTCTCCTTGTAAGTATATATTTATCATATTTTTATTTTTTTTAGCTAGACAATTACTCTGGACCTGAGTTGGGGTTATTATGCAAGGAACATAAAATAACAAATCCAGACACCGGAAATGAAGTATCGGAACCCCAAGCATTCAATTTAATGTTTGGTAGCAGCATAGGTCCAACCGGACAGCATCCAGGCTATCTACGACCCGAAACAGCCCAAGGTCATTTTTTGAACTTCTCTCGTCTCCTCGACTTCAATTACAACCGTATTCCATTTGCTTCTGCGCAGATCGGACGATCATTCAGAAACGAGATATCCCCTCGTGCAGGATTGCTTCGTGTCCGTGAATTCACAATGGCCGAGATTGAACACTTCGTGGACCCCCTTGATAAGAGTCATGAAAAATTCCATCTTATCAAAGATGTTACCATCTGTGTTCTTCCACGAGAGACACAAGCCGAAGGGAAGACGGATCTTACATCCATAAAAGTGGGTGAGGCTGTATCTACTGGAATAATTGCGAACGAAACATTGGGGTATTTTGTTGCGCGAATTCACCAGTTCCTGCTCAAAATCGGGATTGATGAGAACCGCCTCCGATTTCGACAACACATGTCTAATGAAATGGCCCACTATGCTACAGATTGCTGGGATGCTGAAATATACAGTTCTGTTGGATGGATCGAGTGTATTGGTTGTGCGGATCGGGCCGCTTATGACTTGACCGTCCATATGCAAAAGACCGGCAAACCACTGGTAGTTAGACAATCTCTCAAGGACCCAATCATCTCAGAGAAGGACGTGGTAGAGTTCAATAATAAGATCATGGGAAAGACATTCGGGAAAGATTTAAAGTTCGTTACCGAAGCAGTCAAGGATATTGAGGCTGATGAACCGCGGTTGGCACGATTTAAAAATGAGTTGGCTCAAGGGTAAGTGGAATGGAACGGTCTGTTTATGTGCTTTCTAATTGACGTCCTGTGTTGTAGCTCTACGACGTTGAAAGTTAATGGACAGGAGTTCAAGCTGACGACCGATATGGTTAGCGTCAAGCACACGGTCATCAAGCAAACTAGTGAGTTGTAGTTTGATATATAATTTCTATCATCTCTTCAATGAATATATCATTGATTAGCTCGGGAGTTTACCCCAAATGTCATTGAACCTTCTTTTGGATTGGGACGAATACTCTATATGCTCTTGGAACACAGTTGGTGGACTCGTGAGGACGATCAACAGCGTGGCGTAAGTTTTATCGTAATAAATTTTTTTAGTCCCCTCGAATTTTCATTTATTTTTCATTTAGGTTCTCTCCTTGCCTATGGCTGTAGCACCTATCAAAGTGTTAATTGTTCCCTTGAGTGCAAAGGAAGAATTTCAACCACTTGTTCAAGAAGTTTGTAAGTTATAAAGTTGTGTACGGGATTTGGGGTATTATTTTATCCTTTAAAGCTTCAAAGCTGCGTGCCGAAGGTGTTTTATGCCGCGTCGATGACTCAACCGCGTCTATTGGTAAACGATATGCACGAAATGACGAGCTGGGAACACCATTTGGAATCACAGTCGATTTTGCATGTATGTGTACTTTCGTTAGATTCCCCCCCCTCTCAGCAAAGCATTTTCTACGGAATGCCTCATTTTTTCTTGTGATTCCCCTGCTATGCTTTCACTAATATACCTCGTTTAGCAATTAAAAATCGAACTCTCACGCTTCGGTAGGTAGCCATCCTTTTGTACTCGACTTTTTTAAAGCATTTTTTAGGGAGCGGGACACAACCCGACAGCTCATTGGTACCGTTGAGGACGTTACCTCCATTGTCTGTGCCCTGATTAAAGGTGACATGACATGGTCGCAAGCGGAAGGGAGGTTGGACGTCTATGATGGTGTTCAGGCTGTTGAATAAGCAATGCGAATGTTACTAGTTCTCAAGACGCGAGGGAGATTAACTCCTTCATAGAAACCCTTACCACCTGCCTATCAGTGCTAGATTTTCCACAATTATCTCTTTATCGGTGATTCACTCGAGTGTAAAAGGTACAAGTCTGTCCTTAAATATGTAGAACAAAGAGGAATCCGGGTAAAATAACTTGGGGAGACACTCGTCGCCGTAGGGCGCGGGTCAGCCTTCACAAGTGGCAAACCTCACGTACAATTCGCGTATTGCACACGCTTTCAAATTCCAAAGACCATTAGTCTTTCTTGCTGTTCTCATCATTCTTTTGTTGCACCAAATCGCTGATGGAGACATAGTTTTCCCCTGATCCTGAAATCACTGATAAAAACTTCTATCTTGCTTTTCCGAATACCTATTCACGTGCTACCGCATATATGCTATATGCCGAATTGCTAGGCAGCTCAAATTAATAATCCCGGACTACTTTGATATACAAAATAAAATATATTTAGGTGGTGGGAAGGTTGCGAGAGGAGATAGATATCGGGGAGGTTTCAGTGCTAGTAACCGTACTCGAGTGACATCCAAGTTGCAGGGTACATAATACAACTGTCATCGGGGTAGGTTTTTCTTGAGAAAAGTTGTCATAATTCGTTTACAGGTATAGATTTCCCATGAATACGGAGTACTGCGATCTTTCGGTAAGGTTTATAGGGTGACTATTGATTGAGGTCATTTAATACGGGTCGGTATGCCATTGACCTGACTCAAAGTCCCGATCAAATGGGTAGGTAGAACAAGGGGGTGAATATAAACAGAACAACGGTCGGAAGGTAGCGTTCGACTGTTCAGGAAGGAGTATTTTCACGTCACTTGATCCGTATATTTTTATTATTTCAAAATGTTGCTAAGTGATAACCAACGAATTTCCAAAGTAAAAGAGTCTGAGAAAAGTATGCAATATTATTGTCCGTCAGAGGATAATAAGCGAATCACCGTGAGATATTGCTTGTCTTTGAGGGAATTATGGTTATGAACAAATCTTTCTTACTTCAAGCCAACTAAGTTTTCAAATAAGAAGTTAAGAAGGAGATTCTTCCTTCATCTTTGAGTTAATTCGAAGGAGACAGCGAGTTAAGTTTTACAGAATGGCTAATAATAGTAACATCAAAATATGTATATCATAATGCTCCTTTCCTTAAACACCACCCTCTTTTTTGTCGACTGAAATTTGTGTTGGCGTGCACTAGGGGTGTCGTTGGCAAGTAACTTCTTAGTTGCGCTGTTGGTAAAAATTCCAGGACACAAATATATTGACCTTTCGCGAGGGGGGGGGCTCGAAGAATAAATAATTAAGACGAAGATATGTGGCTGCCGCATGGATCATTCCAAAGAAAAGTTGGTAATTGTTGATTTATTCTCAAAGCTTCCCATACATCGACTAGGATGAGACATTTTACGATCATAATATCCAATAAGAGCAACTAAATTACTACCATTTTTGCAAGGTACCATTAAAATCAGCCGAAAACTGCAAGGTTATGATTGCGCCAGGACGGTCATTTCAAACATGTACATCGCTTAGCCTTTAGACTTAGGATTTAAAAAAACGCTGCCGCCACACCATCAAGATCCAGAAGTTCGCTCTGAATTACCACGATCAACCGAAAAAGACTTCTTTCAAAGTGAGATATCCCAAATCAAATGACGATTAAATGTTTAATATTCGATGTGTCTAATTGGTAAACACACAATCGTTAGTTAACCTAAAGACCCTGAGTTGACAATTTTGAATTAATAATTACCAGGTGCGAACAGACGGAATCATCATTCTAGGCTTTTCCCGAGTAAATTTGTTACTTTTAACATTGACGATAGTCTGAGTGGCTTATAGCTTTGTCATCGCTTACTCCTCTTATACCCCCCCGAGGAGTAGCAAGATAAAGATAAAGGTGCTTGGACCAGGATCCTCGAGCTTAAATACGCTCACAGAAAGAAGACAACGCTATACATCGACTTCCCTCAATACTCTCATTCTCACTTTTCTATGGATCTAGCTAAACTCATTATCTTTGTCACCTCTCTCGCGTCTTGCTTGATCCTTGGATCATCTGCGCAAGGAACAGGTCCATTAGACCCTGACGCCACTGGTACGACGAGTGGCTTTTAACTATAACATGAACTTTGTACAATTGTAAGCAATTGCGTCTTGAACTTTGTATATTTGATTTCTAAGGGCATTTCCTCAGTGAATGTTTGGAAAAATCAAGAAATATCGAAGCTATAAAAAAAACTGACAAGTAAGCTCTTCGCTAGCATAGAAACAACAGCTTTATGGAATAATGCCGCTTGTAGTAGCCTTTTTCTTGTATCATCTTTGTAAAGTCTTTCCTTCAAAGATATAGATATTGGTATTTATTGAATATGTGACATGGCGTCATAAAGGTTGTTAATGATATCAATAAGAACAAGCTTCCATTTCAACATATAATATAACTGTGTTCAAGTTCAAGTTTCCGAGTCTGATTTCAACAGACAGCATACAATCAGCTTATAGCAGCGCACATGTCTGAGTCTTATTTATTTTTTGATCAGAGAAAGTTCACGTAAATTCCAAAAACATGGGCTCCTACCCCTACTACCAATTTTGACAGTGTGATTCTTTCAACTTGAGGAATATTTGGAAATTCAAGAGTGGTGACGACATACGCTCTGTGACATAACGTGACTGTGACATATTAGTGTGGGAATAATCGGAGCATGAAAAGTGGTAACTGTACAGCTGCTCCGTTTCGTACATTATAACCATGCAAATATTCGTCAAGACTCTTACAGGGAAGACGATCACCCTTGAGGTGGAATCGTCAGACACAATTGACAATGTCAAGGCCAAAATTCAGGATAAAGAAGGGTACGTTCTTTATTTGTACTTTTCTGCACATACAGTGATTTTATATGGTTTGTTCTTTAGAATTCCACCTGACCAACAACGTTTAATTTTCGCTGGAAAGCAACTTGAAGATGGTCGTACATTGAGTGATTACAATATTCAAAAGGAATCAACTCTTCATTTGGTCTTACGGTGCGTATATATGAGGGTTAAAGCTAAAGACCTGTATCCTAACTTGTTTCATAGTCTACGTGGTGGTATTATTGAGCCCTCGCTGAAGGTGCTTGCCTCAAAATACAACTGTGATAAACAAATATGTCGAAAATGCTATGCCCGTCTTCCCCCTCGTGCTACCAACTGCAGGAAGAGAGCATGCGGCCACTCATCTCAACTTCGCCCGTAAGAATCTTTCTCTTAAATGTAGAAACCCTTTTTTGCAACTTGACAATCTCCTTTTAGTAAAAAGAAATTAAAATAGAGGCTGCGCGCGCTCTTATACTACTGTGGTCCTACTATTTTTTGTAGATGGCACTATGAATCCTATTCCTAAACAACCTTCTATGCATGTATATTCGTTTTCGAAGAATATGATCGAATAAGAGCATGCGATTTATTATAGGAAATAATGTGTATCTGAATCAGGAATGAATGTTCCTCACAAGCTTTTTTAAGTACCTTCTGAGGTTAAATTGACTTTTATGAGGGTCAAATATGTCAGCTTATGTAAGGTGAGGACACCGTAATGGCTCCCCGATCTTTGCTTGCCATATTAGCAAGTTGTCTACTAGCGATTGCAAAAGATTCTGATTGTACAACTGAAAAAGATGGATCATACTTTGATATTAACCCTTTAAACTCCAAGTGAGAGCCTTTTATTTTCTTCTTCGCTTTTTCTTTTAAGCTTCTCCTGAAAAACCAGAACAGATTACGTGGTCCGAACAGGGTCAAACAGAGAGTACAGATTGAATGTCTGCGCTCCTGTTAATCAAGAAATATGGAACATGGAAGATCCATTAAATATCGGAGCGGTCTACCGTGGTGAGAGGAGCGATATGTCGATTGGGTGTGTTTTCTTTCTTTCTCTTAATAACGTGGTCTGCAGCTAATCCTTGAGCCCAATGCAAGAACTGTGAATACTACAATAACTGTGGTTGATAACCACCCTTTACTAATAATGACCAATGGCTCACCTTGTCCTGGAGATAACAACCTTAGAGGCTCCACAGCTATACGTTTCATCTGCGATAACAATGTTTTTGGTCAAGGTAGAGTCACCTATTGATTCATACGTAAAAATGTGTCTGAGCGTTTTTTCTCTTAGGGCAACCCCAGCTAATTGCTCATTTTCCTCTAGAAGAGGAGACCGCCTGCGGATTCTTCTTTGAATGGCGCACTCACGTGGCTTGTCCAACCGCGAAACCAGGCAGCGGCGTAGTTGCTATCATTGCCATCATGTAAAAAAAAAAAAATTTTTTTATCATGAATTTTACCTGCTTAGGATTTGAACTCATCCTTTTTTTTTTTAGTGTTTTAGTTCTTTTTATATTGTACATCGTAACGGGCGTGCTTTATCGCCGCTTGGTGTTAGGCATGCAAGGCTTAGACCAATTTCCTCGTCTCTCCATAATACCCATGTCAAAAGTCAAACAATTTATATCAAACTTTCCTGATTGGATAGGTGATATACGCGATCATTTACGTGGAGGTTCGAGAGATCTATGGCCTCGTTCACGTACCACTGGGAATGGAGGTTTCTGGTCTAGGAGAAACGATGGATTTTCTCCCCTTGCCAGAGAGGAAGAGGAGGCCATGTTCAGAGATCAGGATGAAGCCGCTCGCCGTTTCTCTCTTGAGGAAGACGATATCACAAGCCCTCAACAACTCCACACTCCCACTTTACCCAACCTGCATGAGAACAAAAACACTACTAATCACGAAGGGGTAATACGGCTTTAATATTCTCCTATCCTATAATATTGATATTTTCCCCTTTATTTCACAATGACTCTCTTGTAAGTTATATATTTATAAAAAGCCCTATATACTACTATTGAAGAACCCGGGAGAGATGAGACATTCTACAAATGGATTTATGGAGGACTTTGTAATAACGTTACCGGACTTCAAGTTGATAAATGTTTTTTGAGCAAAAAAACATAATTAGCTACATAGTATCACCATCCCACCATCGACTAAAACATTATGTAATTGACTAAGCCTGCTTCATATTGAAGGAACAAACCGTTTGTTACAACAAAATATACATATAAAATGTTTACTCAGGATCTTTCCGCCTGTGGCCGACGTCTTTGTACCATTCAGGTACTTCGTGAGCTCTGGGTATCGTTCTCTTTCTAGCCTCTTTATACTCTCTTTCTTCTTGTTCAGCTCTTTCCCTTTCTCGAATAAGCCTTTGTAATTCTAATATCTTCTCCCTCTCCTTCCGTTCAGCATCGAATTTCTCCCTTGCTTTCGCGCGAATTAGGGTATTCAAAACTGGTGCGTCTGTTGGTAGAATCGGATTCGAAGTCTTCTTACGGGTTTGGTCTGCTTGCGTTTTTACAGATGTATCAAATGGAACCAGATGCTCTTCTACCACTTTAATTTTGTCGTCGGCTTCCGCATGCCGCTGAGCAATTCGTTCTTCAGAACGAAAAACAAAAGCAGCAGGTATAGTCGGTCGCAAAGCAGGTCGAGCAGGTGGGACCTGGAGATAAGAGGAGATTTGAACTTTGGGGCAAGGAAATTTTGAAAGCATCATTACTTACAGGTTTGGAGAAATGAGTTGTTGCACTTGATTGTTCTTTTTGAGCCTTTTCCAAAGCCAACTGACGATAAACATCGCTTGCGAACAGAGGTCCTGATACGGAACTAGTAACTGGCCTTGGACCCTCGTTACGCCTTGGACCAACCGCTGAGGCTTTCCCTAATCGAATTGCACCCATAGTTCGAGACGTTTTCAGTTTGTCATATCCTCTATTGTCGATTGCTTTATTGGCTGCCTTGGAAGCTCCCAGAGGCCTAGGACGCGAAATTGGTTTTTCGGTCCTTCCATCACCCGGAAGGAGTTTTTTACCATCGGCTGAATCAAAATTGGAACGAGGGTCACTTGCATTTTCATCTTGAAGGCACTTTCTTTTCCGTTCCCGACTAGGAGAAAACGGCAACAGACGTTTCTTAGATGTACGCGTGGGGACAGTTTCGGTACTGTCCAAAACAATGTCTTCCCTATTCTGGGGAAGACTTCCATCGGCGAGAGGCAAAGAGGGGTTTGCATCGGCTTCCTTCATTGAGGGTCCTCCTTGATTCTTCTCTGTCGGGATATCCGGCTCAGTGCTCAACTGTACCATATCTTCTACAGCGTCACATTGCCTGTCTTCAATGAGTAACGATGATTCTGACTCTCTACTGCTATTGGAAGATATTCTTAAAATTCTTTAAGTCAATATTTACATTTGAAGCTTTAAAAGAAGCTTACCCGAATGAATTTCTTATCTTTTCACCATATGACATCAGCACATCCATAAGACCTCCGCCAATCGAAGCGAGACTCCCACTGCTTTGTCGCCGATCTTTGTGTTCGGTTTTCTCCTTCTCCCCAAGTTCTTGTTTCTCAGGCTTTGATGTTTTACTTGTGAGAGTCATTACCCTTGTCGGTTTTGCATTTCTTAAAATCGGTTTTGGCTTTATTGGCTTGCTTTTTGTGACACCCGCGTCCTTGACTATTTCAGGCTGCAAAGATAGACGTTAATTACAGTTCCCTCGGAACCTTTTTTGACATACATGTTTTGGCTTGGGTTTCAATTCCAACGGTAATATAGCTTCCTCTGCAACAGGGGGATCGGGATCCGGCTCCACAATAGATGTCGGGACATTAGGTTCGGTAGGGGATGGTAGGGAGGATGGGTATGTGACTAATAATTTAGATTGTACAACTGCTTCAAATTCTTCGGGAGTAATTTTCTTGCCTTTGGCCTTCCATAGCCTAGCGGTGGATTTCGAGGTTAAATCAAGACCATTAGAAATGTTTCCGTTACGTTTTCGAACATCAAAAAAATCATCTGAAACAACAGGTCGTTCAAATACATGGAGAAGTGAATTATTCATCTTGCTGGATTCGTCAAGTGGTCCCGCATGACTGAAAGAGGTCGAGGCTTTAGGGGGCGGCGATGTTGATTGTAATGGGCCAGAAATTTTAGGGAAATCTTCAATTGAAAACGGTTTGTCTTTGGTGCTAGGCATTGGAGTTGCAAAAGGATCACCATAAGGATTGGTTTCGTCGAATACATCGAAATCTATGTCTAGCTCATTCAGTTGACTCTGATCAGCACAGATCCCTGGATTTATTTGAAAAGAAGTGTCGTAAACGTTTGTAACGTTGTCCTCAAAATAGTTGCGACGATTCATAGCGTAAGGTTTGGGAAAGAGCGACGTGAAAGTAGTGATTGAATGATGACCCGGTGACGCCCGGTGACATTGGTTCGCGACGCGTTCTCTCACGTGACGTTATTGTAAGGAACTTCAGTCTTCCACAAGTTGAGTTCTTTTTTTTTTTTTCCTTCTATTAGTTTGTTGGTTTTAACCTGAGATTTTTTAAAAGTCTTACATAAATACTACTTGCATTTTTTACCAAAAGTAATAAGAGAGCAAAGAATAAGTCGAAAGATACAACTGGAATGACGAACTAGTATCCCAAGGCTCCACTGATGTAGTTCCACTCGGACACCTTCAAACCAACATCCCTAAAAGTAATGCCCGTATGCTTCTCTTTTCATTCGTATTTCAAAGCTGCATTTATTTAGCTTCGCAGACTTGAAATTTAAAAGAGACACGGAACTTTCTACTAACCGGCGCGGCACTCCATCATAAGATTACTGTTCACTCAAACGTCGGTCATTGGAACATTTTCATTTTAGGGCCTGAGCAGCTTGTATCCGTACATGATATCCCTGTTATCATGACATGGCATGACCTTGCTTCAAAATAATTAACGAGATAAGAAAAACCGGAGGCACAAAATGAATTGAATATGGTTGTACCTTCCCCGACACATATTGTATTGTTGTAAGTAAACGAATATTCCTTCCCCTTCTTCTTCTGATTAATGTGTTCAATTTTAAGCTCATCAGCTGACTGTTGTGAAAACAAAAGTTTTCTATTGTTTCAACCCTACTCCCAACTTTGGTAAGTTCGGTATAATCGGTCCGACAACGGGATAACCTTTAGAAAAGACAGTCTCTGTTGAGACTAGGACTTTTTCAAGTTCATGAACGGATACTTGGTCTCAGCTTTGAACTCAAAAAAACTAATACAAGGCCAGCGAGGTCGAATAACATATATCAATATTTAACACAAAAAACGAGGAGGCTTAAGCATCTATTATATATGGGAGAACAGTACCTGAGGGTATGTATATACTTACTAAGAATACCACGAACTAACTTTCAAAAAAGCCAGTGATATTTGCAAAGCTTAGCGTTTCTGGTTCTAGTGAGGAACAATGAGTAAGCCACGAGTAAAACAACTAAAACAACAAATTCGACTCACAGGATTAAAAGGACAGTCTGAAGGGGAAAAACTCGTCAGGGTGTTTATAAAATCGAAAGAGAAGCTGTTACAAACTTTCATCATGTCCACCACGAACGGAACAATGAGCGCATTGGGCGGTGCTTTGCTCTACAGGAAACTTGATGCTATAGACGTTTTGCATATATGTAGTGTGGATATGAATATGTGCAAGAGTAAAGTTTGGGTGTTGGGTGATTTAATTTATATAGAACTCTGGGAGGATTTTATACAACTAGCTAAGCCCTATGACTCATCTACTACCAAAAACTTTGTCTGCCATGAGGACCGGCCCTGTTGGAGCTCGCATCCAAAAGAGTGTGACCGTTATTGAATATGGGGTCATCCTAGATTTGATTTGAGAAATTCACACACTCGTCCGGTACCCGGTTACCTTGAAGCTTGTAATGTCTACAAAATTTGGTTCAAAACCGCCCAAAGTTTCATGGCTCAAATTAGACTTTCCAAGTGAACATATTCTCCTAATCACATTAAACAGACCAAAGTCATTAAATGCCGTAAGCCTATACACTAGAAATTCAGAATTCATAATTACCCATACTTGGATAGGTTTCATCTGAATTGTCGAATGATTTGGAGGTTGTATTGTCGTGGTTTGATGCTGAGCCCGGTCTGTGGTGATTAACTTATCTTGAGGGGAGGAAAACACCATTATATAACATGACAAAATACTAGGGTAGTCATCGTTACTGGTGAAGGTCGTGTCTTTTGCGCGGGGGCTGATCTGAAAATGTGTGTCAACTTTCCATAACGCAGGATTCAAGTTGAAATTCTATTTCAAGTTGGGACTCGAATCAAACCGCCGGCAAAAAGAATGAAACCGATAGCATAGCGAAATTTCCTAATGGCTTTGCTAACATCTCTCGACGAACTATCTCTTCCAAACCAATGATAGCAGCCGTCAATGGCGGAGCCTATGGTGGAGGTGTCGAATTAATATTAAACTGTGACCTCGTCATCGCCAGTGAATTATCCCAATTTGCCTTGCCCGAAGTCAAGCGGGGCGTTATTGCAGCGCAAGGAGGTATAGTCTTTGTTTTCCTATTTTAAGTCTCTAACTGTTCAGGTCACTTTTTTTAGGGATCCCACGTCTAGCCGCGATATCGGGACATCAAGTGCGTAACTCCCTTGCTACCTGATGGTTTTGTCTTAAATGTCCCAATTAGCTCGCCTCAGAAATGCTGCTTCTCGGACGTACCATATCAGCACAAGAAGCCTATTCACGATTTGGATTGTGAGGCCTTTTTGCCCTTTTTTTTCTTTCTCAATTTCAAGCTGACGTCCTCAAGTGTGAATAAAGTCGTACCATCCAACGAACTTTTGTCTACAGCTATTGAATGGGCTCAGGAAATAATAAATAATTCCCCGGATGCTATCATGGCAACTAAAAGATCTTTACTTTTAGCACAACAATTTGGTAACGTAGAGGAAGCCACACTTTGCGCTGTGCAGTCTTTGGAAAGCCGACGGGCCTATGATGGGGACAATATCCGAGTAAGTGTCGCTTTTACTTGAATGTTCATTTCTTTTTTTAAGAAGGATATTTTTTTTTAAAAGGAAGGTTTAAGGGCGTTTTCAGAGGTAATTATACATCCGGGCTATTCTTTTTTGAAACGTTGCTTCTTGATATCGACAGAAACGCAAACCCGTTTGGAAGAATCCGGCCAAATTATGAATTTGTCTTGTGGTTCTAACAAATTAAAGTCATTGTATGGGGTTTATAGTTTCTATTATTGTAAACTCTGATACCAGGGAATCTAGAAGTATGTCAGATTAGTTTGAGGGAAGGGACCTTTGTAGATATCTATAACGACAAAATGTGAGACTATAGTGATGGAGCAATTAATCCTCTCTGAGCAATGTCGAGGAAACTATATACGACTCGTCTACGCATATACTGATCAGTTCCATGATTGTATCATGCCGAGGTTCTTTGCGTTTAAAATGAAAATTCCAGTCGTCATGGCTCAAGTGATATGATAAAAATATTTGGTTGGTCCCCTCGAATTGATCTCTAATACCGACATCGGAATCCGAAGGTTCCGAAAATGATATAGATATATTAGAAATGGCATCGCATGTGGTCAATAGATTGCACCATCCATCATATTTATTAATGAGATGAGTGTTGAATCAGCGAGACCTGCGGCGGCGGAGTTTCAACGCAAGATCGTATCCTTCAAGTAGTAGTACGGATGGGTGCAAGTATGCTACGATTACTCACGCCCTTAAGAGCTCATTTACTAACTACAACATCTTTTCACACCACACGTTACTTTACTACAGAAACTTCCACTACTCGCTCGTCGATTTCAAAAACAACAACAACAACAACAATGTCTGTCAAGGAAACAGTAGATGTACGAGAAATATAACAAACCAAAAACTATGATAACTGATGTGCATGCATTCAACAGGATTTGATAAAAAACAACAAAGTTGTTATATTTTCCAAGTCCTGGTGTCCCTTTTGCAAGTATGTTAATCCAGAATAGAATCCTTTTTTTGTTTCGTTCTCATTGATTATTTTTTAGGAAAGCAAAGGCAACTCTTAAAGAGCTCACTCCGGAAGAGAACCTCAAGATCTTAGAGTAAGGCCCTTTCACAATGTTTCTTTACAATACGTATTGATAATCCTCTAATATTATTTAGATTAGATGTAGAATCAAATGGTGATGCTATTCAGGCATACTTACTCGAGAAGTCAGGACAAGGTACCGTTCCGAACATCTACATCGGTATGTTTTCATCTATCTTGTTATCCAAACCCGATTGATCTAAATATTGAAAAAAAATAGCTCAACAACACATTGGCGGTATGTTTAGCATGAAAAGCCTCTTCAAAAGGGTACTGATTTACAATAATTTTTTTAGGCAATGACGACCTGCAAGCCAAACATAAGAAGGGTCAAATTGTTTCCCTCATCACTGCGTGAGCGTCCTCGGCTCGGCGTTTTTTTATGTTAAATGTGTCGTATCTCTAAAGCTTTTGATTAAATGTATGTCACCATATGTAGGTTCTATCCCAGGCTCTGATAGCACGTTGTATGTACTAGTCCGCTAATTTGCTACAAAGGAATATGAATAGTTTCTTTTATATATATATACTTGAGGCGGACATTTGTAAAACAAACAAAAAGAAAATGATGATGATTCTTCACACATATTATGTACATAAAAAATCTACCGATCGACCTCACTAAGTGAATTTGAGTTTGGGTTCGTGTTTGTGCGCCAAAAAAAACAAACAAAAGGAACATACCCGAATACAAGGTCCTAAGAGCCAAAAATTTCAGTACACGAACATTGGAAATAAAAATAAAATGAAATGTCACTGACCATAGTACCGATAATCGCGACAGCATCCGCCATCATATGCTTCAAGAAAACATCGTCAGTCAAGCGGAACGGAAGAAGGAAAGGAGCTTACACCTGTGAAAACAAAAATTTTAAATTTTTTGAAAATAGAGAGGAAAAGTTTAACTCACTTCGCATCATGAAATCCGCACCTGCCAAATGAGCAAAGCCTGGTGCACGAATTTTGCATCGATACGGACGATTTGATCCATCGCTGAGCGGTTTATATTAATCATCCATGAAATGGGACAAGAAGATGAAATCCATACGAGATAAGATAGACAGCCATTTCACCTTTGGGTGCTTCTATCGCCGCATATGTCTCTCCTAAAAAAAAAAAAACAAGGTGCTTAGTCAACCGCGAGAATAACTAAGATTTGGTATTACCGGGTGGAACAGCATAACCTTCACTGAATAGCTAACAATGGATGTGCATCAGATGTAATCAATAACCCAAGTTGAAAAAAGAAATCCAATCGAACTTTGAAATGGTGAATGAGAGATTCCATGCTTTCTTTCATCATTGCACGAGGCGGTGGAACCAATTTATGATCGTCAACTTTGATGACGCCTGTTGGCATCTTGTTCAAACACTAGACATGTTTTTCGTTGGGGTTATGTACTTCATAAAGTAGATCCCATAAACAGACCTGGTCAATAATCCGTAGGCTTTCCCTAAATTCCTGAACACGGCACAGATAGCGGTCATAGCAGTCGCCATTCGTACCAATAGGAACATCAAATTCAACCTATTCCGGGAAAAAATAAAATCGAATCATTAAATTACTATACAATAATAGAACTGACCTCGTCATATTTATCATAAGGAGCTACTTTGCGTAAATCCCACTTGACACCACTTCCTCTAAGCATTACGCCCGAAAAGCCATATGCAAGAGCTTGTTCAGCAGTTACAGGAGCAATACCGATAGTTCTACTTTTCCAAATACGGTTACCCGTTACAACTTCTTCTATTTCATCAATACGACTACTGAATTGAGTCGCCCATTTGAATATGTCGTCCAATAACCCGTGTGGAAGGTCAAACGCGACTCCTCCCGGACGGACATACGCAGCGTGAAGACGAGCACCAGAAACACGTTCATAAAATTCCATAAGCTTTTCACGCTCTTCAAAGCCCCATAAGAAAGGTGTCAGACCACCAACGTCCATCACGTGTGTAAGAACGGCCATTAAATCTAAAAAAAAGACATTTTTCTAGGATGCTGCAAAATCGCGAGGGAGAGACGCACGATTTAGAATACGAGTGATTTCCGAGAACATGGTTCGTATCCATTTAGCCCTTTCAGGTACTTCAATGTTAAGGAGTTTTTCAACAGCAAGGGAGTAGCACAATTCATTTGTCACTAAGAAAAAAGTTATTGTTTTTGGGTTGAGCGGTGTGATGAGAGAGAGAGACATACTCATAGAGACATAGTCGAGTCGATCAAAGTATGGTAAAGCTTGTAGGTAGGTTTTGTATTCTATCAGCTTCTCTGTACCACGATGTAAAAGACCGATATGCTAATAATAATAAAAAGTTGAATGAAAGAAGGGATTGTTTTTTTTTGGGGGGGGGAAACGTACAGGATCAGCACGCAAGATTTCCTCTCCATTCATTTCCAATATCAATCGCAACACTCCATGAGCAGCCGGATGTTGAGGTCTAGAAAGTAAAACATATGATTAGTAACCTACCAATACAATGTGTGATATTCATACCCAAAATTCACTTAACAGACCATTTTTTAGTACCGCACATAAGATAGAAACAACAACCACCAAAACTTACCTGTAAAATGACGAACTTCAGCATCTTTTCTATTAATCCCAGTTTCAGCTAGCATAGCTTCTGGAGGTATTTCCTCTGGTTCATCCAAACCGGTTTTGATCCTATCATGGTATACAGCAGTAAGTTTTCCTGGAGCAGGTGTGTCAACAGCATAGTTTCGAATTGTCGGTTTAATTATTCGTGACAATCCCAGACATCTTTGAGGCCGTAAATGGCGACGAAAGAGAGCCGTCGCCAGCATCTAAGTAGGTGAATCCTCCAACGACAAAGTAAACTAAGTGCGAGCGCTTGACGGAAGGTTCAACCCCGCCGGCGGGAACCGTGGATGCAAAATAACTATGTCTAATAAAGCCTCTCTCAAACTAATTTATATATATATATATTTTAATGTATGAGCATAGACATGATGTATCACATATCACATGTAAGGGAGTACTGCTTAAGCAATAGTAACTTCGACTTCAACACCGGGTTCAAGAGAAATGGAAGTCTAGAATGAGGTTATTTTAGAAATGCTAAACAGATTAAAAAGTAATATATACATACAATTTGCTTAACAACCTCGCTAGAGGAGTGAAGGTCAATAAGACGTTTGTGAATCTTGAGTTCGTAACGATCCCAAGTCTTAGAACCTTCACCACAGGGCTATACAAAAAAGAAAGCTCAAGTTAAACGCGTGCTTTCCCGTCCTAATGCATAGAAACATACAGTTTTACGAGTGGTGATCTTCAAAACCTTGGTAGGTAAACGAACGGGACCTTTTACACGCAAGTGCTTATCTTTGGCGCGGTTGACAAGATCACCGCAGACTAATAATTAATCCAAAAATGATTCTCCCAAATGTTAAAAGATAAAAAAAAAACGGGAAACATACACTTTTCAAGGTTCCGAACATTACTGCTCGTAAGTGTGATACGGATTTTATGAGTTTTGGCGGCAACGAGGGTACCGGTAGCATCGTAATCTTTTTCTCCTTTCGCGACGTAACTCATGGTTGTCAGAATCAGAGGTGACTAAAAAAAAAAAAAGAGAGAGATATAATTAGTTTGTAAAATTCTTTGAGACGTTATTTCTTACCGAAAGGTGGTGGTTTCTGTCTGAAGTGTGATTGAGCGCTCAACCGTTAACTGTACAGTTGCTTTTAGGTAAAGGTCACGTGGGGTAGTGGCGCAGAACAAGTCATGAATCGCGCGAGTTTTGCCACGTCGGCGGTCGCCAAACCTTTCTGACAATGCATAAATAGGCCATCATTTTATAAGGATATTTATTTGGCTTTGCTATGACTATGTATTTTCGTGTTGTTCCTTCATACATTCTGACGTACAACAACTGGGTAAAGCATATTCATCCAGTAACGAAAAGAATGCGAATTTTAGTTTACAGGAATTCTCAGACACATGTCCTGTTTGGTGATCACGCAGAGACAGCGAACATAAAAGAATGACAAATGAATTGAGGGGTGCAAAAAAGAAAAGTCCAATAACAAATGAACATGAAAGTAATTACACTTATTGTGCGAATATAATTGTCCATGAATCACACAATAAGCTCCAAAAAAAAAGGATAGAGAAATAGTCCTTAGGAGAGATAATGTCATAAAAGCCTTATCAACCACAAACATCTTCCCCCCACTATAACCGAGGTTACATTGCACATACATCACCAAACGATTTTAGAGGAAAGCGAAAGCAACGCCAACAAGCAATAAACCGAGTGGGGCTTGGAGTGTCATTGCGCCACTGAAAACCGGGTTAGAGGTAGAACTGGAGGGCGCGGAAAAGCTCGGAGAGCCAGTGCTTGCTGAGGAGTTAGAATTAGATTGCGTGGCACCGGGTGAAGTAATGCTTGCAGGAGTAGCAGCACTGAGTGAAAGGAACTGAGCAGCTACGCGCATTTATTAGTCGACAAACTTACGGAGTCGTTGGAGTTGGACCAAGAGATGGTGGCAGCGTGGGTGTGGACGTGGCACCAGACAATTTGGAGCTCGAGGAGGTGACTATATACCATTAATGTATTAATAAATCTTGTACTAAAATTGATGAAATATGGGTGAAGAAAAAAAAAAACTCACCATCATTTTCAGTAACAGTGAAAGTACCACTCATAGCGAGTATGTTGGAAGCATTGTTATTGCTCACGATCTGGAGATTATACCCAGGGCTGTAAAATACCTTATTAGTCACCTGGTATTATCCGTAATTGTATTTTATTTTATTTTTTACCCTGGAATTATTGAGGGAGTTTGGAACGAAAAGTTGCCAATTTCGGTATTGATATTATTTCCTACAGCAAACTGACTGTTGAAAGATGGGTTTTCCAACTCAATAGTTACGCTCGCTGGGTCATTTTCCGGGTCGGTGGAAGAAAATAGGACGAAACTGGTGCCATTCCCTACTATGTTGACCTGGCTAATGACGATTGTTGCTTGTGCGACGGCAGTGAGAGCAAGGAAAGTAGCACTAGATGAATACACAATAAACATCGAAATAAATGCAATAGAACAAAACAAAACATACCAGATACGAGCGAAGGTCATCGTAGCAACTTCAAGGAGGTGAAAAAGACGACGTGTGAGGGGGTGGGGGGGAATGTAACGAGAAGGGAATGAGGGAGAGAGGCGTCTTTCGGCCTCCAAGGTTATAAGAGGCTGAATATTTTTAAATTGATCGGAGCCTGAAAGTCATCCAGAACTTTCCCTAAAGCCTTTAAAAAGGTTGCCGCAGTATTCAAAAGGTTAAGGATGAATATATTTTATTATTATTATGCACATACTTCCAATTTAAATACAAATACTTAGCCATTCACATGCTCTCTTGGGTTTCTTTTATGTTTGGTTTCTGCGCCTGAACCTTCTCCTTACATAAAAACGGTGCGGAAATCACGCCGTCTGATCCTTCGCATGATGATCATGGACGCCGACCACACCCTGACAAGACCCGTATCACCAATAAAATACGAGCACATTACAAAGTATAAGCAACAAATGATTTCTTTCTGGGAATCACTTTGTAGAGATTACCGTAAAATGTGAGTGGTGGCTGCGACCAGCATTGTGCTGGTCTACAATGATGAAAAATCTTCACTTTAGAAGAGTATTGATGATGTAAAGAGGTTGTGTGGTGATATATCATCACTTGAAGCCCGGAGGTAATAGAGTTCAACAAGTATCTACGTCCAAGATTATCCTTCATTGTAAGCTCCCGTAACTCTGAAATGTTGTGTACAGTAAACTATAGTGCTCGATATCGTATTGACGCCATGTAATTTATGATGAGTACCGGAAATAATTAATTACTGCCGATTTTCATAACCATAGCCGCTCAGTACTCGGTTCCCTTTTTTAGTGTGTAAAGCTTGTTTCAAAGTTTGGTGATGATTCATGGTCGTGAGATGAGGCCTGAACGCAGTTCATCCACGAGAGGCCTAGTTTTCAATATTCTTTCCTTTAACATTGATGTCAGACTTTTTTACTACCACTATCTCTTCCCCTTTTCTTCTTCCGACCTTCATATTCCCTACTCCCCTTCCTGCTCCAAATCAACCAATCAATCTCCTCCATGTGAATATCACTAGTTTTGTGGTTCAAACAGTCGTACTACCTTCCTCCATCACTGTTAAGACTACTTCCTCTCAAGTTAATTCCCCAACTACCACCCCCAGTACAAGTTCGAGCTCGAGCACAAAAACACATGCAGGAGATATAGTAGGCATTGTAGTAGGCACTGTTGCGGCCTTATTGGTCTTGTGTGGATTTTTCCTCTTTAAAAGGGTAAAAGCCAAAAAAAGGCGCGAACGGGTTTCAATGATGGGTACAGAAGATTCAAATAACAATAATGTTGTTCGGTCTTCTTATTCGCGGACACCTTTTCGGCCACCATCATCACGGGTGATGACTTTGCCCGCGATAGGTAGTTATGAAACTATCATGCCTTTCATAGCCCAAACGAGTGGAAGCGACTCAACTAACGGTGACCAGTATAATCAGGGAATCGGTCAACCGCCACCGTATAGGAAAGGGTTTTAGAAATTTTTGGGTTTTTTGGGTTTTCGGGTTTTAATATATATTGTGTACTTCGGCAGAAACTTGTTGTTTAGATTTGTTTGTCAAGTCTCTTGCCGAGTTTATCGGTGTTCCGTGTAAAATTGCTGGTGTCAGGGTCAGATTGATGATGTGGACCTAGACCTGAAAAAAATTTAAAGACCAACCCTTTCAATCTTTTTTTCCACGTCGTGTCTTTCTCACTACTACTACTCTTAACTGTAAAGTCAGTTTATCTCCCCGTCTATCCTTTAAACCAACCATGTCATTCATTCTAAATTTACTGCAAGTTCTATTTTGAATCATCAAGTGGTTGTTTTTACTTAATTTATTCCATAGTTCGGTTCTTACCTTCACCGTTGCTATCACACGCGCAACGATCACTATCCAAACTGAGAATTTAATAGGAAATACTACAAATACAGTTCATTGGACTTCTAGTGATCTTGATACGGATCCCGAGAGTTTTACTATGGAATTGAATCACCCATCGTTCCATAAGCTACTTGCTATTGCCAACACTGTTCCTACAGCCCAGTTATCTTTGTCATTCGAGATGCCTGACGTCTTGCCCATGTTCGTGTCCAATGTTTTTCTTTCGTTCTTTGCCTTGCTTATTATTTTTTTCCTATTCAGGGGCGGATACAGCCTTGTCTTTGTTCAAGATGGTAACATCACAGACGTATTGGCTACTTCTGGTCAATTTTTCGTTATTGAGAATGATAGTATGTTATAAGTATCTACCGTATCTCTTCTTGCTATGTTTACTAAAATTATAATTATTAGTTACTGGATCACACACTGGTCTCGTTTCTCCTACGATACTCCCCTCTCCTACGGTAACCTCCTCCGCGAATTCCAGTACATCTAACTCCACTACCGTGACATCATCTACCTCCGAGTCCACTCCTGCTCCCACCAGGTATTCTTTTCCCCCTACTTGAACTTTTTCTATTTACTTAACTAATTTTTTCCCGTTCCAGCTCTACCCCAAGCACTAGTCCGACGGCTCCGCCTTCAACACCTGTGGTGGTAATTCCTGCTCCGAGCTCAACCTCGGGTAACTCGACCATCCTCAACAATCCACCCAGCAGTGCTCAAACCATCAAAATCTCCCTCGCCGTGATATGCTTGAGTTTTTTTACTTGGGTGCTCTAAGACCGATATGACTTCCCGGGATTCAAATAAATTGATCCCAATCTTTCTTTGGTTCTAAATGAAATGATGTGTCTACTATCTTTTTTTCTGAATTTCACTACATAATATACATTCAAAAAAAAACAACTACCAAGCCGATTCGGGATGATGTAACCGTTAGATAAGCGTGGAGGTAATACAAGACCCTCTTTTCCCCCTCTGACCCGATGTGGTTGAAACTGTTGACGATAACTTTCGGCCTATTCAAGGTGGCAACAGTATCGTGTATGACATTTGGCGATCAAATCGTTATGGAGGACGATAGTAAAGATCCATTCATTCGCCCCCAAGGGGTATTACCAAACCTTGCCGACTTGTTGACATTACAAACTCATGCCTCTATCTTTTACTCTTATGCACGGGATACAGACATTAATGCTCGATTTACTGAAGGCAATACTGATGGAGTGACCATATTTCTACCTACCAATAAAGCGGTTCAGGCATTGGCAAGGAAACCGTGAGTACTTAATGATAATGGCGGCGAGCTTGGGGAATAAGAAGTCAACTCTCTCTCCTTTTTTTGTTAGTAATGACGACCCTCATTCTGATCTCTCAAAGCTGTCAAGTGAAGAATATCAAATGCGATCCGCCGACCGAGTTAGACAATGGGTCGGAGCACACATTGTTCCTGTACTTTTCACTTTTACCCCCATTGAAAGATTTAAATACTAACTATAGCAATTCAAGGGAAGTAATGTTGATTTTACCTCGAAAGCCGCGTTTGATACATTAACACCCGGAATTACCATCACTTTCAAGTCCATTTCTGAAACAAATGATCAATCCGGAGACCATGAGCATGTCATTCATACCCAAGATGGATTGCCGATACTTGACGATAGACCCATATGGACTAATTATGTCTTGAATGATGGTGTAAGGATTTTGGATGAGAAAGTTGTAAGTGTGCTAATCTAACTCTCCTCTTGAAAAAATAAATCACTCATTACTTGTTCCCAATCTTTAGGCTTCTAACGGCTTAATATATATTATTGACGGTACCGTTCTGATCGATTAAACGCCTTTTTTCTTGATTGCATATTTCACGATTTTATATTTTTTTTTTTATTAATTTAATCATTCGATTTGTTGCACTTTTGCGAGTGACCTTGATGGTCATCCGGCCCGGAAAGACTGTTATTAAGAGAATCTTTAGCTCAAGTGAAAGGAGATCTATATATAGGAAAGTTTTCTTTTTTTTTCCCAGAGGCATTTGTAAGTTCTAACGTTCCTAATCGTATAACGTAATTGTAAATCGTTCTAGACACAGACACAATCATTACGTTTTATGGGTGCCACGTCTTTCGAGGTTTCTCCGAAAAGTACTCAGGATAAAGTAATTACTTTCTCACTGGATTTCCGGTATAAATAGACGGATCCAACACGCCGGGTTTTCGTGTTCTTTTTTCTTTTTCTTCAACCATAGAGAGCAGCATGTCGACTCCAGTGTTCGATCAAAAGGATATGCCATTCAGGCGTTTGGGACCATCTGGTCTTCGTGTTCCTTTATTCTCACTGGGTGGATGTATGTGCTTCTAGTATTATTTCGGATTTACTTTTAATATGAACAGGGCTTACCCTTGGCGGTACTGTTCTTGGAGATCCAGTGAAGGAAATTGTAAAAACAGCTTTTGATGCTGGTATCAACATGTGTGTCTCCCAAATTCCCCTTACCTTTTTTTTCTTTTTTTCAGACGAATTATTATTCTAGGTTCGACACCGCAGAATCTTATGAGAACGGTAACTCTGAAATTGAAATGTAATATCTTTGGTTTTCCTTATTATCAAGTCGAGGACGTTTATTATTTTTCAAGGGGTCGCGCTATTAAAGAGCTAGGATATCGTCGTAGCGATTTGATCATCAGTACTAAAATTTATTGGGGTGTCCGCGAGGGCCCGAATGCTAGCGGATTGAGTCGTAAACAGTCGGTATTTTTGTACATTTCTTTTTAGAGCGAAACATTTTGACACGCCTATCAATAGCATCATTGAAGGGGCACAGGAATGCTTAGGACGCCTTCAAATGGATTATGTCGACGTTATCTTTGCCCACAGATGTGATATTACTGTGCCTATGGTGTGCTATATTATTTTTTTTACATGTTTTTTTCTATTGACCCAAGCCTCTCTTTATGAAGGAAGAGATAGTTCGAGCGTTCAATTTTGTTATTGAGAAAGGCTGGGTTTGTTTGATTCAGTGTATTCTATAGATGATACTGAGATCATTTTTTTAGGCTTTCTATTGGGGAACTTCAGAATGGACGGCGCAACAAATCGAAGAAGCTCATCATGTCGCATCTAGATTGAATTTGATACCACCTATTGCAGAACAATGTCAACACAAGTCCGTCTCATTTCGATGATGATGATGATGATGATGACAAACGCTAATGCAAAACTAGCTTGTTCCATCGCGAGCGACCAGAACTTGAATATGCGTGAGCGTCAACCCCCCACCCCCTTTTTTTCTCAATACGGCATTGAAACTTATTATTATTTCATTAGATCAATCTACCGCAATTATGGTACAAAGACTATGGTCTTTTCTGCGTTGGCGGCTGGATTACTTACCGGAAAGGTCAGATTTTATACCAAAAGTACTATTCTCATTTGACCCCTGATTTAGTATAACAACGGTATCCCAACTGGTTCGCGTTTCCATGTACATCCTGAAGAGTTCCAGCGTCGAATTAAGAACCTTCAAACTCCGGAGTAAAGCAATCCTTGTATCTCACTACAAATTCAATTCAATTGACACCTTTATAGAGGTCAAATGATGATTGAAAAAATCAAGGAACTGACAGCTCTCGCAACAGGTATGTGTTAAAAAACAACGACTCCTATTATTTGACTCCAACAATACCCTTCGTCAACAGAGCTTGGAACGACTGTTACTGCATTGTCTCTCGCCTGGGTCGCTAAGAAACCTAATGTATGTGAACTTATCATGCATCGTTTTTGCCAGGATGCCCAAATGAGCCCCCACTTAGACTAGCAATGTGATTTTAGGAGTAACCAGTCCTGAACAACTGAAAGAAAGCTTGAAGGCTATACCATTATTATCGAAGTTAACGCCAGAGGTTATGAAAAAAATTGAAGATATTGTCGACACGACGCCTGCACTTGAGGTGAGATCATTAGTTTACGAACAAAACAAAAAGTTTCCTGTTATTGATGTTTAAAAACCAGAGTGAGTTCCGCCGTAGACTGTGACGGTTATTATATCGTTGGATTACCTGCTTCAATAATGTATTGGTGTTCGTATGAATTGATACATTATGTAAAAATAAAAAATAAGAAACTTGGAATTAGTTGAGAGTAAATATAACTTTTTGCGTAGTGATGATACATTATGCTACGATATAGATATTGGATATAGATATACCAAGTAAAGTGGTGAATGTGCTGATAGAAAGGGAATCTTGCAATGTATAAAAATAAACAACTAGATGATGCAAAACGAGACCTTGATATGCAATAGGTATAAGTTATCGTTCTTGAAACCAAAACAAAACAGAACAGAACAGAACAAAAGGGGGAATTTGTGGGACGATACTACGAATCAGCCCATTCGCATGCACCGGTTTTAACCTCGTTCAAAGTTAACCAGTAACCCGCAGTTCCGTGCGAGACTATTCGACCAATGATAGGTAACTTTTGGAGCTTACGTATCGTCTGTTGACTTTTGCGAAACTCGGTATCTTTGCTTAGGACTGAAACATTAGCCATAAGAGCACTGTCAATCCTGACATGAGATCCTGGAACGATATGTGTTTCTCCAGAGACAACGCTTGAGCATGGAGCTGGTCGTATTTGAATTTCGGTCCCAATGTGTGCACTTTTTTAAAAAAAAAAATCAAAATGAGCCAACAACATCAAGAAGAAAAGTCCAATTTAATGACATACTAGGAAAACAGATTATAAGGGGACATGTTCCATTCTGAATAATCGCCGGAATGAGGAAGACTTCTGGCTACACAGTCGAGCCCGTTAGTGATACGCCACATTGTCCGAGGGTGATCGTAGTCGTGATTCATACGGTTGTTGAACGCTGGAATCAAAAAATTAATGAGTTTTTACGGATTATCTTTTGAACGAAAATGAATTACATACCATTGACCGAGTCAACATCACATAGGATGGGTGCCCCGAATAGATATGCGTCTCTAACAGTTACATTCGATCCGAGCTCCCTTGACTCATTGATCTGACGAGCATAGACTAAAGACGCCAAAGCGCAACCGAGAGAATGACCAGTCATCCAAACATTGATATCAGTATCTGGGGGCTTGTTGACAAGCAGGTGAGCCGATACTGTCTTGATTGCTTCACGAATAGTGTCATAAGGAAGCCGCGCTCCCCGTTTGATCCTTTTCGGGAAGATCTTATCAACAAATCCACCATGAGCTCGGCGCCACCCACGGATCCAATGACCAACATCTCTTGGATTGAATGAAAAATCAGTTGTCCATTCAACGAATTCGGTTGGAGTCGTTCCTTTGAAAGCCAGAACAATCCATGTACTTGCTGGATCCCAAAATATGCCACAAAAAGCGCTAGCTTGGCTGTTTAATTCTGAGACTGTGTTATAACGAATACCTAATCGAGAAGCGAAAGCAGCAAGAACGTCCTCTTGGGCATTGGTGTGCAAATGATTGTTAACTTCGTTTGCCACATCTTCACCAAGGACGGCCGTCAAAATAGCCCCCGGTTTATCAGAGTTGACGACACTTGGGCGACGACCATGACGATGACCTACGCGTTTCGACACGTCCAACGCATCGTGTAATGGTGCTGACGTCCGTTCATACATGAGGGCGGAGCATTGTAACCTAAGGAAAGGAGTCAGAAAACCTGTCCAAAAAAAATAAAATTGGGAGAACAAAACACTTTGACGTACAAAAATTTTGCGATCTAAGAAGTTAAAGAGTTGATGACATGAGTCAGCGAAGACCAGAATAAATACAACCTGTTCACTCACATCCAAGTTGAAAACTCGCTTCGTTGAAGTATTCGGACTGCCACGTAAAGGTTTGGCTAGTGCAATCCCTGCTGCTTGAAATTGTTCATGGGTATATTCTTTAAACATATTGGGATAAGCTATAGAGTAGAAGCAAACATTTAGCATTACTTGTCTTTAGTGGTTGAGGATGGATAGCACGTACCGGCATTGATCAGGGTCATACCACTTGCATTTTCTTTAGACCACCGATTGAAAGTTTTGATAAACATGGGATGGTTTGCAATTAAACACCAAATTAGCAGAATAAAAACTATCCACGAGGAAACGATAGAAAATGCTGCGATAGATAATCGATCGAAGAAAGCTTGAGAATGAATGGCATTAGGTTCGAGAGACTAAAGGATTTAATCGAGAAACGTACTAGTGGGTAAAAACACTGTACTCCAAAGAGCACGAGACCAAGTTTCCCATAAGAATTTTATATATCGTCGAGTCGTTCGAAGGAAGAGGTATGTATAACTATTCTCCACAACTTTGGGGACACGATTTTGCCTCCATTCTTGAGATAAATATGCTATTTCATCAGCATGTAATGCTCGTAGTTTGTATCGTATTTCATCGCTGGGACCGGCTGTTTGTAGTTGTCTGGGATTGGGAGAGGAGATTGCTCGCTTTGCTCTTGGCATAGAGAGAGTGAAATGATTGCGGTGGTGATATTGGTGTGCACGAGACCTGTTTTGTTGAGCCATAATATATGAAGAAAAAAATCGATAGGAGGATAACTCTGGGTTGAGTTAGAAAGGGAAAAGGGTGAGTGAGTAGGCAATACATAATAATTTGATACTAGGATACTTGGCAGTCGCCGGCGGCTCATGTTCCCATCAGCTGTGGCCAAAAATAATGTTTCTTTTTTTTGATATATTCAATTATTATTTTATTTTAACTAGTTTTGGGAAATATGTCAATCAGTATGATCGGAATTTCGGCTGTGTTTAAAGGACGTTCAGGGTGCCAATGACTCGAAATGATCTATAGCTAACCACGTGTACAGAATAGCGTCGATTAAACATCTAGAAATACCTAGTCATCGCGTCTTACTGTAAGGGACAAACTGCGAAGGGCCATCATCGGTACATATATTAATTCCAAAGTTTGCCCAAAACCCCGCACCTTCAACACTAAAAGTCATTTTTGTTATTGACAAGAAAATCAAAGAAAATCCACGCGGAAGTGCAGTGCAGTACAAGTGCAATAAACGGAAATGTCGTCAAAAAATACACCGTCGGGCGTACGGCCAGAATAAAAAAAATATAATAGATATATATACCCCATCATTAGATACATTAATTAGTACTTTTACCAGACCCCTTTTGAGCTATCCCAACATATATCAGTATTTTTAATCCTCAGTGTTTATAAAGATAACATTACCTAAAGTAATCTTGTCACCTAATGATAATGCGATGCCTTGGGTTTTACTCCTGATCCGGACATGACCAATTATAACGCCAGACCCTTCGGCTTTTTCGATACTCAGATTCGCCAATGCATCTTCCCCTGTTCAATAGCCTCAATCGACAATCAATACAAGAACACCCCAAAGCGGACGTACCAAATAAGCTACGGGCATACATGTTGGCTGACAAGAAATCACATTCGCCAGACAAGGCAGCTTCTGGTGTCAAGCAGGACATGTTTGTTGATTTCATTATGTGCTCCAAATATTCTCTCAAGTTCCTAAAAAAAGACATGAGATCAAAAGTACTGATTTTTTCTGAGAAAAAAAAATTACGTTAGTGTTGTGTTCACATTAACCCTATTCTCCCATTCGAACTCGGTCCACATGCTTCGGAACTGCGATGATGAGGTAACCGGTAAAAATACAAAAGAAAAAAAAAAAAAGTACCTGGGCTTCATTACAATACGCTGGCTTGATATAGTCCATAATGTCAATATGGACATCGCTGAGAATGACACAGCTCTCTGTTGTGCCAGATTCCCAAATGATATTGCCAAATATGACGCCCGTCTCGGTGGAGGCCACCTGAGGTAAAAAAGACGATCAAATACCTCACCAAGGCTTTTGTCATTTTGGACATACCTTGATGGTTGCTTTAATGCTATGGAATCCATGAGGTGCCAAGGTATGCGTCGATGGCTTTTCGACTAATTTCAAGTCTCCCAAAGTTGCGAATTCGATACATAAGTTTTGTAGGGTATCCGATGTTTGGTTGACGATCAACACATCTAATCACCAATTCTGTAAGCATCATGGTGCGAAAATCTGAGGGTTGCCAGATACCAACCCAACAATATATCAAAACCTTGGACCTTAACATACGCTTCTGCATAAACTGGGTCCGAAAAGCCTAAAACGATCGAAAATCAGGGACAGGATTCGGTAGCAATGAGACGCCACATACCTGTTAATTGGTGCACTTTGTTAAGACTGGATACGAAATCGTCACGGACGTCCGTTGAACCCGTCGCACGGGTCAAGTCACGTTCATACTTGCGGCGAGATCGCATTGAGTTGGATTTAACAAGGCGAAAAAAAACATACCTCATCCGAGCCATCAACAGCTGATTTTTTGGAGAACTGTCTGAAATTCAATAAATCATCGATCTGAACAGCTTTAGCCTTTGTTTCCTTTTCACGTTTTATGGCTGCTTTGTTCTAATATGAAAAAAAAAAACAGACAAGAATCAATCTTCAGCTGAGCTCATCTTTAGTCACCAACAAAACGTGGTTTTTTTTACCTCTTCTGTAGCAACCATCTTGGCGTATGCGGCCTTTGTATCTTTTAGGAAAATATCATGAACAGCATCTGTTTCTTTGAGATCACTAAGGGTTTGTAAACAATTGAGGACTCGTTCTTGGGAGTCCTCATCAATTTGCTGAGTAACGAATTTGGATTGTCCGACCCGAATAATTGAAGTCATGATTAACATAGCCTGTATATCCATAAAGAATTGGAATTGCAAATTAGTATGACATATTAAAAAAAAAAGAAAGTTTGTGGAGCGTACCTCAGCACGCAATGCATTAACTTTTCGCGGCTCGACATTTAATTCAGAATATCGCAGGAGAAGCTTCGTCAGCGTTGAAGCCAATACAGCTCCGGTATAGAAATCACCACTGAGAATCAGAGCTGAAAAAAAAAAACATTATTAGCACAGCGTCAGAAGATATTCAGAATATGTGATCTTCTTTTGCTTTAAGCACATCGGATGAGAGGACTTACCTCTCAAAGGAGGTTTAGCAGCAGCTTTGACAGCTTCTAGTCGTGCCGCCGCTGTGCTAGAATAGGCTGTCTCCGTCGCATAAGTTCCATCGGGAAGTACACGTGGTTTTCCACCAGAGGGTTGTTTAGGACCTTCTTCTTTCTCTGCTTCCTCGTCGTCACCAGCTACGTCGAGTAAGCGCTAAACCGTCTATCGTTAAAAAGAGATCAACAACTTTAAAATGTTAGCGAACTTACTTGCTCCGAGGCCAGAATCGGTATTTCGCCAAGGACGTTACGGATCTCTTTAATTGATTCTTCAATATCTAATCGTAAAAAAGTGCCGAAAATACGTAAAAGTGTTCTAATCCGGGAGGAAAAGGAACTTTACCCTTGATGTCGGTGACATACTCCCCCAGAATCCACAAGGCACCACGAAAGACCTTCCCGGCTTTGATTTGTCCCATGGTCTCCAAAAGCTTCCCTGTGATGGATTTACGTAAATCAGGGAATTTTTGAACGACTTCTCTATACGTCCAATCGTCACACAAGTGAGAAAATAAAACCTATACAGGTCGAAAAAAACATACCTGACAAAAGCGATCACATCAACAGCTGCTGAGTTGCCCGAATCATTAAGGAATTCCATAAGAGCATGGATAACGCTAGCCGCAATCTCGGAGAATCGAATAGCACAAATATGAATAGATTGGATCAGAAGCTGTCGGTATTCTATGTTCTAAAAGCAGGGATTTTTTAAGCTTCACATTTACTCGTTGATGGATGAGAAGCAAGCAAATACCTTGTCTTGTTCTTGTTCCATTGTCTTTTGTAGTTGCTTCTTCAGGAAACCGACTACATCTTCCACGTTGCGGTTGGAAACCATCTTTAACACAAGAGCGATGGCCTTATGGCGAACTTCCATGTCCGGGCTTTGCCAGAAAATTGAGATGGAAATATCAATTAAAATCAAATAAAACACGAACCTCGATAAAACTTCTAGAATATCAAGAACGAGTCCATCTAATATATGCTCATGCTTTTGTTGTAGCATGTCTACACGGTCTAATACAATAAGCTTGACGTTGTTATCAGATTCTTTCTGTATAAGCTCAATCAATGCAGAAGCGGCGGCTGTGGGGGTGATGTTAGCAGACAAGACATATATTAAAGAATCCTGAGTATATCACCTTTGATGGCTGCCGGGTTTTGCGTCAAGGTAGTGAGAGTGGTAGCGGCTTCATACTTGACGGAGTGAGAGGAGGCATTTAGTAATTCGAATATACATCGGATATACCGTGGCTAGTAAATAATTAGACAATAAGTAATACGTTTCAACCCAGACGACTTACGCGGTAAGGCGTATCATTCAAGCAATCCTTCCTAATCAAGTCAATGATGGCCATTTGAAGCAATTCATCGAAATTTGGAATTTGATCGAAAACTTGCATAATATATTCGACGGCTTTCGGCATGGCAATGTTGGTCAAGGATACAAAGGCATTACGTTTACATGTTGAGTCACTTTCAGCGACAAGGAAGGTTTGCATAAGTTCAGGAGCATCGGGGATCAGGTTTTCAAAAGCTCGGTATATGGTGTAAACAGCAAAGACAGCATTCTTCCTCACATAGGCGTGTCGGTGCTCGAGACATGTGCGTACAGTGGGTATGAGCGGTTCTAGTAATTCGGCGTCCTTGCTAATCTTTGTTAAAAATCGTAAAGTCGCTCCGCGGATATATTCATTAGGGTGTTGCTGACATTAACATGATAAGTAATAACTTTAAGAGAAGAAACGTAAAGGGAGATATACCAAATCATTACGAATAGCATTACTAGAAAATAAATGTTAATTGCCGCCTGGAACCATGACATGACAGTGAAGAGAACAAACCAGACAAGAATCATCTCCTGCTTTAATTTTCCATCCTCATCATATTTAGGGCAAACTTCCCAATAAAAATGTAATAGCTTCTTGAGTTGTTTATTCCGCGACGGCAAGACGAATTGAATGATTGGCATAAGCAATTGAGGCTGCCTTTTTGTAAGTATAAAGTGAATTAAAACGGTTAAAAATTTTACATGAGTGTTTCCATTTAACGTTGACACAATGATTTTCCTCAATGTGTCCAGTTTGACCTCGTCAGATCCTTTTTGCAACGCATTCCGTAAATCTTGAGAGCTGGGTAACTCTGAAGGATCTTCAAATACGACAGTAAAGCATGTTGCATCAGATGCGGTCATAGTATTAGCAGAAAATATGGGGTGTCTACTGTCGCTGCACGACGCACGACGCGATGAGCTCTTGAGTTTACGTGGATGATTTGGACAGCCGGCGTTTACCGAAGCTGAATGTGAAACCGTTTGCCTAGTAATGTCATCGCCGAGCGAAACAGATGCATTAATTGAACTTTTGATACAGCTCCAGGTTTTATATTTTTTATCAGCGGATTTCATAAATTATTAGTAGACTAAAAGAAACTTTTTTTTTAGAAAATTGCTGGTACAGTCCCAGATCAGGCCAAAGCCTTGTTGACTGCGCAACCGCCGCTTGCATTTTCCTTGATTAAACTTATGGTCAAAATGAATATTTTGAGTCCTGAAGTTTTGCAAGTAAGACATTGTTGAATAAATAAAAATAAAGGATATATCATATGTTTATATTATTTCCCCAGAAAACCTTGACGGCAATGGCTTATCCATCATCCCAGCAAACAGGACCACCACCAATCCCTCCTGTGACTCCTGGACCTCCTCCAATATCGACACATTCCAATGGAGTCCCCCCGCCTTCAACTACATTTCACCCGTATCCTCCCAGCTCGGCATATCAATCTGCTGTCACGGTTAACCCAGCAATTCCTCAATCATATATCCCTCCACCTCCTACATCAACAATTCCTCAACTACCAACAAATGCTCAAGCAATGTTAGCGGCTATTCCAGAAGATCAAAGGGTTTGTACTATATTTTTTTCTCAAAAAGGGCTTATTTAATACTTTCCCCTCCAGAATATGGTACTTCAAATCTTATCGTATACTCCCGAACAAATCAATCAACTGGCTCCCAGCGAGAAAGCGACGTTTATACAATTAGTAAGTAATACATTAAAAGTCTTTTTCAATCTGTACGAGACTTGACAAAAAAAAAATGTAGCGAGCGACATTTGGGATAACTTCATGACAGCTAGTCCACGGATACCTGTTTCCTTCTCAAATCATTTTTAGCTTCTGTAATATCCTGTAATTGCCTATATTAACTCAATTAGGTTTTTATCGTACTTTAGCTACGCACGGTTAATAATTCATGATATGCCTCTGGACATTCTTTAAAAGTGAATAACCCCCAACCTAGTGAGGCAAGAGAATATGCGCCAAAAGAGACAAGTAACCACCATGGAATCTTTTTGGATTTAAATGTGTATATGTAGCGAACATGGCCAGATGACATACCACAGGTAATATTTCAGCCCGCAATTCGTCGCTCAAAGGAAAAGGTATAATAGAAAGGTATATGAAAATGTAGATTGCGGTTAATAAGCTGCTAATGAGAGCGAAACGTCCTGCTCGTGTCATTTTTGGATGGTCAAGTTAAAAGAGATTCACTGAAGTATTTTGCTTGCCGAGGGTCGGAAATTGAAATGCGGCATCATGACTATGACCATGTTAAAACTGGTCACTCGGGCATTAGAACGCGTTGCACCTTTTCGCCTGGCTGAAAAGTGGGATAACGTACGTTTATATGGGAATCTGTGAATTTTACTGATATGTTACTTGGAAATGACACCGCAGGTTGGCGTCCTTCTTGAGGCACCATATCCAAGGTCGAACGCTACACGAGTTCTATTAACCATTGAGTGAGAATTGACTAAGAAACTAACTCGTTATATAAATTTATATCCCGCTTTTTCAGTCTAACTCCAGCTGTCCTCGAAGAAGCTTTGGGAACGCCAACTTCTGTAATTGTCGCTTACCATCCCTCGATATTCAAACCTCTATCTTCTTTGACATTGGCGACCCCGCTTCAAAGGTCTTTATTGAAATGCGCGGCAGCTGGTATATCTGTCATAAGCCCCCATACCTCGTTAGATAGTGTGAGAGGGGGGATCAACGATTGGCTTGCGGAATGCTTTACCAGTTTGGAACCTGGCCTTGTCGAATCACTCAACCCAGAAAGTGCCGATGAAATTGGAGCTGGCTTGGGACGCGTCGTTAAGTTCACAAAGCCGGTTAATGTGGATAGAATTATACCGGCAGTTAAGGCCTTTTTGGGACTCAATTATGGTGAGATACACTGAATGCATATAATAATTCTCTCGATCATGGAGATGAGTATTATGATATTGTTACTTGTTGGCCCATTCTATTCTAGTACAATTTGGTTCCGCGAAACATATTCGACCCGACGCCAATCTTGTAAGAACTATAGCTATTTGTGCGGGAAGTGGAGGAGCAGTGTTCAAAGGGGTTCAAGCTGATCTGTATTTTACTGGTGAAATGCAACATGTGAGTGCACCTTCTTTTTTTTTTTTTCCTTGAGATTAATATGAAAATTGTCTTTTGTATAGCATGAGGTCCTTGCCGCTGTAGGACAAGGGATTAATGTTCTGTTATGTGAGTGATGATATTCAGCGGTGGGTTATCATTTTAACAAGTTGTTCTATTTACAAAAAAAAATTGATAGGCGGACATGATAATACGGAACGAGGTTATTTAACAATTCTTCGTGAAAAGCTCAAGGACAAACTTTTGCTCGAAAAGGATAACTTTGATGGTAATAACATTGAAGTAGAGGTTAGTAAGCAAGATCGACATCCCTTGGAAGTACTTTGAGCAGCGGATCGGAAATGAAAGGATCAAAGTTATCGGTTCCGAACCAGCGAATTGATATTAATCGATGTGTACATATATAAAAGTTCATGTGGTCGCTGTATAGCATAGTAAAATGTTGAAAACAATCGGCGCCTCTAAAAACGTGTTTGTCATCTCAAGATCTCACGAGGAGCTTCCGGGCAACTTTTTTTTAAATACGTAATTGCTTTCCTTTTTTAGTAATAGCAGGTGGGCGTCATGCTTCTTCGTGTTCGGAACAGCCACCAAAGCTCAAGTTCCGGATAAGTCTCGTCGGCTTTGACTATTTCCAGCAAAAACTTTAGATAGGGCGAACACAGCTCTTACTTAACTTAATAAATCCTGGCGCAATAGATTTTGGCTTTCACAAGCCCTTATATTTTGTGATTGACCTCAAATGCCAAAAAAATCTTCCCATTTACATCACTAAAATTTAATTGCCGCTGTTCTATATGTCACTGCTTTTTTCAGTTTTCTTCTTCGCCAGTCGATCTCACGGTGTGTTGTCATCGCTTTTGTTCAAGGGACTTGCAGGGGGGACTCGGATACAGATGTCAAATGGATATCATACCATCCAGAAATATCCTGACCAGCGGCTCGCTTCCGCTGCCACATCGCAATTTCCCTGGTTATAAGAAGGTTGAAAGAGAACCACATTGAAGTCCTAATTATACAAGTCATCATATGCGCACTCTTGATATTATCCTTCCCTTGACCTGGGCGGCCTTGTCACTTGCCAACTCCCAAGAGCCTCTCCTTCCTAACCTTCAGCCTACATGTGTTGCCTTTGACCCATATTCCTACTCTCAAAATGTCGCCCGTTGTCCAGCAATAAACCGCGCTACATCACAACCTGTAGAGCTTGATCTTCGTAAGCGGCCTTATAAACCTACTCTTTCTGTTTCACTCTAAAAAATTAAATTCTAGAATATGTCGACATAAACCCAACTGCAGAGAAGATTCTCTTGTTCGTACATGGTTGGCCAGCATTATGGAGCACCTGGTCCAATCAAATCAAACATTTTGAGGCAAGTATACCCGAGCTATTAGCGGTAACTCTCTGTTGACTAAGGATTACATAGAAAAACTATCGGCTGATAATACCCAATTTGCGAGGTTTTGGTGCATCTACTCATCCTGGCGATATTGAATCATCTAGTACTATGGCCGATATGGTATCAGATTTGGCGTGTATCCTCGGACTGGCTTCACCTAAAAGCAAAGCGGTTTGTATCGGTCATGATTGGGGAGCTCAGATCTGTTGGGAAGCAGCCAGAATGAGGCCTGATCTTATAGAAGCAGTCGCGGGTGCCGTTGTTCCATACATCGCAGCTGCTGGCCCTTTCATGCCAATTGAACAGGTTGCCTTGGCAGTTCCGAAACTGGCTTATCAGGTGTGTATCCCCCCTTCTATCTTTTATGAGCCACGTCCCTGATGACGCGCAATTATTACAGACTTACTTTGAAAAAAATACCGAAGAGGCAACACTCGAATTAGATAGCTCAATCCGTAGAACTTTACGAGCAACATACCGTAGTTCAAGTTCTCCTCCGCCCTCGACATTCCTATCAAGAACTCGACCATTCCTTGAGGCCTACAAAGATATAGATGTTATTCCTCCCATTCCCTTCATGTCTTCTGTGGAAGAAGACTATCTCGTTGAACAATATTTATTGCAGGGTTTCCGAAACAGTAAGTTGCTACCCACCCAATTTTTCCTAGAAAGACGTCATTCACCTATTGCATAGCATTACAATTTTATACCCATGGTGTATGTGTATATTTCACTCATCTACTTTTTTTTTTTGTTTGAGATTATTGTCTTATATAATGAATCTTCTCCAGAATCGTTATGGAAGTTGGGCATTTGATCATTCTCAAGGAAATTTATCGATTTCACAACCAGCGCTTTTTATTCCACCTACAAACGTGAGTTAAATTTTAATCTTATGTTGATGCATTCCAACGTCGTTATTTTTTCAAGGATCCCGTGGCTGACTGGGAGAGTGTCGCTACTCTTCTCGGTTCTGCATCCTTTTTCAGCTATCTCCGAGTGGAGGTGAGTCTTGGGCAACCTCGTTCGTTCGGTCTTTGTCATTTATCAATGGTGTTTAGCCTATCCGATCTCACCACTGGCCACAGTTAGAAGAACCAGAAAAATTTAACCGCATCTTACAAAATTGGCTAACTGACTTAAGGATTTAATCTTCCACACGAACTCTAATGCTTACCTTCATAACTCATCCACTCACCGTCATCATTTTTTTTATTCCTTATTTAATCCTTATTTTGTTTTTTTTATACCCTTCATTGGTAAAATTATAGTTATTTGCGTTGATTAATGATTAATTATATTCTTTCGCTTCTAAAAGAATGTTGCACTGAACGGTTTAACATGGGTACCGGTTGGCACCCCATTTCAGCTAAATTGGTTGAAACTGGTGTTTATTTAAAAAATAAAATTCCGATTCGATATTCACAAAGGGTGAAGTTTGTAAAAAGAAAATATTTCGGGACTGCTGGCTAGTGAACACAATTTATTCTGGTACGGTAAGTCATCATATATGCACATAGAAATTCATAAACAGTTTGTGTAAGATTGATTACTAGGAAGGAGTCTAGTAGGACATAGACTCAGTTACTTGGTACCTGAATTAGTAAAGTATTTAAATTTTCATCACTGTCAGAAAGATCTGAAGCTCCGTTTAAAACCTTCCTTTGCCAGGTATTCCCGACATAGTATATGGGGTATTTGGGGTAGCGTTGTCTAACCACATTTTCCGTACTCCTCTTGATAATGGGAACGCTCTTGGGAGCTAGAAGGTCTCGTTCCTCGATTGATAATTGTAAGAGTCCTTTAACTGTAGACTGGTCGATAAACAATGGGCGACGAGCATGAGAAGATAGATAATGCGTCCTTGGGATATTGATATGTGGCCTCACTTTGGGAGAGATGATAATGGGAATTTCGGTTTGAAGGGAAAAGAAAAACTTATTATTCTCTTTTTCAGCCGCTGTAGTGGGAACCCAGTAGAAATCTTCGTCAAATATTTGAGTCTGATTTTTAAACTCCCGAATGATAGGGATTGAAATGGATAGATTGGATTTGAATGATTGGTAATACATGTCAAAAGATGAAAAGGCTTTCGGTGCTACCTGTAAGGATTTGGAAGTGGATACGTTCCAATGATTTGAAATATCGTCCGCGTCTTGTCCAGTACTATATAGATCTGATGTGCCACATAGATCTGCTCGTTCAGATGTAGAGGAAGTAGGAGCAAGTTGGCAGCTTATATAAACTCGAGATGATATCGTGAAATTATTCTCTGGAGCCAACGTTTCTATCCATCGGTCATGGGACAACGTACGAATATCGACACTAGGTGGATGGAGTGCCAGGCTGTAGTTACTATGGGTGTCGCCGGAGAATTGGGTTTGATCACATAACGTGAATGTAAGATTATAAATTGAGCCTTAAATCTGTAAGTAAGCAAAAAAGCCATTCTTCGTTGAGGAACCTAACCTTGTTCCAGAGTACGGCCATGGGGGAAGGTGACATTAATAGTCAGCGAAAGATTTGAATTACTTGAAGGGTATATAAATCTTTGTGTGAAGTTGGCCGTTACAACTTCCGGTTCGTGATCATCGCTGCGTCCCACGGTGTTGAAAGCAGTATAGCCAGCTGGAATTTCAACTATCGTACCATTGTCAAATTTAATTTCGACAGTGTAAAGATAGATATATTCATCGCCTTTTTCGGTAGTAGGGGTCTGAATATCCGAGATAAGTTTTAAAAATCGAAATAAGGAGACCATTTACCCTGCTTCTCGAGGTGATCACAAAATCATTCCATGGGGTCGGAGGATAATCAGTGGTAGGAACAAGAAGCGCAAAATTATGCGTCACACCCTTTCCTAACAAGAAGGGAGTAATAGCTTTTAAGGATATGTTAGCGGGGACAAAAGAGAAGAGTTGTTGACCTGTTGATTACCTTCATTTAGTTTGTATCTACTCTCGAAGGCTATGCGCTCTTCTTCAACAATATCCCACAAAGAGGGATCGCTGATGTCTTTAACATATTTGCCCCATGAGGGATCCCTGGCAAAAAAATGGTCTGAAACTTTAAATACATTGTTCCGATCGATTTGTGAGATATTGTCGTATATAAACTGTCTGTCAGGCTCTTGGGGTAGTATAATATCGGGCTTTCTATGAAAATTTGAGGAGAATTTCAGGGGAGGGAAATGAGACATACGGGAGTTTAACCCAAGCTCTTTCCTTGAAACGCAAAATTAAAGAATATTCAGAAATCGGATCGCAAGTCCCGTTGGTTTTGATCCTGACTTGTCCTGGTATAACCTGTCCTGGATCCAAATCCGGGGCACGTACCCATGCATCAATATGACAGGGGTCTGGACTGACAGAATTTAAAGATCTGGTATTTACCACCCAGAAGAGGGGGACAAAAGAGTATAACCCAACGAGCAGTTTCATACTAGAAGACTGAAACGGATGAATATTGTAGTTTAGAACCTAGTTTATATACAAGATGCGTGTGATGCGCGCAGAGAACCAGCGCTGTGGGCTCACAAAGATACGAACTGACCGGTTGACGCAGTTCCGAGTTAGGCTTCAGTAAACACGAAGATGTTCAATTCACTTGACTCTAAATGGGTCACTTGGCCATCGAAATGTAATAATTGTAGCGGTCAATTCACTAAAATCCGTAAAAGAAGTTGACATGTGAAATTTGGGAGACTGGGGACTTGCGTGTAAGAAGCACTGGGAGATTAGATGACTTACGTAAGCGTCCCCGTAACCGAAAGTCAGTCGCCCAACGACGTAAGTATTCCTTGATTTCTATTGAGATGGAATTGTTCCATTGAAGTATTTAGGAATGTGGGAAAGGACTTTACAGGATCTAATTCGTGGTCTCAGGGCGAACAAGAAAGATGAAGCAAAATTCATTGCTCGTGCAATTGATGAAATTCGGGACGAGGTCAAAAGTAAAGACATGGATCTAAAAGCGGCTGCTTTGCTGAAACTGGTATATGTAAATATTTTATTGTCGTATTATAATTTACTCCTATCCTAATTTTTGTTACAGTTGGACATGTTGGGGTACGATATGAAATGGGCTTCTTTTAACGTCGTCGAGGTCATGTCTTCTCCAAAATTCCATGTCAAGAGCGTCGGATATCTAGCTGCGATACAATCGTTTAATGATGACACCGATGTTTTAATGTTGACAACGAATCTCCTCAAGAAGGTGAGCACATCTCCATGTTCGTGTGATTTTTGCTGTAGTTATTTTAACTATTGTGCTAGGATTTGAGTACCACTCCATCAGAAATAGCAATAACTTTAAACGGTCTTTCTCAGATTTCGAATCATGATATTTCTCGAGACCTCGCCCCAGATATTGTTTCCATGTTGAACCATTCAAGAGCACACGTACGGAAAAGGGCAATATTAACTTTCTATTCTCTTTCACGACGCTACCCAGAGATCTTAGAACGTGGCTTTTCTAGATTGAAGGAGAAGCTTGATGATCCCGATCCGGGTATTTCTCCTTCTCCGCTGACATCCTTTGATACTTTTGCTAAAGTCTTTCAAGGAGTCGTTGCTGCTACGGTAAACGTCTTATGTGAACTTGCCTTAAAGAAACCGTCAGATTATCTCGTTTTGGCTCCTCAATTATTCCATATACTTCAAACTTCAAATAATAACTGGATGTTGATTAAAATTATTAAACTAGTAAGCGACAAAAGTCTAACCACCTTTTTTGTTGTATTCCTGACACCTATTAGTTTGGAGCCCTTACCCCTTATGAACCAAGATTGGTGAAAAAGTTACAACCTCCAATTACGCACATAATCTCTACAACACCGGCTATATCACTATTATACGAATGTGTCCGCACATGTATATTAGGTGGGATGCTCCAAGGGTCTCAGGGTGATGCTCTGGCTAGAACCTGCGTGACAAAATTAGCTGCATTCCTCGAAGACAGTGATCAGAACTGTACGTGAAAATTTAATTTAGTTTTACTTATGACACGTAACCCCTTTTTAGTGAAATACATTGCTCTATTGGCCTTGGTTAAAATAGTTCCATCACACCCTCACCTTGTGGCAGAATATCAATCGATTATCTTAGCTAGTGTCAATGACCCTGATATCACCATTCGTATGCGAGCATTGGAATTAGTGTCAGAAATGGTCAATCTTTTTTTTATCTATCTCATTCGTTCGCTATTGATGCTCGGTATCTTCAGGTCAATATTACTAACATTCAATCCATAGTTCAACAATTACTTTCGCACCTTGCCCATCCGACAACGTCCCAGACATCTGCTGCTCATTCACTTTCTCTTATCTCATCCGAAGTCATGCCTACGAAGGCGTCCACTTCCGGCTTATCCCCTCTGGCATCAACGTCCTATCGGAATTTATTAACCCACCGTATTCTTGCAATGACTTCCAAAAACGGTTATGAAAATATTGACGACTTTGAATGGTACTTTGCTGTCCTTATTGACCTCGCATACGTATCGCCAATACCAGGACCAGAGTTGAAAGATGCCTTAATTGACGTCGCGGTGCGTGTCCGGGCAATAAGACCCTACACTGTAAAGCTGTGTGCGCGATTACTGGGCGACGACGCTTATGTGGATAGTGCAACAACTTCAATTATCCCCCCCGCTGGAAATGAAAGTTCTGGACCAGCCGAGGTATTGTCCGCCTGTGCTTGGATATGTGGAGAGTTTGCACAGTATGTAGGGTTTCTGAATTCCTGGAGATTTTGGATCTGAACATAATCTTTCAGAGAATTGGCAAATCCTCCCCAAACAATTTCTTGCTTATTTCAGGAGGCGGCTGTGCGGTTACCGCATCGAACTGTCGCTATTTTTGTTCAAGCGGTTATGAAAGTTTTTGGAGCTTGGGCCCTCCAACTCGCAAGCAAATGGAACGACAATTATCTTCCTGAACTAAAACAGAACGCCGAGAAGATTATATCTCAACTACAAGTCCTTGTTAAACACGATGATTTCGAGATCCAAGAACGAGTGAGATTTGTCTGTTCAACCTGAATTCAACTTCTCTAACTTATCAATCGCAAAGGCTGCCAATACCTTACAGCTCTTCACATTCATTCAAGCTGATCTAACATTATTTAAACCAAAATTCAAACATGTTATAGAGATGAATGACGGATTCCAGGAGCTTTCTGATATGGAGCCGGAGTTCCCCAAGAGTCTTTACCTAATATCCCCATTGACAATGAGTTATGAATTGAAGCCTGTCGCCTTGATGGCCCAGTCAAGCGTTCCTGTTCCTGAAGGTCTTGACCTTGACGCCTGGATTGTTCCACCACCACGGGAAGATACCATAACTCCTAGCGATACATTGAAGGCCAAAAAGAGAAAAGGCAAGGGAAAGGAGAGAGCTAAGAATGGTGTCGATAACGTAAATGATGAAGACAGGCTCAATCAGACTGCGATTGAAAAAACACCAGAAGAGATGGCGGAGGAGGAAAAGGTGAGTCCGACGAAGCCGTGCGACTAGTGTAATATTCTCTGCTTAATATGTTTCTGGATTTAGCGTCGCGCAGAACGGTTAGAGCGAATGAAAGGTGATCCGTATTACTTAATTGACGATCGACCGAGGAGCGCACCCCCACCACAGCAGGAAAGTCATGTCAATGATGAAGATATTGATTCAATACCTGTGGTACGGTTAGATGATCTTGGAGGTGAGTTATGGTTATATATTTACTTTAAAACCATTTCATATTCAGAACACTTAGATTTCCCTTCAATTGTACAACCTCAATTGAAAGCTCCACGACCCCGCCCAATAGTTGAGGTTATTGGGGAAATGCCCGAAAATGCCCTCAAACCTATCGCCTCGAACACGTCAATAGAAGAATCACAACCTGCACCACTAAGGAGCTCAAAATCCACTCCCGCTGTGCTAAGTTCCTTTCACGAATACGATGAAACAGAAGGTGCCCGTACTCCAGAACCTATCAAAGTAGTACGGTCCAAAAAGAAGGTTACTTCGAAAAGAAAAAAACTAAAAGACGCAGATGGGAAGAATGACTATATGGAATAACCATTGATAGTTGATGACTGTAATTTCACTTGCGTTGATGTAATAAATTGATATAGATAGGAGACATAACCAGTATACATGACATACATATATCGCAATCAGTTGACAGACGACCGTAATACAGGATGAGGATGAAGGTGATTTGCGTTAGATAAAAAAAGTCGGCATACAAGGATAAGGAAATGGAGGGGTATGCTAATCACTTGTCATCTTCAACATGTTCTACAGAGTCCACAATTTCATTCACCAACTCATTGGTCACCCCAGGAATAACCCGTTCGGCTTCTGTAAAAGCACGCTGTAATTGGCTTAAGACTGTTCTTGCTTCAACGGTGGATACTCTTGGAACAAGCTGAACGAAGACACCAAGTCAGTACAAGTCACAACGTGAGGTTAAAACAATCACCGATGCAATAGCTGGAAGGACAACAGAGTCCAGCATTGACCTATCATCATAATCATCGTATTCTTCTCCGTCTTCCAAATCAAGGGAAGCCATCTGTCCTTGTACCCTCGTGGTCTCCCCATCATCCGAACCGGATGACCCGTTCGAATCATACGAACGCTGGCGATCTCTTCGTGGCGTTGTGCGAACTGTACTTTGATCATTATGCCCATGTCCAAAAGCAGTAGCTTCAGGAACCTGCAATTCAGTTGGACTACGATTGACATGAAAGCCTTCCCCATATGAGGGTTGTTTAGGCAAGCCCTCTATCCCTCTTGTTAGTGCTGGAGGGATTACAGATGTAGGAGCCTCTGCTCGCATTGTGATCGTAGAAGTTCCAGAAAATATGGAAGAGTTTGTATTCGTGCTCGACGTCCGTACGCCATTAGAGCGTTGGGGGTGTTCCACGCCTGGAACTGGTTGGGGATACGTAAGTCCAACCTCTGTACGAGCCGTTGCGCGACCAACTGTGGCGGGCCTGCCGGCATGGCGAACCGTTCCAAAGTCCCAAAGATCTTCTTGATCGCCACTAAAACCGCTATAAAAGGAGAAGTCAGGTCGATATGGTGAAGAGAAAACAGTAAGGGTAAGGTCCTTACGGGTCGATGTCCTGTTGTATATCATCATCCTCGTGCCTACCACCACCTTCAGCTTTCCAGCGTTCGTGGCGTTCAATGAGCTCAGTCAGGTAGCTCGTCTTTTTTGCCATCCGTACGAATTTATGCTTCAACAATTCGCGTGCGGACGGTCGCTGTGAAGACAACTTTAATTACTTCTTGACAATAGCAAAAAGAAGATCACCCATACATCTCTAGGATCTCGCTGTAAACAAAGTGATACAAATTCTCTGAAGGGTTTGGAAAAACTGCCGTCTAAGACCGGCGGTGGATTTTTGGGTATCAAGAAGAGTACTTTCATAGGATGAAGTTCCGCGTATGGGGGTTCCCCCCTCGCAAGTTCAATTGCTGTTATGCCAAGAGACCAGATGTCGGCCTTATGATCGTATCCGCTCTGCTTGATAACTTCTGGGGACATCCAGTAAGGTGTACCGACGAAGGTATTCTTTTTCGCTGATAGAGTTCCTGAAAGTTGACCCGACACACCAAAATCGGCCAATTTCACTTCGCCTGTTCCGCTCAGAAGGATATTGGCCGCTTGGTGGCTTCAGTTACCAGCCTATATCGAGATTCAATAAACCTGCCTTTAATATCTCTATGTAGTTTCCCTTCCGTATGCAGGTATTCCAATCCTCGCAACAGTTCACGAACAATGATTGCAATGTATTCTTCTCGAAAAACACCTGGTTTCATCTGTGAATTGTTCAGCCTTTGGAGCAGAGTGTGTATATGATGAATATACCAAATCTGAACATGATCCACCCGAACAGTACCTAGGTTAAAACATTGTCACACAGTAGTCTTTAAGCATGAAATATCGTACTCCATGACAATCCATAGGTTAGAGCCTTTCAGATATGAACCATGGTACCTTGTGAACTAGATTAATATAATGCCACGGATTGAATTAAGACATACTTGGTAACATGTGGTGAATCGAGTTGACTTAAGATCTGAATTTCTTGCTGAATATCTTCAATTTCGTCTTCTGCGCTTTCGAGATCGATAATCTTTATAGCGACAGTCTTCTGAGTTCGTTTATCGAAGCTGTGTATTGGTTCGATAACCTCGTAAGAGTTTGAAAAGGTTACACGACAGAGAAACTGAACGCACCCTTTGTAGACTTCGCCGAACGATCCTTTACCTAACCAATCACATACTGATGAGTGAGAGAGCTCCACTTGTAACCTACACAAACCGCACCAATCCGATCTTGTTTCACGTAAAACTCTTCTGGGTCTGATATGTGGGTATCCTGTGTAATTCCGATTTTTTTAAGTATTTAAAAGAAGATAATCAGATCTTTTGACTGACCATGAATATAAAGTCGGGGGCAGGGGGGATGCAGAGACTCTGTTAAAGCTCTTCAGTTAGGAAATGACTTCGCACTGTTTCCAATCACTCGAGTATATATTATAAGGGTTGTACGGCGTTGGAAGGGGGGTATCGAGTATCCACTTTTATAAGGAGTAGACAAAGAGGAAGGATATAACAAACAGAAACAATATATAGGGGTAACAAGCAGACACTGGTGGATAATTTAGGTCACTCGCACGCGCGGAGTTGTAATGTTTGGGTTAAAGTGAAAGATTTCCTTTCGATAAAAAATGATCGATTTTTTTTCGCTATTATTCAACATCATAGGCGGTGTAATGATTCAGGCGTTAGTTCATAACTTGCACCCACTGCCAGCTAAGGTTTATTGGAGACAAAAATACAGGAAGGAAAATGTTTGATAGCCTGAGATCCTCTCCTTTGGGGATCTTTCCGGGACAGAAAAAGATTTAATCAATGGTGTTATTATTATTATCTCCTACAATCACGCTGCCTTCGATATCAAGGTCATATATTGTTATCCGACCAAAGAAATCCGAACTCTCCTCGAACACGATTTTCATCTGCTCAGACTCTTCTACCCCTACACACTGTTTAGGCAAATCAAATACCTGGCGACGATTAACGTTCTCCGGAAATATTCGTGTGAGGAGTTTCCAGTCATTTGAAGGGACGAGGGTATAAACGGCACACTGTGTCCCTACAAATCCGCCTTGAAACGTCAGCGAAACCTTCTCCAGTACGACAGGTTTTGGAAACATTAATTGAACATATTGGGGGGTACCCTAGATCAGATATGTTTATTTAGCTCAAATCAAGCGATAAATGTTTTCTGACCTGAGATGATGACCAGCAAGTCTCAAGGTTACCATCCGTGAGGAACTTCTTACTAACACTCTTGTCTAACGTTGAGCTGACTCTATGGAAATCGAAGTCGGAACATTACGATTGGCATTGATAATTAGCGCACCTTATTTTAAGGTCGGGCACTATCAACGATCCCGGCATGTCATTGACTTCACCGTTTGTCGTAATACTTGGTTACGTTTGCAAATTTTGAAACCCAGCATTTTATCACATTCGCAACGACTTCACATAAAATGAAAATTTGATTGTAATGACTCTTAAAACTAATAATATCGGCCTTTTTCATATTCACTTTGGATACATATTCAGTACTTAACGACAATAAAGCTGAAATGGTAATAACCGGTAACCACCAAGCTTTCGCCGAAATGTGACAACACGTTTTGTCACATAACATATGACGCTTCGGAGAGACCACCTTGAAGGGGATTCGCGAATATCACGAACTTACAATGCCACCAGAACCTTTTTTCGTAACACTCTCAACCCCAGACTCTTTTCCATCATTTCCGTATGATCCTCCTTACCCGATACAAATTAAATTGATGCAACATGTATACGCGTCCATTGAAGATTCGACTCGTAAAGTCGCTGTTGTGGAAAGTCCAACGGGAACAGTTGAGTTGAAGGCTGCCCATCACTAACCCACAGCGATATCTAATCATTCATGATAGGGGAAGACGCTAAGTCTTCTTTGTAGTACCCTAACATGGTTGGCTGATAGCGTCGAACGAGCGAATAAAACACGGTTGGAATCATTTAGAGCTTCATTGAAAGATGACGGAGGTACGCGTCCGTAGTTTCGTCTCTATAGTATTAATATTCATAATTCATTTTACAAAAGATCCGGATTGGGTACACGAACAAACTCTTGCAGCTCACCTTCGTCAACTCGAAGCTAAGAAAGAAGAATTTGAGGAACGTCTGGCGTCTGCTAGACGAAGAGAAGAAGAGCTAAAGCGCAGGGCAATGGCTAAAGTTGTACGAAAACGACCAGTAAATCATTTATTCAATCCCTCCGACCGTATTAAACCAGTTGTCTAGAAAGTCGAGAAGGAAAATGGCAAGCAGGATGACGATGACGATACAGCTTTCCTCCCTGAAAATGAAACCGCAGACGAAGACGGTATCTCACCCGAAGTAAAGGCTCTCATGAAACGGTAACTTAGTTATTTTGTTCCAAGATTTTATTATAATTGGATGCAGCTTGGCGGAATCACGAAGAAAAGACGAGGGCGACGAAGTTCAAGAAACACCTTGCACCAAAGTAAGTATCTTCTGGCTTAAGTGTGAATTCTGACTTAGGCCTGTATTTCCAGGTATATTACGCTTCGAGGACGCACAGTCAGCTTGCTCAATTACGCAGTGAAGTTCGCCTCTTCCCTGTGACCGAGGCATTCGACTCACCGGACATTTAGCTCCTCAAAACATCACTTAGCACCCGTGTTGTTCCCTTAGGTTCCCGCATGAATCTCTGTATAAACGAAGAACTTCGCGCTAAAGGCAACAGCGCTACGGAATTAGACGAAGGGTGTAGAGAATTGTTAAATGGCAAGCGTGTTATCAACAAGGTTTTTTTTATACAAACATTAAATTGGATAATATTCAGATAGGGAAAGGAAACGATGTCCTTACTTACCTCTTCCTGAAGAGGAGCATAGGATGTTGGAATTTCGAGACCATGTTCTCGTATGTATTAGATCTAATGCGCCTCCTGCGGATAAACTCATAAATATCAGGCTGCCCCAAAGGATATAGAAGATTTAGTCACACTTGGAAAAGGTAAGGGACCGAAAGTTTCTCGAGGATCCTTCAAATCTAACATTATCAGAACTGAGCACATGTCCCTACTTTGGTTCGAGGCGTGCTATCCCTCAGGCAGAGGTCAGTCCCTTTCGCTCAAGACCCGCTAGAAACTTGAAATAAATAGACAACGTTTAGCTAGTTGCTCTGCCATATAATCTTTTACTGCAAAAATCAGCGCGAAAGGCACTAGGAATTGACCTGACGGGTCATGTTGTCGTGATAGATGAAGCGCACAGTGAGATCTTACACTATCTGCATTTTCTCATTCTAAAAAAGCCTAGACCTCATAGACACCCTATTGTCAATTTACGCAGCACCACTATCCGTTTCGACGCTCGCAACCTCTATCGTTCAATTAACGGCCTACCTCGAACGGTTTAAAAAGAAACTAACAGCACTCCACGCACTGCATCTGCGAAGACTGCTTCGATTCCTCGTGGCGTTGAGAAAATTTCTTGAAAATTGGAGATCGACGTCGTCTGCACCCATCAAAGAAGAAGTTATGAATGTAAATAAATTAATGGACGCTTTGGGACCGTATGTTGAAGGAATTAATCTATTGGAGATTGAAGCCTATCTCAAGAGCAGCAAGATTGCCCGTAAGTTTGTTAACTCTTACGGACAAAATAGTTAAATCAGGAATTTTTGTTTGTAGGGAAGATAAGCGGATATTGTAATAAAGAAGCTGAAAAGACTGCTCAAGCAGGTTGGAGACACTGTCCTTTCCTGCTACTCCTTTTTACTTATACAACCAGACTCTGGCATTCAAAGTGATAAATTATGTCGTCGTTCAACTCCTCCCTTACATTCAGTCGAGGCTTTTATTGTAACACTAAGCAATGCTAACACAGGTAATAATTTCTGGAAGGAACTTTGATGAAATTTTTACCCCATTTAAGATGGCTGCGTAACGCTTTCTATGAACAGATCTAACTTATCAATAAAATATCAACCGTTAAATCCAAGCAATTATTTTCGAGAAATAGTGGACGCTGCGAGATGTGTAGTCTTAGCGGGAGGTACTATGTCTCCTGTAAGTGACTATGACCTGATTATAACATGAGATCACTAATAAGCAATTGTGGGTTTAGATGTCAGATTTGCAATTTCAGTTATTCCCATTTCTCTCCTCGGATCAGTATAGCATCTATACATGTGGTCATGTTATTCCCTCCTCCAATTTGCAGACAATTGTCGTGGCTAAGGGTCCCAAAGGCGGAGATCTGACCTTTAAGTTTGAGCAAAGAGATAATGTTGAGATGGTGAGTCCGCTCATATGAGTAAACCCAAATCCCGAGCAACTCGTTTTTTTTTTTGGAAAGGTTAAACAGTTAGGACAAGTCTTGAGTAATTTGGTCAACCTCATCCCCCATGGTTTGGTTGTCTTTTTCCCTTCATACGCGTTTTTGAATACTACGAAGAAGGTGTTTAACGATAGCGGGCTCTTGGAAAGGTTGAACGGGAAAAAAAAGGTATAATCTCGCGCTGGCACCAGTCATGAAATCTGATTCAATATCTAGATTTTTTTTGAGCCCGAAAGTTCTTCCGAGGTGGATAATGTCCTCAGAGAATACGCCATAGCGATTTCATCAATCCCCTCCGTTCGCCCTTTCCAAATTGTAATTATGCCCATCCACTGATAATCATCTAGACAAACTCAAACAAAGGAGGAGCATTATTATTCGCTGTAATAGGAGCCAAACTCTCCGAAGGTATCAATTTTTCAGATTCGTTAGCACGGGGGGTTGTCGTCGTCGGTTTACCATTCCCTTCTTTGGCCTCTGTAGAACTGAAGGAGCGGATGCGATATGTTTCAGAATTAGAGAAGACACTGAAACTGAAATCCAACTGTTCGGTTTCGGTTGGTCATGACAGTAACGCTAAGGATGCGGGAATGGAGTTGTACGAGAATATTTGTATGAGAAGTGTTAATCAGTCTATCGGTATGTGCTTTGACGTTACCCAACGTGTCTAGGGGACTAGTTGTTCAGGTTCATCATTTACTAGGCCGTGCAATCCGACATAAGAATGACTACGCAACGCTCGTCCTTGTCGATAGTCGGTATGCATCCCCACGGATACAGGCCAAGCTTCCTGTATGGATCGGAAAGGATTGTACAGTAGCAGGCAGTTTTGGGGACGTTGTTAGAGACGTGAGTCGGTTTTTCAAAGCGAAAGCTTGAGGTCCTACCGCCACTGTTGCTATGCGATAAGATCTCGGCAAAGAAATTTGTCCACAACGCAAGTGATGTCCTCTACCCGTCTTTACACCATTCTGTTCATGGCATGTACCAGTATTATTCTAAAACTTCTGTATTCACAACAAATAACAACGCAACAAAAGTGTCAATGCAGGACACTACTCTCCTCAAATGCCTCAGTTTATCGCCAGCAACTTGACACAATTCGACCATTAGATACCCTTCCATATTCAAATACTCTGGGCGTATTGGATCGTATATACGTTATCAATCTTCCTGCGCGGGATGATAGGCGTCGGGCTATGATGAATCTGGAAAGCGCGATGGATATAAAGTTCACATGGCATAATGCGACCTTTTATGAGGAAGATGTGGTAAGACGAATTATGGGACGGCTGGGGAAGTGGAGAATTGAAAACAGGGTAAATAGAGAGGAGGGTGAAAAATCAGATCTGAATCAACCGTTTACATTCAAGTGGAATGAAGATGTATTTGACGATGCGAGCAATCTAGGGATCCGAGGCGCTGATTTATGGACTTTGGAAGACACTTCTTTTGCCATCCATAGTGAGCTCCTGGACGCTTATGGTGAAGACGGTTTGCGATACGGAAAGACCCCACTCCGACCATCACAAGTTGCATGTTGGAATTCTCATTATAATGTGCTACGACGCGTCGCTGAAGGAACGGACGACGTGGCGCTTATTCTGGAAGACGATGTTGATATGGAATGGGATTTGGAGCGTCGATTGCGGTTAATGTGGCCATTTTTGCCTCATGATTGGGATGTTGTCTTATTGGGTCAGCTGTTTCAAGCGTGAACTTTAAGGCATTCAAAGCTTATTTTTTTTGCTCAGGGCATTGCATGAGTCGTCCGTTTGGAAAGTCGCTTGCAGGCACACCGACGCTCTTTCCAGCGACACAAAGTCTGTGCAGTCACGGGTACGTTGTCAACCGTCGATCTGCATCTCGTCTGGTTCGATTCTTGCGCTCAGAATCTTTTGCATATTCTCGTGCAATTGATCATGCGATCAATCATCTCTCTACGACTGGCAAACTCAAAACATTTACTGTCAATCCGCCGGTCATTATCCAACCGAAGGAGCTTTATAGCGATTTGGTTCATCCCGGGTTTGTACCTACCAGGGAACAGTGGTTATCTGATAGTGCATTGGAACGTGTCGCACTCGAGAAAAACCTGAGAGAAATGATATAGTATAATACCAGTCATCTTATAAAGTATGTTGAAGATAATACATCTTTATAGCCATTGAAAGCATCAATTAGAGCGTAATATATCCATGCAGCTTGTTCGTCTCTCTGCACCATCCCTTGCCGCTGCTCCCTTAATGCGTCAATCTCCTGGACTACGAGATCATTCTTTAATTTCGAAGGTAAGGGACCGAGAGGTGATTGTGTGAGAGATGGCGGAAAAGATGGATTGGAAGCAGGTCGGTGAGACGTTAGGAGTGAGTAGGCCCGAAGAATTGAGAAAAGAGCGATAAGAGACCCCGTTCGTCCAACCCCGGCTGAACAATGAATTAGAATTGGGGGGCTGTCGTTAGGATCATGGTTAGCGATCGCATCTAGATGTCGATTATTGACGCGTTCAACGAGTCGAACGAAATTGAGAATCGATTCGTTTTCATCTGGGACACCAAAATCTGGCCAACCTGTGTAAAGTAAATGGGTGACTTGGAATTCTTCTGTAGTCTGTAACTCCTGTTGCTGTCGATCGTACCATCTGAGTCGCAGATCGGTCAAAATGCACCCCGCGTTGTCAACATGCTCCTCTGATTCGACACGAACATGAATACTTGGCAAAGTGTCGCATCCTTGCTCCGGGTGGATGACCACTGCACTCCCGACCTGAGTAGAAAAATATTGATGAGCCCTCCTGCGACCGTTCTCGACAGGCATTGTTAATTGGACAATTGTATGGACACGCTGCTGTCGCCGGAGTGGGGCGGCAGGGACCATGCAGAGTGTCAAAAATGCATGAAAAGTATTTGGTAAAGGAGCCTGTGCTGCGATCCAAACTTTACCTCCCCATAACTCGCGTACCCAATTCGCATTAATATACCTTCCGTCCTCAGTTTCACCTTGTTCTTCCTTATTGTTCGATGGAACTTTAACTCGCGTCCGGTCATATGGTTCCAGATCAATATATCGATTTTTGTGTTTATTAGCAGGCAATTGACCAATAACGCAGGAGTAATGAGCTCTAATAACAGCGGGGACTCCGCAAGATGAGTCTACAGATCCTGCTGTGGAATCGGATGTTGAAGAGAGAAAGGAGTCTTGTGTTAGTCGGGCAATTTGTCTTTGACGTTCACGATGTTCGAGGGTATGTAATGCTAATGATAATGAGGATGTGTTTTTCACTACTGATTGAAGCCACGAAGGTGAAGCCATGGAGCAAAGGCGCCCGTCAGTTTGCAATGGCGTTACCGTCACTACCACTCCCCGATGGCATTCGATCTCGTATTGTGTCGAATGTGAATGGACTTGATATTCATATTTTGGAGGCCGGGGAAAAGGGGAAACCATTATTACTTTTGTTGCACGGTTTTCCAGAAATGTGGGCATTGAGTGAAAATAAATTTTGGATAAATCCAACTCACAACTTGACCTATGCTTTAGTGCATATTCATATCGACGGATTATGCTCCCACTTGCACATAAACACGACGCGTACGTAGTAGCCCCAGATCTAAGGGGATATGGGCGGACGACCGGGTGGGACGCTTCGGATACGTCGTCGTTCAGAATGTTCAATCTTGTCACAGACGTGATAACACTCGTGTACAGTTTGGGATACAACGTCGTGGAATGTCTAATAGGACATGATTTTGGGAGTCGTGTGGGTGCCTATTGTGCCCTCGTCCGACCGGATCTGTTCACATCGACGGTCATTATGAGCGCGCCCTTTCCTGGCCCTGTCTCCTTCCCTCCTTCTCCTTCTGGACCTAACGTCTCGCAAACTCTATCTGAATTGCAACAGTTAACTCCACCACGCAAACACTACGCCCAATATTTCTCTGATCCTTCTCTCGTCGCCAATAAAGACATGATGAGCCCTCCACAGGGTCTTCATTCATTCTTTTTGGGTTATTTCCATATGAAAAGTGCAGATTGGCCAGGAAATGAACCACGTCCTCTCCAGGGTTGGTCTGCGTCTGAGCTTGCCAAGTTGCCAGATTATTATGTGATGCCGGCGGATAAGTCCATGCCTCAAGTCGTCTTGTCCAGTACACCTTCTGTTATACCCTCATGGCTTACGGATGAAGAGCTCGACGTTTTTGTGGCAGAATACACGCGTACCACCTTCCAAGGAGGATTAAATTATTACAATTATCGTATCCTTCCACAACCAGAGCTCTTTGCGTTCATGAACAAACGTGTCGATGTCCCAGTTCTTTTCATTGCTGGTGAGAAGGACTGGGGAATGTATCAGGCACCTGGAGAGATAAACCGTATGAGGATTGCATGCACGAAGATGGCTCCAGGAGATGAAGGATGCAAGGTGGTCAAAGGTGCGGGTCATTGGGTTCAACAGGAAAACCCGGAGGAAGTTGTTCACATTATTTCTGACTTTTTGAGTAAACTTTGAGAATAAAAGGATTGTCCCCAAATCCTTATTGCCCCATAGTGGAAATAAATTATGATTAGCACGTGCCTTGCTAGCTCAATCGGTAGAGCGTGAGACTCTTACACCAGATGCATCTCAAGGTTGCGGGTTCGACCCCCGCGTGAGGCTAGGGTTATTTTTGACTAATTTATTGTTCAGAAAATTTCCTATCATTGTCCAGGCTAACCAGTTGTTATGTAAGGCAACTACACTGAGACTTTGAGACCTCTGTTGCCTCGGCATGAATTATCAAGGATTTTGACCATTGGACAACATAAACCGACCGTCGTCTTAGCAATCCAGTAAGCGCTCTTAGTGTTCTTGTAGCTTCATTCCATGCCTCCAAAACCGATTATTACCCCAGCCTATAGCTCAAATGTGGAGATTTATTCAGATTTAGACTCTGCTGGTTTAACACCCCGAACACCCTTTTCACGTCAAACAGCTCAATTAGAAGAAGGACGCAGGAAAACATCCAGACCGAGGCCAAAATCCATCCCTGTTAATGAACCTATTTCAGAGGGCGAAAACGAGGATGAATTCGACGAGATCGATTTATTACAGAGTCAAAGCCATCCGTTGTTACATCAGGAATTAATCCCTATACGACCACCACTAGAACGGGACGACGAGCAGCGGAAAGCAAGATCAAGCTGGGATCGCTTTAGACGGACACTGGTAATGCCACAAACGCCTATTGGACTCATTTTTGGCTGCAGCCTTGCTGTCATTTTGATTCTTCTCATATTTGTTTCGATAAACCGTCATGATTCGTTGCTCTCCTATATGGGCATTAACACAACTGCAATAAAATTGCAAGCCTTGGACGACGAGAGCAAAGCTCGATTCAACACGTCGACCGTTATCGACTTTTCCATGTATTCTTTGTTTCCTTTAACTACCAATCAATACATTCAAGAATGCTGGAACATCATTAATGATCCCCATATGAAATCCTTCACTCCTTATTGGGATACTCGACCGGGGGCCGAGTTCGACGTCCTGCATCAGGTGTGCTTCAAATTTGCTAGACTTGATACTTTTATCGTTACCACCATTATAGAAATCTACATCACATCCTCCAACATGTTCGTCCACAATTACGTATATATTGGACGGCTCAGTTGGTCTCATGGCTGACCTTGCCCATATTGCAATTATCTCAGCTTTTGCCAGAGAGGTAGGCGGGTTAATTGTTCTTCCGGATTACTTCTCATGCCATTTAGAGAAACCGTACTTTCTTTATTTATGACGAGAATTGGAATAGAGGTCGCTGGTCTGATCATTTTCTTCCATTCTCAGAGACGCAGCCTGGTCCAGAACCCGGCTGCTCCCCACCTCCTTCAGACGGTCTGTCTTTATTTGGCTTGCTGGTCTATTCTTTTTTTATATCCCAACCTGATTAGAAATGGTCTCATGCCCAAGGACAGCAAGGTAAATTAACACTCAAAAGTTTCATTGTTTTTATTAGTAAAGTTCACTATCACGATAGGCATTGGGTATGTCACTGCCGGTATATGCGAGTTTTTTTTACATACATCTTTTATGAAAGGTTACATCCGCGCGAATTAACTTGGTTCACTTTGCGAATGGATTTGAGGATGAATTTGAAGATTCGTATGTTTTATAACGTTATTCGTTAAAACTTTACTCATGTATTTAAGGTACAAATCGACTATAGAGCGTAAAAAACCTCTTTATATGCGGTCTAGGGCATCCTTATCCGAACATATCCGACCTAATAAAGTGAATCAAGGTCTGATTCAGAAAATGCGAGATGAGATTACACAACTTACTCGTGGAATGAGTATGTTTCTCCGATCTCGAGATATTCCGTTTGGTTGATACTTAGCTTCCAGACAACACCGCAACGCGATATATTTCAACCCACATACGAAGAGGCGATCGACATGCAATGTCCTGGAAATATAACTTTTCCCCTAACAGACAGATTCCAACACAAGAATACGTCAATGCTGTCTGGAAATCGTACGCGTGGTTTTATAATATCTCCGATTCTTCCCCCAAACCTTTATATCCTCCGTTTATATACCTAGCCTCTGACTCAGCAGAGGCTTCGGCTGAATTTGTGGATAACCTCACATCTAATGATACCTTAGCACACACATTTAACGATGAAAACCTTAAACCTTTTGTGTATTCCCTTTCAACAAGTTCAGATAAGGAATTGCGCGATATCGCCCCAATGCGGGAATATGTTCAATCTGAATGGGGCGCTCGGGAGGAAATGGAGAGGATTAAAGAGACGAGAGGTGTAATCGTCGATTTTGCGTTGATGTCGGGGGCATGGCGGACTATTAGCGCTTCTGACGACGGGTCTGAATTCGTTCTCCCTCAAGTTTGCGTATGCACGCTTCCGTGCGCTATTTCTCTTATGCTTTCTTTCAATTAGTTTATCTTTACATTCAGGTCTAATTTATGCAAATTGGCTGTCGATGGCTTAGGCTGGGATTACGCTTTTGATTGGCAAAACAACGATGTTGGATCACATCCACGCTGGGTGGAGATCGACAATGGCGGATCCGTTGTTCCTATTTGGACTCCCTTTGAAATATTTTCATAAACATGCATTACGGATTGTAAGCACAACGCCTATAAATTCAGATGGTTGGGTATATTGAAATTCACACAGGATTGAATAAAAAAAATTAGGTATATAATAAATAGGATGATAGGATGGAAAAATGAGCATACTCTAGAGCTACATTGGATGACGTTTGGGAATTACATGGATAGGCAAAAAGGGGCTAATGAATCAAAGTCTAAGATTTTTTCCCCTTGTCCTTTTTGAGGGCGGGCAATGAAGGTGGAGATGTGGGAAGGGGTGGTGGAATAAATGGAACATCAGGTTCTTCGTGTTTCGTGGGTGGTTTTTTCGAAGAAAAAGAGACACGAGTGGGACTCCTTAAATGAGTGGGGCCGAGAGGAGGGTGGGAACTGGGATGGTAGCCCGTATGTTTCAAAGGTGATGCATACTTGTTAAGTGAACGGCTATCTTGAAAAGGACGAGAATCTTTGAAAAGCGCCAAATATGCATCACGATAGCGTTGCTGTTGTTGTTGCCACGCATTCATAGAAACAGGGATGGGGATGTTCGGAATCACTGACGGATAGTGAGGTTGTTTGAACGTCCTTGGGTTTTCGGAATAACTATGTTTTAAGCTTTCCAATCGTTCAAGAGATCGTCGATTGGCTTCCCTAAGCCAGCCCAAGGAAGTCCTGACGGTTCCAATATTAAGATTGGATGCTTCAATAATCTTGAACATGGCATCAAGGTTTCCAAGTTCGTCGTCAAGAACCCTCTTCGCTCTTCTTACCGCCTTAACCGTGGATGAATCATGTGCAAGGCCGTCAGTTTCAGCGAAGGCTTGCATTATCAACTCACGGAGTTCGGCGGTACTGAAAGCTTCCATAAATTTACAAATAGGAGAGTCGAGGTCAAATTTCTTGAAGAACTCATTAAAGTCTAATAACTCTAGAGATGAGGTAATGTTCTTAAAAACCCCTTCGATAGAAAACTCTTTCTGGTGAACAGAAGAGGAATTTCGAACATGCTTAGGCGAGAAAGGTGCCTTTTGAGAAGGGTGAGGCAATGACATGCGAGAGTTTAGGCTATTTGTGAAAGAGAATATGACGGTGGATGGGAGTAAAACGAGGGAAGTTGAGAGATTAAATGTAACCTGAAGGAGGGAAATTTATAAGGAGCTCTCTGTCCAACTCTTGGTCCAATATTTTTTTATTCATAATGTAGAAAACAAAGCTCCCTCAAAAACGCGTCGTGACACGACTTTGTTTTTCATGTGGTCCATCTCGGACAACTTTTGTCCTTGAAAGCACGGCGACGTATTTTCCAAACTGCTTAGGTAATTCGATTTGGATACCACTTACAACGTTAACCTCGTTTGTCAGTCCAACGGTTCATTCCACTAAATGCTCTATATATTTTTCATTTAATTATTCGATTGGGAATATGCAATGAATTACGAACAAAGCTTAAGAACACATATACGAAAATTACTGTTGCCATATGCGCTCAAGCATCTGACTACAAACTACGCTGTTCATTCTCATTCAGAAGTGATCGAGGTAATTTCGTTTCTCCAAGTTTAGAGGTATTTTATATACTTATTTAATATTATCTAGCTTCTCTCAGAAAGCCTTGATATCGTCCCGATCGAGGATTTTAGCTTTCTCACTTTACCAGTCGAACCCATGGACGCGTTTTATTCCTTATATCATATCAAAGAACAACCTGCCTTTACAGAGACATGGGATATTGGAGCAGAAATAAAAGATTTTATAACGAAGACAATCAAGACTTTTAATAATCTCTCTGAGCATGTTTCTACTTCTGCTTTCCTAAGTTTTGATGAAGATTGTGAGAATCTATATCTTCACTGATCCCGTGGATCTTATTGTCTTTAGCAGTTCAAGTATTGGAACCCATGTCAACGATATTAACCATACGATCCATCTCCCAAACACCCGTACTTGGGAAATCAGCACCGGATTATATGAAGATTATTTCGACGCCATCCATGTTATCTGACTTTATATGGCTCAAATTAGTATCAGAAACTCATATTCAACAGACCCTAATTTCTACAAAAGACCAGGCTTCGTTATTGTCAGTAATATGCGTCGATCTAACAAATATTCCTCCCTCACAATGACTTAAACAGAGGTGTTCGTTTGATAAATCAGGGGACGTCTGAAATTGTAGCTCGCCTTTTAAAAGAAATTGTCGACCCAATTACTGGAACCAAAGACACAACAGCAAGAAGAACCAGTCCCCGACCGTCGACAGCGTTTCTCCGTGATGATTCTCCTCCTCCTTCTTATGGAGCACAGGAACACATGTCACCGCCCATTTTTCCTCATCGCAAAATAGTGTCTTTTCAAACTACCGGACCTGAGAAGCCTTCAGATATTCGTTCTTTAGCGTTCATTCAAAATACCCAATCCGTTCGTGATAAGGAAGAAGATATCGATATCTCAGAGGAACACATGCAAGTTATCAATGGATGGAGTATGTAAATTCACCGTTTGATCTAAAATGCTCAAGTGCTTAGATGATCCAAAAAACAGCTATAATTTCCGATATTTCATCCGACACACCATCCCTTGAAAATAGTTCCCAGACCACTGAGTTTGACGAACTGTTTGCTTTGAGCACGCCCCAAAAGCCGTTGTCGCCGAAGATGGGTACACCAATCATATTCAATCTGATTCGTCTTAATTAATTTTTTTTTAGATGAACATCTCATTCCCCGGACCTACCACCCTGGAGGAGACCTTGGACAAATTAGGAAAAAGGATCATGATGCACAAAAGTAAACCCACCACTCTGGGTCGTTTATTATATTGATGCCCTCGTCAGCCTCTCCCAGTTTTTATCCCCTTTACTGCTCGAAATTAATGCAATATCGTCTTCAGAATTGATCGAGTCCAAGTCATCCCTCCCAGAAATTCCGTTATCAATGTTAGGACAGCCGCCATCCTCTGGCGCAACCAATGACCACCGTAGACGCTTGGCATCCATTGAGTTCCGAGACCAGACCCCCGAAAAGCTTGGTGCATTAATTGAAACTCTATGTGCTCCGGTCCGCGACGAACGCCCAGAAGATTGGGTCTTATCTGAACGATTGGAGGATAGAGAGATGATGTTGATGGATGGTATTACACTGAAGTCATGGCTCGAAAAGAACTGCTATTGACGTTGATTTAGTGCCTAAAATGAAAGAGCCTTGTATACACCCTCCATCTCCGTCGTGTCCGGGTGTACCAAAGACACCTTTATCTCTCATTGCTACCAAAGAAGTGATGAATGATGTACATCCAACAGTCAACCTCAAACCCCCAGCTACAGTTTTGAAGAAAGCACCCGGTCTTCAATCGCTCAATATAGAATTGTCTTGGAGGTAACAACACCATACTCTATTATTGATGAGGTTGATATTTTGTCAGACCTTTCAAATTCCAGTCTCACGTCCCCAGCACTGAAGAACTTACCGATACACAAGTATTTCCCCAGGTTGCTACTGATCAAAACATGATTATGTTAGTTGAAGAATCTATACAGAACACCATTTCGTTTGTGGAAACGACGTCGGGGAAGGATTGTGACATGAAGACTAGCGAGAATACGCTGATGCTACTGGAGGACTCTCCAATGGAGCCTACGCGTAGCTTTGGTGGGAGCTATGACATAGTATTAACGAACTCAGAAAGGCGAAAGATCTATACTGGTCGGGAAGTTGTAAATCATTCAGGCTCAGGAAACAATATAGACGAGGACGAAGAGTTTCGAGGTCCTCCGGTACGAATCGGGAAACCTAACAAGAGAGTGCGGATAACACCCCCGCGCGCAATAAACAACCTTGAAATGGAAGTAGATACCACTGTTTTGGGACAAGCCACTACTGTAACGGACGCACTGCGGTGGAGATGCACGAATCCTGAAATAGACAACTCCGACTGTCCCCTATTCCGGAATTATGGGATGGTCGAGGAAATTACTAAAAGGGATGGCCAAGTTTCTCCGTCTAGATTTGATAGAACCTGTCTATACGATTCGCACAATGGCGGTCAACAAGCAACTGAGACAGCATCAGGAGATCGGACTTCAGGAGACTCCTCTATGGATTGTATGGGCCCTCCCGGTATAAAATGGGAGAATGCTAGTGTGGCTGCTCAATTTAAAACTCTTTCACATAACTCAATTTCTATAAATTCTTCAAAGCAACAAATGCTCTCCTCGACCAGGCAAGCTCTCGCAGATTTTCTTCATCTCCGTGCTAAATGTAAATTTATACTTACGGAATCTGAACCCCTGCCTTCTTCGCCACCACCATTACCTTCAGGACAGGAACCGATTGACGAGTCTACTTCGCCACTGAGGGAAATTCCCCAAGAGCTCGTTGATGCTCATACTGTGAAACTACCTCTGGACTGGGTCTGTCCTCCGACTCGCTTTCGTTATTTCGGATCTCTAAGTGTCCTCCAAAAAACTGTTTTACTGGAACATCTAGATTATGATTTTCATATCGACCTTGTGGAACGCGATAACTCAGAAACTCATGGTGCTGATCTTATTATAGACCGTGATACTGCTTTACTTTATGTGCCTTTATCTTCTCTTCATTTTCTTAAAGAAAAGCTTGCGAACCGAATTGCATCACTTTCCTGGAGATTCGAGCTTATTGTGGTCGTGTTTGAAGCGTTTACCTTATCGACTGCATTGCGACCTCGACGTCTCACAGAGGGCAACCTGACACCGTATGCTTTTCCACCGATAACTGTAAAAGCTGTAAAAACTCTCAAAAGGCTTTTGGCGGTTATGGAAATGATCCAACCGAAAATAAATCAAAAAGCGGCAGTGAAATCACCTAATTCGATAGTAAAATATGCATATGCTCAAGACGTTTTGGAGGCTGCCAAAATTTCTCGTCTAGTAGGTGATGAAATTGGCGCGACGAACATGGAATGGTTGTGCGATGAATATACGCAGGTATGTCATTAATATTATTTCTCTGTTGTATTTTTGGCAATATATATATATATTGTTATAGGATGAGAAGGACCTTTCGCATGTTTCAGGAATGAATATTTACGCAGCCGCGATGTTACTGCGGTATACGGATGTCAGGTCGTTTGTAGATATGACACCAGCAGAGAGGTTCACGCGATTCGCAAGTATTCTAGGGGGAAAGCGGATAGTAAGTCTTCCGCCCGTGTTTGAAATTGAAAGATATGATATGGGCCTAAAATAAAACATCTACGGGATATTTTTAGGTGATACTGAATGAAGAAATCGAAACCCGCATTACGACATTACCGAATTCCTCATCTCCAGTGACGGCGCTTCCCGTTGTCGAAGAAAAACACTGCTCTCAAAGCTGTTCAAACTTCTCCTCTTGAATTTGATTATAGTAAAATTAGGCTTGGGGAGAAGAAGGCAGAACTGATGTGGATTAACCCTCTTCTCTTTAAGGTAGGGATGACGTTATTTAGCTTTGTGTATTTTGCTATCAGGTGTGATGATATGATTATACAAACTATAATGTATTTGTTTTCATAACAAAGACTATTTTTATGAGGACATGTGATCAACCAAGGCCACGAGGCTTGGGGGACGAGATTGAGTGCTTCCGAGTAAGGTGCAGGATGCTGTTAATATCACAATATGTGAACGTCAGACATACGTTTAAGGTAGGATATCATATGGAAGATGAATGATGTTTTTTTTGAAATGAAAAACCCGACACTGCAACGGGTACATCTTTACAGGAACTTCCCGGAAGCTCATTGAAATAGAGAACTTGAGAAGCCTTGGGCAATGGGTTTGGGCCACTAGCAGTGCCTGTCTCAAATTACGGAACTATGAAACCTTTTGATTTACGAGAGGATGCATTGCCATTTTTTTTTTCTTAAGGAACTTATCTTTTTTAGTCTGCCTTGTGACTAAAAAAATTTGAAAGCATACATATTGTAGATCACGCTGGGTGGTACTTGATTGATGATCCGGGTAAGAAAGGCTTGTTTCCAAAAAAAAATAAGAGGTACTGTTTCACCCATAACTATCGAAATACTCTGGGATTATGTTGATAGAGAGGGAGGTCAGCGCTTACTAATCTACGAAGGATGATACCACTGTTTCGGTTGGCCCGAGTGGTTGGAAGAGGAGATCGAATTTGTAATAACTGGGATGATGTTCTAAAAAATTGGACCGTTTTCGATTCAGACAGTTGTTTCCAGCGCAAGAGCCGAGTCTGCCACAATTGGATTCTGGGACCCAAAGTAATGGTATCCTAAGAATCGTTTATTATAGATTACAATCCCGCGTCTCGCGTGGTAAGCAAATCAGATTTGTGCGAATTTAAATGCATTCGCTCATCCAATTCTGTTTCCTTTTTTCCTTTTCTTTTATTTTTTCTCTGCGTGGCAAAAGGAGCTGGGAGAGTTCTATTTTGTTTTTCAAACACCGACACTGTTCCGATTTTCCTTATCGTTCTACCATCACGTCGAATCACATAAAAACACTTTGAACGGCCATTTTTATTATTTCTATCCCCGTTCTTTGCGAACGAAAAGAAAACAGTTACTTCTCTACCGATATCTAATCGCATACCATTACTTTGGGTCTTTACCTATTCCCAATTCCGGCTTTTTGGCAATTCTCATAAAAAAACTTCTTGCAATACCTTATATATATATATACATATATACATTCATCCTGCCCTTTCCAATCTATTTCGCTTTTATTTACCACTTTTTCGAAACATGATCGTAAAGGACGACTCTCCCGTTCATACCCACACCTTGCCAGCTCAGTCTCCCAGTAATAATAATGTACGTCAGCCAGACTCTCGTCTTACATCACCGGCCTGTGTCACACTCACCTGACTCCTATTACGTTTTAATAGCAGCCTTATATACCTGATGACTCTAACACCTCCACTCAACCCACTCCAACTCCTTCAACTTTTAAATTCAATACAGATCTCCCTAACAGCGAGAAATCAAAGACATCTAACGATTTTGACGTCGAGAATCCCTCTGATCAAGGGGAGAACGATCCATATATGTTTCAGAAAGGTCTCAAGTCTCCCGAAGAATTACAGGTTCTTCGAAAATCTGGAAAATCTGGCAAAAAAATAGAGCAGTATCAACGAAGGCAAAATGAGGTTAGTTTCTCTCTCTCTTTTTGAGATACTCTTTCCTCAGTTACCTTCACTTTTATTTAATTATACATTAGTTGATAGAAAGTTTACTCAAACCGATGGAAACACATACATCTGAAGCACAGGAGCAAGAGGAGGCTGCACGTCTATCTGTAAGATCCTATCAATCACTTCACATTCTCACATGAGTAATAACTCCCCCAAGGTCAAAATCGCCATTTGGGCAAGCCTCATCGCAAATTTTGCTTTATGTGTGATTCAATGTTAGTATTGTTGCTGTTGTTTTTTCATTCAAAATCTGACCCCTCTTTCTTTTTTAGTATACGCTGCCGCGTCATCCCTTTCCCTTTCGCTACTTGCCACGGGTATAGATTCAATCTTTGACTTGGGTAGTAACGTGATGCTCTTCTGGCTCCATCGAAAAGCCAGATCATTGGATCTCAACAAGTGGCCGGTCGGAGGTGCACGGTTGGAGACCATCGGAAATATAGTTTATGGTAAGCTTCTAGGTTTCTTCCCCCCCAAAGATCTGAATGAAAATTTATTCCCCTCTGAAGGTTCATTGTGAGCACCACTTTCCCCGCTTACTTTTATTTAAATAATCGTTTTCTTGTTTAAGGATGAGCGCTGTTAACTTGGTTATAACCGTTGAAGCAGTTCAAACAATCGTCGAACATAAAGGAGGGGACGATACCAATCCCCTTCATATTCCTTCTTTAATTTCCGTAGCCGCCGCTTTGGGTATGTACCGAATTTTTATTTTATTTTTGAAACCACGTGATTTATTTATTTATTTATAAAAGGTGTCAAATTCCTACTATTCTTATATTGTTTTGGAATTCGCCGTTCTTCCAGTCAAGTTCAAATTCTTTGGGAAGACCATCGCAATGATTTGTGGATTAATACATTTGGTACGATCACTGTATTTTTCATGTATGGGCGCTGTTGAGAGCTTTTACTGTTTAGGAATATTGATGTCAGCAGGGGGAAGCCGTCTGAAATGGTGTATGTTTTGCTTTCCTCGTCTTTTCTTATTCTAAATCTTACCATTTTAACAGATCTAGATCCGATGGGTGGGATGATTGTATGGTTGATGCGTATGTCCTTATGACGCCTACTAATCCTTAATTATTACAGATCGCTTCGGGCGTTATTATTGCCTGGATACGAACTATTCATTCACAATTCGAACTTCTCGCCGGGAAGTCAGCACCACACGAATTTCTTCAACTAATTGTGTACAAAGCCATGACGTTTAGCGGAGAGATTGAAAAGCTGGACACAGTAAGAGCCTATCATGTATGTTCTCCTTTTTTTTAGATGAAAATTCAATACATTTAATTGACGGTTACGGTTATAAAGAGCGGGCCGGTATGTGTATTTTTCTAATCCATACTGCATAATTTACGAATGCCTTCATTAGGATTATTTTGTTGAAGTGGATGTCGTCATGCCGGCTAACACGGAGCTCTGGAAGGCTCATGATCTGGCGCAGCGTCTACAAGACAAGATTGAGTTACTGCCCAACGTTGAAAGAGCATTTGTACATGTTGATCATGAGACTGAACATCGACCGGTGAGTATCGATTCCGATTTGTGTGTCTTAACTTCCTCGCTAATACCTTAAATAGGAGCATCGTAAACACGTTTAATGATAAATTGAATAATTACTAGTATTTCATCTGTTCATATAGAATCAATTACATCTTTTTTGGACACACATACCTTGCGCTGTTGTCATTCTCCTTTTTTTTCGTCGCGGTTTTTTTTTTCAAGCATGTTCATTACTTCTTATATCAGATTGTAAGAGTAATTCTCTCTATATATACATATCTTACCCTTCTTTTGCTCATGTAATTTTTGTTTGTCTTTCTAGATTCTTTCCGATGCATTCGGCAGATTTGAATTTTTTCTTCTTCATCGAATTCCTCGTAGCCAGTTATATTAGGTTATGTATTAGATTAAAGCGAAGTCTTGATGTATATTGATAGGATTGATCACCTACTTATTGTACGGTAAGACCATCTTTGAAGTCTAAGTATTAGTTAGGCACGCCGTGACGAACTACAGTTTCCGTTAGATAATGTGACAGTCACAGAGTGGACAGAGTCGTCAACACCAGCGCTTACGACTCCGAGTCCGAGTCGACGGGGAGGACAAGATTATCTCAATGCAAATACGTTGTCCTGTATTTCTAAGAAATCTTGGTGGACAGCCATGCGTAATGGAATTGAAGTGGTTGCACTTCTGACATTTGAAACAACGATGAATTTCACGTTCTGCCTACTGGAAAAAGATACTTACAACTTGGGGTTACTGTTGCTCAGCACTTCTGGACATATCCATATCCCACATCCATTGATTGAATCCAGGCTGAGGACTTTATTTAAACAGAAATGGTTCTGGCAAGTGTTTTCATGAAACACATTTTTAAACCGTGAAAAGCGTACTCAGCTAAATAATATAGAAGAACGTATAAAACTGAGTCTGTTCAAGAGTTATACAACGCAGCGGGTCCGATGTTTGAGATAACCTATCATTTTTGTCATTTTCGGAAATAGCTTCACGAACAAACTCTCCAGGAAGAGGGTCGGATTTTCTGTTAACAAGTATGTCATTCTTTTTAATTCACAAACACGCCTACATATCGTTATGCTGAATTTTGGGGAAGTCCTAGTCAGTAGTGACATGATCTCCCGAAAAGCCTCTGATTTATCCTCAGTGTAACACGTAGGTTCCTCTTTTGGGTTTGTTAGAGGAATATTATCGGCTGTTTAAGGCAAGATGACCGTTCACATGCGAGGCAGTTATATAATAAGATGGTATTAAGTGCCATAAAGAACCCGACCTCGGCCTTATTACGTTTCATGATTTCATTTGCGACCGGAACAGAATATGAAGAATATAATATAATTTGAATCATCAACTCATACGCACATTTTAATCTTCTTTCGTCAATAATCTGTTACTTTTTCAAGAGAAACAAGATGCTCCAGGAGATCATTCTAAAAACATGGCTAGTTGAATCCTTCTCATAACAATGTGTAGGTAGGTACCTTTAATATCAATTGTAGATCGATATGATGATAGTTTATCCCTAGAGGTTTGTGTTTCCCTTCAAAGTATCACAAGCCAACTTTTCTAATAATTAATAGTGCCAATTGATAAAGGAAAGAAGGCACGAGAGACATTCTAAACCCACGAGGCGAAGCCGCAATAGTTCAAAGGCAGATGTATGCCGTTAGCATAAAGCCATCAAGTCGCGTGTTTTCCTCAAAGGCACTGTGAGCATGTTTATGGTTTTTTTTTGGGTTTGTCGATCGTAATTTCCCCATTTACGGTCACATGCACGGTAAGAGTAAGTCGAGCGGATGCTGCGCTAGCTATGAATGTAGAGGACAAGTACTGCACGCGGCTGGTCGGGTTTTCCGCTCTTAATCGATGCTCGTGATCAACCCTGAGCACAAGACAAATATCAAAGGATACTACTTACTCTTTACTTTGCTTTATTCCTCCGAACTGCCTACACGGGGCTCATCAAAGTCCGTTATTCTATTTAAGCATTCGCTATTGAATTTATTACTTTAGATCACCCTGCATGATTCAATAGACCTTAAACGATGGCACATCTGGTAAAATGTGTTAATGGACTAGTTATAACCCACTTACGCGTTCAACGTTCACGTTCTAGTGTAGCGCGCGACAACGTCTCTCCCGCGCCTTGCCTTAGCCGCACTGTAGAGTTTGAGCCTATGTTTCAAAGTCAATTTCATTACTATATACCGTACCATTTCCTTGGCAGTCTTTGGGCCTTACACGCCAGTATATAAATATAAGTCGATTCTCTTCAAGAAACCCCCAGCCTGGTATATTTCCCGGTTTACACTTTAACCCACCACTAGTGTCCCTCCCTTTGCCTCAAATTTACCGACATGTCAGTACACACCCTCAGCAACCCTTTCGTTCCACGGTCAGTAGTAATACTTTAGCTCACTTTTCTCTCCGTGCTCATCTTGAGCAAAATTTTGTAGCGCCTCTGTTATCCGTTTCCCCAACGGTATATTTGAAATTCGGGTTCACATTCAAGGTGTTGCTTCGGACGTTCAGCTTGTCCCCCATGACGGCTATGTCCTAATTACCGGTCGTGTTGCTCCTCGTGCCCGTATTGATGCGAACGGAACCACGTCTAAAATTTTGTGGACCGATTATCCTTGCGGATACTTTGGACGTGACATTCAGTTGAGAGTCGGTCCAAATACTGAGGTTGGTTTTTCCAATATTGCCCGGATTTTCTGAAAACTAATAAAAATGATGATTTTCCCTTCCTCCTAGATTGTCGTCCTTGAACGCCGCCAAGAATGCGATGACCTTCTTATTCGTTACACTCTCAGACCTAGATTAGGTGTCTCTTGTGGAGTAGTTTACCCTCAACTGGACGCATACAGCGCTGGTGGAAAAGCTTACATCTCCAATGCCTACGCTCACCAGCCCTTCGCCACCTACAACTCGGGTCTTTCTTACGATCCTTGTGCAACTGGCGCCGCGGCCTACGTCAGTCAACCTTATGGTTATGGTAGAAGTGCTACTTACGTTAATCAACCGGTCTATGGACCATTGAATTCGGGTGTCTATACTGTTCCCACACCTGTGCCCGCTGCTGTCGGTGTCGGTGTTGGCGTCGGTGCTAATGGATTTGCTGAAGGCAACGCCCACCTCGGTGGTCATGTCGGTCTTCACGCCGGTCCAATCAATGTCGATGTTGGTGGTGGTGTTTCCGGTCATGTCGACGCTGGTGTCTCTCTGAAAGAAGGCGCTTTAGTTTCTATTTAAAATGATAATTTTTTTGGGACTTTTTTTTTTTTGTAACTGGACGCTAGTCGTTTCTTATAATAAAGCTTTCATGGTATTACCTTGATATTTTCTGATTTTCTGCGGATCATATAACACTTCTCATCTCACATGCTCAAAGTCATAAACTTGAAAAAAAAAACGGTAAAACTACACAGGATTTACAAAAGTTGTTTTATATGAGAATCCCCAGGAAGAAACTGTAGTTCATACTTGTTGTTGCAAAAAGACAGCGGTGTATCCAGGAACGACAATGTAACTGGCTGAATTAAGTTCAAAAGTTGTCTGAAGAAAAAAAAACCCCGTTGTAACCATGTGTGTTTTAATAGCCAATCTCCGAAACTCACCTGGAATTTTGCAATACCGGCTTCCCCACCGAAATGCCTTATCAAATATTTACCAGTAGGTAATCCAGAAACGTTAAATGACACAGGGGCATCAGGGTTCTTGTTGACGATCACTAATGATACGGCTCTTCTTCCCTTAATTGTGCTTGAAGAGGCATATATGCCCAAGAAATCCGGGTCAAAGTTTGTAACGTTAACCTCCAAACTGAGGTCTCCAAAGTAAGTTCCGTTACTTTCGAATGAAACGAATGTTAGCGATAACCTCCAGCCAAAACTACAGCTTACCCTCTGTATAACCAATAAGCAAGGCCCGCGGCGCTGGTTGGATCAGGATCTGACCAGTACGTAGCACTATCCAGTCCGTATTTACCAAAGATACCCAATGAATCAGCTGTCACAAGACCGCCCGAAATATCAGCATCTGCTGTTGAATCCCATTCACTGACAGATAATTTGGTTCCTGGGTATCGTTCTTTAATTAAGGCCTGGAACCTTGGGATTAGCATAACCACATTGGGATTCGGTTCATTGTTTTGAGCCGGGTTGGTACCGATCCAAGACTCGTCAACATAAGTAGGGTCCCAAAATGAACGAGTCATTCGCATACGTAAAGCTCTCGTGGGAGCATCATTTGCAGTCGTATTTCCTTGGAAATAGTAGTGAAGGTCTAAATAATCAAGTAAACGTTTTCCGTGAGAGGCTTCAGCGGCCTTCATTTCAGATAGGAACCAAGGAATGAAATCTGTGTTATTATGTGCAGCATTGTCGGAGAATCCAACTTGACTAGTCCAATCTGCGAAGGGGATGGCTCAGCTTTATAGTGAAAAAGATTTTGGGTAAATAAAAGAGAATTCACAATACCACCAAGAGCAGGTGGAAGGAGCGGCCACTTGCACTTCTGGAATGGCCTCCTTGGCAATAGCGGAGAAATTAACAACACGGGAAAGCTCTTCGTCGTAGCTCATTGGACTATGGGCTCATTTAGCCAATATTGCGAGGTATTCACATATAACTTACATTGGATGCATGTCCTGATGTGTGTTACTAGCAATTTCTATTTCATTGTCGATAGTCACTAATGTAGGTTTGTTGACAAGTCCGGTCAACCACTGTTTAGCAGCAGAGGTATTCCATGGGACATATACATTATTCTGATCCGGAACAGGAGTGACATAAGAACCATTGGGGAACAGACCGTCACCAGCATCAGGTATATAAGGATCAAAGGACTCTTGATCTATGAAGTGTTCCTTTATAAATTCCTGATTCATAAAATAATAGAAAACAAAGATACCAGGGTAAACTGTTTTTGGATAGGAGTACGATGTTGCGTCCTTGGCAACCCAGTCGAGACTTCGTAGGGGGGAATATAAGCATCCAACAAATCCCTGAACTGAAAGATCTTACGCAGGTATAGCCAATAAAGTATCCGATCCAGCCGCATGAACCCATTCAATCCAACCATCAGCGTCGTCATTGGCACGATTCTCGAAGTACCAATCGTCTCCAGCATTGGTGAAACCACCAAAAGGATTGTATGCAGTCTCAGCATTACCTCCCCATCTTGATATGGTAACACCAAGTTCCTGGATATAACTGGCATCGGTAGGGAAGTTGATTCCATAGACATGGTCAGAAATAAGGTGCGTTCCGGATTCGTCTATCCTGTAAGGAAATGGAAATGTCAGAAAAAAACTTTACGGTTGAATTTAAAAACATTTTTCTAACGTAGCATCTGTTCTTGCCGGAAGGGCGAAGGTGAATGAGGAACTTCCGGCGGTAATCGAGAGATTTCCAGGACTAAGCGATGAGGCTAAAGTCAAATATGTGATTGATACTGAGGGTGTGTCCGCTGGGATTACTGTGACATTTTTTTTGATAGAGATATCCTGTGGGAACGATACATAAGCCATTGATTATACGGAAAATGTCGTTTAGAGGGGAGAGAAACCCACATGACCGTTCAAATTGACTTTAACCGTTGAAAAGTCTACATCTCCAGCTGTTGTGACAGCAATAAGGTTGTTCACTAATGGTTCGGCACTCAAGAATTGAGGAGCAACAGTGATAGTCTAAGCATATACATTGAGATACTAACGAAATGCCAATCCGGATGAAATATACTTACTGATATGAGTTCAATATTATCAATGTAGTACTATGGGAAAAAATAGAATAATACGTAAGACAACTCGCGAAACCTGAATAACAGGGATGTGATACTTACAACAGCTCCATCGGTACCGGCTTGGAAAGTGATACGATTCCAAGAGCCGTTTCCCTAGTAGTATGAGCATTAAAAAAAACGATACTCAATGAAACAGTACCAACCAAAGCCCCACCATTTGGAGGAATGTTGTTGAAATTGAGCAGAATTGAAGTAAAGTTGTCGGATGTGACTGAATTACTCAAAGCAGACAACGGGATAGAAGCGGACTGCGTGTTGTCTACGGTATCCTGTATTGTAATTGTCAAGTCCGGTTGATCCCCCTACATAATACATAAGCTATCAATCTCGTAACGGGAAATTATAATCGGAATGATTTACTGAGATATCAAAAGCCAGGCCTGCAAAAGTGTTGTTGAATGCAACGGGTGTTTCAAGAGACAAGGCCGAGTACTCGGTTGAGTTTACAAAGATGCTGCTTGTACCTTCAGCCATGGTAGTCGCGTCGTAGTCGATGGTGCTTCCCCAACTCCAGTCTTGCCATCCAGCGGCGAGAGCATCGTCGGTGTAGATGACCTCATCAGCGCGGACCAAGGCTATTGCCAGAGCCGCAAGACCTAGTAGCATTTTCATAAAATCCTCGATTTTGGCTAGTAAACCGATTCCACAAAGTCAATAGTTAAGAGCTTTTTATAGACTCGATTATTTTGATCCTTAATATTGAAAACCTACGGGTTGTTTTCGGTTTTCGGACATTTTACGCGGATACCTGGTTTTTATGCGTCCTTTGAAAATGCAGGTCCTTTGTAGCAGAGGTATTTCTCCGAGATCGGAAAAACTTAAAAAAAGTACCCCCATTTACATATGATGCCCAGCGAAATCTAATCTAATGAACTCTGTTCTTTTTAGGCCAAAAAAAGCTGCAGCAAACGAAATTCACCTCTGACCCGAATACAGTAATAGAGTAATCTAGCCAATTCCAAATATATCATCGTGGGATTGTGCATAGAGTTCCAAGTATTGAATTTTCAAACTGATTATAGCGGGTAGTGTAAGGAGGCTAAGTCATCTTTGGAAGTAAGTAGAAATATATGATGTTCCGCAAATTATTCTTCAAATGGTGGCGTGTTTCGTGGAGCGACGATACTTGATGCCGGTATAGTATCGGAACGAAATAATGAAAAGGTGCAATAATGACCTCAAGTTGCACTTGTTGAAGTTTCCCGTAAAGAAGCAGACTCGGAAGGAAGATGGATCGGGTGCAATAATCTTAAATGCTCGACATGTGACGCCGTAATGGAACAAAATTCAAATACTCAAATCATCTGTATCAGAATTTGAGAGGATTAGAGCCAATTGGATCTATGATGTAGGTATTGTCTATTCGGGTGATTGAATTTCTAGTGTTTGTAATTGGTATAGTCTCGAATGATAAATATTACCCTAAAATTAGCTGTGTAGATGGGTAAAATGCTCGGTAATTACGGTAATACGCATACACTCCTTACCTCTGAATATAATCCTATTGAATGTAAGAATGAAACTCGAAGTTTTGAATCGTTCATAATGACGAGCTTTCACGGAAGCAAAAAGCAACAGACGCTCAACCTGATTGCAATTCTGCCACGTCTTCTAAAAACATTTGTTCGTTCCTTAACCATTTACTATCTATAATAACAATGGTAATATCCCTTCAGTAATTTTAAGAGAGAGAGAAAATTAATCTATATACCGTCCTAGCCGACCGCATTTGAGATTCGCCAAAAGAATGCTGCGTTCAATAATGCTGCTCGTGCGGGAAAGAATCCCACAAAGCCTTCGCGGGCAGAACGATTATCGAAACAACCACCTATCGGTACATTTCAAATGTATCTTTATAATGGATATGAAATTAAACTCAAATATTTCACAGGGAAATGGGCATTAGGAATCATTTTGTTTCTGATTTGTGGTGGTTGTAAGTCCTTGTTTAACATACCTGTACCGATTCACTGCTTACACGAACACATCTGTAGTTATTTTTGAACTTGTCAGACTATTAATTCTATGATTTGTTCATCTTCATGTTTTTTTTTTCGTTCAATTGATACGCCATTGTACATCAATCACTTCAAAAATACTATAAGCTAAAACAGTCTTTAGCTTCCACCTTTTACCTTTGCCGTTCGACTGTTTTTTCCTTCTCATCCTTCTCTCCTGAACTACCACCTTCTTCAATGTCTTCCATGGGTTGAGGTTCAAGCTCATTTTCTTCAATTTTAACTTCTTCTCCGGCCCATACTCGCATGGTAGGTGCCCAGACCATCACAACGTTATCTTCACTTGCGCTTGTGAGTGTCCATGTTTCTGGTACACCTGGAGCCCAACAAAAATCAGTGGGGCGAGCCGTATGTCCTGAAATTGACAATATAAGGTTTTAACTTTGTGCTTTGTTTTTTGTGTATATATAAGTCATACCTCCGTGCATGAATATTAATTCAGGAGGCTGCCCGTCGTCCTGTTCTTCTGGTGTCTGTTCAATGCCAATAAGAGCGAGATCCCAGATCTGCAAACTATTTCTCGTAATCAATCTTATAGCTATTTTCAAGGAAATTTACGTTGATTCTGCGATCACTAGAAGCACTTGCAAAGACTGTCGGGATATGTGGCGACCATGCCAAATGCAGAACCTCATCTTCATGAGATTCAAAAGAATGAAGCTTTTGAGATGGAGTAAGTTTTCGTGTGTCCCATAACGCGATCGTCTGGCAACAAGATTTCCCTCAGTTTATGATATATGTGATAGTGGGTTCCCATCCTACGTACTTTATCTGCGCTTCCTGTAATAATCAAGTATTCGCTTGCTGGGCTGAACGCGACACTTAAAATCTCCCGTTCGTGAGCTTCGACTTTATTCCCCGGCGTTTTTGGATCTCGGGAATCCCATCTAAATAACGGAGACAATTGAAACCAAACATAACGTATGGTTGCAGAAAACGTACAGACAAAGCATACAGTCGTCTCCCACACTTGCAAAGACGTTTTCTTGTGTTGCATGCCAACTGACATCACCTACAACAGATGTGTGACCTCTGTATATATAAAGAGGTTCCAGAGTTGATTTTGCCTTGGTGTAAGCGTTAATGTCCCTTCGTGAAATATAAATATGAGAGCCATATGGCAGGGTCCATCCAAATTACGTACCACTGGCAAATAGTCATATCTTCACTAGCACCCAAAATCATTCCTGCTTTATTAGGATTCCACGCTAATCCGAAGCTGAAGAGAGTTTGATAAGTGATCTTGACCTGTATAGTGGCGGACACCCTTACGCACCCTTCTTTTGTTTGACCAATTAGTCTGAGGTCCGGTTTACAGATGCCACCTCGTTCAGGCTCAGAGCTGTGTTTTGTACGATCGAATACAAATACTTGACCGGATACAGTCTAATGTTATTTGAGTCTAACAGAAGTGTCGTAGGTGTTAAAAAAGTGTAATCCCCCACCTTGGTTGCAATTAAATCTGGGTTCTGTGGCATATATCGAGCACGATTAACTTCTCCCTCGTGATTGATACGTTGTGTAATCTGTACTCTAGGACCGGTAAGGGTATGGCCTCCCAGTTCTTTTTATGCCGTTCTCCCAATTAGTACTGACCAAACAAATTGTACAAAACATAAGAACGTACCGCCACGCTCATCATCGTAATCTGACCGATCCAACGCAACTTCTTCCCGTTTCGGAAGATGGACTGTAGCTATCTGTAAGTAGTCTTGAGACTGCCCAGAGGTGTGTGTTCCGAGAAGAAGTCGGTGTGTTGTGTAAGATTTATTTGGAGGTCTGTCAATTATTTTAAATGACAACTATGAAAAATAAAAAAGTCTATGGCTCACTCTTCGCGATCTGGGAACCATTGACAAGTCAATGTCGGCCATTGTAACGCGTGCGTGATAACTACATCATATAGAAATGGAGCATTTTTCTTCCTATGAAAAGGAAATCATTGTTTCGTTAGACAGTTAAATAACCTGTAAGACCTACCATATTTTATATTCCTTAAAGTCAGAAGATTTAGATTTGTTAGCCTTGTCTCGGCATTCCACTAAAAGATGGAAGATAGCCCACCTCATTGATGATCTTGTTCTCCTCCTCTGCAATAGCCTCATCATCATCATCCAATATTGGTTGGGCTGGCTTCATTGTTTACGAAATCTTTAATGGATCAAGCTCAAGCTCCAGAGCGTTGTCTTGACCAACCACACCACAACTTGAACGAAAAAAGCCTGGTCTGAGAGTGTCACGAACTTGGGAACGCGTCGGTTACGCGCTCACTGTGGGACGGGTTTTTAAGTCAACAGCTAAATGTAGGTCCACAGCATATCAAAATTAGAGTGTGTTGTTTTTATTTCCTCATGGTCTATACAGTAATCACAGCGTAAGAAAAAGGGAGATCATCTGTACTAAGGTATGGTGAATCTATGAGTATTCCTTCTCCCATTTCGCGAGGAGCTTTTCTAGGTCGAATCGAGAATCCTCGGGGTCAGTGACGACTGTAATAAGAAACATTCAAGCCAAAGATTGAAAAAAAAAATCTCGGAAAGGACTGATCGACTTACCACCGTCACCTTTTGCGGCCTGCGTCTTCTCTTTCCATGCTTGGCGGGCTTTTTGAATAAGCTGTTCTCGTCTATCAGCTAAATGATGCTCTTTTTTTAGGTCCTCTTTAGCTTGTAATGTCCGTCGGTGCATGATACCATACAATACACCACCGACTAAAGCAGAATAGCGCACGACCTGGTAATATAAAAAAAAACATGTCTACGTCAGCATGGCCGTATAGAGGAAATATACGAGCGGAATTTAAGGAATATTCCCCAAACGTACATTTATAGTTGGAGAAACCATTGTCGAAACACAAAGTATCGGTATATGTTGAAATGAATAGGAAGGTGAGAATTCCGTGTCAACCCCAACCAACCTTTCAAAAAAAGAAATGGAATATGTGATTTATCTGAATATAAAAGACATAATAAATTTGAATTTGTTAGACGACCTTTTGATACACAGTTGAAAGTCAATGACATGCTCACTTACCTCGACGAAAGGACGTCCGAGTCTACGGTAAAAGCCGGAAAGAACTTTTTGCTTCCGCGAACGGCATAATTGAATTGTTCACAAGTAAACGGTTGTGTATGAATTTTTCTAATACATCTTCAAGCGGCTATATTTCTTATAACACCCCACAAATCCTTTCTAGATTGTGTCAATTACGACGTGTCTTGGGTGTGTCAGTATTACAAATAAGGTACCAGATATGCGTTATTGAAGGACTCGGAGTCAATCACCTTTAGTATAAGTATGAGTGAATACTACGCCGCTATCAAGTCACTGATGCATCTGCTAAGCGTTGCTATCTTGCTTGATTGTCTGATGTTCTGATTAATTATAGTTGTAACTGGGAGATGTATTTTCTCAGATTATGTGTATTTATAAGACTTGGGATATAATGATAACACAAGTTGAAAGTCAAATTGGTCAAATTATAACAGCAAAACTTATGTCAAGGCGAAACTATAAACAGCGAGTAATGGTCACAAAATAATCAGTAAAAATACACAAGTGAAAGTCGCCGATTATAAAAGACAAGAATGTCAGGTACAGGGGTGAAAAGCAGAAGGGGGGGGAGAGAACCTAAGTGGACTCTGCGCACTTGATATAAGCTTTGCAAGGGGCTTGTGGTTCTTGGTGATCTTCAGAACGACACTGGTAGGAGTGACATAGCTCACATCCGAAGTCTCCATGGCACTGCCGCCACTAGTGAGGATACCATCAATCCTGCCTGCACCATCAGAGTCACCCCCATCAGAGAATGGGTCAGAATTTTTGTCAAAGGGCAGAATAGCCCACTCCTTGGCATCAAAACTTCTGTTGTCAAAATAGTGTTGTGGGTGTAAGATAGGATGCTGTCGGCACAACCAATTGTAAGACCGGTCATCCTGTTGTTCTTTAAGACAAGGATACAGCAATCACAGCTTTGGTCGTACATGGTGGGGTGGCACATTTCGTTGGTGTCCCAAAGATATAAGAGACGGTCCTCTGGGGGGTTAAAGTAGTGGGAGTTTTCCAAGTTTGAATACTGGAACTTTCCACATGTGCAGCACCGGTGCGAGCAATGGAGGGAAGGCAGCACTCTTCCTTTGAAATAGGGGGGAAAGGGGGGGATATTCCGCATCCATGCATCACTGCTGCTCTCTGGGGTCACTAAGAGTAAACCCAGTCATGTATGTGATAGGTGAGACTATAGTCAGAGACTCTGTTGTGAAGTTAGCATCTAACACTAGAAGAGGAGGTGCAAACAGAATTTTGTGACAGATTTGGTATCAAACGACACAGTCTAATAAACAGTTTTTTTATATGAATTTGCGGAGTGATGGAGGCCCAAACTTCAGATTGTCACGCATGCTGACCTCTTTTCTTCAAATTCAGCCTGCCCTCTTAGTGTATGCTGACGGATGGCATGGTTCAAGCGAAATGCTCGAAAATGTACGTTTCACCAATCTCTTGATGCGTGATCCACAAAGATGCGAGGGAGCAAAAACTTGCGAGATATGTATAAAAGGTACAAGAAACAATTTGAAGACAACTTCCGAAACCTGGATGTGAAGTTTTCGACAAAACCTGCAGCCTCGAGGGATTTTTTTATTATATCTACTAGCTGTAAGAAGGTTTTTGAGAGAATTTTCTTAAATATATTTTCGAGACTATGTTTTGACTTTTAACTCCCGCTTTATTCTAGCTTTGTGTAGAACTAGAAAAAAAAAGTTTAACAAAACAAAAGATTCTTCTTTTTCGGTTTCGGTCATTTCTGTTCCTCCGAGCGCGTGGCTGAAACTAGATTTGAAGAGGAAAAAGAACTCTAGGCTTCTGATAACGCGACGACCGTATCATATACACAAGAACAAACTCTCCCTGAGCATCGCGGTCGCTAAACTCATGATCATGACAGGAAAACAACGCAAACGCTGGTTAAAATGAACCGAATTTAGGAACAACTGTGTTACTACTGGTTCTCTTTGAATTGGTTTCATCATCAAGTGCCGAAGGGAAGCTTTACGAGCAGCCATCGTTGGTTCTTTTGGGAGCGCGTTCAAGTTAAGAATTGCAGTAGATCTGTGCTACATCCTGATCCGGTCACCATTTATATTAAAAAAGCATGCATTTTGCTATTCAACAACAGAATTTGTTTCGTCTGTCTTCCTTTTTTTTTTCTCTTGTTTTTTTTTGATCTTGATTTATATTCAGATTGTCAAGGGGGCATTCAATCTACCATGATGCAGTCTCCTGGCTTCCAATCTCTCTCTTTCTTCAGTTCAATGGCTACACTCTCCGGCGAATTCTAATATCGGGACAAATCGGTAAAGACTACCCTTTGAGAACGAAAGTGAATATTAATTTTTTACTCTTCATACGAATAGCCACTGCCTCATGAAAAACTTATTTCGCTTTACTTCTTTCCTCATGCAACATTAATATCTAAAGACTTGGTAAATCATGTACTTTCCTCCTAGGTCACGTCGTCTCCCTGGAAAGAATGAAATGATATGAAACTAGGTATGTACTTTATTTGTTTGTTTGTTTGTTTTTTGATAAAACTGAACACTGACCTGACAGGCTGCCCTTGCAGTACAAAACGCTAAATTTGGGCTCTAATTCTATAATTAGCCGTCAAGCAAAGCTTTAAATCATCCGGTCTTCTTCAGTTTCGGAATAAAACCGGTACCGCTTCCAGGAGAATACTCATGTCTAAGTATAGTATAGGTTCGTTCTTGACCTCGTGATTTTAACGTAAATGGTGCTAAAGAAGAATTGTTTTGGTTTAGAACGGGTTGGTCATGCATATTCTTTATCTGACATCATGGAGGGGTGTCACTGAAACAAGTTAGTCCAAAATACTTGTGAAGGATTGGAACTTTCTAAAGCCTTTGGAATGTACCAAGGGTTTCTTCGGAATTGGTTCCGGTAGTCGGCTGATAAGGGCTTACTTGTGGCGATCTATGAAGTAAGTATTTGAATGTATTTTCATCTTACGATTATCATCCTTCGCTGCTGACGCTGTTCATCTTGCGTCTGTTTACACACACACACAGAGACACCGTAAGTGTGTGCCAAAGAACTAAAATAAACATTATCCGCCACATCATTCCGACGCGGTTCCGTTTAAAAAAACATTATACATACAATGTATGCGTAAGTTATGATACCCAAGTCTTGGTTTCAATGTATATAGCGGATCAGCCACAGGCACGCCCCCTTGTCCGCAGTCACATTATTTTTCCAAATTGTCGACCATAATAATTCAAAACCTATTTAGGAAATGAATGGAGAGGGCTCACCCATATGGAGTGGTGGTAACTCCCAATGCATGGAGCCGAGAGAATTACAGCATTATCATAGATGGATTAAAATACGATGCCGAATAAAGGTGTTGTTTTGCCCCTGGAAGATGTCATGATTGAATTGAAAAAGTTTCCCGTAGAATTCAATTATGAGCGTTTCAGTCATGCGCTAAGTTTTATTTATTGATATGTAGCCTGGCGGCACGCGCCTCGTGACTAACTTCGAGCGAAGGTACATACAGTACATAGCCTTTTTTTTGTGTTCCAAAAACAAAAAAAAAATTATAAGTAAAAAAAAAATGGGGAAAAAAATTTATAAGAAATTTGTAAAACAGGCTGAACTATAAGTGAGGAAGGGTTTGCGAGATACAACATGTTTGAATTAAGACAAATGCATGAAAACAAAAGAAGAAGAATAAAACGTATACGTCGGAAGGGAGTGTGAAGAGGATAAAGTAAAGAAGTTCTGTAAGAATAAATAAGGTTGGGTTTATCGATGATATGGAAAAAGCATACCGGTAAGGCAATTGTTTTCTTTTCTTTTCTTTGTTTCTTTTACCAACTGGGTCCATTGATAGCTTGTCGTGGAGCGACTTCTATTAATCAATCCATTTAATTCAGAAAGAAAAGGATTTTGAATGGTAACAAGTCAACTCACCATCCACTTGTAATAGGGGAGTCGCCATTACTAACTCTGTCAGCATAAGAGCTGCAAGAGTAATCCAAACTGCTAAACGCTGCATAACGAGGGGGGTCAAGTTTGCAGTCAAAAGACGAAAAGGCGAAAGGGGGGGTGAGGGGGATGAGAATGGGGGACTCCCAAGGGAGTAAAGGAGGCTCTAATAAGTGAATTTGGGCTATGCGACCTTGATCTGTAATTGGTGTATTTGGTCACATCATTCAACTTCTTCATCCAGATGCCGACCAGCGTTTAAATTCCGGCTTTTCAAAGGTTTTCCGCACACATGTCCTTTAGCGCTTAATTCAGGGTCCATGGTGCGAGTTCACAACTTGAAAAAAAACTTGATCAACTAAACGCTAAAAAGAAAATATATTGCTATTACTACTGACAGACGCGGGATTTTTGACGCCCCAGCCACTATCAAAGAGAGTGTCATATCTCTCTCTCAACAGTTTTCCGTTATTTTATTTTTTCGTAAGAGATAAATATGATATCTAAAGTTCACACTTTTCATTGGTTTAATTTTTATAGAACACCGTGTGGAAGAAGGAACCCATCTCCCAACCATACAGGAATCTATCATGGAAATCACAGGTTCAGGTCTCGGGACCAACTATCTATCTTCGTATATATAACAATACTGCAAATAATATGCTCATCGTTACCGAAGATCTTCCTTTACTAATGGCCGTCTTTTTGGAGCCTTGATGATTTTCCGATCTCATTGCATTGGGGGCAGAGATGTAGACTCCAACCAATTGCAAGCGGCCAATCGCGGGACATGATTAGTATGTTGATTTTCAAGGTTTTTTAAAGTGGAATGCCTTTTGGAGAAATTGCTCGATCTCTCTCACACTCCTCACTCACTTACGAAGCTGGTTACGGATGAAAGCTTCCTCTGTTGTAGGCTCTTTCCTTGGTTACAACTCATGAGCGCAAGCTTTGATACTGTTTGTGAGCTCGCAAAATACGCAAAGGTATTGATCTCCTTACAAGCTCAATACTTAATGCTCAGTACTAACGTGGTCCCAGTCCAAAGCGCAAACATAAATCCATCCTCAATCACTGGGGACTTCCGAGCCGTGTCTCACACCGTCGAGATTCTCGTGATCTTTCGGACATCGCAATTTGAGCTCGAGCTCGAGGGTATAATCTACTAATCGCCGTCCAAGCCCGACATGCTGCAAAAGAAATTTGCAAACCCTGGCGTTGCCACACTGTCTTTTTTTGCCAATCCTGAAGGATCCAGATTGTAGATGTAATAATAATAATAATCGTTCCCCTGCGCTGGATATGTAGATCTCTATAATATCCGATATGGGCCAGGGACGCTCTGCGGTGTACGGCGGGAAGGCCCACATGGATACGTCTGATACTACTGTTGGTTTCCTCAGTATACGCAACATATATTACTGATGGCATAATGACAATGACAATGCTTCCTTAACGTTCCGTTCCAATCAATGATGGTAGATGGTTGTATGGAATCAGGATGGAATAGATGCCCGGTGAAGTCGACCTTATGGGGGTTTCCAAATCGTCCGATGATGACAACTCGCATTACGTTGCTATCAGCAACTCGAGGTCATTCTCTTTATAACGGATGTTGGTTAACTTTTAAAGTACACTAGTGTTTTCTGTTGTTGGCACCATATGGATATAAAAACCACAAGATACAAAATCACAACGAGAATACATCTATGGACGAGAATAAAAACAATTATGAGGGCTGTATCAAGCTCATACAAATTTTGCACGATGGAGAATGTTCAAACGACTCAAATCTCGACGGTGCATATTGCTAATAATATGTCCCCCAACGTCCACAGAAAAGAACGAAGAAAAAAGGTAATAAAATGAAAAAATAAAGAGGGAGCGTCGGAGCCTTAGCGAAGGAAGGAGGAGTTAAAATATATATTCGCTAAAGTTTACAAAAAAAATAAATAAATTAATGTTGGTTCATTAAAGAGAAAAGTAGCGATTTACATACGCTCAAACCCTAAATATTGCAACTAGGATTGAATTTCAGAACGTTTCCAGGAAGCACCTGTCGACCCAAAATCTTAAAATCTCTCGTCAAGTCATAGCAAATAATTAAAGAGGATAAACGACATACCGCCCTCAGCAACAGGTGCAGCACTGACTTGGGTAAGGAGAAGGGTAGCGATCACAACAATCAAAGATTTGGTTGACCAGAACATTATGATAATGACGGGAACGGGTTGGGTTGGTGTTAAAGCAAACCCACAAAGTCCCAGTTCCTTATATACCAGACCGAATGTCACAACATCACAAGCAGGGATGCGGGCGGTACCTGACCGATGAATTTTGCAAAAGCACCACTGTACCGATAAGCCCCGGGCCCCTTTTTTGTTCGATATACTTGTATGTACTACTAATTTCTTTTTATCGCTTCTATATCACACTTGGCTGTTTACCAAAAAAAAAATAAAAAATCCACTTATAAAAAAGGGAGATTTGTTCCATAATTTTGATTCCGCCTGAAATTATCACTGTCGTCCGCCTCGGCCATGGGGTACCTTGAAACTCAAATATCAAGGAACCGATACCAAGCTTCTCCTAAATAAGCTCGGAGGAATGGTACTAGTATATTAATTTAGTGCCTCTTCACATTTTTGAGTCCGTAACAAGAATTCAAAATCTTCTAATTTGTAGTTATGTAAAAACCGTAAATATTTTCAAAAACAGTTCCATAGGAAATGACGACACCTAGATCACTACTTATCTGATCCTCGGATAAAAATGACTGGGCCATCACTTTTTTTTTTGTTTTTGAAAAAAGGGATAGTTGGTTCTTACATATATTCCAAATTGTGCCTCGAAAATGGTAATTATTTCTTGAGCGGGCGGGGACATGTATAAACGTCATTTGCAAGCGCATCATCTAGGCGATGTTCCTGGATTAGCTTGTTAAAATTGGTGGTTAAGTAGTCTAGGAACCAAGTCAAATGGCATACTACAGACATTTTAAGCGCCTTTATGTATTAGGAAGTCGCCGCGTGTCAGAACTTTGAACTAAGAGCATAGTTTTACTGGGCTTTGTTCGGCTGGTTCAATTGACCGGTCGGGATTGTTATGGTCAAAAATTAGCAATCAAGCTTTTTCTTCACTGCACCATTTGAGAGTTCTACTAACATTTTAATAATAACAGCATATATGAAGATTTTTTCTTCAAAAAGAAAAGAAGAAGTTGGTTCCTGAAATCACTGTAGATTCACTGAACTTTTTACTTATACAATCAAGTTACATAACGGAGTCTTATAAACTTTTTCGAACTTGGAAAAAAACGGGAGTTGCATTTATGTAGTAAAAAACCAAGTCACCGATTATGAACAAGCAATGAAGATACTTACCAGAGCCGTCAAATATTAGATATTATTTTCATATGAAATATCGAGTATTAATTGTCTACCAATCAATTCACTTACGGTCCCTGGTCTAGAATCGCTTGATGCTAGCCTGCATGTTGCCAACAGCAGTATGTATACATACATACTTTTATCAAAATGGGTCGTTTTTTCTTAAAGCATAGCGCGGAGGCAACCTTTTTTTTCATATCCCATGTAGGTACCGGGAGCAGGTGCTTCCTTCCGGAACATCCCGGAAGACGTTCTTTTCGGATGGTAACCCAATAGAAATCCTCCATTTGCCAAGGGGAATCCATTAAAATATTAGTCCAAGCGAAAATAAAAGCGATCACTATTCACTGAATAATAGCATACAATATATATATATACAATATACCAACCCAGGGGGGATCGCATGAAATCGAGGCTTCCTTGGGAAAATAACGGAAAACAATCTCGGAGCTTGATGTATAAGGAGATCTGAACACGATGCGATGAGGAGAAAGGAATATATTCAGCGTTACTGCTCAAGTTTTAGAGGATGTACCACTCACCACTACCTATTAACGCGCAGTAATACTCTCACACTCCCAGGTTTAACCATCTCAGTTTACCACGGCGGAGAGTCGACAAAGTCACCGTCTCTAACTTGGAGAGTGTCTACAATTTGATAGATCCATTAGTACTATCGCCTTGTGATTTAATGGGCGCAAAAGACGTACTAGGCTCAGCGACTGGGACAGCGACGCTCAAATGAACTAAAACCAACGTAACGAAGGTGGAAATTAACGAGAGACGCATTTTGTTTTTAGTTTGACGAAATGGGTGTTGTTAAAGTTGCGGGAAAGGATGGAACGTATAGCAAGAGGGCGGGGGAGCTCAGAGAGAAGCGGGGGGTCTAGTGAAAGGTGAAAAAGCTTGTTGGGTATCTTATATATATATGAAGAGCAATAGTTGATCTAATGAAAAAGATAATAATAATTCATGTGAAATCCCTCGCCATCATTCATCTCAGCGTCAGGTACAGAAGAAAAAAAAAAAACTCCTACTTTCAAATTTGGTATCTACTTCTCTTTTTCATTCCCGACACAGGATACAGAGTTATAAAAATACTCCCTTGTCAGCTGTAATTTTACCGATGCAGGCTTGAAAAACATAGATCGAACCCTGATTTTCCGGCTGTGGAAACGGTCTCATGGAAATCCCGGCCGGATTATTGTAAGTAAGAAATTTAAAGATGGGGTCAAAAAACCCCCCACAAGCACTTACAGTCTTGGGTGTTAGGCAAATATTATTATTATTATTATTAGGTGCCTGGGGTCCAGAAAAGCTGGTGCCACAGCGCCAGAATTTCGGTAGGCAAATCGAAGGATGGTGCCATTTAGAACTAAATTTACCAGAGCTGTCTATATATAATTAGACTATACCATAAATTGCTTCAAAGGTTTCAAATCTGTCATTTGCTGTTGGACCATAATAATAATCGTAGTCATCATCATGCATCATCGGATCCGGTTGATATAATGTAGCTGTACATGTCATACGTTTTCCATAGCACCAATGGTCCTAATGATCCCAACTGTTCAAGAAGCTGTTTTATTTGAACATAATCATAATTCATCCGTTGTACTAGGTTTTACACAACTTTGAGCAACAACTTGCCGACCGTACTGCGCCCAACTATGTCGTCATGCGTCGCACGAACACCTTCCTCTGTGAACGGATACTCCTTGTGAATATTGATCTTCAGCTTTCCCGCAGCAATCAAGTCCCACAATTCAGATGTATATTTTTGGATTTCCTCTTGGGTGACCAAATAGTTGAACAATCTAAAAAGTGTAAATCAACAATTGACTGACTGTACTTGACTCGGAATGAACCTACGTCGGACGAGTGACTTTCAGGTTTTTCTCCGTTAATTTGAGCGCTATTATTCAACAGGTATACTGAGTCAAAGAGAAAGAGACCAATATAACAATAACACTACTAACGAGGGAAGGGAGGAACAACGCCAGAAGCGTTTCCAACCGAGACGATCGTTCCCTTACGTTGAATAAGCTTAAAGTTATTTTCCCATCTAAAAAAAAAGATAAAATTAGCTTTCCAAAAAAGAAAGTAATTCCCAAAAGAAGACATTTGATTGACACTGACGTATCTTTTCCTACTCCATCATACACAGCATGAATACCTTCACCCTTAGTTATTTCAAGCACACGAGCAACGGTGTCTTCCTTCGTATAGATGATCACTTCCGTTGCACCATGGCTTTTAGCGATACGAGCCTTTTCCTCACTCGATGTTGTTCCGATAACTTTGGCACCAATGTTAGCCAAAAGCTGTGTAAAGCACAATCCTAAAAAAAAAAAAAATCAAAATTGTTGTTTTTTTTGTTGATGGAATCTGTCAAAATAACGCCTTGGGTGCACTTGCCTAGACCACCAGCTGCGGTATGTACGAGAATCCAATCACCGGGTTTAGCAGCATATGCCTCGGTGACGAACGTCAGGGCCGTCAAACCTTGAGTGAATGATGCCGCAGCAACCCGAGTAGAAATAGATGAAGGGAGAGGGGAGACATGTTTCCATGGAACGGCCGCATACTCGGCATATGTTCGTCCCCGCTATAATTGCACTCGCTCAGGCCCCTAGATTTGCATAGCTGAAGAAATAACTTACGATAACAACCTAAAAAAAATCAATCAGTGTATATATATATAAATACATAACAGTTGCGGACTCACTTTAGTACCAACTTGAAGATTGTAGCTCTTGTACCAGGGATCCTCAAGAACTTGAGCGTCGGTAGGCAAATGCACTATTTCTCCAGCCCCTTCAGTACCCAGGATTAACGGCCATCCTGCTTGATTCGGGTAAACACCCTTCCTTTGATACGTATCGATGAAGTTTATGCCAGTCTATTAATTAATTAAGATAAGCGTAAGTTATTTTAAAAATTCTTGCACATACATATTCAAGTTTTACTAATATCTCTCCGGGACCAGGTTGGGGTGTGGGAAGAGTAGCGTCCTTGATAACAGACGAGTCGCCGTGCTCGTTAATGACAAAGGCGCGCATAGTGGGTGGTATACTAGACGACATTGATATGGCTCTGACTTTGACGATAGATTGTGTGACAAATCTTATATGGGCTCGACATGACGCGAACGGGAGCATATATAGAGGAAAAGTAGTCTGACTGACTAATCGTGTATAATTTGATTCGACTTTTCAGGGTAACCTTCCCATTTGTCAAGTCCATCATTGATATTCAACATTCTCGTCCCATAAAAAATATGTGAGGTTGGTTTGATAATATCCCAAACATCTCGTCGTATTCGTCCGATGGCTAAAGGTATCGTGTCCGAAACAGTTCCCGACTCGGACTCGGACACCGATTCCGTACTACCGAATTCAGCCTCGGATCCATCATATCGCGAAAACAACCCTCCCCATACAGCATGCCTTTTTGAGAGTTTATTATGAACCGTAACAGAGACGCCACATTTTTTACACCGAAACCGAGTTTTGTAAGGTTTCTCAGCGAAAGAAAACGTGTCTAGTTTTTCCATTGGTACTCTATCACTGAGTATTCTCTTTCCTTTTTCTTCATTGCACCATTTAAATCCTGATTCAGGAAAATGTATGGTATGTATAAAAGGACAGCCTGTGAACAGATAATATAAATATATTGACCCTCAATTATATTTTTTATATCTCAAACTCACCAGTTAAACGTTGACAGAGACTACAGTGGCAGTATGCTGCCATTATCGCGGGAGGTTTTACTAAAAACCTTACAGCTCCACAAAAGCACGTTCCTTCTAGTTCCTGGAGATTTCGTTGGGTCATGATGGTAGATAACATTTAATGTAATCGTTATCTTACAATTTTATCTCGTGACCTGCCGGCAAAACTCTCATCCACATTTGGACTTGAACCGTTAAGGAGACTGAATCCTATAGAACTACTAAATAGCATAATTACTCTATTCACATACCAACTTTAATATTAATAAGTATATACCAACCCCAAATAAAAAATATGACGAAAAATGAAAGAAAAGCAGTGGAAATCGACGAATGTGCACAACCGGAAGGGCTACGAATAATAACGGAGCGACAGCAGAAAAAATTGATGACGGATCGTACAATGATGATATTGAATGATAACGAGATGTGATTGTTGGATAAATGATGATAAAAGTGAATTTGTCGTGAGTGAATATAATATGACCGGAAAATTGCGAAAAAGAGAGAGAGAAACCACGAGCAATCCATGAAATAAACCCCAGTTAGGAAAACGATACACCTGTGAGAGTAAATAATCCTTGCGGAATGCTGCTGAAGGTGAAAAGATGAAGATGTTGAATCATTCAATCGCTTTAAAGGAATTCGAGACCACCGCTCAGTCCTTTCTCTTTCCATTCTGCTCTCCATTGCTTCATCTGCTCACGAAGTTTCCAATCGCCAAGTGCTGCTTCCATCCAAGCCAAAAGCTTATCCTCGTCCTCGGGGACGAAAAAGGACGACAGAAGAGACAGAATAGTTTCAAAAGAAGAGTTTGGAGACTGAAGAGTGTCTGTGAAAATCAACAATTATTCAAACCAAGACAATACTTGTATATTGATACTCTCTTACCTCTAAAGACCCATAAAATCCCAACAGATGCCATAACGAGAGCGTCTTTGCCCTCAAGAAAGAATACATCCCAAAGACGAAGTTGTGTTTGAAAAGGGACCGTATTCGCAAATAGGGTAATAAACCATTTAGTAGTATAAGAAGTTGAAGAGATCATATTCTTTTTCTAGTTATCAGTTAGTAACGTAAAAGAAGGGAGAACAAGCCGTACGTACAAAAACCTCATAAACCCCAGGCATCTTTTCCGAGACAACGCGTTCCATCACATAAATAGCCTCAAGTAATCCCGGAAAACCTGGCTGGACAAGATCATGCATACCGTATCGTTCGTGTAGAATAACCATGATGGCATAAGCTTTCTCAGGTTCAAAGTATAAAAGAAGGGTTGCCGCTATAGGACCCATGCCCTGGACATATCCACACTCGCTACATCGTAGCGAGAAAGCATGTAAGACACGGAACAACGCTCGTTGACCTGAACCATAGCGTGTCCGAAACGTGATATGCCCCGAAATGGTTCGAGGAACATCCAAGTCAATTTGAATATCAAATGGGGAGGGTTTATCGAGACTATCCTAATGAAATCGAAGGTGAATGAATGAAATGGACGAATGAGATGGCACAATGCACGTACAAAATAGTCCTGCTTTAGTATCTCGAATCGATGTCGCTCCACACCTGCGAACTTCTCAAACATGATTCCCCATGCGGCAGCCCGCCAGGCATCTGGAATGCCCTTAAATACTCGCTCCCTAAATTTATGTTCTTTCCGCGGATTAATCGTCCAATAAAGAACATTTCCACCACCATATATAGGCGTAGACGGTTGACCTGATAGTTGTGAGGATGTAGATGGCATATGTCCGGCTGCTTGGCCATGCGAATGAGGATCAGTAGATGTGGAGGGAGAATGAGAATGAGACCGTGAAGGACTTGAATTTAATGAGGGGTACGGTTGTGAAAATGATTGAGAAGAACCGACTGGCTCAGGAAGTGGGACCAACATCCGGTGCCATTTCGAAAGTCTCGAAAATTCATGACGAGGTGGAGGAGGATTAGCAGAAGATGGAGAAGATGCAGGTAACTGTGGACTAGATAATGAAAGCGAACGAGAATGCGAAGAAATAGGTGAAGCAGATCGTGAACGGGCGCGTGAGGTGTTTGGTACGGTTAAAGTCGGAGGAGCGGGAGAAAAAGAACGTGGAACAGAGGGGCGAGAAGGTGAGACCTTCGTCTTTGAACTTCCTCCTTCCTTGGACGGAGTTTTCGAGACACTTTTGGAAGGCGATGGAACGGGAGAGAGCCTCTTAGCAAGTGAGGCAGCAGAAAGGAACGCAATTCGATCGGTTTGGGAGTTGGCAGGTTGGTAAAACCCGTATCTATCAACCATGGAAAGAAACTTAAGCTCATCTTCTGGAGAAGTTCGAGAAAGAACATCAAGCTTGGTACGAATTGCGTTGCTTCTGGTCCTCGTGAGTTCAATACCGTCTAAGAATCCATCTCCCGGAACACCGTGAACTTCAAGCTGGGCGTATGTTGAACGAACATGGAAAGAATCCGCATCCTCACCCGGAGCAGGCTCAGGTAATATTTCTTGTTTCGTAGAATTGAGTAAATCACGAATATGAGATTGCGCATTACCCGTTGATGTGGATACAACCAGGTTATCATTGTTCTCACCTCCTTGCGGATTCTCTATAATGTATGATAGCGGTCGTTGAGAGTCGATAGAGGGCCGAGTTGAGTACATTGAAAATATATTCAGTGCAGTATCTTCGCTTGAGCTACGCAATTGTAAGCTATGTCTATGCTGTACAATATCATGTGTCGTGGGTTTAAGTATCGTCGCGACAGACATTTGCAAACGAGGAGACAAGCAAGGGGACCGACAGGGAGAGGAAAGATCACCGAAAGCCAGCCCGTCGATGTTTGAAATGTCGAGCGGCGACAAGAAGAAACCGCAAATAACAAGACGAAATACAAAATGGCAAGCGAACGTGTCGACTGAAATAATGGGTACCAATATGTATGGGCGTCTAAATACTAATAATTATGTACACAGCTGTCCATAGCAGACAGGCGTTCATATTCTGGTATAGAGTCGGGTCGCACGCTGAACACCATTGCCATTCTGTCAGGGGCATGGGTATCAGACGTCAACAAGGCAATGTCAACATGTCACGCCAGTCATTGTATGACAGTTGTTGTTGGTTTGGGCAGAAAAGATAAAGAATGCGGGTACGGAATCAGCAATCAATTTAACACAGAAGCGAAAATCTCGTGATCATACTCACCCAGAACTTAAATGAACAAGCACATGGCAATGAAACAACCACATTCCAGGTGCATCTGCAACGAAGCGTATAACAGCATGACCTCGCCGCGGAATACTCATGGTATCTCGCAACACTGGAGCAAAATGCGGGACATCATGCCCAGTCTTGTAATCATACGATCCCCAACCAATTTTAGACTTGAACGTTTTCAGCGGATAGAAATGGTGACCGTGCTAAGTATGATAATTAAGATTTCATATTTTCAAATTTACGTGATACGTACCAGATGGAAAGGATGCGGTCCGTCATCTAAATTATTAATGATGATTTCGATAACTTTCGTCTCTCGCCGATCAGTAACATACACCAGTTCGTGTTCAGTGGCCCAACCACCAGCTCCCTTGTTTTTGTTGTTTGCGTTCATACCCTTTCCCAGATCGTTCCTAAGAAGCATCGGCGTCCCCAAATCAGGCACCCATGAACTCTGATTAACGTAACCGTAAGGGATACCTCCAAGCCTGTCGAGCATCATCGTATTAATGTATATCATAATTTGAATATCGGCCGCGGGAAGCGGCACTTGTTCGAACGGGGCAAGCTGGAATAGGTCGAAAGAAGGTTGAGCGGTATCACTAAGGATTGAAAAATCCCGGGTGGGAGGAATAGAGGCCCGAGGCAAGTACCTAGGATCGTTATAGAATATTGGAATGAATTGCTCCGCATTCAATAATGTATCTACATAGGGGTCACAATAAAGAGCTTTTAACATACATAAATCAGAAGACTCACTTGGCATATTCAAAGTCTCTTTATTGACTCGCATCCTCATCCAAAACGATTCCCCTTCATTTATCGGGGTATCTCCCATATATTCAATGTAAAAGGAATATCTCTGTCCGGGAGACATAGTTACCGAGCTAACAGGATCGGGACTCACGCGCACGGGTGATCCGTCTGCTTCAACAATAATCAATGTGTGAGATCCTACGGAAACCTCAATATCGGCAAGATTCCTACCCCAAAGTACAAAATGAATGACGATCTAACTAACCTAGAATTCTTACTTACCCAACATTAATTACTCTAAACTTCTTTCGTCTTCTTGAATCCGAGTTTAGGGCGATGAGCGGGATTCTACCTTTTTTCAAGTCGCACTCATACAATCGAATCAGGCGACTGCAGTCAAAAGTATTTACTCCGTTGAATAGAACATTCTCCGGTGTGGGTTCCTGTGTTACCAGAACGAGAATCAGCACACAACGCAAGTTATCAAGGGTCGTTTCTGGGACATACCCAACCAACGCTTTTTTTACTCTTGTACCAATCTACCATTTCATGAGCTGTGCGATGATACCAGTCACCGATCATGATAAGATGTTCTTCGTCTGCATTTGGGTTCTCCTGTGGAGTAGAGTGTTCACCCATGCTCGACACACTACTGTCATATAAAGGTGAAGTCGGCTTGTGTATAATGAATGCGCCATATAGTCCGTCAGCTCGTTGATCGCCTGAATGGGAATGCCACCTGGATAAAGAAAAGAAAGGTTCCTCAATTGACGTTGAAAGAAGAATGCACATCTCCCCATACCAATAGGTTCCACTTTGCTTTTCGTCAATCGTGAAATCATAAGTGAAGGAGTTATTAACCGGAATGGGACACTAGGAACAACATGGTGTCAATATATAAAAGCATCACTACCTATCCTCTACACACTTGAGTAACTCCAATAGCCCCATCCATAGCATTGGAGCCAAGATGTCGTATTCCATGAAAGTGTATGGCAGCAGTCTCGCCGTTTGGTAATTCATTCTTGACAGTTAGAATAATCCTATCTCCCGACCGGACTTCGATTGTTGGACCCGGGAATTGATCTACAAGACCATGAGTGTGAAAGTGAAGCACGCAATTTGACACGTACTGTTTACAGTATAGACACCTTTTGTAACGCCATCAGGGGCCCATTGTGGTTCGTATCTGACTACCCAAGTCCAACTATGACTGATCGCTGGACGGGAAGTGTGGGCTTCTGGATTCAATAGAGAAGGAAAATCCGCGGTGAGTGCTGGATTAAACTCATTCAAACTTGTAACGATTGTCTGCGTAGTGTCAAAGACATCATTATGATTCCCAAACTCCGTACTCTTCTCTTCGTTAATGCTTCCAGATATATAAACCACCCGGTAACGCTCGTTTTGGTTCAAAACAAAAAACGTAAGAAAAACAAATGTTGATGCTGACAGAAGGAGTAGGAAAGATGAAAACTTGGAATACGTAGAGGTTAGGAAGGTAGTCGCTTTCGTTGAACTTGCAGCTCGTGGTAGAAGTGGTTGATCCTGACTTTGACTCTTGGACCTAACAAGAAGCCGCGATGATAACCAAGACATCAAATTTCAGCAGCTCGTAATGATCAAAGAAACTGGAAAAGAGATGAAGGTTGTGACCGTTGGGCCAACAGACTGAATATAGGACTGCTATTAGACTAGGTTCATTATTACGGTATTCATTCCTTCGTTCGTCACGTTCCACGAAAAAAGCTTCTTTAGTTGCATCCACTTATGTTGAAGGGCCAATTGAACGTGCGTAAAGATCGTGTGGGTCGGTAATCTGGGTCCTGGGACCGTCGATCACGTTATCCATGTTTAATATCTATATTTAAACTCAATTTATGTAAGTTCTTCCTATCTTCCAACTTTTACAGTGTAATTACAAAACATATTGGTCAAGGCGAAAACCCAGTCCCAGAATCAGTGCTCTTGGTTACAGAATAAATGGTGAACTTTACTGGTGAACTGTTAATAATAATCTCCTCAAGGTTGGCGAGAGAGAAGAATTGGGAACTAGTCACGTCCCGAATGGTATATCCTTCTCCATTTCCGGTGTCAGTTATATTGAAAGTGGCGGCGTTGTTGATTGATGTAGTTGCTCTAAGATTCTTATCAACGTATGTCGGCGTTGCCCCTGCCCCTGCAAATTGAAGTTTGAAAAGTGTAGAAGGCGGGGGCATAGTCGCATGCAAAACGAAACGATAATTATCTGAAGAGGACGAAAGTCGATCAAGAGGCGGTGCTGGAGCGAGGCTCAATCCACGAAGCACCCTATCGTATGCCAAAGCTACCCCGTTGGTTTCGAAGACGAGGAAACGACCTTCCGTAAGGGAACCTCGAACAATCTATAAAATTCGAAATCAATTTCTTTCTGCTTCGTATGCCAATGTCAGTGGCACCTGTACTCACTTTATAACCGTTTTCGACTAAGAGGGAATTTTCTCGAGTTTGTTCTCCATATGGAACGGGTGGCGCCGGTTGGGGGAACATGTTTAAACATATTTCAACATCTATCCCAAAATATATAAATAACGTCAAGCTATAAGAATAAAGGTTTACTCACTAATAAACTGTCCCTGTGAATTCATTGTCGGTACAGGAGGTGTAGGGATGTCCGGTTTACTATAATCAGGCTAGTACAGTGGACTTAAAACACAGATAGTTTCACGTTTTAACGAAGTAAGGACTTACATGAGCAAAATCAAACATCTTAGTAAGATCATCCATGTTTTCACGACGCCAAGAATTAATCTCAGGCGTCTTGACCGGTGTTCCCTTGGCCGCCAACCATTTTTCCTGAAGAGGGTAAGAAGACTATACAAAAAATATACAGAACAAACACACCAAGAAAAGGAGTTGAGATGTATGATCAGCGTATCCTGTAAAAAGATATCCTCCTCGAGTCCAAGGGCTAATTACATAGAATGGTAGACGGAAACCAGGACCGGCGACCGTGGCTCCAGTCCCGTTGGGCATAAATGGATCCTACAAATACTGAGCATTATTTCAAGAGAGTAATAGACAGTGAAAAGCTAACGTTTGGCATCCATTCCCCCGGTGTATTGAACGGAGACGTGTGGGGGACCACACTGCATGGGTCAATATCAGACGACGTTAACAGTCAACGCATGACAATAATAGACAAACTGATCACTCCATCCTCCACTTTCGTCGTATGAAATCATGAGAACGGTTGAATTATATTTCGGGCTGTTTATAATCGCATTCGTAATTAAAGCTTGCAGAAAAGAGCCATCGTCGGATCCGAATGGAGGGTGTTCTGATAGTTCCTCTGCTCCGATGATATAGCTAACCTTCGGTAAGGATCCATTAGCGGCGGCAGCGAAAAAGGCATCGAGTCCTAGGAAGGAAACACCTTTCTGAGCGAGAGGACTTTGTGCGGGAGCCGTTTGAAATTGCTCGAACCATGCCAAACTGAATCAGAAAGGGTAAACATCTAATGCTAAAAGAGTTGAATTATTTCCCTACGGATTATCGTCGAAGTTATCCCTGTCTAAAAAAATTCAACTATCTTAGGATTCTAAATAGAAAGGATACAAACCTTGGTACTAGAGAAAATACGTTAACGTTTTAATTGGTTTTGATTCTTGATACAGGAAAGCCAGAAAATCACTTACCAACTGCCAACTGACATTGGCCGCCTGAAGGTGTTCCGGGAAGGTAGACCACTTTAAGGGAAAACAGCTGACACCGGTACTATCACATCCTGGCGTTTCATTATTGTCCACGGTTGGACCACCTTGCTCCGGCTTTTGGGGTCCGCCAGGAATGTTAACTGATCCACTTATCCACATGACTATAAGGGGAAGAGTAGCGAATGGGTGGGAATAGTAAGAATTAAAATGATTATGATAGAAAAAACTTACCTCTATTGGGGTCTGTACTAGCAATTACGCTCTCTGCATACATATCGCCCAAAGTATAGGCTTCGGCAATGGCAAAGTGAATTGGCAAATCCTCCCTCTTGTAGAAACCTAAAGAGAACGGAGAATTTTTCTCGGCCCATAAATTGTTATCATTATTATTTAATGCGTCATGATTCGCAGTCCAGCCTGAAGTAATATTTTATATACTAAACAAAGGGTAAAAAAAAACCCAGCTATAACAACCCACCATTAGAGCCTGCTGTCATACACTGAGTCGATTGAGTAAGATTGCCTCCCGCTGCGTTCAGATAAAACGGCAAGAGTGCCGTTGTTTTATTTGAAAGAGAGCTATCAACTTTCCTACATCATATAAAAGAAATTGCGATTCATATGCCATTGTGATTGATTTACATAGCTTGAACTTACTGATACCACGAAGGTTTTCCTTCACGAGTGATTGCGACGTTCGGATCCCCAAAACCTCTAACTCCAGCCATTGTACCGAAATACTTGGAAAAATAAATAAGATTGAAAAAACTTCTCCATGCCACTCACATGATCAAATGCGCGATTTTCTTGCATAAACAAAACGACTACGTAAAGGTTAATAAAAACTAAGGAGGTTCAAAGGGGAAAAGAACAGATACCATGTTCAACGTCTTGGATTGTGTGAGTAGGACCAGAAGGACGGGTAGGAGGTTTATGATTTACAGGTTCCGGCACTTGAAGGGCATAAATACGCTCAGATAAGAGCGCAAACAAGAAACCGACGGTGCACAGCATCTCTCAGCGTTTCAAATGTCAATTCTGATGAGATTTTTGGGAATCTCACTTTCTTAAGAAGAGTGATTTTTGAAAAAAAAAAAAAAAAAAACTTGAAGATGCACGTGGGTTGAAGAGAAACTTGTCAGGTCCAAAATATCGCCTATGAGAAAGAAAAAAAGGACCCCATGCCAGGATATTATCTTTCTATATTTGAAGCTGTCGCTGCCAGTTCACTGAGCGCGAAATCATGAGCATGTTTTTGTATTATCATCCTCTTTCACGTCCGAGTCTATACATTCCTGTCAAGTTTATTTTCCACTAATCTTTACAACGGGAACGAATACCTTATACTTGCAACTGAAAAATTTGTACTTTCCACCCTGATCATGTCATAGATATTGGGAGTGTAAGTACTCGCACGGAATGACGCGATGTATATGGAAAAAGAAAGAACGTGCACCGGAAGAGCACATGTAAATGCTTGATCGACGAGGGCTTAATAATTATCTCCGAAAGACGAATTTCAAGTCACTGGGTACGGTATGCGACCCTGCTAGGTTGTTTTACTGAGAGAATACTCACGAGCATCTCAGGGCTGAAGCTGACTCAGCGCGCACCCTTATGCCTTGGAACCTATTTCATGACTTCTATAAATCACAATTATTTTTATTTGTCATCATCACAGTTTTCCTTTTGATTTTGCAACGCTACGTTGTTCAGAAGTTTAATAAATCGATACCCTTAGATGCCCCTGGAATAGAGCCAGCTCTAGATATGAATCAGACCACACTGAAACGGGTTTATTTGGTCGTTTATGGCATTGTCATGTGGTCAGATTGGTTACAAGTCTGTTATATGATTTTCAAACAGTACTTTTTCTGACTAAGGCTTACAAGGGTCCTTACATCTATTCCCTATATCGAGAGCACCATGGCTTGTCAGAGCGTCAAGTAGCAGTTCTCTTTGCTATAGGCTTTTCATCAGCCGGGGTTGCTTCACCATTTATAGGTGCATGGGCTGATCAATACGGTCGAAAAAATTTATGCCTGATTTTCTGTGTTTTGTACTCAATGGCCTGTGTGTTCACCTGGTCCGGATATACCATGTCCATTCTCGTATTAGGCCGCTTTCTGGGAGGGGTATCGACATCTATCCTATTCTCCGTTTTCGAATCCTGGTTAGTCACTTAGGCTTCAAATAAACACCTATCCAACAAAGATCTTTCACAAATAATGGGTACTGCTACCCTTGTCAATGGTTTGGTGGCTACATTCGCAGGGATATTTAGCAATCATATTGTCGAACGTTCACAAAGTTTTAAAACGCCCTTTTATGCGAGTAGCGTCTCCCTTTTGTTAGGGTGGTTGGCGATCCAATTCCTTTGGGACGAAAATTATGGATCTGATGCTGTTACAGGCCTTTTTCAAGGGAAAAGACTATGGACAGCCTTCGGAATCCTTAAAAGAGGTACGTGCTGTGAAGCAAGATATTATTGAGAATTTAATTTTCTTAAAATATTAAAATATTAAAAACAGATCTATCTCTCATTTCACTTATAGTAGTCCAAACATCTTTTGAAGGGGTGATGTACCTATTTGTTTTCTTATGGGTTTCTTTCTTACAGGAATTGCCACCCGTAACTGGCTTTACTCTTCCATTGAGCCACATATTTTCATGCTATATGCTGTCAATGATTTTTGGATCTTTGGTTTACAGCACAATCGCCGCCTTATCTTTTACCATCAACCCTTCCAGATCGAATCTAGTATTACATACGGTTCTTTCCATTTGCGTTACCACACTCTCCGCTTGCCTTCTCTTATATTCGATTTTTACCATTAATAATCGACATCGCTTTTGGGCATTTTGCGGGTTTGAAGCATGTGTCGGAATGTATTATCCAGTACAAAGTGAGCACTTTGAGTCTCTATCCCACCTGCGTTTCCAAAAAGTGTTGGTTCTAGGCATGCTGCGTTCCATTATCGTCTCCGAAGATTATCGAGCAACGCTAAACGCGCTGGCAAGAGTGCCTTTGAATGTATTCGTAGTGGTCATGTTACTCACCGGGGTTAATGAAGCTCGGCGTCATGTTTTTATTGGGGGAGCAGGAACTCTTTTTTTGTCGGCAATTATGGCTGCTCTAGTAATACCCAGACAGTTACGCTCTGTATCTTTGCCTTTCAACCCGGAAGAGAATGATTGAAAACCATACAAATGAGAGCCACGGAGTCGAAGGCATTGCCGGGTAGCTGTGAAGATTTGGTGCAGGAACAAGTCATGTAGTAAGATGGCGTATTATTTCGGGGGTGCTGATGGCCCAGAATGCCGGACTCTTTTCATTCTTGAACACCGTTTCTTACCTAAATCGCAGCCATTTGAATTAATGGAATCGGATTTATGATGATCATGCCAATTGAAGTGTGTATAAGCTAATTTTGAAATTTGTGGACATCTGATTGACAAGTGCCGATGATATAGTCAAACCTTACTTTCAGCGGTGAATATCCTAACTTCATTATTAGGGACGGGGTAATTGTCAATAATAATTGGAGGATAAACAGCCAACCATTTTTTGAAATACTAATGTAAGCAATCACCGGTAGTAAACTGTTAACTCTAGCAGGATTTGTCTTCATGAGGTGGAGGCTCTTCACCGTCTACTCAATGATTAGACGGGTTAGGAACAATAGGGCCTCGACTTCGACTTCGAATCTAGAATCTAGATTTACCGCCAGGGCGGGCAAACATGATATGGCTTAAAAGGTATTCTGAACCTAACCAAAGAAGTATCTGTAAGCGGCTGTGAGGGATGTAGGATTCTTCCACCTGATGGTGATCAGGTCTGAAAGTTACTGATCAAATTCCGAGAGGTAATATAGCAAATACGCAGTGGATAAAAGCTCACTAATGCTACCACCAATTGTGATATACTCTTGAAGATGTAATTTCAATTTTGAGAGTGAGACATGAAGCTCAAAGCTTTGCGCCGTTATAGCAGTTAAACGGAAATGGTGGGATCACACCCCCCGCGACTAACGTTGAATCCAGGATCTAGGTCTTTTCAGAAAAAGGTAGTGACAGAGGATCATTCACCTATTCAATTCAATTTAGTGGCACGTCCACATAAATCTCCGGCAACTTGGGATGCACATGGACCATAAGGCCTAAGACCTGAAGGACCCCAGCTTATTGTATCTTGTAAGATCCTGTTAGAATAAGCCCACTTTAGGTTCCGAACTGAGAACACGTTTTTAGGGTGCTAGGTGATTTCAATATATTATATATATCACCCAGAGCCTAAGCTTTAAGCTTTAACTTTAGACTTTAGGGGGCAACGTTTTTGAACGCGTTTTTCTTATCCCCATTACATAAATACTTTTTTCACTGTAAGCGAATAAGAGTATCAATCGATCGGACAGTTGTAATATCCGATTCTCATTTGGGCGCGGGATACTATTAGGTTTTACTAGTGCACATAAATATAAAGACACTCATCCATCTTGGTTATACGGGGCAGATGATGAGACCGCATATAAGAAGGGGTCCGCCATAAGCATAATACACTCTATATACCTGTAGAAGTTTTTGAGGAACCGATTAACCTTTGGTTTGGGAATACAAGGCAGCAGGAGGCCATGTTACGGGCCAGAGTTGACTTGACACAGCGAGTTTAAGATGTCCAATATATTAAGCGAGTTTGACTGATGATTCTTCGGAAATAACCGATACCGCTTAACACCCAGAGAGCGGATGGTTATTAAGAGAAGTTTCCAACCTACCGAGGAAAGAAGTAGAAAAAAAAACAATGGTGATGTGGGAGTAATAGAAGCAAAGTGCACGAGATTTCCTTTGAACGAGGAAATCTTTTGGAAGGAGGTTGGCTGTTTTATAAGATAGTGAACTTGAAGCGGTGATGAGTTTGAGTCAACTTCTATCAACTTCCAGATAAAAACATATAGTCTTTAAAGAATAGTGACGAGCCCGATAGTAGTTTCCTGGTGGGAGAGTGGGGGGAGGGGCCGTGCGCTTACTTTCAGGTTCAATTATTATTATTATAATTGCTGTACGCCACGGATCGTAAAAGTGGGTTAAATGTTAATTCTATGTTAGCCTCGCGACTCAAAGCCGCTGACCTCGAGATGGAACAAACGACGAACCAGAACGGATTTATATACATAAATCAGAGTTCTAGCGGGCGAAACGCGAGATGATCATGGACGAATCCGAAGTACGCTGGTGTAATAATTGAATGACCCTGCCCAGATTGAAAATGATACAAGTTCAAGATATTATTTGCCATAGCCATTGTGCACCCAAATTATAGTTATAGTTATATTTGAACCTAGAAAAAAATAATATTAATATTGTCAAGATTTGGTGACATATGCGGGGGAGGCATGTGAAGTGGGAAAGTTTTCTAAATTTATGTCTTTCGGGAATAAATGCAGTTTGATGCGCTAATTGAATAGGTTACTGACCCATTATTCACACTGCAGACAGTGTGTCAGTGCCCGGATCAGCTAATTATCCACAGAGCCATGGCTTATGAAACCATCAATGTCCTTCCGTATATGGTGACGGAGACTTCGAGACTCAAGAGAACACATCCGCCGCTAAAGAATGCTTATCGTATTTAACTGCACAGCTCCTTCTTCTTTCTTCTTTTCTTTACCATGTTATCCTGGCATGCTCTTCCTGATGAACTTCAACTCTTGATCGTTATTGAGCTTGCTGGCAGCTTTGACACCATCCATGAATTATACAACCTATTTCTTGTCTCAAAGTCTCTCCATGATCGCCTAGTAGGAGCTCCTTCTCGAGGAATTACAGAGAATAACAGTCTTTATTTTTTACTCTTTAAATCCATGTATGATGACCAGGCGGTGAAACGCAGACTCAAAATACAACTGACGCCCGCCATTTATGCCAAGGAGCTCAAGTATCGCTGTCAACTCTTAAAACGTATTCGCTCGGGTTCTTGGAAGAGTCTCAATTCAGAGGAGCTTCTACGTGGATTATGGCACATATACTTGATGCTTCTCGACGATGATGGGAATAACCTGCGTCAACTTCAAGTGGCTGGTGTTAAGCAGTTTCTACTGGACCAGGTCCTAATGCGACTTCAGGACGACCTAGAGGATGGTTGGCCCAAGGAGACAATATACCTTCAATTATCTGCTGCCTCCTTCGCTATAATGAGCGACAGAGGTACGAATCTGCTTGCCTAATTATTCGAGTTTTAATCTTGATTTTAGCGGACGTCTTGCACGAACCTCCGGAAGTCACCGAACATATATATAATTGTTTAGAACAGATTTATGTTGCGAGTCACCGAGTACGCTTTCCCCTTTGTTTAGTTTTAAACTTTTGTTCATTCATTTTTCTGACCTTTTATTTATATCACTCTTAGTATCCTCATACCCACATTCCAATGACCGTCTTTTATCGGTATCATCTCTTACATATCCCAACAGTGCAGCCTGGTTCACTACGTACTATTGCTACCCTTCCCTCCTTCCCGCCATCCTCGGTTGTCTACTTTAATCAACAGTTCTCTCTTGCCCCTCCCTCCCTCGCCTGCAGCGCTGCGCTGGTTTTAACAAACCGTCGAGAACGGCGCGCTCTCGGTCTTCTCCCAAATAGACCTCTTGCAGACCAAGAAATGAGTAGGTTTCGGGCAATGGCGATTGGCGTGGAAGTCCCGCCGGCAGGGAGTGGAAGAGAAAATCTTTCTGTGTTACTTGATCCTCTTTTCGGTAGCCGTCGTTGGGATCATGCGTTCGCAAGGATGCGTGCCGTGGCGGATTTAATGTCTGCTAATCCTCGAAACTCCGTCGACACATGGTTCAAATCGATGTACTATCCCGGGATGTATTCTGGAAAATGGCTTGGCCGTATTTTGGTATGTCACCGGGTTTATCATCATCATCTTCTTCTTTTCAAGTCTAATTAACCATCACAGTTACCTGATGTTCGATTTATGGTTCAAATGACAAATATGCACCCAGCCCCTTTCGCCCAAGTCCGCGACTCTGTCGACGAAGATCTCCAACATATGTCTGTGTCAGCCTTCATTTCATTTTAATTTTTAGACAAAGTTTTATTCGACTCATTCTTTTTTCATTGTTATTGCAGCTGGGACCTAAATTTCTACGCTGAACTACGTGAGCACCTAGCGTGTGATGAGGTTGTGGGATGTGGTTTGGACGGAGTCGATGCTGGTTATCGTAACGGGTATTTTCCTGACGGGGTTGATCCTGTAGCAGGTCATAATTTTACCGAGCAGAACGTAAGTTCCTTTTTTTTTTTTATTACCTTTCGGGGTCGCCTTATTTATTCGAGATCCAGGACAGAGTATCCATTATAGACCCCAATGAACCAGATACGGAATTTCAGACGAAACACTATCAGACGTTAAATGAGAAGTTTCCGGAGCACCATCTAAGATCTCCAATCCCTTTGTCGGTCGCTTCATCGCCTACTCAATCCGTCGATATTGATATCTGTGTTGACGATTATAATTCGATTTCGGATGGCGTTATGACAGAATTCGATCAAGCTGGAGTGGGTATAAATGAGGATACTATAGACGTGATCATTACAGGAGAGGTATGTGAATGTGAACTTCTAGTATACATGTTTCCATTAATTCGTTGTTTTTAGACAGATGGAATGCATGGCGACGCTTGGAACCACTTTCGGTTCTACGGAAGGATTAGGAAACTGGACGGTTTGCTTGTAATTGTTCGAGTCTGTGTAAGCGACTTGTGTTCAACGCCCGAGGATATTTCTAATCAAAACGCCAGCCTTCTGATCCTGATCAAGGTCGATGGGTATTTGCAGGAAACATGCACCTGGCCAATACTATCGTCGGATTATGTCGCCAGAGTCATACGGACATTGGAGTAACAAGCTTGCAAGGTCCATTTGTCATTAGTAAAATCGGGAAAGATTTTTAAAGTCAAGTTTTCGACGATACTAGTTCACTTTTCTATCGCGTCTAATTGACGAATTCCAATACCGTGAACATTTCAGAATGTTCCCTCCTTGCAAGCGAAGCATTATGGGCCTTCTCACAAATAATATCTCCTGGCTTAATAATGGTTGCCTCTTTGGCATGTTCCTATCCAGATCCTCATTTCGTTTTACCCCGAGCGGAAACCTACCCAATTAAGCTAGAATCCCGCGACCATTGAATATACCCGCAACCTTTAATGTTGGCACTAATCACTTGACTGTTAACATCTCCACCATTTTTTGACCGCAAAGAGTGTATGGTGTTTTGTATAAACACCTTTTCCTTGCTTGACATGATTGTTTGTATGTATTATTAACCATATTTCTTTTCCCAAATGTATAAAAGTGTTTTTATCTCATTTACTTGGTCGTAAGGTATGGAATGGGCTGCGCTTTCTATTTTTTGGTAAACTTTTTCAATATGTCACCAAGTTACGACTTATGATACGGTTGGGTCGAGCGCATCACTGGTTTGAGATAAGATCGCCTTGCGCTCTCTAAATAAGGACATGAACGCAATATAGATATTCCCGCTCATCTCATCTGTTGTTATGTTCGGATAGCTCAGCTGACACTATCACAATGCCGAGCAATTAGATCCTGGGTTTGGGGAATCGCAGATACATGTTTAACGTTTGTGATATTTTTCCCTTTTACAACGTCCGTTATAAAGCAAAGTGAGCTGAAGTTTGATGAGACAACCAGAGTAATTTGGTCATCATTACCCTCATAATCTTTCAATGAAATGTTTTGAAATGACTTTTGATCGTATCCGGACAAAATTCACGCGGATAACTGCACAGACAAACATACTATTGGCCGAACAGAAAATAGCCCCCATGTCCCGCACGGAAATTTTCGTTACAAGCTCCTTGACACCCACAGTTATGGTAACATAAAGGTTGTCGTCGCATAAAACTTTCTCCTATAACTTCGCCTGCATTTGTGCCGGTTGGAAATTTACTTTCTCAACCTTAGTAAAGGACAATTAGTGAAACACGAAAAAACGTTATAAACACGTGAGTACCAGTTCTGGTTTCAAGTCTTCCAACGTAGCTGCCCCCAAAAGAGCCATTCCTGCACGCATTTCACGGTCCAGTATTTGGATGAGACGAGTTACACCTGCTTCGCCATAAGCCTGAGCGGAAGCCATGAGTACTTCAAAAGCAGGAATGATAATCCTTTCTTACGCTTTGGGCATATAAGAAAGGTCTCCCTAGACCCACCGCACGTGCACCGAGACACAAACATTTCAGGATATCTTAACAGAAATGAGAAGCTGCAGTTATAATGTGCATAACGAACCTGTCCCACGGCGGACACCACCATCAAGATAGACTACAGAGAAAATTTGGAAACATATTTATTTGTTTAGGTAAAGGACTTACCTTCGACCTTATTAAAGACATCCGGACGCTGTTGACGCAAGCGATATAAAACGTCCACGGACGGCATGGAGCTAAAAAAAGGGTTGGATACTGGGTACATTGATACAAGTCGCTTACTATTCCATTTGACGTCCTATCAAAGGAGCAATGTTAATATTTTTACGGAAATGAAGTCGAAGGATGTGGTTTTACCACCGTGGTTGGATATCATAATTCCATCTACACCTGCTTCAGCGGCCAAAACGGCATCCTAACGAACGTTCAGCGAAGCCAGCATTATAACCTAACAGTACTCACTTCAACACATTGAATACCTATAAACGAACGATTACAGACACGACCACAGCAATAGTGAGCATTATCTTACCCTTAATAACAATGGGTAACGTTGTAACACTTCGTAACCAGGGGATGGTCTATGGAAACTTCCCTTTAATTCAAATCTTTGGAGGTAGTAAGCAAACAGTTTTCAACCTTTTCCCATGTCATATCTCGATCATCGTTTGCAATCATGGCCCCTGCTGTTCCGTCCACGTTGTATTCTTCATCATCATTTGATGTATTTTGGGGCTGATCCTGAGCCGAAGATTTGCTTGTCTCCTCTTGCAGAGGCTCAACATGATCATCCGCTGGCTTAGCTTTGATATCTCTTTCTCTGTTGCTCATAACAACAGCGTCTACGGTGAGGAAAATAGCTTTATATCCGAGTTGTTCGACATGCTTGACCCTTGATTGAGCAATGGCATCATCTTTATGCTTGTAGAGTTGGAAGAACAATGGTTGGTCTGGAAAAACGCGCGCTTCCGCAAGTTCTGCGAAAGAACACGACGAATTCGATGACACCATTTGTATAATTTTAGCTCGCCCGCAAGCACGAGTAATATTCACTTCTCCTAGTGGGTGTCCGAGCTTTGCAAGGGCTGCACCAGATACAAAAACTGGTAGGCTCGAGAAATATCCTAAAATAGTCGTAGATATGTTGATGTTGGACAACGGCCTCATAACTCGAGGCCAAAAGAAAATACGAGAAAATGCACGTCTGTTTTCCTCCATGGCTATGGATTTAAGAGATAAAGACCCTTTCGTCTAGAAGAATGGATAAAAGGGCCTACCAACTTCGTCATCGGTTGCAGAAGAGTAGTATGCCAATGCTTTATAGGAAAGAACTTTACGGGCAACATTCTAAAACGAATAGTGCAGTAATGATGGATTCTAGAAATTGTCGAGGTAATAACCTACTTCAAGATCTATCAAGTTATGCATCCTAGAGATGGGAGGCTTTTTACGTTCTTCACGCTCCATACGTAGTGCATCCTTTGTTTTAGGTGTATCTTTTCTCTTAACTGCGTCTTTGCTATCAATGGGTCCGAGATGCTTGTTTTTTTGCAGATGTGCATCAATAACTCCAGGTGGATGGGTAGCATTGAAAGCGTCCGTGGCGTCTTTCCCTGCATATTTCAGGATGATATTGGTACCTCCAGGATGTTCCTAATCACATTCAACAGGAGCTATAAAAGAGGTATGTCTGTCTTACTGGCAAGAACTCTGTAACATCATAGACACAATTGTCAATGACTACCCAACATGACCTGGAGAAAAGTCATGGACCACATTAGCTACCGTCACATTCCCTTTGAAAGGAGGGACATACTGTTGAGAGTTATGAGTTGCGATTTCTTGAAGAGAATAAGGCATGAGAATATGACGCGGAAAGATGCACAGAAATTGAATCGTGAAATGAAGCGCCTGACATGGTATTTATACTCAGCAAAGAGTAATATTCACTCAGGTTTTATATGCTGTTAGCGGGCCGACTTTGCCGCATTCGCTACTGGATCGTAGTCAATTGGGAATTCTCAGCACGTTGCGAGGGAAACAAGTCGAATGTAAAGAATGGTCAAGGTCTTTTCATATTTAGGTTGAAAGGGTATACAGGGAATTACAGTCAGATAGGTATAAAACTCTTTTCCAAGTCCTGACTCCTGAGCAGCGTTGCCAATAGTTCAACTTCATGGTGTGATTACGTAAGAGAGTCTCCCCAGTGCAGCTAACACTCCCTTCTTATATTTGATTGCTGCGCTTGTAATCATGGCTTCACTAGAAGACTATGATGAATTTGGAAATTATATTGGTGCAGACCTCGACTCAGATGAAGAAGAAAACCTGTTACTCGAAGAATTCCAGCACCGTTCTGAAGCACCTCCTCAACCATTGGAAGGATTCGAACCGGAAGTCAGTGCTGACGGAATGGCTCTTATGGAAATAGATGGTATATTTGACAGTCTTAAGTTTTTTTTTGCCATTTTTTTTTAACAAAACTTCTGCCACTGCACCAGAACCAACCCACAAAGCAGTAGTTCTGCATGAAGACAAAAAGTATTATCCAACCGCTGAAGAAGTCTATGGACCGGATGTGGAAACGTTGGTTCAAGAAGAAGATACCCAGCCATTATCAGAACCAATTATTGCACCCGTCAAAATTAGAAAATGGGCAGTAGAAGAAAAAGACCTACCTGTCACGCGTTTTGATAAAGGGTGAGCTTGTATAAACTGGATTAAACATGTTGTTTCAATGTTATCTCATACAGATTTCTTTTGGACATGACCAATTTTCCCGAGATGATTCGCAACGTCGCGGTAGTTGGACATCTCCATCATGGCAAAACTTCTCTTCTCGACATGTTAATCCTCGAAACACATCAATTAACGTGGGATGCAGATCGACCTATTCGATATACTGACATACACGTTTTATCTCGCTCAAGGGAGATATCTCTCAAGTCATCCCCCATGTCGCTCGTTTTACAAACGACATCCGGTAAATCCCACCTAATTCACTTCATCGATACTCCGGGTCATGTAAACTTTGTTGATGAGGTTGCCGCTGCTATGCGTTTAGCTGATGGTATCGTTATTGTTGTCGATGCTGTCGAAGGGGTTCGTACTTATACGTTAGTCTTATATTTTTCCTGATAGCCGCTACAGCTCATGGTGAACACGGAGACTATTATTCGGTATGCCGTGAATGAGAACATTCCCATGACTTTGGTTATTAATAAAGTCGATCGGCTTATCCTCGAACTGCGAATTAAACCTCAAGACGCGTACTACAAACTCCGTCATACCATAGAGGAAGTGAATACGTTTTTAAGGTTAGGGCGGTGACCAAACAAATAATTCTGTCCCTGACAGTGTCCCTAGTGCCGTTAATTCAGATCCAGATCTTCGATTAAGTCCTGAAAGGGGGAACGTTGCGTTTGCAAGTACTGACCTTGGCTGGTGCTTCACCCTCAGATCATTTGCACAAATGTATGCCGATACATACGGTGAGATATACGTCCACATATTCATATGCTTGTTTTAGTGCTCAATTTTTATTTAGGTTCTTTTGACACTAAAGGATTTGCTGATAGACTCTGGGGTGATATCTACTTTGACGAGGAGCGCCGGAAGTTCTCTCGCAACGCCGCTGATCCAGAGTCTCCGCGAACATTTGTCCATTTCATCCTAGAACCACTCTATAAAGTTTATACTCAGGTGTTAAGTGAAGATACGGAGCAACTTAAAGGTACTCTGGAAGGGTTGGGTATTCTACTGAAGCCGGTCATGTACAAGATGGACGTGCGGCCGTTACTCAAAGCAGTATTAGACCAATTCTTCGGAAAGGCTACGGGATTGGTGGATATGGTCGTTGAGTTTATTCCTTCACCGTTAGAAGGAACTGGTGTTAAGGTTAAGGAGGCATACACGTATATTTTTTCAGCCTATTTATTGTTTTCGTTTATAGGTTGAACGTGTTTATACCGGTCCTCAAACCTCAGAATTAGCAGCGTCTATGAAAGGACTACAAAAAGATGGGCCTGTTATGATCCACATCACAAAGTTATACCAAACGACCGATGCCCAGGGTTTCCGTGCTTTTGGACGTGTCATGTCCGGAACTGTTCGCAAGGGTCTGGAAGTGAAGGTCTTGGGTGAAGGCTATTCTCCGGAAGATGAAGAAGATATGGTGAAAGTGGCAGTAGAAAACGTGTGGATATATCAGTCAAGGTAAACATCTGGTGTTGTTTTAAAAGCTACTTGAAATTGATTAACGTTTCCAGATATGTCATTGAGGCAGAAGAAGTAGGGCCTGGCAACCTCGTTCTTTTAGGAGGCGTCGACTCATCAATATCAAAAACCGCAACACTTGCATCTAGCGACATCGACTCGGATCTCTATATCTTTCAACCTCTTAAACATATGACGCAGTCGGTGTTAAAGGTTGCCGTCGAGCCCATGACTCCATCCGAACTACCCAAGATGCTGGCGGGATTACGGAGTATTAATAAGTCCTATCCATTGGTGCAAACAAAGGTAGAAGAAAGTGGTGAACATGTTATTATTGGAACGGGCGAACTGTATATGGACTGCGTGATGCACGATTTACGGAGACTTTTCGCTGAAATTGAGATCAAAGTCTCGGATCCTACAACCCGGTTTTGTGAGACCGTCCTGGAAATGAGTGCTCTCAAATGTTATGCGGATACTCCAAACAAAAAGTATGTCTCAAATTGCATTTTACTTTATAGCTGGATCTAATATGTTCCATAGAAACAAAATTACAATGATTGCAGAACCTCTTGAAAAGGGCCTTGCAGAAGACATTGAAGCCGGACGTGTAACTATGCGAATGTCAGCCAAAGACCGTGGTAAAATTTTACAAGACAGATATCAGTATGATTTGCTATCATCGCGTTCAATATGGGCATTCGGTCCCGATGATAGTGGTCCCAACATCTTGCTGAACGAGACATTGCCCTCGGAGGTTGATAAAACACTCCTTAACTCTGTTAAAGATCATATTAAACAAGGATTTCAATGGGGAGCTCGGGAAGGGCCACTTTGCGATGAGCGTACGTAAAGAACTTTCTATTGTTTCGGTAGATTAAGTCACCCTTTTCATAGCGATGCGAAATGTTAAATTCCGATTGCTGGACGCTAGTTTGGTTCAAGAACCGATTTACCGTGGTGGGGGCCAAATTGTACCAACGGCACGACGTGTCTGCTATAGTTCTTTCCTGATGGCTTCGCCACGTCTCATGGAGCCTATATATTACGTGGAAGTCCAGTCACCAGCAGATTGCATTTCGGCAGTATATACGGTACTTGCAAGACGAAGAGGACATGTGACACACGACATTCCCAAGGCTGGTTCCCCGTTGTATACAATAAAAGCACTTATTCCCGTGATTGATGCGAACGGCTTTGAGACAGACTTGCGCACAGCAACACAAGGTCAGGCCTTCTGTTTGCAAATATTCGACCACTGGGCCATCGTACCCGGCGATCCTACAGACACGTCTATCATGCTCAGACCGCTAGAGCCAGCTTCAGGACAAGCGTTGGCGCGTGACCTTGTTTTGAAAACGCGTCGAAGAAAGGGATTGGGTGATCAAATATCTGTTGCAAAATACTTGGACGACGAATTCGTCCTTGCACTTTCTGCGTCGCAGCATGCAGATTTATTAGGTTAAAATAATGATAAAAATGTACATATACTTTTCTTATTGTAATAGGTGTATTCAGACATTGCAGAACAGTTGCGAGAAGTTTCGATTGTTTCATGTGAGAGCCGCGTGGGAACATTTGAAATCTGGATACGTGGCACTTGCGCTGCACCGAAATTTATAAAGGTTCAACTAGAACTACTTATTGAACGGTTCACTATCTCTCATTCTCACACCCTGATTTTGTCTTTTACCTCTTCCTTCATTCCTCGTCCTCTTTTGCAATGAGGCGTATTGCACTCTCTGCCGTCGCACTTCTTGCCTCGTCTGCTGTTGTTGCAGCCGACGAGCTCGCTACCAAGTTTACTGTACGTTATTTACACGTCAGCGCTTCGGTTTTACTGACATCCGTTATTAATATGTTCAAATACTTTAGCCCACAACAATTAAAGCTACTTTTTTGGAACAATTTACTAGCTCTTGGAAAGAACGCTGGACTCCCTCCGCGGCCACCAAAAAAACCCCAGTTGGCGGTGAGACCTTTTCATATGTTGGTAAATGGGAAGTCGAAGAACCCAGTACCCCAATAATCCCAAATGACTTGGGGCTTGTCGTAAAAACTAAAGCCGGACATCATGCCATTTCTGCCCCTTTCCCGGAATCCATTAGTGTTACTACCGATCCTCTTGTTGTACAGTATGAAGCTAAATTCCAGAAGGGTGGTACCTGTGGTGGTGGTTACTTGAAGCTTTTAGAGGAAGGTTATGAAGCCGACGGAGAATTCAATGACAAGACCCCGTTCACACTCATGTTCGGTATTGACATGACATGCCCGGGAAGCAAGGTATGGTTGATGTTCTGGATGGATAGAGAATAATGAAAAAAAAAGTAACATATTGATTAGGTTCACTTTATTTTCCGTCACAAAAACCCCAAAACTGGTGAATATGAAGAGAAACATATGACCTCCGCTCCTTCTCCGTCCGTGGGCAAAGACACCAAGCTCTATACTCTCATCATACAGTAAGAACCATAAATACTTCTTACTTTCCTATGTCAAGTTTTGAATTGCTCGTACAGTCCTAATAATACGTATGAAATCGATGTTGATGGCAATAGTGTTAAAACCGGAAGTCTGTTGGAAGATTTTAACCCCCCTGTTAATCCACCCAAAGAAATTGGTAAGTGAAGCAGATTGGCTTTCAACACAATTATTTGTCGTAACGTGTTGGCCTTAAGACGATCCCGAGGATTTTAAACCCGAGGACTGGGTTGACGAAGCTAGAATATCTGATCCTGACGCCACGAAGGTTTGCACTAGTTTGTGCCTATTTTAAATCTCTTTGACTAAACTGTATATGCGCAGCCTGCCGATTGGGATGAAGATGCTCCCTATGAAATTCCTGATATGGATGCCGTCAAACCCGAAGATTGGTTAGATGACGAGCCCGACATGATACCTGATCCAGGTTAGTGGTCGTATCTTGCGCGTTTTTATTTGAAAAACTGATCTCCCGGTTGCAGAGGCAGTGAAGCCAGAAGAATGGGACGATGAAGAAGATGGTGAATGGATGCCAGCAAGTATCAGGAATCCTAAATGTGACGAGGCCTCCGGATGCGGTGAATGGAAGAGGTAATCACTCCTTTCGTTAGAATGAACTAATTTCCTAATCTCCCTTTTGCAGACCCATGAAGGCCAACCCTGACTATAAAGGCAAATGGTATGCCCCGATGATTGACAATCCAGCCTACAAGGGTGTATGGAAGCCCCGGAAGATCGAGAACCCCGATTATTTCGAAGACCTTGACCCCGCGCATAGTATCAAAGCCATTGTACGTTTTTACATTGTTTCTTGGCATGTTATTGTCTCATCATTTTTTAGAAAGGTGTTGGTATTGAGATCTGGACCATGACTGAAGATATCCTGTTTGACAACATCTATGTCGGACACTCTATTCCTGATGCTAGACAGCTTGCTAAAGAAACATTTGAAGTCAAGCGTAAGATTGAAGAGGCACAGACTAAAGAAAAAGACAGTGTCCTTGAGGAGGAGGAAATCTCTGTCGACTGGAAGAACGATCCTGTTGCTTTCATTCGTGGCAAAGTCATCGCCTTCTTTGAAGTTGCTAAAGTGGACCCGGTGCTCGCACTTAAGACTCAGTTCAACACCGGCGCTGCTCTCCTTGCTGCTGCCTTCACTGTGTTGGGGATGGTTGGGTCTCTTACTGGACTGATTGGTTCCCAGCAGAAAGTGGTCACCAAGGTTTGTGAATCAACTAATTTATCAAATTTGTGCTTATCTCACACAACGCCTGTAGTCGGCAAAGAAAAGCGATACCTCTGCATCGGCAGACAAGAAATCTGATGCTGCACCGGTAGCACCGGCTGGTGGTGACAAAACAGATGGGCCGGCTAAGAAGCGGAAATAAATCATTGTTTTCAAGCCTACTGATTTTTTTTATCTCGTCAACAAAAGCTATTTTTGGGTAGGGTGACTTCCACCAGTGGCATGTTTGAGAGTAAGAGCTGGAAGAGGAATAAAATTGTTACATAAATACATTATACTTTGTTGCGGTTTCATTATTCCGATTATACATTCTTTACCCTATTTCCTAGCTATTTTATCCCATTCCGTGTCGTCCTTTTCATTTTTTGCCTAAAGCGATCACTTTTATTTATTACGAATTTGATAGCAATGAACATAAAATGCGTACACATTACTTACACACGTGTAGTTGTTTGAGTTCCATTTTTTTTCTGGGCCAAGTACCAGGAACCAGGCATAATTGACTTTTTGAAGATATGGTGGTTTGTGGACGTGTTTCCTCCAAATAGGGTGTCCCGAAAATTTTTTTTGCAAGTACTTATAGAATTGCGGTGAAGCTTTCTTACTTCCACCTAAATATGTCTGCAATGATTCGCCGTCCTGCCCCCGATTTCACGTCCATCGCTGTTGTTAATGGCGCTTTTCAAACAGTGTCTCTGGAAATGTACAAAGGAAGATGGTATTATATATCTGTCGCTCAACGTTTTTTGATTATAAGTATCCCACTCATATGCTTGGATTTTTCTCTAGGGTGATTCTGTTATTTTATCCCTTGTAACAACATTTTCAACTATTGTGGAAGAACCTTTTTAACTTCTTTTTCAGAGATTTTACGTTTGTTTGTCCAACGGAGATTGTTGCTTTCAACGATGCCTTATCAGAGTTTGAAGCTCTGGGCGCGGTTGTCTTAGGTATGATCATGATTTTATCTCTCAATTAGAATGGAAACTAAACAATAATATTTCCGAAAAGGGGTATCCACTGACTCTGAATACTCGCACTTGGCTTGGTCTCTGCAGCCCCGTAAGCAAGGTGGGCTTGGTCCTGATTTGAAACTCCCACTTTTGGCCGATAAATCAATGAAAGTTTCGAGGTAAGGATATGTATATGCATCTTTCTTTGCCTCTTACTTGGATCTACTTAGAGATTATGGGGTTTTGATAGAAGAGGAAGGCATAGCCCTCCGTGGACTCTTTATTATTGATCCGGCAGGCATTCTACGGTAATTGTCCACTTAACTATTTTCACGAAGTACTTAACTGTCTGATTGTTCTTAGTCAAATGTCAGTCAACGACCTTCCTGTTGGGCGTTCCGTTGATGAGACCTTACGACTTTTGAAAGGGTTGCAATTTACTGTATGTCTCTCACTGTTTCCTGGGGCAGCAAAATCGTATCTGACTGATCAATCTTAAAGGACAAACACGGCGAGGTTTGCCCCGCAAACTGGACAGAGGGGGGTAAAACTATAAAAGCCGATCCCAGGACCTCTTTAGAATACTTTGAATCTGTCGCCAACAAGGCAAATGGCACATCTGAGACAAACGGAAAGAAACGTTCAGGAGACGCAATGCAGGTTGATGGAACGAAGAAAGTCAAGGTTTAAAAGGATCATTACTTAATTCTACATCATGATAGATATATCAGTACTCACTTGAAGCTATTAATTTTTCCATAGAAGGCTACCTCGACATCATAGTAATACCGAAAATGTTGTCATTTTTATTATCATTATTGCTGAAAGACGTCGATGCGACGGAGGGATCGGATCGAGATTGCGAACTTGATCGGAGAAATTGATGTAAAATGTTTGATTGGTTCCTCGCGTCGATGTCGGCGCTTGATTTTACGTAATTTAACTTCCACAGCTATGTATCCCAAAATTGTCTTGTCAAGCGACAAACATGGGCCATAGGGTTCTTTTTTAACGCCTTTTTTCCCTTGCTTCTCACCACAATAACACTGTCTGGCACAGTCCGGGTTGGGTGCTCAATCCACGGAGCTGTCGTGTCATGCCCCTCATATCTTTTTCTAAGTCCCGTTCCCAAAAGCCAAACAAATCCTCTACACTCTCCTCTTCTAGTGGCCCTCAAGCGGCAGCTGTTGGTTCATCAACGTCATCAATCCATCTCAATGCTCCCTCTACCACTAGCCTCTCTCGTTCTTATCTAGGCAGTCAATCTTTGCGGCGTAATAAGGATCGCTTCTCAAAGGCCTTTACCTTTTCATTGGAGTCTTTCAATGTTGTTGGATCTATCCGTGGCCGTTCCAAACCCATTCCCAATTTAATCAATAATATTAGCTCTCAATCTATTCCGCAAAGTCACACGACATATGCAGGTTATGAGGATGACGAGTACGGGGAGCCAGAAGTCGAAGCCGAAGAAATACGTCCTCCTAGTGGGTTGGGTCGGACAGCGTCCATATTAGAATTTAATAGCAACGTTATTGAGAAATCCAATCGCACATCTACCTCTGTCCTTCCAAAAAAGGTAAATATTCTTGTTTCAATTTCTCTAGTTCCTTCCTCACCATTCTTGTAGTCTCGTATAAGCGAGTCCAGTGATGACGATAGCGATTCTCTCGTCGAAATTCGGTATCCTACTGGGTTGGGGAACATCAGGTTGACCATCACTCCGGTTTCCGTCATTAAACCAAAAGAGCCAGCTCGTTCAACGTACCCTGACTTCTACCTCCAATACAGCAGGACAAATTCTTCTCTTCGTAGCTGTAAAAATTCTATGAAAGAAACCATTTACCCTTCGTTCCCACATTCTTTACCACCTCCTATTCCAGTTTTACTCCCTCGCGATTATTCTAGCAACTTATGCAAAATTTTACCAATACTTAATTCATATTTAGAAACAACAACTCTATCAACACTAACGCTCGTCAACCGTAGTGTGGGGTTGGAGGCTCGAAAATTGCTCTGGCGTCATGTGCGTGTACCGTTGCGTCTTGTTCTTTCCAAGTCTGGTAAAAAAGCTCTCTTGGACGGCGAACGAGCTGCTGCCTTTTTAGATTTTCTGGCACGAAAAGATGTATCTCATTTCATCAACTCTCTAGAATTGATATGTCGCATGGAGTCGGAAGCATCCTGTATAGAATCGCCACCAAACCAAAACAATACCTCCCCATCCCACCCCCATCCTCGATCACGTCCTCCACCACTTTCCTTGCTTCTTAACAACCACAATCTGTTTCCTTTAAACTCCAGTGTTACCGTTTCACCACCGGCCCCGTCCTTGACTACGGATCAGTTTTATACCACCTCCATTCCGTCCACTCCTTCGCGCTTTCGCCGTGCCAGCATAGTAATCCGCAATGCAACTATCCCGAGTGCATTTCGAAATAGCAGCTTAGGTAGGCGCTTATCGATGCTAAAGGCACCTATGCGTGGAAATCCGTCCGAAGACTCCTGTAGGAAAACAATGCCTATTATAGGCCAATCGTCTTTTCCAGGAACGCAATCGCAATCTAGTCATCTGACGTCATTATCAATCAGTAGTAGTTCCACATGGCAACCTCCTCCAGAATGGGAACGGCTTGATTGTGGCAGTGCATCACCTTCACCCTCGATAGCGCCTCTCTCTGCTCAGCGATCCGGGTCGCCGTCGTCATTCCGAACGCACACTCCTAATTCAGGCTGGAATCCGCCTGTATCATGGGGTAATTCATCACCTAACGCAAAACAAATTTCTTTTAATCCTCCTCCAACCTCAACTTCCTCCCGTATAGCACGTCATGCGCCTTCTCTGTCCAATTTAAAACCAAAGAAACGTAACCCACGTCTCTCACTCTCGTTACTACCTAACACACAATCTACACCATCTTTAGCCTCTCGCCCCTCCCCTTTAGCGATTACTCCAACATCCCCGGATTTCAATTACAGTTCGCCCCCACCACATCAGCTATTCAGCCTCCGCCTTCCAGTTTCCGTTTTGAATATCCTTCACAGGGAACCCCCCAGCTCCTCCCACTCCTGTCACTCCTCATTCAGCCATTTCTCTCTCTGCGTTTCCGCTACCACCCCCAATAACCCCTTCACGCTCCCTTGTTTCCGCCCAATCTTCCAATCCATCTTCCGTAGTGACAGTTTCGACCCCTAATAATGACAGGACATTGACTCAATCATACTCGGCAGTTCCTCATCCTCCTATCATCACTCCAGCAAATTCGCGAGTTTTGCCAAAATCGGAGGACCTCCCTGACCAATATTTACTTGAATCTGACGACCTTATTAATAACGTTTCCTCAGTTTCTCCTAAATCAATAGAATCGGGCGCTGGTGAAGTTATAATTATATCTGGCCAACCAGGGTTCATCGACGGGCTAAAGATGGACTTGAGGGAATTAACCAATCTGAAAACTGTTACTATTCGATATGACATCATTTCAAGTACTTCACTTTCATCAATTGAGCCTTCAAACGTAAGTCTACAAACATCCTCGTGGTTTCAATCCCTCTGATGAACGTTCTAGTTACGTTTCACTCTAATAAGGGCGGCAAATCAGTTGCTCGTCACCTCATTGAAAGATCTACATGGACTGAAATCAATTGTGATTGCTTGTCCTACCGATTATTCGCAATTATGTTCTACTCAGCTAACTGAACTAGGGAAAGTATTTACCGACGTAGAGATCTCCGTCGTCACATATGGTATCCTACAAAACTGACCTATGGATATTCATACTCTGTACGTTTATGCGATGATTCCGAGATGGTCTTGTTCGAACATTTTCGACGCACTATTTTACTGGGTTCTACTCTAATTATTCCTTTCTTTTCTATCTTTAACAGCCTATTTTTGGATACCGAGTATTATCACTGTTTTTTTACCCAGAATATGCAGAATATAAATAATAGTAATTTCATGACATCCAATACCCGACTCGGATGTGCTGTGAGTTTCACGCGTGGAGTCACTGCCAACATTACATTATCGCGCGTCGTTATTCAGCTCCAACCTTAAACCGCTTTGAATTTCGCTCTAATCGCTATCACACTGGCAGATTCGTGGTAAAACCAAAAAAAATTAGTTATAGACTTTGGTCAAGGGGTTAACTTCGGTTTTCTAGCTCCAATACCCTTTTTTGTCTTCTTTGGTTTCAAAGCTTGTTGGCCTGTAACTGACGTCATTTGGCGGAAAATATTCTATACCCCAAGCCTTGATTCCCATGGTCGTTTGGGACATATTTTTAAACTATCGATTGCTTCGTCAGTATAACCTGAATGTTCTCTGCTTTTGGGGAGGTCGTTCAAATTGTCTCCATTGGCATTTACAATTGAAATAGATCTGCAACTGTTTCTTCCGCTATCCTACAATTATCCTGCTCCACTAACTTGCTGACGTGGAATCCTTACAAATGTGTCCACCATCCATCCGACGCAGCCCTGACATTTTATGCATTGTAAAGGACGACTATGTCTACACTGTATCCTCGTAAACTATAGCGGTTTATGACAATCAATGTGAATCCTGCCGAAGTTGGAGATTAGACAGGAGTCCGTCAATGGGTTAAGGACAAATGGAATTCTATATCGGACAGCGGTCATGTGTAACTGTCCTCGACGGCTCAATTTGTGCTCCAAATTGTCTGTCTCGCAGGAAGTTCGCTGTATTTTATTTATGTCTCTTCCATCGCCGGTGTATAAAAGACTCGATGAAAATGCAATGGAGCTTCATCTGCAGGACAAATTTCCTTTAGACTTCGTATAGGAATTATGAGGACCTCTAATGGATTGTTGTCTTCTATACTGCTTGCTTCACGTATCTTGGCTACTCCAATTCAAATCAACAATTCTCCCATCACGCTGCCTATAGCTGTCCATATCAATGCAGAAGGTGGCACTCTTGCTTTGATTAATCGGGATCGAGCTCGTTTCCAAGCCATGACTGCCCGCGGGTTCGCCAAGTCGGTTGAGAATAATACAAATATACCCATACCCGTCAACGACAATGGTGTACGTTTGTGTAAATTTCGTGGAACCAAATTGATCATCGATCTTTTACCCTTCTTTTTTTTTAGCAAATTTATTTAGCTAATGTCGGTGTGGGAGCAGGCAATTACTCCCTTATCGTCGATACGGGAAGCTCGAATACTTGGATCGGTGCAAATAAACCATACATTCCCAGTCCCAAATCCATAGATACTGGTATGCCCGTTGGTGTGTCTTATGGTAGCGGTGGATTCATAGGAGAAGAGTGTAATTTCGTTGAATATTATGTTAAAGGCGGCATTTTCACATGTTGTTACAGACATTGATACACTCACTATCGGGTCCGACGTGCAGCTCATCCAATCGTTCGGTGTCGCGAACGAATCAGCAGGATTCAATGGTAGGTCTGATATAAAAAGTTTCATCTAAACTGATTGTGAATTTCGCTTGCAGGTCTTGATGGAATCCTTGGACTTGGTCCTGACGATCTTACTGAGGTTTCTACCCCGTCCAACGATGTTATACCTACCGTAACAGACAACATGGTTATGCAAGGAATTACGAAAGCACGCCTCGTTGGAGTTTCATTCGTGCCCTCCGAATCAGCAGGTGGTGTTCCAAACGGACAATTAGATTTTGGAGCACCAAACCTGTCGAAGTATGTTGGTAATATCACCTTCACGCCTAAAACGACAACAGCACCCGCGTCAGAATATTGGGGAATTAACCAAACCATCACGTATATTTCGCGTTCTAAACCACTCGTTAACGCGATTCATTTCATTTAAGATACGGGGATGCTCGAACACCGTTGCTGTCACCTACATCAGGTTTTGTTGATACAGGTTCTTATTTCTTTATCCTGTGCAAAACGATTGATTGAAAGAGAATCGTCAGGCACGACGCTGTTATACATTGCCAGCGATGCATTCGAGACTTACCAAGCATCAACGAACGCTGTTTTGGATGAGACGACGGGTCTTTTGACTGTGGATAGCGTCGAGAACTTACAGAGTCTGTTTTTCACCATTGGCGGGGTGAGTATTTTTGCCTAATTAAATTGATGTATAGTGATTAATCGTTTATTAGAGAGAGTTCGAATTTACCCCTAATGCACAGATCTGGCCGCAAAGTATGAATTCACTGATGGGAGGAAGTACAAACGCTACATATCTTGTCGTCAACAACATTGGTACGCCCACCGGGTCTGGGGTGGATTTTGTCGATGGTTTCGTTTTCTTGTATGTTTTATATATGTCTGCTCTGATTTTTTTCATATATTTATATTACTATAGGCAACGTTTCTACACCGTTTTTGATTCAGACAACTCGCAAATCGGTTTCGCAAATACTGCGAATACCCTGGACGATGTTAATTAATCAATCTCTGCAGAAATCGAAGTACTAAGTTAATGAAACGACGTCGGCTTATGTGTCGGTCTCCTTCCGCTGACAAAGTAATAGTCTGTACAAATGTCTAGTGCTTGTTATGAGAGCAGTTTTTTTGCAAACCGTCATGGTGATCAGTAATAAACTAGTTCAAGGTTTTACAGAAAATGGTGCTTCGAAAAATATACCGGTGGAACGGGACATGCAGCGGCCTCGCCCGACGATACAAGCGGTGTTCAAGCCCTCGAGATGTAAGGCGACTGAATGACGGATCTCGTACATTTGCATGAAATCCGAGTCATAACGTGTGCTAACTCGTTTCATATCAGCAGGGATCGAGCGCGTTGGATGTATTCGCAAGTTATAGCAATGCAAAGTCCGACCTTGCACGGTACTTGGAAAACTATATTCTCAGCTGGCTTGGATTGAAACTCGGAAGATATATTAGCTTATGAACTTACTAATCCCAAACTCCTGGGTCACGAAATCTGCTAAACAATGTATACGTATGGCTGAGATGAATACTAGTAAGTATCTTGGAATTGTCGATAGTACCTACATAAAAAGGCTCGTACAATTGTAATTGAGCAAAGGGGTATCAATCTGTAGTCACCTCGAGTATTCAAATTACTTCCTAAAAAAACCACACAGGCCGCGAGTCAACATTTTGAAAAACGCATTTGACCAGTTCAGAGTTGACGTTGAAACGTTGAAAGCTCAGAGCTCAGAGCTGTATATGATGCGTATGCCACGTGACACGTGAATACCAATTCACCCAGAAACCTACTGTGCAACTACTGCGTCATGCGTGGTCGCTAAGTTAGAGTGACTATTTCAAGTTCAAGATACGATAAAGCAACAATCCAAACGAGCCTTATCCTATTTATCTTACTGCCACTTCTCGAGCGTCCAAGCGAAGGTTTTGTAACTCAAACCCGGCGGATTACCTATGTACCATCTAGAGAGTAACACAAGCACTCCCAGAGTTAACAAGGATGTTACACCAGCGAATGTATTAGCAGTGAATTCTTCGAAAGCATCTCCTGGCTCTGGTATGTCATGATGTTATTGTGCTCTCATTGCTAAATTTAATATAAAACACAGCCAAAGCCCGACTTGCTGCACTTAATACAGACCCCAAATTCAAAAAATACATTGCACAAGTGGACAGATGTCTTCAAACATTTGATAATGTACATGAGTGGGCCGATTTTATTGCGTTCCTCACTAAATTACTCAAAGTAAGTCCTTCGCCCAAGGACTCTTTTGTTTTAATTCATGGCTTGTGGCCGTTAGACTTTCCAATCCTTCCCACAATTTAAGGAAATTCCCCGGAAATTAGTGGTTGCCAAACGCTTATCACAATGTCTTAATCCCGCCCTTCCCACCGGCGTTCATCAACGTGCTTTAGATGTGTACATACATATCTTGACCGTTTCAGGAGTCAGATTCAGTCATTTTTTTAAATAAAAGATATGCTGAATATTTTTCTTAGACAGAAGGGCTTAAGCACGATATCCAACTTTGGAGTGCCGGGCTATTCCCGTTCTTTGAATACGCTGCAACGTCCGTCAAAGTCAGTCGTTCACTTATTGCGCTGGAGCCTCTTCTTTATCTCTTTCATCCTTATTATCTAGCCTATATTATTGAACCTGTATGATACGTATTATCTGCCCTTACAAGGCGATCTTCGATCTATTATGAAAGCCTTCATACTTGCCTTATTACCTGGGTTAGAAGAAGAAACTGGTGAATTTTTTGAGAAGGTCATTCGCCATAACTGGGTTATTTGTGTTGGTTTATTTATCGTTGGCATTTTTGTAGGTTTTTTCATTACTTGATCGACTTTCAGGGACGGTCTCCCCCGCTTTTTTCTTGCAAAACTTGTGGGTTATTATAATTACGACCCCAACTGCTCGTCGGACGTCCCTAAACTTTCTCTCTCGAAGATTACCCAAGCTTAATGGCGATGATGGTAGCTATCTGAAACATCTTTCACTTTCATTCAGCTTAAAATGATCAGACATTAGTTATATCATTGGTCGAGACATTGGATTGATGATCAGAGCCTTTGCGGCGGCTTTGGAGGATAATGACATTCTCGTACGACGTGCAATGCTGGATATATTAGACCAAACTTTACCCTTAAATAGTGCGTCGCTGAAACGGTATGCATGCATTCAACCTCTATGTTGATCCTTTGCTTAATTTATTCAAGGGCCTCCATCACGGATCAGCGAATGCTTATGAGTGCAGCAAGCAATGTTGTATTGCGTCGTGATTTGTCCCTGAATCGACGGTTGTTTGCATGGTTACTTGGGTCCGGTACGGAAGATGAGCAAGTGGCATTTTTCCGCTTAAACGGGCTCCAGCTTTTGAGAGACACTCTAAAAGAGAATATGTTTGCCCCCCACCCTGATCCTAGGGCCTTCAAAGTGTTTATCAGCTTGTTGGATAAATGGGAAATTGGCGGACCACTGGTAGACGTGTTACTTTATGACGCTTTTAAATCCCTACAGGTTACCGTTACCGATTCTGCGAACGGCAACTCGGAGGTATGTCAATCACACGTATAGTTGAGCATGGCGTATTGACTTTCTGAATGTTTTCTAGCTACTGATGGCAGCAAATTCACTCTATGATTCAGTGGAACCTTTAATAATTTGGAAACTGTTTTTTTCGACCATGCGGACAGAACTTTTGGAGCCGAAATTCTCTAAATGCGAATGCATGTCATTAATTCGGTTTGTCCTTACTCGTTTCCGCACCCAAGAGGATGAGGTCAAAGACGTGCACCTACCAATCTTTTTCTCAGCCTACATGGAGTTATTGAAGGTATTTCTATTGTTCTTTTGAGTCTGTTTATATATAATTCTCCTTCCAGAATACCGTAATTTCGAATAGAAGTGCAATTTTTGAAACTTCCTTCCACGATGCATTCGCAACATTATTAATCATCGCCGAGTATGCATCAAATTCTGGGTTAAACCGGCCTTTTCCACCAAACCCTGTTGGAGAGTTTTCTGATCCCTATATACGTGCTTCCGAGTTTTATGAGGTGCCTTTGACTGAAGGGAAGGTCCCAGTGTCTTCAGCTTCCCGTCGCAGTAACGTGCCAATTATCACCAGTTTCGAAGATCTTGTTTATTTAAGTATGAGTTTTGCCGACGCCTTAATGACTGTTTCGGGGGATAAGCGCAGTCTGTTAGAGGACACACTTATCAAAAGCTTGAAGATGCTATCAAATATGGCCGCCCGAGTTAACGATGTTGTCACTATCTCTTGGGAACCCAGGATTTGGACGAAGAGCATCTTGACTATTCTTCAATCGGTGAGTTGTTACCTCCTTGGCATTAGTAACCTGACCCCTGCCGATAGTCAACGTCTTTTACTTTGGTTGATTCAGTCATATCAAATCTTGTAGATCTCGGTTCTTCCCTGTCTTTTCAACCCCGACTTAATTTAGATACTCGAGCGATCATGGTCGAAATTGCCCTGAAGGTAAGCAGTTGACTAACCTAACGAATTATCTTGCTTATTCTTCGTTAGTTATTCAATTTTTTGCGCAGTAATTACACCTTATACCATGTACGAGTTGTACATCTTCTTTGGAGTATCGAGGCTATCTCAACGCACAATCATCTTGAGTCCCTGTTTGCTCAATCGTTGACGTCCAGTGATCCAAATGCATTTGATGCTTTCGGAGTCTTTTGGCGCTTGACAGGTCTGCTCTACCTCAATTCCTTTCAAATGATATTAACACAAACGATAGATGATAGTTTACTCCCTGGATTTAAATTCAAATTACCTCTTTTGATGGTTCTTGATATGCTGAAAAATCCTGACCCTGAAATGCGGCGGTTGGGCGAAACATGGATGCGATGTAATATGAAATCTTATCTTCGGTAGATCGAATCTCGTATATTTTGTGTTTCATATCGCTAAGGCATACTAGTATTTTGGAACCATTACTCTTCGATCTATTGGATCCGTCTATTATCCGAAAGCCATTGATAATATCCAAATATGGATATGATATTTCCGCTTTTCAGTACGAAAAGCAAATCGACCAGAATCGAATGAATCACCTGCTGGAAACACTATTATCCGTTGTCAAATTTGGGAGTCAGGGTTTATCCCGCATAGCGCGTAATGCTCTGTATCGAAAGTCCTTTACTGTTGATTTCGTGAAACGCGTGGACAATGGTGAGTACTTATCCAACTTTGTTTTTCGTGATATTGATCGGGTATAGCGGATCTTGTTCAACCAGGAAGTTCCTATATGGATGTTATGTTGGAAATTCTATTCAGGTTGGTAGTAATCATTCTCCCGGACTTTTTCTTTTTACGACGACTGTAATCTTCCAGATACTTGCAATCCGAACCGATTCCAGAGCTCAAACCTGTTATGAGCAATACTAATATCAAGATCCATTCCAGTGTGCTTGATTTGATACAAGTATTAACCGCTAGAGGAGACTTTTCTGTCCATCGTTTACAATTGACTCAGAAAGTAATTGTAGAGAAATTGTGCATTTCCGTGCACGAAGATAGATATGATCTCCAGAATAGGTTACTGCATCTTCTGCATTCCACCTTTTCGGGGTTATCTGCTATTTTAACTCAGGACAATCGAACGGGGAGCAGCAACAGACTTGCAAATGGCATTGAAAAAGAATCATCTGCACCTGTATCACAAGTTCCGGAGATACCAATTGACACCCATCCAATACTTTTACCGACGTTGCTCGATGGCATTTCCAAAACTGCAGGTCGTCAAATTCTTCAATATTGGTTGGATTTCATTCTGATGACCATTCCACTTTTTCCGCGCTTACTCGGTCATACCGTGGTTCCTTTGAGCGATTGTATTTGTCGGCAGCTGTGGTTTACTATTGGTGCGTTGGCTGATGTCTTCCGGGAGGCCTCGTCAAGCCAACGTGACATCCACTCTAATATAACGGACACTGAGGTGGTTATGCTCCTCAATACTTTGGAGCGCTTAGCTATCCTAAGCCTTGCAAAGGGAGGGGAACCAGGTATACAAGATAAAGATGAGGAGACAACGATAGAAAAATATAATCAAGACACTGGCGGTTCAGGGGGGATACTTGGTATAATGACGAACGTTTTTACATCTGACACGTCGGCTAACGCCACGGAAGAGGCACTCTCGGTAAACATTTCTCTTTCTGATATGCCAATGAATTTTTTATAAGGCTTTTCTTTATCTTTAGTTACAATCCCCTGGTTACAGAGTTCTCCTAGAGACTATACGTCTCTTGTATGCTTTATGGTCACTGACGTCTCAGATAATTGTGTCTTCTCGTACTGAACAGGATTCATTCTCTTTCATTTCCACAAGAGTTCAAACACGTTGCCGGAAAATGCTGGAGCGTTTCTTCCATACCCAATCTATGGAGGTATTAGAATCGATTGTAGACTGTTGGTATAGGAGACCGCAGGTAACTCTAATTTACCCTTGAAACATAACATTCTTCTCAATTTTGCAGACTTCGTCTCCAGCCGTGGCTTTCAATATTGTGGATAATCTGACAACGAGCGCACAGACAGCCGTACATATGTTATGTGAAAGCATTAGCCTTCGCATAACGAACGTTGATAAAGCAAGACGTTCCGTAATAAACCCAAATGTGTAAGTTCCGTGAAAGTCAAGGTGAATTAGTCCTGCTCACTTGTGACTCAAGCTCCGATACCATCCTGTTCAGCTTTTTGGAGGAATACTTTTCGAAATTGGAGGGACCCGTAGCTATTCAAGTCTGGGGCCGCTTTACATCCTTAACAAGGGAGATTTTGAACAATGTCCAGGCTTATAAACTACAGCTTTTCCCGGTTTTAAAATGTATGGCAATGCTTTGCGATAAAGTAATACAAACTACGGCCTTCGAAGATCGCAAATTGCGAAAAGAACTACAGGTTAGTGTAAATTTTCTGTACTTTTTCAGAATCGGCGTTGAGCTTCAAATCAGGATACATATGTAAAGTTGCTGGACAATTGTGTCCTGATAGCTGGTCGCTCGTTTGATCAAGGAACATGGTTGCGTCGCAATACCAAAGATACCTTGGCAACAAACGGACGATCTTCACCTATGCCTCCAGGTAGAGCGATAATTCTATTTAATAGATCTCAGAATAAATATTCAAAAACATTGCAGACGAAAAGAGTTCCGTGCCTCATGAGTTATCCACGCAAACTTCCAATGTTGATATCCCCGATCAAGTATGTTTATTGAACCTATTTACTTGCTGTTATTCAACCAATATCAGGTAATTGCGTATCTCGTGTCTAATGTCATCCCGTCCTTGCGACGCCTTTTGTTTGATAATGACAGGATGGTGACACTGTGTACGAATATTGTTTACTATGTCGTGAATCCCACGATAAAAACGAAGACAGGGTAAGTATTTTATCGCTATCTAATCATTGAACACTGTTAAAAGTTATTAGGCGGACAATAGATATTGACATTAACGTATTCGAACTATTGTCAGAATTATCACATATCCCCATGGCTGCCAAAGCATGGAAAGGGCCCATTTCGGATGTGTTCAATGATAACCGATTCTTTAACTTCCCCCCGGAAATGGGTATGAAATGGGCACCTTTAACCAATGCTTTTATTGATTCCGATAAACTCTCGATCCCCGAAATGTTGAGTATGTCGTTCCTATTTCTTAATCTTCCCGGATGCTTAATCCTCTCAGCTAAGATTACGCCAGTTGGCTCAAGTAACATCTTCGCGAATCGCGAAGCTGAGACATTATCGCGAGCACTGAACTTACGCAGGCTGTCGTATGCGTTGTTTGCAGACGGGAAAAATCATTTTATATCACAGTTGCCTTCCATTCAGGAGAAACTTGTTGATATACTACGCAATCAAAACCCAGCTGCTATGGAAAGCGAGGTGACGCTTCTACCTTCTAGCCAACTGGTAGTCTCTTAATAATATGTGTTTTCAAAGGTCTATCTATGCTTACGCGTATTGCTATGTCGATTATCACCCCATAATATGTCTGGCTTTTGGCCGGTTGTTTTAACCGAACTAGTTCGTCATAATAATGCGACATTGATTGCAAACTAACTTTATAATGCAGTTGCGCTTATTTGATCAGGTGATTTCAGAACCACCACCGGACGATTCAGACGAACTCAGGGCAGTCTTGTCCGCATGTAAATTTCTTGATCTTGTGTTTACTCTCCAGACGGAGGAGTTTCAAATGTTTGTTACTCCCTGTTCCTCTTTTAAATTCCGGTGTTGACTTCTGGAGATAGACATCAGTGGATGTTCATTACAGATACGGTCGATGCTGTTTATCGTCCTGATTCATGGACGTCAGAGGCTCTCTTCGATCAACTGGCAGACGTAGTACGCGATCTTCCAATCCCTAAAAATACCGTATGTCATTTGCCCTGAAAAATATTCATAATTATATAATTCGTGCAGGAAACGGGGCCTTTGGATATAACTCTTCCAGTCCCTCATGATAAGCTTGATAGTGCAATATCCGCGACCGACAATGCTCCTGTATCTTCACGAAAGCCGCTGCTTTCTCGTGTCCATCGAATCCGAAGCATTCGTGACTTACTACCATTTTTTTCTCATATCAGCATTGCGTCTTACGAAGCAATGTATTACTGCGTTGGAAACCTCGATTGGGCAGGGATTGAGGATAATCTGATACAAGAGTTATTCTATACGCAATAAACCATTTATTTTGTCTCTCGCTATTTTTTAGTTATTATTATTTGGTCCCGCATCCAGTTGATTTATCCGGCAACAACTAGGAATCCTTATATGCTCTTAACGATAGTCCGTCGTGAAGTGTAAATGAAACTTCCATTAAATGTATGAATTGAATAAATATCAGTCTCTCAACTAAAAATCGCCCCAACTGCGACGAAATTTATACTAAAAGCTACCAGTCAGCCTCCATTGTTAAAAGAATTAGCGGGAAACAAACAAGTACCTTGTATGGTAAATTCTTTCGCATTTTGTCTGCAGCGGTTCGAGGGCGCGAGTATCCTTCTGTTCCTTGACCCCATTCGTCTTTATTACGGCCTTCCAGAGCAGCTTTTTGAAATTTTACTTCAGGTGGTAGCTTCTCCGGTGGAGTTTCGCGTTGCGGAATCGGGAAATGTTTTTCATCGGCTTCGAAAACTTGTTGATCATCATGAGGATGTGGGGCTTGGGACATTTCAGGTGCAAGGGATTCTCCTCCCGGTGCCTCTGGTTTTGACTGGGGAGTGTCCGCATGTTCATGATCATGGGCGGAATTCAGAGGCTGATCTTCGGGTATACCCTGAAACTTTCGTTCCCTTGCATCCTCGTCCGCTTCAATTTTTTCGTGCATTGCAAAGTGTTCGATGTCTTCAGGATGGTTATATGACTCATCGGTTTGTGTTTCGGGTGTTGAATGGTATACTTCTGTAAAAAGTATCAAGCATTGTTTGAACTTGAAATAATACCCTTCACATTGGCTCGGAACGGACCTTCATGGTGCAAGAAGAATTCTATAGGAGGTCAATGAATGGCAAATGTCCAGAAAAGATAAACTGCATACCACTCTCGATGTCGTAATGATGTCCTTCGGCACCTAGTTCTTTGAAACTGGGTAAGGCATTCAAACCCGCTTCCTCTAGTTCTTCAGGAGAAATTTTGCCATCGCGATTTTTGTCGATATTTCCTAAGATAATATTGACGATCTTGTCGGCCTTTTCCTTATGAGCTTTATCATCTGAAGATTGCTTCTGGGAGTAAACGTGGTGAACACCATAAACAGCTTCTATTTCATCCCGGTCCCATAGGCCATCTCTGTTCAAATCATGAAGGTAGAAGAAGGACCTAATATCGAAAGAATCGCTGGCATGACATATAAATATTTGTGCCGTTACGTGACTTCCTAATATGTATCTCACATATGATGTTCCGAAGCCATCTATAAACGGTCAGATAAAATCATTAGCAGATGAAACGAACAATAACGTACATGTCGAGCCGCGTATTGTTCATTGGTCTCGCCCGCGTTGCTTCTCCCTAAGTAAAGTGATAATCATGAGAATAAAGTAATAAAAGATATGGTAATACCGTGTCCTTCATGTGCACTAGCACATAATGTTGCTACGCCTACTATTGTAAAAATAATAGAATAAAACATGAACCAAACCGACGCTGGCTTGTGACATGTGACACGTGACAGGAGACAATCAAAATTGTGACGCCCTCCATTCATTACTTACATAACAGGTACTCCTGCTATCTCCTATCTCGAAATGATATCGAGTGTCTTTATCCGAGAGTAACAGGACTAATTCATATTCATAAGACGGTGAAACCATTAAGCCTTTAGTTTTAACACACTTTCTTATGGTAGTCATGGCCGCAAATGACTCGGATGGTAATTATATAAAGCGCCAATTTAGTTCTAGTCTAGCCTACATCCGACCGCGACGCACCCTAATAGCTGGTTGGAGAGATAGTTTCAGCGTTCTGGCATCACAAGGTGTGATTGTAAGCGATGTATTGTTTTTTTCTTTTAGAGTTTTGGGCTAATCTGAACTTCTTATTAGATACTTATTTACCAGTGGTGCCAGTGAAGATTCGGACTTAAACCTTAAAATTCAGGCCTCAGGGCCCCAAGTACTTCCGAATTCTGAATTACAAGTGCATATGTATTTAATGCCGAAAAGCTCTGTGCGCAAGCATCCTTCTTATGAGTAGCTCATACACTCAATTCAGTTGATATTTATATTAATAGCTACGCGAGAATAACGCAGTGAAAACACGTTTTCATGTCACTTTCCCGATCCGGTAAATCCCCAAATCTCACATCGGAGAAGGTGGACCAGTTCCCAAACAACCCGATCCAATATGTATAACCAAGTGAGTTTACAGGGCATTCAAACTTACTTGGCGGAGTTCTCGCTTGTTTATGGGACCATTTAAAACCGCAATGCGGGTGAAGCTAGTTCTTTAGAGTCTACCCCCATCTCAGTTGTTGCTTTAATATGTTATCCTCTGACGCACATTATATCTTCAAGTCTCCGTTTCCAAGGACCCAAGAGCAATTTCAAGGGTCTTCGTTTAAACCTCTATCATTGGCATATCATCCATGGGTCAGAGCTTTCCAACGCAACGTAATCGCTTCAGATGATCCAAAGCCACGATTGTCATTCTTAATGCAACACTACCATCTCTATGGACAATGTCCATTCTCTCCGCCATCTGGTCCTCAAGAGGGTATTGACAATCGAACGGAGACGATTATTGAGTCTGAAGATTCAGCTTCCAACAGCAGTGACTCCTCTGAAACTACTGAAGAAGAGTCGACATCCAGTGACGCCGGTAGTGATACAGATTCTGTTACGAAATTACCCCAGTCTGGAATTGAGAATATTGAATCTATGATAATGCCTCCCCTTTCATATGTGTTACGGCCATCGTGTGTCCGCCGCTGTTCATCCTCATCATCTACTTCGACACCTACCTTCTCTTCTACCTGCCGTTCGCGGCGGCAAGTTCCCGTGACCTCTCCTGACATGGGTCTATCAGCTTTTCATGATATATTTTCGACGTCGATATCTCCTTCGGACAGTACAGTATTCCCGACTCCTCAAAGCTTTCATCGCGGTAATCGGAAACAGAAGAGAAATAACGCTTGAGGTATTCAAAATTTTAATTTGTAATAGAAGATCCGTCTTAAAAACCCCTTAGGTCCGAACATGACATGAATGAATGACCAGCTGTTTGGTGCACCACAGCGTTTAAATTATATACATATGTTCCTTCCGCTTGCTTAAAAAAAAGACTCGGTCTATCCTGGAGGTTTTCAACGGAGACCTGTACTATAGACCCCTACCCTTGACTTATACTTGTAACCCTATAACTTTATAGTACGCAACCAATATTTTCGTTCTCGTCATGGAACAATGGTATACGAACTATGTTGGATGTGCGAACTTACATTGTATTTAGTGTAGAAGACTTTGACCATATGGTTATTTGTCGTAAATACACGATGAGACGTACTAGTGATTCTCCCCTTGGCACCAGTTTACAAATAAGCCAAGATGAGTATTCCATCGGGAGTATACCCAATGGTGTATAAAGGAAGGTTTCAATATATCGTATTGATATTCTTCACAGGGGGGGTGTGCCCGGTACTTATAATAGCTTTATTTAATAGAGTCTTAGTCCCAAATTATAGGTTTTATATACATGGTGCGTGTAATACTATTTATAATTTCAAATCAATGCAGTTAGTGACAACGATCGGATTAGTTTATATGCGGACCAATTATAGACATGTGTTGTATTGAAGTCGAGTTGATTGTCAGACTTGTCACTTGTATACGTACAGTAGAAGCCACACTTTACAAGGAAAGTGACTCTTAGGCCACTTTTGGACTGATCGGGGAGCTCAGAGTGAAAGGGTCCAGGTGTTTTAGCACTAATTACAAGAACACATGGTTCTTCTTGTATTAAGAACTTTCACTGAAGGTGGCTAATACAACCTTCTCTTTTCACAACACGTGTGTTGTCAATGGGTGGATTATCCTATTATGATGGAGTCGGTGTTACAAATCCAAGTTGCACGATGATTAATCGCGTTTTCGAACACGGATATTATTATTAATGTTCGTCTAATTTTGTTGAAATGGGTATAAAATTTAAAACTAGTTCTTTTTCGGATCTGGCCGACGACGATATAGAACCCCACATTCTCCTTGAGGCTGGGTAATTAATGTCTACCGATATGGTTCAGCAAAATGACAGGAAGGAGTAATAATCTATAAGGTAAGATTACCTGATAATTGTGCTCAGGAACTCCTTTTTCAATCCTCATCTCAAGTCGTCTGATTAATGTTGAAATGACAGTGCCAATTTGCAAATAAGCGAACTGTTTGGAGGAATGGAAGAGTCGTCGTTAAAGAACCATTTTTTTTTTCATTAAACATATGCTACAAACCTGTTCACCAATACATCGATGACGACCAGCCCCAAAAGGTTGATAAGGACTTTCTGTACCCTTGCTGACCTGTCCAAACCCATAATCGATTTTGTCGCCTCCATTATCATAGGAATCAAGTGCGGCTGCTGCAGCACCTGATTGATCAAACCAACGGTAAGGGTCAAATTCTTCAGGATCTTTCCAGTATGCAGCATCCATATGAGAGACTGCAGGACTGGCCAACACAAAATGTCCCTTTGGTATGATATATGTCCTGTTTTCATCACGAGGTGCTGACAGGGTTGGTGGAACGACAATGTCCGATATGACTTTACGCTATTGGGGGGTTTGCTTCACTAGGTTCAACGACTGGGAGAAGAATACCTACCATAATACTATGAATGGGTGGATGCGTTCGAAGCGTTTCACGAATAACAGCATCTAATAACGGAAGCGTCTTCAGTTCTTCGTATGTTAAGGAAGCCAACGAGCCGTCATCCTGTCCAAAATGTTCAACTTGCTCTTTATACAGTGCATCACTGGATTTACGGCCGCATTCACTTAGTTCACAACGAATGACTGAATAATCTATTAGACTCACGCGATTTCCGGGTTGGCAACTACGTGCAAGAGACACCAAGTCGTGGATGTCGAGCTGGTGTGTTGACCCGCCATCAACAAAGCAATCATAATATGCGCCATTTCACGATCGGTGAGAGGACGACCGTCTTTGTAGGTTTGTTGCGATAATGCAGATAGCATATCCCCTTCCTCCTAGCAACAAGTCTGGTTAAGTAGGTCCATCACAATTTTGAAATGCAAACTTACGATCCGATTCTCTTGTCTCCTTTTTTCGATTATGCTAATATAGAAATCGCTCATCGCCTTGTGTGAAACATCTCGTTTCCGATAACTAGCAAGAGGCAGATTCGGGAATAAAAAGTTCAGCGGTGTAAAACCACCATCAAGGTCGTGATATCTATCCGCGAAGCCTTTATGGAGAGATTCACGAACTTCGTGTCCTTGCAGAGTACGCGAAGCCGTAAGGATGATCAACTCGGCCAATTTTTTATATGCAGGAAATTTTCCCCATTCATTGATGTCGCCTGTCTGGTATTGGAAGAACGCTGGGTCGGTATCCAGGAAGTCCTCCACTTCATTGACAATCATTCCTACGTATTGACGGAAATTTTCGATGGATAAACCAACTTTGACGAATTTCTTCTGTTCCATTAGCATATTATTAGGACAATCATAGACCTGTATAGTTCCCAAAATTGAATATAAGAAAGTGGGAAGAGGGAGTATGGACAGAACTTACAACTCCAGCTCCAAAAACGGGAGTAGTAAGGTGCTACATTAAGTGTATAAAAACGTATCCAACACTCTCTCATATAGTGAACATACAGTATAAGCTTCCTCTGCAGACACCTCAGAGAGCTTTCCTCCTAAAATGAGGTTGTTTCCTTTAGGACCAAGAGCGACAGTTACACGACGTCCAAATAAGACGAACGTGAAGACGTTGCCATACTTTAAAACATTGATCATGAATATACGGTAGAATGTCAAAAGTCTAGAATAATACCTTCTTCTGACACCGTACGAAAAAGTTAATTGGGTCAGTACCATATTGAACGGCCGAACCGACATAGGGGAGCCAATGAAAGACCAGAGGAGGGTCGTTAGGATTTTTAGATATGAGCTAGATAGAGAGACGTGTTTTAGTTCGGTAACATCCAAAAAAATACTAACAAATACGAACCAGTTGACTCAAAACGTTCAGCACGACAGCAATTAACGGCAAATTTATGAGAAGTAGAATTGCCGATTTTGGAGAGGCAATCGCTGTCCATGTCTCCGAATTGGTAAAAGCAGTGAAATTCGACATTTGAAGAAAAAGGAATGGAACCCACGCTTGGGTGGTCAGACAGAGAGCTCCTTTTTAGACTCTAAATAAAAATTCTGAATCGAACGATCTCACGTCTGAGCTTGAATAAAACCTTACGTGACTATCGTAACACTTTTCCAATTCTCGAAAGACTTTTTGACTTTAAGAGTCCTGTATCCGATGCTATCACACTTTATTCTTTCAGTTGATCCAATGAAACTCACCCTTTAACTAATACGCGGAGTAATTATTATTGTAACTTACGATTATCTTGAAATAAATGTTAAAGATGGTACCTATATCAGAAGTTTATTATCGTAAGATAAATGCTGATTTCTTTTCGAACACTATTCTAAGATGATTACAAATGCATGAGGGTACTTTTTGAGTAAAACTATTCCTCCTGGGCCATTTCAAGCCCTTTCTTGAATCCTTCCAATGTTCTGGCCAATTGTCCTCCAGCTGCTTGAGAAAGAACTGTAGCAATCTGCACAGCTGGCATGCTAAGCAGCCCCAACAATTGACCACGTAAGGTATCCAACGACGGTAACTTGGAAATATCCTGTAACTCTTCTCGAAGGAACAATTTCTTTTCAATTAGAGCTCCTTTTATTTCCAACTCCGGAGTTAACGTCGGGCGTACTCGTTTCTTTCGTCGACCTGGTGTAGGATTTTCGAGAATAGCTAAACGTGCCTCAGCAGCTGCAGCTTGTTGCTCTTCGGGCGTGAGTGGTGGTTTTTTAGGAGGAACTGCACGTCCCAGGACACGAAGAAGGGACGCCAATTGTGGCGGATGTAAAGAAGGTAAGCTCAAGATTGCAAGTGCACCAGGTGAAGCTACGCGTGCAAAAGCCCGTTTCGCTTTCTTATCAAGATCGAGCTTTTCTCGGAGTGCAACACCAATGAGACCTGTTCGAACAATTATCAATTGGGGAACGTCCGGGACTGTGGGAGAAGGGGCGGGGGATAGTTCCAATGATGGAGGTTTTGAAACAGGTTTGATTGAAGCAATTGTACGACGCAGTTTAATGAGCTCTTGGGTAGAAAAGTTCTTATGTGTGAGAAGTAGCAAGGGCATATCTGTGTCTAACAGTCTTGAATATTGATCGAAAAGGAAAGTCTTGCGGACGGAGTATTCCCTCGGAATCTTCTTCTTCGGGTATACCTTCGATGGAGTGATAGAAACCACATAGCTCCTGAATTGCTGGAGGTGCTTCACTTTGACTTTGCCCGTTATCCCAGGTAGCGGTAGCATTCCGAGCGTTTGAAGAAATACCCTTACATAATTTCGTGACTAAACTGTGTCACCTGTCACTTGTCACATTGAATAGAAGGCTGTATGGCTTGTTTGTCAACAAGTTTCGGAATATACTTCACCGATGGTTTTTCAATGAAATGGCACGCATAATCAGCCAACCTTTTTAATAGCACAGGAGAGTATTAATGTGGTGCGAACACGTACCGGCTTAAAATATACTTGCCGTTCACGTCGTTTAGAGATAAGAGTGTGCCAAGGCTCAAAAGTTCCACTTAGGAAATGAAATGTTGAACATATTTGAAAAAAGGAAAAGCTGACATAAAGAGGGGTTCAAAACCTTGCGTCTTGTGATTCCAGTATGTACAGATTCACGAAAAGCCTGAAGCCAGATGATCCGGGGGGTGTCGACGGCTCGTAAAATCAAAAAAAAAATCAAAATCCCATTTCAAAGTGGAAGCTCTGCAAAGCATTCAAATGCCTTTCAAACGTGTTAACCGGCTTGATTCTATATTATGATTACGAGGTTGTGATACAAATCAAACAAAGTACACAGCCCCAGGGTTCATCGGGAACCGGTGTCAAAATTTGGGGCCGTAAATAACCGAACGTCACGTCAGTCACTGTCAGAGTATAAAGCCCTGCATGACCGAGTGGCGACATTTCACCATCGGTCTCACTTCCCTATCTTCATATTCCTCTTAATCTTTTATTTAACTATAATCTTACGACAATATGCGGTTCACAAATTCCTTTGTTTTTTCTCTTTGCGCTGTGACTTCTATTATCGGCAACACTTTCGCGGTCCCTCTCCAGTTGAAGACAAGAGACGTGTTTGACCCTTTAATTACATTCCCCAGTGGTGGTGAACATTTTGCACCTGGGCAAACCATAACGGTAAAATGGTATGTGTATCCCGCAATGCTAACGATGTTTTACAATATTTACCGATTCGTTCACCCTAGGGATACGTCTGAGCTCCCCGCCAACCTGACAAACACGGGAGAGATAGTTTTAGCTAAGCCTAAGGGGGACAGTGAAAATCTCTTTTTGAGTAAGTATATTGGGTCTTTCACAGACGAGATTTTAACGAGTAATTATTTAGATGGTCCACTGGCCTCCGGGTTTCCATTGATCGCGGGTCATCAAGATATCACGTTCCCCTCAAATTTAACTAGTGCTCATAATTACGCTATTGTTTGTAAGCACACGTTGTTCTGCTATAGGGTTCAATGTCTAACTTTTGTATCATCTCTATATGCAGTGTTTGGTGACTCTGGGAACATTTCAAACAAGTTCACAATCAGGCCAAAAAGAAATACTAGCAACTGAATGACTATGGAATGATTTACGATATCTTACGCTTGGACATTATTTTACATACATATATATGTATCTGTATAGTTTTCTTTCTCAAATTTCTCGGACATGGACTTTTTTTTTCAGATCCCCGTACTTTAGTATACTTTTAGCTAGGCTAGTCATCAATAGGACTTTTTTACACTTAGCCTCTTCATGCTCCGTATTGACGTAACGTTAATCAAGCAAACTGAAACAGACGATCATTCTTTTCTCCACAAATTAATTAACCACTTGTTACCATCCCCTTCTTCTTCGCGTGAAGAATTGAAGGGATTATTATTATGACTATTCTGTGAGATCAGGTGAAATCCTAATGAATTGTTATGAAATTGTATGTCAAAACATCAATCGTCAGCATCCGGACGACGTCGGGAAAGATCTAGAGTGCGACAAATCGCCCGGATTATCGACATTCAAGGCAGACTCCGAATCCTTCCGAGTCTTCCGGACTCATAAAAACCTCCAACTAACTAATAAGAATTCTTTGTCAGGATCTTGGCTACTAGTGCTAGTAGTACTTGTTATGCAAACTTACCGTTTAGCTTACCAACGCCTTGGTTGGCAAAGCGAGTGAATAATCCCTTGGACATATCAAGGTCTTGTATACCTGGGCATGTGGGACATTGATTTGCGACAGTTGCTACTTCCACTCTCCCAGTAGCCTTTTCAACAATTTCCACCTTTCGCAAGCAGTTTCGTCCTCTCGCATATATGGACTCTGTAATTTCTCTCGAAGGAACAGTTTCTTTTCAATTAGGCCCCCTTTTATTTCCAACTCCGGAGTTAACGTTGGACGTACTCGTTTCTTTCGTCGACCTGGTGTAGGATTTTCGAGAATAGCTAAACGTGCCTCAACAGCTGCAGCTTGTTCTTCGGGCGTGAGTAATGGTTTTTTTTAGGAGGAACTGCACGACCTAGGACACGAAGAAGGGACGCCAATTGTGGTGGATGTAAAGAAGGTAAGGTCAAGATTGCAAGTGCACCAGGTGAAGCTACGCGTGCAAAAGCCCGTTTCATTTTTTATCAAGATCGAGCTTTTCGCGAAGTGCAACACCAATGGGACCTGTTCGAACAATTATCAATTGGGGAACATCTGGGACTGTGGGAGAAGGGGCGGGGGATAATTCCAATGATGGAGATTTTAAAACAGGTTTGACTGAAGCAATGGTACGACGCAATTTGATGAGCTCTTGGGTAGAAAAGTTCTTATGTGTGTGAGCAGCAGCAAGGGCATCTTGAATATTGATCGAAAAGGAAAGTCTTGACTCTTGCGGAGGGAATATTCCCTCGGAATCTTCTTCTTCGGCGATGGAGTAACCGAGACTACATAGTTCCTGAATTGCTGGAGATGCTTTACTTTGACTTTGCCCGCTATCCCAGTAGCATCATCCGACTGGAATGGGTTTGAAGAAATACTCTTACATAATTTTCGTGACTAAACTGTCACACTAAATTGACTGTATGGCTTGTTTGTCCGAAATATACTTCACCGATAACCTATTAGCAAAGTGCCAGACGGTACCAGCGTCCAGTAGAGTCACGGTATGGCTTGTTTGTTCGGAATATACTTCACCGATAATTTTCAATGAAATGGCACGCGTAATCAGTCAACCATTTTAATAGCACATGCTGCACAGGGAGTATTACTGTGGCGCGGACACGTACCGGCTCGAAATACCATTTACGTAGTTTAGAGATTAGAGAGTGCTAAGGCTCAAGACTCCATTTAGAAAATTGAAATGTGAACATATTTGAAAAAGAAAGGAAAAAAAGGAAAAGTCGGCATAAGGAAGGGCTCAAAACCTTGCGCCTTGTGATTCTAAGATGTCACATTCGCAAAAAGCCTGAGGCCAGCTGATCCGGGGGTCGACGATTCGTACAAATCAAAAAAGCGAAATCCCATTTCAAAGTGGAAGCTGATCGGCAAAGCTTTCAGATGCTTTTCAAACGCGCTAACCGCAGGGAAAGTCGGCTTGATTCCATATTATTATGATTACAAGGTTGTGATAAATGTACAGAGCCCCAGGGTTAAACAGGAACTGTAAATAACCGAACAATCACGTTAGTCACTGTCAAAGAGTATAAATTCCCGCATGACCGAGTGGAAACATCTTCACCATCGGTCTCACTTCCCTACTTCCTATTCCCCCTAATCGTTCTGTTTATTTTTATTAACTATAAACTTACGACAATATGCGGTTTACCAATTCTTTTCTCTTTTCTCTCTGCGCTGTGACTTCTATTATTGGCAACACTTTCGCGGTCCCTCTCCAGTTGACGACAAGAGAGGTGTTTGACCCTTTAATTACATTCCCCAGTGGTGGTGAACATTTTGCACCTGGGCAGACCATAACAGTGACATGGTATGTATCCCGCAATAATAAATGATGTTTTACAATGTTTACTGATTCGTTCGCTCTAGGGATACGTCTGAACTCCCCGCCAATTTGACAAACACGGGAGAAATAGTTTTAGCTAAGCCTGAGGGAGAAAATGAAAATCCCATTCTGAGTAAGTATATTGGATTTTTCCCAGTCGAGATTTTAACTGGCGATTATTTAGATCTGGGCTTCGGGTTTCCATTGATCGCGGGTCATCAAGACATCACGTTCCCCTCAAATTTAACTAGTGGTCAATACGCTATTATTTGTAAGCACACGTTATTTTGCATTCTGCTATAGGGTTTAATGTCTAGCTTGTATTATCTCTATATGCAGTGTTTGGTGACTCTGGGAACATTTCAAACAACTTCACAATTACATAGGCCAAAAAGAGATACCGTGACTGGCAACTATGGAATGATTTACGATATCTTACGCTTGGACATTATTTTTACAGACTTCATATATGTGTCTGTATAGTTTTATTTCTTAATTTTAGATCCCAGTACTTTTAAAATACTTTTAGCTAGTTACCAATAAGACCTTTTTTTCACTTAGCCTCTTCATATTTAGCACTGGCGTAACGTTGATCAAGGAAAGTGAAGCAGACGATCATTCTTTTCTCCACAAATTAATTAACCACCCTTTTTCGCGTGAAGAATTACAAGGTACTTATTATAATCATTCTGTGAAATTAGGTGAAATCCCAATGAAATTGTATGTAAAAACATCAATCGTCAATGTCAACACTTGTCCCCTTTGCACAACGTCCGGATGGCGTCGGCAAAGATGTAAAGTGTGACAAATCGCCCGGATTGTCATTCAAGGCAGACTCCGAATCCTTCCGAGTCGTCAGGACTCATAAAAACCTCCAACTAACTAATAAGAATTCTCTGTCAGGATTTTGGCTACTAGTACTTGTTATACAAACTTACCGTTTAGCTTACCAATGCCTTGGTTGGCAAAGCGAGTGAATAATCCCTTGGACATATCAAGGTCCTGTATGCCTGGGCATGTGGGACATTGATTTGCGACAGTTGCTACTTCCACTCTCCCAGTAGCCTTTTCAACAATTTCCACCTTTCGCCAGCAGTTCCGTCCTCCCGCATACATGGAAGTTTCTACAAGTCATGGGGGGAGTAAATTACTTAAAAAGAGGTTGGCAATAGATCTCGACGTACGTAAGGCAACAACAAGGTCGGTATCTTGATGCACTCTTCCACAAGCCCCAGCATGGTTTCGCTGTTCAAACCAGTAGCCGCTATACACAAAGGAAATTAACAACAATGGTTAATTCATAGCATAAACGATCGGCCCACCTTCCGTGATGGATTGTTGGAGTGGCTCGAGCTTCAATTCGACTTTGAACAAATGAAATAGGTTCCGCCCGAACTCCCGGCACCGTGCTAATGGAAGAAGTGAGGATAAACACGGGTATAAAAACTTTGCGAAGGAACATGACAGGTGATTCGATAAGCCGAGACTCTGAGAAACTCGGATCTCACAAACAACCTCACTTATATGCCCAAAGAAAGGTTTCAACCAAGACTAGTGGTGCTATTAAAGACATTCTGCTAAGTAAAGTTGAGCTCTTTTATCATATTAACCCAGCGCAAGCGGAGGGTAAGTTCAAAAGGTCTTGACAAGAGAAGATATCTTGACCTCGTGTTGGCGGGTTAATCAATATTAGACAAATGGGTTTATTATTAAATTTTTTCATTTTGCCGTCCTGGAGTTGCGAAGGGAAGTTGTTATTATTATTCACATACATAAAACGAGATGAAAAAAAATTACTCCTTTCGAGTTTTCACCCTCAGTCGCTGTTGGAGATAAACGAGATTGCACCCATCTCCGATTTTCTGATCTCAAACTCCTCGCGTCGGACGCGCTATGTAACGCGTTGTCACGCAGAACAGAAGATCCTACAGTCGTTCTTCTCTAGTACACCGTGTAACAAGATAATTGAATGGCCTAATGGCGGATATTCTCCTGGACTACATAAAGGAAACTTGTGGCACTTTACGCCAAGTTGATTAGTAATTATACAGTTTCTACTCAAGTGTTTCAAGTTATTTGGTATATTTGTATAATTTGTATTGGAAGAAATCACATGCACGAGCAAATATCCTATTCTAATAAATTGACGAAATAATAATGCACGTATGTATGTATGTAGTAGTATGCTACAGTAATAAAAACTTCAAGGTAATAGTTCAGCGGCATATCTGATCATAATAGATCTTGCTTTGCTAACATTCCATAGAAGTAGCTGATAGACAACTCAGTTTGTTCATGAGTTCAAAAAATTTTTTACGACTTCCTTTCAACAATTCTCTCTGCGGTGATGCAAAGAGCCTTCTTCGCGTCGCTATCTGGTAACACATCAAGAGCTTCGATTGCTTTCTGTGCATGTTTCCTTGCCAAGTCGCGAGTCCTTTCGATACCTCGTGAACGGTGAACTAGGGCATGAGCCTATGAAGCCATCAGCATGTAAATAAAAATGAAACATCAAAAGCCAGCTTAAATAAGACTCACCGTCTCAACATCCCCGGGGCCTTTAAACCGCCTTTTTATAAGGGGGGCCATAAGATCTGGATGCTCTTCCCAGGCAAACAGGGCTGGAGCCGTAGCAAGTCCCAGTTTGAGATCTGCCCCTGCTGGTTTACCAAGCAGTCCCCCTTTAGAAGCGGTATCAGAAGAGGCTAAAACAGGTGAGATGGATTCATAGTCGAGAGCATCGTCTACTAGCTAAAATGAAGCAGTTAGCTTTGATGTCAATTCTCAAAAAGTACATTCACAAACCTGAAATGCAATGCCAACATTACGCCCATATGCATAAGCGACTTCCTTCCATACCTCACCTTCCTGGACACCACCGAGAACTACAGAAGCTCGGACACCTTTAGCCATTAAGCTGGCTGTTTTGAAGTATGACTTTTGAAGATAAATTTGCCAATCTTGAGGGGTGATGTACTGTGGTCCTGTCGACAGGTTCTGCGACTTGTCCTGCATGCTATCTAATACAACAGAGACAAGATCGCCACTGGTGCTTGTATTCTTAAATTCGCTGGCAATATCGCCACCTCCTTTGCCAATCTGTAATATCTCCCCTTCCACTAAATTGGCAATGACAGCCGAAATGAGTTCTACAACTTCATTTTCTCCCAGCCTGCTAAGGGCTACGCTGGCTCGCGCCAAGAGGAAGTCTCCTGCCAAAACAGACATTTTGTTTCCAAACATGGCAGGCGCGGATGGTGCACCCCGACGAAGAGGAGATTCATCTAGTACGTCGTCATGTAGTAAGGATGCTACATGAATCATTTCGACAATCTGAGCCAACCGTCGTTGAGTTGGTAAGACAGTGTCAGAAAGAAGGGGAAGAATGTGAGAATGTGAATCGTCTATCGGAGAGAATGACGAGTCTCGATATTTTGCAGCTTCTGGTACACGTAATGAAAAGACATCTTGGAAGGAAGATGTATAATCCGGCATATTTGGGTTCCAGTCATTGAGCACGTCCGGCCTTGAAAGAGCCAAATCTAATTCATCAGACCGACCACCCGCTCCTTGACGTTCAGCATGACGCCGCTTGGACTCCCAATTGCGCCCTAGTCCGTTGCACGCTCTTGCAAAAAGTAAAACAAGAAGTGGTCGAATTTGCTTGGAAGGATGTCGGAAATAATACTCGGCAATTTGGGTAAGCGCCGGGCTCGATGAACCCAAGAGACCAAGTAAGGATGTTCGAATATACGCTAAATCAGACTTGACAAACGCATACGGGTCTGGAGGGATGGACGGTGGTGGTTGGAGCGGTTTTTGTGATGGGTGTGAGTTGTGACGTGATGAACGAGATGAGAGCGGAGGTGGAGCGTGAGTATGAGGGGGTATACGAGTCACCGTCGAAGTCGAAGTTGAACCTGTACTCGTAGCACTGGCAGCAGTCGCAACTACAGGTCCGAGCGCTGCAGTCGTGATAGTTGATTGTTTTCTCAACCAAAGTATGGATGACGTCCTGGACCGCAAGCACAACCATCTTCCCATCTCAGGATCCTACACGTGTTCCCAAATTTCACTGTCTTCTTCTTCCTCTACCCTCCCCTATCTTTTGAAAAGCACGACTGAGGATTTTGACTTCGTATGAGTTAGAAATTTATGACCAGAAGGAGAAAACTCCTTTTATCGTCCGACACCTCGATATAGAAGCTACGCTGCAACCAAAGCAAATAAGAAAAGAATAAGCCCTTGAAGTCAAATATCGTGAGAATGATTGAAAGAAATTCATTGCGGACTACTGCGACGGGTATTTGGGTGATCCATTCACAATGCTCTCGTTTAGGAAAGATTTGGAGCCCCGGTTATCGTGGAGTAATTACCCACAGACACGACCGTCATATATAATGTCTTGACTTGAAGCTCGAAGTATAAAAAAAGAATCACACTCACAAGGTTGCTCTAGAAAAAGAAGCGACGTATACGGCGTAAACTTCTCTGTTTAGTTTCACGTGATGTGTCCATAATACTCCACACAGTATATTATTTATGCTGCATTCATACCATGTCCTTACAGTAGTAAGCATATGACAACGTCGAATTCACCTCACTCCTTTGTAAGGTTTGTGTGGTCTCGTACAGGGTTGTTGAAAAGGCTTTCACTTTAGGTTCATTGAACATCTCGAAATACTTACATCATTGCCTACAACAAAGCAGCCTACAACAACAAAGGAGGACTATACCTTCGTCCGGGATAGTATATCCGTCACGACACACTTTACCTCGAGATAACAAAGTCCTACTGTTTGTTCCAAGGGATCATGTATTCTATAAAAGGAAATTTTGGATATAAATGGCAGCATAAAAGAACTAAGCGATCCTTTTATGGAAGAAGAAAGGGGAAAGAGATGTGGACAATCGTCCTTTCACAACAAGGTTTATCTAATCTTGTCTACAATTAGATTCCACTCGTATTTATTTATGTAAAGTGAGGTTTTTTTTTTCTCCAAACATTCCTCTACACTCAATTTTCTTTCAGTAAAGAATATGGTAGCACTTACTCGTTCCCAACGTCAAGCTCTTGAGTCGAATGATCAAGCAGAAGTCGACCAAAAATTTAGCCTTTCTACAATCGTACCTGCGCCGCCTGCACCAGTGTTTGAATTACCTGTACATCTACCACACGACAACCTAAGAGCTTACGTTCGCTCAGCTCAGGTTTCGAAAGCCAAATTCCGTCGAAATCATCCACCAATATGTCGAGGAGTCGATCGTATCGCACCTGACCGGTACTTGCTCTCTGTCGAGCCCGATTCGCGTTTGCGTCTAAAAGAAGTATGGGTTTCTAGGCCTCCTAATATGGCAGACAGAGTGAAAGCGTGTACGTTTCTCCAAATAGTATCCATTCCCCAAAGTTTTTTTTTTTAAAAAAAATTCTTTCTTCTGCTTTTTTTTTCTTTGTCGTAGTCATCCGAACTATACCGTCCTCCCCTATCCACGACGCTGATAGTCGTGGGACCTATATTCGTACTGCAAACTTGAATATTCCAGCTCCCGGATTCCTGACGTTCATAGACCCGCCTACCCAAGTAGATGACGCTATGAGCTTGGCCAAAACCACTATGCGGGTCCTAGAGACGGCGGAACGCGTCGTAAATCTTGTATGGCCAGAAGAAAGTCGTGGGGTAACATCCACGTTTGCAACGGATTGCTGCGCTGTTTCCGAGGCTGATGCCAATATATGTGTTCCTTTGCACTACATGAAGATACGGGAACGTGATTTGGTTAGCGTCATTGAACCAAAAGTCAAAATGGTAGTCATTGTTTTAGCTCCATGGGCCATCGCAATGGCAGATATGCATGAAATGCTCACCGTGGGCAAGGTATAAACTTTTATATTTAAATGTAACAATATATTAACAATAATGAAATTCATTTAGTTCCCGCCCTTTGAAAATAGTGATGGAACCAAACATACGTTTACCCGTGCTCAGAAAATTTGGGCTCAGGTAAATTACTATACATTTGTATTTAGGTATAATGCACAAATTTGATCCCCATATTTTCACAGATATATAACTGTTGCTCGAGTCAGAATTGCCCGTTCTTTGTTTTGACAACTGCCGAGCATTGGATTTTTGGAACATTCCACGCAGGTAAAACGACTGTTTTCCATTATATCGCGTCAAATCAACGTTACTTTTAGCATCTGGCTGGTCGCGAGTAATCTCCACCACCATCATGTCTTGCACCGACACTCAACCTAACATACTCGAATGGGTCGTCTTTTGGTGCGCGTCAGCACTGAAGCTTCCTGGAGGCTGGTCTCCAATGGTTAGCTTCACCCTTTATCTTCTTTTATATTCGCTCTCCTGAGCATTCACTCCACTTAGCAATTCACGAACTCTGGAAATCCAGATATAAGTAGATCCGATAATCTTCAGTTGTCTTATCGCCAGTCAACTGCTAACATGACACCTCAGGACTGGTTAGATACATATTTAGGTGAGAATTTAGTCAAATAAAAGAAATGGAAGACCCATTGTTGAAATTCTCGCTTTTAGATAACAATGATCAGGACGGAATGGATTGGTATACCACGACGCAATTGGAGGAAAACCCTAATATTTATTTTACAAAGATCTTCTGATAAATATCAAATATCCAAGTATGACTAGTGCCATATCGACTAATATACGCGTTTGAACCTATCATTTAGAGAAGTGTCACTATAATTGCGGTAGTTCCTCAGAAATATTAAACCGTGCCGGTAAATACTATCTTGCGTCCTGCCCGTGGAATACCGTGACATATCTCGGCATCGCGGCGGGATCCTCCTTCCTTTTCTCTAAACAATCTCTGGACACATTTCTTTACATGAAAATCTAACAAATTGACTTGCATATTCGTTATACATGCCTTCATAAACCTTTTTTATTGACCTATTACATAGAATTTATCAAATACGCGTGTCAAATTTTTTTGCGATGGATTTTCGGAGAAGGCATGTGTCCGTCTCTATCGACTCCGATGCATCATCGTATCGCCCTTCTGTTAGGGACATTTTTTTCTTGTGGATGCTTCCTCAAAATTTAAATGATCATGATATCAACCCCACACGCCCTACATGATCGTCTAAGTCCTAACTTCCGAGAGTTTAAAGGAGAATACGTCAGTATCTGGGCCTGGATTGACTCCCATGTTTGTTTTCCCAATAAGAAAGATGTTATTATTAACGTTGTCTCGGGCATTTAAAGCAGCGTTATTGTCTCGCAAACATGTTACTAGCTTTATTCCCCCCCCTTCTCTATCATGTCCAAGGAGCCTCTCATCACTTTGTTTGATATTATCACTACTAAAGGTGCATTTTCGCCTTTTGCATGGCGGGTCAGGTATCTCATTTCACTTATCTATGGATACTTTTTTTTCAATGTATGACTAACGAACCCCGCTTCATGAAGATTAGCATTAAACTACAAGAAAATCAACTATAAAACGCATTGGCTTGCTCTCACAGACATAAAGTCAAATCACCAAAGGTTCAGTATCCCCGAGACTGAGCACCCAATTGAGAATCCTTTTTATACCATACCGGCCATAATTGATGCGTCAACTTCCCCGCCAATCGTTATTTCCCAGTCATTTAACATCGAGAAATATCTGGATGAGAAATATCCTGATCCACCCTTGTATTCCATAATTCCCCCGAATCTACATCAAGGAGATACAAATGCTAAGGAGCGGGTCGCTTTTCTCGACGAAGTCAATGAATTTCTCCGAGAAACTAATCATTGGAGACGAAAGATTCTCATTCCTTTGGCTATTCCTTTAATTCCAAATATCCTTCAAGAACAGGACAAAGATTATTTTTATGAATCGAGGTCTCGGTGGTTCCAGATGCCCTTCAACGAGATCTCCCCCAAAGCCGAAGCAAGGGAGGTTTATATCAAAGACTTGAAGGCTGTTTTCGAAGAGCTTGACCGCGTCCTTGTGAGGGGTCGAGTAAAACCTTACAATCCGAATGATCAATACGATAAACCTTGGATTTGCGGAGATGTCGTAACGAGAGGAGATTTTACACTCATCGGTTTATTCATTTGGATTCAAAAATCTAACCCTGAACTATGGAACCTAATCAAGACCTGGAATTCGGGAAGATGGTTGAGTATGTATGATATGTCTGCTGAATGGAGAACAAATGAGTCCTGAAACTTATTTCCATAAACTTTTGTATTTATGTAATTGTGGTTCAAGTTTTGGATGGCAGAAGTTTCATTTAATTCGTAGGAAGTATACTTGATAATAAACGAAGATACAAGTTTTCCACAAATAAATCAATATTTAAAGTTGGTGTATGCCTAGAAATAGATAAAGTCGGACTCATTAGTACGGTTGGACCAGGTTACATAACCCATATTATGCATAAATTAATAATTGACTCAATCCATTGATGTCTTTTGATTGCCTGCCGTTTTAAAGTCTTCAAACTGGTTACATAACAAATATGTTACGAATATGACAACTATTAGTCTCAGATCTCCTCTTAAACTTGCTATAATAGGCGGAGGACCTTCGGGATTTTACCTCGCTGCTCGTATTTTGTATTTGCTTTCCTCTCCTGGAGCTTTGAAGGGTAATAACATCAACCATAACCAAGATAATCTTCCCGTTCGTGTTCATATCTTTGAACGCCTCAAGGCTCCTCATGGACTCGTAAGATTTGGCGTTGCTCCTGATCATCCCGAGGTCAAGGTGAATTTCTTGATACGAATAACTTTTTTTTTAAAAAAAAAAGAACTAACGACTATCTTAGAATTGCATACATAAATTTGATCGTGTTGTTGAAGACCCCAAAGTTCGCTTTTTTGGAAACGTACACGTTGGTGGAGGGAATAAATCCACAGGAAGTACCAGTACTACCCCGTCTAGTTCAGCCTCTCCTTTACACCTCCCATTGTCGACTCTCTTTCCATACTATACCCACCTTGCTTTTTCAACCGGTGCACCAATACCTAAAACCCATCCTCGACTACCGCCTTCCCAGTATTGCATTCCGGCGTTAGACATTGTTCATTGGTATACGGGTCATCCTGAATCACGCTATTCCGATTTAACTCCCCCTATTCCTCCTTCCGCCAAACATATAACGATTATTGGTCATGGAAACGTAAGCTTGGATGTGGCCAGGATGATTCTCTCCTCATTCGCTAGATTGAACAAATTGTCAGATGATGATATGCCGCCCAACATCAAACGTGCAATGAAACAGTTAAACGTAGAGCATATTGATATCGTGGGTCGTAGAGGCCCGGAGGATGTCAGGTTCACGCCGAAAGAAGTAAGGGAGATGATGTCCTTGGATAATGTTGCTATGAATCCAATTCCGAACCATCTATTTGAAAGGATGAAACTCGATTCACTGAGCCGACAACAGACTAGGATCGTACAATTACTACAAAAAGGAAGTAGAACTATGATCGATCAGTCTCCGAGGCCAAAGACCTTTAAGCTGCAATTTTTTGAACAACCCGTAGGGTACCGAGTAGTTGCACCCGGCCTAATTGAATTAGAACTGGAGGAAACATGTCTAACGACTTCGGGTGACGTTGTTCCGGTTTCTCCCCCACGTCGACGTGTTATCCACACCAATTTGATCGTGACAAGTTTGGGATACGAAAGTAGCCCTGGATTATTTCAGAATTCAGAACAAACGTCATACCCTTGGTTCAATGAACGAACTAGGCATATTCGCTCAAGTTCGGCAGGTGGTCGAGTGCTTTCTCCAGACGGACGGGTTGTTCAAAATATCTATGCCTCCGGCTGGGCAGGTCGAGGCGCACATGGAGTCCTTGCAGGTACGGTAATGGATGCAAATGATGTTGCTGCCTCGATTATACAAGATTGGGAAGGCGAGGAGTTGAGGAACGGAGAAGTTATTCAGCAGAATATTGGGAGCAAAATTGGACACGTCGAACGGCTTCCGTCACCACTCGCGATAGAGCCTGCTGGTGGACTGTATAATTCTTGTGATGTCATCGAGAATGGCGTTCGAGATGGCATTGTATCGGCATATCACCACCGACAATAAAAAAAATGGAATCCCATATTTGATCGCAGGCGTCAGTCCTTGTCGGTCAAACCACAAAATTGATAGATTAGGCATTAGAAAATTTCTTGTTTGTATGCCCCCCCTACCCTAAATTAAATTAAACCTAAAACTGTTTTCTATCAGATAGCGAACCATTCCACTCCCTTCTTGCACACGTAGCTGGCTGAGACGTGGAATCAAAGTGATCAAAGGCTCTCTTCCTTATTTTGTTTATAACCACTCGTCAAACTAATAAATTCATTGATAGCCCCGCCTGAGGCATATCGCTTTAAAGGGATCATGTAATTTACATATTCCTGACGTTACGCTGTCCTATAAACAGATGCATACTTTCATTTCGTAAGAACCCCAAAAGAATACCAAGAAATTTGTAATTTGAAAGGTTATTTAACAAAGGGGAACACGAGCAAAAACATACACAAAGTACAAGGCCTACCAGAAGCTTACTATGTACTCTATACTTCAGCGTCCAATTAGGAGCCTCTGATACAGATATGTAAAACGTCGCGGATCGCAAAGCACCAAGAAAACATTACTCTACATTTCAGTCTAACCGTCTTAATCGGAATCGGAATCATAATCTAGAGGGTCCACAAATGGTCTTTGTTGGGCTGCCCTATGTAAACCTTCGACTTCACCGGTAATATTTTGCGTTCTGTTTTCGACCGAGCTCTCATGAGAAATGCTTGTAGATGGCAGTAGAGGGTTCTGAGTTTGATTTTGGAGAATAACCATCTGTTCATCAATAAATGGTCCTTTGACCATAGCCAACCAAGCTTGCATTATGTGACTGGAAAAAAAAAGTCAGTGAAAGGGGTTATGACAACAGATAAGTATAATACTCGCGTTGAGTCAAGTTCGACATTACGAGGTATCGCTTCTGCGTCTGATCGTCGCCCGTCCCTCGTTAAATGGTCAAAGACTACGCTCGGCGATATTCTCTCCCAATGCTTTCCCGTGACAGTTTTATACAGTTCGGAAATACTAACGACATAGAAATCCCCATGGTTGGTCTTCGAAATATTAGCATAAGAAGCGAGCGTCGTCTGGTTTGTTCTTTCATTGTAGCGATCCTCAATCTTAATTTTAGCAAAGTCGTCACCGTCATCTCTCCTGTTGGTGGTGTATGTGCGAGGGGGAACGAGATCTTCGATTTTCCATCTTGGAGGAACCTGGAGCTTCTCTTTTATAGGCTTGGGAATCATTGTAACCGAGTAAAGGACCAAGACCGTGAACCCATTTTGAAGTGTCGAACCCAAGTGACGAGAGTTGGTCTCTCTCCGCAACGCTAAACTCATGAAGAAGCAAAACGACCGGACCGTGAGTCGCTGCATCAGTCAACCGATCTTGCAATCCTTTCACAGCTTCCTTTTGCGGTAATACAGCAGATACTCCATTAATCGACGATTCCTTATTTTGTGATAAGCAATCAAATATGAGAAAAGTGGAATAGAAAAGTTACCAATTCATCAGCGTTCTGCAGGGCTAATTGTTCCTCAATTCTGAAACACCAAGACTTGCCTTGTTCTTTAGATTGTACATCAAGCTCCGTGATACTGATAAGGAGTAAGTGTTCGGCGGACGCTTTACCGCTACCATCCGGCCTCCAAAAACTAAACGCCAAACTAAAAATCTTGACAGATTTTCGCCACCAGATGTTTGGATAGCCATACGTGGACATATCCTCGAATTCATTCAAGAGCAGTCGCCAAAATACCCTGAAGAATTAGTATAAAGTAATGGATTTAAACGGTCAATACATTGCTTACCGTCCGCGTTCGAAATTAGCTCTTGACAGATTGCGAGGACCATCACAAAACCTGCCGTTGGCTTTCGAAGTATCTCGTCTCTCTTTTTTGGCCTTGGTGGCTTTGTTCTTATTCTGGCGTTCGTCGAGGAGAGCCGTTAGTCTTTCGGGAGTTTCAATGTATATAGGTGAAAGTGACGTGAAATCCGATGAGCTGTAAGGGCGTCTCTTCCATCGAGATGAAGGGTTGCAAAGATAACCTATTTTCTGTGGGATAAGAATATGAGAGCTACCATCTTCTCTCACTCCTGCATCAAAAAACAAGCACGTTACATAAAGACTAGTGGTTCCGTTAGTGGATGAAAACAACACTCACCCATTACAAGAGTTATTCCACTCTCATGCTTTATAGATGTGCTTCCGAAAAGGACATTAGCCAACTGCTGATTAGGGTTAGTGCCCCGATCCCATCTTCGCTCAAAATTGCTATCCGGTCCACTGAGCTGCCAAAAAAAGGACGCCATATGATCCGACCCCCCCGTTGAAAACACGGATGTTTCTCGGAGATAAAGTGGTATACTAGTGGATTCAAGTCGCGTTTTAGATTGCAAGGTTTTCTAGTGAAGCATGTAGCACAAAGAATCAAGATTCAACTCGGAATTCTGATAAATATAAATAGAAGGAACAGAAACAGAAACTTGAATGTGTCATGATTTTTCGAATGCCGCAATTTATTTCTGGTAGTGGTTGTCAGGGTTTGGGTATATTGTGTCAAAACAGCACAGTGACGGTTTTGCACCAGTTATGTAAACACATCTTCTATGATTTTTAGAACAACACTTGTTTTTAATTTTGCGAAATGAGCGGGTACTTGAATATTCAAAGGACACCTAACAATGTTAAGTAAACACAAAAACCTACAATACTTTAACAAGTCGTTCATTCTTCGTCCTCCTCATCTTCAATTGTTACACGTTTCCTTTTCGGCATGACAGCAGAATTGGGTTTCCTAATCTCCATGTCATCCTCTTCCTCCTCTTCCTCACTTTCAACGTCCATTTTGTCTTCCTCCTCACCACTAGATTCGGGTTCGTCGTTTTCATCGGCATCACCTCCTTTGGCTTTCTTTCTTTTCCTGACTTCTTCTTCAAGCCTATCTTCCGCCTCTTCCAAAGCATCCTTTTCTTCCAATGTCTTTTCCACTTTTGTCTTCTTACTTTTGACGTTCCCAAATTCGTCTTCCTCCTCCTCCTCATCCGAGACAACAAAATCATCCATTTGATAGTCTCCCCGTTCTCTCTTTTTTCCATCACCCTTTTTTACGCTTGAATTGACGTCGTCGCTCTCGCTACCAGCCACGCTACCTTCCAGTCCTAGACCGTCGTCGTCGTCACTCCACATTTGATCTCTTCTCCTTCCAGAACCACCAGTCCCGAGAGCACTTCTTTTTCTTCCGAGACCAAGACCCCCATCGTCCTTTTTCCCTCTCCCAATTTTTCCTCCTTTCTTGGCATTTTTGGCAAGCTCCGCAAGTTCTCTATCAGGGTCTCTTTGTACAAGTTCATTGGGAGCGAGGCGTAATCTTGCAACTTTACTATGTTTCTGCCCAACGGCACGAACAAGTTTACGGTGAGTCTCTGATTGCATACCAGTCGGACGTAAAGTAAGATATCCAGTCACAAGTTTTTCTGACTGAAGAACTTCGGCCCGTTTGTGTTGTGCAATAAGATAAGTAAGACCTTGACCTCGAGGGGCCGAAGAAAACTGCGATTGTGACTGTGATTGAGATGGAGTTACTCTTTGAGAGGATGTACCCATTTGACGCGGGGCAGCACCAGCTGTGTCAATATTTTGATTGATGTCAAATAGCTCTTTACCCAATTGAAGACTCGTAGATCCATCAGACCACCGTATAACCCGACTGTTAGATTGTTTGCGCTATGAGAAATATAATGAAGTTAAACTGCTGATGACAAAGATCCCTTTTTACTCACATCGATCCCATCCTCGTCCTTGGTCCACCGCCATCGAACAGTATTCTCAACTTCAAGTTTAATGCTCATACTCCGTTCCTTTAACGCTGTATCTGCGTGATCACCGGTAGCGTCATCTTCCTGTTCTGGACCAACATACGTATCGGGATGAAAGGGTTTTGAATCCAGTTTTACAAAATTGGGTAGTCGGATGACCCAGTGCTAGAAAGAAAGCATTCATGAGATATCAAAATTTCACAGAAAAAAAAAAAACTCAGTTACGTTATCGTCACTACTCCTCGGGACAGGAATATTGGGAATCTGCACATTTGCATCACGAAGTTGCACCACTTCGTCTTGCGGTTCTTCCTGATCATCTTCCTCATATTCCATGGCTTTTCGACGTCGTCGTTCAGGGGAAGTAAGACCATCGTCCGTACCAAAGCCGGGGGTTGGGGTTGTTCCAGCGGTCGTTGGAGCTTCACTCGTTGCTGCAGTATTAAGCCCAACGTCTTGGCTGTGTCATCAAATTTGAAGTGAAATCAAGGATATGCCATAAGAAAGTAAGGTGGAACCTTACGTTTCGTCGCCGAATAAATTATCGTCGTTTCCTTCTTCATCCTCCTCGTCCTCCTGTTCTTGTTCTTGTTCTTGTTCCTGTTCTTGTTCCTGGTCCTGTTCTTGCTTAGGTATAACATCGAATTGGTCGTAATTTTCGCCTGGGTCGTCAACAACATCATGTTGATATGGCACTTCTCCATTCGTATCAATTAGAGTAGAGTCAATATTATCATCATTGTCATACGTCGAAGTATAACCGGTGTGCTGGTTTCTATTAGAATTTGGCCGGCTTCCAGATGAAGGAGGGAAGGCCAATGCATCAGCCAGAGACATGAATCAAAGACCCTCGAGTAGTTTCGTTAATTATAAGGAGGTTTCTTTGGTTTGTCCGAATCCCCAATTCAGGTTCGAAAGGTCTTACGTAAGAGGCAAGACGTTTTTTGTGACGGCGAGATGAGTGCAATACTAATGTATGTACAAGAAGGAAAATAGGAATTTAATTTAATTGATTACAAAATTAAACATGTTTTAGTCAATGTACATACAATGCCTGTCATAAATTTATTATTGTTTAGAACGTAGAACAAAATGGGACACAAATGTTGTCAGAAATGTAGTGAAACAAGAGAATGTTTGATATTCTTGTACTTGAGGGGGAGATGTCCATCATAAAATTGCGTCAACGGTTTCTTTAGAAGGATAAACTGGTAAGCTTTTCATGCTGCCGCAGGTGAACGGTCGAGGACGAGGCCGGTCTCCGATATCCAAGTATTATCGTCAGGATTGTGGTCCGCTCCATCTCCTGGCATAGCGACGCCGTCACGTTGAAGTTCTATCCATTCAGCTGCTCTTTGGGCGTCCCGTCTAGCTTCTTCTCTCAGTTCTGCGACTTCTTCGGCCTCTCTGACCGCCCCCAATTCTGGAACGACAGTCAGATAACCACCTATATTGCGGAGCGGACGAGAATGAATGATCTGCTGCGGGGGGCGGGGGAGGGAAAGTGAAGGTCCTCCATCTGGATTCAAGGTTTGCATAGCAGCAAGATAAAGGGATTCCGTATCTAGCGCGTGAGTAATAGCATTTGGATTTTCATCCTCAACCTCGTCCATCTGCAATAAGTCTTCCACACCATCAACGTCAGTTTCAACATTGTCAGACCAGGTGACAATGTTATTTGTTGTTTCAGCAGTCGCACGAGACACACCAAAATATTGTACGCGCGTCGGCGGGGGAGGAGGAGGATCGATTTGTACATTGTCAGACTCTACGTCTGAATTATCTTCAATTGACTCGTCGTTCAATTGGACACCACGTGTAGCCGCTCTGGCGGCACCGAGATTATCGTCAACCTCAGTCTCGGAATCTGTGGGGTAAGTAACACCAGCTATATACGACGAGGCTCTGGTTCGACGAGTCCCCGTCACTTGGCCTCTTATTTGAGAAGGTCCGGCGACGGGTGGCGAGGGTTGCCTTTGGGGACGTCGGTTGTGAATTTCGCTATTGATGGATCGGAAAACTCGCGAAATTGGTAACTCGACATAAGCCTCTGAGCCATAAGCAGATACTTGAATATCCAAATACTCGGACACTCCAGCGGAAGTATCGGGGGCTGTTGAAGGAAACAGCCGGACGTTAGCTCACAAAAGAAAAAGAAGCGAGTATTGTCCAGAGAAAATGTAAGGTTACTAACCATCGTCCATACCTTCCCATTCTGAGTCAGAATCTGGAAATTCCATTTCTGGATAACGAGGTGGGTTGAGTGGACACTCCGGAGGATTATTATAGCTTTCTGTAGAATCAAAATACTAGAGGACGTCAAAATACGACGGGTAAATCAACCAAAAATATACATACTTCAGGTAAGTACAGGTCGTTTGCGAGTCCCATTGATCTGGCAGTGTGGAAAACCAAAGTCTCCATGATGGTAGGATTTCTAGTGTCGAAACTTTTGATGGCATATATATGACCTGCTTCGAAACCTGGGCACCTAATGTTCAACAGCTCATTGAGTCGTAGAAAAGGAGAATATACCTTTTGAGAATGATCCAAAGATCCACCGCTGATAGGATGTTAACACCCAGAAGCGACATTTTGCGCGAACACATAAATCCCAGAGCTAGCAGAAGTGTCAACAAATTGGCCATCGAAGGATACAGAATAGTTCACCTTGCCCCAAATTCTATGAGCACTCTTATACGCGGGGTTGTTGTTCCTGTCTGAGTACATAGGAAACTATAAGATAGATGAGTTTTTTTTTTCCAAAGGAAAGAAACTTCAAATAAAGAAGCTATTACACTGTTTACTCTCGCGAACGAGCCAATATCGGCGTTAGTCAACACCCACTCAGGTTGTATACAAATGATAAGAGAGGATTCCAGGTCCGTCCTGCGATCCCTTCTGTAGTAACTTTCCAAGTCTGATGCAGGAGGCGACATCCTCCATACAAACCCGTGCCATATCATAATGTCCATATTGCCGGCTGGCAGCGGTGTTAAACTCCAAGAGGCTGTTTGAGGGAACGAGACTTGCATGGCCCGAGTAAGGGTCTGAAAGGGATATGCATACATCCACGGAACCATGTCATATATTGTACTAGGGCGCGGAAGATAAATTGTCGGGACATTTAAGTCCAATCCTAAGACAGGAATGGTAAAAGCGGCGCCGGTACGTTGGTCTGTTGGGGGTAAATCAATCGGGACGGTTGGAAGCCTTTGAACAACTACGATATTTATTTATTTATTAACATGCTATCAATAATGAAAGGTTACACACATCTTTTAACAAGCTGATCGTACGCCTGAAGGTCTCTGCATGAAATGAGGTTCGAAAGTCTCCTGCGATACCTTTCTGGGCGAACGTGGAGGTGATTCAGATGAGCTTTATGACCAGGTGGAATGATGGGTGGTGCACTTTCATTTAATATCATTTCAGGCAGTACAGCAACTGAGAGATAAACTTTGACGTTGTCTTCAGGACGCTCGAATGGGGGTTCGCCAGCATCGTTGTTCATGGTGTGATTTCAAGATGGAAATAGAAAGGAATGAGTTATCTTTCAAATACCTACAACTCGTGAGATTAAATAATAGTAAAGTGGACATGGTTAGATGTATGTCCTTGTCCGGTTCAACAATCGTCAAAGGGAATAAAACAAAGCCTTTCCTTTGTTACGCGTTCGTCACGCTGCCGGAGGTTGCCAGTGGCTGAATGGTCGCCAAGGTGTACATTCATAGAATTCAGTTTGCCCATCCCTCTACTTTGTCCACCAGGGTGCAAAATTCTAACTTTTCAATTTTGATATACATCTAGGCTCCCACATAATGCGAAGTCAAGGTACCAGGCGTTGACGTTGGGAGCGAGAGATGTCAACTGCAACACTTTCCTACAAGACTCTCAGTCTTCGTACTGACTTTACAGATCTTCCAAAAATTCTTGAAACGATGATATAGTCGTGGTGAGTTTTCTTTCACCCCAAAGTGATGATTACAGAATTTGTCTTTGTCCACGAAAACGTCATTTCCTCAAGAAGGGCAAGTACCGCCATGATTTGCTAGGTCAATGGATCGACCCGACGTATATTCATGGCGCTAATGAATGGGGGGACGAATAAACTACAAGAAGTTAGGACAGAATGGCTAACTTTCATGGCAATGTGGCCTGGGTCGGGCAGTTTCTCAATGTCAGGCGAGAGGACATTTTTAGCTTTGTCCTTCCGGACATTGTAGAAAAAAAAGGGGGGGGGATGTCGTACTATAAAGATCGGTTATTAGAATTGTTCCTAAGGCTACCTGAAGATATGATCCACAAGGATGCAGTGTTAGTGGCTTAGTGGCCGTGAAGTGCAGCACTGGATAGGAATAAGAAGTTCCAATGGATGTTGGAAGACGTTTCATGAGAGGATTTTGATTCCTCTTAAAATGTTTATATTGATTTCTAATGTTAATCAGACTTATGAGTTGAAATATATGCGTGGAACTCAAGAAGATGACGAGGTCAAACAGAGGCGGAATGGAACTTTCTATAATAGCTATTGTCTAAGTGAGTGGGCATGTGTTAATATCAGGATCCGGAGGCTAATAGTATTCTGGATGTTACAGTCAATCCCAATGTCATTCTCATAACAATTAAATAATAAGGACTCCTATGTTTTATGTATCTATACCTGACAACTTGGATTTATAAAGCTGGCGAGATAAACTTTCGAGGATCAATCGATCATGATTTATATAAATAGAAAATTGGATAACTTCTTTCTCTGGTTATTGATAGCTGTGTGCAAAGAACGTTTTTGGCATGATCCATTGGGTTTTGTTTAGCGAAAGACGCATGATTGAAGAGAAAGGAAAGCGGGAGAACCCAGGTTGCTAGCCGGCTGAGAAGGCACAAGCTCGAGTCCCGAAATAGGAATTTCGGTCTGATGCTCATTATAGATTATATTATATTATATTCTTGTCATCAAGGTATGAGAGGAAATGTGGCGTCAAAGGCTCAACTGAGATAATAGGCCTTCACTGCCAACCAACTATGTAAATATCTTGAAGCGGGTTCCGATACTAGGCAGTGCACTGACAAACGGGGTCTGATATGAAGGGAGTTGAGCTGTAGATTGTTGATGAGAAGTGAGATGATGAAAGGGAAAAAGGATTCTTTCTCATCTGTAGAGAAATCCCAAAAGATATTATGTTAGTTACATAATGACAGATGTTGAAAGGCCTGCGCCCCTGTCAATATTCTGTCTTTTTGAAACATCTCTTGAATGATTTAAGTATACTGATTTAGATAGAATCGTTTGCTTGAATGATGTTTAATTGGACTAAAAGATCCACACAACGTGGAGGGTGAAAAATCGAATTTCGTTCCGCTTTTATCCGGAGATGGTACCAGAGCACCATTAAGGAACAGAGTCTGTTTCAAAGGAATCGACTCACGATGACCACGGTTAATTTTTGCCGAGAAGCTACGTTGATACAACGTGGTCGTCAATTTCTCAGTTCATGTACTTCCTGCTAGTAATAGCAACTATCACTATCATTGACTGAGAGGGCGCCTTGCTTTCCCACACCGCGACAGTTGTGCTAGACTTTGCTTCCTCCTCTCATCTCTCACCCTCCCGATGTCCCTTTCAATGATGACGAGGACTTCTACCTCGTCCTCGTCTTCTTCCACTCCACCAAACCTATCCTCTGGGGCTCAGGTTCTCCCTTCCTTTGCTCAAACCTTTAGCGATCTGGCAGGTGCACGCAATCCGCCAGATAGCTCGCAACCGACTTCTCATTCCCATTCTCACTCGCACTCGCATGATCACTCTCGTCATTCGAATACAAATGTCGATCCCTCAGCTACTACGGAACGGGACCGTTGCCGTACTGAGCATCGTCCGCGTCAGTCTATTCATGAAAAGGATACCACACTTCCTCCAATCTTTAGTCATCAAGGCACTAATAAAAAGCGCACTCTTGATGACATGCATCGCGATGATGACCGGAGCCGAGAATGTGAACAAGACCCAGGAAGGGAATGGGATGACAGAGGCAGAGACCTAGAAGGTCATTCATCGTATGTTTTTATATATATTTTCTTTGCATATATCTAATGTACTTTGATTCAGACCACAATCATCCCATATAAAAAGGGAACCATCTGTCTCTCCCCCACCTGAACACTTTCCCCAACAACAACAACAACACTACCATCAGTCTCATCACAGCACCCACCACCCTTATTCTTCCTCCGTGTCCAAGAAGCGGCGTAAAAGCAACTATGAGTACCCGCTTTCACCCGCCCATCCTTCTTTATCCAATGAACGAGACAATGAACCCACTTACAATGATGCCTATCCTCGACGTGGATCAGTTGCTGGATTAGCTCAATCCAATCCTTCATCAGCTTCCTCTTCAGCCTCCTCTTCGGCACACCCGCATCCTCATCCTCAGCGACCCAATCCACCCATGAGAAGATTATCTACAATGGGGAATAGAACGGGGTCCTTATCTCCTCAGCAACCTTCTAATGGTATCCAACCCCAAAATACTACCGGCTCAGCTGAGAATTCATCTCGTTCTCCCAACCAAACTTCTTTGCCCCCGTCACTTCCTACCTCCAAATCTCCTTCTCAAGCACATTTCAATCAATCTTCGTCTCAACAAACACAACCTCAGACGTCGCTTCCGTCCTCTCATTTTACCATCTCTCTTCCGGCACCTCCAGTCTCCTTCTCTACAAGCCGAAAGAGAAGACTTAACGCTCAGTCTCAAGGTGATATCTCAGTTCCGGTTCCGCGGCCAATTAACACAGGTAAGGTTTGAGATACCTTTTTTAGTTCCCCTCTTCCTTTTCACGCAGAGGGCCGTGCATCTCTTGTCCTCTGGGTATGTATCCCACTATTTTGCAAAAGCAGTGTCGGTTCCCACCAGTCCGACACGACTGACTTAACTTTCCCTCTTTCCGACTTTTTGATTGTTTCTATCTATCATTTTTTGGGGAATGTCGTTACCCACAACACCACCCTTCCACCCTTTTGTTTCATCTAATAATCCATCTGGCTTCACATTTATTTCCATATCGTCTCATCTTTCATTTTTACTCCGTCATTACCCCCCTTTTTTCACATGCTAATTTATCTAATCGACATGACAACAGGATCCGGAGGTACAGCAACATCTATGGTAGTAACGGCAGCATCTGGATCTGGATCTGGACCTGGATCTACCACTACCCCTGTAAGCGCTTCGGGGCCGGGCTCAACCTCGGCACCGGGTATGAACGCAGTCAACACAGATCCAGGTTCATCGACATCTTCACATCCTCGTGGACCACCTCGTCATCTCACAATTGCGCCGCAATCGCACACTAAGCGACTGGAACCATTAATTCATTCTGCGCCTGTTAATGGAGGTTTTTTTCATAGTGCTAGGGATATGAAGGCGAATGCTGTTGGTGGTATTGCCATTAGCGGCGTTGGGATTTCAAGCGTTCGTTTGCGCGCTGGACATCCCATAGTCAGTGGTGAATTTAACCCGACCTCGAGCTCATCTCCATTTGTCGCGGGACCCAAATCTCTACATAATACCTTGTCTAGTTCAGGTGGAACTGCACATCCTCCCGTCACACCAATGCGTATTCCGGAGCTTCCTCCTATTCCTATTACGCCCGGCGGGAGGAAAAGTACCGTTCATCACAGTCATAGCCACTCCTTATCATCGCACACACCCCAAAATGGGCATCACAATGTATTGTCACAGCAACAACGACAATATGTTCGCACGGCTCCCCCCCATTCTGCAGGACTTCCTCTGCAGAGCGATAAAGAGACTACTGATCGACCTTTCATCGTAGGAGATCGACTCATCCTAGATCGTGAACGTCTTGAAAAAGATCGGGAGCGCCTTCTTGTTGACCGAGATCGATCTGACCGTGATAGAGGGGCCAATGTTCCAATCGCCAAGAATGGCGGGATGAGAAGCGGGATAGTGTTAGGCAGTGTCAATGTTCCTCGTACTCCACTATTCTCTTCGTTTGTTCAGCAGCAGCCGTCTGGAAATACGACTGGTCGCCCCCAACAAGGGCGCTCCGTGTCTGCATCTAATCCACCTCCGTTATCGTCTTCGAAATATCTGCAAGTCCCGTATACAGCTGGTTTGGTACAGTCTTTTGGAGCGACCCCGTCTAAGTTGCCTGCTTCATCCACAGTTGCGACAGGACATCTCCCATTGTCTCATACGACTGGATCATCGTCTTCTTCTGCACCGACCATCTCCGATACAGTGTCTACCTCTGCTCCGGTAGGATCGACCAGCCAATCAAAGCTCCCAGATTCGAAGACCGCTTTTCTTACTCCCTTCTCAGACTTTTACGATTCTCTCGCTGACTCCAAACTCCTCAAGTCTTGGTTACACGAGCAGCTCCTCAAGAGTAATACGCTTATTGAGCAGCTAGAGAAGACAGTAAATGGACGTGTAAATAATAGTGGTAATACCTCCGTTTCCGTAAGCGTGTCCGATGCGGTTGGTTCGACTTCTGTGACGCTCACCACCGCACAATTGGATGATATGATTGAGCGTAGGTTAGGACCTGTCAAAAATGAGATGGAAGGACTGCGGAGGCGTGTCGGTGAGTTGGAAGAGATGGTGTACGAGGCGCGAAAAAGCGGATGGGGGCGTGACGCTGAAGTCGCTAAAGAACGTAAACCGCGAGAAGAGATGGATGCTTCTAGCGTTCCAAGTACCGGTCCGTTGAAATCTTTGCGGACGTCACCTCCTCCTCCACTTCTCCTGACCACTGGTCTGTCATCTGGTTTGGAAACACAAGAATCCGCTTCGTTCCCGATTTATGATCGTAATTCCGCTCACGGACCGCGGATAGCTCAAGACCCAAAGGAAGTCGGAAACATAGATGTTGAGATACAAGATGTTCATAGAAGGGGTAGGAAGGTAGGAGAAAGCCTCGAAACAACGGTTAGAGTACGCTTGCGATCCCGCTCGCGCTCCCCTTCTCGGACAAGGACGAGAACACGTACCGAATTAGGCGAGGAGTTTGAACGAAGGGAATCTTCGCTTACGGAGCACGTCTCTCTCACAAGACGTACTTCGAAATCCCCCCTGTCAACGTCCGCCATTCCCAAAATAGTGGAGAATAGTACGATTAGGTCCGACGAAGCCGGAAGAGATGAGATGAGCCCGAACCTACGTGTAAATGGATCTGAGGATCAAAAGGATATTTCCACAACGAGCTCTGTATCGGAGCATCGAATCAGTGCGGTCAGATTTGAAGGATAGGTTTATGTCTTGACCAACAGCCATTCAACTTGTCACTGAAGCTCCGTTCCTCATTTCCCATGTCGTTTTGTTTCACACGAGGTTCCTGCCAGAATAACTTACAACTTTGTCCCTTGGGACGTGATTAAAATATTAGGGCCAGTAGTTCTCCCGGAACTATTTAGATGTTTGACAGCCGTGGTTACGGGTTACTTTGTGGTGTAGAACACTCGTCCCCTCATTATCGGACCTAATAATGGGTGCTTTTTTAGTGCCATTCCTCTCATTCACATCTTTCAAAGAATTACCAGTGTACTTTATTGAATTCCTCGCTCTTCATACCATGATAAGAGATTTTTCACATTCCTGCTTCATTTTTTTCTGTCTGGCACCGCCTTGATTCCATGCGTCCAGGAACATCATCGAGTATCCACTGCTCGTTGCATTCGATCTGTCGCTTCCCCTCCTTCGCTTTCAATTACTCGTCTGTCCATGTATTTGTCCTCTTTAAAGCACGCCGGGATGTTATAACGGACCTTGCTTCCTCCAGTGCTTTCGGCTTTACCTTCGCATACCACTCGGACACCACATAGTTTCACTTGTTATCGCTACTTATGTTTACACTATTAACTGCTATATGTAGCATGTTCTTTTTTTTTTTTTGGGATCGCTTTCACTTTATGTTCCAATAGCGTTCACTTACTTTTGTATCATCTTTACTGGGAAATTGGGTGTGATTTGGCATCATTGTTTTAAAAAGACATATATTGTAATGCTCAAAGTAAAAACGAATTAAAATGATGACTTGAAATTACATCATTGACCATTGTAAAGAGCTTACATACACATTGTCAAAAGCTTCTAGTAGTATGGCTAAATCAAAAAAGCCAAGTCTCAAAGCCTCGTTTTCAAAATTTCAAGAGAAGAAGTATCGGGATCATCTGGAAAAGTCCAGGGAAGCCGTCAGAGTCGAACAGTTAAAGAAGAACAAAGCGGGAAACAGTAGTATCAAGTCAAAAGGCAAGCAGCGTGCCTCATCCCTCCCTGCCGGGGTAGTACCATTTTCACCAACGGACACTATTCTTCTCATCGGGGAAGGCAATTTTTCATTTACCAGAGCACTTTTTATATCAAACCATCCACAACTTCAGCATTTACCACCGCAAAATGTCACGGCGACAGCTTATGATTCGGAGGAAACATGTTATGCAAAGTATCCTGATGCACGAGATATGGTGAAAGATCTACGGGATAAAGGGGTTAACATCGTCTTCGGTGTTGATGCTACAGCGCTACATTTGAGGAAGGAATTCAAGGGACACAGATGGAAAAGAATCGTTTGGAATTTTCCCCATGCAGGTGACCTCGTTTAACTTTTCTGTGTACCACCCTTCTTCACAACTGATATACATACAACATAAAGGGAAAGGTATAGCTGATCAAGATCGCAATATTTTATCAAATCAAATCCTTATCCTAAATTTTTTGAGATGTGCAGCAGATTTCTTAGAAACTGGGGATATCCCTTCTTTTAAAAGTCACTCGAAACGTTCAAGTACATCAGATAATAGTATGGAGGATGTTAACGAAGAAACCAATAACATATCGAATCAGGATTACCAAACGAAGGAGCGAGGGACCATTCTGCTTACCTTGAAAAATGTTTCGCCGTATACTTTATGGTGAGTTTTCAGAATATTGGTAAACTTGGTTACTAGAGATAGATTAACAGGGATGTGCCATCACTGGCAAAAAAGCCTCCCGTCAATGCTGTGTCTAAGCACCAGCCTCTTCCACAACCTAAATACATCCAACTTCGCTCGTTTAAGTTCAGATCAAATATTTGGGAAGGATATTCGCATCGTATGTCCAAAGGATGGGTAGAAGGTATAACTCGGGGATCCAATGGAGAAGACAGAACATGGGAGTTTTGCTTGGCGGATTGATGTAGAGATTTTTCTCAATTGTAACGAATGTTCCACTACTTTTTTTGTACATTATATAGTTTCTTAATGGCATCAGAAATTCAATAAATTGACGGGGTCATCGCCAACGGGTCACCGTGGCGTACTAGCAAGTATCACTTTGACATCACCCGCATCACATGTGACAACACGGTGCTGCTCTCCACTCAGCATCGATGTTATTCCAAGCCACCCAAGTTCACAGACAGTTAACATGCTCATTAATATCCCAAAGGAGATCTATATCGGTACAGGTACCTTTGACTGGGAAAATTTAATCCTGTCATACTGATACATGCTTCACAGGCATTGCTTCATGGGTCTCCAGAAGCCAAGAAAGCTGGTGAGGCTGAAATTCTGCAACACTCCCGCAAGGTCGCCCGAGGAAAATATGTTCATTCTTTTGAGAGTGATTATTGCGTTTTACGTTACGTACTACTACTAGATCAAGCTGACCTAAATAACAGTGCATCGAGTTCGACCAGATGCAGCAGACTCGTATAAGAAGGCGGCGTATGTTTATGCGCACATACGTCACACATCCTTCTAACCAATTATAGTGAGAAATACTACACAGGTCTCATTGCCAATCCTGATCTAAAAGTCAAACTAACCGGTGGCTGGGAAACTTTAATTGGAGAACAAGACACATTTTGTATGTCTGTCTAGTCCTTGACGTTAATGAGGTATATTTGAACTTGTCTAGTACACGTATTGGAATATGAGAATTACGGCGGTTTTGACAAGGTCCTTGGTCTCGTCAAGGGCTCCGAGGTGAGTGATCTCAAATTCTGTTATACCAATTTATGAAGGCAAACCACCTTGATAGCATGAAGCAGCTTACAAGGACATGCTTCCCTATATTACTCACAGGACATCTCAGCTTAACCAAGAATTCGCTTTTTTCCCTTCGTCGCCTCCGAGTTGCAAAGGAGGTATCTTTGAGCTTCGAACATATCAATTAGCTCCAGGTAAACTGTTGGAATGGGAGGCAGCTTGGTATGAGGCTTTTGGGAGTTTTATACGCTCACTCATCCTGTATTTCAGGAGGAAAGGCATCGAGGCTCGAAGAGAATTAATGGCACCTGTAGGAGCCTGGTTTTCTCAGGTTGGACGACTGCACCAAGTCCATCATATGTGGCAATATTCGTAAGTCCTCCATATTCGGATTTGGTATCAGAGTTTTTAATCAACTTGTGCCATATCAGCGACACCAAGACAAGGAAGGAAATACGTGAGAAAGCATGGCAGCGGAATGGCTGGAGTGAGACAGTCTCCAAGGTATGTTCGTTCTTGAAAGAAGAACCATGTTTGTATGCTCATGCAATCCATCAGACTGCTCAACTAGCCACCATAATGGACGCGTCGATCTTACTTCCCCTTCCTTACAGTACTTTGAAATAGTGCACTTTTTTTTCCATACCCCGTCCGATACTGCTGTTTTATCAATACAAACGTTCTCATGTGAGATATATCTATATCCATTGCAATAAACAAATACACGCATTAAAGATATGCTTTATAAATACGTTCGGTCCTTGTGGCCCACTTGAGTCATCCTCTGCCTCGAAGGGGTCGCACCCCAAATGGGCGAGCTCGTGTAGGTAATTGACGAGAGGCTTCTGCCTCCTCGGTCTTGCGTTGCCATTGTGAAATGAGTTGACTCACCCCTTGGTATGGCCTTTCCGGGGCAGGCGACGATATTATCGGATCGCTACTGGTTTCTGGGATGGACTCAGAAGTAGGACTTTGTTCCACTAATAAGGACTTGGTAGGTAACGTTGAGTTACCTGAATGGGGCGAAACAGAGCGCCGCCGATTTGGAGATGATCGAATATCCGGATCCTCTTTCATTGGAATTTTCAGTTTGTCTTCTATTGAAGAATCAAAAGTGGGGGCTCGGCGGGGTATAGGTTTGGCGAAAGGAGGGGGGTTCGATGGCTTGGAAGAGGAGGATGGACTAATTGGCGAGATAACAGGAAAGCGAGAATGGACGGGGGACGGTGTCTTACCCTTCAAAGCAGAGGGCTTCTGAGCGACAGGGGGTGGTATTTTCTGCTTTGAACTGATAACCAAATTTTCATATAAATCGACCATATCTGAAATAGAGCTCCGACGACCGACCCGCTTCGGTCGTAATTCCTCGGTTGGGAGTTGTAACAATGCGGGTGCGTCAGGTTTCGATTTTGGAAATATGAACATTGATTGCGGTCGCTTATCTCTCCATTCATTTGTGGACGACGTCGGAGAGGGCTTCGAGAAAAGGTCCCTCGACTGGTTAAATTTAGCCTCATTCGGTGAGGTTGATCGAGAACGAGAGTGCGACTCAGCCCGAGATTTTGAGGCAATAGGAAGAGACAGTAAGTTCGACGCCGATTCCGGGGGAATAGATATGTCGACCAATGTTTCCGAAGTCCGTTGATTTGGCAGACGTGAGGTCATCGGCGAACGTGGTGGAACTGTTCCCTCTTTGGGTTGTTGTCCAAGGGAGGCTCCCCCGTAGAGATCGACTAAATCATGCACTGAACTTTGGCGGCGATTGTTTTGAAGATTTTTACTTGGAGAAAGCGATTTATCAATCTCTTCAGGACCTTCCGCTTCGTCTGAGGAAGAGTCATATGTTCTTAAAGGCTCAGGTGACCGTGTACGGAGCAGATTAGTACTATCTCTGTTGGGAGACTTTCCCTCAGGTTGATAGGATACCTGAGAGCTCAAAGAGTTGGCGGAGGGATCTGATTTGGTTGACAACCAATTGCTTGGGGCATTATACGAAGGAAGCTTAGACGAAGCAGTGGCAGCAAGTATTGATGTGTCCTTCTTTGACGATGATAAAATGTCGCTATTAGGACTCAGGTCGTCACCAGTAAGCCAGTCCTTTGATGAAGGAGGGACGGATATTAGTTGACCTTCTACTTTGAATTGAGAGCTGAGTCGTTTACGAGCTAGCGCAGGTTTCGACGGTCTGTATTTGGTAGGAGAGCCACCAATGGGAATATCCTTCTTGTCACTTCGATCCAAAGAATTAGCGAAGGGTCGTACTTTAGATGCAGGACTGATTTGGGAAGGTGAATTGGAAGTGACAATGGGAGGCTGGATGCTATCGGTGCGGGAAAGTTCCTTAGTCAGAGCAGAATTAGCATTAACATCCTTAGCTTCCCCCAATCTAGGTGTAGTTAAAAGGTTAGGGTCAGGATTTAGAGTAACTTTTACGGACGATTCCGCTTGAAGAACAGGATACGAAACAAAGGGACGGGGAGCTGAAGTAGGTGGTTTCCAGCTGCGATCGAGGTCGTCCAAAGAAGGAAATCTTTCTTCGACAGATAGAGAAGGAGAACGATATGCTGCCAAACCTGTCCTTGACGCAGACATACGAGGAGAAACAGTGCCCGAAGTCGTTTCCGTAGGCTGAGGCAAGGGAGAGCGGGAAATTACGCCCCTGATTGGAGGTGGTTTGTTTCGAATATTTAACCCTGTTTTATAATTTTGAGCGGCTTCTCCTAAAGTAGGTGCCGCTTGGGTTCTGGGAATAATCGCTAAACCGTCGAAAGCATCCTTAGGATGATTAACTTTTTTTGCCGGCAAGACTGGTTGTACAGCTGTGTGTCTTGGGCTTATCTTTCCTGCCATGACCGCCGAGAAGGAATCGCTAAATCCAGCTGCAACAGTTTCTTCAGGCTTCTTATTACCTGACCCAGGGACCAACCAGGCGTCGTCAAGTTTATGTTGAGTGATCACAGGTTTACTTGGGATCCATGGATTCTTGGATTCCTTAGAGGCTTCTTTCTCTTCCTTGGGAGGGACCGGGCTCGGATTCTGAGGACTGGGTATTGGACGTCCACGTCGCATTGGTATGATGCTTTCGGGAGTGAGTGAATGAGAGATGGATGAAACGTTGTTTGACTGCCCTGAAGAGGAATGGGTTGTAGGTAGTTCACCTAGTCCAGCTTTCTGAGGGATAGATGACTGGGACCTGAAGGAGATTGGTCTTTGTGGCGTGACAACATAATGAAACCTGGATTTAGTACCCCGCAATTGGTGAACCGTGTTTAGAAGCTCGAATACACTTGGTCTCTGTGACCCAAGTTCCCGAAGCATCGACGCTAATCACATTAACAGGGGTCCATACAACTGAGAAATAGATATGACCATACCAATCAACGCATTCAATTCACGAGAATAAACAGGGTATGGTGGTATTCGATATTGGACGTTAAGTATAGCTAATGGACCATGCTCCTCAAACGGTGTCGTATAATAGCATAACTTGTATAAGAGAACTCCCAAGGCCCATATATCTGGTGGGACGCAAATAAAAGGCGCACGCAACTGATTAGGTGCTATAACTCACCGGACTTTTGGTCAACAGGTCGTCGCTGATATACATCAACCATTTCAGGAGCTCTATACTGTAACGTTGTATGCCGCCCCAAATCAGCTTCCAATTCTCTTAGCTCTTGTACAGATGACGGATGACGGGCAGGAACTGGAACAGAGGATCCGAAATCGCATAATTTATACAAATCAGGACTTGCTTGCAGGATATTTTCTATCTTCAAGTCACGATGTAGCAGCGGCGGATTCTGGTTATGCATAACGGCAACTCCTTCACATACATCAGTGAATATCCGAAGTATTTCTGCTTCTGTCAGACGTTCACGGAGACGACGGTTCATCATGTCTATCATTCCACCACCTATTTCAAAATATTTATTTATAGGAAGATTTTTTTTTAAAAAAAAAATGAAATACATACCTGCACAAAACTCCATTAAAATAAATACCTCATAGGTCCCGTTGGGCAGAGTATGCCATGAAGCGTCAATAAATTTGACGATATTAGGATGTCCACTTAATTTACGCTGAATCATTCTTCATGAGTATAGCTAATATTGACGTTCAAGAAAGGCACCAACCATAACTTCAACTTCTTTCTGAACTTCACGCAACATGTTCTGATCGGCGACCGCTATTCGTTTTAACACATGTCGAGAGTTGTTATCGATCGGCACAGCAGATTGAACAACATAGACATGTGCAAAACCACCTTGGTAATATTTTATTATTGTCGTATTCAAATTTTTAAAAGAGACTTAAGCAAACCTTGACTCAAATACCGCTCAACCTGTACATTATGTTGGTTAACCAAGATTGTTTGACCGGGGTATAAGATTCCTCGTGGCGCAGATTGAGAAGGGCCATGATAATAAGTATGTGCCATAAATCACGATATGAATATTAAGAATCGAGCCAACCACGCCCAGGGCACGGTTGCTCTGCTGCGTTGAACGGTGAGCAGCAAATGAGATTACCTAAGCGTCAGGTTCAACCATCCATCACCTTGTTTCGGCCATGTACTCTGTAAAATAAACCAAATTACGACGAATGCATTAACATTGTATTCAAGACCCCTTCCTTATACTAATAATACCAGTTAAATAAAAAGACGGAATAAAGCTATCCAGTAAGCAGCTCCCTGGCCATCTTCTCTCGCCATTCACATCCCGAAATGTACTCACATGTACTGAAACAACCCAAAAATTAAAATTCTGGTCATCGAGTGATATGTCCCACTTACTTGCAACGGTTTGCTTCTTCTATAGAGACACCTATAGGCTCTCGTTTGCCATACCACCAATTGAGAATATGGTCAATATTTGAATCCAGAAGGGTATTGTCATGATTGAACTGGATCTGTCCAATGATGTCACCAGCAACTAAATTACGTCTGTCTCGAGGATAATGAGCCCCCCAGCTACAGATATATACGAATATATCTCACCGGTGGTACCTTGTCCACCTTCTACCGATTCCCCATTGGGTTTAACGTTGCCGATATCCGTGTTTTCTAATATTTTGGTGTTATTCACGACAGGGTTCAGATTGGAACCTTTTCCGTTGGGTGAACGCGTTGTTTCGCAAGGAGCGGTCTGTTCGGTGACTGCCGGTTGAATGCTTTCCAAAATTGCCTTCTGTAACTGCTCGTCTTCGCTAGATGAGCTAGAGGGCCTCGATTTCTTTCTTTTACTCAATTGGTTTGATTTCCCATAATCCCTCAGCCGATATACCACTGTTAATTGCTCGTGAACCGGTAGTGTTGTAGCGCCCCCGATGTCCAGCAAATCCAATTGTGCTAGATTGATTTTCCATTTCTGTTCCAAATCTCTCAGACATGCGACATTGGAATCATGACCCAACAACGGGAGAATCTGCGCTAGGAATGAAGCTGAAAATGTTCGCATCGGATCCAGTCGGAGGGATTGCCATAGCCTGTCAAAATCGAAAGGGGTTGTTAGGGAAACAAGATCGTTCAGCAAGTTTCTGTACAGCATCAACTGCAGCCGTGATGCTAATGTTCCTGAATGGGGCGGTAATGAGCGTGAAAATCTTGTTTTGCTGTCGCTTATAAAGAGACAATGTTGTTGTTTTTGGTGAAGCTTTGGAGGATTTGAATTGTCGGAAACATTGGAGGTCTGATTGTAGGGTTGGGAACCTGAACTTTTCCGTGGACGGCCCCTGCTACGTTTCTGATCAGTGTGATTGGGTTGAGAGCGGGGAGGGGAAGACGGCGGGGAATCAGTAGCGATATCAGCCGTAGGGTCGGCTTTGGTATATGGAGCTCTTTTAATTTCATCCTGTCAGTTGTCAACATAGGCAATATGCACAGTAAGAGGCTAAAAATTACGATTATACCCGCAACTAGTTGACCGTGAACAAATCCTACAACAGGAAACTCACGCTAAAAATCAAATTAAACGACAATGCAGGACCAAAAAAAAAGCCATAGCAACTCACACATATACCACTTAGTGCCAAAGTCTGTATGCAAGCCAGCATATCGAGAAACCTAGAAAATGAGTTTTACTTCTATTGGCCTTCACAAAACTAAACCAAGAATATACTTTCTTGCCCATAGCTCCTCTTCTGACTGCACTTCAATTTTGACGCGATCTGGATGTATCTCTCGTTCGAGGGTGATATGAACAGCCTAAATATACTCAAAATGTGTAAATTTGGTTAAAACACAACTGAACTTACATGACCACCTTTCAGTGTGGCGTCGTTGACTACCGCCGTGTGTTGTTCTACTTTGATTTCTTTGCCATGTCTGGTCGTAAATACTGGCGGCCGACATTCAAGTTTCCTCGAACGTTGTTGGTGCAAGCCATATTCAAATTGTACTTCACACCTATTAAGTTAATATTATTTATAGCGCATATATAATACGATACGGGCAAAACCGACCAGGTTGGGGAGACAAGGTCTGTTACAGATAGTCTGCCATTAGGTCTGAAGCGTTGGAAAGGACTTGTTGACTTGATTGCATTTGACACAGTACGCAAAACGGATGTTGACATGGTATCGGGGGTGGTGGGATATGAACTTGAAGACAACGCGTCCAATTTATCGATATCTTCTTTAGTAAGGATTATAGGACCGCCACAAGCTGAATCGTAGTCTTCAGAATCTGACATCTATGATAATAAACATGAGCGTGTCTGAACAAAAAAAATCGACACATTGATTACGTACGCGTGTCAGAGAGAACGCAAAGGGCCGGTATCATGCCGTCCCCACTGCATACGTATCAGTTTAGTGCAACCTTGAACATCTTTCCCTTATGTCTCATCCGAGTCCTCCTTTTCTGCACCAGTTAAAGGCATACGATAGCCAGCTCCCTTTCTCTAGACCACCGACTCCGCATGCTACCCCTCTTAAAATCGGGTTTTATGGCCTCGGAAACATGGGATATTTGATGGCCCGAAATTTGGCAAATCATCAACGATCTGATCAACCTCCAATTCTAGTCTATAATCGTACAGTGTCAAAAGCCCAGTCATTAGCGGAAGAAGTCGGTCCAAAAAAGATTGTAGTCGCAACAGGTCCTGAACAGATAGTTCGAGAATGTGATATTATCATCACCTCCCTTTCAAACGATACTGTTATAAAAGCTGTTTATCAGGAATTTGCCGCTGCTCTTAAAGTAAATCACGTTTGTTCTTGAAAAGTTGGGTTTAAGCGAAACTTTTAATTAGGATTTTCACTTTGAACGCCGGAAAGTGTTTGTAGAAACTTCAACGGTGAAAAAGCCCATCTGGTATTGGCTTTTCTATCCACTAATACTTTTCCTCTCATAGATATATCCATCAACTGCAGGTGATGCATAATAATTGTTCCAGACTTGGTCTCATTTTTACCCGCATTCACCATCACCCTACAGGTGAATTGGACGACATGATTTCCGGACCTGGCATAAGTTTTATCACGTCTCCGGTATTTGGTGATTTATCTTTTCCCATTTTTTTGGGATACCATGTAACAGAGTCTCAATTCAGGGGCCCCGCCTGCTGCACACAGCGCTCAGTTAGTTATCGTCATGTCGGGTGAGGTTAGAGCTAAGCGTGAAGTCGCGTACCTTCTGGTACCTGCTGTAGGTAGGAAAGTAATCGATTTAGGCAGCAACGTAGAGCAAGGTTATTCTATCTCGCTTTGGGGAGATTTTTTTCTGAGAGCCATTATAGCCCCGAAGCTGAAAATCATTGGCAACTCCCTTATTTTGAGTTCTATCGAAATCATAGGCGAAGCAATGACATTAGCTTCAAAATCTGACGTAGGGGCAGAGAACGTGAGGGTTAACCGTTTTTTTTAGTCAGAAACATTGATTTACTTTAACTAGGTGGCGAATTTGATTAAAGGTAATCATCAATACATCCTTCTTTTTTTAAGGGTTCAACAAATCGTTACCAGATTTATTCCCTTGTCCTTCGTGAGTGTTTATGTAAACTGGTGTTTTCAAAGAAAAAAAAGGCTCAAGTCTACATTAAGATGGCTACTTTATAGTGACAAGATTTTACACGATAAATTCGATGGAACGAACGGTTTCCATCTGGAGGGAGGTCTTAAAGACACAACGTAGGTCCTGTACCTTAATCTTTTATTTATATTCAAAGATTTACCTGTCCACCAGTCATATTCGTTCTTTAGCGGCTGAATGTAACTCTCCGATGCCTGTTATTGATATCGCTCATCAACACCTTTTGACGGCGAAAGCGACTCACCAGGCACAGGGAGCGAATGCCAAACATCAAACACTGGATTGGAGTTCAGTTGTCGCCGGAAGTAGATTGGCAGCTGGTTTAGCACCTTTTGATCTCCACAAAGCAAGTCCTGCGTATATTCCAATATTTTGACCACATATTGACTGACGTCAAATTGTAGGGTGAGGTCAGACCTGAGCCTTATTGATTTGCAGAGTTTGTATATACAAGTACACGTAGATTTTGTAAATTACCCTAGAATGGATGGCGCAATCTCATCTCATTTATATAACACGTGTACACTAATAGTATACTAAGCCACTATCTCTCATGCCATTGATCGACGATGCAGAGGTTCCAGAGAGCCTAGAGGGCGGAACTCATTATCTTATTTTCTATGGTCAGTAAGGTGGTTGATTATACCATATCATCCCGTTCTGACACCGCCAATATAGCGAGCCGGGATGAAAACGGAGAGATGTGGTGTCCTGTAATATTAAGCAAAAAGTTGAACTTTTGTACTAATCAGAGCTAAACAGGACTGTCGAAAAGTTGAAAGTGTCGTCAAAGACATGTTTGCTCGGTCGGATAAGAGAGGTCTAGTTGTTTATGTAGGCAACAAGCCCGAGTGAGTTAAATTTGTCATCGTCGGAAAGTACTATGACCTGGAACGACGTTGTAGGTGGAAGTCCGAACAAAACACATATCGACGGGCATTCGGTGTACAGAACATTCCCAGTATTATCATAATAGAGAATGTGAGTATAATAACATTTCGATATAAATATTATTACATAAATGGTAAACTCAATTTTAGGGTAAAGAAACACTTAGAGCTAGCGAAGACGAGATACTAGACCCTGAGTTCTTGCAAGCTTGTGAAAGAATGCTTAATGCATAGCAAATATTGTATTTTGAGCACATGAATTGGATATTAGGATGCCTTCTTGCAAACTGTCCCACTATAGCCACTAATATTATTGCATGTTTGCCTAGGCAGGTCGAGCAAGGTTTTCCATCGAATTGGATCTACTGGTAGAACGCAGCAGTGGGTAATCTTCGATATGACTACGATGCTCATTAATAATAACCGATTCGGCAATACGAACACAAAAGACCTTTTCATTGCCTCACGTGAACCGGCTTCAAGGTACTCTATAACGAGTTGTCCACAAGCTAATGTTGTAACCTGCCATGCTAGCGTTTACTATAAATGTTGCCCATCTTGCATTCGAACTTACCACGACGAAAATTAAACTTCGAGGATGACATTCAGTTTATGAACAAGGAATCATCAATCGCCTTTGTGTATGACTCACCCAACATGAAATGTCATTGCCAAAAGCATATAAATCCTGTTGTTGAACGATAAGTATGATGGGATAATTCATGTCATGTTCAGTTTACAATCTAATTAGTGTCAGAAGCCAGTACACGCCGGCCCGCTGTACTGCATAGGCTAATCTGGAGCGTCGATGCGGTAGAATGCTTGCTTTTGGCGATAATGAATATGAAAGGTATCTAAAATGAATGAATTCTTTTTTCGACACAAATCATATAAAAGAAGAAACAAACTTCTCCAAGGAACATAAAAGTATTGTTATAGCTGAAGCAATGAAGAAATTGTAAGGCGAAGAGAGGCGAAGAAAATGAAACAGAACATGTTCGCCATGAAAGTCAAAATGCAGAATATCTCTCCATCCGTCCATGTCCATGTCAAAGAAGAACGGTTACATAAGTTTGCGGGGGCCCGATCGGTAAGTTTGGAGCGCTAATTCAGATTGAACTCTTTTCACTTGCACTATACTACTTACATAGTTTCACCACACTGTTTCAGCTTTTTTGTTCTGTTCTGTTTATAATCGAGTAAATTCTAGTGACAACTTTCAATTATTTGACTTACAGGCTGGACGGCATAACAACTCAAGACCCTTCGGATGACCGATTTTTCTATTGGTTCGTTCATTCATGCGGATCTGGCTTGATATAAACTGAAGGCGATTTTTGCTGTAAAAAAAAATATAAAATTGGGAAGTAATTTGCCGAGGTTTCCATTTTGATGAACACGTAATTATTGTCTTCCAACCAGAGCGAGTCACCGTGCGTTTGTCAACGGAATCGACTCCGTTTGGTTTTTGAGGCATTCATTAAAAACGTGTGACTCGTGTTTTTTTTTTTACCTTTGGGGAGAAAAACGTGTTTTATAAGTACGTACGCCCAATATCCTTTCAATCGAGCGAGCTAAAAGAATAAAAAAAGAAATTTCAGGAGGAAGAATACAATTGAAGGCCTGCGGGCTTCATCACAACTTGTTCCTAAAACGTACTTCACCCTTTCAAGGTGAAATTTTCTATTTAAATGTCCGCCATGTTTCACCCCCTTCGCTTCGCTTGGTTATATGGATATAATCTGTTAAACTCAGCGCTATTTGATTAAAGTTTTATTATCCTATAATGGCAGTTGCTTTGACTCGTGATATCCTTTTTACGCCTCAACTTTCCTCTTCTTTTTTCACTCCCTTTCCCCTCCCTTCTTCCCTCCTTTGTACCTTCAACGGCATTTCACATCCGTTTTTGAAAAGTCATCCATGTCTAATTTCCCGCTAGACAGGTCGAGTCTAGTCTCTTTGTTCGTAGAGTCAATTCTATGGGGTATGTTCAGACTTTTACTTGAAAATACAAGTTTCCTCACATTTTTTCTTTCTTTAATTTCAGGTCTTTTCGAATGTCTATATATGATTACTCTCTACTTGCTTCTGCAAAAGAGGTCTAATCTCCAAAAGAACACACCGTACATTATATTCATTACAATTATCTTCACCCTTTGCACCACGGTAAGGCCTTACTGTCTTTCTTCTTAAGTAACGTTTCGCTGAATTTTTCTTTTCTTTCAGCACGCTATCATAAGCTTCCTTCGTTTGAGTCGTGCATTTATCAATGCTGAACGCCCTGTGGATTATCTCGCCAACATGACAGATACGCTATATCGTCTTAAATACGGCTTCCTCTTCATTGAAATATTCCTAAGCGACCTTTTGATTGTAAGCTCGAACAAACTGCTCTCTATCATCTAAAAAAGAAATCTCACTTATATGAAGATTTCACGATGCTTTCATTTATGGAATAAGAATTATATCGTTGCTGTCATCCCAGGGCTGATGTCACTAGGCACACTGGGTTAGTTTGGTCTTTAAAACCTCTCAAGCCTCATAACAGTTTTTTGATACTTGCGTTATATGCAGTTTCAGCAGGAGGTGCATTACACGCCATGGTATCCATTTCAAATACCGGAGATACCTCTAGTGCTCAGGTAACGTCATGGATGACTGCAAGTTATTCAATGGCTTTTGTTACGAAAGTCACCTGCTTATGTGAGTTACCTTTTTCCACCATGTTCTCTTTTTCTTTCGATTGATTATAAAATTTTGTTCTCAGGTCTCGTTGTATTCCGCGTTCGACAAATTCATAATCTGATCACGGCTAATATCAATCGTCACGTCAAAGTTTACACCATAATACTCGTGTTGATTGAATCTGGGTTTTTGTCACTCATTACTACTCTTATCCTTCTTCCTACCGTTGCTACACAAAATAATGCGCATTATATTATGTGCGATGTCGTAAGTATTTATTCTATCTACACATGAAATGGTATTGATTATATACTTAGTCATCACCCGTTGCTGTACGTACTATTCCTTTTTTCTTTCTTTTTCTTTATGACTGGTGGATTAAATTTGTCTATCAGGGCCTTACGGTCGGACTCATCATATGCGGGATGACTGTCAACATGTCAAACACCTCGCATGTTTCCTCTATCTCATCTCGTGCCGCAGGCATTCAGCGATTCAGTATAGCGCCAAACGTATTGCCTCAACGACCAAAGAAAACCGCGGCTGGAAATTGGAACGAGTATGACGACAACGATGGCATTCATTCACCTACACTCTCAAATTCCCCAAGCATGCAAGAGCTGAAGGGAGCTGTTCAGCCATTCCCAACTCAACCTGTTATGGCCGTATAGTCGTTATTCGCTATCGGCTTTTTTTTTCTCCATGTTCACTCAACTCAAATTGTACGTCTCTTTTAACAGTACAAGGTTCAACAAGTTCTTCACTCCGGCAACATTTTTTTTTTTTTGGTGGGACCAAGGAATCATTGGGTACCTATCCATGTGGAGTGTTTAGAATCCCAATTCAGTTATTTTCAAGCTGTCGTGATAGATGTATAGACTCCAGAGCTGAGCTCAATTATCCAATTAAGAGAATACAGAATATAATAATACTTATACGAGTTTAAACATCTGTATAATCCTAATCACAATCAGATCGCATAATATCCAAACTAGTGCTTTATCCTTTTAAGTAGGTCATATTTATATGTCATATCGCTGAGATGGACGCTCTATCGATGCCATAAATAAATGTACAAATTATGTAATGTTCGGGAATTTGGCTTCACGTTGCGGATTTCTCAAAACATCACTGCAATCCCATACGATCGACACCCTGTTTAACTTTGCCAAAAAGATGTCGGACACCACCTCGAATCCCTTCAGCCTGTACACTTACTCCCCCTTCGCTTGTTGACCGATATACACCAGGTGTAGGACCACCCAGGTTTACATTAATGTTCCCAAGTTGTAAGTTGATGGCAGGAGCACTAGATGTGGAAGTTTCTAAAGGAGGATTGTAAACTGAAGAGGGAAATTGTGCAGCAGCCGAGGCCATCATTTCCAAAAAGCTGATCCCAATTAAAATTGCAGGTGGTCTCACTTAAAAAATAATAATAATACGCACCTTGAAGAGTTATGTACGCAGGTACCTCCCAAAAGAATCCGTGTGCCAACCGTAGGGGCGGGTGTACTCCGAGGGGAAGTAGTTGACGAATTTGGGTCTTGATTGAGCATTGCAACCGTCCGCGCTTCTTCATAAGTGGTACCACCAATCATGAAAACAATGACATCTTGAGGTCTAAATATAATGAACAATCGATCTTTATCAAGTAGTTACTCTCCGCCGCTGTTACCTTTGCAATAATGTGTTCGGATTGATGCCTGATTGTCCCTCAATAAATGGGTAACTATGCTCCTTTAATCGACCTCGAATCAAGTTTTCAAGTGTCTGAGAAAGATGTGGAACATGTTGGGTATAAACATTTTCTACACCCTTAAAAAAAGGCTCAGAAATAATACAAGAATAATATTAACGAAGTGGAAGATACCTTTAAGCCTTTGAGAGCACTACGACCTTTCGCGAGTAAGGATTCATTGGAAAATAAATCATCCTGTCTCTGATCCGAACCGGCCAAATTTAGGAACACATATACAAGCTAAAAGTGTTATTCGTTAAAATAGTTGTGATCTTTTTTTAATATCCAAATTAGCTTACTCTAGTTTCCTCACGAGTAAGGCCCTGTTCAACCAATAAATCAACTAGCGATGTGATATTACTTGACGCTGTCTTCTGGTATCTTAATGCATATAATATCACGAGGCGTAGTTTATTTGCTGCCGGGATTGACGAATTGATCAATAGATTTTGCACGTTCTATACAAAGTCACTCCTTTATCGATCGGGGGGGAAAAGGAATTAAAGTTGTTTGCTCTATTTACCTTCAAATCGGCGCCCGCAGCAGTCGCCAAGCCCTGTTCAACCTCGCCAATATCGAGTAAATGGTCTCTTTGGACTAGTCTGCTTAATTCGCCAACTAGTGCCACATGCTTGCTGACATTTCCGCCTAGTTTCCGAAATTCGGGAAATTCTTCAACGAAGCGTTTCATATCCGCAATTGAATTGATAGCGGAAGGTGATATTGATTTGGATTGATACGACTGGACATAAGTTTTTAGAGAAGTGCCAAGATCTCCGAATGTACTTAGATGGTTTGCGGCAAAAAAAGGATCTGTTTGTAAGGTTAGTGTTATTTCCTGATATGGAGCATTTATTGAATATATCACGATAAGGAGTATAGTTTTTAAACGAACCTTTAACTCAGGTCGAATTTCAGGAACAAGAGATAGATCCACTCGACCATTTTGGATGTTGAGAAGTTCATGAACCATAGCTTGATATGTCCATTGCGATAGCAAAGGTGTTACGGGGTCGTTGCGTCTATCTAAAATTAAAAGCAAAGGTGGGACTTGAGCGGAGCGGAATTCAAACAATGCAGATTCAGTCTGTATTCTATTCTGATAGCCGTTGTTCAATTAGTTTTGCAGGGAGGAGAGAAAGAAAAGCCAAGAACGTACAAGGACTTCTGCACCTAACCTTTTTGATAAAGGACTCATACGTTCGTATCGTATAAGAGGCTTTTTCCTAATGCTCAATAAGACAGATATGATTCCTTGAACCGATCTTTCAAGGGCTGCTTCATTCCAAGAATGTGGAGAAGATCCCCAGAGAGGATGGGAAGAAGATGGGAAATGATTCAGGGAAAATAAGGAGGGTAGCAAGGGCGCATAATCAGCAAAATATTCCTAAAGAACAGGTTACATAAATAAATGCATTGGAGATAAACAACCTGATGAACCTGTAACTCTTGAACGACCTCATATTCGTCCACTTCTGCTAACCTTTCAATGGCAACTTTTGTAAGGACGTTGCTGAAATCTTTGAAAATTCAATGAGATTAGTTCACAGTAGATGATATAAAAAGTAGTTGGCTTGATTCACCGACTGACAGAGATAGTATTCTCCATACTTTGGTTCCTTAAGCTCTTCCGCCAAAGCCTCAAGACTCTCGGGAACGGGACGTAAAAAACATATACACTTCATATGAGCCATACGGTCACGTTTTTTGTTATCAATACGGTCAGTTAGGTAAATTTGATGTGACAATAATATAGATTGTGTCGTAGCGAGTGATACGATAGGTGTCTATAAAAGATATAAAGAGTTAGACAACCGAAATTCTTACTCTAAAAGGCTGAAACTTTACTGTATAATTATCAAGAAGAAGAACTTTTATTCCTGGTGGTTCAGAGACCATCTTGGTTATATATGTTTCTATAGCCTTCGCGACATCCATTTTTCTTTTTGATTATATGGTTCAAATCCGAAGTTGAAGGAGGGATGGCATCGTGGGAGACGTCACGCGTCACGGAGGCTTTTCCGAAGTTTCTTAGCGCCAGTAGCGATGAGGGTTACTTTCAGACTTGACAGACGGTCGATTAAAAGAGATTACACGTCAATATCGGGTATCGAATATTGAGATCTCGTTACAAATATTCTCTGGATTGACTTGTTTTTCAATTGGTTTGGTTTTTGTTTTTGTTTTTTTTTTTTTTTTTTTTTTTTTTTCGCTTGAGCGTTTGTCGAAACTTCGTCAGCCTAAAAAGATCCGTTTAACCTTCTACAATTGAAGTATGGTTCTCTAATACGGAATTATCATTCACTAGCGATACGGCTCTAGTTTTGATAGGGTCTCCAGCGTTTGTACCAGCGTGTATATATATATATATTCCTCCAATCGACTTCAGACTGCGGTTAATCATATGCCATGAGGATTGAAAGCGCAGCTGAAGAGCGAACTGAGCTGTACGTGTTTTTACTCCATTCTCAACCACGAGGATGAAAATTCTAGTTGCATTGCTAGTGTCACCGCTTTGTTCGTTCATATCTCCGTCTTTTGTGAGTCTGTGCTTTTGTTTTTGCAACTTGTTCATGATCAGTTATATATAGGTCTGTTCAGTTACGATTATATCTTAAACCTTTCCAAAGAAGTAGAATTTATTTGGCATTCACCGCTCCAGACCACTACCGTCCTTTATATCGTATGCCGTTATTTTCCATTTGTGGATTTAATATTCGACGTGGCCACTGTGGAAGTCGGATTTGGCATACGCCCCATGAAGGTAAGTAAACCGTTTTGGAACACAAGGTTGTTTTTTTTTTGGTTTTCTGACCAAAAACCGCAGTATGTTTTCTCAATTCTTTTTTGTTTTTTTTTCTCAAACATCATTTTAGGATATGTAATCGAATAAACTACTTTATAGATGTCTTTCGAATTTTTGATAAAATTGCTATCAATGGTAACCAAAAGGCATTCATAGGTGGATAAAAAATAATTGACTCGCTATCTCAGCCGTTCTCGTTATTCAGACCTCTGCTTTATACAATCATAATCGAGGGCTTGTTGCTGTTCTGGCGGTATTCGGTGTCACTGTCACCGCCATTAGCAGTGTAAGATGATATCAACTAACTATAACGGCATGAATAGCGATGACATATAGGAGACACTTAGTACCAACTCACTTTAACTACCTGCTCCTATGATCCACCGGACGACCGTCCAATGTGAGTTCAGCCTTTTATCTCATGTGTAAAGATAAAGATTTACAAGCGAGTTTTTATTAACAGTAGTAAGTCCTGCACCAGTTGACATGTTTAAATCCGGATCCATTGACAAGATAATACACCTCAAGTCGACGTTGTTACTCTATTGTTTCAAACTACTTTTCCTGTTGTTATTCTTGGTTCGAACCTATGGAAATCCATGGTTTTGGCTGGACTAAGACACAAATTCCATCCAGGATCGCGGAGTGGGAAGTTAACGTCTGTTATCATATTCCAAAGTATGTTTTCTTTCAAAAATAATATAAACCCCATCTCATCATTGTTACAGCACTCTGTTTAACGTAAGTTTGGATAATATAATATTAAAGAATCTTGTCGGGATGTGATTGACGAGCCTTACTAGGGGCGTCTGCGTCTTCCGTGTTTTCAATGCATTGTGGTATTTTGTAAGTTCCTTGTGAAAGTTTCACCTTATCGACGATTAAACTTGAGCAGCTTGCTCCAGTAAGTTTACTATACAGGAGTAGAAGATTCTTTTTTCCTTTACAAGAGTTATTATTAGACGGCTGTAAATCTCGGTGCAACGCCGTTTCTTTTACCGTATGATTTTAGACGTTTTCTTGATCGTCTGTTAATCCCAATTTTAGGTTGGGTAGTATTTGTATCGTCCATTACCTACTGTCGTTACGTGAGGTTGGTGAGGACGACCCTCTTGATTCGACCAGATCAATTTCTGGGTTACTTTCGACTATCATTCCGCCAGTAACTTTCGAGCCAACAACCGACTCATGTTCTACTTCTGCGTATCACATGAAACTAATGGAACAGCCATAAATATCCGAACTCATAAATTATTTATTTATGTTATTCATAATCCAAAGAAAAGTCTACATTGGTTACATGACTTCATATGAAGAATGATTAATAGTACAAATAAATAAAAAGCCCGGTATAATATCATAATATAGTATGAAACGCCGCGATTATCGCGCAAAGCTAGTCTCTCATCCTTCTTCTTCCGACCCAGAACCCGAATCAGTGTAATCACCTTCCTCATCTGTAAGGTATTGGTATTACATAATGAACTTATCTCCAAATTGAATTACTGACCATAATTATCCGCAATGTCCGTTTGGGGTATAATGGCCTGGGCTTCAGCTTTCCTGATTGCAATTAAAAGTTCTTTATTGGCATCGTTCGTTTTAAGTGATAGCAGGTCTTTAATGGTGAAATTCCCTTTATCTTTGATCCTATGATTAAAATTATATGTTACGGTTTCAACCCGTATCTGAGACAACATTACTTACTGTATATCTGCTCCTGCTTCCAACAAACTTTTGACAACTTCATTTCTGGTTTCAACATCAATTTTAGTGCTTTTGATCGCGCTAAGGAGTGGAGTATCCCTTTCCAGTCGGTTTTGCAGGTCGACATCGCAATTCTCGTATGATAAAAGATGCTCAAGGGCTTCTAAAGATCCATATTGAGCTCTGAAAATGACAGCTCTGAGATTTTTAAACTATTCAGCGGCGTCCGATCCGACGTACGCATAGTGTAAAGCTAAAAGAGACAATCATTTGTAAAGGAATTCAATGGTATATAAAAGAGATAAATTTACAGACCAGTATTTCCTAAACTGTAATCTCAGGTGATATGATAAGTAAAAAGAAAAGAAAAGAAAAATAGTTGAAATGAATATATACCCATCTTGATAGTTGATATCAAAAGTATCAGGTTTTTTGAAGAGATCTAGTAATAGATCTACATTATCATCTCGAGCGGCGGCTAGTAACACTTCGTCTATGATAAACTTATGATTATTATATGAATACTAGCAAAAGTTAAATACGAACTGCCGGATGCTCCCTTTTCGTCGCTCATTGAGGTCTATAATTGAGGTACACAGATTGAAGGAGCAGATCAAAGTAAGTTTAGTTCCTTTTCGGCCGTCGCCGTATTCTAAAAAAAAAAAGCGCCAGAAACTGGGCTGGCTGTCCACTGACCCCATGTCTGGACCCGTCGGGGAAGAAGAGCGCAAGGGGTTACTCTCGGAGGAAACATCATACCAGGAACCTAAACCCGAAGTTCAAAACTCTAATTGGTCTATTAAGAAGATTCTGCTTATTCTTTCCACCTTCATTCTTGGGTTTTTGCTCTTTTTCGGCTCCATACTTGAGTGTTGGACCCGTTTTGCAGATGGAAAACAACAAATAACGTTAACCAATTCAAATGACATACTGGTTTCTAATGGAACACACGAATTTAAACCCACTGTTCTCATGGTGTCCATTGACGGCTTGCGCGCCGACTACCTTGACAGAGGTTTGACGCCACATTTGCTAGAGATAAGCAGGGTTGGGTTACGTGCTGAATGGATGAGACCTATCTTTCCGGTTAGTATTATATACTGTCTTTTAACTTTTTAAACTTATTCAAGACTATACTCTTAGACTCTTACATTTCCGTTCGTACTCTTTCTTTTCATCTAGTAAACTTATTTAATTCCCCCCTTTCACTCCTAGAAATCATTGGGCTTTATTGTATGTTATACAGACTGTATCGGTCGATTATTCATTTGAGAATTTATAGGACAGGCCTTTATGCAGAGTCCCATGGCATCGTTGCAAATGTGAGTTGGTAACTCTCTAGAATCTAGTAACCCTCTCAAATAGAAACGATTTAGAATTTCTGGGACCCGGAAACCAATAGTACATTTCTTTACTCGGACCCCAAACAATCTTGGGATGCTTCTTGGTGGGACGGTGAACCGGTAAGAACTTGCTTTGTCGTCGTTGGTCTCACTTAGTTTCAAGTAACGAATCAGATCTGGGAAACAGCCGGAAAGGCCGGATTGATCACAGCCAACCTCATGTGGTCAGTTGTGAGATTTTACTTATCATATTCAATTTGACCCTCAAAAATATAACTAGGCCTGGACCTCCGATTACCCAAACCGGAGCAAGTCCGACATACTACGTCCCTTTCAAAGTAACGTTTTCAAAAGCTTTTCCCCAACAAACACTTCACTGACACATCGGTCAGAATAAAGTCCCTTTGAATGAAAAATTGGATCAACTACTTCAATGGGTTGACAAGCCATTAGAAGACCGTCCTCAACTTATTCTAGGTCGGTTTTATCAATTTTGTACAGGTTGTCCAATCATTTAATGCCTTTAAAAGCCTACGAACCTTCACTAGATCAAGCAGGACACGCGTATGGACCGGGTTCAAAAGAAGTAAATAATAGTTTGGTATATATCGATACATTTGCCCGTGATCTCCACCAAGCTCTCGCAGACAGAAATCTCTCTGAAATCATAGATATTGTCTTTGTGAGCGATCATGGAATGACGGATACCCGCCATGTCGAATTTATTTACCTCGAAAAACTTATTGGTCAAGATTTAGTTGATGCTATTGAACATGTAGACGGTGAGTGATGATTCCCTTCAAATCCTGCCCATTATATATCCAGAATTGCTTCATCAGGTTGGCCGTCCATGGGTTTGCGTTTTCACAATAAGACCGATATGTCAAAGGCTCTAGAATTTCTCACTGCCGCAGCGACAAATATGCCGGACAAACTTTCCGTCTATACAACAGAAACCATGCTTGAACGTTACCATTTTAATCATAATCCCCGTATTGCTCCACTTTACATAGTACCTAATATCGGCTACGCTGTTACAACCGAAAAAGAGGGTCCGAGCAGAATGACCAAAGGAGTAAGTGCATATACATCCCGTCCTTGCTAATATTTTATTATCTTGAATTATAGAATCACGGATATGATAACTTCCAACCTTCAATGTTCGCAGCTTTCATATCAGATGGACCTTTTTCGACCACTATCAAATATAACAAGAGAGAAACCACGGATGCTGCCGGGTGGCACTCAACTGGAGAATATCATATAATCAACGGTTTCCAGAATGTCGAATTATACGGACTTATTTGCAAACTGTTAGGTATAGAATCATTTGCAGCGGATACAAACGGCACAAAGGGTTTTTGGGATAAATATTTCTAGGACTTTAGGGTCACTGCGCGCATATACATCATACATACATTTATCTTATAAGCACTTATCCTATACATATATCATGTTACATTGGACATAGTAATAAATTGTTATTTCTTTTTAACCGATATCCACCAAATATTACATGGCAAGTACTTTATTCTTATATTCAAATTTCAAACCCATTGGCTACATGGTATAAAAGCAAAACAAGGACACTATAATAACCTTGAAGGGAGGGTTGCAATCGTTCAAGTTTTCCCCACATCTCCAGCTTCTTTCGTCGACTCCTTATCTTCCACGTTCACTGCCTTGGCCAACCCTTCGCCCTCTGTCGATTCCTTGGTTTCCTTTTTGGCTCCCGGCCGAGATTCGGACGAATCACTTTCTTCCTTGACAACTTTGGATGCATCTCCTGATGCACCAAACGGTGTCTTAGAAGAAGAAGGCTGAGTTAATTTCTGTACTTCCCCTCTCAACTCCTCCGAAATTTTAAGAGTTTCTTCAACTTCATCTGTGAGTTTCTTGACTTCCTCTTCGATAGTAGGAGCAGGAGGATCGACTTTAATTTCTTCTGAATCCAGAGAGTTCACCGTTTCCGCCCACAAGTCTTCTAATTCTTTCTCCCAGCCTAAAAGTTTGCATAAATCTTCCACCATCTTATCGCATTTCCCTAGGAGTAAAACATCATCTATACGTGAACCGATATCCCCGACTGGGTCTAGGTTTATCAATACACGAGGACACGATTTACGGACTAGTTGTGTAAGGCCCGCAAAGGGGTAGACGGTGAGAGATGTGCCCATGATAAATAATAAATCCGCCGAAGCAAGATTATAAATGGATTTATGAAATTCCGCGGGAAGCTAAAAACAAAAGGTGTGACTTGGAGTTTTTTAAAAAAAAGCATGGGGTAAAATCGTTGTTTACAGCTTCGCCAAAAAAAACGATGTCTGGCTTCACCAATCCTCCACACCGTTTACACTTTGGTACTTCTTTCTCGCGGATCATCCGCTTCATCTCGATGTCATCGAAGGGATGCTTGCACTTTATGCATCGTTGAGTGGCGAAGCTGCCGTGAGCCTCTATAATACGATCTGCGGGAATCCCGGCACGTCGTTCTAAAGTATCAACTATAGGTATTTGATAAGGTTTCGAATCCTTTCTTTACAGTATTATACTGACTGACTGTTCTGGGTGAAGCATGTATGAAGATATTTCTTTTCATGAAGAAGACGAATAAAAGAATGAGTTTTGGTTGGACGGTACCGTCCCGGTGCCAATTCATGCGCAAGCGTATAAACTAATACCTTCGGTCAATATGGCTTTCGTAACGGATTTTGTAGAATACTAACTTACATGGAAGGGGGTTAGATTTGAAGTATTTTATATCAAACACTGCTTCAGGATAAGGCAGTTTTAACCGCGCGAGATTTGCCTAGATTTATTTTTCAGATAGTTAAAAAATATGAAGATATGCGGTAAAAACGGACATATAAACCTAAAGTTGAATGGCTGAAATCAGGTTCATTCCCATAGATAAGAAGCATATATGAACTGACCGGTTTCTGGAGATCTAAAGTCAGGTATTCCAGCGGATGTACTGATACCTATAAACGATTTACTTTTAAAAAAACTAAATCATCTAGATAAGGAACGAACCGGCCCCTGCCTGTAGGAAATTGAGGTTTTAGGAGGTTTAATATGAGTAGAAGAAAGGGCTGCACCATGACAAATATGCGTTTACAGTTTTTCGATTTTATATAGTTTGCAACTCCATTAAGAGACCGCTCATCAAGGAGCAACGGGAGATCAAGATACTCATCGTCCATTGTCGAAGGCAGGGAACAACAAGTTTGTGAATTTGTGACATCACCCGCGGGCCATGGTCCGTGCACGACCACCGACACGAATATAAAAGGGGCGCTCTGACAAGACCTTTTCCTCACCACTCTGGCCTTTTGGCTTAGATCAAGTGTAGTATCTGTTCTTTTTAGTTTAACCACTAAAATGACCGCACCGCGGTTATCATTGGTTAGCCAATTTTTGCCACCCTTGCCATTCAACCTCTGCTTGCACGTCGAAGGGTGTGATGACCTTGCTATTGCAGTACAGGCTTGTGTCGTCAAGGGATCATCTGGAACTCTTTGCTATTGCTTGCGATCCTCTCCGTTATTAACGGGCTACAAAAGGATAGCAAACGGTTTCAGGAAGTATCTATGTTACTGTTGGGATATTATATCTTTTGAAATTATTATAATATACTTTATTATGGAACAACATCTATTAAGTTCTATTGTCGTGTTTTAAGCCATGTAATTAGTTCATTGCGTGGAACCTTTTCGCCTTGATCAGTATTTGCAATTTTGACCCTCTGTCCATTTGATAACTCCCAACGCTGTTCTTTGACAGTGACGAGTCCTGCCGCTAATTCATTTTCCCCAAGAATAATAGCAAACGGAACTTGGTCCTTTTCTACAGCTGCAAATTGTGCCGGCAGTTTAGGCTCGTTTTTGAAAAGATAATCACACTGAAAAAGAGTTATGTATATAGGTTTCATTCTTAGGGCAACCTAAAATTACCTTAATACCGCCTTCTCGCAACTCTCTGACCAGCTTGATCCTTTCTTCAAGTAATCCATCGCGTGCAACCATGACATACGCCACTGTTTCTTTGCTCCTTCCACCGCACTCGACCCATTTTGGCCATAGTAATGCAAACACACGATCGACGCCGATACTAACACCAACGCAGGGCAAACCTGGTGCTTTCTTCCCGGCTTTGCCATCTCCAGCAGCAGCGGATGTGAAAAGCTGGACCAAATTGTCATATCGTCCACCTGCGGCGATCGAACCAACACCGATGGTGGATTCATCGATTACAGGCTCGCCTTCTTCATCCAACTCTTGTTTCTGCGAGGGTTTCGCTTTTATTCCAGCTGTCGGTGCAGAAGACACCGGAGGATTTGCTTTAATACCTGGGGGAGCCGATGCTTCAACGACGGCTTCATAGATAATCCCAGTATAGTAATCTAAACCCCTAGCTAGCGATAAATCGAAAGAGATCTATAAAAATAGTCGAATAGTCGAGGACGATCGAGAAATAGTAAAAAGTAAAAACGTACATATTTTGTAACTTGGTATGCATCCAAAAGACGGAAAAGAATATCCATGTCGGCGATGCCTTCCTTTGAGCTCTTGTTGCTCATTAGAGCCGAATCCGCCCTTAAGATTTGCAACAACTCAGAACCACCTGTTGATGTTCGTGAATGACTTTTGGATAGTGAGTAAGAAATATATACCTTTTAGTTTGACATATTCTCCTATTCTGTCCGCCACGGTAGGGTCAAGGCCTTTCTCCTCTGTCATTTCCTTCCGTACTTCTTCCCATGAAAGCTAAAACTTCTCAAAAAAGAGTGCATACAGGGGAATTCTGAGTAGGATATACCTTGTCCAGCTTGTCAACAGCGGAAGAGATTGACCGAATTTTTTCATCGGGTACCCCACAAACTTGAAATAATCCATCTAAAATTTTTCGGTTATTAAGCTATAGTGTTTTGTTGATCATTAAGTATTAAGAATGTATTAGGTGAATAAAAAACCTTAATCGTAAATTCACCAACGTCTAATCGTAAAAGTACCGTCGCAATTAAAGAGAGAATTTCTGCATCGGGTACCATACTATCCCAAGCGCCGATAATATCGAAATCCTATATGCTATGTCTTATTAGCCTTTTTTACAAAGTTAAAATATCCCTACAGCTTGGGAGAATTCACGCATACGGCCTTTTGAGATGACAGGGTTGTCACGTCGATAGACCTTTCCGAACTGGAAAAGTTTGGAAGATGACGAAGCGGCTGATGGGAGAGATGAAGCCAAGTGACGAGCAAGAGGTACCTAAAGGTGACATTTATATCCGCCTTATCACAATAGAAGAATATATAACCCACTGTATGATCATATCGTAGAGCAAGCTGTTCGCCCCCCTGATCAGCAAGATCGAAAATAAGTTTAGCGTCTTCTCCATATTTTCCGGCCAAGATATCTTTTCTTTCAAAAACTGGGGTATCTAATCCTGTTCCTCCAAACGATGTAAATACATCGCGGATGGTCGATTCGATATGAAAGCGACAAGCAGTTTCAGTAGGTCCAAAGTCTCGTGTGCCTTTTGCGGTCTTTAGGAGCAATCTGTCTTTCTTCTTAGCATCGGCCTTTTCTTTATCTTTTCCGGCAGCGGTCCACTGTCCTACTTGTTTTTTGAGATCCCCAAGTTTCTTGTGAGCTTCGTCGATGAGAGCCCGAGTGGCATTCTGTTCTCGTAGAGTTCTCAACAAAGTCGATTGTTCGGAGATCTGTTGGGTAAGGTGTTCCAAATCTGATGACATGGTAGTGAAATAAGAGACTCGTTTGGAAAGTGACTTGGCAGTGAATAGATGAGATCTACAAGTCAGGACACGCAAAAACCCAACGCGCATCCAAAATGTCACTTTCCTTTTCTTGAACCGCTGACTAAGCTGATCTTTTGCGCAAGTCATGAAATTCGCGATCCCCAAAAGAGGGGCCTCGCTTCTCCTTTCTTTCCATTTACATAAAAAAGTTGTTATTATAATAGGATCTGGAAAACTAGCAGCAAGTCGTGCCTTTGCATGTCTCGAAGCTGATGCCCACGTTATTGTCCTCGGTAAGGGAGGCCTCGAAAACGCCTGTGATGAGGTCAGATGGCGTGTTGCGGAGAATGAGATTGAGTGGAGAGACATCGAAGAGGAGGCTAAGATTTGGAACGGTACTCCTGTTGAGGATTCTGACGAAGCCGCGCTACTGTCTATCATCTCGTCCGTCTCACCTATCTATTTCTTATGCATTACGGACACTATGATCTCCTCTTCTTCGAGCAATAATTGCTCCCGAAGCAGGCGTTCTGCTACCAGACTATATGAGGTAGCCAGCATTGTTCACCGGATCCCAACGAACGTTACAGACATGGCAGATCTCTGCGACTTCTCTTTTCCGTCAACACATCGCTTTCGGAGTGCCCTTCATAACGAGCCCACCGCTTTACAGGTCAATCATATGTTGTCAGTTCTTTATTTATATTAAGATTCCCTTAGGTTGGTATTGTTACCAATTCTAAAGGCTGTCGCTTGAGTTCTCGTATAAACCGTGAAATTGTTGCCCGTTTACCAAGGGGGATAGGGGACGCCGTAGACAATATTGGTCGATTGCGAGATAAAGCCAGAGTTGATGACCTTGTATGGGAAAACCAAACAGCGATTCACATATCAGCAACGCTACCTCACGAGGTTGACACCGATTTACCGGCTACACCCAACGAACCTGTACCTCAATCTGTCGACCCAGAAATTCAGGTTGCTGCCTCGCCAAGCCAAATACAACAACGAATGCGCTGGGTTTCACAAGTCAGTGAATTCTGGCCCCTTCATTCTCTTGCGAACTTAAGAGACGAAGATCTTCATTCAATATTAAATGGTGATATTACCCAACCATTTACCGGTCCAGAATTTGAACCAGGGAATACCATATCGACAGCACCGACACTCCACGTAATGCCACCTTTGGCTGCTCCAACACTGCCCAAGTCAGGTCGGATTTTTTTGGTGGGATCAGGCCCTGGGCACCCATCCTTATTAACACTAGCTACATCAAAAGTTCTTCAAACGGCGGATCTTGTTTTGAGCGATAAATTGGTCCCAGAGGCAGTTTTGAATACCATTCCTAAGAGTAAGTGTTGGTTTTTTTTTCAACTGTCTTCATTCGATAGTCACAATCATTGTGCAGCTGTAGAATTACGTATTGCACGAAAATTTCCAGGAAATGCTGATAAAGCTCAGGAAGAATTGATGCATATAGGCTTGGAAGCAGCAAAGCAAGGGAAAGTGGTAGTAAGAGTAAACTACCTTTCATTCATGTCTTGCCTATCATATACTCACGAAGAAAAGCTAGCTCAAACAAGGAGACCCAATGCTATACGCACGGGTTTCTTCAGAAATCGAATATTTCACCGCAAACGGATATCCGCCTTCAGTGATACCCGGCTTGAGTTCAGCCTTTGCCGCTCCTCTTTCAGCTAAGGTGCCTGTGACTGCCCGAGGAGTAGCGGATAGTATTGTAATATGTACCGGAGTTGGTAAAGGTGGTACTACTCGTCGTCTACCCAGTTATGGGCGTGGAACAACAGTACTAATCCTCATGGGGGTTGCAAGGCTTCCTGAAATCGTCCGTATAATGTTGGAAGATGAACACTACCCCAACTATTTACCCGTATGCATTATAGAGCGAGGCACTATGCCGGACCAACGAGTCATCTCGTCGACGTTAAGTAACATTGTGGGGGCTATGTCGTCTCCTAGGGTAGAGCCTCAACGGCCTCCCGGAATGATGGTGGTTGGATGGACATGTATGGGATTCCTTAATGGGATAGAAGGCCTTTCAGAGGATACTGGCTCCGGCTTGAAAGATAGGGACCTAGAACGTATAAATTCTTGGTTAGGAAGCGAGCCTTTTATTATCAAAGAAGGGCTTGATGAATCATGGGATGGCATATAAAGTGCACAAATATCAATTAACGTATCCTCCTTCGGTCTTCGAGATTCACGCTAAGGAACCCGAATGATTAAATCCCATTTAATTTGCTCCCCTCATTTCATGATGACTGGATTTTCTGTGAAACGATCCATCCAGGAAATGACACTGTCTGCACAGCGCTGCCGAGCCCATGCTACATAATATTTAGCAAAAATTGGATTTTTTCTTTTATTCTGACTCGCATTCATTTTTGTCTTCCATATTTCCCCGGAGAGCGAACCCGTGACGAACCCCAGAAAAGAGCTCATAATAATAATAACCAACCTTCGTTTCCTTCAAAATCTCTTCGGACCTGTGACGAGCTTCGGACGTGAATGTGTTGTCGATCTCTTCCAAGGAATTCAAAAGGGATTAAGGGGATCCAGTCGCGAAAGTCTTACCGGCACATGATATTATTAGTGGTTCTGGCAGAAACATTTAGCAAAGGAAACATTTAAAAATGGTGTCCTACGTTTGAGACCACGAAAGTCATGATCTTCGAGGAAAGCTGGATGCGCTATAGCGCCAGCAACGATATGATCAGTTTTGCATAAGTCCAGGACGAAAGGGGCCCCAAAACAGTAACCTTCGGGTTGTATTTTATTAATTGTTTCGCTCATCAGGTAGTACGTGAGGCAATACGTACCAACAACCCCTATGTTCGCTTCTGTGTTTCCTGATATAGATCGAATCGAATGGAGTCTAGTCATTATAATCAAACGATTCAAGCTTGAACATACCAAACTGATTCAGGATTTCCTCCATCCAAGGAGGAAAGATTTTTTTTGCTCTAGCAAATGACCATTGAATCCAGCTTGCCCGATCAAAATTCCTTTTTTGTTTTGCTTTTTGAACTGTATTACCTTCGAAATAATCGGGAGAAATGACAAGGTATCCTGATTTGTCTTTGATTTAGATCATGGAATGAAGGGATAAAGTAGTAGTAAAGGCTATACCCTTCGAGGCAAAGAAGTCCATTAACAACTGGTTGTTAATGAAAAAAGGTCCGTGGACATCTGAGAAGAATAAGAGGATACGATTGCCCAATACGGATGGGGAAGTGACATAGGTTTCCAAGCCGCCGATATTCTTGATCAGTCCTTTCGGCGTACCGAAATGGAGGTGTGCTTCGTCGACGTTGCAACAATCTTCTCCAGGTTCATCGGCCAATAGTAGTGTCATTGAATAAAAACGTTTCAAGTTATCAGGAAAGACTCTGTCTGGAAATAGTTTTCGTATAAATACAACATTTCCATGACGTCAGTTCTGCATCCGCAGACAGACTATTTATGTAAATTAATTATTACATAAATGGACGGGCCATTTCCAGTTTTGATGCAGATGGGAAGGCCGCAGGTACAAAATGTAACCTGGGAAACACTCGAGCCCGGGCCTGGCAGATAAGGACATAATCATGATGGTGGTTTATCAGGACGATTTTCTGGAAACTATTCACAAAGACACAAAAAATCGCAGGACATTATGGGCGAAACAGATCATCCACCCTGCTATTGCACTTGTGCTTACAAGGAAGTCGACGGTATCAAGGTGGAATTAGACGTTTATCTACCACCGGAAGGAACAGAGACGAACCTTTCTCAAGCTCATCTTCGTCCGGCTATCGTTTACTTTCACGGCGGCGGATTAATAGTTGGTGAAAAAGATGCATGGTTTCCGTATTGGATTTACAGTAAATGGTCACAGTTTTATTTATTCGATGTCTAAGCTTTTATAGATAGAGCCATGGTTGCTGGATACGCCTTTATCACTGCCAATTATCGACTACTTGTCCCGTCCAGCGCTCACGATATAGTTGCTGATATTAAGGACCTCTTTATCTTCATCAAAAATGAGATTAATCATGTCATCAGACTTAATGGTCGGCCAGAAGGCGTTGATTCTGAGAAGCTTATCGTCGCCGGCAATAGCGCAGGAGGTACATGTGCTTATCTGGCTGCTATAAACGCCGATCCGAAACCAAAAGCCATGCTCTCAGTTTACGGAATGGGTGGAGAGTTAATGGTAATATACTTATCTCTCCATATATCATTGAAGACTAGTCTAACAGTTTGGTAGACACCTCACTATTTATCCCTTAAAGAGGGTCCTGTCTATCCGAATAGAGAAAGGATCGAGGCAAAAGATTATCCAGAATTTGTATATCCAAAATGCAAGGAATTAAACCCGACTAGTGCATCCACTCCAACGTACCACGGAGATGATTACTATATACCTGGATACCCGAGTAACCCACGGATGCTTGTTATGAGGATCTATCTTCAGGCCGGAGATTACCTTGATTATTATACAGGTCAACATTCTCCTTCTCTGAGCGAAGGATTACGAGACCACTTGACCGCGAAAGAAACTGTAGATTGGAAACCCCTTATTCCTCCCGAACATCTTTGCTTATTCGCGCAGTTCAATGCTTCAAAATTTCCTCCTTCATATCTTATTCACGGAACCGCGGATACGCTTGTTGATTTCTCGGAATCTCTAACCCTGTATAATTTGCTTGTTGCGCGAGGGGTACCCGTTGTGCTCAAAGCCTGTGAAGGGATGGAGCATTCATTTGATTACGATGACACAGCAGAAGACAAGTGGGGTTCTATGTTCGACGAAGCTTTTGAATTCGTATCCAAGTACATATAGATTGATTTTCTCTCTCTTTATATATGCAAGCTTGAATTACAAAAGCAACACAATAAAATAACTAATTCATATATATTATACTACATTAATTTTCCGGCAATACCATTTTGACCACTCTTTTTCAGTGCTCTACCCGTAGCAAAGAGAACTTGATCGAGTATTGAAGCAATAGTTAACACACCTCCAACGATGGCGCAGGTTCTGAAGGGAGAGTGAGTAATATAATATCCCTCTTATTTTAACTGAAACTTACGATGTCAGGAAATGAGCAAAGGATTGACGGGTCTCGACATGGATGATACGAATCGGGGATATCTCAAAGTTGAAGAAAGCACCTATGGTCTCCGTTTTAGACAGTCATAGGGAGACTAAGACACAATATTCGGTTACCTGGCATACCAGAAACACCATGACTAAGGTGAACACCTTGATCGGTGCTTCCATGGGAACCTTCAGAAAGGTCACGTTCAAAGTGCGTAACACTATATTGGTGGGTATCGATCTAAGAGGAATGTTAGCAAGTGGATCAAAAAGGTACAATGAAGGACAAAAAACGAACAATGTGACCGTTCAGAGAACGAAATTGAGTAGATACTACTTTTAAGAAGTATTGGAACATATATTGTGTTTTAGGAGCCTAAAGTGAATTTTGTAAAACGACCAAGAAAGAGGGGTGATTTGTACGGCTTACGGTCGCGACGGCACCAACGAGAGGATCGACTTCAATGTTCAACCGTCTCTTTAATTCGGCACTGATATCTTTCTTTCGGACATCATACTCGTCGTCGCTTTCAAACTCGAGAGCATGAATGGTGTGTCCAAAGTTGTGATGTTGACCATTCGTATCTCTAAGGTAAGGAACCAAGTCATGAACTTGCATTGTATGCGATTGGAACGATCGGCCTGGAGATAAATAAATGTTGCCAATGACTTTGTTCACTCGAATGCGACCAGCGATATTGCATCCCTCCGCCGCTTGATTTTTAATTCTGTCTGACCATCCTTCAGCTACGCACTATTTAAGGAAGTTAAAGCCGACGGAGCAATTCAGGAGAAAATGCAACTAAACCTGCTCAATGGCATCTGGATTACTGAAACTCCAGCCTCGATTAACATAGGCCTGACGGACTTCTTCACAAGTATTGCAGCATCCACTTGCCGGTTCAATACCACCATAGCATGAACCACAATAATCGGCGCCCCTCCCAGCGACGGCCTTGTCAAGATCGGAGCCAAGTTGCGCTGCAATATCTCCAATTGCGTTACCTTGTGGATCTAACCTTGTCTTCATAACATTGTGTGTAACGTCGCGCTGTTGTTCCCCTGAAATGTCCACAACGTCCAAACTAAGTACTGAAACAAATTGCTTTATTTTAAGTTTTGTTTAAACCGAAAAGGAGACTTACGGTAGCATGGTACATGAGGAAATGTAATATTCATGTGTACAGTCAATTTCTCTCCTCGTGATTTATCTACGACAATAGACGTGTCCAAATGTACTCGGAGATAGTCAAAGAATTCGATGGTCATGAAAGTGAGAATTATAGCGGCCGACAGCAATGTCACTGCAAAGTTGAATATTTAAATCCTTTAAATATTAAAGTGATCGAAATACTTACGAAGGGCTCCTGTTCGAGTCTTAATTTTGACATCTTCAGATGTCTGTAAAAATGGATTTGGTCAAAATATGATGATTGAAAAAGAATGAAACTTAAAAAAAAAACAAAAAACAAAAACACAATTCGTACCTTGCCAAAAGCATCGACTCCCTTGAAAGAAAGACCCTTCGCCATTAGAGCTAGGGATGAAATTGAAAGAGAAAGAAGATGGTTAAATAGTCTGACAAGTAATAGACTCAAATAACCGGATGGTATACGTGGAGGCTAAAAACATCCGGGGAGTTTCCGAATTTACTGACCCGTTTATGGGCGTCACATGCCAACGAGCAAACAACCTCCATCTGCTGACTTTCTTTCATTGGGCAAATGACCAGTTTCTCAAAATCAGAACTGATCAGGGCTTTATCCGAAGTGCAATATGGCATTAAATCCTACCGGTTTTTGGAGGACATGTGTGATGTCCACCAAGCCGTATCTGAAGTTGATTTGCTGGAAAACCAACAAATCAAAGTAATGCTTACAGCTCAGGGTTATGAGGTGAGTTAAAACTATCCCGTATCGAATCTAAATTGATTATTGTCGCGAGTAGGTACTCAAAGATAACGATGTACTAGATCCACAGATTTACGAAACGTTGGAGCAGCTCTTGTCGAATCAGAGTCCGTTTTTCAGAGAACGTCATCTGGATGAAATATTTGCTCGATTGTCACGGGTCGAAGGAGAGACTATGACGAATGTTGCTTAATGTCGTTCGCCACTGCCACTACATCGACCTCAACTCGCGAACTACTTTTGACCGAAGCGAGAAAACTTTGTAATGATTTTGCTTCACATGCAAACATAGACCGTCTCCTATCACATTTCTCAATGTCGGTAAAGCCCGTTATCATTGAACACGGTAATCCTTCTCTTGCTCCCTTCCTTGGTCGCGAATTCGTCGGCCTTGAAGGTGTTCAGAACTATTTCCGATTGTTAGCCCAAACTGTCAGTTATGATAATATGGAATTCACCGAATACCTCGTTGATGTCCAGGAGAAAAAGGTTGCTGCCAAAGGACAGGCAGTCTTCACATGGGAAGAAACGCAACAAACTTGGGACGAAACGTTTGTTTACGTTCTTCATTTCGATATTATGTACAGAGTTACACGATATGAGGTATGGGCTGATTCAGGAGCTGCCTATTTAGCCAGAATCGGACAACTTGACGGTTTGCATTTGTAAAAGAAAGAAAAAATTGTTCAATATAAATTAAAATTTTCTCATGACATTCTTCGACGTTATTTCGACGTCGACGGACTCGGAGTTAAAAATAACCCATAAGTGACTATGTAACTTAGACAGGTCAATGGCGTCCTCCTTTCCAGCTTACTCGTCCCGAACATATTTTGTATCACATCCACGTGCATGTTCAATAGGTGGTGGTTCCTTTGCTTCATCTAGTGATGGGTCTCGTGCAGTTATTGCTGGAAACGATGGTTCGTAACCAGCTTAGTAGAAGATATTGTTGTACTTTCTGACAGGAAACACACATATTTTTAGTCTTGCGTCTAGTCAAGGTCTCAGATGTAAACAGACAAAATGTCTTACAGTCGAATCCTAGACTATGCGTGGGTCCCGGAGGAGCGACCATCGAGACAAGTCCCAATATGTGGCTCTCGTCTGGTCTGAAAGTAGATAGCGCCCCTACAGATGTCATATGGGGAAGGGGAGGTTCGCGTCACTTGTTTTATGGAAGATAGAAATGACATCCGTGCTAAACAAATCACAGCGTTTGACAACAAGATAGTGACGAGTGCGCGTAATGGAGAGATTATTTATTGGGATATCTCCCGGTTAGGCAACAAGTTTGGTATGATTGAAACCTTCACTGGTCTAAAAAGAGTCATTGTTATTAATGTCATCAAACAGAGAGTAGAGTTAGAGAACATAAACGGGCCGTTAATCAACTCGCGTTATCCCCTTTTCTGCCGTACATGTTTGTTAGTGGATCGCAGGATGGCTATCTCCGTCTTTGGGTAACTGCTTCTATTAGCTTGAAAATCTCACCTACCTACTTTTGAAGGATCTTCGCTCTCCTTCCTCGTCTGTACTCAAAGTTTATCATGCTACTGGTATTCGGACAGTAGCGTTATGTCCAGTACCCTCTCATCCAATGCATGTCTGCGTTGGGTTGGAAAGCGGTACTATTCAAAGGTAAATAGTTTACTCCTGGTATTTCGTGTCATATGTTAATAATGCATTAGATGGGATCTCCGATCTAAGGCACAACCTCTTGAGCGAATTACCCTGGCCCATTCTTGTGCAGTCCTCTCTATGGATTGGCAAAGTCCTAGCATGCAAGAAGGTGGCCTCGGATGGATTGTAACCAGTGGCATGGATAGACATGTCAAAGTAAATTTCACGATTCAATATACATTATGTATATCGTTGACATTTGAGTCAAGGTTTGGGATCTTACCACTCCTGGGTTAAATGGCACCACTATCGCTGAGAAGGACAAATTGTTATCAACAAAGAAAATGGGTATAACAGGTCCCCTGCGAACGCTACATCCCAGCTTTGTCGTTCGCCATGTCAGGTGGCGACAAGGAAGTGATACTGAAGTTGCTGCACGTCCTTCAAAGTTTGTTCATATATTCTCTTTTGAATGTGATTTTAGATCGTTTCGAACACGGACTCCGACGGAGAATCTATTGTAGAAATATGGGATATCCGAAGAGGTTGGATTGGTAAGTGGGCTATACAAAGTGGTACAGAGGGTGTTGAAGGGAGTGTAACCGGTATGCTGGTTTTGCTTCGTAAAATATGCCACTCTAATTCCCTTCAAGACATTGCATTCGCCTCCAACGATATCGTTCATGCTCTACATACGTCCGGAGCATTCGTGCAGTACGATTTACAACGCTCACTTGTTAAGCCCTTAGATGCAGTCCCGCGAAATGCGATATCTTGGTCTGCTGCCGGGGATATGGCTTTCGTAGCTGGTCTTAAATATGAGAATGAAATACCTTTTGACGATGTCGGGTGATAATTACGATTAAACTACCTTGATTTGTTTTTTAATACATTTTTAGGGAATTCGATGGCCCAACGGAATCTCCTCAACCTCATAAGTCTACATCAGATCCTCCATACGTACCCACAGACCAAATGCTAGGGGTCTTTTCAATTATAAAAGGTGGGACACCTAACATGTCGGCAGACTTTAATTCCTTACTTGGAGTCGATACGAGTCGAGTTGCTCGTCTGGCCAAACGCTACGTCTTCCGCCCCCAAGACCCCAATATTAGAAAAAAGGATATTTGTATTGCGAATGCCAAGGCACGATTCCTCTCATTGTAATCAAGCATTAATGGTTTTTTGACCCGATGCTTTTAGATTGCTAGCGAGGAGGATGACCTAGAGGCTAGGCGTGTATGGACCATTTTGGCAGATCTCCTTAGTGACGAAAGTGTTTCAGAGAATACGGGAAAGGAAATCCGGGAGACTAATCATACTTCTCCTGCCCCATCACCTTCCGTTCCTCTTGTGCCGGGGACTCGATCAATGTCTATCACTATAAACTCCAGATCTCCTGAAGATTCTCTTACAAAACCCGCGCGTAATTCGTCCTCTTCTTCGTCACCGATCACTCGGCCTCCCATGGGCACAGCTGTTTCAGCACCTTCTCCCAGAAATCGTTCAATCACACCTGTGGGATTATCTCAAGAGAGTAATGAACCATCCGTTCAAGATCCTCAGCGGTCTCCTGTATCGATATATGATGCTTCTATTTCCAGCTCGGGGTTGGGCGGGTTACGTTCCGAGTCAAGTAAAGCCCCCCCTTTTTTTATTGGAATCGCTGTATCTTATATGCACATTATTCATAGTTGCCAGAAAATCTCCACCTATATTTCCAGCGCATACCCGACCAGCTTTCCGTCGTGCTTCTGTCACTGTGGCTGATCCCTTAATGTCACCTGTAGGACGTATTGGAGGTATCTCACATCCTCATGTCGGTGAAGGAGCATTAGATAGTTCAGATGAAGATGATGACACCCAGAAAAGCGAAGGGAGTGACGGGGGGATACAACGACGCAGTACTTGGAGTAAGAGTCAGCTAACGACTATGATTGAAGAATATAAAAAGCCACGGGGAGATAGAGCGATGTCAATGTCGTCTGGGTGGTTATCTGAAGAGAACCGTCGTACGGGCGGCGAAGGTACTACATCTGGGTTGATGACACGTAGTGGGTCCGCAAAATCCTTCGCTGAGAGTTTAGGGAGCCTCCCGCCTCAGAGACCGCTACATCCTCGTTTAAGCTTAAGTCCCATTCAAGATATTGATCAGCATAAGCCGAATAGTGTAAATACTAAGTCCGGATCAGCATCTACTTCGTCGTCATCGTCCAAGGTCCAATTAATCAAGAACCAACAAACCCTACCCTCTGAAAGCTTATCATCGTCTTCTTCATCGTTCTCAAAACATGCATCTCAGGGGACTACACAATCTCAATATGCTTTATCGATACCATCGTTGATGCAGGCTCGCTCCGCAAAAGCTTTACCATCCCCCAGTCCGCTCTCAAGGGTATTTACCCCCCAATCGCGGAGAGAAGATGGGTCAGCCACGAGCGTGTTGTATGCTTCTGAATCCCCTGATCGGCTCGCCGACGATGAAGAATACACCGATTATGAGTCTGGCTCTGGTTCAGGTTCGGATTCGGAAGAGATCATGTCGGATATGGATAGTGATATGGAAGTGGAGGACGGGTCTGAATTCTCTCAACGGCCTTCATCTCGTTCGTTGGCTCGATCGGATCCCATACCTTTATTTGTCTCCGGTGCACGTACCTCAATGGACTCGTCTTCTTGGAACCTGCGTGAAGGCCCACGAGCACCATCGAAAAGTAGTGTTCGCACTGTTACTGTTGCCGTTCCTTCGCGTCCCGCGTCCATACTATCCGAGAAACCACACCGTTATGCAAAACAAGACTCTGCTGAGGAGGTAGACCAGGCTTCGGCATCCGAACGAGTTACTGTTGTGCAAGAATCATTGGCTTCTACAAGACGACCATCACTTGCTGGCGATGCTATTGGATCGGGTGCAGGCCTAGGTCTTTCGAATATGACAGCAGATGATACTGGGGGAGGGAATGAAAGTGTTTTTAACGTTTCGATTCACCGGTTGCGGCCTACTAATTTAGCTGTTCCGTCCATGGAACAAAGATGGCGGGACCTGGCTTGGAAAGGTGTACGAAAGAATTTTGAGGGTTTGTCTGAGATAGTAGGTTTTTCTGACTCGACGGTGTGAGGCTTGCTTATTACAAAGTAATAGGGTGATGTACAAATGTGTGCGTTACTGGCAATGGTGGTTCCTAAGGAATTAAAACTCAATAAGGCTGCTGTGAGAAGATATGTAGAGGCATATATAGGCGAGTTCCGACGAATCCTTTAATCTGAATGTTGTTGACGTCAAAATTAGAATTGCTTTCGCGTTTGAGACTTCATATGCTAGCAGCTCATGTTCGTAAATATGCCCAATTAGATCCAAATCAAGATGCAATGATCCAGGTATGACTTTTCATGCCATGTCGAAGCCAGTTTTTAATGATTGACTACCTTTTTTAAAGGCTCAGGCTGCTATTTATTCTGCTTGTGGAAAGTGTCATACGTCGATTAGGGCAATACCGGGGACTAGCACAATACTACTCTGCCCGAAATGTAATTTTCAACCTAACTATTGCTCAATTTGGTTCGTGGGGTTTGACTTATCCGTTGATTATGTATGTATGTTTATACGATTCTATCAGTCACCTTCCGGTTCGCAGCCTTTTCATTCACTGCTCCATCTGCGGGCATGGAGGTCATCAGGCATGCTATCGCACTTATATGTCGACACATCTTCCAGTCGAGATTCCTCCTTCCGACTCTCAGTCTTCTTTGTCTTTCAATCCATTTACTCTATTTATGCATTCAGCAAATTCTTTATCATACTTTGGATCTTCCTGGAGTGGTGGTATGACGCCCGATGACGGTAGTACATCGACATATTACAGCTTCTCGGACACCAATGACAATCGCACCACTGCAAGTGGCGATGATGACAACAACAACGTATATGAGGAAGATAGTGATGTGATCAAAAGTTCAAACCCTGCAGGATCCGAGCAAGCTTCAGATGGTCATCGTAAAACGCGAGTTGCTCCTCAAACTCGGATGCAGGTATTGGGTTATGCCTGTCCAACAGGATGTGGACATTGGTGTTGGGGAGTTAATGAACGAATCCAAAAAGATGAGAAGTCATTCCAATCGTGACTCTATTGTTTTCCTAATTGTATACGTGCTTAATTTGTAATGAAGTCAAATGACGTAACCTCATTTTGTTTGCCGACATAAGACTCTATTACGAGTATATATACCTCTTTACCCCATTTATGACGACACTACCGCGGTTTCCAACAGAAATCTTGATTATTATAATAAGCTATGCCGCTACGGGGGATACGGATCTAGCTTCCAGATTGTGTCAAGTCTCGCGTTGGGTCCGAGACATCGTACAACCCATATTGTACAAGGTTGTAACTTTAAACCATACATCACTCTCGGAAACGAAAAAAAGGTTACAATGTTCGCATGTCCGCAATTTTATCAGAGATTTTGGTTTGGCCGGGGTTCATGGAATGCCGGATCTGGAGAATTACCCTTTACAAACTGTTCGAAACTTCGCCACGGACAGTATCTATAATTTGAAGTTGGTGATGACAGAAAATATAGAAGAATTACATTTCCTCAATGTTGTCGCCCATCGTCCTTTAGTTGGAGTTACCTTCCCTCGTCTCAGACGACTTCATTACTACGGTAGGAGAGGTCCTCTTCTGCTTTTGGGGTCGGCAGCTATCTCGGTCTCACGGATACTTCAAGACACTATATTGACACACCTGGCAATATCGGTTCCTGACGAACGGGGGATGTTCAACTTGATTTCGGATATCAATACTATTTTAAAGACCCATCGCATGTTGCAACTTCTCTACGTCCGAATATTGCATAGCACCGCTTTGGTGTTGCATGGTGCAGATTATGAATCCCTAGAAGGACAATTGGCAGCCATTGGTGATCCTCGCCTCGTGGTTAGACGCATTGATATGATCGCTAGTGCGGAGGTGCTTTTATCTGAATGGGAACGTAACGCCAGACTTGGTGGGGGAATTTGGAACTGGGCAGAAGGTCAATTAGAGCAAAGGGACTTTAAGCAGAGATTTTCCTACTCGTTAAAACCCGATAATTAATGGTAGCTTTTCTTTTGTTTCCTTTCCTTTTGACAATCTTTTACCCTAATGTTTACCCGATGTAACATATGATGGTTGACCCATCTTAGACCCCGGAGTGTCTAAAAATCAAAGGTGGAACCATTTAGGCCAAATAAATAAACCGTTGCCTTTTGTTTTCAGCGTTCTTTTCCTCCTTACCTCACTTCTGGATGATGGAGTGAGTCTTTTATCGATGAAAGGATTCGAAAATATCTTCGAGTGAGGTATATATCATAGGAAATCGTCTCACTTTTCCAGAAATAAGAAACCTCAAACTCTGTTCAGTTTATTTATCTTTTATTGCTCTCTGGCTTTGAGGACGACTAGGATACAACCTGGAAAAAAGGAGAGATGGGAGGTGGGTCGACGATGAAGCTTGAAGACTGAATTATCTACTATGTAGATGAATGCCAGTAGCTCGTATCAACACAAATATTGAAGATAAGTAAAACAAGTCCCGTTTACTTACCATATGTTATACTGTCATGCTGATTTATTTATTTATTTTTTGCCACAGCCTTCGTTTGCGTGTTGTCTTTCTAAATTGTCAACAAGGAGGCAGCTCCGAGTCCTTCCGCTGGTAACTCCCTGGAAATGGAAAACTGAATGAGGAGGCAGGATGCGAATATTTTTGGAATCGGACGAAAACTAGTATGACGATAAAATGACATGGCGAAACAGTTCCCCGCTTGGTACGATATATGTAAGTAGCACCACTCGATTGTATGCGGACTGTGATAATCCGAGTCAGATGCATGCATTCATTTTTCATTTTCTGAAGGACCGTTCATCATAACCCTCAAATTAGCCCCAATCTACTGAATCATATTAAAAAAAAAAAAAGAAATCTAAATTTGAATAAACTGGGTAAATTTAAATCATAAATCAATTTTTAATGTAAATTTTTAATGTCTCTGCCAGTGCCAGTGGTCGATACATTTACAATTGATACTTATCCAGGATCCGAAGGTGAGGTCCGAGCGCTAGTCGCAAGCCTCTACCATAGTTTCTTTCGCAAAATGCACCCTCAATATCTCAAGGGATCAAGTTGGGGCATCATTTATGACGCTGGGGGTATCATATCCCAATACCTCTATGCAGTCATGTAGTATATTTAAACACCCGGGAGGTTTCTTTTCCCAATTATCTTTGAGGTGGTGGGGTGTTGTAGGATGGCCAGTTTACAAGCTACATGTGTGAGTAAATCGTATAATGTTTTTTTTACCCTCATTTTAATCTCTTTTCTCCCATACTAGTATATCCTTAGAGTTCCTGGAGAACTCATCTTCAAATTTCTAGAATATCTCCTGCCTCTAATTCGTGACACCGCAGATTTGAGAGAACCCCTTTGTCTCGGAGATCTCTCAGACCTACAACAGTGTCGTTTGGTGTGTCATACATTCTATGACATTTCCTCTTCCCTTGTGTGGAGACGAGCCAAGTTCAATCTACCAGGTTATAGATCCACAACCCAATCAACTGTCTCCGCTGCTCGTGCTGATGTATCCAGACTCGCAACGGTTGTAAATTTCTTGACAACTCGTCCAAGTTTTGTCATGCATATAAGACTTTTGATAATGGTAGCCAAAGGCCCTCTTTACGAGCAAACAGCCCATCGGTCCTCGGTCGCCGCACTGTCTACCGTCGTTCCGCTATTCACCAATCTCAGGGTTTTGTGTCTCGACAATGTCTCCATAATTGGAAACCAACTTATGCTTCGATTACTTCTGTGTCCGGATTTACATACGGTTCGTCTTAGTAACATTGACTTTTCTAGTTTGCCTACAGGTCGATCAGTGGTGGTCAATCCAAGTATCAAATGTCTTGGAATTTTCCGCTGTAAGAAGAGCGAGAAGTTGTTTAAACTGATGCCTTCAGTGCGATCTTTCGACGGAGAATTGGATGAAGCAGCTGCCCGTATGTCTCGATGGACATCTTTAACTGAGATGTCGTTTCGAAGCGATGTCCCTGTCTGGGATAGATTGGCCCAAATATTCATGGCAAGTTTTCTCGAGCTTTCTCTTTTTTTATATATATTCCATATAAAGAAAAATATTCTCGAACTCAATAGACATGGCGACTGATTAGGCGCAACATAACTCCATCTGTCACGGAACTCATGATTTCCCAATGGCATTTTAATCCTAAAATTCGAAACCTGGACTCTATTATCCGTTCTTTCGCTGGAAACCCTCTCACCAAGTTGATCTTATATTACGTGGAGGAGCCATCTATTCGGAATCTTGAACTCATCATTCATTTATTTCCTGGATTACGACAATTATCCCTACTCAGTGACGAAGAACTAACCCAGTGGCCCAGCAGCATTGTAAGTTTTTTTTTCATCTCTTCCCTTCGCCCCCCCCCCCCCTTCTCCCCTCCTCCGAAGCTGGAATTACCAATGTCCTTTCAGGAATCCTATGGTCAGTGTCTCTCAAAATTGACCTACCTGCAACTTCTGGAGTGGAACTTCTACGATGGGGACATTGACCAAAATTTTTATGGAGATTGGAATGTGGTCAGTGAAGATCGTCTCTCCGAGATTGTTCTTTCCCTTGCAGCTCATTGTCGTGACCTTCACGAAGTCCGATTTTGCCTTGTGATTGATGGTTACATGGGCCTCACGATTTCCCAAGACGAAGCAGGACATACAGAGATAGAGAACATCTTTTACTGTGATTCCTCAATTTTTTGCACCTCTTCCTGGCATCACTCTCGTTTTAGGGACATTTAAACTCTCCGTTCATTAACGCGATTTTCATGCTCATTTAACATTAAATTACGACTTCATACACGACTACTTGCTGTGCCATTATGCTTTCTTTCTATTATTTTCTTTCAGGGGGAAATGTCCTGAATCTTATAATTTACTATATATTCCTATGTTCTTGGCGTTTCATTCACGATAAACGCTTAATTTCTATGCTTTGTATTCGCTCTTAATTATCTGGTTCTTCATACAAATACACGATGTTTACATAAATCTTTGGTTTGAGAGTTCCGAGTTCAAATTCAAATCTTATGTAAAAAGTTCATCATCATAAGTTATGTAAGTAATAGTAACATAATAAATAGTTTGAGGTGAGATGCTGCTGTCTTATATAGTAATATATATATATATATATCATGATCCCAATCCCGACAATAATCGAATCAAGGAAAAAGCCTTTCCAAGATATTTCACGGGAAAACTGGACTCATCTGTGTTGAACCAATTTATCCCCTCGCCCGCTAACGCAAATTGAGAGTAATATTCGTCAAACGACATTAATATAGTGGCATCATTGACATCCATCTCGAAATCCAGTACAGTCATGAGTACAACAATGTTTCCTCGTAGTTTCAACAATTGTTCCAAATCACTGAGAGAGAATTTAACTCGAGGCGCGAACTGGATGTCTTCAAGAGCAGGGCAAAGGTAACCGGAGACTATAGATGACGGTGATAATTCTGTGAAACTTTTGAAAAATCGCTCCTCAATAATACACCCAAGCATCGAAAGTCTTTTGAGCTCCTGGAGATATGCAAGGGTTTCGTAGAAATCGGGACCAAGACGGAGCTGAGAACAAGCGAGTTCCTTGATGTGGGGTGATTTATTGAACAGCAAACTTCGTATAGGTGGAGTTGCGTCTAGGTGCCTCAGATAACCTAACACGGAGATGTCAAGAATCTCTAGTGCAGGAAATTGTAATCGTTCAAAAAGGGCAGAAAAGTCATTCCAAGCAAACTCATTTGATGGTAATTGGATGGCCAATTTTAAAGTGGTGAGATGAGTTAAGCAGAAATGAATATCTGGAACCGTAGTCGGAGATTCATTAAACTCCACATTTAATGTTCGAACCAACTTGCTTCTGGAGAGGAGACTAAAGTCCCGCGCGGTATCATCTGTTAGGACCAAATGGACATAGTCCAGCCTTTCGCCCAAAAAACTTGCTATTCCAGATTTGTACCCGGATAATAAAGTAAATTTGGAAAGTTTCGGAGAGATGATAGTCCCCATTGCGGGGAGAGTGGGTGGCGGAAAAGACTGATGTAGATAAAGAATTTCGAGTTCTGGCATTTCAATAACACTTCCTGCGGGGAAAAGATGTCTAGTAAGAACGTCGCGGAAGGGGTTATCCCTCGAAAATTCTGCTATCAAAATGCGAAGTCTTGATATATGGGGTGATAGCAGACGCATCAGTTCCTCGACCATAACGTCGCGCTGAGGTTCCCATAAAAGGATGAGCAATTCTAAAGGAAATGGTTCGGACCAATTAAGCCATCGTTCCATCGTAACCTTTCTGGGAATATAATCAAGAATAATGAGTTGTGTCCATACTCGAGGTGTTTTCTTCAATATTGATGCCCATCGACGACACACAAGTGAAAGACGGCAACGCAATTGGTCAGGATGGAAAGGAGGAAACGCACGGGCTTCTCTTTTGTATCTCTTCGCGTCATCAGCGTATTGTTGTATATCAATAGTACAATATCTCGTAAATATGTCTTGAAGGATTTCGACTGGAAGTTCATGAACGATCGAGGTAGATGAAGCAACAGGTTGGTTTAGGACTGGTAGTGAATTTCTACCAAAGAGACTGTTTAACGAAGTGTATCCCATGTTAGAGATAGAGTGGATTAACATTGAACGGCCCGGGAGCTTCGACACCGACCCTGCAATCCCATAAGTCAACCTGAGTTCGGCATGTATATACTTTTCCAACAACATTGACGGATGTACATATTGAAAGAGTACAATATTTATAGAGATATTCATAATGAAATGGAATTCATTTTGATTTATAATTGGAGTGTGCTTTCAAACTCGTAGTGAAGTTCTAAATTGTCCGACCCCATTTTTCGACTATTTTTTCAACTCTTATTACCACCCCGGCTGCTACGGCATTCAACTTGCTTTCTGTTTCGCCACCTCCTTTTAATATACGATGTCCCCTCTCGAAAACGTTCAGAACTTCTCCTGCCCAACTACTCAGTGCCATTATAAGTGCAGCATTTTCTAGAGCTAATGTTCGTCCGTCGTCCAAGGTCGCACTTGCGTCCAAAGAGAAAAGAGCAAGTTCCAATGCAGCTGTCAAAACCGTAGCTGGCGTAGCAGTAGATAAGGAAGGTGAACGAGTATCCGTACTTTTTCGCTGAGCTTCAATGGGGCGACTTCCCAAAGTGATGGCGATCTCGATAGATGCCGGTGCGATGATCGCCAGAAACGCGGTCGAGTTTCTAGCATCGTGAACGAGTACAGCTAACGTGCTCAAAAAGTGAGCTAGAACATTTGTGTCCAATATCATCCCTGTCCCAGCGACATCTTTTCGAATCCTTGTATCTGTGTCGCGAAGATAAAGCCACATATGATTAATTAATGGCATGATGAAGTATTCAGCAGCAAGAACGGTGAAGGTTTCTGAGGGAGGAATCGGTGGTAACTTGGTTAACGCAGATGTGGTCGTTTCTAAAACTTCAATTTGACCTCGCTTTATCCCATGAGCAGTTGATCCGAGCTTTAACATCCGCGTTCGTATAGCATCTTTATTCCCAGTGGTAATTAAGGCATCTTCAACTTCACTTTTACTTTTTTCCAATGCTAATTGCGTTATACCACCTAAGATTTGGCCGATCTGAACCTGTTGAATTTCTTCTTGGGTAGCATACCGATGATGCAAAGCTGGTGGCAACAGTTTACTTGGAAAAGCGATCTTCGGATAGGAACTCCCGGGTGTAGGCGAAGCAACTAGTCCAGCTAGCGTCCGAGCTCCAAATGCAAGTGCAGTAAGCATCGTTAAGCGGTCTGTCGTGGAGTATTGATTTGTAAAAAATTGTTCCACGAGTGTCCTAACAATACATTTAGAAGGAAACCTCGTGACAAAAAAAGCAGAGCCAATCCTACTGGGCCGTCTTTTTTGGGCAACATTCTACCAAAGCTACGAGAGCGGCTTGCCGTTTTTCATTAAAATCTTCCATGTCGTAGTTATTACGGAGCATCAATAATGCTATGGTCAGCTCGACAGCGTTCTCCTCTGACAAGTTTCGCTAAGTATCTTAACAAAAGAGAGAGAAGAGAGAAACTAAAAAAGGAACCTAATTCATATCCGAATCCTTTCTTCCGTCGGATAAGAAGCTCAGCAGAACTCAAAATAACTTCAATAATATCTGCAGTATCTTTTTCTTCATTATTGCTTTTCCGAAAAAGAGATACTAGTTGAGCCAAATAAACTGGTTTGGGGATTGGTTTCGACTGCCCAACGCGTAATGTAGGATCCTTCTCCATTTCATCCAATTCTGAGGGAGTTGGAGAGGGTGGACGGGATGACCTATGTGAAGAAGAATACCCTGATAATGAATCATCATCGGAATCCACCATCCCTCCAGGCAGAGCTTCAGTCCCAAGATCGGACGTCCCTTCAGGGTGTACGGCAATTTCCTTTGAAATAGAAATATCCGCCTTTGATTCTTCAGAGTCAAATGCTGATCTCCCCCAATCATTTGTCCATTTCCGCAATGACTGAACCCACTCAAGATGCTCGCCAGAACCATCCCAGCCATCAAAGTTGAGTTTCTGATTGCATCGTTCCGCCACAATCTCAGCAACAAGCATTCCACATTGACGAATGGAAATATCACTGTGTGATAAGAAGGTGGAAATGGATGAAATAAAAGACGACGAGAGCGAAAGCTGGGTGGCCACATTTGATGATCTCGGTATAGCAGCAAGTGTCATAAGAAGTAGGGATGTCATATCTAAAAAAGAGAGAAAGAATTTATATGAGAACCCAAAAAAGAAAAAGTCAACTTGCATCGCTGGGTTGAATATAATGAATATCGAATATGGTCAGGGTTTGTCCATACACCTGCGACCTCACGGAGTAAGTACGCAAGACCTGTATGGACTGGGATGAGAACAAAGTTTTATCTATTGAATCATACATACCTTCTTCATTGATGGTGGATACATGAGGATCCGCGACCCAGCATACAATTGCTCGCACTAATCCGAGGTCCCATGTTTTTCCTGATCCCATAAGAACAGCGGAAATGATTTTCATAATTTCATTGTTCATCCAATAGCTAGATGTACAATCTCCTAGTACGCCACGTAAAACTGTCACACCACTTCTGACTTGTCGAAGTGATTGTGAAGATACATCGATCCCGACCTCAACGTCAAGGGAGGACAACAGAGACTTAATCAAAGTTCGTTGTGATAACAAGGGGAGGGCTTGAATTGATGTGCACCAGGTTTCAGTATATGAACCTAATACTTCAAGTGATGTCTGATGTTGCAAGCGAATTCTTTGTTGTATCGTAGGTAGTGTCGAGGTGAAGAAGGAAGGCTGAGAAGTCAAGCCGAACTGAAAGGAAGGAAATAATCCCTGGTTGACAAGTTTAAGTAGAAGATGGGAAATCGCCTGCACAAGAACGTCTTTGAAGTGATTCATTGTAGAGTGTTAGAGGCACCGGAATGGTCGCTTACCTTTAAGAGCATCGGTAGGGGATCTCTGTGAAACATTGAACATAACGCGCTCTGTTGCAAGACAAAATAACGAGAAATAAGACCTAAACAATTTGTTAAGTAGCATATAAAGTTCCAAAGGTGAGATTCAGCACATACCCGTATTCCAGGTTTGGACTCAGTTCAACAGCATTTGAATCCTGGATAATATTTAACACTTTCCCCGGCACTGAACAACCATTCCGGACATAATCTTCCCACCGCTGAAGAAGAATGTTCTCATCATTGCAAAAAAAACGATCCGTTATGAAGATTCCTTGAAATATGACATCTGGTGGGTACAAAGAAGCCAGTTCTTGTAGAAGTAACAAACAAAATTTCAGCAAGTCTCTAGGTCCCTGATATTTGCGGTCAAGGGTGGAAATGTAAGAAAGAATATTTGATAATCCGTTCCTCGCGATCTCGACACCAATCCCATTGCCAGTAGTATTCGCGGGGCAGAGGTATAACTTAAATAATGTTAAATGATCAGAATCCGTCAAAGGATAGAACCAAACAGGAAGAACAGAAGTTAAAAGTGAATGTTGTATAGCTGAAACAGCATTCAGGATTTCTTCAACAGTCAATGACGAGGGTCCTTGAAAGTCGAAAGCATCGGGAAGCAGTTCTAAAGCAGCTAAAGGTTCTAAAAGTACGTTTTCTAGTTCTTCAAGGGTTTCAATATCCGAACGAATGGTTCGAAGGAAAGTCCTTATAGACGTTTGCGACAAGAAAGTATCCTCTGCGATGTTGGCTTTCACCGAAGAAGGCAGCATGCTGACATAATTTGGTAATCCATAACTACATATGTACATGCCTAATTGAGTAATTCAACGGTTGCTGGCTAACACGAAGTCACATAGTATGGTACTCGGCACTAATTACACGTACGTCCTATCTAAACCGTGAACGTTTGAAGCCTGGTCAATGAATATGTTTGGCTTAATCTAGCTGTCAGCCCTCTGGCTGGGCTTATTATTCGGACCGTCAGAATATCCATGTTGTCACTCAGCATAATCGGATTCAAATTTTATGACTTGTAGACTATCTTCTTCGTCTGGCGGTCACGGCCGTTTGTTGAAATCTTGATGTTTCTCTACGCAGCCGTCTAACGTAGGTTATTAGTTTAAGCAAATATTAATAAACCCTTGCCGAAATTCACATACCTAGCAGCACGTTCTCGTTCAATTTCCCGTCTTTCAACTTCTTCAGCTGTCAGTTCTTCCAACGAGGTACCCCAGTCTTCCATCTCACTCCAATCTCTAAATACCCCTCTCAATGGTCTAGGCCCCTTACCTTCCCCACGACGTCCAAAGCCCATACCCATACCCAGCCCCGTTTTATCTTTCAAGAGACTCATTCCACTACGATCTCGAGGCCTATCCTTGTCTTCTTCTTCTGCCGTAATTCCCGCGTCACCGGTATGTATAACTCCCCATTCTATAGCGTCACGTTTATGTCGCAAAATCTCCTCGTGAATGGCGTGTGCGATTAAAGGGACTGATTCACCTGATAACCCTAAGTCGTTACAAAGTGTGCGGGCAAAGTGTTCGGGCGTTAGAGGAGACACAAGATCCCACTCTATGTGATCTAATAAATGTTGTGTTGCAATTTGGACATCAATCTGACACATTGATAAGTTAGGGACATCTTCAAACAAGTTTAGGTCGTACCTCTAAAATCACTCGACAGTCCGGTACTTCTTCACCTTCGCCTTCTTGATATTCCTCACCCAGTAGCTCTGGATTCCACTCATCTAATTTGGGGTCATCTATTGATTCATTCGTAACACTGTAGAATGGAGCAGGATCTTCCAATGATGGCTGGGGCAATGGGGGTCTGAGGTCGAGACTTGCTACACTCTCCCATTCCTCTATTTGAGACCTGATAGCACCTTCGATTTGCTCTGCGTAAGGTATTGAAGGAAGATCCAAGTCTGCGCAAAAGATTCGTGCAAAAGCTGCAGGAGATATAATTTGTTCATTAAGGTTCCAGACAAAGGCATCTCGAATACGATGAGTTTCTGTCTCAATTTCCACGCGAATAGGAATAAGAGTAGAGGGTTTTCGGGCTTGTTCTAAAAGAACGTCCGGTGTCCTGGACAAAGAATTTATGATCAATAAACGGTGTTTGAAACGTAGACTTACACATAACCATGTCTTGTTGGTTGAGCAGGTTTTGAGCTGAGGAAACGAGAGGGAGGAATTGATCCAAGATACGATTGGTCGAGAGGTCCCTTCATATTTGCTTGTTGAGAAGGCTGATGACTGCCCAGTGCTCGTGAACCTTCTCTACGGATAGAAGTTTTGATACCGCCACTAGCCATAAAATCTGAATCGTCCGAATCAATTTCTTTACCTCCGACGTCAACCTCCATATCTTCATCGCCAGAAGCAGCCTCAGCATAATTGATTCTTTTCGCAGCGCGCCCAGCTTTGTTTGCAATTGATTGGCTGACAAGGATAGGTTGCATTAACAAGGTAGCCCCTGTCCGTAATCGAGAAGGATAACTCGTATGTAAAGCTTGGGTAGTCGAAGGGAGTAGCGTAGAATAGGTTGGGACTGAGGGTGGTATAGAAGCAGTTTGAGTGTACAGGGAAGTACCTGTTTGCTGATAAACACCGGGTGCTACAGCTATCGCCACCGGTGTAGCAGCTCCAGTTCTAGTCGGACGACTACGAGATTTTTTGTCTTTATTTTGCCATGACGTTCCTAAAATAAATAACTCAACGTGAAAATATGAACAGAGCCAAACTCAGCAAGGACGCACCTGCCTGGGGCGTAGGCTGATTTTGCCAGGTCGGAAACCTAGGTGTGGCGCCAGCAGAACTCTGCAATCGACTTATAGTCTGTTTCAACTGTGAATCCGACATCTGAGAGTAATACTCCATTGCGACCAGGGTCTACGACGCGGTGAACGCCCCTTAAAGATGATAGGGGTTTAGCTAATTGAGAAAAGAAGAAGAAAGCAGAAGTAGTGCACTTACTGTACTAATCCGGACTATTTAGAGTAAACGTAACCGAGACCGTGACAGCGTAATGAACGAGTCCGCGCAGACCTCAGTTGCACTTTATTTCCGTTTTAGGCAAGAACACAGAAAAGTCCGTCGGAGTTGAATTGTTTTAATTTTTATTGAAATCGCAAATATGGGTACTTTTGAAGAAATGCGAGCTACTAATACATAAATTAATCATTTTTCAGGTAAATCTTTCCCGCTCAATGACACTTTTTTGTCGTGAATCTCGAGACACACGCCTATTTATATACAAGACGCTATCAGAATAAAAGTCACTTGACGCGCGAAATCTCATCATACCAATAATATTCCATAACATCATTTTGTCCCAATTTTCGTAAAAAATTTTCATCGTGGGTGATGATAATCAACTGGAAATTGCCCTGATTTCTGCGCTCATTTATGATGCTGCGCAATAATATCAGTCATACTGTTAGCCTTGATTCATAAATTCAAACTCACTCAACGAGACTGGCTGCTAATGCGTCAATATTCTCCGTATCAAGAGCATTAGTAGGTTCGTCCAGAGCGAGAATGCCACAATTTTGTGCAAACGAATCTGCCAACGCTAACCGGATGACAATCGAAGCTAGCATTTTTTGCCCTGCCGAGCATCGACCTCGCATATCCATCTCTACTTGATCTTTTGTCATAACAACCTACAAAGACTGAATCCAAAAAAAGAGTTCCAATTTCACTTCTCACCGGGCTTACCCTGTAATTGTATGTCCTTTTGGTTGCACCTCCCTCATTGTCAGATACGATTTTGATACCATCAATATCTGTCACATATGCGGAATGACAGGGAATAGAAGAAGAAAAAGAGGCGATTTACCAGTTCCTTGATATGTCTTGTTCCATAAATGCCGCATAGTATCGTTGATTTCCTCCATTTTGAGAGAGTGATATTTCATTATGGCGCTAACAATAATCAGACGAATAATTAAACAATGTTATGAAGTGAAAGCGCACTTGTCTAAAGCCTTGGCATATTTCTCCAAATCGGCATTCGCCATATCGCTCATCTTTCGTATCATTAAGAATAATTTTGGAAAGAGAAAGTGGACAACAATCTTACCTTCACTTTAATAAGCTGGTCCGTGTATTTCTTTGTAATTCCTTTATACTCATTCTGATCTTCTCGTAGTGAACCTAGTTGCTTCTCCATAGTAGATATTTCACCCCCTAGAGATGCGGACTGGAAAAAAAAAATTGAGAAAAAAATTAACGGAAGAACGGAATACTCACCTCGCGATTTAAATTCTGCTCACGTTCCTGAGCCGTGGCCCATTTCGTCTCAAATTGACGTTTGGCCTTAGCAGCCTCTTCTATGTCAAGACTTGCAATTTCATCGATAATATGCTTGAGCTCTTTGGTGAGTTTACGAAATCTTGCGTTTTCTCTCAGGTTGGCTAACGTAGCACCACTTGCATCGATTTCCCTTTCCGTAATGCGACATTCTTCGCGGGCTTTTTCAATTCCTTTTTGTGCATCGGCAATACGAGATTCAATGTCATCCGTCTGTCTTATAACTTCTATTAATTTCCGGCCGAGACGCTTCTTCTCATAACTGTTGCAAGAAATGTCTTCTTGGATACAATTAAACCGAAAAGGAAAAAACCTACTCCATGATAACTTTGTTTTGTTGATCAATTCGATCTACACTGCGATTATATTCTTGCGAGCGAGCCTGAGCCTCCGCAATCTTCTCATTCGAGGCTAGTTGGAATTGCCGTTGCTCCTCCTCTAACTCTTGAATAGGAGTGCTGGCTGCAGATATTTGAACGTCCATTTCCTAAGAATTAGCGATATATGCCATTATTATGCTTCAATTGCTGCTCTATATACGAACCTTCATTTGATTTTGCAGGTCTACTAATAGAGCTCGATTTGAGTTAATTCGATCCTCGGTCGTCTGCCTGTCTTTCAGCCGACCATGTAATTTTTCTTCCTGCATTTGATGTCGAAGTAACTCCACTTCCAGAGCCCTTTGATTCGCCAAGGCGGCATCCCTTTCTTTTGTAATGTGGGACCTATCTCGCTCTAGGGTACGGCTGCAATAAACTAAATCAATCACAATGAACGTTAACGAAGTAATAATGTTTACATATTGACAGAGAGCTTCTCTATTTCTTGCTGCACGTCATCAATGCTTCTTGTAGAACCGGTCGCCGCTAACTCGGTCTCTAAAGTCGCCTGTTCTTCTTTTGCTGTTTTAATCTCCCTTTGAATTCGTGAAACGGTAGTGGCGTGTTGTTTTAAGATGGCTAACTCTCTCTGTTGACGGCGAATCTCGGCCACCTTTTCGTTCGCCTAAAAAACGATCACATAGACAATACAGAAAAAGAGAAAAACCAAAACATCTTTTACCTTTTCAACCGCAGTACTTGCCTCGGGTAAAAGTGCTTCCTGAGCAATTTTTTGTTGTTCAAGGGCCGGTATTTCAACGTTTTTCAATCTGTCTCGGGCCGTTTCGATGGGTAAAAGTTCTTGTAATCGGGCTAACTCGGTTTCCCATTCCTTTAACTCATTATTTACATCTTCAACATTAGCTTGAGAAGTTTTTTTAATTTGATCTTTAAGCTGCAAGGAATTTCGAATTGAATTTTGAACTTCAAAGACAAGGCTCACAAATTTCTCAAACACGATCATTTCGTTGTCTGACAGGTGACGATTACAGACGGTGCATAGGTTCTTAGACCTTCCTTGCTTCAGTAGAGATTCGTAAACCTTACTTGACCCAGCTACAGCGGAAGTAGTGCTGTTTTATTTTATTTTTGAATTAGAATTGCGGGTTTCAAAAAACAGAAATCACGCACTCTTTTCGGACGCTGATTTCCTCCATAGCTTCATCAATGGCAGCTTGAACAGAGTCAGCAGAATCAACCTCGGTTTTTAACTTCTTCTCAGCAGCTAAGAGTGTTCAATTAAAAAGTTAGTGATTGCATATTAAAAATGCGGTACCTTTCAATTCCGTCTGTTTCTGAGAAAGTTGCTGCTGAATGTTGGAGATAGTCGCCTCAATGATTTGCAAACGTTTCGTGACATTATTGAGACCTTCTTCGGCAATTCGATATTCGCCCTCTTTTTCGCTAGAGACACGTTAAGCACGGAGTACTATAACCCTCTGAAAACGTACGTGATGGCTTCATCCACATCTTGTTCAAATGTCTCTGGTTTTGAGTCGGTGTCGAGAGACGACTTGATTTTGCCGCTCTGGATTAGCATTCTAAAAGTCTATGTGGAACGTTGGCTTTTCGGTCATGATAGCGCTTACATATTTTTGATATCTTGGGTTTTAGACTTGATTTCTGATTGTTTCAAATGAAGCTTCGCTCTACTCTCTGACTGGATGTTCAGGGAACGGACTTCGCTGTTCAGCGTGTCTCGATGGTCTTCAAATTCACGACATTGTTTTGCCTTTTCCTCAATCTTGGCATTATAATCCATGGACTCAAACGTTTCCTGAAGTTTTTTCTGTTTGGCCTTCTTTTCTTCCATCGTGGTAACCAAATGTTGGAGTTCTGTTGTAAGGTTTTGAGTAGCATCAAGATCAGCATCATCCTTAGAAATTTTCCTTTGGGTTTCAGCCTAGAAAATTTGGAATTATTGGGAGATTATTGGGAGATGAAGAGAGAAAGTTGGGTTTGACACATACAATCTGGGTTCGAACATTGTCTTTCCTGAGACGAAGGCCGTTATATGCCACGCGAAGATCTTGCAGCTTCTTCGATAACTCATCATTCTTAGAGTGTTCCTCAACTTGAAGGTTCTTGGTATCATGGTTCTGTTTCTTCTGCGCATCGGTAAGATGAGTATAGAATTCAGCCACCCGCTCGGTGGACAAAGGGGCATCACTAAATCCTTGAAAGCCATGCTTCAAGCTGAGTTGCCTGATAAGAGAATCTCTAAGTTTGATGTTTTCTTCATGTGTCTGAGAAAAATATTAATAACACGACATGTTTTTCGAGGGGGGAAAGCACGACCTTCTGATCTGCTTGTAATGTTCCTTGTTCGCCAATTAGTTTGATATGTTCGCTCCGTAGATCCTTTATAGTTTCTTCTTCGTCATTCAAGGCAATCTTCTTTTGACGTAATTTTTGATTCGAAACAGCGAGTTGTCCATCAAAATTCTTTAAGCGTTGTTCCAGCACTTCGTCGGTATCTTTTTATTCAATAATGATCCATATGCTGACACCGTATTAAAAGAACTTTGATATACTTACCCGACACCTCCTTCAGAGTCAATCTCATTTCACTCAGCTCAGCTTCCACAGTAGTTCGTTTTTCTTCGGACTGTTCCAATTTCATATAAACAGAACGGAAATGCGTGGCCTGATCTTTAAACCTTGCATTTGCGATAACCACTTCTTGATATTGTTTCTTTTTCTCCTCATATTCCGCTTGTTTCGCAGCGATCTGGGCACTCAATTCAGCCAATCGCTTTGTTATTTTATCGGCATTCGCCTTTTCTTTAGATAGCGATTCGAGTCTTTCCTTTTCTACTTTCTGTTCAGCCATTCGTTCCTTACGAAGATTTTTAATCGAGTCCAAAACTTTAGTATATCGGGTCGCTTCAAAAATGTCGTCGAACTTTTTCTTCAACACAGAGGCCTCTGCGAGGGGCCAATACGAATCTTCCTGATGACAAAATATAACATTCTCCAAAACGGCTTTCGAGACACCCAAAAGATTAGGCATTTCCGAATCCATCACGGCACATTTGGTAGAGATGGTGCCCCGCTTGATGGTATAAGAATTTGATGAGAACCCAAAATTGATCCGATACTTACTTTACCTTTCTCAACATCGGCCGCACTCAAAATGCCTTCCAGTGTTTTCATAGTCAATCCATTCTTCTTCTTTGTGACGGAAAGATTGCGGACAGCCAACATTCTTTGACCACTGGCAGCATAAAACCTTAATTTAACTTGAGCTTTCACTTCTTTCTCGTTTGCCATGTTCGGATCGTGGATAAAAGCACCTCCGCGAGTGTTCGGGGGTTGATCACCAGTGGTAACATACTTGAGACATTCAATGATTGTCTAGAAAAGTATCGCGATGTTTATGTCAAATTTCATATACTCAGAAGATGTCTTACAGTCTTCCCACTTCCGTTATGTCCAACGATGACAGTCACCGGACTGAAAAATTCAATTACCGCAATATTTTTGTCATCAAAAGAACGGATCCCTCGAATAGCGAGTTTATTCAAGCTCGACATTGTACGATACAGGAGATATGGCGAGAACACGTATAACAACACGTCGAAAAGCGTGTTTCAACTTGAATGAATGTCGCCACACGGTACAAGAATCCGTGACAAAGCGAGATCACGGATCACGCCGTCACACTGTACTCATCACACAACCGTCCGATTTCAAATGGCGTAACTACTCAATGCTAAGCTATCTTAGGGTAACCTTTGGTGCCAAACTTCTTAAACAACGATAAACCCCCAAAATACCCAACACGCATTCTTCTGTCTAATACGCGTTATATTAACTTGGACATTGATCGACATGTTCATGTCAAAGAATACCTCTGATGTCGAATACAGCCCTTCCTGGAGATTATCAATACCAGCTTCATCATCCATACAAGGATTTCCCGAGGAACTCTTGCGCATCATTTTTTGGGAAGCCCTTCCAACTCTCCGACGACCGAGCACCCCTTTCGATAAGTTAGATGAACCTTTGCGGTCGAACGAGACAATCAACCCTGTGCCTGATTACTTGACACACCCCCATTTCATCCGAGTGAGTATCAGTCTGGTATGTCGGCGATGGCGAAAGTTGGTTCTCGAAACACATTGGTTATGGAGTGTTTATCAACTGGACCACTCACTCCTTAATTTTAAGCCGGAATTACTGGAACATTGGATCTCTCTGGCGAAAGGTCATCCTTTGGATGTTCTACTAATCCCAAGAAAATGGCTTATACATGAACCCCAGCCTTTCTATCAAATTTTGTTTCGGTACTGCCAACAAATACGAATTTACATCGCTGAATTCATGCGACCCAGGGCCTCATCGTCGCTGGATATATTTTCTCAACACTCCAACGCCTCAATCCTGGAATTACCCTATTTGGAAGAACTTATCATTAATAGTGGTGACTTTGAGCCTCCAGTCAAGATTTTTGCACCCAAACTTCGCGTATTACAAGTTGGTCGTCGTTTCAGTGTTCTCACGAACGATAGCTTCAAAAAGTTGTCGAAATGGACTTTAATGTCAGGATCAAGTGTATCCATTGATCCCGTTGATTTAAATAAGAAACTGGCCTTGTGTCACTCTCTGGAATACTTTTATGTAAATACGATCAATCTTCGACTAAGGGATCCATTTATCACCCTACCACATTCTCTTAAAGAATTCCGTCTTGTTGGGGCGTTTTGCACATCCATGCTGCCTCTGTTCTTTAGGCTTGACGTGCCTAATATTGAGATCCTTGTCATCGTCAGTTGGGGGTTAAACAAATCCGTCATCCCGCAATGGACACATCAGTTGTTGAAAGGTCTTTTGAGACTACGTCGACTTACCCTGGAGAATTTTCGGCTTGACGTGGTTCTATCAAAGTCTGTCGCTGTACAATTAGATGCTCTTGAGCTACGCAATTGTGCGCTAGACAAATGTTTCCACCGGCAGGTTTCAATTGGTTTACATTTTCTTGTTTTGGACAACTGCGATTTCTGCCTTGAGGATCTGCTATATGTTTTACAAGCGCGGACATCATCGATTTCTCAAGCTGTACTTCCTGTACTAATCCGCCATAGCCAAGAGATACTTCGTGATTACCGAGGTAAGGTGAGAGGGTTCCCTTCTGTGGTTTTGCTTGAATCAACTTTCATTACCAGTACGTGATTTTCTTTTAACTTTGTGCACTGTATCTTGAATGATCTTCAAGGCCGCAACTGGGATCACAATGAACATGCAAAGTATAGCGCTATAATTCCACCCCTTTACTAGTAATGGCAATAGTTTTTGATTGTAATTGTAAGAAACCCCTCAGAGTTTACTTCATACGTATGGTATATTTAAACAGCATTACATAAATCCTTACCCACGTCTATACGAGAATCACAAATATACATGACCGTACTTTAGTAATTACAGCATGGAATTTGGCTTCATCGATCCGTTTGGCCAACAAGGTAGGGTGTAGTACTGCCGAACTGCTTACATAATATATAAAGCGCTAATATAAGACCAGAAAATTCTGCCGGATTCCAGTCCGATTACAGTCTCAAAAAAAAGGAACGCTCTTCCCGTCATCTTCACTTTTTGTATTTTTTTTTTCTCCAACTTGCCATGCACCACTTAACAAAACGTTCCACCACTGCGCTCCGTCGCGGTGCTCCTCAAGCGAAGTCTATCCTTGCGCGTGGTGCACACAAGGAGATAAAATTTTCCAATGAGGGCCGTACGAGTATGCTGAACGGTGTTGAGATGCTGGCAAAAGCTGTAAGCGTCACATTAGGTCCTAAAGGTATTATTCTACCCTTTCTATCCGAAATTTTCGCTAATTATCGATTTGCTTTCAAGGTCGTAATGTTATTATCGAGCAAGCTTTCGGCGGTCCGAAAATCACTAAGGACGGTGTTACCGTAGCAAAAGCTATCTCCTTGAAAGACAAATTCGAGAACCTTGGTGCCCGTCTCGTTCAGGACGTTGCCCAAAAGACTAATGAGGTTGCTGGTGATGGTACTACCACCGCTACCGTCCTTGCACGAGCTATTTACGCAGAGGGTGTCAAGAATGTCGCGGCTGGTTGTAATCCCATGGATCTCCGTCGTGGTTGCCAAGCAGCTGTTGAGAAGGTCATTGCATTCCTTGAAAGTAACAAACGAAGTATTACAACTTCCGCCGAAATTGCTCAAGTTGCCACTATCTCTGCCAACGGTGACGTGCACATAGGTGGCCTCATTGCACAGGCTATGGAGAAAGTTGGCAAAGAGGGAGTTATCACCGTTAAGGAAGGACGAACGATTGAAGATGAGATTGAGATCACGGAAGGCATGCGCTTCGACCGTGGTTTTATTTCGCCCTATTTCATTACCGACGTCAAATCTCAAAGAGCTGAACTTGAGAAGCCGTTTATTCTGCTATCTGAAAAGAAGATTTCCCTCCTTCAGGACATCTTACCCGCGTTAGAAGTCGCTGCTCAATCACGTCGTCCTCTTCTTATTGTGGCGGAGGACGTTGATGGTGAAGCATTAGCAGCGTGTATCCTTAACAAGCTTCGTGGTCAACTTCAGGTCGCTGCTGTGAAAGCGCCTGGCTTTGGTGACAATCGCAAATCCATCTTGGGCGATCTTGCCATCCTCACTGGTGGAACTGTCTTCACCGATGATCTTGACATCAAATTGGAACGTCTAACTCCTGATATGCTTGGTTCCAGCGGCTCAGTTACAATCACCAAGGAAGATACCATTTTCCTCAACGGCGATGGATCAAAAGATGCTATTGCTGCTCGATGCGAACAGATTCGCGCTGCCGTTGCCGATTCCACCACATCTGAATATGATAAGACCAAACTTCAAGAACGTTTAGCTAAGCTTTCTGGGGGCGTTGCAGTCATTAAAGTCGGTGGCTCATCAGAAGTTGAAGTTGGCGAGAAAAAGGATCGTTATGAGGATGCTCTCAACGCAACCCGTGCTGCGGTTGAGGAGGGCATTCTTCCTGGTGGTGGAGTCGCCCTTTTGAAAGCTAGCAGTACCGCTCTCAAGGACATTAAATTAGACAACTTCGATCAACAACTGGGTGTCACCATTATTCGTAATGCTTTGACACGACCGACACGTACGATTGTTGAGAATGCAGGTGAAGAGGGGAGCGTCGTGGTTGGGGCTATTCTTGAACGATATCTCGACCAGTTCGAATGGGGTTACGATGCCGGTAAAGGCGAATATGTCAATCTGATCGAGAAAGGCATTGTCGATCCCTTAAAAGTCGTTAGGACTGCCTTGATAGACGCGAGTGGCGTTGCATCGCTGTTGTATACATCGGAAGCATGTATTGTAGAAGCTGAAGAAAAACAACCGCCGGCCGCCATGGGAGGAGGTATGGGAGGAGGTATGGGAGGTATGGGAGGGTTCTGAAAAAGTGCGCGCCATCGAGGTCGCTCGTTAATTGGTATTGGTGACCTCAAAACTTAAAAATTCCGACGCCTACCGTTGGCTATGACATTCATATTTTTTACCCTACAATGAATACTTCACGCTCGTCATCTTGCGACATAGTTGGTCAAACAACCTCCACTCAGTACTTAGCATTTACCTTACTTTATATACATACTGGCTTTTGGATGAAAACGAGCTAGCAAATCTTTTGGCTTCAAACTTATTTCATCTTAAATAAGATAGATATTTTGCGGTGAAACATAGGACAGGAAAAATAAAATACTCTTGTGTGATATAAATTCAATGTCCTGATTGAATGTAATATTTGAGGGCCGGGGGCAATAGAATTGAGCTAATCGAATTGCACAGCATGTACCCCGAAAGCAAAGTAAGTACACAAAATTTAACGGTCCTCGGCTTTAAAATCATTTATAAGTATACTAGTATGAACACAATTACCGGACATCTAATAAACAATTTTCAGTAACTTAATAATAACAAAAATTAATCTAGAATTGAGTGCGGAACGGAAAACGAAAGAGATAAATTAAGCAAGAAACTTCATGGGCAATTATTTGTTCTAATAAATTATAGTGAATTAAATTAGTAGATGGAAACGTCTCCGTAATTAAGAGGTGCTTGTGAAGGTCTAAGCTCATGTTGCTTCCGATAAAAGACTACACAGACACGCTGCCTGATGTTTGAGTAGTGGAGATCGAAGAATAAGCAGTACTGGTGGTAGAAGGTGTGATGCTTGTAGAACTAGTGGAAGTTGGGGACAAACTGGAAGTAGGTACCGAACTGCTGGTTGAGCTTTGGGAAGAAAAGCTTGAAGATGGTGTGTTCGTAGTTGTTGGGACGGTGTAGGTTGTAGAACTGGAAGAAGTCGAGATGGAAGAAGAGAACGATTGAGTGGATTGTTTGGAGGTCTCATAAGTTTGAGATTTGGTTCCAGAACTAGATTGGGATGCAGGCATCGTCGCAGAGGAGCTGTATGACCCCGAGGATGTCTGATGAGATTGGGACGAGGATGACGTTTCAGTAGAAGAGTTGGATGACTTGGATGAGAAAACATAAGTACTTGATGGTTTAGGCGAAAAGGTGGACGGTTTGGTCTGAGTAGGGGAGCTGCTGGGCGGGGGTGGGGGTACAGGAGTTGACGAAGAATTGAGACTAGTAGTGTAACTAGATTGAGGTTTGTACGTTGGTACAGGTGCCGGAGCGGGATAAGTGGTTTTCTCAGGAGGGTTGTGCGACTTAGTAGTTTTAGGTGGACGCTGATAGGTCGAATAAGTCGTCCAAGTAGAACAGATACAGTCGTTAGACGGAGAATTCGAAGGATACGGCTTCCACCAGAGCAGGGAGTTACTTGCGGAGGCGGCAGTGTCGCTACCTGTATAACTAGCGACGGAACTGGATCCGGATCCAGAAGTATCAGTACTAGCACTGCTAGAGATATCAGTGGTCGTATCGGTGATTGTGCTAGCGGTGTCGGTACCGCTGCTGGTACTGGTGTATGTCGTGGTGGGGAGACCCGTGTTTGTGGTGATAGTAGAGTTGGGATAGATGGTGGAAGAACTCGAACTATTATAATAGGTTGTACTAGTTGGAACGGGAGAAGGTTGTTGAGTTGTCGTTTCACCAGAAGCCGTAGTTTTACTGCTGGGAGGGCAATAGCAGGAGCTAGTAACATAAGGTACCGACCATATGGTTTTCGTAGGACGGGGACGGCGAGAGCTGGGTTTAGAACTAGATTTGGACCATGTAGAGCTGTACCACCATTCTTCCTCCACGGAGGACTATTGAGAATAATCAACATCGGTGTCTGTTAAAATTACAGTAAACGTTTTTGAAACCATACTTACAATCGGGTTTGCTGTTATCTCAGGCCTCTCTGCATGAGGAACAAGTAAGCCTTGTACGAGCGGGAGCAACAGAGCTCCTGCTAGAACAAACTTTACGGATAGCATTAGCGATAGCTTTAAGTTAAAGAAGAGGATGGTGGATAGGATACGTCTCGTCTACATCTTTGGTCCCTATCTTCTAATACCCATCCCTATTGCGGGATTATAGATTACACGTTGGGTGATACGTGACAATATCATGATGAGTTTTACAGTTTTGCCCGCCGAAGTTGATTTAATGGTCCGAGACAACTTGCTTGTGCCCAATTTTTTTGTTATTTTGCGGGTAGCAAATTGAACTCCAGGGATTATAATGTCTTTTTAAGACGACTAACATAATACATACTGACACTGGTCGAGTTCGAGCTTGATATTCTTGGTAGGTGAATTATATCATACAGAACATGTCCGCTTAGCGACTAGTAAAAAGATGCCTGACGCAGTCAAAGCGTCATCTGCTTGTCTTGGAACAACGATGGATAAAGAATTTTAAGAAGAAACTATTGAGCATCATATAATCATAGGCTAAAAGAATTTCTCCAATGTCACATTGTGAGTTTTTGTCTTCGGAGCTGGAACTGTATCTTTCTAAAAATGGTAGTTTCCATTCGAGTCTCGAAATGTTGGAAGCAACATGGGGATACTATAGACCCAAATGCAACACACTCACACCGTCGCACAAAATAAGATCCATTGAATGACTTCCGCACCACTTGGGTTTGACATAGGGCATTATCGCATTCCACGTCATATTTGGAGCCCCCGCGACAACAGAATAACCTTGTCATAGGATCAGGCTCAATACTCAAGGATTAAAGGCGATAACTAGAAATCCTTCATCCAGTGTTATATAAACCAGCCTGCTCGTCATCTGATTATCTTAACCTCTTCTCATCCAGAGCTCCAAAGTTTCTAACTCAAACCGACAAATTCAAGTTGTATATCTCTCGCTTTTAAATATGTCTGACCAAGGTCGTGAATCATTGACGGATAAAGCTAAAAGTTCTATGAAAGTTGGTATTTATTATAGCCCTTTTCACTTATTTTACTAAATAATGTTCGTTCAGCCCGAATCGGAAAAGTCCACATATGAGAAGGCAACAGACAAAGTGAAAGGAGCGTATGATACTGTGGCAGGGAAGGTACAACCCGAGGTATGAATGTATTGCACACCTACGTTCTTGATTTTAATTTTGTTCCTTCTCTACTTCCTTCCTCCTACATATTCCATAATCCATAACTTCAATTCCCCAAAGTCCCAAAAATCAACAACCCAGCAGGCAACCGATAAAGTGACCGGAAAAGACAAATCTATGACAGAATCGGCTAAAGACAGTACGTCTGTTTTATATACCCTTGTGTTGTAAAAAAAAACAACTAAATTTCTTCTCTCTTTTATCAGCTATGGGGGGAAACGGGCGTTGAATAGATAGCTACAAAGCTGCCCATTTGTTGTTTGCTAAATGTGCAATGTCGGTATCGTTATACATTTGATGATATAGCGATCGGATCATTTTACTACAATACATACTACATGGAACGTCGCATATCACAGGAAAAAGTCAACCAGTTGTCGAAACCGGCCTGACAGTATAAAAGAGAAGACAGAATTCGAAGACAAATCATACTGTCCGTGAATGAGTTGTGAGAAAAGGACGCAAAGGCGACGGAGAATGGGAACGAGGAGAATAAGAAATAAAGAAAAATCGAATAGGTCTGAACAAGGGAAAACTGAGTCAAGATAAGTTCGACCAAAAAGCTAATTATAATAAGTATGTAAGGTGAAGAAAACAGAGGACAAGACGAGGAGAATACAAAGAAGCAATAAAGCCAATGGATCAAAAAAGAGAAAGAGAGGTGCGTAAGTAGATATGGTAAAAGACCATGCAATGTGTAAGTATGAATGGTTTTGAGTCGTACAAGTCCGAGGAGAGAAATCGAGACAAACGCAACGTGGCCACACGAACACGAAAAAAAAGCTGGGTTTGTCTGTCGCAGGGTATTACGACGAGGTGTCGGCCAGCTGACAAAAGACAAGTTAGGTCAATCATCCCTATGTAGTCCATTTCAACTAATAGCGATACTCAAAAATCGTCGGTGGGATCACAAGATATAGATGGATTAAGGACCAGCATAGCGGAAATAAAAGCTAAATGACGTAAAAGGGAACATGCACGTTCACTTGACCTAAGAAACGATAGGGTACCGCGGGAAGCCAAAGTGCATCCCTATGAAAAAAAGACTCTTGTCAACACCAAACCGAATTAACAAAAATAAACTACTAACTATCAAAGAAGGAAAAGGATAACAAATAAAAGTCATTCCCATAGACTTCATATCCTTCCCTCTGGAAAAATGCTGGTGGCCCATGTCCTAGTCCCTCCCATACTCATACTCGAAACCTAGAGCAGCCGGACTTGACACTTCCCTCACATGCGCACTTCTGCTCACACCATTCCTATCAAATTCAACATCATCTAAAGACATGCGTGGTCGATCCCTGGACCGGAGTGTTCTTGTTCTTGACGGGTTCGAACTTGAAATAGAAGTGGAACTCGTACTTGATCCCAAGGTCAAATCTTCCCTTGATTGCGACGCCGATCCGGATCCCGAGATAATGCTGCCATTACCCGATCCAGATCCAGATGCGGAAGCTGAAGCTGAAGAAATAGCTCTCTTTCTTAACGTATTTGTGCTCTCTGCGTTGCGTTCTCTAGATTCAGCGCCCCTATCTGCACCATTGGCATTCGCGCCGAGTCTCTCCCTCATAATTCTGTCCCTCTCCTGCAAATCCCTTAAACTAAGTGTCCCAGATCGGTTTCTCATCGAACCTCCGCTCACGGTGATCCCATTCGCATTTACATTTCTTCTTGCGCCAGCATCCCCTTTGATCTCAACTTCGCTATTCGATAATGCAGTTGTAGTAACGGGTGTTGAGGGTGACAAGATAGGTCCAGGAACAGCAGAACCAGAGGCCGATCCTCCACGTACAGTGGTGATAGAAGTATTGGAGAATTTGGGACGACGGCGTATTGAACCCAAGGCAGATCCAGGGCGGCTGAGTGAAGACGAATTAGAAGGAAGAGTTGATGTAGGAAGTGGTAGATTGTTGAACAATGAACTATCCTCACGACGCTCGAGCAATGATTCTGAGGGAAGAGAAGGTAGGGGAGGTGGGATCGCCAACTTTTTCGAATCTACAATTGGTAATGATGGCGGTGCTGCACGAGGAGCGGGCGTGGGTGAATCTTGAGCTTGTACTTGAGCGAGAAGATGCAGATGTGCTTGGGAAAGTGACAAATGCGATGGAGTTTGTGTTGCAGCTGCGGGGGCATATAGTTAGATCAGAATTAGAATCAATGGTCATAACAGCTCACTTTCATCCATCCGCGGAGAACTTGGATTAGTATTATTGGTTCCAGATCGTAAAGCAGCGGGAATATTGTCCCTTAAGCGAGGCATAAACGTTCGGCGAAGTGAAAGTCTACTATCCAGGGTGGATGTCGTCCTCCGATCTAGTTCTCTGTCAAGTTCGCGACTACGGAGGCGAGTTGTATCACGGGAAGTTTCCTCGCCCTCATCCTCCTGATCAACCCTTCCGCGGCGCACAAAACTCAACGAGGTAGCAGGACGGGATAGATCCAAAGCAGCACGTTCACGTTTCAATGTCTCCGCAGACGATGAGTGTGTATGCGAAGTGTATCCATTACCAACAACACCGTCCATACTTCTTCGATTGGTGATTCGTTCTCTATCTTCCTGGATTCGAGTACTCAATTCAACACTTGCTCTACCGCTTAAAAGCGGCGAGGAGGCGATTTCCATGCTACGTCGACTTTCGGCCAAAGAATGAGGCGGAAGCGAAATACCGTCCATACCGGTGCTTCGTCTAATAGGTCGAACACGTAGAGCTCCGTCCAAACTATGTCTCGATCTGGTCGATCTCGCACCAGAACTTCCACCAGTCCCACCACTGATAACGCTTGAACTCCCGCCACCAACATCGGGAGACTCTCCTCTGTCTCTTTCCCGTTCTCTGTCACTAGTTGTACTGGCCGTTCTTTTAGCAACATCTCTCAAAACTCTACCAAAAACGATCAAAAGGGCAGTTACAACCCTGACAAGGTCATCGCTGACTCTAAGGCCTTCTCTATATTCTGCACCAACAATGCGCCAAATTTCACCGGCATCAACTTGAGCGGGTATATCCCCGATTTCCGCTTCGATTTGGGATTCAAGAGCACGGGACGTCAGCGTCCGAAGAAGTTCGTTCAGGGTATGTGCGGATTGTACCAGCGTTGTTGCGTGTGTTTGTAAGTCTGGAAATATGGATGCCAAAGAGGAATCTGAGGGAGGTAAAGGTTTAGATAGGTGGGATTCAAATACTTGAAGAGCGTCGAGTAGAAGATTTGTGTGGTCTGCAGAAGACGAGGATGTAGATGGTTGTTGGGTTTGAACAAAAGGTGAAGAACCACGCCATTGCGGTTCGCTAAGCGGAGTAAACCTCAACGTTGATGGCGGTCTTTCTCTTTCTCTATCCTTTTCTCTCTCTCTATCCCTTTCAATATCGAGAAGGGAGGAGCGCAATGTTCTACGAGACGTGATAGCAGACAAAGGCGAATCATCTCTGTCTCGAAATACCGCCATACTAGTCGTCGCCCGAACTTGAGGTGTCGGGGCGCCATCAATGTTACGTCTGATCGTGGTCGAATATCTTGTAGTCGTTTGGTTTCCTTCGTCTTCACGAGCCCCGCGACGGCGGGAGGGTGACATCGGTGCTGCCGTATTGTTATTCTGATTCCGTGCGTGACCTGCACCAGCAACGGTACTTCTCCTCATCAACGCAGTTGCTCCGACATCTCTTTCAGGAGTATTGCCAAGTTCAAGTTCCCTCAAACTTCCCCTTTCTCTAGCTAGGGCACTCTCAGCACTTCCACTCTGTCTCACAGATTGCCGTCCTCCACCATAAAGGCGAGTTGTAGAATGGGTAAATTGGGCGTCACGTTCATGGTCAGCTCGTGGTAATTCGTCTCCTAGACTCAGTCGATGCGATCTTTTGTTGTTTCTATTCCATGTCTTGGAGTTACGTGATCGACGAGGGGAAGCTGGTGGATGGGTTGAATTTTGTTGAGGAGAATCATCAATATCGATAGACTAAAAATTATATGAGCATTAAATTTATGAACAATAAAAACACCGTACCCTGACATCAAATTCTCCAGAAGTAGATACAGACATCCGGTCACTCCTAAACTCCCTAGGAAGAGGTGCGCGTGCACGTCTGTTTGTCAAAGTCGATGGTCCAGGTCCAGGTCCGGACATAATTGTATCTTCCTTGTCTCTCTCTAAAATCGAAACAGTCCTTGACCGTTTCCCAGAACCAATTACAGAAAATGTGGTCACTTGCTTACGAGGACTGTTCCCACCATTTCTTATTGTCCGTCGACTCGAAGCTGGCGGCGTAGCATCATCATCATTATCACCCGTAGGATTGGTTTTGTTGCTGTTGTTATTACTGTCGGGTGGTGGATGGTCCGGTGTACGCACCCGTGTTTGAGTACGCGAGGGATATAGGCTGCCGCTCCGATCTCGCTCCCGTTCAGTTTCCGAACCAGAATTGAGGAGTTTTGTCGTTAGATCATGATCAAGATTTGTATTAACCTACATGCGATTAGACAGGAAAAAGTAAACCGCAAACCACGTACCCTTCTCCCACCAAAACTCTGAGCATGATGTCGAGCTGTATGGTCTTGGTCCTGGTCTAAATCTTCATCAAAACGCCCGTTATCAAGATCCTCGTCCTCGTCCTCACCATCCCGATCTCGATTTGAAATCAAAGGAGCCTGATTCCCAAGCTTGTTGTTGACACTCGATAGGGACAAAGATGATGCCGTCGAAGTTGAAGAAGTGGAAAGAGACTTTTGATGCCCAGCGGCTGACCTCCTCGTCCCGATATTCCCTTCGTTTCGATCACTCCCTGTACTCCCGGCCGTCGTGGAGGGCGGTGAAGGAAGCTGAGAATGTGATTGCGATACTGAGGTGGCAATAGAATTGGCAGGTGAAACAGGTGATACAGAAGATAACGAACTCGAAGCGGGGGTCGATGGTGAGGCTAAAGTCAGGGGTGGAAGAGGTGACGAAATGCTCGATGCGGAATTGGAAGGGTAAAACCCACCCGCACCACTACCAATGAAAATGGCACTTGATGGACGGCGCTCACGACCTGTGGATGTTGAAGATGATATTGTGTTTATAAGAGGAAGAGGGTGTCTGTTCATGTGCTGGGATTTCGTGATGTGGAAGGCTTGAATTATCAGTCCAGGGTAAATATTAAGTTTAATCGCTGAGAGTTATCGACTTGTGATATGGATACCAGTTTAACAATCGTGGTAGTGGTCTTGTTTCAGTAGTAATGTAAACAGTATATCATAAGTTATCGGCCAGACTTCGAAGAACTTGTTTTCGCCTCGAAATATCGAATATTAAAACGTGGATTTCGGTAGAATGTCGATAATAAGAATTGGAATCGTCAAATTTGTAGCGCTAAATCTCGTCGTGCAAGTGATACAGGTTTCAACGTTAATTCTAATCGTCAACTCCGTCAGAGTGGGAGTGTTTCTATCCTGTTTTAGGTGTTTGGGAATAAAGTAACCCAATGTATCCCGTAGATTGCGAACTGCGGGCGATAATTCTCGAGCTCTGGACTTGCAACCAGCGCGCCGCTTGTAAGAGGGTCCAGTAGGATTGGGATTTTCGAGTACTCGATGATCGCGACCTGGAATATGAAAAAAAAACAGATGAGAAAAGGTATTCAAAATGGAGTAAGAGTTGGATTTAGCGAATCAACAATAAGATACAAGATGTCAGGAAACGGATATTTTAGGCGACAAGGATATTCACGACACATTGAACCACAAAAAAAGCTTCACACACCTCACAGGTAACGACCTCTTCAAGTTTTCTACAGGGTCAGTAACTCAAGCCTTGGTTTTTAAGGAAGCCCTCAACTTCGTCAGTGGAGTAGGTGGGAAAGGATGTAGACCCCGGGTGTGCGCTGTTTGTGCATGTTTACACTGTACTGGTTCAGATCTTATACCTGTCTGTATGCCATGTGTTGACCGTACTTATCTCACGACGGAAATGCGGACTTTACAGAATTCCGTATGTAATTTCAAATCAAATTCGAAAATTATAACCAAACGGGTAGCCAACGAAACTTCAAGCTTCAAGCTTGGACCCTAACGTTTTACACGGCAACTTCACTTTCATCTCACCATAAGGATGGGAGTCTCAACAATATGTACTTATCACTGATTCCCTGTGCCCGAAGCGGCTCCTTCTGTGGCCATGGCATTCTCATTCTCAGCCGCACTAGGCACAGGATCCTGCCCAACTACCTCCGTACTAGCCTGAGTCGAGTTGACCCTTCTTTCTTTATTGTCCTTTTCTTTTTCCTTCTCCTCCACCTCCAATATTTTCCTCACGAATTTGACGTGATCGTTGTAATTGATGACAGAACTATACACGTCTTTTACTATCCCATCAGAGGTAATAAAGTACGTTACTCGACCTGAGGAAAATGCGAATCAAAAATGAACGAAATCAGTAATAACTAAATTACCCTCAGTCATGCCTAACATTCCCCTTTTCACTTCATACGCCTTACGAGCAACACCTGTCCGATCACTCAAAATGGGATAGGACAACCCATGTTGGTCAACAAATTTCTTCTGCTTGGGTACATCATCGCCGCTTATTCCAACAATTTGAATTTGAGAACGGTTGAATATTTCACTATCTGTGTAAAAAGCCATGTAAAAAGGATAGTCAGCAACAGTATTTAAAGGTACGGAAGCAATCGATGACTCAGATGGCTGTCAAACGATAGTTGACAGGTACAATATGAGTGGATCGAAAAAAGAGTTACGGACCCACCTTTCAACGCGTCTCTGAATGAACAAGCCTCTTTCGTACATCCGAACGTGCCTATATTAGAAAAAAAATACATCAGTAAGAATACGTTAAACCAGTGAAAAATCATAAACACCCACCGGACTCGGGATAGAAAAACACAGCGAGCGGTGTTCCAGTTTTACCAGGCTCGATGGTAACCTGTTCCCCATCTTGATTGGGAAGAGTTATGGTCGGAGCTCTTTTGCCTAGTAGAGGATGTGCTGGTGACATTTGGGTGCGAGGATGGGATAGACAGTCGGAGTCAGTGGGAAGGGTTCCAATAGATGTCTCAGAAAGCTCTTTACACACAAGAATTAGTAAATGCTGTTCCTCATCCGACTCGTCTGCTTCTGAATCACGATTACAATATAGGCAATACGTAATAAGACTCGCCTCAGAATTATCACATGAATCTTACAAATGAGAGACCCGGCATTATAAACAAAAAAAGACCTTTCCTTCTTAGGTCTCTTCTTGGAAGTTTCTCAGAAAATGTGAATCAAATAGTGTTTTAAAGACTCTTATTAGGCTTCATAACGTTGATTCAGTTCGTTGAGAAGTCACTCTTGGTGTCTCATCAGACTATCTCTTCCACTCCCTAAGCCAAGCTTTAACAAACCGTACTTCATCTTCGTGGATCTTTTTAATATTATCCGGTTCAGCAGAAGGGTCGGCAAGTCCATTCTCGTCCCAGTGGTGTACGCCCGCTAATTGAGCGTCTCAGTGTTAAGCAAACGCGTTTCAGCATTATCAATAGACCTCCTTACCTTTGATCAACTTAAATGGCCTCTCAACAGTATCTTCCCTAGGTGAAGCATAATCACTATGCGGGCATGCAGGTCTCCAAGGATCGACTAAAGCCAAAATAAGGGATGTATTAAAATTTTGGCACTTTCGTGACTTACTTTCACCATCAATAAAAGCGATTCTATCCATTGCAAGGTCGAAATCACCCAAAGAATTCACGGCAGTCACATTAGGCACATTAGGCACATAGAAGTATTCGCCAGGGGGGAAGGCCTAATAACATTACAGCAACTTTCAAGGTCCTGCATGATAATCTCTTACCTGTCTACAGATCCTGGATGTATAGTCTAAAGTCAACTTTCGCGAAAGTAGTGAAGGGTGTTCAGGATCCGGTGGAGCATGCTGTTAAAGGCATAGATTCTAGGTCAATGGGGCCGCTCTTCAAGTATGTTTGGATATATATACCTGAAAATAACCCCATTCTGCGTACATCAATATAAATCATATCGAGACATCCTTTTCACTAACCTGTACATACTTGAAACGACCAACATCTCCATGTTGAATTGATCGACGTATCTAAGAATTGTTCAGGATCTGTTGTCCCAAAGCACTGTAGCCGCTCGGATAAGCTAACATACTTAGATTACAAACAGGTTCAACGTACTTCCTCTACATCGGTATCTTTAGGGCACCGACTGACAACATTCTATGGAGGAGTGCATTGGCCAGTATGGAATAATGGGGAGAGGAAAGTCGTACCTCTCTAATATAATTCGCATAATTGAACAGCGCGAAGTGAGCCTGCACAGTTTGAGAGAGTAGACTAGCATTCGCGTCCAGGTCTGAACCAACAAGCTCATTTCCTGCTCTTGCCCTTGAAAAGGTGATTAGCTCTCCAAGAGTAAGAGTCCTAAAATCTTCTAAACCCCATGCTGAAGGTCTTTGAGCAGCAAGCGCATCGCAGAACTCCCCGAACCTTGTTGAATTAACGGTCGGATCCCAATTCATGCTTTGCCACGCTCCCAGAGGAGACTGTACAAAATATGTTACACACACAAGGATTATATTATCTGAACTTACACTCAAAACACTGGCAAAATCAGCGTCATCTTGCAATCCGACAAGCCCAAACAGATGCTTGACCCACGTCCTCGTGGGCTTACTCAAGTCAAGCAGAAAATCAACAGTCTTCACAGTATTCTCGATAGCGTCTCGACATGATATGGAGGTATAATTCCTGATAAGGTCGTAATATTCCCAATATGATACCGCAGCATGAACAACTGCGCTTGAGGCTATGGCCCCGAACGTTATCTCCGGGTAGAGGACACGCATGTGCGCGGCGCGTGCACCGGCGTAGGATCCCTGTAAAGATACATATTAGCATTAATCGAGATTTAAATCGAAGCGTATCCGACATACACCATAGTAAATCCACGGACGCGTCACGGCGGAAACATTATCACCGTCTGTTATACCTGCTATCTTCACATTTCGCATGAAGTTGGCAGAATCCGCGGCTGACTGATAATTGTTCAAAAATCTATTAAAGGATTGTATGGATAAAAATTATATTGATGCGTACGTCGCTGATAGGACGAAAAAAACTTACCGTAAAGAATCTGTAGTCAGATTGGCGAACGGCATCGAAGTACCTGAGATAATGAAATGAAGTATTGATACTTTGGTCCAGCAATCAAACATACCATAGTACCGGTGCTCTAAAACAATTCCGATACCACCTGTCTCTTTCGGCAAGCGATCCATAATACCGGTATTAAGGAAAGGCAATCTGTTCTCTCCGGATGTTTCGCCACCATCCAAAACAAATATCGGACCCCCTTGATGATAATGCCGTACGTTGACCCAGTAACGTTGGGAGAACGTTCCGAGGTTTTTGTTATCATGATCAATTGGCTGATCAAAATATCGGGGTACAAACTCCAGGTTGTTTGCCAGGGACAAAGGATGTTGAGCGTTTGCAAGGCTAAAAGGAAAGAGGTAAGATCAAATATTACATTGTATGGAATATAAACGTGCACGTACGTGTTAGATGTCTGGGCTAGTTTATTTTCTTTTTCTCTCAACTTTTCATCTAATAAGGCCATTTTCAAAGCAGCAGGACCTGCATGAATAGCATGACGCACGTCCCATCCAAAATTACTAGTAGCGATTGAGGAAGATGTGAAAGAAAAAATTGACAAAGCTATGCTCCCCAGCAGGGAAGTTGCGCTCAATCGCATGCTCGTGTAAAGAGCTGGGGAGAACTTGAATCATTCTCGGACCCTTCGGAATTCTGTGTGCACCCGGCCCGTGGAGAGGTGTTCTAATAATAGATACGTGATAGATCGCGTTGTCACGTCTCAAACTACATAAATTACTACATTCCGAAAGTTATTCGGTAAGATTCTTCAACCTCTTTGCAACACGGCGTATAATTCCCAAACAAAACAAAGCTTCTTCTTCATCGTCGTCAGCTGGCATATACTGGTCCCACCAAAGGTGATGTTCACCCAACATTTTCAGATATAGTAATTGCGCATCTGAGCGCTCTTCATAACCTTTTTCTGTAGCACTATACGCATATAAATTGAATTCTAATTCCTTTGCAAAGGAAACTATTGCATTCGACCTGATATATGTGATTAATCAATAAGTAGGTGTTGAATACGTAATACGTAATAACATACTTCAGCTTCTCGTGGACCCGTTCGGTAGTCAGTAATTCTTTGAGTATATCATCATCTACAAGCTTGAATGTATTCTGCAAAGTCTTTTGGATGGATAAAAAGGAGCTCTTTCTTCTTTCGCACTGAATATAATTGTAAACCCACTCTTGCACCGCAAGATTTAAGTAATCACTAACCGAAACCTTCTGAGAATAAGCCGCCTCTAATTCGACTCTCTCCTCGTCAGAAGACAAATCAGCAGCAGGCACTGAAAATGTTATGTAAGACTTCAAAAAAAAGAAGCGATCCTGTTATTACCATGCGTAGGCCATATGATATTATCATCCAAAGCGTCGTCACTCCCATTCCGATTGAATGGAGGATCATCGGCCTCCTTAATGGGCCGAACGGTTATCATCGATTCATCATCAAGGTCCGTGTCATCTATAACAATCACCTCGTCAGCGGGGTTTGGTGGCTGAGGTGAGCTATTCGAATCAGTGATCGGAGTGACATTAAAGGGCGTTTTGAATGGCTTCTTTAACGTATCATTCAATCGGGTCGATGAAGGAGGTCCTTTTAAATTGGATCCCAGTTTGGGTCTCTTCGTTAACACTCGATCTCCTAGAGCAGGTCGTTTCTCCCCCAAGGATGGAACTATTTACCAAAACGTTCGCAATCAATAGCAATAATCAATGTCGCTAGAACTTGTAAATACCTTTATTCTGATTTTTTGGTACGAATCCAGTACTACCTTTCCCTTTGGGTAAAACGTCGGAACAGTCATCCATGTCCAGCAAATCGATAATTTGCTCAAGCCTGGGTACTTGAGAATTAAGAAAATCAGAGCTAGATAACTTCCTATGCCTCTCCTCCGTTTTTTGAGGGAATTTACAAACCTGATAATTTTAAGAAAGAAATCCAAGAAAGAACAATGCAGGCCCATACATCACACATTTTGCTGCAATATTTACTTGCATCATTTCCATTGATGTCTTCACCAAAATATCTGCAAATAGCCTGATAATTCCCTTAGTTTCTTCAAAGAATGCGAATCATAATATCTCCTACCACATGTCTGCATATAGACGTTGATTCGGCAAGGTCAAGTAACTATAAAAAAGATCATATTCTCAGTAAGGGTCCCAGGGCAGATCATTTGAATTACTGTAGTCAAGCTATCGAGCGTTCTTTGTGTCGGCTCTGGCGCATTATGCAGAAGGGCTTGTACTTGTCGCGACTTATAGCTACTGGCCACAAATTTTTTAACTTTGAACGCATCTTCTCGTGCTTATACCACATTTATGCTACATTGAGAGGGAACAGAAACGAGAATTATGGCTTACAGTAATATAGAATGCACCTAGCGGGCTGTGAACTCTTGCGTGAGCAAATAGTGATTTTACCATAATCTACAGACCTACCGCGCCGTCACGACCCGCTCGACCTAATCAATGTTGGTTAAGACAAAGAATGTCATTGAAAAGTAACCGCGTACCAGTCTCTTGATAATAGCCTGCGGGGGTCAATGGGATTGCAGGCAAAAAGCACGTCTCATACCTTCTAAGCTTTTCGGTAAATCAAAATGAATTACATATCTAAGATAGTTGAAACAATCAACAGATTTTTAGGTATTAAGAGACTGAGGCACCCACCGGACGTCACTTTTATCAATTCCACACCCAAATGCGATGGTGGCAACGACCTATGTGAGATTAAAACGGTCAATCCCACACGGTTTATCCAACAACTAAAGCGGCAGACGTACAACATCCACACCTCCCTCGTATTCAGCGCTTCCTCGCTGCCACTGTTCCATGGTCCTGTCTAGCGTTGCTGGCCTGTTGAAAATATCATGATGTGAAGTCTGGATGAATAGAACATGAACATGCTTAAGCCCTCTGTGATATGGACGTGCGTTGATACCCTTGCCTCTCAGATACGACGCGAGTTCGTCGCACATACTTCTTAGTCTGCAATAGATGATCCCACAAGAGGGTTTACCCCGACGTTGATGCAAAGTGGAAATGAACTCTCGGATGTCGTCCATTTGTTCTCCTGAGGAAGGAGAGACTGAAAGATATCGCACCTTTAAACCAAATGAGACAACTGACTCGTGATGGCCAAAGAAATCAAAAGAACCTCGTAAAATAGATTTGGTCTATTAAAAGGATGGATTGCCCGGAAGGTGTTTTTAGACGTCATTCTAAGAGATTGTACTATATCGTTTTGCACTCTTGAGACTGATCAATAAAAGTTAATTGCCACCATGAACTATGCTCACTGCTCGGTGGCACTAGCAGTTAAGGCCATGATGGGTACATTGGGATACCGATCTCGGAATGTCCCTAGACGGCGGTACTCGGTTCGAAAGTCGTGGCCCCATTCCTACATACATTTTTAGTATCGAGTCAGTTATATATGTTACAGTAATTACTTACGGAGATGCAATGTGCCTAAAGAGATGAAACACAAAACTTGCGATGAAATAAACACGAACTTACTTCATCTACGACCAATCGATTTAATTGATTATTCTCGTGAACAACATCTAATAACTCAATGAATTCGGAGGTGGATAGTTTTTCAGGAGTAACTGAAAACGCCAGGCGGTTAAGACTAATAACTTTGGCTAGAAAATACAAACCATATAGTAGACGGTAGGTGGGGTTACCAGAACGTAGATCTTCGACAACCTAGTCAATTCAGCCAGGCATTTCTACCACGCACGGTGTATGTGAACGGAAAGGTGTACCTGTTGCTTTTCCTCGGGTAAGGTTTCAGAAGTCAAGGCCACTACACGAATTTGCACGCTCATGAGTTTGGACACCTCTTAGGAAAAATCTGATGGTAATCTTTAGACTATGAATTATATTACTTACGGTTCTTCATTAGAGCTACCAATAAGTTCGGGTTGAGGGAGAAGTTCTCTTTTCTTGGTTAAATACGCTCTTACCCAAGAGAGGAGATATAACAATTGTGATACCGTGCTAAGGCTGGTTTCAGTATAAGAGTCACTAGAGGATCGTGTGCGTCGCTGCGTGCATACCTCAGCTGCAATAGCTGGTATTTGGAAGCATAAACTCTAGAGAAAAACCTGAGCGAGTGGATTTGTTGAGAAGAGCCTGAATCACCTTTCCCAAACCCGTAGGTGCAATTACCAAAACGTCCATCCCTTCAAAGCCCTCATTATCAGTATAATCTAGTTTTCCCCCCTCATCATTGGCTTACCACATGCAGCTGCTTCAATAATTTCCTTTTGCTTTCCTTTATATTCCAAATGCCCGAAAACTTCATTTCTTTGAATAAGTATACGCAAACCCCGGAATTACGTTATGATTACCTTTGCTTAGGACCCTCAAATTGTACAATTAACACATCATATAATTTTTTTCAACATACACACTTACTTATGACATGCCTGAATCAGGTCTTTTTGTTTCCCGGTGATACTATCAGTGGGGGTATCACCATACATGTAATTTCCGACGTCAAGGGAGCCGCTCGTATACAAAGCATCACCTTCCCCTGTTGGTATATCTAATTTCGACATTCGATCTTAGACGGTGCGATTAAGTGGCTGATGAAGTTCGCGCGCGACTTGGACGCGTAGTCATTCTAGTCACGTGTTGCCGTGTGCTCCCAAATAGCAGCTAGCTATTATAGTATCATGCATGGTTCATTCGAACATACTGGTACTTATTAGGGTTGTCTTTGTTTCTTTATGCCAAAGCTATTCCCTAACCTATAAAAGGTTGATCAATAGGTTTCTGGGACATGACTCTGAGTAGCTGCTCCAAATCCATCCGAGGTCTTATACCTACTGCGAGCAAAGCTTAAGCAAAATTAAATACAATTGGGTTTAGATTTGAAGACCAAGGAACAGTTGACTTTGCTTAATGTATAAATGGTAGGCTTAGGTCCTTTTCAACGTCTGCTGCAAAAGCAATGGAGGAAGTGTATACTACATCGTCTTTGAAATAAGCAACTTTTAAACCCAAGAGACCCAAGAAAAATCAATGAAAAAGAAAAAATGATAAATAGCTCGGAAGAAGCATAAATGGGTTCAAAAAAGTTATGACAGTTTGTCATTTATGGGGAAGTTGGAACTCTTCCCCCTTCAGCAACCCCTTCAGCTTCAGGATCAACTTCATCTTCTTCTCGCTCAACATCAACGTCGACGCCCAGTCCACCGACGCGTCCATCACCATGAAGACCGCCTCGTCGGTCTCTTTCTTCTCTTTCTTCTCGTTCGATTTCATCGCGCATTGCAAGAACATCATTTTCAACCTTACTCGGTGCTTTATCAATGGCGGCTTCTGATAAAGGCACACGAGGACGATGAGAAGACTGAGAAAGGTGTGCAGCACGTTTCGGAGGCCGTTTAAGACGGCGACGAGCAACCATAACGGGGACTGAAGATTTCTGAATAAGATAATGCGATGTGGATCCAAGTAGGATTCTGATAAATTAAGGTGTAATGGACTATATTCAGTCGATTGAGTTTTATCCATACCCTTTGATTTTGTTTAATCCCCGAGAACCCACGATTAACATAGTCGGGGCAATGAAATCAACGACATCTTGAAAGGAAAAAGTTTTTTAGTTTTTTTTTTTTTTAAAAAAAAAGAAGTATTATATACATTACCTAACAACAAATGTCTACTGTTTTTCGCATGCCAGGATTGACATACGATGGTGACATTAAGTCGTGTACGTTGAATCAGACTTGTAACTTGACGGACAAGAAGATACGCCAGCATTTGGCGCTATAGGCATCGTAAGAGACCCGATATCAGGCGAATTGTAAACATTACCTCCTGCTGATTCCTCAACCTTGTGGTCCTATCAACTGTACTTCCATCAACCGGGTCGACTATACATGCTTTAGCGGTAGCAAGTTAAGTAAAGGAACAGCACCAGAACACACCTTTACTATCACCTTCTGCCACAGTTATAACAATCATCTCGTCGCCATCTCTCATTACAGTTCCAATACACCATTCCACAGCATATTTGCTTTCCACACTTAAATCACTCGCAACAACATAACGCTTTGGTTTGCGTCCGCTCTCTCTTAAAGTTGCAATTGGATCGCCGTTCGTAAGCCGAATAGTGCAACGATCACGTTGGAACATTGGGCGTGAAGTTGAGAGTGGAAGATGCTCTACTCGAACCGTAACTTTTCGACGGGTAGATACGGATGCGCCTCTACGAGGGGTATTGAGGCCATGAAGAGTGCTGGGAAACAATGGCTCAGCTGGAACGACTACGTTGACACCCTCGCCTAACGGATCTATGTCAGGTTCCTCAAGAAAAACTGCTTCGTGAGGAGGTGGAGCAGTCTGAGAATTCATGCTCGTGTTTCGCTCGGTAAGATGGTCGAAAAAGTCCTCGATGTCGGATGCGGAATCACCATCATCTTCGGAGAATGACGTGGTCTCAGAGGCCGCATCACCTTCACTAGCTGAATCGTCTTGAATTGAAAATGCTGTGTTTCTCGGGACTCGCTTAGATGCCAAGGAATCCGTGTCGGACTCGGCATCTGATATGGGCAGGGCTTCAACGTGTGGCGAAGGGTCTCGTCGACGTCGTCGAAAGAAAAATGGAGAGACACTGCGTGTGCGAGATCTTGAATGAGATGGGCGGGAATCCAATGAGTTGCCAGTCGAGGGACGATTAGTAGAGGAACTACGACCGCGACGATGCGCTCTCGTATCCGACCCGTTAGCGTCAGATTTGTCCTTATCACCTTTACCTCCCAGTGATATCGAAGAAAAGTTGGATAAACTTCCCATCATTGTCGTGAAGGTATTTCTGCTAAAAGACCCCTTTATAGAACTGCTGCTACTCTTAACTTGATCACTTGAAGGTGTGCGACTGAAACCATTAGTCGTGGTAAGAAAGCCCTGATCATAAGAATCATAGCGGGTCAGCGGAGCTCCTGAGGGAGAGAAAGTATAAGGAAGAGAATCTCTGGGACTCCAAGCGCTGGGCGGTGGAGATGTCGCAGAGATGGGTGTAGCAGAATTAGTATGGTTGAGCTTGTTAGTGAACGAGGCCCAACTCAAGCGAAGTGAAGAACGACGGGGACGTGAAGATATAGGTGAGATAGGTGAGATATCCATACTGGAAAAAGCGTTTTAGAAAGAGAGGAAAAGAGACACAATTATTCTGATATACCCTGAAGATTGCTACTACTACCGGCTAACTGGTTGAATGATACAGGTTAGAAAAAGGGAGAAACACCGAGAGATCTAGATAGGACTTCTATACTTACTGAGGCCTAATAGAAAATGAATATCAGTCAGTATTGAATTGCTCACTGACTGAATTGAACCCACCGAGTCTCCGTTGCCGCCAAGAGCCATGCTTAGGTGGCGGTGAAAGAAAGATAAAATATTAAGTCCAACAGGCTTACCAAAGCTGCACGCTTGGCAAAATTATAACTACTGCTGCAACTTCATTTTTTCAAATATTTTGATGAGATACATGATTTGTTTACCAGGTTTCACAACGGTGCAAAAGTATTTAATATTTAATATCACATAAGTTGAACCAAACGTAATTACTACCACCTCGCCGCGGAAGACTGCAAGCCCAGTACTGCCAAATTGGAATTTGGAGTGATTGACATCTTTCTTTTTGAAAGCTGTCATTGATATACAAAGTATTTGCCAAGCTATGCTTGAGATGTCCAAAGGAACAAAGACCAATCAAGCTCACTAATAATGGGATAATGGCACCCTTATGCCAGGTTAAAGTATAAAGTAGTACGGCACAGTTGTTTTATTTCATGTACTGTACGACTTTCTCAGGCTCTATCCGCACTACCAAATAATCCAGTCTTCTCCAGTGTTTAAAGAGTACATACTTACATTCAAAGTTCTAAGTGTAGGTGCTTATATAATATATAATGGAGAAAGGAGCTCCAATGCGGAATCATAGCCTGTGATTCCAAAAATCGGGCATCCTTCGTTCCAAACGATTTCCGAAGACACAGTTAAAAGTGGGTGTGTGACGCCTCTGTCACTCTCAAGGCGGCATAAAGTACTTCGGACCTGCGCGCTTTCCGCCAACACTTAGCCTGTATCAATTCCTCGTTTTTCAAAGTTAGATCCACATGTTACGTAGCGTCGCAAAGTCTACATTGGGTGGTCTGTAACTGTATTTCCTGATAGACCTTGTTGCTAATATTTCGTCTTAAAGCTGGTCGCCGAAGCTTCTCCCAATCAGCTCTTCGACTTGGATATGAGGAGAGCATTCCGAACCTTCGTATTCATAAAGACACCAAAGTCCTTTGTCAAGGATTTACTGGAAAAACTGTGCGTCTATTCCGTCGAAAGTAACTATATCTTATCCTTATACTTGACTAGGGTACCTTCCATGTCCGTGAAGCAATTGCCTATGGAACTAAGATGGTTGGTGGAGTCTCACCAAGTAAAGCTGGACAAACCCATCTAGGTCTCCCTGTATTTGGCAGCGTTAAAGAGGTGACAGTAATTATTTTGAGCATCTGATTCACTCACCAAATCACTTTTCTTCAAAAGGCCGTCCGGGAGACACAACCTGATGCATCCGTCCTTTATGTACCTCCACCGTCTGCCGCCGATGCTATCCTGGAGGCCATAGAAAACGAAATCGGTTTGATAGTATGCATTACTGAAGGTATACCTCAGGCTGACGAGATTCGGGTATGTTTGCATTGTTTTTTTATTTTCTTATTTTCTGTGCTAATGTTATGTCTTGTAAAAAAGGTCGCCCAAGCCCTTAGGAGTCAATCGAAGTCACGGCTCGTAGGACCTAATTGTCCTGGTATCATCAATCCCTTGGGTTGCAAGATGGGAATTCAGCCAGGTCACATTCATAAACCGGGAAAAATTGGTTAGTCTTGTTTCCAACACATAAAAGTCACTTATGATAAACATCTTTTCTAGGTATCGTATCTCGATCTGGAACTTTAACATACGAAGCCGTAGCTCAAACCACCCAAGTTGGTCTCGGTCAGTCGCTGTGCATAGGCATTGGTGGCGATCCATTCCCCGGAACGACCCACACCGATGCTCTTAAAGTATTCATGAACGATCCTGCCACCGAAGGTTGGAAAAGAAAGTTGTTGCTATCATAATTTACCCTAATTACCGTTTTCAAGGTATCGTTCTTATCGGCGAAATCGGAGGCTCTATGGAGGAAGACGCTGCTGAATATCTAGAAAAGGTCAATAAGATCCGTAAGGTCCCCAAACCTGTTGTGTCCTTCATTGCCGGACGAACAGCACCTCCTGGAAGACGTATGGGTCACGCCGGAGCCATCATCGCTGGAGGAAAGGGCAAGTACTTTGATATGCCTCATTCAAAAATTAAATAACTAAATGGCGATTCTTTAAGGTGCTGCATCGGATAAAGTAGCTGCTCTTGAAAAGGCTGGTGCCATTGTCGCTGATAGTCCTGCTCAGATCGGGCCTCTCTTACTTAAAGTGGGTTCATATATAGTCTTTTTTTCTTATAATAAATACAAAAATTTTAACAGGCAATGCAAGATGCCGGTCTTGCTTAATGTACATAAGGGTCAAATAAGATAAACGGTCAGCTTAGCTAGAAAATACCCTCTTGTTATGTAATCAACCTTCGATGTCTTCATCTCCGGGTTTGTCGTCGTCGTTTGAAGCGGCAGCGGCATATTTATCTAATTCACCTTCTCTTTCAAAAGTTTCAAATGATGTTAAATTAGAGGTGCAATTATATCATATATCTTTCTTGAATAAAGAACTCGAGCAACTAAATACCCATTGAGTAGCTTTATGCTTTGTACAAATGTGTTACAGTTTCTAGACTGCCTCAAACCCCTAGGCCTTCCCTGTTTGATTTTAGTGGCCGAGCAAAATGGGACGCTTGGGATAAGTTGGGTAGAAAGTCAGACGATGATCGGGTGGATAAAGACGTGTGGATGAACCGATACCTTGATATTGCTAGATCTCTTGGTTGGAGAGAAGGTATCCATACAAAGCCAGATCCGGAGAATAGTTCAACATTTGATCCATCCGGAAATGGAATGGGTGCCGGTGTTAGTGTTGTTTCTTCCCCGGATTTTCCAGTTGAAAATACGCTCCATGGAAGAGTCTTGGCCAATGACATCTCGGGGGTAGTCTCTCTATTAGAGGACCGTTCAGTGGATATCAATGCAAAAGACGAATATGTACGTTCGCCCCATTTGTGCTTATGGAATACTTGGAAATTAGAATGAATATCAGGGTTATACACCGTTGCATTTGGCTGCAGACCGGGGTTATAAAGACATTGTAGCAATTCTATTGAACAAAGGAGCTGATATTTCTATTAGAGTACGTGTTTTCTTCTTATTTCTGACTGTAACTTACGCTTGACCTGCAGGATCCTGATGATTACTTGGCTCGTGAATTGACCGAGTTGGCTGGTCACGATGAGATAAAAGAGATGCTAACACTGGACGTGTAGCGCAATGTAAAAATAAAATAAACTTTTCCTATAAGTAATATAGACTCATTGAAGGGGTTGTTGTCTCTCGGCGCTAAAGTCTATAAGTCTGTCTTTTGACCATCATGATTGTTCAGCTAAAGTTCGGGGAGGCCAAATGAAGTGAACAAGGTCTCGTCACTTCATGGTGTTCGATTCAATCTATTCCTTGACGAATGCGTTCTCTTCTCCATACGGTTCCGACAAATGTTGAACAATTAACCCACTACATTCGGTACTTACTACGAAGTCGCCCGCCTCTACCATTTTCGAGAATCATCGACTTCCACAACCGTCATCCAAAATTTCATTCCATTGAATCACATAATATTCTACTAGGAATATCCATTAAACATGGTCTCCTGAAAACGTCGCAGAGTTTATTAAACTCTTTGTCGATGAAGCAAATCGAGCCTAATGAAGACACGGAGAAGTTAGTTATTCGTCTTCTCGTTTCTCGTGGCCTTTGGATTAAAGCATGGGAACAAGTCATACAGCGGTACTCCACGGTTCAGGCGATTCCCATGCCAATTTTTCTGGAATTACTTGCACCGGGTTCCCGAATTCATCAGAAACCAAGCCCTCATGACCGCGTTGATGAACACGAGAATAATCTATCCCCCTCTGTTCGGTCCCCCGTGACTCAAGAGGCTTATAAGCTAATTTTACATCGTTTCAAAGAATTTCCTCCCGACTCGTTGGACAAAGTATCTCTTCGGGTGTTGAGTTATGTCATTAGAAGCTTTCTCAAATCTGGGCATGAATTAGAAGCCATAGCCTTGACAGAAAACTACATTAAAATTCTGCCAAAAACCATTTCACCTAAAAAGGTCGCACATCTACAAGCCTTGATAAACACACACCTGTCTACCGGCGAAATTAAGCTAACCACGTTCAAGAAGCGAAGACGCCTTGTCGAAAGATTGTTTAGTTTACATTCCCAACTATCCCCCAACTCTGATACGCTTTTTCTTCTCATGCGATATATGGTTCGTAGCAAACAGTGTGGCACAACCGCATATATGTTATATAAGGCTTACTTGGGAAAGTGGGGATCAAATATGGATACTCTTGAAGTTCGTGGCCGAATTATCAAGTACGCCATCAAGGAAGGCAAACACGCAATAGCCCGAAAAATGTCGTTGGTTTCTAATACATTATTATCAAAACCAAAGGAAAAAGATTCCATTGCGACAGAATCTCTGGAGTTACGGCCCTGGCGGACTGCGTATCCCAAAGATGGGCGAAGTCGTAGTGATTTTAAGGCTGTAGTTTATAAACGACTTCGCGTAGCGAAGACAGCCAACAAGATCAGATGTATCTTGGAAAAGGAGGTTTGCGATTCCCAGAAGTGCCTCTGAGAAGGGGATTGCATGGGCTTAAGCCATCACAGTTCCTATCAACCACTTATTTGTGTCCTACTGCTGTGTCCGTCAGATATCATTAAAGATTTTCTGTATATCTGTAGCACTAGAATGTGTATTATTTAATTTGGAACCAGCTTGGGATTCGCCATTTACATAAATAAAATACAATTATCGGCTTTTTGCGACTTGTTGATGAACAATTGGTGAGTTGCCTAGGAAGCTGGAAGTGTGACACTCAAACTTCTAGCGATAGCGCCTCAATGGACACTTTCTTGAGTCATTTCAAGATAATTTGCTGTGCAATCAAAGCGTCTTGTGGATGGAATGAGGCATTCAATTGCCGTCAGAACAATAACATTCTTCCTGATTTGAAAGACCAGGGACTGGTGATAAAGAAGAAAGACAATGAATTCACGCCTTATTGTTAAGTCGGAACGATCAAAGAAGTCTCTTGACTTATTAAACCTCATGGACGTGGTCTGTTTTTTTGTTTTTTTGTATTATCTTTCCCCCCCTCTGACTTCCTCACCATGTATTCTCCCAGAATTTGCACATTCGCTTTGCTTACTGCTACGTCGGTCCTTGGTTTTCCAGCTCGACATGATGTTAGAGTGGACTCACCTTCTCCTTTAACTCTAACAACACAATTCAAATCAAATCTAAGAAATGGTGGACTGAGTCGTATTTTAAAAAATGATTTGGCCCGTTTGGATTGCTTCAATCAACCAAAAAAGCCAGGAGGCATTCATGTGTCCACAACGGATCTACTTACATCTGTATTCATATTTACTTGCTGGTCTTTCATCTTATTATTAACCATCCACATAGTTTCTTATGACCACCTCTATACAAGTTGGGAACCCACCCCAAACATTCGAAGTTCTCGTCGACACGGGCTCGTCGAATTTGATTGTCGGTGCAAACCCCAACAGCACGCAGTATCATCCCACTAGAACAAGTCGGCCGACGGGAGACCAGGTTGCTATTCAGTTTGGGAGTGGTGAAATCGCAGGCAATGAGGGTACGCTACCATCTTTTGAAAATAAATTGAAATGAAAAAGGTTGTATGTAAATTACAAATTTGCAGTCACCGATCAAGTGTCTATAGGTGGTGTAACCGTCACTGGACAATCGCTCTCCATTCCTACTCAAGAGGCAGGGTTCGTCCTGTTCGATGGTATCGTTGGTTTAGGACCGGACGACCTGACTCTTGGAACTTTGGTACAAAACCCAAACCAAGTCGTACCCACCTTAACCGACGCAAGTACACCAGTTAACATTAAGTACTTCATGATTGTTTAACACTGAATTTAGACTCTTGCTCAACAAAAACATATAAAACAACCCCTCGCGGCCTTAACCATTCCATTAGCTGCTAAACCTCAGGGTGGATCTATAGATTTCGGTGTTCCAGATCCTAAAAAGTTCAACTCTCCGATAACGTTTGCCCCCTCCACAGGAAATGGATTCTGGAGTGCTACGCAAACTATCACGTAAGGATACGCTCAGTGCATTTCCTGCAAGACATTATAACTCGTTTTGGTCAGATACGGAAAGCAGAAACTTAATATTTTAGAACCTTCCCCGGGGGTATTTGATTCGGGAACATCATTGTTGTTTCTTCCAACTCCTGCTTTTCAGGCATATGCTGCGGCTACCAATGCTACTGTAGATCCTGAAACCGGCCTTTTAACTGTCCCAGATCCGAAGACGCTAGAGAGTTTGTATTTTGAGATTGGAGGGGTATGGTCATCTTCAGTTTCATCTTATTTCTAATGTGAAACGACCATAGACAACGTTCGAATTCACTCCAAACGCACAGAAAATCTCGAAAGTCGTCCTTCAGGAAGCCGGGGTCGATCCGTCCTCAACTTTGTTGGTAATTGCAGATGGCGGCAGTTTATCCGTTGGAATTAACTTTATAAATGGTTTCGTCTGGCTGTGAGTGGAACGATTTGGTGTGAACTACAAAATTATTCATGGATAATTAGGCAAAGGTTTTATTCCGTATATGATAGCGTGACAAACAGAGTAGGGATTGCGACGAACCGTCAGACATTTTCCACATCCAATTAATAGTTCAAAATTCAAACTTCGTTATTATCTGTTCCACTCGTATGTGAATTTGTCAATGCGTCAAATTATTCTATACCCTTCGCCCGTTTTTATTATCGTGTACTTCTCTGTTCTCAACATAAAGAAATATGAGCGACTCAACCGTCTCGCGCTCTTAGAGGTTACACTCCTTATTGTACTAGTGAAATCTTCCGATAGGAAAGGTTTTTTCAAGCCCGGCCTTCCTCACTACCTCTGTGATACTAAGAGAAACCGTCAATCTCGGATACAGCCAGCCCAAAGTTAAATCGCTTATACGAGGAAGGTTTCTTGAGTTGAGCGACACCTTCGAGAAAGTCTCAGCTGCTGGGTAACCACTAGTAACAACGATCAATTGGAGGTTCGTCCATATATCAACCTTCTTCTTACACACATCAACTGAGCTAAGTCGGATGTTCATTGTTAGGTTGCCCAAATGGCAGAGTTATCACCGCAAGGCACACTATGTACTACGCTGTATAAAAATGACGGACTGACCAGGTCGAAGTATCAATCAAGCTCCTCTACATTCTCTTTGTTCACCCCCAAGTTGGTTCAGGAATCAACCGTAAAATGTTGTTCATCTTTCGACTCACCCCACTCTTTTTATTCACACTTGTAGCTGCCCTACCACACAACCCAATCAATGACAGACGGGCACCTAGCAACAGGCCCTCGCTCTTGACTGTACAAACATCTCCAAAGCATTCGCTTGGAAACGTTGGAAATATCATCGCCCATGATAACCTTAGACTTCAACAACTACGTTCATCAAAAGGATTCAGTGAATCCACAAATAGTAACGGGTCGTCACCCGTGTCCATTTCCACCACGTCTCTTAGTTCAGTCGTAAGCTTGATATAGTCTAATTATATCTCTGTTGTATTCTTACTCTGTTGTCTCAGTTCCTAATGACGATTAGCGTCCAAGTAGGGACACCCCCAACAACCTTTGAACTTTTGGTTGATACTGGTTCGTCGAACTTTGTAGTTGGGGCTAATCCAGCCGGGCCATTGTTTGTTGCTACCTCATCAACTCAGGCTACTGGTCAAGAAGTTTCGGTTTTCTATGGAAGTGGTTTCTTTGTTGGGAACGAATGTGAGAATCGAACAATACCAAAAGAGTCAAATCAAACTAACGCCTCCAGTTTTTGACAGTGTCACCATTGGAAACGCCGCTCCTGTTACACAATCTCTAGCTGTTCCTAATATATCGGAAGGGTTCACTCTGTTCGACGGTATCATGGGATTGGGATTACAGGCACTGACTGAAGGGACATTGGTCAATGAACCAAATCAAACAATCCCAACTATAACAGACGTAAACTATATTTCTATTTATCTTGTGCCAACTTGGTCGACTAAGGCAGTATCATAGACATTATCAAACAGTATTATTCCCCAACCCCTGGTCGCACTGACTGTGCCTTTATCCTCTGGCTCACAAAATGGTTCCATTGATTTTGGGGAACCTGATTTTTCGAAGAATACTTCAAGTATCTCCTTTACGCCGTTGTTAACTACAGGGGAAACAGTCGGTTTTTGGGGTTTATCACAAACCATAACGTACATATCCATACAGTTTCCTTTTGTATTTACATTCTTATCCATTTATTCTTTAGGTACGGGAACGGAACTCAGGGTGTTCCACTGGTTACTGAGGCTCCGGGCATCGTTGACTCTGGAACTTCGCTCTTGTTGCTTCCAACAGCAGCTTTTCAAACGTATATGAACTTAACAGGCGCAACTATCGATCCTTCGTCTGGTTTGCTCACCATCGATAGTATAGACTCCTTGCAGAGTCTTTTCTTCAATATCGGAGATGTACGTTCCACCTTGGCCTCTTATTTTAACTTTATAATGAATAAAAAAAAACAGACTCCCCTCGAATTCACTGCGGATGCTCAGCTCTTTCCCCGAAATCTAAACGCTGAAGCAGGCCTTAATGCATCTGCTATATACTTAATTGTCGCAGATGGAGACACCGCGGGTGGCGGCATCGATCTTGTAATGGGTTTCGTCGTCTTGTAAGTGACTCAGGACTGATTAAGGAGTAAATCTGATCGTCATTACAGAGAGAGATTCTACTCTGTTTTTGACACAACCAATAACCAAGTCGGCTTCGCCTATAATGATCAAACATTTTCCAAGTCGAATGAATGACCGAGTTTGTCGGACAATAATAGACACTTTATATTTGTTTTATTGTCTTTCGTATAACATTCCAACGGACATTGTAAATTATTCACCTCGAAACTATGTACCCTTACTTTTGAAGGTGATAAAACTGTTCATCCATGGAGAATGGAAATTTTTCTTATATTATAAACGGGCTGCTCTGAAATAGGCTACAATTGATTTATCATTTCCTTATTAACTTAACGTATTATCTCCAAATAGAGCATGCATGAACGCCTCCGAGGAAGGTTCACGGCCCAAGAAATCCTAATAGTTCCACCGAGTCAAAGAGTATACAAAACGATCGTAGCGAGGCACCAACCTTGAGAGAATCCATTTCATCTCTACTGCCTCCTGGGAGAAGAATTTTGTCCCGATACAGTTTACCTATGGCTGTGTTATATATGTACATAGCTGTCTAAAGCTGTCTTCACGCACCTAGTTCAGAACTCAAGGGGTCCTTTTTGAATACTGTCTGGTACATATCCGTAGCAAACACTAAAGAATACATATAACCATAATATCCCGCATCGTATCCATTTAAGAGATGACCAAAAGTCCCTTGACCTGGTTTAAATTCTTTATCATTTTTAACTAGTGAAATGGATTCCCGAAGTTCGTTCCATAATGTAGTATAATCTTCTTCCTCTATGATATATATATGAGTAAACTATCACACCCGGATGAGTAGAATGTTACCTTGAGCAGTATGTACGTGCATATCAAATTTGGCAAAGAAGCCTTGGCGAAGGTAGAATAATCCGACATTGGTATACCGGCTTCAAAGCGAGATTAATCCTGGGTACGAACAACACATGAAAACGACGCACCTTTTAATAAGTTTGGTAATAAGTTCATCGGAAAGTGGCTCTTTAGTTTTATAATGGGACGACATTCTCTTGAGAACCTTCGGCTCCCAGCACCTAGTGGTGCTCTAAAATTAAAGAACGAGCTCAAATACATGTTTCACATACCAGTTTTCCAGCATTTGGGAAGGTGCTTCAACAAAATCCCGCGCTACGCTAAATGAAATATAAGTTGGTAATGTTTCAATGTAGGTCCTTTGCCAGATATAACATACCTGGTTCCGTGGAATCTCGCAAATTTGGTTCGACTTAATAATCCGTGGAAGATATGTCCCATTTCATGAAAAAAAGTGACCACATCATCATGTCTCATTAAAGCAGGTCTTTCGGGGGTGGACTTGGCCAAGTTAGCTACCATAGCTGTTAAAGGATAATTTCTTTCCCCATTCGGAGGAATCTCATAACCAGGAATTAATCCCCAAACGGCTGCATGACTGTATTTGTTTTCTAGGAGAGTTTAGTCAAATATTCGATGAAGGGCGAAAGATGAAATGAACCTCTGGGGAAAAGATCGAGATAGCAATAACCAATGAAACCTGATTCATCTTTGGCGTCTTTTTCCCAAACAGCAAATTGTTGAACATCTGTCCCAACAAGCCGTCAATCTGACGAAAGAACCTGCCGCACGGACAAACGTACCAGGATGCCAGGTTTCTCCCTTCATTTCCTGAAACGTCACACCCAAAAGATCTTGGTATATATCCATAATTTCACTGACGACGACAGAAACAGGAAAGTACTCTTTAACTAAGGAATCATCCAATTCGAGAGTCCTTTCAACGAATTTGCGGTCATAATACCTAAGTTCGTGGGTCGATTAATTGGACGTCGTGATGACTCTGTTCGGACAAACCTATAGTCCCATAGATAAAATTCGTTGTCAAATGGATACTTTTTCTCCTCGTGTTCTTCCTTTTTCAAAGCTAAGAGAGCGTCTCTATCTTTGATCCCGACTGGTTTCAATTTTACAAGGATATCATCCAAAAACTTAAGGTGAATAGTAAGTTTCATCTGAGTTCGAACTGGAGGGAAAGAAAGTTCACTTTGTCAACGTTTTCCGCACTTTTGACCATCTTCACCTCAGTGATGTAATCAGCCCAAGTCTTGTATCCTAGTATTTTTGCAAGTTTCCTCCGGAGCTCAATGGCTTTTTTAAATAATGGGACATTGATCGCCAGGCGATCCTCGAATGCAGAAGACGCACGACGGCGGGTCTCTGGATTGCTAGCGAATTTGAACTAGATGATTGAAATAGTTGAAAAAGTTAGGCACGTTAAAGGATCTCACGAACAAGAGGCATTATATCTGGTGTCCTAAAGGTTATTTCATAAAAATCTGGCTTGCCATTTTCGCCAGGACGTTTTGTGTAGCCGGAGAGTATATCAGGAGGAATCCCATTGAGCTCGTCCAGAGTAAATGTAATTGTACCCTTGAATCCTATGCTTTTAACTCATGAGGACGAGAATGAATGAGTTGCGTGCTTACGTTTTCTTCGTTAAAGTTCTTACTAAATTCCAGAGAGGTTTGCGAAAGTTCTTTCTTTAACTAGGAGGATTATCAAAATCCTATGTCTAAGATTTGTAAGAATATAAATCACTTCAGTTAACATTTTCCGATCTTCCTCAGGGAGAGCTAAGCCAGCTCTTTTACCGTCCAACAACATCTTCTCGACCAAACGCTTTTCCTCCAGATTGAGTTCCTGCTTCGAATTTTCGATAGCATCCACAGCTCCTTTAATAGCATTGTATACGTCGATACGCATAGATGCATCAACAGAGAATTCACGGATGAGGACTTCTGCCTGATTGCTGGCATCACGCAGCTCTTTCGAAGAAGAAACGTTTTGGTAAAATGAGATGGGTTCACCAATTGCATCTAATTGGGCTTCGGCTTGTGCAAGTGGGAGGATAACAGATTCAAAACCGCGAGCTTCAGGTGGTACGGCAGCAACCTTGTCGTGAACGGCACGAGTTGCTTCGATAATTTCTTTGGCAGTAGAGAGGACTTTATCTGATGTATGAGTCCATGAAGGAGGCGATTGAGGCGGTGTCAAGGCTGAAACAAGAAAGAGGAGTGGATGAGTATATTGTTACCAAGACCAAGCATACATCAGATATTCATCGATGTTCCCGAGAACTCAAATAGGTTTATGGGTTTAAACTTACTGGGGTTTGACATTGTTCGGATTTTTACAGATGTAAATGTTCTACTATGACTTGTCACAAGTAGACGAGATAAATTCCACGAAAGTAAAGAGGGAATAACGGCACGACCTGAGGCAAAGGTGCCAAGGGGAATGCTTCTTCGACATACTCTCAAGAGTGTGGTCATACACCAATCGTGGGCGTTCATGGACCCAATATACGGTACTACTTATGATGGTGTCACCGTGTCTCAAAGTAAAGCCGTTTAATGTCTGTAATAGGTTTTGTCTTAGGATCGGGGTATCCTCTTTGTATCACACGTCAAATCAAATGCTTGTTAATTATAAGAGGACTACATTTTACGTCAGGGTAACCATGGTCTCAATCCCACCCGAATCTCAACGGATAGGTTGATGAAAACGACCACTTGGTAAGGTAGGATGTATATACAAGCCAAAAGTGCCCCTTTGAATACGTTCAGTGATATAATGAACGCAAAAGGTGAATCCTGAACCAGTCGGATCTGGACTTTGGGATGGACAGTCATCATTAGAGTTCGCGACCGATGATCTTGGTTGGGTTGCTAATCCCATTGGGACAAAGGATCCATTACACTATAATTGCATTTTATCCTGACCTGATGTGGTAAAGGTAGATTCCCCGGAATCGGTTTGATCGATAGCAGTAAACGGATTGTCGGTTGAGCTAAGACTGCTCTTCGAATTCGTCGGTAAATCAACCTGAGAGAGGGTACTGTTGTCTATAACGTCAGGGTCTCGACCCCACAATATCTGTGGCTTATTTGCAGCGGTCCTCTCATGTTCTAGATGTGTTGTACCTCGTCTTGCTATCTTCCGAAGCTTGGTGATTAATCCCCCCGATTTGGCTGTTAGTCTCAAACCTTGCAATTCCTGGACTCCAGCTAGTTTTTCGTCGGGACTTCTGACGGAAACTCTGTCTTCAGGATCCCATCTAAATCCCAATCCCGCGCCCCAATTGACAGAAGCAAGCTGAGCACGGGCATCATCTGCGGAAACACCTTCGGGTAGTACTGCTGGGAATTCCCCTGCCTGTTGACACTTTTTGAGAGATGCCCATATTTCTTCCCGAGATTCAAGAGAACGCGTTATAGTGTATCGGACTCCCCCTATTGACAAGATATTAGACTCCGAAAGAATAACCAAACGAAAACATACAATATTGATGTGCTCTTTCAATAGCAATTTTTCCATTGACTGGAATTTTATTTACCACATGTTCAACAGTGACTGTGAACCGTTCGATAGGTATTGGATACTCGGGGTAGTCAATTGGTACAACCCAAACACACAACTGATTGCTATCTTCTCTAGTGTCCATAGTGCAACTCAGAGACTAAAATAGTGAAATGTTGAATGATTGTAATGCTTTGCGTACTTCCACACTTACATGGTTAGGGAAACAATCGGCTATACGATCCATTATTGCCTCCATCAAACCCACACACTTCTGGAATATATGGGCGCCACGATTTGGATTACCAGGTCCGTACAGACGCTCTTCCATCTCTACCACGGGTACATACTGGAAGCCAAACAACCTTGCAGTGTTGTGATAAGCAACAAAGATTCCATCCATATTACCAATCCTAGCCTGGAAACTAAATGAATGAGAGAAAATTCTAGGTCTATATAACCGGGAATATATACTAACTTGAATTTAAGGAAAGCGCTCCTTATTAAGTCGTAGTATTCGCGTTCAAAGCTCTGAAATAAACCGGTTGCATGGCGGATTAAATAACCCGTATGTTCCTGAGAGATTTATCAGACTTCACGAATGTTATATAAAAAGCGGACTTACGTGGATATTCAACTGATCAATACGAATGGGTAGTACGGCTCTTGATTTTAGATCGAAAACGCCAGTACCAGGTAATCTCGAGTCCTGACAATCCAATTGTGAACGCATGATAAATTTACTTGACTAAACCGATCGGAATCAATGAACGACGACAGAATAGTCAAATAATGACCAACTTTGGCATATCGATACGTTTCGACTTTTTCCTGAAAAGGATGCGGCGTGGGATTGTTCCGAAGTAAGCCATCAAATTGCTCTGTCGGAAGAGTCAAAAACTTTTCCATCATTGTACCCTATATGGTTAATAAGACAGTCAAACAGAAGGCATGAACACAATTGACGGACTAGCCATAACAGAACGTTCCACTCAGTATGACGTTCTTGTAGTTCAGATCGGGGGGTTTCAACAGCACAGACGTGGCGCATATTGATCGAAACATTAGGCAAGGATCGTCGACAGAGGGTAAACAACGCAGGTGCACGCATCGCAGGTGTGAATTTTCGGGACTACATAAAAGTCTTAATAAAATATCCAAAATATAATTCAAAGCACATCTCCTTACTTGGTCAGCATAGGCGACACTTAATGTTGATATGTCAATGAGCTTATCTTCCGACAGTAAAAAATAGATGTGCGAGAGAATCTTGGTAAGAGAAGAGGTACTTCCAATAAAAGGCTTTGAATGCTGGACGGCCAAATCCAGCATACGCTATCGATTTTTGAATTAATACAAATACAGTATAAAAGATAGAAAGAACAAACATCATCTTCGCTACTATGCTTGTATTTAGACAATCTTTCGAAAGCGAAGTCGGTAACGGAAGGAAGTGTTTGAAGATTTGGAGGAAAATTGAATACCCCAGAGTGTGGATCCTGTAACCAATGAACTGACTGGCTTGAGGAGACGGGGTTATTGCAATCGACCTTAAAGAACTGGGGACTTACTTGAAAAGTACACGGTCAAGACCGTGTGACAGGCGAGCAATAGATGGTTGTTCTCCAAGGGGTACGACGTCTATATATAAGTGATAAAATAAGTCACTCAACTGAAAATACAAGTCCTACCAGTAAGAACACTTTCGGAGGATGGAAGCCGTGGTAATATGCCGGTTGTACGTGTGAGTCTTTGAGAGAACGTATCGAATAGTTTAGCCCGGCCTGTAGGTCGATAGATTGCACCTTGCATTGTTTCTGTGTGGGATGGATGATCAGGAAGTTTCCGCAGACGATCCAAATAATCAATGGATTTGTCTGGCGGATGGGCTATAGACGAGTGTGCTTCAAGGGGTACAACGTGGTCAAACGAGCTATTGGATCGTTTAGCCTCTGTCTCTGTTTGGGGATGAGGATCGGAAGGTTTCTACAGACGATCCAAATCATTTAGGGGCTTACCAATGGGTTTAGTCGACATTACATCAACAGTGCTTCCATTTATCTTGGATGAATTTTCAATCTTAAGGCTTGAATCACCAGTGGTCTTTGTTACCAGGAGTTTACCAATGACATCTAAGATGGCTGTAAATAGTTTACTTTGGCCAGTCTTCTGCGTTCCCTCGGCAGATTTAGATATAGAGTTCAAGTCATTTGATGCAGATTCGACTGGTGGCTTGGCAGATTTAGGTACGGAATTCAAGTCACTGTCATCTGCAGATTCGATCGATGGATTTGGTTCAGTAAGTTTCTCTACAATTTTTTTTTCTCCAATTGAGTGCGGAATGTGGGACAAAATATTCATACCCACCGTCACTTTGGTTGGGTTCCGACTTGAATCTTTGGAAGTCCTTTTTGAGCGAGACCTTCGATGCAGGAATAAGAAAGGGCCCTTGTAATAGTTGACTTGTGGGCAAGTTGGGGGGCTGAGGGAATGTCTGAAATATAGCATGTCGTCTTAGATGTGTGTCACTGCGGTGGGACCCACGTGGCAGGACTTTCTTGACTCTACCTCTACGAACATAGATATTTTTTTTTGCAGTTTTTTTTAGTACACCGTGAGGAACCGGTGGCAGTAAGTCATTGTCTATACTTTTTGTGCGATCTCTATTCATTGTACTGAAGGGCCGTTTTAAAATATGGGACATCCTGGGGAGTCGTCGAATAACTTGGGTATTTGGTGAAGAAGTAGTGCTAGAGGGTTTAAAGGGGCTGATTTTGGAGGGAGCAAAAGCAGTTTCCTCTGTTCCGGTTGATACCCCAAACATACGAAAAATGAGTCGATTAAGATTGGAATCCCTTATAGAGCAGCTTTCAGGAATCATCCTCGCACGACGCCTTATGTCGGAGTGTGATTGAGAGGAATCGGGAAAGATATCGTACTCTTCTGAACGTTCTTTTGTGAAATAGCGATGTCGTCCAGGGTGCGCCCTTTTCACAGGGAAAGTCTTTCGGGAGTAAATGTAAGTACTTTGAAGATGCAGCTCTGTATTTCGGATGGGCGGTGGATCCCCTTCTCTGTCTCTGACACGACGAAGATTAAGACGGGACGTCTGAAGGTCTATAATCATTCAAATAATGGCATGAGGTTCAGTGAATATATACGTTACCAACGAAATTGCGGAATGCTTCATTCCTCGAAAAACATGTCCCATGAATTCTCCGGTTTGGTCTACGATTAAAGTTTAGGTTATGGACTAAAGACTTTGGAAACATAATGGGTGATAAAGAGTGAGCGACCGAAGTAAATTGGTAGAAACCATGTCCTACAGATGACATAAACAAATCTAGGCAATAAAAAGGTGTTATGAACGTAAATGTTAGAACATGAGGACCCCTTTGGTAAAAACTTTAGTACACGTTACGAGTTGAGGTCACTCACTTCACTCCACACGTTTTATATAAGCCGCAACTGAATCTTATTGCTTTATGGCCTCGTTCTTTTCATCTCTATTTTCATGGTTTTCATCTCTTTTGTTCTCAAAGAACGCTGAAATATGTATCGTTGGTCTTCAAGCTTCCGGTAAAACGTCCATGGTCAATGTATTAGGTCTGTGTGCCTCACTTACGGTTGCAGATCTCATCTAACTTTTGTTTTTTTGCCAGGTGCCAACCAATTCTCTGAAGAAGTTGTGCCGACAGTGGCGTTTAACCTAAGACACATTAAACGTGGTGGTGTTAAACTAAAAGTCTGGGATGTGGCTGGTCAGCCCCGATTCAGAAGCACATGGCAAAGGTACTGTTCCGGCGTGGATGCAGTAGTGTAAGAGAGAGTTACCTATCATTTCTCTATCTCATATTATACTCCAAACTTCAGGTTTATTCTGGATTCAGCTGAGGTAGAGTAAAACTCAGAACTTGGTTTCGTTTGCTATCGCTCAACTTGATTAGCCTGCTTCTTTTCAAACTGCCAAATTCGAATTGCATTCACTGTTATCAAATCCCAACTTAGCTGGGACACCATTGCTAGTGGTACGGACTCTCATTATGTGCGATGACGCCCGCCCCCCAAACATTATGGTTTTTTTAGTTGGGAAATAAGAACGATTTATCAAACCACGCCTCCGTTGACGAATTAATTGAAGAACTGTATATCCTTTTCCTTTAAACTTGGATTGCGTATATATTGAATAAATTTCATAGAGAACTTAACAAGATCAATAATAGACCCGTATCTGTAAGTTTACCGTCCCTATTTCTTGGCATTGTTTTAACGTACATGTACTAGTGTTATTCGGTATAATTTGGTTCTATATGGCTTTTTGAAGATTTATTAACCATAATTAGTGTTCTATGAAAAGCCAACACAACCTGTGAGTTTAATTGGGCTTTTTAGCACCTCATTTACAGTAGGAATACAGTGACGTTGTTCTCAAGTGGTTGGCAACCCACGCGCATTGACACAGTTTAGGTTGTTGTCCTGCTTGGTAAATTATTTAGACTGGTTAATTGAATCTTCTCTACTTCATGCATTGTCTAACGAGATTTTTCTTAACATAGGAAAATACCCGTTCAATCTTCTAATTGCTGCCCTAGATTATCATCCATTTGTTTATGTACCCATCTTATATGCAGCGTGTATTCTCTGATACCTGAAGCGACATTTATTTCCAAATTTGCCTTACACAGGTATGGAATGTGGTCGAGGTGTCCATATTCAGACCTGTTCGGGCTAGATTGAAAAAGCGTTTTTTTTCGGTTATCCGACTCACTTTGAGTAAGGGTACGAAAGGAGCAAGCCCCTTGAAGGACTTCCTCGCGAAGAGTGGCGCGCGAATGAAGTAGTATATGGGGCTAACAAGTTACATATATCTCTGGTCCAACAGTCCTTGAGTATACTTGTACAAAAAAAACAATATTTCGACCTAAATGATTTAATTTAGTGTCCCAATTATAAAAAAAAAATAAGGTGTGTATTAATTAGTTTTCGCATATGAACCTATCACCTAATTTTCTTTCTTATGGTGCTTTGATTGAGCTCTACATTGCCTCTTCAAATCTTGTATTTCCCCTTTCCATTGAATAAGATTTTTATCGAAGCCATCTATTGCAGTGATTTTCCCCAAGGCTCCAAAATTATCCTCTCTTCGTAACCAATTTTGTAATACCGGTAACAACTCTTTTTTGGGACGGTAGGTTCCGGAATTATTATCAATAACCAGTTCATAGTCCCGAGGATCAGTTGTTTCTTCCTCATCGCACTGAAGATGTCTGCTCCCGTCACTTGATAATCTTCGAACGAAAAATTCTCCCGAGAATGTTATCTCTTTGGCAGCATCAGCATGCATGGAATGTTTACTAAGAAAGTCGATGGAGAATTCTTCTCCGGTTTCCGTAAACCGAAACTCTGAATCCAGAGTAATGACATAGGTAAACATCGCCGGTCCATGGCAAGTCATCTCCAAAAACTGCCGGGCAAGGTCGTATTCGCGTTCAATTGTTTCGGGGTAAACCTCCTTTTGATCCTGGTTTCCGTCGCTCACAGAATTGGCTTTCCCATCAGTCTTAAACTCCCCATCCCCACAAACTCCAAAGGCAGTCGTCTTGGAATACCCATATAATACTTTATATTGTCGATGCAAGGCATAATGAAGGAATTTCCCGCGGAATCCTCGCCTCGTAAAAAGACGTCCAATAAATGTATTATATGCAACGTAGCGAAAACGGAGTGAGGCCGGAGGAGGACCACTGAGCTGCAAACGATTGGCGATGAAAGTGGTTGGAGAAACGGGTTTTCCGTTCTTTCCTTTCAGAGGTTTGTCTTTTGCTAGACCATATCCACTTATAAAATGGCCAATTAATGGAGAAAAATGACGTGTGTACCACGCTAATAAGGGTAAAACCTTGTCAGTAATAGCAAGCGTATCCATAGACGTATATTCTTACGGGGACCTAAAGTTGCAAGTCTCGGATGTTCACTATAGTCATAATCGAGGACACGTATTCGGACCCATATTCGAACATGATGGCTTACTTTACCCCGGGTAACGAGAAAGGCAACGTAAGTCGCGATATGTGTTCGAATACCGCCTCTTCTCTTCTCTACTTTACATTCCAACTCGCCCGTATCGAGAGATTTGAGCAAGGTTCTTTGGGATTTACAAGGTATACTAATAGTAGCCTTCCCTAATTTCTTGTCTGTCCCAACGACGTCCTCGTCTAGAAGTGCTAGTGTGAGAATGAAACCGCTCGAAGGAATTCCGCATACAATCCACCGGGAGTTATACACAGGATTTAGGGTGTTTCGCATAGTATGTGTGCGAAACGTGACGGTGTCGTCTGAGTCGACCAGTTTGAGTTTCGCCCGAATAAATGGATCGCAGGAGAGTTTACTCAGATCAGATACGGGTACATGAGTTGCTTTAAGTAACTGGATTTCGCAGATGAAGCGGGTATCTTGAGACGACATCGAAACGAAAAAAATGAAAGATATATTGAACGTCAAAATCAGTTCAAGTTAAGAGTGATATAAATACAATGACGTCATAATTTGTCATATTGGAGCAATAGAACCGCTTTTCTTTTCCTACAGACACATAAATATCCGGGAATATCACCAATATATGTTCCGTCAAATTTCTCGGCGATCGTGGTCGGGGTCATTGGGCTCGTTCTCACCATCGCCATGTCGTCTAGCAGCGAGCTATCAAAAAAAAACCTTTCTTTCAGATGATTATATAAAAGATAAATGATTAAAACGAACCTCTCGACGATCATGGTCTGGATCATTGGGTTCATTTTCTCCATCCCCGTGACGACGAGCAGTCAACTACAAGGAGGAAATTACATTAACAATGAGAGTGAACAAATAATGAGACTCATACCTCGCGGCGGTCGTGATCGGGGTCGTTGGGCTCGTTCTCACCATCGCCATGTCGTCTAGCGGCAAGCTATCCAAAAAAAAAAAACTTTCTTCGAATGATTATATAAAAGAGACATGATTAAAACGAACCTCTCGACGATCATGGTCTGGATCATTGGGTTCATTTTCTCCATCCCCGTGACGACGAGCAGTTAACTGAAGAGGGGAGGGATTGCATTCACAATGAGAGTGGATAAATAATGAGACTCATACCTCGCGGCGGTCGTGATCGGGGTCATTGCGCTCAGATGAATCACCATGTCTCCGAGCACCTAACTGTTCGATGTATAGGTAATTACTCGTCTGCATATATCTTTCTCTTACCGCCCGGCGGGTATGATCGGGATCATTGCGCTCGTGAGAGTCTCCATGCCTCCTTGCAGCCAACTGTAAAACAATCTTATGTCGATATAAATAGGTTACATATAAGAATTTATTCCACGTGCTTACTCTATTACGGCGGTCATGATCGGGATCGTTACGCTCATGAGAGTCCCCATGCCTTCTGGCAGTTAACTGATAAAGTTATTTAATTATATGCTCACTTGACGTGCAGAATGGTGAGAGTATACTTCGCGACGGTCATGTGAGTCGTTACGTCCTCTAGAATCGCCATGTCTTCGGGCAGCAAGCTAACATACGGTAAGAAGAAGCGCTTGGGTAGATTTGGTTGAAGGGACTCTTACATCTCGACGGTCATGTGAGTCACCGCGTCCTTTAGAATCTCCGTGTCGGCGGGCAGCAAGCTAACATATGGTAAGAAGAATCGCTTGATTAGATTTAGTTGATGGGGCCCTTACCTCCCGACGGTTATGAGAATCATTTCGTCCTTTAGAATCACCATGTCTACGGGCAGCAAGCTCAAAAGATATCAAAATAAGTACGCATATAAGCAAGTACGATTTAGTTAAATACCTCGCGACGGTTGTGAGAGTCACCACGTCCTTTGGAATCGCCATGTCGGCGGGCAGCAAGCTAACATATGGTAAGAAGAACCGCTTGATTGGACTTAATTGAAGGGGCTCTTACATCTCGACGGTCATGAGAGTCACCACGTCCTTTAGAATCGCCATGTCGGCGGGCAGCAAGCTGGAAAGGTATCAGAAGCAAGTACGCATATACGCACACAACCAAATATGATTACCTCGCGACGGTTGTGAGAGTCACCACGTCCTTTGGAATCGCCATGTCGGCGGGCAGCAAGCTAACATATGGTAAGAAGAACCGCTTGATTGGATTAATTGAAGGGGCTCTTACATCCCGACGATCATGTGAGTCACCACGTCCTTTAGAATCTCCGTGTCGGCGGGCAGCAAGCTAACACATAGTAAGAAGAACCTCTTGATTGGATTTAATTGAAGGGGCTCTTACATCTCGACGATCATGTGAGTCACCACGTCCTTTAGAATCACCGTGTCGGCGGGCAGCAAGCTAATATATAATAAGAGCTGCTTTATTAGATCTAATTGAAATGGTTCTTACATCTCGACGGTCATGAGAGTCATTGCGTCCCTTAGAATCACCATGTCGGCGGGCGGCAAGCTAGAAAGGTATCGAGTAAGGCATATAAGCAATTAAAATTTGGTTACCTCGCGGCGGTCATGAGAGTCGTTGCGTCCTTTGGAATCACCGTGTCGACGAGCTGCCAACTGAGAGAGGTATTAGACAAAACGACTTACTTAACTACTAGTAGCATTCACTTACAGCGCGACGATCATGGTCAGGATCATTACGCTCATGGGAATCTCCGTGTTTCCGAGCAGCCAACTGGTATTCATCAGTGGCACAGTAAGAAAAAGGCATATACCCCAGAACAGTGACTTACAGCGCGACGATCGTGGTCGGGATCGTTCCTTTCGTGAGAGTCTCCATGTCTTGGGCTTCGAACCTCAATTGGAATTGCCTTTAAGCTAGGGTCCACCTAATATTTTTGTTAGTATTAAGACTTCCCCCTTGAACAATAAACACAAGAGGGGGGGACAAACAATTGGAATTGATCGAACTATATTGACACGACGATCGTGATCTCGATCACCGCCACGTTCGCCACTATCCCCTCGCCTTGGTGCTCTCTTAAGAGCAACAGCGGGCTCAGGAACCTGCAAATAAATTTTTAGGTTAGAATTAGTGGTACATTTACGCGACAAAGATACCCACTGGTATGGGATTAGCCTTAGCCGACAATACAGCGGCCATAACGAAGAGGAGGAAGGATTGACTAAATTTCATTGTCAAAATTCAAAATAGATGATAGATGGCTTTGTGTTGGATTCAAAGCTTATGTTCGAGTTGTCAAAGAGACTGTGAACGAAGGGAAAGTGTAAAGATATTAAGAGCCATTTTATACTCTTGAAGCTCTAGATTTCCCTGGGGTCTAAAGTTTTCCATTGCCAAGGGATGTATTCGGTGCGCTCAGGATGCCAATCAAATCTGATTCATCAAAGATACATTTTTTACGAGCGCAGTAATCTTGGCAAGTATCCAGACGAACAAATAGAGAGGATAAAAATCACCCACAGACATGGAGACGGCGCGGCTCAGGAAATGTCAATTAGATGATGATTTCGGTATTTTGATAGGTCTCCCGTGTGCCGAATGATGTCGTTAAACCGGGTACTGGGTAAAATTGCGAAAGTCCTTGGCATATAAGGGAATTTCACGAAGTACGGGAACAAACAGCCTAAAGAGGCAGTAAGCCCTGCAACAATTCCCCCAAAAATCGCTATGAAGGGTTGCTAACACCAACCGCAGCTCTAAAAAACAAACAATAAGTGTCGATGCAGCGTGAGAGTTACTTGAGCTTATGGGATACCGTGGTTTTGAAGTTGCTCGCTGCCGCCGATTCAGAGCACGAGGCTCACTTGTTCTAAAATGACTTTCAATCCATTGTACCCTCGTTCAAATCTTGAAATCCCTCTTCTAAACATCAATCTGGTATTATTATTACTATTTTGATGAGACATTTGGATTTTTTTTCTCATACAGTGCGTTCCAAAAGCCTTCCGAGCTTTGTCAAAAATCAAGATGATGCGATGATGTACAGCTGGGTAGATGTCACCATAAAAAATGCCCAATCAGTAGACAATAATAATACATATGAGTGACTGACTCTGGTTTTCAGACTGCAGGTAAGCAAAAGGTTATGATAGGCTATGATCAGATACCAACCTCTTAGCGTTCACTTCATGACTGCGGATTAGTGTGAAAATGATGTTTGTTTTTGGCTCTCGACAGTGGTGCTTGTAGTCATACTTTTAAAGATTTTATTTTTTATTTCTTGGCTTTCTTATGCATTGTGGAAACCCCTAAAACGATTAAGAATCTGGCACTGGTCGGGTCCGTCAACAAAAACTTCACATCCTCAAATATCGAATTTCCCCGCCCACTGTTTGATTCTCTGATGAAGTTTTTCTTTCACATCAAACTCAAAATTTCTGAGGTAATTAAGGTTAGTTTTTGAGGATTGAATATGTTCGGACAAGGTCATCGGAGTAATTCAGACGTTGTCAATGAGTACTTTTATGTAAGACTTAGGCTTCGGGATGTTGTTACATTCACAGTCCGTGCACGGGTCTGAAGCAGTTGATTTTACGGATTAATAAAATGTCTTGGAAATTTCTGTCATCACCACCGACCGCAGTAGTATAACAGCGTTACGACTCGCATAGTATATGATGGCCAAATTATCCGCGTGTGGTGAATGATCCAAAATCAAAGAGAGAGCATAAAGGATGGTGGATGAGAAAAATACTTTAAAATAGAATTCTTGGCAGGAGTATATTACTCTTTAATTCAAGAAGATCCCTCGGAGGAGTTCTGACAAAACCGAAAGCAATATACTATGGAACGCCGAAGTCCTCCTTTGCATGACCACCAAAGTAATTGGGAAACCCTGGTCACTCCAGTTTCATCAACATTTTTGAAAGATGTTACGCCCTATTTACTTATTTATGTACGGGGTTTCCAAAACGGTTCGGTTTCTTCATGACGAACGGGATGCAAGGTAAGAAGTGATGATGATATAAATTTTCGTCCCTCTGAACCCAATATTTGTTGTATCAATAACGTTCCTTGTTATTTCAGTTTGCAAAAAGCCTGGTCAAAGAAGATACTTGTCGTTACTTATCGATGTGCCACTCGAATAAAGTCTCTAAACCTACAAGGATCATCTTTTTGGGTACTCCATTGGATTTTTCGACTAGGAGCTTTTCAGCCATATTCTGTACGGGAGCAGCTTCACCTATTAAAAATCGTTATAAAGACTAAAAAATTGCCTACCTAGGCAGCTTTGCTACAGTGATGACCACAGTATCACACTCTCCAAGACGTGAGTCCTCAAGGAGGGTGGTAGGGCCACCTTCTGCAGGGCCTAATTCAGTTGGAGAGACAGACACATAGGAGATAATAAAAGTAGATTCGATAGCAACTATTGTATATATCTTCAGCTCTTTCGCTCAACTCAAACAACCCAAAGTCCAGAACAAGGCTCAGGGCTGCTTTTGGTTCGGGAATTGGTTCTGGAGGGATAAATCTTGGTAGCAAGATAATCAATGTCCGATATGATAACGTCCAATTTGGCCTTATTTAAGGCTTTTATAACAATAGATCCCGCGTCAGGTTCAGCGAGTATCAACGCCTTTGATGGCTGAAATTCTTAAGGAAAATGTTTCTTGGAGCGAACGCCGGTTGCGAAAACATCTGTGCTGTCATTTTTATTTTTTCCAAAACCGGGGGATGCATTCGTATCGGAAAAGCATATCGGTTCTATTCAGTTCTGGTGAACGAGTATAACAAACTTACCAATGACTCTAGTACCGTCGTCCAATAATTGATCAGACGCCGAACAGCGCCGAAATTCGTTATGTAAGGGGCAACCCGGGGTCCGGTTGCGTCAGTGCGAACCGAGCGATATTTGTTGAAGTAAAATGAGGGGTACGTGTATCATAAATATCGATAAAAAAAAGTGTTACTGTCTTCAAAATCTCGAAAGAGAAATCACTAAATGTTGTGTTGCCGAATGACTTCGGACAAAAAGGGGCTTTCAAGTGACAGGCCGTGAGGTAGTAGTCACGTACATAAGAGACGACAACTCATTCCACTTACCGCAGTGCACAGGTGAACGTTTGAACTTGAACCAGTGCTATCTAGCTTATCTGCTCATATCTCTCTAAACACCACACAAATTTCATCCCTTTCATATTTGTTATAATATGCCGTTCATTGTTAAAGCTACTTATCGAAGTGAGACCCGCAAAATTACCTTTGCGGGTTCTCATATTCCCTCCTTTCAGGGCCTAAAGGATCAGGTTCGCCACAACATTGGTTTTCTAACGACACTTTTAATCCTGATAAACTACAATTAGCTATCTAGAATATTTAATTTGAAACGTCCTTATTACATCGCCAATCTCTACGTTTCCGAAGACAAGTCTTGCAAGCTGCTCATTGGACAACAAGTTCGTACCGAGGAGGAATTTAATGTGTGTTGCTCTCCGTTCCAAGGGCGACCGCAGAAAAATACCTGCTTAACCTTTACTGTTGTCGAAGAGAGCTCCAGTAAGGCCAGCGGCTTCTCTGACCCGCTGGTGGCGTCTGGCTTGCATTTCGCTATTAATTCAAACGAAACCTGTGTGTCTACTACAATGTCTGGCGGTTCAGATCATACTGCTTCTAAAGCAACCTCTTTATCGTGTTGTGGCGTAGCTGAAGGGAAAAGAGAAATAAAGGGGATGATGGACGACTTCCTTCGCAATTTACATCGAATCATTGGGAATACATTTGTAGATGAGAATTCGTTTTTTGAACCTTTTGATAACTTCAGACGTAACGAAATTCCATCTCCCCTCCCCCCATTGAGCCTTGATGCAAGCCTCCATATTCCTGGTACATTCATGCGACCCCGCCCCGAAACTCCATCTATGGTTGAGGATGAGTTGAATATCGAGAAAAACCAAAGTCCCCCCCACCTTGAACCGTACCAAACCTTACATCCCGGGATCTGGTGCGACTTCTGCGGAAAGCAGATCAAGGGGCTGCGGTTCAAATGTCAAGAATGCCCGCATTATGATTTAGTTAGTATTTTCTTAAAAAATAAAAATAAATCTCTAACTGTCTTCTAGTGCGCAAATTGTATCGTTGTTAGGCGTGCTCTTGATAAGCACAACGAAGACAAGAGCATGATACACAGGTTCAGCACCATCAGTGCCCCTAATGTAGAGGAGTCCTCGGTCTCAACTACACCCATGCCAATCGTACCTCAAGTGACTAATGCAAGCCCAAAAGAAGAGAATACCAATTACGTCGTTTATTGCGACAGATGTGATGCACGTATCCTTCATCGTAGATACAAGTGCTTAAATTGTCCAGGTATCTATCATACCAGCCATGCTAGGTAATGAACTTATGTTTTTTTATAGATTATGATCTCTGCGAGACTTGCATAGGGTGAGGATTACATAGCCCACACTTTTAAAGTGTTGACATAAAAGAATAAAGATTTGTCCATGAACATGACAACATGCATCGCTTTTTAGCTATTCACTCTTCTACTGTGGTGAACTTCCATTCAACACCTGCGATGGTCTCCCCTGCCTCGATTTCAGAGAATCCGGTTCCGACTGTTCATCATGCGCTTTGTGATTTATGCGGATCTAGAATTACTGGTGACCGATTCAAATGTGTTAATTGCCCTGATTTCGATACTTGCCTGTCTTGTTTCTCAATTACATCAGAACAACACCCTGGCCACACATTCGTCAAGATACGCGAGCAGGAAGATCTTGTCGTAAGCTGCGTCATTTTATTTGCTATTTAACGTTGAATCCCGCCTAGGTACGCACTAAATCGAGTCCAGTTTACCATTTTGCAACTTGTGATGGTATGGCTATTCTTCATCGGAATATGTAATTGTCCTATTGAAACTTTTCTTCCAGTTTGTCGCAAGCACATTGTTGGTGTCCGATACAAGGTTGGTGAAAACCCTTAGTAGAGAAATCTTTCTTTTTTGACATTTTTCATAGTGCATGCATCCGGATTGCCCAGACTTTGATCTTTGTCAGACTTGCGAAGCCCTTCCTTTCAATCAGCATCCGGATACGCACCCCATGCTTAAACTTAAGCACGGTAACACGTACATTCCTCCTGTTCCGAGAAAAGAACAGGCTGTTCAAGCCTCCCAATGTGCACAGACAATTCAGCCTTGTCTAGTGCGTAAAGCTCCGCTCGAAGAAGCTATTATTCATGAAAGAGGATCTCCCGATTCTAAACTTGAACATCCTACTTCCGCGGCCACCCAGATTGATGCCTTTGTTTGTGAACTAAATTCTTTGGAATCCAAGGAGATTATTACGGAACCAACGGTCATCGATTTACCAAGTGACCCCAACGAGGCGGCAGAAAGGTCCAGGTATCTGGTTGACAGGGAGATCCAAGAATTGGAGGATGCTAGACGGCGCAAGCACGACGAAGCTGCAAGGCAAGCCTCGAGCAGACCGGATGCTAAGAGCTTTCTTGAAGAAGTGAAAGCCACACTTGTAGGTCAGCCTTCGACCTACAAAACTGTCCTTGAGCGGTTGTTGGAGTGTTTTGGCACCGCAGACACGTGCGTTCAGATTTGAATAGCGCGGAGTGATTGTTACTAATATGCCATATAGTTCCGCCATCAATGAGCTCAAGGAGCAGATTCGAAAGGTCCTCACCGGATATCCTAATTTGCAACACTCGCTCGATAACTTCATCGCTAATGAAATTTTATTTCACTCGTCATCTCTACCAGGTCCCGCCTCTAAAGTAATGGCTAGCTTTTCTCAGCAAGTGACTACAGCATTCCAGAACTCTATAAGACCTCCCATATCGCAGTACTCAGCTGCTTTCCTCTCAGACAATAACGTTCCCGATGGGCATGTTTTCCCAACCGGTGCTGAGTTCGTTAAAAGCTGGCGTATAAGGAATGATGGACCGGCCTGGGAGAATGTTGAACTTGTGTTTGTTGCTGGTAGTAGATTGGGTACTTCAGCTGCTGTGCCCAACTTCTATCCTGTCAAGCCCATTGCGAGCGGGGAAGAAGTAGACATCGTTCTTACAGACTTGAAAGCTCCTGAAGAAGCTGGTCGGTATATAAGTCATTGGCGTTTACGTGATGCAAACATGAACTTTTTTGGACCCGCGGTATGATTTCCAAATCCTTTAGGAAAGTTTGAGTACTAACTAATGGTTAACACGCAGATGTGGTGCGAGTAAGTGAATAATCAAGTGAAACTTACCTTCACAAATTGACAATTTATTTTCAGTATTATCTCTGCAGACTTAAAATCTGATGTGTCCCACCATAACTCACTTGCCAATTCGGCAGTAGTTATGCCTGAGATACCTCCTGTTAGGGAGCGGTTGAATGATACAACAGCAGCTACAACGGTATCAACTCCAGGTACTGTTCCCACTTCGGCTTTGTCCAGTGATGATAATAGCGATGTCTCTTCGGTTCCTTCGGGATCTGTTATTGACCATTCGGATGAAGAATGGGATGACCTGCAAGATGTGCCCGCTCTTTCATCTCGCCGCACCGCAAACAAGGACGAGTACCAAGTCGTGTACGATAGCGAGGATGAGCTTTAAGCTTATGGGGATGAAATTTATTTAAGTATCTATTATTTTAGCGTCTCGTAACGGGACGGAACTATAAAACATAAAGAAAACCTGTGCTGTACTTTACTATATATGACAGAATGATGTTTTGGTTATGTTCTCGTCCCAGCCGTTAATCGCTGAAGCTAGTCTTATTTATGGCTAAGAATTTTCAGACCGAAGCGAAGATGAAACATTTTCCATATAGAATCAAGCTCAGTTCTATACGCTGAAGCTAATTTATCTAATCCCGAAGCGTTGAGCTCAGTTCTATACGTATGACTGTATATTTGTATTCCTTTGAGTTTGAACTGACGCCAGTCCGCAAGCACCTTTGTTACCGGATCTCAAAGAGGCAATCTGTCAAGGAAACCATGAATTGGCTTTCTCAGAACTAAATGAAAAAAACATTCGGCCTAAATACAGAAGTGGGACTTGACTCGCCGGCAGAAAAAAAACTATATATACATGCTGAACAGAAACATCCTTCAAGGAACTGGCCCAGTAAAACCTCGGTTTAGATTTCTCCTCCGAAAGTCTCGTCCAAAACGTCTTGAGCCTATGGATTTACGAATAAGTAGGTGAAGACAACTTGAAAACTAATTTGTGCTCCGATTGCAAATTACAACCGTCATCCAGCCTTTCTCAAGAAATCTGGCCGAACCGGTTAAGTGTTCTCAATGAGGAACAGCAAAACACAATGAACAGGGAGATTAGGATGGCTGTCAGGATCTCATGCTTATTCTCGTCTTTGCACTTATTTTCCACTTTAGATACGTACAAGTTTGAATCAATCATGTCATTCTCCGGGAACCCCTGTATTCTATTCCCGAATACAGCATCCTAGAATGTTTTTAGCACCTGCGGAAGACGAGAGGTAGAAAAAGCCAGTGTTAATAAGTTAGAGCCTGAGCGTCTATCTGACATAATGGGACTTACAGTGATGTCTTCATTAACCATTAAGGTTCTCACCTTCAATTGTTGGTAGGTTTTTTCCATCTCAAACAATAAAATCTAACAAATAATAAAAGGGGTTTGAAATATGTTTCCAAGAATCGAAAGGAACGTATATCTGCCATTGCAGAACAATTAGCCACATCCAATTATGACATTGTCGGCTTGCAAGAATTATGGGTTTCTGCCGATTATCAATGGATACGAAACAAAATCATGACACAATTGCCATTTTCAAAATTCTTTTACAGGCATGTGACTTGTGATTTCTTTGTTTGGCATTTTCTGGTGTTACGACTACTATAATAGTGGAGCCCTTGGCGCAGGTCTTGCTATATTCTCAAAATATCCTATTGTCGCGGCCAGTATTCATCCTTACTCATTAAACGGTTCACCACTTGATGTAACCGGTGGCGACTGGTATGTCGGAAAATCCGCTGCAAGCGTCGTCATCAACCATCCGGTTCTGGGAGATGTTGAGATATTTAACACTCACGTAAGGCGGACTTGCTGATCAATAAAAACGATCCAGTCTCTTACAAAAAAGTTTTAGTTATATGCAAAAGGAGGCGAAGGTGGACCTGAAGAACGCAGAGCACATCGTCTTGTTAATGCCTGGGAATTAGCAAAACTTGTCCGCAGATCTGCAAAATTAGGCCGATACGTACTTGTGGTATGATTCGGTAGTTATCCTTGTTTACTTTCACTCATTCTCAATTAGCTCGGGGATTTCAATAATGTACCAAGCGCATTGCCTATAAAACTAATCAGAGAATATACTGGTCTCTCAGACGCATGGGAAGACTCACACCCTCTGTCCCACAATAGAGACGTCCTATCTCCTCAACAAGCCATCACTGAGTATGGAATAACTGCAGATTCGCCGTTGAACTCATACTCTGCCGGTAAACCGCTAGACCATGTGGCTCGCAAGTATCAAGGAAAACGTCTCGATTACATCTTCTATCGTCTTCCTGTAACACCGGATCAAGTTCGTTACTCACTTAAGGCGACCGGATGCCATGTCACTTTCACGAGTAGAGTACCTGGCTACAATTTTTCTTATTCGGATCACTTTGGTGTTGAAGCCCATATTGAATTAGTACCTCCAGAATCCCTGTCGGGAACAGCCGTTACTCAAAGTCTATTCAAGCTAACAGGGAATAACTTCCCTAATTCCTCTTTTTCCATCACCCTGCAAGCTTTGACGAATTACTATCGCATATCTCGCAGCAATTCCCATTTCCAGTTGCTCATCTTCGCTATATGCCTTACTATTGTCTTGGGTTTGATCATATCTTCGGCATTTCTTCCTCGCTCTTGGCTTAATCCCATATACATACTTTTCACCGTAATTGTCTCGTGGTTAGCAACAACAATGCTTTATAGTGGTTTTATATACGGACAGTGGGAGGTAAATGCGCTCACCAATATTATTGAGGAGTTAGAGTTAGCAGGACAACGCCGAGAATGTGATAGATCTCAAACAGTAACACCCAATATGTAGGGATAGTTACAGCAGTGAATACACTCAGGGTGCCCTGGTTGCGGGGTTATGCGAAATTTAATATTCTCAGAGTAAATATCCATGTGTTCCTTTTACAACAAAAAACATGTAGAAATCATCTATAGTACGACAGGGAGCGGATGGTTCGATAGCAAAACTGAGAGTCAAACAATTGGCAGAAAGAAGAGTTATGTTCACAATAGTAAAGCGCAAGTATGTAATACAACCATTCAGTAGTCATCACCACGACTGACAATCTCCTTGACCGTCGGACGCAGCAGTATTGTGTGCTCCTAGGAGCCAGTAAGTAGAAGGATACTATGGATTATACAAAGCTTACAAATTGGGCTGTCATTGAACCACGAATGTCGCACAACGGCGGATAGTCTTGTACGATACCCGCTGAAACCAGGTGATTCAACTATTCCTGGAATCAGCATGTTATCAGCACTGTTTTATTATTATCTCACCGCCAAGAGATATTTTGTCTCTCCGATACGATCCAAATATCGTCGACAGAAAGGCAAGGTACCAAATGTTTTGGTGATTGTTTTCAGCAAGGATTTGGCCGATACCAATCTAATGGGAATATAAGCATACAACGTAGAGATCACTTACTATGCATGACTTACTTTAGGGGCGGGTTACTCGGTGCGTCAAATATTTTTGCATAATGAGAACATTCACCCTAATGAAGTTAGATTATTTCCGTTGACGATCACGGAAAGAATATACCTCTTCTATGACTCGTCCCCGGCCTGTGCTTCCAAACGTTTCGATGGCATAATACTCGCCCTCTTCCATCTTACTTTGATCACGGTTCTTAACCAGCAATACGCTCTTGCCGGCATGAATTTGGTACGGACCAATTGAGTGACCACTCAAGTTTTCAATGGGTTTCACTGAGCAATAATTAGGATCTGTAAGTGCATACAGGAGGAAGAAATACCTGGAATCAATTTGCCATTCACTTCGACTTCATAAGATTCCATGACTTCTTGAATTTCACCCCCTACATCTCCCAATCGAACGTCAATTCCTGCTGCCTAGGACGATTGATAAGTGAAATGAAGAAGATTGCGTATCAAACACCTGCCTTAATGCCCGCATTAGTAGCAGCTCTGACAGCTTCTAATAGTTTATCGTATGTCGGTTCAAAATTAAGTGTGAACGCGGAATCAAGGATGCGACCGCGAACATGTACACCAAAATCAACCTTGAGCACATCTCCCTGGGAAAGCACTGCATCCAATAAGAGTGTTGAGCTTTACATCTGAACGAGCATGGTTTAAAACAACCTTTCGTGTCTCCCGCGTTTGGCGAATAATGCGCAGCACAGTTGTTCAAACTTAGTCCCGTTGGAAAACCAATTCCGCTCTCTAATCCGTTTTCCTCAACGAGGGCACGGGTTCCTTCTTCGATCATTTCCGCGATCGAGGTCATTGACATTCCCGGTTTAATCCACTTGCGAGCATGTTTTCGAACTAGTCGATGTACTTCAGCAGCACGTCGTATGTTTTCGTATGTTAGATCTGCATCTTCCTGAAGCATGCGTTCTTGGTATCGCCTCTCCTCTGAAGTCGTCCGGTGACGGTTACTATACAAAAAAGCTTTTAAACGAGTTTCCCGGCTAAATGTTTGTTTACTTACTCATCGGTGTATTCTTGAATCTCCCCCTCAGGATAATGCCCGTCAGGGAAGAATTTAGAGAGACCTATACGTGGAGGGTCGGATTGAACTAACACAGCCTTCTTCTTCTTTGATTTCTTCTTCTTCTTCTTCTTTTTTCCTTCCCCTAATCCTAATCAGAAGGTGGTTTCGAGCTGTTACCAAAATCCAGGACATACCACTTGGCCCAATAATCTCTGCTGTTCCTTCCTCTTCACCCTCGCCCTCGCCCTCGCCATCGCCCTCGTCTACCTCATCCTGATCTTCTACCTCCAGATTTTCATGTATCTCCTTCTCAGCTTGGATCGTCATAATGCTGCACCGAAGGGGAAGTTGTGTAGAAAGAATTTGAGGGAGAAATAACTGCAGTCTGAATGACAAAGCGGCACGACGGCACACACCAACCCAGTAAATACTCATGCGACGTCACTCAAATTCATATAATATTGGTACATCATTATATCAATTATCAATGAAAAATACAAGTTGAATTTGTAATATAAAAGCATAAATTTTAAAAGCCTTACTAACCGAAGGTTTGACTCTGTTCAAAAAGTAAGTATTGCTATTTTGAGCATAAAAAATTTGAATTTACCGATCTCGCACTGCGTTTGATTTTGGATAACCGCCACTCATCAGGTTTTTCATACTGGAAGAGTTAATGTCAGGGTCTATTAAAATGTATCGTTCGCGCAAATCGTGACTTACCTTGTTGAACAAGGGCTCGATTTTTTCTTGTTTCTTCCGTTTGCTTATCTTTGTGGCGTCGGCGACTTTAAAAAATTGCGGCGCAACTTCCACCAGCCACTTGGGTTCGACAGCGGTTACTGTGTGACAATACTCGCGTGTCGTCAGAAGCAATTCGTGGTAGATCAACCACTCTGGTGCTCGGTTGAAGAGGGCAGAAGATGGATGGATATGGACGGGTGTCCCTTCTACTAAAGTTTTATATCCTTCCTGCGGATCTTTTTTGGCGGCATTGCGGAAAAAACCAGAACAGATTGCTCTTCTAACTCTGTTGTAATCTCGTCCAGCAGAGATAATATCGTGCTTATAGCTGAAAAGGCATCAACACATGATGTAAACGTACATGAACGAAGGCAAACTTACCGGTCCATAATACCCAGTAATTGTTTTCGGACATCTTGAGCTCTTCGCATGCTTCGACTTTGTATGAAATTTGTATGACACCAAGCATTTGAGAACTGGCTTGTTTTCCAACCATTGTACACCGTAAGTAATGTTAGGTGATCACCTTCGGGCTGATGAAACTTTGCTTTTTTTGAATCGGCCTGACCCTGCTTCTCCTTTGGACGATAAAAAACGTTCTGAACGGATAACATAGCCACAATTGATAAAATCTCCTCTGAACATCCTAGATCGACTGACGCAATTAACATCTTGGCTAAAGGGGGTTCCATAGGAAAATCTGCCATTTTCCTACCGAGCCTGGTGAGAAGGCCCTCGTCGTCCAACGCAGAGAGAGCGTAAAGTTGTTCAAGCGCGGTTAACATTGTCTGTGTTGGTGGAGGGTCCATGAAATCGAAGTTAATGAGATCATTGATGCCCATTGCTTTCAACATGAGAATGGTATGAGCTAAGTTAGTCCGTTGGATATCAGGAATAGTATTTGGTAACATTTCGTTTTGATACGCCGCGTTAGTATATAATCGGAAGCATTTGCCTGGACCAGTTCGTCCTGCGCGACCAGCGCGTTGTTTCGCTTGTGCTTGGGATATAGGCGTCACGACGAGTGAATCCATACCAAGCCGCGGATCATAAGCGTTTTGTTTAACAAAACCCGGATCAATAACATAATATATACCGTCGATAGTTAAACTGGTCTCGGCGACATTGGTCGCAATAACACACTTGCGAACACCCGGAGGAGTAGGGTCAAAGACACGAGATTGAATATCGGAGGGAAGGGCAGAATATATGGGAAGTATAAGCAATTCAGGAACTTGTGGCCCCAGAGCTTTCATTCGTTCGTACAGGATTTCGCATGCTGTATCAATCTCTTCTTGACCCGTCAGGAAAAGTAGGATATCTCCTGGGGGTTCTGACAGATGAATTTGCATGACAGTGATTAGGGAAGCATCCATATAATCTGACTCTGGTTCTTGGGTATACAAGATTTCTACAGGATATGTCCGACCAGGTATGGTGAAGATAGGCGCATTGAAGAAATATTTGGAGAACTTTTCCGCATCGAGAGTTGCAGAAGTCACAATGACTTTAAGATCAGGCCTTCGTTTGATCGTTTCTACATATTCAGTTAACACAAATGTCCTTGTAATCAATACTAGACACGCTACACGTACTTTTAAGCAACCCAAACAAAACGTCAGTGGCAATTGTCCGTTCATGGGCCTCATCAAGCATAATGACAGAATATGCACTCAAGTCTGGATCCATGAGGCACTCCCGTTGGAGCATACCATCCGTCATGTATTTAATCCTCGTTTCAGGGCTAGTACAATCTTCAAAACGAATGGTGTATCCAACTTCCTGACCCAATCGACATCCAACTTCTTCAGCAACACGCTTTGCGACTGACATTGCAGCCACACGACGAGGTTGTGTACATCCAATCTTTCCTCGGTCGGCATATCCGTCCTCAGCAAGATATTGAGTCATTTGGGTTGTTTTTCCAGATCCGGTATCGCCAACAACAATTAAAATTTGATGCTGATGGGCAGTTAGTAAATGTATTGAAAGTCAAAATTCAGACTCACATCTTTGATGGCAGCGAGGAGCTGGTCCCGCAGTTTATAAATAGGTAAGCTCTTCCGCTGGTCTTGAATACTTAAACTGGTAATTTTTCCATATGTCGTCGCTTTATTAAATGTTTGGGATTTCCAAGAAGACATTGTGTGAGTCTCCCCCATTAAGTTGCCGCGTATGTCTTGAGCAAACATCTTGTCACCGGCATTCGCCATTGGATCGAGCCATGGTGCAGAGAAATCTCGAGCTTCCGAGTCCGCTTTCTCGTTAGCTTCCTGTTGTCGTAATTCCCTTCTTTCTTTGGCCAAAGATGCACCTGCCAGGGCAGCACGGTTCATCGAGCCATCCGGAGCTTTAACTATTTTCACAGGGGATAAATTTAATGTTCGTTTCGTCTGACCAGCAAGGAATGCTGGTTCATCTTCCCTAACCTCAATATCCAATTCTTCTTCAACTTCAGCACGAGCTACTGGATTGGTAAAATCCTCGTCTAAGTCTGGGTATTCTGATGGATCAATGGCACCAGAGGCAATTAACTGCTTGATCTCCCACCGTTCGGGAGATGTTAACCGCCTGGCAGAACGTACAGGTGCCGACGATTCAAGGGGAACACCGGAACCAAGTGGCATGGCATTCGAGCCAGTAGAAGCTCGTAGTCGTTCTTCTTCCGCCAATTCAGCTTCAGATTTGATACGTAAATGAGGTGTCAAATCGCGACCCGTGGCCTGGTCAACGTCTTTCATGGAGAGGCTTATCCGACTACCCGCGATACTCATGACTTTAACCTTCACTTCTTGACCTCGGTGTAGCAGATCGGCAGCAGAGTTCACACGCATGCCTTGTTGAATTGCAGAGACATGGACCAAGCCTGTACCAAATTATAATTATGTTTCCAAGGTAAAATATTTTAACCTACCATCCACACGTCCTTTAACACCCTCCAATGTGATAAACACACCGAACTCCTTGATACTATTGACCCGTCCATTGTAGATTTTGTACAAAATGGGTCTTTCGTCTATTGCACGAGCGGGATATCTACCGCGTGGACTGGCGTCTCGTCGTCTATCGTACCCGCTCTCCCCACGCCTTATAGGACTCATGCTTCGCCTTCGAGAGGAACGGGAAGGCGATTGGCGATGTACATTTTCAATTCCATCTTCCCGTCGTTGACGTCTAGGAGAACGATCCTTGTTGTCATCAACCATAAATTCCGATGCTTTGGGCCGAATCTTCTTCGAAACGTTTTCAAGCTGCGACATCATGTCTTCAACCTCCTTGTTGACTATATCAACCTGTTCGGCTTTGGACAATGGAGACGGCTCCCAATCTTGATCAGGAATAAATAAGCCAGGAAACAAACGACTATTTTCGTCACGTTCTGTTAAGGCCTTCGTCCCAGACTTATCCTTGGTCGAATCAAACCGCTTTTTGGCTTTATGCTTGGGATGCATACCCAGTATGAGACGGTCCATATTCTCAACCACGGAATCTGGAAAAGGAGCACCATTTTCCTGCAACTTAGCCTTGAAATCAGCGAGAGATGTCGACTGGTCATGCAGAGAAACAACAAATTCAGCCAAGGCTTTCTCGTTGACACCTATGATATTGATGTTAGTTATAGGCAGTCAATATGACCGTAAAACACGCACCTATATGGTTGTAAATTTCTTGAGTTATTTTAGCAACCAGAGAAAGCAACTCTAGGTTGTAGAGATCATCCATTTGGGGAGTTTGTGGCAGCAGCCGCTGAGTTTGAAATGCCATCACGTCAGAAAATGCTCTTTAGACTTTATGTAAATGTGTAAATTAAAGTCTCTAAGCTTAAGCTTAAGCACTACAACTGTTTAAGTAATATGTTGACATGAATTCGTGTCCCAGAGCCACCACTAATTTATGGGCCCCGGATTTTTGTGCAGGTGTCACTATCGGGTCCCATAACCCATTCTGAGTCTTTTTATAAATTGCAAGCGATAACCCGCCATATCCTACTAACTGCATGGAGTATTTAGGTTTCTATTTCACGGCTGCTTTGACCGATGGAAGAATCAACGAATCTGACTGCAGCTGTCAGCCGGCGGGGTGTTTTTCAAGGGTTGTTATGTAATGATGTAATCTGAATTACTCGATCGTACCACAAATCGTGTGTATTTGGGTTGGCCTGTCCGGAGCACGACAAGTCCGCTACCCTTTTCGTGCTTTAAATATTTATCGAGACCGTAACACTTCTTTTTCGTGTCTTTATTCCTTAACGTCATTTTTTGCGCTCGGGCAACTTCTTTTACACAACTTGGAGTATATAGTACTGCAATTATTCTGGTACATACGAGTTGGACGGCGCTCAAATCTGTTTGAAACATCACTTTTTACTCTACATTAGCTTTCCCCATTCCAAAGTCCAGCTGCTTTTACAAATGCTTACAACTCGCGAAAATTCTGCCTAAACGTACTATGTCTGTCCCTTCATCTTCACCAAGTCTAGCTACCTCACCCTTGGTTTCCGTTGTATACGTTATCACATTGTTTGACCCTCGCAGATGGGTTGGTGCTATATTTGCGATTCTGGGCGTGGTAGCCGTGAGTCTTCATGATTGTATCCGCTATCCCAGTACTGTTTAGCACCCCGATAGAGTATAGTTGTGCCCTCTCTCCCAGCTAGAATTTCAAAACGCCTAGTCCGTTCAGAGACAACCGTAGTACCTCGACGGCATGGGAGAAACACTTCACAGATAGTAGAGGGTCCATCGTTTGCCCAACGTCTTCCCCATCCGCGGTCCATAACGCCAGAGCCTTCACCACGGACATACCCATCGACCCCCATTTCGCAAATAGACCCAAGTCCTCCCATAAACTTTCGTCGACCAGGGAATGCCAATAGTGGTAGTTCTAACAATAAAGTCAACCGAACCCTAACGCCGGTCTTATCACCGGCATGTATTTATCGCGGTGAATCTAGACGATCTTTGGAGTCCTTGGACCTTGCCACCCCTGCAAATCCCTCCTCAGTGACTCAAGCTCCGCATACCTCAACAGCAACGAAAGTGACATTCCATATCCCTCATTCCCAACGTCGTGCCTCCACGGACTACTGTCAATACCAAAATGAAGACGAGACCATACCAAAGGCTTCCGAGACTCATGCGATTACAGGCCTCTCCGAGTTAGGACAATATATGTCAAACCAGCCTGGTGATGATTTGTTTGCAGTTAAGCGATCAGCTATCCTTCTGTCACCAAAGGAGCCATTGTCGGGTAAGCGAAGACCTGCATTCACAAAAAGATGATTCTGAACGTGTATATAGCACGGCGAAAGTTCTCCTTGTTCAGCCGAGACCGAGACGCTTTTCTATCGTCACGCTTCAAAGACTCCATTTCGCCGGCCTCACAATCACTATCTTCTGATGCTATCCCCTTTGAACCGACTTCATTGTCGAGCCCTTCTCCATGCCATAATCGCATTTCTCCCCTATCCGACAGTTCTATGTCTCCAGCAGCTTTATCTTTCCGGTCACATGAAGGCAACACTGCTGATACTACCCCCACTGAACGGTTTTCAATCCCTCCAGAGCGCCCAAGACGCACGGATCCCTATAAAAAGTTCAACATTCCGGTACCAGGAACAGAGCGTGCTAGGGCCTTTTTGAAGGCGGAAAAGGAGTGGGTCAAGGCTGAAACACAACGAAGGGAACAAGGGAGGTCAAATAAAGTATTGGGAGGGGCAGCTAAGCATCAGGCTTCTACATGGCATGAATCGAACCTTTCAAACCCCGAAATCCCTGCTAGCAAAAGGGTCGTTTCTGAGACCGAGAGGTCGCAAAAGAAAGGCGGGGGAGCATGTTATGTTGACAGACCCCGTCTCAAACGGCGATCCTTTTCGAGCCGGAAGTCAAGTTCGACCGACGAAGAAGCACTACCTTTCACTGGGCCTGTTGAATCAGGAAACGAGACAGATGTGGAGACAGGGGACAACCGTGACGGTGAAGGCCATCGACCCATGCTAGCTACTCTTGACATACCTATTATTGATGAAATCGGAACTTTGCACGTCCCTCTATCTGCGGTACCCGAAGAGGATTCTCCTGTAGCCTCCAGCTCTAAGCTGCGATTCGAGGCCAACATGTCGGAGACCTTAGCGGCACCCCGTCCTTCAGTCCGAAGTAGGCGTGCTTGGGTATTTTTGAAGCGTCCTGAAAGCCAGGATGCAACCGCAAGAAAACTGAAAGAAGAGAGAACTGAGAATAGTAAGTCCAAACGGCCTAAATCGAGAGAAACCAAAGTTGGATTACCATTTGGTTCGGGCGGGAAAAAAGAAAAAGGCTATGTCAGCGATACGGCAGTCACATCAATAACTTATCAATTAATGTGAGCTATATCTCCTATCCAGGTCCAGATGAATGACGATCTAGTTGTAATAGATCATAATGCAACCCATAGAAAGGCCCATCAATAATATATGAACACTTATCCATAACATCTCACATCATCAATACATTTCATCAACACAACAATCTGAATTGGCTACTTGTAAAGAAATTATCCTATTGGTTCGACTTCTTGCGTTAAGCAAGATACGGGTTTCAATAAATTTTCTGTGTGGAGGGAGTTTGACTAACTTATGAAACAAATAGATATACAGTAATATCGTAATGGTGTAATTGTACAATTTAACCTTTATCGAGGGAAGTGGGATGCATCGGAGATCCGTCAGACCTGAGTGCCATCACTCGCTTCAGAGCTTCACGTGTGAACAGGGGAAGCTCTGAAGCTCACAAGACTAACGATCTTTGAACGTGTAACTAAATAAATAAAAAAAGTATCGCAGACTTTGAAACCGAAAAACACATTCGGTAAGCAACCTGAAATTCTCCTAAGGACTAGTTTGTGACCGGCAAGTCCCATGCATATACTACATACCACAACGCCTCTCGGCGTCAACCGTTCAGGCACTGCAGGCGACGAGAATCCTGTTAGTCGGTGCAGCCGAATCTTCACTTCTTAGTTTCCATTGCGCGTCAAGCCCCTATCGAAAACGAAGGAAAACAAAAGAAGTCAGTCCGGTCAGAAAAAATTATCGGCCAGTCGCGAGCTATGATAGAAGTCCCGTTTTTCAAAGTCAGCTCATGACATTACAACAACTCCCTTCACTACTAATTACTGCGTGTCTCTTTTCTTCCCAACTTATTTGTTCTCTTCTGTTCTTACTCGCGCCAATCTTCTTGGTTGGTCTTGCTTAGAATATGCCTGATGAAGGCCAACAATCTACCCAATTTCATCGGCATCCAGTGTCGAAGTTGGGCGAATACAAGGTTATCAAAGATATTGCTGAAGGCACTTTCGGCAAGGTCAAAAGTTCGTCTTGATGTTATTGTTAATACTAAAAATCTGAATTATTTTGTACAGTGGCAAAACACGTCATCACAGACCAGATTGTCGCAATGAAATATCTTTCTAAAGACGCTATCCTTGCTTCTGGTACCAAGACCCGCGTCCTCAGGGAAGTCCAATACATGCGCATGTTGAAGCATCCTCATATCGTCAAACTGTAAGTCGGTATGCATGGTTACATTCTTATACTCCTTTTATCCCTTTTGTCAGTTATGAAGTCATTTCCACCCCAACTCATATTATTCTCGTGCTAGAGTTCGTTGAGGGCGAATTATTTAATTATATCGTTAAACATGGTGAAATGCCTGAGTCTCAGGCGCGTAGGTTTTTTCAGCAATTGATATCCGGGATACACCATAGCCATCGTTTAAGAGTAGTCCATCGAGATTTGAAACCCGAGAACGTTCTATTGGACGACCAACTCAATGTCAAAATTGCTGACTTCGGTTTGTCAAATGTCGTCACAGATGGAGAATTTTTGCATACGAGCTGCGGTAGTCCTAATTACGCTGCTCCTGAAGTCATCCGAGGCCTAAGGTACACAGGTCCTGAGATTGACGTTTGGAGCTGTGGCGTTATTTTGTACGTCATGTTATGCGGTCGTCTTCCTTTTGAAGACGATGATGTGAATATGCTTTTTGCAAAAATCGCCCGTAAGTAGTACTTTCCCCCCCAAGAATTTTCTCCTCCGTCAGCCTATCCCGCATATATAATGAAATCCGTTTTCAGAAGGTGTTTATTATGTCCCTCAACATTTATCTACCGAAGCGAAAAGTTTGTTGGCTCGAATGTTAACTGTTGACCCCGTTAAGCGAATCACGGTGCCAGAAATTATGGACTCGACTTTTTACAGAATTGATCTACCCCGCTACCTTATTCCACTCCCACCGTCTGTCGAACCTGTGATTGAATCGCTTTCTTCTCTTGTCAAGCCACCCAAGACCCTAGATTTTGAATTTATTGAGGGAATTGGACGGATCAATAATGACGTTGTGCAACAAATTGCCGATACCATGGAAAATACGACTGTCAAGGACATTCTTGATGCTTTACGAGTCGATGATGGTGTTGCGGGCAATGCGGTCAAAGTGGCTTATCAGCTCCTACGAGATAAGAAGCGTGCAGGGAAGGATTGTAGGTGCATTTCGAAAATTGTCCTTACAGTTCATTCACATTTTTTTCAGTGGCCATGTTTGAAAATGAAGAACTAGATGCTCGTCTAGCAGTCATGGATGTGAGCCAGTTTTGTCCGCTCGATTCCTAAGCCTTAATATCCAATTTAGCCCCTAAACAAGTATTCACTTCCTCGAACACCCGGTGCTGATTCCAACCGAGAAGATTATTTTGAGGATGGCGACGACGCTAATGATGATGATGACGATTATGATGAAGAAACGGAAGAGGAAGGGGAGGAACTTCAGAATGATCTTGATTGGGAGCCTCTACAACAGCAATCGCATATCGCCGTTCTCCCAACTAGCATTCCGGGACATCCGTGCATGAAAGAATGCACATCTCATAGCAGTCATCAACAACCGTTGTCAGCCAAAGAAAAGAAATCTAGAAAATCAAAATGGCATTTTGGTATACGCAGTCGAAGTCCTCGATTAGAGGTCATGCTTGAAATCTATAGAACTCTCCAAAGTCTTGGCATGGAATGGAAAGAAAAGAAATACCTGGGGGGCTTGGGTGGCGTCCGGACCTCGGCCGAAATTGAAAGGCTGAAAATTCATAGACGGTCAGATTTGGATGGTGAGTCCCTTGGTGATGGAGTTGTAGATATGAAAACGGCTTCGTCTGTTTATTTTGTGGAGACCCGTTCTCGCACTGACGATGTTGTGGTAAGTCTTCCGATTAGTTCACAAAGGACAAAATTTGTGAATATTTTGTCTACGGATGCATACAGACCCTAATGGACCTGCAATTATACCAACTTGATGACGATAACTACTTGGTGGATTTTAAGCACCAAGGATATTATAGGGCTTCGAAGGCACCGGGGGCCAGAAAGTTTGATCGCGCTCCTTCACCCCCTCCATCTTCTGTATCCTCTCATTCTTCGGTATATGCTTCTGAGAAAGAATATCGACGCTGGGATATCGACGACGTGGACAACACTGTATCACCCTTCTTGTTCATGGACACTGCGTGCCGTCTGATTCTTGAACTTGCTGGCGGCGGTGACAGCTGACCCATTACAATTTATATTCACCCTCACATTCGCTCGCTTCTGCTTCCTCTTACCTATGAAATAGATTCCACGTCACATTCTAGAGCAGAATTTCAGAAATGGACTGCAGGACTGCAATGTACCGATATACTTAAATTAACCAACTTGTGTTTGTAAACCACATGTGTACGATCAATAATACCCCCCCCCATTGCCTCCTCCTCAATCGATAGTAACAGAAAAGTGAAGAGGAAAAATAAACCCTATATCGTTAATACTGGGTTATCTTGGACAGCTAAAGATCTGGCCTATATCTTATCCAATCAGCGGTAAGTAATCTAAGATCCGCATATAAGTTATATATTACTCCAAGTATATGGTGTTCAAATCAACAGTTAGAAATTATTTAGCCTGCTCTAAACATGGTTACGAGATTGATATCTATATGAGAATTTCCATACTCTAAAAAAAATCAATGTATTCAGAAACGACTTTCGATTCAAGTGGCAGCTGAGGATTCGATTCCTGACTCTTAATTCATGATCAAGGAAATCTATGCTTATCCAATATTAGAATAACTAGACGGAAAGAAAGCTCTTGGTTGGCCTGGCAAACGCTACTGAAGAGCCAATGGGAGCAAATAACTTTATCAGTTCCTCATTGTCATTTTGATGAACGAGTAGATCTAATGACCACCAGGGAACTGTTGATGTCGTCTTAATGATTTTTGGATGCAACACCATTATCATTTGGGATAGACAGCAGCACCTTCTCACCCCCTCTCATTTTTGGTATACATCTTCATCTTTCTTGAGTCGCAACGCTCATCTCATTTCGGAGTGAAGAAGTGATGGGAAGTGAAAATACCTTTGAGTATTCAATAGAAATAGGGTGAAGATGTATTACGTCTGAGGGGTGCCGAGAATTCAAATCCTTTCGAAAAAATGTCCCAAAGGTTGTCAGACACCTTTGTGTCAATTCACCCAACGTTACAGGTTTAGATAATTGCATGCTAAGCTGTTGTAGTGTCACTTTGCTCATACAATAGGATTGGGATGGTTCCAGCGGGGTACATCGGCACAACGTTACTGTTCCGAAAGAATGGTGTGGTATGGGCCGGGCAATTAACTGGTTATCCAAAGGAATTGTTCAAACATAGCCTGATGCGGAAGTTGTCCGCTTTCGTAGTCAGTTAAAAATGAAGAATCTGATTTCAAGGCAAAATGCACCTATTCAATAATGTTAGCGAATAAACTTGAACGAGAATTAAGAGAATTTACATAATTTTCGTCATGATCGGAAGGTTGACCCTTAGTGTTTTCTTGATTCTCATGAACATCAAACGTTTATATGCTTTAATATAAGGGAGGGCGGTTTTAGGTTGTTGTTAGTTGGTTCTTTTTAAGGTAATTAAAAAGTAGAATGTGCGGAAATAACGTCAAGTCACAATTTAGATCTCGTCACGCGTCATGCTTTTTGAATCTTATTAAATGAATGCATTGGTTCGAATACTCTATAGTCATTAATAACTAGACATCTCATTAAACATGGCCGAATGCATTTCAAGAATCCTTCTAATCGACTCTTACGACTCATTTACCCACAAGTACGCGTCTTAGCCAACTGACTCACATCTAATTATTTGACTTTCATCCAGTCTGGCTCATTTAATCCGACGAGTAGTCCCTTTTTCACATATATATCTTATACAAAATGATTCGATTAATCAAGCAACCCTGCTGGATCTTCTTCCAAGTTTTTCTGCTGTCGTCGTAGGACCTGGACCTGGTTCACCTGCAAATGCAAGTGATATAGGCATTATACCACACCTTTGGACTCTTCCGGACTGTGCCCTTCTTCCGATATTCGGAGTTTGTCTTGGGTTTCAATCCCTTGGATTAGCATTAGGCGGAAAATTACGCATTATGGAAGTTGTAAAGCACGGCATGGTTTCAACTATTGAGCATACGAAGCATGATCTCTTCATGGACGTAAGCGAAAGCGTGGTAGCCACGAGATACCATTCTCTGTGCATCGATTTTGACCCCAATATTATAACTAATTTGGATTTTGAACCCCTTGCCTGGACCGATGATGGAGAAGATAATGGCCAAGTCCTCATGGCCGGTCGTCACAGAAATAAACCTTTTTGGGGAGTTCAGTATCATCCCGAATCTATATGTACTAAAGGGTGTGGAGAAGAAGTTATATCCAATTTCTGGAGAATGGCTTGCGAATGGTCTGAAGCAAACAAGCGAGTTATATCCGATCTTCCTAGTTGTGTTATCACTGATCTTGGTTCCCCATGGCCACGCGTGCGGCTCTCAACTCCAATTTCTAAGCCTGCTGAGCGCCGTGATATAACAGTAAATTCTATCGTCGTCGATCAGCCCGTTTTGAATATTCTCGAGATATGTGAATTGCTTGGTGCACATACTAATCCTGCTACCTTTGTTATGCTCGATTCAGCAGCAAAATCCGGGAGATTTACGATTATTGGATCACTCATGCCCAACACCCTATGGATACGGTATACCCTTCCGGATTCCTATCTTCTCCTTCAAAGAGGTAACGGGCCTCCACAAGAAATACCACTATCATCCACATCTATCTGGAGTTGGATTGGAGACCTCATGGATCAGTGTAACGTGTCGCAGATGGGTTCTTCCGACATACCGTTCTGGGGAGGATTAATTGGCTATCTTAGTTACGAACTAGGGGTGCAGGAATTGGGTGTCTCTCTCATCAACAGAGACAATAAATCTCATCGAAATCCAGATGTAAATTTGATCTTCGTGGAACGGAGTGTGGTGATCGATAATCAAACAGGCCGTACACACGTGCAATCTATTCTTCCAAATGATCACGATTGGCTGCAAAACACATCGCGTTTACTGAAGGAGCGGGATCCGATTCATGGAGGTATAAAGACAGAATGCAAACTGGATAATTGTATTATCTCGCCTGCAGAGGGAACTTATGTTTCAAGAGTAAAGGAGTGCAAATACCATCTTTCAATCGGCTCTTCTTATGAACTTTGCCTTACGGCGCCCAGTATATTGCGAATATCGTCCGAAACCTCCACTTGGGAATTGTACAAACGTCTTAGAGTTTCAAATCCGGCACCCCATGCTGCATATCTTCGACTCGGACCCACCAGCCTTCTGTGTTCATCTCCTGAGAGATTCCTAAAATGGGATCGGAATGGCAATTGTGAACTTCGTCCGATCAAGGGAACACTGCGGAAGAAGATAATAGATGACAGCGGCAATTATCATCAAATGGGACGCAAGGATGCTGAAGAGCTACTTGGCAACAATGTGAAAGAACGAGCGGAGAATTTGATGATTGTCGACCTTGTTCGTCATGATTTAGGTGGGATAGTTAGAGCAGCAGATGGTGTGACGGTCGATCAACTCATGGTGATTGAAGAATATGAAACTGTGTGGCAAATGGTGAGCGGAATAACAGGAACTGTCGATGCCGATGGAGAAGGATGGGAGGCTTTGCGAAGAAGTCTTCCACCAGGTAAGTTCACTCGACTCGCCCTTTTACTTTGCTGTAAGGAACTTGCAATTTCAATCTTTAGGAAGTATGACAGGGGCTCCAAAAAAGCGAAGCGTTGAGTTGCTGCAAGAGATAGAAGGTCAGGAACGCGGTATATATTCTGGGGTTTGCGGATACTGGTGTGTTGGCGGGGGCGGAGATTGGGCCGTGATTATCCGGAGCTGTTTCCGTTTTGACGATCAATGCGTGAACGGGCGCGAGCCTCACCCCAACGGCGAGGACGAGCACCTCAACAGTGCAGCACCAAAGCATGACTGGATATTGGGCGCAGGAGGAGCAATCACTGCCTTATCTGATCCCTTTGCAGAATGGGAAGAAATGCACGTGAAACTGGCGAGTGTTGGGAGGGCATTCGGAGCAAGTGCTTTAGTATGATGATTCTCAACTATCATTATTATTCTACAAGTAATTTTTGTGTTCGAGTTCAACCTCGATTTTTTTATATTAAACTAGATTTAATTTAAAGATGATTATCGATGCCCATGATTGATCAACGATTAACTTTTAACGGTGCAACGGGTACATTATCTGCTTAGTGCTGACTAAGAAACGCGCGAGTTCTATGTAGGACGCGTCTATAAAGCGGACGTAAAGGACTCTGCCCTTGCCTGCCTCGATTTCTTTCTTTTCTCTCATCTTCGCCACCATCTTGGGGCTACGGTTGTTTCACCTTGCACATGTCATATACTCCCTTTTATTTTACCGTTCCTTCGCATTCTTCTTCTATTTGGGCCCCAGGTCAGCACAAAAAGCCAGTTTCTTCGCATTCTTCCTGGTCGTGCATGCCCACAGCCAATATACACTCAAATTCATCAGCATTTTATAACGAAAGTCTTCAGACTGAGAAGAATTTTGACTCGAATTCATCTTTTTCCTTGCTTGACGATAGAGATCACCATCCATTTGACGTCTTTGGCCCAGTCATGTCTAACGATTTACAAAATACCTCCTATTCTATGCAGAAAAAGAATATCGGCGCCATTGGAGATAGGAGAAAGAAGGAAGAATCTAAACAGCATACGTCAGAACTCCACAACACCTCTGACAATACCTCTGTAGTGCGTTCCCTTCTTGAGAGTTGTGCTGATAAGCTGTTCTTATTTTTTTGTATTTCTTTTTAGTTTGCTGTTGGACAACTACTAAGAACACTTGAATTCTCTCCAGTGTTGCCTTCTGAGTCCTTTCTTCCTCACCCTAAGAGCAATAGGAGCAACAGGGTAGACCCCGTTACTTTCTTAGAATCACCGTCCGCCTCGTCTAACGCTTCATCCCCGGGTGTACTTGATATATTACAAACTCCTTCCGACACGTCTCCCCTAGCGCCTAGACTTCCTCATATACCGGATTTCTTGTCTGATCAGTTTCGTAACACGTCGAATAACGCCAAAAATGGCGCACCATTCACTTTCGACAGTCACAACTCTGTACAAGGCACTTTGCACGGCTTACCCGGAAAGCCCTACGACCATCTCACTTTCAAAGGCTATCCAACAATTTCTCAATTTCCTACTCCTATCTACGATTTTTCACCCCATTCTTCGAATATTTCTTCTGGTCGTGTCATTCCTACTACTTCATATCCCATAGTTGACAAACCCACGCCTTCCTCTTCCATATATGCTACTTCTCCAACACTCTCCACTACTTATCAAGGCATCTTTAATCCGTTTGATAACGATACAAACGCTGGGACGCGCCTCACTCGTTTTCTCGATAATAATTCTAGTCCAAACGAGGATCTCTCCAAGTTATCTCACCGTCAGGGCGGTAGTTTGTCTAATAATTTCACCTGGCCACAATCTATGACACCTTCTATAGACTACACCTATCATGTTCCCCCACCCACTTCATCCTCCTTGTATTCTACTCCATTTGAGCGCAATCCGCTTGACCCCGTTCCAGGGCGGATAAATAATCCTACAATTTCAACGCAATTCGAAAATAAAAATATTCCTTCCTTTACCAGTCAAACTATCTTTGATCCACGCCCATCAACTCAAGTACAACCCCGTCAAACATCGCCCCATGTACCTCATGGGTCAGGAACCAATGCACCTGATTCAGACATGGCGACGCGTGATATGCTCCGCAATCTGGCAGTTGCGGGCCTCAACAGGCATCGTGAAAAGCAACGTTCAGTTTCAGTCTCAGGAACATCAGAGGAGCCTCCCACTCGAGCTTCTTCGGGATATGGTAATGCTTCGCCTCCTGAAACTTCGAACGACTCCCCATCCTCGGAAAAACAGGCAAATGAGGTAACCTATTATCTAGTGTTGCAGCCCAACCCATGAACTGACATTTTTACAGCCTATTAATTTCCTCCATCTATTATCTCCCACGGCTGTACCACCGTACTCACATTTTATCACGCGCATTATCAAATCGTCTGATCAGCAAGCATCTATTTTTCTTCAACAAAAGCTCAAAATTGCAGACGCCACCGAAAGAAAGAAAATCGTTGATGCTGTCAGTCAAAAAGGTATAGAAATGATGGTACGGTTTTTCTTCCGGAGCTTGCACATTTGATAAATTATTGATTATCGCTCATAGACTAACAGATTTGGTAACTGGGCGGTTCAGCGTTGTTTGGAACCACCTTGTGAGCTGGCGGATAGAATGAAAGTTGTGCAATGCATGAAGTTAGATCTTGACGTTCAACGCATATATGCGTACTGATTATGTCCTGCGTCTTCCAGGGGCCATGTCGTTGAGCTGGCTACTAATTGTTATGGGACACATGTATTACAAAAGGCCTTGGACTGTGAAGAAGATATCAGAGTGAGAATTCTCATTGATTCGCACTTCACGCATTCTGCCAGTGCTTACAAAACGACAGTTGCTTATCGTTTCGGAGCTCTTGCTTGGTGATCCTTCGTCCACTTTGTTAAACAAACATTCTGCCCACGTATGGAGTAAAATTATGGAGCTAACCTGGACCCCCCGCCCCTCCTATTTTTGCCTAGTAAGTTTCTTTTTTCTTCCCTTTAAGGACCGTATTTTTATTTACTTATTATTTACTTCAGCGTTAATAAGTCCCTGGCTGGGAAATGGGCTTCTTTGGCCTGTCACGAGACTGGTTCTCTTGTCGTACAGACCGCCTTTGAACAGTGTGAAGAAGCTGATAAAGAAGTCATTATTGGTGAATTGCTCGATGAGGAGGCGTTTTCCGAAGTGGTTACGAATGCTTGGGGTAATTTTTGTATTCTGCATCGTAGGTTGCCATTATTTTGAGTGTGTCATTGTCCTAAACCCAGTTTTAGTTCTAGAGCACGGTGTTCCTCATCACCGTGCCAAAGCCGTCGACAATCTTATCAAGGGTCTTAGCCAATATGCTTCTCATGAACAAAGCATCAAATGCGTGCTGAAAGCGTTAAAAGAAGGCGGCCCGGAAGTATTGGATAGAGTTGTGGCTCGACTATGCGAACCACCGAAAGGGTTAGATTATCTTTTTTGATTACGGAACTCGCCGAGTTTATTCATCTTTTTAGCGGACGTCGTGCATCTCTGGTAGATATCTCGCTTTCTCCGATCGGAAGTCAGCTTGTGGGGACTATTTTACCTAACGTAATTCTACTTCTCCCCATTTCACCGTTGTGGCTAAGTTTGGTGTTTAGGTTAATAAAGAACAGCGCAGTGCGCTTTATGAAGCTATACGTGGACATGTTGTTACGCTTAGAGGTAGCCGCGTTGGCTCCAAAGTGATATGGCTATTGTAAGTCCTTGATCAAATAAACCCGTGGATCGATCGATTGAACGTCGATGTTTAAGTGATAGAATGCGTGCCTATTACGGGTATTAATTTTTTGAAGTTAGACAAACCTAAACTATATCCGGCAACATCACATCTACATCCTTTTTCTTCTTCGTTGAACTCTATCAAGTATTACTAAACTAAATAGTTTCTTATTTTTCCTCAAACCTCATCAGCACCAATCCTTGTGGCATTTCTAATCTCGCATTCTCATTGTCGAACTGTTAGCACAAATCACTATACTATCTGCATCTCAATCATACATATATATCACTCATTCCAATCATTTCATCTTCCTCTTCAAACTCTGTTCAATTTCTGTGCCCAGTAGGCTGTTTTATTTTATTTTTTGAGCCCTCTCTATTCGTCGATAAATGATAGTAATTAGGTCCATGTTATATCGAATTCATTATAACAAAATCTATAAGTATGTTAGGCAAAAAAAAAAAACTGTTAGACCCTGTGACGGGCGTGACATATGTTTGCGAGGCATTTAGCTTTACCATTAAGTTGTTTGTTAACTTTGGGATCATGGGTAAGGCTCAGAAAAAGAAGGCTATGCGTCGGCATAATCCTATTCGAGTGCCAGACTCCCATCTTCCCCAAGGATTAGCAACGGCCTCGTCGACTTCCTCCAAACATGAGGCAGTTCTTCCCATTATCTCCAAAGTACGTTAATCCGACCTTATTGAGATAGAGATGAAATGTTAAAGTCTTTTCATCCTTGATTTAGTTGAGTGCTATCGACTCGACTGAACGTGTTTGGGCTTGTGCGGCTGTTTCGACACTTATCCATAATGACCCTTCGACCCGAAGACTTCTTCAAGGGAAAAACATAGTCGGAGAATTGATCACACGTCTATCTGATGCTGTAGAAGAAGTTTTGGTCGAAGCAGCCGGTGCCTTACGGTATGACACAGTGATATCTCCTATATTTTCGTGTGTTTTTAAATGACAAACGCATTCAATGCACTTTCGTTCTATACTTAGAAATTTATGCATCGATGGAGGTCATGATATCTGTGCGGAAATGTATAACAAAAATATTCTTGCACCGTTGCGGACATTTCCCTCAAAAGTATCTGGATAATTCTTTCCATATGTGACCATGCTGACGTTTCCTTGTTGTGTTTATGCACGTTAAGATATCCGCTGCTCTGCAGCAAATACTCGAGGCTCCAGAGTCAGCTCTAGAGGATACCCAACGACTCGTCTGCGAGTTTGCAGAAAACGTTATAACCATTTTTTGGTGTCTAGCGTAAGTCAGTTCCAAGTCATCTCCAGGGAGCTTCCCATTGATAATCTTCCTTAGTGAAACATCGAATAAAGCTTTGAAAGCGGTCAATGAGATTGATTTAATACCTTTCCTTGTATCCTTTCTTCGCGCACGAAATCGGTTACCCCAATCAACTGTTAATGCAGCGGGTACATTCTAATTTTTTCTTCATGTTTCATTCTATAACTCCTCTAATTCCAGCTCAATGCATTTATGTGCTTACTGAGGATAATGATGTCGCAATTCAAGCAATGCGTAGTGATGCAACCCGTGTGTCAACTCTCCTTGATATTGCGCAGAGTGAGCCCGCAATTCAAAATGCCAACAACGATATTAAAAACATTCGATGGACAACATTGCATGTTCTTATCTCCGGTATGCTCGTACGATATTATTCAGTTTATATTGCTATATCAACTTTTCTCAGGAACTTTAAAAAACATATCCCCTTTACCACGCAATATGTCGGCCTCGAACATAGATTTGGAACGATCAATAATACTACCCTTATTGGTAACCCAACTTTCATATGACTTAGATGTTATGTCCAATTCAGTCGTACAATCATTGACTCAGCTAGTACGTATTTGCTTTCTGCATTTGGCTATAACGAAACCCAAATCATATTAGCCGAATCGCGATATAGCCAAAACCATACCTTCTTTGCAACATGCCCCTAAATCGGATTATAAAACACCAGCGGAACTTGAGTTACATCGCATAGAAGAAACACTTTATCTTGTCCAGTTGACTCTCGAAATACTCACTGGGATATGTACCAAGCTACCGGATGAACTTCCGTACTTTAAGGATGAAATCACAGGTTGAGTCCTTTGTCTTGAATGGAAATTGCATCCCCACCAAGTTCGTTAATGGCGAATGTAGATGATGCCGATATGGCTGACGGTGACATGATCGACGACTCTGAAGAGGATGAAGAGGCAATCGAGGTTCCCAGGGAGTCAACAAATAAGCTACTTCCGATTTTAACTTCACCACTCATCAAACTTATCGTTCCCACCGTCCTTTCGTTCCCTCCCAGTCCAGCAGATCCATCTCCGCACCCTCCAACAACATCTGTTCTGAGTACAATACATATTCGAGCATTGGAATGCCTTAATAATCTTTTTCTGGCTATTGACGACAGTGACAATAGCTCTGAAAACGGCACGTTTACGGATGCTGATAGACAAGGGGCAAGTGATATCTGGGCCGCGATTTGGAAAGCACTTGCCCAAGTGGGAACAATTGTCGTAGATGGTAAAATCTCAGCCCCTCGAGGTTTTGAAAAGAAAAGGGAATTTTGGGAGATTGCCATGGGGGCATTATGGGGGGTAGCCAGAATTGGAAAGCGGCATCTGGTCAGCCCGAACATTCTATCCATTGGGTACATTCTTAATGGTATATTCATAGATTCCCAATCCCGAACAGGTCCGAATAGTCATCGAATTTTGTACTGCCAGTCAAGATGACATGATTAAGGTTAAATGTGTTGGTGCTTTGGAATGTCTAGCCCAATACCCCGATGGAGTGGAAGCTAACAAAGTAAGAATGTGTTGCTGTCGTCAAGAGACCATTATCTTGACTCATCATAGATTATCGCGGAGCACTTATTCAAACAAATTCTCTCTTCATCCCCTGCCACTATTGAATCAAGTTTGCAAGCTGTTTCAGCACTTATTGATATATATTCGGATGAGAGTGTGCCCTACGATGTTAATTTCCGCACGAATAATGGTATTCAATCATTAGAACAAATTCTTCCCATTACAAGGAAATTACTTCGTGGAATTGATTGCCGAAAACCTGGTGGAATGGACTTGCGAAGAAGAGCAGATGAAATAGTCACTAACTTGATTGCTTTCATTAAGTATCGTAAGGCTCTAAAAATTTAAAATAATCTATACGTCATACTATAATTGCATGATTTAATATACTTCCACCTCTAAGCTTTGGCTTGTCGGCTCGGTTATGTAACTCCAAACGTCCATACCACGAGTATCATTATGCCACCACGGAAAGGAATCGTAAAGTCCGGGAATGCTGGGAATTCAGCCAAGTCGTCATTGTCATCTTCTAAAAAAAATGCGAGTGACGCAAACCTTGTCAATGATTCTCAGGAAAGACCGCTTTTCCCGCCGGGATCCAAATTCCCGCTAAGTCTTTTGAACGAGAGGTACCCCCTAGCGTTCTAATGCACCTTTTGATATTTATCTTGTTATGTCAGATGTCAGAAAAATGGTTGGGAAAAACCGGAAGTGATAACAGTGAGGTTCTCTGCATACGAATCACCGCTAAACTCAGAGCTGAGGGCGGGCACACTCTACAGAATCGTCATGACAAAGGCTATTCCTTCATAATCTTGCTACGATGTCGTAATAAAAGGACATCTCAAGTAGATATTGTACGATTTGAGCCTCGTCCTCCCTTCTATATGCCCACTGCTTTGGAGGCAAGACACTGGGGAGCAACGTATGCTTTATATCGTGTAATGTATTTCAAATAAGTATAGCCGTATGTTTGTTTCTTTACTAACCATTTATCATGATTATCTCTCAGTAGATATGCAATAATATACAACTAAATCGTGTTCTTCCACCTGGACCAAGGGAGTATTGGGCCCAACTGGAACAGGAACATAGGGCTGCACCCGAGCATCAAACGTGGATGTATAGTCCTGATCCATTTGCTGCGAAGAAAGAAGTAGAAGCGAGGCAATTGGAAGCCACGAAGCGTCGAGAAGAATCTGCTACTGCGTCCCAAAACTTCGTTGAGATTCGCGAAAAAGATTCGTTAGGGGGTGATCTCGTTGGCGTCATTGAGGTCAAAATGGGTCCTAGTCTCAGGGATGTGGTTGAACATGCCGTTAAACAGGTACTACTTTATCTCTCGTACTTATAAGCCTGACATAAATAGTTTCGTGTGTAGCCCTATGTTTCTCAAAATTCACCTGGCCAAATTAAGTTTGTTCCTTCCGAAGCACACAACGACCTCCGTCAATCTTTAAGAAATCTCAGTTTTACGCCTAGTCAAATTGAACGTACCCTTAAAGCTCTCAGTTCGCCGTCGCCTTTAACACGGTCACTTCTCGACGCATCGCCCGAACCGCTTGGGGCCGCCATTGCCCATTTGCTTCTTTCTACACCTGAATCAGACTTGCCTCCTCGATTCTTGGCTAAGGGCACGGATGACTCGTTTATTCAATCTGCATACGCCGGTATGTTTTTTCGTCTTCTTTCTGTCGGTAAGGGTAAGACTTGTTTTTCAGGAAGTAATAATCTTAAAATTCGTTGGGTAACCGAAAGACTCATAAAAGAAGTTGGATTCCCCCCTCACATTGTGAAGGAAATAATACAGACCAAAGAAGTTAGTTCAATTGGTTTTGAAAGCCTATTGACAGAACTTAGTCAACGACTTATTGGGAAGACATGCCCGGATGAACCTGATCAAGCTTTTGATGTTGAAGAAAGAAATGTCGATAGAGAGTCTGAGGTCGCTGCTTTGGATTCAATTTACTCATCCGTTCGGGTACTTAGTTCGGCTAGTGAAGAACCGGGAACTAACGAAACCAGGACTCTCGTCATTCCTATTCCCAACACACCTATTACCTTCCACCTCATCTTACCAAGTAATCACCCTTACCCTTTGACAACTGCCCTTCCTCCCATGTACGTGTCGGATAGCGGAGCTAGTCTCTCACCATATCTCCGATTACACTTGCTGTCATCTGTTTTGAGATCTCGATTGATTCAAGATCGTGTGTCAGGTGAAGGAGTTGGCTTGCTAGCCGTGAATATTCTTGAAGAAACATGGGACAAACTTCAAGCAGAGGGCAATCCCGATGTAGAAGAGATTTTGGCACCTCTCCTTGGGTTGACTCATTCAAGTGCTGATCAACCAACAACCAGTGATAAGGAGTCGAAAGTTTTCGTTGAGAGAAATACAACATTCATCAGACGCGATCAGCAAAAATCGTTAAAATACCCAGAAAACACCCGCACGAACGATCAGATTCTCCAAGAAATAGACGAGACACGACAAAGAGAGAATGTGCTATCATTGTTCCAAGAGCGACAAAAGTTACCTGCCTGGTCTGCGAAAGACAGCTTCCTCGAACAATTTAGAAGACACCGAGTGGTTATCTGTGTTGGAGAAACAGGTTCAGGGAAGACGACACAGGTGCCGCAGTATATTCTCGATGATTATGTAGATGCTGTTAGAGCAAATAAGACTCAAGGACTATCTTTGGCACAATATCAAATCATAGTTACCCAACCAAGGAGGGTCGCCGCAGTGTCTGTAGCATCCCGTGTCTCTGCTGAAAGAGGGGACGATGGATCTGTTTCATATAGTATCAGAGGTGAAAGCAATTCAACATCCCGGACAAAAATCCTTTTTTGTACTACTGGAGTTGCTCTTCGACGGCTCAATGCAGGAGATGGGTTTGATAAAGTAAATGTTATCATCGTGGATGAAGTACGTTGAAACATGGCACTGTTCTTCGTGGACTATTGAAGTTGTTTCAGGTTCACGAGCGGTCCGTTGATAGCGATTTCCTATTACTAGAGTTGCGGGACCTTCTTAAGAGAAATAGTAATATCAAGGTCGTTCTCATGTCAGCGACGATAAATCATGATGTATTTTTAAACTACTTCGAAGGAGCGGCGTTGGTTTCGATTCCCGGAAGAACACATCCTGTTGACGACATGTAAGTGTGTGATATGAAAATTTGAAATGCGTTACATGCTTAAAACACTCTAGTTACCTCGAGGATATCATTCCTCTTATTTCATATAAACCCCCTTTTAGTAAGCCAGCGCAGAAACAAACAGAAAAGGATCTACAGTCTTTCAGAGACATGTATAAATCGCAAGGTTTTGACGACGCCAGCGTCCAAGCTCTGGAGAATCTCACACGTTCTGGACGGATTGATTATCAAGTGAGTTCCTCTCAAAGCACTGCCTTATATTACCAACGCTCTCCTAGTTAATTGTTGCCACGGTTTTGTTTATCGTCTCCAACAAAAACGATGGCTCCGTTTTGATCTTCTTGCCTGGTGTCCAGGAAATCAAAAAATGCATGGACCTAATAAAAGCTTCTCTGGGAACTTCCGTGGAAGTCCTTCCATTGCATGCAAATTTGACTTCGGATGAACAGAAGAAGGTTTTCAAGCGAACCGCTAAAAGAAAGATTATTATATCTACCAATGTCGCTGAGGTAAATCCTATTCTTCTTGTATATCTTCATTTTCATGATTGAGATCACCGATTCAGACGTCGATAACAATTGATGATGTCGTATATGTCATTGATACCGGAAAAGTTAAAGAAATATCCTATGACATCGACAGTGGTTTATCTCAACTGGCGGAAAGATGGATTTCCAAGGCGGCGGCCCGCCAACGACGTGGTCGGGCTGGAAGAACTCAACCTGGAGAGTGTTACAAATTATATACTCGACAACAACATGAAGATTGGGATAATTTCCCAGTGCCTGAAATTCTCAGGACTCCCTTAGAGTCCCTACTTTTGTCTGCAAAGGCCATGAGAGGAAATGAAGATGTTAGGGTAAGTATTACTTGGTTTCTATGTTGTATACAGACATACACCGATCATAGGCGTTCCTTGGCAAGGCCGTCGATCCACCACCAATGGCCACAATAGAAAAGACGTGGGTGGTGTTACAGGAATTAGGGGCGATCAACGAACACAACAATATTACAGCATTGGGTCGTCTTTTGGTTCGAATTTATTTTTGTTCAATTGATACAGCTAAAAAACCTGATTCAGACACTATTGCCTGTCGATTTGCGCTTAGGGAAAATGCTCGTCTTGAGCATTATCTTTAACTGCCTGGAGCCAATTTTAACGCTCGCTGCATGTTTGTCCTCAAAACCACTGTTTATTTCACCAATAGATAAACGCGAGGATGCAACAAAGTAATTGTAGGACTGCGATGCATATGCATGTCTAACTTAAATTCTAGAGCGCGACTCAAGTTCATGGCCATGAATAGCGATCTTTTGACCGATGTAAATGCTTACGATGAATGTACGAAGGTAGCGACTACGGGGGGTGACTCTGCTTTGCGGAAGTTCTGCGAGGATGTGAGTAGCCTCTGAGATACTGTTGATATGATATATAATTGTTATTAGTCGTTTATATCTTTTACTGCCATAAAAGATATTACAACTCTTCGGGAGGATTTGCTTGAAGCTCTATCTTCGGCTGGTTTTACCATTGAATCATCTGTTTCATCGAGTATGACCGGATCTTCCGCTTTATTACAATCAATAGTCATGGCAGGACTGCACCCTCGCATTGCACGCGTTACCCTTCCATCATCGGCAATTAAATTTGACAAAATACAAAGCGGGACTATCCAGCGTGCCCAGGAAGCACGAGAGTTCAGGATTTTTGACCTTGATGCAGGAACAGATATTGACCACCGCGGTCAACGGGTTTTCTTGCATCCGAATTCAGTGATGTTTAATCGAGACAAATGGAAAGAACCATTTATATGTTATTTCCGCAAAACGTTTACAACCAAACCATACCTGCGAGACGCCACTGAAGTAAGTTAGCTTTTATTCAATCAATGATTGGAGATGAAACCCATTTACTATTTTGGAACAGGTTCCCTTGTATGCAGTCTTATTATTTGGAGGCCCCCTTGTTGTGAATCAAATTAGCGGGTGGTTAACAATGAAACGCGCACAGGGTACAACACCCCGACTTTCTATGAAAGCTTGGCCACGAATCGGAGTTCTAGTAAACCAGTTAAAGTAAGAACATCAAGTAATCTTGATATGAAGGCCATGTTGAATGTTACTTCAGGCAATTATTGGATACTCGACTGAGCGAAGCTTTAGAAATTGGAAAACTGGATGCTTTTCAAAAGGGAGATCCTGTTTTTGAGGCGATACTAGCTCTGTTGACAAAAGGAGAGTCGACATTTGCATAATTATAGTATAGCTGGTTCAGATTGTCATTAGTGAACGCATGATAATGAATGAGCTAGTGGGCGGGAACGGAACGCAATTATTATATCATGGTATTCATAACGTAGTTTCCGTACTTTGATATATGAGCTAATTAAGCGCAATGTGACTACACGTGACACCGTCACGGTATACGTTCCTCAGGTCCGTACTTGAACTCTTCTTCCCCAGCCGTATCTTCAATCAGTATGATAACTCTCACGACTTCTGAGTGAGTGCAACTCCATCTGGACATTTTTTCAAATAAAAGGCTATACATTGCTAGTGTAGAAATAGCTAACCGAGGCGCAGACGAATTCCTGCGTGTCTATTATGCCACATATGATTCTGCGCAACGTGCGGAAGGAGTAGTAAAGTTTTATAGAGAAACATCGCATTTAACATACAACGGGACTACGGTAACGGGTCCTGAAGGAATAAAGTCACTGTTGGAACAAATTCCGCTGTCCAAACACGACGTTCAGTCTTACGATTGCCATCCCATTCCTTGTAAGCATCGAGTTATATAGGAGACTTATTAAGAACCCCTTTGATATTTAATGATACTCCACTGGCAGCTACGTCGCCACCGGCACTCCTTATTACCGTCTCTGGATTGGTTAGTCATGGACCAGGGGCAACCGCGTCGGCTACGGGAGGAACTGAATCAATCACTAGTACTACGTCAGCAGGAGTCAGTAACACCGCTACAGCTGGTCAAAGCAAATTAGCCAGTCGAAACGTCGATGCCCAGCCACGGGTGTTCTCGCAGACTTTTGTGCTCATGAAATCGGAAGCAGAAGACAAGTATTACGTGGCTTCTGATCATTTCCGTTTCGTAGGATAGAATAATAAGCTTTTCTTTTATTCAATATTTGTAACAATGCGATGTAGTCGCGGAATGCGCAAGGCGAAGTTGCAATGCACGATGGGCGTCCGTGTACTCCATTAAACAGATTTGGTAGGTGGTGTAGTGGAGGTTCAACGTTCAAAGTCCGATAAACCTTTCCTCTGCGTTCTTCTTAATTCTGAAAAAAACAACCGTCCTACCCTAACTGCACGAAAAACGAATACGCTCACGATTTTTGGAATACATAATGGCAATAAAAGCTGTTAGAGGATCCGAAGGCTACGATTTCACCCCGATTCTGACCCATTATGTCTTTCTTTTGACAACTATCCTTGCTATTGTGTGTTAACAATTATACCTTTTGATTTCAAGCTTGCTCATGATTTTGTAGGCAGGATGGTTTATTGCCTTTATAGGCCAAATAGTAACCCAAGGTTGTTTTATATGTCATACATCAAGTTCCATTTATTTTCCTGACCTGCGTGAACTAGCTTCCAACGACCCTAGGGATAGTCCGCATACTACAGTTGGAGTCCTATGGTTTGCAATATTGTATGTCACAAGTGTTCCTTCTACATCTGTTCATTTGAATTAAAAAATTTATTCTCGAGTTTGCAACTCGCTCTCATCCTTGGTGTAATACACACCTTGGCTACTGATTCCGTTGCGTTGCATCGGTTCCAGGTAGGTGATCGGCAAGATATCTTTTCGAAGGGACATATTCACAAATAAACCAGATTTCAATATTCGGTGCCATATCCCTAACGTTTGCCGTTTTCGGTGTAAACCAAGGAATCTTCACGAATATCGGCTCTCTTGAAGCTATGGCTGCAGGCTGGCTGTTGCTTTCCATTGTCAACATTCTTTGGTTGATATATTTTACTTCAGAAGAAGGATCTTTAAGTTTGCATCTATTTAATCTCACTGGCACCGGAGGATTAACTGGTCCAGGACGTAACGGTTTTCGATCTGCACGCCGTACAAACTCACATCTCACTCCCCTGGGTGTTGGAATGAGTGGAGGTCATAGTGGTGGTATTGGAAACGGTCATTATACATCTACTATGCAAGATGGTGGTGGCATGAGATATGATACCAAGGAAACTGACATGGGCATGGGCATGGGTATCGGAGGTGGAGGGAATGCTATGGATAACTCGTTCAATACTGCGAACAGAGAGGGTGCTGGCGTCGGAAACAATCCCACCGCTACGTCTATCAGAACAAGCGAGGCTCCAACCAGTCCAAGATCATCAAGTCAACCTATAAATGCTCCGTCGAATGTTGGAGGAGACGGTGTTAACCCCACGACACCACTGATGGATACCAACCCTATTGCAGATGGCGAGAGTGGTTCGCATCAATACCGAGCTAAGGCGCTATACGGCTGTAAGCCTAACACATTTCCTCTTTGTCTTTGTTCTTGGTAATGATTGATATCTAGATACCGCGTCGCCTGACGACCCCAATGAGATCTCATTTACAAAAGGTGAAATCTTGGAAATTCTAGACAAAACTGGCAAGTGGTGGCATGCGAAACGTGCGGATGGTACAACTGGAAGTAAGTTTCTAAAAATTTGATTACCTTGTTCACCAATTTGACCGTGCCCCTTTACCTTCTTGCAAATAAAAATAGTTGCGCCCTCAAGTAAGTTTTGAATGTAGTTTAATTATCCTCAAGTATTCCATCCACTAAACAATTTCTTTAGATTATTTGCAAATCGTATAATTAAATGATATACCTCTTAATTGACGCTACCCTGTGTGTGAGAAGTGTGTGTGTGCGGGGGAGGATGCTCCTTTTTTTCTTTATTAGCTGTGACTTTGGACACCCTAACGACTAACGTTTTTTCGTTTTTTTTTTGTGTATGGGACATGATCATGAGAGAGGGTCCTTTCCTTTTGCTCTATATCCTCCTCGGTGTATGATAAGCAAGATTATCTCTTCTGTTGGCCTATTTTATGATGTTTTTAATGAAGTTATGATGGTGATTGAAACTCAGCACTGACTAACACTTTAGCCGGTATACACTTCTCCCGATGTCATTCTTGAGATTCATATTCAGTCTATTATCTGCTGTTAGTGGTATTATTGTCCATTAACTTTCTGCTTTTTCGGTCCTTTTCGTTCCGTCATAATCCAGACGCCTATGTCATTTCCTTCGTCCCTCCGGTATAGAGGGAGGCGCAAAAGCAGCTCCTCATCATCTAGTTTTTCTGATCCGACTAGTCCGTTTGCTCATCCACCAACGTCGCTACCCATGCCTACGAATATCCCTTTACAAACAGGAGATAAAAACATAAGGGTGCAAACTCATTCGTCCAGTCCCATTTCAAGTATGCGTGTCTATGAGCGCGGATTCGACGTTGCAGTCGACGAGACCATTGAAACTGAAAGTCCAACGAATTCGAGTCAGGAGCTTCTTAAAGCTCGTCGTGAATCCGTGTACAGCCGAAGGAGTTCAATGCGCCGGAATAGCGTTAACTCAGCCAACGTTGTGGTTGTCGACATGAAAGACCGTGTCAATGATAGTTTGCTAGATATACCCCTCGCTGTGGCCATTATCCCCCCTCTCGGAACACTTTTAATTGGAGGAGATTTCTTCAAAGATTTTTTGTTACTTCTGTTGATGTTTTTCTATTTACATCAGGTAAGCTATCGACCCTGGAAGGACAGAAACCCAACTTGACTATTTTATTATGTACATTGAACGTTTTTCTAGTTAATTAAGAGTAGGTCTTCAAAACTCTTAATCAAGAAAATAAATTATATATAATCCTTATGTCGTAGTACCCTGGGATCTCTACCTCGCATCACGACCGCGTGTAAAGCGTTTGGACCCGGTACAGATATCCGACTTGAACTCCAGTATTCCTCCAGAATTACGAAACGTTTGCAAACTCGCCGCATCTGAACTTAGGATTGCAGAAATTGTTTTTTTGACGCTTTCTGTCCTTTCGCCGCTCCTTGGTGCTGCTTTATTACGCTATGTCTGTACGGCTCTCACTGGACGGGACTATATATCTTGGTTCAGCACTGGATTATTTGTTCTCATTACAGGTGTAAGGCCTTGGGGGCATCTAACGCGCCGCCTTAAAGAACGGACAGAGGACCTGCAGGAGACTATTGAGGAGATTAACGAGTATATTGTTGCGGATGATGATGATGATGATGATGATGATGAGAGGAGTGTTTTGACTAGAATTCAAGAACTCGAGGATATCGTTACAGTGTTGAAAGAGAAGTTGGAAAGCAAAAGGTCAAAAAGTGACATGGAAGGATTGAAGAATGAAATGGACGAGTCCTTGAATATTGTTGATGCTGCACTTGAGAAGGTCGTGTCCGATATTGAACATCAGTTCCAGACGATGAACGAACGGATTGGAAGGCTTGAAAGTGTTGTTAGGAAGTCTTTGGTTAAAGACAAGAGAATTGGAAACCTTGGGAAGATAATGGATGAGCGGATCTGCGAGGTTGATGATCCCATTTCGAGAAATATGGGAAAGGGAAGCTCTATGCCTCTGAGGCACGGGGTTGGGTACAGAACGCGCCGTCGAAGATCGAAGGTCCGAGAACGGGCGTTATCGAAATCCTCTCTGCCGCCGTCTGAAGACCAGACGACGTCAACTGCAATACCACATACACAACAATATCATTATCATTATAATCTTTGCTCTTGGTTAAAAACTCGATTTGGGTTTGAATCAACTTGGCTTCCCCTGGAGGGGATGTTGGATTTGATATTATATCCTTTCCGAATTGGGAGGTCACTGTTACGTAGTTTCGGACTGTTTTTGAAAAGAAGTTTTGTATAAAATGTTAAATGTATTTATACCGGTAAGATAATGCAGGTGGGCGCTCTCAATTATTCCTCAGGTGGGCTCTGGCAGAATATTGTACCACCCTCCGGAGGTAACGCGTACTCCAACCTTCAATCCTATCCTTTCCACTGCGTTTATTCACCAGCGCTACATATAATCTCTAGGTTGACGACTGAAAACTTCTTTCCGTAAGGCCACATTTATTGATAATCTGAGCTCAATTGCGTCCCTCACCCACTATGCGAACAAGAATAAAAGACCTGTTGAAATAAGAAGTCTTTCTGAAGAGGTCTTCCAGTACATCATTGGTCCGGACTGAACCGATGTTGGTAATAGAATTTGATGGCACCTTCTCTTGCTATCGCTATTGCGGTGGTGTAATTATTCATATTCAGTACAGTGACAGTTATACCGCCCAACGTTCAGGTTCATTGGATTAGCTAGGCATTGTGTTGTAGTGGGGTTTGCTCTATTGATTTTTATTTAGCAATAGTCGTTCAGAAAGTTTTTGAGTCTCACCCTAATTGAGATATTGAAGAGAGAGCGAGAGGTGTTTCCAAGTCTAAGCAGTCCGGAAAGGACCGAGCTGGAAGACCACTCCTACCACTGAGAGTAATGTGCCGGTCCCCCATATCGACAACACTCTATTGATTGTGACAATATAATATGATAGAAGCCTTTCAATTGCGGTTGCGACGGAACACCCTTCAAACATTTGAAAAAAAAAGTGAGAGAAATCATATCATGTTCTGTGTAACTCGCATTCTGATCTGTCAAAGTGCCAACTATCAGTTGCTAAATCTGTAAGTAGTCATTGTTCTTCCCTAGTTCCGGGCTTAGCAGGCGCTTTGTTCTATTTACATATGTAGGAACAGCTCTGATGGGTTATGGGTATTTTATTTATATTCATAATCTAAGGTAGGGCAAATACTTCATCACTGTCTATTTTTACGGACCGGGTCGAATCCCGATGGATACAACGAGATTAAAGGTTACGTTTAATGGTGCAGTCTAAGAATAAGCTTTTATTGGGCTCTCAGATATTATTTAAATGGTGGATATCTCGTTGTCTGCCTCACAGGGAAACTTGTTTCTTTCTTTCAATTGCGATGGTATTGATAATAATAGGGTTACACAGAAAATGATTAATAGGCGATCGAACATCGCGCGCAAAGTGCCCGCCTATGTATAAATATATTCTGACCCTTCGACGAGTGTTCGCCTGTGTTCGCCCTTTGATTATATGTATATATTTTTGGGGAAAGTTGTTTGTTTGTTGATCAGGTCGCTGTAAAATCATTTTTCGAGCTATTTATTCTTTGAACAGCAACGAGGGCGCTGCTGGAATGATTTGCGTTCAGATTATCCGATATTGTCGGTAAACTAAAGCGCCTGTAGGATCTGATGTAGAGGGTCCGGTGGGTTTCAACGAGTTTTTTTTTATTCTTTAAATTCCTATTTATTTTTATTTGAATGCTCCTTTCTTCCTGCTTCTACCGTTCCACTCTGTGGGTCAGATCGTATTATTATTACCCATCAATTTTGGGTTGCAGGGAAGTTTACTTGATTATAAAAAGGATCTTAAAAAAAGCAGGTCTTTCTGTTGAGCCGGTTCTAGAACCGTCCGTCTGCTCCGGAAATACTTTTGGTGTGATATTCGGAAAAGCATGATGGCGAATAAGAATAGAGATATACCGGGAGCGCCAACTGAATCGACAACCGCCTGAAAAAAGTGAAATGTTAAGTTTAGAATGACAGCTGGCTTGAATCAGTAGTAGTGTTGTGGTATCCACTTCTCATAGATGGGAGAAAAAAAGAATTTTCTCTATAAGAGATGAGTGAATGGATTGGAATTATACCACGTCAGTTTATTTATACTTTTCTTTTATTTATAGGACAGAAGATAGCTAAAGATGATTCGCGGTAAACAAACGGAGCGGAAAATAATCGGGGTAAAAAAGGTGATTTGGGCCTGACACGTGAAGTTGTAGATTGTTCAGAGTGAGTGGTGACTTCAAGCTTCAAGTTATATGAGGAGGGCGGAATGGCATACATAAATGCGCGAACAGCTTACCAATCATGCGGAAGTATTTTTTAAAAAAAGCGCGATAGGGGGAGGGACTTTCAGTTCTATAAATAAATAAAAAGGCTCGCTTAGTATACATGGCTACTAAGATTATAATCTGAAAGATACTATCCTGGGATAGTCAACCATTATCCGTCATGCCTCTTCTCCTCTCACCTGCACCTTCACCAACGCCCTCTCCCGCCATTCTTGAATTCCTTGCCCAGCTGTCTCCTCCCCCTCCCTCTCCAAATTCTCCGCCGACGCCTGCATTCCTTTGTCCTGCTTGTGACAAACCCAATTTATCTAGTGCTCGTCGTCGAAGGCAGCTCTCGACTTCAACTCCTCCTACTACTGCTGTCACACCCGTAGTACCTCCTCATCGTCAGCATTCACACCAACGTCATCGATCCAAAACGTCGAACAACTACTATTACTCTCTTGTTTCCGCTGTTCCTCCAAAGTTTGAACAGTCCTCTGACGGCTATTGGTATCTTGCAACATCTTGGTCCTTTCACGGAAAAACAAGCCAGGTTTGAAAACATTGTTTACCCGATTATCGTGCTGTACTTACTTTTTTTTACTTTTTCTTTTTCTTTAAAAAAAAACCTCTACTATGTTCAGCCCAACCTGTTGTCTACGCCTACATCTACTCCTACACCCGCTCTCCCATCTGCTCCTAGTAATGTAGAAATATCTACCCAAACAGCCGATCTAGATGATGATCACAATGCTACTTCTACCATTCCTTACGACTCTGTTGAGTCCTCAATTAACGATGTCACATCCGACTATGATGCTATCAAAGATTCCCTTCCTACGGGTTGGACAATTCCACCTCAGCGTACAAAATTTTACAGCATACCCGTCATAGTTGTCGTTTCTTTAATTCTTGCAATTCTCCTTTCGCTTGTGATTGCGGGTTGCGTATTGGGTCACAAGGCCAAGTCAGGTTTACATTCCGAAGGACGCCAGTCCCTTAAGAAAATCCTTAATGAGGCAAAGGCTCGTGCGAATGCCCAAAAGAGTGTTTCACGGACCACTTCTCGTAGTACCGAAGTCAGCGTCGATACAGAAGGAGGCGATCCAGAGCTGGAGATTCTTTCTGACTCGGAAAGAGTGGAAAAGATTTTGAAACAAGTCAAGAGAAAGGAAAGGTTGTGGGATAAGTGGAGGAATAAAAATGGAAAGTTATCGGACCTTGGTCTTAGGCGAAGGAAGAAAAAACCAACAATACCTCCAATACCTCCTGTTTTGACTGTGAATCAAGTCGCTGTATCAATACCGGAGGTGCCTGAAAACGATTCCCTTGCTATTCCAGTATTTTCGCCTTCCTCAAATACTTCCTCGTCAAACTTACCTGGACGTTCTGGGTCCCCTGCAAATTTGATGCAGTCGTCGCCACTTCCTACAAGTTCCTTACCAAAAGCCTCACACACTTCCCTTACTCCCGGCTCACCACAACTGGCGCTGTCAACGTCGCTTTCAATTCCTTCGTCGACCCTAGGGTCCACATCACAATGGCACCTCCCTGCGTATCGTCACGGTGTCATTCCAAACATATCGAATCAAACAGATGCCAACGAACCGTTGAAAGGCACTCCTTTGTTAGAGCAGATACAGCGGTTCGATCAGGTTTCGCAGACACAACAGATTTTAGATGATTGCCCGCGTCCCGATTACCCACCGCCAGTACTACTACAATATCGTGGTCACGTGGCTACTGACGATAAGGCAACCTTGGAGATGAGAAGACAAGGAATTAGTGAACCGCAGCAGGGTGTTGATGATGCTTCTACGTCATTAGCAGCAGGAATACCACCACTATTGTTCGATTCAAATTCTCGTCCAAGTGTCCCTGTATGGGTGGATGAATCGTTAGAAGATTTTCAGCGGGATTCCATGTATGATGTATCAGACCAGGATAACGACGTGAAGACACCGTCAAGCTCAAAGGGTCAACTTCATCTACCTCCACCGCCGTCGATTGATCTTCATCGACATTTGGAGCGACATTATTATAACACTCCTCTCCAATCAGGAGATTTTTCAGGACGATCGAGTCCTTCACTGCAACCCTCGTTATCGTACCAATCCCAGCCTTCCACATCAAATTTCGATCTGTCGTCGTCGTCATTACACCTCCAACCATCTGCACCAGCTCTAGAAGACACCGAAGAATTTGATTTACATTCATTAAGACAGCCGAGACCCTCTGCGCCACCTCTACTTTTAGACGAGGATGAGGACGAGGACGAGGCTAATTCATTAGATAATGAAACTGATGATAGGGATGAACGACCATCACGATGGGATCGTGAAACCGACTTGGAAGCATCCTCGGTACGCACTCAATCAACACCAGGTATAACTGTCGTCTCTGCAAGGAACTCTGGGCCACCCTACTCGCGGTCTCGGCGACGTAGATCACTTTCGACTTCATCAACTACTACGTTTTCTGCGGTTATTGACCCTTCGACCGTGAGCAAACGGTTGTCATTACCGCGGTATGAACCATGATTGTGGTCGTGTCTGCATCTTTTTTTTTTCTCGTCGCTCCCTTACTTCAAAAGCCCTTCATCTTACATTATAACTTCTTACCTGTTCGCATCTTTTTTTTTTTTTATCTCGGCATTCAAAGTCCAACTTTATCCTGGCATCATCATCCTCTAATGGAAAAACGCTTTAACTCGCATGCATGCACACATCCGTCTTCGCTTTTTATCCCACCCGTCATCTTTTGTGCTTTCTATTCTGTAATACCATCATCTATTCCCTGTTGCCTAACCTACGCTACTACTGTTATTATTACGAACAAAGGACGTTTCCGATACACAAACCGTTCCCTCGCGTCGTGTCAGTCATCCACTTTTTTCTCTACGAACAACCTCCCTGAGCCAGATAATTATGGGTTGTTAGTGCCTTAGCTTGTGCGTATCCTTTATCTTCATGCGAGTGAAACAACTGACAGGCTAACAGTCTCTTACGCACAGGGAAGCCAATAACGTTCCGATTCCGATAGTTGGATGTGATAGTGCACTTCGTGAGGTCGAATCTTATTCAAACAATATATCGTACCATTCTGGGGGGGCTCCCTCCACCGTTGGTACGCAAAGAGTCCTAGAAAGAGTAAATGTTGTCCAAAACTCTAGTTCTTCACTTTGTTGTTTTTAGGTGTTATTCGTATTACCTCCTCTCTTAAATGTGTTGTTGACTGTTACTTATCTATCTGATCGCTTGGGCTTTTAACCCATTTTTTTTTCGTTTTTAAAGTCGCTTGACATTTTCCCGTCCCGTTTATCTTTTTCGTCTGTCAACAACGTTTCGGATAGTCAATATAGTAAAAGATGCGCACCTATCGCTTTGTCCCAAAATACTAACGGGTACTGGGAATAGCAAGAGAGGTTATACAACAACTTGCTTTAAGACGTCCCTCTAGTGAGTACATATTGCGCGTCAACGGTTCCTGCCTTAAAAGCGAAGAATGAACTTCTCCGGAGGAAAAAAGGAGAACAGAAATGTAGTCCTTTTCAGGTAAGGAATGGGGTCTTTCCTTCGGTAGGGTATTTAACTTTTGTAGTTAATTGACTGGTTAGAGGGTGATCGCTCTCGCAAGTATAGTGAACCGGATGCAAAGTTGCGTTTCTCAGCGTTTGTGAAATGTTGCCGCCACATCGAGGAAGGTTCTGGCATCGTAACTAGATCCACATACAGATGTTCTGGTTATCAAAATCGATGAACCTTGGAGTAATTATCTCTCTGGTCGCATGAAAGATAATAATGAGTGGAAGAGTAAGGCAAACTATTTCAATGGAGATTTGTCCTTGTTTAAAGCCACAAGGATGATGATAGTCCGTCTTTCGAGGCCATGGCGACTCGTCAATAGGCAAGGCTTGATAAAGGGAAGGGGAATAAAAGAGGGAAAGGGAAAAGAGGGGAAGAGAAGGGGGGGGACGTAAAACATGACGCCAGAGGGGTTTTATAGACTTTTGTTACGGGCACGAGTTCGAGATCTGGAATCTTGATGAACTCACAGGAACCTCAATCTTAGGCATTTTTTCTCACCTCGCCCGCCTATGCCAAGACTTTGTTTAAAAAAGACGGGTGAATACACAATTTTACTCGGGTCAATTGAAGTGGAATTGTATTGGATTATGGAAAGACCTGCTTTATTTTTTTCAATGAAATTTGTGAGGAGAGAAAAAAAAAAAGGAGATCTCTTGTTGCCCTCAAGACTTTGGTTAAATGCAAAGAAAAAGGACACAAAGAGAGTAATTGACCCAAGAGACTCTTCGGTCCATCACTTGAGTTCGGCTTCGTTCTTCCGCTCCTCTTAAAGGAGTCAATCGGATTACGTCCGCAGCTCAAGACGCCAAGCTTTCGTTTTCATCATACTGTCGGCATCCTTTCGGCACTACTAAAGAGTATTTTGCCCCCGCAAATGCCAAGCTTTCCGTTCCTCGGATGAAACAGTTAGGCATCCATGCATACAACTCCGCCCTCGGAGCTCTTCATAGATGACGCCAAGTTATTTGCCAAGTTGCTTAAGAAAAGAAAAGGCGGAAGAATTTTTGACCTCCTAGTGATCTCAGTTCCTGTTTTTAATACCTTCAGCCAACCAAGAGTTTCCAAGAAACGCCGTTCCATACAAAAACTATTATACTATGTTAGCTACTCACAACCTTAATTCATACTTGTAGGCTATTTTACTCCGTTCATGTTATAACAAGAAAAGGGCCGTTACATAACCTTTGGACGATATATATCTACTACTATTATAATATACCAGGACAATTACAGTCCCCAGAAACATCTACTCCGTCTATAATTTAAAAAAAAAAAACAATAAACCAAGTTGATCTGTGTCAATCTTTAATCCTATACGGTCACCTTCAAATTTTTAAATACGGCTTCTTGAAAAGTATTCGTATCATTGACGCGAGGGAACGGTTTACTTGCTGGTGCGGGCCTTTTCGTTTTTTTTTTTTTTTTTAAAGAAAAGTTAAAGGCTATTCTTTGAAGAAAAGGGTATCATAACTTACACTCCCAAGAATTCGGTCAATGGTCCCCAGCCCTGACTTACTTCAAATACGAGAAGTTGTTCAGATGGAATAAGCTTCTTCACTCGCTCATTGTGTCGATGAAACTCTTCTTGGGTATGCGTGTAGATCCTTCCCTGATGGTATTTTTCTGAAGTTTGAGATTGAGATAAAACATCTATCAGAGAACAAAAATAAAATTAAACGAACCTTGTAAGTATTTTTTGTTCCATTTTAATAGTGAATCTTGGACATGTGTGCGTTGGGATGTCGGGATGGTTTCAATGGTCTCCATAAGCTGCAAAATGGTGCTCTTCATACTTTTCTCGAATGACACGGGGTCGCGTAAGGTCTATGATTCCAGAAAATGGAAGGTAAACGATTTGTCCCTTCCGTTAAGTCCAGCTACTTACAAGGATATATTTAGCATTAGGGTATGCAGCATATAATTCTTCGGGATACATGATTGGTGGAGTATCAAGAACAGAAGTATACCCTCGCAAAATATCATCGAGATCAGCAGCGGTACTTCCTCCTGCGAATAAAAAATGAACATCGACTTTTGAAATTCAACCCCCCCCTCTCCCCTTGCTCATGACGCACCATCCCCGATTCTGGACCAGGCAGGGAAATCCCTGCCATCATTGTTGAGAACTTCGAACATGTGATAGGCTGGCCCGAAGCCAAGCATAGTTAAAGCCTCTTTGAGACTTGCCGTCTAAAAAGGTGAATTAGTAAAAAAAAAATTAAAATAAACCAATGTGTAGAAGAAGCTCACTCCCGTTCGTCCCAGGCCTAGACATATTATTTTAATTTGAGCGGGGTTGGGTCTGGTCTCTGTGGGTTCAATCAGTGGGACTTCAGTCGCTGGCGTAGTTCGCGATATCATAGTCGAATACTGATGCTGGAGAGAGAAAAAAAGCAAGTAAACGATGGAAACCTTTTTTCATCTTTTTATACGCATAGCGATATAGCCTATTAGAATAAAAGAAGACTATATACAGTTCTTCTCGTGCCCTTTATCCTATGCGAAGATGACAGCTCTGTGTTATCATTGACAGCAAGGGTCATTGACGTTCAATGGATCGAAAATAGATTGATTAAAGGCGGAAAAATTATAAAAGCGTCCCACGATATGATTTAATTAGACGATTGGATCGTCGCTTTAATTTCCGGCTGGACAGGTAATTTAAAACGGAGACGACATACCTGCGAACCCCTCACTTAATTTCTACACGAGGTTTTTCAGATACCATTTACATTCCCAGAAATCAAGCATAAAAATGGTATTTAAAAATGTCAAAAGTTGTTACATATAGAAGCACTGCGCTAGCTCCAAAATGATGCCAGTGGGACTACCCTCCAGTCCTTTATTTGGATAAGGGCTCACAGCTATAATCTTCCTCCTCTCTCTACATTCTCAAAGGCCAGTACGGGTTGGAATATACAACCCATCATCGCAGATAAAACCAACATCACCCATAACCTACCCAAATTAAATGGGGGTCATTAGAAGCGCACAATAAAAACAAATTAATTATGTACCTACCTCAGAAGGATCGCAAAGCACTCGCAGCGGAGCTCCAGTCTCAGTTCTGACGCCAAGAAGATTTTTTGCTAGGACGTTAGTCGCGGTATCGGGGAACAAATCAAAGATAACAACTTCTTTTCCTGTTGCACCCGGGACAGCGTACCAACAAGGATCACTGATGCAAGATCCTTCTACAAAGGGAACACTTGGTTATACGAGAATTAATTTGTTTTTCATTCTCAAGAAAAAGAGGGTCTCTTACTCCTCTAATGTTCCAGAGAAATTCTCAAAAAGGAAGTTTTCAATATGAGTGCTGGTTGAATTAGCAGTAGGTGTTGTAGGAGCAGAAACCTTGTTTTCGGTTAATTAAGACTAACCCATTAAGAGAACTTACATACCTCTTGATCCACGTAACTAGCACGAAAATAAAGAATATTATATGGCGATGGACGCTCTTCCAGAATTATAACTTACTTTTGCGTTACATATATCTATTATAGGACATGGATCATTGTGAGGAGAAAAAACACAACGGCGGCTTGACAACTCACCGGAAACGGAACATTCACTAATTCAATGTTTCTCCAAGTGATACTATTTAAAGGGTTGAGGTCAGTCTGCCAAAGTGAGAATAAGTCACCCACTTCACAGCGGCTCCTTTTCCATTTAACCAACTTTTAAATCGTGCGCCATACAGCGAGTTAACCTACAAAAGAAAAAAATATCAACGTCTTGCTCTTCAGAAGAGAGTTGTTCGAATACCATCTTATTGTCCGAAATTCTTAGGGGTTGTTCAGCGATTTCACTAATTGACAGAGCATATGACTCACAAGACGTTCGAAACAGAAGCTACGGCTCCGTTTTCACCTAAAGAGCCTATAGAAAGTCCATGACCTCCTTGACCTATTGAACATTAGTGCTACCCTTTAAAATAAATTTGAGATTGTAACCGACAGTAATTATTTCTACAGGAGAACGTTAATAAGGTTATGGCGAATATCGGTGTAGAGGACTCACCTAAATGTAATGTTATTGCCGCCACTTCCGACAGTTAAGCAATCATCTCCGTTGACTACATGACTGTTTTCTATGAGGATATTTGTTCCGGTGGCGCTGAAGCCTTTGAGATAGTATAAATCAACCATCAGACGCATAGGAGAATACATAATATCATTTACCATCACTAGGGAAAATTAGTACTGCAAAACACTGCCTTGATAAAAGGGTAACTTACGTATTGAAAGGGAACGACTGACAAATTAAATGCATTTATGATGAAACTCGGGTCAGGATATAATATCTCACCTACCGATGTTGAAGATTCAGCCAATATGATGATATTTGACACTGTAATATCTTTTCCTTCAAAGCTCCAATTCCATGCTATAGGCTATGACGAACGAATAAGAGTTATTGAAGGTTTGATGAGGGGGAAGCAGTGATTATACCTTGTATATTTTTATATCCTTGACGACACCACCGCCTTTGCTCGTGAATTTCCAACCATGAGGTCTATTTGCTTGTTGAACTGCATCCCACCACTAGGTAATTTTGAATAAAACGCATTTATTTGGGTGCTAAAGGTTGCTTACGGCTTGCCCATGTCCATCTACCCAGCCCCATTCGGGGTCTTCTGTCCCCTGTAGGGTTACATTTGTGCCTGATATCACGAACCTAAAACGGGATTATTAAACTGATGGAGTACAGTAAAAGAGTGGTAATTACCAAGCTCCGGGGAAAGACTTGAAAAAAACAAACGCTCAATATATTAGTAAAATTGATGAAAACAAGATTCTCTCACTGAATCAGCGACGAGGTCTATCGGTTTTCGAGTTGGAGTCGGTGTTATTCAAGAAAAACTGGCAATGAATAAATACCCACCTTGAACTTGAGTGATATTGCTTGGGAGGGTTATGTTGCCTTCGATAACAATGTCCACATTTGTCAAAGTGCCAAAGTTTAAAGGAGTCAAGATATTATAAGTGGTTCCCTTTTCGAAAAGAATAACAGAGTCTGAATTGAAATTGGCCAGCCCGTTGCGGACTGCAATGGCATCGTCAATTCCATCTTGATGTGGAACAACAAACGTCTTTGATTTAATGAACGAAGGTTTAGGGGTCGTCAGCGCGTGAATTGAGAGACTAGAAGTCAGTATGATGAAAAAATGTTGAAGCACAGAAGGAAACATGATTAACGACCTTTTCAACACGGTCATTTGTTCATAATTTCATTGCATTTTTATGGTCTCCTTCCGGGTCGTCCAGTGCCAACCGATGACACGCGTGCGTTCAAACGGACCGGAGAGTATCCTATCGAAGGTACTAGTACCTAGGGTTAACCTAGAACCGACGTTTATAGTAAATTGAGTAGAGCGCAAGGTCACGAGAATGATCAGTTGTCCTCCTACAGGTTACCTAATCAGATCTGCAATTCTAGAACTCTTAGATGAGTCGGCATCGGATAGTGGTTGTTAGGATAAATTTTAAAAGCTCATGATGCGTATAGGGACAACACCCAAATGACAAACTTATATCACGCAATACACAGAAAGTATTTTTTAAAGCCTGATCCTGGCGATTTTGGCGACTCTACAAGATAATTATGACAGTGATACTACTAGTACATATCATACAAGATACACATGCAATCAATTAAACACTGGAAAACGGCAGTCAGAATAGCCCGCGTCTAGCTCGGTCAAACAAAGACACGTACCCAAAACCATATAAAGTACGCCCTGAACGCTTCAAGGCGTAGACAACATCAAGTGCAGTAACTGTCTTGCGTTTGGCATGTTCCGTATAGGTTACTGAGTCACGAATGATCTTAAAAACAAAATAAGACAAAAGATAAATGAAATAAAAGGAAATAACTAACAGCCTCTAGGAATATCTTTAAAACACCACGCGTTTCTTCGTAAATAAGGCCCGATATACGCTTGACACCACCACGACGCGCTAGACGACGGATGGCCGGTTTAGTGATGCCTTGAATATTATCTCGAAGAATCTTCCTGTGACGTTTAGCACCACCCTTTCCTAAACCTTTTCCACCCTAACAACAAATACATTATAAAAAAAGAAGTAAAAGGAAATACCAAACAGAAAAACTCACTTTACCGCGACCAGACATCGTAAATGTAGCAAATGAAGATAAGTAAAAGTGACGATGATTTGATGTGTTTTCAACTACCGTGAATCGATAGGAGGCGGAAGGACTATGACAATGAGAAATGAGAGAGAGAGAAACACACGACGCGTTTCTTTAAATACACATACAGTGGTACGGTCACGTGCATTTCGGACACGTCCTCTGAACCTTATTTTACTTTCCCGCGTAACCTTGGAGAGAGCATCAATACATGGCATCTCGGCAGGAAAACAAATACCTTGCCTTTTTCTCTTCCATCTTATCCTTGCCGTTGTCCTCTTCGACAGACACTCGTCCATTTATTACACTTACTTTTGCACAATCTCTCGATGGCCGTATTGCCGGTGTCAATGGCCAACAGCTCGCCCTCAGCTGCGATGAAAGTATGACTATGACCCATTGGTATAAAACTTGATATGTACTTGTTTACCAAAACATAATCTAATCGGTATATTTCCTTCTAGGTTAAGAACTTTGCATGATGGAATTATGGTTGGAATTGGCACCGCTTTGAACGACGATCCCCAGTTAAATGGTAAGCCTTGTGGGGGATTTTTGTTTAACCAAGTATCTAAAAAAAACAATGTAGTGCGTCGCCTCCCTCCTCAAGAAACTCCATACAACACACCACGACCCATCATATTGGATACATCGCTGCGCCTGACTCCCACTTGCAAGTTATTACGGAACTTTAAAAATGGCGTTGGGAGACGACCGTGGATATTATGCTCCGATGTCTTTACAGATGAGAAGACACGACGGCTTCAGGAGTTAGAAGGCGCAGGTGCAAAAATAATATCTATTCCAGTTGCTGAAGATGGCGGTGGTTTGATGCTGGATTCCGTGCTTAGCACCCTTCGTTCCTTGGGTATTCGATCTCTGATGGTAGAAGGAGGACAACGGGTCATCACCTCATTTCTCTCGGATGCTGGGAAATATGATCTGATAGACAGTCTCATTATTACCGTTGCGCCCACATTTATAGGTAAGCAGGGCATTAGTGCGTTATCGAATGAAACTACAGATGTCAGTAATTATTTTTCTTTCTCTTAACATAATCAAAACCTGATGATTTCTTTAGATCCCTGCATTAAATCATGTTTCATCGATAGTCCTTGGTAAAGACACTGTTATCGCATGTCGAATCAGATCTACTTGACATCACCGTGTATATATCACAACAGAGCTTGTATAAGTCCAACGACTGTAAACCAATATGCGCTACATAAAATATACGTTTTCGAGCAAGTTAAAGCAAATTTCTAATAGCGGGTCTGTGATCGCTTATTACTGTTGTATAGTAGTTTACATAAACTGATATTATCTTTCCTCTGACATTCGTGTTCGCGTCTGTGCCTTCTGTGTTCCGCACCCGCGCCACCCTTTGAGCCTGTGCTGTCTATTTCGGGCTATAGTTACAACACTTACTACACCCTTCGCTCCTGTAGTTTTCAAGGCAGGAGGGAATACTTACCCTAGTTGTCAACGATCTTGATCAGGCCAATCGCATTGCTTTTAAATTCGGAGGACAGAAACGGTGGCGGGTCGTCACACTGGTCAAGTAATTGATACTTCGGGAACGATGTTTGATGTATTGGCTTCTTTATCTGTCTAGGCCTGGCGAATTGGTCCGGGTACAGCAAATGGTATCACAAGTGACAAAAAGTGTGGGTCAACGCAAAGGCACTGGCTTATGTTGCTATATTGGTGAGTTTAATCTCGTAGTTATTGATTGATTGATTGATATAGCATAATTAGGTATATTTTTCATTGAGATTAGATCTTGTATTTTCAGCCGGTGGGGTGGGCGATTTTTACAAGTACAAGATTTATGAGAAGACTGCCGTGGTGATTTATTTGAATAGTGGTATCAGTAAGATCAAAGTTTATTTTTATAGATGTGTTTTGAAAGTTATTTTTACAGGCAAGTGTTCCCGGACGACTGGGTGATCCGGGGGTGACTGGGCGAAACATCTCGAAAGAGCAGATTAGAAAGCGGTGGCATGCACTCCACAATATACCTCATTTTATCTTTACTGCGTATGATTGGAGATGGAAATCAACAATTATATTAAAATGATTTTGAACGGATTGTCATTTTGTGGTCCATTATTCAACATCATTTTCGTCGAAACAATGTACATGATGGTGATGCGTTCAGTTTAGGCACCATGATATGGACAAAACCCTGCCAATACTTATGGTTTCGCGGCCAGTTTCGGGGGTCGGATGCCCCTTAAAATTACATTGCCATAGATGGTAAGGATGTCCGTTGCAAGGCCAGTGCCGACAATGTTGCAATGCTTTTATTAATGGTGGGCCGCAACTCTATTGTCTGGGTTCTTTTCAAGCTTGTTCACCATTACCTCGACCACACAAATAACAAACACCATTCGATCACGGGCAAGATTATTGAAGTCTCTGTACTGGAAACTTTGCCCGCGCCGTCTTCTGAGAAAGAAACGGCGTTTTCGATGACCCGAATCCGACTTTACAATGGTCACCTTCGAAAAAAATAGAAAATTATGATCGCTCACACATGATGTACTTATTTCTCTGTTTTTGGAAACGTGACTTAACCCCAGTGATAATCTTACATGGTAATTTTGTGGCGTCTTCAGCATCTTCTGTATAAAAGATTCGCCAATGAATTTGTCTTTCTGATTGTCATCTCTCAACGACAGCACGCGGATATTTGAGACAATGTAAATGTATTAAAAATAAGTATAACTTTGTGTTTCAGCTAGCGTTATGAAGTGACTAACAACATCAACGTCTCAAGACAAAGTAATTCCAATTGTACGGTCCAAACTTTTAGGGCCATACTAGGGTTTCGGCACTAGTTTCCAAATGTGTACCGTTGTTTTATCTTTAAGTTACGTTGTGTAAGCCGACATTTGTACTTGAACTTTGCAGGCTTTTTCGTCAAAGTCAATGTAATCAATCCCGTGCCATCTAGATTTTCATTATCATTCGTCTTGAAATTCCAATAAATGGTGTCTATGTCCTGGATTCCTACATCGACGGATACCTTTTTTCCTTCAGTGTAACCAGCGGGACATTGGATCGACATTCCTGGCTGAAAGCCAGCCGTTGCTGCATTACTGATTCTGTCATAGTAATTTGTGGACCGTATCTGTCTCAGAAGCACCTCATTTTCGCAGATCTCCACCTTTTGCACTATACTCCCGGGAATTGTTATACATATGCTAATTGAAGAAACCAGCCGAGCGATGCCCGTAATGCAATTGAGTGAGAAAATGACACGAGTAGGATCAGTAGGAAGAGATATGCAATCGTAAGCGGCCGCCAACCTCAAAAATGCATGACCGTTATCGCCGATCGACTTATCAAAATCCCACCCGGCAGCGAGAGGGAATTTGAATGATGGTAAGGGTGGAGTTTCGTTGTTTTGAGTAGTATCAACATCCGTAATCTCCAGATGTTCATCAGTCCCCTTTCTGGAAGTATAAACCAGGATGTTATTCTGATCAGGCCCTGTAAGAAATTCATTCACTCACTCATCTTGATCAACAGAAACGAAGCTTTCCGGAAAATATCCTCTTTTTGAGAAGAGGGAAAAAAATCGCCAGAAAGGTCCAGATTGATTGACCCGAAAACCATATAGCCATCCCGGTTGCGCAGGGTGTCCTTCCAATACCTCAAATAAAGCACCCTGTTTCAGTGAAAGCCCTTTGGCAGCCGGGGACTTTTGTATATAAGATCATGGATGAGCAATGAACCAGTAGATTCGAAAAAATATTAAATACACACCATTGTCTCTCCGTCCCAATTGTATTTGGCTTGTACAAGTTTCCGAGATTGGTTGGGATGGGATGAACCATCAATTCGGGAGTATCTTCTCTTCTCTGCAAACATTTGAAGGTCGTGGAAGATGAAGTTAAGCTTAAGGACAATTGAAAAGGAAATTATAGACAATTGTTAGGGGGATTCTGAAGTCTCAAATCTGCAGCATTACGTCACCACTTGCGTCAAAGGAGGTGGTTTTAACGTCCTAACCACATCATCTCTTGGAGAGCTATTTGATAATCCCATGTAACCGTATTTATGCATATTTATTTGTGAACCAGACCCTATATTCCCAAGATAGAAGCCAGTCGTTCTAATGTGGGACTGGCACAACTTATAGAGGCTAGTACAGACTGGTTGGAGCTCAAAACTTTTGCGGACACTTAGAAAAATCGTGTTGTGTCCTCGAGCTACAGACATTACAGCCATTTGCATCCGTTGGTGCAACTAGAGGTGCCTGGTGCACCCGAACCCTTGCATGTGGGAATAAATTGAAGAAAAGAATGCCCAAGGAAAGTTCCCAAATTTAACCCCTCCCCCCCCCAAAAAAAAAATGAAGTAATTACATAAAAGTATTAGTATAATCATAAAAAAGCAAATTATGTACATGTATTAGTTTAAATGATGTTGACATTAATTATATAAAGGTAAAAGATTATTAATCACAAAAAATACTTACCAGAAATACTAAAAGTCAAATGATAAAGGGAAATGGAAATTACACAAACATGTTTAAATTTTGTTTCTCTTGCATCTTCTTGTCTGGCCAGCTGTATTAGATCATGTTGTTGTTGAAGCAAAGATCCATTACTTGTATGTTTCACTTTTTTATCTTAGGCAAATTGCATGTAGACCACTGACTATCTTTTTAGTGACCTGGACTCATATGATGATATGTATTTGAACCTGTCAGGGTTTACTCCTGGGTTATCCTTCCTTTTATTTATTTTCCATATTATTCACACTTGTTTGTCTCAGTTTCTATGTTATTTTACACTTCCCTTTAGAACCTAAACCCATTTCCTTCCTTTCCACACCCTTCCTTGTGATCCGGGTATATGTTGACCCAGTCATGGTCACTATTTCACTTATTTCTTTATTCACACTCATTACCCTTGGTTCTAACTCCTTTTCATCATTTTACATATGATCACTATTTATTTCCTTGTTCCCCCCTCCCCATTTCTTCTTATTTCAATATGCATTGTCTCGATTCATCCAATCCTGGGTGCTAACCCCTTGGGCAACCTTGGGCTAGAGCCCTGAGGGTTTCAGTGATAAGACTTGATATGGCGATGAGCCTATTGATGCATATATAACCTTGTAGTGCCTAGCAGAGTTTCCCTAAGCTTGATCTCTTAGGAAAATCTTCTACTAGGTGAGTATTGTAGTTACATCATTGATAATATACTTAGGAAAACTTCCTACTAGCACTATCTACTCTGAGCAGTTGCTCTAATAGAACCCCTGTCAGGGCAACTCTGATAGAGGGAATCCTAAGAGATCAAACTTAAAATTCCTCCATCAGAGACTAGCTAACTATATACTAGACACATAACTGTGTCGAATAGAAATGGTCTTCTGAATATTGATGAGGTGGCGTAAGGAAAAGTTCTTCAAAGGGGATGAAGACATAACAGGAATAATGAGGAAGGGAGGAGTATGGTAGCACACATTCGTAAGGCATATTGAAACTAACATGTTCAAAGGTGAATCTTAGACTTGTTATTGTGATGATCCAAATGGATTGATAGAGAGGGGTGCAGCATGATATAGTGAAGAAATAGTTAATGTGATACTGCCTCTTGAAACCTTTCAATGCGATGGTATTTCCATACTTGATTGTTTCAGGGAGACTGAGATTCAAAACCATACTTCTAGTTGATGCATCTTTGGACATGAGTGGATATTGAGGCCATAGGGAGTCAGGATTGATCAGGGGTTGGCCACTCGAGCTTTAATATACACAAACTTCCATTTCAAAATCTTCAATAGTAGAAGAAGGGAGAGGAGTAGTAGGGTGAGTAAGGGCTTGATCATCCTCATTCAAATCAGATAGAGATTGATAGCAAAATTGAGAGGTATAGGAAGAAGAAGAAGTAGACTTAGTAGAAATAGTTTGTGAAGTAATATTAAAAGAGAATATTTCTGGTTTCAGGAGGTTAAGGTGAGATGGTGATGTGATAGGTGATGTAGGGTTTCTGGAGGTTGTTAGATATATAAGCCCTTTAGAGCTCTGACAGCCGAGCTTATTTCTGGAAGTGGCTATGCAAGTCACTAAAGGTCCAGAATGCCAAAGAGGGAACATTAAAGGCTATGTGAATAAATTAGGAGCCACACCTTTGGTATGCAATCACCCTTGTGATTCTGATAAGGGTGTAAGGGCAACATTATAACACCTTTGAAAAATTTTAATTTTTATTGCGCTATTTTCATACTAAAAGCTAATACCATGCTGTCGGACTTTGAATATCCCCTACCATGCTATCACCTCATCACCTACATCCAACTCTCTTATGTCCCAACAATTCAACAATCTTGATTCGATCTACTTCCTAACTGAAGTATGATTATATTACAGTTCTGATCAAAGTTTACTATTCGACTACATACTCAACTGGCCTGATTATCCTGGACAGGTTTTCCCTGTAGTCACTATTCAACTACTACCAGAAGAACTATTCTACCTAGGACAATGATTATGGTTCATAGGATTTCAAGAAGCACATGAGGTTCAATGATCCATATTGGTATATCAAGGAACTCAACAAGAGATGGTAGTATGAGTATGGGTTACTTCAAACAACTAATACTACTTTCACCATTATCTCTTTGACATCCTATGTGAATTTGTTCATCCCTATTACCTCCTTCAACTTCTTTACCCCCATGGTGTTGGATTCAATGAATGCACCCAGCTGACCCCTCACCTATTGGAACCACTTTATCTCAATTTCTTATCTCACACTCCATCATCTTCATCCAAAAGCATATTGTCATCTGACCTGAAAACATCAAGGCATCCTGAATAATTCCGTGCTCTATCTGGTGACATATAACATTGGGTACTGGATGTATTATCAATCCATACACATCCCTGTCCCATCTGATCAATGTTACCACATGCTACAGACAACAACCTCACTTGTTTCTATGATGAAGAATATTGGGTGATAGAAGAAGACTACGAGTTAACTTATCTGATTCCCACCCCCTTCTCTCTTATCCCAATCATCCCCTCCCCATCTTTTCCCATGTTTCATCTCTTTAGAACCAAGTTACGATTGTACCTCAATCAAGGAGTTATACTACCAATTGATGACACTACATTATGGCCTACCTCCCCTTACACTCAGAAATATTTAGTTATTCTTTCTGACATTGAAGTCCCAGCTAGATTACAACAAGGAAAGTGATTCCAGCTTAAAGGATTTCAAGACACCTTTCAGGTTGATAGAGCTCACACTCTTCCCATCAGCTGCCTATATGTGTCAATAGGAGTCATATGAGTCATATGTTACCAACATAGTGGATTAGAAGACATTCACGTGATATTTGATGTCCCGTCTTCTACATTCTGGACCCTAGAAGATATCTATAAAGGGTATGTATGGGATTAGTGTTGGAGAATCAAAATCCTACAACACACTACATCAATCCCTATCATGCACTGTAAAGACACTCCTCAGCTCAAGAATTCATCTAACTCCCTAATTCTATCTGATGATGAAATATATACAATGACAATGATACTACTACCAATAGTCCCCTTCCTGATGACATTAACCTCCCTTACTCTGACACTCCCTATCTTACAGATGATACTATGCTACTCAAGGTTTATTATAGCTCCACAAAAGCCCTGCCAATTGATAAGAAAACCTTATAGCTCGAATACCCTGTCTCACATGTTCTTCACCTTGTAAACATGCCACAGTTTGAAGTGAAGTTCTTACTTGAATATGGACAAGAAATCAAGATTCCCTGTCACCCTTACACATACAAGATCAACAATTTCTTTTCCATCAGACACTCCAGTTACTACATGCATGATATAGGGCCAGTAGTACGTATCATCACTTCAACAGAGATAGGAACAATCTACAGCCACACTCTATTTGATATCCAACCCAAATGATTGTATGTTCCCAAACTTCCCAATTCTCCTCCCCATGACCCTCCACTCTCTCCTACACATCTGAAGGAATCATCTGACTCCTCAAAAAGTAATTCAGAATGTCTCTCACAGAAGAGGAAAGCATGGAAGAAAAGGAGTGTATCAGAAGCTTGTGGAATAGAAAGTTCTAGCAAGGGAAATGTCCACATGAAAGTGGAACATCATAGAAAGTTCTGGAAGCTTCGGTAGTAATCATATTTATTTTATTTTATTTTATTTCCTCTTATGGACATTATTTCCTTTTATATCACCATTCCCTTCTCCATATGTCTCACACTTTCTATCTGTTTCTTTCACCTTCCATAATATTCTGCTATGTTCTGTCACATTCCTCATCTCTTTGATGAGTAATATATGACTTACCCCCCAATGTATATAAACCCTCATGGCTAGAAAATAAAAAACAAGTTATGTCTTTAAGTTTAAGTCTCCTAGTTAAGTCACTCTAAAAAGTTTGGTACTCTGAAGAGTTTAAGTCAAGTCCTCACATCTAAAGTCTTTTTCCACTGTATAGTGAAGTGCTTGCAGTTGGTCTTTCTTCTTAGTGTTAATTGGTTTAACATTGCCAGTTTCTTTCATCCCTTGACTCTAACAAGTCCTGTTAATTTCCTACATCAAAGTCTTCTCATTTGCTACAATCAGACACTCACTCATCATAGTGTAAACCCTTACTATCCCCAAATCAACCTCTATGTTGTCTTGTCCCAGACATCCCCTTTTCAATTTCTCCTTGTCAACAGACGCACTAAGCGAGTACATGAATCCCAAACTGCTTATCAAGTTACATCCAACATTTTCAGCTTGATGTTCCACAATCCTCTTCATGTTTACTCTTATCACCCTTCATTTCCTCAAACTTTCCCCTTCACCACATAACCCTTTTCCTATTAGAATTTCTGTGGTAAAGCTCGACTTATTTTAGAACCAAGATCTCTATAATTAAATATCTTATTATAAATTGTCAAGGTCTGATACCTTAGGTTTGTAGTCGATCTTGCAATCGATAACTCTTTCGAGATTATTGATTGGAAGTTCGACTGAGTCGGGGACATGGCCTCAGCTTATATGCTGTGCCCTCTTCCTAGACCCTGAGTGTATGTCCCCAATTTAATGGTGACAATGCCAATTATAGTAATCAACAATAGAATCAGACGAAGTTGAGGTCAACAACTATAGTAGGAGTAAATTAAGAGGTGTGACTTAGTGTTGATGACGAACAAGACTGTCAAGGTCGAGTCAACGACAGCTGGAGTCAGAGATAGATTAATGAGCGATGAAAAAGAACAGATATTAGTTTGTTTATTAGATATTGACTTTGGTCAATATCAAAACTGAGTCTACATCGTATTTACATGAGGGTTTATATACATGTGAGACTCAGGGAAAACATATGATACATGAGTGTCGTTACAATCATTAGTAATCGGTGAAATGAATGTATGGAGAAGGTAACCCAAGGGGTTACCTGTTATGTATCCACTTCCCCCAGTAGCCAAAAGTATCATTTATTCTTTTTGAACTCATTTCATCTCTTTTATTTAATCATTTTCCTTTTATTTCTCTCTCTCACCAGTGTTTTCATCTTATTATGTCATTTGCTTCCTTTTCTCTAAATTAGTTTAGCCCCAGTTGTGTATATGTAATGGGCTCAGTTGTTATGTAATTAATCTAATCTTAACTTAATACATTTTTGTGTCATCACACAACGGTTGCCCCTAGGCTAAATTTCTCGGCTTTTCTTGGTTTTCTCTTCTTCTCAACACTAAAACTCCAACACTCAACTTGTACTGCAAGGCATTAAAGTCTAAACTACATTTTATCTAGTTAAATCCTCGAATCTTTCAACTTTGACAACAAGCCTTCGATTCTCCCACTTCTGCATCTCGTTTTGTCTCAATCTTGTGTTTTAGCACTCACACAATTAATCTCTATCAATATATATTAATTATTGACCAGCATATATTGAGCGCAAATCTCAGGAAACATTACATTACCAGAGTGAAAATATTTCCTGTGGGAAATACCAAGGAGTCCGAGGCAATTGAATCGGTGTCGAGTTGGTGAATCGAAGGTGTCGAGGTGGATCGAGGGTGTTGAAGCATGGTAATGCAATATAACAAGCAAAGACGAGTACAGGGAATGTTCGATATATTCGATAATGAATGATTATGTGTTACGTACGAATGATTGTGTGTCAGTTCATGACATAAATACTGGACTACAACTCTATTTAGTTTAGTATATGACAATGCCACCAATAAACAAAGTGCTCTGAAAAATCTGATTCTATGCCATCAGAGTGCTCAAGGGAAAGAATTTGAGTCTGGCTGAAGAAAAGAGTCTAGAAGAAGGGCTGAGAAAGTCTCAGAATTGTTCAGTAGTTGGATGATAATATCGTGAGAGTATCTTCTTAATTAAACTTCCTTTCATTCTTTGTCTATGAGTCCTTCCATCTTTCCCTTCCCTCTTATACTAAGATTGTTCACCATTTTTCTTTGTCTTGCTCACCTAGTTATCCCTTATCATATTTTTCTCTGTTTTCCAAAAGCTGAAAAACCCTCTTTAAAAATATTCCTTTCCATTTAAATTAGTCAACTCTCAAACTTGTATAAAAACCTCATTGTAGTTAGAATAAAAATAAGTTTTACCAATCCCTCTAAAGTATGGGATAAGCTACAGTTTCTAAAGGTGTCTTCTAACATCTAAGTCTTTTCCACTATTAGTGAAATGCTGATAGTTGGTCTGTTCCTAATGTAGGAAATCTGGGTATAGTAGCACCTACAGTAGTACAGGTAGCTTAGATAATTACAAGGAATAGGACTTCTTCTTTCCAGTAGTTGTCACTATGAGTGTCCACCACTGAATGCAATTCACCTAATTCCTATACCTAACAGTTTCTAATATCAAAGTCCAAGTCAATCAGTTTCTAACATCCTCCTTATCCTATTCTCTCTACTCCCTTTTACATCTGTTATAATCAACATACAAATTACCCCTTTTAACACCTTCCATCCCTTTTCTATATTTCTGCAGCAAAACTCGACTTATTTAGAACCAAGGCCTCTTTAAACAAAATATTGATTGTATATACTGAACAGATTTCTAGTTTAGTATATGACACCAGAATCAGATGAATCAAGACAAGGCATATCAAATAAAAGGAATGAGAAGGGAAAAGAAGGAAATAAATAGCAATCATATGTGAAATGATGAAAAGGAGTTAGAACTGAGAGTAACAAATGCAAATAAAGAAATAAGTGATATGGTGATCATGACTGAGTCAACATATACCTGGATCACAAGAAAGGATGTGGAAAGGAGGAAAATAGGTTTAGGTTCTAAAGGGAAATGTAAAATAACATAGAAACTGAGATAAATGAGTGTGAATAATATGGGAAATAAATAAAAGGAAGGATAACCCAGGAGCAAACCCTGACAGGAGGTATAAGAAGAAGAGGGATGATCGTAATTGATAATATATCTGAAGTATTGAAGGTTTTAAAATCCTTCCATGTCAAAACTTATTTAATAGAAACTAGATAGACAACTTACTAACTTTAACCATACTAACTTATCTATAATATTAAGGTTTAATAAATTTATTACAACTAGTCTAAATTATTCCAATTCTCATAACTTGAAAATTTTACTGTTTTTAGTTAATTTCATATAAAATGTCAAAAGTAGTTATTTATCTATGAGCCCATAGAATAGACTATAACCTGTCTGAGAGGGTCTAATCATTAAATATAGAGTAAACAATCTATTAATGTCACCCACATTAATCTTCACGTAAGTTCTGAGACTGCATACACTTTAGATAAGATATTACCCACACTAATTCCTATGTAAGTTCTGAGACTGTATATACTTTAGATGTGATAGCATCCATGTGTATCTATTTGTAAGTTTCAAGATCACATATACTTTAGGTATGATATTACCCGCACTCATCTTATCTGTAAGTTCTGAGATCATATACACTTTGGATATGATATTGCCCACACTTACCTTATCTATAACTTCCGAGGTTACGTGCACTTTAAATATGGTAGTACCCACACTCATCTTATCTGTATGTTTTGAGATAGCTTAAACACTGAAGCATATATCCTTTTCCGATGTAACCAAGTGTGATGAAATCTCTAGTTTTGTTATAATTTACCTTATCAAATAAATCTAATTTAATTTTTTAAAACCTAAATCTAAGCTTTGGATTTGAAATGTATTTTAAAATTAAACTCTATATTCCAACATTGATAGAACATTCCAAATTAGAAGCCTTGGTTGGAATTTGGTAGTAATTCCAAACTGAGAAATTCTCACAATGGTAACATAATCTCCTAAATCTTGAAAGAATATAATCCCTGATAAGGTTTTATTAAGAAATACAGTTAACTAAATAGTTTACTTTATATGTCTTTTTATATTTGTTTAATAATCACTGAAATTCTGAAATGGGTATGTGACTAGATAGTTACACAGCTATTAGTATTAGATAACAATAATCATTTGAGAAATGTGATAGGAGATTTACTGATATCTTATAAACAATCTATATTTGCAAAGTTACGATCATCCCTCTGAGTGCAGTGAGGAGCTGTAAGACTTAGAGTGTTGTAGATATAACAGTGTATCTGAGTAGATTTCCAGATGACTATCTACAGTACAAATAGGTCTACTTAAATACTTTACATGATAGTCTGTGCACCAGGGTGTAAATCCTGACATCAGACCAACTATGTTACTACTGTCTAGAGTGTTCCACTGTAGTATATTTGATACAATCACATGATTTCCTACAAACCCCACATTTATAATTAAACTTTTTAGGCTTTTTAGCCAAAGTCACAGTGATTGACTCTTTGCATTGCAAGCCTGCAGTGTCAAGCTGTGTTGTTAGGACTTTCAGATCCCAATAGATAGTGTCTTTTTGATAAATTTCTGCACAGATAGCTAATTGGGACACTACTTCCCTCTTTTCAGTGTGACTAGTAGAGTGTTGCTCTGATATTCCCTTCTAGAACCCAACTCTTACTCCATGCATCCCTATGCTTACATCATCACTATCAGAGTTTATCAACAGTTTTCTCTACATTACCCTCTATACTCCCTTTTCTCCACTACAGAGTCAGTGTCTATAAGATAATCCTTTTATCAATGTATATATAAGTCTATAGGTACCTAGCAGAGGTCCCCTAAGCCTAATCTCTTAGGAAACCTTCCTGCTAGTATCTACTCTGAATAGTTGCCCTAACAGCAATGAGCTAATAAATTCAGAAAAAATTAAATACACACTATGATTGTCTTTCCATCCCAGTCATACTTAGCTCATATGAATCTTCTTGTCCTCAGAGGCATTTGACAATTAAGCTGAAGTGAAGATTAGAAATGATTGGAAAGGAGTTTATAGACAATAACTGTTGTATTCTGAATCAAGTTCATAAGTACAAAAAGCTACACATGAATTAATAGGAAGTGGAACAAGAGATGAGAGAGAGGGACACAACCCATTCCTTTAAATACACATCCAGTTGTATGGTCACAGGCATTTTGGATACATTCTCTGAACCTTATTTTACTTTTCCACATAACCTTGGAGAGAGTATCAATACATGGTATCTCAGCAGGAAACAAATACCTTGCCTTTTTCTCTTCCATTGCATCCTTGCCATTGTCCTCTTCAACAGACACTTGTCCATTTATTACACTTACTTATATACAATCTCTTAATGACTGTACCACCAGTATTAATGACCAACAGCTCACCCTCAGTTGTGATGAAAGTATGACTATGACCCATTGGTATAAACTTGATATGTATTTGTTTACCAAAACATAATCTAATTGGTATATTTCCTTCTAGGTTAAGAACTTTGCATGATGAAATTATGGTTGGAATTGGCACTGCTTTGAATGATGATTCCCAGTTAAATGGTAGGCCTTGTGAGGGATTTTTGTTTAACCAAGTATTTAAAAAACAATGTAGTGCATCACCTTCCTCCTCAAGAAACTTCATACAACATCATATTGGATACACCACTGTGGCTAACTCCCACTTGCAAGTTATTACAGAACTTCAAGAATGGTATTGGGAGACAATTATGGGTATTATGCTCTGATGTTTTTGCAAATGAAAAGACACAACAACTCCAGGAATTAGAAGGTGCAGGTGCAAAAATAATATCTATTCTGGTTGCTAAAGATGGCAATGGTTTGACACTGGATTCCATGCTCAGCACCCTTCGTTCCTTGGGTATTCAATCTCTGATGATAGAAGGAGGACAATGGGTCATCACCTCATTTCTCTCAGATGCTGGGAAATATGATTTGATAGACAGTCTCATTATTACCATTGCACCCATATTTGCAGGTAAGCAGGGCATCAGTGTGTTATCAAATGAAACTACAGATGCCAGCAATAAATTTTCTTTCTCTTAACATAATCAGAACCTGATGATTTCTTTAGATCCCTACATTAAATCATGTTTCATCAATAGTCCTTGGTAAAGACACTGTTATTGCATGTTGAATCAGATCTGTTTAACATCACCATGTATATATCATGACATAGAGCTTGTATAAACCAACAGCTGTAAATTGATCTGCTCGACATAAAAGATAATAAGTTTCCGAGTACTTAAGTTTAAGCAAATGTTGATAACGAGTGCTTGCTAATGAATGCTTACTAATGCACGCGTGTCTTGTTTACGCGTTGTTTGTTCGGATTGTTGACAAACGACTTGACATCTTTATGCCTCCCCGCCGGTCCACTCGATCCTCAGCGACACCCCGGTTAGACTCTGAGCCTTTAGATGACTCAGAACCTGCTAAGCCAACACGTTCACGACTCATATCGAAGAGAAAGCGAGAAATTAACATCAAAGAAGAGGATGAAGAGGATCAATCTGTTCAGGCTCCTCCAACCCGTGCTGCTAGTACTAAACCTCCTTCTTCTGTGAAAGCTAAACGAAAAACGCGTTTACCCCGTTTGAGCGAATCTTCGTTGTCAGACGAAGGCACAGAACCTGAACGAGAAGGACCACCTTTGAAAAAGCTTCGAAATAGCGATATAAACGAAGTTGAAGATATCCTGTTTGAACCTCAGGTCGAAGAAATCAATAATATCACGGAGGACGCTGCTACTCCCACGTCCAAAACAGATGGCGGTTCTACCACAGAGTCAAATCAAGACAAATCACCTGAAGACAAAGCGTCAAACGAAAACATCCAAATTCCTCCAATGTCACAACGCACAGCCCCTCCAGCTGACGAGCCACAGGGTCCCAAACCGCGTTTGGTTATATATAAATTGGTCCTTGTTGACTTCAAATCATATGCTGGTCGGCAAGAAATTGGTCCTTTTCATAAGGTAATATACCTGCTCTCTCTCTTTTTTGCAGTCCTTTAAAAGGTGTTTTGTAGTCTTTTTCTGCTATTGTGGGACCTAACGGCTCAGGGAAATCAAACACTATTGATGCCCTCCTATTTGTATTCGGAAACCGGGCATCAAAACTACGACAAGGAAAACTCGCCGAACTCATTCATAATTCCGCAAAATATCCCGATTTAAGCGAATGTAGCGTTGAAGTACACTTCCGAGAGATAATCGATTTGGTTCGTGTTTCTTAAGAACAACCATTTTTATATTAAAAGACAATTCCACAACAGGAGGGTCCTAATGCATTCACGGTTGTTCCAAATTCCGATCTCGTAGTGTCCAGAGTAGCATATTCCAACAGTACCAGCAAGTATAAGATAAATGGTCGGTCGACGAATCGTGAAGAGGTTACTACTCTTTTAAAAGGCAAGGGTATTGATTTAGATCACAATCGGTTTCTCATCCTCCAAGTAAGTTTTTTGGACAAGGTTGAGAACTTGTAGTCATTACCTGTTCTAGGGAGAAGTCGAATCTATCGCTCAAATGAAGCCTAAAGCTGTATCTGAACACGATGATGGTCTATTAGAATATCTTGAAGACATCATAGGAACAACTCACTTTAAAGCCCGGATCGAGAGCGCTTTGGTAGAAGTTGACAAATACGCTGAACTTCGAACAGAAAGACTTAATCGCCTTCGCATCGTCGAACGAGAGAAGAACGCTCTTGAGGATAAGAAAAAACAGGCAGAAGATTACCTGAAGCTCCAAAACGAATTCGTTCGGGCCCAGTCGCGTTTGTATCAGTGGTATCTGTGGCAATGTATGCTCAATGAAGAAAAGTATAACGATGTTGTTGTAAGTTTCTTTCTCTTGTGCGCTCATATTGTATGCAATTCTCGGTTTATTCATACTTCCCAATCCAGGCCAAAACTCAAAAGTCACTTGACGATGAAACCGAGCGAAACAAGGATAATATTTCCCATTTTGAAGCTCTAGAGAAACATTATAACGATCGGGTCACCGCTTATGAGGTGAGCCAGTAAAATAACTCATAATACGCACGATTTCATTTTTTAAAGGAAATCAAACGCTATGTCGGGGAGGTTATGAAAACATTGCAAAACAAGGAGAAGGACGAAGTCAGTTTGCAGGAGCGTAAGAAGCACGCCCTTGGTAAAGCTAGGAAGGTCAAAAAGGCATTGCAAGACGTCGGTACTCTTCCTTTTTGCTTATAAGTTTATTAAACCATACGTAGGACGCTCATACACAAGCCGAAGCTGCGCGCACTATACAAAGCAGCGCGGAAAAGATAGAAAAGGACCGTGCAAAGCTCGAAAAGTTGGAAGCATCCCTTGAACAGGAAGAAAGCGCCTTGGAAAAAATTAGAGACAGTCTGAAGGGTTGTTTATATTATGTATATTTTTATTTTTATTTCCTTTCTAACGTCAAATCTTTTTTTTAAAGATAAAACTCAAGTTTTTCACGATCAAATAGAAACCAAACAGAAGGAGCTCGCACCGTGGGAAGCTAAAATCAATAAGACCAAGGCCGAACTGGACATCGCAACTAGCGAGCGGGATGCGTTAGCTCAAAAGGCTGACGCTGTGAGCAAGGCTGTCACTGACGCTGAGGCATTATTAGACCAACTGAAACAGCAAAGAGAGAATAAGGTATAAATATGTATGTTAAATTTGTTGCCACGTCTAAATTTTCCTATATTTTTAGGCGGAACAACTTCGAAAACTTCAAAATGAAAAGTCAACGCTCATAAAGGAATCTCAAACGAGTGAAGATAAACTGAAGGTCAGTGATGTTGATTTTATAATCTATTCATTTTTTAATTGACGGTGGACCAATAGGACCTCCGAACACGCGTTCAAGACCTTCGAGCCAAAGCTGCGAGTACTCGGCAAAAGGTGGATGAGGCTAAGGCGTCCCACGCAGCAAATACATCCCAAAACAATGTTTTGGACTGTCTGACTCGGTTAAAACACAGTGGAAGAATTACTGGTTTCCACGTAAGTTGTTTTCGCACTCAGCCTCTTTTCCAAATTTTACTTTTACCTAAACTCTATAGGGTCGTCTGGGAAGTTTAGGAACGATTCCCGATAAATACGATGTTGCGGTCTCTACCGCTTGTCCAAACTTGAATTTCATGGTCGTTGACCAAATCGAGCAGGGTCAGGCTTGCATCGAATACTTGCGTAAACAAAATGTCGGACGGGCCAGTTTCATGGTCTTGGAAAAGCTCAACTCTCACGGCATGGACCTTATAACAACTCCGGAAAACGCTCCTAGATTGTTTGACTTAATCAAACCTAAAGAACCCCGCTTTGCTCCTGCATTTTTCAAGGCAGTAGGGAATACCCTAGTGGTCAACGATCTTGATCAAGCCAATCGTATTGCTTTCGGAGGACAAAAACGATGGCGGGTTGTTACACTGGCGGGTCAATTAATTGATACTTCGGGAACGATGTCCGGTGGTGGAGCTAAAGTATCCAGGGGTATCATGAATTCCAAACTGGCTGCTGAAAACGTTGGACCGGAGCTAATGAAACGGTACGAAAAGGAGAGCGAAGCTAGTGCTCAACAACTCGAAGCAGTTATAAAAGAGCTAGCAACCGCTGAACTGGCTGGAGACGACATTGCTCAACAACTACCCAAAGTTGAAATGGATATCCAGAAAATGACACTTGATATACAAACTTGTTCCAAACAGGTTGACGAAGCATCTAAAAGAGTCAAGGATCTTCAGTGCGTTTATCTTTTTTTTCGACTCAGAAACATGTTCTAATTGTCCATACTATAGATCTCAGAGTAAACCAAATAAAGAAGATCTTGTTCGAATCTCTACTTTAGAAAAAGAAATCGACGCCTCAAAGGCTGAGTTGGAACGTTTACGAGAAAAAACGGCTGTAATAACCAACGCCATTCAAGAACTAGAGAATCAAATACTCGAAGTCGGTGGTTTGAAACTCCGGTCCCAAAATTCTAAGGTGGATAGCGTCAAACTGCATATCAATATCGCAAATGAAGAGATTACCAAAGCTGAAGTCGCGAAGGCCAAGGCAGAAAAAGATATCAAGAAGCTTGAAACAACTGTTACGAATAACAATGCCCTTCAAAAGGAGATTGACGAGGAAATAGCCGGTCTTGATAAGCAGTTTGATGCTTGTCGAGACATTTTAGCCGATATAGGTACCAAAGTCGAGGCTGCCCAATCTGCTGAAGAGAATGCCAAAGAAGACTTACAGGGTATTAAGACAGATTTGGACGAGAAAATGGTTGGTATCCAAGAATTCCGGAAGAAAGAAGTACGCCGCAAAGTTATCTGGGTCATGTTAAATATTAAAACTCTTGACTAGGTTGAATATAAGCAAACCCTTGAGGATGTCAAAAAGGAGAGTGCTGATAACGAGCGAGCTATCGTGCATTGGCAAGAAAAGCACGATAAGCTCAAGCTTGAGGAAATTGAGCAAGTGGTTTGGTTTTACTCTCGATATATGTCTTAACTAATCTTTAATAGCGATGATGATGATGAAGAGGAGACCTCAAACACAACTGGAGAGAATAAGCAATCTGAGGAAAGTGTCGTCAAAACAGAGGAACAAAGTCGAGGCGTCCCAGTCCGTTCCTCTACTGAGCTACATGTCTATAGTACGGAAGAGTTGCAAACGTTCACTAAGAAAGGTCTGCTTGGTGATACCACCTTACTTGAAGGTATAATAGAGTTTTCGATTTATTGTGTTATCGCGTTAACATTCTGCTGGAAGAACAACTGAAAAACCTGCAACCCAACCTCGGTGCTTTAAAGGAATATCGGAAGCGAGAAGCTGAATTCCTGGACCGTGCACATGACCTTGAGCAAATTACTGCTAATCGAGACGCTGCTAAAAAAGAATATGAAGACTTGCGGAAAGCGCGTCTGGAGGAGTTCATGTCTGGATTTAATATTATCTCTGCCAAATTAAAAGAGATGTATCAGGTATACTCTCCACCCCTCCCAACGAATTTCGTTTCTAAGTAATCGTATAGATGATTACTTTGGGTGGAAATGCTGAGCTTGAACTGGTCGACAGCATGGATCCCTTTGCCGAGGGTATAATATTCAGTGTTATGCCACCAAAGAAAAGTTGGAAAAATATTTCCAATCTATCTGGCGGCGAGAAGGTGAGAAACGGAGGTCGTAAATGCTATATACTAACATATTTCTTTCACAGACCTTAAGTTCACTGGCCTTGGTGTTTGCGCTTCACGTTTTCAAAGTAAGTAGTTTGTCCACCCGAATTATTCCTACTCTTTTAACTCTGCAAAGCCGACTCCACTGTACTTCATGGATGAAATTGATGCAGCACTTGACTTCCGTAACGTCTCCATTGTCGCAAATTACATTAAAGATCGTACGAAGAACGCTCAGTTTATTATCATTTCTTTGAGGTTCGTCATTGTTCACTGCATTTTGCTGTATCTGAACTTGAACTCGCATAGGAATGACATGTTTGAGTTAAGTCATCGGTTAATTGGTATCTACAAAACTTCAAATCAAACTCGAAGTAGGTCTTTTCTTCCCTCGAAAATTTTTGCTCAATTTTTTTTACTTTTACAAAGGCATTGCCATTGATAACCATTCGCTAATTCCGGCTCCCACATCCGCTCGCGCTTGATTATTTTATTAAGAAATTGTCTGTAATATTAGACCACCCTTGTCACTTTAATCTTTGTTTAATTACATGACACCCTTGTATTATGAAGAATTACTCGATTCGCGTGACACGACTGGCTTCACGTTTTATTGCGGGTTCCAACCATCCAGCAAGTGTTTTCCCATTCCATGTCGTTATGCCAAGGTGGGGATGGGTTTCATCTAATCGTTCTGGTGGGAGAAGTAGGTCTTCACTAAAATAAGGATGTTTAAGCGCTTCCGCCGGAGAAAGCCTTGTTGATTGTTCGTAAGCCAGAAATCCATTGATGAGTATCAGTAACGAAGCTCTTGAGCTACTCGAAAAAGGCAGATTCGGTAACACAGAATCTAGCTGTCGACCATGAGTTTGCCTGAACTCAATCTTATTGACGTCTGGAAGCAAACTGAATGACTGCAAGTGCACGTTAAAAGGTAAAAGGCTATGATATCAACGCGATGCTTACAGGCCAAGTTTCGTCATTAGGAGTTCCTCGTAATCGGAATATACTCCAGGCCAATCCTAACTCGCCACGTCCTCCATCGAAGAGGGTGCACCTATCCCACCTTGCTCTGTAATCAATGTTGCCGTTCAAAGAAGGAGGGATGATGAAGGCCGGTGAAGATTCATTCTCGTCGAGTGGGAATGAAGTTGACGAAGTCGCTGGACTGGAAGACGGTATAAGTTGAAGCGATGTAAAGCATTGAGCGATGGTTGTTCCAAGGCTCCAACGGTCTATCGCTGTGGCTTGATATACAGGCGGAGAAAATAACAGCTCCGGGGCTCTATGCGGTCTATAACAGCGCTTACTTTTTATTTGAAAAAAAAACAGCTAAATAGCTTACCCTGTAGAAACATGAGAGCACATGTCATCTGGAGTCTCCTCCCAATTTGAAGTCAAAACGTTGGCTAAAAGAGGCTTTGTGGTTGCTCTTTCAATATGAAGGGGATTTGGTTGATCCCAAGCAACACCAAAATCAATTAATTTCACAGTTCCAGATTCATCGATAAGAACATTGCTAGGGCTTAGATCTCTATGACAAACCGGAGGATTCAAGGAGTGGAGATACGCAACTGCAAGCAGCAGCTGATATATAATCGATTTGGATACGACTTCGAATGGATTGCAGTCATCGTGAGATGCTATAATTGGACGTAGAAAAGGAGAATATGGGCCCGAAAGGGTCTCGGGGGTGAATAACGGTGAAGATAGGAGGACGACCAGAGAAAGAGGAATCAAGGGCATATACATTGAGTACGGTGCTTCAATTCCTCCTCGGACAAAATCCAGGACTCGGATTATCTGGCTTATAAACATGAATAAAACTCCATAACCAATTGGCTCACATTTCTATGGGAAATACGTCGTAAAATAGCTACTTCACGCTTGATGTCATGAGGAGGTAAGCATATATCATGTACTACTTTGATTGCCACCCAATTCTTCAGATCATTTAGAGGATCTAATGGTAAATCTGAAGGATCCAGACGATCGTGAGGAACATAGGCTCTTGAGTCTTGTTGCGGTATACGAGCACGCCAAACAACAGCATGGATCCCGTGTCCCAGTCTTTGCCAACCACTCAGGTCATCCTGGTCTGAGTTACGAGGGTTCTGTTGGCAGGTCAAGTAATGATTACAGTCAATGACCAACATTTACATTACTTGTAAGCTTCGACATTATATGGTAGTAAGTAGATGGCTTGAAGTACTTATACCACGTTATGAAATAAAATCACACTTCAAGTGACACCTCCAGGGTCACAGTAAACCACAACCGTCATTATAATAGATCGATACAAATAATATGTATGTAATGGTGACCGAAATACATATATGGGAGAAAGTGAAAGTGCAGCTCGTATACAGCTTGGCCTGACAAAAAAAAATCCAACACAAAGATAATACTGTCGATTAGTTTCAATAAAGTAAAAAGGGGTGCTAAGAGGAGGCCTGATTATTTCAAGCTCGGCTCAGATATGATATGCCAGAATGTAATATCCATCAGAAGAAGAATTGGATATTGTAGTATTTTGATTGTTAGCTCAGTGATCCCTGATTCAATATCCGAGGCTGTGTCTGAGGTTCAGATGAGTTCGAGAAATCAATGCGACGGAGAACATTGTTTGCAATTCCTAACTCTAAATCTGAGGTTTTAGTGAAATAATCTTTCACTAATAATAAATATACGACACCGACCAGGTCTAGTATGCATTCTAGTCCACGAATACCACAACTCTGATCTTGATAGTTGAAGGCAGGAGCACAACTGAACAACACCAAGATGCAGATCCTGTCGAGCGTGCAACACAACCATATCCTTTACAGGTTCCATCGTATACGTATCTATGGAAACAGTGACGTCCATAATATGAGGTAAAACGAATACTCCGCGGTCCTTTGAAAAAAATCAGTAGTCGATCGTGCAGTACCTAAAGAAGGTTGGTTGGACATACATCCACATATACAGCAATCCTATGATCATTTTCATATGCCAGGTACATTATAGGAAAGCCCATGTTAACAATGGTTATGTTATCTCTTAATGAGGTCCCCTCCCGCAAGGCTCGCTCGAAATCACGGACAATACATATATTTCCTAGTCCGTCCGTTGTTATAAAGTGCGAGCCACAAGGAGATACATGAACTGTCATGAGATCAAAAACTGTTTTTTTTTAGAAAACAAAAAAAAAACTACCAGCATTGCAATGCCAAATAACAGGATCATCAGGTGTTTCACGAGATAGAACACATGGTACTAAATTTGACCTTCGGGGTATTGTAGATGCATAAATTGGTTCGCCAAAGTCTGAATATTTTAAACTGTACGTTTTCTGTCTGAAAACTTCATCAAGTCCTTCCACATCCGTCGGGAATCGCAGAGAGGCACGAACATGCGAGCTTGAGGGATCTAGAGGGAAAATCAAAACATCGCTGCGAGTGCATATGAACGCGTGACGTTGGCCAAGCTCAACATAGCTAACGTCGACAAGAGGATCTTCTCGATCACGAAATTGAATGGTTTGTAAAAGTTGTCCAGTAGGTAAATCGTATACGTATGCTTCACCCACACGTTGGGAGGCTAACAGTAATTTTGAATTGACCGCTCGCAAAGCATGAATAGAGTGGGATGGTAATATGGTTGTCCAAGGAACGAACGCCCCTCTATCGTCTTGAGAAATTGACAGCCCAGACTGCCAAGCAATGTTTTGTGCTCGTAATTGGATATAATCGTTATACAGCGTGGGTGGACGAAATGCGTTTCGGGCATCTCTTTTTCTCCGCCAGACATCGATAGCATCCCCTCGACGAGTGAATACCATGAACCCGTTCGTAAATTCTACATGAGCATATCCATGTACCTCTGACTGTACAAATAGTTTTAATGTCGACGCGTTGTAATCAATGATGGTTAAGCTTACATGAGGAAGGAGCCAAAGAATATCTGAACCACAACTTTCAAAAGGAGAAACGCGGAGACCTCCATCGAAATGAGTGGAAATGACGGTTTGTTGTTCCTCGTCAACTTTGAAACGCCAGACTGCTTTACCAGCCGCGCCTACATGTGATGAATAGCTTGGTTCCTGACCTTCCCACCTACGATCCGTTTTGAAATACTTATGACCTATAAAAATCATTTTGGACTCAGCATCGTGAATAGTAACGATATCGAATAGATGGCAGACGTACAAAATGCTTTCCAGGAGTGGACATCTTCCAGCCATTTCGGCATTCGAATGCTGTCAAGGCTTTTAGTTTGAGGAGGCACGAAACCATGGAGTATAGCAGCAGCATGATATATCTTTTCCTCGTTTGTGGTCAGAAAGAGATTCCAAAATTTAGAGACTTGACATAGTCTTTGTAACTGTCGGATGGGAAGATATGAAAGGATTGAAAGCACTAGTTCAGGAGGCAATACATCGAACATTATCGCCGTCAGAAATTATCAGTTTACAGTAACTGGCTAAATACTCTCCGGTTGGGTGCGTTGGTGTGTGAAAGCTGAGCTGAATTGGGAGCGATGACTTCATACTTGTGTTGTCTAGAATTCCTCTTTCTGTGTCACAGAAAACGTGACAAAATAATCTCTCGTACATAGTATACATATCAGTCTTTTCGTGGCATGGTTCCCATTTTCAAGATATAAATTAACGTCAAAATTACTTTTTTTTCAAGGGCTTCGACTCCATATCTTATCCTTGAAAATTAGATCTTGGTGGCTGGCGCTACGATTTCTCTTTCGCAGATTCTTTCTCGGCTGCTTTTTTTCGTGCTTCCTCTTGCCTCGAAGCTGCTTTTATGAGCCGTTGGCGTTTTCTGCGTCCGTTACCACGTTTAGGGCCCCGAATGACAATGGGTTCAGCCAGTTTTCGCTTTTTGGCGGCCTGCTGTTCTGCTCGTAGCTTCTCTCGCTTCTTGTCTCTTTTCCGTAACGTCAGCATCGATGCCTTTAATAGACTTCCATATATGGCGTGGAACTTTTCCAGATCCTTTGGTTGCACCTGTAGAAAATAAGAATTATGTCGTAATTTTCTTTCTAATGAAGAGCGCACATGCGTCGAGAATTCAATATGCTTTCCATCAGTTGCGCGTATTAAACAGGGATATTCCTTTTCGTCTTCCTCTGAAGTGGATGACATTACAACATCTCCACCATCGTATGTATCTGTTTAGATATGTAATTAGAAATGCGAGCTTTTTTTAAGAAGTTGACACACGCACATCGTTTATGAGTTAACCAAACCGTGCCTTTACCTTTTTTATTGGCAAAAAGTTCGGTTAGGTTGGTAATAAACTTGAGAAAGAAAAATAAAGTTAATACTAAAACAGGCAAACAGTCTGAATTTACTTGCTGCGTCATTGTCCACCAGTTGCATCGTTGGTGGAGGGATGAACGAGGTTAATTACTACGCGAAATTAAGCGCGGGAAATACATTTCGTCGTCCATGCCATCAAGTGCCGTCAAAAACACAACGTCAAAAGATGATTTTTCTATTTTCGACGATGATGACGAAGGTTGGCAGGATATGCCCATTATCAAACAAGACGATTTTGCAAATGGTTTAGATGAGGAGGACCAGAAGAAATACAAATATGTCGCTCCAACTAAGGACACTTCGAAGAATGCCACTGGTAACCTTATAGATTTCGATGACCATGGAGTTGAGTGGAGAGCCAAAGTGGATCAGAACGAAGAAGAATATACTCGTTTACGACTTGACGAAGAGAACGACACAGAAGAGGTTCATTTGCAAACCAAGTATTTGTTTGACGAGGATAAAGCCATGACTCCTCTAAGCCAAATGCAGGCGACAAAGAATCTTTTGACAGAGGCTCAGCGTATAGCTTACGTTGCTTTGTGTGCCTTGGCCATTCGAGAAATGATAGATCATCTTAAAAGAGCTAGGGCGAAGGAGCTGAAGCCTGCTATAACGAGCATTGAACTCTGGGGGCTAAAGATTATGGGCCGTCTTTATTATCATATGGAATTAGCAACATCTGGTATATTATAGTTTTATCTTAAATGTTCAACTCAGTCATCAGTGTTATTGACAGAGCAAAAGATGATCGAAAGCCTCGCAGAGCATGGCGTTCGCGCCGAAGATCTTGTTCCTTCTCTCATGACTACTCATACTGTTGCAAATCCTGAGTATGATCCTGTGGAAGCTCGAAAAGTCAAAGAAGAGCAATTAAGGCGAATTGAGGAACAAGAGGATTCAGACGACGAAGACTCTCAGACAATAGTACAGGAAATGGACATTTTTGCCGATGAACCGACTCCCTCCACAGCGAACTTGAACATGCAGAAGACTGTTCCTAATATAATGCAACCTCATGCCACCACTACCATGCCTGGTGTATCAACTAGTCTATCTGTCAGTGACGAAAATGTTACACTGGATATTAGATGGACGGTCCTATGCGATCTTTTTTTATTAATGATCGCCGACAGTGTGTATGACAGTAGATCACGGGTCTTGTTGGAATTAGTTGCATTCAAGATGGGTTTAGGATGGTTAGATGTCGTCAAATTTGAAAAGCGCGTGACAGATGCGCTTGAAATTCAGGAAGGTGTCGAGAAGATGGAACAACAAGATATTATAGAAGGCCGCATGAAAGCCGCCAGGAAACGAAGATATGTAATGATGGGATTGGCAACGATTGGTCAGTTAAACTCACTAAAAACAATCGAACCGGTAGTGACTCTCAATTTTGAAAACGTGTAGGTGGCGGCCTTGTCATTGGTCTTTCTGCAGGTCTTCTCGCACCTGTAATCGGTGCTGGACTGGGAGCTGCTTTCACGACAATTGGCGTTACAGGGACGACTGGTTTCTTTGCGGGTGCTGGAGGAGCTGCGCTCATCACAACTGGCGGTGCGTTAACAGGATCGGGCATAGCGGTAAAAGGAATGGCCAGGCGAACGCGTCAAGTCCGAACGTTTGAACTATTACCTCTTCATAACAATAAACGAGTAAATTGCATTATCACCGTACCTGGGTATGAGTGGAGCTTATTATTATTATTATTAAAAACTGATTTGATTTCGGTAGTTTCATGAACAGCCCTCAGGATGACGTCCGTCTACCTTTCAGCGTCCTCGATCCGATTGTCGGAGATGTCTTCAGTGTTCGTTGGGAACCTGAGATGATGGGCGAAACTGGGAATGCCCTTAAGATTTTGACCGGCGAAATCCTATCGCAAATTGGAACTACAGTGCTACAAGCAACAGTAATGACAACTCTTATGAGTGCTTTAACATGGCCTATTAGTAAGAAGTTTCTTTTATAACCAAAATTTTGTTTAAAGTGTTCAATTCTTATGTACCAACAGTTTTAACCAAACTTGGGTATCTTATTGATAATCCTTGGTCAAATGCTCTAGACCGGGCGAAAGCTGCAGGTGCTGTTCTCGCAGATATTTTATTACATCGCAATCTTGGGGTCCGCCCAATTATGTTAATCGGGTTTTCGCTTGGTGCACGTGTAATATTCTATGCTTTGTTAGAGCTGGCAAAGCAAAAGGCTTTTGGAATTGTCCAGGACGTTTTCTTACTTGGTGCAACCGTTACGGCTCCAACTCGATCTTGGATAGAGGCTCGAGGAGTAGTTTCTGGTCGCTTTGTCAACGCATACGCCACTACCGACTGGGTTCTCAACTACCTTTTCCGAGCTACAAGTGGTGGTTTAAACACCGTCGCAGGTCTTCGACCTATTGAGAATGTTCCAGGGATCGAGAACGTCAACGTTACTGACAAAATCGCAGGTCATATGAGTTATCGCGCGTTTATGCCTCTTATTTTGGATGAACTGGGTTTTCCTGTTACAGCAGACTACTTTGACGAACCAGTGGTAAGGGTTTTCAGCTCATTCTTTTTTTTTTAAAAAAAAATAATGATTCATTGGTCAGGAACCTGACATGGTTGGTGATCGTGAAATTGTTCGTGACGGAAAAGATACGAAAAAGCGAGGATGGTTCTCCCGTTCAAAATCTCCCCAACAAACCATGAACATTCAACGTCCCCCTCAGCACTGAACCTTCCTCGTAAATCCACTTCATCATCGCATTTACATCAAGACGACACAGATGATCTTCCTGGACGTTTGCCTCATCCCACTAGTTCTCAATCAAGCACCCCAGATGACACTCCTTCACGTGATTCTATGTCGGCCATTCCGGTTCATGCAGGTTTTGATTTCCGAGCTATTCAAGAGTTGTTAGAGAAAGAGGGAGGAAAAACTAACGGCAAGAATATTGATTCCGAAGATATCATCAAGAAGGTTACAGCTCCTTCTCTGGCTCCACCTGTTGTACCGCCTCCTTCCTATCGCACTGAATCGGCGCCACAACTACAAGTTCCGTTGACAGGAGGTAGGGATAGTTTAATTCCTCGAGGGACGACGACGTCCGGGGTATTGAATATTAATGATGATGACGACGACGACGATCCACCGCCTGCGGATTACCAAGGTCATGATTTTGAGCAGAGCTTCTCTCGTTCCTTATCCTTCAATGACGTTAACGATTTGGATGAAGAACAAGATATTACATTTGATCATGAGTTTACGAACAAGGCCTCCACCTCCTCCATACTTGATCGCATTGATATGAACGGATCAAGTTCGTTAAATAATAACTATGTGTCTTCGCATAGCCGAGGGTCGAGCTTTGGAGTAGGGGGAGGAGTTTTTGAACCTGAGGCCTATGCTTGGTCATCGGAGGGGACAACAACTGCCTCTTCTAACGATGATGTCAGATTTGGCGAATCAGCATTTACTACTAGTAGTAACGGAAGTGACCCAACAACGGACTCGCGCTCCACCACCCATCCCTCCACCCTTTCTTTCGGCGCGGCAGATAATTCACTTTCTATTAGTGATCCTTGGGCCACATCGGTATCATCCCCATTGGATCCAAATAAGAAACCCAATTATTTGGCGAATCCATGGTGAATTCTCTCAACCCCCTTCCCCCCCCTGAGCATACTTTTGTTTTTGTCTTTTTGCATATCGCATTTTTTTTATAATTGTAGCGACAAGATTATTTATGTTGTAGTTAATTCTAAACATCCTCACAATCATAATTATAACTTCATTTACAACGTTCGTGTCTTTTTTTTTTTTTTCAACAAGCCCGTGTCTAAATTGTTTTTGAGAGAAAAAGGGAAGCTTTTGACTTATAATGACTGGGTCAAAGATTTCTATAGAAGTTTTTGGTTTGGGATGGTCTAGATAGTTTCCGGTCGTCTATACTTTCTTGACATGACCGTTGACTTCGGCAGCTTTCTTCCAGGCACCATCGGTATCCTTTTTTCGGACAGTAAAACATGCAATTCCTAGATAATTTGTGATTTCTATATACCGATATCAGAATATATTTCATGCAATCTTTGGAAAGGAAATACCTGATATAACTGATACAACAAATCGTTGATAGGCTATGAACGTCACCGCAAGGGTAGCATACACAAATGAACTCGTGCTAGTGTACGAAGCTTGGAAAATTGGATTACTTGAGGAAAGTAAGTAAAGAAGACAGTGGTTAGAGAGAGGCATGACACTTACATTCCCGCTATTCGTGGGAGATTAGCATCTAAAGCACCAAACGCAAACCATACCCATAACCAATTCCAATAAGGGAAGGGACTACTTGTAACATGAGCCAAGATCATTCGTCCAACTTGATGTGAGAATTGAAGACCCCAAGCACAAAGGAATGGGATGAGAAGAGGTGAATTACGGATAGAGCAATTTGGTGCTAAAAGCCATGCAAGTTGAAGTAAGACAGTAATAGGGAAAGGGATGAGTGATAGAAGGGGGTGTATGACGGATTTTTTTGAGGAGATGCAGGAATGGTAAACGTTGGTATAACTGAAAATACGATAATGAAAGGAATGGTTGTCATATATGTGCGGCAGAAGTTACCTGACGACTATATTAAACGTGAGGGCGAAACCGCCAAAGATCATAAAAGCTTCATTGAGGCCTATATTCGGAATGTGTCGCGTAATGATATCAACATGATCAAGATGAGTGAATGTTAAAATTCCGGTATCCCATATAGTAGGTCCTGTGAAACCACACCAATTAATGTCGACCATAAAAGATCGTCACAATTTTAATCGCACCATAGATTCCTGAAATAATAAATATAGCAATAATCATCAAAATGCCTTCGACGGGACCAGAAAATACACCAAGGTATAATTGTCCTAAAAAAAAAAAGTAAGGTAAGTGGATTATAAATGGGGTTTCCGGGAACGGGAGCAAGAGAAAACATACCAGTATGATACTCTTCCCAAGTTGTCAAGTAAAAATTGGCTAGGGTAGCTACTTGAGAAGCAACCGTCCACCATGACCGACCTAGGTTCAATGCCCTAGCGGCAAGGATGACTTCGAGCTGTAGGACGTCAATGAAAAAAAAAAAGGTTATACGTATGCCCGAGACGCCGACGAAACAAAACGAAAACAACTTACAGTAGTATTAATGGCATCACAACCTGTAAGATCAAATTTGCTCAAGTAACACGTTTTAAAAGAAAACCAAAAGAAAGACTTTTACCGTGATCGAACATTTCGCCAAGCGGACCCGCCATTCCCGTGCGTCGAGCTTGTTTCCTACATAAATGCGTGCATCGTGAGTAAATGAATGAAAACAAGTAATGCCAAGAAAGGAAGAACACGAAGAAACCGTGGAATGGGAATAGGAATAGGAAGATGAAAAGGCTTATCAAGAAAAAAAAAGGATATTAACGAACCCATCAATGGCATCAAAGCTTTGATAGATAAAAAGGCCAGCTGCCCATCTATATTTGAGTTAGTATCTTTTTTTTTCCAAAATAGAACCACAAGAAATATACTCGCGTGAAATAAATCCAAAGCGGAGGACCAGTTGCTCCTCCTTTTTCGGCCAGAAAATGTGGATCATAATAAAGCAAAGTTAAGAAATTGATAAGGACGACATAGAGACCCGAGAGGGTTATCTGGGCAGAAGGAAAAAAAAAACGATTAATAGCTTGTTTCCTTCTGACTTTTTGATATGAACTGACAACGTTCGGTGCTACCCACAAAGGCCATAACGTGACCAACCAATTCCAGAAGGGGTTCAAGACATATCGTGAAAGAATGGACCTGAAAAAGCCGAGAGTGAGGAAGAAGAAAACAAAAAAGTATTAGCAGGTGTTGGTTTTAATACAATTTAAATAAATTACGGACTTGTCTACGCCTTTGTATGAGTAATTTGTTAATCGTGCGAGAGCATTTTGAGTGATGTATGGCATAATTACTTTCGCCCCCCCGGTACCCAACCAGCAGGATATGATAAGTATATGTATATGTAGTATGCTCTAGAGTTGGCAATGGGAGACGCGGTCTGAGCAAAATCTTCAGGCGCGCACGTGCCCTGCAATTGCTACGTCATAAATCCGAGTCGATAAAAGTTTCCAGCTAAGTTGGCCGGAGATTCCTTGGGTCTCAACACTCAATATACTATTATTGTCTTCTAGCGTCTTAGACCGCATCTGCTGGCACAGTTGTTCCGGTGAAAGAGTTGTTAGTGAGGCGTGGCTCGCCCGAGATTAATTCCACCTTGAAGCAATATCAATATTGAACAGGCTGTAGGTGATAGTTGACTGAATGAATTCAATAAAAATTATTTTTCCATCGATAATATAAACAGAAGCAGTACAAAAAAATACAATGATTGCGGTCTATAAAGAATGATTGCGAGAGAGAGAGAAAGAGAGAAAGGATATTATAATAAATGATGCAGCAGAAAACGAGAAAAAAGGAGCAGGAGATGATAACCCGAAAAAAATAATATTGACGGAAAGATTCGGGGAGGGAAGGGGGACAGAGAAAAACGTGGTATCATTGTCCGGACGGAAAAGCGAACTTTGAGGCAGGGGTAGTAAAAAAAAAAAAAGTACATAACAGTCATGCACAAAAGGAGAAAATAGTTCATGCTGTAAAAAACCGGGATAGTCCGCTTGAGAGATGCAAGAGAACATAATAAGAGCCGACGAGAGGACGGGGGTCAAATTAGAATCCACCAAAACAACCAGAATCTGGGGGTATATCGGAACTAAACGAAGAGGAGGTAGTGCTATAGCGTGGACGTAATGGTTTGGTGCGTGTAGTCGTAAAAACGGGACCGTCACTATCCGAGGATGAATATGTAGTACGTTCCTTTCGTTCTCGGTTTCGCGGAGACAAGGAACGTTTGCGCTCATGAGGAGGAAGTGGAGGATGAGGCAAAAAGGATAGAACATCTTGAGGGGGTACATCTGTAGGAGATGATAATAAAGGTTTTTGAATCCGTGCCCGAAGATTTGGAGAAGAGATGTTAAGAGAAGAGAAGGATTGACGAAAATCAACATTCACTGGAGGTGAAATTAAGCCATCTGAATCTTCCGATTCCGACCATGTCAAATCTGGTACACAATGTGGTGGCTGAGAAGAATAGAACGAAGTAGCATGGCTTGGTGATGAGAAGTAGTCTACTCTTTGGTGATAGGAGGAGGACCTTGGGGTATAGTCTACATTGGCATCGTGGTGGTGTGAGTCTGAGTAGTCCGCGTCCACTTGTGTAAGTAAGCGAGCTTCGCGGTCGCAGAGGACGTAAGTTCTTTCAGGGCAATTTCTACGAGGAATAGCGCAGTCATTTGGAGCGACAATTAGAGGACTTCTATCATAATGAGCTGCAGAGTGGGCGTAATATGTCGCCGAGACAAGCTGTGATGGCGAAGGTGGAAAGTGGACATGAGAGTTAGATTTAGTATTTGAGGACTTTTGGAAATCAGACTTTAGAATTGAGCGAGGAGACATGGAAGGAGGAGGAGGAGGAGGAGAAGAAAGGTTCTCTAGATGTTAGAGGGGGAGGAGACAATAATACATAGCAACAGGAGGGGGATCGTGACGGTTTAAAAAGCAGAGAAAGGTTAGGCAGGGGAAAGGGAGGGACAGGTTACTTGGGGATTGATTAGGTAATACAGTGTCTTTGACCAATGAGAAGTAGCCATCTCCCACGATGAATTGTAGACGCCCGGAAACCGCTCAAGCGAACCGGAAGCTCCACGGGGACAAATTATTTGGACGTTGCGTGCATTGGCACTGGCTGAGAGTCACACCAAAGTCACTCCTCCCTTCCTCCTTCTCCCGGTTCCCTCTGAAACTACAATGCTTAACCGGGACGCCATCAATCAACAAAATCGTGCCCGATATTATTATCATATTATATAATTATTTCCTTCAAAGTCAGTCTCTTCTATACCATCAGTGTCAAAAAAAATTTTTTTGTATATATATATGTACATAGGTCCTAATGGACTTCCGGAGAATTCCTCTTTTCTTTACGACCCGTTCCCAATTATCCGGTCCGAAATCTGTCCCCAAGCCGTCTCGCCTTGGCTCTTCCCCCCGCATAGGTACGCAACAAGACTTCCCGCATTTGGATTTAATTATATCACCCTAAAGAATGTTGTTTTTTTCCCTTTCCCTTTCCCTTTGGTCGATAAGCCTATATTTTCTGAGGGATAGCTAGCCATATATGGAACTGCTGGTACAGGTTCTTACAGTCGACACACATGTACACGATCTGTTTCGCCTTTTCGGATGTTCATTCCCACCACCCTCTTTTTGGGTAAAGCATATGTTTCTGCAAAGCCACGAGTGTATCTCAGTATGGCTATCATCACATCATCACCGGTACCTTCCCGATCTCATTTTCTTAATTCTCATCAGAACCTTAGCCGTAATAATAATGACAATAGAGATAGAGATAGAGAGATATAGAATGCATAGCCTGCTGTTTGTCGGCATTTTATTTTATCTAGCAATGCAACACAAAAAAGAAAGTGGAGTCGGTTCCGTACAGAACTGGATTTCGTCATTCCTATTAAGCATCTCAAAAAAGAAAACGCAAATTGCCCTTATACCCATCCATACATCGCCGGTAATAATATTTGTAATTTTATTTATATAGTGCGCTTCGCCAGATCCGAGTTCAGTTCATCCCCCGGATCCAAATACTAGTAGCTATCACTCACAAGAGTGGAGTCAAGTCATTATCGTCCCGATTCTCTCTATACACCTACACCCCTCAAGTAAGTTTCAATCTCATTCACAATTACGGCAGCTCCACAACCCTCAACGTCGGTAGTTAACAGCAACCAAATTTCACCCCCTTCCCCCCCAAAAAAAATTATTTTCCATTCAGATTAATTAACCGCCGTGTTGCAAAAGACGTGGACTGCGCATTGTCAACAAACATCAAATAATCTGGCACCTGCTAGTACATAGTAGTAGTGTGCAACAATGGTATTCAATAGTACTCTTCACACCAACACAATCGTCCATAAACAAATACACATGAACATATGTATGTCTTTTTGATACTTCTTAATGGATGATTCCCGCTGATGGAAATTTTTTTCTTTTTTTTTTCCAAATAGACAGGTCTTTGTGTGATTCGTTCGGTATATTAAAACAACATTGAAGGTGGTGTATTCAAATTGACTTTTTTTTTCACACTGCCTGCCTGTTTTCTCAACCACGAGAAATCATTCAACCTATATATTTATTGCCCTCTTCTTTACGCCGGCTAACGCAATAATCATCTTCGATAGTTAGGTCCAATCTATGATGGGTCTCCTCCACGATCATAAATCGCAAATAGAGGGTTAGCACGTTTTCCAAGCTTTCGGGGCTTACCACCACCACCACCTTACAAACCGGGGGAGTGGAGGGAACATATTACGCAAAGCTTGAGCACTAGAGAAGGTAAAGGCAAAAGACACAGGTCTTTCCTTGGTATGGTAAAAAGAAAACTATACTAGTATCTCACCTTATTCGCCTCCTGCAATTTGTCATTATCGTGCAGGCTTCTACTGCACATTGCGTGCCAGTGTGTGTCCCTGGATGCGAACGGAGCTATCTATCTCAGACGAATAGATGCACCCTTCTGTGGTTCTTTATCACACCACTTTTTTTTATATATATTATAAACCCTCATCTTAGGCGAAGGGACAATAGTAGTGTGTCAGGTCTTCCACTGGCAGGCAGGCGTAAAAACCTTCTACCCTATCTCGGTACCAAAGAAGGGCTAAACGAACGTTCCCAAATAAATAAATAAACAAACAAACATATGATTGACAGGAGAGCAGGTGATTACTCTAGTTCTACTAGTGTGTACTTACTACACGTTACGTTACACCCCCTTTTTTTCCTAAAAGTAAAAACTAAACTGATCCTTCCTAAATTCGTTGTCGCACATTCTTTAAAACGGAGCTCCATGACATTTTTATACACCACTGCGAAGATTCTCCTTTAACAATCACATCGCAAGTCGAAACCCAACTGACCCCCGTCCCCCGTATCCCGGTGATTACTTAACTGTTTTAACAATGTATAAAAAAAAAAGCATATGTATCGTCGACCCTCCGAATCGGATTGACGCCAGTCAAACCAAAAAAAAACCGCTGTGCTGTACAGTCTCTTGCCATTTGTCAATCAATCCAAGAAATAGATTGATCTACAATAAGACTCGGAGCAGCCAAATCTCCATTATCATTTAGACGCCCCTTGGTCAGGCTCAAGTTGCTTCTGCTTCAGGCCAGGGACCAATTGCAAAAAAGACTATTGAATAGTCCGCGCAGTGATTTAATCGCCTATTTGAATCGCCTGGATTAAAAAACACAGCCCTTCTTGACAGATATTTGTTCAAGGGCGTACCCTTTTAATACAAACTGGGTACAATGGATCTTATCAAGTTTACATATGCATGCTGTACAACCACAGACAAAGTTTTTCCGCTGATTAGAGTCTTGGTAAAAGTTGACACATATTTGGATTACCGGACCTTGAGCTGAATGACAATCTAGAACTTGTTGAAGAACCTTCTTACAGGAAGGAAAGAAGCCTTGGACCTTGGCTAGTTCGCTTTCTTAATAAACCTCGTCATCGCGTTCCTTTCCTTCTTCTCTTTCACCTGCAAGTTCAATTAAGTCATTAGATAGAAGGGAAAAAGAAATGAAGTATCTATTTTTGACCCGCCAACGAGACCGAGGTTCTTCCAATAAGATTGCGCTATCTAAAGAGTGAAAAGTCATATTACCCCGGAAGTTTAGGAATGAAATCGAAATGAGTACTAGTAGTTAGAGTACTCGTGCATGGTTTCTTCAGGGCTAATTTTCCGCACGGACGCCAGCTGTACCTGCAGGAAGTAGTCAGTCACAAGGTTCAGGTTACTGAAAATTGATATACCGATACGCTAGGGTGCCATCCTGCGGCATCATGCTAACTTCATTAAGAAGACCCTATCATCGAAATGTTCTAAGAGATACTAATCCCCCCCAAGACTCATGCCCCTTGTGGTTAAAAGATGTGGTGGAAAAGCTGATCAAAGTCTGTACGAAAGAGTTGATGTCGCAAACTGCAGAACTATATATGAATAAATTTTTCGTTCATCACCCTCAAACAAGCTTTGATCCGCCCTTGTGTACTTTGCGTCCCGAAAGGATTTAAGCCAATGCAAAGTTAAGGTTCCCATCACCTTGAATGAATAGTAAAGTATTATGCATTATTGCTTTTACATATATGCATCGCGTATTATATTTTTAAATGTGTAAAAATCACACATGAAAAATGCTGTGTGAAGTATATCGGGCTGCTTAAAAAGCAATGGCGATTGGCAGTTTGTGTAAAATAGTACACAGCTAATAGTCCGAGGCTGTGCACATCAAGTTACACCAGCAGTGAACAGTGAATTAGACGTAAGCCGGAACACGACACCGAAAATCTATTGAACTGATAGGGATCAAAACCGAGCACTGTAATCGGGATGTGTTTATGCTTACACATTATGAGCTTGAATATGAAAAGAAAGTTTGAGGATGAGCAAATCAGAACTTGAGAAACCAACGTCATTCAAAATGTCGGACTCGATGCGGGTAGGTTTTTTTTTTTACAAACCATTTAATTGAAATGGGTGTTGAACGTTAAACTTTTGCTTGATTTAAATCCTTTTTATACGAATCCCCCTTCATACTGATCATAGATTAGAGAACCGAGGTGGATCAGAAATGATGGGTATGAGCAGTTAAACACTGATTAGGTCAATTAACAGCCTTGAAAAGCAAAAACCGCTTCATTCTCTAGAGGCTATACGGAAAGCATATCACGCTATCTGATGGTAAAGAATACGGTATAGCTTATATTCAGTTGACGGTGAGGCGATGAGTGTCGATCCGACGTCATGTCACTTTTGTCACGGATCAAAATGAATTCATGACGGTATGCTATAAATTCCATAGACCTGGTAATTTTATAGAAATTTAAATCTAGAATCTTCAACGTACGTCCTTCTAAGCTTATATTCAATAAAATTAAATAAGATTATCCTCAGAAAATCCCGATAGAATATAATTACTCTTACATAAGAAGGACTTACTTACTAACCTCACCCGGTATAAGTCAACCCTACCAGTTTTTTTGCCGTAATTTTTTTTTTATTCGTTTCATACTTGTAATTTCCGACATGCCCCATCATTTTTGACATTGACAAAAACTCCGGAACACGACTGAATAGAACCGCCGACCCCGCCTCCATCAGCAAGTTGCACCGCTTTGTCAGGGCTGTGACCTTTCAATTCAGCTCTTCCATACGCCCTTTCTAGGTAGGCAATCCTCATTCACACCATTTCCTCTAAGACACAGCTCTTCAAGTCGTTTATAAAGTAACCTCCATCATTACCATCATGATCATCATAACGGTTTCGCGGTACGATTTTCTCGATTGTCCGGAGGAGTGCCAGTGTTATCCTATCAAAAGTACGTATGTTCTCCTAAAACAACTATTTGATGGCATCCTTTTTTGATACACGTTTCTTTTTCTTTTTGATGTAGTTAATCAATAATAATGTCACATTCTGATGAAGATTTTCAATCTCAAGAAACCAACCCTAATCTACCCTTCTACTACCCTTCTAATTCATATGAATATCAATACTACCATCATCATCATCAAGAGTCATTTACTTGTCGTTAGTTGTTTATTATCATTATTACTTATTTATATAACTGATTTGACTTTTAGCATCTGAACCTTATCCATACACCGTCGTATATAATAATGATACTACCACCGTATACAACAATCAGGCACCCATTCATCCCGAAACTACTGCTGTAAACGTCTTGTCTTCGACCTCTTCACAACTTGGAACACCTGAAGTGCAGTACACCCAAACACCCCCTCTTACTGAGACTTTTATATCAACACCTTCACAACTTGGAACACCCGAAGTCCATTACACCCAAACACCCCCTCTTACCGAGACCTTTATATCTTCTCTAACACCTCCACATGGAATAACTCAAGCACTCCCTTTTGCCGAGACCTTTATATCTTCGACAATCCCTTCACAAGGAACACCTGAAGTTCAATGGATTCAAACCCCTCCTCATACCGAACTCACAGAGACGACGTTTATAGCATCAACTCCTTCACAGGGATCAGGATCACCCGAAGTCTTGAGTACGTTCTTTCTTCAAAGTTCTCTCAGAACCTATTAATTTATATATCAAATCAGCATCTCCATACAATTCTGACGAAACATTACCGATATCAGAATTAGGGCCATCTACCAGTAATAGTGTTCCTGCTATCAATACGCCTGTCACATTTCACGATGTGCGATTAAGATCGAATATTGATGGTGCTTCGCTAGAGAAACATCTGATATTGTTAAGCTCGCGGCCAAAAATCTTTCGGTGTATAGTTCCCTGCTGTATGAATCCAGAATTGAAAGGGACCCAAGCTGCCAAAGCCCATGTATATCGACATTTGTTCGGACCCTCCAAGCCCTACGTCTGTCGAACATGGTAAGCCCCCTTCTTTTTTTTTCCTTTTTAATTTGAAATTAATTTATGTGTCATTAGTAACACCGAATTCGCTTCAGAACGGGCGGCTGAACGTCATAGACGGTACCAAGAAAAGAGATTTACTTGTGGAATCTGGTAAGCTTTATTTAATTTTTTTTTTTCACCTTGAGCAAGAGATTAATTATATATGTCTCCCAGTGGACGTCCTTTCGCTAGAAAAGATGCTCGGCAGGCTCATGAAAAGAAAGCCAAATGTGGGGGTAGCTTACTCGGCTTTCCAGAGGTCGGTTGTTTATCCGTATATCCAATAAGCTTTAGCTCATTTCGCCTTTTCTTTTTTTTTAGTTCCAGCAATAACATCATCCCCTAAATTGCTACCCAACCATTTTGCAAATATGGGCAGGTCCCATGTATGCAACCCACGTTTTCATTTTCTCCTTTTAAAATTAAAAAAACCCAGCTTGGTGGTTTCCCCCTTCTTGTTTAATGGACTATTATATCTCTCCTTTATTGTCTGTACCGCACAAGGACTTTTAGATCCCTTAACACAAGTAATAGCATTGTATATATCTCTGTATGTAGTTTAATTGTAATTCTACGTCTACGTAAGAGATACCGATATCGATCATACCGGGTGTTCCTAGTTGTAACTTGTTCGTAACATGTACAACAGGTTGACATCATTGCATTGGTTCCAATTGCATATTAGAGTTTGACAGATTTTTATCGGCACTGTTTATAGTAATTACTCGGCTCGCCTTTAAAGAAATTTTTCAGCCGCTGTCAAGAACATCATTGAATTATACCTTTTAGTTCCCGTGACATCGTTTTTCCCTCCATACATCGATTATGTGTGTGGTTTTCTTCGGGATTCCTTGTACGGGTCGCGGTTAGTACGGGCTCCAAACGCCTCTTTCTAAAGTGTTATCTTTCAAAGGGACTCCACTTGCTAAAATATATTATTACTATTATTATCACCCTTAGGAGTGTGAAATCCTAAACATGGTGAGGAGGGAGTGAGTGCCAAATAGAAATCTTAAATTAATGCACGTGTTTAGGGTTTTTAGTACATACGATCGGTCACTCAAGCCGTCTAACCCGAAGTTGACTGCTCCCTTCGACAATCTAAAAATGTCTAAGCCCCCTTTGTATGTGATAGTATACATCCCTAGCTTTCGATCATAGTTTATGATTCGTCAAAGGGGAGAAAAAGAAAAGATATGCTTTGCAAATTCGGAGTTCTTCTTTTTTAGAGCTCTTTCAGATGAAATCTTTTGGTCTATTACTTTTTTGAGAAATGACCGACCGGGAAACTAAATAACTTTTAATATTAATGAGAGAAACTTGATGAATGAAGGAAGCCCAGCATTCTACCTCTTTCTTTTTCATCTCTTTCCTCATCATCGTCCGAATTTCCTTTATGTCTATTAATCCTTCTCATTTGTTTCGTCGATCTGTGCCAGACATTGCTCTCGGGAAGGCTGAGCTTATCGGGATTTGGCTGCAGTCAATAATTTTCGGTTAGTAGTATTTTATCTATAATGAAAAAATGGGTATTCATCTCACCTCGTGGTCCCCCCCTCTTCCGCGACGTCCAGGTTTTGAGGCCCTGACTTTTGTATACACTATATATCTTTTACATGGAACCAAGCGAAACAGAATCTTACTCTTAAACTTTATCGCGCTCATTACAATGTTCGCATTAGGCACAATCGTATGTCTTCTTCCCCCTCTTCGAATTTTATGTAAAAACTTCTGAAAATATATATGTATATTTATATATAGCATCTAGGCTCTAATCTTCGTCGTATCTTGAATGCTTTCGTATCCACCGCAAATGATCCATTCCCTGATCCCGAAGTATATTTTGCGGACCTTGCTGGTCTTCTATATCGCTTAAAAAATATCATAATTCTCGTTCAAATTATCATGCTCGACATACTCTTGGTGAGTGTTTTGATTGCGGTGATTAAATTATCTGTATTAAAAGCTCCTCCAGACCTACCGTTGTTACATCATTTGGGACAGACGACTGTTAATCACTTTGTTACCACTCACAGGAGTGCTTGTATACCTGAGTCAGTCAATAACAAATAATAATATGTGCATTCTAATTTAATATTAACTAGTTACCGGGATCGGTGCTATTCAGGCGTTCGCGGTATATAAACATGATACCATTTTTACCGGAACTCCTAGAAAATGGGTCTCAGCAGCTCTTTCCACAACTTTTGTGACAAAGCTTATTTGTTTAGGTTTTTCTTCTTCTTCCCTCTTGCTTCCTCAGTTCACTGAGTTCAAGTTTCATATAGCTACGATTCTTATTGGATCACTTGTACCCCGTAAAAATTCATCATGGCAGGCCTTCATAAACCGAAATAGCTCTGGTGGGTGTATTTATAAGGTAGTTTCCCCTTTCTCTCTCTCTCTTTTTCGAGTAGCTAAGTAATATAATATTAGATTTTTATAATGACAATCGAGACCGGAAGTCTCGCTTTCCTCGGGACCTTGATCTTGCTCCCAACATATTTATCGAGAAGTAATGCTCAAGAAACAATGCTTAATACAGTATGGGAGTCATTTAAATGACACTATTATCGGGGCTAACTTTTTTTACAGTTATCTTCATTGACTGGCGAAGCATTCGTCCTTATTTTTATTTCCGGTCTACTGGGATTTATTCCCAGTAATTGTGGACCATCTCGAACTCGCAGCAGACAGAAGTATAATCCACAAAAATCAATTATACCTACGTTTCATCATCCCGCCGAAAAGTCAGCTTCTCGAACTTCGTCGAATAATTCCGTATTTCATTTCAAAGACAAAAAAACCTCTTCCGATGATACTACTTCTGAAAGTATACCAAACTCGAAGGATCCATCTGACGATATCATCATCTCAGTCATTCCTGCTTCTCCTCCTAAATCTGCACAAATCGCCCCTCCGGAGTTGGTTTATACCGCAACAACAAAAATGCCGGTTTTTGATCCTCTTGCATATAAATCTACTGAACTTGAAGTGCCAGTACCCAAGTTAAGTCAGCACAGACATCCATTTGCGGTGGCAACTCCAGTAACTTTCCCTTGACTTGGGGAGAGATTGATCGATTGATTGATTTATTCTTTGATTTCTGTATTATTTGTATAAGTATAATCTTAAATGTGTATGGAAAGTCCCTTTCATCAATTCAATTGTTTCATTCGGCGTACAAACAATCCGACACAAAGGGGGCCAAGTATAGTACAAATAACAATTGCCCACAAGGCAATTAAATAAAACTCGTCTTCGTCACCAAATTGCCCCTGTGAAGCTGCCAGCGATGATATTAGGAACCCTATTTCTCCACGTGCAACCATGGCGAAACTCAGAAGAGGAGAATCGGTTTGCATATGAATATCATGTATTAGATCACCAGATTCGGATAACTTTGTCTGATCTGTTCTTGTTTCCTTTGTTACCGACTTTTGAACATTTCCGCTAACGTTTGCGGATCGTTTATATCGAGTCCATACTTTATGCAATTTAGGAGTCAACCAAGGCCAAATCGCAGTTGCAAATTTGGAGATAAACATGAGTATAGAATAAACTATGCCTTTCCAAATGACATCTCCTTTCACCATTGGCGAAATAGGAATAGCAAAGCCGAGTGAGGCCTAATATATTTGAGAATACAACACATCAACTGTGGGAGATTTTGAAACATACAAAAAAGAATGGCTTTAGAATTCTTTCGTTCAACAACGAATAATATTTTTGGTATATATCTAATCCCGAGCGTGGTTTGGAATTAGTTTGATTGATTTCTCCGTTTTCTGAACTCGTCATGAGTATTGTATCAGACCACCAACGAATGATAGATCCGGCAACAAATGCAGAGAAAAGGATTGATGTCCCGAGATAACTGCCAGCTGGTATAAATGCCAAAAGAAGGGCGGTATGGACGCATATATGAAGTGATGGCGTATCCCACATTGGCTTGGTAAACCGCCATTGAGATAGAACATTGCCCAAAGAATGTAAAACTTGTTTGAGTGGAGTAAAGATGAAACGGCAGATGATATAACAGACTAATATCAAGCCTATTGAAACACCTATCGGTCGACAGATTATTTCAGCCCAATTTGGTGAGTCGTCAGTTTTATCAATATCTACAACGATTTGAAGCATGATTAGCCCGATAATATCATCGAACATTGCGGCGGTGGTGAGGACTGTTCCCATGCGACTATTCACAAGACCATTGTTCGATAGTATAGTGAAAGTCGTGCCCAGTGAAGTAGATGAGAGGGATGCACCAGAAACAAAGCATTGTAATGGGGTAGTACCAAAATTTAGGAGAATGAATGAGAATGCAATAGGTAAAATGATACCAGTCAAAGCTACGGCGAGGGATAGAAGGAAAGAACTAAATAATTTTGAAGCTGCTATTGAATTACCACCTACATTAGAGTCAGACATGAAGAAATAAGACAATAACAGAGGATAAGTTACCTTCATATACCAACAATATGAGACCGAGATACCCTAATGCTGAGATTGTCGTTTGAGTTTGGTCATCAAGTAACTTTAGTCCAGGTGAGCCAAACAAAACGCCGATGAATATTTGACCGATAAGACCACAATGAATAAATTCAAGAAGTGCATTCACAACATTCAATGTTAGCAGAAATCCCGATAATATCAAGAAAGATTGGAGTGAAGGCTCTTGATAAGGGTGACTCGACGACGATGACATGCAGACCGTAGACCTCGCTTAAGAAACATCGGGCACGTGCTAATTCGCGCCGCGCAACCAAAGATGATTAAAAATGAAATTCTTTCCCTGTCACATTCAAGGTCGCGTGTACTACAAAGTGGTTGTTGCTCCAATTCTATCATGAATCGTCGAACCCAAACCGCACGACATAGACCTTCCCAAAGCTTAGCATCAGACGACCTCGGTTATGTTCGTGAGACCGACTCTGAAGTTGGCAGCAGTATTGAGGAAAAGCTTCGAAGTGATTTAACAAGCGCAAAGCAAGAAATCGGGAAGGTTAGATGAATAACTCATTACTTTTATATCAATCATTATTGCTGATGCAAATGTTCTTATAGCTTAAAGGTCAAGTTGAAACTCTTCAAAAGGCACTAAAAGAACGACCACCTCCTGAAGAAATTCAGACTCTAAGTAGAGAGTTGCAGAACTTGGAGTTACTATTGCATGGCACTCAGAAAGAGAATGAAAGAGCGACAAGCGAATTAGAAAGGCTCAAAAATCGCGAGAAATTGATGGAGCGCGAATTAAAGAGACTTATTGGAGAAGATTGGGAGGTTAGGATCACAAATAAGAAGTGAATGAAATTTGACCATCTCAAATAGGAGACTCTCAATATCGGTGGCCGGTATTCGCCCGCACGTCCAGCGCCATCTGTATCCTCAGCCGCTCGAAACATGATGATAAAAAATGATAATTCAAGCACTATTTCCTTCGGAACAACAAATCCGTCTGTCGAATCAAATGCCGCGCTTTTGGCATACGTAGAACAAATACGGACAATGTTGACCGGCATGGATGAACGTTTGCAACTTGGCCAGAAGAATATACAAGCTGTCGTAGAGCGCGCCGAAGCGGAGAAGCAACAGTTGCAGGAAATGCTTAAACAAGAATCGGACGTTGTTCCATCATGAAATACCCCTGTGAAACCTAAAAATGAAACTTTTAATACCGAATGGAAGTGGTATCCCGAAACCCCCTCCTTATATGCCTTTGTCCCTCAAGATCTTTTCTACCGTCCTCTCGATCACATCTTGTAAACCAGACCCAAGGACACTTCCCTCGAGACCAGCTTTGACGGCGCGCTCGACATATTTCCCTAACATATCAACCTCAATGTTCACGGACTCTCCTATATTTTTCTGTGATAGTGTGACTTTGCTTTGCGTATGTGCAATAAGCATTACACCGAATGTAGCGTCTTCATCATTGACGGAGGTAATTGTCAGACTTTTTGAATAAGATAGGTTATTGTTTAATGAAGGATGGAGGTGCGAAAGAAAGAAAACAGTACTTACGACGTCCCATCGATAGCAATAAATCCTTTAGGTATAATATATCGACCTATTTTGGAGCTTTTTGGCAATTGAAACAGTAACCTTAAAGAATTCCCGTCAGGTTCTCGCTCTACAATGGTAGCAATACCGTCAACATGGCCCTTTTTTAAGATGAGTTTAATGAAACCCTTTGAGACGGGGCGAGAAACGACACCTACCTGGACGAAATGGCCACCAAACCGTACGTGGGCAGCCATAGCCCTTTCCAAGTTAACATAGCTACCAGTTTTCAGTGTACCTTGGAACATATTAGCACTTGGATAGTTAAAAAGACCAAGCCATTTTACCAAGATCGGTTTTCTCCAAAGTTTCCGGGGCTAATCCAACTTTGAATGACTTGCTAGTAAACTCCGTAACAGTCAAGCATGCGCCATTAATTGAAATGGAATCTCCAATATGACAGTCGGTTAAGATCTCGGCGCATTCATCGATAGTCATGCTCCATCCACCCCCACCACTTTCAGTCGTGTCGAGAGGTATAATTGAAGAAACAAGTCCTTTACATTCAATCTAAAATTTATGTAGTAATTGGCACAGCTGTACATCGCTCGAGGGCTTACAAGTCCAGTAAACATCTTACCGAGTCAGATGAAAAAAGTAGGATTAATTACGTAAGTGTTTTTTATTCATTACTCTCATCCGTATCATACATTTTTTCTTTTCTGAATTTCCTGTTTTGTTTCCCTGCCAATAACGTCTTCCTGGCTTTAAAGTGACTTCCTCTAAAAAATGCTTTCCAATTTTCTTCCAGGTGCCGCACAACCCCCCATTCATCTTCTGGACAAGAATCGTCCCAATGCATTTCAATGTACCAACCCCTGATTTCAGCGATGATATGTATCATGTCTATCACGCGGGGAGAGCATTCGTGTATGTCGTGAAAATCTGATTCAGCCAGAATACGTTTGGGGTCGCAAGATTGGATTAGTGTCCTATGAACTGGTGACCTTCCATTGATTCCAGTGGACAAAGATAGAAAGACATTGGGGTGAGATTTCTAAGGAAATAAGATTAGATCACCATTTAACAAAAGCCACCAGTCTTTCCCTCATACCTCTAAACTTCTCCATACCTCTGGACTGAGTCCACACGAATGCATGTCAATACTAATTGCATCCCATCGATCGTTATATTTGTTTGACAAACGGTCGATCAACTGCACCGTTACTTGCTGTGCTTTCACGCTATGGAGACTCACATTTCGTTTGAATTCAACCGCTAAATCAAGTTGAGCTTCGAGAATCTTGAGTTGATGATCCAAAGGTACAGTAAATGGTGATAACTTTCGAGGACCATCAGGGCCAAGTGATACAGGAACGCGGAATGCCCTATCTAATCCAACTTCTCCTAACATTGCGGTAGGAAAATCTTCAAAATTTCGCCGAATGTCCAATAGAACGTCTTCAAGTGGTAAAGGATCAGGTAACTCATGAAGCATATTCGCAAGTAGTTCGGTGTCTTTTCCTGTATCCGCGACTTTCTCCTGAATGAATAACTTGCGGTAATGCTCTTCCTTTGATGGTGCCTTTTCCACAGCAATCCAATGTGTAAACCATGGGTGATAACCTAACCTAGGAAATGAGAATATTGCGGTTAAATTTTCATAGAAATCGAACGCACCAAAACATGGAATTACATTATCAGGCCATTTATTGGCCAATTCTCGTACTAATCCCTGGTCAGCCTGTTTCGTTGCCCTAAAAAAGTTCAGTACTAAGTAAGATGTCATGACTTTATGCCACGACCGACATAGCACAGATTTTTAGTGCCAACGAGTCCATGATTGAATCTGGAATGACGGAATCTGTTGGATGACAATGCACGTCCACGACGTGAGCCAAAACATCTGGAGAAAGTTGTAAATTGCCAGATGATGATGACATCTTTAGTAGATGACTCAGCGGAGTTCTAACTCTCGCAAACTCTTCATGGATGTTTAGGACCAAATTTCGACCCGTTACCCACTACATATCAAGGATGTATTCTGGAAAACAACCGCTTTCAATAATTAACACTAGACCACCCAAACTATCATCTGTTAATCAATTTAATCGGAACTTTTTTCGAAAAGATATTCCACTTTTGGCAGTTCGAGTTAGCGCACCGAAAGCAGGAATTTTTCTAAAAACACCCGTTTTGAAAGGGTATGCAGTAAACATATATTAATATTATTTTTCAAAAAAATTAATTCTCTGTATTAAAAGATTTTTGCTCCATATACCTAAAGTGAAGACGGTGGTCCATAATGAATCCAATCCACAGGAACGCTTGGTTCTTCTTGGAACCGCTGATCAAGGTTTACCCTATGATTTAATTTTTTCCGGATAATTCGCATATAATACCCCTTTAGAAAAGTTATCGCCTGACGCCCGAACATTTATTGTTCAGGAAGGTTTAGAGATTGTGCAATATTTGCTAACATTGGACTACGATTATTGGACGACTGGTAAGCAGTGTCTTTCAGTAACGCGTTTTAGAATTGGTTTGATACAGTTTCGAATTTCAGATGAAATCTTGGAAGCTGTATTGCCTGAAAATACTTCCGAAGGGACACCAACGTCTTTTGCAACAGCCGGTCATTTAGGTCAGATTATTTCATATCTCCGTTCTTAATTTTCCATCTTAGAAAGGACTTTGTGTAGCACATGTCAATCTTAAAGATGAATATTTGAGTTTTAAAAATATCATCGGACAAGTAATCCTTGACGTATGTCCTCACTCATATACTTAGCCTTCCAATCTAAATCTTTTTTTGAGCTGACAGAAAAATCCGAATATTAAAACCGTAGTTAACAAACTTAACAACATTCACACACAATTTCGGTTTTTTGAAATGGAGCTTCTTGCCGGTGTTCCCGAGTATATTGTTACGGTAGTAAGTATCAAAACACGGAGCATATATTTGTAACTTATAAACGCACCAAAAAGAACGAGTCGGGATGCAAATTCACCTTCGATTTTAGTAAAGTTTATTGGAATTCTCGGCTACACCACGAACACGAACGGTTGGTCTCTTTATTTAATCCCGGTGATGTCGTTGTGGATGTATTTGCTGGAGTTGGCCCATTCGCCCTTCCCGCAGCCAAACGGGGTTGTGTTGTCTTGGCAAACGATTTAAATCCTGAAAGTACCAAATGGGCCCAAATCAATGTTATCAATAATCATGTAAGTTATCATCTATTTTTTCTTAATTCCAACTTTCTCATTGTTTCAGCTCACGGACCGCATTCGAATATTCTGCGAGGACGGTGCAACTTTTATCCGTAGAATAACAAAAGAGGTTTGGGAAAATCCATTCCCAGAATCAGGAGAAGTCAGATCCGCCACTCAACAACGTCGTGAGCTTCGAAAACAGCCAGTGAAACAACAAACCCCTCCTCGACAAGGGTCAAAACGAATATCACACTTCGTTATGAATCTTCCAGATAGCGCCATATCATTCCTTCCCTCCTTTAAAAATATGTTTTCAGAATTGAAAAATCATCCCGAGTTTCCTGAAGTTTATCAAAATATGCCTGTTGTCCATTGTTATTGTTTTACTAGAGAACTGGAATTTGAGGCAGCCAATATTGATATACGAAATGTAAGTTGTATTTGATTTAAGCTAGCATTTCTCTAACTTTCATTAATTTTTTAGAGAGTATCTACAGCATTAAACTGTTCTATAGAAGATTCTGGTGTACTGCACTTTGTTCGCCGGGTAGCTCCTAACAAAGACATGTATTGTATCAGTTTTGCATTACCCCAAGAAGTTTTACTCTGATACAACCTGAGTCATAAAGAAGCCTCTCCGACTGAAAGTGTGTAATTGCCAGGAGCTTTTGAAATTGATCCTCACAAAGAAAAGGGTTCAAGCCTTTCATGATCATACTTATTTGATCATTCTCAAGCCACTCACTTTTGAACACTGAATACGCCTAATTAGGACGAGACAGATAGTATTATTAAAGCCGATGAAAGTCAGAGTGATCCCAGATACATATAAGACAGATTGGGGATCCAAGAAAGTTAGAGAAATGAACAGTAGTCCCCAAAACCCAGATATTACATAACAAACTCGAAAGTATGTAACGGACCGGGTACCCAAGAAGCATGGCGCATACAAATCTAATCTAATGCGCAGTCAAACCCAAACATATAACAGATTGGAACGCATCTAAAACGGAGTATTAATGTCGCGGGATTATGCGTATGCCCTTATAATCGCTAATTTCCCACTGGTGTGAAGGACTTGGGCAAAACATGAACATTCTACTGATAGGAATACCCCTTGCGCGACTGGTAGGTCTAACCAGCTGGAATAAAATTTGCGTTACTTGTGGCAAAACAATAAGTATTTGTGGGAAAGTATCATACCATGGGTCCAAATTCCCCTTTCACTATCAGAGAATCAATGGTGATACTCGGAAATGCTTCGTCCAGAATTTTGATATTACTGGCCAATTCTTCCAATATTGAATCATTGTGTACATGTGCATGCGCGAAAATAATATTGTTTGTTAACTCATTCTTCCGTATGTATAGGATTGCCTTGACCAGAGCATGTATCTATTAGAAAATGGCGTCGGCCAATTCCATTGATTAAAAAAATATCAATGAGAAACGAACATCATCATGGCCAACCCAAACAATAACGGGATGTCGGGCCGTTTTCTTGATAAAGCTGATAAATTTGTTTTGAAGTCTTCTAAAAAAAGCATAGTTTTGCAAATTGCATTGACAAGAGATCCATAAACCAAGCCGCATGAAGAACAGTTTAGTCTTGAATAATAATAAAACTGCAGCTATGACGGCGTAATATGCGACGAATAAGGCAAGGTCTTCAGGACTAGACAAAAAAACATTAATTAATTAATTAATTACACACTAAGGTGAAGTAGTAGTATTTACCTCAAAGCTATATTCCCTATCAAAAGTACGATGACAGCTGCTAATGTCAAGATGACGGCTAGGAAGGGCACACGAGGCTTGCGAGGTAATTCGTCACAGCTGAACTTTAACATAAGATTGCTGATAACGAACTACTCAAAAAAAGGAGCGATTGAGATAAAGAATAGGCCTAGATTAAAATATTCATACCGTCATCAGAGTCACGAGGAACGTGATCGTGAATACAGCCGACAAAGTCACTAAGTTGAAAGCGGAGCAGGCATATAACAGAATGTCTAAAGCCAAGCAAATAGTGACGGCAATATATTGTGCACCGGTTAACGGCAGAGTTCGTAATAACCACTTGGGGAATACATTATCTCTAAGGGCGAATTAGCAATTTGATGAATACAAAGAGGAGATTCATACTTCGCAAGGCGATCTAATAAAGCATTGGCTGAACAGATGCCATCAATGATACCTCCCGAGAGTACCAAAACGGCATCGATAACCACTAAGATCCGCAGCCATTCTCCGGCCACTGATGAGGCGAGAATAGATAAAATGTTTGTACCCTGTAAAATGACTTCCGTTGGGAGAACGACGTAAACGCAAAGCATCATAGGTCCATTTAATAACAAGGTAGTCGTTAAAGCAATCGTAAGCACACTTGGATAAGCATCCCGACGAATGACTTCGACATATGTCGGCGTTGTTTCGAACCCTAACCCCCGCCATCCATGTCAGCACAGTATCCATCATTAAAGCACTCATGCAAGTCCTACCGGTCACACCTAAAAACCCAACACATATACCATTAAAGATGGCTCTTACTGTATGTAAGGCATCTTTTGGACGGAGATCCCAGTTGGATTTAAGAATTGATGAACCGTTCCGTGCCCAGAATACCACTGAAGCAATCATTAAGGCGATCATAACACATCCCTGCTGGATGATCAGCCACCAATGATATAGCAGTAAAACGGGGGAAACAACTAACATGAAAAGAAAAAATGAGGAACGTGGCAAGCGAGCTGCGCCTAATATTTAAAAAACAGAATAAAGCCATGATAATTAGGAGAATGATTGTTAAAACCGCTTCAGATATAACAAGGTGACTCCCAAATTCGCCCTGTAGGTAGCTTGCTGCCGTAGCCGCCGATTCGGTGGACGTAAGAAGAGAATCTAGTAACGTTATTGAAGCACCTAGCAAAGCCATTGTACGACCACCGAACTGGAGCAAATAGGTGTAATTCGCTCCATTTACAAAAATTGCAGATCTCAATTCGAGAAAAATAGGTCTCCAAAGGAATAGGACCAAACAAGCAATCAACAACGAGAGCGGCGAAAAAATTGCTGCGACGCTGACAACTAAATGAACAAGCAAATTGTGATTTAAAAATGTGCCTTATTTTTTATAAGAATAAGAATGAGTGATATACCAGCAGGAAAGGTGTAAAATACTGATGAGGTCATACTGTTTCCAGACAGACTGGAGCCACGAAGTATGCCTACAATTTCTGCTTTCTTTTCTGTTTCGACTTCGTATTTGATTTCCTCGAGATCTTCCGGAGACGGGTTCAAGTAGGAGAAGCTCCCCCAGCCCTTGACAGGTTAATTTTTTTCAATTATTATTTTTTTTTTTTTACAAAAATTATGTGAAATGAAAGACCCACAGCGAATTCCCATTCAGTGTCTGTTCCTTGAAAGCGCGAAGGGATATCAACATGTTTGAGTCCATTAGGAGGTCTTGGTTTTTGTCTCCGAATAATGGTTTCAGGCTCGCTTTGAGCAAAAGATGAAGGAACAAAAGGGGCTTCGAATTGTAAATGTAAGTGTAAATATGATTATTGCCCAATGAATACATACCGCTTAACCCTGGCTTTGGCATCAGAATACTATCTCGATCGGATTTGGAAAGATTCCCTCGTCCTTCTTCTATATCCATTTTAATCTACAAAGGACAAAGGATTGATATTAGGTTCCACTCCCAAAAGTATCGCAGTCCTGGTCAAATTTAATCATTATTTGCAGTACACTCACAACTTGGATCACGGTTATCCTTTCGAGTAGTTAGAACCTTGGTGTGGATGGATCTCAATCCTAGAGATCAGAAGTTGAGGAGGATCGTGACGATTGCAATATTAATATAGTCGTCACGGATATCTGCTGTCGCATTGTACTATGTAATACTTAGCCTATCACTATATCGTATGTCGTGTCGAGGCTAGGGTTCCATGTACGAGTGTGCTGCGGTCACGGCTTGTCCTTCTAGGCTTCTAACTGTCTAGTCCGAGGAGACTTATTGCCTCCGCGACGGGAGGCGGCAGCCACGACACCATATGGACGTCCGAGTTGCAAAACGGTCCCGGTCGTGTATGAACCATTGAGGCGCGATCTTTAGGCTATTCTATGAGCGGGTGTTCCGAGGGGGTTTCCCGAATCTATGACGTTGACTCGGAATGGTATGGCTTTTCTGGATGCTCATGACAATAGAGCATTGTTTTATAGAATAACCATCTTTCGGTCGTATCTTTTTAGATTCATCTTCAGACTGCGTTCAGGTTTCTCTCTCAAAACTTTTTTCAAAATAAAACTATTCAAAGTTGAACGCGTACGCTGGATTGACACATGTAAAGTTGTAAACCCTGCAGCAGTATTCGGGTTCCAACTTGGAAACGAAAGAGTCTCTCTTTTGACATGGACACTCAAATGCCTTTCAGAAAAGACACGCGCCCAATACCTGAAGTAAATTAAAAACCCGTGGAGGAGCAATGAAAAGACGAGAGCGCTGAGCGGACCGTGACATGTACAGCCGTGCGGTTTGATCTGTCTAGTCACAAACTAAAATTCTTCTCCGAACCGCTCCAATTTCAGGTGGAGACATAGACGTCCTTCTCACTTCCTTCTTGATACCTTTTCTCATCTTGTTCTTTATATTCTCAATAGACACTAGATATACCCCATCCATTCCAATCTTTTTAATTACATTTTCTTGAAAAATTATGGCATTAAATGCTCTCCGAAAATCAGTTTCAACTTCTGAAACTGAACTGAAGCGATGGAGGAAAGCATTCGAATCTAACGCTAAAAAGGAGGTTAATGGACAAAAGTACGTTGGGCTCCTAGATCCTCCTCCGTATAGCTTTAACAACTTTCTTTTTCAGGTACCTTGACATAGAAACATTCGTCAACGCAATTGCACTTAAAGACGATTTGGAAAAAATAGACAGAACACAGTATGCCATTTTGTTTAAAGTCGCCGATAGCTCTCGGAGGGGTTTAGTATCATGGGATGACTTCGTGGTGTTCGAGACGATGCTAAAACGCCCTGATGCTGATTATTGGATGGCTTTCAAATATTTTGACGTGTACGTCACTTTCAGAACCTTCATCTTGTTTTCAACACTCAAAATATCGCAGAGACGGATCCGGCACAATCACCTATGACGAGTTTAGAAACGTGTTCTCGGCTAGCTTGGGGCCGGGAAGCATACCTTTTGACTTCGATTGGTATGTCTTCTATCCTTCTCTTTGTCATTAGCTAATACACTTATAAAAAAAGTGATTGGGTTAAGCTTTATCTTGGAAAACGAGATGGCGCTCATGTTCTTGGATGTGAGTTGAAAGCGTTGAATCTGCATGGACCAGTAATTGACGAAACGAATTCAAAAGATAATGAATTTACACAACTTATGAAAGGTCTACAAGGCGAACGCCTTCGGCAGGCTTTCAAGTACCTAGACGATAACCAAGATGGGTTTATAAGGCCTGAACAGTTCAGACGAATAATTGTGGTACGTACCCAGACTTTTAGTTTTGACCTATGGAGGTGCAAACACTCTGCCTAGGAATTGGCTGGACATAAATTATCAGATGCAGTAATAGAACGGCTTCCCACTTTGTGTACTATTTCACCTGGTGGCCGTATATCGTATTCCGAAGTAGTCGCTTTTCAAAATGTGCTTAGAGGTTCGTTCCGCTTGGCTCTGTTATTCTGTTGTGCTTATCTACGCATGCATAGAAATGGATATGGCCGAACGGTGAGTCGATAAAGATAAATTCAGGTTTTAACAAGAAACATACAAGACTCATTCTAGCATAATCCGCGAAGCCACTGCCAAATCGAAGGACGGCCGCATAGATCAAGTTGATTTCTTGAACCATGTCGCATCTTCCACTCGTTATGGTATCTTCTCACCTATGGAAGCATCGATTATATTTCATTTTGCTGGTCGGGGTAATGGTAATCAACGACTAGCGCTTGTAGATTTTGCACAACTACTTGATCCACGATGGCAACCCCCAGCAGATGTGTTTGCAAAACCTGCAGTTTCCGATGCCATGTCTTTTTTCAAAGAATTGGCCCATTCAACATATAACTTTTGTCTTGGTGGGATCGCGGGGTCTTTGGGAGCGACAATCGTGTATCCAATCGATTTAGGTGAGAGCGTATTGTTTTGTGGAGGATCTGATATTGACCAAATGAACAGTTAAGGTAAGTTGCACGTTGTTACAAGAAGATGCACCCAACCTATGGTTTTGATCTTCATTTAGACACGGTAAAATGGCTTCCTACTTTTATATTGTCCTATTTGGCCTGAAAAAGTGCTCTTCAGAATGCAAAATCAACGAAGTACGGTTGTCGGGCAGATGCTTTATGCAAACAGCCTCGACTGTGTCCGGAAAGTTTTTAGAAACGAAGGCCTTACTGGGTTCTACCGTGGACTAGGCCCGCAACTTGTCGTATGTGATTATCAACAATCGTTGTTAATGTCTAGTTGGCATACATTTCTTTGATTGACCTATATAGGGTGTCGCTCCAGAGAAAGCCATCAAGTTAACTGTCAATGATCTGGTGCGGAGTAAAGCAATGGATCCCGAAACAGGCAGAATCAAGTTGATATGGGAGGTTGTCGCAGGTGGCATGGCAGGAGGATGTCAAGTCGTATGTATATTAGATAATTCCGAGTTCTTTTCAAGCTTGACCAACCATATCCAGATCTTTACGAATCCCTTGGAGATAGTGTATGTGTGCAGAGAAATCCGCTTATACTAACTGGAGTCATCGGAAAATAACTGTTTCATAGGAAGATTCGACTCCAAGTTCAAGGAGAGGTTGCAAAGGCCGAAGGCGCGGTGCCAAAAGGTGCTATCCACATTGTAAAGCAGTTGGGATTGCTAGGCCTATATCGTGGGGCATCGGCGTGCCTTCTCAGAGACATTCCTTTTTCCGCCATATACTTCCCAGGTATGGTTATCAAAAATTGATAGAACAATCCCATCTTAGCATTTATAAGCATACTCGCACATCAAGAAGGATGTCTTCCATGAAGGGTATAATGGGAAGAAGCTCGGTTTTCTTGAGACTCTAACATCGGCTGCTGTAGCGTGAGTATTCCTAAATCGAACGTCGCTTGTTGGCTGACAGTACATGCCTCAGCGGAATGCCGGCGGCCTATTTGGCAACGCCAGCAGGTTAGTCATAAACGATCCGTTCCTCTGAGTTAAGGGTATAACAAAAACGTGATGGTATATAGATGTAGTCAAAACGAGGTTGCAAGTGGAAGCACGGAAAGGTCAAACAAATTATAAAGGTCTGACCGATGCGTTTATCAGGATATGTAAGAACAGCATTCTTTTTTGCGTTTTTTTTTGTAATTTGCTAAAATGTATATTATCTGGGGAAGATCGCGAAGAAGGTTTCAGTGCCCTTTTTAAAGGTGGACCTGCCCGTGTTCTACGAAGTAGTCCCCAGTTCGGATTTACCTTGGTAGCATATGAATATTTGCACAAGGTATGTGATATTTTCATTAGTAACTTTTTTTGTATTAATATCTAACATTTTGAATAAGTTTCTTCCAGTAAGTGATATGCTGATTTGTAGTGCCGGGCATAACGTTTGCATGCTCTTGTAGTTCCCTTGGAATGAACAGCCACGTCAACTGGAAACTCGGCTTACCGCTCAGGATTCGGATTTATCTCGTATTCGGTATGTGGCAAAAGTTGATGTGATAGTACATCTGTTAATTCTCTCTCCGTAGAGCGCGGAATGCCTTAAAAATACTTCTTGACGTGCACAGTGATTTTGGCCGGCGTTCTACCACCAGCTAAAAACATTGAAGAACAAATGTCTTACACATTACATAGTAAGCAGATATTGCTTTTACTCTTTGATTCTCTGGCATGAAACACGGAGCATTCCATAGCAGTGACGTTTTCTTTTTACTTGTTACAAAGCCAGTGTATTTTGGGTATTTACTATGTTACATATTGCTAGTAGACTCTATTCCTTTCAAGACCTACCTTAATGAAGTTTAATTGCACTATTATTATGAACATGGAGGATCAAAACTCCGGCCGATATGACTGATAGTCCGAATCCGAATGTTCGAGACCGCGCCGCCTCGTGGTCATCATTTACCTTCGATACTGGGGTGGGAATTAGTTTATCAAACACTGGGATCAATCATTTTATTAGTATGTCGAAGCTGTGAGCTATTTTATAGGTTGCAATCATGGCTCGTAATCTTGTATAGTTACTACGAAACTACTACCGTTTATATCATCAGTGTCGTGTTTCAATATCGATTATTGATACCAAAAGTATTGCCAAAAAATCATTAACTCTGGTTTCCAAATATAAACATATACATACACTGTATATTGACCAAGGACGTTGATGTGAGTCGTGTTGCGTTATCACCCCGACTTGCCTTGTGACACATGTCCGAGTCCGAGTCTGGTAGTCAACCGAGCTGCGTTACCAGGGAACCAAATTTCGCAACTTCTTGGAAACAACAACAATGGCGCTCAGAAGTACTTTTTTTTTATTAAAGATTTTATTGACTAAAATTTCAGAGAAGAAAGAAAGAAAATGACAATAGTTCAAGACTGAAAGTAATGGATTTATTGAACTGGAATTAGTGTCAGTGAAAGTGTGCAACTTTGAAGTAATGAACTTGGGCTATTTCGGTCGATGACACAGCTATTCGTGATGCGAAATGATTTTCTCACCCCGAGGACGACTATATATAATAGACAAGAACATCAGGAAACGTCGGCTTCTTCACCCCACCCACCTTTCGTTTTTCGTTTTTCGTGTCCTTCGCCCCCTTTTTTTCTCCTTTCGAGGTGAGTTTATAAAATAATAGTGATCCACTGATAAGTATACTTTGAACTCTTCTTCAGGGTATTATCTTTTGCGGCAGTGCCAGTTTATAGCGTCGACCGCTTAACAACTTTCGTTCATTAATTGTACTTCTTTCAAACCGCCATATAACCTTTTTCGACTTTTTCCTGGTTTAAACTTTTCGATATTTTTGCAATATGTTACCTTTCGCGGTCACTCTATTAATTGCTAGTGGAGCTATTGCTCAACAAATCATGGGTACTTCAACGACTTACATCGCTTCCTATTCGTATCCTTCGTCGGGTGCTTCTCCTTCCTACGGTGGTTCATCCGCTCAGTATACTGGTCAACCCAGTGCAACATATCAAGTCAGCTCCTCGAGTTCTTCGCAATACACCCCTCCGCCTACATTGGCAGCTTCACAATCGGCTTACTATCCTCAATTTACCGATGGTGCTTACTCAAGCATGGATTGTGGGTATGGTTATGCTAAGGACAGTTATGGGAAATGTACTGCTTTATCTTGGGTATGAACTTTATTCCAAAATGTATACACGGGGACACTCAAAATTGCGATGCAATTTCAGTATAACACACAGTCATATGGTTGTTATGAAACCGTCATCATCAACCAGTTCGTACAACAGTTCGTGCATTCTTGTTTGGCTTATTAATTTTTCTTTCTCTAGTGAAGATCAATGTTCTCAACAGTATCAATCTACTCTAACAGTTACCGATACGATGACAAAAACTATGACCATGACAGAAACGATGACATCGGTTTCTACTCTGGTCCAGCCTACAACCGTTACCATGTTCAAGACTATGACAGAGTATGATTTCAAAAAGTTTCCATTGATTTGAGAAATCATCATTAAACGGTTTTTTTTTTACAGCTTTGTGACCAACACTATGACTGATACAATGACAGAAGTTTTCGTGAGTCGTTTTTTTTTTTCAAGTTTGAATATATTTATCTAATTCAAACTGTCAAGACATCTACCGAGGTATTTTTTCCTCCCAGCACCGAGGTTCACGAGAATTGATTCTTTGTCTTAGCTCATTCCCACAACTCGTGTATACGTTTCGACTCAAACTCTCGATGAAACTGTCAATATTGAACACACTATGACAGCTACTGAGACTTTAACTCAGGTCAACACGTATACTGCGACGGCGACAACAGTATGATTTAGGTTATCATAGAGCTGATGGTATTCATATTTACACTAATTCCCATAGACTGATTTTGCCACCCAAACGGAAATCTCCACCGAATTCTCAACCAAAACTGTTGTATCAACTGTTGTAAGTATTTCAAGATTTGGGTTTGGCCAGACAATGATCAACAAACCAATAGCTTCAACCGACTACGTACACGAGCGTCTGGGTGTCCACCCAAGTTATTGATGAAACTCAAACAATAGAACAAACGCAAACGCAGGTCATGGTAAGCTCTTTTTTTTGGAATAATTTATCGACCTTTCGTATAAAATTTTTTCATCTCTAGACCGAAACAATGACCAGTTTCTTGGTATGTTTTCATAATTTTTTTAACTCAAAAAGTCAACCATATTGATTGAATTTTCAATAGAGTTTCACTGCGACTGAGGTTGGTCGGGATATTGTTTCCTTGTTTGTCCATAAACTGAGCTGTGTTCATCATTAGACTGCAACCGCTACTCAAACTGAGCAAATCACGGACTTTGTGACGATGGTAGGTCTCTCTTTTTTTTTTATAGATCTTATACATGTTAATTCGGGGGTCAGGTTGTACCAACAACCTATACCAGTCTTATCGTCAGCACTGACACAATCGATAACACGAAGACTTTGGTATACACACAAACCTCGGTCATGGTAGCTTTCATCTCCTTTGTGTAAAACTTGACGCTCTTTTCTTACCTTTTTAATTTTTTTTTAGACTGATTTGATGACAATGACTCAGGTATGAGAAGACACCTCCTTTTTAAACTTACCTCTTAATAACCCCTTTTTCCGCCAATAATTAGCAAGTCACTGCCACTGAGGTATAAATTTTTTTGAAATACAATGTCCACATCACGGAGTTTTTTTAAATTGCTTTGTTTTTTCAGACCGCTACTGCCACTACAACCGATTTTGAAACCATGACGGTGTTTTCGACTGTGGTAAGTTTCTTATGGAAATCCCCGATCATCTATGGGGTATTTGAAATATTTTTTTAAGGTACAACCTACCACGTTTACAAGTGTCTGGGTTTCCACGGAAGTGATTGACAATACCCAAACTGTCGAGCATACACAAACGGAGGTTATGGTACGTGCGATCAGCAGATCTGTCAAACTTTTTTAAACTATGCTTAATTCTTTTTATAGACTGATTCTGTAACCCTCACTCAACAATCGCTAGTAACCGTGACTGCGACAGCGACAACAACTGACGTTGAAGCGGCCGACGCGACTTCTACACAATTATCAAATTGCATAAGCCAGGTAAGTTGATCAGATAAAGTTAAAGTTCCCACTCCTTTAATTCTTCCTATCAGTGCCAGAACGTATGGTGGCAACTTACAAGTACAGCCCTTCCAACCGCAACAGTAGCACCTTCATACGGTTATTCAAACGGATATTCCAGCAACAGTTATTCTGGCAATAACTAATAAAAGTTTGCATATCTCCGTTTGTTCTTGATTGTTGCTATAATACGCTCGTTAATTAACACCAAAAATTATAATTTGTGCAAAGTTTTTGAAAAATATTGGACATTTATCATTATACATTTATTTTTTTTTCTTTCTTGCCTTCACAATTTACAGTGATCCTTTTTCTTAGCATACATACAGTAATATACCTATCTCCCAAATTGGGGAATAGGCAGAGGCTCGTGTGTGTGTAATAGACGTACATCTAACATGGCTGTTGTTGGCAGAAAAAAAAAAGCTTATCATGAAAAGTCGTTTATTTGTAGTTTCTTTACAGGAGAATGCATAAAAAAAGAAATAAGTACGTAACCCCCCTCACCATCGCGTGTTGATAATTATTCCATCCGTTCCTTATTACTGAATTGCTGCATCCGACGGGGTTGCATACATTTGAGACCCGATAGATCGAAAACGGGAATCTCAATGGGAAAATCAACGGCCTTAAGGATTAGTGAAATATCTATCCAAAAGCCAGCCTAAATAAAGACAGTTAAATTGACAAATCTCGGGATCCTGTGAACAAAAAAACAAACTTACTAAACCCGTAATAAATGCAAACGCGCCCGCGGCTTTGAATTCATTGGCGGCTCGTGTTAGTTCGCCAATACCTGTGTGAACTGGGGGAAGAACGTTAATTTGCAAAACAAAACAAAAAACATGGCGCGAGAGGCTTACAATGGGCAGCCGCAATGAGACCGAATGCTACTGTTAACGCTATAATATATAATATGATAATTTTCAGATAAACGATGTTTTTACATAAAGATTGCCGAGGAGATGAGTGGGAAAAAGACTAGTAATGTTAGGGACTTACGGAAGAAGACAAGGGTAAATGCGACGTTTCTATCATTCATTAAAAAGTACAAAAGGCAGATTGCAGATGTTATTAGATTAGATTATAAAGATAAGGGAGATATCGATCACTTACGTTCGCAGAGAAGCGATAGCGTAAAGAGCACAAAGTAATGTCCAAGTTGTGAAATATAATCCAACACCGGAATTATATTGACGTGTAGCTGCACCTGCGGCTGAAGCAGTAACTCCTACAAAAGTACTATCGGTCACATTGGCAGGAGCGAAAGAGGCGGCCACGCCCAAAGTAGGTTGTATCAAAATAGCATAACTAGACCAGAAGCCGCCTGAGTAATTTCCGAGATTGTCAGGGATCAATCAGTACTAGTTAGTATAGATATAGTGACGAACCGAAAGAACCAAAGACTACCATGGGGAATCTAGAAAAGGGGTATAAAGAATAAGTAATATGGCTGTCCTACTACTTAGACTAGTAACTTACGTGTTTCCCACTGACCATTCAAAGATAGCGGAGAGGTAAAGACCAATCGCGGCACATCCGTAAAAGGCCTTGTTTTTTTTCAAAATTGAAATATATGAATACGTGATTTTTTTTTCAAGTTAAAAACCGAAACTTACACCCAAAGTGGCTACGCCGCTGTTTCCGTCAGCAGCCTGAAATCCAAGGAGATCCATGGCCAACGGCACGTGGGCTATAATAACATTGAATTAATCAGGGTCTGATATTATTATAGTAGGATGATCAAAAATCACCTAACAAAAAAGAAGATACGGCCCTAATTCACGGAAATAATAATGAGAAAAAGAAGTTTTTTTCCTTGACATGAAAAATTGAATAGAGAACTCCTTACAAAGGTGCCGCATTAGCGACACGGCGGACCAAGTTTGACTGACCAGCCGCCATTTTTGGCTGTAAATAAAGAGCTTCGAATTGTTCAGGGGTAAGGGTTACAGTAGTCATAGTTCTGGCTATGCCCTGTTCAATGTCATGATGTGAGGTCGTATGCTTTTCGTCAGACATGATAACTCTTGAGCCTTTCACAATAGGGTTGAAACTTGAAAGATGGGGGCCCTATACTGGGTGAGAAAAGGTGATTCTAATAGTTTTTAAAGCGAGATATTTTTTGCTGCTCCCATGAGAAAAATAGCTGAAAAAACTTTTTAGAAACCTAGGTCAGAAGCTCATCTGAGACTTCTTCATCTGAGAAGGGCCCTTTTTCTAAGTCCGGTGAGATTATTTCAACATTAACACCAAAGATTAGAGTAACATGTTGTAGTTTAAGAGTATAAGACAGTCTCTATATGCTGCAAGTGTTGTGTTCAATATTCAACGTTCAAAACATTTGCGTGAGGGGAGAGAGACGGGAACTCGTCGGAGAGTTAAAAAAAAAGTTACTCCGAAGTAGCCGAAGTTCGGCATCTGACCCACCCGAGCCACCCCTGAGAATACAACATCTAACAATGGCTAAAGCTGAATTCTTCTAATTATCGTCTAATTATGCGTGCAGTGTTTCCCAGAATGTTGGAAAATCTATTTAATACTACTGGTTAAACACATTCATAAAAGTGCCAGAAAGACTGCGCATAATACTGTTAATCGAACTAGTAAAAAAACTCGTGAAAGATAAGTAAATTTCACATTCATATTGAAGTCGTCGTATCATGTGCCAACGTCGTAAGATATTAGTCTATTCCCTGTACAGTATTATATATGAATATTAATGAAGAAAAAGGGGGGGAACATTGTTTGCATGCATATGCAACATTAAAAATGGTTATCTGGTTTCAATTCACTCAGTTCATCCAAGCTTTTTACCCCAACTTTGGTGCACATATGCAATAACATCAAATACCAAGCGAATGGGGTACAGGCTCATTGTCATCAGTGCACAGAAGCGGGACCAAGTTCATGCCAAGCTGCGCCCGTAATACAGGATAATTATTGTGTGTGTGGTAATTTAATAGAGTGCATGTGTATGTTTTTATTGATAAAAAAAACATCAGATCTATAATGTATTCATATATAAAATGTTTAAATTGAACAAGTCTCACGTTATTTTAGTTTCTCTTCAGCCACAAGATCTCAATAAGATCTGGTAGACTGGGATACAAGGACTATAATATACCGTTGATCCCAACAAGTCCCGAAACCACAAGACCGATGACCTTCTTGGGGGGGTCAGCGCATGTCAAGAGTCAAGGTCCCGAACCCCTGGACAATATCCTAAAAGGGAAGAGCGAAGAATACATATATCAGACACATTTGTCGGTTTTTGAAAAAGGTACTTATTATTTATATATATAATCTTCTGATTGATCGATAATTTGCGCTGGCAGCCTGGAGGTAATTGCGGCTTCCGGCTTAACAACTTGATAATGATGATGATAATGATTAAGTACATGTTTGTGAAATGCTGTACAAAAGATAAATGCCATCAGTAGCTTAGTAGATCTACAGCATGTGAGATATTATCTTACGCTAAAAACATGGGGTAATTTTCCCGTGAGTGGACGCGACAGGAATCTGACCAATCTCCGAAGATAGTTACCACGTTACATATGGAAAAGCGTAGATCAGCGCAAAGGAGAGAGAAAGTAATAAGGAACAACATAAATTTCAAATTTTGGGGAGGAAAAGGTTATTTGTCACAATTTACGTCACACAAAATGAGTGCCCTCCTCTCCCCTTCCCTTCGGAAGGTCCCGCTAAGCGGCAAGCCGATCATCCTAATACAGATGCGGCACAAATTCAATCGTTGAAGGGATTTTTTTTTAAAAAAAAAATTTGGTTTTTTTTTTATGGTATATCAACTGATTGAGAAGATTGTCGGATTCCTATCCGTTTACTAACCGGTGAGCTTCTTCCCGGTGGAGTAGTAACCCCCCTCGTTCATCTTTTCCGATCCTTGCTGCACCGGTGTAACAAATTGTCTAAAAAAGGTATCCGTCTTCGAGAAATTCTACCTTTTTTGATCTCAATTCCCATGAGATGTAAATTGTTAATTTGATTCGGTTATGAAAGGGGAGGGGAAACAAAAAAACAAGGTTGTCAGATTAGCCTTGAGCAAACATAGTAAGCTTACACTAATATAAGTTTAAAATCATGGATCCTCAGAGCAAACAAGATATAAAGGAAATTAGACTACACCGGATATACATCTGTAATTCGCTTAATGCCGAATTCGAATTCCTTTTCAAAAAAGCCAAGAAATTTGACGTGATTAATTGGGGAAGACATCGGTTCTTTTTTCATGAACAGGTTCGCTTGTTACTCATGTGCTAAGCTGTAGTAGTAGTATGCGACTAAATTTTCAACCAGCCTTGATAGTCTACATTTAGACATCGTTCAGAACTAGAGAGGGGCCTTCATTAAATCGTCTTTTTAAGAAGGTGAGTCTTATGATGTAAATTAAAGTTACATACGTATATGCAATTTCTCAAAATACATGAACTCGGAATTTCTTCATTTACAATTGGGTGATGTCATTATAAAAAAAAAAAAACTTGTTCCTGAATAGCAGTGTAGTATAACTTTTGCTGACCTTTTTACCGTCGCCAATATCTTCCTTACTTACCTACAAATTTTGATCTGATAAAGAAAAAAAAAAAGATGGAGATTAGCATCGGGGGAGATCCTCGAGTCCATCCGATGCAGTCCAGGCTGCTCAGGGTTCAACATTACCACAGTGTTTCTAGATAAAGGTAATCAATAACGAAAAAGAAAGAAAAAAAGAAAAGAAAAGCCAAGCCAGATGAGTTTTAAAAGGTCATGGGAAATAAAGTTATGTAAATGTGAGAAAGTGTGGCGACAAACCAGTGGAACCACTGCGTAACGTCCGAGTCAGGGAAGAACGGAATCACGTATTATCTGATGTCCCTCAAAAAAAGAACAGAACTGTCAAAACAACCCGCAAGTCCCTTGAACTCACATCTTAATTTAGGGGACTATTACCATTCCCAGCCTCAGGACTAAATTTTTTCAACCATCTTTCTTCTTCGCTCTCTCTTCGCTCTCTCTCTCTCTCTCTCTCTCTCTTTTGACCAGCATATAATAATAATTTTTTAAATTATTAATTAAGTAAGAAAAATAAAACAAATAAAAACATGAGTAGTACATCTAAGTATGTTGTAGTATGTGATAATAATTTTTTGGTTGTTCCGATACAACTTAACTACCAGTGGCCTAATTTTGCACCGCGGCATCCAATTTCGATCCAGTCATCTACTCCCTCTACTCTGGGTTTACCGCACAATCCGACGAACCCAACTCTGTCATAAACTTTTGCGGCGGGGTTATCATGTGCTACATAAAGAACTATCCACTCTTTTCGTTGAGAGATCAAATAACTAAATATATATATTGGTTAAAAATTTACAAATTTCAACAAAAAAAAGGGTGGGGGGGGGGGATAGAGAGCACTTACTATTGACATACAGCCCTAACAAGTCTTTCCGCACAACCACGCTTTCTCCAAGAAGGAGAAGTATAAACTTTTGTTATCGTAGCGACTCGTGAACTGTTACGGGTTGTTGCGACTAGACAAGCTATCTCTGATACTCCGTTTTTGACGACCTCATGGACCCATCCAATTCGGTTCTCGATAAGATACTTGGCTTCCTTGAGTGCGCCAGCATCATCTAGGAAGAATGGTTCCTATCATCCTTTTATTAGATATAATATACCAAAACAAATAAAAACAAAAGGATAATTTACCGATTTTGAAGCAAAGCCCTTGCAAAGAGCGGCTACTTGAGAAATATCCTCTTCACGCGCCAGGCGTAGATTGTAAATGCTACCGTCATTATTAGCAGGTTGTAGAGGACGATCAACAAATGTTCTTCTTGTGCAATGGGAAAATCGTGCGGCATAATAAGAATGTTCTTCTAGTTCAACTCCGGATACTGTTGCCCAGGCCTGAGCAAATGCTTTTGAAAGAGGTGCCGGTGCAAAAATAGAATATACGCGATCATTAGGCACTGCTGTCACTTGTAATTCCGTTGCAAGTAGAGCCACTCTTGGTGCGAGGAAAGCCGATGTCAAAGTATGAGTGGGGTGAGTAGAAACGATAAAGATCGGGTATGTTCCCATATGCCATTCCGTACAACTCAAGATAAAATCAAGTTGACGTTCAGAAGATGATGAAGCGGGTGAACGCGTAGTTTCGCATGTCATCCAAAATTGATTCGGTGTTATCATTTCTTGGTGACGACGACTAGTATTCAATGCATGTGGTAAAATGACATTTGAAGGTCGTTCGTGTTTTTCGAGAGCGTTCCATACATAAGATGGGAGCGCATGAATAGATGTATAGGTGGAGACATATATCCCTGAAGTGCCTGAAGCTCGAGATGTCTGATGTTGAGGAGGGATTCCAGGCATAATAACTTTGAATAATGAATAGTAGAGGGATAGATATAAAGTGTTAGAGTAACTTGGACAATCGACATTGATGATTTTTTTTTGGTACCCTTTTTATATGCACAGAAACTATAAAAGAAAAAACACAGAGAAAGAGGCAAGTGGTCCGGATGTGATATAGAATTAATTATTTTTATTTTATTTTATATTTTATATATATTTATATATATTTCCTGGTTGTTTTGTGTAATCGACAATCAAGTGAAAAACTTCGACAAGAGCAGATTTGAGGGCTTGAGCGCGAGAAACTAACAAATGATGATAAGTACCTATCTAAAAGTAGTAGTAAGTCTCGACAAAGAATACGTTACTAAGCCAAGGCTTTTTCGCCAATTTTTATTTTTTATTTTACCCAGTATCCGATCACACCTTGAAATCTCTGGGCGGTTCCCCGATAACCACGTGCCGGATATTAAGCTCAACAAGGTACCGTCAATACTTGTTGCTTATTCGAAGCGTTTCTACTTCCCGAATCTTTACGCGTGTTTTATTTTATACAAAGTAAAAAAAAAAAAAAATTATTAATAATCTACATCACATACAACAATAACAACAACACTACTACTTCCTCTCGGCCAAAGCCTTTTCTACTATCGCGAGCATCGCGAGAACTTTCTCTTCGTTATGTCTTCTCCCAATTAGTTGTAGTCCAACAGGAAGTCCAATCGATTGATTTGGATCGTCATTCCATTGTTTATGAACAAATGCTTCGGTTTCATTACGCGGTGCCAACCCCAACTTTGGTGGTGTTGCGACGACGTCACCACTGCCACTGCTATTGCCACTACCATTATATCGACCCATCGGGAATACTGCCGCTGGATAATCTAAGAGATTCCAATGAGATGTATATGTCCAAGAAACGGTCGTATCATGAGGTGGTGCCAAACTTGGTGCAACTGGTGATATAATACCATCCACCGCTCGACCTGTCGTTGTTCGCGTCTTTGTCTCGTTCCAATGTCCCAACGCATCGGCTCTGAACTTCTCCCGTGCCAAGTTCAGTTGAAATATCTCTCCCACGCTATATGGCTTGTCCTTCGCATGAGATAATATCCACTCGGTTTGTTGCACAGCTGGTTCTCCCGCAGCCAAGAGAGTTTCCTTATATTCTTTACCTGCATCAAGAAGGTATAGTTGTGACTGGCCAACCCCCCGAAAAAAAAAAATAAAAAATTTAAATATGTATTTTGATATATATATATTGAAAAAAAGAAAATAACACAAAAACAAAAAATCTTTTTTCCACTCACAATTAAATCCCATCCTTGTTGATGATTTCGTGGAATCCAGTCAATGACTTCGTGTCCGGCGGCAATCAGCGCGCTTTTAACCAGCTGTAAAGCTTGTACCAAGGGGGGATGTGGCGCAACCACTCCGTCATCCCAAATGATGCCGAAACTCAATTTTGAAGGTAAAGTGAGACCATCAGCGATTTCTTGTCTCCAGGGAATTTCAAGTAGTGGTGCTTCAACCAACCAAGGTTTAGCATCTAACATGATTTTACAAAATAATGAAAGATCTCTGGCTGAATGCGTCATAGGGCCTAAAACTCCAACGATCCTACAAACAATAAATATTCTCCTCCTTTCACACCCCTGGATCTTGGTAAAAAAAAGACTTACGCATCCATCCCATCATGAGAACCTACCGACGATAATTTGTAAATTTTATACCAAGAAAAAGAAGAAGAATAAAAACCCGCACCTAACAAACCAGCATGCGGTAACCGAGCAACCGAAGCTTTAAATCCATAGATGCCAGAGTGAACGGCAGGCACCCGCTAAATTAACCCAAATTGCGTCAGTTTTTTTTCATGTAAAAAGCCAAAAAAGATAAATAATCTTACAATGCTACCACCTATATCTGTGCCTAATCCGAATGGACTGCCTCTAACAGCAATTAATGCTCCTTCACCGCCACTACTACCTCCTGGAGTTGAATTACGATTAAATGGATTTAAGGTACGTCCCCAAACATTATTATTCGTTTCAAGAGACTAGAAAAAAATATTAATACTTAATGGGGATATATATGATGTATGAGAAAAGTTTTACCAGCAATGATTGCGGATTAGCGGTCTTCACGTAAAACACAGCACCCGCTTCGCGAAGGATTCGTACTGCAACGGCGTCCGTTTCTGCCTTGGTTTTGAAAGCCCATTCTATGTACCCTTGGAATAAAGGTAAGTGATGGTTTCCATGCATACTTTGAGAAGGTCCTCCATCTTACCTGATGAGGTATCATGTCCCTTTAAAAGTATATGATCTTTGATACTAACTGGTACTCCATGCAGGGGTCCAACCGTCTGTTATTACGAGTGAACATGAGACAAAAATAGATCAAAATTTATTTATTTTTACCTGACCCGTCCTTAAAAAGTAATCGTCTAATTCTTTAGCTCTTTGGAACGCTTCTTCGAAAAGGATTTCGGTCAAACAACTGTTTTTTTTTTAAGAGTCTGTTAGCTCTGAAAGCTGAGCGTGACAAAGTTAAAACATACTTGGTCAAGTCTTGTGCTGCCGTTGCTACCTGAAAACGAAATGAATGAATAAAAAAAAAAAGGATCAAGAACTGGAGGAAAACCTGCCCCCTTACTTTACAATATGCCGTAGTAACTTCGAGGGCTGAGTAGTGTCCAAAGCGTAACATCTCGGCGAGACCGGTAGCATCCTGGTTAATGATCCCTTTCTCTCGGTCCGTGAGAGCATGCAGGGCATAAGAAGAGACGTTCTTAATCTCTAGCGGAATATCTTCCCGAACTCTCCAAGCGAGGTAGTTTGATAAGATTTTCTCGCGTTGCATTTGTTTTGCAGCAGCTACCTTCTTCCATTGCAGATAGTCGTTTGTTATGCCATTAGTAGAGAAACCGTTGATACGGGTAATGACATTAGTATCAGGAGACATGTTATCGAAGGGAGATATGACAACGTGAGGCATGTCTGGAATGAACAGTGAGGTGGAAACCCTTCTTAGAGTTGACCGGGTGAGGGTGAGGGGGAGTGAGAGAGAGTCGACTCGGAGAGAAAGAGCCTGGTATGATAACCAACATCGAACTACCCGGCCCTTTTTATATGAAGGAAGAGCGGTAAAAAAAAAAGGTGAGAAGTCGTGGCGCCTTGAAACCGACACGGAAATGGGGCCGATCCTTCTCAACAAAAAGTTGTTGAGGAAGACAGAAGGTAAGTGAGTTTCAGAAGACGTTTTTTTACTATTCAATAAAGGCGCCATTTGCCACGAAGTCCGAATAAAAAAGAAACGAAAAAATAATTAAATAAAAAAAAAACACGCTTTCTTCCGGTAATAAAAAAACTGTTGAAAAAAAAAAAAAAGAAAAAAGAGGTTCTTCTTTCGATTTTTTTTTTCATTTGAATGGATATTCCAAGATAGAATAGAATGCTGGCGGTCACGGAACACTGAATGATAAGCGCGTCTAAAAATCAACTCGTCGGACGCGGACACGGCGCGGAGTCCAAACCATCCGTCATCTCTCTTTTATACCTGCAATAATGTCAACTCTGGGTTTACAGTTACGCCATTGGTTAACGTCTTGTAAAACAAAAAGTGATATCATTCTGTTCCAACAATTCGTAGGCTTTTTTTTTATTACTTTGGTTCTTGCAGGGATTGACTACGACTCGGATACAAGCGTTATAAACATCAGAATGTTCACCGTACTATCGCTGTCAAACTTCTTCAAGATATATCTGGCGTGGGAGAAAAAGGTATGTCTTATATTCAAATCATGTCTTGTGTCTAACCAAGACACTAAAAAAAACAAAAAAAAACAGCTTCTATTCAGCTTGTTCCTCCCGGTCGAATGCGTCATGTCTTTTACCCGCGTAAGCAAGCTGCATACATTACAGAAAAGCCTAAAAAGGATAGATTTGTGTGTTTTCTCTCTCTCTCTCTTTCTTGTGTTATAAAAGTAAAGTCAGAACTTAATATTATTATTTCTTTAGGCGTCATCATCCTTACAGCCAAAAATGGAATTCACAGACACAAAAAATCGCTTACTTTCTTTGGAACAACTTGTTTTCAAACGAGCCATCCGTATATCCGACACTGACACCGATACTAACACTGACACCAATTCGGCAAATGCTAAATCATACAAATTAAGAGGATTTGTTACTGCGCACGATGTTGCCCAGCGCTTGGCGAAAGACTACGGCATTGACCTAACTCTTCTTAATGCAACCCTTACCTTCCGAAATTCACCTGCCAAAGACAGGGTTGATACAACCGGACAGTATCATGTGTTCGTACACTTATCAACCGGAGACATCTTTCCTATAGAAGTTCTTGTAGAGCCAAGGTTGGATGTTTTTTTGGAAAGCCGAATCAGATCTCAAGAAGCAATTAACACGCTAATTATATGATCGAACCCAACAAATAGACATACATATCTAGGAACATATAATTGGTATCGTGGCTTTTCAAAAAAAAAAAAAAACACGACATGTTCAGAAGATATATTAGGGAATATTATCTCGTCTTTGACACACACTTGGACTTCTTTACGTTTGATTTATTGACAAACGTGGGGGAGGGGCGATTAAAATGTCAGAGATGAATATATAGAGCTCTAGGTAGTATGTTATTTAACGCTCAAAAGGGCTACTGTGGCTGCAATTTATTCACTGTCGAACCGACCAGATGACGGAACCAAATCCCTACTACTTTGTACGCCTTTCATAATACACACTGTATAATACGGAGCGCCGTGTAAGTATATAGTTGGTTTCACTCAAACTGACAAAAAAAAAAAAGTGAGCGTTTTATTAAGTGAAAACACGACGGTTTAAACCAAAATCGTATGAGCTTCTTCCCTGCATGGTTCCAGGGTGCAATCCGTGACCAGTTTGTTCGCTTATTTACGAATAGAATAAGAATTCAGGCGGAGGCCCGAATCTTTCCCTTCATTCAACCGCTACTATATGGAAATGGCAATGAATTGAGGAAGTTTCATGGTTTTTATAGATTTTATGGTAAGTATTATACTTTTAATTATTATAACAACTTGAATTTCTTATATAGTTTACGTAAGCAATCAAACCTCCGACCCACTGACAACCCCCATATGAGTTACGACTCTCTCCGACGACAAGCTAGAACCTTGGAGTTTCTCCTGGATTCTAAATTAACATCATACTCACGTATAGCATCTATTGTAACTAAAGAAGGAAATGATGTCGAATCTCATGGTTCCACTGAACGATGGCAAGACCTTGAGGCTGAGATTGAGGATCTTTTAGAGAAGGTACGTATATTTTTGGTTTTTGTTTACTATTTACATATGGCCTCATCGACAAAAACAGCTCAAGGAAATTAATGACGGCATGGAAAATCTATTGAATGACGCGAATAATCATGCTTCTCAAAGTCTACAACATACTATACAACGGCACCATGAGGTTCTAAGAGATTACACACGGGATTTCAGCCGGACAAAAGTGTGTAATTAATCAGAATCTTTTCTTTCTCTTTTGACACCCTTCTCTCTCTAATTTGAAAAGAAAAATGTTCAATCAGCATTAGACAGAGCAAACCTTCTATCTAATGTTCGAAATGATCTCGAGTAAGGCGGCTTTTCATCTTTTTTTCTTTTTCTCTCCTGAAGCCACAGTTTAATGGAATATTTAGCGCTTACCATCGTTCCTCGGCTGCTGAATCCTTATTAGCCGAACGAGGACGGATAGATAATTCACATCGGATGACAGACGAAATTCTAAAGTAAGCAAAATACAGTTTACTTTCCCGAATCCCCATTTTTTCTAATCAAGGCCCCTCTGTTCTCAAGCCAAGCCTATGAAACTCGAGACGAGTTTTCAAGACAGCGTTCTGCCTTGGCATCCATTAACGTACGGATGAGCAATGTCCTTCGTGAGTATTCATTCCAGCGTCACATTTACTCTCATTATTCTGTCTTGTGATACGAAATATTATTACAGAGACCCTTCCCGGCGTTGATTCATTGATTTCTATGATTAAATCCCGCCGAAGAAGAGATACCATTATTCTCGGATGTATCATCGGTGGTTGTTTAGTATTTATATTAAATTATATGACCAATTAAGGGAAACAATGCTATGACTATTATGTTATTTTATTTTTCATTCTTCTCATGACGAACGACTCCCTAATTGGTCTGACTTTATTTCCTTGAACAACCGGATTCGATTAGACTCTTGTTTTTTTATGGATTCTTTAAAAGCTGCGGCGGGAGTACCGGCCATATTGTAACCCCCGTAGCGGCAGACTCGGATGATGAAAGTCAAGATTGTCAAATAGCAAGAATCGATATTCTCTCTTCCATTTCTATTTTACTGATTTATGACGTTTTTAAACTCAATCTAATTTTGGGTTCTAGTAAAAAAAAAAAAAAACCCGGTGATTCGAAACCCGATGAATAAAGTGGCAAAAACTCGTATGGAGGTCAAAATTATGGAAATGTAGGCACTAATTGACCTATTGGCATATCATCTTCATCTTTCGGATTAATTTGACATTAAGGATTTCTTGTTTGTTTTGCGCACTATACTATCTCCTCTCACTACTTCCCCTCCCCCACTTTTAACAGCGTGTCACTGAGTCATGTCTCTTACCCGGGGGTCGGATTCACACATCGTATGGTTCAACTTCCTATCTTGAACAGAGCTCTCACTATCCAGGCTCTAGTGAGCATCCAATCCCATTTACTAAAACAAGGTCTTTGACCCGTTGCCAGCTGTATCTTCCTCTGGAACTAAAAACACCTATTATTCACAAGTTCAAGTTAAAGCTTCCCTCTTGTCATGTTTATGGACCAGTTTTCTTAAACATTTGTTCGCGTCATCTTCTCCGTATAACGGGTTTCAACAAATAAAAGCGTCGGATCGTATTAGCAAAGAGATTCTTCGGAGCCCCCCTCCAGTGCGCTCCCTTTACATTATTGGTCGCCTTTGACCTGATTTCTTTGGAATACCCAAGTGCCTAAAAAAAAAATACGAGTGTCTTCTGATCCAAAAGAGAGGGTAGATAAAAATATGTTTCGCAGTACGTCAGTAATTGCGTGGCCATATCAATCTGACATCTGGAGAAGGCTGAAAATCGATCTGCCTTCTATGAGCTATAATTTTAGAAACATTGCTAGATTTTAATATCTTTGAAAAAGACCGCTGTCATTATCCTCTTCATAGACATTTTTGGTATGTTAATTCCCTCTTCGTCTTCCTTTCTAGACGTAGTCTTACACTCTTTTCTCTTCTCACATAGAAGTTCCGGACACTTATACCAAATCAGCCTAACCCTTAAAACCCTAACTTTCTCGCGAGTCTAATCTATTTTCGAAGCATAATCGCCTTATTCGAGATGCATAAAGTAAGTATTCGGGAACAGCTTTCAAAGCCACGAGCATTAAGAAAAGACACAAGATTATTTCAAACTGGTTATAAAAAGCTTTAAACACCACGATTGGCAGGCATATATGTATATGCTGAACACCATCTATGGATAGAGGCTTGCAAGCAATCAATGAGCTGGCAATCCCCTCCGGCACCGGGTTTTATATATAACAATTCAGTTTTATTAGGTTTCGAAGAGAATGCCTCTTAATTAAATTATCTTCGAAACATTAATACTTGAATGTATTCAAAACTTCTTGATCAGGTGTGTGGCTGACAAGAGAAGAATCCCTGATTATTGGATCCTAATGAAAGGCTACTCGTATGCCGAGCTTCGCAATCCGTCGCCGGGTAAGTGTATCTAAATTTTTACATCGTCGGTTGTCTATTGTTCGCTGGTTATATGCGATACAAGAACAGTTGTAAAGTTATCTCCTTTCAACTCGACCACCTTCTCTTGGTAAAGTGAAAACCCATTAGCGTGGCTTCTACCATTCTACTTGCGAAGGAAAATAATTTGCAATCAGTTTTTCATAATATGGTCGTACTTCGTTAGGATCTGTTCTCTCATCGGTTTTACTATATAAATCATATGGATTAAATGCTTTAACAGCATCCAATGCTTGATAACTGAGGCACGAAAGAAAAAAATGAACAAGACATGACAGAAAAATAAAACAAAAGCGAGAGGAAAAGCGTACTCTTTTGTCTCCATTAAATGCCGATAGGCGCCTTCACGATGCCACGGGTAGAAGCTATGGTATCGAATCATGGCTAAACCTTCCTGTGGAAGAGTACTTTGTGCTTTGCATATTTGATAAAGATACTAATAGAATTATAAATTGGCTTGAAAATTCTCTGAGAACAAAACTCGGACGTACTTCATCATGACCCCATGAGATCATCACTAAAATTAAGCGAGAAATTAAGAATGAAGAAAACCACCAATGCAGTTCAATATAGAATACGAACCCTTATCTAATCCACATCCGGGTTCATAAATTCCACATTCGGTGGAATATATTGGGTGGTGGAAATCCAAATTACCATTGAATGTCTCGTGATATATGATAGTTTCCGGAAATTTGCAGCCAACGACAAACGTGTCACCGACAACGTCCCATTGTCCTCTAAGAAGGTTTTTTTTCTATGTGTATGTGTTATATCAAAAAAAAGGGTACACTTATACTCACTCCGAACCAAAGAAGAATAGCAACTTTCCAAGGTCGTGTACAAGACCTACCACTTGCATCCACTCTGGTTTTCCGTCACGACGAATAGCTTCAGCTGTCTGAACCAGGTGTTCGATCTGACTTAGACTCGTGTCAGGATCAGAATCATCAACCAAAGTGTTGAGTAGTTCCATGGCTTCCCAAACGCTCATCCTCGCCCGAATTTGTTTACGGAATTTACTTCGGATCTGAAGGTTAAATTCCAATGTTTGCTTCTCTATGAATATTAGATATGAAATTAGTCTTGGAAACACGATTCAAGATAGACGCAGAAAGAAACCATGTTGTTCCTTATAAAAGGCTCTGGGAAACGTCGCATTAATATATCAACGAATTATAATATATAATGGGTATTACACACTTTACCCGATTGCAAGCAGTTTCGTATTGTCTAAACTTGGACTTGTCTTTATCTTCATTGAACCGGGGAGATCCATCCCATTCAGACGATTTCTTGAGAATATTAACTGTCAAGTGTGGGTAAATGAAAAGGATAGGTTTAATAAGGCTTCGGGCAAAGCACGGCCCGCATGTTATGCACCTTCGTCGATTGCATCTGAAATGTACTCGAAATCAGTGGCTTTTCTAGGGATGTCGGTAAGGGTAGACATGGTTGATGGGGAGTGGGGGGAATGCGAGAACAAAGACCCCCATAATGATAACTATGGGCCAAACAGCAAGAGTGAGTCACTGAGCGGTCGGTGATGCAATGCCGTGAGTAAGGCGATATATCAAAGAGGAGTGGTAATCATTGTTGCCCATATCTTAATCATGAAAACTGACAAAGTTCAAATTTCAAATTCTCAAGCTGCATGCGGCAACTCAAGAGGATTAAAAGTATCTTCATGAGGTGATATGATGGCTCCACAGGGTACATATCGAAGCTTTCCGATACAACCGGGATATTTTTTAAGGATCCGAGTATTCCGCTCATCGTTTTTTTGAAGATTTCATTTATGGAATACGCTGTGCTCGAAGTACGTCGTTATGAATATGTAATGGATTTGCACCCCATAAGGATCTGCGGGCGATCAAACATAACTTCAAGTTGGCACCACTTATCAGTGTCTGGTTTTCAACGAGCTCTCTGGTAAACGCATCACAAGAATAAGGTTATCAGAGACAGTGATAAAATGGGCGTTGGATTTGTGATATCATAGAGCTGTGACATGTGACTTCAGTTGCTTTTTTTTTTTTTTTTGCAAAGTACCGATTCTCCTAATGGTGTCCGGACCTTTATTTTTCTCAACTATAGATGTTACTCGTCAAGGTATACTTGCATTCAACCTCTTGAAACTATCCTCAAAACTCTTTTTCGAATGTTATCTTTAGCCTTCCTTAGAACTGCGTTATCTTATGCAATTGTAAACTTGAAACCTATTGTTCCAGGACGTACGCATCCGAGTTTATACCCTAGATTACATTCAATCTGAACACATTTTTTGCGCAAGATGTTCTGGTTATTCCGACAAGACCAGTCAAGCGACTAATAGATTTATCTTCAGAGGAAGTTACTTCCTTATTTTCGACCGCCCAAAAGGTTGGAAAGGTTGTAGAAGAGGCTTATAAGGCTGATGCATTGACAATTGCGTGCCAGGTATTTAGGGTTCAAAGTCCTTCTCTTGTGCCTCCATACCAATCTTCTTTTTGTATAGGACGGAAAGGCGGCTGGTCAATCTATACCTCACGTACATATTCATATTCTCCCTAGGCGTTCCAAAGGCGATAAGTTCGAAAATGACAATGATCAAATATACCCTGCACTAGAAAAGTCAGAGAGTGAACTTTCACGAGATTTCCAAATATCTCAGGGGCAGAAGCACGAGGTTTTGAAGGTTGATGCTGATGAGCATCGTACACTAAGATCAGTTGAGGAGATGGAGAAGGAAGCCGTTTGGCTGCGGTCATTATTTCTCTCAGATTGATGTTTTAGACTCTGAATGGATATACACATTCATCTATTCCCATTGTATGGATACAACATGGATATACAAACAAGCATACTCAAAAGCTCAAGATATCTCACATCTCTCCCCAATAAATCACCGACGTTGACGTGCCCCACTAGCACCTCCACTTAATATCACCAACTTCTGGTTTCGGCCCCTTTTGCGACCACTACGTTGCTGCATGTCGTGCCACGCTACATCCAAATCCCATTCATCTTCTGCTATTCTTTCTTCCTTGGCAGCGGTACTTGAAGGGTGTGAAGATGACAAGGCAGACGCAAAACTCCGAGAACCCCAAGCGCCTGATATCCGGTCTGTTTGAGTTAGAGATTCGTTTTCGACACGAGTAGGTTCGGTAGGTCGAGCCGGTGCGAAATCGTCCGGTACAGTGACAGACGTAGGAAGAGTTGAATTTAAAAGTGCATATTGCGAGGCATTCCCGTAAATCCGTTCCTTTTCCTTCTCCTCCGCGCGCAACTTTGCCCGATCATCTCTCTTGGCTTTCTCTTTGCGTCTTGAGCGGCGCGTGTTCAGGGCAGCTTCAAAGTTCTTCAACGCGTCTACCCCTACAACAGGTTCTAGATTGGCCTCCACGAAGATCACATCGGCACCCTCTGGAAGAGCAAGGTACTTGCAACGTTTCCGTAAGTCTTCATTCACAGAACCCTCGGAAAAAGCCTCGACTTCTACAATGAGCTCGTTGGGAAATGCCGCGTAACTATTGAAATGTGACAGTAGAATGCGGGTATCAAGTGGATGCAGAAATATCGGACTCCCAGACGCAGATTGATAATAAAAATAATCCGTTGTAGACGCGTTAGGTTGTCGTGGTTGATGACGCTGCGCCCCGTGTTGAGTCCCACCCGGAGGATGAAAACCGGAATGCGCTAAGGATAGAAGTTCCTCGGGAACTTGAGAATCGGAAGGAACCTCAGTTTCATAAAGGGAATTCTGGCTCGTCTTCACTTTTTCTTCTCGTTTGAGCAAACCATCAAGGTCCTGCTGAACCTTAGTAATTGCTTGACGAAGAACTTCTGTATCCATAGCTCGTGCGATTTCCAGTTGGGAATGAATCTTCCGTTCCGCAGCCTCCACGAAAACAATGCCCAACTCATCTTTCATACTTGAGAGCAAGTTGCGTTCTGAATCAAGTTCCCTGAGATCTTGCTCGATGTCAGCCAATAGATATCCTGGCGTGGCTAACATAAATCTGGAAAAGGTGAAGACATCGGGGAGGAAATGGAATGGCGCCTGATGCGGAGAAAGGATTCCGGATGGCCAAGTGGCCGATCGCGGAAGAGCTAGCGTGGTAATTTGAGGTCTTTGCATTAGTCGCATCCAAAGACTCTTCCGATTATTGGTCGTTGTTGAAGAGAAGTCCAATTCAGATACTGAACTCGCAGTATTCACATGACCACTCCTCGTGGAAGATCGGTTATCAAACCACTTTACGCTCTTCAATTGCTTCTCGTTGATGGAATCGAAACATATAGGACAACGAATCCATTTGTCTGCGATATCAGAGGTGTTCAGATAATGCAAAATACACGGGTAGCAAAACACCTGATTAGGTGACGGTTAAACCGGTTACTATGTGAATTAAGATAAAAGCTTTACATGTCCACACTTTGTCATTCGAGGGGCTGTGGGTGGTGATAGACAGATCGGACAAGATGTCAATCCCTCTTCAGCATGGGAAGCAGAGGAGGACGTTATAGCAGAGGACCGAGGTATCAACACCTGAAGAACGTCTTGCCATTGAAAAAAGCTAGACAGAAACGTCTCTAAATGATAACTATGTGTATCGAGACGAAAAGACATACATATCAGGATCTGAAAAGTGCACTGTATAATCCCCCGACGGTTTCATAATGAATCTATACTGTGCATTCACGAACCCTGTCAAGATTTGAAAAGAACCAAAGTTGGAATGAGGTCATTGCACATCTAAGGATGGCTGCTCACTCTCTACATTTCTGATGCCACCACCAGATCTCTTGTTGGGTCTTCTAGGAGAAAATGTCTGTCTTGGAGGAAGGGAAAAATTGAGTAAATGATTGAGAGATGTGTTTGAAGGGGTTGGTGGCTTGGCGCGGGGTCCTCGTTTGGTCTGGGAGTTGGAATTAGACAGATGCTGAGATCTTGGGGGCGTCATATTATAGAAAGGACAGATAGATTATACAAAACAAAATTCGTTGGCAGAAAACGCTTCGAGGATCGTTGACGGCCCCGCTATCCTCACGGCGGGAGGTCTGTGACTCCTATCATTACGTAAGAAAGCTCGATTTCATCATGAGCTTACGGGTAACGGAGTCAATCTTTCAAAACACATTTATCTCTCCTTACACTTACGGCTTAACTATCTCACATATCCTTAATTAAAATGACACTAAAGTACATTTCTGTGAAATACTATGTTAGATACAAGTTCAACTCAGGTAGGCGAATGTGTGAGTCAAGTGCTTTGTTATTGTACAGGCTCAATCAAGCTGGCCTTTTCATTATTGAAGACGAGAGGTTTGATCTTAAAGTATCCAATAAATCGGGTCTAGCCTGAGCATTTCCTTCTTTGCTTGTTTCACCCTCTTCAGGAGCGGCATTTATTCGCTTTGAACCTCTAGCATCACCTTGAAGCCTTTTACGTTTCAAAGAAGCGGGCACAAATGATGTACTCTCCTTCTTTAAATCACGCAGCTCAGCAGGAGCTGATATAGTCGCGTTGATATTTTCAGCGGCAGTTGTTGCGGAAGAAGGTCCTGGTCCCGTAACTTCTATCATTGGCTTATTTGGTAAAGGATGATTACTTCGCCGTTCAGATTGATAGGCTTGGTACGGCTGATGAGGATATGGAGCGAGGGGGTCTTGCATTGAACCAAGGGATTGAATACGCGGTGAAAGGCTTGAAAGAGTGATAGGATATGCTGATGCAGGCGGATGCGAAAGAAGGTGTGGTGGTTGTAACGGTGCAGCAATAAATGGTATTGAAGGGAATGGGGTGGTACCAAAATTTGGTGGTGGTCCCGGAGGAAGTGGAGGATGACCGGATAGGAGTAGCGGCACTGAAAAAAATGCATCATTAGAGTTAGGGTTGTTAAATTAAGGTCCAAAAAAATACTCACTTTTGTTTGGTGGCGGTCCTTCTGGCATCGGGATGTCATCATCCGAATCTTCATTCTCCTCATTTTCATTACCAGGATGAGAAGGAGGAGGTCCAGCAGGCATAACAATATCGTCGTCCGATAGCCCTTCTCCGAGGTGAATACGTATCAGAAGTCATTTTAACACAACTACTTGCCTTCCTCATCATCATTCTCTTCTTGACTATCAACTTCGTCAGGGCGCAAAGCTTGTTGTTCTCAGCCTTCTTTAGTAAAACCAAGGAACAATTGTACCTACGTCGCTCCATGTAAGGTAACCCAGGGGGAGGTACGCCATAAGGATTCATTACAGGATCGTAATAAATGCTTCGCTCAGGATGCCGAGGTAGCCCATTCTTGTCAAAAACATTCCTTTGTTTACCTTTTATTTGTGTTTCATTTTCTTCATCTTGCGGAGCCTTCTTATACTTGCCCCGATAGACCAGTCGCCGGTGTTCAGGATGTTCAGTGACATACTCTTCCTTCTTCTTGTTAATGCGATCCAACTCGGTTTTAAGTGACTCTAATTGAGTTTTCTGTACAGGAGATATCACATTATCCTTTTCTAAAGGGATTTGAGGAAAGCAAACTTAATCGAATTTCTGTAACACACCGGCTTTCTCTAATCGCTCGATGTCCTCTTCGATAGCTAAAAGAAATAATGTAAAACAGAGAACAATATGCTTGTAGTGACTTACATGTAGTATCTTTTTTAACAAGGGCGAATTCTCGAGCTTTCTGCCTTTCTGTTTTATTCTGCGACGGTAGGCCGTAGAGATCAAAAAGGGGTGATAAACTGGAGGCATTCCGGATACAGACCTTCTTTAACTCCTTTTTTCTTTCCGCTTTCCCTACAGAAATAGTTTTTAGAGCTTCAGTAACCAGCACGAATGTTCGAGATACTCACGAAATGCATCAGCAGGATTCACATTCTTTCCTTTGGCCATGCCCACTCACGAATATTGTGACTGTCACGGCTTGTGACTAAAATTAGAAGCGTAATTTGGCCAGATCGTACTATGCAAGATTTTTTTTTTCCACAAAACCCTATTCGTCCTAAACACCCTTTCCCTCTCCCTCGTTTTTTTTAACCAACTGGTGAAAGATGGGTAAAACGACTAACAAACATCGGCCAATTCGCAAGAGTCGTGATTGGACTAGTCTTGCCTTAATATTTGGATCACTTTTTAGTCTTCTCGTCGCAGGTTGTGCTTATCTTGATTCCATAAGAGTTTGTACACATTCATTCTTTTACTTCATCGAGCTGTTCTGACGAACATCTGTAGGAACGGTTCTATGTCTTCGATCCCGTCTTTCTTAATAGCTTAGCACGCGATGCGGTCACTACACATGGCAATGCGACCGATTCTATCGTAAAACACATCTTATCAAATTTGACACAGACATACGCTGTCGCAGAAAATGAGCAACCTCGTGTTGCATTGCAAACTGAAATTACACCTGAACATTGGGTGATGAGCAATGCAGGAGGTGCTATGGGAGCTATGCTCATTATCCATGCGTCCATCACTGAATATCTCATCATTTTCGGCACCCCATTGGGAACAGAAGGACATACGGGCCGTCATACTGCGGATGATTATTTCAATATTCTTGTTGGGCACCAGTGGGCTTTCTCTGCTGGGGCCCTTGAGAAAGAGGTAAGTGGGACCTTTTTCGCCCTCTAATGTGATTAGACTAATGCAAAACAGGTTTACGGACCAGGATCAGTTCATTTCCTCCCTCGAGGGACTGTTAAACAATATAAGATGCACGAAGGTTGTTTCGCTCTTGAATATGCGAGAGGTAAGTTAAATTTTCAAGTACATCAACACCCAAAATACTTATTGCGACGTTCAACCAGGATGGATACCACCCATGTTACCATTTGGACTGGCTGATGTTTTCTTTTCTACTTTAGACATCCCTTCCTTTTATGACACTGTTAGGATAACCGCTCGAGAAACCATACGGAATTTATTAATTGGAAAAGTGTAATTAAGATTAACTAATTGTTTCGCTATTCTCGTGGGGTGCGGTATTATAGTACGACAGAAACTATGACGTACTAATTTATTATAAAAATAGCTGCATGATATCAAGTCGTGAACCACGTGCTTCAAAAATATTAGTTTTACAATTTGCTCCATGATGGAATGTGAAACTTTTCTACAAATCTTAAGAGTACAGTCAAAGTATTACAGCGTTTAACCCCTATGGATGACATGATAAAAAGAACGGAATAACTAATTCTCTTTGAATTTCAAGCGTTGGCGCTATCAGAAGTTAATGATTATATAAAAATTGAACGAAACTCGAGGCATCGCTTGTAATTTCGGTGACTGTGGACCTGCAGATTTTTATATATAAAGCTCCGGTTGAAAGAGCTGCGCTTATTCTTCTTCCTTCCGAGAACCCCCCACTCTCAGACATCATGAACTCAAACACCATCAATACCGCTACGCAACCCAAGCCTACTTCAGGAATGGGTAAGTAATTCAACAATATATGCGTCATAGTCTTCCATTTGAATAAACCCATTATCATCCAGTATTATCTGTACAACCATCCATTGAACAAGCCGAACTTGAGGCTCAGCAGAACAAGCACAAACACCAGAGAAGCTTGCGCCTTCGCGGTGGTGGTGCTGGCAGGGTATCTCTAATTTATTTTCTTAATCCTTTGATTCTTTAGTTATCTTATTCAAATGACAGGATTGCTTCTTGGGTTTGATCGAATGCTTCTTATGTTTCGAATGCTGCAAGGTACACTATCTTTACCTCCTTTAGTTTAGTAACTCAAATCATCTCTATGTTTAGGACTGCTGCGAGTGTAAGTTTGTTATCTTATTTCATGATAGGAATGCCGTTCACATGTGTTTCCAGGTTGCGCTGATATCATCTGCTGTCCCTGCGAGATGTGCTGCTGATCCCAGTCGTATATGTTCGTATGATAATAAAAATACATATATCAAACGCTACCGAACATTAACAGTGGTAGAGTTTAAACTAAAGTTACGAGAAATATGTCTACATACGTACAGGTTATATTTGTAAATTGAATATAAAAGCACGTTCGTCAGTCAAGTTAAACAATATAAGCTGTCTTCGTCCCTCCTCTTTCTTCTTGGCCACGGCATCCCTTATCGCTGAAGCTCGGCCGGGGGCTATCTCAGGCATAGCCATCAAGACCATTTTCCACGCCTCTTCATTAGCAAGCCAAGTCGCATTTGCGTCACTGATCATCGCGTTGAACGCACCGGCAGGTATGTCCGCCGCTACGATAGGTAACCCTTGATTAAAACTTTGACGTAGTGACTGGTTAAATGAAGTCACTTGATCACTGGCTTTCTCCTTGGCTGGATTCATAGCATCCTTTACCCCCTTCGGTGGTTTTTTTACCTTCCGGTGAGCATCTTGTAAAAGGACCAATTGAACATCGTCATTTGACGTTTGCTCTTTCGCAGTGGTTGAAACGAACGAATGTCCAGAATTAGAAGATGATGATGCAACGTCGATTTTCCGCTGCTCCGCAATTTGGGAAAGAAGGAATGGAACAAGCTCGGTGCGAGAAACTATGACGTAAAGCATTACATTAAGTAAAGGAGAGGGAAGGAAGGTCACCTAACTTACCTCCAGTTTCAGTTTCTCGCAGGACAGATTTAACTTTAAACGGAGGTTGATCGGGCCGAGTTTTCGTGTATACAATAAATCTAAAAAAAGCCCAGATAAGATTGCCAGGATTCGAATAACGGACATTCAATAACTTACAGGATACCTTCATCTGCACATCGTTTAACATGATCTTCTTCACTGTATAATGCATTTTCATACATGATATCAGCGCTGATATTGTTTCTCCACAACAAAGAGGCCACTTCCAATCGCTCCACTAGATGGCCCGTTTGAAAAGACTTTAATGTCTGTTAGAAGATATTCTAAGTCAGGTGATAATAGTACACACATAGATATACACATCACATCGTCGTGGGGAGAACGCGCCAAAAGATCTCTTCTCCTTTATTAAATTATTGATAGCTACGCTTTGATGTGCAGCCAGGTGTGTAGCTATTCTGTCAATATCAATTTGCAAGCCAAACGCATGAATGGGGTCGGGAGGAATAGAGGGATCTACAAAACTCTTAATCATATGGTCGTATCTTTGAAGCCGTGATTAGAACAAAATTCATCAGCATGTTTACAAAAGACCCCTCACCGACCACCCGCTGCGATGAGTTCTGAACGTTTTGAGGGTTTGATAAATTGAAACCATACACCGGCGTCCGTGAAAATCTTGCTATCCATAAGAGGTCGGAACTTGATTTGTCGCGAAACACCTATAGACCGAGCATAGTTGATTACCTGCTTGATCTCATCCACTATAGGGCTAAGTACGGTATATAATGACGACGAAACCCTTTGAACGTTGGTCAGAATACTATCAGGATAATCTAAATAAATGATTGAGATCCCGCTCAAGCACATATGATAGAGATTCATACCAGGTTCCCAAAGTACTTCAATTTCATCCAGTGTAGATTTGGGTATGTAATTCTTAACAAAGAGTCCACGTTTCGTACGCCAAGATGCCTTGCTTTGTGAAAGAACCTCTTCCACCTGGGCTCTTCGTGCGGCCGGAATTCTGTTGAACAGACATGTCTTCACTGGAAGTTGAGTAAGGTACTGCACAGAACAGTGTACAAAACAGCTCGAAGATACTGACCGTCGGTATGGGTTATATGTATAACATATTCGGCAAGCTCTGACCCTGGAAAGACGTTTAGACACTGGTCTGCCATCCCAAGTAATTCTACGACGGCCGGGATAGCACCCATATTTAAATCTGGAGTGATGATATCGACTACTGCCGCTTTACGAGCAATTGGGTGTCCGCCTCCAATCCTAAATTAAAAAAATTGCAATTAAATTACTTGCATAAAACATGAGTAACAAATTCGAGATACCCAGTACTATAAACATTCCCAATATGATAACGTTTAATTCTTCGGATATTAAGCTGAGCTGCCCGACGAGCCATAGGCACGAAACCGTTCCTAGGCAAGGAAACTACTTCGCCTTGGCGATCCAATAAAAACACGGTATTTGGGCTGTGGTCTTGACCATCGACATTCGGTAACAATAATGGCATGGACGAATCGACTGCGCCACGGAGGCGGAATATATTGGCAAGATGGTCTTGGATAATGGGAAGGAGCGGTGAATATTGAGGTACAAACGGGTTACGGTCATAAGTCAAAGCAGTAGGGCCAGATGGTTGACTAAAGAACGAGTTCAATACTTCTGTGTAATGCACCGAGCCCTTTTGTGCTAAAATCCGAGGTAAATAAAATGTGCATCTAATCTCGCAATATGCTACTCACTCATGACGCTTAAAGCATCCTTGAAATATTCGTCTTCTACTTTGGGGGGCAGAAGTCCACTCGAAGCCAATTGCTGAGCTGTTGGACGAACATGAACATCGTGTTGGAGCAACATCGTGATAACTAATAATAATAATAAAACGGATGACTTAATAATCATAAAGATCAACTGACTTTGCCTCTGCAGAACTCGTCCGCTCCACGACTCTGGAAAAATAATTTCTGGTTTCCGTACATTCTCAAGGACGACAATGCGTTCAGACTGTGTACGAAAAGAGAAGTTCATCTCAAAAAAAACTATCCCAAGACTATACATATCCGCCTTAGTATGATCATGGTAATGTTTTGAACCAGTACTAATTACTTCCTGATCAACGGTAAGTGATCACAACGAGGACTCTTGGGAACCATACTTACCGGAGCAGCATATAGACGCGTTCCAATATCCAACGTCAAGTCTCCAGCAAGCTTAGGAGAGGCGACTTCCGATGACTCTGAAGGTAAAACTAGACCTGATGTCGCCAAACCGAAGTCACCGATCTTCACGTCATTGTTTTTATCTACAACATAACATTCGTTTCAAACCTTTCAAATCTATCGTAAATAGAGTCTTACCAATAAATATATTTGCGCATTTGACTGAAAAAGGTTGATAAAATCTAATGTATGATAAAGCCTAGACTTACTATCGCGATGGAGCTATATTATTCATCAGATCCGCCAAGTAACAAGCACCACAGATTGGTCACGTACAATTCCTAGGTTTGCCATGTGAACAAGAGCATCCAAAATTTGATGAAAAAGCCTCCAAGCTTCATCCTCACTGAGTCCTTCCGCTATTCTCTGAATAAGTTAGTTTATGATTCGTCGAAGTCCATAAAATATATCTACTTCTATAAGCGTTTGTCTTTCTACGAACTCCTGAAAATTAAATAAAAATCCCCTCAGTGTGGTAAGCATAAGGAAGTGGATACCATTTGAATGTATAGCATTCGATGAGAAGGCACCACCGATCTCTCCGTATGTCTGGATAGGACGGGCGATAAGCTTCCAGATTCATAATCGCTATCCGAATCGGTCGACGATGACGAGAGATTTGATGGAGTTTGTGAGAAATGAATACTAGGGAATGATGTACTCTGACCTCTACTACGATGGGAGAGTTCGTCAAGGTCTATGGCGAAAGGATCATCATAAGTATCCCGCCGATGAGAAGTTATCTCCGAAGTGGATTCAGAATCTGAATTAGAACTCGATTCGGAGACGTCTCCTTCAGGACTTTCCAGCCAGGTAGTATAATAGCGTACAATGTGTCGGTGTTGAAGTCTGCTCAAAAGTTTCACTTCTCTGAATATTTTATCCTCATCCTGCGCAGTTCGAAGTAGTTTGATTTTCTTGACCTACAGAGTATCAGATTGGATTCATTAGACTTAATAAAGAATTTTACCGCGTAAATTCTACCATCGATCTTATTTCTAGCTTTAACTGAATCGTCCTGTTAACCAAAAAAGATAATGCTTCTTCGAGGCAATTTATCGTACCAACGCGACCGAATCCGCCTTCACCGAGATGCTCGAGCTCCTCCCAATCCTCCCTCCATCTACTATGACGAACGACTCCAAGGTGATAATTATGATCAACTTCCGGTGAATGACCCGACCAAAATTTTCCGTGTAATTTCATTACTGACGGCGAGGTTATGGTGACATCTAGTTGCTTATCTTGCTCGATTTTTGGAAAGCTATTGAGCAGGGTAAGGTAGGTTACGTTCTTTCGTTTGCCAGCTTCCCACATGGTAAAAACAAACTCTTTCATAATCACCGGAAATGATTCTGCAATAGACTTTGTTGACGAATGGTATCCCACCGTAATCATATTACTAACCAGATTCAATGGCTAAGTACGGATCCGCATAACGGAACGGAGCGTCAAGCCCAAGAAGCATTTGAATGCAAACTACAGCCAACTGAGAATAGTCTCTAAAAAAACGATAAGCCAGGCAAAAAGCAAATAAGCCCCTTGAATATACCGAGTGGGGGTATAGTATAATGGAGAATTTAGACTCTCTTTCGACCACCTAAGAGCCGAGTTAAACAAACACAAACAGACAACCACTATATGCCTCACCAAGACTCTGGTAATTCATGATCATCAATGATTGGAACTTTTCCAAAAGGATTTGATTTGTACATGTCCCGCAGTGTCGTCAACCATGAGGCTTTTTCCAGTTTGACTAGAGATACTTTTTTCGAGGTACATATACCCAAGCAATCTGGCATGATACCTAGGATTTTGTTTAATTTAAAGGGAAAACTAATCAAATGTAATATATTACCTTTGTGCATGACCTTTTGTTCATGCAATACATGCAATGCCGGAAGTACTTGCTGCAGCAGGCCCTGTATAAAGCACATTAGAGATAAAAGTTTGAAAACCAACAGGACCATTACAATCGTTTTTTGAATGTTAAGACAATCAGCGGTCTCTAATAAAGTTTGAACTGACATTCGTTGCTGCTCTTCTGTTAAAATGACCAATTTCGGAGGGTATGATGGGGAAAGTTCAGCGGCATATACATTTGAAAGGTTGGAATGGCGGATGGTGGATTGAATACGTAGGGCTTGTACAAAATCATCCAACTTCTTCCTACCTTTAAACGATGTTATGAGATGTAGGAAATGTCCAGGATGTACAAACCTTTAGATGTTCCATAATAATAATTGTCAAACGTTATTACATGAAGATCAAAAGAAAAATCCCCTCTTGGGGCATCCGAGATCGGTTCCGCCTTCCACTTAGTTCCGTAGTATTCTTAACGAGAACGTAAATATCTCTAACCCGTATGTAAAGTTCCTGTACTTGCCCGTGAGCGGATTAAATATCATTAAAGAATCAAATTCTACTGTCTCCTGAAGAGTAGAACTGTAAACCTGAATCTTTTCACGAAAAACCTCCATAGGAACCTCGGTCGTATAAACAGGCTCTAGACTTTCGGACAAGCCTCTATTTCTCGCTTTTCTCTTTTCAACACGTTGATTTTCTTCTCTTCGTAAAGAGTCCAAGTACAACTGGGTCTTAAGCTCTTGAAGATGCTTCTCTTCTTTCTGACGCTGAATATTGGCTTGTTCTTCAAGTTGCATCTGCAATGCCTGAAAATATATCAGAAAGTGGAAAGTAGAAGCAAAACAAAAATGGCGTCAGCTACCTCCTCTTCCTGGGCATTCCTTGCTGTCATTTCAACAGCCAAAGACTGGGTGTGTAATTTAGGCTGCACATTCTGTTTCAGCCAGTCGCGAACAAAGTCGTAAACCTAAGATAATGTCAAACATAAGAATGAATGTTGATAGAGCACTTACATCATATATCATGGAATTTCCAAGAAACTCCTTCGCTTTTCCGTTAAGAAGTTCTTGCAGAACGTTGACATGTTGAGTAGTTAAACCAAAGAACGGTCTATGGATCTTCAAATGAGGTGGTGTTTGAGGATATCGTTGGGTGAATCTTTAAAAAGATAAGAGCCATCCAGAAATCAGTGTCTATAATCCTTACGTTACGTGGAGATCAAAGTAAATGGTATTGGAACATTGGGGTTCGGGATGTCGTACTCGAATGATAAATTCAGGTGAGCCCTAACTTGTTTAAGATATCAGTATTCGTTATTTAAAGAGACATACCTTCACTCCCCAAGCATTGTCTTTAGGTGGTGGGGGTAGGAAGTCGTCCTCAAAAATAGAACGTAAGACCTCGATTTCTTCTTGCTGTTTATCTGCAGGTGATTGTGAAAGCTCCATAATAGGTAATGGAGATGCTGACTATAGTGTTGTAAAGGCCACTGGCCTCAACACTTAGACAAACATGTTACAATTTTATATAGATCAACAAGACAAAAGTGGTGGTATGAACTTGGGGACACGGTCACATGAGTCATCCCCCAAGTGTAATACGACTTGCCGAAGGACTGTTCTGTATGTCAAGCTTCTAAAAAAATGGCTCTCCATCCTTCAGTAAGATAGATCACAGTATTTGTTCAATCTCACGATACAAACAGATGCACACACTTGGTCCATACGTTGACAAATATCCGAATCTACGTCCATGCCTATTTCAAGTGTATAACGATTTGCTACATGGTTTGTGTCTCTTCATAGTGTATGTCGGTTTCTCATATCAAAACGTGTACAGCTCAAAGGTGGGATGATGTAACAATTCATAATTTATCTCATTCGAAGCGCGTCGCATATAAAGGTTGCCCACAGGGTTCTGTAGGCTTGGTTTATTCAGTTCTATACATGAAGGTTTAACCGATTATCCAGACCGATACGCGTATAATTATACCTTGCTTGCTTAATGAACCTTTGTCGATGAACTTGTATTTCGATGTTTCTTGCCTACTTTCGTGCTGTCTCATATAACCCCAGGTTGTCTGCCATATTCCAAGATCTCCAAAATCCCCCTAGTGTATTCGCTGCTATCGTGCATGAAGACTCTTCCGTCGTCTATTATCGTATCTCAGATGGATTGGTTAAGCCCCCAAATTAATTACATTACAACTAGACGTGACCAAAGCTTGCAAATATTCGATCACTACTTGTTATAAATAATTTAGATTCACGAGTTACATCGATCCAAGGCAGTTATACTAGTATGTACCGTATCATTATGATTAAAGACTAAAAATATTAATGAAGAAAAGTGTTCCCTGAAGGATTCCAATGCTGGATCCGTAGTAGTAATACACCCAGTCCTGCCGTGATGAATATGATTACGCTGGCATAAACCGGGAGAGTCCTATCAATCCCTAACAGGATTCCGCCCATTAAAGGAGCCACCATTCCACCACTATAACAAAAATGAGCGAATCAATATTTAATTAGGAACACTCAATCCTTACATCCGTGAGAGGGCGGAAGCCGTCCCGCACGCAGTTCCACGTACTATAAACTTGTAAGCGTTCAAAGCAACCCAGCATGAATTTCACGGACCTTTTGTAACAAATATCTCGGGTGTCATTCTAAAAAATGTGAATGGATAATACGACGATACACAGGGGAGAATAAGCTCACCCGTACAACACTGCCCACATAGTCTGACAATGGCAATGAGCCCTCGTTTACCATCTGTTTTTTACATGGGTATAACTTACTGTCGAACTTAAACCAATTCCAATTGTGCTTAGTCGTATTAGCCAAGGACTATTGACCATCGCAAACAACACGCAAAATGCTGCTGTAATAAAAGTGCTTAACGCTAGGGAATACTGTCGGCCTAGTCGAGTCCGAACAAGGTAAGCACCAATCTGTAATCTCGGGTTGACCATATTGGATTTGATATACTAATAAACACTTACTATTGCGCCAGGGCAACCAGCCGAGGTAAATATAACAATATCCCACATCGTCCCTGTTAGATCCGTTTCCGTTTTGTTGTCTTCCTTACTTATCGATTCGAGCAATTTGGGCAGATAAACATTGAACATTGTGAAAGCTGACATCTAGGTTAAGACATGTTATTGCATTAAAATATTTGTAGAGTGCACCTAAGGATATAGTGAACCATATCCACCATATGAGCAACGTCGTCCGCTTCCACTCGCCAGAAAGTACAATCTTTACACGGTATAGCCAGCCGTTTAACGGTCTACTTATCAATCTCGGAAGCCGTGTCGCCAAACAGCTTGGAATGACAGGCTCAAAAGCCGCAGAAATCGAATCTACGTCGGAATGTTTGGTATCTAAAAATGGCTCTCTCTCCCCTTCTCCATCGAGATCAGAAGGACTACTTCCAGATGGAACATTGGGAGGAATTGCAATATAATCGTTCCCCATAGCAGTCGGAGAATAGTTAAGTGATGCATCCTGAGCAGATACAGCTGCCGAAGCATCTTCTCGAATCTCCAAATCCGAATTCAAAGGCATTCGTCTGTCCTCTACATCGGCTAGATTGATGACTAGACTGCCACCGTTAAATTCTGTTATTTTCTGAAGTGATACAACAGCATCTTCTGGTCGTCCCGCGTGCACCAAATATCGAGGTGATTCGTGTAGTCGGAATAAAACTACGCGCGCAATAAACATGAAAAGGGTCTAGATGTTTATGAGCGTGTTTAAGATAATCCGCCAAAAACGACATTACTAAAAGACCGAGAATAATCAACATATACTTCCATCCCATATTATGTTCTGGTGAACATGGAGAACCATCATTTGCACACGAGTTTCGGGGGATTATGTCTAGATGAAAGTATCAAAGATGAGAAGGTCAGATATTAGCATTCAGAAAGACGTACATATTCCTACTAAGGCTGATATGACCGATCCAAAACTGAAAAATACAGACAAAGCAGTGAGAAGATACTGCTTCCCATTGGGCATATGTTCTAAAAGAAGGGTTCCATCCGTTGGCATCGAGCCCTATAAATGGTAGTTGAACGGTAAAATGGCAATTTCGGAATGAATGAAGACCTACGCCTACTGCACTACCTAGACAAAACAGGGCGACACATAGTGATAGGAAAGTTGGAGCAAACCCGGCTAGGACACCAAACAAGGCCGTAAAGAACAGGGTGGCATTAAAAGCAGTAATACGGCCCATTAAATCACTACAAGCGCCCCAACCTATGGCACCTAACATCATGCCAAAGAATAGTGAAGACGACAGTGTGCCTAAGTATACCGTGTCGTTCGCTTTGGTTCATCGCAACGGTCATTTTTGTGAAAGGCACACCTATTTGTCGGTCAGAAACATCAAAATGCTGCTGAACCCGTGGCAATATTATGGCGACGGTTTGAATCCAGCACTTTTGAATGCGAATGAGACCTCTATTAACATTTATAATCCGTTGAAGGAAGAGCTTACGTTGTCCGCCAACCAACCTAGAGCGGGAATTTAACAGATGGGAGTACGAGACAAATTTAAAAAAAACCGCACCGAAACCACAAAGAGAGAGTAAAGTCCATTGATATGGTCCTACGTTTCCTTTAATGAAGGAGAAAAAATGAGACATGTCTGTAAAATCCTCTCACCCATCCCAATCTTATCTATCGTCTTGTCCAGCTGCGAACGTTGGTCGAACGACCCTTCGTCAAAACTTCTTAGGTCACTTTCCATGTCTCGCATCCATAGATCAGAGTGGTTGACCACAGGAAATAAATCCAAATGATGTGCGACCTTTTAAAGTGAATTTAGTCCAGAGCGCCCGATGATAGCGCATATTCATCCGTTTCATTCATACTTACAAACTATATATATGATAACAGGTAGAATAGTATTGAAAACGTATCAAACTATTCGAAATAGTTTTTGGTATAGAGATCGATAAGAGATGGAATATAAAATATAATTCAATTATCCCCAGTCAACGGCCTGTGATGCCGCTGACAAATTAGTGTAGCCGCAAGCATTGGTGATCATTAACGCCAAAGCCACGACGTGCTTATTACGCATTGCAAGGATTAACTTTTTCTGTGTAACATCGCCTGCTAATCTGTGCTCAGTCAAATGTTACCTTTCGATGAAGGAACAAAAGCTAAACGAAATATTAATCTTGGGGGTACCAAATCTCAGTTCTCTCATGCGGACCTTTTAGGTCGGGCACGAGCCCTGAGGAATTCACGACGAGATGAGAGAAATAGGGAGGAAGCCGCTCAGAAGATACAGACATGGTTTCGCTCGCAGAAAGAAATACAAAATGTTAGAAATGAAATGAAGATCCAATTCGACCGCGGTCCTGGTGGAGAGCAGGTTGGCATCATGCTGCTTCATACGGTCCATATGTCTGTTTGTTTTTTTGTTGCTTATGCTTATTTTTAGGCCGAAATGTTTATCAGATGGACGAGACTATTACTCTTTTCTGGAACAGATGAATTTAGACTGAATAAATGGGCAAGGGAAATGTTAAGTAGGAAGCATGACATCCTTCTGGGATTATTTGGCGGTCCACTACGGCACAGCTGGTTATCTCTCATAAAGCGAATCGCGTTTACAATTCTTAGATACTCATGTAGACTGCCAACGTAAGTTATTCCACCATTGCTTTACAATCAGTCTCATCTCATATACCATCAGTGCAAGTCAAACGCTAACACATTTACAAGTAGTGGATGCATTGCTATCGTCGTTTGAAGCTGGTTCAGAAGATTGCCACTCCCAACAGATTGCACTTTTAACTCAATACCTCATACGTCAGAATGCCTTTTTTTATATAGGTCGATCGCTAGAGTCTATGGTATGGTTTAGACATAATGTTAGCTGTCTTAAACTGATTTCGGTGCAAGCCTGTCTCGATCAAAGCTCCCTTAGAACACGCCGGTTACTATGCCAGAATAATCGCCACTATCCTTAATATTACATCTTTATCCACACAAAACCAACCTCAACCCGAGTTTCTAAACCCAACGCTCCCTTTTACGCAGTTCTTGTCTTCCATAACAATAATCCCACTTCTACCTAATCGTATTCCCATTAAAGTGTTGCCGTATTTTGCCTCACGGATTCCATGGAATACACCTGTGCCTCTGAATCAGTTTACATCTAGCATCCCAGAAGTATCGCGCCCCCACGTTCTAGCGAATCTAGTGGCTTTCGTTCCCCCTCATTATTCAAAGTTTCCTCCAATTGTTATCAGCTTTTATCTTCAAGCTTATTCCGTGTTACTGGATAGTATCGATTATAAGGTGTTGGAAGGTCGCAACAATAATAAACAAATCACCGGATCAAATACCGACAAAGAGAAGCATGTTATACTGCACGATGATGTAGATACGGAAGATGAGGATGTCGATTTAAATCAGAGAATCCCGAGCGCCGGAACACCAGCTCATAATGACTCTTTGGTCGAGTCGTCCAACGTGTTGGACTCGCGTACTTTGAACAGGCTGTCTACCTTAGCAAAACCGAGTCACCTCAACGCTCTTCTGTCAGTAACATCGTATAGCAGCAATGCTCGAGGAGACTTCTTCAAGTATATATTTCTTATTCTTCCCAATAACCAATTTCACCTGATCTCGATACACTCAGATTCGCCATTAGCCTCACTTTATCATTTCCCACAAGACGTAGCCAATTGTGGTCCGATATCAGTGTCAGCCCTCACGGTCAGTCTATTCCTTTCAGTTGGAAGCAAATGAAATTTCATATCCTGAGCAGGTGGGTCTGGGTTAATCCGAGAATGTTGGCGTGGGTATGTCCGAAGTTCGCCTCTTGGCAAGTTATCAGACGATGGTGCAATCAAAACACTCATGGGTATGTATAGATTTCAAAATGGCTTTACTGATTTTCACCAGGAATTCTGCAGACCCTGTTAATGCGTCCTTTTGGCTACCTCTGCTGTTTTTGGTATTGATTTACACCCAGTCGTTACTGACAGTAGGGGATGACGAGTTTTTTTCATTATCTGCATCCTCAACCGTCATGCCTCGTAACCCTCTTAGTATTGATGATTTAATCGTCTTCTCACGGCAATTGTTAAATATCGCTTTCCCGCTCTACTGGTTGGATGATCAAACCAAAATTAAATCATCCGGTCCCCAAGGTATACACCTTGCATGGGAAAAAATTCGAGAATGGATTACTTCCTGTCTGAAAGGCATTCATGCCAGGGAGTCCGTCTAGTTTTTGTTGTTAATTTCGATTTTTTTTTTAACATACTAGATTAGCTCGAGGCGACGTTTTACCCCACCTGATCATTGGCACGTTACATCCCAGCTAAACATGCATTCATTCGTGGAGGCTGCTATGTGAGTAATTTATACTACACACTCAAGGCACTTTAAGGATGTAGTATAGATTGGAGGAGCAGACGTTATTTAATGGAGAGCAATTACCAGATGCTACAACGGGCACTAGTATAACAGTGTCTCGACATCGTCTTTCGCCCCGTCAATTGGCCCAACTATCGCCTCGTCTGGGTGTTCTGAACAATATACCATTCGCAATTCCGTTCGAAGGTCGGTTTACATAGGGTCAACTTTTTATGACGGCACTTTACCTAATGTTTACAGTAAGAGTGGAGATATTTAGGCAATTCGTAAGAAATGATTACGAGCGGACAGTATCTAAGTAAACTTCTTCTCAATTATTCATCTTTTTTTGCTCTAATTTTTTATTTTTTATTTATTTCAGTAGCTCAAGTGGAAATGTTTTCGATCGATTTTTTAACAGGCCACGCAGAAAGAGAGCTGTTGTTCGACGAGGTAGTATATCTCGTGATGGTTTCGATCAGCTTTCTGGGTTGGGTCCCGAATTAAAAGGTCCTGTTGAAATTCAATTTATCGATCAGTTTGGTCAGGAAGAGTAGGTCTGCTATACCCATTCATTTTATATATATTAAGCTTAGTTTCCAGAGCTGGTATCGACGGAGGAGGTGTTTTCAAAGAGTTTTTGACATCGTGAGTCATGGGGACTTGTGCTTCATTTGCGATGTCTGATTTCTTAGTCTCTCTAAGGAAGTTTTTGATACCAACCGGGGACTCTGGCTTACGACCAAACAACAAGAATTATACCCCAATCCCCATTCGTATGCTACAGAACGTAAGATAGTTATCTGTGTATATTGGTCATAGTGTATATGTGACTGACATCGAAACAGAGCACCAATTGGATTGGTATAAATTTATAGGTCATATTCTAGGAAAGGCATTGTATGATGGGATTCTGGTCGACGTAGTTTTTGCTCCATTTTTCCTTGCGAAGTGGTTAGGAAAGCAATCGTATCTTGATGACCTTGCTTCGCTCGATCCAGAACTATATAATGGGCTAGTGTTCCTTAAACATTATGATAAAAACTTCGAGGATTTGTCGTTAAATTTCACAGTATCCGAAGATGGTAAGTCTTTTTTTCTCAAAGTTGAACTATCTTGTCATCTAATTCATTGGGGAGAAATTAGAATTCGGTGTGTCAAGGAGTTTCAACCTTATTCCAGACGGAGATCAAATCTCTGTGACGAAGGAGAATAGATTACAATACATATATTTAGTTTCCCATTATCGGCTTAATCGTCAGATCCGGCGACAGAGCCAAGCATGTACGTATTTTCCCTTACGAAGTTATAGGCTCTTAACTCACCCCCGATTAGTTTTTGACGGTCTTTCAGACATCATCGATCCGAAATGGTTACGGTGAGCAGAGTCTGACCCTCAATGACAAAACGTCCGAGCTCATACATACTGAGTAAATTTTAGCATGTTCAATCAACAAGAATTGCAGATTCTCATCGGCGGAATCAATGCGCCTATTGATGTGGATGATCTTCGCGCCAATTGTAATTATGGGGGCGTGTATGATGAGAACGACGAGACAATTCAGTTGTTCTGGAAGGTTCGCACCCCCCTTTGTTGTAATTCTTTTAATGTTTTTTCCAATTTGACTGAAATCCGATAGGTTCTCGAGTCATTCAATCAAGAACAGCGCAGGGGTCTGCTTCGATTTGTAACGAGTTGCAGTCGCCCTCCATTGTTAGGCTTCAAAGAACTTAATCCTAAGTTTTGTATCCGAGACTCTTCTAATGATGAGCAAAGGCTACCAAGCTCCAGTACATGCGTTAATTTGTTAAAAGTATGTTTTCTCTTCTCCTCTGCCGCTGTTTGTTAAATAACCGATAATTATCGTATCAGCTTCCTCGATATAAAACTCAGAGGGGAATGCAGACCAAGCTTTTGCAAGCCATAAATTCAGGGGCTGGGTTTGATCTGTCTTAGATGTTGTTCACTCCTGAATTCTTGTAAAAATATTCCCTTTTGTATTTGACATGATCCTAATATATAAAAGAGTTCAAACACGAATGTTTGAATAAAACAAGTACTGCTCACAAGATTTCCAAACACACTACGAAGCCTCGGAGGAGTCCTATGTTTTCCACACGAAGTTTCTACGTACCGTTGATCGTGCCGAGAATGGTGCATGTGATTTTTACGTTTCTCCTTTGTTATCTTACTCGGTGAGAACATCCGGACATACCGAGACTGGCAATATTGAGCACGAGAAATGGAGGAGATAAGACTCAAATGCGATAGGGTTTCTTTGAACAGCATTTTTTATTCAGGCCCAGCAGGTCCTAGTGTATTGCTGCGCGAGTATTGTTATTTGTTAACCCAAAATACATACCTTCGACAGACATCAGATTGAATATCGTTCATCCGTGTCTATGGTCCTCTGAACAGCCTTTATTGGTAGGTCCTCCCAAACCTGCCTTCCTGAATAAAATGTCGGCGGGTACAACTTTCTCCAAAAGTAATAAATTTCCCAACTATATCCATCCCTTCCGACGCCATGGTCTTTTACTCAAGTCTTGTGTTTTGAGCTCCAGATCTACATATATTGAAAGCCTCGAGCTCCCGAATTCTAGTCAACCACGTATTCTTAGCTGTTTTCTGGATCCTAGTGATCTTCTGTCTTTCAGTGGTTATCTCTTTCTCTCAAGAAGCGTGCTGGGGTTCCGGAACGGAAATTCTTAGTCGAGTCGGCAACTTGGAGGATGGTGACGCTACTAGTTTGGAAATAATTATTATCCACCACGTTGCAATCGTGCTAGAGCTTGATTTCGAAGAACCGTCGGCAGACGGTCACTATCTCCATAATCAATGATCCTAAAATCTTTTCACGGATCTGGATCACCAAACTAGAAAAAACTAACCAACCACATACATTTTCCCCTTCTTCCTCGGCCATCACTTATACATCATATTATATGCGCATGTGAAATGTCCCCTAAAAGAACGTCGGCGGAGGAGCTTTGCTAAATCCAAATTTAAAGTTATGATGGCTAATAATCGCCTTAACGTTTACTGGTTAAAACCCGACAGGGGCTTCAAACTTTGTTATAGAAAAGCACCAATGGACATCCCAGTGAATACATACATTTTATCAAGGGTTTCTATTATGTAAAGAATCCCAATTCTCCAAGAAGAATTATAACACAACATTGGACATTCATTTATTATACAATTTTCAGATACCCCTTGATGAGATTGCAGTCTCAAGATTTGTTTTTTTTTTCTAAAAAAAAATTTCGTCGGCGAGTATTAAAACCGCCAGCAATAATGCTTCCGAAACCTGGCAGCAGTGGCTCAGCTTTTTGAGACCGCCGATGTCGAGGTTGCTCCTAACTCCGAAAGGAGTATATCCCCGTATTTGGGATTAGCAATTGTTAATTCTTGGCGTAATTCTTTCATATGGTTGGAAATGAGAAAAGCAAGATCTAATCAAATTTTAGTCGATGAACTAGAGAGATCCTGATTAAATATAAAGTTGTATACTTACCCAGACTTTGTTCGAAGTTTAGACGAGGATCGCAGAAAGACTTCATCCATCATTAAAATGATAGAGAAAATCCTGTTGGAGAACACTCACCTGGTATCTTAAGCCTAATTCTTCTTCATTCAACTCCATGCTACCACCAAGGCATTCGGTGACGCTGAAGCCTTCATCGTTGAATTCCCCAGTAAATTCAAGACTGACACCATTAAGAACAGATTTTGTAGCAGCATGGATACGTAAGGAGGCAGTCAACTCAGAGACAATATCCGAAAATTGGCGAGTCTTTAAACCAGAAGACGATACTTGTGTACTAGCCCCAATTTTGATAATAAATTTGCTGTCCTGATCAGCCGTAAAATATAACGTACTTTCCGTGCATTGGGTCGCATACCCAAGCTACAGGATGTCCTGATTTCTGAACGGCTGTTATATGATCAGATAAAAACTTTTCAATCTACATTCAAGTGTCAGAGAATAGTAGTGATATGATCAGTTTCATCCCTGCTGACCTTTGTAGCGCCATATCTTGTAATCAATGTAACCCTGCCCAATTCTTTGTCAGGATTGACAACTAGTTTTTGTTTCAAATTATGTGGGTTTCGGCATAAGGTTTATATAACTCACTGTCCAAAAGTCTGACTAATTCATCACGTTGCATGGAGGGTCCTACTTTAATCCCAATCGGGTTTCGGATACCTCGGAAGTATTCAACGTGTGCGCCATCCAGCTGGCGTGTACGATCACCTATCCACAAGAAATGAGCTGAAGTATTATAAAACGCCTTGGGAGGGTCAGAGGAAAGAGGGCTGGGTCGAGGAATAGGGAGTTCCCGAGTGAGTGCCCCTTCGTATCCTAACATAAGCCCTTCATGACTTTTTGAATCGAAAATATAAATAAGTCAGGGTCTCAATTCAATTGTAATTCGAAAGTAAATTAAAAAGAACCTGCCTCGTGTAAAAATCGACCTCGCCTAATACCCCTCGACCACCGCCTTTCTCGTAGGGAACGCCATCGCCGGCACCGACGGTTGAAGTAAAATCTAGGGCGTCAGCCAGGGAGGACGCGATTCTTTCAAATTGTTGGCGTAAAGTAGGGGATCGAACGTGAGAAAGGGACCAGTCGCGGGGATGGTGAAAGTGAAGAGAAGCGAAACCGGATGTTAAAAGACCACGAATTTGGTTCAGCGTTGTAGTCGAGTAAAAATAGGCACTATGTAGAAGAGAATAATGAGGTTTGTTTTAAAACGAATGTTTAGAAAGTTGGGAGGACCTACTTCAATAAACGATCCGGATTTGGAATTCGATCTTCTGGATCTAATCTGTATTATATTGAGTATAAGGAGGTGTAGCAATACAGGTATAAAACTGCACCCGTTGACATTATCTCCACTGTATGTGAAAGTACGATGTAAGAGATAAGAGATGAGTAAGAGATGAGATGATGAGATATAGTACAGAGAAACTAACTGACCGGAAAGAGAGAATTTTTTTGTCGCCTATTATCTCATATCCACTACTGCGTGGTTTAGCATATTGACCGGCAATCCTCCCAATCCTTACAACAGGAAGACGGGCCCCCCAGATCAAAATGAGAGAGAAAGTGAGGATGAGACCGATTTTAGCGCGTATATTGTCTTGAGTACATGCGTCGAAACTTTCAGCGCAGTCTCCAGCATGAAGAATAAATGCTTTTTTGGCCTGAACGAGAGAGATTTGATGTCTTAAGCGTTCGATTTCTGAGGGGGTAACGAGAGGAGGCAGTTTTTCTATCTTTGATAGAATTCTAAAAAAAATTATAATAAATTAGGTGATTGGGAGAGATTTGAATTTGCCTTTGAAGATGTTCAGGATCGGGGTATTGGACATCCTAGTGAAATAAGGAAAACTAAAATAAAGTATAAAATAAGGGATTATCTAACCTGCGATATCGATTTCTGTTTCCAGGAAGATATGGACCAGGGTGAGGAAGACATAGCTGTGACGAATAAAGTCACAAAAAGTGCTTGCCGATTGATTCCGCGATATCCGGACATCTTCGATCTCGGAACGGAGTGGGGGTGTGTAGTTATCCGAATTAGGTAATCTGTCTTGAAACTTACCTCCGCCGACACCGAAATATTATAAAAGGAAGTCGCATATTTCTGTAAGGTTTGTAGTCTTGATAACTCTTAATGGACGACGACGACGATCATATTTTTATAGACGACAACGATGGCCCTTTACCTCCTTCATCTCCCCCGATGTCTCCAGACATATCTATATCTGACTCGGGCTCTGTTAATACCAGGTTTTCATACGAGACACGCTCGGCTGTCATGTCCATCTCGGATGACAATTCTCTAGTAATGGCTAGTCCTGCTCCTTCCATTTATTCCGTCACAGAGTCAATTCGTCAACAAAGCTATCGCGTCGAACATGGTCGTATTGTAAACAACTATTCGGATGTGTATGGTCTTCCAGCAGATGAAGAAGAAACATATAGACTCAGTAAGAAAAACGTACTCCCCTTTAACTCTTATTTTTGTCTGGGCTCATTTTATTACAGATGAACAACATCAATTCTTTACTCACATGTTTGGCCCTTTTCCGCAAATATTATATGAAATTCTTGCTCCCGATTCCAGCACTCAGAAAGCCGTTATAGACCTCGGCTGTGGAAGCGGTGCATGGTATGATATGTCTCTTCCTATGTGATTTAGATTTATCACTCTCAATAAAAGGATATACGATGTCGCACGAGCTTTTCCCCATTGCAGAGCTGTTGGTGTCGACCTCGCACCTATACCAGGCCCTTCTCCGCCAAATTTTACTGGAGAAATAGACGACATAAACCTTGGTTTACAACATCATTATTCCCAATTTGATGTAGTCCATACTCGATTTGTGGCTCAGGGTGTCAGTATTATTCCTATCACTCCCCTTGCCCTCTGTTTTGATGCTCTTTCCCTAAATATACTTCAAGATACAAGATTATGAATCTTACATTGACCACATGGCCAAGTGTTTGCGTCCCAATGGTCTCCTCATTCTCTGCGAGTTCGATTTCAAAATTTACCGACTTGATAGGGTCCCTTACCCTCCTTGGGGACCATCATATACTCCCAATGGGCAATATATCGATACTCCCTTTCTCTGCCATTGGTTCAATGCTTTAAACCGGGCAATAGAATCGCGGGGAGGTTCATTGGCTGCCGAATACATGTATGACTGGGCCAAAAATCATCCTTTCTTCGATGGAGCTGAAGTCGCCCACCAAGAAATGTATTTCCCCTTTGGCCCGTATTCTTTGACTCAAGAATTGATCAGCCTCGGATACGACGCCATCAAGTTAAACCGAGTTGGTGAAATGGTTAGAAATGATGTACATGTATGTATTTTTTGTAATTAAAAAATGTGTATCCCTATTTTATGAATTATTTATTTAGAGTTTTTTGCGTGGCGGTCGAGTCATGTTACTCTCCAACATGTCAGAAGGAGAAGTTGATTTATTGGAAAATCCGGCGCATATAGAGCTTGAGAATATGCAATTTCCGGGACTCGCAAGAGTCATCACCGTTTACGCGAGAAGAAAAGCGAATGTAGAGAATACGCTAGTCCACAAATGGAATCACTAACCGGGATGAATTTTAAAGTCAAAGGTCAAGATCATTACTTTATTTATTTATTCCTACTTTAATGTATTCATGCTATTCATCGAAAACAATGTGCTGTTAATAAAAATACAGTTGACATTATGCTACTAGAGATTAAATGGAAAACCGGAGGAAACAGCAAACATCTAACTTTACATCAATCGAGCCTTCTTAGGCAGTGCCCCGCCGCCAGTTGCAATACTGTTGTTACCAGTAATATCTCTCTCTTTCCGCTTCTTCGTCATACCTTTTCCCTTCAAAAGTTCTCTAAACCTCTCGGATAACACTAATGCAGCAACTGCAACCATACTATCGGCGCCGTTGAAAGTAATTGCATTCTTGACCATCAAATCAATATCAGCCTCCACACCTGCAACACTTTCATATTTATCTGTATCAAGTTTTTCTCGAATGAGTCTTAGATCTCTGGCATCCTTCCGAGGAATCACGTCAAAGTAATGAGGGATTTGTAGCTTAATTGGATCCACCGCCTCAAGAAAGAAATAAGCGCTAAAGAAGAAAATTAAATTTATTATCCGATACCACAGGGTAAAAAAAAAATATGTGATGACCAACCATTCTTCGCTACGCAGCTTCGTTAGGATCGCCTGCAACATCTTTTTATCGTTCATGTCAATTTTCTTCTCTGTTTTCTCTATGGTTTTGAACCATTCCTTCCTGAATGCTTTCTCTAGTACCTCTGCATGTTCGACAGGCTCCGTCCCGGATGGATTAAATTGACGACAATTGTTGAACACCAGGAACATATCCTTCGCAAATTGTTCCATTGTTGTGTATTGATGTTTATCCAACTTTTTACCCATTGTTCCAAGGTCCATAGGTTCTTTAATTTCATCGTAATAACTATTTCAATCCTGAGCTTCGTGTCTGAGAAGATGCGAAAACATAAGCTTACGTAGGGCATCCTAGTAACTCTGCGTCTACAGGTTGCCGAAAAAGGAGTGCTTGTGGTAATGCAAGAAGCTTCTTCAGAATCTCCTTGCATTTCTTCTCGTTGATAGGTGTTCCATTATTGGGAATCTCGCCTTGACTTTGCTGCCTCGATGAGCCTGATGAACGCGGCGCAACTTCCTTTTCCTTCCCTTTACCTTTGATTGACAAGGGCGGTGTGCCATGGCCATTGGTCGGCTTCTTAACAATAAGCTTCGGAAGAACCAGAGGCTGCGTGGAAGCAGTAGCAGTAATGTCCTTCTCTTTATGCTTTTCGCGATCCCCCCGTTTTTCTTTTTCCTTTTTATGTGAATCTTCGCTGACCCTCTCGCGATCTTTCTTAGGTGTACTTGTTCCGCTAGTACTAGCCAACGCTATCCTCTTTTCAAGTTTCCTTTCTTCTTCAATGGCCAAAACTTCCTCCAGCAACTCCTTCGCAGCATCATCATCATCCGTTAATCGTGGAAGAGGCTGTTTTGGGTGGACAACTGGTGTCGAGTTTAACTTCGCTTTTATTGTCTTTGGCGGAGGTTTCGATGAAGCAGAACCAGAGGCTGATGATGCACCATTCGTTGCACCATTCATTCGTAGCTTGATTGTTGGTCGGGTTGAAGGTTGAACTATCGGAGGCGGTGGCGGTGGCGTTTCTGAGATTTCCTGAAGAATCATAGCATCTATATCTTCCTCGATGTTGGCTTGGGCAGATGGTTTAGATTTTGACACGGTCCCACGGGCGGGAACTTGTCGTTTAGGTGGGTTCGGTGGCGGTGGCGGTGGCGGAGGTGCTGATGCCGCTTTGTGCGCGACTTCTTCTAAAGTCTTATTGATACGTTCCCATTCTATGAAAGATATTACAAAACCTGCAAATCAACAGAATTTACATAACATACGTTTTTGGAAGAAAGAGTCCAACTCCAGGGCTTCATTAAATGCCCAGGTGCCTGCAGCATTATACGTCTTCGCATTGTTAATCATTAGCTTGAAGTCCGATTCGAAGGTAAAACGATCCGGATAAAGACCTCCTTCTAACTTTGCGTTAATTGTACTGAGATCCATGGCATTTTTAATGATTGCAAAATAACTTGAGACATATAAGCATAAGACCGAAACATTAATGAGAAATGGTAGACTCTTACTTGGGAGCATTATCTCGAACGGGATCAACGGGCTGTGCAAATATACGAGAATGTTTGTTAGCCAACAGCTTCTTTAAAGCACTCCGCGATGCCCTGAAGTCATTCATTGACATGCCACTGTTTTGGGCTGGATGCGATGGCTTCAACTTTTTGGGAGGGGGTGCCTTAAAGTTTGATTTCACTTTCGGTGTTGCGAATGCCACTTCCTTCTTTTGTTGATCAATCTTCGATTGCACGGACTGTTGAGGGGGTAGGGACCGAAGATTAGTGTTCCGCGTAGGTACGGGTAAGGGTGCATTGTCAGGCTGGGGCGCAGTTTGCAACCTAATCTTTCCACCTGGTATTGCTGGGGCGGGAGTACCTGCTTTGACAGGAACGGGAACGGAAATCTTCAAACGTTTCTTCAGGCCTGGAGCGGCGGCAGCCGGAGGAGTTTCGATAACTGGTGCTCTGGGTATATGAATTGTTACTTTCGGAGGAGATTCTTCAGCACCCCGAAACACGATATCAGCAAGCTTTAATAGAGATAGTCGAACTTCATGGTCCATCTCTTTCGATCTTATCACAACATTAATAACAGCTAGTGAAGCTAATGGAAATAGACTTACAATAGGATAGGCATAATTTCCTGTCTCAGGGTATCGTTTCTTCCTATGTCTTTATTCTTTCTCAGTGCTTTGACCAATGCGTCCGCCTCGTTTTTTTTCGATTCCTTTATAGTATCAGCTACATTGCCGTCTTCTTCAATAAGTAATGGATCATCTTTGGATGCATGTTTGATATCTCCGATGTGAAAAAGGATAGCAAGGCTTTCTGACATGCAACGTGCTACATGTCGACGAACAACCCGAGAAGAATCTTGAGCAACGATTGTTAAGAGGTAGCTAATTACTCGAGGAGAATACCAATCGTTTAGAAGCATAAGACCATCAAAAGCTGCAATACGGACTTGATTCTCGTTACCCTCCCTTCATGAAATAATCTGCGTCAAGGGAAAAGACGAGGGTTGAGTGAAACACGCACCTCGTGAAACTTAAATAAAGTTTAGGATCAGGGGGGATCAAACCAGCCAATGTGAGAATAAGGTTCCACTACGACGATTTTAGTAAAGAAGTCATTGAAAAGACCTCCGCTTACCTCAAGAGCCGCTATAGTGACGACATTATGCGGGGAAGGGACTAGTCTATCCATGGTACGATATCTTTCCACCTCAGCATAAGCGGCCTTCAATAGCTCTCGATCCTCTTCGTTCTGATCAGATATTGACTCAGTAGGCAAAAATTCCCCACGTTCGGGAGGAACAGTTGATACACAGGCGCATGCCAAACCAGATATTATTGTGGAAACGTAAAGAGCGTCGGAAAACTAAATTGCGGTAAGAATAAACATTATAAAAATTCCAAAGTTACGAACCGCATTCGTGGTATTATCGTTGTGTCGTAACTGGTCGATTAAAAGTTGTCGCACAATGGGAGGTGACTTGCCATTATTCAGCCGAACTTGGGATATGGCCGCAATCACAGACTAAACAAAGGAAGTAAGATTAAAAGCCGTAGCCTTTCCTATCAAAGGGCCCGGAAACAGACCTTGCGCACAAAGTATTCAGAAAAATCAGAAAAGTCATTAGGTCGCGGCACGTAAGTTCGTACAAACAGGTCTTGATTTTTGTCGGATGCATCATAACAGTACCTTGAGAATATTTTAAACAAATGAAATAGTCCGAGAAAATCTAATCGATGGATGGCACACTAAAGCAAAATATAGTCAGACACAAGCAACAAAGCCATGGCAACATACGGTGACAAGAGCTAAAGCAGCCTCCACACGAATACGATAATAATAATTCGTAACCAGGACAGTCTTTGTCAATGTGCTCGATACAATTGCGGAAGGCTGTCTTGAGAGCGCATACACGGCCTGGATTGAAAATAAATCAACAACAAAATTAGTATATCGTAGGGGAAGAAACTCTAACCTCAAGTTGTGCAACCACGTCTCGATCACGGGTTAGTTGAGAAACCCACATAAAGTCTGGCTGATCGAAATGCAGGAAGCAAATCCATTCAAAATCAGCGTCCATTCGAATCCATTCATAAGTAGCTCCGGCCATGACTTGTTCGTCTTCTTCGGTCCAATCAGCCACTTTCCAATTTTCACGTTCCGCTTCTTGTTCCCAAACATCTAGACCAAACCCCATATCTATCATACCAATAGCTTCTTTAGCTTCCGAATCCCCTTGCGCCGCAGCGATAGCTGCTTGCTGACGAGCGATGAATCGCTTGGTATTCCGTCTAACCCGCTTGTACTTGGTGTTGAAAGGTACTTCGTATCGTTTGAAAGATGACCGGATATCCAGAACATGCTCGTATGGAGTCCCGTCTGCTTCATGAATACGGACAGTCATTGGACCTTCAAACACCTGTACCGGTTTAAGTAAAGCTAGTTTAACTGGATCTCCTTCATTAGCACGGTACGCCGGGGACTCTTGACGCATTGTAATTTCAACAACCATCTTTTTCCTGTTGAATTGGGCATTGAAACCAAATCTAGGGCATCCGCTACCATAAATCCACTGTTCAGCAAAACTTCGGGGATCCACACCACTAACTTTTCGACACATTCTCAGAAAAGTATGGGTCGAAACAGCGTTTCCCGGTAGTTCACCACTGATAGCAGAGAGGAATATTTTTGGAAGAATCCGCGATAAACCAAGCGAAGTCCCTGATTTAGCGAGTCGACGGTCAAGGATATGTAGTACCAGAGGGGCTTTGATATTGATGAAAGGAAGAAAAGCTGGGTCGGGTGGTTCGAAGACGCCTGGCTGGCATATCGGGGGCATGGTGCCCACATCTTTTTCAGCAACTCGTTCCATGTCTTTTTTCATTTTGAAGCGATAATCATTATTTCCCATCAATTTCCGAATAAATAAGCCTGTGATATAAAGTCCCAAGCCATTGATCAACCAGGTATCTGACCAGGTTTTCTGATAAATATTAATTCCCACCCACTGACAGGCAAGTCCATGGCTGAGCATATGTCGTGTCTCAAAAATTTGGTCAACAGCATCTTCTCCATGCAATGCGTCCAAGTGCACTAAAGATAGCGTCGCCGTATCAAAACGTTGGACCGGAAGTTCTTCAACAAATACGATCTTGTATGAACCGAATGGGTACGACCCGAATTCAGTAGAATAGAAATTCATAGCCGAACGAAGGAAAGACACAGAAGACGCAAGTGATAATTCATGGCCAATAGGGGAAAATGCGTGCATGGGAGTCTGCGATACATTATCTTCCCCTTCATTCACAGGAAGTTGATAGACATGGAAAGCCCCGGCTGCGAAAGCGATCTGTTGAACTGAGGTGGCGACGGACTGAGAAAACAGGAAGAGCGTCTTAGACGAGTTATGTGGATGGGCCACCTAGAAAAGCGTTGTTGTTGCTCGAGTGTTTAGATGGTGAAAGGATAACAAACCTGCTCAGAGAAGTCACCACTACAGACGACAACAACAGGATGCTCTAAACCATCCGGAACTTCATCATCGTCCATCGAAATTTCTGCCATATCATCCGATTCTTGCTGTAAGACTTTCGGAACGACAAACTCGAATTCCCATGTGCATTTCTCCCAAAGACTATCAACACAGGGAACCCAACATCGGGCAGCATCAGGTCCTGAGGGTGTTGTATACACATGGGGGACTCGCTATATATATTAATGGTTTGAGCGCCAGCATGGTATAACTGTTGAAAATGCCACCTACTTGAGGGTATGTCTCACTGGGAAGCACAAATTGGACACCATCAGCGGGCTGTCGCAGGGTATATTCAATGACCACATGAATAGACAAAAACTCAGGAACTGATGGTGTAGATGGACGATTCCCTGGTGTCATCGGTTCGGGCGTGGCAGCTACAATTCGACAGAAAGATCAACTTTAACTTTTTTCTTTTATGAGTATCAGATATCTCCGCACCTTCACTTGCCATACGACCAGCGACAGCGTGTCCAGACTGAAAAGAAAAACACCGGTGAGAAAATGTCTTCCTTATAACAGAAAGGTACGGTACTTACATGTTTAACAAGCACCTCCGGTGGAATCGCTATAGACAACTCACCCTCATCACCCTCAGCTAATGCCGAATAATATCGTCTCTTGACTTCAGGATATGTATGAAAATCCGAAGGATCCGACACGTTCAAATTTACCACGGGATCACAATGGATGAATTCAGCAGGATAGGACGCGACTGTGACGCTTTCAATATCTGGGAACTCGTCGATAAACCGGATAGAATAAGAGTTAAAACAAAGGAGCATACCGCATTGGCGACAGTGAAGATTGATCGTCCTAAGATCCTTATGAGTGGGCAGAATTGTTATTTCGGTATAACCCTATGAGATAAATAAGAAACATGACCGCAGAACAAGTGCCCAGTGGCATACGCGAAGACATCCAGTAAAGTCGATATCCAGTACCACCTTTTGATGACTAGTGAATACGCAAAGAAAATTATCAGCTAAAGCGAGCTAAAGATAAAGGGAGTTGAGAACACTTATATAGTAAAACCTCTTCGGATGTGTTCACGTTGCATGAGCGCGAGAATGAGAGGCCTCTGTAAATTATCGACTAAAGTGATTTGCAGAACTCCTTCTTCTTCACAAGCGAGTCTGGACGGTTATCTTATTCACTTTTAAACCTCAATCGAACGTATCCGTAACGTGAGTAAGAGCCAAAATCAGGACACACCCTGCTTGAAAGACGTTCTCAGTGCTTCGGTCTTGCCGTCGAACCGTCGGAGTTTAAATAGCTGACCAACAAAAATCATCTTTTCCACCGGCTTCCACGTACAACGACATCCACATTGATCAGTTCATATTGTTCTAACAAAGCGAAATGGTTTGGAAACATTTTTTGTTTTTGTTTTCCCTTAGGGTGGTTGTCGAATCTCGTCGAATCGTACAGGTCCGAGAGTAATCGATATTATTACTATATCTTTGGACACATTTACAACAAACTTTAATTTTACTAAGGTTCCCAGTACAACAACTCATTGGCCTTTCCGTGAATATCTTTGATTGACTTCCCTCCAATAAGGCCCAATGTTATATCAAGTTCGCAAAGAATGTTTCTAACCACATTCTCGACGCCACTTTCTCCTCCCAATGCCAAACCATAGACATATGGTCGTCCCACTAGGGAAAAATTATGCTCTTCTTCAGTGGGGGTATAATTGAAGTGATGGATGTCACAACTTACATAAAACAGCATTGGCTCCTAGAGCAATAGCCTTTATAATATCACTACCGGTGCGAATACCGGAGTCGAAGAGCACCGTAAACTTCCCTTCCAACTGGGCAGTTTTGATTAACTCAGATTTCATTATGTACTCGAGTGCTCGTAATGATGCGACGGCTCCATCAACCTGACGTCCTCCTAAAAATGTAGAGGTGAGTAGTCTGGAAGGCATTAACCAGAACGCAGTCCAAACCATGATTGGAAACGATAATTCCATCAACGCCTACACGTAAAGCTCTCTCAGCATCCTAAAATGGAAAAGTCAAAAATCAAATTTCGGACACGGATATTAAATACCTCTTTAGATTGTATTCCCTTTAAAATTAATGGTCCGTCCCAGTTTCTTTTCAAGAACTCCAACTCCTTCCAATCTCTAAAGATACCGGAATTAATTTCTCCAATCCAATCTGTGGATATTTCTACTTGACGTTTGATCTTTGCGTCACCTTCTAAATATGCTTTGTCGTAAACAGATGCGTTGTAGGGCCAAGGGTAATAGTCTTCTGTCGGCTGCTCATTGTGCTTCGCCATGAAAGCGGGATCACTCGTTCCGACCTATTTGATTTTATTATTCTAATTTTTTTTGAACTAGTCATTCTGGCGCACCTGTGTACCAACTCCGTGAAGAAATGGTAGATAGCTCGTCTCCAAATCATGCCACCGGTAACCGAGCAGCATAGTGTCCACAGTCAAAACCAAAACCTATAAAATTTGTAGTTCATACATCAATGTAAACGGAGTCTATAAGATTATAATTATAATTATAATTTGTACTTGCCTTAAAACCTTGCTCTTTTGCCCGTTTAAGTATCGAAAGGGTGATTGCCTCGGTTCTCGGCCTACGATGAGAAAATCATTATATGTTATTCAAATATTTCAAATTGATGGCTTTACCAATATAGCTGGTACCACCGATGACCGTTTCCATTTGCTTTAGCAACAAGTTCGATGGATCTAGTTGAGGCTGTACTCATGGTAAAAACAACTCCCACTTTCGCAGCAGCCCTTGCGGATGCCAATTCAGCTTCTTGGTGCAGAATTCCTTGTACCCCGATAGGGGCTAAAATAACAGGACTAGGATACTGTACTCCAAAAAGTTCTACCTAATAAGAAGGAATTTTTGTATCTTGAACCTATTTCGTTATTTGAATTGAAAAGGACTCACTTCAAGGTTTCGGTTTGTTGCCTCTATAAGCATTCGAGGACTAAAAAGAAATGCACGGTCAACGACCGAAATCTATGAATGTAGGTACATACTTACATCAATTTCCATTTGTCAAATATGGCACGATTTGCTCGAAAAGTCGACTCAGAACCAGCGCTACCAGCGACATACCAAAATGCACCTACAGATAGCGATCGACATTTGGAAAATAAAGTATAATGACAGTGAATTTAATACCTAAGTCATCTTTAAATTTCTCCTTGAATTTCTGCAGAAGCTCCTCTTCGGTGCTCACTGTTCCCAGGAAGGGAGGCTTGCGCGAAGTATATAAAAAGTTCGACCACGACCCGAACTTGACGACATGGGAATTGGTATTCTTTCCAAAAAAAAGTCAGTGGTTTTATACAATGGTAAGAGTAGGCATTGTATAACACCTCGGTACTATGACTCATTGAACAATACTTAGTATTTGGGTTGGGAGGAAACCAGACTGGAAGGTATCAATGTCCGACGAAGAAGGATCGGGCGTCGTTTATATATCTCGTAGTTATAATTTGAGAAGATTAGGTATCATGTCTTCGGCCCATTAGCGGATGTCGGTTCAAATCCATATGGGTATACTTATTCCAATTAGTCAATCTTAAACTTCCAGTTTCTCTCAGGTAGACCTCAAGGCTCAATGTGTTTTGATAATCTTTTCCTTCAAATAATCAACGACTTTTCTGATTTACAATCAAGCGAGAATTGTGTCAAATGATCGCTGATAACCTAAGAGACGAGTAATGCTGAGTAATGACACAGTACAACGGCACTGGGAAAGTTCTCTAACGTGTGTTACGTAGTACGTCACGCGAATAACTTGCATACTAACCTCAACATATTCCAAAGTTACAACATTGATGGTCAGCGTAAGTATCCCATTTTCTCCGTCTTTCTTTTCAATAATGAGACATCATAATTAGGATATTTCGCCATCACTACTTTGCGTTCGAAAACTCTCATATGCTACTACTATCATCTCTACTTGAAAGATCTCCGAAATGACCAACGAATCAATTGGCAACGATACGAAGAGTACGTGCTGCCAGTCGTCTTCCGCCCTCGTCTGTTCCACTTGCGAGCGTTTTGTTCTTCTTTTGTAGTCATTTCTTTGAGCGATGCGGATCTTATGGCTCTCAAGTTTCTTGGTCCTGGTGAGTACCTCCGCCCTTTGGCATGTGTATCCCTCACTTATCGTTACGTCCCTAGATGCTGCTCAGGGGGTCATCGATTTCATCACGTCTATCAGGAGTATTCCTCAGTACTTCAGATGTGAGTGTCCTAGTCTTTTTTGTGTCTCATCTCTATAGCTAATTTACAAACTTCGTCTTTAGGGGTCACTGTATTCCAGGTCGGGTGCCTCAATACCCACCTCAAGTACCAGCCAAGTCCTCCGCCGTCCCCAACCTCGCCCACGTCCAGTGAGATTCTGCTTCTCTCGCAGGCGTCCGACTTCACTGTTGGTGATGATGACTACATCTCACCCTTCGAGCGCGCATACTTCTACAACGGTGTCGCCGACGACCCTCCTCCCCTCTTCCAGCGTTCCGATCTCATGCAGCGTCCTTTCCCCATCCCTGAAGAGAGGCCTACAGAGAGGTATTCCGCCACTTCGGTGAAGACCGCCCACACTGCCAACCACCCTATCCTTAAGAACAAGCTTTGGAAGGAGTCGGTTGCTCCTGAGATCATCGCTTTGTGCAAGGAGGCAAGTCGTGGCATCCGCGTCTCGACGATGCTGCCTGTGCGTTTCTCTACTCTTAATGAAGACGGCAAGGACGTATTCGACGACCACATCGTTCTGTGGATCTCCGTTCATCCTAACACCACCAAGGAGACCTCCTGCCGTGACGCCAACGCCCCCATCCTTGACGTCTTCGCCAAATACAACATCCACGGCGTTGCAGTCCACTGGATCGAGGGTGCTATGGAGTCGCTCGCCGGTCCTCCTGAAATGATGCCGGTCGCCAGAGACACCGACCCGACTCACTGGATCCGCCGGGCTCTCACGGCCGTCCTGGGCGCCCCCCTCGCTGCGCAGGACATGGCGGACATTGACTCGTGGGGCTCACTCGGTCTCTTCTTCCACCGTGGTAAGGACCGGCATGGCAAGAAGAGCAAGGAGGTCATGGCGATCACTAATAAGCATGTCGTGTCCAAGAAGACCAACGAGGACTACGAGTACAGTGGCCGCCAGGGTGCACGTAAGCAGTATATCCGGAGCTGCGGTCATCGTCGCTTCGAGCAGCTCCTCAACGAGACTCGTGCCCTGCTTGCTGAGAAGCTCGGTGACACCAAGCAGTTTGCTGAGCAGCTTGAGGAGCTGTTGGCGGATCGACCTGAGGTGGAGGATGCGAGCTACAACTTGGACTTAAAGAATAAGGAGCAAGACTTGCAGAGGGCGGAGTTGGACGTTGGTATCCTCGATGACTTCCTCAAGCTCCTCAAGTCCACCTGGAGCGATCCCCTCGATCGTATCATCGCCTGGCTCGACTGGGCACCCAAGATCGCCAGTAACGTCGACCCCCGCTGCTACACTCGCGACATAGGCGTCATGACGCTCGAACAGGACAAGTTCGTCAAGAACTTCAAGGGCAATTTCGTCTACCTTGGTGCGTTCTTTTTTTGGTTCTCTCTTTTTCTTATCTTCGTCTAACGGAAACATAATTTTCAGCTGGCAAGTTCACTCGCGCTGAGATCATCGCCTGCTTCTACACCAACGCCTCCAACCCCCCCATATTCCAGTATCCGAGGAACCACCTCTTCAGGATCTTAGGTTGCATTGACGCCGCAGGCCTCTCGAACCCGTACTTCCTTGACGAGAACAACAACCCTTGCTTCACCGTTGCCAAGGAGGGGCAGGCGACTGACCTTACCTTTGGTCGCCAGTCCGAGCTCGAAGCGTACACCTGCAGGGATCTCGAAGGCGAGTCCTGGGAGGTTGCAGTTCTTAACTTTGGGGGCAGAAAGCATGGTAATTTCTCGGCTAAAGGTGACTCTGGCGCAGCTATCTTCAACGCAGAGGGCAAGCTGGTTGCCATCCTGCACTCTGGAATGCCCCGTGGCATGTCGAACCATGTCACGTTCGGAACTCCTGGTCATTATGTCTACGAGGTCATCATGAAACAGTACCCAGACGCCGATTTCTCCCGCCTCAAGTACTAGAGGCGCAGCAGCGCCTGAGCTCTAGCATGCTGTGAGAAATAATGGAGATGCATTCTAATCCCAAAATCAAAGACATGTACATATATTATGCTAATAATATAGGAAGTATTACAGCTGTAGGGCACAGCTGAACTCAGTCAATATAGGAGGGGTTGTAGGCAGAGATGGAAGTGTGGCCGTCCTATATGTAAAAAAGGGGAGAGAACTACAATGATCCGCCTGTATTTGAGAGGAAATGAAGGAGGGTAACCATACTATATTTGACAGGAAATGACCGTGTAATCATCACAGATAGAATGACATGCTGTCCAAGATCAGATCTTGATTGGTGGAGATTGGTCAATAATATCACCAATTGATGAACATCTGGAATGATCAGTGATAGTGTAGGACTTGGCTTCAACTTATGTGTTGTGCCTACTCCTGAGACTTGATAGATGTCCTACTATTTGTATCAAATGGTTGGAACAATAGCAACAACACAACTAACAAGAATGATGTTGATGAAGAGATAGACTCAGTTGATCTGTTGACTCAATGTAGAATGTCAAGTCTAATGACAATGAGTTGAGTTAGATTGGAGATAAGAGATGTAGCAATAGATGTAAGTAAATAGAACAATATATGTATATAAAAGGTAGCTATTAATATTGAATCTTATTCAATATTGAAACTGAGTCTACCTAATGGTTACATTGAGTTTATATAGATGTTCAGCTAATCTGAATATGCAGGGTTAGATAGATATCAGCTGAAGGCCAATGCTATGTGCAGGGTCATAATGTCATGGGAAGATACATGAGGGAAACATGAGGCAGCATAATTATACAGTATCATACATGGATCAACATCTGTGAGAGTCATAGAGATAAGGATAAACTATTAAGGAGGTCTAGACTCACATCTGAACCTTTGAGGAATGATTAAGTAAATGTTTGGTATGATCGTAGTGGAGAGGAAATGAAAGGTACAAATGACAGTGAAAAGGATCTTGTTAGGGTGACTGTCAGGGTTTGCTCCTGGGTTATCCTTCCTTTTATTTATTTTCCATATTATTCACACTCATTTATCTTGGTTTCTATGTTATTTCACATTTCCCTTTAGAACCTAAACTCATTTCTCTCTTTTCCACATTCTTCCTTGTGATCCAGGTATATGTTGACCCAGTCATGATCTGTTAGAGCAACTGCTCAGAGTAGATACTAGCAGGAGGTTTTCCTAAGAGATCAAGCTTAGGGAAACTCTGCTAGGTGCTATAAGCTTATATATGCATTGATAGGCTCATCACCATATCAAGTCTTATCATCAAAACCCTCAGGGCTCCAGCCCAAGGTTGTCCGAAGGGTTAGCACCTGGAATCAGATGAATTGAGATAATGCATATCAAAATAAAGGAAATGGGGAGGGATAAGCAGGAAATAAATAGTGATCATATGTAAAATAATGGAAAGGAGTTAGAACTGAGAGTAATGAATACAAATAAAGAAATAAGTGATACAGTGATCATGACCAGGTTGACATATATCTAGATCACAAGGAAGGATGTGGAAAAGAGGGAAATGGGTTTAGGTTCTAAAGGGAAATGTAAAATAACATAGAAACCAAGATAAATGAGTGTAAATAATATAGAAAAATAAATAAAAGGAAGGATAACCTGGGAGCAAACCCTGACAGGACCCTTGGTGACTTGCATAGCTACTTCCGAAAACAAGCTCGACTGTTAGAGCTCTAAAGGGCTCATATATCTAACAATCTCTCCAGAAACCCTACATCACCCATCAAAACTCCACACTGCCATCTCACCTTAACCTCCTAAAACTCAGAAATGTTCTCCTTTAATGTAACTTCACAAACTATTTCTACTAATTCTACTTCTTCTTCTTCCTATACCTCCCAATTTCGCTATCAACCTCCATTTGATTTGGACACAGATGATCAAGCCCCTACTTGCTCTACTACTCCTCTCCCTTCTTCTACTATTGAAGATTTTGAAATGGAAGTTTGTGTATATTGAAGCTCAAGTAGCCAACTTCCAATCAATCCTGACACTCTATGGTCTCAATACTCACTCATGTCCAAAGACACATCAACTAGAAGTATTGTTTTGGATCTCAGTCTCCCCAAAACAATCAAGTATGGAGATACCATCACATTGAAAGGTTTTGGGGGGTAGTATCACATTAACCACTTCTTCACTATATTATGCTGCACCCCTCTCTATTAAGCCATTTGGATTATCACAATAACAAGTCTAGGATTCACCTTTGAACATGTTGGTTTCGATGTGCCTTACGAACATGTGCTATCATACTCCTCTCTTCCTCATTATACCTGTTATGTCTTCATCCCCTTTGAAGAACTTTTCCTTATGCCACCTCATCAATATCCAGAAGACCATTTCTATTCCTTCTGTCATATAATCACTAATTCCTCCATCTTGGGACCTTATCAACCTTCTCCTAGATTCATTCTTCTTGAGCTTTTGCTTCCTTCATTCACCTTATCAAAAAGATTACATATGTCAGATACATTGTATATTTTTAGATGGGTCATGGCCATCTATTCCCTGCTACCATATGTATCATTCCCACTCTACTTTATTCCTTCTCCTTGATTTCTAATAATTATTCCTATCTGTTTCTATCTGTTCCTATCTTTTCCCTTGATTTCTAATAATCATTTCCATCAGTTTCTATTTATTCCTATCTCTTTCTATCTGTTTCTATTATTTCTAATGAATTTATTTCCTTTTTAGCTAGAAAACCTGTGGAGCTCTTTAGTATAAATACTAGGCTCTTTTCTCTGTAAAAGAGAATGATCACTACTCATATATCAATAAATTGATTTCAACACCAACAAGTCTAAAGACTTATTTAGCTTCTGTTTCTATTTCTCTTTCTCTAAAGTCATACCTCTTAATCTAAATTCTCCTCAAGGACTTAATTTGTTTAAGTCCCTAGCCACTTCTACTAACAAATATCTCAATATCTTCACTCAATCCAAGTTACAACTTTAATCTCACCCTCAGTAACAGGCTTTTCGTACCTTAAACTCAAACTCCTGGCACTGGAGACATAGCATGATTTTCCTATATGAGAAGACATTAAGTAAACAGTGAGAATATATAAATTTTTCACAGAGTTTTCTAAACTATTTAAATTTCAGGGAAATTTGAAGTTTATCCAATGTTTTCATAGTTTTTCTAAGAAAATAATAAGAAAACACTAATTTTCTCAAAATTTGAATGAATGAGAAAATTGATTGAAAACTTTATATTATTTTAGCATTTATTCAATGTTTTTCTATATAAGGAAATCATGCTATGCCTGTAGTGAACAAAGTACTCTGAAAAATCTAATCCTATGCCATCAGAGTGCTCAAGGGAAAGAATTCAAGTCTGGCTGAAGAAAAGAGTCTAGAAGAAGGGCTGAGAAAGTCTTAGAATCATTTGGTAGTTGGATGGTAACATTGTGAGAGTATCTTCTTAATTAAACTTCCTTTCATTCTTTGTCTATGAGTCCTTTCATCTTTCCCCTCTCTCTTGTACTAAGTTGTTCACTATTTTACTTCATCTTATTCACCTAGTTATCCCCCATCATATTTCTCTCTGTTTCCCAAAAGCTGAAAAACCCACTTTAAAAATATTCCTTTCTATTTAAAATTAGTCAATTCTCAAACTTGTATAAAACCCTCATTGTAGTTAGAATAAAAAAGGAAGTTTTACCAATCTCTCTAAAGTGCAAGATAAGTTACAGTTTCTAAAGTGTTCCTAATATCTAAGTCTTTTTCACTATTAGTGAAGTGCTGGTAATTGGTCTGTTCCTAACGGTTTCTAAAGTAAAAGTCCAAGTCAATCAAGTTGGTTTCTAATGTCAAGGTCCAAGTCAGTTTCTAATGTCAAAGTCCAAGTCAAGTTGGTTCCTAATGGTTTCTAACATCAAGATCAAAAGTCAAATCAGTTTCTAATATCCTCCTTGTCTCTATCCCTTTACATCTATTACGATTAACCTACAAATTACTTCTTTTAACCCCTTCCATCCCTTCCCTATATTTCTGTGGCAAAGTTCAACTTATTTAGGACCAAGACCTCTTAAAACAAAATATCAATTGTATATACTGAACAGGTTTCTAGCTTAGTATATGACACCAGGTGCTGTTATGTATCCTGCACCCTCGACTTCAAACAACAAAAACAATTAAATAACACAACATCAATCAACAAAAACAATTCATAACTTCAAAACTACAAAAACATCATCTCTGTATACTCTTTATTATTCTTTTCTGTGTTCTTTTCCTTTTCTTTTTCTTTTTATTCATTTCTATTATTGTTCTATCTATTTCCATCATTTTCTATCATCTTCTATCATTTGTGGCTGCTGCCACCCCCTTTTATGTCATTTCTCTACTATTTTCCCCCAGAGCATGTATTTATACTAAACACATCTCACATTTCATCATTTATGTGTCGTTTCCTCTATTCTATGACTTAATTAATTGTTCCTTCTGTTTTTCCCAGTTTAAACAATTGTTCCTGTTCATATATTTAAGTATTAGCTAGATCTGCATTTACTGACCATTGTTTTTATCAATTTAATTTAGGTTTCAGACCAATTCGGCATGTGTCACAACTTGTCTCAGTTCTTTTTCTCTCTCAAATCACTTCATAACTCATTCAAGGACTTCAGAACTTAATAAATTAAGTTCTAACATTGTTATTATCAATTAATCCCTCAAGATCACTCATCTTCTGCAACAAACCTCCAATTTCAACATTCCGTTCTCGATGTTTAACATTACTGACCCTCTTGAATGTTGGTATTATTTTATTATTGAAACTTCGGATACGTATTTGTTGAGGATCCATATCAGGCACTAACCCTTTGGGCAACCTTGGGCTGGAGCCCCAAAGGTTTTGGTGATAAGACTCAATATGGCGATGAGCCTATCAATACATATATAAGCTTGTAGCACCTAGCAGAGTTTCCCTAAGCTTGATCTCTTAGGAAAACCTCCTGCTAGTATCTACTCTGAGAAGTTGCCCTAACAGGAACTTTGCTTTGAACTGTGGCATGTTTACAAGGTGAATGATGTGTGGGGCAGAGTATTCGAGTCATAAGGTTTTCTTATCAATTGGTAGGGCTTTTGTAGAGTTATAATAAACCTTGAGTAGCATAGTATTATCCATAAGATAGAAAGTGTTAGAGGAAGGAAGGTCAATGTTGTCAGGAAGGGGACTATCAGTAGTAGTATAGTTGTCATTGTCATAAATATTATATATTTCATTGTCAGATAGAATTGGGGAGTTAGACAAATTCTTGAGCTGAGGAGTGTCTTTACAATGCATAATAGGGATTGATGCAGCATGTTGTAGGATTTTGATTCTTCAACACTAATCCTATACATACCCTTTATAGATATCTTCTAGGGTCCAGAATGTGAAAGACAAGATGTCAAATATCACATGAATGTCTTCTAATCCACTACATTGATAACATATGACTCATATGACTCCTATTGGCATATATGGGCAGCTGATGGGGAGAGTGTGAGTTCTATTAACCTGAAAGGTGCCTTGAAATCCTTTAAGCTGGAATCATTTCCCTTGATGTAATCTAGCTGGGACTTCAATGTCAGAAAGGATAACTGAATATTTCTGAGCATGAGAGGAGGTAGGCCATAATGTAGTGTCATCTATTGGTAATATAACTCCTTGGTTGAGATACAATCGTAACTTAGTTCTGAAGGGATGAAACATAGGAAAAGATGGGGAGGGAATTATCAGGATAAGTGAAAAGGGGGTGGGAATTAGATAAGTTAACTCATAATCTTCTTCTATTACCCAATATTCTTTGTCATTGAAAGCAATGAGTTTGTTATCTGTATGTTATGTATCCACTTCTTTCACTAGCCAGAAATGTCCATTATTCTTTTTAAACTCTTGCATCCCTCATTTTCATCTCTCATTTTATTTTATTTTAATTATTTCTCTCTTTCACTGGTGTTTTTCAGTTTATTACTTCATTTGCTTCCTTTTCTCTAAATTAGTTTAGCCCCAAAATGTGTATAAGTATGGGCTCACTCGTTGTATGTAATCATCTAATCTTAACTTAATACATTTTTGTGTCATCACACAACGATCGCCCCTAGGCTAAATTTCTTGGCTTTTCTTGGTTTTCTCTTCTTCTAAGTACTAAAACTCCAACACTCGACTTGTGCTGCAAGGCATTAAAGTCTAAACTACATTTTATCTAGTTAAATCCTCGAATCTTTCAACTTTGACAACAAGCCTTTGATTCTCCCACTTTTGTGTCTCATTTTGTCGTATTCTCATGCTCCAGCATTTACACAATTAATCTCTATCAATTTTATTAATTATTGACCAGCATATATCGAGCGCAAATCTCAGGAAACATCACACTGTAGCATGTGGAGACATTGAATGGATGGGAATGTGAATGGGTAGATAATACATTCTATACCTGACATTATATGTCGCCAGATGGAGCACAGAACTATTCAGAATTCCTTGATGTTTTCATGTCAGATAACATTGTGCTTCCAGATGAAGATAATGGAGTGTGAGATAAGAAATTGAGATAAAGTGGTTCCAATAAGGGGGCTTAGCTGGGTGTGTTCTTCAGATCTAACACCATGGGGGTAAAGAAGTTGAAGGAGGTAATAGGGATGAATGTATTCGCATGGGACATTGAAGAGATACTGGTGAAAGTAGTATTGGCTGTTTGATGTACCCCATACTCACACTACCATCTCTTGTTAGGTTCCTCGATATACCGATATGAATTGTTGAACTTCATGTGCTTCTTGAAATCCTATGAACCATAATTGTTGCCCTAGATAGAATGGTTCTTCTGGTAGTAATCGAATAGTGGCTACAGGAAAAGCCTGTCCAGGATAATCAGGCCAGTTGAGTGTGTAATTGAATGATAGGCTTTGATCAGAACTATAATATGATCATACTTTAGTTAGGAAGTAGATCAGATCAAGATTGTTGAATTGTTGGGACATAAGAGAGTTGGACATAGATGATGAGGTGATGGTGTGGTAGGGGATATTCAAAGTCCAATAGCATGATGTTAGCTTTTAGTATGAAAATAGTGTAATAAAATTTAAAAATTTTTTAAAGGTGTTATAGCAGATGAGGTTTGTGCAGAGAACAGTAGTGGGGCTGTGGCACACTAGGCATGATAGAGATTAAGACAAAACAAACACAAAAGTGGGAGAATCAAAGGCTTGTTGTCAAAGTTGAAAGATTTGAGGATTTAACTAAATAATAATGGGTTTTAGACTTAATGCTTTGCAACACAAGTCAAGTGTTGGAGTTTTAGTTGAGAAGATAAGAGAAAACCAAGAAAAGCTGAGAAATTGAGCCTAGGGGTGACTGTTGTGTAAAGACACAAAAATATATTAAGTTAAGTGATAGATGATTACATATGATAAGTGAGCCCATACTTATACACATTTCAGGGCTAAACTAATTTAGAGAAAAGGAAGCAAATGAAGTAATAAACTGAAAAACACTGGTGAAAGAGAGAAATGATTAAAAGAAAAGAAAAATGATGAAAATGAGGGATGCAAGAGTTTAAAAAGAATAATGAATGTTTCTGGCTAGTGGAAGAAGTGGATATATAACAATGTTGCAATATGATGTGATCAGCCTTCATGTCATGAACTGACACTCGACATTACATATGTATTATGTAACCATTTATTATCGGCTATATTGCAAATCCCCCGAACTCGTCCTTACTCATTTCCTGTCCTCGACACTCTTGACATATCTTGACACTGCTTGATACCGCCTCGACATCCTCGGACTCCTTGGTATTTCTCACAGGAAATATCTTTATCCTTTTTATACTTTTGTCATTCTTTGTTCTTTACTTATTTCATGATTATCTAACGACCTCATGTTGTCTGAGTCCTTATGTATATAAACCCTACTGTAAATACATAGTAGACTCAGTTTTGATATCGATGCAGGTTGATATCTACTTATAAAACTTATTGTTTATTACTGCGACTTATATCTTTATCTTATTCTGACTTTCGCTGTCATACTATCTTGACCTCAACAGTCTAGATTGTTGACAGCATTAAGTCTTCTCTTATCTTTGTTATCATCACCTCAATTCTCGTTCTAACTCTTGTCTTTGTGTGTATATGTTGTTGACTTATGATATCGTTTGTCATCAACTAAATCGGAGGCATATCTATTGAGTCCAGAAAGGGGGCACAGCATATAAGCTGAGGCTACGTCTCCATTCCTTTCAATTTTGTCTTCATTATTCTCAACTCAAGTACTGACTACTTAATCACTCTCTTATCGAAGGTACTGACCTTGACACTTCATTGGACATGTAGTAGATAGTGTCTCCAATTCCCCTGGTTATGCACAGACCACCTCATGTATATATAGTATGAGGGATGATCGTAATTGACAATATATCTGAAGTATTGAAGGTTTTAAAATCCTTCCACATCAAAACTTATTTAATAAAAACTGGATAGACAACTTACTAACTTTAACCATACTAACTTACCTATAATATTAAGGTTTGAGAAATTTATTACAACTAGTCTAAATTATTCCAATTCTCATAACTTGAAAATTTCACTGTTTTTAAATGTTTAGTTAATTTCATATCAAATGTCAAAAGTAATTATTTATCTATGAGCCTGTAGAATAGACCATAATTTGTCTGAGAGGGTCTAATCATTAAATATAGAGTAAACAATCTGTTAATGTCACCTGCATTAATCTTCATGTAAATTCTGAGACTGCATACACTTTAGATAAGATATTACCCACACTAATTCCTATGTAAGTTCTGAGACTGTATATGCTTTAGATGTGATGGCATCCATGTGTGTCTATTTGTAAGTTCCAAGATTGCATATACTTTAGGTATGATATCACCCACACTCATCTTATCTGTAAGTTCCGAGGTTACGTACACTTTAAATATGATAGTACCTGCATTCACCTTATCTATAACTTCCGAGGTTACATACACTTTAAATATGGTAGTACCCACACTTACCTTATCTATAACTTCTGAGGTTACATACACTTTAAATATGATAGTACCCACATTCACCTTATCTATAACTTCTGAGGTTACATACACTTTAAATATGGTAGTACCCACACTCACCTTATCTATAACTTCTGAGATCACATATACTTTAGATATGATATTACCCGCACTCACCTTATCTGTAAGTTCCGAGATCACATATACTTTAGATATGGTAGTATCCATATCAACCTCTATGTAAGTTCTGAAGTTACATACACTTTAAATATAGTAGTACCTGCACTCACCTTATCTTTATGTTTTGGGATAGCTTAAACATTGAAGCATGTATCCTTTTCCGATGTAACCAAGTGCGATGAAATCTCTAGTTTTGTTATAATTTACCTTATCAAATAAATCTAATTTAATTTTTTAAAACCTAAATCTAAGCTTCAGATTTGAAATGTATTTTAAAATTAAACTCTATATTCCAACATTGATGGAACATTCCAAATTAGAAGTCTTGGTTGGAATTTGGTAGTAATTCCAAACTGAGAAATTCCCATGATGGTAACATAATCCCTAAATCTTGAAAGAATATAATCCCTGATAAGGTTTTATTGAGAAATACAGTCAACTAAATAGTTTACTTTATATGTCTTTTTATATTTGTTTAATAATCACTGAAATTCTGAAATGGGTATGTGGCTAGATAGTTACACAGCTATTAGTATTAGATAACAATAACCATTTGAGAAACGTGATAGGAGATTTACCGATATCTTATAAACAATCTATATTTGCAAAGTTACGATCATCCCTCTATAGTTACTCAGGGAGTAGAGCCCCCAAGTGTGAATTACCAAGTATCTGATCCCTCTATTACTTCTGATCTTAAAATTCCTCTCCACACAAAAATATCAACAATGCTTGTGTTACAATCTGAGGACCCAAGGTCATAAGGTTTGGGTGAGGAGGGTTCGTGAGGTGGGACTTGGCTTCAGCTTATGTGTTATACTCTCTCAATATTGTTAGAGTGACTGTGCAACATAGATACTAGCAGGGGGATAACCTAAGTATGTATTAAGACAAACTACAGTATAATACTCACCTAGCAGGGGGATAATCTAAGAGATCAAGCTTAGGAAACCTCTGCTAGGTGGCTACATGGTTATATATGCATCAGTGTTATCACCGATATCCCACAGGAGTAAAGACTGAGCTAAGCCTTTGGCTTAGCACCAGTATCGAATGGATTGACGCAGTCGATCATATTGTCATGAACTGACACACGACTATACGTAAGTACCATTGACGCATTCGATCATATTGTCATCAAAGTTCCCCCACGACTTCAACACCAATCTGATTGCCTCGGACCCTCAATCTCCTCAATACCTTCGATTCACCGATTCAACACCAATCTGATTGCCTCGGACTCCTCGGTATTTCCCACAGGAAATACTCTCACTCCGATAACCCCTTGGGTTACTTTCTCCATTCATTACATTCACCGATTACTAATGATTGTAACGATGTTAACGTATCACATGCATAGCCTGAGTCCAGATGTATATAAACCTTCATGTAATTACATTGTAGACTCAGTTTTGATATCGACCTCAGTCGATATCTAATAAACAAACCTTTATCTGTTCTTTGTCGTTGCTTTATATCTTTCTTCTGACTTTAGTTGTTGTTGTCTTGACCTCGACGGTCTCAATTGTCGACAACACTAAGTCATCTTTCTCTTTATCTTAAACCTTTACTTTGGTTGATAACCTTGACTTATGTTGTTCACTGTCGTATACTAAACTAGGGTCCTGTTCAGTATATACAATTGATATTTGATTATAGAGGCCTTGGTTCTAAATAAGTCGAGCTTTGCCGCAGAAATACAGAGAAGGGGGTGGAAGGTGTTAGAAGGGAAAATTAGTATGTTTTAATTGTAACAGATGTAAGGGGTAGAAGAGAATAGTTCTGATGTTAGAAACCGATTTGATGTTAGAAACTAACTTGACATTAGAAACCGACTTGATGTTAGAAACCGTTTGACATTAGGAAACAACTTGGTGTTAGAAAACAACTTGACGTTAGAAACCATTAGGAACAGACCAACTATCAGCACTTCGCTAATAGTGGAAAAGATTTAGATGTTAGAAACACTTTAGAGACTTAAGCTTATCCTGCACTTTAGAGGGATTGGTAAAACTTGTTCTTTTATTTTAACTACTATGAGAGTTTTATACAAAGTTTAGTAATTATTATTTATTTAAATGAGGAAAATATTTTTAGAGGTTGTCAAATTTTTACAAAAGGAGAAATATGGTGAAAGGGTGAAAACGGGTAACTGTTGTACAATAGAGAGAGGCAAGTGGAAGGACTCATAGATGGAGGACAAAAGAATGTTCAATTAAGGAAATACTCTCATGATGTTACCACTCAACTACCGAGTGATTCTGGAACTTTCTCAGCCCTTCTTTTAGATGCTTTTCTTCAGCCAGACTCTGATTCTTTCCCTTGAGCACTCCGATGGCGTAGGATCTGATTTTTCAGAGTACCTTGTTTATTGGTGGCGTGGGTAGTGGGGTTGGCGCAGGGAAGGAAGAGTAGAAATGGTCTTCTGGATATAGACAGGGTGGCGTAAAGAAAACTTCTTCAAAGGGGATGAAGATGTAACGAGAATGATAGGAAAGGGAGGAGTATGGTAGTATGCATTCATAGGGCACATCAAACCCAATGTGCTCAAAGGCAATTCCTAGACTGGCAGTTGCAATGATTCGAATAATTTGGTAAGGAGGAGTGCAGCGTGAAACAGTAAAGTAATGGTTAATGTGATATTGCCCCTCGAAACCTTTTATCAAGATGGCATCTCCATACTTAATGGTTTCAGGGAGACCAAGATCCGAAATCTTACTTCTAGTTGATACATCCTTGGACATGAGCGGGTACTGAGGCCATAGGGTGTCAGGATCGATTGGGAGTTGACTATTCGAGCTTCAATATACACGAACTTCCATTTCAAGGTCTTCAATAGGAGAAGGGAGAGGAGTAGTAGGGTGAGTAGTGGGAACTTGATCATCTGTTTCCGAATCAGGCGGAGGTTGGTAGTGGAATCGGGAGGTATAGGAAGAAGAGGATCTGGAATTAGTTGAAATGTTTTGGGTGATTACGTTAAATGAGAACATTGTCTGAGTTTTGGGAGGTTGAGGCAAGATGGTGGTGTGAGGTTTTGATGGGTGATGTAGGTTTCTGGAGGTTGTTAAATATATGAGTCCCTAGAGCTCCAACAGCTGGATTTGTTTTCGGGGTAGTCTTCCATGTCGCTAAAGGTCCAAAATGCCGTAGAGGGAACATTAAAGGCAATGTGAATGAATTGAGGTCCATATTTTGGTGCGCGATCACCCTAGTGATTCCGACAGGGTGTAAGGGCAACGTTTCTTTAGGCTGTAACTATTTCCGATAACGAAGGTTCCTTGAAATCCTCAGATTACGATAGGTCTGGCGTAGTGCAGGGTTTCTATTATCTCCAAGTCTTCTAGATCCTTATGGTAAGTCTTCGTGGGAGTCGGGGCTGGCCATGCGGTAGTGGGACTTATCCTAATATCAAGCTTTTCTCCGAGATCAATGTATAATCGGAGTTCTGTTTGGAATGGATGATAGCTGGGTTGAGTCGGATATAGAATGGGAGGGAAGTCAGAGTCTTTGGGAATGGGATAAGGGGAGTCATATTTTGTTTCGTCCTCCGACGAGTATGTAGGGAGGGTGAAGGGAGAAGGTGGTCAGGGTGAAACTCTCGATCAATGATATCATCTCTATCGTAGGGGTCACGTTCCCAGAACATGAGGGAAGGAGGAAAAGGGTAAAGGGGATGGAAGAATGAAAGTCCAATTACGTTTTTTATGTGTTTTTAGATTTTAGAAAATATGAGGAAAAATGGTGGAAATAATCGAAAATTTTGGGAAGGTGTTACATTGCGTTGTTGACTACTATAGTCAACATTGTCACCATTAAATTGGGGACATCCACGAAGTCTAGATAGAGGGCACAGCACATAAGCTGAGGCCACATCCCCGACTCAGTCGAACTTCCAATCAATAATCTTGAAAGAGTTATTGATTGCAAGATTGACTATAAACCTAAGGTATCAGACCTTGACACATATCAACAATGGAATAAATGGGAAAGAGAGTAAAATATGAAAATGAGAAACACCAACTATGGAATTGAATATAGAATAAATGGGTAGTCAGTGGTAATGAGTGTGGGATAATAAGAATTGAAGAAACAGAAGTAAAGGAATAGGGGCATATAGAGGGTAATTAGGAAAAAGCAGAAACAAACCCTGACAGATCAGGGCCATACCATGACAAAAGCATTGTAGTGAGAGATAAACCTTATGTTCCATTATTAATTCTTATATCAAAGTATATGTCAATCATAGAGCTTACTTCACAATATAAAGCTATATATACATCATCAACTTGTATGGCAATATAATTTTTGTTCCATTTTTCTGATGTCATTGTCATAGTGTTATTTAATTGCTTTATTTCTACAAGAACAGAGAAAAGAATAATAAGAAGCATATGAAAGTGATGTTTTTGTAGCTTTGAAGTTATAAGTTGTTTTTGTTGTTTGACATGTTATTTGATGTTTTTAGTGTTTTTGAGGTCAAGGGTGAAGGATCCATAACATAAATTACCCCTCAGTTTTTCCCCAAGTAACTGAGGTTCAATCTCCTAATTTTGAAGCTGTCTATTAATAAAATGAATTTATTGGTGATCTACACTGTCATAAGTAAAAAAAAAACCATGATTATTTCCTGAGCAAAGGTGTGTAACCACAATGATACACAAGTCTGTATTCAAGGTCCAATCCTCCAGCTAGGTCAGCTGAGTGCTCTAAGTGAAAACAAAAACTGGCCAACAGGAAAACAGCTCCAGGAGCTGTTTTCTACTTGAGCTGAAAACGGAGCTCTGAAAGCTCATAATATTTAATATTTGGGCAGGAGAGGCTGGAGGATACCAAAGTCCGATGAAGAAAGATCGGACATCATTTATATATATATCGTAGTTATACTAATCCAAGTACCCATTAGCGGATGTCGGTTCAAATCTATTTGGGTATACTTCCAATTAGTCAATCTTAAACTCCGGTTTTTCTCAGGCTGCAGGCAAACCTCAATGTGTCTCAATAATTTTATTTTCCCTCAAATAATCAACGACTTTTCTAATTTACAATCAAGCGAGAATTGTGTCTGATAACTTGAGAGACAAGTAATGACATAGTACAACGGCACCGGGAAAGTTCCGTTCGGGCAGCCTTACATAACGTGTGTTACGTAGTACATCACACGCAGTGTTCTGCGGATTCGCAAGTATCCTTATAATTTGCATACTAAACCCAACATTCCAAGGTTACAACATTAATGGTCAGCGTAAGTATCCCATTTTTTCTGTCTTTTCTTTCCAATAATGAGAGATCATAATTAGGATATTCCACCATCGTACGACGACTCTGTCGCAACTCCCCCAACAAAAACTGTACCTGGTAAGCAAAAATGGGTGGCTGGCCATAGCAATTGACGTAACTTAAACCTGATATATTTATTTAGTGAAAGATTCTAACGTATATCAATCTGAATACCACGATGATGACGCCCAAGTTCAGGCTGAACGAGTGCCACTGATGCAACCTGGACCGTCCTACGTACCAGGCCAGGTTTCAATGATGCACCATTATGTCAATCCACTGACTGGCGAGCATATTGTTTCCCCATTACCACCAAATCATCCAGAAATGATTTGTTTACAAGAAGGAACCCACGTCAGACGGACCAAATTCGGCTTGCTTGGTACGTATTCACTTTCATTCCGTTATGTAAACCCAAATTTTCGTTCCTTATGCACTGCTGACTGATCTGTAGGCGTTCTGGCTGCGATATTTTGGTTCCCGCTTGGAGTCGGATTATGCCTGTTAGATAGACGGGTTACATGCGATCGATGTGGTCGTACGATCGAAGATGGAATCCTGTGTGGATAGCATACTTATAAATCTCCACCATCCGATCGATTATCAGTTATTCAGTTATTCAATTATATCATACCGTTATGTAGGATTCCGTTTCCACCATGGACTTTATTTAATCGTATTTTCTTAAATGATCTTATTTCTTTCTAACCGGCTACGTGTGAGTAATAAGTCAGTAAGTACATTCAAATTAAATTAGACCTTGGTTATTAAACCTATGTACCTTGCTTGTACCTGTCAACATACTACAGGGCAAAGTCTGGCCTCATAACCAATGATGCATATTCCCGTCAATGTTTTGACAAGATCAAACAAATATTTCCATTTACAGCGCACTAGTTAAAACTCACTTCTCATGATCAGTTAGTGTCGATCTTTTCTAGGCATTCAATTGAAAAGCCGGCATTTACTGTTGGTACCAAGGACATTTCTGTTCGCCGGAGTATTCTACTCTATACCACTGCGCGCGCTTGGTGCCTCTCTGTACGTGTCCATTTGCGAAGGGTATTAACAAAAACTGGCCCTTTGATCTGTTAAACGCTGGCAGTGGTTGAATCGGGAATAATCTGTGTGCAATAATCAACTACTTTTGGTTTAAACCTATAAAGCACAAGTAGAACTCTAAAACTAGATCTAGTAGTACTGCGAGCTGCGACACTCATCAAGCATGCACCAATCAAGTCCGGCTGTACATGTCCCGCCAACCTACTAGTAGTGGCACAGAACACGGACCTTGAGAGCGCGATCAATATTAATAAGAGGCTAAGAGAAACTTGGAATACAGGTTTGAAACTAAGCTTTACCACTACCAGCACAATTATGATTGATCGTTAAAGAATCACATGCATTCCCACTCACTAGTATTATAGTCAGTGAATGAATGCATAAACGGATGTCCCTGTAACTTAAATACTCGGTAAAGGATTCATAATGTAAAGTTATAGTTATATTATCCTAAAGGGCGTCTCGAAATCGGGCGTGGACCATCGATTTGTTTATAACGAATATTCTGAGCCAGTGGTAGTCTAGTGACTGACGCGGTATCGATCCGAAGGATACCTCCGGACACCCTTATTCCCTTTCCAAACTGCGGGATCTAATTTTAACACATTAGTCAGAGAAAAACAACAAATGACGAAATACTTCGAGAACAATAAGTAGCAAACTGTTTATCCGTCCGTTGACATTTTAAATTAGGGACAAGCCAATTCTATTGTTCTGGTAAGAAATGGTATTCCGTGGAGCCAGTACATATATTGAGTTAGCGTGTACATCAAAATCTTGATATACCTCACAATTCTCAGTTCTCCTGTTCTTAAAATGTATTGTTTTCTCGAGCTTCTCGTCTTCTTACTGAACCACATGATTACGTTGGCCACATTACATAACTGTGAAGTTTCTTTGATACCCTCGGCAGCAGCTGCATACTTGCACGCTTTCAAATTCCGCTCCACGCGTACATACGCACACACGAGTTACCGGTACCCTTCGTTGTCCTATACGGGTCTTCAAATACGTGAATTATACTTTGGGTTGACATTCTTTCTCAAAAAAAAAGATGTATTCTTCATCCGCAGTCAAATCAAAGCGCCGCACAGCCCATCCCCGTCCGGAGCTGAGCGACGAGCAAAAGCAAGAAGTCAAGGAAGCATTTGAACTGTTCGATACAGACAAGGACGGCTGTGTAGACTATCACGAGCTTAAAGTTGCCATGCGTGCTCTAGGGTTCGATCTCAAAAAAGCTGAAGTTTTAAAGATTCTGCGCGACCACGACAAAACAGGTCACGGTCTGATGGAGTTTGAAGACTTTGCCAAAGTTAGTGAGTGCCCAGATTTCATTATTCTAGATTGCGACTTTACAAGGAAAAAAACGTTGATTTATAACATCTCTTTTTTTTTTTTTACCTTTTTATCCGGCCCTGTTATATTTGACTTTTTTGGTGACTCTCCCCCTTTTTTGTGGCTCCTTTACTCCTCTACTCTGAACCGTCTCCGTTAATCCTGTACTGTTTACGGCCTGTGTCTTCCGAAATGACATTACATCCCTTTTTGTAAAATCAATTCAGTGAGCGAGAAGATTTTGGCACGAGATCCCTTGGACGAGATAAGGAGAGCCTTTCAATTATTCGATGACGACAATACTGGTAAAATCTCACTTCGGAATTTACGGCGAGTCGCAAAAGAGATTGGTGAGAAACTCGATGACGAGGAGCTGTGCGTCTTCTTTTGCCCTTGCCCTTCCTTACCTTCCCCCCCCTCCTCTTCTCTTCTTCTATTTTTTCCTCTCAATTTGCCAATATGTCCATCTCACGTCCTTAATTCCGTTTTCTTCTCTTTCACTCGTCCCGGCTTCAACCGCGTTTCATCGATCATTCAGTACTTTCTCTTTAATTCCCATTTTGCTGACTTTCTATTTTTTTTAAAAAAATTCTCTAGGCAGGCAATGATCGAAGAATTTGATTTAGATCAAGATGGTGAAATCAACGAACAAGAATTCTTTGCAATCATGACAGACGACGCATGATGCTCCATCCGAAGTTTGCGATTTTATTTCCCAGACGTGTAAATTCCCTGATATCCCGTCCGACACATCCGCAGTCCCAAACCTCAAAGCTTACTTTACCATTGTCATTTTTCAACTCGCCTGTCTACAAAATTGATAATGCATGTGATTGTTATTACCCTGTTCTTGTTCTTTCCAATTCTTAAGTTCCATATTTCCATGTAATACATATATGTATACACTACCCAAAAAAAAAAAAAGCACAATTATTCGACGTGTATCATGTACTAATACTAATAATGTTACAATTCGTTTCGCTGCTATGATGCGTCCATAGCTAATCGGAATGGAGAAACTGTCCGCACCGCTTCATTTACATTGTAGAGCGTATGCCTGTGCAAAATTAAATTACGAACAGAAAAAGAGAGAAGTATCATATCGCATACGTCTAGTGAGGAAGATGGGAAAAAGGGGTGGTGGTGGTGTGAGTTAGAATACACTATATGGTCATGAAAGGTCGTCACAGGGGGGAAAGGGAGATAAGAATCAATGATATGCGCAAGACCCCGAAAACAACATGCATTTAGACCAGAAGAGAACAAAAAAAAAACCTTGACGCAATGAATCTTGTCCGGCGTGCGCTCACCCAAAGGGTAACAAAGGAAAACTCTCCAATGAAAAGGGTATATAGATCAATCGATGGAAAAACGAGACGGAGTAGTGAGAGAGGGACGTCATCAGATATTGTCCAAATAAAAACAATAAAATAGCATAAGGGGTCCAAGGCGCCGTATCCGGCCTAAAACTGGATAGGACAGGTGCGGTTGGCATAAATTGGATTCGACGACAAAGGCAAGAAAAACCGGAGGATAACAAATGGGCATACGGAGACATAGAGGTGTACTGAGGGATACACAGGGATCAATACCAGAAACGAGGAAAGTTGAATGATACACATAATTGAGAGATATATGAGATATGATGGGAATATCGTGGAAAAGGGGGCCGTCTTGAGCGAAAAGAAAACGAATCTCTACCAAAAACCCTCTCTTTATGTTGGTGAACGCTTCCGGGCGTTAGGGAGCTGGTAACCAACTGGGATATCTTCTTTACGATGAACGTGCAAGTGTTGGAATAAGTTGTCTCGCCGACTAAAAGATTTATTGCAATCCTTGGCGGGACAAGCGAATGCTAAAAGGGGAAAGTAATCAGAGACAAAGGGTCTAAAATATTCTATATATTACAGGCAAACGGAAACTCACGCTTGAAATTTGAATGAATTGAGTTTTGGTGTCGCTTCAAATGTTCGTTGCGTTGGAAACAAAGTCCGCAGACACAAAGGTATGGACGATCGCTCTTTACACCTGCGGCACTCATTGCGTCAACCACTTCTATCGCATTTTCTAGTGTCCCGTAAACAGATTTAATAGTAGGCACATGGCGCCCTCTGCTTTTCTTCTGGATGTTCCAATCAACGCCGCGTGGTGAGGCAACCGAATTTCTGGTTGAAGACCTACGACCTGATGTACTCCGAGAAGGAACGGGAATGGGTGACGGAGTAGGCTGTGAAATGGAGGGAAATGGCGGATCGATATAGTTCGCTGGTTGGGACGGATCGTTTACGGAAGTATAGTTGTCACAAAACTCATCATAATGGGGAGATGGCATTTCAAAGTGAGGCGGCATCGTGTGCTCTTCCTTGATTATCGGTTCATTTCCGGGTTGGGAATTTGCGAGACCCGGGGTAAGCATGAGTAAGGTTGGACTCATAGCTAGTGGCATCGAGTGCCGCTCTGGAGTTGTCTGTTCTACTTTGATAGCTGAGGGATCAAAAATTGTCGAGGGAGAGGAAACATGGTAAGGGTCTGGCCAAACTTGATCAGACTGGATCCATGTGGACTGTTGAATGGAAGAGGGCATGCCATTGAACTGCCATGAGGGATCAGTATTGGCGACTGACGACATGACAACGTTGTCTACTTGACCGGGAAGTGGAACGGGGTCTGAGGTATATGGTGAATCTGGTAAGAAGGTATGGGATAATGGTGATGACTGTGGATTAGGGATGGTATAATAGGAAGTCGGTAGAGGTATCGGAAAAGTAGAATTTAACTTTTCTACAGTAGCTGAAATAGAGATGGGAGAATGGTTTGAAAATGAACTTGAAGGTGTTCGGATATAAGGGGAATTCTGTGAAGCGAAGTTGTCGTGAGCTGGAGTAAATGGACGAGATATCTCGGGACTGTTGGTGGCACTATGACTGCTGCGGGGAACTGACGTCCAGTTAATGACGCTATCGGAATCATCGAATGAGTCCTGATTCGGATGTAGTGTTGGGAAATAATCAAATGTTTGACCATTACGAGATTCCTGGTAATATATCTGTTGAGGATTTGTGTATTCTCCAAGACGAGAATGGGGAAATACTTGGGAATGTGAACGCTGTGAACGAGGAGGCATATCTGAAAAGGGTTTCTGGAAATAGTTCTCTCGATATGCCTCTGAGGTGTGCGATCGTATGTCTGGAAGGTTGTTGCGAGAGGACAAGGCGTGATGATAATTTGAAGAATAAGGCATCCGGTAGAAATATCTATATATATATATAAGCCTTTTTTAAAAAATAAAATAAAAGAAACAACAAACAAGAGAAATGATATGTACCAATTTCACTTGTATGATCGGGATGGATCTGGGAATATGATGGTAATTAGATGGGAGAGGAGAAGAGAATTCGTTAGAGTTCGTGAGGGAAGAGGAAGGATGGTGGTGGTACGAGGGAGAAAGGAAAAAGGAAGAGGCGGGCGGGGGGAGGGGAGGGCGGTATTTATATGATAGAGGACGAGTAAGGTATCATATGCTGGGGGAGATCTAAAAGGGAAGAAAAGACGCTGGAGACACGGCATCGCGAGTGGCGGGTATTCGCTCAGTCTGATTTTTCGTAGCCTCGTTCCATAGCGTTCACCTTTTTGGCAACATGGGACCCCAGGGACTTCTTAATTTTATTGAATTTGCCCATTATTCCTCCAAATCTGGTTAAAACTCAAAATTTAATTTTTCTAAAAAAAAATATTAATTTGCTTCCGACCGGCTATCTTCTTGTAATCAAGCACGTGAGTCAGACGCGTACTGGAAATGTCTGCACTGCCTTTCGCCTACCCGTCGTACCCAAGTGGGCTGTGTCTACATTCCGGCTCTCGTTAATGAAATCTCACAATTGTTTTTGGGTTGGGGGTTTCCCTTGACCTCATTATTATAATTTATCATTATTTAAATTGTACTTACTTCGCTTAACTTTAAAAATAATTCCATTTATCAACCCAACTATTCTAGTTTTTTTTTTTTTCTTTTCTTTTTTGACTCATTTTCCGTCATCAACCGCGTAGCTAACAAATATACAATACTTCACTTACTTTTTACTTCATATCTGTCTCAACGCATTACCCGCCATCTCCGCCTATGCACACCACCTGTTGAATCAGTGTTTATTTGAGCCCACCCTTTCATCTTTATCACATTGCAAACCCGGAGTATATGACCCCTAGAAGGACATTTGGCTGCACAAACATTCTTTCTGCGAAAAGCCGGGGCGGATCCTTTTTCTATAATTTACTAGCGCTGTTGATTTGACAAGTTATTGTTATATTATTATTGTGGCGTGCATTTCTCCTCCAGCCAGGCAGCTCGGATGTCTCCAGTATTATTACGATCCAATACGTCGTTACCTCTAGCAAACGAGCTAGGCAGATTATAAGCAAATGAATATCGCTTAACCCATAGGCCCTTCTTCGCGGGAGTCCCTTGGGTTCGTCACAATTCCGAAGAGAGATATTCCCTAGGCATAAGTACTTGAGACTCAACAACAAAGGCCATGACATTGATGTGTGTGTGGGGGGGAGGGGATAAACTAGGAAGCCCTGGGTTGAAAGCGAACCATTCCTTCCTATTTTCTCCCAACGCAGATCTATCTACCCAGAAGCAGTAGTAAAGAAGTCGGTTCTTAGCCACGAAGCCTGTCAGATAAAGCCACCTAGTATATGTTTCTCCTTTTGTAAAGTTTACCTTTTTTTTAAACTATCCAGGAAATCCCAAAGCTGGTCATTATCGCTCTCACAGGCTTTGAAGTCTTCGTAGGAAAAAAAAGAGGGGCAGTGGCCTGAACAGAATGATAACAAAGACGCTGCGGACCACATTGGGACTTCTTTCCAAAGACCGTATAATCCCGGTTCCCGATTCTATTGTACTATGCGGGCTATTAATTAACGCTCTCGCTGAATGGGCAAATTGCCTCACCCGTAGACAGACACAAAATGTGACATCTAACAAATAGCCACTTTGGGAGGATTATCTATCCAGAAATTGTGCTCAGCGCAAAGGGGTTTTCATTCCGCAATAACGGTACGAGAAAGTCATGAACCACAACCTTATCTCAAGAAGCCCCCCCCTACCTTACCTAATATAGTCATCCAAAATTGTGGCTGAGGCTGGGAATCGAACATTGAAAACCAATGTTTACCTGATCCTACACCGGGGTGGTGAGGGGAAGAAAGGGAGGGGTTTTTTTTTTCAATTGAAGTATCATCCTACATATGCCTATTCATCGTTAATCTCTAGCAGCCGTAAACAAGAAATTTGTGAACCCAACCGAGATGAGATATATAAAATTCACACCAGATCCCATTTCTCTTCGTGATGACGCATAATAATACGGTGAACTCGCCCTAGGAGAAGGGAACGCGAACCCTATCATCGCGGCCGAGCCTGGGAAGAAATCCAAGACGCTTGCTTCTTTCCATAACGCCTAGTTTGTTTGTCCGGATCATCCACATTAGGGAATTAGTGACCCCATGACTATTCGATTTTGGGGCGGGACGTGCACAAAGAGTGACAAATAAAGGACAACTTCCGCCGGGACTCGCATCAATGATTGCTTGGAAAAAAAGAGAGAGAGAATAAGAAAAGGAAAAGGACTACGTACTGCAACAAAATATCCATACGGCTTATTTGTGCCATGCGGCGCCTCCACTCGGCTCTGTGCCATGTTATAGCGCTCGATCTAGTGACAACCGAGAGAAAGCGTAGTGGTTGCGCATGACGTAGTGTATGTGGGAGCACTAACAATAGGATCCAGCATATGGTGGCTACCACACATCAGAGATGTAAAAATGAACAGTTGATTGATAGTGATTGATAAAGAGAGTGCTATACTTGAACATATGTCAATCTGCGGGGGGGAAGGTTTTGAATGTCAACACTTACCGCGCTTGGCAGACTGAGAAGTGGGGGCAAAGAACGGGCCGGATTGGGAATGTTTACTATCTTAAAATGAAGTAAAAAAAAAATGAATTAAAAAAGAAAATTACCCCATTCTTGCTGTGGAAAGTTAAAGAAATAGGGGAAATACTTGCAAAGGGAAAACTTGACTAGATATCATTCAAAACCCTTAGCCAATTAGCGTACGTGCGGAAACATTTTGAGAAAAGATATGCATTTTCAGCGTACCTGGAAACTGGATGGTGGCGGATCGGAAGGTTCGATACGAAGTCACCCTTTAAAAAAAGAGAGCGCGTCTGTTTGCGCACAGTTTACCTTGCTCAATCTGTTCGTTGCGGGGTCGGATGATTTCATTCGGGAGACCGGGAGACAGCAGCGAACAGAAGATGAGACTAGAGTAGAAACGGCAAATTAAAATAATGAGCCTTTATCAGGGATCAAGGGGATCAAGGGAGGTAGTGCCACATTGTTTTTGAAGGATGATCACAAGGGCGCGGAAGATCGGGAAATGGTATTGAAGAACTATCCTGGATAGGGCATGTCATAACACGTTTTACAGCGAGCGGGACTTAAGAACACGGAGTTCGGGGTCTTCTGGCTGTCAAAAAGGTAAATAAAGTAGAACGGTATTTTCCGGACCAATCATGAAAGTAGACGTACCCACTTTTACGCATTATAGAAACCTCTAAACATACCTTACACATATGTCATTTCAAACGGAAGCATAGTTTGGTCGTCACCTTATCATTCTTCGAACTCAGAAAGCAGTTCTCTTTTGTGCTCGCCAGCTTCCCTATAACTCCATATACGGTGAACAAAGGCTAGCTCTAGCTTTTGTTCGGCAATAAAGTTTATCTAGGCCAAACGGTATAGTTCGTGAGGTGTTAATGGATTGACTGACACTGAGCACAAAAGGTGGGGTGAGTAAAGAAAAGTCGAGAACGCCAAAAATGAGATGGAAACAAAAAAAGAATCGAACAAAACCAAACAGATGTGACTGAGCGTGACAAGTGAGCCGTCCCCTTGGTTGTGAATTACATACCTACTTTACTAGCCTTTACTTAGCACCGCAAATCTTCGATATAAAAACACAACACAACCATATTGACGTGGAGATATCTCAGTGCCGGATTGTTTAAATGTTGATCTATCTTTCTATCTGCTGCTCCTGATCTGCCAAATCGAGCCTTGTCCTCATTCATTCAGCATTTGGACCTAGTTTTTGACGTGTCGTCCATATCGCTTCTCAATGATTTTTTTTTGCATGTCTTACTTTTTAATGATTAGTAATACCTCAAAGATAAGCACATTTATCAGCCAGCCACCCACGATATTTAGTGTCCAAACATTTACTATTGACAATCGGGGAGGACTCAAGGACATATTCATATTTCAAACAACCCAACATCCGACGCACGTGTTTTTCCGAGTAATATTTCATTTTAATATTCAAAACCTAAAATGGAATAAATGATTTTGATGTCACAGCCCGTTCAGTTTGACACGAATGGGCCACCCATGAGACACGTAGGTATGTAGGCTTTCCTACTTTACTTTCATCTCACCTAAGGAACTGATTTTATTATATGTATGAGACCTTGATAACTTAGTATTCCCAAATGGGGAAACAATAAGTGACGGACGGGTCGCTGGGCACTTTGTTCACATTGCGGGAATATTTTAACCTTTTAAGTGCGAAGTCCTTGGACATTTGGATATTTGCAAAAACCTATGCTCCTTGTTAACCTCGTAGCCCTTACCCCGCATGTTGACTCATCTCATCCAATCCGGATCCGAAATTCTCAACGCTGCGATAAAACTACCCTAATTTCGCCAAAGTACAGTCCGTCCGGCTGCGCCAGAGATCTTCTCTCTTTTCTTTGATCATCTTATTGCGGTGAAAACTAAAAATGGCAAATGCCATTTTTGAGTGGTGAGTCAGGTCTGGAAGTATTTCATTGGACAATATTGACAAATGTATATTGTAGTCTATATATACATCAAATACTCAAATCTTCAATGATCTCAAAGTTAATAAAAATTTGAATCGATCACTGCGAAAGAACCCTGGGTGCGTAGGCTGTCCAGGATGGACTCTTTGGTTTTACACGTGTACACCCCATTTATTCCGACCCCACGGCTGAGTTATGGGATCGTAACTTCAATTGCCACTCCCGTTATGGGAGAAGTCATGTCCATTTTAAACTTGTACGTTTCAATTGTTCGTTTTATTCAAAGCTGTTCGACATTACGTTAACAGAAGCAGTCGCATGCAAAAAAAAAAAACGTATCAAAAGCATAGAAATGAGCGTTACGAATCATTCCATTCCGACAAGAAGTGATCAGCGCTGTCTTTTAACAGTCATTATATTTGCGTATTCGTTTTGGATACTCTTGTTCGCAGCCGCCCCGCAGCATGGCCAAGTTACATAACACATGGATTTTTTTGTGACCTATTCTTGGAAAAAAATTAAATTACACGACGTATGTGTCTTTTCATACCACGCAATCAAGTTCTGAATGACTAAAGATCTGATTATGGTTCTAACCCCAGATTCCAGAAATTATTCAGAAGTCTTCCACTTATCGATGACTCGCTCGCTTCGTGGAGTGTCAGGAGTCGCAGAAGAATATAAGTGTAAGTAAACCTTATGAACAGCCCTGGGTCTGTTTATGGCCAAAGGTGGCATGGTTTCAACCTTACTTGTATTATGACTTGGTCACCTTAATCACTAATTCAAGAATTTTATAACTGTCTAAATGTTTGTAAACATCGCTTTTAATATTATACTTTTACTTTTTTCACACTGATTCTTTGATGACAGGCTTTCGAGGGATTGTTATCAACAAAACAAGGACAAGAATGAAGACAACTGAGACAATTTTAACCCACCGATCTAAAAATGACGATATAATTGATTTCTGGCTTCTGATTCTGTGCATTCATTTGGATCTCCGTTTTTTAAAACCTTTGGTATAGTTTGATCCTGCTTTAGTTTTCAATTATGGGATCTTTCCGGGAACGGTACCATTGCATTCTACTCAATACTCTCCAAATCTCTGGAACACTAAAGTAGTGTAAAACTATAACTTTATTATTACAGCTCACGAGCATACGAGCACATTGTATTGTTTATTCTGCTGGTGGGAATGTCCGACTTCCATCCGACCACAGGTTATAATAACCAGCGTCACAAACAATTGCACAGCCACGATCTAGTGACTGGCGAGGCAATTTATGATTATGACAGCCCTAATCAAGGTCAAAAGGAACGAGTTTGGTGTAAACTATTTCTGTTTTTGAATTTGATCCTTGATGTCCATAAACGGAATTAATTTAAACAGTTCTATTTGAACCGGGATTCGTTTGCCTTCTTGGTCTTCCTCCGGTATGCAATTGAACGTTTGAAGAGTAGTACTTATTTTTCATCGGGGGAGATTGTCAATTTGTTATTTAAATCATAACAAAGGCTAGATCGAGAATAATACATAGCAGATCGATAAGTTATTGTGAAACGTGTAAAAATATAAGGCCTAGATCATAACTAGCAAGCTTATATACACAGCTTATTGCAAAGCTTTTTTTTTTAGCTGCCATCGATGGATGCATAATTATAAGTTAACAACAATGAATGTGGCAATGATTCGAAAGCGGTTGCCTGAAAATTGATTCCGAGGGGACCCGTCTTTCTCCGGTCAGTCACCATGATGAACTTGCTATGGTTCTATGTAAATTCCGTCTTTCTTTCAAGTTTCATAATTCCGTGCATCCTAGGTAACACTGAAATTATTACCTTGCATAGCTCTATTCCTGTACAAGACTTACCTTTGGAAATACTCAGCATCGACTATTCTTTTGGGTAACTGTTATAACAAGATGGGAATTAGCTGTTGTTGATGTTTAATAGTAATGACTCTATTCCGGTTCTGGGATACAGTGAAAGACTCTTCCACGTCAAGCGCAGTCAAATAACTTATCTCGATGATTGTCGGGATCACACAGCGTGTCCTGCTGATATTTGGTTCACATTAAACATGACAGAATTACAAGCAAGCGCGATCATTCCTCTGTCCATTACCGTGCGGTTATCTTGGGCTGCCTCTGTACGTATGTGTTGTAACTAGAACTGTGGAAACTTTGGGTTAATGAGTACTAGGACGCTGTGGAATTTGATATTCAGACTTTTAAATCTCCTCACGGTCTCAATCCCACTTATCGTCACGTTCGAGTACGGCCTTTCAAAATAGGCGTTCTTGGTAACTCGGTTTATGTACCATTGAAAGCATTGCAGTTTGGTCCAACCCCAAGCCTCAATTATCCGAAATCCGGTGATGATGACATCCGTTTTCACATCAAAATCGAAGCCTTGCTCTGGCACGTAGTCCCAGTTAGCATGCTAACCCCCGGCGCAGTGATCCTTTGCCTAGCTATCTTTAACTATTTTGTGGCCTACCCCATCGTACTTTCATTTCTGGATCAGATCATTATGGGAGACCTTGAAAAAATCAAAGATTTGTAATACATGGACGTAGTAAGTCCACGTTTTACTTTTCACTCTGGATGCTTGTTTTATTTTTGCTTCAAGTATCACATGGTGTTTTCATCTGCCGTTTATACCTTATACCAATAAAAAAGACAAAAACTACCCCTTTACTTGATAATACTAAGGGTAATCGTGGAACTTGTATACAAAGGCTAATGTTAATAGAGGAGGAGTATTGATAAAATCCAGGATCACAAGCATCGGTCGGTCAGTAATTAAAATTCTCGGCAACGCTTCTTTTCTCCTCAGCTGAATATATTCTATAGGTTATTATAGGGGTCACCCACTAGATTCTCATATGCTTCTTGTTCCGCACACTCCGCTATAAGTTTTTTCCACATTAAAGCACTCTCTGAATGTTCACATCTCAAGATGGATAATCCATTTATCGAATGCTATCATGACTGATTGTTAACCTTGTGCCGTACATTTTCCGTTTCCCGTCATCCGGAATTCCAATCCGTTAGGTAAAACAACTACATATTTGTCCCTCGGCTCTTGATTGGTTTGTTCGTTACCTCTCATAGTATTAAGCTTCCTTACTGGGTATGTGACAAAAAAGAAAGAAAGAAAAAACAGGGGGGGAAACCCGTGAGTCAATGAATGAAATATTTGTGCCACACAATCTAGTGATACATAGCTTGAAATATTTGTACTCAATTATTGTTCCTTAATAGAAGACTCGGAACTCGAACAAAGTGAGTGTCAATCAGGATTAATAGTAAATAGTAAATCGAAAAAAAAAAAAACAATGGAAAAGAAAATCCATTGTTTTATTTGCCTCATGGTCCTGAAAGGGATCTCCCACGGCATTGTCCCCTTTCTTTATTGATTGTGAGTTTGTGACATTATTGTGACCTTAATAACAAGACCTTTCATTTAATAAGTATCTCTGCTGTTTCAAGATGTCAGTTGTGATTTCTTCTCTTTCTCCTCCATATCATTCTTCGATTCACTTACTGTATTTCTATCTTTCTGTCAATATTTTTTTTTGTGTTTATTTCAAAACATGCCTTTCAATGGAGTTGCCAACTTGCCCGACGGCCAACGTCGTTCTACAAAATCTTCAGTGACGACACCCCATCACGATTCATCTAAACTTAAGTCCAAATCCAAATCCAAATCTTCCGCTCCAACTCCTCCGGTACTTCCATTCATGCAAGAGATGCAGCTTCTGCAAGTTCTCGAGGGCGGAAGACTTGAGGATCATATCCGCAGACACCACAAACATTTCGGCGACGGCGCTTTGGAGGAAGCACGGGATTACAATTTCAAAGACGGTGACAAAAGCTCCGTGAATGGTCCCCGTGGATACACCGTTACCGATGAACGAGGGATGATGTGGTTTGACGAAGAGGAACAGTGGGAGTTTAAGGAACTTCTGCCCAAAGAAGATGAGGCCATTCGAGGCGATGCAGTCCCCCAGCCAGCCGTCACTCAAAAGCAGACTGGCCTGCGCAAATTATTCGGAGCGTCCAAAAAACCTACGTACGTAATTACCGGATGGGAGACTTTTGATCAATCTGGTCGCCTCGATGAAGATCAAACAGACGATGAGAACGGCGGCATTAGTCCAGGTGTTACTGATAAACTTGGTTTTGCCTCTCTTCCGGAATATAATGCTGTTTTTGATAAAAGAATTCGTCGTGGAGCAACTTCCTTCCAATGTGGATATGTGTCCCAGAACGAGGCGCTGAAACTTCCGCCACCTCCACCACACACTTCTCGAAAGAAACATCCCGTTGTAACTCACACTTCGACGGATGGCATTCCTTCCACATTGTCAACCACATCAAATCGAACTATGACGCATAACCAACTCAAAAAGGAGTTCTTAGCTCAGGCGTTCACTCCTTCTGTTTCACTTCCTGCGTCCAGATCGCACACTCCCACGTCTAATTCCCAGATTTCACTTCTTCCCGCTTCCCGATCGCAATCTTCGTTGGCTCTTCCTTCTTCTAACTCTTCTCGGAGCGTGTCACCTTTTGCCAGACTTCGAACTGGAAAAGCGAACACTTCCGGGACGAAATCCGGCTTTGGAAAATGAAAAGAAAATTATTATTTTTTACGTGTAAACTTTGGAACCGATCTCCGGATGCTGTCATCATTTGATTTTTCTCACCTCAAAAATATCCACTGTGGCCCCTTTAGGTGCTCACTGGGTGAGCAGTATATTCTCGTGGTCATATTCTATGTCCATACTCGATTGTAGCCATATTTTGTTGTGTTTGGTTCGTTATACTTGTATTTACCAGATTTAAGTAGTGTAGCTCTCTGTCCTTTGTATCATTAATAGTGGAACCGCTGTCCTAAGTTTTATTCATAACTGAAACGTTTGGCACTATTAGGGATTCCTCAAACCAGTCAAAAAGCACACCCAAAGATGGTTTATTTTTCACGTCCAAGGATCAGAATAATAAGGTTAAAAAAATGTCTAAATATATGTCAATCTACGTAAGTGGTAAATTATTAATTTTTTCGTTTCACACTTTTTTTCCGCGAAAGTATATAACCAAGGTTTATGAAGGTATAAGTCAAGGTGTTAAATATATACCTATTCTTTACCAGCCATCTCCATATCAGGGAGATGTACAGCTGCTAGATAGGCCAATACAATTTCAACTCGAGGTCCATGTAGAGGAATATTAATGGACACGGGTCGTTTTTTGTCGCCTGCGGACAATTTGTCGGCCGTCGACTTCTCCAGTCTTTCCCTTTGCCTCTGCACCACAGGAGCCAAGAGGATTCGCGCACCGTCCAAATTCTTCAGAATCTGATCATCGTCATCTTCATCTAAAACATTCTCCTTTGATTGACTTGACTGAACCTCAACTGTTTGGTTGTCGTCGGCATCAATGGAAACTTTATCGTCATCTTTGGACTCCTCAGTCTCCGCTGTACCGCGTAATATGACAGCCATAGAAGCTGAAGAATAGGAGTGGGGTTGTATACCTGTTTTCCACCCGCTAGCAAGCCGTTCGAGGATCTCAATAAACTCAGCTTGGGCCATTGAACGAGCGGGGAGAAACACAGGATACCCTTCGAGCCCATCCACCAGGGTCGCAGTTCGGATGAATGTAGGAAGAAGATTAACAAAATCACCCAAAAGAAGAGTGGCCAGTAGAATGCTAAAATGGGACTCTACTAAAAGAGGATGGTATGTAGCGAATATAGGTGGAGCATTTAATGGAGGAGGCTGAGAATGACTTCCCGGTCGGAGAGATTCCGTTAACAAAAAGGCAGCTTTAGTGCGTTGCGCTAAATCACCGGTTAAAATCGGAACCGATGGCTCAAGTGTATCGAAATGTGTCAAAAAACGTTCATGATCACGAATACTTTTACGAAGTAGAGTTTCAACTTGTTTCCGGAAGGTAAAGTCATTTAGGATTTGTCGATATGCTTGAACCTTGACTCCATTATAGCTGCCTAAAGGTCCATCGGAATTTCCTATCTCAACGCCTCCATATTTGCCGTTTTCAAGGTAACAAAGTCGAAGTTCCGTACCATCACTGGTAATTCGACCAACTTCCTCGAGTTCTAATATTGCGGATTCGATCAGGTATACTGCGTTCTGTAGGTATGCCGCTGCGCGTAGGAATAGTGCTTGATGTTCAACAGGGTCCGGGTTATCAGGTGAAGGAGATTGTTGAAGACCGTGATTTTCTTCAGCAACGGATGTCCCATTTACTGGGGCTTGTCCGTGCGGTTTAGCCCGCTTTCCTTTTCGGGCTCGAATGTTGGTATCAGTGTGCTCTGGCGACAAGGCCAAAGCGTGTACGTGTTTGGCCTTGCGCGTGTTACGAGCTTCTTTAAGTACATGAGTGAAATCACGAATTGCGAACGTGTATTCATCTCGAAAACAGTGGACGATACCCCGGGTACGGTAATATTCTAATCGCTGTGGATTCATTGCTATCAATTCATCCAGTACGGCTGTTGTCGTGGATTCGGCCAATTGTCTATAAGAAGTTAATTTATGACGAATATCGAGAACAAGACTTATCCTACTAACCTGGACGGAATTTTTTCATGGAAGAAGTTAACGTAGCGCGCATCAGGATCTGTGGGGTCTTATCGCGGCATCCAAAAAGGCGGTGGCTTGATGAGAAGTAGTTTGATAAATTAATTTTGGGTGAAGCATACCTGATCTCAATACTCGTTCGGCGATATCATCAAGGGCACTTGCGCCTTGCATTACCATTACACTGGCAGCAATTTCATCCGTCTTGTATGCGGCAGCTAATCTCTGAACAGCCAAAGCACGTAAACGGTGAATTCGCATCGCTGACATTGCAGTATTACGCCCATTTCCAACTTGTTCCCCAAGGGGATTTATAGAATGCCCTCCGCCCCAAGAGCCTCCCGAATATCCATATAAGCCCGGACCGGCCGCGCGTAAATTGTTGAGAGTTGCGGAGGATAAACCTGAGGCGGCACGAACCGCCAAATCAGAAGCCTCGTCAATCAGTCGTCGTATTGTGGCCACAGACCGGAAGACTCCTGGGTCAATGGGCGGAGGAGTAGGCTTATTTGTGATAGAAGAAGAGGTTGGAATAAGGGAGTTTGTCGCAGTCGATATGGAGGTAGTGTGTTCAAGTAATGTTTCACGCTGCCTACGCAAAGTCAGAGAAGACGATTGGGGACCAGCATTACCATGAAATTGGAGTAATGGTGTAGGTGGTCGGTGCTCAGGAATCGAAAACGTGTTAGGATTAGAATTCAATACCAACAAGGACTCTAATAGCTCGATAGGTAACTGGAGCCAGGGACCCTACGGTGAAAGGTACACAAGTTAATAACTGGACTAGCTAGAAAGAGATCAAACAGGAAATTACACGAACATGATAAGAACTGATATATCGCCAATGTTTGTTACGACTAATGCAGAGAACGGGAGGTTTTTCCGGTTCAAACATCTTCGCGTCGGCCTTATCCTCTTTCAAAGATTTAGATTTCTTGGTCTTTTTCTTTTTCTTCTTCTTTTGAAGAGGCACATTGCCCACAGTTGATTCGGGGATACCTACTGGCCTTCCAAATGGAGACTTTAAAGATTCTAGAGATGTGGGCTGAGACATAAAAGCCGAAGAGGAAGAATTTTCCGCGTCTTGAAAAAGACCCTCTTCCTTCACTAAGAGGTGTGAACTCGACATAACGAGAGCCGGAATAATTCTAGAATTTCACGTCACTGGATATAATATGAAACAAGTTCTCGAAAGCCTTAATAATGAGGAAGAGACATAAAAGAGACTAGTAAAGGATTCAAAGTGACGATTTTGGAACTTGATGCGCTTACATAACAAGTTCAGCTTCGGCTTACAAGAAAAAAACTTGAACTACCAGTCATATCATAGCCATACTCTCGCTCATCAAATAGAAAATTGTGCCTCGACATCTTTCTGATTCGTTTGCTAGCACAACGTTCGCTGTTAGGGAGCGTCGTATGTATGATCTGCGGAGGATTATACTGTGATCTTACGCACAGTATGAACAATTGGTGATGTTAAAATCCATCTAACAACTCAATTTACAAGAATATAAAAGTATAAATACTGTACATTAAATGCTGTCTAATGTGTCGTTGATAGATAGGAGAGTGTACTAATAGATATAAGAATTCACCAGGGGTTTCCCGACTGCCAATTATTGATCGCTCTTCTCCTCTAAAACTTCAACTGCCTCGTCCGAAGACGTGTCGGCTACCATCTTGACATTTTCAACTGGGAAGTTAATTCTCGTCCCGTCTTCTTTCATACCACATTTTCTGTACAACTGTAAGGAAGCTAGTTGAATGAAAATGGCTAAACGTACTCATTGAGTTCCTTCCAATATGTTACTGGCTCGAATTCATAGTCATACTTCCCTCCAAATTGAGCATCTAGATGATCAATAGGTATCAGTTCCAAGAGATTTGGATTAAAGCGCATCTAATAATGCGGGATATGTAAATAATATATACAGTTTAATCAAAATATGACTTTGACCTTCTCTTTGGTAACCGGGTCGAGAAATGGTGAAATGCCTTTATAAAAGAAGGTAAGCAGGATAGGTAAATTGACTACAATCGCACGTCCAAGACGTTCAACGTAGTGCTGTTGCAGGATATTAAGAACCTATAGAGAATTGGGGTGAACCACAATTAACAGAATGAAGAAGTCTCGTTAATTACTTTATTGGCCGTCCCAATTGAGGGATTGGTACGCAAGGTACAGCTGGCATAATCGACCAATATGACTAGGGAATCTTGCCCAGGAGGCATCCATTCAATGGCACGTTCCCTGTATAGTAAAGTCAGTTTTACCAAATTATCCAGCCTAAGAAAGGAAGCTGATCACAATAGGAAAATTAAGTGATCCAACTGCCTCTGAGACGTAGGTGTGTTCTCTCGACCAGGTCGCATGTAGATAACGGGTCGCCCATCGAAATCAAAACCAGTTAGAATCCTATTGAACGACCGTCATTATTGAGTTATTCGGGATTAACACAAACACTTAAACAGACATTTTCCCTGTTTCACTTTCAACTCTAACGTCCTCCGGTTTGATCAAATCTGGTCGAACTGCGCGTCGCCATTCCATTGTCGCTTTTATTCTACGTTTGGCATCGTCCATCTTCCATTTACCTGCTCGCATGTACCGTCCGCAACAATCTGGCCAGTCGAGCCATCGTTGCTCCCAAGGTGCATAGGAATCGTCAGCAGGTAACTGTAATGACCTTGCATACTGTCGGGCAATTCAGTGCAAGGTCGTCAAAGGAAAGGTAACAGTGGTCACCTCCCGCAAAATTTTGATATCTTCGAGCTGTGTTTGGGTATATTCCCTAGGTTTGATGATTGACTCCGTACCAGGCTCTATGAGCAAGTGTGACGTCTTCATGGTAGAAAACAAAGAAAATTATTGCATTACGCCCCGCCGGCAAGCTATGACAAAAGGCCGAGACTATCTCAAGTAAGCATTCCTCGCTAATCTCGATAGGGTTCAATTTTAATTATTTCTTAGTAATGCATAAACATATTCAAATAATTGCACAAAAACATAATTCTGAGGCTTAACAAGAAATAAAAAAAATAATGGACTTCAAGCGTACGACTCCAAGTCTTCCTCTGTCGGCCCCAAAGGATCATCCGAGGCGGCTAGGTTACACTGGTGCAAGGCCCGAACACCATCGGAGTCCTTAAAAGCACCAACTACGGAATGAAGAATACCACGATTATGGAATATGATCAAATCACGCTCATTCCTAAACCGACTTATTCGTTATACAGCTTCAGAATAATATAGGATTGATTACTAACCAATTATGAGGGTAAATAAGCTATACAAAAATAAGTGAATTACGTGTCATGATCAGTAGAATCTACTCACAGATGGTGCAATTCCCGGACGTTGAATCTGATACAATATCTCACGTACTTCACGTAAGTCTTTTAAGTGTGCGCCATTTGGATAAAGGGCTCCTTCTCGATCCTTGCCAGCTGGTAGCGGATCAATAAAAATCTCTCCAGCAGCACAGGGATGAACTTGTAGGTGCAGCCGTCCTGTAACAGGATTTTTCCAAACCTGTATATATTCAATTAGGTAGGTGATAATCTGGATGTTATGTCTGCACGGACCATTGGAAGGACCTTGACTTTGCTTTCCTCCCACGGTGGAAGCTTATCAAGAGGCAGTTCTAAATCTTCCGATACAATTCCAAGGCCTGTGGGTAAAGCTTTTGCTGAAGACATCCAAACATATGGGTGGGGAGAATATCGGACACGAGAGCGGACCGCCAAAGATTTCAGATTTGGAGGTAAAATATCAAAGGTATTGCGACCTGTGGTGACTGCAGGACTAATCACTACACAGCCAGACAAGGATGTATTGCTTACTTACACACCGTAGTTCCTAGTGGTACGACAAGCTTATCTTCAGTACCATCATCATACTTCACGACTTGCTTTGGACCTTGGGGTATGTTGATGGCATATAATGTAGTCACCTTGGGCCTGTGAATAATATTGGGGGAGGGAGACTATATTCTCATGAAAGTAACATACGGCGAATGATTGTATAAGGCGGCATCGATGTGCCTGTACTTGAAGTTATTATTATTATTATTTACGTCATTGTTGCTTTGCGTACCAACGGTAGAATCGCGTGAACCCCTTGGCTTCATCTTCCGCTGATATGACAGTCTTATGGAAGGTGTTATGATGTGGATGTTTTAACTTGGCCTATGGAATTCGTTCTCTTAGAAATAGTAAGTTATATTTGTTTGCTTGACCGTATACAAACCTCCGCCAAGCCTTCATAATTGTAGACAGTGCCATTTCCGATCAACTGAACTTGGGGCACACGAGGGATAGTTTTAAGGTCTGGATGAAGGATAGATCTTTTATCATCCTTGATGGCATTATTCCCATGACCATAACTTTCGGACAAGGGGTCAAAGGCCTAAAATTGCTTAGTTTAATATGCCGACTCCAAGACACAGAGAACATAAACCTTAGTCAAAGCATACTGAGCTTCCGGAGAAAGTTTGACATCTTTGAATAATAATGCATCGTACTGCGTATGGTAACTATGAGTACGAATGACCCGGACGAAAGAGCGAATACAGAAGAGGTGACCGCCAAACCTGATATAATAAGTTCTCAACTTCCTTGAATTCTTGTTCCGTTAGATTGGCTGGATCCAAGCCTCTCACAACTCTTCCGAAATCCTTCAAACTTTTGGAATCTGCTGTTTCGGGCAATGGAAATGGTTCAAGTTCGATGGTCATGACGTTCGATAGGTAATGGTGATAACTTGAACCTCGTGACGGTAATGATCTTGTGACTCAACACCGTAATTATTTGCATTTAGCTCAAATTTAGCTATATCATATACCAATCGATGCATTTGCTTCGGTTTCCGTGACTGTATAATAACCCTTTCATGGAATAAATCGTCGATCGAAATGTAGATGAACGCATATGCATACTGCATAATAATTCCATATCAAGAATAATTGATATCTTTGAAGAAGAGTCGCTTTATCTATAGCGAGTTAGAATGTTGATCAAGTTTGTGTTCGTGTTTACACGGCTAACTTCGGAACCAATGAGATTCGTCCACTGAGTACGTAACAGAAACACATTCAGCAGGCTCTCGTATTCTATGTCTGAACAAACTCTAAGAGAACGACGGAGGAAACACGATCTCGATGAAGTGAAAACAAACGATAACGATAATATTAAGGCTTCCGGTTCTGTCCAGGTTGGTATTACAACTTCGCAAGGCCCCCCCTTTAAGTTGTTGACCCGTTCACAGCCTTCTAAGCCCCGTCCTAATAATCGCTCAAATAATTACTCTTGGTTAACATGGGGTATAATTATTGGATATTTAGCTCTCCTTCTTTATCGAGTGAGTTACACTGCGTCAGCACTCAAGCTCCTAGTTTGCTAAACACCCTTCAGAACTGGGATCGTCTCTATGACTTTATGCATCCTTGGTTTGGTATAAAATTCACATCTAATAACGAGCCGCGTTCGGTTGAAATACTAGCTGAACCGAAAAAACAAGAAGCTATCATAGCTGCGTTTAAGGTGAGTCCAACGAATAAGTAGGTAACCATTTTATTGAGATAATGTTACAGCATGCGTGGTCTGCTTACGGTTGGTTTAGACCGTACCTTTCCTTCCACTTGATTCTGACTTTATTCATAAAGAGAGAGATGCTTTTGGTGATGACGAATACCACCCTATCAGCCGCGTTGGCTCGAATCTCACAAAGGCAGGTGGTATTGGATATACCATAGTCGACTCAATAGACACAATGGTTCTTATGGGTCTCGAAGATGAAGAAAAGCGAGCGCGTCAATGGGTGCAAAATAACATGAACCTTGACCGTGATGGCGATTTCAATACGTTTGAAGTGCGTGTTCTTTAATGTCCTATTTATTCCTTAGGCGAACCATATATTTACTCAAGTCAGACAACTATTCGTGTCCTCGGAGGGCTTTTATCCGCCTATTATCTCACTAATCAATCCATTTACCTTGAACGAGCGACAGAGCTTGGTGATCGCATGTTACCTGTCTTTGATACCCCTTCTGGTATACCCATGTCCTTCATCAATCTCGGTCGTCGCGAAGGTGTAACAGATAAGCACAACCATGGTCTCAGTAGTACCGCTGAAGCAGCGACTCTCCAACTTGAATTTCGATATTTAAGCTATTTAACTGAAAACGAATTATACTGGGAGGCTGTAGAGAAGGTCCTCATTACCGCTATCCCATAATTTGGTTTATTCACAAATTTACTTGTCAGGTTATGAAAGTTATGAAGAGTGCCCGTGTTATTCAGGGTCTAGCTCCCATCTTCATATCGTAGGATTTCCCTCTTTCCTGTTTGTTTAGTTTCTCACACTACATTTAACAGACAACAGACAGGCCAATTTGTCTCATCAGATATTCGTTTGGGGTCTCGCGGAGACTCGTATTATGAATACCTTTTAAAACAACATCTCCAAACGGTAAGAGCAAAGTTAGTTTATACCCTACGATTGGCCTGACTTTACATTTTCTTAGGACCGTCAAGAAACGGTGTATCGTGAAGTTAGTATGTCCCACTCCGACGAGATATATTTATTTATAGAATCGATTTAGATGTACGATGACGCGATGGATGCGATCCACAAATATCTCTTAAAACGCTCTCCAAGGGAGAAAATACTTTATACGAGCGAACTGATTCCTGAAAGGAAACAGGGTTCGACAGAGGTGTAAGATGGGTTTAACTAATAATCTATCGCGGACTTACAACAGAAATTGTATAGAACCTGGCGTCAGGTTCCTAAACAAGACCATTTGGTATGCTTCCTTGGCGGATCTCTTATGTTAGGTGCCACTGATGGTGCTCAAATGTCTGTTCCACCTCAAATGCAAGATTTCACCAGAGGTCAAGTTAGAGATTGGAGGACGGGTGTTGATTTGATCAAGACGTGTTTGGCCACATATGAAACGAAGACGTAAGTTGATCATATTATATGGATTCATTCTGTTGCCTTAAAACACACTTCAAGTGGTTTATCACCAGAAATAGTTCATTTCAGAGAACGAGACGATGCTATCCCTGCCACTTCAGTGGTCCATGGAGATTGGTATATCAAAGGAAACAGGTATGTCTAAAATCTCAAACCCGTATGTTAGCTCAAGTCGGCTTTTAGAGACAACAGTGTTCCATATGATGCTCGATATATTCTCCGGTATGTGAGGGTCACCATTTCGAATTGAACCTTCTCATTAAGATCTCTGTAGGCCTGAAACTGTCGAATCGTTGTTTATAGCATATCGGCTGACTGGCAATAACTATTATCGAGAATTCGGCTGGAGGATATTCAAATCAATTGAAAAGCACTGCAAGATTCCTGAAGGCGGTTATGCTTCTATCTTACACGTCGACACCATTCCTGTCACTTATGAAGACAAGATGGAGACATTTTTGATGGTACGTTTGGATTAGTATGTTGTTACGCTCCATTAGGTAACGAAAATTATGACAGAGTGAAACGCTGAAATATTTATACCTTCTGTTTTCGGATGATTCTGTTTTACCTTTGGACAGTGAGTGCCACTCGCTTCTATCTCTATTTTCAATGAGGGTTCTGAGAGCTTTTTCCAGAGTTTGTATTTAATACTGAGGTATGAAAAACAAAATAGCCCATTATTTATTTCTCTAAGATCTTATTATCGTTATAGGCACATCCACTTCCTATATTTACACCGCATATGCGGACAGGCTTCTCTTAATTCATTTTACATACAAAATGCATATATATGTGAATCGTTCAGGGAAAAGATAGTCAATGATAGGGACATAATACCAAAACAACTGGGTACATAGAATAAAACTACAGTTCATCATCAACCAATGCTCTAGACCGGACAACATCGCCATTCATTCTCAGCCAATCGCAACCAAATCCAATTCTGAACTATCTTGATGGTTTGCAAAGATGGTTGGCAAGTATAGATCTGCGTCACTAGCTGACGTTGGTCGTCTGGAAAAGGCCTATCCCACAAAATAAGATCAAATGCCCGAAGAGTGTTCATTTTCGCCAACACCTCTACGCATCTAAATGGGAGATTATATCCCTACACGAATCAGGTTTGCATCAGTGCACGGAAGCAACTCAAAGGAAGTGAGAGTAATATGACCTACTGTAAGAGTGGACCCAGGCAACTGCTTGGATACGAGTAGTTTCAAGATTGTCAAGTTGCAAAAGGATTCTTCCAATGAGTCCCATAGTTTGTAGTTGATGATGGAGGCATCTTTGAGGGTTAGGACAAGTTTCGTCATGTAACTTTTCCCGACTAGCCTGAACAAATCGAGACGGAGATTGCAAAACTCTGATAATCGCAGTTCACGAATTTTGGAATGTTGATCAATGAACAAGGTTGCCAGTTGGGCATCACCATCAAAGAATTCCAATAAACGAGGTTTTTGGAACGTCGGCTTGGTATTTAGCCCGTTGTAGATATCCGAGCGTTTTTTTATCGTCAATCCCTTTAATAAAGAACATTTGGGATGCCCGAAGAGGCGTAAAATTGGTGGTAAATCGTTTTCACCAACATCATAAAGCGAGAGATGGAAAGGTTTGGAAGGTAAATCACGGGCGAGAATGAGGTCAAGCAAGTGCGGTTGGTTCGTCACAAGTACTTGTAGATCCGAACTATAAAAGAACGGGGCCAGGATGTCCAAATCTGAGGAAAGCGGTTTCCAAGACAGAATTTTCAACTCGACATGTTTCAACCTATTTTTTGTCGGGTGATCGGCAAATACGTTAATAGAAGGAATCGGACCACGGCAATCCTCTAAAACTAGCCTTTCCAACTGAGGAAGGTCTATGAGGGCGTGACACAGATTGGGAATTAAAGTGATGGTTATCAGATGAAGAGCTTGAAGAGAGGTGAGTAATGGAAGGCATGAAATGAACCGGTTGCGAATCGCACTCGTTTCTAAAAGGGCGGATGTACGAGTTAATGTTCGTCGACACAGAACTACAGTATCGATTCCACCGGACAGTTCGATAGACTTGATGGCGTTCTGTAGAAACGGATATCTTGAAATGACTTCAAAAATTGTAGAGGATGATGGTTTGGGAATAGGTATCGTCAGGTCTGAATAGCATAGTGGTAACGCGAGGTTGTGAAAGAATCTGGACACTCGAATTATACGAGATAGTTCTCTCACACTCAAATACTCAAGAATGTGGAGCCAGAGTTCGGTTGGTAAAACTGAAACTACGCATAACGACAGCGGGGGAGTCACCTGGGAGTACATTGTATGTTGAACACAACACTTGGTTCAAACTGACATTTTCTTTCAATGTAATTTCGAATCGTGATCAAAATGTGCTATTTTTGAAAGACAGTTGGAAAATGGAGACTTCGTCAGGAACCGGAGGCAGCACGGGGAAATGGTCTGCAAATCAAGGATCTGAATTGACTTTAGAACAGCGGCGCAGTGTTCGATTTGGGACTTGACGGTTAAAAAATTATCGCAAGCATGACTAAGAAAGACTAGACCAAGGTTATATGCCGGATGATATTGGATTCATCGGGAACTCCCTGAAGGAACTCTTGAATAAAGACCAGAATGTTTCCAACTTGCAAGATTAGCCAGATATATGAAACGGCAGATACTAGAATACAATCTCAAGATGACTCGTACTTTCTTAGCACTCTCGGAGGGTAAGCAACCTTGGACTATTCACGCTGAGCTGAAGACAATCGATGTTCAATCGGACTTTGGGTCGGAAAAAAAGAAACTCACAGTGAAATCCAGCATGATCAATCGGAAATATGAAGTGGACGTCATCATTTAGGATGAATCAAGGTTGACAAGAATGTTCAGTGAAGAGTGATTTATCGCCTTTGGCGATTCGGAAGTACTTACTTCCATTAAGACTCAATGCGATTTTGAAATCGAAAGTGGTTGATGGATTATAAATCTACATTTATTTTACGTTAAACCAATAGCTTCATGATCTAAAGTTGAAGGCAGATTAGCGTTGAATGTCAAATGGGCACAGGTATAATATCGGTGAAGGTTCGGTGTTCCAAGTCTTTGTCTCTAGAATAGTAAAGCGGACAGTTAATGAATACAAGACAAACATCCTATTTACTTACTTCCGCCGTTCCTCCGCCCACTGCAAAGACGAAAAATGAAGTCCGAGTTCGACTCCAACGACTCGGAGTCAACGAGTCACAGTCACGTCCATAATATTCGGTGCTTCTTAGAATCGACCTGCGACTCGGGGAGGCAAGTACTTCTCCTGGTAATTTAACTCGGGTGTAGAGGTGGGAATAAAGAAAGAGACTGAATATTTTGATAAGAAAAGGGAGTCGAACCAGAGATATGTTGGAATATTAGCGTGCGAGCGTTGAGCTATGCTCCGTCCGTTTCCGGGTATTATATGCCGTCTTGATATTTTATTATTTAAAGTAAATTTCGTACAAATTATTTTCTTTAGTGTTTGTAACCTAAAACCACCAATATTACTCGTTTTGATTTGATATCGAAAAATCCCACAAGATATTCAATGCAGAAATAATGAACTGGTACAATAGAACAACTCAGAATATACAGATAATTATTGGTCTGTTATACATATGTTAACTTCTTTGAAGTGAACTGAATGGTTGTATGGAATAAATATGCACATCGATATCGTTGTGATTAGACGAGAATGAAAAAGAAGATGATAACAGCAATATGAAAGATCAAGATGAAGTGATCGCAGACCTCCATCGGTAATTGAAAAAAAGAGCATCGAATGAATTGGTTGTTTGATTCGTCAAATAAACAGCATGCAAACAATACTGTTTCAAAACAGCAGCGCGACAAAGATGAAAGTAGTCAAGCATTACGAATTGGAGGTGGGGAAGAAAGGAGAGAGCAATATAAATAATTCTTTAATAGTGAAAGCCAATTGATGGGCTTGATAGGAATAGATGTGAGAACAGTCAAAGTGTGTGTATACGCTTAGCCACTAGAAACAGGTAAAAATCAAAACGAGATAAGGTGAGGGCCAGGAGAGTCTCATAAGATGTGAATTTGTTTAATCGTCGGGCTAAATGATATAGGGTAAAATATGAATATTCAATCGATGGACGAAGTATTTAGCTCAAATGGGTGAACGATAGACGAACGGACTGCAAAAGAAGGGGCGTTTAACAATGCATAATGACATGAATGAGGAAAGAGCGAATGGCAGCCGGAACCTGGGTAATATTGTAATGAAATGAAATGAGATGAAAGGATTGAAAGCGTTCAAGTTTAGTTCAATGTAATGCAGTCCAACGTCCAAAGCGAAGAAGAAGAAATTCAAAAAGTGAATCGGATAGGGTGTGGTAGAGGAAAAATAAAAGACGATAATAGACAACCGACAAGGAATTTAATCGTATTAAGATATCCCACATTGTAAAATAAAGGGTTATGAAAAAAGACTGATAATATACAGCGCTCAGGGATCATCGGATCGTTGAAATCGTTAGCCAGGTACTCCACGAAAGCTCGATGGTGGGGCAGGAGCACGGGTCCGGACGGCAGATTTCGCGGGAGATGGCATAGGTGGAGGAACAGGAACTGGAGGGCTCTGTGAGGACGGAGCAGTCCTCGTACGTTGTCGCACCCCAGGTCGTTGTTGTGCTTGCGGGGATCCGTTAGCATTAGCCGTCATCATGGGTGTATTCATTGCCGTCAAATCCGTCGACGAATATGTTGAGAGGCGCATTGCCATAGGCGCAGTAGTAGCAGGTCCAAATGATCCTCCATAAACACTCCTTGTCCCACCCCAGGCACCTCCAGCAGCAGAACCAAGCCCGCCAAATCCATTAATCAGGCTACCATTGCCCGTATTCCCAGCATACATCGATGCCGGGGAAGGTGGGAACATCATACTCCCCCGCATATTCATATTCATATAACTGACAGGCATGTACCCAGTCATTGTACTGCCTCGCTCCCATTCTTCATTAGCGGCTGCCAACGCTTGCTGAGCAACTGTATACTGAAAAGTTTGTTTTGCAATTGCCATAGCTTGTTGGTGTGCCGCCAAAAAGGCGGGGTCGCTGTTCGGCATCGGATTGGGGAAGGACATTTGCATTTGGGGACCAATTGTCATCCCTCCCATATTCCCTCCCATTGCGAACATCGATTGCATTGGCATTGGCATGGGCATAGGCTGCATGGGCATTTGCATTCCGAACTGAGGCCAAGCAGCTTGTGCTCTTGCATCGAGAGTAACTTCATCCTCATCAACAGGCGGTGGACCATTAACAACTTTCCCAAGCTATGGAAAATATCGGAAACATGACACAGATCCGGAAACAAAGAAAAAAAAAACGAACCTCTATAGCGGCTCGCGCCTCACTACGCCTACGTTCACGACGCTTAGCTTCTCCAGCAGCCGAATCATTCTCTGCCGTCTTTACATGAACGGGTCTTGTTCCATTATCCATGAAGGATACATCATCTTCGAACGTAACGCTAGACTTGCGTCCGTGAGTAGGTCGGGTATAATCCTTACTCGAAGCCAGAGCAGACGGAGGACGAACGCTTCGACGAATATCATCCTCTTCCTTAGGCGTAAGTGGAACCTTACCACTACTGGAATCGCCTGTCGAACTAGCCGTTGGACTATCTCGTCGTACGAAAGGACGCATGGGTGGGACAACAACGGAGGGAAGGTTGGCAGACGGCGAGTTAGGATGTAAAGCTCTCGATGGCGAGGGTCCAGATCCAGTAGACCTTGAACCTGAACTACCGCCTGCGGGGTCAATACCATTGGCAAACGAATGATACCTTAAATGACGATCACTAGGTGAAATACTTGTATCACTTGACGTGGCTCCGACCCCTCGCGACGACGTCGTCAGGGAGGCACCGGAACTCGAAGGTGAAGACATTGTGGAGCCAGAAGACAACGACAACGTAGACTTAAGTGGCTTTTTATCTGACTGTTGTTGCTGCGACAAATGTGATGGATGTAAGGGCGACACAACTTTCTCATTTGCACTTAAATTCAATCTGGTATTTTTCAAAATCGGGCTAGACCGTCCCTTCGCATCACCAAGAATTCTAGGCCTAGGCATCTCTTCCTCTTCCCTAGAGATAGGAGCTGGAGCACCAACCGGACGACCACTAAATGTGCTCGGAGCTGATAAATCAATAAGCGGCTTCTTTTGTAGCGAAGAATTTGAAGCCGTGGAATGCGAGGACATCGACGTTCCCGGCCTTTTCGGCGGTACGAGTTTCGACAATGGCGCATCCTCTTCATCCGAGTCTGCTTCGGATTCGGAAGATTCGGAGGTATCACTCCCAGTATTCTTGGTTAGCGGTTTACTCATCGCTTTAGGAGTAGAGAGATTCGTAGCTACGCGCAGTGAATAAAAATCTTAGTTATTTGTCTGGTAAGGAGACGTACCTGTTGAAAGTCGCGAATTAGCAAGTATAACACTCGCACGAGCCTCTTTCGCGCTGGGATGGAGAGCACCAACACTGGCACTAGCTCGAGGCCTGACACCGCCATTGGAATAAACACTAAGTGTGGAAGGCGGGCAGAGAGCCGGAGAAGTAGCAGCATCGTGCGGTGTCGAAGCTGAGCTTGGGAAGGTGTTATTGCTATTAGTCAAAAGAGGACGGGATGTAGTTGATATAGACTGTAGGGGAATAGAAGGGGGCAGATTCAATTGTGAATTAGAGATTTCTTGACCGATTGGATTAGGTCGTGGGGGTGCAGCGGTGGTTGTCGCAGCACGAGATCTGCCTGGTGTAACAGACGTAGTTGTTGTGGTAGTTGCAGCGGCATTAAGTGTATTGTTACGAGGTCTAACGGTCCGCTTTCGAGAGACACGCGGTAGGCCAGTATCACTTTCATCGCTCTCAGACTCGGTTTCTTCTTCCTCACTATCAGAGGCGTCAGAAGATGAGTTGCCAAAGAGATTACTACTACTGTTAATACGTTTTCCCGGTGGTATAGAAGGGGATTTTGAGGATGGCGCAGGTTTGGTCGATGCTAGTGCCAATGTCGAGGGAGGGTGTAATGCTGATGACAAGGATGATAAATTTGGGGCTAATGCAGGGGATGATACAGATGTAGACGAATGATTTAATAGGGTATATGGAACAGAAGAGGCAGATGGTTGGCTGGAGGAAAGGTTTGGAGGTGGCCGGGGTCTGGGCGGACGGGTAGAGTTAATGGAAACACTCTCAGTGGAATTGGAACTTAAGTCAGGGTTCGAAAATGAAAATGAAAACGGAGGTAATTTCGGAGGGGAAGAGAGAAACGACGCCATCTCTTTGAAATCATCTCCAGGGGGTAATGACAATGTTAAACCACCTGAACCCTGTCCCTCCAAATTCTCACCAGTCATCACAATAGGCTCGCCTAATGTCAGCGAAGTAGCTGACCGTCTCGCTGCTTGTCGAAAAACACCAGCCGCGACCTTGGATTGTGGGGGAATGACAGCAGAAGTTGGAGACGTGCTTGTATTTGCAGAGTATGACGAAGTCGCAGGGGTATCTGATGATAGCAACGATGGGGGCGGAGGGCGGGGTTTTCTCGAAGTGACTTGAAACGACACTGGAGCCGGAGGAGGAGCGCTAGTGGGAACGGGTACTAATGCAGGAGATGCTTGAGGTGTGGGTGAATGGGGTAGTGCAGTAGCAGGAGCGGTTGTAGGAGAAAAACTGGGGGATTCGGGACGTACGTGACGAAACGATTTGAGATTGAAGGAAGCATCGCTCGAGTCCGACGCAGACTTGATAGACGGTATCGTGGTCGTGTGCGGACGTTCCTTGGCAGAGGAATACCAGCTAAAGAGGGATTTTTTGGAAGGAAGTGGGGGTGGGAGATGAGAAGGAGTAAAAGAAAGTTTATTAGGAGCAGACCGCGTATCTGTACCACTGGGAGTGTGTGTTGAGCCATATACAGTATTTCTGTCGTCTTGAAGAGAAGGGAAAAGGGAAGAATGACGAGTTGGAGGATCATAAACGCATTCATCATTAGAGGTACGAGCAGAACTATTGAACGGCGAGGAAGAGACCGACGGCTGCTGTCGTTGTCGTGGTTGCTGCTGTTGACTAGTGCTGGCAGATGCTGCTGTGTTAATATCGACCCATCCGTTCTCGCCAAGAGAGACATTTGAAGTGGAGGGTATGCCAGAAGATAGTTTAAGAGGAGACTTGCTTTTCTTTGAAAACAAGCCCAACAGCGGCATCTGGGGAGGCAAGAGAAAGATAGAGGGGGGCGGACAAGGAAGGAGGATGTAGAAGAACACCAGGTTGGGAAAGTGTGACGCGACGGGGGGTGTCACATCGCACGGCTGCACATTACAAACTACAATATATTTAAGCAGATGGCATCATGCATAATTGACAACTGCAGCGTGTCCGTGGAACAAGGCAAAAGAGGATTCTCAACAAGCTAGTAAAATTAAAATGTGTTGTCGAAGTTGATATTACTCAGTACGAATTGCAAGCACGTGTTTTTCTTGCTACCTGGTTGGTTCTCAGACTTTCTTATATGGGTTCCGATGAAGGATATGATGACTTTTCCTTTTCAATCCCAACCCTGCTAGAGACTTCCAGCATACATTTCCCTCGGGCTGTGTTTTATTACTGAGCAATCATAAATGAAGCGCCCAATGGCGTGACACTGATGAATAGCTGATGCGGCAATCTCCTGGCAGCTCCGGTGACTGCGATTGACAAATTTGATATAAAACGCACAACTATCTCAACTAACTCTCTATCCGATTCTCACTTCTTGCCCCATTCAAGTCTGCTTTATCCCTTGATAGTTTCATCAGAAAATGCCAGTTGAAGTCATCGATTCTTACCAAAAGTTTAAAGAAGTGGTAAGTCTGATCAGTTATAAACACATTTTTGATTGTCATCGCTGACTTCTCTTATCTATAGATTGGGGGAGAGAAACCCGTCATTATTGACTTTTGGGCGACATGGTGTGGTCCATGTCGGTTCATCAGCCCTCACCTGGATAAATTGTCCGACGATTCTGAGCTTAAAGATTTAGTTGGCTTCTACAAGGTAGATGTTGACGAGCTTGAAGTAAGTCTCAATTGCGAGCTATTAATGTGATATTTAAATGACTCTTTTCCCCCTCCGCCTCATCAGGATGTTAGTCAAGAGGTTGGTATCCGTGTTATGCCCACCTTTATATTGTTCTCCAAAGGCGAGAAGGTAGACGAAGTTACGGGCGCTCATCCAGCTGCAGTCACGGTACGTAAAGATGTAATCTATCCTTAGAGTATATAATGGACCGACATATATGATAGGCATTCGTACAAGCTGCTGCCCAGCTATCGAAGAAACTTAGATTAAATATTTAAGAACAATGTTACAGTAAATTTGGTAGATTTAAGCTGTACTACTGTCTTCGTGTTTTTTTTTTATATTTATATAAGTACGGGAATAAATCAATTAGATCCAGTTATGTATAGATATTGCAATTATTATTTACCCGGGCCGTGATTTATCTTATATGTCATAAGTAGTAAATTGGGTGTGTGTAGTACATGTCTATTTACTTTGCAATCCGTATTGAGATTCGTATTTTGTATTAACCAAAATAGATGCCGATACTTGCGACATGCGTGAACATGTAACATATGCATATGTTACGCTTGGGCTTTAAAAACAAATCTCGGCGGATCATCGATTGTCTATCGTGGGGTTCCGTTATTCGTTATGCCGGACGAGATTATCTCCTGCGAATACACAATCATGAAGACCACCGAATAACACCTTCATTATCAGGGACGTCCGGCATCCGTTCAACATACAGTCGAACAGGATTGCGATTGTTTGAATCTGAAAGGACGAAAAGATCAGCAAAGAGTACAGTACAGCGATGATTAAAATAAATATAAGAGATCTCACTGCCACCCGAGGGATACAGCAATATTTACCTGGTAAATTAACAATGATGTATCTAACGATAAATCTCCCTGCCTCATCTGAGGCTGATTCGCTAACCTTGACCAAATCGACGTGTACTTCTCCAGATTTCCAATATTTTCTTTCAGTATAAGGAAGTGAGGAATTGACTGACTTAGGACTGCGCTTTCCTGTTAGGCGCGTAAAGATGCTCGAAAGAGACCATGGAGACGGAGGGGTCGAAGATGAGACAGTTCCGACACGGCTGTTAGAAGACGGAGAAGGTGAGGGGGGTGGATTCAAAGACGACGCAGGTTCGCCTACAAGGTATGCAAAAGCCGCTCGTCCGTTCGTCCATAGCTTATCACGCGTCCGTTGCGCAGAAGCAACAAGTTCATCCGCTGTTAGTTCGAATAACGACGAGATCGAGCCAAATAAATTTTGAACTTTCTCAAACATTTTTGATGAGGATTCTTCGCTGCTCGCAGCTGTGAAAGGATCGGACCCTTCGATATAAAAGTTTAAGAAAAGATGTTCCCTCCCCGTTGCGTCGGTTGTGAGCATCGAATTGACGTGGCGGGCACGATGTCGTGGACGATGTGTTAGTGGAGGATGTGTATGGAATACGAGAGGAGGATAAAGATGTGATGTGACCTATAAAAGCAAATAATTATGTTTGAATTACACCAACTTTTGATAATGGTACGAACAACAGGAGAAGCTTTAATCCGTTCACAGACATCATTATACAATACCGTTGGTGAGTTTTTGGCAAACAATTCCGAGGCGAGAGCATAAAACAATAAACCAGAAAATCCCGCTCCTAAGACAATGATAATGAGGTTTGTAGTACGCATTGCCGTTCTCGCAACTGCACGAGTTGCCAAGAATAATCGTATATGCGAAATCAACATGATGTCAAAAATAATAACTGCGAGGGGGAAACATACCCTTCCCGGTTGGACTCAACTCACCCCACTCCTTAACCTTCTTTGTTGAAGGGGGAATCATACCTAATTGAAACGGCCCAACACTCCCTCCATCAGCACCTGAAGATGTCCCAGGTGGATTTAGCCCCCGTGACAACAACGACGACGCTGAGCCCCCTGGCCTTCTGGAAGGGGATGAACTCGATGAATAAAAACGGTTTTTGTGCACCGCGTGCAGTCGTATTATGATATAACTTTCAGGAGAACGGTGATATACTCTGTAATAACGTATTCCTAGCTGTGCCATATGGTGTAGTCGGTGCATTGCTATTTTGTTTTGCATCCTAGTTTTGCTTACATCATCCGTTTCGGACCTGGGCTTAAAGCTCAAAGATCGGGCTTCCAGGTAATGCGATTGTAAGTCTGGTATATCAAAGGTAGACGTAAACTTAAACGAATATCTGATGGGTGCTAGAGAGTAAAAAGAAAGAGAACCGAGGCAAAGATAGGAAAAGCCTAATACTGACACTGATAGCAATGTATGGGTGTAAAGATGGAGAAGGAATGAATGTGAAGAAGTTGTGTAGGTGTAACTGAGGTATAGCCATATTTATATAGAGAAAAAGTTAAAAACGAGTGAAGGAATGATGAGATAAAAAAAAAAAAGAATGCAGAACAGGAAACAAAAGAGACAGCGACGTTCAAAATTGATTCAAATCCAAAAGAGGACGGGACGATAATGGAAGTTGATATCAAAGTTTAACGTCCGAGTTTGAGAAAAGTAACGATTGATGTAACGGGGTAATAATGTTCGTCAACTGAATGACTCACTAAATGCATGGAGTATGAGAAGAAGGAAAAAATGAGACGGGTAAATATTAGCATAATTTTTCGAGCTTAAAAGAGGGGTATTTTGGCGGGGTTTAAGACCGAGCGGAAGAAAGCAAAGTGGAAAAGGAAAAAAGAAGCCAAATCCCATAGCTACGATTGCGTTTCAGTTAGGTGCTCCTGAGGTTGCATTCTGACTGGCGTTTGGGTCTGAGGAATTGGAGAAGGTGGAGTCTGAATCTGGTATGCCTGTGTTTGGGTCGACGCCGGAGTCGATTCCACGTTTAATTGCTGTTGCTGTTGCAGCAATTTTTGGTGCTGTAGTAACATTTGAGCCTGCCGCTCGGCAGCAATCCTTTCCCTTTCTCTTTCCTTATCCTGCCTTGGCGACCCAAACAAGGACAGGACTTTCTCCGCCCCCTCTTTATATTTTTTCATCTTCTTTTTCTTGCCTTCCTCACCAGTAGGAGACATCGGCGTAATACCACTAGTAGTATTACGCTTGCCGATACCAAATAAGCCACCGCTTCCACCTCCATTACCTCCACCGCCGATACTCGCGTCACCCGATGAGAGATAGCCGGACTCAGGATGCGGGACAGGTAATGAAGAAGTACGCGGGATATCATGTGCCCTCATTCCACTAGTCCTAGTACCAACACTTACGCTGACGCTTGTCGCGGTTGTAGTCGTATAAGTCGTACCAATAGTATCAGTCGCACCAACACCACCGCTATAAACAGTATTCATACCCAACTCGCCGTCAGCATCGACAGACGATGATCCAGAGCCGGATATTCCGCTTGGACTCATTGACATACTTGAGTCTTTAGACTTCAGAGAGGGTCCCGCGTGCGGGAGCGTGGTCACCGGAGCGGTAATCGTTGTGGCAGCAGTTGTGGCAGTATTCGCAATGCTAGCAGAACTCGTGTCAGGGCCACCAGGACTAGTACCAGATCCACTGCCAGTAGCCAGCGATCCCAACGCTGACGCCGAAGAACCAGTTGCAACGCTAACACTTCTCTTACCATTAAAGCTAAGATTTGGATATCCATTCCCATTCTTCGGGGAACGCAATCGTGATGAATTTGATGACAGTCCTAAACTTCCCAATGTAGGGATTCCAGAGCTGGAGACGGCATGAAGAGGAGCAGGTGAGGCTGGTACAGCAGGTGGAGTAGGAGCAGGGCTTTTCGCTCGCAAGAACGTTCTTGTACTTTTCCCCAGCCGACCCCTTCCTCGTCGCTTTTCAGACGACTCAGGTGATCCAATATCCGAAGCTTCGGCCATGGCAGATGAACGAGAAGTAGTTGATGCGATTCTCTGCCCTTGTGTAGCAGATTGTCCAGAAGGATATCCTCCCGCACCTCCGGAACTTGAACTCTTCCTAAATACAGCAAGTCTGTACCGATCGACCACACCACGAGCGAACAAGCTTGTACCACGCGCTCCATTACGATCCTCTCCCCCGGGTGTTTCGACAAAGTCCCAATCTTCGTCTTCATCATCTGACATTCCCATGGGCGTCTTCGAAGTAGATGTGGAAGTGACTGTGGACTTGCCAAAGGCTAACGTTTGCTTCAAACCACGTGCGGGAGGAGCAGCGATTGTAACAGCTTTGGCGGTCTTTGGCGGACCTCCGCTTGTAGTTGGGGTCGCAGAATCTGTCGCGGACTGTCGCATTGCTGTCTTAGGAAGTAAGGTTGAAACGGTAGTTGGCACTGAAACTGAAGGGGATTCAACCACTGTGTTTGTCGTTGAAGCTGCTTTCGGTATTTCTGGAACAGGGACATCTTTTAACGGTACGGCGGGGGCAGGCATTTCAGCTTCTGCTTCAATGACTTGAGAAACGACGTCGTTCTCACTTAGTCCTTCGACAAAAACAGATGTGGGTCTTCCAACAAGCGCCGGGGTGGCGGAAGAGACAGCAGTCATTTTATCAGTATCCGTAGCATTTATCGCAACAGGAACTGGTGGTTGCTCGACTTCATGTTGAATAGTCTGAATATCTTGTGTTTTCTCCGACTCTGGAGCTAGGACATCCTCCGAGATAACTGAATGACCCAGCGACGGTTTAAGCGATATAGGTGTTGCTTCTGTCTCCGCTTGCATTTCTTGCACTCTGGGGGTTTCTTCTACCTCTATCTCTTCTTCAATGGGGGCTGGTCTGGAGGTATCGATAACATCAGGGGATGTAGCTGAGTTGTCAAGTGTTAGCCTTTCAACATCAACCTCTGCAACAGACTCTTGCTGAACAGTAACAGGTTCGTCTCTAACGCTTTCCTCTTCCCCTTCCCCTTCACTCTCGCTGCTTCTCTCAACACCATCCAGTTCAGCGTCATCGTCGATGATGACCGAAATTCGACCTTTAAACGAATAACCATCAAAGACGTCTGTCTCCTGAGCCTCTTCTGTTTCTCCCTCCTCTTCCTTTTCGTCCTCCTCGTCAACATCCCCGGGTTCATCTTCTACATCGGCATCACTCTCACCCCCAATCCGATGGGAAGGAGCTTTTGTTTTTGTCGTTTGAAGCGGAGGAGGACTTCCTTCTCGCGACCGTGAAACGTCTCCGTCGACATCTTCGTCCTCCTCGTTATCTAATGTCGGATCCATGTCTAAAAACGCTTCGTCGAAATTTTGTGTATCTGAGGCGTTGGATGGATCAATTGGGGGTATGTATGGGGCTAAACAAGGAGATCGTGTTAGGAGAGCTGTTTGTTCAGAGACATATGGGACACTTGCGGATATATCGTTTATAATAAACATGCGACCAATCGCTGGAACAAATTTATTCACAATTACAAATATGCAGTTAGGCGAAATACTTACATCATAGAGAAATAAGGATGCCTCTTTATGCGAGGCTCGCTCATTCGGAGGGCAGGGTTGCGTTGAAGGAGCTGAAAAATCATCAGAAGTGTATAGAGCAAAGGACTAGAAACATACACCACGAATCAAACTCTTCGTATCTTGATCCATAGCCTTATCATCCGGAAATTGCAATTCATCCTGTAAAACTCGGACGTACATGTCCGAATGATTATTTGCCCAAAAGGGAGTCTGAGAACATAATTAGAATGAGAAATTTTATTCTGACAATCACTCACAATACCAGTTAGCATCTCATACAGCATCGTACCAAAACTCCACCAATCCACTTCATAGCTATAAGGCAAGCCCTGAATAACCTCCGGGGCGAGGTATTCAGCCGTCCCACAGAATGTTGTTGTCATATCCCGGCCAGCAACCCACGTAGCTGATCCCGAAGACGATGCTGAGGCTGAGCGTGTAGAGGCCTCTCTTCCGGTGTGAATCCAACTAGGCGAAACAGCTTTGCCGGCAATGCCAGCCGCATTTCGTCGGGGGAACTCTTTCGAAAGTCCAAAATCAGTCAAAACAATGTGTCCATCCGCACCAATAAGAATATTTTCAGGTTTGAGATCACGATAGACAACTCCAGCAGCATGTAGGCCTTCTACGCCTTCTACTATTTCTGCAGCATAAAATCGCGCTCGGTCGCGTCCTAGACGTCCCCATCGTGCGAGTTGTGTCGCTAGATCTCCTCCAGGATGAAAGTCCATGACGAGAAAGAGGTTTTCCTTATCGTGAAAGCTCCACCAGAGTTTAACGACAAACGGGTCGGCCGCTTCGTGTGCCATGCGTTTCAAAACGGCTTGTTCGGTTAGCGTATGTTGAAGCTCCTGGTGTGCCAGGACGTGTCGTTTTGTAATGGCTTTTAAGGCATATAGAGCTCCCGACGCCTTATGCTTTACAAGCAAAACTTTACCTGCACAGCCCTTGCCCAGTACACGCATCATCTCAAAGTCGTCTACTGTTGTTCGCTTTGGTTTATGAGCATGACGTGGAGAAGGGGAGGTCTTGGGTGTCAACGACTTTTTCTTTAGGGTTACTTGTTTTTCGTGCTCTTCCTGTTCTTGGACCCATACTCTTGACAAACGGGACGCTCTGTCGGGATCGGCAGACGCACTACGGGGTATGCGATGACCTACAACCGCTGCTGTCGTCACTGTCGTAGTTGTAGTTGCATTAGTGCTTACAGAGGTATCTGTGGACGATTGCGGTGTGGGGGTTGGGGGTGACGGCGATGGGGTGGGAAGGAGATCCGATGGATCAATTAACTGAACTGGAGGAAGGACCGGTGCCCCGGCATGGGTAGTCAAAATAGGAACTAAACTGGAAGCAACTGTAGCTGAAGTTGGTATCGGAGCATCAAGCGCTGTCGCGGACGTAGCGGTGACAGGAAGCTGAGTCGGCAGGTCGAGAGGAGTGGAAACAAGTTGTCCTGCAGCAATTAGTTCTGCAATTTTGGCGTCCTCGCGCATACGCAGCATATCGTCATCCTCTTCCTCTTCTTTAAGGTCGTGCATGCTGCCTGCAAGGCTCGCCCCTCCACCGCCAGTACCAATACTCTCGTCAACGGAATGCCCAGTATGACCGTATAACCTACTGTTGAGATCGGCATCCTGGGTATGGGTGCTTTCAACATCACTGACAGGGATCGAACCCGAGTCAGTGGCGAGCATAGGTGCCATTGCCATGAGGGATTGTGTGGTGGGTTGCGGGTGATGCATTGCAACATCAGAACGAACACGTTTGATCGAGCGCTCGACTCTGACAGATTCAAGATCGTCAGTCCGAACACGCACGAATCGACGCCATGCACGCGAGGTACGGACACTCGGATGGTTGGACACTGCAGTCAAATAGGCCGCAAGACCTGTACTCGTTGCACTGGTATTTGCAGAAGGGATGGGTGCTGTGAATGGATCGTCAACATCATTCGCAGCTGGTGATACCGCCGGTGTCGGATACTGTCCTATCGAAGGACGGGGTGATGTCGGCGAGAGGGGCTGTTTTGTAGGGGTATTATTATTGTTATTACTAATATTGTTAGGATTGTTTCCAGCGGCGAGACGGGAAAGAGTAGTAAGGAAAGAAGACCGACGCTTCGTGGCTACATTTTGGTAGGACGAGTTGAGTGGAAGAGGAGGAAGTGAAGGAAGTGAAGGAATATCCGTTTGCAAAAGCTTAGCATGCAGTTCCGCTATTTCACTCGCAGACCGTGTCAAAGTCAGTAAATGAGTGGGTGCTGCATTTTATTGAATTATACCAACGGCAAAACATATCCTGTTTAAAACGAAAACTCACTCTGAATATAAAGGGAATAATTGTTGGATGGTTGGTTCTCAGCAACGGAAACGCTCCACGGTCCATCATGTTCGTCCACTCGGACTGTTTTCCGCCTACTCATTACCACAGAATGGGTTTGACCTAGAAGATATAAAGCACAATGGCGTGATGCAAACTTGAGCTTTCGTCTTTGTTCCGGTCGTTGTTCAGGTTGCGCTGCGTTGTGCCTCGAGGGAGTTGGTCAAATAATAATATTGACGCCCGACAACCTTTGTGGTGTGACCGTGACAGGCGACTAACGGGCGATCTTGTTCTCTTTCCGGGCGACAAACGATCGCTCCTTTTAAGTGCGCGTGCCCTTCCTTTTTTCTGGGATAGCATCTGATGGCACAAACTTAACCCGTTGAATTGAAACTTACGTACTTCTACTCATTATCACGCTGCTTAATTATAGCTTATGAACTAAAGTCGAAAGATCTAAAGACTTAAGGCGGTAGCATGACCTCGTTTTCGAACACATGTTCAGACCTTACACGGCCAAAACTTTGTCATTATTTCCTGCACGCTAATTGAACTCGTGAGCCGATTGTTTTCGTGCTACAATGTGGTTTTCAATTGCAAAACATAAGAATGAATTTTACTCCGGACGAGCCCAGGTTAATCAATTACCCAATCCTTGACAACGAATTTATACAAACTGTTCCTGTATATTTGGTATAACCTGAACTTGACAATTTAGTATGTTGAGATACGTATAAACGACACCTTTTATATGTAATTCAAATATTTATATAGCTGCATTTCAAATAATAAGTCCGACTTGAGGACTACCGCAACTTCTATGCATATCTGTCTTGTTTGTAAGAACTTTCTTGAGACGTCAAAATTGATATAAGGTGAATCATTCATTTCTCTTTTAATTGGGCCGCTTATGTAATCCAATCAATCTCAAAAGACAGGATCAAGACAGAATAGTCCTATCCCATGTTTTGGATTCAAAGGAGCTATTATAATTTAACCATGGTTTCGTATTTATATATATATACATACTAAATACAACCTCAACTTCTACGGAAATAGAAAAAAAAAGATGGTCATATCTTCGGCATGTGACACGTGACAATTTTGGCAACGATTTCTATAGAAATTCCCGTATACCGACGGCTACAGGGAATTTCTAATAATAATGACATAGTTCTATCCTTCCCTTTTCTCCGCCTCCATACCACCCCCAACACTTTGATAGACTGGGTTCTGCGTTTAAATTTTATTATACTTTCTTTCTGGTTCTGGTTTGAGACTGGAGTATAGGACTAGGCAGGCCTAGAACGTATTTTACAGTAAAGTGACAAAGGATCTCTGTGCGACACGTTTCTCTTATGAGCCCATACGTTCATCAAGCCACGAATGCCACTACCATTCCCACTTCGTGGCATATTGGTCTAACGCCCTCATTCCCTTCGTCGATCTTGCTGAGTGATAATGCTGCTGTGGGTCTAGCATTGGTCTTCTAGATTTTCATCGCTGATCCGTACGGCAGATTGAATCCCTTCTTTCAGATATCCCCTTTTTGGCCATTGGACTTCTCGCATTTGCTGTTCTGACGTTTTTGTTAGTTGTTAGAAGGTTTGACGCGTAAGTTTCAACCTTACTTCACCCCGCAATTTGGATATTCTCTTACCTTCTACTCTACAGACGAACGATTCCTTTATTTCTTTCTCCTCTGTTCGCTTTCGTAGCAGTTGTGTTGGACGTAGATCAACTCCTCGTTGAGAATTCTCCAGCGACCCCAAATATGCTTGCTGCGGCCCCCCTTTCATCAGTCCTCCCTCTTCTTATAGCCCGCGAAGTCTTTCTCGCCATCTCAATTGGAATGAAATTCTTATATTTTTGGGTTTATGTTACATACCTTTCCGGAAGAGATCCGCAGGGGCTGAGCAAGAGTTCGAGGACCAACCACACTTTAAATGCGGAGGAATCAAACTTTCTGAGACTCGAAGATAATAATTCTTCTGTTCGAGTAGCTCACCCCAGCTCAACATTTAAGCGACTGAAGTGGTCCTCCATTCCTTTTACACTTTCATTCCTCTTTCCCCTGTTCTTCAGATACACCCTTCTGGTTGCTACGCTTTTAATTCCTGTCCTGCAATTGCTTTGGCGCCTCATAAAGGAATTTAACCGCCATGGGGGGGTGTATGTCGTCGAGTCAACGATTGAGATAGGTGTTTCTGTGGTTTTAATTGCGACGTTGTCGTTGCGAATGTGGTTCACTGAGGGGGATAAAGGCTCCCGGGAGAATCTTAAATCGGGCTCAGGTACAACTGTAATGAGTGGAGGGAATGACAATCTGTATATTGACCGTCCTGATTTAGGCCAAGAGAAGCAGGAAAAGTGGAATGCGTTAAAGCGGAATATTCCCGTCTTGATATCGGTCCTTGTGGGGTTAGGCACGGGAATTGGGAACTTGATCTGTTGTAAGTCTTTCAATTCTAGTTCCTTTTATTCAGTAAATAACTCTTTTGACAACCTGACCCTCACGTCATAGTTGAATTCTCTGAATCCTCACTCGGGAGACTTCTACAGGCTTTGGAGCTCTATATCTTGGTTTTATACGTTCTTATCTCTACTTTTTATCAATCAAGAAGTAAAGCAGATCAATTATCCATAGAAGATGATCGTCTACCCATAGTAGGAAGTAAAGAGCGAATTACCACCATAGACGAGAGAACACCAGCCTCAAGGTCCAGTTTCAATGTTCAGCCCGGCACGGGAAGCCTACTTCCAACTTCCATGCCATCTCTTACAAAGACATCTCTCCGACCTCGTCGATCCGCTCGTCTCTCATCGTGGCTTACGTCTATCAACACCAGCCGGGATAGTGACGTCAACAACGCTAGCATGTCTAGTACACCAGGGTCCTCTATCCTTTCACCCTCGTCTTCAAATCAGAAGGCTAGCGGTAGAGTTTCTTCGTTACTTTATTATTATGCGGAAAGAGCGAGAAGTTTAAAGTCAAGAAGCGGGCTATTGAGCGGTGTTGGAGGAAGAATAAGGTCTGTGTCATGGGATATGTTCAACCCAGCGTTTGGAGAAGAAAAGGTGGGAAAAGGTGACGAAAACGAGATGCCCATCGAGTCATTAAATGAGAAGCGTAATCAACGCCGAGAGAGCCATCCATCTCAACTGCAGGCTACTACCCCCAACTTCCAGACCCCGAAAATACCCACCCCAACTTTAGCCAGCCGGTTGGAACGTCTTGCTATGCAACTGGATTTCATGCCTTCGTCGTCCTTAACATCAAAGAATGGGCAAACAACAGGCGAAACAATGGACACATTGTCTCCTGGCCCCACTGATAGACTCTCGATTCCAATGTCAAACCCAAATGAATTTCGCCTGACGCCCATCACCCATAATGCTCTCCAACTAGACACGCTGTCATATTACTATGAACCTGATGCAAATTCAAATCATCTTAACCGCGCCACATACTCACTCTGGCATTCGGATTCGTATACGAAGTCAGTCAGATCGTCAGCGTCTAGTTCAATTGCAGGATTTGAAACATTCCTCAGTCAACAACAGGCAGAATTAAATATGAGTGTTGCTGAGTTGGGACTTTTTGAGTCCGGTTTACTTAACAACGGCGAAGGTGGTGGCGACCTGGTCGGTGGGAGCCAGAAGAATTCTCTTGCAAGTGACTTCTCATTCAGTAGATTTCCGGAGCCCCCCGCAGCCTTAGCCTTAGGACGGGACGCGGAGACGGGAGAGAGTGCCTTTGTAGAATTGGAAGTCGGAACTGAAGGTCAGGGAAATTACCCTGGTGCCAGTACCACTTTACCGGAAACCATTGGTCCAGTGTATTCTAACTCAGAAAGTCTACGAAGTCCGTCGTCTTTCCCCGCTCCCATCAAGCGTACAAGTGGGGATTCAAGTGTGCTAGGGATGAATGAGGGTGCTTTGACACTTGGGTTAGGACTTAATGGGATCGTTACGAGGGAAGAATTGGGAACAAGTTCACAATTTGATGTCACGTCATTCATTGCAACTGGAGGAGGGAGGACGGACTCCTTTCAATCACACATTCGTTCTCCTCACCTAGAAATTGAGCGATATCGCCCCTCGTCATCTGATGTAGAGGAGGCGGATGGCGGCGATGATGGAACTATGACACCGACACGCTCTGTAGTCCGATTCGCAACTGTAGTCCGCGTTCCGCCTGTTGTATCAGCACCTGCAAAGCAGAGGATACCTTCGCGTTTTTCTTTTAGATCACAGAAGGAAGATGCGCCGAATGCTAAAGTAAAAATAGACTCAATACTCAATACTTCAGAGGTGGCTCCTGTTCCAACGACTATATTGGCCACAACGGCAGGTTTGGTCGCAAGGCCAGGGCAAACGTCTGTTTCTAGCATCCGCCAGACTCATCGTAAAAAAATCGGTCTCCCAAGTCGCGTCAAGCTCGATGTTGGCGATTCGAGCCCCCCCTTTGCTCACTAAAATGATGTTCTAAGAGTACGAGAGACCTAGCTAATAGATCCGTTATCTGTTTCTACTACGAGTACTTAGTACTAGTGTGTCTAAGCGCTTATAATCACGGCCAATGAGATGTGGGTTGGGCATGGGGGCTGACTCAGTAGTTGTATCTAAATCTTATCATGTGTGCTTTTATGATTTATTTTCGTCCCATGTAATTATACTTCGTTTTTACATCGTATTATCTAGTGAAATTCTCAACCAGATTCAATGATAAACGAAACTTGAGAGAGACAAGTACACACGCGCACAGAATTGCACGCAGCGGTCCATAAGGGTGGCCCATAGTGGGAAACCATCCTTGAACTGGAACTCAGCAGCAGTCTCCGAAGAAGACCCAGACTTAACGAGTGTCCACTGTTTACATTTCAAGTTTTTCTCCTCTCGACTGCATAGTTATAACAAACAACACGAGTGTACGAATTAAAAATACAATCCAGCAAACCCCCTTTTCTGTGGTTTAACGCGGGATCCTCAATTGGCAATCAAATTGTTGGACTTTCGATTTCGCGTATTCGGTCTCACTTCCTATTTCTCTTTGCTCGGCCTCGTTGTGCTGAATAGGATTACAGCCGTGAACATACCCAGTGCAAACTTTAACACTCTTAGCTCGTTCATCTTAGAACGGTTCGCGTTTTACAGTTGACATCGTATTTGTCTAGTGCGGAGAGGTGCTTTGAACTTTACGTTGAATTTTCGATACTGGATCATCTGACTTCATTTCCAGTTATAATTTGATTGTCAAATCCGGCCGTCTACATCCGATCTTTGGATTTGTCTCAGTTCTTTTGAAGTTGATCAACCCTATCATTATCAACCTTTTAACCTTTCGATTTTTTTGGACCGGTTTTACACACCGGAAGAAATATTTTGGTTTCATTTGACCCATCAATCCGAGGATATTTGCTTGTCTATCTCACCGTCTACCGACACTGTCTTTATTTCGCCTTTACCCACCCCTTTTCCGCCACGATTGTCTTCATACAAGCGTATTTCACAGCCGAAAATTCATTTGGCCTATTCACCAAATATTAAAACACGCTTGTCGTTGACCTTGGTTACAAGCTTGTAGACAAAAAAACGGGTTCACCAAGGTCGCTCTGTTGACATATCGTGATCCCAACACATACTCAATCACATTTAACACTTCACTCTCGGAATGAAAAGATCGGGGAGAAGAGCGCATGCTCAGCCCCAAGCTGATGCCCAAATATCTGTTGTGCCAATAACGGCTGGGTCTGTTACACCTATCAATACAGAACTGGGATCAGAAGAAGCATTAACACAATTTGGTTCAACCAATACCGACATTTTTGGTCCTAGTTCGCTGCCGATAATTATTGAATCTGTATCCGCATCTAATGATAATGCACCTGTACAGCACAACCGACAACCTCAGGACACTGCAAGTTCCCTAAACCCCCTTCCCACCACACTTATTACAGCTGAGGGTTATATTGATACGGAGGTTGTAGATGTGGAACGAAATAGTGGCTCTCCAGTCATAAATACGAACATCGATGGGCTTTCAGGACGAGCGCCAACGCCTCGACAGAATGAAAAACGATCGAGCATACGCGGGCAAAGACGGATACGGAATAAAGATACAGGAAGGGGAGAGCAAAAAGCCCCAGATGGGGACGATCATGGTGATGCAGGACAAAGCGCCGGGAACGATGCCATTGCGGCTGAAGATAGTATCTCGCATCCTAAGGTCTCTGGAGCAGAAGTCGACATTAGCTCAAAAAGGGACGAGAGGAACATTGATATACTATATCAGAATGGGAATGGAGCAATAAATGGCGATTATAAAAGTAATGTCATTGACATGAACGCCATTATTGATACATCCACACCCTCGATATTGCCAACATTCCCGGCCCCGTCACTTTCACAATATCAATCATCACAGTTAGAACAACTTCCAACGAAACGAACACGACATCCGAATCCATATATCAGCGCTTTGCCACCCAAACGGCGTGGCAAGAAAGCCGCACAAGTTGCTTTGGATGCGATGTCGCAAGTGTTCGAACCCTTTGCTACTCAACCTGAACCTCATAATCAACTTCACACAGGTCTCGAGACTGAGACCCAAACCCACGATGCTGAAACAGCTTCTTTTGTACCCTTGACAACTCAAAAGCGAATTTTGCCGGCTCGTCAGAGAAGAGGCGGACCAGGAGTTGGAAGTTGCCATGTTGACATCCTTATCATAGAAACGGAGAAACGAGCGAGTAAGTTGTTTTGTCAGGCTAGATTTATATTTTTTTCACCTTGATCAACCTTGTTTCATCCTATTTAGAGGAATCACGACCTGTTATTCCCTTTGCTCAGAAGTTCACTCTAAGCACGAATGTTCGCCTGATTCCGACGGCACCGGCCCCTGAAGGAGGAGAATCGTCTACATCTGGCAGTTATTTTGATAAACCCGAAGTTAAGGCTGCGTATCTTGCTCAAAAAGCTATCCAAGTCCCTGAATTTGCGCCTCTGCCGGATGATGCTGTCGGTGGGCGATTGCGCGCTCGACAGGACGAAGTATATATTTCCTTAATCCACACTTAGATTTTTTTTCACTGATATTTCATCAGGAGGGTTATGAAACGTCTGATGTGGCGTATGTCAATCGACATAGGAAGTACGAAGCATTTGAAAAACGACAGCGGCGGAGAGAGAAAGAAAAGCTTGTCCATGAGCAGTATAAACTAAAGGAGCGCATTGAACAATTAAAAGGAATGGATGTTACTGCATTTGGTGTAGGAGGTGAAGCGCGACGAAGGGAGATGTTGGATACTGCTATCGGACTCCAATCTCGGTATGCGATTTTGTTACCACCCGAGCCGAAGAAAATTATACATAAGAAGGGAGATAAACGACGTGGAAGGAGCGAGGGTATGGGGGCTGGAACGACGACAGGTGGTGAGGACGGTGAAAGTGAGGAGGAATTCGTTCAGGGCAGGCATGTTGCATCTCATCTAGTACAGCCACCGCCACCTCCAGAGAAAATAACACGACCGGAACGAGGGAAGGAGAAAGAGAAAGAAGCGAGTGCATCACCTGTAGAATCAAGACAATCGGCACCTTCTGAAACACGAGCTCAAGCTATTACTGTTGCATTAGAAGCGAGTGTTATTCCCAATGAATCTAAGAAGCCTTTTGCTGCGTTTAATGGTACTACACGTAGGAGTCGACAATCGGCTGTTGCTTCAGCTTCTGCCACAGCCATATCTGGAGGTGCTTCTGTGTCTATCCCAACGCCTGCAGCTACGCCTCTGGCTTCAGTAGCACCAACTATGTCGACATCAACATCGGCGGAGGACCCATCTTCGTCTATGATGCGGGATAAGTCATATGACATTTCCTTTGATCCAACGGATAGTCTAGGTCTGCCTCCTCCTAAAAAACGACAGAGATTAGATTCGTTACCTCGCAGTCTACCGGAAGCTGTGGTAGCACAATCAGTCTTACTTCAAGTAGCTGCTAGGAAGGCGGCACAGCCCACCGCTCGACAAACTGGACGCTCCTTGACTGCGTTTGGAATTCGGGTTCCTCAAGAAGTTGAAGACGTTTCGCCGACGTATTCGTTGCCTGAATGGCTTATTACGCTCGAAGAATTGGAGCAACATTATGCTGAGCGACAACAAGCACAAGAACAAGGTGTATAAAGGATATTTTTTTCTTTTTCTTCTTATTATATTTCTCTCCAAATGCTTATACTAGTAGTAATGTTATGTTATTTTCCTACCCCTACCCTCCAAATTAAAATGTACTACATACTTCTGCTGGTTTTTTTTTTTCAATATAGTAATTCATTCTGTAACAGTGTGACAATTGTCACCAAAACCCCCAGTCTCACCCACTGCTACCCGCAACGCGTCCACATACGACCACCCGAACAGAGCGATTATTCTTAAACTGAAAATTCGTCTTAAATGGCGAACATGGACATTAGACATCGACAGTATCCTGTCGAAACTCCAATCCCCATTGATGGGCAGCAGCCGCAACAGTAAGTTTTTTTGTCCCACCACCCTCCAGCTTTGTCCTATGTGCTCATATGGTTCTATGTGTACGATTTTGTAGTAATCCAGAGGTCATTCATCCTAATGTTCATCCTGGACTTGGTCTTCCTCCCCAAATTCCTTCTCATCCCCATCAATATTATACAAATGCCACCATCATCAATCCTCACCATCATCCAGACCACCCCGGTTGTCCAAATTCGCTAGATTGTCTCCCAGATACGACCGACAAACCGAATCATATTTTACCTGTCATTGTTCGCTCTGCGATCCTAGGTTCTCCTAAACAAAGGCTTACTATTAGGGAGATATACAAAGCGATTGAAAACAAGTTCCCCTATTTTAGGACTACTGAGGTCAATTGGAAGGTGAGACAAAAGGACCTTAAAATGAGTTTCCTTTCAAAATGACCGGGGGTTTTTTTTTTCACTTTCTAGGACTCAATTAGACACAACCTCTCTCTTAACAAACTATTCGAAAAAGTTCCAAGACCGTTGACAGATCCGGGCATAGGCTCGTATTGGACCGTAAACATCACCGCGCATGGCGCCAAGCGTCCCCGAAAGCGGAAGAATCGTCAAGCAAAAGAACAGGTTGCTGTAGAAAATGCTCTTGCAGAACAGCACCAACAGGCTCAACAACAACAACAACAACATGTCCAACATTCCCATCATCCGCCAGAAGGGTCAGGGGGACCTATCCCGCCTCCACCCCATCACTTTGATCCATCTCTCGGTTTTCCACACCCACATCCTCATGCCCATCCACATGCCGTTCATGGTCATCATTTCATGCAGGGACCGCCTCAGGCTCTTCATCCAGGGTTTGCCGTTGATCCGACTAAACACGACCTGGACGATGGTTCACTCATAGATCCATCGCTTGACCCCGCTCTCACAGGTGCCGATGATCCAAAAATGATGATTGCTAGACTTCGTCAAGAATTGGACGAGACGAAGAATCAGTATATCGTCGCCTCTCAACAAACTTCTAAATTAGCTGAACAACTCGCAGTTGCCGAGGACGAAGTGCAGAAATGTCGCGCAGAAATTGAAATGATGGGTGTTAAATTACAAGACGAAATCCTTAATCGTTTGGAGGTGGAAAGCAAATATCGAGAAATTGAACAAGAACGTAATTTGTTGGTAGAGAAAGTCAAGGTATTGACCGAAACTGACGAACATTCCACGGTTGTTGTAGTCCCAAGGAGCGACCAAGACGTCGATGCAGATGGTGACGGCGAGGTTGAAGCCGATCTTTTGAGCTGACACACTAAGATTTTGGCTGGGTGTACAATTTTATTTTAAGTATAATCCGTTTTCCCCTGCGCGCCGGGTTGTTGTAAAATTAAGGACTAATAGTTGGTAGTTTTTTTGTATTGTTACTTATTCAGTCGATTACATAAATCTAGAAATTGACCTTAGTGTGTTTCCGATATTCAAGAAATGAAGGGGTCCTACCGGGGCAATCTTGTACCCCAAAATCAAAACAGGGTGCTTCGAAGCGTGGTTGATGGCCTTGAACAAAGAAATAGAAATAAAAGTTCCTTCAAGTTTTTTTAGAACAGGTCTTGCATGACGTTATGCATATAACCCCCAATCAAAATTATCAAATCCCCTCGCCTCCTTCTTCTAAAGAGTGCTTTCCGCTGATAAGCATTCGATTGACTACCGTCTTCATATTCAAGTGACACTGTCAACTAAAACCACGAGTCCCTCCGGCAGAAGTCATTGTTACGAAGTTGACATTACGACTTAAATTAAAACGGTAATATTGCCTTTTGAAACGGTGACCCACAGCCAAGTACTAAGCTACAAATTTCCTTGGAGAAAACGGTTGTCCTAATGGGGAATTGCCAGTAGAGCAATAATAAGTGTTCTCTCCTTTTAATTTCCTTTCCCAACATCTCAGTTCTACACCTTTTACCTTTTTCTGTACCTCATGGCCTACTTCGAGTGTGAAATTTGATATTTAAGGAAACAAGAAAACGAAGTTTATGAGTACTTGTCGTCCGATTCAGTTCGATATGTCACTTGACACAAACAATTAAGAAAGGGTAATAATGCTCCCTTCATTCGTTACAAGAGAAGAGTTTCGGGCACAATCAATTTTTTGGAAACAAAGGTATGTATAAAATATACCCAGTTAAATGCAATTCTACACCATACTCATACTTTCATCATCGTTAACCATGCAGACCAACGTGATTCTGTCTCTCTTATTACTTCTTGTCATCAACTCGACTTTTGTCTTCGGAGGATCTCCGAGCCTTTCAGGGCAAAGGGTAGGTCTCTTGCGCTTCTGAATTTTTGTTAGGTTAAGGTTGACGCGAGTTCCTAGTGTGAATTTAATAGTCTCCCCATCCCACTCTACCATGCATTCAGTCCTCAATTCGCCGACGATTTCTATACAACGAGTATCAGCGAAATGGAAAGCACGTTAGAACTATCCAGCTTCGAAGGCGAAGGTATCATAGGGTTGATGTTTGCTACACAAGAAACTGGAACGATCCCCCTTTATCGAGTGTTCAACCCCGACATGATTGATCATTCCTACACTCCTGATCTGTCCGAGGTACAATATTTCGAGAGCATTGGATATGACATGCAGGATATCGTTGGATATGTTTTCCTATCTGCTATTTGTGACGCCATTCCTTTATACCGTATGCAAAATGAGCAGACTAGTCACCACATTTGTGCTATATCGTCGACCGAGATGGACTCCGCCGCTACTGAAGAATATAGCTTTGAAGGTATTATAGGATACATCTTTCCATCATTTGCTCCTGCTTGAGGTAGCAAAACACATACCTTCGAATTACGACTCCGAGTCGAGCTTGACACTTATGTTCAACCTTTTCTTTCTTTCTTGATGCTTGTCTACAAATTTGTGCTTTTTCTTGGTGTTTTTTCTAAATTTCCTGTTTCCTACATTGAAACATATTCCCAAAATTGTAAAAAAAGATTTGTAGAAAACAACGAAAAGTCGTCTGTTCGCCGGCGAGTCCCTTATACCGCTTAGCTAAGACTAAAGAGGCGTCATCCCAGATTCTGGCAAAAGCTCTCTTCATGCCACCGTCTTCTAACTTTCTCAGAAATGCCATAACTCGTCGTTCTCTCCATGCTACCTCTATTCCGACTGTTAAGATAACAAATCTACCTAATAACATTCGAGTAGCTACCGAAGCAACTCCCGGCCATTTTGCATCGGTAGGTTTGTATGTCGATGCCGGAACCCGTTATGAGTCTCCTTCCACCTTAGGAGTATGCCATTTCATAGACAGAATGGCCTTTAAGGTAGTTCTTATTTAATAATGTTTATTCTAAAAGATAATTTATGGAATCTATTCTTTCTCTTTCTTTTTTCTTTCTATTTTATAGTCAACAAAGCACAAAACAGAGGAAGAAATGACTCAAGCTGTTCACTCTCTCGGTGGTCAAATTTTCTGTTCATCAGCCCGTGAAAACGTTATTTATCAATCTTCGAATTTTTTAAAATCGACAGAAAACGCATTAAAGCTTCTTTCTGAAGCTGCGTTGGAACCGCAATTCACTCTTGAGGAACTTGAGATGCAACGCGAGGCGGCTAGATATGAAATTCGTGAGATTAATACAAAACCAGAGATGATTATCCCAGAAATTCTACATGAAGCTGCCTTTGGATCGAGAGGCTTGGGAAATCCTTTACTATGTCCCGAACATCGAATAGATGTTGTGAATGGGGATATGATCAGACGGTACATGGCTGAGTGGTACAGACCAGAGAGGATGGTCGTTGCCGGTGCCGGTATGTTACACGAGGAGTTGGTTGAATGGACAGATAAGTATTTCTCCCGTCTGAAACCGACAGCAACAGTTACAAATATGGCGACAATGACAAACCAGGGCCGAACACCATCGTTCCGAAATACCGCTCCTAACGTTTCACCTCATCTTGTTCCTCCGCCGACGTCGGCGGGTTCGTTATATAAAACCCTCTCACGAGCAGCATCCTCATATTTACCATTTACTACTCCCCAATTACCTGATCCTACCGCCGAAATCATTCATCCGACACAGTATGTCGGTGGACATCATTTCATATATCGGGATGATCTAGAATTCAATCACCTTTATCTCGCTTTTGAAAGTGTGGGCATACATGATCCTGATGTATATGCGGTTGCTATTATGCAGGTTTTGCTCGGCGGAGGCGGCAGTTTTTCGGCTGGTGAGTTTTAAACGTCCTGTATAACGATAAATATTGTTTTTCTCAAAAAAAAAAAAACTAACATTATTAGGTGGACCCGGCAAAGGCATGTATTCCCGACTATACACCCACATACTCAACTATCACCCTCAAATTGATCATTGTGCATCATTCCACCACATATATACTGATACTTCACTCTTTGGTCTCTTTGCATCGTTCCTACCATCAACCCCCCCAAAATCGGCCAATGAAAATCAAGCGTATTACGCAGGCAGCACTCCCTCACAAATCCTTCCTCATCTTACCCATCAGCTCAGTCTATTATTATATCAAGATGTGCCCCATGTTGAGTTGAACAGAGCCAAGAATCAACTTAAGAGTAGCTTAATGATGGCCCTGGAAAGCAGAGCTGTAGAAGTGGAGGATTTGGGACGACAGGTTCGTATATTTTCTCTGTTATCCATAGGGTCCTGCCCCTGAATTTACTCACACAGGTCCTGGTCCATAATCGTAAAATCCCTGTAACAGAAATGTGTGACCACATAGATCTTGTTACACCAACTGATTTACGTCGTGTCGCCGCTCGTATATTCGGACCTGGAGTACAAGGCATCCCCGGCAAGAAAGCAACAGTCGTGACCATGGGTAACGAAGATGTATACAATTGGGAGAACACACTAAGAAAATACGGTGTTGGGGAATGAAGATAAATTTCCTTGTTATGATATGATAAAAATCTCCTGTAAAATGTATAAATCTTTTTTTTTTTTACAATTTTAAGGTCTCATATAATGCAAGATGTTTTCTATTCTATTATTCTATTTTTCTGTAAAATCTATGTAACTCGTTGTAAGAACCGGTTTATGGTTTGCAGACTCCTTCTTTTCTTCGCCGCGTTAAGTGTGACATTATGGGAGACTGTCAACGATGCATATTCAAGTGAAGGTAGTGTCTTTCCGGTTCCCTCTTTATGAGCATATTCCCAGTTTTGAGCACTAAAGTGTGCATCGTAATCGCCTACGAATTCTTCGACTTGACTATCAACATCCACATCATAAAAGATTTGAGAGTTGAGTATTGCCAGTGGGCCAGGCAACGCCTCTTTCTTTGGTGCAGTAACTGGATCGGAACCTTTCAGCCTAAGAGGCGTCTCAACGGCGAAATTGTCACCGTCGAAGACGTCTATCGTGGCATTATTGTCCGTTTGCGGACTTAGACGGGAATCAGAAAACGATACGTTTTGGACGGCGGATTCTTCTCCATCCGAGTAGACAGTTTTTGCAACACGTCTTCGAGAAACTTTAGTGTTTTGGGTATTCTGGGTGGTGGTAGGAGCAGGCCTTCGCTCTCGCCCCTTCTTTGAATCTGGCTTAGAAGGTCGAGTCTCTTGACTCGAGCCGTGTCTAAAAGATTGAAAACTTTGCATCGCGGCACCCACTCCTTCACTGTTTCGCTGGGTCTTTCGATCTTGCTTTCGCCTTATAAAACCCATGTCTCCACTTTTCCCTTTCACCTCGACTCCCCCTCCACTAACTTCTACTTTCCTGTCCTTTTCTTCTCTTTCATTTTTGTTTGATTGCAGCCGTTGCGCAGCTAAATCCCCCGCCAGACTATTTGACTGGAACTCGGATGCATCGCGAATAGGTGTTTCTGGGCCAGGTCGCAGCCGAGACTTTGCCCGTTGCAATATCGGAGCTAAAAAAAAGACATAAATTAGAAAAAGATTCCTCTCAAGTCTTTTATTATAACTGACGACGAATAACAATTCCGTCCCACTCTTGTACCGAGGGCGCCCTTTTTCTCGGTAAATTTTCGTCCATTCTACATATAGATGAACTCGAGAAACAACGCTGTTGTCTGTTTGATGATAGTGTAATAATCCCTTCTCGTCGGTAGACGGTCCGAATAGCCAAGTTCGCGACCATCTTTGACATCCTTGAAGGACTCCAAGTGGTAACAAGAATAAGGGAAATAGACGCCAGAGGACCTGCTTTACCAGCCACTGTTCATGCCTCTTGACTCTGCTGCTTACTTGACGTCACTGGGATGGCAAGGAACTGGAAATGGTCTCCGTAAAGATGGAATGGCTAAACCCTTGGCAATTCCTCAAAAGCGTACTCTTTCTGGTGTAGGGAAGGATAGAGACGAGGCTTTTCCTTTTTGGGATCAGTAAGTGCTTTCCCCTTTAATTATTGATTTCAAGTGCTCTCAGCAGTTTGTTTTTTTTTCAACGAAAGTGTGTTTAACGCTGCTGCAAACTCTATAAAGATAAAAGTGCACAATGACAATTCTGACCTGTCTGATATAGAGTCCGACGGGCAGGTATAATTCATTTTTTGAGAGATGCTCTTTCTTTTTACAACTAAAATATTCTCCTAGTCAAATACGCCTGGACTGATTCTTTCCAGGACTTCGACAGGGATTATCTCAAATCGTCGTCCCACCTCTTCAACTCCAATTGGTGGCTCAGGTTCAATAACACCCCAAGATGACCCTAACAAGTCCCGACTAAGTCTCCTTGCACAAGCGAAACGTCAAGCTGCCTATGCCAAGCTTTATGCTTCCTTTTATAAAGGGCCTGTGATAGCCCCATTGAAAGACGAATATAATCCTACTGTTAATGAAGCGGAAGAAGAGACAACAAGCGAAAAGACAGATACCCATGATACTATCGTACTAGACGCGCAAACGACTAACTTACTTCGGAAGGCAAAGGACTCAAAAAACTTTTTGTCTTCTAATAGCTCCAAAAGACAAAAGAAGAAACCCTCAAAGGGTAAATTAAACACCGAGGACAGTGAGCAGGCCTCAGATGAAGAAAAGGATAAATTGACTAAGAGAAGACATTCCAAGCCGAAGAAACTGACTGAGATGGACCTCAGTCTAGAACACGATCTGGATGATAACAAAAAAGATTCGGAGCGGAAGCGGAAGCGGAAAAGTGACGCTACTGGTGAAGAGGCAGAGGAAAGCAGGAGCAAACGCAAGGAACGACCCAAGAGGAAGAAAGGACCTTTTGAAGACGGGAATGACGAGCAAGGCAAACGAAAGAAAAGCAAATCAAAGACGGTTACTGGCACTGATGACGAAAACGTAGTTGCCCCAGAAGAACACAAATCAAGACTAAAAGATAATATTGATAGCAACGACGAGAAGAAACGAGAAAAGAAGCTAAAAAAACGGAAGAGAGAAAAGATTTATTGACATGTGCATATGCATATATTAGTTTCGTGTCATCATCATCTTTGATTGAATTTCGTAAAAAGTACATGGTTTGCCAAAGTCCTGACAATGCAACCAAGAAATGGATGGATGGGAACAGGGTAAAGAAAGGAGGGGAGAAATGCGTTATTATTTATGAAAAAATGACCATAGTAGCGGCAGATGAGGGAAAGCACCAGAACCATATACGTAAAAAAAAGACAAAAAGTAACCGCTCGTTTGTAATTTTTTTACGACCGTGTTCCCCTCCATGCCGATTGTAATGCGATGCGTTTCGCCTGAGTACAGTAAGTAAATATAGGTTATGAAGAAACGAATGAGATGCAATTGTCTTACCTGGTCAAAAGTAATCGCGCTTTCTTTGAATTGAATCTTTGGGTCATCTTCATCTTCATCCTCCATACCAACTCCTCGGTTAGTATTACGGAGGGCACCGAAGGCAGCTTTTCCACCAGCAAGAGAGAACGGCGTAGAAGTCACTTTGGTATTAAACACACTCGATGTGGGTGCTCCAAATGGAGCGAAATCAGAAATAACTTTACGGGATGGGGATCCGGGTGAAGCTGACGATAAAGGAGAGGTGGATCTAGGAGGTGTACTGGGACGCGGAGGAGTTGGGGGTGCATATGATGAGTATAAATACGTGGTGGTATAACTTGAACGTCCATGAGCCCGGTATTTGTCAGTGAATCGACTTCCATGAACCTAAAAAGGATTGTACATAAATATAACTAGTCAATGAGAGTAATGGTATTTACTCGCCTTCTTCAATAAAGGTCTAGTGGCTGCTAGACTTGGGGCCTCAATGAAAACTTGTACATTATGTTTGGCTTCAGGAGATTCTCGGTAAATATTTTCGAAAACAACCTTCTTGGTACTCTCGTTTCGCAGTAGTAACTTCTCGTGCAATTCCCGGGCCACATCATCAACACTCTCCTGATTTCCTAAAATGCGTTGCGCAACGGCTTGACCAACTTCACGAATCAAACGTTCCATGTCAAGATTTTCCAAGACACTTCCAATGATAGCGTGTGATAAAAGATCCGCAGTGGTAAGAGGAAGCATTAATCCAGAAGTTATCGTTGTTATCGCCTGATAAAAGTCGGTGGCGTACTTGTAAAGAAAAGAAAAGTCAGGTAAGGAATCAAAAAAGCGATCAGTTGCTATACCGAATAACCACTCAATGCAGGTTCACAGGCAACGAAGAACTAAACGACTGAGTATTTTAACCAACATCGAACGAGGATATACCCTTACCAATGTTATCCCTCGCTGAGCCATCTGTCGTGCGATCATCAACGGGTCTAATCCATCAGGAGATCCCGCATCGAATCCTAAAGTAGACGAGTAAGAAAATGTATACACTGACAGACTCTCTAAAAAAATGATGATTTACCATCCCCATACTCCCCAATTCCGTGTGGAGGGGCATCCGCAATTAGTACAACCATTTTCGAGGCACTTTCCCTCCAATCCATAGCCAGTGCCTCACCTAGTGCTGCTGTAACAGCTTCGGGCCCGTCACCGCCACCGGATGCATATAAACTCTCCAGGGTTCGATGGACTTGTTTGATATCACTAGTGAATGGCGTCGTCTTGGTCACATAGGTGTGGTCCTGGGGCGGATGATCACGGAAGGCGACCAATCCGATTCGCAAATCCTCAGGATGAACAAGTTTTCCCGACGCAAAGATATTTGCACAGATTTCCTCGATGTTTTTAGTTGCTGAACTTATGTACGATCCTTGACTTCCTGTGCAATCCTGAGAACAGACAGAATATCAGTACTATTGTTCACCATCCCTCGTTCATCGACGTCATCATCATACCTGAATGAAAACGAGATCACTTTGAATAGAAATAGATAAGAAAGATTGAAGTCAAGTAGCAACAGTTGTAAAGTTTATATAGCGTACAGCATTTTTCTTTCTTCCCCAGATTGGCTACTATTCATGTATGCCTGTTGCTCTTGGGGAGCAAAAGTTTGGTTCTCAGACATCATTGGGGTTGCAGTTGTGCCTTCTAGATCCATATCTTCATCCATGATGTGTTACTGTAAAATATAAAGGGAATTCCTGAGTTGTTAAAAGTTGTAAGAAAGTTCGCTGTGGAAGTAAAATTGTGAAGTAAATCTAAGCGAGTTGACAAACAGGACACATTCAGTGTTCGGTTGGCGCTAGTCTGAAAAAGCTGACTCCCGAATCTATTATACTCCAAAACGTGTTCCGTAAACGTGTATCTGCATCGATCCGGATGATTATCCCCCCACTACGACGTATTAAAAATGTGTATACTAAATGTTACAAATGCAAACACTCCTTTCCGCTAAACCCTGTCACTACCGCCCCTATAAGGCCCTATCTTCGTCCAAACAACCAGCCTAACCAAAGTCCAACTTGGCTTGTTCCCAGAATTCCTGAATTTCCCCTAAACAATAGGGATCGATACATGAACATAAAACTCGCCGCGAATCCTCCAATCAAGGCAGAGACGGTGAAATAAACACGCACTCGTCCGGATGAGGCGCGGTCTGCACCTCCTGGAATGGCTGTTGATCTGATAAAAAAAAAAAGTTAGATCGCCAGCTTTAAAGAGTATTTTTTTTTCTTTCTAAGAAGAGACATACGGATTGATGGCTATTTGGCACATAGCATTGAATACATCTGCAAGTTGCCCTGTTTTAACACTAACCGCAACTGGCACTTGCAAACTCAGTCGACGACAGTATACGTCCGGTTGGACTTCATGACGTTGCTGGGCTAAGTCAAGATCCGATTTCGTAGCTACGAATAGGGTGGGTATATGATCTAAATTATATTGTTGCTAAAACAGCGATAAATCCTCATAAAAAATATAACAAATCGGATGACTTGAGAACTTACACGAAGATTACTGATATATGAGAACGAATTTGTGTCGCTCGAGTCGTGAACATAAATAATAACGTCAGCTAGATCCGTTTTCTTAGAATTTCGTAGACACTCGGCTTCGTATTTTGAACCAAATTCTTGCAACTACGAACATAGTCATTTCTTAGTTACGGATGCGGATAACATATTCACGCTCACTCACCACTAAGTATTTCTCCACACCACCAATATCTACGGAGTTAACAACGCTAATGGGTTTGCTTGTTGGTACATAGTTTTCTCTGTAAGGTTTTTCCACAAAGGCGCGTAAAAGACTTGTTTTCCCTGAACCAGCGGCACCACAAAAGTAACCAAGGAATACATTCCTGGTAACTTTACCTCTCTTTCGCTCCGCTCTTCGTGGTCGAGTGACCTTGACAGCTGTAATTCGATTGTCATCAGGATACCCTAGGTAAGCCAGATACGCGAGCGTGACCTTATGGTCAAGCAGAGTTGTCATGCTGGGTGAAGTTAATATATAAAGCTTGACTCTGTTTCAAACAAATGGAGATCTACCTCCATTGAGCCAACCAACCTTGTAAGGTTATGGCTCCTGCATCGTCTGTTATCGTCGTATCAGGGAACCCTTGTCCACTCCAGGGATTGCCAGGTGATGTAGAGAACAATTCGTCTAGTTCTGTGATACCCAGTGATCCATTTTGATCCTAATAGTCGTGTTAGTAAAAGACAGGCATATTAGTGGAAACATTCACTTTGTCAAAAATTTGAAATATTTCAGTGAAAAATTGATATCCGAGGGTACTGAGCTCCACAGAACAATCATAAGAAACATCCAGTCTGAATTTAAAGAGTCAGCTGAAAGTCATTTCAAAACTTCTTGTGTCGTACTCACTTGGGGTATAAAAATGATTCTGTTAATCTCATATCTTCACCATAACCAAATTTGCGCAAAACGGTCCAAGTGGTCTCTAAACGGCCTCGTTGAATGAAAGTAGTATGAAGATACAGAAATCCTGCTTCCGTCAGACCATCATTCTGTACACCATGTGGGACGCTCTCGCGGACCATCTCTTTTATGCCCTCCAGTTCTTGTGATTGTAATGGAGTATCAAAACATTTGCGCTAAAGGGTTTGAAGAAGTGCACATTGTGGAGCGGCAAAATCCGACACACCTGGAATTCATTGAGCTCATTCGTATCTAAAACACCATCTTTATTGGTATCGCAAAGTTTAAATATCCGACGCAACGCGTTCACACATGCTGGCTTCAAAACCTAATAAAGTGTCGGTCAGGATGAACCTAACGTGACAAGCACGGACTGACGTGTTCTCGCGAATCATATAAAGGAGCAGTGGGATGCAACACGGCCTTTTGAGCAAAGTAAAAGACTTCAGAGACATTCAAAGGCATACGAGCCGAGCATTCTACACATGTCTCGACTTCCTGGTGTCTAATGAGATAATACCAACAACGGATATTGAGAAAACAGTACTTTAAATTCATTCATGATCGGTAATATTTCATCTTCCAACGCTTGATTGGTTACTATGCCTCCCCGAAGGTCTATTTTATTTCCTACTAATATGACAGGCACCTGTAGAGGATTTTCATTCAAACAGAACACATCATATATTCAATTTATAACACATACATTAACACCGAGAGATCGAAAATAAGGTAGCCAGTAAGTCGGTAAACGGTCGAAAGAGTTGGGATTGTCTATTGCATACACAACACAAATAACATGTGATTTTCTAATCTCGGATTCCAAATGTTGTCTATCTTGGGGTCGATCTGATAAGTTCTTGTGTCAATAAAGGCCGAGACAGAAGCGAAGTAACATACTCCCCGTATCGACAATATAAGTCGTAACGTTTTCGGGTGTAACTTCGGGAGGAATAGTTACTTCTGGGATCACATGTTGAACCTATGAGTAGAGATTAGAATGCAAAAGGGGTTGGTTGTGAACACACTTGCATGGGCAACATAGGATTCTTTGATAAGTGATGTAATTATGGTACTTTTCCCTACGCCCTCTTGAAGGACATTAGCAGGAAAGAATGATAGGAAAATTACGAACCATCTCCCACTAAGACAATCCTCACATCCCTGCGCATGCTTTAATAGCACGTCTGTTGCAGTCGCTAGCTTTTATACTCGGCGTCGGAAGCGCTCATCCCGTCGTAATATACTCGGCACACGATCATTGTAATAAAAATGGGAGCAATCTATTCGTTATATAAAAAAATCCTCATGTACATTGTACATAGTTTCAAAAGCTATTAGATTTGTTGACATAATCAGATTTCCAAAAAAAATGTTCGGGGGCTAATTAGCATTCGTTTTCTGAGTTTTTTTGCTCAGCTCAGCTACTGTCTTCAGTGTCTCCGGTGCGTCGAATTTGTCCAACAAAATTTCAACCACTTGAATGACCTCGGCCTTCGCAAAATGGTTGCTATCAAGTAGAGTGGACAGTTCCTGTTTCGTTTCGACTTTATACGAACAGCACGTTTGACCTTCAATTCCACCGAAAGTGGACAAGAGTTCTGTCCATTTCCTAGAGAGAAAGGTCTAGATTTGGACATATAGCACATGGTGATGAGCCCTTACCAATTCTCTATATCATTATATTTCCTACCAAAAGTCAAATTAGACATTACACTGGAAGATAAATAATTATATAATGTACCTCTTTTCTCCATGCAGGTACCTTTCGACGGTATATCCTCTATTGTTGAGGACAAAGATTATCGGCTTGAGTTTCCATTTGATCATTGTAGACAGTTCTTGGACAGTTAGTTGTCTAATGCATCATGAATAAAACAGCAGGGTGGCCAAAGTAATCACTAACAAGCTACCATCTCCGACGAATAGACAAACTCTTCCCAAACCCCTTTCACGGGCTGCTAAGGCGGCACCAAGTGTGGCGCCTAACAAATAATATATTAGTTTGGGGGATTATTCGCTGATGAAATACTGACCTACGGACCAACCAATACTTCCCCAAAGAATTTGGGCGGCGTAGATGCAATGATCGGGCAAACATATTTCCAGTGCTCCAAAAGACGAAGTGCCTAAAAGTGTTCAGAAATTATAACTGATAGGATAATGTAATGTGTTTTCACCTGTCTCGACAAGGATTACATCGGTTTCCTTGATGAAACGACCCATCCTGGGCCATAACCAAACATGAGTAATTAAAGGGTTGTCTTCAGGAGGAACGGATACACCCCATTTGGCCACTGGCGCCAGTCGCCCTCGAGCATCAATGGCTCCCAATCGTTTGGTCAACTTTGGAAGGAGATGCTTCATCCCCACACCAGAGAAAACAGCAAATCCGAGTTTAGTATGATCTGAGTGCAGCTGCAAAAAGATTGGTTAAGAAACTGAACCTTCTATTCTAGGTGTAAATACCTCTATAGTTGCGGACGGAGGAAGATGGTACGTAAAATTACCAGTGTTGTAGTCGCTTTTGATTGATCCGATGGATATAATCAACCGAGAGGATTCGACCGATTTCAATACCTCAGGAAGCGTACTTTGTCCATTATAGATCTTGACGAGAATGTAAGACTAAGCTAACCTGGCTAGTGCAACTAAAACTTACACCACCAAATCGTTCATACGTCTCCGAAATGATAGATTTCCCCATGGGTGCTGAATAGACAGGGAATCCGGTACTTGTAATAAAATCACGCGTTTCCTGTACGGCATGATGGCGTAAAACACAGCCGTCGACGAGAATTGCAACATCTCCACCAGCCTTAATAACTAGATCCACAATGTGATTGATTACGAAGCTTTCTACCTCAGGATCGTTTAGCGGAACTTGAAGGTTGAGGGAACTTCCAGAGGAGCAGCTGGAATTGTTTCAAAAACCAAGTCGGTAGGTAAAGTCAAGTATCCAGGTCTTCCCTTTAATGCGGAGTTTTGGGATCAGGGAATTCATCGCATAAATAATGTAACATACCCAGACGACACAATCAGTAATTACTCGGTCAATGAGAGCCGCGGCGTTTTGAGAATCCTTTAGTATGGCTTGGCATTTAGTAAACTGTTCGGCAGCTATTGTATATGCTTCAAATCTGAAGTCAAAATTTCAGGTTAAAGATTGTAAGAGAAAGCCCGAATTCATCACCTTCCATCACCCAGTGTGTGATGCAGCATTGGCCGTGTCTTCTGTTGATTCGTGCTCGGTACTCCAACAATGTGTAGAACAGGTATATGCTCCGAAAAGGCTAGAGACCCCCGCGAACAGCGTTAGATAAAGCAAACAAATAGGACATTTTTTTCTACCTCCTGCGATACCGTTGATAGCACTTAACTCTCCAACACCGAATCTAGACGATTTTTGATTAATCCTAAACTTTAAGTAGCCATAATGACATATACGTACGTTGTAGTGACGACACCAAGACTTTGACTATTACAAGACTGAGCTATCCTGGCGTACCCATCGGCAGCATATGTTGCATTCAATTCATTACTGGAATCTAGTAAAGCGACTGATTACACAAACCGGAGTGCACATTACATACCAGTTTCCGATCCATTCAATATCTTCATCATCCTCTACAAAATCCTATACTGAGGTTATATTGTGAAATAGAAGCATATAAAACTCCGACTTACCAAAAATGCCAGGTTAAAATCCCCAGGAACGCCAAACATAGACTTGGAATTCAATGATTAGACTCAGAATTCGGTGCAAGAGTAACAAAGCACCTACGCGAACATTGAGTTGAACCAAGCGTTTTAAGATATACTTGGCAATTGTTATCGTCTCTTCCTTTGGTGGGACTGAAGACATGGTTGTTGACAACGTTGAATGATTGTGAAATCCCGGGTGAACCTTTTCTAGTCTGCAACCCCAGTGACTGTCATGTTATATATCATAGGTGACATAGGCACTCATAGGCACTTTTTGATACTTCTTGAAGCTGGACATCAGCAATTAGTTTGATAAGATGAGTGGTACTCCGGATCGCGCGAACGTGAATCGCAATTTACAGAAAACGGAGTCGGATCGGATGAATCGGATTCTATGAAATACTACCTGTTCAAGGATGGTAATATCAAATCGAATTAGCGCTGGCCATGCAGATAACAGTACATGAAACAAATATAACAGCTGAAAGAACCATGGACGTAAATAGGTGAACCACAACAACGAGCAAGAAACATAGACAGGAACGATATTTTTAGATGAATAAAAATGAGATAAATCAAAAAGTTAGGAGAGGAATTGCAGGCCTGCGCTGCTTCAAATTCATCTTGTTAAGAAGGCTAAACAACATTTCGCTAAAATCTCGGGTATGTCAAACAAATACAGGTTTTCCGTTAATCCTACCGCTTCCATCACGGGCACCTTCAAGCTTCTTAGCCCTCAGGAGAGCACTCTTATTTTGCCTCGGCTCGACAGTTGGTTTTTTTAATGACGCTGGAACAGGAATTACGGATGCTCGCTTATTCAAAGAGGGAGTGACAGATGAAGGTCGAGCGAGTGTTGCCGAAGAAGGTCGGGGTCCGATCGCAGAGTTAGGTCGTGTATCGGACGGAGGATTGACCAGCAGCGAAGAAGAAGAGCGCGGAGTTTTCGGACTATTGGAGGGGGTACGGACTAGCAGAGATGAGTTAAATCATGATAATTTGGCGTTAATTTTATGATATACATACACATATACGAACTTGGGGGTGGCCGCTCTCGTTCAGCTCGAAGTGTCGCTGCTCTATTAGGTCGTGGTGCAACTACTGGGGGTTGCACACTTGCAACAGTAATGGTCTCTCTTCGTTTATGGCCAGGAACACCGTCAAATACTTTCCTTTCAGCTTCGGGATCGCGAACTCTGGGTTTAGCAGAAGAAGAGGGCAAGTCCTTGATCCCCTGCCTTAAAGACGCCGCTCTAGTCATTCTAGGGGGGATAGCTGGCGGGGCAGTAGAAGGAACTGATAAAGTCTCTGAACGTTTATGCCCTGGGACGTTAACAAACATATGTTGCTGTTCCTCTTTAGACAGTGGTTGACGAGGATTCTTATGCCATATCGTAACAACCGGCTTCACAAGGCCCGCTCGTAAAGCCGCAGCATGTGACATCCGTGGTTGTATAGACGGTTGGATAGTTGTAGCTGGTATAGGACGTGCACGGAAACCTTTGCTGCTCTTGGACGACAGGCCTGTTGTGGAGGCTGCTTTGCTAGATACAGAAGGTGCTGAATTTGGAGATGATTGTAAATCACCGTTTTGTTCGTTTAATTCTGTCAAAATATGAGTAGTTATAGCTTGACTGCCCCCTCCGAAACTGATGGGGAGACAGTCAGGAAGATCAACGGATCGGAGGGGAGGGGAACTAGCAAATAGAATTGATATTTGATCTTCAGCCGTTGCTGCATCTGGAGAACCAAAAATCGCATTCTCTTCCTTAGATACACCATAAAGAGCACGAAGAGTATTAGCATTAATTTGACGGGCAGAGTCTGGGTCCTCGTCGCCCATAAGAGTCTTCAGAACTTCAACAGCACGCCTTCTTTCTAAAACATACACCCAACATGGACGCCTTTATTGAAAGATACACATTAGCATATATTAAGAATGTGTAACTTTCATAATAAACTTACTCGGCAAGAGACTTCGCATTGGATACTCCGAAAAGGACTTCTACATCGCGGTCGTTTTCACGAAACATCATTTGTCTCTCTCTTGGCTATCTCGAAACCAGCCTCAGTAATGTGACGTTCAATATCCAAACGATGAGGCAATGCTATAAGCAAGAATATTTATCAGTTATTTAGAAAGATTTGATACACCGACATCTCGGGTCTCTCACCATGGGGTTTGATGATGGCAACGGTACGTGTGGGGAATTGAGAAGTAGGAGTTAAAGGAGAGTCAATCATATTTCTTTAAAAAAGGGTATACAAGAAAAAAGATACAGTGATCAAAGAAAGAAGAGTCTGGTGGAAAAGGATAAGCGCTAGCGCCGAGTCCGTTCATCTTGATTACCTTGAACTGAATGTAACACCTACTTGGTAATTTTAATTTAATTCTTTAGATAAGATCAAGAGTTCCTCATACTGGCTTTAGAAAGACATGGACTTTCAGGAATGGTAAAGCTCTCGCAAAATTATTTTACACAACGGCTCCGCACTTCAGAAAACAACATTCCGGCCAGACCTTGTTTACATTACATTCACTAATTTCATCATCGGCCATCGCCAGTTCGCCATCCAGTGAGGGGCACAAACTCAAGTGTTTTGCCCAGAAGATACCACCTGTATAAAAAATTGTACGAACAAATAAGGAGGATTCACTGTGCCTCAAGAAGTATCATAGATTCTAATGTCCGTACTTCATCCAAAGGATGTTTTTCATGACACAAATTGACTACGGGAGCTTTGTCCCAAAAAAACTCCATGCACCCCTTAGCAAACCGCAGCAGTCGTAAAGTGATGGTAAATTCGTCTTTTTTTATGCTGTCCGTGATGTAGGCGTTCCAATAAACTTTTGCGAGTTCCAGAGCATGCAGACCTAAGAACAACGAATCAATTATGTTCAAACATTAGTGAATAAATTGAATTAGGATATCACCTATAAGGGGATAATTACTTGGGTATAATATACAATAGACAACTAGTAAAGCTGACCCAGCTTCAATTGCGTGTCTATGAAGGCCGGAATGTGAAGCATCGCTGAAATTTTTGGATATAGTTGGAAGCAGCGGACTCATTGAGTTCCGTGACGATTGCTGAAGAGAAACAAAATCTGGAAATCCTAACATCGCTGGATTATCACAGATAGAGTGAAATATTTTGCCCTGTATATCTGCCAATGTGACTGAGGATTCTCGCTTAACATAATCAGAATCAGGTTGACATAGGATACAAGTGCAGTGAAATTGATATGCATTTTTGAGGCCATCTTGTCTTTCAGCGTAAGAAAGTGCTGGGTCGATATAGGGTATGGTTACCTATGACGTGAATTCAAACAAGTAAAGGTCAGTATAATCAAAGGATTTGTGGATAAAATGCGTACTTCATCGCCCGGATCCAGATCTCGAAGGACCTTTATTCTCATTTCAATGGTTCCAGAACCTTCTAAAGGTGTGTATATAGGTACAGCCGAGGGAAAACACGAGTGATTAAAGAAACGGCTTGCCAGGGGAAATATGCCGTGCGCAAAAACATCTAGTCTCGAACAATGAATTGTGAAATTATTGTTGGAGAATCGTCGGGATAAATGAGAAATAAGGTCATTGTTTACATTCCGCAAAGGAATGTCATACGTCAGCTGTTCGTATTTATTTTGAGGTAACAGCGATAACAAGGTCTTGATCGGATCGAGAGTACCTGCGTCTTCTCCAACCTGATCAAGTGTGCTGAACGTTTCATGCAATATTGATCCATGCTCTGCTATCAAGTGGGTTAATAAAAGAACATGTAGTTGTTCACTGTTAGTTAAACCCCGATAGTAAACTGAGTTTGTAAAGTCGGCGATTCTTTTGCAAATACGACGGTGATGAATATTCCAGGCTTTTATTTGACCTAAAGTTGGAAGAGTCAAATTGGTTGTTAGAGGAACTGAACGGGAAGGGCCGCACACATTCTACCACAATACCAGTATGCTTTACAGCCGGTACACCTTCGTAAATTCTCATTGGGAAGTAGACACAGATCACATCTTCGGCCTTTCTCTTGTTGGATCAGTACAGTCGATAATGGTGATGTGGTTAATAAAATGGTTCCGGCAGAGACGTTTTCAGTAACTACAGCTTTAGATCGTGCGGTTGGATGAGGTTGCAGTGCAAGACTTGGATGTCTCGTCGATCCACAGGCTAAAATGGATGCTTGAGTTAAACATGCTTTTGCCATTGTACCGACATTAGCATGAGCTTAATAAGGAGCAGCTTTAGCAATAGCGAGTCGCTACTGCAGTCTGCTACTAAAGTAGCCAATTGCACGTCACGTTAGCTGGACCAGCGTCTCTTTCGTTCCACTATTCCGCGATGAGCTTACTTGGGGGATGTTCACCTCGGGTTCGTGGCATTGTATCTAAATCATTAAATGTAGGTATTTATAGCTCATCTCTACGGACATAATTGTAGACTTATGTAGCGACGACGACTGCATGACGTGGTGACGTTCGGTCCTGGTTATAAACCGACTATTTCCTATGGTCCTCCCGGTCGGGCCGCTGACAGTAAGATTATGCTTGTCAATTTTTTTTCTTAAATATTGATTATCTTGTAGCTGGTCATGTTGCAACTGTTTTTGGTTGCACTGGTTTTTTAGGTCGATACCTTGTTCATAAATTAGGTGTGCCCGACGCTCAGCTTAGCTTCCTTTAAACAATGTTAATGTTGAATTTAATCAATAGCCAAGGCGGGAACAAAGGTGGTTATACCATATAGAGAGGAAGATAATAAAAGACATTTAAAGGTTATGGGAGATCTAGGACAGGTTGTCTCACTGGTAGGTACATTTATCTTTCAAGTCACCGCATTAAGTCAATGCTATATACAGGAATGGGATATTCGGAGCGAAGAACAGACGGCTGAATGTGTTCGTCATTCTGATATCGTATATAATCTTGTCGGACGGGATTATGAGACGAAGTGAGTCTTCCCGCATCTTCGCTTGCCTGTCTCGTAAATATCCGACCTTCACAGAAACTTCACTTACGAAGACGTCAATGTAACTGGAGCTGAGAGGATTGCACGCATATCTGCTGAATGTGGGGTTCCACGTCTAGTCCACATCTCCCATATAAATGCCGATATCTTGTCTCCATCGATATTTTATCGCACCAAAGCTGAAGGAGAAGAGAGAGTTCGGAAACAATTCCCTAATGCCAGTATTGTCAGACCTGGTAGCATGTTTGGTTATGAAGATAGATTTTTGAATAGTATAGCCGGTAAGTTCCATACCTTGGGGAAGTAGATGACATATTTAAATCTATAGGGTGGCCCATGTGGTGGCGCCTCAACGACGGCGAAACCACTGTCCGTCCTGTCCACGTAAGTTATAATCTAGTTGAAGCTAAATTGTATTAAACCGGCTTTAGGTTCTTGACGTGGCACAGGCTCTCCATAACTTAATAGATATCCCGCCTCAATCAGAAGTATTCTCCCTTCCTGGTCCTCGAACATATACCTATGAACATATGCTCGATTTGGTATCGAGCGTAACCTGCAATCCAGTTGCCTCGGGGATGGCTATTCCCAAACCTCTTGCGATCTTAATAGCGCGGGTCGCTCAACTCGCTTGGTGGCCCATGATAAGCCCCGACGAAGTTGAGCGAAAATATATCAGCGATAAACCTGCAGAGGACGTTCATGGCGATTGGGAGAAATTGGGAGTGGAACCTGAACCATTAGAACTCCATGCTATTAAGTTCTTAAGGCGTTATCGCACTGTGTATGTGATTTCATATCCACTCTAACATTCGTCTGACCACTTTACAGGGAAAATTTCGACCGACCGGTTGTTTTCCCTGTAACAGGAGGACGAGAAGCATTGCCCTGAATACATAAAATCCTTTGTTTCTATTCTTGCTCTTGTTGGCAATAGTATAATTCTCTAGTACATAAAAATATTCAAACGGGTGGTTACGTAAGCGGTGTCTTTTTTTTTACTCACCTTCACATCATTGGATTGTCGAGTCCAACGCCACCAGTGTCATCAGTAAAATGACTTTCTGAAGAACTCCTTTTATCTGGGAGCTTTAATTTTCTAATCTTTTCTCCCTTCGTTCTTGCACTGTTGTTCATCTTCAATTCTGGATCGTTACTATGGAGTCTGGAACTGGCCAATCTTTAACTGCTCTCATTGCAACTGAAGATGCGTTAGTCAAGCAGGCAGCACTGGCGTTACCCCATTCCTTTGACAAATGCACCTACGAATTAGGACCTATACGTCAAGCCGTTCACCTCTGTCTCACCTGTGGTATTCCCCAAGGGTTGTGTTCTGCATGTTCAGTAGCATGTCATGGGGATCACGGTATGCTAAACTTATAGGAAGATTATTTTTTTGGCTGTTGACTTGACCACAGAACAAGTTGAACTATTTCCGAAACGTGACTTTATATGCGACTGTCCAACGCGTGTTGGTAACACAGATTGTACGCTCTCTAAAGGATCAACCCTACCCAAGAATATGCAGAACGCGTATGGACAAAATTTTTACGGGAAATTTTGCCGTTGCCATCGACCGTATGATCCGAAACGGGAACAGGAGACTATGGTACAATGTCTAGTTTGTGAAGACTGGTTCCATGAATCATGTCTAAATCTCCGCACACGACCAAAAGAACGCGATGTCAACGGTGACCCTGACGTGCCATCAAGAGAATTACAGACTTCTGTGATTGATGTTAACAGTGCTGCCAATATGAACGAACCTGTTGATGGGACGGATACCGATAGTGAATGTTCGAACGATCTTCCTCCATGTCTTCTTCCCGCCTCAGAATATGATACACTGATATGTGGTAGTTGTGTTCTGGCTAATGCCACTCTTCGAAGGTGGGCAGGCACTGAAGGGATTCTGATGGTCTATTCGGACGATCCTGGCTGTAAGAAGGAACTCTCACTCTCCATCGCGGGTGACATCGATCCCCGTTGGAAGGTACTGAATGGTCGGGATGCAGAAGAAATAGTCATTGTCGAGGGCGACACAGAAGCTGAGGATTGTCGACCAACTAAACGACGCCGTACAGAGGAAGATATTACAAACTATGCAACATCAATTTGCATTGCTCCGCTTATGAACCCTATCGCTCAGCTAATTTTGACTGGATCTGAGAAAACTGGGAAAAAGCTGGAAGTCGACTCAAATCAGACGCTTCTGGGTCACGGAGATATATTCCTCACAGAAGGCTGGCGGGACAGGTGGTGTAAATGTCCAAAGGTGATTATATTTATTGTAGTGTTAATTCTTTGATAATATACCTCGCCAGTGTCTTCCGCCGCTAAAATGTCAACCTTGTCTTCTCGAGGAAGAAACAACCTATGAGCCGCCTGAAGATCCAGATTCTGGTTTGTAACTTTCATCCTGAGCCGAGTTTTGTGTCTTGACCTGCAGTAATAGGAATGACATTGGAGCAACTCGGCATGCGTGCGCTTTCGAGTCTACCACGAGACCGGGCGATAGATGGAATACTTGCTTATAACACGATGAGGTTTGCTTTTGGTTTTTTTTCACACTACTGATATTGAACTGAGTGTCTAAATTTATAGAGATGAACTTATTTCATATCTTCGTCCATTTGCACAAGAGGGTCGGATAGTCCGAGAAGAAGACATACGCTGTTTTTTCGAAAGCAAGCGAGAACAATAGCAAGAATGATCATGTTTATGTGCTGCTGTGTATTATGGTTTTAATCTCTGTAACATCAGAATTTTTTTCTTTGGGTGATCGATTTGACAGCACTTGAAAGCGATATCTTCGTATTCATTAGACACATCGACAACAATGCGAAGAATGTAGTTGCCGAATGGCTTGCCGACCAACAGATTGTATTATCCTCCGCGTGCTAGATCTCGGTTTTGCGAACAGGTTGTATGCATGAAGGAACAAGTCTTGGAAGGCAATAAATTCAATTATTTTCTATTCAAAGCAGTAAGCCAGTGCACATTCGTATTCGTAAAGATCCCCGTGGATCAATAAAGATTCAGCCCTCTTTGGAGGCTTAACTGAAGCCAGTTTTGTACATAAGTTATTTATGGAGAATGCGTAAAGTTCTCTCGCCGATTAATTGATTCATGGCAAGCTTGCTTGTATGAATAACAATGATATGAGGGACATCTTGAAGTTGCATCCCAAATACAGTGGGGTGGGTAAATGAGAAGTTCAAACGATATTAATAAAAAGGAAATCATGATCTGATAGTTGTTAGGGACAAAAAAAGATAGCCTCGCCAAATGATACTGCTTAAAGAAAAAAATCACACCGGTGCTCCGAATGCTAACCTCCTTGCACGTGAACCAGATGCCGATGATAACCCTGCACCCAATTGACAAGCAACGTGCGGGGTTGGCAGTATGTAGTTCACAATGTAGAGAATAATAACGACGCAAGCTGGTTATAAAGACTAACTTTTAAAATACGAGGAATAGAAAATCATTCAAACGGAGTAAATGGAAAAAAAAAAGTTTATTTGCTCATTGTTTTGTCACTGACAAGCCATCGGGGTTTGAAACTTTCCTCTACTGATAATGACACTGAATAAAAGCGAAAGCAAGATCCCCTGTCTTAATTCTCTTTATCCCATTTCCTTTCCCCATTCCCTTTTTCTGCTTCCCTTCCTTCCGTAAAGTTGGGTGATACCCCAAACCCATATATAGGCTCAGGTACCTAAGCAGTGAACAACATAAGGTTTCCAAGTAGCACTACTACTGATACAACATAATAATTCCCCCGACCTCCCTTTTGGTAACCATGCTGTTTAATATTTCTTTCACTGCTCTATGTTGGGTTTTGCTCGTCTTTAAATCCCATGTGGATGCTGCAGTCCTTAAGCGGGATGTTTTTGACCCTCCAATTACGTATCCTACTGCAGGCACTGTCTGGCAAGTTGGTGAAATACACAATGTCACATGGTATGTACTTATTCAGGTTTGTTCACTTTTTACATCATCCGGAACTATGTATAGGAATACAGCTATTCTTCCCGCTAATTTCACTGGAACGGGAATGATAGTTTTGGGCTTTTTAAATGACACGGCCAACGATGGGAACGAACATCTCGACCTGGGTGAGAAGTTTGGAAATTGCATTAGACTCTTTTTACTAAAATTATATGTAAAGCCAATCCCTTGGCGACTGGCTTTCCACTCTCTTCTGGACGCGTTAATGTCAAAGTTCCTTCGGTCCCTGCTATGGATTCCTATATCCTTGTACTGTTTGGCGACAGTGGCAATGCATCCCCTCAGTTTACTATTTCAAACTTGAGTATTGGCACGTCGCCTCCCCCAAAACCCTCATCTTCATCTCCATCCCCGCCTATATCAGCTCCGCCGTCGTCAATTGTTGGTGGTTCGGGTTCGACTGCAGAAGCTTCTTCATCTTTAAACAGTCCTTCCTTGACACTTCTTTCGGCTTCGAATTCCCCTGTTGCTGATTCTTCTTCTCCCATACCCTCTTCAGTACCTGCGAAGACCACCTCCATTGCTATATCGACTTCCCTTTCAGAAAATCCGACGGCTTCTTCTTCGAGTGGTTCTCCTTCCACGCCCAGTAGCGGCTCTCAGAATGGGGTTGCAGAAAACAACAACGCAGCTAGATCTAACTCGGTGTCTTTGAAAATGTTCTGCGTAAACACGGCTGTCGCGATCTCCTTGTCCTGGATCTTATAAGCCGTCAAAATGTCAACAGCTCGAATGAATGATGACAGGTTTTCGGCACATGTCCTTATGTCCTTTCAAGGATATGGTTATGACTTTTCCCTTTCGCTTTTCATATCTCAATTTAGGTGCATATATCCATTGCACCACGCATATTCACGTCCGGCGCACTTGCATGAATGGACCTTTTCAAATCACTTAGGACACTTTAAGTTGTTTTTTCTTCGTATTTTGTGTAACACCTTTCTGCATGTTGTTGTTTTCGATTCAAAAATTATATGTTGGTTGATCCATTCTCATACAATATGTCATTTTCACAACAATCATGTCTCTTTATGTCTTGATGTACTACTAGCAACAATAAATCCGACGAGCTTTCACGGACCAACATTTTGCAGTCAGTAATAAGGATATCCATGCATTGACTGTGACTATGGCGCTGTCACGACGGGTTCTGTCTTTCTGACCATGGGTCGCAGCGCTAAAACACACAAACGAGTGGTAGGTTTTCCAGTATCTCCCCGACAGCAACAATGACAGATATGACCCATTTAATTTCATGATAGCCAAAGAAGGCAATATCCCAATCCCCAAACCAAGCAGTTTCAGCTTCCCAAATCGTTGTTAAGCAATCCCAAGTTACGATGCCCAGTACCGCCCAAGTAAAACGGAAAAACAAATTGAAAGCTAAAGCTCAGGTCCAATCCAATGATGGAAAGGAGAAGATATTGGGTGATGTTGATTATGTTACACTCATGTTGGGCGGTCGGAGAAAAGCCAAGGAAGAAGCGAATAAGATTATTGTGGATTCTTCCTAAAGTCTTTGCTTTATTCAAATCGCATGTAATAAAGTCTAGATCTGAGGTTCTGCGTGTGGTGAGTGAGATACATTATAATGTATCTCAACTTTCGAGTCTTGTTTACGGGACTTACAGCACACCGATCAAGCCTGTTAAAGTTCCTATACCGTTATAATCATCCTAGATGATCTATAAAGCCATTAGATTAATATACAAAGGATTCTTGTGACAATGAAATATACTTACTTATATTTGTATGTAAACTTCCCTAACAATAGATTTTCAGACTTGGACAATGGGTCTCAAAACTCTGACAACGCCGGTTTACCGGGAATTACTATTTAAATAGACGGCCTAGGCGGCGGCCAGTAACTCCAGTGACTAGTGACCAGTGACGTCTGCGTTTTTTTGCTCTGAATTCAAAACCAAATTGACGTGCAACCTACCAAAAGCCCGCTCTATAGCAATATCAATATCTAATTACATATTGAAGTGGGATGCGAATCCTCGCATTACCCTTAACAACGCGTGCATGTCGGACGAGTGGCAAAGATATTTTACCATTAACTTATTATCACTTTCATACACCACCACCGGAAGGAAACCCCAAAGTTCACTTGTTAACCCGTTTAACTAATCGAGCCAGTAATTTATGGGCGAATTTTGGGAAAGCTGATGAGAAAAGTTGGAAGGTTCGTCGTTTCTTGATTCAGTTACTTCAAGCTAAACTGGGCTGGGGTTTGACACATTTTTCCACGTTAGCGGAAGATATTTATTTATGGAGAAAAATTAATTGATAAAATTGATTTTGAAGAATTGTCTTTGAAAAGTCTCGATCCTTCCCTAGGTCCACGAATCGGACAACTTCGTCGAGATAACAAGGAGAAAGATACCCCGTCGCTAAAGGTAGGACTGGTCAAGATATATATATAAGATAAGAATTAAGTTATTGATAGAGATTTACTTTTTTTTGTATGATTTAGATTCCCATGTTTTATCCTTCTTCTGTTTATCCCAAAAATGAAACGCCGCTCCCTCATATGCAAATCCTACTTACCAAGAGGAAACCTCATCATAGAAAAGGATTTTATATTTGGCTTATTGTGACACCGTTAACAGCACCGTTTGCTCTAGTTCGTGAGTCCTTTTTTCTTATCCCCATTCAATTAAGAATTTTTGTGATTGATAACGATTTAGCCATCATACCCAACCTTCCTTTTTTTTATGCCGCATGGCGAGCATGGTCTCATTATAAAGGTTTGCTCCACTTTCCTTAAAGAGAAAACCCCCATATATTAACGGATTTCTTTTAGCCTGGAAATCATCTGAATATATGTTAGACCTAATCGAAGAGGAGGCTGTGGTTCCTCACCCAAATCCGACTCTTGATGACATTTATGCAACATATCCTCCAATACTAGCCTCACACACAGATGAGAGGGCAGATGCTGCTATGCCACATGGTAAAGATTCGGGTGAGAAAGACTCCCCAGATCGACCATTTACGCCACCACGGCTTCTTCTAAGCAGTGACGGTATTCCAAAAATTATCGAAACGTTCAAACTTTCGGGTTCCGCCAAATCTGATTTGCATAGAGCAATTCAACAGGCTCACGTTAGAATACAAGAAGTCATAAACGAGAGACGGGATAATGAAGTATAATTAAAATTTATTTGTAAGACCAGATTGATTGTCTTTATAAATTGCCTTTATAAACGATAAATGAATGCCTGAAAAATATTTATATATATACATTATCTCGTAACATACACACCAAGTATATATTAAAATAAAATAAAATATTTGCAAATTGGGCGCATGGACGTCAGAAAACACGTTATTATGGCCAAGCCTCTAGGAATCTAGGAACTATTACACGCTGGAACAATTTCGCATGTTCTACAAAAAACGAGGTGCGTTTTTTTAAGGTTTGAGCAAGCTATATACATAATGTGACGAGAGACTGGAGATACAGTTTATAGATAATTCGCTCACATGAGGCCGAATCGAACGATCCAGAATATACGTTAATCTTCTTTTTTCTGCTCGGCAGGATGCAAAAAACGTGGGTAGACGAGATCCGTTTGGTCAAGCGAAGATGTTACCAGTAGTTCTTTCCATTAAATGAGGATATATTGGTATATTGGTGAACGTGTTTTCACTAACCGTCCTAGCATAAATAAGAAGACCCGGTTCACAAGAAAGTGGGCTTCAACAAATCCATATATCATTTCGTCCCCCTCTCCCCCTTCCCCCTTCAAATCTATCTGACCTCCATAACCATGGGCCTCGAGACGGAAGTTCAAGAAGAAAATAACAATTGCATCTTTTCAGACGGGGTGCGAGCTGAGAATGACAATATAGCAGATAGAATCGCCGGAGCCGCAATAGTTACTCCCGGAAGTCCTAAATCCCCAAAGTCTCTCAAGGAACGACAGCAATCTCGGAAAGCAAAGTATGGCAAGTATAATTTCAGTTTTTGATATATCCACTTTCCCTCAGTCTTCATGTGGGTAGATCACCGGAAATGCACGAGTTGCAGACAATCATTAAAGAAAAAATCCGTTCGCCCAGTGTCAAAGAAACTGGTCCTGAAATTAAAGGAGACGTTCAAGAAATATACTCGGATGACATGGAAGAAGGTCGAACGCCAGCTGTTAGCATCTAGTAAAGAGTCTGAATATGAATATGACGAGGATATCGTGGTGAATAATCATAATAACTATCCTCATCGTCACGTTACCCAGACTTTGAATCCATACAAGACTCCTGGGGAGATGCGAGACGGGTTGAGAGAACACTTCACGGAGTTACTCTTCCCTGGGGCCTCATATCGCGGCGAGTCCGTGCAAGTACCCTGGACATCATTAGGTAAATGGCTTGAGACCAATAAGAAAAGACTGGTCAATTGGCCCAATGGAGTCAAATTTCCTGATTCCACGTACCAAATGGTTCAATTTTGGAATCTGACGGAGGTTAGTGCGTTGTATGGAGTTAAGATAGAAAATTGGAGCGAAAGTAAGTGTTTTTCATTCAGTCATCCCAGTGAGGGAATACTAAACTTGCTGGTTAAGGAGAGAAGCGTTGGTTCAAGCCTACGACGCCGTTGGTCTTTAACCAGATGGGCAGCACGGTTATTAGTATTTCTCAACTTGCCAAATTGGCTTATGGGCCGCCTACTGTGGATTCCTCGTCAGATTTTCTGTCAGATTCTGACATAGAAGGGGGAATGGGGGGTCCCAATAGCGAAAAGCGTTTCGCGTTTCGTGCTTTGGGTAACTGAGATGATGTTTTAAAGTTGTTTGTGTAGTGTAATGTGACTAGTGACTGTATGTGACAATATTGAAGTATTTACTCTAGGGCCTCTTGAAGCGGCTTGCACCCTTTCTTTTTTTTTTTACAAAAAAAAATCTTTTCTCTCTCTCATGAACTCTTCGTTGGTATTTCGTCGCTGGTATTTGCCGTCAACAATAAGGGGATATGCGACTAGACGACCAGAAAGACCCCCATCAAAAATAAGAGACCCACTAAATGAACCGAATGCGACGCAGTACAAAATAGGATCGAATTTAACTTTTATTCATCGACCACCACCGACAGCGCAATCACCATATTCTCTTACGGTTGCGCCCTCATCTCCTCTACTCGAGTCGCCTTCAGCAACAAGGGTTGATGCACCCCTTCCTCCTCCCCTATGGAAAGAAGCGTTAAAGCCAAAACACCAGCTCACGCCGGAACAAGTTGAGGAGATAAAAAGATTACGAAACGAAGATCCAGTCACTTGGACGAGGCAAAAATTGGCCAAAAAGTTTGGCTGCAAAGCATGTTACATTCCGATGATTGCACCGCTGGACAAATCAGTCCACAAGGGTATTTTGGCAGAAAAAGACGCCGAACATGAACGAAATCGTAGTCGATGGGGTGAAAATAAAGCGACAGCTAAAGCTATTCGTAGAAAGCGCAAAGCATTATGGTAAAACACAGTAAATTCCAGTTTTGTACCTTGTGTTTGTATAAAACAGCAATAAATAAATTTGTTATTAAACGGAATCTCCTGAGACAAGTAAAAATAGACGCTCAATAAGGTTGCTGCACCTTAGTACACGCTTACTCGCCTAGTACTCCTAGACCTCCTCTCCTCCCCCCTCCATTCCTTCCAGCCCTCCATCCCTTCCTTGTCTGTCACATCTCATACATATATACATACACATATTTCTTCAGCTATGACTGATTTACGAATGCCACCAGCTAATTCGGATTTAGCCACAACCTGGGCCTTTCTGGAGGAAGGTGTCGACCATATTTTGACCAAACTACACACTGGTGTCTCGTACTCAAAGTATATGAGCTTGTATACTGTTGCATACAATTATTGTACATCATCGCGCATGCATGGTCAGCCAGATCAACAAGCAGGTTCTGGTGGTCGAAGTTCGTGTTCTGTCATACCTCAATCAACCTCATCTCCTGACTCATCACTTATTTAAAACAGCTGGCGCGAACTTGATGGGTTCTGATTTATACAACAATCTTATCAAGTACTTTGTAGAACATCTAAAAGCGTTGCGTGTGGTACGTTACATGTCTAAACCATTCTAAATTCTCTCACACGAGGCTTTTTAGAATTTGGACCCACTAACAGATGAGGCTCTCTTGCGCTACTATGCCCAAGAGTGGGATAGATATACAACTGGAGCAAACTACATCAATCGACTTTTTACGTATCTTAATCGTCATTGGGTCAAACGAGAGAAGGATGAAGGTCGCAAAGGCGTCTATCTTGTTTACACTGTAAGCTTGGTTTCATCGAAAGAGCGGTCACCGTATTTATTTATTATTCCTTCTAGTTGGCTCTTGTACAATGGAAAATCAATTTCTTCTCCTACATCCAATCGAAGAATGAGAAACTAGCTGGTGCAATCCTTAAATTGATAGAACGACAACGAAACGGTGAAAGTGTAGATCAAGGACTTGTAAAGAAAGTTGTCGATTCCTTCGGTAAGATCTCAATCACAGGCGATGGTCAAACGCGTTTTCTGATGGTTTGACAGTCTCATTGGGTCTGGATGAACAAGATTCTAATAAAGCCTCATTGGAAGTCTATCGGGAACATCTTGAGGGACCTTTCATTGCTGCTACAGAAAAATATTACAAACAAGAATCAGAAGCATTCTTGGCTGAGAACAGTGTCTCTGAATACTTGAAGAAAGCAGAGGAACGACTAAGAGAAGAAGAGGATCGTGTAGAACGCTTCCTGAATACGAACACTCGAAAACTGGTACTTGTTCACCCAATGTTCAGCCTCTACTTCATGCTTATGCTTTATAGCTAATCACCCGCTGTGAACATGTTCTTATCCGCGAACATGCTGAAATTATGCAGGAGGAGTTTCAGAAGCTCCTTGACTATGATAAGGACGAAGACCTACAACGCATGTATTCCTTATTGGCCCGTATCCCAGAGGGTCTGGAGCCTCTAAGAAAGAAATTTGAAGAACATGTTAAACAAGCCGGTTTAAACGCCGTTTCCAAGCTTACAGCATATGGCTCTGCTATTGATACACTGGTATATTCCGTTTACATTCAGCTAGGTGTTCTGGGTTTATAAATTCACTCTCTCCAGGATTCTAAAGCATATGTTGATGCCTTACTTGAGGTTCATAAGAAGAACCAAGAAACTGTTAATCGAAGCTTCAAGGGTGAAGCCGGGTTTGTTGCTAGCCTAGATAAGGTAGGTTAACCATCGGCTGCAATTCCCTGTGATCTCTCTTATATCTCCATCAAGGCTTGCCGGGAATTCGTCAATCGTAATGCTGCTACCGGTACCTCATCTACCAAGTCACCGGAATTGTTGGCAAAACATGCGGATGCTCTACTAAGAAAGACCAACAAGCTGAGCGAAGAAGGCGATTTGGAAGAAGCATTGAATCAAGTGGTACGTATCTTCGCGGTAACAAGTGCGGATGCGACGCTGATTCCTCGGCCTAGATGATCTTATTCAAATATATTGAGGACAAGGATGTTTTCCAAAACTTCTATTCTACGAAACTTTCCAAACGCTTAATCCATGGTGTATCAGCTTCTGACGAAGCGGAATCAAGCATGATTTCTAAACTCAAGGAGGCTTGTGGGTTTGAGTATACCAACAAACTTCAACGAATGTTCACAGGTAACGTATTTAGCTTAAATCTCGTGGAAATAATCTTTAATCGTTTTTTTAAAGACGTAAGTCTAAGTAAAGATTTAACAAATCAATTCAAAGAACGGATGGAACAAACGCATGATGCATCTGAATTGGATGTTGCTTTCAGCATTATGGTTTTAGGAACAAACTTTTGGCCGTTGAGTGCACCTACGCACGAGTATATCATTCCTCGTGAAATTCAACCAACCTATGATCGATTTCAGCGATACTATCAAGCCAAACATTCGGGAAGAAAACTCACGTGGCTGTGGAATTATTCCAAGAACGAATTACGGACCAACTATCTTAATCAGAAGTATATGCTAATGACAAGTTCCTATCAGATGGCCGTCTTGGTGTTATATAACGATCATGACACCCTGTCGTTTGAAGAGATCATCACTGCCACGGCTATCAGTAAAGAAATTCTCAGTCAAGTATTGGGATTGCTTACGAAGGCCAAGATATTACTGAGCGACGATAATGAGCAATTTGATGTCAATCCTAGTACGGACCCCTCTTTCTTAATTTCTCCCATTGCTCTGATCTTACATATAATATTAGATTTCAAATCGAAAAAGGTGTGCTACAGACTAATTAAGACGGGTGTGGAAGAGATTTTCAAATTCCTACTTATAGATTCGGGTTAATCTCAATCAACCCATCAAGGCTGAGGTAAAAGCAGAATCAGCCGACGTCCTCAAGACGGTGGACGAGGATCGTAAGTATGTCATTCAAGCCACTATCGTTCGGTATGTGTACATTCTTTTTTTGACCTGACTCGCTTGTTAATTTGTAACTGCAGTATCATGAAAGCTCGCAAGGTTTGTGAATAATTCTGATTTATAACCCGGAAATAATCAATATATCTTCCAAAAGACTATGAAGAATCAGCCTTTGATCCAAGAGGTTATCTCTCAGATCTCACAACGGTTTACTCCTAAAATTCCTGACATTAAGAAGGTAAGCGTATTTTCGTGTTACTTATGATGCAAGACATAAATTTTACATCGCTTTGTATAGGCCATTGATACTCTTTTAGAAAAAGAGTATATCGAGCGAGTTGAAGGGACGAAAGATACGTTTGCCTATGTTGCTTGATTTGCTATTTGTATACGAGGAAACGTGATGACAGTTCACGGCTAAGATGACTAGGTTCCTCCCCCCAACTCCTGTATCATACACCATATTTCAATCTCTTTGTTGTTACTCACTGAGGATACAAGTTGCCTCGCTATAATTCATTTGAAATAAGAAACAACCATCCATTCTTAAGCGAATTTTCGCGTAGTAAACTTACACACTAAGTAGACCTTGTCCAGACATTGAATTTGGAATGGAACCACAATGTGAAATACAAGTACTCTCGGAAGATAATCATACCCTTTTTTAGATGAAAGTTCGAAAGACAGTCGCAAACTGTGAAGTATGTCGTCGATGCCACCCATGTCATGAAATAATATTAATATAGATATGTACGGATTTTTTTTGAAAAAAAAAAAAAGAATCCCAAGAAGAAACATCTAGACAACCTGGAAATCTTCAACTGTCAATGTTGCTTCCTGTGAGAACAAAACTTCTTCGCCATTATCTGCTCGGGTTACGTTATTGACCTAGAGGACCTATATAAGAGAATTACTTATAGGAAGACTAACACATATGCTTACTTCTATGCCCAATAGACTCGAGAGCCCAACAAATGAAACTTTGACGGGGAAAAACGCATCGATTTCTTCACCACCAACACTGAACTCCATGCTACCAGACGTTTGGCCTGGTGTACTATCTTCAGCTGGCGTAGCAGAAACTAAGGGTATCGACCATTCTAAAGAATGCAATGCCGCATTTAGGGACCACTGTCCGGAATATCCAGGTGTGACAGTAGGGTAAGAACCTGACCTGTATTAAGGATATTACATTATATATTCTAAGGAGAACCAGTATATCCTTACGGAAGTGGTATGGATATGACGACATCGTGTAGTGCCAGTTTGGTGTTCTCCAGTTCATATTCGATGTTAACTTCACAAGTACCATCGCCGCTCGGAGTAGGCCATACGTTGACTACAAGATAAGTTAGGAGACTGCAATCATAATGACCAAGCACGTACTGGATAGTGGAAGAAGACTCTCATCGCGACCGGAATATCGCCATTTCAAAACACTCAAGGGTAATCCGACGGGAAAAGATCGGTTAGCATCTTTAAGCGCAACGACGCGCTCATTCGTCTGGAATTTTCCAACATTTGGATGTCCTTTAAACACCAGATCATTAGCGGATGTTGCTGGCTGAGAAACTCCTAGCTTAATGCGTGCAAATTGTGCATCGGAGATGTTTAGATTGAGATCTCCTTTCACTTCCAATGTTTTTAAACCTCCTTCGCGCAATAACGCAAGGGTTAGTTGTTCCCGGATTTGAATATGCACACTATTAGAAATCATAAGAATGCCGGTTTCTTGTATGCCATCAAGTACACAAACCTTTCTTGAACAACCGTAGAAATGGTAGATGTTTTTCCGAGTGTTTGCTCTCGAGCGGCCTGACCGCTTGTGGAGGGTGGAGAGACCAACAATTCTTCAGGCTCGCCGCTAATCAGGTCAGCGAGATCAGCGCCTGCTTTTTTCTTGCTGCCCAGTTTCATTCCGGAACCTTTGAATGCTGGAGGTCGAAGACTGGAAGGAGCAGGACTTTCGCTCCGAGAAGTGGTCGGCGGTGGCGGAGGTTCGAAACGAGGGACAGAGGAATACGCGCCGCCAGATAGAAACGACGGAGAGGATATGCCACCACCACTTGTAGCGCGTTTTTGTTGCTCGCGACGTTGCATTTCTAATTGTTTTGCACGTCGTTTAAGCTCTTCTTTGGCTTCAGCTTCTTTATTCTAAAAGTTCGTAATTGATCAAGATCATTGTCTCTTGTAAACAGAACACCAAACATACTCTTGCAATAATTTCCTGAATCTTCTCTTCGTGACTTTCCATTTCTAAATTATTCTTGACTTGCATAAGATTAATTTGCTCCCTCCAGCCAAGGCTGACAATCTCATCGAATGCTCCAAGGAGTTCGAACGCTTGACGGGAGATTTCACGTTCGTCGGCTGTACGACAAAGATCAGAGACAACCCGTGCAAATAGATGTAAGGTATCGATATCTTGAAGAATATTAGACGCCTTGTTTGTTATAAGGAGTATATAAAGTTCGTCCAGAGGCTGGTATACATATCGAACGTCCGTAGTCTCTATCGACGTATGCTGGGAGTTTGTGGGAATTAACTTGGGAAAAGAAGCCAGAAGAGAGTCTATCCTGGATCTAGACATTTCAAGAAATTGCCGGGAAATAACAGCTATGCACCTATAGTCAGTGAAAAATTCGAAATGAATAACAACAATGACCAACTTTTCCCGGTTTTGGTGACAATTGAGGCAGCTAAAACTACCTTTTATAAACATTAATATCACCCTTCGTCACTTCTAAATAGTAAAGCTCACCATTTTTATATGTATTTCAGCTTGCTAAGAAGATGTCGTGGCCAGAAAGAGAACGTCCGTATTATGTAATACTATCTTGTCACTACTACAGCCCCTTGGCTTTGCGCTCAACAAAAAAGACCTCATTGAGAACCTAAACTACCTTCGAACAATTCGCACATAAAGTGTACTGATCATGGTTTAAAATCTGTATACATCTCAAGTTTTGAAGCAGCCTCTCTGGTACCATCAGGATTACCAGACTTGCTTTGGGCAGTTCTGGTAAACATGTTCATTTCCTCGAAGCTAAACGACCCAGTCATTCTCTCAAATCTGAGGTGTCGTCATTGTGTGAGCTTCAGTTCCAATGGCGACCAGGTTTTAAAAGACGCTTTCGACTTTGTTCTGATCGTCCCTAGTGAGTGAGTAGGTTTATGTATTTTGTGCTCTCTGAACTAAAGTTAAAACCGGATATTCTCATCTTAGAAGAAATCTAACCTTAAATTGATATACTAGGCCTGTTGTTGTTGAAATCTTATGGAGATCGAAATGAGACTCAAACAAGGATTCGCAAATTGTTGTCTAAACAATGCTTTCACTAGCTCGATCAAGGGACATAACGGTTGCGAAGGAGCAAAATTCCACCTTCTGTTTCTCACTCTGAACCCGCGTCTAGTCTACTCATTGAGCCTTGCAATCCCACAACCATTGGAATGGTGCTCTCATCCGATGGGTATAGGTTCCATGTGGGGCGTCATGCAGAGGCATGTGTACATTATCTCATAACCGAGCGCGGAGAGGACTCAACTCATGTGCATGACTTTCAATAACCCCACTGAAAGTATCATTTGCGTGTGGAAGTGCTAAAAGGGGGCCGTGGCCAGTCATGGTACTTTTTCAAAACATGGAATTGATGCAACTTTTCCCTGTCCAGGAGAGTAGATAGTGGACCGCTGACTGTCCACAACCCAGTCTAAGAGAAATTTACCCTAGGGTTGGCTATTAGAAATAAATTCGCCTTCTGCACACCTCCTCTTTAAGACGAAATTGGTTGAATCTTTGTTCCATATTTGTTCATGACGGGGTCAATTTCCAAAAAACAACCAGGAATAAGAAGAGAAGGAAGAACAAATAACAAATATCTGTGATTCGCAAGCATGGTGTTTTTCTGAATCTTATTCACCCCGTTCGATGGTTTATCTAGGCGGAGTCGAAGGGTTTATTTCCGGTTTCATTCTCAAAATACTTGCCTTTTTTACTAGCAGTCGATAATCAATAGGGTACCCTTTTTTGGAACTGGCGCTGTCCTTCAAACTTATTTGGGGAGGGTCAATCTTCTTGACATGATGGCCTCTTAATTGTACGCTTCATTTCAGAGATGCGGTTACATCTGCGCGCTTTAAAAAAGAAGGAGAATGCGTGTATGCATGTTGAAATATTAATGTGATCCGTTCGGATAAAGGGTCATTTCAACGCCTTCTGTTTTTTATTTCGTGATATTAAACCGAAGAATACTATCAGTATCCTGTCCTTTGTTTTATTTATCCGCTGAATACGCAATACTCATTTATGATTTCATTCGGACTATTTTAAAAATTTACCATGTACATAAATGATACCATTTAAACGAGATTTCAAAAAAATTCAGCTGTAACAACACACGTGGTCATAAAGGGAACATTTGATAAATGAAAATGTTGGTTTACAATGATCAAGTAAACATTAAGGGTTTTATGAAAACATACGTCTCGTCCTGACTTCAATTTTATTTCTCAATATTCTAATGGTAATGCTACTTTTTGTACAAAATATCACGTAAACATGCGATGCAATCAAAAGATATAAGCAGTGGGTGTAAAGAGTGAAAGTGCAATAAATGGATAGATAACGAGAGAATGCGCGTGAAGAAAAAGAAATAGGAATGACCATCAGACAGTCATCGAGCAGTGTCGTCGAAAGCAGAGATCGCAATTTTTTGGACTACCACTCCTTCAAAACCCCCGCTGTCAACTCGTTGTCTAACGATCTCGGTCAATCCTTGAACCTTTTGCTTTTCAGACTCTTTCTTCTTCTTTCTTTCACCAGCCTTGCCGCGAGGACTTCGAGGAGACCATAAGCCTGATAATATACCAGTCCGCAAGGATTCCTTCTCTGAAGGAACAGATGGCGCGTCACTGCTAAACCCTTCATCTACTTTTGTTTCCAACTTTAGGCGTCCTTTGGCCGCTTCCCGGTCTAGTGCGGATGAACTACGTCTAGAATATAGTAGACGTGAGATAGTTGCACCAATCTGAGGAACTGGTGTTATTGTTGTGGTCGTTCGACGATCAGAACTTAAAACATCATATGAACTTTTACGGCTAATAGAACGCGACGTTGTTGCCGATGGAGTGGTAGGTGTATCAAATCCTGAGGTCAGTCCAGGTGAGCGTGATGGGGTACGTGATAACCAATCCGGAGAACGCAATCCGTCAGCTTCAGATATATGACTGAGACTAGTTTTCACAGTTAACGTTTTGCGTGGTGCAGCTGGGGGGGGGCTGGGGAAGTGAGATAGACTGAAATTCTTTTCAGATTCAGAATCCGCCTTTATCCCACTTAGGTCGCCTTCATCAATCGATCGAAGTGAAGTTTGTCTGGACAGCTCAGGGCGGGTTGTATTGATTTTAGCGACTGCGTCTACGATTTCTGCTAATGCTGGAGTTAAAGGCGTATGCGGCGTCACTGGAGCACTCGAGTTAATCGATGAAGTCGAAAGGGTACCCGATGAAAATGACTCAGTCATGGACGGTGTGTCAGTAAGGGAAGGAGAATCACTGAAACTGGCACTTCGAGAGGGTCGGTGTTTGATAGAATATGGAAGATGAAAGTTCATTATCTTATCGGGAGTGGAAAAAGACGTGGATATTGGACTTGAGTCTTGATCTGTACCAGAGAAATAATCTTCTGAAATCCCAAGGCTAGACGTTGATGCTTTACGGCGATAAGGTTGAGTACTAGGTGGAACAGGTGTCCAACTACGGCCCGAGGAGACATCCAACCCAAGGAGATCCAAATCGTAGCTGTTATCATCATCATCAGAATACGAAGCGATCGTAGACCCCATCGATTTCAAGGAAGAGATGGAAGCAGTATAATGGACAGCGCCGCCTTCATTTGGTGAGGGGATTTCTTCAACAGGTTCCAAGTCAGACGGCGGGCCGTAAAGACTTTTATACGAAGGTCTGCGAAGTAGATTCGGGGGCAGTGCAGTATCCCTTTTTGAAATCGAGGCTGCATGGTAAGGAGAGGAAATTAATTATTAGTTCTCCCGAGAAGCTAATGCAATAAGAGAATAATAATAATAATTGTTCAATTACCTCCGCTCGAATGACCATTAACAACGGTCTGTCCCATATCGCCAAAGTTACTTGACCCGGTTTGGCTCTGGTTGGATTCGGAGAAACCACGAGGTCGACCAGCGGGTGGTCCTCCGGACGAACCACGGCCTTGTGATCCTCCGCTACCGCCATGACGTTCATGCTCAGGACGATCTGAACGTGAACGATTGGTGGGACGTCGTCCGTTTTTGAACATGCGCATTGCCCTAATTATGGGAGAAATATACCGGTTATAAAGAGTTATTATTTCCGATCAGGCATATACTCACCGAATCCGTAAACTTTGGCAATCGCACAGGGTCGCCACATCATAAACGCCACTAACACCTTGTGTACCTGTTGTAAGCGCCTTATGCATAGCGTGCTTAACCAGGTCGCGGAGATGAGATATCTCATATGTGCTGCTAAGCAATAATAGTGCACTCAAGACGGCAGGCGCATGTTGTAACGGTGTCAAAAGTGCTTGTGCATAAAGATATTGCAGGAATGCTATGGTGATTGGGTACGGCTCTGCAAGATGTAGGGAACGTGGCGTTAGACGGGGATCGGGACGAGGAAGAACAGGGTCAGAAGAAGGAGGCCATATCGGCAAAGAGGAGACAGGATTAGTACCTGCGGTATCGACGGTACTAGAAGCAGCGGCCAGATAACGCCGGCGTTGATCCCGGAACCATGGCCATCTGTCTTCCAACAATTTGCGTGAGCATGAAATGCGCCGACCATCATCGCAAATTATTTCGAAGTCGGCGAATGCACCATCTTCGAGGGCAGCAAGACCCATTGCTTGTGCTTCCCGACCAAGTCCGTAACCGGGATTTGGGGGTTGATATACTCCAAATGCTTCTAGATCAATATAAGCCACATGATCCCAACTCAATAAACGATGATTATAGTCTTCCACCAGATTACCCTCCCGATTACCGAAGACTAAAAATTTATTTGATTCTCGCCAAAGGACGGCCCGACACCAGCTTCCCGAGGCTAAAGCCGTTCCTGGTTCAATGTGTGACCAAGCCATTGTGGTCAAATCCAGCGACCATATCGAAAATGCTTGATATGAATGGGCAAGGTAAGTTCCTGCGATAATGATTGAAGTACCCAGAAGAGCACCAGTCGGAAAACGCAAACCAGGCGGTCGCACGTCGCCTGTCATGGCGTTGGAACGATCAGCCACAATAAATGATGAGGATGATTGGGGGGTAAAAACTTCCAGTTCACGCTTGACATCGGTAAACTAATTGGCGAGGTCAATTAGGAACATTTTTAAAAGAGGAAAAAAATAAATTATATATCACGTGACTTACGTTATAATTAGAATACAAATAAATTTGACTCGGAAAGTTAGGGGTGGGAGGAGAGGAGAATGGCAGTTCGACGAAGGAATCTGGAGGTGTGACAGGTAATACTGAAGGAGAGTCTTCTGGTCGAAATCGGCACGCAGGAGGAGGCTGGGGTTCGAAAGACGGGTTGCGAACAATCAGAGGGGATGATAGTGAAATGCTGCGATATGTCCCACAGTGACGAGGATAATCACTGCAATGTACCCATTTACGCGAAGGAAGATCAAATATATGAATGTCATCTAGCCAACCGTTTGATATGTCTTGGCCGCCAATGATAAAAAGTAAATCGGAGGAGACAGACGATAAATGGGCGTATCTGGCTCGTGGTACTAGTGACGGAGTAGATTCTGGAAAAGTTGGCGTATCTTCCAGCGATACCCATCGAGACTCGGAGATAGAAAAGAACCAAACATCGTTCAGTACGCAAAGACTTTCGGGGGTTTGTGATTCTGTTCGATATCCCATACCACCAAAGATTACCAAATAGTTGTTCCCTGGCAAAAGAAATAGTAAGTCGCCTTAAGATCCTCTAGAATTCGTAAAATTTCCGTACATGTATCCGCACTGTGAAAATAGCGTGGTCCAGGTATAACACCATCGGTCGGAGGGTCTAATTTGTCCCATGTATATGACTGTAGGTCGAAGACATAAACATCAGAGAGCATTCGACGTTCGACCACCAATCGACCGCCCTATGTAAGTTGCACGCGCTCAGACTAAAAAGACGCAATAAAACCATAAAAAGGAAACGCACAAAGAGATACATCTTATCACCAATGACAGTCGTCGACGCGCCCTACGAAAAAAATATATAATTCAATTCGTCTCGTGACCGCAAAGACATTCAAAACGTGAAGAACAGCAAACATACAACAAGCTTTGGGGGCACAATGCCTCTTGCTTTACGAGCCACGGTGGCCAATTCAGCTGATACTGAGCGGACCAGATTCATCCTCGACTCGAATGAAAGTGAAGGAAAGAGGGGGGTGAAACTTTTGTCGGTGAGGATAACCCTTGGCTGGTATAAGCGTCCTTGAATCGGAGTTTAAACTATCGGCAGTAACCGTACACAGGGCTGACAACGATGGGAAACCAAGTTTTTCTTGATGACCAGCGCTTTAGCCTGGCGAGGGGTGATAATAATTTTCAGGATAATTATCCAGCCGCCTAATTATCTACTTATGATCGCCTTCCAATAATACAGTTATAATTTTAGACACCTGTCAGAACAGTAATTGGCGACAAGAGTTTTTTTTTTTTTTTTTTAAAAAAAACACATAATCGTCCAGCGGCGCTGTAAAGATTTACGACAATGTACAGCTCTTCTCAGGTGCAAAGATGATCTGGTGTTCTTTCCGGAAAGTGGAGTACCTAAAAAAACAAAAACAACGATACGTTCGTGAATCCGCGCAGGGAACAAACTTTGTCTTTTCTTCGGGGTTTAGGGTCTCAGGTGGAGCGAACGAAGTTGATAAACAAGATTATATAAATCTTTCGTACTACCTATCATAGCCTATCATCTAACTGTGGTTAGGTCGGTCGGAGATTTATACATTCGGTAATGTGAAAAGCAGCGGCACGCGCATATACACATGTATCTCGGAGTTCGAGGGTTTGTAAATCCGGCAACACTCGACACAGTTCGTTTATATTTATAAAGAAGTAGTTGTCCGACGGGGAGAGATCTAGGTCTGATATTGATCAGGTGTCAGCGTATTCTTTCCGAAAACCCTCGTGGTCTCGGATTATGAATGTATTTTAACGCTAAGTTAGCTACAGGAACGACCAGTTGTGAAGAGAGGTAGTAATACTAGGGTTTCGTTGAATTGGCTTTCACATGGCGCCTTTTCCCAAAGGAATGGACAAGTACGTACTCAGCGGTTAGAAGATCTTTTTTAGGTGCTCGCAATGAGATCATGCGAATTATACGAAGCTTTTAAGTCTATCAGTTTCTATTGAGTCGCCAAGTCAGCAGCCATGGGATGTCCTAAATGATCGCAAAAAGGTATACACGAGTAGTCGCTTTTGGTCAGCTTGTCTTCCTGAAATTGTTCATTCTCACTCACGCAGATACATCTTGATAAATTTATGATCGAATATAAGTAAGAAATGGTATATCTAATAATAGACCTTCTTGTACATACTTTGGGAATTCGATCTGATCTTCGGTCTTGGTACCCAACCGAAAGGAACTATTATTATGGAGTCTTGAAGGATCCCTAACACCGCTGCGGAAAAACCATCCATGAAATTCGCCGGCAGCCCTGAACATTGAATGTTTTTTAAAATGAGGTTAGGGATTTTGATTTTATATTTTCTAGGAAAATCAGTTTTTTTCTCCAACCGCAATCCAGCCGACAAAGTTTTAAAATGAGAGTATTTATTCACAATGAATACATTTACCTCATGCCAATCACATCACGTAAATGTGAGAGACCTTCCTTCCATTGTTTTGTAGACAAAGGCAGTTCCTAAAGAAGAAATATACACCCCCACGTTTTCCCTTCGGGATATAATTTCACAGTTCAAGGCGTGACCGCATGACGATGATCGAATGCTGACAAATCTACATGAAGTATCGTTGGCATCGATATTCAATTTGGGTAGCTCGTGCTGTGCTTCCATCTCATCGTAATCCTTGCCTTCCTATAAGTTCCCTTTCAAAATTACATACCAAAACCATGGATACTCTTGTACACTCGGACTCGTCTACAATCAAGATCACTTCCCATAACCAATACTCCTCCGATGCTAATATATCCCCGAAATCTGTGCTACCTTCACCCATTGCCCAGTTTGAGGAATGGATCACAGCTGCGTCTCTTGCAGGGATAAAAGAACCTGAGGCAATGACTTTGTCAACTTGCACACTTCAAGGTATCCCATCCTCACGGATTGTTCTTCTCAAGGAAATCGATAGTCGTGGTTTTGTTTTTTTCACAAACTACACTTCACGAAAATCACATGAGTTGAACGAAAATCCACATGCCGCGCTTACATTCCATTGGAAGGAAATGTCTCGGCAAGTAAGAGTAATCGGAAAAGTTGAGAAAGTCTCCAGAGAAGAAAGTGAAGCGTATTTCAAGACCAGACCTTTGGGCAGTCGCATAGGCGCTTGGGCAAGTAAACAAAGTAGTGTTGTTGCGGAAGATGAACTCGCAATACGGGTAGACGAGACAAGACGACGGTTTGGTATCGAAGAGGGCGCGACGGAAGGCGATATACCACTACCGGACTTTTGGGGTGGGTGGCGAGTTCTTCCAGAGTATGTACTTCTGTCCACAAAAAGAAACATCCCGTTTAAAAAAAATCTTCTTTTTGCAGAGAAGTGGAGTTTTGGGCAGGAAAACCATCTCGCCTTCATGACCGAGTCCGATACCTACGCACCGAAAAGGCCTCATTGGCAGCGGCAGAGTGGAGGATAGAAAGACTTTCGCCATAAAAAAAAAATAGAGAGAATTTTTTTTAAAGAGTTCATAAACACATGGTTTGTCCAGAATAAGTTGAATTAAGGTTTCATGCGTACAAGTATAAATCCGTCGTCTGAGAATAATACGATACAACGGGGAACTTTACATGGGCTGCGCCGGTGTTTGCGTAAGAAGAACACCGAAGCGTTTTTTTAATGTAACTCGATGTCTCGAGAATTTATCGTCGGGTGAGAAGCGAGCTGTTTTATAAGTGAGGTGAAATTCGTTCAAATTTGGACAACCTACCAGGATGCGCTGACTTTGTGATTTTACCGGACTCGGTCACTTTCTTAAAAAATTATCAGGCATAATATAAAAAGAAATAGAGTATAAATCGCCTACTTTTAGAGTATAAATTCTGTTGCCAGCGTCATCGAGAGTGTACATGAGATGCATTTTTTGAGGGAAAGAGTGTAAAGGCGGAGTCTATAATATTCATATGAGTTTTCACACAAAGACAAAACCATCATGCGTCATGTTTAGACTTTCAGTCTGTAACGAACAAGTGTCAATATGACCGAGGTTGGCTTGTATTTCATTATCTATTTATCCCACCCCCGAAAGGCGGTGGTCGTTTGTCTGTTCCTGTGCAATGACCCAAGTAACGAGTCCCGGTTGTTGGCACCAAGGTTAAGCTTACGATGCAGTCACATTTAACCCTCAACACACCAAAGAAAACATGAACCGTTTATTAATGATGTACAGTGATATCCTAAGACCAATTAGAAGTAGAAATTTCCGTCCCTGTTCCTTCTCCTTTTTTTGCAAACCGCTTTAGGACTCGTGCTAATCGAATAAGACTCTGTCTCATACGTTCTTTCGATGATGGATCTTCGGGCGTCGAAGTAGTATCAATAGGATTAACCTGTTCACTGCGAAGCACGCCTTCCATTTCATCCGGTTGCTCCGTCTTACCAGGTGCTGGTGTCTGAACAACTGGCACCGGAATGGGCTGACCAGGTATCCATCCATTGGGATAATATGGATGTGGAGGATGGGTAGCGTAGTGATAACCATACGTCGGGTGATAAATTGTTGTGGGGAACGTAGGCACAGGCGTTGCAGCGGGAGGAGCAGATGCTGGAGGCGACATGGTGACATTGTGGGCAGTTGGCCGTCTGGTAGCACGTTTGGAAGTCTGCTCAATTAAGAATTTATAGGTTAATTTTTAGAAATGAGAAGAAATCGATTAAAAAATCTTACTGTAGGACCACCTCCCCAGGCTGGATTCAGTCGATACTTCCCGCCTATCTTTTCTAGCCGACCTCTTTTTAACGCTTTATGTAAAGCTTGTGAAGCAGAAGGCCGAAAGTTTTGTTGTAAAGGATAGTGGCTAATGGAAATCTTAGAATAAATAGCTTTCCACACATGAAAGAAACCTACGAAGCCATCCATGTGAAGAGTACCTTTGGTGCTGTCCCATCCACATCGCCAACGTCCATAATAGCCTCCACGAGCATCTCTTCATAACTAGGCATAGCGTTGGGATCATCGCGTGAGCTAACCAAAGTGGGAGGGGGAGTTGATTTTGTGGCAGAAGATTTCGTAGGATCACGGGTTAAAGGAGCAGATGTGAATAGTGGATGTCGTACGGGCGCAGAAGGAGGTGGGACTGGAGATGAAGATGAAGGTGTTTGAGGTGGCTTTGGAGGAACAGGAACGGCGGGGGGTACGTAATATGGTGTGTGTGCATAAGAATACATCTGTGGTACAGGCTGAGGTTGAGGTTGAGGTTGAAGTTTATGTGGTGGAGGCTTGTATTGAGGCGGTTGAACAGGAGCGGGTACTGGAGGAGAGACGACGGTCGGGAGGGGGCGGGAACATATGGTGGTGGTACAGCCGGGTTTACAACAGGGGGTGCAGGTGCAGGTAGGGATGTTTGTTCCAGAGGTGGTAGAGGAGGAGGAACAGCAATAATATCGGGTTCTGCTTTGACATGGAGTGTCGTCACTGGCCCAGTAGTAGCATCTTTTTCAGACGGAGGTCCAACTGAAGCAGAAGGGGTTGACTGTCGTGGTTGCTGTAGAGCCCTGATGGCATTATCCAAATCTAATGGAAAGATAGTAGTTTCGCGATTGACATCAACTGCCAAGATTAGGTCAATCAGCTGAAGTGGAGGCAGTAAAGATAGATAAGTTCGTTTTGCGGATTCGGAAGAGGATGAGCGTGTGGATTCATCTATTTTAAAGTTATAAAAGATCATGAAAGATTAGTAAAATATGTTCTCACTAGTTTGTTGTTCCGAAACTGAAATGTTCTCAGATGCAGGTGGTAGTGGTTGGAGTTGAGAGCAAGAGGGGCTAGCCTGTTGCTCGGGCATCTGTATAGTCCTTACGAAGACTTTAAGTCTTACACAACGACCAGAATCACGTGATTGAATTTACTGTATTTTTTTTTTCTACTCGTAAATGTTAAAATCATTCATTTATGGGTTAAAGAAATTATTTTTTTATTTTGGGAAATGAGGGTTCATTTACTTCATATTGAATTTGGCGAAAAAAATCTTTGGAGGAAAGGTTGAACTATTCGGGAACGTGGTGATGTAACGGCGCTTTTTCCCGTCAGAGTCAACCTCATCTAGCGTAGTCCTGCATCGGCTCTTGGGGTGGTATGTCTCAATTCCGCGAGTCCGTATCTATGTTATTCCGCATCCCAAAGGGCACACTGGGAAGGTTGTACGGAAGTTCTCATTGTCGATACTATCATGCACCCGCATTCTATAAACCCGTTCCTTCCCCTTCACGTGAATCATTTAGTTCTTGATGCTGCAACGAACATAGCATAACTAATCATATACTTTATTGACCAGACTCAGTTCAGACACCGCAAGATTTACTAAAAGCAATTGGACGGTCATGTGAAACTAAACTTCAAGTCGATAACTGGGAACAACTCTGGAAAATGGGCGGATATGGAATGAAAGCGGCTGGTATTAGTGTGAAAGATCGACGGTGAGGATTCAGGCAAATCCTTTGCACTCGGGGCGAACTGAGCCTTGGATTTCTCAATAGGTACATTCTGTGGGCACTAAACAAATTTCGGAATGGGTTTCACGATGGTCTTAGTGACATAGCTCATGAAGTAAAACCCAAAAAGAAGATTCGAGGGTTTGTTATTTGCATTTTTTTTTTGGATGAGTAAAAACTTAATACTTTTATGACTCATAGCTGGGGTCCAGCCGTACAATTCGGAAAACGAATCCGCTCGCGACGACATTGATAAAAATTTCAAAACGAAGCCTGTTTTTTTTTATTCCTAGGTTGAAATAATAATTTAAAAAAATGCCTCTAATAGATTATGCAACAACAATGCGCCAGGAAAGATTTTCAGAAGACCGCTGCGTCCCACAAAAATAGTCGACTTTCTTCCTGTTTTACCCAACGAGCCACGGCATTAGCCGCAGATATCGCTGCTTTTTTGGGTATCATTGGGGATAAGGCAACATATAATTCGAATGGTTGTGTCACCTAAGGATATTGATATTTCCTTCCTGGTAAACACCTTGGGGGAATAATGAACACAATGAAAGTTCTTACCCAACCAAGGACCGCTTCCTTATCAGTTCGAATATACTGTAATTTGAGAGGTCCTTTTGTCCCGACTTGGCGTGCATAGTATCATGCATTTTTTGATACAGTGTAATCAACCTTTATTATATGGAGATTATTACTAAAGAAAAAAAGGAAAAAGGCTCCGTACCTATACCGGTTAGTGTCGATGTGATAATGATCTTCCCATGCGGGATAGGTTATCTGGACATGCACACGACTTTTATAAATAAAATGTCGCAAGCCGGGAATGCTCAAGCTGGAACAATGATATGGACTGTTTTCAATTACTTTTCGTAATTGCGCCACCAATCCGTTTGTTTCCAGTCGCTAATAACGTCGGAATGAGTGACCTATGCATATGTAATAATAAAAAGAGAAATTTTCTATACCTTGGCAACAGCCTCACTCCAATTACGTACAACATCGAATTCTCCCCCACCACATACAGTCAGAAGAACCATCCCGCTCTTGTTGTTGGACAACAGAGGGTCAAAAATTGAATGTTTTCTGGGCATGGTATCGTCAATGATATCATCCAAAGTTTTCATATTATTCTCTTGTGCAATAGTATCTGTCCCCGACGTCGAGTTTGTTTCAGATGTGGGCGTTGCGGTATTTGTATTGTATGGGTTCGATGATTGTTTCCCTTTATTTCCAATACTTGATCCATCTATGCTGAACGAATCCGATTCAATAAAATTTACGTATGCGTGGACAAATCCTTGAGGATTAAATTTTGGAAGACAGATAGGTAACCAGGACGCTGAATTCGCCGCTACCGAGGAAGTATGGACCGCATTAATAAGAATTTGGAGATCTTTGAAAATAAAAATCTTTAACTGCCAGACCCCAAAAATAAAAATAAAGTTTACCTGAAGGATGAATGCTATGCCGTTTAGGTCGAACAATTGTAATAAGATTATTCTCCGATATTAAAAGGATGTAAAGTATATCCTAAAAGTAGGTGTAGATTAGCCTAGGATTTTATCCTTTGTTTATACTGCCCACCAGGCTTCCGGTTTTCGATGGGACTAGGTAATCTCCGATACGTGATCTAAACATTGGTTCCATTCGCACTACCGACAACGCAGATAAGGTGATTTGGAATGCAATGCTACTTTGCAGACGCGAAATCATGGCATGTAAGAATGATTCGGTCCCTTTTTGAAAATTATAAGTTCATTTGAATGATAGATTGGAATTGAGTGGGAAGCTTAACCATCAAGAAGCCGTCTTAAATCGAAATTAGACCGCCTCTCAAATATCCGACGAAGTTGTGAACCAGTTAGTATACTTAAAATTTGTAGATGGAGAAATTCCAGATGCAACCGCGCCTGTATCGACCATTCAATAAATCATGGAGAGGACGTTTTGACAAACGAAGACAACAAACCACACTCTCAGGTTCTCCCCATTTGCTGATTACTATGTAATACAAGGGAGATTTCAAAAAAAATGTTATGCGAGTGGATCCAGATTGAATAGATCGAAGCCTGTCTTGCTTAGGAGTATTAGCTGATAACGACTCGTCTGCAAATACCGATATCAGGGCTGATGTGATGCCGGTAATAGCAACGACGTCTTCCACAGCATTACCCGGTCGACTAACGATAATGACAAATAAGACCAATTTCGAAACAGTGTTGGTAGCGATTGACCTTACAAAGACAGGTTTCCCAGCATCTGTAAGAATAAAATATTGCCGTTGTGGGAATTGTTGTTCTGAAACAATCCATTTTCAGTTTTAAGGATCATTTTTTTCGGTGTGGTTCATGACAATATTTTTCCAGCAAGTTTTTACATACCTAATATCTTAATGGCTTCATCCACGGTGGATGGTTCGGGAATACGCGTTCGTGATTGTTGAGAAGGGTCTGAGTCTGGCGAAATCCTGCTATTGGAATGATATAAATTTATCAAATAACCAGTTCAGCGTACTTAAATCTTTGCTACTTAAAGTCTTCCTCAACTGTTCACGTAAAATCTTCTTTCTTTGCTCACTATCTTCAGAAGAACCGGTAAATATTCCTCCGACCTGTTCTTCATCCTCAGCCACATCCTGATTGTCTGCTTCCGCGTCATGAATTATGAGACCATCATTTAAGTTAAGGTTAATCACGGAAGAAGTGGGACTTGGAACGGTAGTTGACATTGTAGAGGGATTATAGACTCGAGAAGGAAGTGGCGTAGATGAACCCTGTGACATGATATGCGACTGCGATACTTTGGCTGGAAGCGGCGGCGCGGACGGGGATCGAAATGAAAGTAAACGTTCTCGAGTATTCCGTCGAGATATAGGAGGCGTGTGTGGCATCGACGTCGCTCTGGACGATGTCGACGTCGACGTCATGCAGCCAATAAAGCTTTGACTTTTGAGACTCCGACATAATTTTCATATTCATTACTGGGCGTCATGAGGGGGAATACAAAAGGTACATTTAATTCGAATATGCTCCCCAAGTTCTAGGGTCGCCAAAACATCTTCAGGTTACTGTGATGTAACAAAGGATGATGAGCTGGATGCACACACAACCGAAGAAAAAGAGTATGAAAACAAACTGCCCCAGAGAGGCTCGAACTCTCGACCTTCCGATTAACAGTCGGACGCTATAGCCAACTAAGCCATGGGGCAGCGATAACTTTAGCCCTTTACTCAACTACATCAGCGTAGCATCTTATCCAACGATGTACTACACATCGGAACTTGACTTTTAGCAAGACCGTATCTTATTCGAGATTTTATAACAAACAAGTTTATAGAAATATACTTGTCATGGTACAGACAATGACTCAGCCAAGTGCCAACTTTACATACGATTCCAACTAGCAAGTTTTTTCCTTTGGCAAGGTTCAAAGAAGAAAAGAAACAGACTTTTGGTTGAGAGATGCTAACTGTGGGAAATTGGAAAGTGATATCTCGAGCAACTGGAATCCAGTTATTAGCAGTGAGTGCATCATAATAGCTAGGCGGTGACCGGGGTTGACTATTAGGGAGTGCCTTATTCTACGAGTTGTCACCAGCTTCTATTTGACAAGAAATTTTGTAATTGATTTCAAAAACCCAAATAGTCTATTTAACGAGACGCAAGTAACCGGGGACAAGTAGTAGTAGAACCCGCCAGAATGCTACGTGATAACCATTTCTTTTTGCCGGATATTCGTGTTTATAGCGCTATAGAAGGTTAAAATCAAAAAATCTCTTTCCCAAATGTCGACTGTTGAAGTCAACGTCAACGGTAAAGGTTCTTCTACCTTATATCTCTTATGACCGGTAATCGGTCGTTTTAAATAACCGAGCCGTGAAATTGGCGACTAACGAGAAGTAGCACTATCAAGAGAAATAGTAGTATAATATTTTCGCTTGAACTGAGAAGAAAAAAAAATGATCCGTCCTAGTCTGAGCTAGCTGCTAGTGTCATTCGACTGACTTCTAACAGTGCAATTATTTCCGAGTTTTCTGAAATGATTTCCATGCCAAGACACGTTATAAAGAAATGGAAATGCTAATAATTGAAATCATGTAACAAATAGCTGTGGATAATGTACTTTTTGGTGTCCGATGGGTCCGAAAAGTGACGTGAGAAAAAGCTGAATCGGAAGGCGCCGAATGTACAATAGTTAATAATTTTGAAGAGTTGGAAAGAAGACACCAACTTCGAATACTCAAGTTTTAGTACACACTAACATTTCTTCTATTTTTTTTCCTTTCTTTTTTTCCATTCACTGTTTATCTTCTTTTTTTTATCATCTTTTCTATGTTGTCGATCACAAGGCACCAAGGTAATTCAAATCACCAGCCCACAAAACAACAAGCTTTCCTTGATCATTCCACAAACCTGGGCAGCAATACCACTCACCCCGCAGATGTACAACCAAATCACACCAATTCCGACTTGGACTTCCGTGTTGATCAAGATCGTCATGATTCAAAAAACCCTTCTCAAATGATACATCCGAGTAAGAGTTTTTAAATTTACTACTTCCTTTAACGACTTTAAGATTCATTTGGCCATCCCAGCTCCCTATGGTTTTGACTATCTACCCAACACCAGCTCTTCACATCATTCTTCCTCTTCCTCTAATTCCCATCATGGTCCCTCACCAGTACCAGTTGAGCCACTTCCCGCTCACTCGTACCCTTCGGATCCCTCATCAACTTTTATTCCTCTCACAACCCCTTCCCTGGCCACCTCTCTTAATTTCCCCCATTATTCTTCCTTAGCAGGATCCGCTCGAGACCACCTCGATTGGGCAGCCGACTCGCTTCCGTTAACATCGGACAAAACTTGTGACCCTGCACCATTGTCTCTTGTGCATCCCTCGGAGCAACCAATTCAATCTTCGCGCTCTTTACTAATCTCCGCTAGTCAACACCACCGGAAAGACCCCCGCTTTATCGAACCTTACGTCAGCTCTCTAGACCCTCCTCCACTTGCAAAAAAGAGTGACGAAGGAAATCTACCTGTAAAGTTGGGTCCAAACGGTTTAGCCGAGGATCAACCCCCAACCGCCCAAGGGAAATTGCGCACAAGGGTTTACGTTGCATGCTTGCAATGGTCAGTTGATCCTTATTTATTTATCTTGTTATTGGTTAAAAAATGTATCATATCTTTCTTAGTCGGTCTAGGAAAATCCGCTGTGATGGTGCCAAACCCCAATGTCAAAAGTGCTGTCGAAGAGCTAGTGAATGTGATTATGATGCTGTTCCAAAAAGACGTGGCCCAGACAAAAAACCTGGTGCCAGACAAAGGACGAGTAAAAAAACGAAAGCCTCCAAACAGGAGGCCCAAAATGGATCTCAAGTCGCCGCAGCAGTACCATCCGATGAAAGGAATATTATACCCTTATACTCATCCTCGATCAAACCTTGTCACGAAGATTCGAGTTTAACTTCTCAGCACCTTAACCCAGCTTCTCATATTTTCACACCTCTCCCCCACCCAAACTTTCCCGAATTGAATGAGCGTCGAGGCTCGATGTCAAGTTCTACTGAACAACCACTTCCCATCACGCCGATAGATGGTCCCGAGATCACCTCATCTTTACCTCCGGTATCCAACGCGACGACAGCATCAAATATACCTTACCGTCCTGAAAGGGTCGATGCCTCGAATCGCTTCTCCCGCTTATTGCCTGAATCAGTAAGTTGATGCATCATCCTCTATTTTAGGTAGCCGATGAGGTTAATCTTTTGATTACGCTCAAGGAAAATTATGAGATAATTCGAGGCCTAAATTCTCAAGGCGAAGCTCATAAATTCCCATATTACGGCCACAATCAGACTTTGTTCGGTGATTATCCCGCCAGAGGACATTCTGGCGAGGATGAAAACAAATGGGAAGAGGAAATCGGACCAGAACCTTCGTTGGACTATTCGCGAAAAGCTTGGTGGGATAGCTTAATCGTTCTTTACCTTCCCGGAGAGGACAAAGCTATAACGTGAGTTATCGACAGTACTTGGAGTAGGAAAAAAAAAACCATACCTTTTTACAGTTCACGTCAAATACTTGCTGATTTGCGATTTTTGTATGTATTTTTCGGTTTATTTTCTCTCGGATCTCTCAATCCAATATATCCCAGATTCAAAGCCAGTAATTATTTTTTCAGTTTCATTAATGTGCCGGTATGTGATATATGCTGCAGATTAAATTTTCCGCAGGTCTAATTTTTCCCTTAAGCTGTTCTTCAGTAATTTTTGCAATCCTTCGGAACGTGATAAAATGCAACCATCATTGGTATTAGCGATCCTCGCTGTTTCAGCGTTTATGACTTCAAGTGAAATCGACCAAGGCAGTGCCGGTCGGATGCGTGCCCTCTGGTTACGTGATGCTGCACAAAGTTCTTTGGAAGCTAGTTTCAATGCCCAATGGGTGGATCCGACGTTGGCCCAAGCTGCTTGGGTGCGTAAATTTTACAGCTTATGCCATAAACTCATAATGACTTATATAGCTGTTGGCCCTGTTCGAGATGTGTGCACATCCCCTTCATTCCGCTGAGCGAGTGAATTCGGCAATGGTCATATTGGACTCTATTCTTCGGTTCTTACGACTTGCATCGATCGACGAGGACGATTTGCAAGTATCGAAATTTGTTGCTCAAAACGTCCCAATTGTTCATGTAGCTGTTTCATCACGGATAGCAAGTAAACAGGGCTGCTGTTGTGCTTCGCTCACGCTGGGTCAAAACTCCCCTATCAGTCACCAGCTCACGCCTCTGTGGGTAGCAACAGCTGCATGGAATCCGGATTGGACTGTTGCTGAGATTAGGAAAGAAGAAAGTCGGAGGTTATGTTGGAGCTCCTTGCAAATTGCCGCGGGACATACTGCTCACGCGGCCGCCTTTCGTGCCCCACCTTTGGATTATTATTGTATTCAACCATCTAATGTAGGTTTGTCCTTGTTTTATTTTCTGAGTTTCTTCTTTTTAAGTTTCTTTGACAGTATTCATTGTTATTTCCTGGTGAATCACTGCTAAAGTCCTCGTCGTTTACAATATCGCACTCACCCAAGGAATCAATCTGGGCTTTGTACTGTCGTACAATGTTATTATGGAATAGCTGTCTCCGTATGCGTGAAAATCAAGCAAGTGACGCTGAGAAAGCAACTTTCGCTGTCAGTGCTTGGATCGAGACGACGATCATCGAAGAAGCTCTAAATGCGCATACTTGTGGTTGTGACCAAGCTTTCCTCTTTCAAGGACGGGAGTTTTTGTTTATGTAAGTTCCCTTTGGAGATTCTGCTGGCGGTGTGGAAAATTTACAAGTATTTTTTTTAGCACACGGATGTGCATCTCATATGAATTTCGGAGGTTTATTCCACATCCTGAAACGTCAGTGTTTTTTTCCACTTTTATTTTAGATAAAAATATGTATCTCAAACGTTCTCTTTAGGGATTTCAACGGTTTGTTTAATCGTAAAAAGGCGGAAGAGTGGCGTGAGTTTGTTATTTAGATCCGGAACCCACCCAATAATGTTTTCTCCTGCAGTTGTCAAGCAGGCTAGCATTGCCAAACGTGTTATGCAAGGATTACATACCGTCACTGGTCATAAAAATAATGTATTAGCTCAAAGACCCTTTTTTATTTGGTGGTTCATGGGTCAAGTCGCTAGGTATGTACTTACCCAAAGTTCCGCATTTACGCTCGTTTAACTATTTTATCCAGATGCTTGTTGTTATGGCAGCTCGACAAAAGCCTAATTATTGCTCTAGAAATTTGTGAAGCCTTTTTCGCACCGATTGATTATCTTTCATGTTTATGGCCTTGTCCCAGTATGTTCCATTTGATACTGAATGCATCCCTTGTTTCACTAAGTTTATTTTCCCCTTCCTCACAGCTCAACGGGCACGGTATTTGGAATTACAATCACGAGTATCGCAAGCGTGTGAACTAGTTGGACTTCCACCCCCGCCACCTCCGAATTTTGATCTCTTTGCACCAGGTTCACCTCCTGTTCCTGTTGTGTAATAGACTTTTTATTTTCTACTGTTATCTCATTGTATTCTAGCATTGTATTGGGTTTTGTGTATTGTTAGTTAGTTCTCAGTAAATTAGCCAAGTCAAATAAATAAATGTAAAAGTCAATATAGCTTATATTGAACGCGCTATGTCACATTTGTCACATACACTATCTTGGACGCGTTTTATAAACTCTGACGCGCCTTGAATTCATGGTCATTTGAACGCAATTAAGATTGCCCGGATACCAATGGTAAAAGTAAGGGTATATTAATGTGGCATAATACTCTATTTTGTTGATTGTTTAGTAACGGTCCGTCGATTATTGAGCCAAATTGGGAATGGCTCGTAATTTCCTAAAGAAAAATTTCTTATTACTCGTTGCCGGATTAGAAGTTTTGATGGTATTTTCTCAAAATCAACCAAGTTTATTCGTTTTAAATTTATTCCCCACTGGGAGGGGCATCACCACTAAGTACATATTTTGAGCCGATGCGACGGTAATTCTCCCAAATGCTTGTTTGTTTCCCGTCGGATGTGGACATAGACATAGATCTTATTGCAGACTGATTGACACCGGTTCAAATAAGGCTTCGGAGCACGACAGTTAATTGTTCTCCGCGCGCGGTAATTGAGTCTGAGACATCCGATGATGAACGTTAGCCTTCAAAATGACTCGCGTCGGAGTGATATATATATATATATATATTTAACAATTAAAAGTTACATATAAAAAATACTATATTCAAATTTTTTGTCAAGTATTTCCTTTTTGACTTTTTTAATTCAACTCCTTTCCAAAAAATCGTGGGAATTAATTCCGACAACGAGTTGGAAATCTCCGACAATTGGGGTCTTGTGTGGAACCTTGTTCGTTTCTTCCTACCACCGAAGCCTCTGTTAAGAATTATAACATGCCTCCATCACATTCACATTCACATTTGATGCCATCGTCTGCATCTCTAAAGCGTCGGAGAGCTGCGTCAGCACCTTGCGAAGACGACATGATGCGCAATACCAAGAGGTCTCGAAGCGATGTAGATCGTCTTCTTACCACCAAGCCTTTACGTATGCCTGAAATTTACGAGCAAGAAGAGGAAGGTTTTACAGGCGATGTTGAGAAGGTTGACAAGGGGAAGGCGAAACAAGTATTTCCCGTGGCTGGTTGCCTCGCAACATCCGAAGCGACTGTTTCAACTAAGTCAGCCATTGAAGAATTAGCCTTGGTTAGTTGGGAGAATTAGTAAAGTGTGTAAGTATATTGAATTATCCCATCTCCATAGGAATTAAAATGCGGCTGCTGTACCGAACTGTGTTACAATGTACGTACATTTCTATGTTGGCGTCATCCACTTTTCTTTATCGTGCTATCTGAAGCCGGTGGTTGTAAATCCATGTCAACATTATTTTTGCGGAAGGTAGTTATTCTCTAATAGTAAGATAGTCTAATTGATTTGATAATATTCTTTTTTTTTTTTTTAAAGTTGCTGTGTTCTATGGGTCCGGGTACGTTTCGCCACCGCTTACTTTCATGTGTATCCTTATTCCCCATAAGCACGGAGGAACGAATTGTCCTGCCTGTCGTGGCATATCAACCTCTGTTATACCATCCAGAGTAGTTCAAGCTATGATAGATTTATTGCTTCGATTGGACCCTTCAAAGGCTCGAATTGCAAATGAACGATTGCAAGCGGATAAAGTATATAAACTAGGAACATCCCTCATAGTGATTAAGATATCAATTTCTTTGACTAATTCAAAAAGCTAATTACCAACTGTTCAGCTACCCACTCCAAGACCCAAGTCCCCTGAACCGAATTTGGAAACACCAGGCGACAATATGGCTCGACCATGTCCGACTTGTCTTCCTGGAAACCCTTATGGCTGGCGATGTCCTGTTCCAATCCAGGACCCAATTGCTAATCCCGAGCAGGCCTTTGACTTGGATGATGGAATACCTCCTGGCCATGCGTTTTGTGGTAACTGTGATCAATTACATAATGTAGAGGCTCCTTCAACCACCAAATGCGATTTCTGCCAAGTTTCCTTTTGTGGCATTGAAATTCAAACACGATGTTGCGCGTTAGGGCTATTGTCTCAACAGCCCCATGGAATCAGTGACATACCAGATATTATTCTCAATGGAGCTATATACGAACGTTTTAATGAAAACACTGTAGAGGTACGTCTTAGTCAAATTCTTCTTCTTATTTGTCATCTTTCTATATTATCAGGTGGATATTATGTTGGATTATCTTCGTAGTAACAACGTGTCTCTGCGTTCTGTTTATCGAGACGTTTGTTTTCCAATTACTTTTCCTTTCATTTATTTAAATATGATACAGATTGTTTCACATATTATAAAGCAGCCTCATGGATTTGCTGCTTTGATTGATAGTGGTGCCTTCGATGATATGCACAATGTTTCTGGCGGCGAAGATCCTGATCCGACGGCCCCTCGACGCAGAATTTGTAGACTGTGCGCTGCTCAAGTGTTAATCTATGGTCTCAAAGGATGGTGGATTCGTGAACGTAAGAAGGCCGTATCATCCGGTAATCTTCCAGCGAGGGAAGATTGTCCCCAAGGAGGGAACTGTAATAGACAAGCTGATCTAAGTGCGTTTTTTTTGTCCGGACTATGATCTTTTAAGAACTCGGCTAATTTGAGAACCTAGGTCATGCTAAAGAATGTAAGTCAAAAATTGGCGGGGGTGTATATGCCTTGGGTACTTTGGTCAAATTGTTCAAAGAAAACTGACCATTATTTATAGTTAATCATACCATATCTGATCCGTACGACGCCCTTTTAGCGGATGGGGAACATATTGCTTCCGCTTCAAGTTCTGGACTTTTCACCACCACCACCACCACCACCAATGGTTCTGCTGGAGCGAGTCACGATCAATCTCATGGAGGGGTCATTGTTCCACATACAATTCCGTTCTCAATTTTAATGCCCTTCCCGATCATTCAACCGAATTCAGAAGGGATGGGAGCTAACATAAGTCCACCCCCTTCATCAGGTATGAATCCCTTGGAGCAAGATGTTGATATAGTTCAAGGCAATATCGTAGCTGTTGAGGATGGTGAAGTCAATGGTAGTTCTGGTGGATCGACGGTTGCCGCAGAGATCGGTCCACAAGAGGTTCTATCCATGGTGAATAATTCTGAAGATCTGGGTCAGAATAACACGCACCCTCCTTCTAGGTCTCCAGTTTTCTCGCCTTACATTTCGCCAGATATTTCTGTACCAGGGTCGTCGGAGGACATTGGTGGTACAATGATATCTTCATCTTCCTTTTTATCTCCAGTATTTCCTACCTCTACCTAAATAAGATGTATAATACTTCGTTCATTAGATTGTATTTCTTAAGCATGAAATGTATAACATCTCGGAAATCCACTAATTGAATATGGTCGGTTATCTGGAGCACCCCGCGTTATCTAATCGCAACGGATCTAAAGGCCGAACCCAGCCAGGCTCGGCATCGGACTTCTTTGACTCGTTTTTAAACGTGATACATATATGTCTTGAGGTTTCCTTTATGCAAGTATTCATGGTTTTTTAAAATTTAATGTTTAAGTTAGAACTTGGAACCCGCAGAGGTCATGCCGGTTATGATACTACGACCCTTTTAGTAAAAGTTGTATAGTTTTGAAACTCCCACTGCCGCCTCCTCCCCGCTTTTCTATTCTTACTGTAACCGTTGAAAGTTTTAAGATGGCGTCATGCCTACAAGGGAATTTGAGCATGGTGTGTACTCATGAGCCAATTCTCGTTATACCAACCATGACGTGGGTTACTGTGAAAGCTTTTTTGGTCCAAGCGTTTACTAGTAGTGTACCGTATATTTTGACAGGATTTCTATGCCGTCGGTCTTTTCCAGCTTCTCGCAATTTTATTGCCAAATGACCTCAGGCTGACGGACTGACACGAAAGAGTAATTTATTCCTCTATTTCAGAGGTTCACTTGGATTGCTTATCAAGGTTTGGGATAGTTGCCATGGTGCATTATGCACGCGCCAGAGCCGGTATTTCTTGATTGTTATAAAATCTATGTTCTAAGTATTGCGGTCCGATGACTTGGAACTTGTTCTGAAAGTTTGGGTGATTCCACGCCTCGTTATATGCACTGCTTCTCCTTGTTTTGTTAGTTTCCAATCCCATTATGCATCGGCGATCGCTCCCCAGGCGTCGGAGAACTGGCAAGGCTAACTTTCGGGTTATGCTCAAAGACTATACGTATTTACCGGTACCGTCGGCTTGAGGTATGTGCAATCATAGAAACGCCTTCTCACTATGTATTAGGAAATCTGGAGCTGGCCTTAGGCTTTTCTTTCATTGTAAGATCACCTGATTCTTCAGCTGTTCTCCGTAATAAAAGGCATATCCAAGGTTTTAATTCTGTAAGTTCACTTTCCCATTGGCTCACCTACAACTTGAACCTTGGAGGTTATAGATTACTATCCTTAACGGATTTCCTCCCCATTCTTGGAACCTCACCCGGATATATGTAGCTTCTATTGCTTTCACGTTCGCTCTATAGTGCAACATCGACATTGCTGCTACGCTTGTAGCTGATACCATCAGAGACCTTTACACTTTGACTATACTTTTTGGATTCTGTTCAGAAGCCAGTAAAAAAATTTCATTTAATACTCGTGACTGATAATTGACGTTTACAATAGATCATTATGTTAAATCATCTTAGACCCTGCGTTCAAGTTGGATTTACATCCCTCACGAATAGCTTCCTTCTCTCCTCATAAATATCAAATCTTGTTGTCGGTGCACTGTTAGATGCCCCCCCACCAATTATTTTTGAACGAACGTTGTGATACCTGTAGAGGTAAAATTCAAGTCTAACGTGTATTTGTTTCAAGACAACTATTGGTAAAAAAAAAAAGTTCCTTATGGAAATTGTGAACGGTTTTCATTCTTCTTTGTATATCGCGTATTCGTATTTGAAGACATGTTCCTGGTTCTCTCGCCCTCTTTAGTACGCTTCGCCCACGTGATTGCAGACCGAGGGAGGCTTATTGACGGTAATATTTAATTGTATTGTATTTGAATATATTAAAATTACCGTTAGTCAAAATTTGATAGCACTCCACATCGCTCATTACATAAAGATCCATTGGTTCGATCTACTTTTTTTTTAAAGTTAAATTCTAAAAGAAAAATTGAGATCCCATTTTAATTTAAGGTAGGAGGGGGGTTATTAATTATAACTATGATCATTGACAAGACACTGGAATGGCCCGGACCAATTGCTTCCTTCATACTGTGTGCTGATGAGTCTTATGTATTATGAATCAATTGTTTTGGTATGGATAAATAAATAAACAAACAAAGTATTTTTGTTAAAAACATTATTTTTTTAGGCACAAAAAAAAAACGCATGGTTGGAAGCCTAAGAAGTCTGGATCCAGATCTCGAGATCCTTTGAACAATGTGTGGTGAGCCCGGCTCAGAGCTTCCCTCGTATTATTATTGGTCTCTGAGACATTTGAAAATGTCTCTTTTTGTTTTGACGGCTCAAAACTGCGGGTTGATGTTCCCCCACTACGAACGAACCCCCCCTGGATGCTCAGCTCAGACTCCCTTTTTTTTCTGTTTTGCAAACTACTGCTAGAAGGTCCTTCCTAATCGGATATAAGGACACCAAGATCTCATCTTTCCCTTATATTCGCCAATCTACATTAGAATGTTTCAGACAATTAGCTGATTCTGTGAAGGATATGATTTACTTTTACTTTTTTGTGATATGATCGCTTCGAAGTTCGAAGCATGGGTTCAACCACAAATGGCGTTCCGGCGAGAGGAGAGTTAAATAGCCGATATCCATGATTACGGTGTGTTTTTTAAGGTTGTTTTAACCCAATTAGACTTTTGTTTATCGAGTCAAGAATTTCACTCCACCCCTTGTGAGGGGGATAGTTTTTCCGGTGGCCGGTAAATGGATTTGTGTCGTGAGGCATTCATCTGCGCTAATATAGAACGCCTGCACTGCGTTTAAGAAGTGACAAGTGGAAAGAAAAAAAAACCTTGTCAAATTTGAAATTAATAAAAAGCATGACCGCCACAAAAGCTCATGTTTTACAGCCTGGAGGCATGTTGTAATTATTTACACAAATTCAGAGCAAAAGTCTTCAGCGGAAACCCACGTACTTTGTATAAAGGTATCGATATCCTAACTTATTGATATTGATATTGCTTGGGTGAATATTACTATCATGGTCTAGCTCTTTTTTGCATGGTTGTGATCTCCCCACACCGTGTTATAAACAGCTGGAAGATATATGCAATTTTCACCACAAATTTTAAATTTCTAAATAATAATTATACTTTTAATTTATTATTAAAGAAACACTCAATCCAAGTATACTCAAAACGTCGATCGATATCCATATTCTTCCGCAAAAGCGGAACTATAAGCCCAGGCGGAACCAGTGGTAAGACATAATTCGTTGATCAAGACGAGCTCAGAAGATTCGATACTCAAACCTCATATTATTATTACTCAATGTTTTGCCCCTGCCAATGCGCATGCCCTGGTAGTTCCAATGATTTTTTTTTTCAATCGAGAGAGTCTGGTCAATTCTTCTACGGCTCATCCCCTCCAAAAAAAAAAGGATAAATCATTGTATTCCGTTTATGCAGAAACAAAATACACCCGACAGGTATTTTAAATGAAACCTACATCTCATTTAGTATTTCCCGTGGCAGATATTGGAGGGCATTTGTTTTCATAACACGGAAGCTTTGACGAACTTGGATCCACCGTAATAATGGCGCAGTTTAAAAGCGTCTGAATCAATTCTGACGGAATAGCGAACTTCCCCCACCCCTCTTTCCAGAGGAAGAAAAAAAAAAATTAAGGGGGAAAAATGGAAAGATACGGCCAGCGGGCTCATTCCAATCAGCTTCCAGGTTTGATGCCATGCGGAAAGTCGGTTCAAGCAGGCGGATATCCCGAGAAGGAAAGGGGGAGGAGGCGACATCTATACAGCGCATTCGATCTCCATCAATTTTGTGACGATCGCGGAAAACCAGTGTATTGTGGTGTAAATACCGCACCTGGAGATAGAGAGAAGAAATAAAAATTCCTCTGCGGTTCGATCGAGTGGGCTCTGACGTGGGTGCGGTCTATTATTACCCAGTTTTAATGGCTTTCGCCTTGCCTATTAGACGAACCCCCCGCGTATGTATGAGACAAGGGGTGGATGGTATAATCAACTGTTCAATACAGAGTCGATAGCTTACTTTTCCGCAGAATTTTGATCTATAAGAGAGTGCTTCGTCGGTCCTTTCCGGCCCAAGGAAATCTAAAAAGTTACATATTTATTAATTGAGGGCGGTGAGTCTCTTGTGTAGAAATTCAAATTCAAACTAGATCAGGAAAGGGATATCACTTCAAACAATAAGCTTAAAAAAAGTTTTGAATTGACAAGCGTTGTAGTCGGTAGATAACTTGGCGTATGTAGAAGGTAAAATTCACCGTAATCGCCGAAAGGAGGCATCTGTGGGACTTTTCCAAGCATAGCGCGTGGTATAATGAAGAGCCCTATTACGTCTTAAAATCAATTATATCCAAATGAAAAAAAAACCTTCTTTTTTTTTCCTCCAGAGAATGAGGCACGACGAAGATAAATCCCACGATCCAAGTACCGTTCCTGCGGGCAAGGAAGTCGATTGGTTTATAATGGAGTGGATATTAAAATCAAGGTCAAAAAGCTGTATTGGTCGCGGCGATTGAAAGAAGCCGTGTTGTCAGAAATGAAGAAAGATCTTAGTAGTAATCAGGGACTGGAATATCTGTTTTCTATGGCGGATGAAATTATTTATGGAAGCCGTAGTAAAGAAAGAGAGCCCATAAAGGGATAGACCGAGCCTAGTCTTGTTATCGTGTTTCAAACCTTATACGAAGCAAGGGCAAGGCAAAGGCGACAGATCCGATTAGGATGTTGAAGAGGGAGCTTTTTGTCCAAACTGAGGGGACTGATCTTCGCTAGATCTTTCCAGTGGCAGTCCCTCGAAAAGGTTCGGCGTATAAGAGAAGAGGGACCGGACTCCATGCCAACAAGGCAAGTGCAGATCCATTGAATTGCGCCACCCAGGTAGGCAAGAAGGAGATCTTGCGCGCTAGAGTAAAAGATACGCGCAGTAGAGCCTAGTAGAGCTAAGTCCTGTAAATGAAAATAAAATAAAATAAATCAATTTTGGAGAATAAAAAAAGATCAACAGAAGGTCAGTGAAAAAAAAAATATAAGCCCAGAAGAAAGATGATTGCATGAATCTGCCCCTGGAGGGACCGACCTCCCCTTAGGCGGAATTAAATTAGGGAAAGAGCCAAAATGAATTAGATGATTCTTATCAGGATATCGATGAGATGAAACGTTGGCTAGGGTCATAAGTATAGAGTTCTGAGATAGGTTGCCGTGAGTAATATTATTATTATGATTGAACCATAAAGGGGAAACTTCTTCTCGCGTCACATGTAGGATTGCGTTTATTTAAAAAACAACAACAACAATTCCTGTTGTCGCAGCCTTTTCGGTCTTTGATGTTTGATACGATAGGAAAGGACACAAGGGGCGTGTGTACATTGAGGGAATCTTCGAAGGCGGCATGGTGGAACAAGAACCAGGAATTCGGAAAAGAATGACGCAGACGCGATCTGTCACAGGATGTCACATAGGAATGCATCCGTTCAGGGGAAGCATATGAAGCAGCAAATGATTTCGGCTGATTTGGCGCTTGATAGCGTGTGGAAGGGATGCAAAAAACGTCTCAGGCAAGAATAATTCTGAATCCGAACGATGCTTGGCGGTTAAATTTATAAAAGTAATTTTGATTGAAACAATGGGCGATGTTGAAGGCAAAACTGGCAGTTGCAAAGTTCAAGACGGTGTTGTTGTTGTTTTGTCCAAATTTTATAACGGAAAAGACTACCCAAAGGGCAAAAAAGTTCATGCGGGGAACACGGTGAACGCCACAAAGTCTTTGACCTGACCAGATGGATGGAACCCTTTCATCCCGATTTGATTTTGTACTTATTACTATAGCAGCTCGTTGAATTCATTTCCGATAGATACGCCCACAGTTGTGTAAGAAGGGGGATACCCGGACCAAGGCGCAACTGGAAGCCGACATCTGCAAAGTGAAGCAAGATACACCCAAAACGACAGAACTTAAATGGAAGCCGCCGAAGCAATCGACAAGAGAAAAGAAGCTTAGTGGTGTCCAACAAACATACGGTCGGAGTTGGTGAGTTCGTGCGAAGTCTCCTTTCTCGGCCGTCGTCCTGGCTTTTCCTCGGGCCTCTGCATCATCCCGTCTCGTGTCTCTTTAAAGGGCGTTGCGGTTTTATTTTCCCTTAACTGCAACGTTCCAAGTCTCTCTCTCTCTTTTCTAACGAATTAAGAGAAATACAAAATTAAAAGGACAGAGACGTTGTTCAAAAATCTCTCGTCGCGCGTCCAACACACGCTGTTCTTCGAGATCAAAACAACACATGGAGCACTGTGACCAGGAGATGTATGCCCAGCATGACTTCCAGGACGATCCATACCATTCTTCGGTTTATTCTTCTGACATCCTTTCTTTTCAAACATCCACCTCCTTTGTCATTCCTGAACAATCTCGTCAGAGATTTCCCCCTTCGGATACTGCTTTCCGGTCCCACAATCACCACAATCACCACGAGGCTGAACACGTTTATAACTCGCCTCAGCTCACCCTAGACCCTTCTACCCTCGATTTACGCCCAAATCCTTGCGACGATATCTCTCCCTCGGTCAATAATCAAACCGGCAGTTCAACAAGTACTACCCCAACTGGGTCTCTCCGTATTTCTCCTTATAACCTGCCATCTCTATCTTCTACTGGTGTCGTCACCCGACGAAAGGCTCGAGCTGCTCTCGAACAGCTCCAAATACAGACTCAGGTTAGCGTCGGTAGTCAGTCTGTCGAATTACAAGAACTACAACAGGGCCAGCAGACCCAGCCTCACTCCTTTCATTCTAACCACGATCCTCAAACCCACCTTCACCATCAGACGACAAGTGATATGCATGATGTCCAGATGCAGCAAGGCGAATTACAAATGCATGTCGATGGGCACAATCATCATCCTTTAATTGGCTCTATTCATCACCAGCAACCCCATGGTCTAACACAGCATTCACAAGTATGTTTATTGTCGTCTAGATTCATCACTTTCTCTCTCTAACCACACAACGCATTATTATTAGCTTTATCCTGTTCTTTCGGATACTTCAACGTCGTCTGCCGGCTTTTATCTTTCATCCGACACCTTCTCAAATTCGCCTACCACAGTTTCAACCCCAGCAGATGTTTCCCCGCATTCTGATCTCCAGCCCATCAGTCCAACTTCAACTCTGGGATCTAGTCCATCATCGACTATCCCATTAGCTCGCTCTTTCCGTTCTGGTTCCCTCTCTTTAGGGATGACCACTAATAGGTCTCTTTCACTCATTACCACCTCATCAGCGGGGGGATCTCTCGGTCAGCCTTTATCACCCTCACATTTGCATGGTCCCCCGCTTTCAACCCATCCACACATGCATCCTACACCATATTACATTAACCATGGCTCAGGATCACCCGCTTACCCTTCAACACCCCCGGCCTCTCACCACGCTCAAGGCTCCTCTTCGTCATCTAGATCATCAGGACACACGCATTATTCCCTTCGTGGATCACCCGTACCTCGCGCTTTCGGTCGACATGGACGTTCAAGTAGTTATGGTACTAGTAGCACAATGAGCGTCCGAAGTACTTCTCCTACGAGCAGTATAATTACCTCCCTATCGGGAGGCGGCAGTACGCCATCCACCTCTGCGCCTTTGGGAAGCCCCATTTCCTATGACGGGAACAGTGATATGCAAAACCCCTTTGGACCGTCTCAAGATCCACCGCATTCATCAGTTGCCCACTTTCCCCGAGCGCAAAGCCACCCCCCCGCCGTTATACCCAACTATCCATCTCTGTCTCATCAACATCGTAAAAGCTATCTGGGTCATGAATCTTATACAACAACGCGAGGAGCGACTTATGTGGACAGTCCTCGCGATCCGGTAGGATGGCCGAATATGAGGCCAGAGACATATATCCACACGAATTCAAGACTCACTGATGAGGAATTTCAAGCTCAATTCCCACCAAAGCCATTAATAACGCGAGCACCGCACAGGAAGCAAAAATTAGCAAACTCAGATCGAAAAGCAATCTGTATGTATGCCAAGCAACACCCGAGTGCACGTCAAGAAGATATCGCTGCCCGCTATAACGTTGAAAGAAGCACTATCAGCAAGATCCTAAAAAACAAAGAGAGGTGGCTGGGCTGTCCCGACGATGATGCCAAAGTAGCTCGGAAAAGGTACTATTCTTTTTTTAAAACTGTTATAAACTTTATATTCTAAGGCACGACAGAAAACCGCGTTTCGATGACTTGGAACTTGTTCTGAAAGTTTGGGTGGAAGAGACGCGTCCTCAAAAAATTGTTTTGTCCGATGCTCTCATCAGGTATGTTATTTTCTTACATTCCATTTACACTCCGATCAATTATTTTTGTATGAAGATCCAAAGCAAAAGAGGAGGCTCGTCGTCTAGGCATTCTCGAGGATAAATTCAAAGCGTCATCAGGATGGTTGGAGAATTTCAAACACAGAGTTGGTATTCGGAAGGGTAAATATATTGGTCGCGATCACTGGCAAGAAGGAAGTGAATCCGACGTAGATGATCTCAATGGGCAAAGATTTCAAGACCAAAGAACGAACTGGTCCAAATCACATTCAGATGAAGCTCCTAAAGGCAACTGGAATCTATCCATAATGAGTTCCACATCCCCATTGAAGGAGGGTGAACGTATTCAACAATTATCTTTGCCGGAAATAGAGGAGAAACAGTCGGGTTTTCCCTCCGAGGAGTTGAACCATGCGCATTCATCTCCTCGGGTACCCGATGCGCGCCTTGTATCTCAACCTGAAGACAATCGAATCGGTCCTATAATGAGAAAAACACGTAGTCGAACATTAGCCGAAACCAAAGACGCAGCAGTCACTTCATCTTCTGTTGCTGAATCATCAAACTTGTCCACTTCATCTATCACTGGATCTAGGACGTTCGCGTCTGACAGCAGCACCACCAATTCTTCTTCTCTCTCTGTAATCCATATGGGCACAACCCTTCTTTCGAGACCCCGTGATACATCCTCTCATGCAATCGTGAAGGAAGAGCCAAATTCACCGATTGGACGACCCAGTAGCCGGGGCGCCTCTGAAACCCTTGGTACATCACTTGACTTAATCGGGTCGCAGGGATTTACGACGAACCGAAGAGTCGATGAATGAGTAAAAGAAACCGAATCGAACCATGCTGAATTCTATATCAGTGTCGATCTTCCTCCAGCTAAAACGGCGTCAAGGTCCGAAATCATGGAATTCTCGCCAACTTTTACTTCCGTTTTATTGTTTGCTGTAATCAGTACCAGCCGATTATCCATCGCCTTTGCTCTTCGCCCGTCTTTTCCTTATCCTGTCGTCTTCGATATTTGCCTTGACTAAATGGGACATTTCTCTGCGATTACTCTTCAATTTTGGGAATACATTACATTCTTAAAAAGGTGTTCACAACTGAGCACTGCTTCCACTGCAAATTGTGGTTATCCGCGTTGTTGACCTTCCTCTTTTCATCAGTTTTTTTCTTTCTTTCTAGCAATCATCCACATTTTCTCCCATGCATCCTATCCACCATTGTTTTCACAATTATGCATCTTTCCACGTTCATTTCTTGTTTCGCCTTACACATTTGGGTCCTTTCTCGCATCCGACTTGTTTTATTTGTCGGAGTGTACTGCATGATTTCTTCTTTCAGTTGCCATTTCTTAGTCAATACCTTTTGCATATGTTACCCCAAACTCTGTTACGAAGGACTCGGACAGCCCATTCATCCTACCTATACTATTTTCCTTTAGCATTCATCTCCCCGGATTAATGCAAATTTTAGTTCATCTCCTTTTTCCCGTTTCCATTTCTTTTTACGACCTTAACGAATTGTCTTACGTTGCGACGCTTGAAATATAGTGTTTCTTTTTTTCATCTGATTGTGGCACTAGTAATGAATATGATGAAGCGTGCAAGTACTTTTAATAAACTCCACGGTAGCAAAACCGAACAAGACCCTTAATGTCGCCCATTTAGATGATGGATAACGGCAGTGGGGAGAACAATGTGGCGTGGAGAAACAAGTATAATTTTCCTTGGGAATCTTAACCTACTTTCAAAACCCACCCCTTTTTTTCTTCTTCCTGACAGAAAAAAACAAGGGGATCTAGAAGTACCAAGGTCGCCGAGACGTCATCGCTTAGACTTCGACGAGGAACTTGATCTATATTAAGCATTTGATTAGAGATAAATTAATCTGTGAGGTGATCATTACTAACTGCGCAGAAGGTTTGACGATAGAGAGTCTCCCCGTGGATTCAGAGGCAGACACTAGTTGTTGTTCGATAGAGTTGTTAATTTTTGCTGATAACGACTGATGGGAAATAAGCAACTTTTTCTTTACTTTCTTTAAAGCTTTACCTTCCGTAAAGAGGCTTGTTTAATTGCAGCAGCCTTTTTTGGAGGTATCGTGCGCTGCCCCTTTTTGGGAGCTTGTTTTTTCGGCTGAGACTGTGATGAAACCTTGCGTTGAAGGTTTTTGGTCTGACCCTGAACCATAAAATGTCGATATTTTAACTATAAGAAATTCGAAATGAGATGAAAACGGTAGACAAAAAGGTAAAAGCAGGGAAGAGCCGACGCCGCAACGGAAACAGATGGGCGGAACTTGTGACAAGGTTCGCAACATCTCGTCACACGTTACACCGCGTAATAGCGGTCGTACTTACATCCTTCCACGACGCAATGGGTATCAAAGGTCTCACAGCTCTCCTTGTGGCCCATGCGCCCAAGGCTATCAAGGTATCACCAATTCGACGCGTATATGTTCCACTAGTTTAAAGATATTCCCAAGGAACACGAGATTAAAACACTTTTTGGTCGCAAAGTCGCGATCGATGCCTCAATGTCAATTTACCAGTTTCTCATTGCTGTGCGTCAGAAAGATGGTGAAATGCTTACCAATGAACAAGGAGAAACAACTAGGTGGGTCACATTCTATATTATCTAACTAAGCACTTCGCTTATTCCTTTTTCAGTCATTTAATGGGCTTTTTTTATCGGACTATCCGAATTGTAGAAAATGGCATAAAGCCTGCTTATGTCTTTGATGGAAAACCTCCGGAACTGAAATCCGGCGTTGTAAGAAATTTATAGTCAGCCTTCAGCCGGAAAATTTATTTATTTATTCATTTCAGTTGGCAAAGCGATTTGAAAGGCGAGAGGAAGCCAAAGAGGAAGGCGAAGAAGCTAAAGAGACCGGTAACTTTCTTTCGTCAATGGACTTCATTTACCTTCTAACATTTGCCAAAACAGGCACAGCCGAAGACGTTGATAGGTTTTCTCGAAGAACTGTTAGAGTAACTAAGGAACATAACGAAGAGTGCAGGAAATTGCTTCGTTTGATGGGAATACCAGTAGTTGTAGTACGTCAGGGGCTATCGCCTTTGCTCCATAGCCTCTAGTTGATACGATTGTGTTACAGGCGCCTTCCGAGGCTGAGGCGCAGTGCGCAGAATTGGCACGCGGTGGCAAGGTTTGTGCTTCTTTTTGATTTGAACGCCATGGTTGCCAAGTTACTCTTCTAGGTCTACGCTGCTGGATCTGAAGATATGGATACACTAACATTCAATACTCCAATTCTATACCGCCACTTAACATTTTCTGAGGCCAAAAAGCAGCCAATTAGCGAAATTACACTCGAAAAGGCTCTCGAGGGTCTGGAAATGAACCGCGATCAAGTGAGTTTCTCATTTCGGCTTTCTTGTTTTAGTTTTTGGTTTTTTTTTTTTGAATTTATTCAAAACAGTTTATTGAGCTCTGCATTTTGCTCGGATGTGATTATTTGGAACCCATAAAAGGAATTGGCCCTAAATCCGCCCTCAAGCTTATCCGAGAACATGGCAACTTGGCTGCAGTATTAGAACACTTGAGAGAAAAGTATTTAATTGTAGCACTTTGTCATAAATTTTCATCTGATATTATTTCAGGGCAGCCGAACGAGAAGAGCAAGCGGAAGAAGGCAAGAAGAAAAAAGGTGGAATAGTAATTCCCGAAGAATGGCACTGGGAAGCTGCGAAGGAACTCTTCCAGAAGCCCGATGTTATACCTGCTGATCAAATTGAAGTGCGTATTTATCCGCTTCCTTAATATATCTTTCCGTCGTTTGATGAATATTCAGTTAGAATGGGGGAATCCTGATGTAGACGGATTAGTGGATTTCCTTGTTCGAGAAAAAGGTTTCAAGTAAGAAGCATATATAAATCCTGGAACACCTTTATTAACCCGGCTGATTCAGCGAGGAAAGAGTTCGAAAAGGGGCAGAAAAACTGGCTAAATTCCTGAACGCTAAACAGCAAGGTCGTTTAGACAGTTTCTTCACTATGAAGCCCAAGGCTGCTGGTGAAACATCAAAGGATAAAAATTTAAAGGATTCAAAGGATTCTAAAAATAAGAAACGCAAGGTATACAACTTTAAAATGAAACCCTGCAAACCGAACTAAATGAAAACATGTTAGGTGGATGATAAAACCGAAGGTACGAGTAAGAAAACAAGAAAAAAGTAAGGTTCATGTTAGACTTTAGTATCGTGGTATCGTGTTAGCAGAAGATTTGTTATGTATCTTATGTTGTATTTGTATTCAATTATAGTTTGTGCAACAATTGTCTTTTTTTTTCACTTCAGCGGTTTCGTTTATTTGGCAGGCAAGCCGCTGAATCAAAGAATGATCTGCTCAAATGTTGGGATGCTACAAAATATACACTTGATCCAAGTAGGAAAGTATATGGTTATATTATTACGAATACTTTTCAAACAATGACATGACAGTTTCATGAAACTTTAAGCTAGTTGAGCTTTAAAGATCGAAAGCTGTCACATAATAACGTTTACATTTCAGGCGACAGAAGCTCCTGGCAGTGGCACGCTTCAAAATGATTTTGGATCCTTTACATAATAAACACCACAACGCCATACTTGCAGTTTATCACGATTTCCACATTACTCATGGTTCAAAATATAAAAGTATGAAACTCTGACTATGTATCTTTCGTGCTGTCCTCTACGACGTTTGTGCGTTTTCGTGTCTGCGTCCATCCATCCGGGAAGGAGAGTCCCACGGTTTTGTGAACGGAAATTACGTCAGCCAATATTTTGCGCATACTTTCCCATGAACAAAGGATGTTAGGGAAACGAAAACATTCGTTAATTTCTGATTCTCCAGATTGTATGTGAACCGTTCATCCTCGAAGACAATATCTACAATGTTTCTCTAGATAATATCTTGCGTGAAGTTATCACTGAGCAAATTGACCTTGAGATCGCCCTCAAAAAACGTTTATTAGCTGGCGCTGAGGCAAGAATCGAGTGGGCTAATGTTCTACGTGATTTATTGTTAGAAGAACAGACTATTTCAAACATTTCTGGACAATCTTCATTTCATGACATCGCTCAGCAAGTTTATGACAATATAGAGGATTCTTGTCATATAATCTCCTCACACAAAAGTCGCCTCCTCAGGCCTCTTACTTCGGGAAAACCACCCCCAGTTGTGAATGTACCAATCATCGAGGCTCCTAGAACTAGAAAGAGAATTACTCTAGGCTTGACACATCCTCCTCCAAATAACGGTCCCATCCTGTATAGAGATCCTAGTACCGAAACCATAGTCAAATTAACGTGCGTCGACTGTTCCCGAAGTGATTTCCCAACTATTCAAGGGTTTCTCAACCACTATCGTTTGGCACACTCTCGCATATTTGGGACACACGATGAATGCATTCGAGCTTCTGGAGTTCCAATTGATGACAATGAGAAGGAGGCTTTCCGTCTTGCAGGAGTGGAGATTCATACTGGCCATTTGATCTCTGTTCGTAGTATATTCGAACAAGCAGTAGGGTTACAGGGAAAGGCTCATGAAACTATGAATCCTAACGAAGACTTGGGATCCGTTTCAACCCATCTTTCTCGAACGTTGGGAGTTCACGCCCTCACGCCAACCTTAGCACCTTTCCTAGGTAAAGCCGTCCGAAAAAAACAAATTCATGTGCATGATCCTGGCTCCGTCGATATTATATCTGTGGATGGGGAAGAATCACGCAAAAAAAAGTTCCGTCAGCCATGGTTTAATCGACAAAAAGAACATGTGGCCAAACAGTTATCTTCAGATGAGATTTTGTCTGCAACGCTTCAGGATGGCGCCCTGGATGGTCCTCGTTCCTCAGAGGGACCGCCCGATAACGATAACGAACATTCTCGCTTTCGTGTGAGACGACGGCTCATAGTTGCTGACTATAGTCTCTATCTGCCTGAAGGTAAAGGGTTCTTGACCTATTAAATGTTTTGAAAAATACTCACTTTTGATAGGTAAACGACCAGCCGGGTTCCCTTCACATACGCATCGTTGGCAACTGGCTGTTTATACACCATCATATGTACGTGCACCATTAAAGATCTAACTGGACAAATTACCCTAAATTTCACCAGGGGCATAATGTTACGACTTTTTTAGAAAGCTTTAGTGTTACTTGCCTAACCCAGCCGCCTATTTTCACTCGACCCATAGTAGTCTCTGGACCACCTTTTGTTGCCTGTAGTACAACAAACAAGCCCTTCCTAGCTCGTTTAACTTTATGCTGGGTTGGACAACAGAATCACGCTTTTGAAGTCGATCATTGGGTCGAGGTTGGTGTTCATCGTTCCCTATTATATTGAATACACAATTGCGTCCAGTTAGATTCTTTGAAGCTTAATAAACCCCCTCTTGGAGAAGAACAGATGTTCGATGTCGAACTTGATCGGAACACTCCATTTCGGCCTGTACAAGAAATTTCTGATACTGTTCCATGGACCGGGGAAGGCGATTTTAAAGAAATACTCGTAAAGCCCGATTATGAAGATACCGATACCTCCCCTACAACAGCCGGCACTGCTCCTATCAAACATCCAACGGGTGAGTACTTGACCCTCTTGAAAATTATTACTTGCAAACTGATTTGACAACGCGGTAGAATTGCAGCATGTATTGAAACAACTGGCGGTCAAATTTCCTATGATTCTCCGAGGTGCCATCCATTTTTGTTTATAATTATCATATTTGTTTAATCATCGTCAGATGAGATGCATTTATCTACACTTCCGTATAAACCCGCACGCTCAACGGCTGGTTTGTTTAGTTTGCCTATGGGTACACGAAAAGCTATTGAGGTCAGGTTCAATTGAGAAAAGATGGTTTATACAGACGTTCTCTTACAGTTTTCTATAGTGGTCTAGAGCTCGTGCTATTCGACAAGAATTTGAAAATATGAACAAAGGTTCACCTAAAACAAGCGAGTCCAAAACCAACCTTAGCACTGCCGATGTATTTCGTTTGCTGGACTCTAATGAGCTCTATCCTAGGCCCCCTAATCTTACCAATCCTATTGTTGGAAATGATGAAGAGATCGTGCAGGATTCACCTGAAATTCAAGCATCGGCAGTACCGAGATTTTGCGCTGTTTGTGGTGTCAACCTTCGATGTCACAGTGCTACGATCGCGAACCATTATAGAAATATTGATTGTCAATGTTCTACGGAATTGGAACGCCGTAGAGCACCAGTGATTCATGTCTACACTCTTCTTACTCCGTCGACCTCGCCGTTCTGGAACTCATCCCAGATCAATGTTATGTATCAATCAAGAGATATTATCTCGGTCGCGCACCCCTCTTTGCTGATGTTTGCCCATCGACAGATTGAGTCATTGACCCTTTCATGTTTTCCTAGGCTTTCTTCAAATTCAAGCGTTCTGGAATTAGGAGACAGCCCCGATGAAGTGGCGGATAAACTTTCACCGTTCGGACTTTTGGCAATAGTAACGAAATTTGTAGTACGAGACCTTGTGAATGGAGGGATCCAAATTGCTCGAGATATGCAGTCACGCACAAAAGCAGTTGGAACAGAAAGCATATCGCAATACCCACCATTCTTGCTGACCCCGAACCATGTTTTGGAATCTCTAGTGATCAAAGATGGAAGCCAGGTTGGACGAAAAGAGGCATTTTTAAAAAGCTTTTCTAGACTTGGAACTTTATTACAAATGGACACTGCATTATCCTCTCAAAATAATAATACTGCATAAATATCTAAATTAAGAAAGAAAACGTAATTTGCCCGGTGGTACTCTGGGCTGTGACAGTAACGTTGTCGCATTGGCCATCTGTTGCTTTCTGTTGTCAACCAACTTATACCGCGGGCTCGGTTAGAAAGTTTTGCTACCCAAGTAATACTGAATCTCTTTGACTGGTTTGGTTTACGAAATGTCTTCAATTTTCAATTCTATCGGGTACGTTGATCTCCCAAAAGTCTTGGAAACCATGACATTGAACAACTCATACACATTAGTCGTTCAATGGGCCGCCAGACTCGCAATCCTCGACGATCTCCCACAACACCTACTTCCGCTACTTTCGATGGGCCGGGTTTACCACCTTCGTTACCACCAGCTAACCCCAGTGGGCAAAAACCTCTATACCTCTGCAGTCCGTTCGTTGAAGCAGCTCTCGTGAAAGGAAATTTCAAAACTATAGTGATGTTGCCTAAATATGTTGAAGTAACAGAATGGGTTGCTGTCAATAGTAAGATAGTGGCGATAATTTATGATAATTTTTTTCTGGCGATCTGAGCAGTTACTTTTGTTTGCCAGTGTACGATTTTTATCAGAACTTGAACTCCTTCTACGGAATAATAGCCGAGTGCTGCACATCGCAAAATTGTCCAACAATGGCTGCCGGTCAGAAGTATGTGTTTCTTTTAGATCGGGGCTGTTATCCCATCTTTTACCTTCTGATTAGCACTGATTACACTTGGTTGGACCACAACCGGCGCCAAGTGAAATTACCTGCACCAACTTATATCGATTATGTTATGACATGGCTTCAGAACGTCCTCGATGATGAAGCTGTATTCCCCACTAAAGCAGGTATACTTTCTTTTATGTTTTCTAATTATAGATTACATGTTTTATTCATATTCATAGGACAAGAATTCCCTCCAACATTTCCCTCAACCACTAAGCACATGTATCGTCAAATGCTTCGAGTTTTTGCCCATATTTATCACGCACATTATCGCGACATATTACACCTACGTAGCGAACCTCATTTCAACTCTCTGTTTGCTCATTTTCTTGCTTTCGGCAAAGAATACGAATTATTGGATGTTAAGGACATCAAGGGTATGCCAAATGCACCTGTAGGTGTTGGTGAATTATGGGAAAAATGGAGAGAAATGGGCATTTTAGAGGCCTAGAAATTTCTGTATCATTTCACCTGTAGTTTTAACCCTTCTTGTCAAACCAAACTTGGAGGAGCCCTGCTTCGTCTCGCGTGCTCTCTAAAGTTTCGTATTTGTCAGATAGCTCGGTATGAGTAGCCTAGGGTAATTGAGAAAGATTGATGCTGTGTCAGCCTTCTGGCGCTAGCTTCCCTTTGCCCGGCACTACCTGACGTTTGTAGAGTGCCAGAGCATTGTATGGCTGTTTCCACCCTTTTAAACTTGTATTCTTCTTAATCTTGCTTCAATAACTTTCTCCCTCATATTCTACTATATGTGAAAGGTAATTAACTCAGCTTTATCATTCTGTACAAGATGTCTATGAACGTTGCCTCTTCCTTCCACAGGAATGAACAGAGAACAACAATGCTCCGTTTTTGTTCGTTTTCTCCGAAATTATTATTTAACCAACCAAGATCATTTAAGTTCCACACCCGAGTCACTTACACCGCCATCCGAAAAGACAGGTCTCGCAGCAGCAAGACCGCGGCTATTCTTGTAAAAGACGACATCGCCAGTATCCTCAATGAACTGTGCAGATAAAACACGTTATCAACCTTTTCCCCCGAGGAACTTTTAGAAAACATACTCGGCATTCCCTCATGACCCTAACTACTTCCTTCCATCCTCCTGGAGCTCCTTGAAAACTGTAGCCAGCTTCGGCAAGACGCCTCCGAAGAGCATATGTAGCTTCCCATCTATGAGACAGATAGAAATTCAATAAACTGAACACCTATAGACACGCAGAAAACGTCTACTCACGCATTATAGTGGGGGATTTTGCTGCTAACATGGTGAACTACGTGGGTTTCCGAAATACCGTGCGTTGCCGTTGCTCCGATCCAACCAGCAATTTTGCCTAAATCTCCAAGCAGGTTCCTATCTAGAGTAGCCAAAGCACCACGAGGGAAGGTGAAAGCGCTTGGTCGGTAATGGGGAACAAGGGGGTCGGTGTGTTGAAGGAAGGTGATCAAGACCAACCAATGATTAACCCAAAGATAAGGAACGACATAGACACGAAACACTTCTGAGAAACCTCGATTGACAGACCAGCCGATTAACGCAGAAAGCCAGAGTAGGACACCGAGGTCGGATAAGAGCACGCCGGTACGTTGATGGGGAGCAAATAACGGGTGGCCGGGAAGGAGGTCTATTTAAGAATGACGCATTGGTAAGTCCGTAACATGATATAGATAGATACCGATGGAACTAACGGTTTGTGAGAGGCGGATAGTGCTTTTGTCCTGACGCATTACGAAGCAAATACATGGGCCACCCAATCAACTATATAATTAGAAAATTTGAATGGTGAAAATGGTACGATGATAGGAAAATTAACAAACCAAGTAGGCGGCGGAAGTCAAAGCACCAGCAATAGGGCTATCCGATAAAGCATCTCGTAATTGTTCTTGGACTTCCTCAGCGACTGAAGAACCGGAAAGATCTTCTTTGGAAGGATCAAACGTAGGAAGGCCTAAGGAGGAGCGTGTTGCGGGAACGAATACTTGATCATTAGTCACATGACAAGTGGAAGCATGATGCTTTGCGTGGGTAATACGCCAGGAATGGTAAGGCACACCGAGACTGCATATAAAAAAAAACTCAGAACAAATATATCTAACCTTTTTGATAGATGATGAGACGTACGCGGAATGCAGAACCCAACCAACAGTATGATTGATTGCTTTGGATTCAGAGAATGCTTGGTGCCCACATTCGTGGGCAATGACCCAGAGACCTGTTGCTACTAAACCGGCAGTGAAACCGTAGAGGGACCACAATGCAAAATATGCAAGCCTGTAAAGGAAAGGATGGGGCAATGATACATAGACGGGTGTTATGAACTGTTCCGCGTAAACAGTCGTTGCGAATATGGCGTAGAGAAGACTACAGTCCCAGACGCTTCATTAAAAGAAAGTCAGGACAAAATGGGGAAGGGAAAATATGACACAAGAAAAGTACTGACATATAGGACGCCGACCTCAATGCAGACCTTTTGTAGCAATGTGCGCTGGAATGGAGAATGGAATGCTAAATTCTCTGTTGTTGGAAATAATATTTAACAACATACGGTATAGCGGAAAGCAGATCCTTAATGGTAAGGTCGGGAACCACAAAGTTTACCTGCTCTGCAGGTTCTGGACTACGTCTCTGAACAGTCATAAGGAGTATCGAACGAGGATAAGAAAAGAAAAGGGAAGTGTCCTGAGACAAGGACAGGAAACAGTCGTTCCTTTTTTACGCGGAAAAAAAAAAGTTTGGGGGCGCCTTTTCTGGGATGTTGGCGCCCATTGATACAATGTTACATAATCAATTTTAGTGATAAGATTTCCTCGCTTTCTTTTAGGAGCCGCAATTGACCCGTGACAGCGATTATATAGCCATGTCGAACAAGTACTAAATTTTTATATGTGGGTTATTAAAGACTAAATTCAAGAACATTGCAGTATTGACGTGTAACAGATTGTTTAATCACAATCTCGTCATGATTCTCTTCTCCAACTTTGGTGCGTGTTCATTAATAGTTTGATATTTTATTTTGTTTTCCTGATTGAGTGAAAAAAAAAAAGTTCTTTTGGGTGTTTTTGTCCTCATCGTCACAATTATCTCGGCACCATTACTTTATAGCAAATGGCGAGCCAGTTTTTCCACAATAATTTCTTTGCGATCTCCAATAGCGCAGCCCGGCGGATCATTGTCATCTGAGCTTATTCCAAAACCGTCTTCTTCAGCGCTCGAGGGAGGTGCCATTCATTTCAAGTTACAAACGATATCTGGACGGGCTTTACGATTCCCATTCAATGCGTTGTTGAGATTATTTTCAGGACCTACAATCCACCATGCTTTACCTCTGGCTTCCGACTTGTCAATCAGCGTTCATTCCTCCTCTTCGCCTGATATAGAAACGTCAACTGGGGTAGCTTTTGGTGAGGAACCCATCACGACACGATCTGAGTTTTCTTTCAGAAATTTGAGACGTCTTCGACGACAAGGCTGGCTTGTGTTTCCCAGAGAGCTTATTTCTTTAGGGCAACAATCATTCCTTTCCCCGACTTTGACTTCGTCCGCGACGGTACTTGGCGACATAGGTAATACACACCGTGACACTGTCAGTGATGGCGTCCAATATATTTTCTCTCCTCAGATTATCGAAGGGTCTGCTGGCAGTGTTTATTGTGAACCGTCTGATATTTCTGTGCTATACCCACTTCTGCCTCATCCCAACTCTTTTATACCGCTGTTGGCACTAACTTCTGCTACTGCTGAAAACAATCCTGAGCTTGAATATGTCGATTACAACTCTGTTGTTCATATTGGATCTCCCCTGGGACCTTCGTTTCTAAATTTCGCTTTACCGGGTGTCTTGGAGGAAGGATCTGCTTGTGAGGCTAACAATGCACACGGTGGTGAGAGCGAAACTGGGCGATTGGGCGACAAGAACAGCGATTCTTTATCAGAATTCTTGGATCAATTCCCTCCTCCGCCTCCTGTTGACTCAGTAATAAATTCTTCCTGTGACGCACTGACAGGTATAATCGAGAAGGAGCATTTAGCTTTGAGGTCACCAGTCCATACTGAAATTAACATGGCAATGGAACAGGAAGGAGAACAAACAGCAGAACATGAAACAATTGATTATTCGCAGGAGAGTGTTGAACATCAACTTGGATACCACAACGAAAGAATTAAAAGCTCACAATCAGAGAATATTATTCGAACCTTTCCTTTTCGCGACTCCGTTCACCCTTCCTTATCTATGCCTTTTGGTATGAAACCAAACGAGTGTAAAGCAAGAGGGCTGGGCTTCCTTACTTATAACTACGTCGAACCAGTGAAGGGGTAACTTGGAGGTCGGCGGTCGCTGTAAGGACGTACCTTATTTTTATTAGGCATGAAATCATCACCACTCTTTTATTAAAACATAATTCTTTCTTTTTTTACAACAAATTCAGATTACACTATACCCTGTTAAAATGTAAAAACATATACTACTATTTTCTGTATTAACGAAGACTCCGTGAACGAGGAAACAATGAAGGGACAAGACTAATAGGGCAGTTGCTAAGAGAATGACCCCTGCACGTTTTAGACTTGCACTTAATTCAATCGCCAGGTCACTGAATTAAAAATTTGGTGGCGCCTTGCCACTCCAACGTGACGCGTGATAAGAGCATTTACGTAATACTGCCGAGCGACTTTCCCTGCCGAGTATCGAGCCGAGACAAAACTTGGAAAGACGACCTATCCTACGCCTCCCTCTACTGGGAAGGGTTTTATATCACTCTTCTATCTTATATTTGATATTATTGTATTCTATCTCCCTATATTCTCTTTTTCTCCTTGATTATCCAGTTTTGCTTTTTCTCGCTGCTCTTAACATCGCCTTACGGTCTCAAGTGGTCATTAAATTCCACTCATCCTTTCGGTATTCATTCATTTTTGTTACATTTACATTCACATTCATTTTTTTCAAGGCACTCTATTCAACACCTCTCGGCAGTTTGTTTATATTGACTAAATACCTGGACATTCAATGGGCTTTCATCCTGTACGTCTTCTTCCCTTCTCTTTCCGACCCTCCGATGTTCAATGGCTGACACGGTTGCCAACTTCAAATCATCGTTTCTAAAGTTCGATGTAACCCCTGTGCATCTTGCTATAACATGTACCGGAGGCTTCATTGTCGTGGTCAGTCCTGCTCAAATTTACTTTGTTCATTCTTGCATGAAAGAACGACAGCTAAAGCGACATTTTTGCAGTTTGGCATGTTTTCGCTCTTCCTTCGTGAAAAGGTATGCTTGACAAACTTAATCTTTAGAGACTTATGTTTTCTGAGGAACTCTGTAGCTGTACATTGGAGAGGCATGCTGGGCATTCATCTTTGGTGTCGTTATAGGGCCGTATGGAGCCAATTTTTTCAATCCTCGTGGCTGGACCTCTAGCGAGAGTTCAGTGAATACTATTACTCTAGAAGTAACCAGAATTGTCTTGGCCATCGGTGTATTTGCCATAGGCGTTGAACTGCCCAAGCAATACATGAAGAAACACTGGCGAAGTTTATTCTTTTTATTGGTGCCCATAATGACCTGGGTCGGTTTCAAATTAATTCTTCTTCTTATTCAAAGATTATTAACTATGTACGTATATATAGGGTTGGTTTGTTTCCGCGGGATTAATATTTGCTCTCATACCTGGTCTATCTTTCCTCTCGTCCCTTGCGGTCGGTGCTTGTTTGACGCCTACAGACCCGATTCTTGCGGCTGCCGTTATCGGAGGAAAGTACGCAGACAAGCATGTTCCTGCTCATTTACGTCACCGTATGTTTTTAACATTTCAAAGTATATTTCTATTCTTAGCGCTGCTAATACTATTTCTCCTTTGGGTAGTTCTTGCGGCTGAAAGTGGTTGTAACGATGGAGCGGCCTTTCCGTTCTTGTTTATAGCTCTCTATCTAACGCTAGAAAGGAGCGATGCACATGCCGTTCAAGATTGGTTTTTGATCACTATATTGTGTTCGTATCTCACAATTGATTCTCAATGGTGTTTAAACTCACTGTATGCTTTTTATAAATAATAGACGAAGTCGTCTTGGGTGTCGTCTTCGGTTCCGTGGTGGGATACGGTTTTCGTCATTTGATGCGTTTCTGTGAACGCAAAGATCTGATTGACCGGAAATCTTATGTTGCTCAATACGTTGCATTGGCCTTGTTTTCTGTTGGTTCAACAACTCTTCTTGGTTCTGACGACCTTTTGTCAGCATTTGCAAGCGGAACTGCATTTGCCTGGGATGGATTTTTTAACAAACAGACAGAGGACAGTGCTTTTAGTTCGGTTATCGACCTCCTCTTCAACATCGCAGGTCAGTCTTCTTTCATTTTTTTTATCCTCAAATTAATATCCTTACGTTTCCCCCCCTCTTTGTAGCTTTCATTTATATTGGGGCATGGATGCCATTCCATTTATTCACATCCGCGGCACTCACACTTAGTGTTTGGCGGTTGATCGTCCTCGCGATTCTTATACTAATTTTACGTCGATTGCCTGTCATGTTGGCATTATATCGGTGGATCCCTGATGTTAAAACCTTCCGTGAAGCCGTATTTTCTGGTTTGTTCCTTAATTTATCCTTCGTAATATGGTTTTCTTAAATGTTTCTCATTTATCAGGTCATTTCGGTCCGATAGGAGTCGGCGCTGTTTTCATCAGCACCCTCGCTGTAGGACAGTTACCCCCAGCCCATGACCCACCCCGGAATCAAGTGGAACTTTTGGCGGCAAGCATACAACCCATCGTTGCATTTATGGTATTGTGTAGTATTACAGTGCACGGCCTGAGTATACCCTTTTTCTCCCTCAGTCGGCGTGTACACTCTGTGTCTCGCACATGGAGTAGGCATCAAAGCACTGATTTGGGTGGTCCGGAATGGGCCACTCAAACTAGAAGAGTTAATGGTCCTGAAGACATTGTTATAAATCGTGACCGAGATGCAGCTGCGAATGTTATGGAGCTGGGTCAAAGCGAAAAAGTTGAGTCAGATGCCGCAACGACCGTCGGTGGTGGGGACAGAGGAGAGATAGATAATAACTTGGGTGGAGAGCCTACATCAAGGGATGAGAATCCACCTGATGGTTTCGCTCGAGATGGCAATAGGACAGAGTGGAGAGAAGGCCCGCATCTCGTCGTAGAACATAGTCATGGTCCCGGAGATGAGGTATGTTACAAATATGAAGTTTATAGTATATCTACTAAGTTTCTCGAAACTAGGTGGATGTTGAGGTCCGACGAGATGTAGCTGGAGAGGAAGAGCGTTCCGGACCTGTTCAGACCTTTCATGGACTGGAGGCTGACGTTCAGCAAGAAGTCGAAAAACACCTGAATCATTTGAAGGATATGCCAGCAAATATTGAACACGAAGCGGCACGTGAATTAGGTGAAATCAAAGAGGGCGCTGCACATCTCCGAGACGAGACTGTAAATATTTTACGACATGCCGGAGACACACTCACTCCCCGACACGACGGAGATGAAGACTTACGTGAACGTGAGGAGGATTGGGATGACATAGAGGATGAAGATGAAGATGAAGAAAATACGCGGGGAAGGCCATTAACTACTGAGAGGAGTGGCAAGCCGTTGCATAGACCTCGAAGGCCGAAAGTACGGCTTATTTCAACTAAATTACCACGCCATGGAAGTGGACAATCTAAAACACAACCTACCACCCCGATATCAGCATCCATATCCCTTGACGACGAGGATAAGGAAGAGGAAGAGCCAGCACGAGGGCGTGATATGAGCCGCAGTCGATCTGTAGGCGATTTACATGCAACAGGTCGTGGACAGTCCAAATTGGCAAACCTTCGACCTGCACATGCAGCCAAGGGTTTTGTTTCTCGTTTAAAACGGGAGGAAGCACATCGTGCATCATCACCGGCTCGATCCATTCGTTTTGCTGATCAACAACCACCTCCTTCAGCTTAGGCTCTCTTTCATCGCTTGTCTATGGATAAAGACGAAGCAGTTTATTGCTCAAAAACGATTGTACGACGATTATCGCTGGTTCCAGCTATTCCTTTTTGTTCCTTTTTTTTTGATTATTCCTGCTTTGCATGTAGAGAGACTTACTCCATAACAGCATCCATACACTAATACCTAGCATCACCGCTGAAATTGTCATTTGCTTTTTTGTATCAACCAGGATTTTTTTCTTCTTATATTTGGAATCTTTTTTCCTTTTTACCCATATAGCATCTTTCAACCCATCATGCATCATCATTATTATCATCATGTAGTTTACATTTGGAAAGGGGGATGATATTATAATACAAAGTTTGTCTTGCTGGCTAAATTATTCCTTAGATAATGAAGATTGAATGCCAATGGAGTGCTTCTAGCTATGTACATAGTTTTGGTTTACGAAGCGAAAGGAAATCGCTGAGTGTAATATTACAGAAACCGGGTCGCCCAGACATACATACACACGTTGTAGGTACTACCGTAATATGGCTGGGCAGATGGTTTCAAAGGAAAGCTTAACACGCAGAGAGTGAAATAAATAAAATAAAAATATCTCGCTGAAATCCTAGATGACACCTTCATCTACTCGCTCCTCTTCTCCTATTGGAAGTGCGGCTTGTTGCTCTTCAACGTTTTTCTCTGGCACTTCAAGTCTAATGGTTTCGACAGGACGAATCGTATCCTTCATAAATATGACCGTAAGAACCCCAAAAACGCTAATCGCAGCTAGAAGAAACCATAATCCCGCTGCCCTGCCGTTGAAACGGTTAGGACCCCCATGATGAATTTCGACGCTGGTTTGAATCGAAGTAACGATTGCAAGGCCAGCGGCAGCTCCTGTTTGGGCAGCACCAATAAATAACGCAGATACAATTCCAGATATTTCTGAAGGAGTGTTTGAGAGAAGGGTGATGCTATTAGATGGAAATGGTGAGATTGCATTTCTTTAAGAAAAATGATCCTTACTTGGTCGTAGCGTAAATAAGAGATGCTCCAGCTGTTCCTAGTAAAAATCCTGGAAAACCGAACCGCCAGTAACGGTCTTTGGCATTAACAAAAGGCAGGAGGATGCTCCCAATGATTAAAACCGTGAAGCCTAGTAACAATACCCGCTTTGACCCGATTTTCGACTGCAGAATGGTCGCTAACGGAACAGTTAAAAGCACCCCCAATGCTACGGGAAGACTATCAAAAAAAGAAAGAGAGAAGGCGTAAGCTTTTCGGGTATCAAACAAAAAGGTAAAAAAAAAAATATGAAACACACAAGTGAACCGCTACGTTAATCGGAGACCAGCCAAAGATGACTTCCCAATACCAGGAAAATAGCGGATATATCGAGCCCCACCACATGAAAGGCACCATAGATACTGAAATGAGGATAGTGACGTTCTCATATCTCCAAATTTTAGGAGGCCTATTTGTGTTTCAGACGTCAATCGAATACATACACAAATAGCTTATTAGACTCACACGGCGGCATAATCTTCCGGTACATACGCTTCCCATATGAAAAAGCCCACAGCCAAAAAGACCGAAAGGATAAGAGGGGCAATGACTTGGGCGGAACCCCATCCTGTGCTTGAGCCCGATGTAACCGCGAATATGAAAAGGATAAGAGCCGCTGAACGACATAAAAAAGGTGTTAACAAGTGAACAAAGGTTATCAAAAAAAAAGAAAAAGAGACTGAACCTGTCATAATGGCCACCCCAAACAAGTCTAGACGTCTGAAACGAAGAATCTTTTCTGCGCGCGTTTCTTGTGTTCTACTTCGTTTAACATTAGGAACGAGTAAGAAGATGGCGATGGCGATACACCCAGAAATAATGGCCCCAAAGTAAAACACCCAAGGCCAAGACACGAATTGCACAAATAAGGCTCCGATAAGTAATCCAAAAACTACGGCCGAGTGGTCAAAGAAGTGAGACAGCTAGAAAAAAAAGCACTTTTTTTTTTACTCACCTAGACCGATACCCCCCATGCCTCCAAACACCGCGATTGCTTTGGCTTGTGACTCGGGGTTGGTAAACATGTGAACGATGAGATGTTGAGAGGAAGGGATGGTTAGTGCACCACCTACATTGGTTCAGCAATTTGAGGGTGCTAGAGACAGGAACTCATCGGACTCACCGGCACCCATTAATGCGCGAAGCACAATAAGTGGAATTTCTTCGCGAACGAAACCTGCCCCCAGTGCAAAGGCACCCATAGAGGAGGCACCGATGACAAATATCCATTCTAAAAGAAATGAATAAGCTGAGAAATAGTTCTATGTTGCAAGTACCTACTTGGGTTATAGAGATCACTTAAGCGGCCGCACTAGTGACATACATTGAGTAGTTTTCTTTTATATAATAAGTAACGAAGCCGACGCACGATCAAAAGCAGAGCAGCAAAAGTCAACTGGTAAGCACCAAGAAGCCAAACGCTTTGACTATCTGGAATATTGAGTTGGGTAGAGATTGGTGGAATTGCCGAGAAAAGCGAGGAATTATTGAAGGTATCAAGAAAAAGAGCAGCGCATAATACGATGAGAACGACAACCTTGCGATAAGGAGGCAAAGAGCTCAGGTCAGCGATTAAAGCTGTTTTGTTAATGCTGCTCTGCGAGGAACTATCTCGATCGAGAGACATGTCGGTGAAAGGAGCTTGAGAGATGGCCGACCTGACTGTTCCATTATTATTTTATAATGCCTTGTGAACACTGCGGCTATGACCGTGTCAGGCCGAAAGTCGGTCAGTTTCGGTCTCTGTTATAATTAAACTTTTAGCAAAGTCGACCCAAAGTCCTAATTTCGTGATTCCTCGACAAAAATACGTTACTTCGTCATGGGTACCAGATTTCGCTATGATGGTAGGTCACTGGTTGTGGTAGAACAACTCCAGCAATCAACCCTGTGAAGTAACTTGTTTTAAATTGACCATTAATCCTATATGTGTAGGACAGACAAGCACCTTTCAATTAGCAGGTTGAAGGTCTTGAAGAGAGCCTGTTATTATTGTCGAAGAATCGGTTGTTGGTAGTGGATTAATTTCCTTTACATAAGATTTCGGTACTGTGTGCCAGAAGTCATCCTAACGAGAGTGACTTCACTGCCAAGCTTCAGCTTGTTCGACATGACAAAACACTTTTGTTTATTACTAGATAAATATGAGATGTCTAAGCGTATATCGAAGCAAGGAAGACATCCTCAAACACCATTTGGCAACGCAATTGTTGATAAAATTACTCTGCAGGGAATTCCCATTCCTCAAAACGTTTCAACAACCTTCCCCAACGATTATTATTCCACTGTTCTATCCCTCTATTCAACCATTCTTCAGGAGCAACGGTTTTCATCCATCGGATCCGCGCTGCTATGACAAAGTCTGCGAAAGTGGGGTCAACTCCTCCTCGCACAAAGTCAACGTTTGGCCCGTTTTTATCAAGAATACCGGCCAATGTATCCAATGCCTTTTTTAAAGCATCCCACTGCGCTTCCCTGACTGGTCCTTCAGGACTGAACTCTTCAAGTTTCTTGCCAAATGCTTTCTCTTGAATCTTTCGAAAATATTCACTACACCTTTCATCCTGTACTTTTTGAGCATAAGGAAGAAGGGGGAGCATGATGTGAGGCGCAATAGTGGTCTGGAAGAGTGCCTCAACTGCAAATTCCAGAGCTTTATCTTTCTTTGGCATGACTATCTTAGTCTCCGGGTATTTTTCATCGAGATATTCAGCGATATGTATTGAGTCAATAACCAACACTTGTTCGGGCCCGGTTTCGTCTAAGATCGCTGGAAGAGTATAACGCGGTTTAGAAGGATCGTCTATTTGCTTTGAGGTAGCTTTGCCTTCTCCTCCTAAGCTGAGGAGAGTCTTCTCGATTTCCGAGGAGGGAACCCATACAGTTTTGTAGGGTATTTGCTTATAATTCAATATATATCTTTCAATAATCAAAATTATGCGGTTAGTAATGATTATTTCAATAGATGATGGTTTGAAGATAAACCTGGCCTTCCAGACATTACCACTCCTGTATTCCCTTGAATTATTAATGCTATTTCAAACAAGTTGTGAACTCCTCACCATGACTTTGGTTTCAACGTAGATGGAATATCAAACAGGGTGATCTTTGGTTCAACGAATGTTGACATTATTGATTAGTATAACTTCCCGCGTGATCAATTGACCCTCGATCAAGCTTCATCGATGCATCCCTTATCTCACGCACACCACACTATCATCCGTGCGTCTAAACCCTTTTTTTTTTTTCATTTCAGCATATATATACTGTATGAAAATGAAAACCCTCTCCATTTTCCTGGTATGTTCAGGGCCAAATTACCTAGGCTTTGTCTGCGAAGTACCTGTTAGAAGGCCTTCTTAATGTTTGATTTACTACTTCCGTCTCAACCGTCCAATCGTTGTCGACCGAGCTTCAGATCCTCCTTGTTTTACTTTATGTATATTATGGGATACTTATTTACGTACACGCTTCCAAAACTTCTTGAATTATTCTCTCAGCCCCCCTTTAAGACAATATTAATGAAAAGCATCAAAAGGAAATGAAGGAGATAAATAAGTACCACACCTTCTCTGGTCCTTTTTGCGGGACTCGGAGTGTGACGAGTTATGCAAATTCTTTGGAAATGAGAATACTTCTTAATCCTCAGCCTGTACCCTCAGGCTTGATCGCCCAGGAAGGAAAAAGCCAATATGACATATAGAGATTTTGTTTGAAATTCACCCTGCTGTTACAGTGTTGAACTTGTAGTCAAAGGGTCAGCCAGTATACCCTTTGGCCCTGAGTTGACTCTCAAAGAGATCGTTGAGCTTGAAGGTAATCAGAATCCCGGCTTCCAGACGTGGCAGGATTCGAGCGCCACGATACCACTGGTAATGCTATCAAATGCGTAGATTCTATTTTCAAAGACGAAGATGTTCCGTCTTAAGCTTCAACGTTCATTCCACGTCGCAGTTAGAAAAACTGCAACAATGCCCTATAAATCTTCCGTTAGATAGAGTTGCCGCGGCCATGCGCTTTCTGTGGGTGTCTGTGTGCCCCACTCCTTCCTCCTTTAAACTAAAACTTGCTGGGGCTCAAAGACCTCATGAATTGAAGATATTAATGGAGGGTCATCAAAAGAAAGAAACATAGAATAACTTCAAGCTCGGACTATCTTTGGCACCCGACCCGGACAAGGATTTGGTGTTGTAGCCTGTCAGCTGTTTATTATTACGCACAAAAGGATCATTTTCACCTCCGCTTCAAGTAGTTTACCCAGTACTGAGAAGTTTATGGAGGCAGGATCTTTTCTATATTCACCAAAATGGTATTACTCGAACTTGTTCTTTTCTATTTATTTTAGGCTCAGTCCTTTGAATTATCGGCTATGCAATCAGATAGGGAAAGCGTAGAGGGTAATGCAACTGCGACCCAAACAGCTTGGCAAACCTTGCCTTGGTCTTTAAGAAGGCGAGCCGCTTCTCGCGACATCCGTCGTGTTCTAATACGCCTTTGAGAGAAGGCCCGGTCAGAGGTAAAGTCTTTGGACTTGAAATATTCATGGTAGTTTAAATTAAGATGGATGCTGTTACTTTTGTGGCGTAGGTACCCCATCTACCTATTAAACAATTAAAAGCTGTACTAAGGAGCCTTCACTTCACACAATATGAATACCATTATAAATTCAAACGAATCCAGAGTAAACTTCTGACGCGCACCAGTGATAGAACAGATGTCCATTTCCAAGTTTCAGGAATCAAATTCGTGACGTTGATTGGCACCCTGATACTCAATAATACCTTGAAATCCTCTCTCTCGCCGAATAGTAACTTTATTCAAACTATGGTTACTACAACTTGGCAGGTATAGTTAGTTCATTATGGTCAGAAGATTTTACGACTTCTGAATCTTTTTCCCGGAGATTATGATTGAAGTAATTGCAATTACTGTACGACCGAAAACTTAATATTCAATTTGACATTTCAGGGACAATGAGACGGACGTAGCCACTTGCTGGCTCATTCGAAGCATCTCATTGAGTCCCGCCTCACAAGGGCTATGATCTTATAGATGACAATTATCTACACACCAAGACGGGTTGACTTTCTGTTTCCTGCCTTCTATCCCGTCACTCAGAGGTACAACATCCTTGTAAAATCGTTGGCAATATGTCACCAGAGAAGAACCTGGCCGGATCTACTACTGGGAAGCGCAAGCAAGCATATCTAGCAGATGAAAAGCTTCTTCAAACCTTAGGATACAAACAAGAATTTAGAAGAGAATTCATAGCCTTTGAAGTTTTCGGTTTGTTGTCTCTTTTTCTGACACAACACAACGCAACCTACCTTTGTCCGTAGGAATTGCTTTCTCTATTATCGGATTGCTTCCTTCAATCGCTTCTGTCCTGTTCTTCGCAGTTCCTAATGGAGGGGCATGTTGTCTGTGATAAAGTTTTTTTACCGTCTTCTTATCATGTTAGGCTTGGGGATGGCTCATTACGAGTCTATTCATCTTAACAATCGGATTATCTATGGCCGAACTTGGTAGTGCCGCGCCTACATCGGGAGGTTTATATTTCTGGACCTAGTATGTGAATCTAATCAGTCATTTGCCATAAATCTGACATCGTTTTTTGTAAAGTAAATATTCTAGTCCTTACACACGGAACTTATTATGCTGGATTGTTGGTTATGCCAATACTTTAGGTAGCATGTCCTCCGTGGCTAGCATCGATTGGGGATGTGCAGTACAAGTAAGTATTCCTTGTTGGTTAATTTATATACCTGACATTACTTGTAGATAATGGCAGCAGCAACAATTGGATCGAAAGACCAGAGCTTCATCCCAACATCTGGGCAAACATAGTATGCATTCATAAACATTTATACTAGTAGGACGGATGACTCATTAACGTTTGATAGCTTGGTATACCTTGCTATCATTGCGTCACATGCTCTTGTGTGTTCGCTTGCCACTCGGGCCTTGGCTCGTCTTCAAGGAATTTACGTGATTTTGAATGTTGCGTAAATATTTATATCCCCACAAACCTTTTTCCTTCGCTGAGTATTACGGATAGTTTTTGTTTAGCTTTAATCATCGTTTTGCCAATCTTAACACCTAAAAAGTTTTAAAATGATGCTTCGTTTGCTTTAGGAAACTTTACGAATCGTGAGTAGATCCGGATACTTTCCTTGATTTAATATTCTGACGCCTAGCTTTTTCGTTCAACAGTTAGCGGTTATTCTGCAGGTTTTGCATTCTTCATTAGCTGGCTCGCCCCGGCATGGACCATCGGTAAACCTCAATTCTCAATAAATTATATCTCTAATAAATTTGAAGGTGCTTTTGATTCGTCTGTCCACATTAGCGAAGAAGCGTTCGTTTCTTCTTCTTCTACTTCAATAGATCCATCTCAATAAATTTCAATTCACAGAACAAATGCTGCAACAGCTGTTCCATGGGCTATCGTCGGGGCCATCGGTATCAGTGGCTTTTTGGGTACAATTATCAATATTGTGCTTGCTTTCTGTGCTGGCACTGATATAGAGTCTATCATCAACAATCCTATTGGACAACCAATGGCAACGGTACATGAATAGTTATTCTCGGAAGAAATTCATTTTTTAAGATAGGTTTTTCGCAGATCATCTTCAACAGTCTTAGTTCACGAGGAACGCTCGCTCTTTGGTCAATCATCGCCTCAGTTCAATATATGATGGGGGGTAGTATAGTGAGATCTTATTATATGCGTTCTTGAAAGCAATTCATTATTTGATCTGTTTTCCTAGCTTCTCGCAGCATCTCGACAAACGTTTGCTTTTTCCCGAGACGGAGCTTTGCCGTTTTCGAAGTATATGTACCACATAAATAGTTTCACCAAAAAAGTAAGTCTTCTCGTTTTTATCCACTGAATAAAAAATATCCTCATCCGTAATTTTTGAAAATTTCAAGCCGTCTGGTTTGTTGCATTCCTGTCCGGCGTGTTGGGGTTGTTAGCTTTCGCAGGACCTTCCGCTACTAATGCGTTATGCGTTATTCTCGGTGAGCCTTTGTACTGTATACATAGTGGTGGAACCATTTGACAAGTTGTTCAGTTATCGGTTGTAGGAAACAATATTGCTATAAGAAACTCCAGACGGTCGTACCTTTAACGCCGTTAATTTTCCCTTCTAGTATTCAATCCCAATTGCTGTTCAGCATATTTTTTCTAGGGATACGTTCATACCTGGACCATTCTCGTTGGGGAGATGGGTAAGTCCCTTCAACTGGCCATCATTATTTCACATCTAATTTGATTTAGTCTTTATTGATTGTTATCATTGCTATCACATTTATGACATTTACTATCTTCTTCTTCCCCACGTCGCCTAATCCGGATGTTCAAGATATGAATTGCAGTAAGAACTACATATGGGTTATACTCTTCTGTTCACTAAACTCACTATCTCATAGCCGTTGTTGTGATCGGAGGTGCTATTTTCGGATGTCTCGGCTGGTATTACTTCCCGGTCTATGGAGGAGTGCATTGGTTTAATGGACCGATGAAGACAGTGCAACCTGCAAGTAAGGACTCGGTATCGAGCACAGGACCAAGCGATGAGAAAAAGACAACTCAGGGAACCATAACTATAACCGAAATAGAAAGGAAGCAATAATAAATATGGCATTACCGCTAGCCCAGTTTTATTATGTACATGTATTTAGATAATGCGTTGCGTCATGAATTAATGAAGGTATATAACAGGTTCATTCAGATACTTGGATAGATGTGGCTTCTTTCTTTGATAGGGCGTGAAGGTCCTGTTCTATACACATGTGAGCTTGGTAAGTGATTCAAAGGTAAACGAAAAACTTACGAATTCCCCATACATGAGATCCAATAATTCTATAAATAAAATGAGCTTCAAAATTCACCATTAAAGAAACGCATTTCGTACCAATGTGAAGTCCGTCATATAACTTCTTCATTTCAGCGCGTACACGACTGACATCGTCTTTGCCAGCTGCATTTTTGGTAAGTGCTTTCAACTCCTTCTCTAAAAGTTCAATTCGTCGGATATGTTGTGAGACCTAAAAAAAAAACAATAAATCTCCAGTCGTCTTCCTTCTTTAAAAGAAGTCGTTACCTTCTGTGTACTGATCCTCCGATACTGCCCTGAAGTGTATTAGAAGCGAACTTATATTCGTCCAGTAAGTAATATGAGGCATATACAGAGGCGAGAGAGAATTCTAATAAGAATCCGACAATCCTGGTTTGATTGTTCAGTTAAGTTTATGTAAGGGCGGGTAACCGGGGTTCTGTAGCACACACCACCCTCCTCGGAAACCTCCAATAGGTCTTTTCTGCAGTTGTACAACACCGGCATTTAGTGGAACAGACGCATTTTCTGCTCGAACTGTAGTCGAGTTAGAAAACGATCTCGTTGTTCCACGAAGGACTCTAGGTGCATGACGGAGTTGGGCCAACTTAAGGATGACAAAGGTGACAGTCACACGTCACGCGTCACGTGACGACCCGGTTCCGACGCGCACAATCACATCGCATGCTCCCGTACACCCTTACTAAGTTAAAATAACCTTTCGTTACAATCCATACACACATATGGAAACCCCTCCTCGTAAGGTTACCCAAGGTTTACCATCTCAATCTCAACGCAAGTATACAGAGGATGAAAAGAAACAATTGCTAATCAATCTCGAGCTGGAAGGTATGGAGTTCATGCGTCCATCCAAGCACCTGATGAGATTTCATTAAAGATAAAAGCTTATTTTAGTTCAAGATCGTATTCGACAATTTGAAGCATATCTAGCACACTCGTTAGAAGCTTTTAGACTACGACATGAGAATGAAGTTACTCGTATTCCTCGTGCTGTTCGTGCTTTGACTATGGGCGAATTTGCTGATAAATACGATGGAGATGTGAATAACGCGTTACAAGCTATTGCGAAAGCTAGACTTGAAGCAAGCGATGATTCTTTGGGTGATGTTGTGAGAAAAAAGGTATTTGCAAGAGCTTTTCTTTTTACTCCTAGAATTATGCTTATCCCCCCCCCGGATCGATCTGGTGTGTTTTTAGGGAAATGGGAAGCCACGCATGAAACAACAGAACCGGCAGAACCGGCTCGCTCGACAAAAAATGGTTCATATTTTCCTTTCCTATTTTGTTTTCTCGGTTATTTTCTAAAAAAAAAAAAAAAAACAAACAAATCAATTTGACAGCCCGGTTGACTTCACCATTGAAGAAAGATGGCGCGCGTGCAAAGCTTAACAAAACGCCCATGTCCCGAGCCCGTCAGCCGCCGCCTTCACCAGGTATGCAAACCGGATTCAAATCACCATATAAAGCTTTTTCTTCAAATGCAAACGATATCCGACATTCTCCGGCCCCACATCAGCGTCATCGGGTGCCATCTGCCTCCCATTTTAATCCTACACTTCCAAAAACGCCTGCTTATCCTCCTCTTCCATCGTCTGCCAGAAATGATGGAGAGGTTGTTATTAAGAAAGGAGAAAACAAACAACTGCAGCAAAGTAATACCATTCTTCGTGGATCATCATTGGCTCAATCAGGGACTCGGCAAGGAGGAGCACGAACGTTAGAGATGATTTTGTCACTCAAAGTTTATACAAAGTCGGGAGATATTTTAGAACTTGACCCTTTATCGACAACCGTAGAGGACCTGGACCTGATTGAAGGGGTCACAGAAGATGCAAGAAAACGCGCTAAAGACGAACTGGTAGAACTAACGGGTCTAATGGAAAAATTAGGGAAATGGCGAATATAATAACATATGGTAGACGAGTCCACATCTGTATTTATAGCTTTGATTGTCTTCTATATACTTTGGCATCAGTTCTATTATTCTCGACGTGGATTCAACCGATTAAGAAGTAATAAATGGCATGACGCTTCGAATGCTCGTCTATTAGTAGGCTACGACTCGGTAAAACGAATTAGGAAGTCGAATCGGAATGCTCTAAATAATCTATTATAGGCTTGAGAACTGACCTCCGGATTGACCTTCTCTTTTAAATTTTGACTTTGAGTTTTCTTCGCTTGGCCATTATTAAACCTGTCATACATATATTACAAGACGACAAGGTAAATTTGTGTAGAAGCCCGATATTGACGGAAACAGGTTTTACGGCCGAATACTTACTGATAATCATCACGGGTGTGCCTGTTCCTACTTTAATTTGCAAAACATAGTTACAATTCCGATTCGAAAGCAAAAGAAAAAATTAATCCCGGATTATTATAGTAGTGGACTACGAAAACATAGCTGATATTGCTAGTAGACAAAAATGGGGTCTCGTTATAAATATCGTACATTCGTGGAAAGCGTTTTCATCGATACATGGGCAGAATCGGAAACGCATCCCCTGCGGGATCATCAAAAACCTTTGTCGACTTTTCCCACACACTGGGGAAAAAAAAAAGACGACAGTTCGTAGATGGAGATGGAAACAGTGAGGAGAAGAGAGAAAATCAGAAAGAAAAACAGTGAGGAATAAAATCATCAGGGAAACAGAGGCGGCGGGAAAGATTAGGGGAGTTGGAGTAAAGTAAAGCAGGCAGGTGGTAAAATCCTGGCGCGATGGGCGTGTCGTGTACAAACATTTTACCTACAAGAAATCAGATATCATCATCTAGGCTAAAGATAAAAATACCACTCACATGATCGTCATAAAAAAAAAAACTGGAGAAAGATACATCGTAGGAGAGGGGCGGGGGCAATTTCTCACAAAGCGGGTAGAATATGTGTGAGACATAACCAGACCTATAACACAATAAAAAATTAAGTTTCGACTCTACAGGGGGGAGAGGGGGGGGGAACCCTGGTAACTTACATTATACAGGGTAGAATGAGCGTTGATCTGCAACGATGGACGTCTTGAAAACAAAACGGGCACCGATAAAAATGCTTAACGCTACAAGGATGTTGGAGACAAATTGATTGGTATTCCATAGCCATTGGAGTAACAATGACCAGAGGGAAAGGAGAATAGGAATGGAAATTCGAGAGGCCTTTGGGAAGATCATAGGAAGGGTCAAACGACCAATTTCTTTATCCCCCACGACGTCTTTGAAATCCTGTGTAATATATATGCTCGTTTAAAAAAATACTGCCGGGATTGAATTTTTAAAAGAGAGTAATTTACCTGAGTGTGAATAGTAGTTAGAAAGACACTTGCGCTAATGATTACAGCTTTAATGGCGACGGGAGTGAGGTGAGTATGATCGTCAGCTAGAGGGAATTTCATATGGGTGAAAACAAATATAGATATATGTATATGCTACGTACCAGAGATTAGAGTAGCTCCAACTTCGAAACACGCTAGACCCGCGCCATTAAGCAAATTACGACTCAACCAATGAGAGTTGAAAGTCAATTCGTTGTAAATTATGAGGAAAATGGTTAAACAGGCACTCGCTCGGAAAACGGTTGCGCTGTATAAAGAAGAAAGTGCGAGACAAGGTATGATACAGAACCAACGAAGCAAACGAGCGCTCTCTTGACTGATTCGTCCAGCTGGAATAGGCCGGTCGGGTTTGTTAAGTGCATCCTCCTCCGGAGATAAAGTCTGATTGGCAAGAGCACATTGAAGAACATGTAACCAAGTCCAGAAAACAGTTTGCATAAATAATGGGAGTGAAGGAGAATTAAGGGATAAGATGATTACGGTCTGTTAGAAACATGTAAGAGGAAAGGAAAAATCTAAATCAAAAGAGTTTCACTTACTACGGGGGCAATAATTGTCTTAAAATCTGATTTGGTAAATAAGAAGAGGGTTTTCAAGAATTCCCCAATGGTACGGAACAGTGTCCCCTCGCTGGCACAAATTAAGAACCAGCGAAGAGATGCCTTTGGGATACGAGCATCCTACATAGGAGAATGGGTTAGACAGTGGTCGGGTAAGGTTAGATCCCGAAGTGATGGGGTTTACCTGGTGGGCAAGTTGAAAGCCATCATATACACAAGGTAAACGCTTGGAGAAGCTCATGAGCGTTTGAACTATATGCGGGGATTAGGGGCTCCTGGTTCCTTGTCTGCAACCATCGAAATAAGGGGTGTATTTATCCAAGGAGAGTAACTGGCTCTACGGGGAAGAATATAAACCGAATATGGTTAGGCTCTCCGGTTTTACCACTGCTTCTCTGAGAAAATATACATATTAATACTCCGGCTAGATGCATCGGGAAAAAAAAAACACGTGTTGGTCCGACAAGTTTGAGAATTCTATGGTAAAGCTTTGATTCCCCGGTATTTACTAAAACTTGAAGGGAAAGTAAGTATGCCTGCCATATGATAAATATGGAAGAATTCATTCATACTTGATTCAAATTGATATGTTGTCCATAAAAGGATATGAATGTACTCGTACACGTGGGGGGCCATAAATTCAATGAATTATGAAGGGGTGTCACAGCAAGAATAGAACAGCTAAAGGCATCAGGAACGTATCCGTGGACATGCGGCTGTGTATACTTAATTGGTGATTAATGATTAATGACTTAGTTACTAGTTACTAGCGGATTACTCGTAAACTACTTGCTACATATTGAGCTAACAATATTTGGCTGACATCCCGGGATTTAAGATGGATTCTTTAAAGTCAAAGATGAGCCTTTAGGCGATATCATACCTTGCGAGTGGAGTGATGACGAGATGACTTAATCGACGCGTAAGACGGTGGAGAAATTTTTATTTTTTTACTTTTCATGAGAAACTTTGGAAGATAGATATGTGCGAGGGTACCAATTCGACCTGAAACATACGTGAAAATTAAAAAAAAAAAAGGGGCCCCTGGACTTTGGAGTACCCCTACCAGAAACTTGGGAACGTGGGGAATTTAAAATATCGTATGAAAAAGTTTTTTTTTTTTTTTTCAATATTTAAAGCTTTAACAAAAGAAGCATCCACTCACGGAAACCTCCAAACAAGTCAATAAAAGCCACGGCACTGCAAAAAGGGATCAAGCGATTATGTAAAAAACCCTAGCTCGGTTATAAAAAAGTAACAAGTGCCTATCAATTAGCTTTTTAAAAGGCATAGTTCATGTATGAGTATATTCAAATATCATTCAAATAATCAGTCAGTACCGAGCTTCTTGCCGTATTTATCGGTAGCTTTTCTCTGGGCAACAATTATGCGCCACATGAAGTTTTACTAAACGAAACTGTCTTCAAATCCTCCTTTTTTTCTCTCTCTCTACTACCTCCTCCCCTCAAGTGCTTGTCATGCCTTACTGTCAGATTGCATCCGACTTATCCTTGTTCTACATAACCAATACACCCGATAACGATGTAACGCTCTTTGACCTTTCAAAGCCAACTATTCTCCTTCTACACCCTGTGTCTCTTGATGTGACATGGCTCAGAAATCAGTTCGAGGTATAGATCTTTTCAACGTCTTTAAATTTCTTGTCTTTACCATCCCTGAATTATACCTTTCTAAATAAAATAAAAAAAAAGGATCCCCGGCTCAATCAGCCATATAATATGATCGCTTTCGACCAACGTAATGCTGGGCGGACAAAATCTCAGCACTCCGGTTAGTAATTATCAAAAATGATCGATCGAAAAGAAAACTACATATTCCAAAAAAGGTCGACGGGATTCCTATGTTGACGCAGCCGATCTCGCATTTGCTCTTGAGCTACTTCAAATTCCACCTGTTCATATCTTTGCTGTGCAATTGAATTCCATATGGAGCGCATGTCGATTTTCTCTTCTTTTCCCTTCAAAATGCTTGTCACTTTGTTTATGTGGTGTTCCTGCTGATGAACCGTATGTCATTTTCCCCTATAATACACACTATTAAAAAACTTATGACTATGGAAAAGACTCGATTGGGTTAAGAAAGCATTCATGGACCTTGTAGAAATATGGGCGTTCCCTACTACACTTGAAGTATATGAAGAAGCTATACTAGAAATGAGTTATTTTATGTGGAGTGGTGTATGTCCTTGTCTCTTTTTCCAAGACTTTTTCCATGCGGGCTCAACCCAAAATCCTCTTTTTTCTTCCCAGCAAATTAGCGCGGATCTTCTAGATCAAGTGAGACGAACCCTCATTCTTTACTTGTTTTGCAATTGAATCTTTACAATTGAACTTGGTGGGTTATAGGTTGCCGAATGGTGGATGATAAATAGCCCTCCTGCTAAGCGGAGAACCGTCTTGGAGCTATCCTTATGTGTGAGTATTACACAAGTAATTATAATTATATGTACAATCACATTTACCCCTGTCAATGGCCTTCACCCAGCGATCACCGCCTTCGACCCAGGAATATTCATTGATCAAGCAGCCGACCCTGTTGATAACGGTCAGCCTTCTATGCTTTAATACCAATATGGACCATTCCCCATTGACTTTCCTTTCTAATTATTCAGGGTGATAAGAGTCCAGCACACCCTGTAAGTAAAGCGGCCGAGACTCAAGAAAAATCCCAGGTTCGCATCTTTTTGTGCTTAAAGGTGCCCCTGAAATGTTTATGGTAAGTTTCTCTTTTGAAACAAAAAAATAAAAAAATAGATTGGTGAACCTTGCGGACAAGATTCTTCCTCAATACATCGGTATTACTCATCGGGTCTTTCTCGACTTTTTATGTCGACAGCCGGCTGTTCCACCATTCACACCGGGAAAACCGGATGTTTTGAAAATGGCAAAGGACGCTCTTCATCTATTAGCAGACCTCAAAGGTGATCCATCCATCTCGCAAAGAGATCCTTCAACTCCACTATCATTTTCTATGTGGTCGGAAGAAGTCGCAGAAGCTTTTCAAGCCCAAATTGATGAATTTGGAATTGGGATAGATAAAGTATTTTCCCCGCTTGATGCCAATGGTCAGCCAATTCGCAAGTAAGTCTTTTACAAAAGCGCACAGCAAGAAACTATCCTAATAATGCTCTTCAGATTCTCAAGTCGACACGACGATGAATGGTCGTCCGACCACTTCGCAGTATTACGTGAAACGGTTAAAAATTTGCTTCAAGGTGTCAAGGTTGAGACTCAGGCTGTAGGTCAGGAAATTCTTTCCTGGCACCCGGCGTCAATCAAATGAACACTCAGGGGGGTATGTCCTTCATTAGTAATTTATGTATCCCCGGCTATTGGCTTTCACCTACGAATGGACCGTTTTTTTTTTTGTTTTAGTGAAAATAATAAATACGTGCTACGATCAGTTTTTGACAGAATTTCCAATGTTTTCAAAAAAAAACCTGTGCTCGCTTTTATGTTTCTTAGTTTTGAATTACAAATTCCAATTCAGAGCCCGGGTGGGGGTTGTACGTTCACAGTGCTTCTTTGATCTGTTCTCAATTTATTTATTCCAAAAAAAAAAATCGGAATTCGGACGAGATATATCAATATTCTCTAAAATTAAAACAACCTTCTTAAGTAGAATCATCCATCCCGGTCGGATGGGTAGTATGTATGTAGGACAAAACCTTTTCCGTAAATCGGACCCCGATTCAACTTGATAATATTTGTATAGTCGCTACTCGGCAGTTTAAGCTATTTCGATCTTTGATTTTAACCAGGAAAGGATAGGAGTTCACATGATGCCTGTACCACATAATAATTAGTTTAGTTACCCGTAAATATAAGCGTCTTTTTTTTAAAAAAAAAAAAAAACTACGCACTGTTTCTCTTTCAATACAATGGTAATAAACCGTGATAAAGATATAGTCCCGATCGCCAATCCTTGCCCTCGGGACAAAGAATAGTTACCGGTAGTAACGTAGCCGATGATGCGATTATTCTCGGCGGTCAATTCAGACAGCTAGAAATGGAAAAGGAATACCATTAAAGCAGCAAGCTTTTTTAAAACGTTCATTTCCGAACATACCTTTTGGTCAGTATCACCGTAAATATCCCCGGCCTGTTTTCCCGACAATAGACGACGTATTTTGTCCGCTTCGTCTGGATCTATATCATAGATCGCTGCTAAATCATTTGGAGCACCACATCCGCAAATAGTTAATTTAACGGGAACCAATGCACCCTCGAGAAGTACACCGCCTGTCAGTGCAAGGGATGCTAAGCTTCTCTTGTTACGATAGCGATTTAGCTCATCGAGTAAAGCGGATCCGGGGTCTAAGGTATGTGCAATAGAATGCACTAATTCTCTCACATCAACTCCCCGCAGTAGCCACATTCTCCCATGCTGAGTTCTTTCAGGCTCTCGTTGAGTCCTTAATAAGTCTGGATCCGAAACCGAAGCCGGATCCGGATCCAACTGGGATGAGAATCCGAGCACAACTTCCCAATCGGCCCTCCAGGGGCTTCTTGTATCGACAGAACCCCACTCCACCCTTTTGGCCGGTGGTTTTCTCTCCCATGCTTCTTTTTCGGCCTGAGCAGACAAGGCTGCTTCTTGTTCGTAAGCAATGGTGCAAGGGTAATCAAAGGGGAAATCAGGCAGTCCTGACTCAAACACCTGCGTTCTTCGTTCTCGCAGACCACCGACCCGAGTTCCGGTGTGGGTCAATGAAGTAAAAAAAGCCATGGACCAATGTGCAGGAAAGAACAAAGACCACCCATGGATATGCATAGAATCCACGGGAGAAGAACGTGCGGGAATCGTGTTTGATGACTGTGAACATATCGATCGCTGCATGAGAAGTAAAGGAATACGATCATCTTGCTTCTGCGGCCATAAATGTGTACCTGGTACCAAGTTCTAAAAAACCAAGTTCGTAAGAGCACACACTTTTGAATCCAGTACTCAAGAGTAGGTATCACTTACCTGTCGTCGTCTGTCATCCAGATCTTTCTTTCGAAATCGAGGTCGCAAGGGTCCACCATGACGTTCGACTTCACCCCATAACTCACTTTGAGCCAAAGATACGCTAGGCGCTACCGAAAACACGACAGGTTGAGAAGTGCTCGGCATGGCGTTGTCCTTCAAGATGGCAGCTTTAGCATTCTTTGGTGGAAATCTTAATGTAAGTTAGTCGGAAGTTTTTGATCTCAACCATGCATTATTGCACGTACATACCCCAATCGTGGATCATTCACCTTGAAGCCGATAACCATACCTCTGGGAACTGCTGCAGGAGTTTGCACATCACGTAGTTGAGACCAGAACTGTATGATAGGGAGGGCGATGAAGATTAACATCAAAAGGGTACATAGTAAATAGCGGGTAAACGTACTTGGTGAAATATTTCTCGCTCCTCTTGATCGATAGCAGATAAAACGCCTTTCAACACTTGACTTGATCTAGGACCCATGATTTCAAAGCAATTAACAGAGGAACGAAGGTCAACCAAATCAATGGATTCTTCCTGAATCGTTGTTGAGTTTTGCTCGGCATCCTTCTCTTGTTCTTTTCGAATTTCATTTACAGTATAACTGCTTGCTTCTTTCAATGTATCCCAGACTTCCTTCCAGGCAGAAGGATGAACTCGGATCCATAATGTTCGTTTCGTTGAAGGATCAGTGGGTAAAGAAAGGAGGACTTCTTTTTCTTTCCCCTTCTTCGACACGTTTTTTTTGTTGTTCACTTTCGTCTTTTCTGTGTTACTAAGATTCAAGTCATCCTCGTTCTTTATAGAAAATGGTTTCCAAATTATTGTGATAGGAGCAATAAGATCAAATGGATAACTGCGCCATTTGTATAGGTGAGTATCCTGTGCCCGCGAGCCTAATGAATACCTGGAAAAAAAAAAAAACAAAGATCAGCCAACCCATTCTAACTTATCTAAAATGACAATGATTATTACCGAACAGCACCGGGGCTTGATCCCTGACAATCGCAACAACCATTTAAAAGCCTTTCAAGCACTGGTTGGTTGCCACTAATAGAAATTGTTCCAAAATATGAAGCATCGTGTAAGATAGAAGAATGTACTGAGGATCGATGAGAAGGTCGATACGACTTTTCAGTGGGAGTCTCGGCCTGACTTTAAGAGATTAGCCAATGTAGATCATGAAGGTTAACTTGATAAAATGCAACAAACCAAGCGATAACCCCATAGGTTTTTCATATGCATACGTTTGGCATGCCAAATGTGTGTTTCGAGCCATGTTTTATCACCTATCTACCGTGTTAAAACTCCACTTCATCAGTCGCATAAATTGAAATCCTACGTTGTCGATTCAAATATTGTTGGGTTTTGCTTATTGCTTTGGACATCCCAGCTTTTGAGAGCCTTTTGTTCAAGACCTTTCGCTTTACAGTATCCATCTTAATTTGAATTGAATAAACTACGGTTAATATTTCAAGTCCAAAGACTTACCTCGGTCCTGGCTTTCTCTCGAAGGCGTACTGGAACACGACGGACATCGTGAGAGGCAGCTCGCCTTCTTAAAGACCGGGGCAAGGTTTGCCAAACTCTTTGGGTCGCATTACCCTCTACGCTTTCCCTAGCTGATTGCATAGCCGATATTTCAAAGGACCGAGCCTAAATTAAATAGAAAAAAAAAAGTTCGAGTGATACCATTCTCGGTGAATATAGAAAAGATCTTACCTCGGTAAACTTCTCAATATCTATAGCACTGGGTAGACCACTCGAAGCTACAATGCAGTACGGAGGTGAAAGTAATTCCTCTTGTGCTTAAACAGTCGACTTACTATTAGCTACGACACCAAATCCTTGTCCAGGTTGGGTATCAATAGTTCGGGCTTGAGTTATTCTTTGTTTCTTTCTTTCTTTTGATGATCCTCCACCAACATCTTCATGAGGTCTTTTGGGAGCCATTCAAGTGCTAGGAGGAAAGTGTGGGGCACACAAACACCCACAGAAAGCGTATGGCAACTCTATCCCAACTCCGTCATGCACCTAGAGTCCTTCGTGGAACAACGAGATCGTTCTTTAACTCGAGTACAGTTCGAGCAGAAGCTGCGTCTGTTCCACTGAATACTGGTGTTGTACAACCGCAGAAAAGACCTATTGGAGGTTTTCGAGGAGGGTGTGTGTGCTGCAGAACCTGTCCTTAGAGTTTATCATGTCTTTACTGAACAATTAAACCAGGATCGTCGGATTCTTATTAGGATTTTCTCTCGCCTCTGCATATGCTTCGTATTACTTACTGGACGAATATAAACTCGCTTCTAATACACTTCAAGCCAGTATCGGAGAATTACAATCGAGTACACAGAAGGTAACGACTTCTTTTAAAGTAGGAAGACGACCGGAAATTTATTCTTTTTTTAGGTCTCACAACATATCCGACGAATTGAACTTTTAGAGAAGGAGTTGAAAGCACTTACCGAAAGTGCAGCTGGCAAAGACGATGTCAGTCGTGTACGCGCTGAAATGAAGAAGTTATATGACGGACTTCACATTGGTACGAAATAATTTTTTTAAAATGGTGAATTCTGAAGGTCATATTTTATTCATAGAATTCTTAGACCTTAGATCTCACGTGTGGGGGATTCGTAAGTTTTCCGTTTACTTTTTAGTCACTTACCCAGCTTACATGTGTATAGAACAGGACCTTCACGCCTTATCAAAGAAAGAAGCTACATCTGTCCAAGTATCTGAATGAACCTGTCTATACATACCTTCATTACAAATAAAATGTATCATATACCTTTGGTATTCATGAACACTCATCCTAAAGTCTTTCCAAAACAAAATGTGCAGTTTCATGACGCAAGGACGCTATCTAAATACATATACATAATAAAACTTTGTCAGCAGTAATGCCATGTTTAGTATGGCTTTCTTTCTAGTTCGGTTATAGTTATGGTTCCCTGAGTCGTCTTTTTCTCATCGCTTGGTCCTGTGCTCGATACCGAGCCCTTACTTGCAGGTTGCACCGTCTTCATCGGTCCATTAAACCAATGCACTCCTCCATAGACCGGGAAGTAATACCAGCCAAGACTTCCGGAAAGAGCACCTCCGATCACAACAATGGCTATAAGATAGTGAATTTGGTGAACAGAAGAACAAAACCCATAATTCTTACTGTAATTCATATCTCGAACACCCGGATTAGGCGACGTGGGGAAGAAGAATATAATGTTAATAAAAGTCATATATGTGATAGCAATGATAGCAATCAATGAAGACTAAACCAAATTAAATATGAATTAATAGTGGCCAGTTAAAGGGACTCACCCATCTCCCCAACGAGAATGGTCCAGGTGTGAACGTATCCTTAGAAAAAATATGCCGAACAGCAATTGGGATTGTATACTAGAAGGGAAAATTAATGTCAAGGTACGATCATCTGGAGTTTCTTACAGCAATATTATTTCCTACGGCCGCTAACTGAACGAATTCGTCAATATTTCGGTTACCATGTATACAGTACAAAGACTCACCGAGAATAACGCATTCGTAGCGGAAGGTCCTGCGAAAGCTAATAACCCCAACACGCCGGACAAGAATGCAACAAACCAGACAGCTTGAAATTTTCATAAATTAAGGATGAGGAATTTTTTATTCAGTGGATAAAAACGAGAAGACTTACTGTTAACAGGTGTTTTAGTGAAACTATTTATGCGGTACATATACCTAGAAAACGGCAAAGCTCCGTCTCGGGAAAAAGCAAAAGTTTGTCGAGATGCTGCGAGAAGCTAGGAAAACAGATCAAGTATTAAATTGCTTTCAAGAACTCATATAATAAGATCTCACTATACTACTACCCATCATGTATTGAACTGAAGCAATGATTGACCAAAGAGCAAGCGTTCCTCGTGAACCAAGACTGTTGAAGATGATCTGCGAAAACCTATTTTTAAAAATGAATTTCTTTCGAGAATAACTATTCATGTACCGTTGCCATTGGTTGTCCAATAGGATTGTCAATGATAGACTTCATATCAGTGCCAGCACAGAAAGCAAGCACAATATTGACAATTGTACCCAAAAAGCCACTGATACCGACGGCCCCAAAGATGGCCCATGGAACAGCTGTTGCAGCATTTGTTCTGTGAATTGAAAATTATTGAGATGGATCTATTGAGCAGAAGAAGAAAAAACGAACGCTTCTTCGCTAATGTGGACAGATGAATCAAAACCACCTTCAAATTTATTAGAGAAATAGAATTTATTGAGAACTGAGGTTTACCGATAGTCCATGCTGGAGCAAGCCAGCTAAGGAAGAACGCAAAACCTGCAGAGTAGCCGCTAACTGTTGAACAAAAAAGTTAGAATATTAAACCAATGCAAGTATCCGGATCTGCTCACGATTCGTAAAGTTTCCCAAAGCAAACGAAGCATCATTTTTAAACTTTTTAGGTGTTAAGATTGGCAAAACGATGATTAAAGCTAAACAAAGACTATCCGTAATATTCAGAGGAGGAAACGGTTTATGAGAATATAAATATTTACGCAACATTCAAAATCACATAGATTCCCTGAAGACGAGCCAAAACCCGAGTGGCAAGCGAACACACAAGAGCATGTGTGACAAGGATAGCAAGGTATACTAAGCTATCAAACGTTAATAGGTCAGCTGCCCTACTAATACAAACTTTTATAAATGCATACTATGTTTGCCCAGATGTTGGGACGAAGCTTTGATTTTTCGATCCAATTGTTGCTGCTGCCATTATCTACAAGTAATGTCAGGTATATAAATTACTCAACAAGGAATACTTACTTGGACTGCACATCCCCAATCGACGCTAGCCACGGCGGCCATGTTACCTAAAGTATTGGCATAACCAACAATCCAGCATAATAAGTTTCGTGTATAAGGACTAGAATATTTACTTTACAAGAACGATGTCAGATTTATGGAAGATGGTAGATTGGATTCATATACTAGGTCCAGAAATATAAACCTCCTGATGTAGGGGCGGCACTACCAAGTTCGGCCATAGATAATCCAATCGTTAAGATGAATAGACTCGTAATGAGCCATCCCCAAACCTAACATGACAAGAAGAGAGTAAATAAGAAGAGAGTAAAAAAAACTTGGTCAACAAACATCATACCATACCGACAGGCCCTCCATTGGGAACTGCGAAGAACAGAACGGATGCGATTGAAGGAAGCAATCCGATAATAGAGAAAGCAATTCCTACGGACAAAGGTAGGTTGCGTTGTGTTGTGTCAGGAAAAAGAGACGACAAACCGAAAACCTCAAAGGCTGTGAATTCTCTTCTAAATTCTTGTTTGTATCCTAAGGTTTGAAGAAGCTTTTCATCTGCTAGATGTGCTTGCTCGCGCTTCCCAGTAGTAGATACGGCCAGGTTCTTCTCTGACGACATATTGCCAACGATTTTAGGGGGATATTGTACGTCTGAGTGATAAGGTAGAAGGCAGGGAAGAGAAAGTCAACCCGTGTTGGTGTAGGTAATTTTGTTATCTAGAGTTACCCGATAGCCACACGGTCGAACTCTACTGGGAACTCATGAGAAGAATAAAAGGTAAGTGTTTTATTAAGTATACACACGTGATATCGTTTGGAGTCGGGGTATCAGTATATATAAGATCATAGCCCCTTGGCGGAGTGAGGGGATTCGACGAGGTGCTTCGAATGAGCCGGCGAGTGGCGAAGTCCGTTTGCAATGTACCTCATTGTGCTTGAAATGTGTGAAATATCAGTTTTCAGCAGTATAGTAATTGCAGTTACTTCAATCATAATCTCTAGGAAAAAATTTGAGAAGTTGTAAAACCTTCTGATGACAATGAATTACCTTATACCTGCTAAGTCGTAGTAACCATAGCTCGAATAAAGCTACTATTTGGCGGGAGAGGATTTTAATGCATTGAGTATCAGGGTGCCAATCGACGTCACGAATTTTATTGCGGAAACTCGGAAATGGATATCTGTTCGGTAACTGGCCAAACTGGTGCGTGCGTCAGAAGTTTACTGCGGATGAAAGCTTTTCTGATCTCTCACAATGCGTCTGAATTTATCATGGTATTCAAATTCCGTGAAGTGGAGGCTCCTTATTAGTACAACTTTTAATTGTTTAATAGATAGATGGGGTACCTACACTGACACAAGGACAACAGTATCCATCTCAATTTGAATTGAATAAACTACGGTTAATATTTCACAAAGACTTTACTTCTGTCCAGGCCTTCTCTCAAAGATGTACTGGAATACGACGGACATCGGGAGAAGCGGCTCGCCTTCTTACATAAAGTCCGAGGCATTGAAGGTTTGCCAAACCCTTTGGGTTGGATTACCCTCTACGCTTTCCCTAGCTAATTTGCACAGCCAATATTTCAAAGGACCGTGCCTAAAATAAATAGAAAAAAACAAGTTCGAGTAATACCATTTTGGTGAATATGGAAAAGATCTTGCCTCCACATACTTCTCAGTACTGGGTAAACTACTTGAAGCCATAGCACGGAAGTGAAAATAATCCTTTGTGCTTACAGCCGTTTCAATTACGTAAGAGAATCGCTTCAAATCAGGAAAAACCTCCGTGCAATATAGCCAGCGCTAAAATACGTAGGGTACAAGAGGGTACACTGTCTACCATTTTCATGGGAAGTTACCTGACCTGTATATCCAATGATTTCCCATCTCCACTACATATGCTACAGGTACTATATATATTGTTTGATCTACAAGAATAACTTCTTACAGCTAAAACTGTTATGTAAGGTGGGTGCTAATTTTAAGTCAACTAAAAACCAGTGATTAGAAGTTGTTATATCTCATTGAATTCTCCAGATATTGACCTTTTGTAAAATGTTGTATTTTTTTAAAAAAAAAAATTCCTTTTAATACCTAAAAATTTTATAAACTGAGCAAACCTTCATTCAATGTATGTATATATGTCAATTTTATTTTGCTCAAGTTATAACACTTTTTTGCATGAAAAGAAATTTTTTTCTAAAAATACAACATTTTGCAGATTGTCAATATCTAAAAAATTAAACAAGATATAATGGTTTTATGGATTTTTAGTTGACTAAAAATGGTGCTGCTGTATATAATGGTATAATGCCTTTGAAATTTTTTTAATTTTTATTGCACTACTTTCATACTAAAAGCTAACACCATGCTGTCAGACTTTGAATATCCCCTACCACACTATCACCTCATCACCTACATCCAACTCTCTTATGTCCCAACAATTCAACAGTCCTGATCTGATCTACTTCCCAACTAAAGTACAATCATATTATAGTTCTGATCAAAGCTTATCATTCAATTACATGCTCAAGAGGGATGATCATAATTGACAATATATCTGAAGTATCAAAGGTTTTAAAATCCTTCTACGTCAAAACTTATTTAATAGAAACTAGATAGACAATTTACTAACTTTAACCATACTAACTTATCTATAATATTAAGGTTTAAAAAATTTATTACAACTAGTCTAAATTATTCCAATTCTCATAACTTAAAATTTTTACTGTTTTTAAATGTTTAGTTAATTTCATATAAAATGTCAAAAGTAATTATTTATCTATGAGCCTGTAGAATAGACTATAACCTGTCTAAGAGGGTCTAATCATTAAATATAGAGTGTTACACTACATGAACCATCTGAACTAAGAGAACCTTGGTATCAACCTTGTGAACTGAACTTCATTGTTTCAGTTCCACACACCTTTCCGAACCCCGAACTTATGAACAAAAACCTATGCGAACTATATGCGAACCTTTAGTCATCCATACCTATGAACCATATGACTCCTTCCGCTTATCAACCTTGTGTAACCTCACTTACGCTTCGCCCCTGTACTTTACCTTATTAGTATAGTTTACACCCACGATGTCAACAGGCTGACTAACTACATCCACTAGATATATAAACCCACATCATGTACATAGTTCTTCAGTTCTGAAATTGAATCAACTTCTTGACTTCCTTTTTCACGTCTGAATTCTTCTCTTGTCTGAACCTATCCTGAACCTCTGTCCAAATTCAGGACGAGCATATTGAGAGGGCGCAACACATAAGTTGAAGCCAAGTCCCGCCTCGTGAACCTTTTTACCCGAACCTTATGACCTTGGAATCTCGGGTCGTAACATAGAGTAAACAATCTGTCAATGTCACCCACATTAACCTTTATGTAAGTTCTGAGACTGCATATACTTTAGATAAGATATTACCCACACTAATTCCTATGTAAGTTCTGAGACTGTATATGCTTTAGATATGATGACTGTTAGGGTGACTGCTCAGAGTAGATATTTACTAGCAGGAAGTTTTCCTAAGTATATTATCAATGATGTAAATACAATACTCACCTAGCAGGAGGTTTTCCTAAGAGATCAAGCTTAGGGAAACTCTGCTAGGTGCTACAAGCTTATATATGCATCGATAGACTCATCACTATATCAAGTCTTATCACTGAAACCCTTGGGGCTTCAGCCCAAGGTTTCCCAAAGGGTTAGTGCCTGGGATTGGATGAATTGAGATGATGCATGTCAAAATAAAAGGAATGGAAAAGAAGGAAATAAATAGTGATCATATGTAAAATGATGAAAAGGAGTTAGAACCGAGAGTAACAAATACAAATGAAGAAATAAGTGATATAGTGATCATGATTGGGTTGACATATACCCAGATCACAAGGAAGGATGTGAAAAAGAGAGAGATGGGTTTAGGTTCTAAAGGGAAATGTAAAATAACATAGAAACTGAGATAAATGAGTGTGAATAATATGGAGAATAAATAAAAGGAAGGATAACCTGGGAGCAAACCCTGACACCTTCCTTTCTCATTATTCCTATTATGTCTTCATCCCCTTTGAAGAACTTTTTCTTACACCACCTCATCTATATCCAAAAGACCATTTCTATTCCTTCTTCCCTGTGCCAACACCACTATCCATGCCACTGATAAATAAACAAAGTGCTCCGAAAAATTCAATCCTATGTCATCGGAGCACTCAAGGGAAAGAATTTGAGTCTGGCTGAAGAAAAGAGTTTAGAAGAAGGGCTGCAAAAGTTTCAGAATCACTCAGTAGTTGTGTAAAGATATGAACATTCAGTATATACTTTAGTTAACAACAGAAGTATAACTTAAGGTTCAAAGACAAGTTAACCCAGTAGTCACAGTTTATAACTGATCTGAGGAACTACTCTCAGATCATCTTGCATATTTATATTCATTTGAGTGTCTATACTATCCAATGAGGGATAATCATAATTTTGAAAATATAGATCATTTATAAGATATTGGTAAATCTCCTATCATGTTTTTTAAATGGTTATTGTTATCTAATACTAATAGCTGTGTAACTATCTAATAATATACTCATTTTAGAACTTCAGCAATTATTAAACAGATATAAAAAGACATATAACTGGATTGAAGGTGGAGGAAAGGCTGGTCAAGGCCCAAAAGGATGGCAAAATAAGATGAAGAACAAACCACAGGTTAACCAGTCTACAGAGGCATCATCAAATGATCATGAGTTTGCATTTATGTTAAATAATATGATAACCGGACCTGAAAAGTGGCTTGCCAACTCGGCAGCAAGCACTCATATTGCACACAATAAGCAATTTTTCTCAAATATAATTTATGATTCTTCAGAAATTGACAGTATTGTTCCTGGCAAAACATTAAAAGTATTAGGTTATGGAAACATAAAGCTTCAATTTTGCTATGAGTCCAAAACTCACATTGTTGAACTCCGTGATGTCAAATATGCCCCTGAATCACCAAACAATATTATCTCAATTGGATGCTTGACAGATGGTGGACATAGTGCTTTGTTCACATCTGATGGAGTCCTGTTCAAGAGTTTGACGAATGTGGTCTTTGCGAAAGGAATCAAGACCAGGCAAATGTTTGAGATGGATGTTTGCACTGTGAAGAATCAAATTAAAAACTTTGTTGTGATGGCAAAAGCACACACTTGGGACAAGTGGCATTGGATTCTCAGGCACATCAACATGGGTGCTGTCAAAAAGCTGAAGAAGTCTGGCATGGTCAACAGAATGGTTGTTGATGAGTCTGAAACCCCAAAAGAATGTATTGCATGCATTCAAGGCAAACACCATGTCAAACCTTTCCCAAAATGAGCAGAAGATCAGGCAAATGCTGTCAGCAATCTGACAGTTTCTGATGTTTGGGGTCCTTCTCCAGTCAAAGGCACAAAACATGAAAAATATTTTTATTCTTTTACTGATGTTTATTCTCGACATATGCTGATCTATTTCAGTTCAACAAAGGATGAGACACTTGAGAAATTCAAACATTATAAATCATTTGTCGAAACCCAAACCAGCAAGAAGCTCAAGTGTCTTCGTACTGATGGTGGTCGAGAATATGAATATATTAACAAGGCCTTCCAAACATTTTGTGCAACCAATGGCATTATAATGGAAACAACAGCTCCATATTCCCCATCACAAAATGGGATTGCCGAACGACTAAACCGAACATTATTAGAACATGCTTGTGCCATGTTATATGCAAAGAACTTACCAAAAGTCCTTTGGGCAGAAGCTGTAGCATATGCTTGCTACATCAAGAACCACTCACTGATATGTGCCTTGGACAATGAAATAACACCACATGAAGCCTTTTTTGGAAAAAAGCCAAATGTTGAACGACTCAAAGAATTTGGTATCAAATGCTGGATACATGTCCCAGATGAATGACAAAATAAACTCAAGCTGAAATCAGAACAACATTTATTTGTCGGAGTTGCGGAAAACTCAAAATCCTGGAAGTATTATAACATTCATTCTAGGCATGTTCAAACTTCATGGAACATTAAATTTGACGAAAACGATATACAAATGTATCCAGTCCCAAATGATGAAGACGATGATTTGCCTATTCATGAAAAGGTGGGAAATCAGCCAAAAACTAACATAACTCCAGTTTTGGGCACACCTAAACAAAGCTCTACACCCGAAACCAAAGTTGAAGTCAAAAGAGAGTTAACAGAAGTACTGGACCTAGTTCTGTTACCCAATGATGATGATGATGATGGAGACAAAATGCTGCAACAAAGTGCTCGTATCATCCCATTCAGACTATTGTTGAATGAATGACCCTGGAGAACAAGCAAAAACAGCATCAGAAACAACTGAAAAAGTTTTCACACCAATAAACTTATGAGAAGCTAGATTGCAACCTGATGCTTCAAGATGGCAAGAAGCAATGGTCACAGAGATAGCCCAGCATGAACAAATCAGCACCTGGGAAAAGTCCAATTTGCCAGAGGGGCGAGAGGCTATCAGATGTCATTGGGTATACACATCAAAACTGAACCCCAATGGTTCATTCCAAAAAGCAAAAGCTCGACTGGTTGCACAGGGATTTACACAACAACCTGGAATGGATTATTATGAGATTTCATCACTGGTAGTGAAATTTGACTCACTTCGAATGCTTATTGCTCTTGCAGCCAGTAAAGACTGGGAACTCCATCTGATGGATGTCAAAGGCGCATGTCTGAACTCAGGTCTTCAAGAAGAAATTTACATGCAGCAACCTCCTGGATTCGAGGATGGCACTAATCGTGTATTGAAGATGTGTTGCGCCATATATGGACTAAAGCAGGGTGGACAAGCATGGTATGAGAAGTTGACAGGAACTTTATTAACACTTGGGTACATACCAAGTAAAGCTGATGAATGTGTCCTTATCTGAAATGACGGATCTGCAATACACATTATTCTTATCTATGTCAATGACTTGACGATTATCTCGAATACCACGGCTGGTATTGAGAAGATCAAGGGGGAGATAAAGGCCAAATATGAAATGACGGACCTTGGAGAGATGAAGAAAATCCTTGGAATTAATGTCAGTAGGGATTGAAAAAGAAAAACATTGACAATCTCACAGGGCTCGTACATTGACACCATGTTGGCATGATTTGGCATGCTCAATGCTAAACCTGTTTCAACTCCACTGCCAAAGAATACAAAGTTACAATTCCCAAACAATGAAGATGCAATTACTGATGTACCTTATGCACAAGCTATTGGTTTGCTCATGTATGCCGCATTGAGCACACAACCCGATATTGCTTTTAGTGTTCACTACTTGAGCCAATTTATGACAAAACACTCAAATGAACACTGGACAGCTGTAAAGAGGGTCTTCCGTTATTTAAAAGGTACGCGGGATAAAGGTATAACTTACAGGAAGGACGCACCAGACTTTACGATTTTTGTCAATGTGGATTTCGCTAATGCATAGGATGGCAAATCTGTTTCTGGATATACATGCTTACTTTTGGGAGGATCTGTTGCCTGGAGTACAAAGAAACAAAGTGTTATTGCTTTGTTGACAACTGAAGCTGAATATAATGCTCTTACTCACGCAGCAAAACAAGCCGTCTGGATGCGAAACCTTCTTGGACGAACTTGGATTCAAACAAATGAAAGCAACTTTGATTCGATGTGACAACCTTGGTGCAATCACTATATCGAATGATTCAACTTTTCATGCATGAATGATATAGGAATTTGGTGGATTGCATTCAGTGGCGGACACTCATAATGACGACTACTGGAAAGAAGAAGTGTTATTTGTTCTAATTATCTAAGCTACCTGTACTACTGTAGGTGCTACTATACCCAGATTTCCTACAAATGAAGCACATCAAAATTGCTTACCATTTTATCAAAGAAAAAGTCATGTCAAATGAAGTTGTTCTTTCCTATGTTCCATCACAGGAGAATATAGCAGATATTATGACGAAGGGTTTGGATCGACCACTCCACGAGAAATTCACAACAATGCTCAGGATATGAAGCATTTTAGACTCCATGAAAATAGGGGGAGTGTTGGAAGGAAACATTGCTGTTACATAATACACGAATCTGCAGATCGTAGTGGCAACAAATAGTATTTCTTTATTTCTTTAATTGTCTTATATTTCTAATTTTCATTTATCTAAAATATGTCTCAACATAATATTTTATCTTTTGTATATTAAGACAAGTTAATAGTTTGTAATACACAATCACTCTTTTCACTTGTCTATTTCCCTGACTCGAATTTCCATGTGTATAATCTCAATAGGTCATTTAGTTGACTGTATTTCTCAATGGGAACTTATCAGAGATTATATTCTCTCAAGATTTAGGGGATTATATTACCATTGCAGGAATTTCTCAGTTTGGAATTACTATCAAATTCCAACCAAAACTTCTAATTTGGAATGTTCCATCAATGTTGGAATATAGAGTTTAATTTTAAGATACATTTCAAATCCCAAGCTTGAACATGGGTTTTAGAAAATTAAATTAGATTTATTTGATAAGGTAAATTGTAATGGAACTAGAGATTTCATTGCACTTGGTTACATTGAAAAAGAATACATGTTTCAATGTTTAAGCTATCTCGGAACATACAGATAAGGTGAGTGTTGATACTACTATATTTAAAGTGTATGTGATCTTGGAACTTACATAGAGGTTGATGTGGATACTACCATATCTAAAGTATATGCGATCTCAGAAGTTATAGATAAGGTGAGTGCAGGTAATATCATATCTAAAGTATATCCGATCTTGGAACTTACAAATAAACACACGTGGATGCTATTGTCAAGGTTTGCTCTCAGGTTATCCTTCCTTTTATTTATTTTCCATATTATTCACATTCATTTATCTTGGTTTCTATGTTATTTTACATTTCCTTTTAGAACCTAAACCCATTTCCCTCTTTTCCACATCCTTCCTTGTGATCCAGGTATATGTTGACCTGGTCATGATCACTGTATCACTTATTTCTTTATTTGCATTCATTACTCTCAGTTCTAACTTCTTTTCATCATTTGACATATGATCGCTATTTATTCCCTGCTTTTCTCTCTCCATTCCCTTTATTTTAATATACATCATCTCAATTCATCTGATCCTGGGTGCTAACTTTTGGGCAACCTCAGGCTGGAGCCCCGAGGGTTTCAGTGGTAAGACTCAATATGGCAATGAGTCTATCAATGCATATATAAGCTTGTAGCACCTAGCAGAGTTTCCCTAAGCTTGATCTCTTAGGAAAACCTCCTGCTAGGTGAGTATTGTATTTACATCATTGATAATATACTTAGGAAAACCTCCTGCTAGTTATCTACTCTGAGCAGTTGCCCTAACATTGATATCTTTTAACCGAAGGTCCAGGCACAATTGTGGGTGTATCAGATATACAGGGATCAATTGGAGAAGCATCCATGTGGCATATAAGGTTCAAAGTGATCACATGATATATCAAATCACTAAGGCGGAAGCAAATTAAGTTGCCATTAGATGCCGAAAGGACAAATCTAGTGAGAAATTAACATCTCATCACTGAAACCCTTGGAGCTCTAACCCAAGGTTGCCTGAAGGATTAGCATCTAAATCAGATGGATTGAGATGATGGAAAGGAGTTAAAATTGAGGGTAATGAATGTGAATGAAGAAATAAGTGAAATAGCAATCATAACAACCATGATTGGGTTGACATGTACCCAGATCATGAGGAAGGAAACAGGAATTGGGGAAATGAGTTTAGGTCTTAAGGGAAATTGTGAAATGATATAAGGATCAATGTAAATGAATGCAAGAAATAGGAAAATAAATAAAAAGAAAGGTAATCAGGGACAAACCCTGACATCTGCCTCATTACTTTTCTTCTCTTTTTTTAGAATTTCAAATGTTTCAATTATTTTCTCACAGAACAATAAGAGTAGTTTTACAGCCATTTCAGGTACACAAGGTGGTTTTTAATTAGTAAATAGGCTATAAAAACCACCTTGTGTACCCAAAACAGCTGTAAAGAACATAATTATATTTTTTTTCTGATTAATATTAAGTATTTATGTGAATTATGGTACTTTTAAGAGTAACTAATTATCTAGTATTAATCTGTACTTATGGAAATAGACTTAAGAATAAGTAAATCTAACTTGTCATTACTCAACTTCAACTTTAGCACTCAAGTGGGCACTTATGAATTGGGGCCCTTGCCAAGAAGAGTGACAAGTCTTATAGAAAATGAACCACACTGTCGTATACTAAACTAAAACCCATTCAGTATATACAATCGTTATTTGTTTTATAGAGGCCTTGGTCCTTAATAAGTCGAGCTTTGCTGCAGAAATATGGGAAGGGATGGAAGGTGTTAAAGGAGAAATTTGTAGGTTGATCATAACAGATGTAAAGGGGTGGAGAGATAAGGATGAGGGGATGTTAGAAATTGACTTGACTTGAACTTAGATGTTAGAAACTGTTAGGAACTGACTTGACTTGAACTTAGACTTTAGAAACTGTTAGAAAACAGACCAACTATCAGCACTTCGCTAATAGTGGAAAAGACTTTAGATGTTAGAAGACACTTTAGAAACTATCACTTATCCTGCACTTTAGAGGGATCAGTAAAACTTGTTTTTATTTTCAACTACCACAAGAGTTTTATACAAAGTTTGATAATTATTATTTTAAAATGAGGAAAATATTTTTAAAAGAGGTTTTTGGGCTTTTCCAAGAAAAGAGAAATATGGTGAGGGGAAAATAGATGAAAGAGATGAAGTGAATAATTTTGTACAAGAGAGGAGCAAGACAGAAGGACTCATAGATGGAGAACAAAAGAATGTTTGATTAAGGAAAATACTCTCACGATGTTACCATCCAATTACCAAGTGATTCTGAAACTTTCTCAGCCCTTCTTCTAGATGCTTTTCTTCAGCCAGACTCTGATTCTTTCCCTTGAGCATTTCAATGGCGTAGGATCTGATCTTTCAGAGTACTTTGTTTATAGGTGGCATGGGTAGTGGCGTTGGTGCAGGGAAGAAAGAATAGAGATACTCTTCTGGATATGGGCAGGGTGGCATGAGGAAAAGTTCTTCAACGGGGATGAAGACATAACGAGAATGATAAGGAAGGGAGGAGTACAGTTGTACACATTCATAAGACACATCAAAACCAATGTGCTCGAAGGTGAATCCTAAACTAGCAGTTGCAATGACTCAAATAACTTGATAAGGAAGGGGTGCAGCATGAGACAGTGAAGAAATAGTTAATGTGATATCACCCCTCAAAACCTCTCATAGTGATGGCATCTCCATACTTGATGGTTTCAGGGAGACTGAGATTTGAAACCTTACTTCTAGTTGATACATCTTTGGACATGAGCAGGTATTGAGGCCATAGAGTGTCAGGATCAATTGGGAGTTGGCTACTCGAGCTTCAATATACACAAACTTCCATTTCAAGGTTTTCAATAGAAGAAGGGAGAGGAGTAGTAGGGCGAGTAGGGGCTTGATCATCCGTGTCCGAATCAAACAGAGGTTGATAGTGAAATTGGGAGGTATAGGAAGAAGAGGAACTAGAATTAGTCGAAGTGTTTTGTGTAGTTACATTAAAGGAGAACATTTTTGAGTTTTGTGGTTAAGGCAAGATGGCAGTGTGGAGGTTTGATGAGTGATCATGGGGTTTCTGGAGGTTGTTAGTTATATGAACCCCTTTTTGGGCTCTAACAACCAGATTTGTTCTTGGGGGTAGTCTTGCATGTCACTAAAGGTCCAAAATGCCAAAGAGGGAACATTAAAGGTGATGTGAATGAATTGGGGCCCATACTTTTGGTGTGCGATCACCCTCATGATTCCAACAGGGGTGTAAGGACAATGTTTCTTTAGGCTGTAACTATTTCTGATAACAAAGGCTCCTTGAAATCCTCGGATTATGATAGGTTTGGTGTAGTGCAGGGTTTCTATTATTTCCAAGTCTTCCAGCTCCTTATGGTAAGTCTTTGTGGGTGTTGGGGCTGGCCATGCAATAGTGGGACTTATCCTAATATTGAATTTTTCTCCAAGATCAACATATAATCGGAGTTCTGTTTGGAACAGATGATAGTTGGGTTGAGTTGGATATAGGTTAGGGGGAATGAAGTCAGAATCCTTGGGAATGGGATAAGGGGTATCATATTCTGTTTCATCCTCCAACAAGTATGTAGGGGAGGGTGATGTGATGTTTCCTGAGATTTTGCACTCGATATATGCAGGTCCATAATTAATATAATTGGTAGAAATTAATTATGTGTGTGTTGGAACACGAGCTTTGACCAAAATGAGATGCAAAAGTGGGAGATTCGAAGGCTTGTTGTCAAAGTTGAAAGATTCGAGGATTTAACTAAATTAAAATGAGTTTTAGACTTAATGCTTTGCAACACAAGTTGAGTGATGGAGTTTTAGTGTTAAGAAGAACAGAAAACCAAGAAAAGCCGAGAAGTTGAGCCTAGGGGCGACCATTGTGTGATGACACAAAAATGTATTAAGTTAAGATTGATTAATTACATAACAACTGAGCCCATTACATATACACAACTGGGGCTAAACTAAGTTAGAGAAAAGGAAGCAAATGACATAATAAGATGAAAACACTGGTGAGAGAGAGACATAAAAGGAAAATGATTAAATAAAAGAGATGAAATGAGTTCAAAAAGAATAAATGATACTTTCGGCTACTGGGGGAAGTGGATACATAACAAAATCCCCTCTCTTTTTGAACAAATTGCATCGAAGATTCGAATTAGTGCGAGTGGCGAGTTGAGTGAAAGATAGAAAAATGATTAGAGCTGATTTCGAGAGTGCAAACAATTTAGAAAAATAGAGAAATATGTTTGAGAGACATAGACGAGAGATTTGATTGTGATTTGGAAAGTAAAGAGTCGAACCCAAGACTTCGAAAAACTTCTTGTATGCATGTATGTGAAGATATGTCATTGTCCAGATTAAGGCAGTAGAACATTTCAAACGAGTTTTAAATTCGTTTGTCAAGATAGACATGAGCAAGGTAGGTGTTTTCCTCTTTGGTACTTCCGTTGAAAACGAGTCCGAACTGAGTTCTTTGATTATTTCCTTGTCGTCAAGTATAATTTTTCTTCCTTTTGCGCGAACGTTGTTCAAGTAATTCTCAATAATTTTGATTGTGCTTTTAAGATTTAAATGATGGATTTTAGAGAGCTGGATAAAGCATTTGAGAGTAGAACTCAATTGAGAATCTTGAAAAGACGTCGTGTTGAATTGTTTTAGATTGTGAAAGTAGAACCCTGAAATTCGGCAGAAGAGTTGACAGATAATTGAGAAGAAATTGACAAAGACGTTCCCAAAAGGTAATACAATTGTTTTGTTCGAACCGTTGACTGTGAAATTATCCTCAGAATTTTTTGTCAAGAAATGTGTTGAATTAAAAATTCCAAATTTTGACATTTCGTTCCATTGTGACGCAAGTTTTTGATTCAATAATAAGTGAAATGGCAGCTCAATTTTGAGAGGTTTAATGACGCAGATAAGTTTTGTTGATGATCCAGAAGTAGAACAAGAAAACTCATAGAGAAATGTTGCCAAGAGTCGGAAGGACACAATTAGTATGTCAAATGTCACCATAAGTTCATTTAAAAATTTGACGCAGAAAATCTTCCAGTTTATAATCATTTCATTCCAAAGCATCATAACCATCCTCTGATCAAAGTATCGTCATTGAAAAGCTTGAACAGAAATAAAAGAATCCAAATCCGTTATGTGATCGCAACTTCCGTTTGACGCAAGTCTTTCCATTTGTTTATACATTCACTCTCTCCATTTTTGTAAGTCCCAGTTCGCGTTTAATTCTTCTTTCAAAGATAACATTTTATCTTCTAAGTTGTTGAGCATTGGATTGTTTTCCAATTGGGCTGGAATTTGCCACTTCATTAATTTTGCGTAGAATCCCTTTATCTTCATCCACAAACGTCGTAAAAACAGTATTTCTTCATTATTCGGCCATTTAGGTTTTATTTCGTATGCCGGTAAGTCTTTGTTTGTTGTTTTAAATGATAGTTTATTTACTTTATCTTCTTTCTTTGAAGAGCTCGATTGAATGGACGTGCGTTCTTTTTTAAGTCGTTGTTTTGACATTTTCGTTATCCTCGTCGTATTTGGTCTTCTTCCATTCGTTTTGGAGTTCGGTTCTTCATTCAGAACACTATTTTCGGGTATGTTGTCCATCCTTTTAAAGTTTTTCTTCACCGTTGACAGAAATTGTTTAGACGCAAGTTGAATTCGCACAACGATTCCCAAGATACCAATCTTCCTGTTGAATGCTTCCTTTTCATTCGGTTTAGATGACGTTGATTTATTTGAATTGCGGAGGACGTCCTTTTTACTCTCAAAGCCATTGTTGAGGACGCCGGAAATGAAGTTGAAGCAATTTGTGGCAGTAAATTTGGGTTTCCAGGTTAGATTATTGGTAAAGTCGTCTAGATTCTCTTTTCCAGTTGAATGCGGATGCGCTAACAGACGCAATAGAATTGAAAACCTCGTATCACTCCTAACGAATGACAACATCTCTCCGTGAGGATTATCACAGGACGCGAACAATCCGACCTTGTATTCCGCGCAACTAAACCAATTCGGTATGTTCCGGAAGTCTTTTGTTGATTGATTTTGATACGTGTCGTCTTGTAGAATAGTATTTTCATTGGAACACGGATTTTTGAATTCAATTGGTGTTCTTGATGCTTTTCGTGATTCAATCTTCTGCTGCACGAGAGATGCGACTCTAAAGGTGGAGAGACTTGATTGCGAGAGATACACCGGTATGTAAACGAAGGCAATTAAGCCGAATGTGATTAACAGTTTGTTTAACATTTTTAGATTTGTCAATTCAGCTTTTTCAAAGAAAAACCCTTTAGTGATTCACATTCGCATTTCCAGTTTTAATTGTTTGGAAGTTGCTTCCTTTCTGGTAACACCGCAGTTGTATTTTCTTTTTGTGGTGATATTCTGACACAAATTCGGCAAACACGACAATAGCAGATACTTCGGAGAGGTCAGTGTTTCTCCTGGTTGATGATTATTGGAGAAAAATCTTCTAAATGGACAATCCTTTGTCAGTTTAAACTTGAATAGCGAGTCGTTTCTCGCATATGATCATTTTTTTTGTTTGGGTGATCACCTAGAATGTTAATCCCACTTGAGGTTTTATTAGAAGTCGAAGATGGTAATCCAAGAGAAAGTGCCGGTAAGTAGATAAACGAAAACACATGAAGCACAAGTGAGAATTTGTTCAGAATAGAAATCCAGCTTGTAGTCCAAGAATTCGGGTTGTCGTCATTCGTCTTGATGTTTGATACGCAGGTAACTGAAGTATCGGTAGGTTTCTCCATTACATTTTTATTTTCGAGCCCTTTGAAATTATCGAATTCAGATTCGTTTATGCCATATTCCGCGTAGTTACAGGATCCGTCAATAGAAGGGAATTTGAATTTAAAATAGATCAAGGTGCGAGTTTTATATTCTCTTCTTAGTAAACTTGCCAGGTTCAGGTAATTGATAGTGTCGCTTATTCGTTCAACAATAGCATTGGGTACAGACATTGCGCCTGGTTGCAGTACAATTTTCGCTTGTGAAAACAGCGGTTTCAGAACCAGGATGAATAGAAATCCAGATAAGAAAATGGAAAGAGTGATGTCATATACTAAACTAGGATCCTGTTCAGTATATACAATCAATATTTGATTATAGAGGCCTTGGTTCTAAATAAGTCAAGCTTTGCCACAGAAATATAGAGAAGGGGTGGAAGGTGTTAGAGGGGAGATTTAGTATGTTTTAATTGTAATAGATGTAAGGGGTAGAAAGAGAATAGTTCAGATGTTAGAAACCATTTGACGTTAGAAACCACTTGACGTTAGGAAATAACTTGGCATTAGAAAACAACTTGACGTTAGAAACCATTAGGAACAGACCAACTATCAGCACTTCGCTAATAGTGGAAAAGATTTAGATGTTAGAAACACTTTAGAAACTTAAGCTTATCCTGCACTTTAGAGGGATTGGTAAAACTTCCTGTTATTTTAACTACTATGAGAGTTTTTATACAAAGTTTAGTAATTATTATTTATTTAAATGAGGAAAATATTTTTAGAGGTTGTCAAATTTTTATGAAAGGAGAAATATGGTGAAAGGGGTGAAAACAGGTAACTGTTGTACAAGAGAGAGAGGCAAGTGGAAGGACTCATAGATGGAGGACAAAAGAATGTTCAATTAAGGAAATACTCTCACGATGTTACCACTCAACTACCGAGTGATTCTGGAACTTTCTCAGCCCTTCTTTTAGATGCTTTTCTTCAGCCAGACTCTGATTCTTTCCCTTGAGCACTCCGATGGTGTAGGATCTGATTTTTCGGAGTACCTTGTTTATTGGTGGCATGGGTAGTGGGGTTGGCGCAGGAAGGAAGAGTAGAAATGGTCTTCTGGACATAGACAGGGTGGCATGAAGAAAACTTCTTCAAAGGGGATGAAGATGTAATGAGAATGATAGGGAAGGGGAGGAGTATATGGTAGTACGCATTCATAGGGCACATCAAACCCAATGTGTGCTCAAAGGCAATTCCTAGACTGGCGGTTGCAATGATTCGAATAATTTGGTAAGGAGGAGTGCAGCATGAAACAGTAAAGTAATGGTTAATGTGATATTGCCCCTCAAAACCTTTTATCGAGATGGCATCTCCATACTTAATGGTTTCGGGGAGACCAAGATCCGAAATCTTACTTCTAGTTGATACGTCCTTGGACATGAGCGGGTACTGAGGCCATAGAGTGTCAGGATCGATTGGGAGTTGACTACTCAAGCTTCGATATACACGAACTTCCGTTTCAAGGTCTTCAATAGGAGAAGGGAGAGGAGTAGTAGGGCGAGTAGTGGGAACTTGATCATCTGTTTCCGAATCAAACGGAGGCTGGTAGTGGAATCGGGAGGTATAGGAAGAAGAGGATCTGGAATTAGTTGAAATGTTTTGGGTGGTTACATTAAATGAGAACATTGTCTGAGTTTCGGGAGGTTGAGGCGAGATGGCGGTGTGAGGTTTGATGGGTGATGTAGGTTTCTGGAGGTTGTTAAATATATGAGTCCCTTAGAGCTCTGACAGCCAGATTTGTTTTCAGGGTAGTCTTCCATGTCACTAAAGGTCCAAAATGCCGTAGAGGGGGAACATTAAAGGCAACGTGAATGAATTGAGGTCCATATTTTTGGTGCGCGATCACCCTAGTGATTCCGACAGGGTGTAAGGGCAATGTTTCTTTAGGCTGTAACTATTTCCGATAACAAAGGTTCCCTTGAAATCCTCGGATTACAATAGGTCTGGCATAGTGCAGGGTTTCTATTATCTCCAAGTCTTCTAGATCCTTATGGTAAGTCTTCGTGGGAGTCGGGGCTGGCCATGCGGTAGTGGGACTTATCCTAATATCAAGCTTTTCTCCAAGATCGATGTATAATCGGAGTTCCGTTTGGAATGGATGATAGCTGGGTTGAGTCGGATATAGGATGGGAGGGAAGTCAGAGTCTTTGGGAATGGGATAAGGGGAGTCATATTTTGTTTCGTCCTCCGACGAGTATGTAGGGGAGGGTGAAGGGAGAAGGTGGTCAGGGTGAAACTCTCGATCAATGATATCATCTCTATCGTAGGGGTCACGTTCCCAGAACATGAGGGAAGAAGGAAAAGGGTAAAGGGGGTGGAAGAATGGAAGTCCAATTGCGTTTTTTATGTGTTTTTAGATTTTTAGGAAATGTGAGGAAAAGTGATGGAAATAATCGAAAAATTTTGGGAAGGTGTTACAGCAAAGCAGATCATAGCATAAGTGGCAATGATATATTCAAAAGCATGTTTGACCAATATCTCGTTCCAGTTCTTTTTTATCAACTTTCTATGTCCATTGGAACAAGGTGCGCTAACCCTAAGAGTGGAAAGGTTACTGTCTGTTTTGTTTGTTCCTATTTGTTTAAACATTGAATTTTCTTTGACAGAGTCAGTGTCGTTGGTGTAAACAGATGAGGTGTTTGGTTGCTTGGTTGACGAGGATGACAAGTTGGGAAGTAAAGCAGACTCAAAATTAGATGAGAGAACAGGGGGGTTTAAATTGAGAGTGATGGGTGTCATTTTATTTTTTGCAGAAGCAGAACCATTGATCCAAAATCTCATCCCCTCAGATTCGACTTTTCCAAAAGCATAAATTCGTGTAGGGAAATTAGATGAAGAGAAACATCCCATTCGGAGGTTCGTAGTCAAATTCACATTAGAATAGACACTTTCATTTTTTAAGATAGATCCGATCCTTATTTCAGTATTCAGACACGCTGACAAGAGAATTTGTTAAAAGACATTCAGAGGAAGGTGATCCCCTCAGAGAAGACGCATTGGTGAATTTCTTGTTGATGATTTCTACAGATGGCAGCAAGTATCGATCATATCCCAGAGGTGCAAGAAGCATTAAGACAGAGTTGTTGAGTGCTAGATTTTGGAACCTTGAGCCGATGGAAATACCCTGAATAAAACTAATGGTGTTGATAGTTTGATCTTTCAAAGAGAATCCTGTCAAGAGAGACTTCAACGGAATGTGAGCTGAGAGATAAAATTGGACAACGGGTTGAATTTCCAATCTAGGTCCAGTTCAGTCTGAGTCATTTATAACAAACTCTGCTAAAACGAAGTTGACAGTAGTCATTAGGGAAGACATCGTGTCAAAAGCGAAAACATAGATAGAATCGCCAAAATAACCAGTCAAACACAGATCACAATAGATGATTATTTGACCAGGTGATAATGTTCCCTGAATATCTCTTGATTCGAAAAATAATTGATTTAGTGGAAGAACGAATGAAAAACTCAAAACTCGTGAACCTTCATGCATCATCATGAAAGTGAGACTTGGCATGGATGGTTTGAAGGAGTTGGCAGTTCGATTTTTCAAAAATAGTTCCTTCAAGAAACATTTCAATGGACTATACACGTTGAGATCAAATTTAAAAACAGGCTGAGTTCCCAAGATTCGACTAGTATTTGATTTAACTTTAGGTTCCAGGATCTTTGAGAGCAAACAGTGAAGATGGGATTTCGTAAAGCGACTTTGCATCTTTTGTTTGAGATACTCTAAGGATTGATGGGTGAAGAGACTGCTTGGGAAAGGGAAAGGTGAGCCTTGTGCAATAATAATTCCAGTTTCATCCTTATTGATATTACAATTTTCTAGTTGAGAATTATTCAAGGTAGCTTGGACACCAGAGTAGGAAGATTCATTTAGTTTCGAAAGAGTTCCTAATTCTTGTAATCCCCTCAGAATCGATATCAGGCCTATATGATTTAAATTAAGGTTCGTAGTTTCCACGTCCTTAGTATGATGTTGAATACTATCATCTCGTGATTCATAGAGTGAGAGTGGTGGAATGTCATCATCGCATATGCTCAAGACGGGGAGGTCTTTATTAAACTGCATTGTTGATGTCGAAGATATGATTTTTGTTGAACTGGAGGGGTTAACATTATTGTTAAGTTCATCCCCTCTGACTGAACCTTCTTCTCTCACCGAGAAGCTAATGCTTTTACTGATTTTCAAGATAGGAGACACAGAAATTAGAGCATCGTGATGGTACAAAAATGCAAGAAAACTTTCTACTTCATCTCGGAAGAGAACAGCAAGAATTTCAAAATTGTGGAAAGACCAAACATGTAGCGGATAGTCATCCGAGCCCCAACTTGGTTGTGACAATCTGGTATGTAGTTGTGTTTTACTTCTTTCAATGTATCCAGTGAGTAGACAGCTGAATCTTTCAAAGGTAATAGGATCTAAGTGATAACCCAATTGAGTGAAGCTAACATCGTAGTATAGAATAGCAACAAGCAAACGATCCAATTCATGTAAAAGGTCGGCAGCAATTTCTTCTGCTTTCCTGGGCAGTGGTAAAGGCATTTTCTTTTTTCCAAATAGCTTGTAAGCATGATTGGCAATGGACTTTCGTTGATATTCAAGTGGGTTTCTGTAGATTCATCTTATGCAAGCTATACCAGGAACACAAGGTGAGTAGGGCAAGTCGTAACAAATGTCTTCAGGACTAATAGTCGTTAGAGGCTTCAACAGCTGAATAGGGGTGATAGGAGGTAACAGATTACCCATCTGGGTAAATGGTAGTTGTTTGACCACAGTTGGATTAGGGGGTGGCAGAGTCAGAGGTTGGAATGGTTTAGGGGGTACGAGGGATGATCATAACTTTGCAAATATAGATTGTTTATAAGATATCGGTAAATCTCCTATCACGTTTCTCAAATGGTTATTGTTATCTAATACTAATAGCTGTGTAACTATCTAGCCACATACCCATTTCAGAATTTCAGTGATTATTAAACAAATATAAAAAGACATATAAAGTAAACTATTTAGTTGACTGTATTTCTCAATAAAACCTTATCGGGGATTATATTCTTTCAAGATTTAGGGGATTATGTTACCATCACGGGAATTTCTCAGTTTGGAATTACTACCAAATTCTGACCAAGACTTCTAATTTGGAATGTTCCATCAATGTTGGAATATAGAGTTTAATTTTAAAATACATTTCAAATCCAAAGCTTAGATTTAGGTTTTAAAAAAAATTAAATTAGATTTATTTGATAAGGTAAATTATAACAAAAACTAGAGATTTCATCACACTTGGTTACATCGGAAAAGAATACATGCTTCAATGTTTAAGCTATCCCAAAACATACAGATAAGGTGAGTGTGGGTACTACTATATTTAAAGTGTATGTAACCTCAGAACTTACATAGAGGTTGATATGGATACTACCATATCTAAAGTATATGTGATCTCGGAACTTACAGATAAGGTGAGTGCAGGTAATATCATATCTAAAGTATATGTGATCTCAGAAGTTATAGATAAGGTGAGTGTGGGTACTACCATATTTAAAGTGTACGTAACCTCAGAAGTTATTGATAAGGTAAGTGTGGGTGATATCATATCTAAAGTATATGTGATCTTGGAACTTACAGATAAGATGAGTGCAGGTGATATCATATCTAAAGTATATGTGATCTCAGAACTTACAGATAAGATGAGTGCAGGTGACATCATACCTAAAGTTCATGCGATCTTGGAACTTACAAATAGACACACATGGATGCCATCACATCTAAAGCATATACAGTCTCAGAACTTACATAGGAATTAGTGTGGGTAATATCTTATCTAAAGTATGCAGTCTCAGAATTTACGTGAAGATTAATGTGGGGTGACATTATCAGATTGTTTACTCTATATTTAATGATTAGACCTTCTCAGACAAGTTATGGTCTATTCTACAGGCTCATAGATAAATAATTACTTTTGACATTTGATATGAAATTAACTAAACATTTAAAAACAGTGAAATTTTCAAGTTATGAGAATTGGAATAATTTAGACTAGTTGCAATAAATTTCTCAAACCTTAATATTATAGATAAGTTAGTATGGTTAAAGTTAGTAAGTTGTCTATCCAGTTTTTATTAAATAAGTTTTGACGTGGAAGGATTTTAAAACCTTCAATACTTCAGATATATTGTCAATTATGATCATCCCTCTACAGGGTCTATGGATCGGTTGGAAACCGAATGACACCCCAAATTAAATGGCAAAGGAGGACCAGGTGATGCTGGTAGAGGTCCCATTGTTGTAAATAGTTAAATTGTCGAAGTTCTTTCTGGCTAGATAGCCACTTTGACAAGTCTTCAGAGTGTAGTAAAACATAGATAGAAATAAATTGATGTTGATACACCCCAAAAAGAGGCTGCTCCCCCCCACTTTGGCCACCAAAATGTGATGTTTCCTGAGATTTTGCACTCGATATATGCAGGTCTATAATTAATATAATTGGTAGAAATTAATTATGTGTGTGTTGGAACATGAGCTTTGACCAAAACGAGATGCAAAAGTGGGAGATTCGAAGGCTTGTTGTCAAAGTTGAAAGATTCAAGGATTTAACTAAAATTAAAATGAGTTTTAGACTTAATGCTTTTGCAACACAAGTTGAGTGATGGAGTTTTAGTGTTAAGAAGAACAGAAAACCGAGAAAAGCCAAGAAGTTGAGCCTAGGGGCGACTGTTGTGTGATGACACAAAAATGTATTAAGTTAAGATTGATTAATTACATAACAACTGAGCCCATTACATATACACAACTGGGGCTAAACTAAGTTAGAGAAAAGGAAGCAAATGACATAATAAGATGAAAACACTGGTGAGAGTGAGAGAGAGACATAAAAGGAAAATGATTAAATAAAAGAGATGAAATGAGTTCAAAAAGAATAAATGATACTTTCGGCTACTGGGGGAAGTGGATACATAACAGGTGAGGGGAGAAGGTGGTCAGGGTGAAACTGCCAGTCAATAATATCATCTTGATTGTAGGGATCATGTTCCCAGAACATGAGAGAAAGAAGGGGAAGGGTAAAAGGGGATGAGGGGAAGAAAAGTCTAATGGTGTTTTTAAACATTTTTAGTTTTTAGAGAATATGAGAAAAACAGTGAAAATAATTGAAAAATTTCTGGAAGATGTTACAGCATGCACAGACCTTTTCCTCTTTGTGGTAATTGCTTGAACGATCAAAAACTGGCAGTTAACTGATGAATTGACTCTTGAGCAGATGTTATTATGTAAAGCAAAAATAGAACATTGGAAGGTTTATCAAGTCTTTAAGGTTAATTAACCGATTTCGATTTTTGCGACATGGTTTTTATATACGCAAACTAAGGCACATTTGGAGATATTAACGGTGAGTTAGCACTGTTTACAGTACTAATAAACCTCGGAACGGAGGATAAAACAAAAGGTAAAGTAAAGAATAGAAACTATACTCCAGTGATCAGACTAAAATAGTGTTCCGGCAGTAGTGAACTTGGGGGCATGTTTGGCTTCAACAGAACGCTCATCCTAAATTAATGTCTTGCCAAAAAATGTGCGATTTCATGATTCAGACGCAAGGACATTATCTAAATACATATACATAATAAAACTTTGTTAGCAGTAATGCCATGTTTAGTATTGCTTTCTTTCTATTTCGGTTATAGTTATGGTTCCTTGAGTTGTCTTTTTCTCATCACTCGGTCCTGTGCTCGATACCGAGTCCTTACTTGCAGGTTGCACTGTCTTCATTGGTCCATTAAACCAATGCACTCCTCCATAGACCGGGAAGTAATACCAGCCGAGACTTCCGAAAAGAGCACCTCCGATCACAACAACGGCTATGAGATAGTGAGTTTGGTGAGCAAAAGAACAAAACCCATAATTCTTACTGTAATTCATATCTTGAACACCGGGATTAGGTGATGTGGGGAAGAAGAAGATAATGTTAATAAAAGTCATGAATGTGATAGCAATGGTAGCAATCAATAAAGACTAAATCAAATTAGATGTGAATTAATGGTGACCAGTCAAAGGGACTTACCCATCTCCCCAATGAGAATGGTCCAGGTGTGAACGTATCCCTAGAAAAAATATGGCGAACAGCAATTGGGATCGAATACTAGAAGGGAAAATCAATGATTAATGATTTTAAAAGGTACGACTATTTTCAATTTCCTACAGCAATATTATTTCCTACAACCGATAACTGAACAAATTGTCAAATGGTTCCATTACTATGTATACAGTACGAAGGCTCACCGAGAATAACGCATTAGTAGCGGAAGGCCCTGCGAAAGCTAATAACCCCAACATGGCGGACAGGAATGCAACAAACCAGACAGCTTGAAATTTTCATAAATGACGGATGAGGAATTTTTTATTCAGTTGAAAACGAGAAGACTCACTGTTAACAGGTGTTTTAGTGAAACTATTTATGCGGTACATATACTTCGAAAACGGCAAAGCTCCGTCTCGGGAAAAAGCAAAAGTTTGTCGAGATGCTGCGAGAAGCTAGGAAAACAGATTGAGTATTGAATTGCTTTCAAGAACGTATATAATAGATCTCACCATACTACTACCCATCATATATTGAACTAGAGCAATGATTGACCAAAGAGCAAGCGTTCCTCGTGAACCAAGACTGTTGAAGATGATCTGCGAAAACCTATTTTAAAAAATGAATTTCCTTCGAGAATAACTATTCATGTACCGTTGCCATTGGTTGTCCAATAGGATTGTCAATGATAGACTCCATATCAGTGCCAGCACAGAACGCAAGCACAATATTGATAATTGTACCCAAAAAGCCACTGATACCGATGGCCCCGACGATAGCCCACGGAACAGCTGTTGCAGCATTTGTTCTGTGAATTGATAATTATTGAGATGGATCTATTGAGCAGAAGAAGAAGAAAAACGAACGCTTCTTCGCTAATGTGGACAGAAGAATCAAAAGCACCTTCAAATTTATTAGAGGAATGAATTTATTGCGAACTGAGGTTTACCAATGGTCCATGCCGGAGCAAGCCAGCTAATGAAGAACGCAAAACCTGCCGAGTAACCGCTAACTGTTGAATAAAAAAGTTAGAATATTAAACCAGTGCAAGTATCCGGATCTGCCCACGATTCGTAAAGTTTCCCAAGGCAAACGAAGCGTCATTTTTAAACTTTTTAGGTGTCAAGATTGGCAAAACGATGATTAAAGCTAAACAAAGACTATCGTAATATTCAGAGGAGGAAAAAGGTTTGTCGAGATATAAATATTTACGCAACATTCAAAACCACATAAATTCCTTGAAGACGAGCCAAGGCCCGAGTGGCGAGCGAACACACAAGAGCATGTGACACAAGGATAGCAAGGTATACCAAGCTATCAAACATTAATAAGTCAGCTGCCCTACTAGTATAAATTTTTATAAACACATACTATGTTTGCCCAGATGTTGGGATGAAGCTCTGGTCTTTCGATCCAATTGTTGCTGCTGCCATTATCTGGAAGTAATATCAGGTGTATAAAGGTATTTAATTGATCAACAGGGCACACTTACTTGTACTGCACATCCCCAATCGATGCTAGCCACGGCGGACATGCTACCTAAAGTATTGGCATAACCAACAATCCAGCATAATAAGTTTCTTGTATAAGGACTAGAATATTTACTTTACAAAAAACGATGTCAGATTTATGGCAAATGACTGATTAGATTCACATACTAGGTCCAGAAATATAAGCCTCCCGATGTAGGCGCGGCACTACCAAGTTCGGCCATAGATAATCCAATTGTTAAGATGAACAGACTTGTAATGAGCCATCCCCAAACCTAACATGATAAGAAGAAGGTAAAAAAAACTTGATCAACAGACATCGTACCATGCCGACAGGCCCTCCATTAGGAACTGCGTAGAATAGGACGGATGCGATTGAAGGAAGCAATCCGATAATAGAGAAAGCAATTCCTACGGACAAAGGTAGGTTGCGTTGTGTCAGAAAAAGAGACGACAAACCGAAAACTTCAAAGGCTGTGAATTCTCTTCTGAATTCTTGTTTGTATCCTAAGGTTTGAAGAAGCTTTTCATCTGCTAGATGTGCTTGCTCGCGCTTCCCAGTAGTAGATCCGGTCGGGTTCTTTTCTGACGACATATTGCCAACGATTTTATAAGAATGTTATACGTCTAAATAGCGGGATAGAAGGCAGGAAACAGAAATCAACCCGTGTTGGTGTTTAAGTAATTTTGTTATCTAGAGGTACCCGATATCCACACGGTCGAACTTTATTGGAGGCCCATGATAAGAATAAAAAGGCAAGTGTTTCATTAAGTATACACACGTGATATCGTTTGGAGTCGGGGTATTAGTATATATAAGATCATAGCCCCTTGGCGGAGTGAGGGGATTCGACGAGGTGCTTCGAATGAGCCGGCGAGTGGGTAAGTCCGTTTGTACCTCATTGTCCTTGAAATGTGTGAAATATCAAATTGGATATTAAGTTTTCAGCCGTACAGTAATTGCAATTACTTCAATCAAATTTCCGGGAGAAATATGAGAAGTTGTAAAATCTTCTGATAACAATGAATTAACTTATACCTGCTAAGTCGTAGTAACCATAGTTTGAATAAAGTTACTATTTGGCGGGAGAGGATTTTAATGCATTGAGTATCAGGGTGCCAACCGACGTCACGAATTTGATTGCGGAAACTCGGAAATGGACATCTGTTCAGTAACTGGCCAAACTGGTGCGCGCGTCAGGAGTTTACTCCGGATGAAAGCTTTTCTCCCACAATTTGTTTGAATTTATATTTATCATAATATGTATTCAAATTCCGTGAAGTGGAGGCTCCCTTAGTACAGCTTGTAATTGTTTTATAGGTAGACGGGGTACCTACACCACAGAAATATTTGTCATAATGATTAGGACTTGAACTCACTTCTAATAAGATAGTAACCGTTCGGTTGAATACATTTGTTCCTAGGATTCACTTTTTATAGACTTTCCGCTACGGCTAAGGGGTTACATAAATCGTGCGCGTGACTAGTGACAAGCGCGTACATGGGAGACCACAACAATTCCCACGAAGCGCGAACTAGCTGTCAACAAAACTAGTAGGGATAGCAAGTTCGTCTCTTCGTCTTCTCAAGCGATATTATTGCATGTCAGCGCTTTCGCTGTCTCCATCCCTGTCTACTCCTTCATCATGGCACTCATTCCTCCGCCTACCGAAGCAACAGACATATTCTCGTTATCCGACCATGCTTTGAGTGAACGATACCAGTTTGTTGAGGAAGTTAGTTTGATCTCACTTTCTATATGGGCTGATATCTAATATCTTATTATCCTCCGCCTCAGATTGGATTCGGTAATTGGGGGAGCGTTTGGCTTTGCCGACCCAAAGATGCTCAAGGAAATCCAATCATTGATCCAGAAGCAGATGCTCGCGGTACCGGCAAGGTCGCTGTCAAGCTTGTTCATCGAAGTAAGACAGCAACAACTGCAGCCAGAGTTCGGTCGCTGTAAGTTCCATATCAACTTGATCTGTGTCTGTTAGTGTGAATTAATATCGCCCCTAGATGGAACGAGATGAAGGTAATACTCTGCCCTCTGCCTATCGAGTTGTCCCCTTTAATCCATGACAGATTGTTCGGTCATTCAAAGATGATCCTCATCCATCTATTATTCCCTTTCATAACTTCATTATTACACCCAGTTACGCTCTTATAACAATGTGAGGTTTCATCAGTTAACCCTGACTCGATTTCTGCATACTCATTTTCCACTTAGGACTTATTTACCAACACTTGTACCAGTAGAAGTTCCGGAACTACGCGCCAAACCATGGTGCCTCTCTCTCATTTCGGCCGTCGCGTTTTTACACGCTCACGGTATTGTGCATAACGATATTAAGTATGTTCTCCGAGATATATGACGCGTCTGGAAGTATTTTTTTTTACTTATTACTGTCGTGTATTATAGACCAGCGAATATTCTTCTTACAGCAGCAGAACCTCCCACACCGGTCCTCGTTGACTTCGGTTTTGCCGAAAAATATGACCCACGATCATCCAAAGCGTTTTTATCAAACCTAGCATACGGCACGCCCGAGGTATTGTTGCACGCGTTGATAACACAAGAAAGCTTGCGCTCATTACTTTCTTAGTATCTATCTCCTGAAAGAGCGCGTGGTCTTCCTCATGACACGCGTAAGAGCGACGTTTGGAGTCTTGGTGTTACTCTATTCGAAATCCTTCGAGGAAGGACGCCCTTCGAACACGCCGAGCCTGACGGGAAAACAGAAACTTTTAGTACAAAGGCAGTAAGCTAAACTGTTTGCACCTACTTGTCGCACGTGCCGTTTATACCAATAACCCGTGTTAATCAGGAACTTGAGAAGTATTGGGCGCGTACGGTTAAAGGAAAATGGGTTGGCAAATGGACGATGACTAAAGGTATATGGTATTTTCCATAAACCTTCTTCTCTAATTTGTTTTTTCAGGTCTCGAGAGACTCTTGCGTAAGATGATTCTGCCAAATGCTGACCTACGGATAACTGCGCGGGTCGCGCTTAATGATTCATATTTCGATCCCCACCGACTAGACGATCCCCGTAAGGAACCCTAAGACCATACCTCTTGCCCATATCTGATACCTGACCATTAGATAAATCTCCTTCTCGCCTTCCATTGTCACCCCGGAATACCTCCGAAGCAGAAGCGTCTCAACTTATCGACACCATTCCCTCGCACTGTGAAAACAGTGGGGCGTCACCTCCTGCCAGTTTACTCAAGACTGTTACGACCAATAAACGCCGTGCATCTAATGTGAATACCGGTAAAGAAAACAACAAGGAAAACGTGGAGCTTTCTTCTCATAAGCCAAACCTTTATGGTCATCATCGCACTCAGAGTGCAAAAGTGAATTCACCAAATAAGGCACAACACACAAATACACCACTTTCTAGAAGTATATCATACTTTCAATGTCCATTTAAACAATTTCTAAATTAATGCAATTTTTTTATCTTCACAGATGTGGCGAAGAAAATGGCGAGTTCCACTGCTGAATCTAGCAATAGTGGTTTGGCTTCTCCGTCACAATCAAGTATTCGCCCTGATGTCCGAAGCGTTCTAAGTGTGACTGTTGCCAATCGAAGTGCCAAAAGCAATTCAGATTTGGTCGCTTCCCCGGTTGCAAGCCATCGTGCTTCGATCATCACATCTAGCTCATTCACATCCAAGGAGAACAATAATGGTAGAAGTTCACGAACTGGAACAGGTCGACGCGTCCCTGTTAGAAAACCCATGCCTGCAGTATTTTCTTCGATCCACAAAATTAAAAGTATAAACGACGAAGACACCCATGCATCTAACAGCTCAAGAGACAATGAAAACAGCAAGAAACGCGTCCTGGTTGATTTGACCAAGGTCAAAGCAAATGAAGCTCAATCTGTAGAAGTTTCGGCCTTGCCTTTGGATCGTAGCATGAAGATCAGTGGGTCATTGATACCTGTGGTTGAAGGTTTGATCTATAATATTTATAATCACGAGTATGCCTATAGCATTGTTTTTCTTAGTCGATCCCCCTCCAGGATTGGAAAGTAGGGCGGCTCACTCACCGAACAAATCTTCTACCGGAATATCAGTGATCAGACAAAGTATTAGACAGTCACTGGGTGAATGACCGATCTTAGGCATTATCAACAACTCACACTGATTGAACACGCAGATAAAGGCGTCCGCCTATACAGAAGTTCAACATCCAATAGCCATAATAATATCAGATCAACAAGTGGATTGTCTGTTGTCGCTCCCGAACTCAGTCCTGACAACGATAGCAGCTTTATGCATTCGAACGAGGATTCGAGGGAATCCTGGGAGAATCAATCTGTTATTCGCAATGGTATACATTTTTTGGTGTTTGGTTATTTCAATCTGATTACTTTGCAGTCAAGAGTTCGTTGCCTACTGTTCGTCATGCAATCCGGAACGAACAGTTAGCAGCCGACAACCGCCTTGACCGTATGACAATCTGGATCCGAAACGTCGAAAGAGTGGTTGAAGATGCTCGAGCCAACTTTGCAGCAGGAAGCATGGCGCCTTTACCACCTCTCCCGCCACCTACTTCCCAAGGAAGTCGGAAAGCTAGGGTTAATGAAATATTTCCCGACGGTATATCGACAGATGTGAAAGGTAGCTCACAAGTGCACCGTCCCCGTCGACGGACAGTCGGTTCACCTTCTTCTGAACCTCTTAAAACTAAGCAATCAGGTTCTAAAAATGATGAAACTTGGGATTTGAGCAACCCACGCAGTCTTTCCCGGCCAATTACACCTCTTATAAACCTTCAACTGGATGCGGATAAAGGTATGTAAAGGCTAGGGAATTGGACTTCTATTTCTATCTTATGTCATCTTTTCAGAACCACGCAGTTCAGCTCGTACTCCAACACGTCTTTCAGCTATCATCGATCCTAATGCATTTTTCATCCCTAAAGCTGATGAAGAACCAGAACCAACTTTCACTCCTTCCGAACGCCTCCGAGCAGTTCTGACACCTGTGGATCCAAATATTCCTCCGACAGTTCAGAGACTCAATTCTCCTGTCGAGGCAGATTATGACCAGATTCTTATGGCCAGTCATAGCGTAAAGCGCGTTGGCAAAGGATATGAATCTAATATTGTTACTTCAAACGTTGTCGAACCAATGTCTACCAAGCGCAATCCCAACCTTTTCCATTCAACAAGAAGAGAGGTGATTGCACCTCCAGAAACCCCTCGGAAGGCTGCTTCTGTGGACGAGCTAGGAGCTCTAAACGCGTCACAAGCTGCCCAGATCAATCGGAGAGACGAAGGAAATACGTTCAGTTTCATGCGCCGTGCGCTCAAAGTCATAACTGGCGGAACAGTCTCTCGAAGATTATCCAAAGTTATGTAACTCGAGACTTAATTTGCCTCGCCATTGGCCTCTCGCACTTGCTATATGTATATCACGATATTCTTCTCATTTGTTCTTGCCACGATCTTCTCCGATACTACCACGAACCTTTTCACGGCATTCATGGCTTTTTACTTCCATGTCATGCTTTTCATTCTCACGTGTTGAATCATTAGTATTAGTTTCTAGATGACTTTAACGTATAACGAATTGTACGTTTTTCTGATGATGATAAGTAGAACAACCTGGGTTGTTATGGCTTTTGATTTACAATGATGATATTCAACGATACAAATTGATTGACAAATGAGTTAAGAAACAAATAATTGACGTAATGCATTAGGGTGGCGGATCTGTCGGTGGGAGATGACGGTTGCGTTGTAGAGTGACTGGCGGCGTACCGCGCAGTCGTTTAGCTAAAGATTGTACGTCAGGTGGCGCAACTTCAGTTTCCTCTCGAGGCCGTTTAGCAGCGGCACCTAATATGGAGGTCCCTGAAGGAGATGCTGCTGCCGCACTGTTAACTTGAGCAAGGACACCCCCACCGCGACCAGCAGCTTGACTTGCGGCGGCAGCTCCACCACGAATACTTACTCCGCGACCTCGACCACGAACTGCGGCTCCCCGAACGGCAGTAGTTTGACCAACTGTGCCTGGCCTTGTAACAGGCACTACAGTAGCTGAAGGTTTGGGTGGAAGAGTCGAGGGTGCAGAAGACGCAGGTGCTACCGGCGTGGCAGGGGGGGCAGGCGGAACAGTAGACGAAGAAGGGGCTATAGTGGGAGTTGCTGTAGAAGATGCCCCAGGTTTGCTAACCGGCGTAGATGGGACAGGGAGGACAGGTTCGTTGGTAGGAGGCACTGTTGTGGTCGTAGGAGGTACCGATGTAGATGGAATAATGCCCGCCGCTGTCAATTGTTCTTTCAAAACCTTGACTTGCTCTTCAAGCTCTTTCCTTCCGGATAACGCCTTTGCTAATTGACCATCTTTAAGCTTTAATTTCATATTGACCTCCCGACGACCCCGTTCAATAGCATCGGTGAGCTTTTGCTCGTGCTCTTTCTGAAAGGCTTCCATCCGCTCTTTTACAACGTTCTCCACGTCTGCCAAGGCATTCCCGGATCCAGTGATAGCTGTTTGAGAAACCGATTCTTTAAGCAAAACCATCTCTGATTCATGCTTCTGCGTCAATTGAGCCTCCAAATTAGCTAATTCTTGCTTGTGTTGTGTTATTATGGCCTCTACATCAGGCTGAGGTTGAGCTGAAGCTAGTGCATCAGCGTTGGGAGATGCAGAGATCTGCGACTCTGCCTTAGCTTTAGCTGTGGCGTCTGCAATCGCGTTCTGCATTGCCGCTTCGTGTTCTCGGGCCTGCTGAGCAGTGGCTTCTGCTACTTTAGCACTCATCAGCTTTTCTTGTGTGGCTTGCTGTTCACGCTGTTTCTTTAGCTCCTCGGCCAAGCGCTGCCGTAACTTGGTCTGAATACGAATAAGCATGTATCTGGATTTGTAGTAGGACATCTTACATTCAGGCCCTCAAGTTGAGTCTTTTGCGAAATAAGAGATTGAAGTTGCGTAGATGCCGCCTAATAAATGAGTTCAGTCATGGGTCAGTGTGAACCTAGCATACAAACTTTTTCTCTTTCCGCCGCCTCGTCCTTCGCCTTAGTTATCTGCGTCCTTTCTTCTTCCCATGCGATTCTCGCTGAATCCACTGCTGCCTTAACGACAGCTTCTTGATTCTGGTCCGTCGGTGGCTAAAAAAGATGAAAGATGTCATGTCATGACTGCTGTCTTTACAGCATAGGAAGCGTAAGACGTACTAGAATTGTCTCTCCGGTGGCGACTTGCGGCCGAGTTTTCTCCTCTGCAAGACTTTTCTCCAGCACGCTCTTTTCTGCAACCAGTGCATCGAGTTGAACTTTCAAGGTAGATCGCTCTGATTCAAACGCCTGAGTTTGCGCTTCTAATTGTGATTTGAGCGTGTCTCTATTGGCAGCAACTTCTTTATGTTCTGTCATCAATGTTCGCATCCTTGTGACGAGGTCGGCATACTGTGTCTTGTAACTTTGGAGGTTAGCCTTGAATCTCTCGGTCTGTCATAGGTTTGCATCTTTACTTTGATTGTCTGTAAATCAATCAATCAACTAACCTGTGCAAGTTCAGCCTCCATTGTCGTCTTAGTTTCATCCCAAGAAGCTTTCTCGGCCTCCAAGGTTGAAACCTTATCTTTTAGTTGCTGCAGCTCTGCGGGATCAACACGATCGTACTAAATCTGCATTTAATATTATTCATAGTGAAACAATTAACCCACTAACTTTGCTGAGAATTTGATTGTTACGTTCTTTCCATTGCTGATTCTCAGCCTCCAGACGTTGGACTTGGGCATTTTTAGAAGAAAGTTCAGCTTTAAGGGTTGTAACTTCTTCCTTAATTGGCGACAGCTCTGTGGACAGGTGACGAAGTTTGGTTTCCAATGATTCCACTTGTTTACGGTACGATTCACATTCAGAACGTAAAGTAGCATTGCTTTCTCGTAGCAAGTTGAGCTGGTTGATACGCTCAAGTAATTCAGCGTGCTGAGTAGCGGATACAACAGAGTTGGCCCCTCGTTCACGTTCCTAATATATCGGTTAACGAGTAATGGCTTTGAAAATGAAAAGTTTACTTCAGTAAGGCTGACACGTGTTTCATCCAAACTTCGATTGAGATGTTCAATCTGAGCTTTTAATCGCATGTTCTCCTGTTTGTGTAATTCCAGCTGCAGGTCTACAATTTCCTTCTCCCGGCGAAGGTAAGCAACGACTGGGCGCAAATCGGAACCATCATCCACCGACTGGTTTTCATTTGTTGTGGATTGCTCTGCGACTTGTCGAATGCGAGAAGCTTGTGAATTCACAGACTCCAAATGTTGATGTAGAATGGAGTTTTGCTTTTGTAAATCTTGGGATCTACCGAATATTCATATTAAACTAGACAAAACGTTATGAGTCTGAAAAACTGACCGTGACGTTAGGTCGGCGATTTCTTTATCCAGACTGGAACGCTGAGTCTTCCAACTGGCTTCGGCTGTAGAAAGCATGGAGCGAGCAGTCTCAGTTGCATTCTCACATTCACGGACTTTTGTTTTAAGGTTGAGGAGTTGCTCCTTCAATTGTTCATTATGCTTGACAGCCTCAGCGTGACCGATGAGCTCTCTTTGATATCGTTCCTCGGAAGCCTAAAAAGGGTTGCTAATTCTTCCAAACTAATCCCAAAGGAGAACTTACAGCAGCTCGTTCTTCGATTGATCGAATAAAATTAACTCTTTCAGCTTCGTCAGTCTCCACATGGGCTGCATTACTGGACATATCAACAATCGTCTCTTCGAGGGTTTTCTTGTCATGTAGGAAAGTGACTCTCTCAGACTCGAGTTGCTGATTCAACTCATTGAACCTGGCATTTGAAGTTGCCAACTCGGAATCCTTGGCACGAAGTTGATCTCTGAGAGACTCCAACAACGACTGGAACAATGTTGAATAGTAAAATATGTGATCACATAAACTGACTAACCTCTTTGTCTGCAAGGTTGGCATCTGCAGATTTCCTATATTCCTCATATGCTTCGTTAACTTTCTCGAGGGCGGTTTCACTAGCACGACTGATGTTTGATATTTGTTCGATCTGAGTTCGTGATGACTCCAAATCCATTTCCATAAGCTTAATAGAACCTCTTTAGAAAGGTTAGTAATAGAATGCTGTATGAGTCGACGGACATACCGTAGTTCAGCAACCTCATTTTCTAGCTGCTCTTCCCTACTACGCGTGTCAACAACTTGACCAGCTTGACCAGAGAGGATAGTTGAGCGGCGCTCATAAACAGCAAGCTTTTCGCTCCCAGCTTGAACCTGCTTAGATAAATCATCGGCACGTTGTTGGAGATGTGTCTGACTCGTTTCCGCAGCAACCAGGAACTCGCGAGTTTTCGACAGGTCTTGATTCTTAAAACCACGATGAGATCGATAAACCTATATAAATGAGGGGTACCAACCAATCTATCGATCTTATCTTGCATCTCCTTTGAATCAATGTCTTTTTGCATTGTTACGTGGCGAAGGGTCTCGCGTTCCTTGTTCAACTGCACCTTCAATTCTTGACTATAGAATAAATTAATCGAGTTCATTTTTCACCTCAAAATCGACTCGCCTTTGAACTTCTAACAACTGGATATGACTTTCGAGACGACGTTTGTCGTTATGAACAGAATGTTCCAGTTCGCTATGTATCCGGTTTATATTCAACATAACATCGCTAAGTTGAGCTTTCTCCTTTGACAGAGATTGGTTCTCTTCTGTTAATCGACGTTCAATGCCCTAAATTAATTTCAGGAGAGGCGATCTCGGAAAGATTGTTTGACTCGTTTTACCTTCCAGAGTTCCTTCTCTGCTTTCAATGTTGCTGTCTCATGCCGTAACCGTTCGACCACCGAATTTGTAGTAGCCAGTTGTTCAGAAACTTGGTGGGAAGCTGATTCAATGCGACTGATATGGTTGAGAAGTTCTTCGTTGCGTCTTCGCAGGTTCGTAAGCTCTTCACGTCGTTGATTAAAAGCTTCGTTAAGCATGTCATAACGAGCTTGAATAGGTTTATACTCATATTACCGACATGTTCCATAATAACAGGAAATGCTCACCATTATAATTGTCCACCTTCGCTGTGGCTTTAGCCAATTCCGTTTCAAAACGAGCAGTTTCTCTTTGAGATTCTTGTAGCTCCTCTCGTAATTTTTGCATGTCAGTTCCGGTTTCTGTGCGATATATATCAAAATTCTTTTGTAGGTCTGCAAGTAAGGCCTCATATTCAGTATCTGCCGGTGCAGCTGCTCGATTATCTGTGACAGGTAATCTTTGAGGGGAGTTGGCCATGCGAGCTTTGTACATATCCCTTTCCTGCATAAAACCGCGAATCTGGATATCATAGAGTCGTCGTTGGTTTTCTAATTCTTCCTGAAGGGCTGCAATGGCAACTTCGGCTTCCTCTAAAGCTTGAGTTTCCAAACGACTTTGTTCATCATACTGGTCTTTGGTGGCTCTCTCAAGTTTGTCGCCCAGTTCACGAATAACCTTGAGATGTTTGGTATATTGCTCTTGGAAGGCGGGAAGATGTTTAAAGACTACAAGTTGGTTGGTGATTAAGGCATCAATACCCCCATCGTCGGACTCGGGAGGCCCGTCCTCTTGATCAACTGTTGATAGACTAGGGTTCTGTAAAACCCCAAGCTCTCGGAATAGGACCTGAACTTGAAGTCCCAAGTCAGCAAGCTGGCGCTCTAATAGCCGGTTTTCTTTTTGGGATAGTTGGAAATTGTTTTCAGCTTCACGTGCAAGGTGAAGATTAGCATCACGTTCAGAGATAATAGTAGATAGTTGTTGAGACAAATGAATAATTTCTTGTTTTTGCCGTTCATAGTCTACGCGCTGTTCAGCAATTTGAGGGGCCTGATGTGAATCTCAATATTTACGAGGGTAACAAGGGGGAGGGAAAGGCAAATACCATTTCATGCATTCTACTGATCAATGCAGACGTCGTTTCCGTCAATCGCAAATTTTCAGTTTTAACCTTTTGCAACTCCTCTTTTGTGCGTCGATTCTCGTCGAAAAGGTCTGATAGTTTAGTTCCTTTCATGAAACTCGCCACGACACTTGCTCCTGGACTTGGTTCCGGCGCAGATATAGACGACGAGCCTTCGACTAACTGGGAGATATTGGTCTCTAGCCGGTCAGCTCGCTCTTTTTCTTTCCGTAAAAGCTCTTTTAGACGCTCTTCCTTATCCTGATGTTGTTGAATAGTCCGGTCCCACTCATTGTCAACTTCTTCAACCCGTTTTTTAGCTTCAGCGGTTCGTTTTTCCAATAGTTCGATTAACCTTGTTTGCGTTTCTGATTGTAGTCTACTGGCAGCTCGTTCTTCTGCTAGTTGATCTTGGAGAGAGTTGATTTTCTCTATAGAAGCCAAATGTTGTTGGCGCTCATACTCATGAGCGCGTTTCAAGCTCTCGAGTTCGGATTTGCATGACTCGTGCTCAATTCGAAGAGAATCAAGGCTTGACTGAAGGGAAGCGTGCTGTGTATGGGTGTCTCGCCTGTATTTCGAGAATTCCTCGATCTTTGTATCTAACTCTTTAGCATTACGTTCACTCTCCTGTTTAGCGATTTCTAACTGTTGTTCAAGAGATTGGATCTTAAACTATAAAAAACGTCATAAGTACTCTTCCGTAATAACAAACTATGGGAGCACCTTGTTCGTAGTTTCCGTCGATCGAACTTCGCGAATTTCAGTTTGCAATTGTGATATTTCAGCTCTGGAATTTTTCAAATTGTCTTTGAGAACTTGAATTTGTTCTAAAATGACGTGTTCAAAGAAAATCCACGAGAAAACAGCAGAAAAAAAGTTTACCTTCTGCTTGAGTGCCATCAGTCCTCAGACGGTCAACAACAGCAATCAAATCGCGTTTTTCTCTTTCTGAGTCATCGACTCTTCGTTGTAGTATATCCAAATCGGATGATCGACTGAATTGCGCCACGTTCAACGTAGCCATCTGAGACTGAAGTGCAGCTTGAGAGGCGACAACTTCATCTCGCTGTTGAATAACAGTCGCCAACTCGTTGCGAGCAACTTCGGTTGATTGTTCTAACTCGGACACAGCAGTTTCTTTGTCCTGAACTGCCTGGTCTAATTCTATGTCTTTGCGCAAAAGTTGTGCCCGCGCTTCTTCGAGGTCGGAAGTGGCGTTGGCGAGATCAGAGGCCTGCGCAAGAATAATTCTATAGACCCGAATCAAACCTTCAGAGGTAGGGGCATCGAATGAAACCTCGGGAACCAAAGACGACAATGAATCGAGCGAAATATCATCTGGTAACTGAATATTAAGTAATGAAATGGGCCCAACCTGAGAAGGCGAAGGTGAATGAGCAGCCTGTGACGAATCATCTTGTTCTCCTTTACTCCCAGTTTTACGAGTGGATCGGCGACGAGTCTTCATTATAGCATCTGACAGAAGCGTAGAAATGTGAGGTTGATTACGTAATCCTCAAAAACGAGTTCCTGACTTTCCGAGTCCGAGTCGCGTTGTTCGGACAAAATAACTAGTATGTATGTATTTACATATTATTCATAACTTGGCTTTTGATTTTACCTCAATCAAACTCGGGAGATTTTCTCAGTAAATGTGTTTTTACAGTTCTATTTTTATTCCAATACTTATCCTTCGCTCTGCAAGAAAAATCTGGCATACGCGAGGCGCGCGTAGCCGGGTAGGGATGCAGTATGTTTGTCTTTTATAGCTTGAGTACAGTCATGATCAAGTCGTTATTGGTCTTCATTTTGTCCCTACTTTTTTGGCACGGTGAGTTTCTGCGAGGTTGCCCCGTCGCAACAAAAACGAGAATAGCCGAGCATGATAGTCACTACTGTAGCGCTGGAGTATGGAATTTGAAAACGTGGTGAATACCGAAAACTGCTCACACGTATGATCTGGCAATTTTTAGTATTAGTGCAAGGTTCATCATCGAGATTGGTCTTTTTGATCATGATCCTTCGGTACGAAACGGGTCATGATCCCGGCTTCGGTGCTGCTTCCAGATCTGCACCAAATTATATCTTTACAGGCAAACGAATTTGCTGTAGAAAGAGAGAGAGAGAGCTTGATATTATTATTTTTCTACAAAGTCGAACACTGATTAATTTATGGGAGATTACTCATAGCAGGTCAGTGCGCAACGAGTCACAATTTGTCCGAACCTAAGTACCAATCGATCTTGGTCTTGATCGATGTATATATCCTCACCGTAACCAGTCGACATTTCATTTGGTTAATGTTTTGAACATTTCTCCGATGCTAACTTATCAATTCAAATGAACTCTTCGGGAGCAATTTGTTGCTATCTCCTGCATATATTCTCCTTACTAAGTTGTTATTTTTTTCTTGCATTCTCCGAACCGTGATGTCATATGCGCTTGACTTCTAGTTTGTAAATATCGATCAGAACTTATGGTCGTCAGTCTTCTTGGGCAGTAAAAAGTCTCGGCCGTCGTTGTCCGAATCCGTGACTTTGAAGTTAGGGCGGGGGCTTTTAAACGCAACCATTTGAAAAACTGTGTTGCATATGCTTCAGAAGGTTAGTAACTGCGCTAGTGTTAAGTCACCGGGTCCTTTTTAAGTCTTCGTAAGTTCTTTTTTCGAAATCGGAAAGATACGACAGCCATGACGGTAGTTTCTTTTTACTTCCGTTTCATCGTGCAGAGCGGTGAGCGCAGGAGACAGGGTATTCATGGACCTTTCAATATATTGCTCTTTCTGGTGTCAATGTATACTCCATGGTTTCTCCGAACAATGATGCCCAATCAAATACAACCGTACTTTATAGAGCCGTACGGCACATGGACAGAATCGACAGTGGTCGGTCCCTTGGAGGGATATTTAGGGTGATACTCCGGAAACCCAAAACACTGCGCGCTTGGCAAACAAGTGCCCAATAATGTTAAGGGACTGGGGCAAAAAGTTTCTGAAGGGAAGAAAAGAAACGAGAGAAACTGAGAAAGAATGGATATTTGGGGAGAAGATGTTTTTCTGGGCAACAGACTTCGCTTGTTTCGAAGTGGCAAACCGTCATTCTTATACCCATGGATCAGTTACCCCGCGCTACAGAGGTGGCGAAGCCAACCTTCGCTTCATTCGGGACTTCCTCGGCTAAGATAGCTTGGTAGTTACGTTCGTGGACTCGCGTTACTTTTGTTTTTCTTCCTAAAAGTCTCTTTCTCTACCATGTTTCGCGTTTGAGGGCAACGCTCCCCGGTCATGCAACGAGCGTCTGGAGATTCTACTGTATGATCCTTCAGAATATGTTTTATCTTGCCACCTCACGCTGATGCCTCCTGATTTCCTACAGTTTTCGAGCTATAGGGCTCAAAGCGATGATTTCTATCGTCGGCCAAACAATTATCCAACCAGACGATTGTCAGCTGCTATCGATTCCTTGCGAAGAGAGGGGGAGACTATCCTTTGGGAGCTGAACTCCTTAACCACACAGAATTCAACGTTGGAACAGCGATGTAAGTAGCATGAACGTCACGTGAAATTACTATTCAAACTATTCCTTAACTGGATAAAAACCCTCGAATAATTATTTTCTGCAGTGTTAGGGCAGACAGAGGAGTTGAATAGACTCAATGCCAGTCTTATAAGTCTCAGAGATCAGCATAGAGCAATGGAACAGCAGTATAAAGAGAAATTACAAGCCCTTCGCTTGGAACTCACCGCCGCTCAAGGAGGAATACAACCTTCAGTGACAGGACACTCGAACAATCGCCTCCCCTCACGATCTAATCATGAGCGCCATCATTCACCTTCTCCTCCACGTTCTCCAGATTACTCGGACAGGCGACAGAGTCGTCAGCATTCCAGACCTTCAACGCCTTCAATAATACATAGCTTTCGACATCGGGATAGTTCCTCGCGAATATCGAGTTATTCTTACTCTGTGGATCACAAGGAAAATGAAGTTACCCCCAGAGACAGTGGGAGCTCACCTATTCCTCATTCTCGTCAACAACATTCGTTTAATACTCCGTCTTTGAGACCTGTGTCTTCATTTGAGCCACCGACATCCTTTCCTGGTGCTCGACGTTTGATGTCACCGCAGGGCAATCCCTCCTCACATGATGTATCATCACCTCCAGGGACTGGACATGAACCTTCAGTTTCCCCTACTGCTACACTTATTGGTAGCGATGGGCCAGGTCGATCCAGGCAAAGGAAAACTCGAGGATGAAAATTTGTATTATGCTTTCATACAGGATTCTTGTATCGTTGATGGTAACAACAGTTTTTATGTATACATGTATGTAATGTTTTGGTGATTTGATGTTGCGGACTAATATTATCTTGTTTTTAACTCTGGCACATGCTATAATCGATTGAAATGATTTGTATGTTCTCCTATGAGTAAGTTTTGGGTTGACTTTATGTTATAATTCATTTGCTTAGCCATTGGTTTAAACAAGGAAACAGGGTAAATTTATTCGAGTTACCTGTATACATCAGGTACAGTCTGGGCCTTTTTATTTGGAAAGGTTTAATTATTTATAATTATGTGTGCTAAATATTGTGATATTTGGAACTCGCTAGTGATATATTCAAGTTGTCTCTATAAAACCTGGAAGTTTCTTTTGTGTACTAAAAAAATTGAACTGATTGGTTACAACTCGAGAATTTACTTAGATATGCTTCTCGGAAATTTGTTACGATACTTCAGAACATCCAATTTTCATCAAAGGCTTACAAAAGATGCGCTGATGTGGCAAGCACGTGAAGGAGATTGACTCTTCTTCTTCCAAATCGTGCCATGTCATCGATCATCCCCTTGCATAATGTCGTTTTCCGCAGGGATGGTGTTCAAGGTATACGAACATACTGTACGTAAGCAACCAAAATATACCCATGCCAAGTCCGCATCATCGTGACTAGTACTACTATTTACATATGTACTTGACTGACACCCCAAAATTGAAACTTCTACTTGGATGCTCGTTGTCACTTTTTTCTTCTCGTTATTGATATCTTTAGAAATACTTGCTTTTCCAGCATTACCCATATATGGTTTCCAGTCTGACGCCGGCTATTAGGAGTAAAGTCTCCCTGAATGTGCCTTATTCTTCGTATGACATTTCGACAGTGGCGCAACGTGCTTCACGTTCGTAGAACGTTTGTCGAATTGATTTCTCACATTATTATATATGGGCTTTATATATATCACCACACGCGAAACATCCGTCGGTCTAAGGCTATCATTTCCTGCTCGACTGTCAGAGATTGTCAGGACTCAGGCTGATCTAAATAATGGGAATCAACACTGTCTTGTTGAACATCTTGTCTTTAGCTATTACCAGCTGTCTGGCTGTTTCTGTAACGGATATCCAAGGACCTGCTTTTCTTTCCCCTCTCCACGGTCAAAATGTCAAGGACGTTCAAGGTACGTATACCACGAATTGTTTTTAGAAAAGAATACATTTGAACCATCATCAGGAATTGTTACGGCAAAGGGCAGCTCTGGATTCTGGATTCAGGGCTCGCCTAGTCCTGACGTTCGCATATCTTGTGGGGTTAGCGTTTTCACCTCTTCGAAGTCCATACTTTCCAAAGTTGCTATTGGCGACTTGATCACTCTCAGTGGTACTGTAAATGAATTTCATTCTGATGACACGGTTCTCTCTGTTACGGAAATTGATTCGCCTACAAATATCACAATTTTATCTCACAACCACACCGTTGAGCCCTTGATTGTAGGTAAAAGAAGAATACCACCAACAGCTCAATATTCCGCCTTGGATCACGGTGACGTAAGTGGAATTATTCTCAAAATATTTCATATGACTTTTGGAACATGTTATATGCTATAGTTTTTCAGCGTACCGAATAATTCCAGCCAAATCGAAGTTGTTAATGCAACCTTGCAACCCGATAAGTACGGCATTGACTTCTGGGAGAGCTTGGAAGGACAACTTATCACGGTCGAAGACCCCTCGGTTCTTGATTTCGAAAATGGTTTTGGTGTGCGTAACGTCGCAGTTTCTCATGAGTGATATGCAATACATATTTTCCGGTTTCGCTTTTGATTGTAGGAAATCTGGGTTTATGGAAAATGGCCCGTCCTTAATAAAAACTCTCGAGGTGGATTAACAATTACAACTGGTAATATCTGATCAGTACTAAGTGTGTTCATCTTTTTAAAAAAAGTTCAACGAATTTGGGCATAGGTTCTTCCGGTCTTCCGAATGCTAATCCTGAAGTCATTATCATCGGTGAGCCCCTGGATGGAACGAGTAATCCAAGTGTTGCTATTGGCACAAAGCTCACGACAGTCACTGGTGTTGTCCATTACCAATTTGGATTTTATTATATCCTTCCCCTCACGGCACCGAAGATCGTATCTTCTATTTCAACCGGCCCGAAGCCAACAAAAATCAACCCCAATACCAGGGATATATGCACAATAACTCTAGGTGATTATAACGTGGACAACCTCGCCCCCAACTCCTCTCATCTCCCACTCATTGCGACCCACATTGCTCAATTTCTCCGCAACCCGGACCTGGTACATCTTCAAGAAATTCAAGACAACAATGGGGAAGCAAATGACGGAACAGTTGATGCGACTGTGACTCTACAAACACTCGTTAACGCGATTAAAAAAGTCGAAGGCGTCGAATATTCTTTTATTGATGTTAATCCCGTGAATAATGAAGATGGAGGCGCTTCGGGAGGCAATATTCGACAGGCTTATATTTATAGACCAGACAGAATTCGCTTGGCCGGTAATAGTCCTCCAGGAGGTAGCCTTGATGCGACGAAGGTTATTTTTGATAAACAACGACAGCTCGGTTTGACGTATGCAACCTTTTGAATATTATTTTCGTTAATCTATGTATATGTATCTTGTTTTCAGACTCAATCCCGGACGTATTGAACCCAATAATACCGCTTGGACGAATTCTCGCAAGTCCCTTGCCGCTGTTTGGGAACGCGTTGGTGGAAATGGAGCGAGACTTTTCACCATAAATGTGCATCAAACGGCAAAAACTGGAAGCAGCTCCGAACAAGGAAATCTTCGTTCGCCTATTAACCAGGATGTCAGTCATCGAATTGCACAAGTCCAATTAACTGCGGTAAGCCCTTCCATTATGAACCAATATTATAACAACTTCAAATTAAAACCAATAGGACTTTGTAAAATCCATATTGAAAGACGATCCATTCGCAAACGTGGTAGTAGCTGGAGACTTTAACGAGTTCGTGCAAACCACTGCTGTCTTTAAGCCTTTCAACTCTATTCTTCGAGAAATTGATGAAGTCGCCGGAATCCCCGCTGTTGAAAGATACACCTATGTCTTTGATATGGTTCGTATTACTTCTCAAAAAAAAAAGCTCTTGCTTATTTGTGGGTATGCAGAATATGGAACAGCTAGATCATATATTCATCAGCAATACAATGGCTTTGCGCCCGGTTGAAGTTGAACACGTCCATGTCAATCAATGGGCCGCTAATGTGAATGATCGCGCCAGTGACCATGACCCCAGCGTCGCCAGCTTTAAAATTTGTTGAAAAAATATCTAGATTGAGTTTTGTATTATTGTGTTGAAGACCGGGGATATCTAGTTGGGATATTTAGTTGGAAATCTGTGTGGCACGTATTTATCTGCATACATTGAATACATATCGTGCGCTCCTATATGAAGCCGAGCTCCCACACTTTGGTCTTCATTATGATGACTCCGTAAGGGATACTATCTCCGGTGCACAGTCTGAATGGACAATTCTCAATTTTTTTCTTCTGAATATCTGAATGCACAGGTGGTAATAGCAACTGGTGTGAGTGTCTCGACAGCTGTTTTCGTAAACGAAGCAAAATTTGAACATTCAATTGGTCCATACTATGGCTAGGGAAAAAAGTGAGCTGTAGTAATCATAAATCTATGAAATAGATCTCAACGATGGGGACAAGAGCTTGTTCAGGCTAACGTAATGCATTCTAATTACACTCGGGCTTATTTTACGATATGGATTTCACAGCGTTTGACTATGTTTTCAAGATGGGTTGATGAAACCAATAAAAATAACCACCCTATAGTTGGCTCCGGTTTCAATTGAAAATATACCCTGCAAGCTCTAGATATCAAGTACATATTTAGATCATCTTACAAAATGAATAGTTTGAACATTAGAAGGGAAAGAGAAAAGCTCGACAACAACAATATTTACCACGCGTAAGAAAACAGACAAACGTACGAGTGAGATATAAAACAGTATATATGGGAATATAAACAGAAGTCGAATGGATAAAATAAAAAGAAAGGAACTTAATAATCAAAATCTCCTTCTCCTTCGCTTTCGGCACTTTGCTCGTATTGAAAATATGAAGGTACGGAATATCTGGAAAGTTGTGAAGGAGAACTAGTCCTAGACGGTGTTATTGGTAATGGCGAGGGAGGGGGCGGTGTTATACGCCCCATTCCGATAACGCCACTCCCGAAATTTACTTCGGCCACATTTGATTCATTCTCATGTCCAACATCCCGGTCGTTTGGCTCGCTATCATTCGGAACAAGACTTGGTGTGGGCTCGGGACTCGCAATCAGATCTTTGCTATCTTCGAGTACAGATCCGGATTCTTTTGGAGTTGGAATCTCCTGAAATCCCTGGGAGACGGCGGATGCTCCACTTGTTCGACGCAGATCTTTCGAGTTCCTGGATTTGCGTCGGGGAGGTGGCGAAAAAGTTGGTCCACTACCTTGAGCGTCTGGTACCACCAAAGTCTCGGAGTGATTATGATGGGAATAGTCGATCAGGTGATCTATGAATTGGTCAATAAACTATCACCAATCGGAAAATATCAATGCACGGTCATGTATGAAGTAGAGAGATAGTGGAAGTCAATGCGTGGGAAAGAAAAATAAAATTGAGTAGTTTATAAAACGCAACTCACGATCCTCGTCGATGTTGTTCCCCACGCCGGATGTTTCAGCTGTAGAGAGAATAGCCTGATCCAGTACAGGAAGGTGGATTGATGTCCTAGGGGAGTCGTGCATTTGAAGGAACATGTTTTGTGAGGTTTTGAAATCAGGGGACGGGCCATACTCTGCTGGCGGATTGCCGCAGACGGGTGTGATTGACATTCGTTCAAGGGAACTTTCCTGGGGTTTCGGTGGACGCATCTTAGGGGGGGCAGGGATAAAAGGTCGGGGGCGCGTTACTTCTGTCATCTCCGTATAAAGGGAAAGGTTGGTAATATCTGTCCCTTTTGTCTCAGTATCATTAGATCCATCTGCCCTTAGTGCAGGCGGAAGGCTGGTGATTCGCGATCTACGTGTAATAGATGGACGACGAGGCCCTTTTGGGGAGCCTGGCACTTGCCTTTCTGTGGGATTGAAACCTGGGGTAGGAGGAAGCGGACCTTGGGGGGGTGGCTGCGGCGCAGGGACAGTAGTAGGCGTAGAAGTTGTCATATAGTCACCGTGCTTTGAATCATAATTCCCTTTAGGAATCATGGATAAAACAGACATAGGGTACATCGACATAAATGATCGCCGTTCGTTTCCATCCATCCCGTTATCAGCCACTATTGGAGTCTTCTGGTGCTTTTGTCTAGGACCCGCTGACGTGCTATGCGGCCTTTGCTGTTGACGATTTAAATGGGCAGTCCCATTAATCAAATGCACGTCAGTTGTTACGAGCGTAACAATTTCGTCGGGTCGTGGAGGGAAAGGTGGTGGTAATGATGGATTAAGCGACAGGCGAGGGAATTGTGAAGTCATAGGTCGGTTAGTGTTTTCGTTTCCATCGTTTGTTATCTTATTAAATTTTTCTCCATTATTCTTGTCATCCACTCTTTCATTAGATATGTCAGAAACATTCGCAAGCTGACCGGATGGGGTGGTGGGGGGCAAAGGAAGGGGGGACGAAGTGGTGGAAGTCCATTAGATGAATTTGTTGCTGATAAAGGTGCAGGGGGCGCCGATACTCGTTTGTATATAGGAGGGCTCCGGTGTCCAAATGCGGACCTTATAGATTTGAGTTGGGATGAGGAACGAAGTAGATCGGAAGGTGCAGCTCGGGGTGTAAGGTATTCTCCACCATGATATGTATACGCGTCATCGTCATCCGTCGTCATTTCAGACTTACTTGTATTACCACTCTCGAGTTCCTCAGCAATTTTGAGGATGGTGCCAGATATTGTGGCATCTCCAGTTCCAGTCCCTCTCGTAAATCGATAGGACCTTGAATCGCTTCTCTTAATCTCAATAGAGTTCCTGGCGGATGGAGGGACTGAAGGGGCCAAAGACACCGGTGGGGTAACCCGAGAAGAAGCAGGGGTAAGCGTAGACAAGTCTATGTCGAGATTGTTTTAATAAATGGATTGAGAATAGAGAATCATATTTACCTTGGGTAGACGTTGACACAGGGCGAGAGGTATCCGACGAAGCGAACCTAGGTTCAGATCCATATGGATATGCAAGATTGGGATTTTCAGCATCGTCAGAAACAGCGATGAAGCCATTGGTTTGAGGAGACACCCAGTCTTCTTTATTTAAGGCTGGAACGGCGAGTGCGCTGATGGTAGTTGAACGCCGTCGATCTCTAGAAGGCGGATTCATCGAAAGTGAAATAGCTAATGACTCGCCTATGCTCAGTCTGTCGTTGGGCCGACGTCTTTGATGATGAACGGCTTTATCTCCGAAAGCTGGGATTGCATCGTTTTGCATCCCGCCCTCTGCTTGAGCGTGTGTTGTTGAGAGGATCCACTCGGCGACATTTTCGTCCTCTCCGCTTGGAAAGGGAGCTCCGATTGTACCAATTATTGCACCTTTAAGTCGTGGATCTTGCTCCTTTGTATGTTCTTGTACACTGCTTTGACTATATATGGACGCGACGCTCATTTCATTGACAGGAGAAACTGGACGTCTGACAAAGTGGTGAAGTTGAGAAGATACAAAAGAATTCCGCTCATCTCGATTCGAAACCACGAAGGCATCCACATTTGATGCGTCCGATCTATCATCAGGCATAGCCCCAGTACTATTAGGCCGCTTTTTGCTTTTCTTTCCCTTTTCTTTCCCCTTAACTTTCAACGATTCCTTGAATCTCGTGTTTAGTCTAGTTAGGAATGATGCATAATCTTCCATCGATTCATCCGGGGCCATAGGATGAATGTCTTTATGCTGCGAAGGTTCAATATCCTTTTCCCCCTCCTCTTGAATAGTTGTTCCCCGAATCCCGTGGCTGACCCCACTCCATACGCTGACTGATCCATCTCTTGACGACGGTCTCGAAGCGCTGCGCATGGACGGTGTGGCACGATATTTGACGATGCCCAAAGCGTCATCCTTGGAAACAGTGCTAGGAGAAGGTGATCGGAACAGACTTCGTAAGCCTGTAGTTTTGATGGAAGGAGGAGGTTGTGAACGAGATAAGTGGTGAACAGAGGGGTGCGTATTAGAAGCAGAGGATGGGGCAGCCCCAACATGTTCGGCATATCGTGGGTTAGGATTTGGTGGGGGAAGAACGGGCTGGGAAGGTCTGACTTGAGGAAAGAAAGACGATTGTCTGTTTGGAGAAATGGGTAGATGCCATGTATTATTGGCGGATAACGAGAAACCTGGATTTCCTAACAAGGATGAGGTCGGTTGTGAGGAAGCATGAAGGAAACCAGCCCGCTCTGCGCGTTGTGATAAGACTAAGGATTTGATTTCTTTAACCCATCTTTGTTGTATTTCAGACTCATCAGGATATATTACTCTCTTGCTCAGAGCTTCATTTTTTATTTCCGGATACTTGAGGATCCATAGCGTGCGACCAAGCTCCTCGTCGTTCGCAGCATCACTAGCACCGACATGTCGACCGGTCACTTTTATAAGACCTTTTTTACCTGCCAATTCTATATCTGCGATATAAACAACACTGTCCTCGTTTATTTCTAACCTGTCAATTTCCATCTCCTCTCGAGTTGGATGCTCGGATTGGAATATGTGTAAATGTGAATGACTAGGCGTGAACGATGAAGATGTTGAAGGCGAAGAATTTGTTAACTCAAGGCGGGTATTAGGACTTGCGAGAGAATGAAAATTATTATATGGAGATGAGGGTGATTGAGTAGGGAGTGAATAACCACGAGAGAGTAAGCCTCGATGACCATATTCGCGTGGTGCAGAAAGGACAACATAGCACACTTTCCAGTATGGTTTTACAGACTTGGAACGCTTGGGAAGCGAAATGAGGGCAAGACCATTACTAGAATGTTTGTTCGCTGGGGTCGTAAACTTTAAATATGATGAGCTTATTTGTATAAACGGAGCAAGATCGGAATAAGAGCACGGATATGCGGGAAGTTTCGCTGTTGTAACAAGGGGTTGCCCGGGAGTATGTGCAGGTGGTGGTGGCAAGTCCACTGGGAATGACGATAGTATGTGGTGACTTGAAGAACTCCCGGTTGTTTCATAACCATGCGGAACAGTAGCAGGTGACTTAGATTGTGGTCGTGAAGGTGATGAATATGAATGGCGTGCTGAGTCGTTATCGTTGTCGTGAACAGCGTTGAGATTGAGTCCGAGTGACTGTGCGGCGGCATCGCGTAAACGCTGCCGTTCCTCGTCTTCGGGCGTAGTTAACAAAGGTTCGTCAGGATGACTAAATGTATGCTGCGTCGATATTGAGGTGCTTGGTCCGATTTCAATCACTTCATCATTATTTGTGGAGTTCAGGGATGCTGGCGACTTCTTGGGTGGATGCGCCTGCGAGGGAAGATGGCGACGAAAGAGCGAAAACGGAATAGTAAAATAAGGCATCGACGAGCGACGCTGCTTGGACGTGAGGACATCGGTCATGTTGAGGATGATAAAAGACCAGTTGGTGCATCGGACATGGATACTGTATTGATGTACGAGAGGAGAAAGCCCAATTCAATTATCTCAATTCAACAAATCGCAATTGACGCTTACACACAGCTACTAAATATATAACAACATATTATGATGTACATCAATAAACTGGTACTACAGTTGTTTATGCAAAGCTATTCTCAACATCAGCGCTGTCATCTCCCTTTTCCAAATTTGCAAACTGTTTCAAATGGTCAATCAGGAGAAAATCAAAGTTTGTAAAGGATATACTCACCGTAAGGAACGCGGCAGGACGGTGGGCTTCGGCCCAGAAGGACAAAGGCGTATCGAGTGTCATGCTGTAGGGTATGTTCGGCATCCACATTTGTGTTAATCCAATACCATAGTTCCAGATCTTGCCTTCTGGCGCAAGGGTCATACCCAAAACTCGATCAGACAACAGTAACTGTATTCCAATTCAGTTTTTTTTTTTTTCAATCAGATCGCAGAATTAACTTACCTGGACGCGTTCAGACATGCTTGGATTGAATCCCTAAAAAATAAATTTAGTAATGAAAAGCATACGACGGGTAAGAGTGTCCCACAGGTGGGTTGGCTGAATTGTCCATATTTTTCCGGCCCCATTCAAATCCAGGCACAGTTAGGGAATACGCCGATAATGATACACTACCCGGCGTAAATGAAACCGTCAGACAGATAGACGATGGCCCCCATTCGGAGTGGTCTGCCATCATCCTCGCTTGCGTAGTAACATCCGTTGGTGACAAATGGGGCAACTCTAGCGCCTGAGTTTTAATCCACCCTAGAGGCTCTAAATCTTTCAACAAAAAGTCATCCTTAGGGAGTTGAGCCGGCAACTCGACCGTGTTATTACTACCACGTTGAGGCACCCATGCAACCGCCTATAAATTATGAGTCGTTGATCCACCATGGCCGAGCCATGAGCACGTTACCTTGATCTCTTTTACTTGTTTATTATCAGGTGGCGATACGCCATACAAAAACGCGGCCACTTGAGTTCGCAGATCGGCGTTGATGACGAATGCCCGCAAGACGTTCTTAGGTAACACGTAAGTGTATGAAGCAGCATCGTCCCTAACATCATCATTCGAGACATAGATGTGTTGTAGTCGCAACGGCAAGTTAGTTGCGGCAATAGCTCGAACTCGCCAATCAGATTTACTACTGAATACCTGTTGTTCATAATTCGTAGCTGAAAGAAAAGATAAGAAATATGGTAATTCACAAGTACAGCATTTTAACATACTGGTAACGGTCTGCAATGTATCACCATGAACATTGGTGGTCATTGTCTGTACAGCAGTGACTTGGCCAGCAGCTTCAGTGCTTTTTTCTAGTTCAGCCATCTGCTGCCGCTGGACTGATGGTGCTGCAATTTCTTGACCAAGGATAATATCTCGGATTTCACTGGCTGTAAGTGAAGCGACATTGACGCTATTTCGCTTCCCAAAGTCCTAAAAAAACTGTTACCATAATCGTAACATTCCAGATAGACGCAGCATACAGCCAGTATAAGATCCTTCATGGCAACTTCGACTTTAATCCATTCTTCGTCAGCTAATGTGGGCCAAACAAAGTGCGGTTCAGTGATTGTATTCTTATCGGGACGTAATATCATCTTGGCTTTTTCATTGTTAACATGCAGACCACGAAGCAATAGGATCAAACGCGAGAAGGCGGTATAACTCGAGATGGATTTGAGCCAGTCGTCTAAAAATGCCTTAGTCTCGTGTAAAAAACATAGCTCGCCACGTACCGTATAAGCTGAATAACACCATTTGCGGTTGTGTTGCACGCTAATGTCATCGTGTTAACAATTAATGGGAGCTATTGAAATAAACTCACCAAGATGAGATCTCCGAACTTCTCCATTTTCATACAAGCTTGAAATGGCAATTGAAGTTCACTGCCTTTGATCACTATATTCGGAAAATCTAACAAGTGGACTTCGAGAGGATCTAGAATTCATCGGAGTCAATTCTGAAACGCGCATGACGGGAAGAATGAAATATCATACCCAACATTCCTTTCCTGGTTACAATAACTTGTTTCGGTTGTTCTTCTACGGGAAGGGATCGTACAAGAGCGGCCACTTCTTCGGCCGTCTTCCATTTCGCCAATTGACCCAAGCGTTTCTGCCCAGCCCACACACTAGTATGAATAATTTTTAAAAATAACTGCCCAGAGCGAGGATTGAAAATAAATATAGCGCCATTGATCTGATGTGCAATGTGTCAATAATATTCTCCCGAACATATCGGTATGAACCTACGGGTTTAGTTGTCAAATTTCCTTCAAATGTTTTATGGCTATAAAAGGCAGTATAAATGTGACAGTAAACTAAATTATATGTCAAGATATACGCACATTGTAACCCGATAGACGTTAGTATCGTCGACAAACCCTAAGCGTAATATTATTCAGTTTCGAAACGCATTGGAAGTTAAATGACTCATACAAATAATTTGGTTCGAGAACAATTCAGAATAATTCTATCGAAAAAAGTCAGAAGATGTGAAACAAAGAAGCTACTTTATACATACTTGACTATTCAAGTACGGCTCCGTAGGTTCGGAGGAATACAATTGAAGACCTTTTCTGATCCGCTCGCGTAAAACGTGGCAGGCAGGGTTGGCTTTCATAATTTTAGACATAGCTTGCTGGATCAAGGGCTTCAAGCCCGGGAACCAATTGCCATAAGCCGACCATAAGTTGTATGCCAAATCCATGCCAATCATTACACCAGTTGGAGACGGGTAGATGCTCATAGAGTCGGAAACCTGTCAATCTTTAGGACCCACAAAGAAGTAATTAAATGTAGAACACACATAATCTAAGAATTTGGCACGTGTGTAACGCTCGATATCGTGCGAATCAAAATCACCCCATCGAAGTTGTACGTCAATCCAGAACTTGTTGCTTGTTGTACCGTCGAGAACATCTTTGCCCTATAACTAAATCAAAACCAAGCTCGATAATAAAATAAACGCAAAAAACTCACGTCCGTAACAAGAGATGGACGAGCAATATTCCACTTATATGCGGAAAAGAGCAAAATATCTGCACAAGACGAGTTCATCTTGTAACTCTTACGGGGATGAATAGTTTCCTTCTGAACTGTCTCGATCTGTAAGGCCTCCAGCTCTTGATCGAAAACTTGACACTGGGCTGAATTAGTATTTATCGAAAAGATTGAGGTCATAGTATGCTTACAAGATCCATAACGACACTATAATTTAAACCATATTAAGTTTAAGTCTAATGTATTCATTGAATTTAAAGCTAACCTTTCGTGAACTGATAAATGCATGTTACTCAGTGTATTAAAAAGGATTATACGGGCGACATACTCTTTTGCCACAAGTGTGCACGGAATATCTGAATCAAACTAATTTTGAGAGTTGGGATCTTACCGTGCCTAACAAGAAAATTAACGAGCCTAGTCTAAAAAAAAAAAGCGGGAAATCACTAACATGAATATACCTGTTAGGTCCAATTGGACTTGGAAACCGACATAAACATTGGCACGGTTAATGGTTGGACTCCACCAGAGCGTGAAACGTCGATTAGGAATCTGATTCAAACCAGATCGTTGTGCATTAGTTAACTTTTTGTATCTCATAGATTCTTCGAATCCTGAAGCTTTTTCCCAGAAGAGACCTTCCCAAGTAGGGAAGTAGGTCCCCTTGAACAAAGTGTGTTCAAGAATGCCTTCCACACCACCCAACGCGGCTATCACGTCGACACGGTAATTATTCAATTGCCAAAGTTTGCCATCGTGACGCTGTGATGTCCACCAGAAAGGATTACTAAGGGGCTGTCGGTGAGGATCTAAATATGACAAATAAGGACGTACTGTTTAAGTAACTGGTATTGCTTCCAATCGGTTCGCACACGCCAACCACGATCGTATGCCAAACTAATCTATAACTTAGATTGGGACACTATCTTCAAGAATGTGCAACTCACGTATGTCTATCCTTCTGGAATAAGGTATTGATTCGAGGAATACCGCGGTCCCAACTGTCCTCGAGATCTTCCAAAGTCAATCGACGGTTTTGAGCATTGGCTTCCTTCCGTTTCATTGAATATTCGGACCAAACGCGGGCGGAATCGATAAACTCGGCTTCCCATGGTTGGAGATATCGGTAAAGATTAGGTATAAGTTGATCTTCTTCATGCGTCATACCAGCGCGGAAGTGAGTGACTGTTACGTCTGTCTGCTTCGACCATCGGAGATCACTTTGGGGGATAAGGACATGGCCCATAGACAACATTCCCAAACCACCAAGTTCCTTGGGTGTATAGAACACAACAGGAGGGAAACGCGAAGGCATCTTACTATTAAGTCCGATCTTGACACGAGTTTGAATTTTGTTTTCGGCCTTCACCAAAGCATCCAACAACTCGTTGGTATGCACAACAGCTTCTCGATAATATGTCATCAGGCCGATGATTGCGGTATTCCATTTATTGACAATCTTTGAAAATGTGGTGGAACCCGAGCTCATCAAGATTTGGCGAATACGGTTATTAAATGCTTGAATGCCCTCGTCTGAAACACGAAGAAAAGCTTGTGCAGTGCGCTCTTTGGTCTGTTCATTTGTTAAATTCCAGACGCCGTCCTTGAGAGAGAATTGCTCTCCACTCATGGTTCGAATCTTCGGCAGAATCCGGACTTCAAAGCCACACATGGAGAACAGCAACTGTGGATTGTCTTTGGAGTAGACGCTGACAAACGAGTCTTCCCATTCAATGGTCGTCAATGAACGAGGTAAGCTTTGCTTCACATTCCAGAATACAGCTCGCCCAAGATTGACATCATGTTTGATAAGACGCATACGGCAATCGCGAGGCCAGCAGCGTTTGTTATTATAGCCTATGACGTTATTGTTTGTAGGGTCTGGATTTGCACTAAGGTAGCGTTGAATCAAATCTCTAGCTTCGTCCGCCGTGAAACGGAATAGAATATGAAGGCGATCAACATAACGAGAATAAAGACGGATCGGATGTCTTGTCTCAGTGGCGGAGTCTTTGTATTGCAAAAAATTGTTGGGCATATTGGGAGGTCCCGCCATCTCACTAGCACGTTTTAAACCGAGAATAAGAAGGTCGAGTACAAGACCATAATACTGGAACACGAAAGCAGAGAATTGGAGACCGCGAATCAAGCCGAACGCATTTGTGTGTGCCATATCTTTATATGTAAGGACTGGGAATTGTGTTCAAATACCAAATTTCACGTGATGAAAGATTCCACATACCAGTGTTATTTTTTGCAGTAATATAGTCGGCCAAGTTATGGTCCATAATAAGACGGAGAAGACGGTTCAACAAGGTGAGATCGACCTTTTCGTACACCTTCGAGAGAACAGTGTCCATCATAACGTTGCATTCGCCTTCGCTTGTTTCCCAAATATCTGTCAGATTGTTGATCCCTTGGCACCACTGTCAAGTCGGTAAATAAATGTATCCCACAAATCCATATAATTCTCTCACCTTGTAGACAAGAAGCGGCGGTGGCTCTGTATCAGCGGGTTTGATCCAAGCAGGGAACAGTCCGCGCTTATCGGCTTCAAAGAATAAAAATTGGTCCAAATACTGCAATAATATAAGCCATACGGATCCATACAAGAGAGTATAACACATACTGCATCGGTAATTTTTTCAACTGGCTCAATGTCATAGCAGGGAATAAGTTTGTCATATGTATCAAAAAATTCAATTCCGGACTCCTTAAAGGCACGTTGAGTGAGAAGTAAACGTTTAATCCTTGAAAGACATTCGTGAGGATTGTCGTATGCTTGCTCGATGAGAGCGAGCTCCTCCCTTTGAGATTGATTGAGTCTGCCCTTGACCGAATAGGCTTCCTTTAACTTCTCGAGAGCTAAAACCAACAATTTGGTGTCATGTTTGTATGACAAAGGTCTAGGGAAACAAATGAGTATACGAATGAACAAGACGGCCGCTAAAGCTTACGGAAATGGAATCGGAGCGAATTTACGACTTTCGAGCCAATGCACGGTCGAGGTATAGATGGCGACGGCTTCTTCAGCGCTAATGTAAGGTCCGTCTTTGAGATATCCGTGCTGGCGTTCTTGCTCGGCCTTCAAATAGAGTCCTAAGCAATAGTTAAACACCGGTTGATCTACCAAAAATGCGATCCCACATACGAGTAAGACGACCAAGATTCTTCTTGACCACAGCCTTATCGACAGTCGCGCCACGACGAATACGTTCACGATTGTAATGAGCAACACTTGAAAGCAATAAATCTCGCATTCTCGGGTAAATGAGAGAATCAACACTTACGAAACCCACCAATCAGCCTTGCTTTTAATATAACGCAGAATGATGTTTTCAATAGCCGTCGGCATTCCAGGAACTTTCCATGGAACTAACAAATTGTCTGAAACGACGAAACAATGCAGGTAAATAAAATACTTACTGTTTGCTTTCCAACATCTCCATGCCTCTGATAAGTGTTGTAAGATGGTCTTGGCCTTGTTCTGTTTGATTGACTCAGGCATCATGTCCAAAATATCGTGCATGACGGCTGCACGCAGCTCCAGATCGTAGTGGGATTCAACACGCTGTTTGGTCACTGTTTTCGCTACACCTTTGCTGTTTCTACCTTCAAATTGACGGGCGAGAAGATTCCCGAGCCTGTCATATATATGAGATACACAAACCTCGAAAGAATTAATGAACACACCATCTCTCAAGAAGTGGGACAATTCCGCGCATGAAGAACAGCCATACTCGCCAACCTGGTGCCCAAAATCCGCAACCCGGTCCCTTCCCAACGGGCCCAGTGTTGAATCGATAATAAATAAGGTGTTTCAAATCTTTGCACATTCGAACTTGTCGCATAAGCTGATGAAGCAAGCAAACCCGCAATATATTAGTAATTCATCACGGTTCCATGGAATGTGGAGACTAACCTTGTACTTGTATCGGTACATACCGGTGAGAGCTCCGATATGCGCAAAGATATATTGCAGAGCATCAGCAAGCTGAAATGCATCGACATTGCCAAGCCGAAATTGTACATGAGCGTCCACAACGAGTTTGGTGAGACGCAGAATTTCACGGCATAGATGGAATGCGTTTCCGAAACGTGACTTCTTACGCTCCTTGGTTGTAAGCGTCTTAACCGGTTTCAGATTCATGTTATAATCCAAATGCAAGTAATTCAAATTCTACGGTTAACATTAATAACCCTGTGGGTGTCAAGAGAGAGAGAAAAGGAAAAAAACTTACTTTACGATGAATCAAAAGGTTTAACATATTATAACCTTGTCTGCAAACCTGCAGACCAGCTTCCACCCAATCCAATTTAGTGGTTTGGAAAAATTTAGTTGCCTTCAGCTGTCTAAATAGGCTCTTCTTGGTCATAGCTTTTGGAGGACGGTGTTTCAGTTCGTTAAGAACGAAGCATTTCAAGAGCTTTTGGTACGAAACTCGAACTTTAACAGGCTGATTGGGCGGACAATGCTCTAAATACCAATTCTTGACGAGAGGTATGTCCTCAGCACGACGGGTATGCCCACTACGACGATCATAAGGAGCAGGTGCCCACCATAAGCCGATGGCATCAGACGTGTTATCATTTTCAAGAGACTCGTCGCTCAAGAAAGGCGTTACAGCCTCCGGGAGTTCAAACTCGTCGTCATCAGCACCATTGGGACCAAATATCATATCTTCATGTGAAACTGGAGGAACATTTTTAGAAGCAAACGCTCGACTAGCGATCGGATTGATGAGAGGATCGAAGTAAAATGCAGGTAAGTCCGGGTCATCCGTCCGGATGTATAGATTCTTGGGATGATGATAGGGAGAAATTTGAACCGAACGAGGAAGGGAATTGTACAAGTGCGGAAAAGCTACTTTATACTCCGTTCGAATTTGCTGCCGGATGATAATCTTGTTAATATCGTTGAATTCGTTCCAGTCCTCGTCGTATTGGTCCATGTCTCGATAGAGCGGCTCAAACTTGGGACCACCGGGAATAGCCAAGTTGAGTGCTTTTGCGGTAAAGAAAGACTTCTTATCAAATAGATAAAAGGCATTAGGATCGGTGTAATCAGAAAGTAGCGTGCGACCAAGGCGATACAAATTTGCCATAACGGGAAGGGAGAGGGACCAGTACTTATACGAAGAGCCGTTGACATACTTCTGATTGTCTACCAAAGGTTTAGCATCGTAAAACCAATCGAAAATGGGAGCGTCGTCTGTTTCGTCCAGTTCTAATTGAATGGCTTCAAGAGGCTCGACATCCAGGATATTGTCACCATAATCCAGAGGGGGTTCCTCATCATCGAAAGGCGGGAAACGCATCCGCTTGAAATGACGACGATCCCTCTTCTCACGTCGCATAGCAAGCCACATAGAAGCCCATTGTGCGTGATATATAGGCTCAATGACGCGAGGTGTCTCATTTACGAAAGTGATCGCTCCAGTGATATGATAGAGGACAGGTACCTCACGGACCTGCTCCCAGGGATATGGCATATTTTCAAGTAGCTTGAGGACAGCATGGGGAACATACTTCAGGGCACCAAGATGAACGCGTTTATCATTCCTAAATTTGCGGTTGCTCATATCTCCATGGTCTTTAATAATCTTTCTCACATGCTCGGGTGGAAGATCCTAACATACCAAAATGGTTAAAAAGAAACAAAAAGAACAATGCTCAAAATAACTAGCCTGTTTCCCAACATCAATAAAGCCAGCTTTACGTTTTTCGCCATATCGCTTGTTTTGCATTTGCACCCATTTGTTAGCTTTATGCGTGAGTGCTTCGGGTGTCATTTTGAGTCCGACTGTTTGCGAAGTACCATTATTGGACGGCGGAGGTACTGACGGAGGTGGTGGCATTCCTGGAGGCGGAAGAGGAATGCCTGGAAAACCAGGCGGCGGCGGCGGTAGACTCGACATGTTTTGGTGGCGAGAATATACCTTCGGACTCTGAAAAGTCTCGGTCGCGTTACGGATAAGCGTAACATCCTGTCACATCCTTACATAACCTTTGCAAAACCGAGATACCTTTCTTTATTACCTTGGAACAAAATACGTCAAATGTTTTGCCCCTGAGACGTATAGGTCATGAAGTCCTGAGGCGGCCAATTAGGTTGTCATAAAATTTACGCGAACAATGTACAATTTGCTTTCCCTCCTAGTCTTAGTTCGGGCAGACGACACAGGCCGCTGGTTTTTCAACTTACTTTTGAAATCTGGAGACATGCCTCTGCATTAACGCTTTCAGTTGCAAGATAGAAAAGCGACACCGAAAAAATAGCGGTCGTTGCCTTAACCCTAAAGTAACCAATCTAGAATTACTCTCAGCCGCACCGTATAGGTCCATTTCCGACCTGGCGCTTGCCCATGCACACCGATAGACCATCGATCATCTTTAACGACGGAATGATCCTCTCTGCCAGAATTGCTGTTACGCATGGGTGAAAAAGCACTTAGCAAGTGTAAAAGATGCCGAGAGACATGGGAAAGCAACACGCATAACGACCTAATGCTCTAAAACCTCCAAGTTGAACCATCGGTTTTCTTGAGAAAATAAATTTTATATCGATAATTCCAGTTACTGACGGAGATCCCGCGAAGGCATCTTTTCATATAGTCTTCCATCTGCTCAGATTCTTGCTTCTGCGTCCACGATTTCAGCCGTGGTGTTACTCTTGATGACAGACTCAGGAAAGTGCCAGTGCTTGAACCGTTCACCGCAACGTCTGATATACCTACAGCTCGGAACTTGCACGGTCAAGGAGAGAAACATCGGCCCACCGTAGAGCTGGTTTAAGAAGTATCCGACTCGGTGTTTGTCAAAAGGAACGGATCCAATGCGTCTGTCCGGAATATGAGGTTGTCCATGGTGGGCCATTTTTCATGTTGTACTCTATAACAACGCGGGAAGCAGCTGTGCAGGCTGATCATCAATCAAGGCCTGGCGTTGGATTCTCAACTTGAATGACAATGAGTTGTGTATATAAGCAATAGCGTTGCAAACAACACAACATGATCAATGTAAGGATGGTTTTAGATACAAAACTACATTTCGGATATTCTTACTCAAATATATACACGTATTCCAGTAAATTCTGAACCTTACCCACTGGCAGACCGCTATTGAACGATGTCGGAATAATGAAGATTCGGATACTTATAAGCCTCGGTGCTCGTGGCTTTACTCTGCAGCCTCAACCCCAGGAAGTTGACCGCTGGTGAATCGGTGGGGATATGGTGAGGGAGGGTTTTGCCTGGGGCTAGCTTAGACTGGCACCTACGTACGCCTCAACAACTTGTATATAATTTGTAACTAATAAATCCGAAATGGAAATGCGAAGCTTCGTCACACGGAGAAGATAATACTAATACTTGCAATTTGTATTATTAAGTGAGTAGGTGATCGTAAAGAAAGAGAAATATTCGGTGTTTTACTCTAAATAGAAGAAAGGGATATGGGGAACGGGGAACAGAGAACGAAGAATAAAGTTCAGCGTATTCCGACAACGTCCGAATTGAGTCCGTAGATATATAGAAGGGAAGGGATGAAAAGGCGATGGGTCATACTGTGAAGATGAGAAATGACATGTACGAAGTGGAGAGCAGAGTTCAATCATGATATCATAAATCATGGTAATGAAAATAAAGTGACGATAAGGAAGAGAAAGAAACTCGTAGAAAGAACGCGAAAAGGGGGATGGCGGTACACTCTAAAACAAAGCGTATAAACTCAAAAAAATAATCTCCGTCTGGTCAAAAAGAAAGCTAGAGAGGATATTGATGATCCACCAGTTCTATACACTTATCTAAGTTACCCGAAAGTTAGCATATACATGCAATTAGTGAATTGAAAATGTTAATCGGAAACGTGAACCAGGGGTTCGATCGAAGCCTGAGGGAAATGATGCGAGCGAGGGGCCCATGGTATTGACCAGGATTCTTGATGACATGCTCACCACTTGCCTGGTAGGTATGGAAACGCAAATCGACTGGGAAGTTAAGATACACGTGAAGTGGCAGGTAGGTTGAATGGGTACACCAGTGGGACCAAGGGAGAGTCATAGGAGTCGTAATAATAAGTAAAAGTAATAGATTATGGAGCCACAGTAGAGTCAGAATAGAAGCCTAAACTCTAGGTTTCATGTACATTGGCCCAACAGGCTGTTCCCTGGTTTAGTATATCCCGCCTAATTAACGATGGTAAGTTCTTTGCAAAACAGACAAGTAAAATGAGATATACCTGCTCCCACGTGGTTAGGTTTGGGTTCGAATAGGCGTTGATATGGGCTTGAATATAATCAGCAGTTGGGTAAGCTTTGGGATCACACGTTGTTCCGTCCGTAATACCAGGTAATTGGTATACCCTCACGTAATCGACAAACATCGTGGAAGGGAATTTCAGATTCTGAAAATCCCCATGCTGAAACCCAGGGGAGATCCCCAAGTTTAAAACTATGCTCTGTAATGATATATTAATGCGTGGCTAAGAGAATTTCACAATCTGCTTACGAGTGGCTCCTCCGGGATCAGACGTTGTGAAATGTCCACAGTAGGATCGGGTCCAACAGCAAGTGAATTCATACTCCAGGTTACCGCATCGCCAACGTACCATGCTAAATATCCTTGCGCTCTATCATCAGAATTCGAGAACCACTCATACCCATACGTCTGGTAGGCATTTCCACCGTACGGACCAGTCCCCAATTCAGTAACAATACTAACAGCTTGCTGGGTAATTGATCCTTTGAAGTTATTGATGAAGGAAATATTGGGATTCTGAATGTTAAACGCCGCACTATCATTATTGAACTGATACTTGGCATTAAAAGGTGCGATTTGGAATGATTGTGATGCTTGTCCCTCGCGATTAACAGTGTCAATTTGCGCTTCAATGACATCAATTTCCGGAGCAGCGCGACCAACGCCAACATTTGGGCCTGGGTGGTCATCTGGAATATTCGTCCCAGGACACGTGCAAGCACTGAGTCGCTGTCCAGGCAAGAAAGAGAGTTCAAAATTGGTTTGGGAACTTGTACCGGTATTAGTCGCTGCCAGTGGAGTGCCATCCGGATTGGTCTGATTAGGAAGAGTGCCAGTATCACAGGTGTCGTACGAATAAGGCCATGTCCCGTCCGTCGTAGCGCCATATCCTGGTCGCCCAAGGTTGCCCATAGACCAAAACCCAGGCCAGAAACCAGGGGTTACGCCATCTCCCGGAAGACTGATGGACGCCTCAAGGATGCCGGTCGTGAAACAAAACTTGTTCCAACTCTGTAACATTCCTGATTGCCAATTCAAATCGTGATTGAGCACTTCCGATATAGTAATTTGCAATTGTCCATCTTTGGTTATAATGGCTTCTGGAGAGTACCATTCGAGATCACCCGTCGGCCAATAGTGGAGATCAACGGCTTCCCAATATGGGTCGTCGCCGGGAAAGAATGTTCGACCGTCCTGATTAAATTCGTCCGAAAATACAAGTTGGTATTCTTTTCCATCGAAAAGCCCTTTTTTTGTCCTTACATTTAGTGGAGTGTCAGGGTCAATGGGGCCACGCAAGGCAGCGAGGAGTGGCACCTGTCCTGAACCATTAATACCACCCAGATTGAAGCCTTGGAAGGGATGCTGCGGCGAAGTGAAGAACAATATAATCGGGTAAGCGGTGAAGAGAGTTAACAAGCCGACAATGAGTATGAGGAGGGTGCCAACATTAGCCCAACCTCGGGCACTGAGAAATGTTCTCTTCGGATATAAGTCAACCGTTGAATCAATATCGTGCAAAGCGTCGTCGTTCTCAATGTCTCGCTCTGACCACCCATACAGTTTTGTGCCCTTTGGCAATTCATTCGGGATGCCGATGGTGGAAGCATCAGAAAGACCCGCAGCACTCAGTCGAGAATGTCGATGGGACGGACTACGAGAAAATGATTCATACTAAAAAAAAGTTTAGGAAAAAAAACAATGCAAGACGATGAAAGAAAAGATATCATACAGGAATGGGTGGTCGTTGTCTCATACTTGAATGCGGAGTCAACAGCCCGAGTTCTGAGGCGCTGCTGCTTAAGGCGGGGGAATGATGACCTGATTCTGAGGGATGGTGAGGCATGCTGATAATAGAGTCAGAGTCCGGAGTGGAATAACCCCCAAGGGGGAAAGGAGTAGGTGATGCAGTGGGAAGAGGAGAGGGCTGACGGGAACTGGAAGAGTCGTGTGTCTGAGGAACGGTAGCGTAAGTTCCTAGTTCTTTTGCCCTGGTAGCTGATGATGGTAACATTTCCTAACGAAATTTCTCTCAACCTTCCTTCTTCCTTGAGACACCGTCGTAATGGTTGTTGAAATGGAAGAAAGAGAGGGGAAAACAAGAGTAAAGAAAGGCTAAAATGGGTCAAAAGGGAAAAAGAAAAAAGGAGTAATTTGTGTCTGGTATGACAAAACACGTTTGATCGAGACGAGTTTTCGAGGTCTTTCCCAATGAACGAATTTCATTTCCAAAAATAGAATATAATCTAATTTCTCCACACAACCTTGCGGCTCCTGTTTTCGGGGTCCCTTTTTTAAAAATGACGTACGGTGTACTGCGCAAACCACACATAATAAATAAAATACATGCTGTGCTTTTCCCCGTTTATCACCATTTGCACGACAACGAGGGTAAAGGTCAGGAATGGTTCTGATTCCCAACCATGAAGGCACCGTATCATTCATCATGCATCAGTCCATCAAGTCTAGACCTTTTGATGACATTGTCTGTATTGAACTGACGTTATCTAATCTAATCATTTAGATTCAAAGTCTACTCGTATCGAATCCTCCTTCTGGTGTCCACATTTTTGATTTAATAAATGCGAGCAATGTCTCGTCTGACAATTCACGTAAGGCGGGCGCAGCATCAACTCCCTAGATTGGAGAGTTAAAAAAAGGGCGAAGACGACGAAATAGCGGCTCCACTCACATCAACCTGTGCAGCTCTCACCACCCCACAAGCGATCAGTGCACTGACCTCCCGTATTCTCTCCAAACGAGGATAGACCAACCCATTCGTCTGCTCTTCACTCGTAAGACTTTCTGCAAGTGCAATAGCTGCTGCTTCCACCATTCCGTCTGTAACATGCTTGGATCGTGACACAATCGTGCCTAAACCCAATGCGGGGAAGATGTACCTAGTATCATCAGCATCAGTGTTCTATCCCATTTCCGCATGGATTGTCTATTTCTTTTTCCTTACATGTTATTTCCTTGTCCCGGCTCATATTTTTGTTCTTTGAACGTCAAAGACTTGTAAGGACTTCCACTTGCGAAAACCACTTTTCCGTTTGACCTTTTTTTTTAAAAAAAAAAAAACCAATCAGCATTCTTGTATCAAAAAATTTGTAAGGCGGCATTTTTTCGGAGATTATCACTCAAAAGAGTAATCGCTTTCGCTGGAAGCCGAGGACAGAAATACTAACCACTCGACGGCATCCGGAAACGTAACTTCACACAGATCAACCGGATTCGATAATGGGAAAACTATGGGCCGTTTGTTGATTTTGGTCATCCTTTCCACTACGGCTTTGTTGAATGCACCCTAAAAAAAGTTTTACAATTGATGAAACAAGCCTGGTAGGAAGATATTTTTACTTGGATGGTGCTCAGTCCCAACAACGCGGTCGGTTTCACATAATCTATGATGTCGACCAAGTCTGTCAATGGGCGACCGGAATAATCCGATCGCGCAAAGTCTGGCATGTGAAATGTTGAGCACAATAATTAGAAAGTTTCCCGGACACTCACAATGCTTGTGCTCTTGTAAACCAGGTCGACCCGCTACGATCAATCCCTTTGAGTCAACAGTCTACCCCAAATTTAAATTACGTCCAAGAAAAGTTAATTATGTCATTTACCCAAATCCTTTGCCTGGCGGTTTCTTCATCCAATCCTTGCGCCTTGAAGAAAGCCAAAAGTTGCTTCGCTACGCCAATACCCGCGCTACCAGCCCCAAAGAATAAGATACGATGCTCAGAAAGCGGGAGGCCTGATGCCGCGGATGCAATACTGGCAGCGTTGATAAAGCCAGAAAGGATCACTGATCCCGTACCCTGAATCTATTGTAAAAAAAGAGTCGCTTAGTGGCTATTTATGGGTTAAATATAATAGATAGTTACGTCGTCGTTGAATACCCTATATTTATTTCGGTATCGCTCAAGATATCTGAATGCATTATCGGTAGAAAAATCCTCGAATTGGACAAGTAAATCCGGAAAAACGGTGGACATGGCACGCATGAATTCGTCCATAAACTCATCCATCTACATCATGATATTTAGCAGACACTAGGTTCTATTTGGGACTCACTTACTTCAGTTCCACCGGGGCGGTGTTGTTTGAGACCGAGATAGAGAGGATCATCAAGATATCTTTGGGTATTTGTCCCGAGGTCAAGGCAGATGGGTAACGTGGACGCAGGTCGGATACCTGCACCAGCAATATATAAATCTCTTTATATATGAAAATGCATATATCAGACTGATCTAATTTTTAAAGCATTGACATCATAATAAACGCACAGCTTCCCAATAGCAATCGGAAGACCGTTTGCTCCAAGGTCGCCGAGACCCAAAATTCGAGAACCTAGACCAAAAGTTAAATTCATATTACTTGGAGATCCCGGAGTGTACTCACCGTCTGTAACGACGGCAATTCGAGCATTCGTACCGCCTGGCCAACGGCGGAGAATTTGTTCTATGCGTCCTTTGTCCCGCAAAGATATGTACAGACCTTCAGGACGACGCCAAATATGCGAATAGTTGACACAGGCCTCGCCCATGGGCTCATGAATATTTAGGAGCTACGTTAGGAAAATGAAACATACCAACAGTAGGTGTGTATAAAATGGGAACCATCTCCTATAACATCATTGCATATCAGAGATGAGTGTATGAAGAACAAACGCATAAAAGAATGAAGTTGTGCTCAATCGGCACATGGACGGCACGAGATTTTAAGTATTTGATTCCGGCAAATCTTTGGGGAAGGGCGTGCCTGACTCAAACTGAAAGGTCGACACTTACCGGCATGTTGGACAACAAAAGTTGGTAGAATAACTTCGGATCGCGCTCCTTGAGTACATTGAGGAAAATATATCGGTCTAATGAGGTTGGTTTGTCGCGCTGGGAATAGAGTGAGCGAACAAAATAGCATTGGACTAGACACTGCAGACCATTTGCTTCAGAGTTCGCACTCCATGCTTTGCGGGAGAGAATTCAGGTGGAAAAAGAGCTCTACCAGCAGGTGCTACTAGGAAGGTCTGACTTAGAGTGAGTTACTGAGCTACATAGAAACGACGTACCGACTGGTATGATGTCAGCGACAACACCATTCGAATCAAGTTTGGGAGATAAAACGTCGACAGTCATGGCCAAAGAGGAATAGAAAGAAGAATGGGAAAGACAATTTTGTCGTGGATATGCAAGTTTAATACACGGTCGAGGGTGTGCAATTAAAAGTCGAAGAGAGGATGAAAGCGTAGTAGTAATAGCAGGAGTCATTTTGACAGGAACCAGAGCCTTTTTATAAGAAGAGGAGACTTGAGTTATGTGGTAATATTATTTTTGAAGGAAATTATTATTATTTTGGGTATGATAGACCGTAAGAGACTTTTGGGAAAGATTTAAGAGCGTTCAATCGTCCTTTTTTTTTCAGGGTTATTTTTATCCTTCCCAAAGTGCCCTTGGGCCCAAGCTGGCCCAAGTGACTCGTTGCTTTCGGCGCTTCTTTGTTATACCCTGTTCTACCCCAAACCTTACGCATCTGGGTTTAATGTCTGGGATTGTACGATACTGCCATATAGCCAGACTCGACATAATCGGAACCCGACGGGGCAATTCGTAACAAATTTTGCCGTTTTTCGCCGACCTTGCATGCCCATAGCACAACTCGCGCCATAAGTAAAAGGTCTCCCGAGTCGGTCACGGTCATGGTCGATTTCGTTCACGTTTTCACGTTTGTTTCTCCCGAATCGGTCACGCGATCTTACACCCTCATATTTCTCAATGATTTTTTGCGTTTCGAGAACGAATAGCCTCCATATCGTCTGTCCAGCTTCTTACCAGTTATATCTCAACAATCGCAATTACTCTGACACATGAAGTTAAAGATTTTCTTCTGGTCAATGTTTAACGCATCTACACAAAATTTCAACGGAGTCCCGGGTCCGCCTGAGGTACTTGTTTCCTGGTAACTTTCATTGTTACTCGCGTTCTTTCCTACTTTGTCTTCGCTCGTGGACACAGGGATCGAACAAAGAAGCATTGCTCGTATCTTGGTTAATACTTTTATCCTGACTCCAATTGCAGCATATTACTTCCATGATATTATGGTTTGAGAATCACCTTCACTTCTAATGCTAATGACCCTTTCGATTTTCACGACTAGATCTGGCGTGGTTGTGAAATCGAATATCAAACGGTACTCTCGGTCGGTGACATTTGATTGTTGGCAACAATTCGGAATCCTTTTTGGTCTATCACAATTATCCTAAATTCTCTTTGGCTGACCTCACAAGCTATGAGTGCTTCTGAGGGACCTGGTTTTGGGTATCTCTATACGACTAGTCGACAATGCCCACACCAAATAGCACGCGCTCCTTCAATCTTTTCGTTTTCCACGACTTTAAAAAAAATCAATCCAAGGTACTCTGGAGACTTTACGAAGGTCCAGATCATTTGCTATCTGTTCCTGTACATTAGGAAGGCTGTGGTTGATATTTGTATAAAGGGACTTGACGTACATGTATGTAACACAATCGAGACTTTTCAAGGTTGTATGGAACATGAATAGTTGGCACGCGTTCGTCATGTGATCCTAGTCTGATAATTGATATTTATATAAGTTGCAAATAGCAGTGAACGGTATTCAACAGTCCCTTCCGTCTGGCGGGATAATTCCGGTGGTAATAAATTCAAGTACTGGAAATTGAGCAAAAGGCATTTCTTCTTGGAAGAAACATACTTAGAAAAGGACCATTTAATAAAGGCAAAAGGGGAATTCCGAGAGCAGTGAGCGGCGCGATTCTATTCTTCTAGAGATCCATACTAGTAGGGTTAGTTTATCCAACCCAAAACCTACGGTGGTGATCCTTGTAACAAAGCGTGTCAATCCGAGTCAACTTTACGAAAGCCGGCTCAACAAGTTTCAAGATTTGTGCCCATGCAGCACTCCGTGATATTAAATGCGCAAAAGCAAGTTTTTCCACGGACGGGCAGTGCTATTATCAGGGTGTGACCTTGCGCGTTGTTGGACGCGTCTCATACCTCCACTTGGTCGCGATACCTTATTTTTACCTACTTTCTCTATCATTGATATCACTGTTTAGAAACATACATTATCTACAATGCCTAAAACCCGTCTGAACGCTCTTTACCTTGATGTTCTCAAGGAGATTCTAGATGCCGAAGAGCCTTATTCAAATAGGTGGATGGTACGAGGATAAAGTTCAATTTCCTTAAAAAAGCTTCCGACTAGATTACAGACATTCAATCGAGCATTTAAATCCCTAAAGGATGAAAAGCAGGAATATCTGGATGTCAAGGATTTAAAAGCAGTATGATTATTTATGGTCCCAACGGTGTGGCGTGAGGGTACTGAGCCTGTTTGTGAAGGTGAAATACATAGGAGCAACAACAATTGAAAAGATCAAAAAAGTTTTAGATGAAAGAGGTTGACCATCCCGTCCCCATAATTCTAGATTCGTACTTATTATCGTAGAGGTCCTAGGGCCAGCACCAGTGTCTCCCTCTAAACGCAAGAGCTCTCAATCTTCAGCAGAGCCGTCGAAGGGCAAAAAAAGACGACAAACGAAATCGTCCATAGAAGACGGTTTCTTAGGGGGACAAGATGACTATACAGGTGCTACTGGAGACGAATTACATCCATCAACCCTCTCCCAACGATCAGAATCTTTTGGTTTTACTCATCTCTCCCAACAGCCAAAGATGCCAATGTTATTTCCGCCGGAAAATCAACTATTTGAATTTTTTTTTGTAGGTGAGATGATGAGGCTCTCGCCAACTTGCCGTTTGGTTAATTTCGTTGTCCCTAGATTCGGATGGTCACTTGGTTATTCAACACGACTTGGCCGAAGTCAGTATATATGCCAATGCATGTTGGTATAAAATCCGGTTCTTGACAAAATGTCTGGGGAGCCCTCTTGCCGGTTTTTTGCATTTAATTCCAAATCAACCAGGAACAGGAAGTATTACTAGTATGGATGCTTGGATTAAAGATGAACATCTGCTTCAATTCGATTTGTATAATGCGACTGGGTTTTCTGAAACACTCCTTCCTTATGTTACCAATGAGTTACCCCATAATAACATGGTTCAACAAAACCGAAGGATCCCAGGGGCTTCTGGAATTTTTGACTCATTGTCCGGACCAACTCCTGTTACCATTGGAATGCATCATACTAGGATGTTGCGGCAAGCTGAAGGGATTCCAGGGGGTTCTCTGGCCGATCTTCTGCAAGTAGAGAAGAAGCAAGCCAAAATAAGAACGCTTGATCCTACTAGGTCCACGGATACTGCGCGACAAGTCCCTGCCTTATTTAGAACGAGTGGCATGCAAAAGGACCGAGTGGAAAACACACGACTTGGCACAGCTGATGCGGCTATTGAATCTTGCTCTAGCGAGTTATCTACGCCATGGCTACTTACTCCACCTGCAACACAACCGATTGCACAGCATTTCGCCCCGGTCAAAGCTAAAACCAAGGGGAAACGTCCAGTTAAAGGTCGCACCTCGGAGTTTGTTCCCGCTCCTTTACCGACGGACGAATTTGATTTGGAACTAGAAAAACAGTCAGCTACTCAACCCACCACGACTGAGCTAGCCTCGCATGTTTCGGCTGATCTCATCGATGATATCACAGACCTGACCAATCCCCATACGACGTTTCCCGAGTTCGAACATATTCTTTTCGAGCCTGGATCATTTGAAATCACCTTAATCTTGGATAATCGAGAAATAAAGTCTCAGACAAATCGGGATTTTGTCTATAACGCCTTGAAAAAGCGTCAAATTAATGTCGAACAAAGGAGTTTGGCCCTTGGCGATGTTCTATGGATCGCCAAGTGCCATTTACGATCTGGCGCTGTAGTCAATCATGAATGCGTACTAGGCTATATCTTAGAAAGGAAACGACTTGATGATCTACGTCAGAGTATAAAGGATGGTAGATTTCATGAGCAGAAGGTTTTTATTGCATACCAATTTTATGCAAAGGTCTGACTGGTCTGCAGTTTAGATTAGCAAATACCGGTCTCAAAGTGTTTTACCTAGTAGAGCAACATGACAGAGAAAAGCACGAAGAAAAATTCGGCGTGCAGATCGACACTGCAAGATCGTCTACGCAAGTAGTTGATGGGTTTACTTTGAAGGTAATGTTAATTTAGCCACAATATCCGTCGGCTAAAGAACCATGTTGCATAGGAAACACGCGGAATTGAAGCATCTATTGATTACCTAGCAACGATGCATAGAACAATTGTCGAGATGTATCATGTACGTATTATCAAATTCGCTCGACTTCCTGACAAACAAGTGATATCAGAACAAACCCCTACATATTATACCCCCAGGCATCATAAAAAGACATTCTTACATGGCCCTACAAAAAAATTTGAAAGAAACAAAACCCGAAATTCCGTATTTGACAAGCTACCAATGCTTCGAACGATTAAATAGCAAGAGTGGAAATATGACCACAAGAGATATATTTGCCCAAATGCTGTTGTGCGTTAAAGGTATCAGTGCTGAGAAGGCGGCCGTTATCATCAACAATTTCCCTACGATGAAAAGTCTATGGGAGGCATTCCAATCAGCAGATAGGATTGAAGAAGAAAACCGAGGCACTAAAAAAGCGCCCAAAGCGAGTGCAATGTTATCGGGATTAGAAGGAGAGGGTAGAAAGCATTTTGGCCCTACCCTCAGTAGTAATGTCTATAATCTGTTCCGTAAGTGAATGAACGAGTAACGCATTAATGTGTACACGCGCAATTCTATATCCTAAATCATCAAATATAATTATGTAAATATGAATGTACAGTTTCATGAGCGAATGGAGCAACTCTTAGTGGAGCATCAAAAAACAAGTGTGTTGGAAGAGAACGTGAGGCCAGACTTTGTGGTTCGACCTCCGACTCTATCCCTCTTCCTTCTCCTCCCTTTACCTTCTTCCGGCCCTCCGGGGAATTTCTTATTCCTTGTATCTTTTGGTTTTGTCCTGTGTTCCAACTAACCTCTATCTTTTTTACACCACAACGCTCCAAACTACATTCGAGCAATTATCAATTATCCATCTGAGTTTTAGATGATCGCACCGTTAGCAGGAAAACCCCCCTTTGCAACAGATGACCCCGATTCTCTTTTCGACAATCAGCCTAAACAAGTTCCTCGTCAACGCCTAAAACCTATCGACGAAACAGCCCCCGGGGGAGCAAGAGAGAGTGCCTATAATACGTACGTCTAGAGAGCTAAGCGCTTTTCTCGTGTTCCGAAATATTGACAGTTTATGTCATCTTTTCCTTTAGCTTGGACGCATATTTTGATGAAAACGATCCTCGTGCATCTGGTATAGGTGATATCGGACGCGGGCTGATGAATGCTGACTCTGTTTATGATGACTCATCTGATGAGGAGGACGACGTCCCCGCCAGCCGCGCCGCCCCTTTAAATTCTTCTTCTGCGGTCTCTTCCAGTCCCGCAGATAAACATCGCGCACTCTTTGAAGCTGCCATTGGAAGTCTCGATTCTAATCCATCGCCTTTGCGCAATGCTTCTCCGACTCTCCCAGTTCATGGTCTCAATGTTATCACTCCAGGTCAGGCCGCCAACCCATTTATGGCGTCCCATCAATCTCAAGACTCGGTGCCATCACCCCATCAGTCTATCTTATCCCTTGGCGGACCACCTCCACCTGCAGCTTTGAGAGCTGGTATACATTCAGTCGCTGCTCCTGCTCCTCGCCAGCCCCAGCCAGCGTTTATGCAACAACCGCTTATCAGCATGACGCCGTCCCCCGGCCCCACGTATGCCATATCTCTCCCAGGCACACCGGGTCCCCGTATCCCTCAAACGCTTCCACCACCTCAAACACCAATCGTTCCCGTTTTCGCGCGTCCCAAGGATGATGGTAGTGTGAAATTCGATGAAAAAGTTGGTATATTGCGTGGAGATAGTGAAGAAACATTCCTTCCTCGAGGGCGAGGTGGTAAAGCCGATGACTTTTGGAGGCGTTTTTCAATGGTTGCCAAAGAGGATGCCAAAACGGGTTCTCAAAGGTTGATTTTTTTCTTGCCGTTACGCTCTTTATACCATATGATTAATTATTATTTTTAGTGCATGGCTGAGGAAAACACAAAGTGGCACAACCCGTTTAGCAACTTGGGTATGGATAGTTGGTATCCTTTTACTTCTACTAATTGGTGGCGCTATCGGTGTTGGTTGGTTCTTCACTCACAATAAACCGGCTAGTCAGCCGCTTGCAATCGGTGGTTCTGCTGGACAAACGTCTGGTTCCAACGTATCTCCTGCATCCGTCAGCCCGACCGTAACCGTATTAACAGCGCCGCTATTACCGTCTAGTACATTCAATCCCAATAAAAGATTCCTTACGGATTTTGCTGTGTCCAGCGCGCTTCCGCACACTCAACGCAGGTCTTTGGTTAATCGAATGCATTCTTAAGGAATTTGCGTCGATCAACGAACCTCTGAACCGCCCTTGGGATCAAACGAGTCCCGTCCGCTCATTTCATGTTTATACCAATCTAAGCACAGCATACATTTCCCCCCCTTCGCTTTCATAGTTTTTTCTACGCTTCGCTGAACAATTACCTGCTGCATTTTTCACTTCACCTTAATATGATTGAAACCAATTTTGGTTGCTCCGCTTCGTTTTCTGGTTCTCGTTCGTCCCTCAGTCTTGCCTGATGCGTCCGCCTGTTTTAATTGTCATAGGTTGACTATTTTGTTTACTATTTCAAGGCGTTGACATTTTTATTGAGCAATGATTTTCCCATTAGTAGCATCGCAGTGTAATTACGTCCATCCCCTTTCTAATAATCAAGGGTATTCATAAATTTCTGTCCTCTGTGTCAATTGCGTGCTGTATGCTTTGTTCATTTTGTCTAGATTCCCTGTCCAACCGAGCAACCGTCTTGACTCTTGATCTAGGGCAGACGTACTTGTAACTCATATGATGTTCTTACCGCTTAGAATATTAAGACTCAATAGTAGATAGCTATAGATAATCAGTGAAGGCAGCATTTTTTCCAAGAGCTAAGTAGCAACCCGGACGGTGATGTATCGCGGTTTACGTAACGACCTTTCGAGTCGCTGATGTAACCTATTTATCTTTATTGACGCGTTATCTATCGCGTTGAGGCGTTTTTTATTCCCGACACGATGGGTAAACGTCGCGCGGCCTCTGTAAGCTCTGATGAAGAGAGTCCTAGTCCTAATACCTCCAAAAGAGCTCGAACCGAAGAACCTGATCAACCTCCAGTCATTAATAACACAAAGAAGAAAGGAAAAGGCAAACAAGTTGTCTTGAATACGCAAGGAGACGGCGATGGCATGGTTTTAGACGAACAGCTTGACATGTCTCACATTATTGCTGAAGAAGATGATGAGGCTTTTGAAGCGAAACACGGCAAGGAGGTTGAAGAGGCGGTTCAAAACCGTGCAAAGAAGAAAGGGGTAAGCTATTCATTAATTTTCAATCAACGAGTTTTGAATTTTTGCCAGGCTATTGCTGAGATGGGCGTAATTGAAACAATTGAAATGCACCAGTTTATGTGTCATGGTCGTCTTAGTTTCAAGTTTGGGCCTCAATTGAACTTTATTATAGGTCAGTTGTAAAACAAAAACTTGAAGTCATATACTTTGTGAACTAACTACCTTCTCAAGGCCACAACGGCAGTATGTTCTTCCTGGTCACGTCATTGTAATATACTAACCCAGAAATAGGTGGTAAAAGCGCTGTTTTGACTGCTTTAACGATTGCGCTAGGCGGCAAGGCTGCCTCTACCGGGCGAGGAAGTGGTTTAAAATCCTTTATTCGCGAGGGTCAACAGTGAGCGTCTGCGCTTGCCTCCTTTTCAGCATCATGCACACTTTTTTAGCACGGCAGAGGTTACCGTAGGTATTAAGAATAAGGGTGAAGAAGCCTATAAACCCGACACCTACGGTGAACGCATTCATATCACGCGTAGATTTAGCAGAGATGGCTCTTCTAGTTTTAAAATCAAGTCTGCCGAAGGGAAGACCGTGTCAACGAAACGAGAAGAGCTGACCGCTATCTGTGACCACATGAATATTCAAGTCGATAATCCTATGAATGTTTTAACTCAAGGCTCGTTCTATCTTTTGAACTCGGGAACCGTGGTACTCAAATATTTCCTTCGATACAGATCTGGCCAGGCAATTCCTTAGTGGTGCTTCTCCAAGTGAGAAGTACAAGGTTTGTCTATGTCGTCGTAGGAGGGGATTCTCTCACAATCTTATGACAGTTTTTTTTGAAAGGCACACAGCTTACTCAACTGAGCGAGGAATATCAAACCTGTTTTGAAAATATCGGGAAAACAACCCGTACTTTGAATCTCAAAAATGAAGAATTGCCTGATCTTGAACAAGCTGTTAAAGAAGCCGAGCTTCGCAATGAGCAAGCTACCAAAGCTAGGGAAAAGCAGGATGAATTGGACGACCTGTACAGGGAGCTCGCTTGGGCACATGTCAATACAAAGCAAGAGGTCAGTTTTCTGAATGGATGCTAGATATTTGTTCATCCTTCATTGATAGGAGTTGACTAAAAGCCTAGAACAAGTGGCTAGAGCACGTCGCCGCTTGCCTAAAATTCAAGATGAGATTGATGCAAACGAAGTTGGTTTTCATTTTCTACCTAGGGATAACATTAATCTCTCGAGGTAGAAAACAGTCCAAGAGACCAACAACCAAGTTCAAGAATATGAAGCAGAAAAGGAAGCGCTTCCATCCATTGATGCAATTGAGGGGCAGTATCAAGAATTGAGAGTGCAAAGTAGTAAGATCAAGGATGAGATTCGAGAGTGCAAGGTGTTTTGAATGCCTTATTTGTGGTTCCAGTTTTTTTGAAAAACTTAATTGTAGGCCGACGAAAAGAACATTAACCAGCAAATAACTCAAATTGATCACGAGATTGAGGGTTATGAGCGTGAAATACGGAAAGTGGCTGAGTCCCAAGGTACAGCACAGACCCATCGCCAACAGGTCCAACAACAATTAGATGCCACCAATGCTGAATCTGATGCGACGAAGAATGATTTGACTCAAGCTCGAGATAATGTTGCGCGTCTGGCTCGAGAAGTAGATGAAGCTGGCAAGCATGGTCGCTCTTTAGATGATAAAATCACAAGATTCAGAGGAGAAATAGAGAGCGCGACAAACAACATTGCGGAGTGTCATAGATTTAGTCAAGATCAGCTTCGTCTTTTTGGTAAAGATGTGCGCCAAATACTTAAAATGGTTCAGGAAGAAAAGTGGATGGGTAAACCTCCTGTTGGACCTTTCGGTCGGTTTGTTACATTGAAAGAGGCATCGTGGGCCCCTATCATTAGGATTCAACTCGGAAGTCTGATGTATTCCTGGGCTGTTACCGATAATCGAGATCGGTATAAATTACGGAACATCCTTGATAAAACCGGGAAGTACGTTGCATAAAAAGTTTTTGATTCTGGTTATTAATGGATCTCTTATTTAGTCAGAATGCTGAAATTATCATCACTGAAGAGGATTTATTTGATTACACTCGAGGTTAATTTGTTAATTATGTTTTTTTCATTTCCCCTCAGTAACGTATTTAATCTTTAGGCGAGCCCCCCGGCGACCTTACTACTGTCTTGCGTGTTTTGGAGGTACCAACACAAACTTTTCTATGTTGAATGTTTACTCAAATCTTCACTAGATCAAAGATGAATTTGTTAAACGTATTTTGATCAATCGAAGAAGAATTGAAAGAGTAGTCCTTGCAAGTACTCGTATTGAAGGTGATGATATTTTATTCAAGCTTGGAGGGGGCGGAACGGCTTGGTGTCTTGATTACCGTATAGCTCTCCGTTATCCGTATGTCTCTCTTTCTCTTAACAAGATATGTAAACTACCCTTGTAAATCAATAGTGAAGGAGGTGGAAGTACCAATCATATGACTCGCCTTCAAGGGAGTGATCCTCGACACCATATGTTCACAGGCGGAGACCGCACCACTGATCTTAGGTAGCCGTTTTCTGATGGTTATATCAATCAACTAATTGTTTGGTAGACATTGGGAGAAACAAAAAGAAGAAGCAGAGCGCAACTTGGGCGAGACTACCGAGGAGCTCCGCAAAGGTCGTACCCATTATGCTGAGCTGCGTAAACAGTTGGAACAATTTAAGGTTCTATAAAGGCTTTAACATCAGTTCTGAAAACTACTGACGGTCGTGTATATCCAGTCCCAAGAAAATCGTCTTCGTGCAAGACTCAATGAATTAGAACAAAAATCTGTCCGTCTTCAAGGAGAAGTTTTCGCCGATGCACCTGTGAACGTCAGCTTTATAGAGGCATCCATAGCGGTATGCTTTCCTTTATTATTATTTCCAGAACACGGACCATATAATCTGTTCTAGACTGAGTTGGAAACTAAACAAAACCTGATGAAGCAGTTCGAAAGTCTTCATACACGCAGGGTGCAATTAGACGAAACTGGTCGTGCTCTAATGGCTGAGGCTGATACATTGAACAAACAAAGGGAAGAGCACAATAATCAAGAACGGGCAATCACGGTAAATCTGCAAACATCGTTTTACTTATGACCTATATCGTATATTTGCCTTGTAGGAAAAATTAACAGCCACCCTACAATCTCGTGTCGAAGCACAGAAGATTAAAAGCCATTATGAAAGGAAACTAGCTGACGGAATGGCCGAAATTGAGACTCTCGAAGCCCAAGCAAAGATAGTGGAAAAAGAATTTGAGGTAAGTCATTAATTGTTGTTTGACGTCGTTCAGTCGTCATATGCACTTCTTCAGGTATGGAGTAATAAAGCTGAAGAAGTGGGAGAGCGCTTCCAAAAACCCCGCAAAGCCGATACAGTTCAACATAAGATTGATGCAATCAAGAAGATCCTGTCTCAAATACAGAAAGAGTAAACTCCTATGTACGAAAGTGGGCATAGCGCTCGACTTAATATGTTTATAGGCAAGGTGCGACTCCGGAAGAGATTGCCCGGGAGTTATATCGTGTCAGGACTCGGCTGGAGAACCATCGCGTTCAACTAGCAGATCTGAGACTCTTAAATGATGTTGGTATTTGTATTCTCTCATGTCGTAGAAAGGATTCACAGGTTTTAGGCATTGAAACAAGCCCTTACATTGCGTCTCAGCAAATGGATGTCGTTTCGTCGATTCATTGCACTCAGAACAAAGTATCAGTTTCAGCATTATCTATGGAATCGCGGCTACTACGGCAAAGTTCTCTTTGATCATAATAATGGGGTGCTAGATATCAAGGTTCAAACGGAAGATCAGGCTGGTAAGCAAGTCCGGGATAAAGATCCAAGATCACTTTCCGGAGGTGAAAAAAGTTATTCCACTATATGCCTTTTGCTGGCATTGTGGGAGGCTATACAGTGCCCTATTCGATGCCTTGGTGAGTTAATGGCTGATGTTCCGTGCACATCTTGTCCTGAAAGAAGCTTCACAGATGAGTTTGATGTATTCATGGATTCCGTGAACCGTCGTGTCTCCATGAAGCTGATGGTGAGTCCCATGCCTTCGCCATGCCGTTCCGTGTCTGACCACGAGTCCCAGATTGATACGGCAAATACTTCGGACAAACAATATATCTTAATTACGCCCCAAGATATGAGTAACGTGAATATCGGACCTACAGTTCGTGTTCATCGAATGAGTAAGTCCACTGTTTGCCTGGTTTGCATGGACAGGTTTTAATGAAGCGAACAATTAGATGATCCAGAGAGAAATCAGATGAGATTAAACCTGTAGATCTACGCGTGTTCTTTTATTCTCTATACATTAAGTCGTTTGCTAAAGTTACTTGAATGTTTTATAAATAAAAAATTCTACACCCAAAGGCTGTACCAGGCCTGTCTAGGATGAACAATGGAACGAACGGTCAGCCGCGGACATGCAAGCCTGGGCGCTTGATCTCGTCAACTTTGTTGTTTTCAAAAATAAGTCCTAGAACACAATGCAGAATCAGCGTGTCCACAGGTATGTTCCTCAAGAATTAGCATATAAAAGGCCGCTGACTCAATGTTTATTCATTTAATCACCCATGAAATTCTCTCGTTTTCTCGGTTGCGCATTCATTTCTTTACTCCCGACGACTCACGTTCTGGCTGGCCAGAATCATGATTTGCCGTCACATGTGCGTTCTCGAAAACACCACCGTCATTTTGAGGATATACGGAACCTCACCAAGAGAGGTGCTCCAGCTCCGCCGAGTGGCCCAATGTCTTTAGTAGACAACTTCGCTGGTCCCAGTTTCTTCGAGTATGTAGCTTTCATTTTCTATTCTAGTCTGACTGATTTCTGTGATTAGCAATTTTGATTTTTTCACCGATCCCGATCCGACGCATGGCACGGTTCAATACGTCTCTCAACAAGAAGCTACCACGGCAGGTTTAGTTTTCGTTGACCAAGCTAATGTGGTTAACATTGGTGTGGACTCCAATACCACCCTTCCTGTTGGTGGTCTTCGCAAGTCGTACGTAATTCTTAATCCAGGGTAGATCATCTTTAAGTCGTTGTTTTTCAGAGTTCGCATTTCTTCTAAGAAGACCTACAATGGTGGACTCTTCGTAATAGACATCAATGCGATGCCGTAAGGATGCTTTTTTTACGGCCTCTATTTTTGTTTTAATATTCCCCCCTCCTTTTGTTTAGGGGTGGTTGTTCTCTTTGGCCAGCCTTTTGGACTGTCACTCAGGACAATTGGCCAACCAACGGTGAAATTGATATTATTGAGGGTGTTAATTTGGGAACCAGCAATCAAATGACCCTACATACTGCCCCGGGATGCACTCTCGACACCTCCGCGGCACCTGCAAAATTCAATGAGTTGGCGTTCACGGGTAATGTTTTAAGTACTGTCTGTAATGCGTTGGTGGATTCCAACTCTGGTTGTGGAGTGCTTGACCCAAATCCCACTTCATTCGGTCAAGCCATTGAAAACAACGGTGGCGCAGTTTTTGCCATGCTTTGGGATACCATTGGTATCCGAATATGGCATTTCAATCGATGTAACACTCCTGCCGATTTGACTGCAATGGCTCCGAACCCTGTTGGATGGCCTGTTCCCACTGCGTTTTGGAGCACCGCAACATGTCCAGTGAATCAGTTCTTCCAAGATCACGTCATTGTTATAAACACTAGTCTTTGCGGGTACGTAATTTGTGTGGTGCATATTTAAGCTCTTTGGGACTTATCGCATGGATATCGTTCTAGTGATTTTGCGGGGAGTGTTTATCCCACCAGCGGATGCCCAGCGACTTGCGCTGAACACGTTGCTGATCCAAATAATTTCAAAACTAATTCGCAATGGAAGATCAATTATGTTGCAACCTATCAGTAAACACTACGCTCGAGGCGTATGTCATTTAAACTTCGACCTTCATTGGGTTCACTCGTTGTAGACAGTTGTAATTTCTCTGATTTAGTTGGGCTGTATAACAAAAAAAAATATGTATATATGTATATACATAGATCATCCCTAGATATGATGTACTTATCCTCACGTAATTCTACACGGATTTTTAGACATGGAGCTCCATCTATCTATCTATCGCTTCCATTATGCCCTATCTTTAATCGACGGTTTCATAGCTTTCCGAACTCCTGAGGGAATGAACTCGGCATGATTTTCCCGGCCACATGGAAGAACGAAGGGAGTAACGTGTTGCTAAAAATTGATACACGTTTATTGAGTCTTAGAGAGTTCGTACTTTAATATACAATTAAACGTATTTCTGATTCAGAAAATTGAAAATCAATGGGCACTACGTGCTTATCTTCTACTTCTCTATCACTCACTAGGACTCTAGTAGAGACTAGGAGTCTAGGAGGTGACAGTTTCGAGTCACGTGCACAGCGCGTATATTTTCGTCACTGGGATCTATTTTCTGTGGTATTTGGAGCCGCTCTAACTGTCGTTACTCACGAGGACTTCCCAAAAGCAATCATATACGTATATTCCTCCCGTCTCTCATGTCCCGGACGTCGAGAGGCTCTCGTGTCCCCGTTCCAAACTATACCACAGTACCCACTAATTCCGTTCCCCATCGTCAGACCTCTTCAAGAGCATTCACACCCCCTGTTGGGGTATCGCCTAGTCCACCAAGGACTACCAGCCGTTCTAGACGGCCCTCAAATCAGTTACGTCAACCATCATCATCGAACTATGGTCAAGAGACCACTAGAGGCGTTGCCCAAGGTTCTTTAGGTGGTGGCTATGGACCCTACGTTGTCAGTCTTTTTCTCTCATACCATCCTTTGTCTGGAATATAACCATATTGTTGTTAGCGTCAGCAAAATCCAGTCCCTGGGACAAGAACCAATTACCATGATTCTTATTCCGATGATGAGGACGTTGAGACTGATGAACTTCAACCTACCCGCCCATCTACGGCTACTGTTCCAGCATACGAATGGGACACCAAAGATCTTGACGATGAATTGCATACTATAGAGCCGGGTTCGAAACTAGATCGACATGGCTTTTTTTGTTGCAGTTTGCGAGGTTTCCTGAACCTTGGTACCATATTCATCATCGTCGTCGGTCTGGTGACTTTATTCGCCGGATACCCAATTGCTTTGTTTTATATTCGAAATAGACCAAAGTCTTTGGGATTTAATTTAGGTGGTATCAATGGTACTGGTCAGGTCCCTCTTCTAGCGGGAGTCAGTGGCTTAATTGACCCGACGACTCCGAGAGAGGCGTATACGAAGACTGGTCTCACCGATGGCATCAAATATAATCTAGTATTCTCGGATGAATTTTCTCAAGACGGTCGATCATTTTACCCCGGCGATGACCCATATTGGGAAGCTGTAGATTTGAATTATTGGCCAACGGGTGATCTCGAATGGTATGATCCTGCGGCCGTCAGTACACAGAATGGCAAACTAGTCATCGAGATGGATGAAACCTTAATTCATAATCTCAACTTCAGATCTGGAATGATACAGTCGTGGAATAAATTTTGCCTTACTACAGGTATTATTGAGGTATCAATCAGCTTGCCGGGTGACTCCAGGACTACTGGGTATACTGTTCCTCATTCCTTTGATGTCAATTGAATCTTTTAACTGGTCCTGTAGGTTTTGGCCCGGTGCTTGGATGATGGGTAACCTGGGTAGGGCCGGTTATGGCGCGACAACTGAAGGTGAGCTTGGTACGCAAGAATGCTTTGTAGCAACAGCCAATCGATCCGTTTCATAGGAACTTGGCCTTATTCTTACGATAGCTGTGACCTCGGAACTTTTCCAGGTCAATTAAATGCCCAAGGTAATGGGCCTCAAGCCGCTCTTACTTCGGGTCTTGGTGGTGGGGCCTTGTCGTCACAACCTGGGCAAAAGCTGTCTGCTTGTACGTGCCCCGGTATGGATCATCCAGGACCAACAACTTCAACTGGGAGATCCGCCCCAGAAATTGATTTAATCGAGGCTCAAATTGATGTCGCGCAAGGGGTTGGCCAGGCTTCTCAATCGTATCAAACGGCTCCATATAATGCGGCGTATCACTTTAATAATAAGCCACCCGCCACGGTCATATACAACTCTACGAACACTAACTTTAACTCCTATGCAGGGGGACCTTTTCAGCAGGCGATTAGCGCATTAAGTGATATTCCGACAAATGCTTACAATGGGAGTAACTATCAGACCTTTGGTATCGAGTGGTGGTCAGATCCTAATAATCGGCAGGACGGATACATCACCTGGTATCAGGGAGATACGGCCACTTGGACTCTGACTGCGGATGCTATAGGAGCTGATCCAACTACACAAATTTCCGCCCGACTGATCCCGGAGGAACCAATGGTAAGCACCTCTACTTTTTAAGCAGTCAAAAAGTGACTTAATCCTTTCCAGTATTTAATTATCAACTTCGCTATGTCCCCCTCCTTTCAAGTTCAAGATTGGAAAAATCTAAAATTTCCTGCCCGGTTGTTCGTCGACTACGTTCGGATATATCAACGTAACGGTGTAAGCAATGTAGGATGCGACCCTTCAGATCGTCCCACGTCTTCCTACATCCAAAAGTAAGCCGTTGAACTATTACTTTTGCTAACCGTTATTGATGACACTTCCAGCCACCTCAATGCATATATGGACCCCAATCTTACTACGTGGACTGATGCGGGCTACACATTTCCGCGGAATAGTCTACTTGACGGCTGTTGACATGTTAACATCTAACGCTTTTTAACGACTTATAGGAATGAATGCTGAATGTATTGACAACATTCTTAATGAACCAAGGACTGAGTAGTCGGATTCATGTTATTGTTAATCTGCGCATTAGTACACCTGTAGAATAGATGGATTAGCACATTTATTGTAATACCTTTTGGATTTACTTTATTTATTTATCGCCCAAAATATATACGTAGTTATATGTCCTCCCTCGAGCGATTGTCACATCTATTTGTCACGGAGAGGCCGCCACGGGACCTCCAGACAACGGGAAGCTGTTTGACACGCATTTTCTGAACGATTTGCAGTCCCCAGTACTCGCATATCTTTCGTTTAATCTGTTTGGATGCTTTTTTTTACCAGATGTCCTTTTCTCTCTCTTCTTCTCGGGAAGATATGGACCACATGAAACAGATTCACGGCTGCGAGACAATCAAACATTCCGAGTACGTACACAGTACATAATATTATCATTCTATCTACTTCATAGATCATCAGACCTGTACTTGATCCGGCGCCGCTGCCAAAGTGGAAACAAGCCCCACAGAAGATAGAAACACCCAGCAATAGAGTATGCTCTAATCTCCAACTCATGCTTACGATATTAAAACACACCCTTAGTATAATCCGTTTTCTCTCCAAAACTACGACAATCTTCGTGGACCACGAGTCTCTGGTCCGTCGTCAAATTATAATCCATTTTCTCTCCAAAATTACAACAATCTCCGTGGACCACGAGCCTCTAGCCCGTCATCGTCGTTATTACTTCAGTCTGCAATTCCTTCGGGTAGCTGCTCTAATCCAAATTCAAAGACTGTTGTTTCCTCTCAATATTTCCCCCCTTCGAATTCATCCTCCGGTTCAGATATACATGGTATCTCTAGAAATGTCACGGAAATGATTCAACATGATACCCGTCCCACCAAGAAACGCAGGACAGATTCAGGCAGCGTTGTCACTTCAAAATCCCCTCCTAACAATGTTAACTTCCGAGCCAGTACTTCGGACTCTTGGAAGACTGAAACAATCCGCGTCTCGTCTATGAGACCTCCGAAACCTTCCCCGCCTGTAATTGATCTAAGCGATGAAGACGTGGAAGAAACTAATACAGTTACTCTACTGAGCAGCCCTCTGACCCCAACCGAGTCATCTGATGATATCGCACTACGATCCAAGAACCATTTGTTATATTCACCTACTCCGATTGAAGGTATCAGAAATAGAAATAGTATTCGATCGACCCTATCTAAAGATGGAACGGCTGGTCTGAACTTGTACACTGGGACCAACCGCAACTTTGCTGAAAAGCAAGAAACCGCTTTTTCTTATTCGGATGTTCCATATACCCGCGCACTTGGGGAACGATACCAGGATGACCCAATTGAAAATGCCGATGAATTCGACAACTTAACGTTGAAGGATGATCGGCACAAAAGTGGGGGGTCGAAGTCATCGACAAGGTCTGAAATCCCAAAAGATTTGGTCAAAAGGAACATTAAGCAGATCGAGGCATTGTCCGCGCGAACAGACAATCCTCCTTACATAGATTTACAAGCGAAGAAAAGGAATCTTGTTGGTAGCATGAAAGCAAAGGTTTGAATTAACATTTTCCTTTCGATGACTGGTAATGAAACTGTTAGCAGAAACCAGAAGCCTTGAGGGTGACCACAATTGTAGATCGTCCCCCAGTTCCCAAACCGCCACCGAAAGCTAATGATGTCATATCAACCACAAATTTCACGCGCAGTGAGGGCTCTAAAAGCAGAAATTCTTGCTTTCCTTTGCTTGAATATCTCTACAAAGGGCAACTCTTTACGACAATTGACGACCGCCCGTATTCGGCTCGCTTCAGCGAAGATACCATATCAATTATTCGTAAAGTCGATTTAGACTCTCCGGTCTTAGAACTCTCTTCCCCGTCTGGAATAATGGTTTGTTTTCAGTAAGGTTTGGCTTTTTGGCTAAAAGTTTGGTAGTGCTCTCGAGATGAGACAAGTTTTATGTCCGAACCTATCGTCATATTTCGGTTCCGCTCGTCAGATGGTTGGCTGGTTTCTCATACAGTTACTATCGTGTTCTGATCTCCATAATAGGCGAGGAGGTTGATTGTTTTGGATTGAAATTCAATTTGGAAGGCTATACTGTTGATAGGCTCTCTTCTCTTCGCAATTTGCTCCGACAAACTGCCCAAGGGGCTACAGAGTTTGTTTCGTGGGTGGCGCTTTATGGCGGTGAAATCACCTTTTTATAACTGTTCCTGTTTGTAGGAAAGGCGCCCTTTTGAGTGTTTGGACCGACATGCTACAGTCAAAGCAATATCAAGCAGAGGACTCCATCGACCATTCATCCGTTTCAATACGTTTATCTACAAGAAAACCCAAACCCCAGACTGTACAGTGAGTATCTTATCAGTAGGGTCCCCGCTGTTCCTGATACTGTTTAGACGAACCACAAGAAATGCAGCTGCTCGCAATAATTTAGATATGGGGATCTCGTCGGGCGATATGAGCCGTGTTAGAAGGTCGCCTTCCCCGTCATATGAAGAACTGTGCGTCTGACGAGTTCCATTTTTGCATTCATTTCTGATTTATCTGGTTGATCAGTCTTCTCGTATACCCGCCCTCGGGTACTGGTGCACTTAATATCACCTATGGTGACATTAAACGTTTAGAACCTGGGGAATTTCTCAACGATACCCTAATTGAATTTGGACTTAAGTATGTTTTATCAGTTTAGCTTGTTCACGTTTACCGAAGCCTTCCATAGGTCTTGGCTGAATGATTTCCGCAACTGTAGTCCTGAGCTGGCGGATCAGGTTCATGTGTTCAGCTCCTTTTTCTATACCCAGTTGCGGCATAAGAAGTAAGATGCATTCTTTCCAATCCCTTACTACTATTTATTTATTTTCTGTAGTCTCGAAGAGGGTTATCAAAGCGTACGAAAATGGACCTCCAGGGTGGACATATTTAAAAAGAATTACATTATTGTACCCATTAATGAACAGTACGCTGGAGTTTTGAAGTTTACCCATTCTTAACGAGACTAATTTTATTATCACAGTCTACACTGGTATTTAGCAATTATCTGCTATCCTGGAAGAATACTACAATACAATGTACAAACAAATCCTAATAATTCTAGTACAGTTAGACGACATAAGGAATATGAAGCTGCCCAAGAACCGTCTGAAGCTGTTTGTCCGGCAACACCATCTTCTGTCCAAGAGGAAAGGGAAGTCGAGATGCAGACAAGTGCAAATATAGCGAGCGACGAAAGCATAAACGTACAATATGGTTCTTTCTCACCCGCTTTACCTGGGAAATCCCGATCGCCAACTAGATCTGCCTCCCCAGCAGATCCCAACGAACCTGTTTCAGATATACCAGACACCATGGATGTTGATGACCCTCCAGAAGATATCCCAGCGCAGCCAACTTCGTCAGAGGTGTATGTCATTTGGTTATAAGCACTACATTCTTCGTTTGCTTACATATCAACAGGCCCCACATATTCACTTTCGATTCCTTAGGTTCTAGACATGTCAATGTCCTAAAAACTTTAAACTCATATCTCCAGCTGGAAGCCAAGGATAAAAAAGATTTCGTGGTATCTATGAATGCATACACCGGTCAAGCTTTAGTATGACTATGTGGTATACTCTTGCAATATAGTTTTACAGATTTTGTTGTTTAGGTTCCTACCCAACCGAATTCATGTGATTGTGGTATATATCTACTGCACTTTGTGGAACAGTTCATGTCGGATCCGGAACGTTATGTTAATCAGATTCTGGTGAATGCCTTTTACATAATCTTGTTAATTTTCTAATATTCTCTGCTTCAAAGAATAAGCCACCAAAGAAATCTTGGTCGATTGTTAAGTCAGAACGTGAACAGCTATGGAATGCTGACAAGGTTGCTGGCAAACGCGAGGCTTTAAAACAGAAGGTCCTTTCTTTGTCCGCTGAATGGAAGCAAAGCCGGAAGCCGGACGCCAAGGGTAAGGAGAAAGAGAAGGGGAAGGAAAAAGAAGAGGTGCAACCATCCGGACCATGTACGAGGTCAGATGATGGAGATTCTGATATAGAAGTGCTTGAGATAACACCTGCACCCTCGACTAACAAACCGAGCAAACCGAGTAAACAGAAGGCCCAACGGTTACGTTAATATGAATAATTTCTGCTTCCAAATTTCCTCAGACACTCATGCTTATTCGGGTTTCATCAACTGTTATTAATACTTATTGTATTGTCAAGTGTATTACATTTTCTTTTATGATATTTCAAGTTTACAAAGCTTACATATTAAGACGGCACGTATTACCGGATCCCGTTCGACCATCAAAGATAAACAGATTTGCGATAGATGGATCTCGACCTCCTAAAGTTTTTAGAATATCTTGTCCCAAAAAGCCACCTAAGACAGCACAGACGGGCGAGAATTCGTGGATAGCAGTCAGGCTCAGGGTTCTATTGGGATACCGGTCAATACGATTGCCTGCAAGTTTAACTAAGAGGTACCCACCGCAACAGATCCTCTGGACTAGTTTGTAATATTCGTGAATCAATGTTGATAGATTGGATTAATGAATTCGATAAAGATATCAATCCTTCTATTTGGCGTGCATCAGTAGGCAATGTGTCATGCTGTATTTGAAACAGCCACAATGCTAGGCAATCGTTATCGAGACATAGATCAATGATTTATGGATTACTGGAGACTGACTCATTATATATAACACCAAATCAATATTTTGATGTCTGGCTTGTTTTCGCGTCATATGTTTCCAATTATGTAGCAATGCGTCAGCAAACGATGGATATACGACACGCTGTTTGTTCGCTCTGGGTTGTTCAGTGCTTATGGCTGATCGATTTCTAAAAATCCAGATATAGTAAAGTGATCCATGAATATACCACGAAGCAAACTTCTTACGTAGGTAAGTATTCATGAACAATAAGGTCACAAAAGATATAGCCTGTTAAGCCGTATGAACCTCCAGAATAAAACGCTTTGTTGTGTTTGCGACATAAATCGTTGAAACGTGTCTAGTAATTAAGAGGAACTAGAGCAATTTTCGGAAAATCTGGGTGTATTAGCACTTACGATATCTTGCCTCGTGCCATCTGTTAAACAAAGTAAATCAATCCTTTGTATTAAGGGATCCCATTCAAGTGATTCAACCGCCGCAATGGCCTCAACTTCAACGAGAGGGTTAAGATTTTGAATTCGCGATCGTGCGACATCTACACGCTTCGTTTCGATAAGATTGAGAGAAAAAAAATAGAGATGTGGTCTCGTTTAGAACCATACGTTTTGACCCACTTCATCTTCACGAAAAAAGAACCCAGCACCCAGGTCCTCTTCGGTAATTTTGTTAGAATCAATTACGATAAGATGCCCTATGCCAGCAAGAACGATATTTTTAATGGTTTCGGTGGCGACTCCACGTAAATTAATTACACAAATAGTAGCATTACGCATCCTATTTTATTTAAAAGAAAACCGTTATTTTATGGCAATGTTAGCGATAAAATATTACCTTTGCTGGGCTTCAAAACCCCATAATCGAATTTGTCGGTCGTAGAGTGCAGCCTCATCTATTACTAGTTATGATACTAATGACGTTACGATTGAAATGTTCATATACCTTCAGAAATGGTTTGTGCGGCACCATTTGTTAAGGGAGTCGTTGGTACGTCCATGATAGTAGTAAAAACAGGCCGGCGCTTGCCGAATATATTTCCAAATAAGGAAAAAATATACAAAGAGTTATAGGACATGAAGTATATAAGAGTTTCTTATTACCTTAGTAATTTAAACGAGGTTTCACAAAAAACAAAGCTAGAAATACAAGGGCTACAACAATAAAAAAAATAACGAACGGGGAGGGGAAAGAAAAATAACTAGGAATTTGAATCGGTAACTCCCTACTAACAGATTATTTACGATTTCCTGAAATGACTCACATTACCAGGATGAATTAGCTGATAAATGAGGTCAAACCGACAGGAAATTTTTTTAGAGTAGGGGGGGAGGGTGGGTGGAGGAAAAGGGGAAGGAGGTTTCCCAAGCGTGAATAGTGTGTAAATATGTCCAATGACTAACTGTGAGCTTTCCTTAAGCTCCTATTACTGCTGGTCCATCTTGATCATCATCCAATCTGTGAATTTTTATTTATTTAATTCCCATACACTGTTGGAGAGATATAACACTTACAAATAATTACGTTCAATTTCAGACAATATAGAGAGAAAATCCCCTGGCGATAGGTGTGAGTGAATTCATAATTGCTGCAAGCAAGACCCGCGTACAAAGGTATGCATGAGCACGTGCCGCTGACGCAGGCGCAGTTTCCGCTTTTCTCACAGCATCCAATAATGTAGAAGCAACGAAGCGGACCTTGTGAACCTAAAGAAGGAGAAAGGAAACTGAACTTGGTACCTTTTCAGAGAAGAAACGAAGCTCAAAAAAACCTACCAGTGATGGACCATTAGTTGCAATCGATTGAATAGGTATGCTAAAAGGATAGCTATGAGAAATTTTGCGCAGCGTGAACGAAAAGAAAATTCGGCTTAACACACTACCTATGCAAAACGTTGAGTAAATCACTGGCCACCGCTTCGCGATCTTCTTGTATCCTCGGTTCCGGTTCAATATGTTCGCCCATGGCAGTACGCATCGAGGTAATAAGTTCATCCCGGTACTGTTCAATGACGAAACGAACCAGTTGCTAGAGTAATTGGTTATTGTTCCCGAGTGACACTCTCAAGTGTGTAATAAATATTCCTCACCTGTGTCACGTACAAATTAGCCTGCATAACCAGGTACGGATTTGACGCATTGGCTCGAGAAGCGTTAGGATTATCAAAGAAATCCTTGACTTCTGCAAAAGTAGCTTTGGTAAAGCCGGGACTATCATAGCCAATAGACGACGGCTGTGATGATGTATTGTGTTTCTTGAGCTGCAAGGGAGGAGGTGCATGAGCCAGTGCAGTCACGATACGTTGATGTAATGATCGGATCTCTTCAAGCCGAGCTGTGGCAAAATGACCTTGTGGAGGTGACCGTTTGTCCACGCGTATTCGTACTAGAATTTCACCCAACAGCGCAAAGATGCGCGAAATATAATTCAGACCTGAGATGATTGCAGTCTTCCCTGGGGGCTGTGGTAGGATACCGTTTGGAGTGATACTAGGTAAAAAAGCCAGAAAAGGAAAGTAGGTGTGAGAAGGAAAATTATCGGTTAAACTTTGGAGATACGTACTATTCATCATCAACCTCTTTTGGAAAATGAAGTGTGCAGTCTTCGTCCCTTAGGCAAATCGGGCGGCCCAATAGAATGGACATCGATTTATCAGCTGTTCACAACGTCCCCCATATTCAAGTCAGTCAAATCTGATGTTTCTAAAAACAAGACAAATAGAACCTCGCCATGTCGAAATAGATGTCAGGGGCTTGCCATTCCAAATATGTTCAAGGCGATGGCCCGAGCTCACCTTCGACAATGGAGGGAAATAGGCACTCACCACCAAACAATAGCCAAAAAACGCGCCGACGAATTTCACATTCGATGGGATCCAAACCTTCGTATGATGCCTCCTCGTGCATATGTAAAGTCACTGCGATATGTGCTGCCTCGCCGAAAGAAGCATGAGAAGTGGCGTCATGACCTTCACAAAAGTGATAGACAGTGTCACTAAAATAAGACATATTTTTGATATTTGGTTAAGAGTGTTTTTTTTTAAAGCCAAAAATGGTTATTTCACCAAACAAAAATAAAGAAACTTACAAGTAACGGATGACAACGTGTATACTGGTTGGAGGATCATACCCGGCGACGCTAATATGTCGACTGGCCTCATGACAAGTCTGTGCCAATTTGCGAACTTCTCTGCGTTCCAAAGGTAAATAACTCCGTGGTACCTGCACACAAGTAGATGCAACCGTGCTCATGACGAGAGCAAAGAATAATGGATCGCGTTCCTCCCGTCGAGATTGAAGGTCAGCCATAAAAGAAGGTTTATGAATACACGGTGTTAACGGATAAACGAAGTCAAAAAACAGGGAGATTATAAGTAATATAGTTTCTCGAGGTGCTACATCTTCAAGCCGGTGTGGTTGAACATAATAAGACAGTGGTGGAAGAGACGGGGCGTGCAATTGGGTATTCGCGGGAGCATGCTTGTACGGAGCAGACCAATTATACAGTGGATATGGTGGGAATTCGGCTGGCGGAGAACCTACAGTTCGAGAAAAGGTATGTGAACTAGAGTGATTAGAAGAAACAGTAGAGGCACTAGATGGCCGACCGTTTGGGATAGGAGGTGAATTTCCACCTGGGCGATCCGAAAGGCGTGCATCATAGGGAATTGGAGAGGGTTGGTGTGTATGATAGGTATCTGCTGCAATAGGATACCGAGAAGGGGGTAGTGGAATATTATTATGGGTAGTTGAAGGTACCGAATGAGCAAAAGGATGTTGATGAGCACTAAGAGGGCTTGCAATCGTAGGATGCTCCATAAAGGGAGAGGTCATGGTTGGAGATGAAAGGATGGTGCTCGGAGTTGTTTGTGAAACAGAATGGGGTGATGAATTGTTCTGCGCGATAGATATCGAAAGTGTTCCATTCGGAACTTGATTATTATCAGAAACAGCCGCAGCTGCAGCGGCCTCTTGGAGCCGTCTCAAGTACCTTGATTATGAGCCATTTTTTTTAGATTGGAAAAAAATAGAAAAAAAAGAAGGAGCAAGAGATGATGTGGATACGTACAAATTTGGAGGACCTCTTTTCTTGGGTTGATATTCATATGTGCAGGGTATTCCTAACGAGATGCAATGTTTACATGACCCTTGAGGATCGTCTGTATTTTCTCTTGCACAACGAACTTTGCGAGCACGACACGCATCGCAACCTAGAGAGGGAGAGAGAAAGGATTCGGAATAGGCGAAGGTTCATTTTCATGCTTTAATATCGGGGAAAAAGGTATTAAAAAAACCTCACTTTGTGACTGTCTCCTTTGCGGAAGCGAGTCAATAAGAAGACATTTTATGAATACGATGGTTACTGCTCACTTTCTTTTTGCCTTGCCGTTTTCATCTTTGTCTTTTGTGTCATCGCTAGATGGCGACAAGCGCGCGTCCTCCTTCTTGGTGCGAGCAGCCGGCATCGATGTAAGAAACGTCGTTGTGACAATCGTCGCCGCCGTTGTTGGTATTATTTATTCCTACTGAAAGACGGAACAGGAAGAGGAAGAGGAAAGAGGGGGCTCAAAGGAAGCAGGGGCAGGGTTGGTACTCGATTTTGTAGCTGTCCTAAATGGACAAGCGTGACCTTTTCTAAGTATATATAAAGTTGTGTATAAAGCCCGGAGATTGCGACACAAAAATTAAAAATAAATTGAAAATAATAAAAGAAAAAGAACGAAAGTGATCCCCAAGCGTCCTAAAAGTAGAAGAACGTGGCAACTTCCTCGATGTTAGTGATTGTATCTAACTTTGTCATTCTTTCCTCAATTTCTATTCATTATCTCGAAACAGGTAACGCTCAATATTTCCTCAATTTTTTTTAGGGGAGTTTCCTATATTCGGTCTTGGCTTGCCATTGGAATCCCCACATGCTTAAGACCCCGGGCACTTCCGATTAGCGATGCGCCGGATCATTTATTGAATCTTTCTGTAGGTGGTTGGTATTATGTAAATTACTTTTTTTATGTATTATTTTCTTGTACTTTTGGATTTCTAGATTCCCCACGTTCGCTCTGATTCCCCCCATCTTTCCCCAGAGTAAATAATTTCCTTACGTCTCTACGAACAATTTTCTTCCCATCTCTTCCCTCCCCATCCTGACGCCATGGTTGCCCTAGCTCCTCCAATAAACGATTGATTTCATCTTGATACAACTTGCTTTTCCGTAGTTCAGTCCCAATCAAATGTCGTAGCTTTTCAGACTCAGGATCATTCCATGACGTTCGATTCTTTACTAGTAGTCTCCAAAACTTGACGGCCATTTTCGGCTTTCTGCACGCTAGCGCAGCGGTAACATACCGCTCACCCATAGAGACGGAGAGTATATGTTGTTTACCATGATCCCTCTTCTCCTCCAACTCATTACTGGTAGAATACCGGATCACCGCATCGAGCATTTCCTCTAGAGTCTTTAGCCGCCGAGTTTGATGCTGACCCTGCATATTCTGGTTCATCGAATGGGGTAACCTAAATTGAACAATACCCGCTAGTCCCTTTGTGGTGAGCTGTGAATACCCAATTTCTCTTGCACGAGCTACAAGCTTGCGAGCGATATCCTCCTGTCCCTGTTTATAAGCTTCATGGATAAGTGCACTGAATCCAGACGGACTCGGCATAACCCCCATCGTGATCATGTACTCCAACATACGTACGGCGACAGGAACAGAATATATTGAGATAGCGAGCAGGGCGATGTTGATGTCTTTATGATCAGGAATGTCGCCCCTGTCCATGATGATAAAGAGCATCTGAATGGCTTCAGGTATACGATCCAAAATTAGATACGCCCGTGCTAGCGCATTAATGTCCTGCTGAGATGCCTTGTTCAGAGGTACCTTGGTTTCTAGATACTGTTGCACCACATGGTTCGCGAATCTCCAAGCTTCAGGTAGAACGGACCGTTTCTCGTTCATTAACCGTCTTGCCATCTCGTCTGGCGATTTATTCTTCTCCAAACTTTTATCCCAGACCTTCTGTAGCTTTCCAAAAAGTTTTACCACAGGAACAAGCATCTGAGCACTCCCGCAGACGACATTTCGATCCAAATCACTTTTTTTGGTCCACAGTTCGTAAAAATACCGAGTATAGAATGCAAATCCTCGATTGGCACAAACGGTTATGAATTTCCGTCGATCATGTATCGGCACGGGAGTGTTTCGCACTACTATATCTCTAAGGATATTTTTGGCCATTCGAAGGTGTCCTTTCAACGGAGCGGGATCACCTTCTCCAATGGTTAAACCTGGGTCTGCATAATGTTCAAACAACCAAAACAAGGAAGGACCGCGAGGAGGGGGATAATATCGCCGTTGTCGAATATAAGAAGAATGAAAATGCGCGTATAAATCAGCTGCATCGTTGATGCGGCGATAGTGAAAACAAAGATCGTATAATGCTAGGATATCACCGTCAGGAATGTCAACTGGTTCCCATCCACGCCAGGAGGGTTTACCGGAGGGAACAAAAGCCTTGACCAGACGAAGACAGCACTCTAACTCTTTCTCCACTGGTTCTCGTATCACGGTATGTAATACCTCCAGGCTTAATAACCCTACGTTTGTGCAATCCTTATCCATCATCGAGCGTGGATCAAACCATCGAGGATCTTTCAGTAAACGGATTACGAGTTCAACGCTTGTCACATAATCATGAGCAAGTAAGTGACCCAAGATAAGGGTCCGTGCTATTGCGAACTTGAAGCTACTGCCTTCAAGAATGTCGTTCATTCCAGGAAGTAATTGATTGAGGACGAAGGGCTTGAAAACAGCTAAAGCTTGGTTGTACATATCTTCTCCTTGCATCAGCATTTCCAATATCAAGTCTGATAGAAACTGTGGGACCTTGAGTGAGAATGAACCTGTTCGTTGAGCTTGTTTCAAAAAAGCAAGGCCGAGGGTTTGGAGGGTAAAGGTACAATCGTCAGGATAGAGAATGGCCGCATTAAATACTCCTCTCCATACTTCAAGCTTCAGATCGGGTAAGTCCACGCAATCAACGGCAGAAAATGCATTATATAACGCAAGGGTCTGCGAAGGTGGTATCAACGAAGGTACGGCGTTGTTCAAAACGGTAGCAAGGGCCTGAGAAAATCCTTCTGGGTCGTGCTCACGGGGAAAATACGCGAGAAGATCTTCAGCGAGATATCCCATTAGCGTTTGTTGAGTCATAATGTTAAATTCCCGAGCAAGGATAACATAATCCGAAGGCAAAAGTGTCTGTAGAAATGGCTTTTGTCGAAGACGTTCGTACAGACGTGAAATTGTGCTGGAATATAATTTCCGAGCCTTGATAAAGTCTATTGCTAAAGCGCCCTGTTTGCCCTTGTTAAGAAGAGCACGGAGCCGTACATCGTCCGGTGGAAGAAGAGATAGAGCATGAGCCGGATTAGAAATGACCTCTGAGGAGGAAGGTTGATTATTGTAATTTGAGCCATGAGGAGACAAAGATGCACGGATTAAAGTACTTTGGTATCTGATCGCGGGAGTCTGAAGAGTTAAAACGCGGATGAACTGGCGCGTTGTACATGAACCAAGTGACATGCAGTTTACCTCAAAAATAGAAGAAACATTTTTAAAAAATGATTCAAACAATATAAGACTCTAAACTTACCACATTCCGCTTGGAAACAATGGTATTTAGGCTCCCAAAAGCTCACTTGACGGTAAAGACGAAGGAAGTTTTTGCTTTACTTCCGTGTTACGTAAGCGATCAGGCCTTTTCCATTTCCCACAACCTTCATTTCAAGTTCAAGTCCGGATTACAATTTTGTTGAGATCATTCACTACTTTACTCTAGAGAATTACTTTTACTACACCGAGCTCGGATGTTCAATCAAATAGATATGGTTCGACCCAGGATTAGCTTAATTTGACACGATTTCCTCTCATCAAGATCTTCGAGTCTCGCTGGCCAAAAATATCCGTTTATCTTAGTAGCTCTCAACAGAGAATCTTTAACCTTTATTGAGAACCACGATTAATTTTTCCCAGTCCCAATGGGTATACTCCCTTTGAAGGTTAAAATGCTGTCTCTCGCTATGAAGATAGGTAGGTGGTTGAGACCACTGGCGACGAAGCTTGGAACATAAAAAAAGGGCTTTCTTTCTCCAAAGTTAATATGTCCAAGCATCATTTTGTTATGTCACCTTGGCTTCCTATCATTTTAAAAACGGTGAGCTTTTTCCGTGGTGGCTATTCACTCATGGAACCCGGAATGTTGAACCGCTATAGGGCTTGTGCACGATTACCATGTATCCTAGGTTATCATTTCGAGTCCATAGTCCTGATGACCACTCCATGTCCGTATCACGGCAATTAGAATTCTCTATGACGATCCATTCTAGTCAATCAAGTGCATTGTCTTAAACCTGCTTATTCGACCCTTAATCAATCCACGCGTTCCCCAAACCTCATTATTCTTTCATTCTAGACAAGCAAGGAATTTTACAAAGATAACTCGTCGTCCCGGAGTTCCGTTGCGCTGGTTAAGGAGGTAGGTAAGTCTATTATTTAATCCGAATTTTAGGCCCAAAAAACTTGTGTGAATGATGATCTGTCTGTCTACGTCAGGAAATTCCATCAAAGTCACAATGGCAAATGTCATACTCCTGTTTAGTTAGTCTCCACTTTATAGGTTGAATATGCCAATAATACTTTCCTAACAGAGTATGTGGTCATAGCGCTACCGCCACAATCCTCATCTGACCTTTGACCTCACTTGTTATTTCTATTAGGTGTGAAATTTTATGAAACAGCATGCAAAAAGGTTTTAATTTGATTTTTTTTTAAAAGATCAAAGCAACCGTTTTACATAACAAACAACTTATTTTTGCTCGTGGGCTCTTTCCCGGCATTTATTCGGATACCCTGAAAGATTCATTGGTTTCCCTTCTAGTTGATCAAAACATTTATTCTTTTTTTCGGATGCAAAGGAATCCTTGGGGTCTCACAGGGCGTTGTATGAAGAGAAATATAGTTGAAGAGCTAGATCCACTTCTATGCAGTAAGTATGGCTTTTGTCCTCATCTTCGAGAGACACCTCGCTGCCCGACAATTTCAACAACAGTGTATGGACTCTCATAGAAGAGTTGCCTGGTTTTTCTTTCAAAGACTACGAGGTGGATGTCAGCTAGTTAAATGACCGCTTCTTCGTCTATTATATTTTTGACTTTTCAGAATCCAGCATGACATAATCGGATAACTCGTCTCCTTTCGCTTGGTTTAACGAGAACACGCAAAGTTGACTCTATCGCCGAGGTTCTATGATTGACTGTTGACCTATGGGGCAGTCTGAATACGGCAACTTTGCGGGGTAATTACTTGGACAACACCCACTCACGAGCTCTTCGCTAACGTTTGTCACATGGTTTTTTTTAGTATGATAAAGAATCATGTATTGTTTAAAGAGCTTGCTTGCCCCGATGCCTGCATCATTTCTTGACAAATTATTTTTTTTACCCTGGTGTTCGTGGAACTAGAAGTTTGACGTCGGCCGTCTCAAAAACTCCGGAAATATTCTCTTATTTTTAAGGCTTTAACTTGAACCGAAAATGTGCCGATCGGATGGTAACTTGGAGTTTGCTTTCGTTACCAATCGAGGGTTTTGCAAGACCAAAACACTTGTATATGATTCAAGTAAGTACATGCCATGCTATCATCATCCTTGACTCAACGGTCTCCCGTAAATTTAATAAACCCCAACAAGGGTTGTTTTTTTTTTGCTGGCATTCATTTTTATTTTATTGTGGCCCGAGCGGTGATCACGCGTCTTTGAGGCAACCACCCCTGTTTCTAACGACGCTATTGAGGTTAAATTTTAGAAGTAACAATATTCTAAAAAATCACGTTTCAAACGTGAAATCGATAATTGAAAGAGGGGGCTCAGTTTTTCATGAGGGAAAACTCCTTTGGGACCTATCAGTTCGACATAAGCGGTATAGGACGAACAATATTACCGTGCACACTCCATCTTGGTGTCATGCACTTTGATTGACTCTAGCGAGGCTTCTTGACACGTTGATTATTGGTGGAGTGTCTACCTGGCGATTAAATAACTTGGCGAGACAAAAAATAAATCGCCTGGTGAAGGTCAGCTGGAACTTTGCCACAATTGAAATAATTCCCGTCATGTTCTTTGAGAATTGACTTATATAGGAGGAGGGATCTTTACTTTGACGGAATATCATATGAATTATAGTCAAGAGACTTTGGTGTTATTCCCGATATCAAACAGCTGATTCGTTCTTATGACCCCGACATGGACGTTACAGTCCTGAGATTCTGTAAACAAGAACATGATTACTTTTAAGGTTCCTGATCAGCAAGATAAAGTTTTAACTGGCGAATCGTCCGTGCGCGAATTTCGAAAAACTGTCATATGTAATTTGGCTTGCTTGCCCAAGTGAGTGACTTAAGTGACTAGTGACTGACCGTGTCCGTGTGGGTGCGCGGGATCAAACCAAAGAGTATCCGGTAAACACTGATCACATCGAATTTGCTCAAAATTTCCGGAATCTTATGGGTGCTGGCCAGTCTCAAGCTGCAGATGAAAAACCTTCACGTGGTCTACATATTTTACGCGTCACTCCATCTTCTCCTGCTTCACAAACAGACTTAGAACCATTCTTCGATTTTGTCATAGGATTAGAAGGAAAACCATTCGCATCAGACATCGACGCCTCTGAATTAGAAAGGATAGTTGAATCGAACGAAAACAACCCAATTACATTACTTGTATGGAGTTCAAAGACTCAACGCCCTCGCCGTGAGATTTTTATTTTCCTTCTAACAAAATGTGAATACTCCTAACTTCGTTTCAAGCTAGTCGTCACCATAACACCTTCTAGGGTGTGGTCTTCTTCACCGGATGATATTAGCGACGCTTTATCTGATAAACCATCACTATTAGGATTGAGTATGCGACTATGTGAACCCGAGTTCAGTTTGGATAACGTTTGGCATGTGCTTGATGTTCTTGAGGGTAGTCCTGCTGAAAGCGCCGGATTGGTTCCATATGGTGATTGGATTGTAGGGTGGTCTGGAGGTGTACTTCATGCCGAAAGTGATTTTTACCAGGTGGTCGAAGCTGTAAGATCCTATGTCGCTTATTTTCTGTACAGAGCTCCGTTAATTGTGCCATGTTTTAGCATGTGGAGAAACCTCTCCGGGTTTATGTTTATTCGTATGATTTTGAGTGAGTCATGTAAAGGTATATACCACATCTCTGACGTTTCATTTCTATATAGTGCAATTCGCGAAGTAGTCCTTGTACCTAATCGTCAATGGGGAGGAGAAGGACTCCTAGGTTGCGTATTTGGGTCGGTTTTTCTTTTTTCTTCTTTTTCAAGCTACTTCTTATACTGATTGATTATTTCAGTTTTGGATTGTTACATCGTATTCCAGTTGTCGAACCGGGCTCTACTACTGAGGAGTTAGTTGCTGCCCATGAAACCACAACAGAGGCAGATTATGAAGAACATGCGTTATTTGTTCCAGCCGATGAACACGCGAATACCGTCTTCAAGGGTGACGGTATGTCGTGATGCTCTTATAGGTATGTCAATATCCATTGACAAACCTCAGATGAAACATTATCCTTTCCACAAGAATCCTTTGAGACCGATTCGTCCGATAGAAACATACCCCCATCTTCAACTCGCGAGGGCCTCCTCTACTTGGGAGGCGAAGAATTATCTGCCACCCCCACAAAATTAACAAGACAGAATTTGCCAAAAAATGATTTGAATGGGGACCAGGATGAAGATGGAGACTCTGTCAGTGTGGCAGAAACAACCGGAAGTATCACTAGCGTCGATTAATGGGATATTTTGCTCTTTTTTTTTTTTGTTCCAAGATTACAACAACATTTATTGTTACACTAATTACCGAATGCGCCTCTTGTTCCTGCCAATTCAGCACCTAATTTATATCCTGTTACCTTTTGAGATTTTATAAAAAGTCAGAATTTCTTATGTCTACTTGATGATAAGGATTTGAGAGTTACCTTATCCCAATCAAGTTTCTGCCTCATGATAGGCAATGCTCGTCGTAACCCTTTAAATGTCTTCTCACTCATATCAAAGTAAGTTTGAATCATAGCTTCCTGGTGTTCACTTTCTCGAGCTTCTATCAAGGCAATAATCTTTGACGCGGACGAGGCATTTTGTGAAGATACCGCCGCTGGTGGAAGATCGAATACTGGCGTAAAAGTAGTCGAAAGTTGAACCTAGAATGCGGTCAATGAACCAGCATTTTCGTCATGAGAAACATCTCTCATCGTACATTGCCCTGTTCAAAGTAATGAACGTTGATAAGAATCTTTGACTGCACCTTCCCTTCACTAATATCGACAATGTATTCCGATCGCCATCTTCCAGACCTGTGTAATTGGTAAATAAATAAATAAAGATCCAACACAAACAAAAGACCTAACCAGAAATTACTCGGATTATATTTATTGGCAACGATTTGAATTGCGTATTTGGACGCTGTTATAGTATGCACGGTTGATACCCCTCCAGGAAAATGATCTCCAATGTAGGCGAGTGTCGCTTTTTCCAAAGCAGAACTTTTGGAGGGGGGAATGGCATGGGTAATTTACTTTGGAATTGAAATGCTGTTCTTACCGGAACGGCTCTGTATCCTCATCGGGTTCGTACGCTTGAACGTCGGACGCTTCCTTTTATACAGCGGGTTTTCGACATTGATTTTCAGCAGACTTGTCCTGATGATAATTACTCACAAGTCTTAAATGATCAAAATGAAAAGTTAATTTGGCTTGAGGATCTCGAAACCGATCTTGCTCTCCTTCGACACGACCAACATCACTAATTATGACCTTCAGGCTTACAATCAGAAACAGAACATTGATGAAAAATAAGAACAACGGACCTGATGATCATGTTCTGGAATATCAACAACCACAAACTGTTCAAGATTATATTGTCTCAACGCCGGTTGTACACCTTCTTGGAGTAGCTCGTCATCTGAGATGATATTGCGAACGTCTAAAAGAAGATATATATGTCAAGGAACCTAAAAATACTATAATCAATGGACAAGCGTTACCATTTAAAACATCATTAATTTCTCCAGGAGGGCTTTGAAGAATAAATTTCGCCGCAACGGCCATCTGTTCGTCTGGATGCATCATCGAGATAGTCGCTTACTTAAACACTGCGGGACCGGACCTGGAAAGCTCTTCGACTGAGGTGTATTTCACAATGTTATCGCTGATACATAAGATGAACATAACTATCAAATGTTACAAGAAGAGTCATCAGGGTATTCTACGAATTACAAGAACAATTAGCAATAATTAATCTGGTGCACAAGCCTCGCGGGGTTAGACGTTAAACATTGATGATTTCCGCCACAATAGTATGGTATATTCTCTTTGGATCGAAGCGTTCCCTTACTTTCGAGAATCTTTGGAGGCTCTGGATAAATAGATTGGTTAGAAAAAGTGATAATAAGGCGGCTCTTTTTGTACCTCGTTATCTAAATTCTTGACGGTCTGCCTCAAAACCTCTCGTGTATTTTTGGACCAATGCGGACGGGAAGGGAAATCATCTGCAAGAACGCGGGCGAGGTTGGTGACTAAAAAAACAAACAATGTTAAGCATAATTTTATCAAAAGAAAATTTCGGCCACCACTTACAGAACTCCTGGTGATATAGATGATGATCGCCTCCCCTCGGTTGATACATTGGGAAATCAAACATAATAGCACCCTGAAAGGACATTTAGAACCAACGATGGGAAGCTGTCCACTGAAGTACGACGGACCTTAGACCAGTCAGCTTTGACTTCCCCTACTCGCTCTGTTGTTTGACCCAGAAAACTATCAAATGATTTACCGAATTTGATATTGATACCACTGCGATAAGTGGTCGTCACAGGCTTTCCTTGAGCGGCAGCTTCATCGAACAATTCTCGAATTCGCTTTAGAAGAGCATTTGCCTGTGTGACAGGAACGGCAATCTCATATGTTCTTCCATGAATGCTAGAAGCCATATCATTCATGTAAGTTTAGTTTAACCGTAATTCATACTTACTCATAGTCCCATTCAGGCAGTTGTTGCGGGTATAACCCGCCGATTAAAACATCATAGGCCCAACCATATACGGGCCAAGACTTTAAAGGCTTATTTGTAATTTTATCTGTTTATTATCAATAAATAGGTACCCACAGGAAGAACTTTTCTTACCATGGAAATTCGGTGCACACCAAATATCATAGAAAATCTTTTCCGCAAGGAAGTTAGGCCAACTAACATCTTGACCCATATCTAAGAGCGTACGGCCAGTATAACCTTCCAAAGGCGTAACGCTAAACGTTGACTAGGCATCCAAAACTTAACAGGATCAACCTCAACGAAAACTTGATTGGTTTACCTGAAAAGCGTTTCCTTCGGTCTCGACTGGAACGACATTGTAGGTCCTTTGATGGAATCGGCGTTGACCTGGCCACCACTAATTTGGAATTATATGGTGCAATCGAGAATGATCATAAAAACATACCCAAAGATTAGCCGTGACGTAAGGAGCTATCAAGGCATATATATCGCCATTCAAGACCTCTTCTTCCTCAAGGCTGTAGAAAATCAGTACAATACAGAAAAAAGGTCAATAATTGCATTCACAAACATAGTTTGGTTTGCATAGACTTTGAAATCTTTCACAACAACTAATTTTACACGGGTTATGATCCCCAATAAACCCAAGGACGCGGTGGCTGCAAGCCAATCATCGGAGTCATCCTTTTTCAGCTGGATAAGGTCCCCTATAAAATTAGGAGATGAGCTAGATTACGACGTAGAAGTGGTAATTTAACCTTCGCCATTCAAAATATCGAGTTCTACCGCAGCCGAAGAAACTTGAGAATCCTGACTTAAAGAAGATCTATGGGCCCCCGTTGCGATCGAACCAGCTGTCAGGATAGACGGTAAATATACTGCGGTACGTAAGTTTCAGGACATGCCTATGGTGATATTCCAGTTCACCAATGTGTAGCTCATCGAGGCGTTTCGTTCGTGTAACCAATCAGCTCTGTAAGCGTGATGAATTTTCTTAAGAAAAAAAGACAGAAGGAGAATACGTGCAATTGTAAGAATGTTACACCTACACGTCGCATAGTCAGTAGAAAAGAATTAGAGTTATGAAGATAAACGCACCAGGATCAAGGTCAACAGTGCCCTCATCTCCATTCATGTTTAAATTACGGATTGTATTGACACCATCCGTGCGTATAATGATAGTGTTAGGATCATCTGAACACATTGTATCATACCTGGTGACCCAATAAGTGACTCAGTAGTTCGGGGCTATGGATAAAAAAACAAAACTCTACCACATATGCCCAATCTATATATATTGAGATATAAATGAGTTTAAAGCCTTTCAAAGGGAAATGGAAACTTACACCACTAGCTCTAATACGGGTCCCATTGTCGGCTTTAATGACGTCTCTGACAATACCGACAATCTCATCGACCGTAGACGGATGGTGAATCTGAGCGACAGAATGACAAGCCGGAAAACCAGGACCATCATAGGTATTATATGGCGATCCTTGAGAGGAAAGAATGTTCATATTAGATCGCGAAAGAAGGTAATTACATACCAGGAACGTGGGCCCTATGATTTGGTAAAAAGTCAATTCAGTGCTGTCTACAACAACATCAATGAACTCACTTCGGCTGCTCTATTTGAACTTGATCAGATGAAAACAATTTTGGCAAATATATCATCAGACTTGTAGGCATATAAGCGTTTCCAACTTGCAATCCTTGTGCTGTTAAATCGACGGCAAAATGGGCCGTATGAACCATTATGACAATGCTTTTGGCTACGCCCGAGAGAAAATAGTCCCAAGCAATTCTAGAAGTATCTGCATTCCAAAGAGAGGATAGGAGAGGAAGCTGCATTTTGTCCAGATACCACCCAAAAGATTCGAGACTGTAGTTTCTGCTTAACTTACGACTGGTAAGCGCTCAGGCTTGCAGGTTATGATGAAGATCACCATGACGCATATTGTGAATTGGGTCGAGGTAAAGCCTGTTCTCCCAGTAGTGAACCTTAACTGGCATGCAGAGATTTGGTTCATTCAAATATTCAATTACATTGAACATAAAATACAATCTGTATTTATTCAGGAAACGTGCTATTTGAGTATTTACATAAAAGGATGACCCTCCGCCAACAAGTCCGGACGCCTCAGCAACGCGGCGGTTACAAAAATTGGTTTGGCCGGTGCCTGAGCGTAATACGCGTTTCCGGTATCGTCCCTATGATCCAGTAGAATCCGCTGTGGTTCTACCAAGCACGAATCCTGCTGAGGATATTTATACACTTGGTGCAGCTACAAAACTCTTTCTACTACTCTATAAAACCCGACCAGGAAGTTTATTTGCTCCCGTAAAGCATTCGTCAAGGATCGATTCGATGTCTTTTGGAAATAGTTGTCAAAGAAAATAACGGATCTGACAAAAAAAGTGTAAAACATACCCAAGTGATGATAGTGACGGTTTGGGCGATATTTCTCTCGAGCCGCCGCACAGGAAATGGCTTTCTCAAAACCTAATGCATGCGCTTCCTTTATGGATAACGGTTCTTCGCGTTGGATTAAATCACGATAGCCTTGACGGATCCAATTGGAGTGATCATATCTGGATCCATATTGTATCCTCGTAAATGGGTCTGGAAATGGCAATTGATTCAGCATGTCGATTGTTTGAGCATACACATCTTTCATCATGTATGCATGCGCCACCTTCAAAATCGAAATCCAATAATCAAAATCCCATCCTTCGGTAAAACGGGTGTAATCGGTCGATCTGAATAAGAAGGACCTAAAGTCAGGGTTTCCCGTGGTGCGCCGTGCAATAATAATAAAGACCCCACTGCTCACAAAGGATACAGATATGTTAGGAGTCTTTCAAAATCGGTACTAGACACCTTCTCCAAGACTACAGGCCGTTCTTCTGATTTACCCTCGTTCCAATCCGGTGACAAGGTCAAAAGGCCTTTAAAGACCAATGAAGAGGAAACCAGTTTTCGTCGAGGTATTTTGAAATACGTATTTTCGACCTAAGAGAGTAAGAGAAAGAAAGTAGGATCTGCAGTATCACATAAAAAGAATATCTTGGCCTACGAGAAGTATTATACCGTCTTCAAAATAATACTGTGGGTGTCGGTTATTTCTTACACTTCTCACACTGAGTATAGATCGTGGTGTCCCAGGCTCTTCAAGATTTTCAAGGTATTGGTGTTGCATCGTAATGATGTTGAAGTTGTGTTCTGTCAAACACGTGTGGAATGACCTTTTTTATGTGTGGAATTATATTAAACCTAAAACACAGAACAATGACCCTCGAGCCAACGCCCATATACGGTAGTAGTACTGAAAACGTGTAAGTCGCACCGCATATATTGAAACATTCAAACGTAATTCCTGTATATCAATTTGCGTCGTATAAATCACATACCTTTTCGGCCCGATCCAGTCTTACCTTTTTGAGTTCTCTTAAAACATATATATCTCTTCAGCGCACAATCACCCGCAGCACGACATTCATCAAGCGATATGTGCATATATTACTTATGAACACCGAAAACGATAGTAGCATTGGCTCACTGATAACCTTTAAAGCATCTTCTGTAGGTATTAATCGAAGAGTATCTACCCAAGTAAAAGGGCAGTGATCAGAGCTTGAATACAAGATAATTATTATAAATTAGGTCATAGTTGCGTTATTTTGAAAGGAATATATGGTACGATGGTGAAAAGTCCATTTCTGAAAATGGAAGTTCACCCTACATTTTTTATCGTCTATCACCATCATATACGAGACCAGCTAGACCATACCGAATCCCAAAGGCGAGTATACTGCAAAAGATCTAAAGGAATGAAATTTCAGCGTGGGGCATGGGAGATATATTTCAAAAATTGCGCCCACCTGTAAACTCATCATTACACATACTAATCCTTGTTCGCCTAATCTGATCCCCAAATCTTCTAAATTGAACAATAAAAAGTTCAATATCGTTAAATTAGTTGAAGTCATTATAATATTGGTTTTTTCTTGAATGACGAGTCGTGTTAAACGCAATCCAGAAAGCACTCTTAGAGTCAAAACGGTCAACTTCGATGGAGGATGCGGATATTCTGTTACTGAAGGTCTTAGGAGCATCGTCGATTGTTCAAACCTGAAAATGATAGTCAAACTTGAGCGGGAAATATAAACTACAGGCATTATAAACTCACTTGGGTAGCCGATGTCTTGGACAGGGTACCAATCCAAATAATTGGGGACAACTGAGGACGAAATTAAATATTTGGGGTATAAAAAATAGAAGCAATGTTTTGGAAAAGTGCCCCTGAATTCCGACTACTGCAAAAGCCATCCCACTAAAGTAACACAAGGTGTCTCCAGGAAAAGCTCTGGCAGGATACCTGGAAGAAAGGGTGAGTGACGAGACTCTCTTGATAGTTTAAAAAAAGGACGAACCAATTATGATACATGAACCCCAGGCAGACACCGATAAGGGGGAGCATGAAATAGAGACTTAGCAAGTGCCGCTCGACCAATTCCTTACTGCCATAGGATAATCCCGCAGCGTATACACCTCCAAGAGTCCAGGTCCAACGTGCGCCTATGACATCTGCAGAGTTCAGTAAGTAATATGAAACAAATTGAAAGGAAAATATTGTGCACCAGATAACATGGAGGGAACAGGAATCCTTATAGTAAATTGGGTTGGCCATGGAAGATACAATGCATCATTAATACATATTGAGAGTGCGATGATTAAAGATTGAGAAACTTCTAAACCGTTGAGTCCAGCAAGGATATTGATGCTGTTTGTAGTAAAGGTGGATAACATGGACATATAAATATAGTACAAAGGTCCTACCCGATAGTTCAGTTATATTTTTCATTCAAGAACGAGGTTAATAATTCACCCAAATTCACCATATTTCCAAAAATTTGTCTGAAAGGCTTTGGTATAACCACAGACGTGCCTCCATTTTCAGCATAATACACCAGAAGAAGGGGGATCGCGGCGATTAAAGGAATAGGAAGTTTGTGTCGCCAACGTATGTCAAATAAATCGTCAATAAATCCAAGCAAAGTAGCGATAAGAAGCGATAATATGGCAGAAAGATAGACTGAAAGCTATACGTGGGTCATTGTAAAGATGTGTATAACAAGCAGTAGAAAGAATACATACCTGAGCTAATGAAAATTCTACTCCCGCGAGCCCTTCTTCGACAGGAGGATGAAGTAGAAACGAGGAGAAAGCAAACGGAATAAAATGAATAAGCAAAAGGATGTACACAGATGCGCATATTAACCCCATGCTTTCAGGTCTACAATCGCATGAGCTGAGTCTTTTGATTTCTTTTTTTAATTTTAATTAGAGAACGTACATGTCTCCACCACGCAACTTCAAAAGATCACGACCTTTTAATCCAACTTTGATAAAGTCATCTCCGACAGCAGGTATAATGACAATAGCTGCTACAAATGCAAGAATTGCAAACCCGAAAGAAGCATGCAGCGTCCCCATAGAAAGCGGCGTGAGGAGTGGCCGAATTATGAGAGTTCCTGCCACAGGAATTAAAGCCAGAATCAATAAAGATGGTGTTGGACGTGGTTGTAATGCCATGGTGATTAAAGGTAAAGAGATGACGAAAGGGCTTTCAGAAGTGCATATTTTATTTCAAGTCGACGTGTAACTTCGTGTTACCTTTGAGCGCCTACTGTACTCAAGATCTCGTCTGCCTCTATCTTTATCGTCCGCGCAGAAGGCTCTAAGCACGAGGAAGCTATTTTTTTAACCCCGTTAACGGGTAGGCTTTTGTCATGATATAGCTTTACAAGTCTTTAAATTACAGCCATCTAATGTCTAACAACCGTACTACACGTAGGAGGCATTATAGCGTCGCTCCGAGTTTACAATTTGGCTCCAAATTGTGCTTCCGTAACTCCTTTACCCATAGCTGCGGTAGAAGAGATACCTCCAGTAACGGTCATGATGAGCTGGTCGATCAACTCAGCGCCAGACCACTGTTCAAGATTTTGTTAGGTCCAATATGAAGAAAAGATCAAGGTTTCAACTTTTACCTTTTGGTGTGTCAAGACATCACACTCAATGTCTCTTTCTCTTCGTTGGATCAATTCTACATAGGCCTTCATTCCCTCATCCTTGAACGCCTTGGCAAACAAATCGGAAATGTACGCATTGGAGTGTAATCCACCGAGAGTAATGAACTGCCAACAGAAGCCCAATTTGCCCAGTTCCCATACATATTTCCGCATATCGTCGCCCTTTAATCCAGCTGCATCCCAATTAAAGCTTGGACTCAAGTTATAAGCGAGCCATTGGGTAGGATCAACGGCGTGTATTCCTTCAGCAAAATCTCTCGCCTGCTTCAGAACAGGTTTCGCCGTTTCCATCCAAATTAGATCAGCGTAGGGTCCGAAGGCGACTCCACGAGCGACGCACATTGGTGTTCCACCGCGAATTCGGAAATATCCTTCCCTAGTGCGAGGATGCGTAGCGCTCCAGTAAGGAAGCTTAGATTGAGGAAGATTATATGGCGCGGATTGGACAATTCGGTATGCTTCTCGATAAGAAGACCTGCGTGTCGTCTCGAGGAATCGTTCAATCGCGTATGAGGGTGATCCATTGGCTTTTAAGGCATTGCCAAGTGCTTCGGAAAGAGTCTGCAAATTCGCTGCCGCAATCCAATTATCTTCGACGCTTTGTAATGCAGGTCCTACGACTCCTTTTGCTGCTGCGTTGTGCATAACCTCGGTGAGCGATTCTTGTGCAGGATTTGTCGATCCTAGGATAAATGCTTGGTCCCTGGGATCGACATCAGACATGATAAGCGTTGCTGCATCAGCGTCCGTGCGGGCAATCACAAGATTTTCAACACCCATAATATCAAATTGTAATCTTATGGCGACCAACCGATCGATGTGTTCCTGCGTTGGAACAAGGACTTTACCTGCCATATGGCCGCATTTCTTAGTCCCAGGCGCTTGGTCTTCTATATGGATTCCTGCGGCTCCTGCTTCAACGAACAATTTCGTCAATTTGAGGACTGCAGATAAACCACCGTGACCCGTATCTGCATCTGCAATAATAGGTCGAAGGTAGTCGATTTCCGGTTGAGTGGACGGGTTGGAAAGTCTTCCCGCACGTTGTTTTCGATCATGAAAAAGTTGAGCATTGAAAAGATGTTGGACTTTATTTGGAACGGTGTTATATGGATAGTCAGCTAAATCCGGTCCCGGTTCATTAGTCGAGGATGCGGTGCTGCTTGACTGCCACCTTGCCGCGATTGTTTAACAGGTAAATTTTTTACATATATGCGGGAGTGAAACGAATCTTACCCAGAGACATAGACTGTTTCAAGGTATTTAGCCATCTGGGTCACCTGGACAGGGTCCAATCTGGCGAGATGGTAAGGGGACATGTTAATTAGAATGACTCGAACACAAGACTTACGCTCCGTAGGTATGACTCGGCGTGCCGTTTCTAAAGTGCTCTTCTAAGATAGACCACAGTTTCTTGGCCATGATATCGGAAGGGTATTGCGATCTAATCGTGCCTCTCTTGGAAACAACATCTGCAGCGGTATATGGTCGCTTTGTACGCGCGAAACGGGGTGACTGGAACAAACATTTAGCAGGAGAAGATAACAGGAGGCCAGATTGTTTTAGGCCCTACCTTCCACCAATTCTCCACCTGCTTAACTTCTGCCTCGAATGAAAGGGACTGCATTTTACTGTTATGCAAGTGTTACTGGCACTAAACGGACAAACTGACTCAGTTATAAGCTTTTTTATATATACCGTTTTTCGATCACTAAAATCAGGCGCCTCTCAGTTCAAATTACACGTGATACTTTCTGTGTCACATGTCACATTCACCTTTACGGAACCCCGCAAAACATCAGAAACAGAAACATTCTCAACTGTTCATTAAAGGGCTTTCCACGAGTTAGGAGAAGGGTATTTGTTTTCGCTATTCTACCCCTCTGGTAGTTTCCTTTGAAATTTTTATACTGGGAAGGCGGGTATCCGTAGTTTTCTATCCATTCCGACCCCTTCCGTGGAATTTCCACTATCCGCTCACCCTTGGCCGGATTCACCGATCCTATTGCATATAATAAGGGCGCACCACGTCATTTACAAGTAAATGTACTGCGTTCAGTAGTTATTATGAAGTATTTTGGGTGCGGTTACGTGCCGAGTCGAGTCCTCAGTCAGAGTTGGGATCATTATTGTTTAGGACATACTGAAAACAAAACATGTGGTAGCTTCAGGCCCTCGTGTACATATTAGGGCAGGACTAGCCAATTCTTTATGATACTAAGAAAAACCTTCTTTACTGGAAACGAATAAGATTTGTGTTTAAGGGTTCCTGCACGCCAGTCTCGTCGGTGCGACTGGTCGTTTTGTCATGTGTATATGTTCCGAAGAAATAATTGGAAGCCCCTTTCTATATCGGCACTCCAAGCATACCCGTTAAAATCACGAGCTTAGCGAACGGCAAGCTATGTTTCTATTGAAGTTAATATTACAGCAAGAAGGTTTCAGTAATAATCAAAGGCATCAGAAATGCTTCTCTCCCCAGATTAATTCCGAAAATCTGCGTCAGTACTATTCTACATTGTTGTCTTCCATTATATCATATTGAATTTCTTTTGATGCCTCTTCCCCTGGTTTTTCCGGTAGCAATAAATGCGAGCTTAGTGCACCTAATCCACAAAGTCCACAAACAACGACGTATACCAATTGTCCGTTCCACAAATTATATTCATTGGAGAGAGCAAATAAGGCCTGGCTTTCATCAATTCATTTGATCTACGCCACGATCCGGAAGAAGTCAATTACACATACCGTAATTCCAGAAGGACCGATGATTCCCATTGTTGAGAAAACTGTCTGTGCGATCCCGTTAGTCGTTCCGAGGAGTTCTTTGGTTGGTGATGCACAAGATATAAAAATATACATGGCACTAAAGGCCGTATAACTTGGCAAAAGAAGAATGAAATGTAATCCCATAACAACCCATATCCACGGATATCCGATTCCATAATTTCGAGCTAGCCACCCCATTACGGGAATGCAGACATACATGGGTATCATCAAGAGCATACAGAAAGTGTAAAGTGTTTTTGGCTCAAATCTTCTGTATAATGGCCCAAAACAAAATGGTTGCAATAACCCATGAAATAGACCCATTCCTCCAATTAAAAGACCTATCTGGGAAATATCCAACCCCAGTCCGCCAGAGGCTATTGGCGTTGCCAAAAAAATGGCCAAAAGAGCGACATAGGCCTGGTCAATGAACGCAAGAAAAATTTGATTCACTATTATACTGAATATTCTGCCGTTCAACAATAAGGACAGTCGAGTGTTTTCCGGAGAAAGTGCCCTCGCCGACCTCGACCGCGAAGACGTCGACCTGGAATCGCTGCGGATCAATGAAAAAAGTCGTTTTGAAACTGGGTGGGTCTGAAAAAAAAAGTTTGAGCTAGTGATGTCTTGGAGTACATTTCAACTGACGTACTTCTTTAAGTACTATCGCTGTCGACAAGAAAGCCAAAAATGATACGGCACCCGCGGCTATACACGGTAGAAGATAAGGGTACGTTTTCCAAAACGCATTTTTGAATCCAGGGAACCTGTCCCCCGGTTTCGCAAGAAGACCTCCTATTAAAGGACTAGATATATCTAGGTTAGCGAAACATTAACTCCAGTTGCCGACGAAACACGTCACCCGAATGTCGCACCAGTGGCCCACCTAAAAAAAATTGAGTTTCATTTTTATTTCGCTACAGGCTTGATAAACATACATTATAGGGGTAAATGCGAAAGCTTGAGCGCGGTTAGAAGGATCCGTGATCTTAAATGAAGGTTTATTTTCGTTCTGTTTAGAAATTTGTTGAGTTATCAGTCGTACCTCTGTCAGCATTGCCCGCACTACTCCGGTATTGCCATTTAAGGCCCCTGTTTTATTTGTTTGTTTTGTTTTGTCAACTTCTTAATTGTTTTTGTGAAAAGCGAACGTCTTGCCTTGAAGAGCGCGACTAGCCATAACGCCTAGTAATGTTTTCGAGAAACCAAAGCATATCACTGCTACAGTCAAACCCAAAGAGCCGAACATAATGACTGGTTTCCTGCCAACCGAATCCGACATTCTAGCCCATAAAAAAACACAGATAGCCTCAGTTACAAAAAAACACGATTCCTAAAGTACAAGACATGGTATGGATTAATGGAAAACTTAATCCAAATTTTTTTTACGAACTATAAGACCAGAGTAGTATCCCACGGCTTCCTCATCTTGCACGATATTGAGGTCTTTTACAAGCTTTGATCCAAATTCAATCAGGAATTTTAAGACAACGATATGGTTATTTCCTAGGACTCACTTGAACTATGAACGGATAGATGAGGGTCGACGTCAAGGATTCTGGCAATAAACCTAAGAGCAAGGCAGCCACTTGAAGTTTTGGGAGTGGGGTTCGATCTTCTACTTTATGATCATCCCTCAGAAGAGGTGTTATTTCCGAAATAGACGTCGTAGAGCCATGGGACCACTCTGGATCCCGATTCCCAGTATCGTTTCTATCAGTGGCCATGTTGGCGTGAAGCAAGAATGTTTACAAAGCGGGGACGCGGGGGGGAACGATATAACCGTTGGAGCATGTTGGGGCTATTTTTTTTGTCAATTCAATATTCGTAAACCTTGCATAAGTATTGGACGGTGGTGAATTACGAAAAAGGCGTCTGTCAATCATGAATATAGATATTGAATTGAATCCCCAACAATCGTCTGATCCGAAGCCAGCGGCGTTTATAGTGAATATCGACCCTGATGTATGCAAGGAGGCAAAACTTCTAATTGTCATCAGGGTTGTGATGCATTGATGGCTGAAGACCAACTATATACTACGTACCGCCTTCAAAATGAATAACAACGTTATTAAATCTGCTCCGGGCTTGTATACGCTTCAAAAAAGCAAACCTATTAAAATACCGAAGCCTTCATAAAGAAATAAAACCCAAGTACCTGTTTGATTAGAAACATCGGACAAGATGTCAGTTTTGACGGGAAACTTCTTAGACCTCGTCACCTCTCGGCAACTCATTCTGTCACGTGGACCACTTATTTTGAAAAGTTCACTGCCATTCAGAGTCCGTGAACATCCATAATACAACTGATCTCATGGCCGAAAAAAAGAAACAGGTGCCACTGCCAACGAGAGCAGGAAAAGATGGCTTACAAGTTACGAATTCAAATTGTAAGACACAAAACACAAGATATGAATTATCATGTGATCTGCCAGTGAGCGCTTCGTCATCCAAGACTGCGATAGCGTGCGAGAGCTTTCAATTTGGCGTATTTATTGAAATACTGGAATAGAAACATTGCATTTTTTAACTATCCTGTATGTGTAACATTTTCCCCCGGCTTGTCCGGGAGGATATAGTAAGCAGAAAACCCGGACAAAAGGCCTATCGTGCACATGACCAAGTAGACAAGATAACCATTCAATAGCCGTTTTTCTTGTGAAATAGCAAAGAGAGACTATATTATCCAGTCACAGATAAGGATATATTGATATTTTAATTTTTTTTAGTTTACTTACGGTTACCCCTGCAGGGCCTATGGCACCCATCGAAGAAAACACGGTTTGCGCGATGCCATTCGTCGTTCCCAATAATTCCTTGGTTGGCGATGCGTAGGAGATAAATATGAACATGGCACTAAAGGCCGTGTATGTAGGTAGAAGTAACAAGATCTGGATTACGAGGATCACCCAAGGAATAGCTGATTTCAATCCATGAATCCTTGCTAGGTTATTTAATAATGGGAAACAAGCATAGGCAGGGACAATCATGAACATGCAGATAACATATAAGCGCTTGGGATCGACCCGATTATAAAAACGTTGGAAGCAGAAAGGCTGTATAATGCCATGGAAAAGCCCAGTTCCTGCTAGTATGAAACCGATTTGGGATGGTGTCAGTCCCAGCCCGCCCGAAGTAATTGGTGTCGCATAAAACACGGCTAGTAGTGCAATATAAGATTGATCTAATAGGGCCAGTAAGGCGTGATTGAAAAGAACCGAGATCAGTCGTTTGTTATATAACAGGGATAGCTTAGTAGGGTCAGATGATGCCAGCGTCGGTTCAACTGAAGCAATTCTGGTAGGTCTAGTCTCGGTTGCACCATAGAAAAGTTTCACTCTATTCAATGCTTTACCCAAGAACGAAAGTTGAAGGGTGCTTTGTCGGGTCTAATGGAAGTTTAAAGTCACGAAACCCCTTGAGCACTTTACTCACTTCCCGAATAAAAAAAAGAGTCAGAAAAAATGCTGTGGTGGGAAACAAAGCGGCTGCTAAGCAGGGTAACAGATACCGGTGCGCTTTCCAAAAGTTGTTTGAAAATCCAGGGAAGCGTTTTGCTGGGTTTGCCAGGAACCCACCAATTAAGGGGCTATATCTCTCTTAACGGGCTGCATCTTATGGGGGAAAAAACGATATGAAACCAAACCCTATAGTTGCACCTGTTGCCCAACTTTCAAATGTTACTCTTCAATAAAATGACAGGAAGGAGATAAGGCGATGAAGTGGATCACTCACACTACTGGCGAAAACGAAAAGGCTAGGGCTCTATTGGTTTCGTCAGTAACCTAATAACTGGTATAAATTGAACTAGAAGTAGAATAGATTTTGGTTTTTCCACCTCAGATAGCATGGCTCTCGCCACTCCGATATTCCCATTTAAGGCACCTGGTTAACAATCGAGAGAGCCATTCAAAGGGCAGAAAATATGGATATGACATCAACTAACCTTGCAGCGCTCTACTCGCCATAATGCTCCAAAGTGTTGTTGAAAAACCGAATGATAAAAGTGCCGCAGCTAACGATAGAGAACCAAAAAGGATCACTGGTTTTCGACCAATTCTATCGGACATTCGAGACCAGAAAAATACGCAAATTGCTTCAGTAACAAAAAAGCAGGATTCCTAAAATAAAAAAACAATGAGATAAGTGAATATATGCTATTTAAACATACGACTAATCCCGAAAAGTATCCGACTGTTGCTGGAGTACCTTTGACGATGTTGAGATCTCTTATAAGCTTAAGTGCCATTGTGTACCATCAAAGATCAGTACTTTACTCTAAGATATTTCTTACCTGAACTATGAATGGATAAATTAAGGTAGAAGTAATCGATTCTGGTAGAAAAATGAACAATAGCACCGAAACTTGCAACTTGGGAAGAGGAGTCTGTCTTGAATCGCTGTCAAGAAGACCTGTCGTTTCTACATTTACAGAAGCTAGAGGAGTATTATTTAATTGAAATGTGGGCAAATTGCCACTTTGAGTAGAATCTTCATTGTTGTTCATCATGGTTCGAAAGAAAGTGACAACGCCATTTGTCACATTACGCGTAACCCGGTAATCGATTAATCACTACAGTAATGAAAAAATGGAAAAGTCTAGTATGACATTCTAAAACTAACATAACAATCATTTCGGGCATCAACAAAAATATCTAACTAAACTTCAGTTTTATTCGTACTTTCCAAACTCAAACTCATGGATCGGTCACTGCGAGCCTGAGGTTGTCTTAACTGTTCTAGACCGGCTAGTTTCTTTGCGAATGGCGATTTGGCTCGTATAGCTGCACCATAGTGATATAAAATGAATGGAGTCACTGCAAGTACTGTACCTGTAGTAGAGAAAAAGAAAATTATTTTTTTAATATTGAAGAAAAAGTTAACCCGCACTTAAAGCAGCCAGCAGGGTTCCCGCCAAATGGATTCCTAGACGATTATACAGCGGTTCTGCCAAGACGGTAAAAATCGCTCCTGATGTTAGCCGAACAGCGGATTGTCCTCCTAATGCACTCGATGCATATATTACATACGAGTCAGTGATCTGATAATGTCAATTGTAGTTAAATTTCCAATATGCTTCTCGCAGAGACTCACATAATTAAAGCAAGCGGTACTAAAGAATAAGAAAGTAAATTTCCGTCGGAATTACTGATGCTTCAAGGACTTAAACTTACTAGATTCCAAACATCTGAATTGAATTTTGAATGATTATAGAATGTCAGCAGGGGGAAAAAAACTCACGGCGGCATATATAACGCAGATTGCAATCGCGGGAACTATCCATGGAATACTTTTTGTACCAGTCCAGGCTTTCAAATGGTTAGTTAGAAAGGCCCGTAAAAGCAAGACATACACACATACCATACATCCAACAGCCTGTTACGGATTCATAAGACAAATTCGGGCAACTTGATATACTTTAAATCAACTCACCAATGGGGAGGAGTACACCCGAAACCATAGCAATATACAGTCGTGCTTCAGGACCTTTCTTAGCGACGTTTCTGACATACAACTTGTCACACCAATAATTCATAGCTGTGGGGATAAATTGATATATACATATATGGAATCTGGAGGACAAATCGATCCTTACCCAATCCGACGGTCGGACCGATAATTTGGCCCAAGAACATGAGCCCATTTTCTCCAGAATTGAAATTGTATAACTCGGTGAAAACGATTGGAATAGCCTGAAGCATCAGATAAACTATATTGGAAAATAACCAGTTTCAGTGTACCACAACTCGAAATGTAAAGTACTTTTTCATTTTTACTCACGGATTCCCCAACTGCGGATGTGGTGGGAACATTAGAAACGAAATTTGTTAGTCACGGTCTATACACATACGCATATGTCATCCATAACTAACAAAAAAAGGGTTGTTTTATATTGAGGCTTGTGATGGACAAAGCTTTAGGTAAGTGGCACTCACCGTGAAAGATAAGAGAACTGGTTCCCGACATAGTAATCGGACGGGGCGCGTCAATGACGTAGCGATTAGCTTGTGGAGCGAAGAACGTTCTTCTTCAGCTTTGGCGCGATAGTTTGGGTTTCCCGTCGCACGTCGTATTCGTTCAGCCTTTCTAATGAGAAGCACCGAAGCTAAACGCATACATAAACAAGGGCTGAAAATAAATTTAGGAGAACCAAATTTTGCACGTACATCTAGTTTCCTTTGAAAAAAGAATTAAAACGGCTGTCACTATACCGGAAAGCCCAAAGAGGATCCAGTTGACGAATTTGTACCCCAAAGTTAATTCAATATATCCGAAAGCAACAGGACCCAGACCTGTTCCAGCAAAGGCGATAAAGGAAAAGATGGCCTAAAATATGAGACTTTAACGGTGCGTAGGTCATAATTATTGTATATTGTACCATGGGAAAACCGCGTTCATGCGTCTGCCAAATATCCGCCAACATACCTCCAACGATAGAAACCGAAGTCGAGCCACCGACGCCACAAAAAAACCTTGCCACCAATACTATCGCAATGTTCTTTTTTTTTTACACAAATAGTAAGCATAGGCACAAGATATAGTCACAAAATCGATATTACCTTCGCAAGAGGAACGGGCAAAAACATAATCCAAAATAGAAGGGCAGAAGCAATATAAATGGGCCGTCTTCCGTACGTCTCTGAAAACGGTGCCAAAACCAGTGGGGCCATTCCAAAAGAGATAGTAAATACAACGACTCCCAAGGACGCAGTGGAATCAGAAACATTCAGTGCTATAAATGTCAACGTTTGACATGGGATATCGGTAAATTTGAGATATTGATATTATAATACCTTTTTCTAATGACGGTTGTGAAATTGCAAATCCAGCATTAGCCATTCCCCTAAATGTTCTTTCAGTTGTGAGTTGAGGATTCATGATCGAACGTACACTAATGTTAGAAAAGCACCTCCGATAGCATTGATGACCCATTTGCGAGTTTTAGACCAGTTGTAAGGATTTTCGGGATCACTGGACAATGGCGATGTGTTGACTAGGTTACTGTAAAGGATATTAAACAACACGTACTTTGGAGAGTCCCAGTCGACAAAGATTACATTGTCGGTAACAGAACGATCTAAATCATTGAACTTTTTTCGAATGTTCTTCTCGGGAAGGGATGTTTGTTCTTCCATGGAGGTTATAAGAGGGTGAAAGGTTGGAAGATCGGGTTTCAGCTCAAAACCAGAGGTTAGATATAGACCTATGCTGGCTTGGCTCGAGGCAGAAACATGAAGGAATGAGATGGATCCGAGCAGACGAATAGAACGTGGGGATACTAGCTCTTGAATGGAACCCCAAAGTCAACTTCGAAATCAGGCGGATATTTCTAATTTTCGGCTTGGTAAGAGGAGATGGGGGACTTGAGTAAAGGAATGCCGGCCGATGGGCACATGACGAAGGACGGTGTGGGTAATGAGGGTGCTGCTTACGAACGAAGAGAAATTTTTTGTTGCACAAGTAGAATTAATACTGCCGAGTGAATAGTAGTTCTAGAGTGGATATTTGCCAAAAATGGTCCATACCCTATGTGTTTTCAGGAAATTAGGAAATTGTAGGGCACGGGTATCTTTGATACGATATCCGGAGACCGTCTTTACGTCCATTGGCACTGCAGACGTACAAATATATACCGGAATGGCACCCTTGAGGTTCGGCATGTTCTTCAAGGGCTCCTTAATGCTATAAGGGTATGTAATGATGATACGGCAGGATACGGCTCAGGCACAAACCTACATGTGTAGTTTATGCTAAGCTTGACATACTGTCGGGAGATCGATACCGTGCAATTTAATTCAAGACTTACAAGTTTAAAGCTGCAAAGATCGTCTAGTCGGAATCCGGGTCAGATTTTTGATCTTTTTACACGCCGGGTCTGGCGAATCATAACAGCTGGATTTTAAATCAAACTTCGTTCTACCGGAAACATTCTGCCATCTCACATCGGAAGATATTAAGAAAATGTTGATATTCAAAGAGTTTACGTCGAGATATATGACGTATATCGTAAAATACCCAGAGGATATTATTAGAAACTTGCGGCCGTCAGGAGGTTGATAGCGAGTTGCAGCGGGGTAAATAGTGTAGTATAGCAGGAGAAAGTAGGAGAAAGTGCGGTTGCGTAGTGACTAAAATTAAAACAGCCTGCTTACCCAAATCGGGCCAACTGACTGATACTGTAGGATACTGTACTTCTGCGTAAACGGTCATGATCGGACCCAGTGTACGTGTTCTAATGTCGGCCTGTCAAGTTTCAATACAAGTACAGTCAGAGCTTATAATTTACAGGATCGCGTAGAATACCGCAACCTTCTTTTCGGGGTAATGGGTATCGTTTACAACATGTCATTTCATGAACAATTTTATGATTCAAACAACAATTCGGTGTTCTGACAATTCATTCAATTAATAAACAAACCAAACTACCAAGTTTTGTACTAAGCCAACAAATCTAGGCGTCAACCGAGGAGCATATTTCTTCACTTTCAGGCGGCATTTCTGTCCATTTCCAGATTTGGAATCTATGATTGATGTTTTTGAGGGCAGGTATGCAGGTTACCCCACCACAACCACCTGTTAGCGACATCGGATGTATATATATGATCTATGAATACAGAAAATTATATGAAAAATGTCCGGCATGTTCAGCATGTTCTTACCTCTTTCACACGAGAATGGACAAGCGCCATGCTGCAAGATACACAAGGTTCGTGCGTCGTAAATAAAGTTCGCGAGGTTAATAGATAATTTTGACCATTTTCATTCGAGGCAGATGGTTCTGCTGTGGGCCCGGGGTCTCCTATTGTGCGTACGAGGTTGAATACGGAGTGCCCAAGGGGATGCTTGGTGGATTTCCGAGTATCGTGAGCAATAAACGCACGTGCTTCTGAAGTTCCATCTAACGGTGCCGGCACGTATGACACAATAGGCAACTAGGAAAAACCCCTTGAGCTCCAGTCGGAAATTAAAAAGTATTCAAAAGGTCACCGACTTCCCCAAGGGCTTGTACACGCTTTGCTTCTATGCATATGATATTTATTGCGTCTCGAAACCATTGGACTGTCTGGCCTGTCCAGCGTTTCTTCTCTTCTTGAACTTGACGATGATCACGACTTTCATAAAGAACAGGCCAAATTGTAGCTTTAATTTTGGCTTGTTCTAAGGTCCTTGCAGGATACCGCGGGACTTTGGTGACGTAAGGAATGAGGCCTGTTGGAATAATTGGAGCAGGAGCATCTGCCACAGTTAAAAGAAGACTAGTAACTGGTTTAGTTGTTTAATGAAGATCTAAAGTGATATTAATTTAACCTACTATTTGAACCACCTTTGTTGATCTTACGTATATGCTTGGCATGTTTTAAGGACTCGTGTTGTATTTCCGATACTTTTAGCCACCTAGAATAAATTAATTAGATAAGTCTATCGATTCCCGGCTAACGTACACTATGAGTTGGGCAATATCATTGTTATTGGGAATGTCGATAACCCAAGCATCAACTGGATATAGAAATCAGAACACGTATGGCAGAATAATATTATAGTATCAACCTGTCTCAATTCCATCCCCGTCTTCGTCTTCTACCACAACGCTAACTTTCTTAAACGGCAATTCTTTCTCGAGATAGAATCGAATTGGAGAATCGGGTAATAAATCCATTTCTAAATCTTCCAAACCAGAGACATAAGTTCCTTCTTGATTGAAAGGTGTACCCTCAAAAGGTTCGATTGATAGTGGATCAGCATCATCAAACCACAACGAATGACCATAGTATATGCACAGTTCTTCCTCCGGCTGTACAATCCGCGAGGTCATAAATTTGATGCAAGCATGCGTGTTATCCAAATTGTATGTTACATTAGGATTCGATGAATGATTGAATAAAGAACCTGTCAAAATCTTCAGGCTGTTTTCGGACCATTCAATACCATAATGAAACCAATACCTAATCCTAAAGCAAGTGCCATACGCCCATCTTTCCATTTAAACGTATAGTCGTCCAAGATGGTATGTTTGCCATGCGCCTCATATTCAGTTTTGGAGAAAAACAAAACAGGGCTAATTTCAATTGTTGTTTGAGCTGGAAGTGTTTGCGAAGCTGAAACGGGGCGGCGTTGAAATATCTAGAAATTTTGCAATCAAAATCTCATACCAAAGACTCCACGACCTCTGTTTTTAGTCCACCTTATTTCACATTTGTAAGGATTAAGATGAGGAGTTTGCATGTTCGGCTACGGATCGGACATGAGCGGACGTGTTATTGTTTGTAGAAAAAATTAGGGCAAGCGCCCGCCGTGACACTACCGTTTGAACGTTGGACAATTGAACGACCATGAACTCGCCACCTGAGGATCTTTCACCGTCGCCATCAAGTCCAAGCTCTAGTTCTCCCCCACCTGAGGACATATTACTTCAATCATCATCACAGTTACCATCCAATCCGTTTATTTCATCCTCAGCATCCCCCAATCAAACCAAACGACGACTTCCTTCATCATCGTCTTCACATCTTATGGCTAGAGAAGGGCGAGAAAACAAGTCTAGGAGGAAGGAGAACGATAAAGACGAGGTCTGGAAATCTGGTCGCAATGTTTTCGAACCTCGAGGTGATCACACTGGTTCTTCTACTGTTTCATCAAGAGCAAAGGACGATCTTGTGGATGCGACTGTTGTGGAGTATATGAGAAAAAGTATGCTGCATATCGTTCTCTCTTTTCAATTTATTGATCATATCAGCATATGGAGATCCACTAGATAACCACATCGCACATTAGGTTACTTTAAAAACAACCGTATGTTCAGGATCCCTCCTCATGCACTATTCTCTCAGGGAGGTAATTTAGGTATAATCAACTCAATATTGACTTCCAATCGTTATCCTTCTTAAGTAACGACTCGTATTTAATGATGACAAGAGTGTCTATGCTTCGTTGATGTTTGAAATTTTCTAATGTGTTGTATTACAAGTTCCTGAACGTACAGAACAGATAACAGATTGGTATTTGTAGCAGAGACCGTAATTAATACAAAAACCTTTGTTGGACTTATGAGCCCTCGGATTAACATTAAGACGGAATGTCACCGCGTGACACAAGGCGTAATGAATTCGTTCGGCACCGTACTAGTCATTTCTGGTCTTAACTAGCTTATAAGCTACATATCATGTATACTGAGGAAGAAGATGCTAATAGTCCATTCGGTCAACATGAAAATTCATTTACCGATTCTTCGAGTGAAGATGACATGGATTGGGAGCAAGTAGATGTTTCTCAAGAAGCACTTCCTCACGTTGACGAGTCAATAACAAATGTGTCCGCCATTCAAACCGTTGAAGCTGGTCCCTCAAAACCACTGGAAATAACTCTAGACAATGATGAACGTGCACCGAAAGCATCAAAGTAAGCAGCTGTTGTGTAACTTACCATATGAATCTTAGGCTAGCATTTACCTGCAGGAAGCATGTTATGAGCCACGCAGAGCGTGTTCTACGCCTTCAAGTTCATAAAATACACACAATATGTCTGATAGCTAATGGATTAATACGAAACCGATATCTTAACGATTCCTTACTTCATGTCCGCATGCTGCCGTTCTGTTTTTTTTTTTAAAAAAAAAACTGATTCAGTCAGTAGGCACGCCTGACGTCCTTAACGCCTCTTCAATTACAACTCGCGTTTTCTAATATACACAAGAAGCGAGAACCTGACCATAGACGTCGAGGTCGTATGTTTGAAGCGGCGATGATTCGGCTTGTGCAATGGTGGCACGAAAGTTTCTTCAGGGCAGACCCTCGAGGTAGCGGTGAAATACAAAATGGAATCTTTGATGAAGTACAACATAAACTAAATCGTAGAAACAAAAGTACAGTATTCTGTACCTCTATTTGAAATTGGTCTAATATTGTTATACTACTAGAATCAAAGAAACCTGAAGAATCATCTGACGAGGAGGGTGAGATTATCCGATCTTGTAAATCACTTCAAAAGCATGCACTGTTGCGGGAGGGTTCCCGAGACGTTTCTGCCCAATTATTTACAGCTCTCTGCCGCGCCTTGGATATACCTGCTCGTCTTGTTGTAAGCATACAAAGTGTACCGTGGAAAGCAAGTGTTGGCAAATATTTCGAAGTGGCAGTTGTTTCGAAAAGCGAGAGCTCCCAACCCTTCATTGATAGGAAGGGCAAAGGAAAGGCGGTTGCTCCTGGTGTTGGCCAGACGTCAAATGGTCAAACTTTTGAACCTGAAGAGAAGATGTCACATGTCAAACTTCGAAAGCAAAAGTCACGAGGGAAGACCATTCATCCTGGCAAAAGAGGTAAAAGCTAATTATCACCCAGCCCCGAACCTTACAAAGATATTAGACCAATCTCCTCCACCTCTTGGACATCCTCCAACACAATGGACGGAGGTATTCTCTAGAGCGGATGGCCGGTGGCTCCCTATAGATCCAATAAGAGGGTTTGTTGATAAAAGGGGCTTGTTTGAACCTCCTCGCCATGACAAGAGAAACCGGATGGTATATGTCTTAGCATTTGAGGAAGACGGATTCGTCAGGGATGTGACGCAAAGGCATGACCTATTCCTTGGATTATGTTCGGTTATTTTTACACATATCTAGATATACGCGTGAATTTAACAAAAAGATATCTAAACTTCGCCTTGGAGGCAAAGGTAAGAAGGAATGGTGGGATGCAGTCATGTCGCTTGTATCTCGACCTTACCGCCTGGTATGATTACGCATTATTTGGTGTATCTTTTTTCTCACATCGTCTGTAGCATAGGGATGATCTTGAAGATGCTGAGCTTCACACACAGCAAGTTGTTGAAGGAATGCCAACCTCTGTGGTGGCCTTTAAAGACCACCCAATGTAAGTTGAAGACAATGCTTGCATTTCCTGGCCTTCCTGGCTAACCTTATTGTTCAGCTACGTCCTAGAGCGACATGTACTTCGAGATCAGGTCATAAACCCCCGTGTTGAAATTGGACGTTTCCGTGGCGAGCCCGTATTTTCTCGAGCCAATCTTATTACCGGTCTCAAAACTTCAGAGAATTGGATGCGTTCCGGGCGTGTTGTGAAGGAAGGCGAACAACCATTAAAAACTACCAAAGTGCGACCTGTTACCATCAATCGTAAAAGGGCGCTTGGTTTAGCGGATTACGAAACATCAACCAACCCTTCAGCAGATAGTGAAGGTGTTACTCAAGGTCTATACGCTGATTATCAGACGGAGTTATACCAACCTCTACCTGTCATCGATGTAAGCTTAACCCATCTAACCTATCATTTTGTATCGTCAATTTAACACCTGCTCAGGGCAAGGTCCCCAAGAACGACTTCGGAAACATAGACCTGTATGTCGAAACCATGTTGCCTCCAGGTGGCGTTCATGTCCCGCGTAAGTCTTTTTTTTTTTTGAGCTTCAAATTGATTTGATTTGGATTGACCTCTTGTCAGTCAAAGGAGCTGTTAAAGTCGCCAAAGAGCTGGGCTTTGATTATGCGGAAGCAGTGGTGAGCTCAATTTGGTCTGGAAAAGTACTGTAGTCACTATGTAAATTCAGACAGGTTTTGAATTCAAAAATCGACGCGCTTATCCGGTCTTAACTGGCATTGTCATCGCTGCCGAAAACGAGAGTGCATTCCTTGAGGTGTGTTTATTTTCATGGTGTTTTCTAAATAATAATTTTTTCAATATTGTTTAGGCATATTGGGAATTTATGAAAGATGTCAAAGAAAAAGAACGTCTAAAGAAAGAAGACCAAATACTAAAGCGATGGGTTAAACTCATTACTGCTCTGCGTGTTAGAAAGCGGTTGCAGGAGCAATATGCGGGTGATGATGACAACACGCATACACACGATAATAGAGAAGTAATTTAAATGTTCTTACTAAAATACCCTCGTCTAATGTAGTCTTTTAAGGATATTGAGTTTGAGCCAGGGGGATTCGTAATTGAAACAGCAGATACTGTCGTTCAAGCATACGCTCTTCCCAAACCCTCCCATGGTATGGCACGAAACCTTACCAATGAATCATCTGAAGAAGAGACTGTTCCAAACCTGACTTCTCGAGTTGTGCTTCCCGAACTTGTAGTTGAAGAAGGCAATGGGAATAGCGAAGTTAACCCATTCATTGAAACAGAAGAAGCGATTCCACAGACTATGGCTGTACCAAAGACGTTGCAGGAAATTGCAGAAGCGAATCCCGAGGCTTTCAAGCCTGTTGAAGAACACCTTAATACGCCGATCCCTCAACCAGTCCTGAAGCCTCCTGTCGGCCAAAATCTGTCACGGAAGGCGAAAGCAGCGCCCAAGATGGCGAAACCCACTCGTCAAAGGAAGAGACCTCGATCAGAGACGTCAAGTTCGGAAGCTGAGGGGACGGATAGCGATAATTCGGATCCTCCTACTCGCCGACGTAAAGTAACCCTTGCGACGCCATCTCCTTCAACGAGAGTGCTTCGGCCGCGTAAACCTAAGACCGAAGAAGCCCTACGTAATGAACGAGAAAAAGAAAGTGCAATCAAACGTGCATTGATAGATTAATAGCAATTCTAATCAAGGGAATGGAATGTACAAGTCCTTTAATATAGCTTATCTTTGTAACCTCAGTGTTGCATAACAAAGACTAAACATTACCGCGTCGTTGTATCTATGTTTATTTGTAATTAACAGCAGGTTGGCTTAATTTCAGTAACAGTTTTGCTTAGTACCTACACTTTGATTAAATACATTCCCCAAATTTTCCGCTCCACGTTAGCTTCTTAACGGGTTCATTGTCAAATGTTGGGATGTAGACATTATATATATAGCTTTGTGCAAGGATAATCATTAAAGAGCTCTGCTTCCTCCTTTTTTTTAAGTGAACTGTTCAAAATATGTATAAATTTGAAGCTAAAAGTAATTAGGGTTTTGTTAATTTGGTATTATGAGATGTTACTACAACGCTTACCAAACTGCTTTTTTTTAAACTTTGACACCTGTATGGACGCAAGCAATACCTCCCCAAAGATCACGCCAGCCGCCCTTTCGAGAAATTTGGAAACCAGCTGCTTTAATCATGTTTGAAAATTCTTCTTGTGGTGGGAAACGACGGATCGACTCGACTAGATATTGATAGGATGCGCGATCACTTGCTATTATGGAACCCAACAGAGGTATGATCGAAAAAGAATATGTATCATATGCTCTTTTGAATGCAAAAAGATAAACAAAAATGAGTAATATACCAAACGAGTGAACTTACTGCGCCAACAATGGGTTGGATACCCTACTAAATTCTAAACAAGCAAAAGTCCCACCAGGTTTGAGCACGCGATACGCCTCACTTAGGACATCCGGAACAGAAGTACAGTTACGAATACCGAATGCAATGGTGTATAAATCATAGGTATTCGAAGGGAACTGACCCTCCCCAGGTCTTGTGCATTGCCGACCTGGAAGGATATTTGTGGTGCTATTAAGTTAGGTAAGTTGGAGACAACCGTAGAACGTTAGAGAGGTCTCACTGTTATGATACATTGTTTGTCTGAAACGTCTACGACCCTCCTCTAACATATCGGGGTTGATGTCTACGACGTCCACACTCAAGTCACGGTCGGCATGTTTTTCTCTAGCCCAGTCTAAAATTCTCAGGGCAATATCTCCTGTTCCACCAGCAACATCGATACATTTCGTCTTCACGCCAACAATATCATTTCCAGGATCCAATGTCGACACGAAATCATCTTTCCAAAGTCGGTGAATACCAAACGACATGGCGTCATTCATCACATCGTATGAACTGGCTACTGATGAAAATACGCCTTTGACAAGATTTTCCTTCTCAACTATGGGAACTTCTTTATAACCAAAATGCGTTGTTGAATCTTTCGTAGAATAACATCTTCTTGAAATGATGGCAAGTGTTCGTCGTGTTGAAAATCGCTGCATGAAGACGTGTGACATGCATGTTATGAAATGTCACGTCTTACTTCTGTCAGCTCTGGGAGTGGCTACACACTCAAAAGGTTCAAAAATGAATTGAAAACACAATCACAACCAATAAATGTCATTTTTTTATGTTCATTTTTGTGTTATGTAATATGTAATAGTATTTTAGAGTGCTTTTTTTTCAACAAGTAGTTGTATAAGGTACCACCGGGCCTCCTTGAGTCCTTATTTCCTTGTGATTTTTTCAGATTATTTTTTAATTCGAGACGAAAATTTTAAGGGAATGTTTGGCAAGATTAATATCTTTCACGACACACATGCCTTCAGGAACTCGGTAAGTTGTCGGCTCGTTCATACGTGTGTAGATCGGTGTATATTATATTTTACCAGTTCTGGCTGTTCAACGTTCAAGGTCTTGATGTCAGATTCGCAGATGAAAATATTGTTATGGTAATTAGAATTCCCGCTGCCAGTTGTGCCTTTGAATTCCCATGCTAAATCAAAAGGGAACATAGGGACATCATGGAATGTCGTAATTCTCTGCACAGACGGTAAACTGTACCTCCGGAATGAGCTCTAAAATACAACCAGACAGAAGATCAAGTTCTCTAGTAATGATATTTCCATTTACATGTGCACATCATGGCTGCTTCCCTCTTTATTTCATCTATGTTACAGTTGGACATGAACTAATCAATCTATTGATGGTTCTCGATTACATGTCCAAACTGCCCAGCTTCTCAACGGCTTTTCCGCCCATCTATTCGCGTATGTATACAGGTTGAGCTTATTTTCATAAACGAAAAGTCCTGCGCAAGGGCGTGAAAATATGGAGCCACTTGAAACGTAAGTTCGCCTCCTTTCTTGAGTTCGTTCGTTTCCGGCTGACTTTAATAAAAGATGCCTTTTCTTTTAGAATTTTTTTTTTTTCAAAGGCTTCTTCCAGATAATGACTATTAAGTTTCTGGTCGTTCCCGTGTTTCCGGGGAGCATTCGCAGTTGACCTGTCACTCTCAAGTTGATATTCCCTTTGCTCTACCTTTTGGAGATTTCCGATTTTGAAACGATCAAAGCTAGTACAAAGGGAAGGATTATAATTATATTCAACCATGCCATAAGAGCGTTTATACGGATAATGAGCGGATAGATAGCAATCAAATACCATACGCACGGGATTGATCTGAATGTCGAAGTATGTTGTGAGAATTACCGATACGGGACGTGCTTCCTGATTGAAAGCGGAGAGTGTTCATACGTCTGGGTAGAAGAAAAAATAATTCTGGGGGGTTGTAATGCATACGCATGCGCATATACCTCCACAGCAATTGGTCGTCGATGACACCCGTTTTGAGAGAATTAATAAGTTTACGGTAATCTGTGTGAGGACAGTTTAAAACAAAAGTTCGCCATGAGTAATCTGATTTGGAAAAAAATTCCAATACCAATCTCTTAGGTTAAACTAAAACTAAATTTTGATTGTGCAGTGCCAGGGGGTAGTAATTTAGTTTTAAACGCTCTTGAGATTTCGTGAATTTAAAAAAACACACAATCAGATTTGTCTATATATGAACATACATATTCCCTCCCCCCTCCAACTCTGCAAATTAACTTTGATAAAGAAAAAAAAAACACGGTAATTATACCCAAAAGAACAAGAACAAATTACAGGGAATGAGAAAGAAAAGGAGTAACGATTCTGATATTTGGGCGAGGTGTGTTGGATATACCCCAATCCTACAACTTTCACAACGAATCATTTTACATACATATTGAAGAGTGTATACCAGAACAACCTTGAAGACCCAAACTCCTCTGAGAGTGATAAGAAACAGATGTTCATGGCTTTAGGCTAAAAACAACTGTACTTGAAGTGACATCCATCTTAAATAGCTTAAAATAGCTACACAGGAGGCTCGTTTGATAAAGATTACTCCTCATTAAAAAGAGAGAGAGCATAGGTGAGAGGGGAAGGAGAGGGGTGTAGGGCGGTGTAGAGGGAGGGGAGAATTTATGACTGTTGGCCTTCTGCCTTCCGTAATATGACAACAAAACCATCAGAATGAGCGGAAAAAATAGCCTCGAGTCTAACTATATCGTTCGGGGGGAATGAATTATTCGAGGGGTTTGAGTGTTTTCTATTACGGGCGTTAACGCTACTATTCACCATGGGATCCCAAAATAGTAGAGAAAATGAGCAAGGAAAGAAGAAATGAATGAATGACCGTGGGCAAGGAGTAATATAATATAGAGGGCACTTACCCTTCTGTACTATCCCTGCCCGCAAGGCAAGCTCTAAAAGAACCAAATACGAAGCCACCATCGCTTGGATGACCGGAATCACTGACGGCCCAACCTTTAGAGACATCAATACACTGACGAACGTTGGATTCATCTTCCGGATGAACAAAATCGTAAAGACTACGACCCCGAAGCTTCACAGGATCAAAAATGCAATCGTTCGTACAGTACATGATAGGACATCGACGGGAAAATCGGTTAAGGATGAGGCCTGTACGTTCGGAGGGAGTTGGAATATTATTAAAAAGATCCTCGAAGGGGACGCTCATATCTCGGGGAACAACTATAGATGCTTTTGATTGAGAATCATTCCATTTCTAATTAAGATCAATCAGTAAGAATTGCTATAACTTTTTAGAGAGATTCAAACCCTAAATTCGAGCTGTGTTTGGTAGGCAGCTGGGTTGAGAAAAGCTACTTCTTGAGCTGTAGCGGCAGTATGCATTGCTTTAGCGCCAGGTTTGGCAAAGGATAGACTACCGATTAGGGCATTGTGGACTACACTCCGTTGCTGATTTTTTAAGGGAGAGAATGAATATATGTATAATAACCAGGAGAGATGGTAGACTAACAATAACGACGCCCACCCAGCGATCCTCTTGATTTTTGACACGTAAATAAGCAACCGCAGCAGCCTTATCATCGCGGATAGTTTCGCTAGATGTGGGATTAGGAGACGTGAATCATCGGAAGAAACAGGAAGGGATGGCACTGGACATACTAATGTAGTTGTCTGGCAGCCTCTACCTCGTCAGGATGAATCCAATCGAAGGAGGAGGTACCCATTGTATCAGCGGGATCATAACCTTTTTTTTTAAAAAAAAAGAAAAAAAAGAAAAAGAAGGTTGAAAACAAATGAAGACGACGACGGGGAAGAGCACGATGAGCGCTTACCGAGGACATCTGTGAGGGAGGGCGAGAGGTACAAAATCTTGGCCTGTAGGTAATTATTAGACAATAAGAAGAAATTAATAAGACTGAAGACGAGTGGAAGAAATGACGCACATCGGGAGTGAGATCATGAATGATGACTATGAAGCAGTTGAACCATAAAATCAGATTAAAAATAGAGAGAATCAAGGATGCGAACTGACTGTAAGAAACATTCTCTGAATCGTCCATTTGAGAAGTTAAGAAAAGCAGAGTGTCGACAAGAGAGGGAGGTGGAGAAAGGGATGCCGAGGGAGGTATGCACTAGAGTCTGAAGAGCATCTCGATTGTGATCTTGTGGTCATGGCCTCTTTGAGTTTCAGTGACTTGATTTCCCGGTCACGACAATTATTATTTTGATTCCGCTTATGTCACACACTTGTCACTTTTTTCCCACATCTGTTATCTCTTGATGTGGAGTTCGGCTCGAACCATCGCAGAGGGGGACTTGGTCATTGTATGGCTGGTAAGTGTAATTTTTCAATTGGGGGAGTAGTAATGTCAAAAAACAAGACCCGTGATTCACTCCTTCCAATTACCATCGTCCCGGGTCAAGAATTCAACTGTCGATTTGGGACATATCGACATTCTGACTTCCTTGGCATTCCATATGGTTCACAAGTAGCCTCCCGCAATGGAAGAGGTTTTGTTCACCTCCTAAGACCTACCCCTGAATTGTGGACAATGGCATTACCTCACAGAACTCAAATCCTCTATCTCGCAGATATATCCTTTGTTACTGCTCAACTAGGTCTTCGCCCAGGGATGCATGTGTTAGAAGCAGGTACTCTTTTTTACTTTTTGTCTCACATTTCTAGTCATCTTTTTTTTTTTTGTTACCAATACATTTGGTTGACTCTTTTTGTCTCATCTATCTGTCTCTTTCAGGGACGGGATCGGGATCTTTCACACATTCGGTTGCAAGAACTGTCGGCCCAACTGGTCGCATTTACTCCTTTGAGTTTCATGAAACCCGTGCCATCAAGGCTCGGTGCGCAGTTTTTTTTATTTTTTATTTTTTTTTGGCCCAACCGTCTAACCTGTGCTAATCTCCAGTGAAGAATTTCAACGACACGGTATCTTGGATTATGTTGTACTCCAGCATCGTAACGTTTGTAGAGATGGTTTTGGCTTAACCGATGCAGTAGATGCGAGTATGTTTTCCTATACTACTCTCCCTTCTTTCTTTCTAACTTCTGACGAATGTGTCAAGTCTTCCTTGACCTTCCTATGCCTTGGGATGCTATTCTATATGCTAAGCAAGCCGCTCGGGTTTGGAACCTTCCCTTTTATATTTAACTCCGACTGATCATTCTAATTTAGAAAGATCGGATCGTCCATATATGTTGTTTCAGTCCGTGTATAGAACAAGTACAACGAACAGTCTCAGCTTTGAACGAACATGGCTTCACAGGTATTTTTACTATTTTTTTCTAGGAAATGATCAATCGCTTACGTTTTCTCTCTCTCGAAATATCATACAAAAAAACGAACAGATATTTCAATGTATGAAACTCTCCTACGCCCCTACGATGTTAACCGCGCCCCAACGCCTGTTTCTGTCAAGTCAATACGCAACAAGCTTCAAAGTGCGGAACAAGGAAAGGAAGAGCGTCGCTTACATCAAATTGCAACTTCAAAAGCAGCCAAGCGGCACCCCGAAACTGACATGAACGAACCGGCCGAGAAGGGTCAAGCGTCTTTTCCGGATTCTACCTCTGGCTCTGGCAATTCCTCTAAAAGGAAGCACGATTTGCCGGAATTGGATAATAATACGGACCCTCAAGTAATTTCAGGTCAAGACGACCGAGGGTCCAAACGTATGAAGCTTGGGGAAAGCTCTCAGGACAGGGGCGAAGCTATTGTCGTAGATGCACAAACGCCAAATGATGTTGAAGATACAACCAAAGAGCCGGGTGCCTCACTTGAGATCCCCGACCTTGATACTAGTACCAGCACTACTTCCATGAGCACCAACGTTCTTAATACCGGTATCAGCCAGAAGAATAAGCGAAGCGAAGAAGACACACACCATCTCGCTTCGGAGTTGATTCTCACACAGACGACCAAGGAGGTTCGAGGACACACTTCTTATCTCACTTTTGCCTCCCTTCTTCCCGCTACTCTTTAAAACACAATCCGAACACTATTTACTAAAAATCACCAGCCGACTCGGAAGTAGTCCTGAATCTCAAAGTTTCAGACCGGTTTGTAGCTCTACTTTAAGGGACAACAGAAGAAAGCAGTTAGTATAAACATTCCTGATACTATATAACGCCAGGCCTAATACAAATGCAAAGAAAGTTACGCGGTTTCTTTTTTTTTTAATTCAGGGTTATCGTGCGAAGTTATCGTATAAAACGAGAACAAATCACGGGCTTTCGGAGAAATAAATCATTAGTTTATCATGAAAATTTAAGCACAAAGTCTGAACGCATGAACCTGCCTGAACTAATTTGGCCGTGCTTCTAACCTATGTTTACACGAAACTTAACCTTAATACGAACTTTTTTTTTTCCTTCCATTCCGTAAACTGTAAGGAAAGATTGTCCTTATTTAGGAAATGGTCAGCCAGGGTACCTCAGGATGAAGCATGATCAATTTGAGCAAATGCCATATTGTTTACATGTGTACAAAACGATGAAATCGGATGTCTTATCTAGATATAGGGGGCTTCTTTGTTCCCGATATAAAATGTTCTACTGCACTTTCACTAATGTTTATAACCATTCATTCATTCATTCATTTGTGCGGATCGAATCGGGCTTTTAGTTTTAATTTGTACACAAATACATATACACACCTCATTTACTCAGCAAGTAAATTTCAAAATCCCACCGGTATATATATTTTGAAGAAAGAAAATACCGTTTCAACATCGTTCGATGAAATCGTGCCAACTTACATAATAAACATCTTAAAAAGAGTAGAAACAACGAGAAACATCCGTAGAAGTTCCTTCTTTTAAGGTGAATAACGGTGACGTAAGGGCGAAAATTAGGGAGCACGGCCTTTATTCTAATCAATCGGTCTCCATAGTGTCATCACCACCACCACCTTCATTTTTATTTCGGCCTTCTCGTTCTGCTTGATCTTTGATTGCGTTTAGAAAAGCGCCTGCTCCCGTACCAGCTTCCTCTGGGAGACCTAAACCTCGTACTAGACCTCCTAATAACCCTGTACCAAGGGCTTGATCCAGAGAACGAACAGCCGAATGAAATTGCGGGGATTCGATGATCCGTTGTAAAGTTTCGGAGGATGGCGGCACAGGAAGATCAGATGGCAAATGGGGGAATATAGCCTGAACCAAATCTGGAGATGCAAAAACCGGAGCAAGATTCGTAGGTGTGAGGATATCCGCAAGGGATAATTCTATGAATTGATTCCCATTAAAAATTTAAATTACATAACAAAGTTTTCCAACCATACCTGAAGGTTGAGATGCGGCAGACCCAGAAATTGCAGTCGAGTCTGACCCCATACCAAGAAGTATACTCCGTATTTGGGCTAGTTGTTCTGCTGACGGTCTTTGTTGTTGTTGTAATATCGGCACACTAGAAGAAGAAATCATAAAAAGTGAATTGCATTTCTGATGAAGGCCGTAAACATACGTCGAAGTAGACGCTTGAGGTTGAGATTCTGAATTGGATGGTGCTTCCCATTCAGGTATGTATGAAGCGTCTTGTAATAGACCGTTCACATTGTTCACAATCTGATTATCCTGAGCCGTAGACACATCCTGTACATTTTAGATGAGCCTCTCTTGTTGACATCAAATGTGACAAGTTTATCATACTTGAAACCAATACTATTATGGTTTTACATTGTGAAATAAGTAAAAAGACATGACAAAAAAGAGAGAGAATGTGCATGCTCACGAAGTATCGTTGATTGGACGATGTGAATTTTAAAACATAGGTACGCCCTGAAGATGACTGAGAAACCTTTTCGAAGGACGCATCATTAGGAAATATGATTAGGTCCTATGTATGAATACATTAATGAAAATATCCTTCATGTGAATAAGAAGAATAAGAAGAAAAACACGCGAACTTCTTTAACTGTGCTTGTAATCCGATCTACCCATTGGAAGTGTAATAGCCCATCGTCTGCCATGAGAAGCTGAAGTCTGCCTTTGGTAGGCTGTGCATCCACCCAATTGGTATCTCCTCGACGTTGCAGACGACCAGCTTTAAATGCCACTAAAGGATCCGCCATTGTCAAATTTCAGACTATGGGTTTTACAGAAAATAGTGCCAACGCGTACGCGTCTTTACATAAGCGCTCAACAAGGAACCAATTTGACCCTCAGGATAACTAAAGTCAATTTTTACAATTGTATCCATAAGAAAACTTTCAGGTACTGCGACGAGCAGGACGTCTTCACATCTCAGTACTAGGCGTCAACGACTACTTCTTATTTCCCTTTCTCATAGTCACATTTTCTTATATACAGGCTGTGAGAAAAGACTGTACGTTATTCATATTTGTTAGCATGGAATCGTTAAACTAAAGGGTTGCTGTTGAATTGATGGCACCCTCTTTATACAACTCCTCAATCTGTTCCTGATACATTCCAAACGCCTCACGTCTTGAAGTTTATCAGAATACCTTCAACATTTATTTACTTCAATGGTGCTCACCTTTTGATTTTGAACGTTGGAGTTAGTGCTCCATTTTCAACACTAAAGACGGTTGTGGTAATATATATATTCCTGATGACCTGAACACCTTTCAGACCACTGGCATTGGCGTGTTTCATAAGCTGTTCTAGAATAAATTTTTTGACTCTTTGCTCGTTTGCTAATTTTGCTGTTTCAACTTCATCCTTGAAGTTGATGGAAACACCCAGTATCTTCGATACGAGATTTGCCAAGTATTCGCGTTCTAAAACGACCACAGCAACCAGATGATTTTTAGAGGTATCACCGTGTACGAAAATTTGAGAAATACTGGGTAACGCGCTATAGATATTTTGAATATTGTCCAGCGCAACGTATTCGCCTTGAGATAATTTTATAATACTCTGAATAATCAGTTAGGTCAACGCCGATTTTTTCTTTCTTTAAAATTGAGGAACGGACTCGAAGGCGATCAATTATTTTGAATCGACCGCATGAATCAATTTCAGCGACGTCTCCTGTATGCAACCAGCCGTCTGTATCGAGATTCTTGGCAGTAGCCTCCGGGTCTATATAAGTACAGTTACTTAAGGCGCAGAACATTGTTTTGCTCCAATTAAACTTACCTTTGTAATAACCTTTCATGATAGTATCTCCGCGAACGCACAATTCTCCGCGGGGGTGGGGTTTATCATCGCTAGTATAACCCATTGAAGGGACGTCCACCAATTTGATCTCGCAAGATGGCTGGGGAGGCCCTACAGTTCCTGAACCGCATACATCCCCCGTAAGAGTTATATTACTTTCACAGCTATTTTCTGTTGAAGCATATCTGTAATTTTTTTAAGTGAGTGAGTTTCTGACGATTGATGGTTTATACTGACCCTGAAATTGAGGCATCAAAAGAAAGTCTCGATATTGAGAATCAACATACCTTCATAGAAGTTACATGCGAATGCAATTTTAATGAAGTCGATGCAATCTGCCGCCACTGGTGCAGAACCACAAGTCATGGTACTAACTTTCCCACCCAGAACAAGTTGTATCTAAGTATATGCCTACTGATGAGAGCTGTTGTAAGAAGTCGAGATTCCCCCACACACTTTTTTGAACACAAGACGATCCCATAGAGGGTGTTTTAATTCCCCAGTAGACCGTAAGTTGAAAAGTTTATCAGTGACGGCTTTACGAAATATGTATCCTATTGAAACCATCAATCCCGCTATAACAAACATAACGAGGATTAAGAAGACCTTTCAAACCCGGAATATCACCAGCTGAATAGGCAGATACATAGAGTCTTTGAAGTATACGAGGAACAGTCGCAATAATGGTTGGTTGGAGAATTTGTGCATCTTCGAGAAGTCGTAACGGATCCCCGGTAAAATAGCCTATAGCAATTCCATTCGCCATCATGGTCAAGTCAAAGGCACGCTATACAGCAATTAAATTGGGCTGAACAGCTCCGTATAATTGATAGAAGACATACGCCATACACGTGTGCTAATGGAAGATAAGATAAATGTCTACCCGGAAAGGCTAGCGACAAATCTCCTAGTGCTGTTGATACAGTTACAGAAAGATTGCCATGAGTTAAGAGGGCTCCTTTTTTTTATCTGATCAAATGACGTTGTAATTTCAGTATTAAGTATGACAAACCTTTCGGATATCCTGTTGTTCCCTATATTTATTATGTTATTATAACGAGTGATATACAGAACTTTGGCTTACGGAAGTATAGCAAATAGTGTATAATTGATCTGGTGTGGGTATAGTCATTTTTCGCGGATTGACCTCACCCAAAGCTTCCACTGGGATTGACATGAGTAAAAATTTGGATCCATTCAAGGTTACTCACACTGCGCGAGGGTAAAGAACTCAACATTGCATTGTTTCGCCCATTTAGTAGCAAGACGCAGTGCCTGTTCCGATAGTTCATCTAAAGATATGATGATTTTGAGGAATTTCAGTCGGTGACTTAAATTCAAGAGCGTAGAAATGTGATTGGCTGAAAGGAATATTACGCTGAGTTCTGAGTGGTTACAGCTAATAATAACATTAACGAGCAAACAAAACAACCAAACATCCTGTACGAACATCATTTCTGTAGAAATTAATTATGAGTTTATAAATTGCTTAATGTTATCGGAGACCCACCAACAGAATCCGCACCAAGGACGTCGTACAATGATACCGATACTTTGGCATAAGCTTGAATGGCCAAATCAACCAGCTGCCATTCTGTTTATTAATTAATTTCTCAATTATTCCGATGATTAGGAGATACGTAGAAACCAAATTTACCTGGTCGATTGGTACTCCATATGCCTACGCAAGGGATCTCGCCGCCTCCTGCGCGACCAGTTTCCCATAGATATTCCAAAGCACTCCCAATATGATCTCGCCTTTGAGCAACTTGACGGTATGTTATCCAAGTGTAACTATTATCAAATTTTATGGGATTTGTTGAAACAACGCCTCGTGATCCAAGACAAGGTTCATCTGGATAGCGAGCAAGGGCATTTTCGAAGATTTCCACCAGATTTTTCGTAACTCCTTTGCTGTTAATAGTGATTAGGTTGGGATATGCGGCTAAAACAACCGTGTTTCAACAGAGAATATTATTCGTTTTTTTTTTGAAATTTACCATGTCGGTAGATGGCTTTAGTAGAAAAGTAAAGTCATGGGTTATTCTGTTTTCGAATCATTTCATTGATAGGACATACCGCTTGCACCAGGTTTTTTCGACCCAGGTACCTCAATGGATTGTTTAGAAAAGTCAAAATTGGACGGTAGAGGAAATTGTTTTCCAACGGTCTTCATAATAAGTTCTTTAAGGTGGTGGTTGGCGATTAGAACCAGCGTAGTACACCATGGTTGGCCGTATTCAATACATATTTTGTTGTGTTACCGTGACTTGTCAGGGCCATCATGTCACAACAGTGCTAGTGCTAACTTCAGTCCTTTATACGATACCGGGGCCAAAAAAATCGAGTATTTCATTCCCAAAAGTTATAGGGAATATGGGAATTGTAGTTATTTCCAAAGGTGCATTCATGGGTCAAGGACTCGGATTGTGAAAGGTTTGCAAGGCGGTCCTGGGCTTCGGAACTCCACTGGCAGCACGGGTTGATTGGCCGTAGCATAGCACATACATGAACTTGACTGGAAATCTCTCTTCTCCTCTGGGTGACCATCTCGATACTCTTCTGATCCTATTACAAACCCCCCAAAATTGGGGATTGATTTGATTTCTTTTAATCAAGGCTGTATTTACATAGAATACTTTTTCGACAAACTTCCGTCAACTCCTTTGCATGCACAAACGGCCATAACCAACGAGCCCAGAACGACGGCATTTCATTATCGTTTTTTATATGCCAGCTTTCATGCAATGCGATCATAATCCAAATAGTCACTAAAGTTAATGGAATCGCCGTTGCAAGGTAATCCGGGATGGTACCGGTGCCCTGACTCAATACGTCGAGATTCATCCCGAAAGCTGACTGGTAAGAGATTATTATTCACAACTGCTTTGATAAGCTAAAAACAAGACGTACCGCGGCGAACGAAGCGGGTAAAAAAACCATTGTCAAATATGAGATTTGTTTCATGGCAGCACTATCCCTTAATGCGGCTTCTGATAAATTCTGTGTATGTCGACTAAAGGCCTAACGAAAGTGTGCATTAAGCCCCATTAAAAGATTGGAAGGAGAACAAAAATACGTACCAAGTCAATTACATTTTGAAGTCGTTTCTCCTGCATTTCTCGACTCAGCTCAAGACGACCAATTTCCACTAATAGATTATTGCATTCCCTCTGCAGAATTTTCCGAGTTATATTTTTAGTAGCATCATCATAAGTACCCATCATGGGATTATATGTATCGCGGAGGAATATTATAGCGTTTTTGAAATCTTCTTGTAGAGAGACATAATATAACACATGGGCCCGTATCTTGTATAGTGTCTGAGTGAATTCAATATTCTGACTCTTTAACACGCCGATTTCCTAATGGAAAGACACTTTAATGCATGTCAATTTTACTGGGAAAGATATGACTCACAAGTTCTCCAATATATGTCCAAAGTGTAGCCAATGATTCATCCCAAGCGTAGAGGGGATACCAGAATATTGAAAGTAGTACCAAGGTTGGGTCGGGAGACTGTTTGAAAATTTTCTGCCAATAAACACTCTGCCCGGCCAAACTCACGCGCTTATGCAGCATCTCGGCAGACGTCGAGCTATAAGGCGCGTGGTATGAAATGAGAGTGCTGCTTTCTCGGTCTCTAATCATGTGTACGGCCAGAAGTTCCAGGAGAAGCGTCTCTTGAGACTCTATGTCGGGATCACCTATAAATCAAATCAAGATGAATCGATGCCCACAACGTGTATAGGTATCAGGTAATCTACCTCGACGCAAAACTAAAGCCGTCTGCGATCCAACACTGTCTCCATCTGCAAGTGAGTCAGTTGAATTGGTCTCTCTGTATGATAATATCAGACGCACAAAATGACCTCACAGAATGCCTTGTTGATTTCGGAGGAATAAGTTTTGCTCGAATAAAAGGTAATGTGATTGTGATATCTGCCAGGGATAAAGGTTTGAATATAGTGTCAAAAGGACAAAGCAGACTTACGGTCTCCTACATCTGGCTGTTCGTCTTCTTGGTATCGACTAGGAATCCAATTCAACGATGATGAAAAGAAGAACGGTTCGATATTATATCTATCAACAGTTACTATAATCCGACAGTGCTGTCTAAAGTAAGTACTTACTTTGTACCTAAAATCTGCATCACAGGTAGCGATAAATTTTCCATAAACAGAGCTCTGACACGAGTATTTTTGGGACGCTGGGCAAATAACCGGTTGATTAATTTAAAAAAAACAACTATATGAGCGAGAAAATCACCTGCGATCTCATAATATTAACCTGGTCTTCCTTGCTATAGCTGGAGATTATAAGTCGTCCAGTATCGGAAAAAGTACCATCGTATCCGACGTCAACATTAAAGATTGTACAGCTGGGATGGATGTACGACAGTTCTTTAATACGACTCTTTTTGACCTGCAATTCACTCCAGTTTGCGAATATAGATTCGGGATAGTGAATCCAACATTCTTTCTCGCACCCCTTGTCGGAACCATGGGGACAAAACTCCTGACCGATATAAGATGGGGGCAAGGACAATGTTCGTCCTTTAGTATTGCTGAAGTCAATGTCAAGCCATGGCCATGGGCCTGACGGACTCCCATGTCTCCTTGCGGGAGCGGGTATATTTGGAGGCAGCTCTGATTCTCCAGGAGGCTTCAACGGGACTGCTAATTCTGTCACGGACGCCGCTGACATGATTTGAGATAAGATTGAACATATAGACACCAATGCCTTCGCAAATATATACCAGCCTGCGGAGCATAGCAAGAAATAAGCATGTGGAGTGTCATGAACTTTGATTTGTTTGAAATGGCAGAAGATGCTTATTTGCCAACATTGGCTTCTTCTCCACTTTAAAAACAATTGTCGATGTCAAAAATCGAATAAAAATGAATTGATAGTGGAGTTAATTGGTGGTGACTTGAATTTAAACCCCCTATGTCAAAGCGCTCAGCTAGTTAAATGAGATCATAGTACACCGATTTGGAGTCTGGGAAACATCTTCAACGCCCAACCGAGAAACTGCCGAGTCTCAACGGAGGGAGGGTGGACGGCCCAACCAGGACACCTGTAATTGGAATTTAAAACGATGCGCATGAATAAGGACTTAATCGGATTTCTGAGCCCGTTCGTCCATTAAGTAAAGCATTAAAACACAGGTTTTACCAGAGCTTGGGAGGCAGTCCAAATGAACCCCTTACATTAGACTGAGCGGACGTCTCTCTCAAGGAGAATGTATTGAGTACTACAATAGTCGGGAGTCTGACATAAGCAACTACGTTTTTGCTTACTAAGCGTATCCCTTTTCTCTCCCGCCTGGAACAATGCCTCGAAGGCCACGCAAACAGCCTGGTCTGACAAGACAAAAAGGTTCGAAAATCTCTTCCGAACCATCTGGAAGGAACGATGGAAAAGTTAAAAAATGGAACAGACGAGTGGACATCGAACTCGACGAAGAGGATCAATGTAAGTAGCAAGGTGTTCGATTTTTTCAACATTTTTTATGTCTTTGTTGTAGTCGATGCTTAGGATATACTTTTCAGTTCATCAAACACGAGATCGTATATTGTTGGAGGGAAACACTCATGACGAGGAAGAACTTTGGGAAGATGGAGAGGAAGAAGTCTTTGGTCTTGGTTTAGACACCAACTCAGAAGGTGATAGTGTCACCGATGAAGATGAAGGTGAAGAAATCCATCGAGAAACTAATTTGAGTGCCGCGAAGAAAACGAAGAAAGGGAAAATAAGTAAACGCGCTCCCTCATCATCTTCCTCATCCGGATCCGAGTCTGAGGAAGAAACTTGGGGGCGCAAAAAATCTGCATATTACGCCTCTAATGCAGACGCACTCAACCAAAAACAAGGCGACGAAGATGAGGAAGAGATAAATGAAATGGAGGAACAGGAAGCGCGGAAAATACAAACCCGAATGAAAAATCTTTTATTCGAAGAGGACTATGGACTCGCTGATGTTCACGACAGGTATACACTATCAATCTCTATGTAAACATTTTGGACTAATTTGTATCAGACCAATTGGTTTCTCCGAAGAAACAGATATGATGTCTGCACTGCCTCCTATCGCACCTACGGAACCCATTGACAATGTCACAGCTTTGCGTCGTCTAGAAAAAACTAGCCCAGAGACTCTTGCATTATCAAGAGAGTGGTGTTATGTCGTGAGAGATCTGCAGGAAGTTGAAGAACGAATACAAAAGTGAGAAATCATGAAGGAAACTGATAGATTTCTTGTTCTAATTCTTTACAGTGGTAATACCTTGAGTTCCGAAAGTGATACTGTTACCGATGGCTTGAAACACCTTCACCATCGTATGTTATATTTTCTTTACTAGGTAATTTCTAACCGCATTTATCAGAGACGCTGTTGTCGTACGTTACTGTTCTCGCCTTTTATATACACCTGCGTGCAAGTGAAGGCATTGTAAACCATCCGGCAAACATTCCCAATACTCGAATCAAAGCCGTTTTGGAACGACTCCTCACCCTCAAACAAGCTCTGTCGACTATGGAGGAACTAGACTTTGATGTTAGCAATTACGAAGACGAAAGTGATATCTCTGATACCAGCGCATCGAGTGATTCGGAGGTGGATCCCCTCATTTCCTCTAAAATCAACAGACGAAAACTTGTGGATATGGATGAACTATATGCCTTGTTGAAAGAAGCTGACGAGATGAAGCCATCGAAGACTTCCAGGACCAAGCATTCATCCTCAGCGCACGATGGGATAGAGAAACCAAAACTGTCTGCAAAAAAACCGAAGAAAAACGAAAGTCAGGAGGATGTTATATTTGACTTGGTGGAACCTTCATTCAAAGCTTCACGATCGTTTGAACGTTCTGTCATTAAGGACGACACCTCTGATGTTTATGGTGAAGTAACTGGGTTATCCACGGCGGATGCTGCAGACAAGAAATCCCGGCGACATACGCTGCGGTTCCACACTCACAAAATTGAATCATCTTCACGAAAACGTGAGCAATCAAGAGAAAAGTTGGGAGGTGAGAATATTTCTGGGTTGTCTTATATTATGACATTCATATGAGATACAGGGGATGACGATATACCATATCCGGAACGCAAGAAAGAAAAAGAAGCACGAATCCAGAAAGAGGTTCTGAAGACCCGAGGTACAGGAGGTGACGATTTGGAACTGAATGATATTGATGAAGGCTCTCCTCCTTCCGAAGTTGGTCCCGCTAAGAGAAAAAGAGCCGAATCGTCTGACAGTGAAGGAGATGAAGGCTATTATGAGTTGGTTAAACGGGCTAAGAAAAGTAGTAAAGAGCAGAAGAAACGGGAGTATGATCAAGCTCGTTTAGCTGAGAGGTACGTAGATCAAAATGATCGGAATCCTGACTTATGTCGCGACAGGGTTTATGATGATGAGGGAGGTGAAGGGCCGCGATCCCTCACCCGTGCTATTCTCAAGAATCGTGGCTTAACCCCCCGTCGGTCGAAGAGCGTGCGAAACCCGCGCGTTAAGAAAAGGGAGCGGTATGAGCATTTATTTTTCAATCGTATGACGTCACTAAACGATTGCCTAATGCTGTATTAGGTATGAGAAAGCCAAGAAAAAAGTGAAGTCACAAAAGGCAGTTTATAAAGGAGGATTGGGTGGAAGACCGTATGGAGGGGAAGAAAGTGGTATTAGCAAAATAGTAAAGAGTGTGAAACTGGGATAGGTAGATTTCAGCTGAGCGTCTATGACGGCGCGTCCTACTTTGAGACGCGAAAAGATCACGTGAGATACTTTTGCGCCGACCCGTTCCTCGACACCGAATTGGTCCGTGCCCGAAGCCACCCAGAAATTAAGCCTTTTCCAAATTTTTTTTCTTTCTTCATTCCTTGTACTCTAAAACCATTTCGATGCAATGGTCACAACCTCACGGTTGGCAGCAGGACTGTCGGGGCTGCGTAATAGGAATACGAGAGTAACTAACAAAACTTTATTACGTGTCGTTAAGGGAAACATCGAAGCAGATAACATCCTTCTTGATGATGAAGACGATGAAAAAAACCGAGTCCTTGCAAGTCACGGCGTTGAGGAAGAGGACGCACATGTGAGTGTCTTTCCGACGTCGTTCAACGACGTTGCAGTGGCGTGACGTGGCACGATCCCATTGGACGGCTGAGTCTCAATTGCAATCCGCGGATCGCTGACAAATATTTGTAGGAACATCACTTACAAGCTGCTCTCTTTGCATCTTCGCAACGTCTATCTGCTGCACAAACCAAGGTTGACACAACTGCTTTTATTCCTACACCTGATGCCACTGGTGTCATAAAAAATTACGATGAATTGTATCCCCCCAAACGCTATAAAGATCCGTTAACACATATTCGTTCTTCTGAATCCCTCGACGAGGCTTGTGTAGGTGGGCTTTCGGGCTCATTCTCTTATTTTCTTGATGAACGTGACTTGGAATGGCTCACGAAACATAATTGTGCGGCACGAGGAGAAGGGACCAGCGCCAATGGTACTGCACTTAATGGTGCCGAACATTCTCCCAGAACGTCCAATCGCGTGGTACCTCCAAGAAGTTCGAAAAGTAAAGGCAAGGAACCCGATGTATCATCCTCTCTTGTAAATCATCGACCGATGCCCATCGATGAAGATCAATTCGAACTTATCATGGGTTTATTTGAGAAGTGGACGGACGAACATATATCGCCGTATCTTCATTTGGTTTGTGGCATTACAGTTGTACTATCTGTTTCAGTTTTTTATAAAAGCTACTGACGCAGGCTCCTGATCCTGAACATTTTCCATCATTTGATGAATATGTGGACTTGCTCTCGAAGCCTCTTTCCTCGGCAGTTTTTGCAAACTTTGAAATACCATCTCATGTTCCACCTCCTGATAAATTAACAGATATGGCCAGATGTGTGTATTCGTGGTGGAGAGAACGGCGAATAGAGAGAAAAGGACAGCGTATTGTACCACAGCTTCATGTATGCATCTTGTTTTATCATTTCCACTTATATGTGGCGCTTAATTGTGTCAGATTTTGGTTATTGATGCTCAAGAGAAAGAGGACAAAACTGGAGGCTCGCCGTATACCTGTTTTCGAAAGCGTGAGGTGAAGCCCATGCGACGGACGCGTACAAACAATGTGACACATACGGACAAACTTGCACGTCTACGGGAAGAGCTTCATCGAGGTCTGGAGCTTTCCAGAATGGTTCTCATGCGTGAGAAGTTCAAGTATGATGGAGTGAAGAACTCAATCGCTGTATGGCAAAAGAGAGAATTATTTTCCGATCTAATGAAACAACTAAACACATTGGCACCCGGCTCCGTGCCCCCTACTGATGAACACTTATTACATGATCGAGACAGGAAAAGAAAAAGAATTGAACAAACTATTCCAGCGTATGTACTGTTCATACCCCCCTGCCCGCTCAGTTATTGATAAGCTACTTCAGTCGCATTGTGCTTCCCAATCGACAACCTCATACGCTATCTCGAGACTCGACGGACCTGTATTCTGCCCTTTCTTTGACCACAGACAACAATGTTGCGTTCGAAGAAGGTCAGAAATGGCCGACCGCTCGTACACTAGGTATACAACGAGACGTTGAGAGGACATTGGCAAAAATTCGGAAAGAAGATGCCTTTTGGGAAGATCTGTTGGATGTAAGTTTACTTTGTCTCCCAGCCAATTCTAATGCAATTCTAATGCATTTCGTCAGTTTCCTCATTTATCTTCTCCCGCTGCTACGGAGAAATATCTCAAGCCATTCCCTTCAATAGACACAGCAACAATAGGTTATCGTGGTGACACACTCCCGCACGGTGGCCGTTCCATGCGACTACGTACCGGACGTGGGGGTCGTCTTCACATTGATAGAAGGTTTCATGTCTCTCGTCCTCGATTATTACAACGAGAACGGGCGACACATCCTTTGCGACGTGAAGAAATTACTGCGATGCAAGAACACATGGAACGCTGGAATTCCCGAAGTTGGCGTCCGCTTGAAGCTGACTTTAAACTACGGCGCGTAGTTCAAGAGTTGGGCGAGGTGTATCTGACTCACGCTAGTATATACAACTCTCAAAGTGCTGAATTGATGGATGTTGATGACCAAGAGCAATCGGGCGTTATCCTTGATTCTGACCGAAATGCACACCCATTCGACAAACTTAGCAGCTTTCGTCGCACAAGTCAAGCGGATGGTCTTAGGCCAATGCCCGGTCGTAACATCTCAGAGATGGCTGTACGGGGTATGGTTGACAAGATTCAACGGGTCGAGGCATGGCGTGGTTTGACAGCAGAACAATCTACTCCTGGAGGAGCTCTCGCCTTATTTACGGATGGCGGTGGAGACCAAGTGGATCATATCACAAAAGGTACTCAGCAAGACGACCCAGATGTTTGGCCACTAGGGGACCCGTCTGAAAATCTTATTGAGCATGCATGGCGGATCGACGACCGTTGGCGATATGACGAAGACGTATGTCTCGAAGAGTCGGACGACCGCTTTATCATGGATGACTTTCAAGCGAAGTACGTGCATATTCCTATTACCCTTCAGTACTGAATGGGCTAATGTGTTTTTTTTTTCGTAGATACTTGCGTACATCAATTACTCTTCTGGATTCAACCGACCATGACCTCCTCAAAATTGATCCACATCTATTACCAGCGATACCAGCGAAGCCAAGCAGATATTTGGATCACCAATTGCGTCAATCGGGTCTTTCACAGTTCTCCTCTATACCATCTCGCTCACAGATACCCCTAAGAATTCCTTCTCAAACTCTTATCTCGCAGAACTCTCTGACTCCCAGACCCGATACAACCCCAATCAAAACCCCATCACAAATGAATGGGCGTTTGATAAATGGCATAGCTGATCACCAACAACAACAACAACAACAACAACAACAAACCTCGCCTTCACAAAATGGTCCTATCCCGTCTAGTGGCGCTCGCTTACCTCCTGACTCCGGTCCAGTCGCTAGAATTAGTGCATTAGTGCGCCAGAAGCAAACGCCAAATGGGATAGTCTCATTACAACCATCTACGTCAGAAATGCCAACATCTTCTCAGACGTCCACATCCGTCAACGGCTCTGCTCTATACCCAACCACAAATGGGGTTTCGGTCATGAAATCTAATGAACCAATTGTCACACCACAGGTTCCTTCTCAACAGCTTGCTGGACGACCCATCACGGTTGGAAATAACGAAAATAGCCCTGAACGAAATATAGGTGTACCATTGGGAGTTGGGAACCTTCAGCTGAAGCTGCCTCCTCAACAGAATGGTACGATTGGTGCATCAGGTGTTCCGATTCCGGGTAGGACCACTCCCGGGTTTCACAACCATAACCCCTCACCTATGTATTGGCCGCCAGGTGCTGTAGACTTGACAAACTCATTTTATTAAATTATAAGCATTTTGATTTTTCGCTCTTATCGAGTCGTTAGCTACATACTTCTCTTATTCGCCGTCTTATCTTAGGATTGTTCTTGTTCATTCTCGTTCGACGTTTCACTTGTAGCTTTGAAACCACAAAATAGTTCTTTACCTCCCACCTCATTATATTGTGAACTAACAAAAAAAAACACAATAAAAATAAAGCAGTTCAAAAAAAAAAAATGATACTGTTGGTGAACGTGGGGAGGAAATGTAAAAAATTATGAAGGTGCTCTGATTAGGTGAATCCCATTATTGGTTAATTTATAAAGCTAAAAGAAAGAAAGCTATAACTAGAAATAAAAGCATAGTTTTAAAATGAATCTTACTTGAATCGCGCTGGAGGTGTCATCCGATGATTCCGCTGATAGAGAAGCCCCTTGGTCAGAAATGCATGTGTTGTATATTTGTTGTAGTTCTTCCGCTTGATAAAAAGCTTCTTCATAAGCCAATCCATACTGCTGCAAGCCACGTATACACATCATCACCTCTCGACGGCCGAACTGAGCCAATAGCTTTCCGGCATTATAAATATTGAAATGCATAATATTGGGATCAAGTCGAAGATAACCATTTTGTGTCAATAAGTCTGCCTGGGAGCGTGGTTCGGTTTCTCAGCATGCGATGGGGGGGAAGAAAAAAGGACGCACCAAGCAAGCAATACGGGAAGCTGAATTCAAAGCTTCCTTGCGTACTTGATCTTCAGTAGCAGCATATTGAGCATGATCGGAATTAAGATGTGATGATACATCAATGGTACGTTTTATTTCGTGGATTTCTCTAATACCGAACTCTTGAATGGCTTGATAGAGAATAATCCATAACGTATGATACAGAGCATCATGCCCACCTATGAATTGCTCGATTAACCAATAATTTTTTATATTCAAAAAAAAAACATAACGAACAGGCATTAACCGCAGCAAGGAAATCCCAATTCACTTGAGATGAGGGAACGCCGACTTTATCGAGATGTTTAGCTTGCCATTCATAGATGGAATGCATTAATCTACGGATCACATTATGAGATATACCTTCCGTCTGTACCACGGGTCGCCATAGTTGACGTGACATCTCTCGCGCACGTCTGGCAATCTCATGAGACGCCGTGTACCAAACCTATAACAAAACTAGATAAGAAAAGCTCTCTAAGGGGAAAAAAATTCTTGCATACGAGGAACTGTAAAGAGATCGTTAATAATTTAAATAATTCCTACACTCAATTTTGCTGACCTCTTGTCTTTTCACTACCGCCAATTGTTCATGGGAATCAGTTGTAACAGATTGGGCTATCTGATTGAGATCTTGAGGATACAAGTCAATATTATAATCATCATCTTCGCTGTAGAAATTCAGATGACAAGAACAGTGTTCGTGAACAAAAGGACAGACAGCATGGGCTTTCGACGAAAATATACCGCAGAAAATGAATCTGCCAAACAGGATAGCCACCAAGCATACGTCAAGGTCTGTCGATAATCAGAAGTGATCAAACTATGATCCGCGAATCGATTATTGATCTTAATAGGATCGTGTGGGTTAATAATTGAAATAATATGCTTTTTTTGAGACGATTAACCTTTAGATGTAATAGATGACGCAGGGTACACGAAAGCCAAAAACCACGATAACCTGTCTTGAAAATGAATACGAGAAGTATCAAAATTAACATAGACGTCTACCATCAGGTTCATCTACTAGATCTAAAAACTTCCATTATTCAGTAAACGCACTGGTTATCACCAATTATTAGTAATTACTCACGACTATGTAAACCATCTAAAAGAAGACCGACGACGATCGCGTCTGAAGAAGGTACTATGTGAACTTTTTCCGCCTCTGCTATTTCGAATGCCTTGTTTCGAAGAGATGCAGCGAGCCTACTCCGCCTCTTTCCCGTAGTGTCTGCGTTACGATCTTGTACGATAAGTGGATGTTCTGAGAACTTTGCACCCCATGCGAGGACGGTTGCGAGAATGGCAGGATTTAATGCATCATCTTTTGGAGAACATTGCGATTGAAAACCGTTTGAGGCGTCATTTGGAGAAGATGAAGGTGTTAAAGCGGCATGCAATTGCTCTCGAAATCGAGTTGGGCTTAAAAGAGCCACCCTCGCATGATATATTTCAAAATACACTTCAACGAGATCAAGGGTAAACCTAAAACAAGAAAATTCAGCAAATTTAAACAGATATGGAAACATTAATGTTACGAACTCTCTTCGAAATGAAGGATCCTGTAGCTTGACACCTACTTCGCCCCAATCCTCTGCGACCAAGTTATGACGCTGTGCGTAGTCGAGAGAAGATCTGTAACAACACATTACATCTTTAGATGTCGAGGAATATTGCTCGGGAGCAAAAAGGTAAGCTAAGAGACGCGTGGTTGAAGATTCTGGTTGTAGAGCCGCCTGTGATTGGACGAAAGGATGGTTTGAAGATTCGGCTGGCGGGGACACAGATATGGGATTGGAATTCGATAAAGGAATCACGGAGGAAAAGTTATCTGAGTAGAACGGAGCTATAGAAGGTGTTGTCGGTGGTGCTGGAGAAAATATGTGGGTATCCGATGTTGTTGTAACCGCATTTGTCGGACTGGAGATATTGTAAAAGAACTGATAAACAACGTGAAAAGGAACTGAGAAACCAACGTGTTTAAAAGTGCGGGGGGAGTGATCCCATCGTATTTTACGGAATTATTATTATTATTCCATGATTTTTTCCTCGGTCCGCCTTGCTTTCTTTTTTCGCTTGTTTCTCGCTGGACATTAAATGTACACGGGTAACCTTTGGATTGACAATGCTAAATAATTGTAAGTAAAGCATTTGTAGTTGACTTAAAGGTGACATATATACCTGGCACTGTCAGAGACTGGAAATGAGTTTTAGATATCCGATGCAAGCGTTACTTTGACGTACTTTTTCCTGTGCTGAGGCCATTACACATCTGACTTTACGTGTTCTAAAAGGGGAAACGTAAACCAATTAGGTAAATAAAAAAAAACGTGGAAAATAGGTTATACTTACCTACAAGCATCACAAGCGACATTTTGCTTCCTGGTTGGAAGTGAAGCAGGGGTAGCTTGAGAATGCATACTAGGTTGACTACTGCTAGCCTGATTGCGTGACGACGTGATGAAACCGGATAGAGAGAATACTGCTGGGGAGGGGGTATACACCTGAAAGAACTTGTAACCAGAGAGAGAAAATGATATGAGTGAGGGCGACAATCGAGAAGAGTGTTTATTACTGAGAACTAGGTCTTACGGGAGTTTCCCAAAAGGGATGTGACTCGGTACCGCATGCTTACTGTACTGAGCCTGCGGAACCGAAAGCAATTTGACACCCGATTTGCTATCAATTTTTCTAAAAATTTAATGATTTCCATGTGAATCTTCAATATTAATGGGATAAACAAGAGTCTTTAAAAACACCTTTCAGGCCACAATAAGAAACATGGGAAGCAATCTTATACTTATAGGATAGCAACCATGCATACTATGTAGTCACTAGTCACTAGTGGATTATTCAATAGTATAGCGACAAGGTCCAAAAGCGCTAGCGTATCTGAGCGCGCCAACTTACTGGGGCTTTCACCGGCTCTAAAACTCTTTTCTAACCCAGTTGGCAGTCATGGTTAAAGTTGAAATTGTAGATGAAAAAGAGACTTCACCTAACTCACCTTACGCTTCCTCTTCCTCATCCAGAACATCATCATCAGTATCATTATCTTCCGTCTCTTCCGAATTAGCAGATGAATCCCTAATCGATCGTATTGCCGCTTTGGTAGATATAGTACCTCCAACAACACGATATTCTATTTCGACTAAAGTCTCTAAAGCCACCTCGTTTGTCTTCCAAACAGGAAGAATATTGGGGAATGTTGCATGGGTAGTCGCTACATCTGCTCTACTTGTCGGATTACCACTAGTCCTGGCTCTGGAGGACGAGGCCAGAATCGTCCAACAAGAAAAGGAGGAATTAGCTAGACAACAGGGTGCCCAAACAGTACGCCGCAATTTCTTTACAAATTTTTTGACACTTGAATTTATTTCTGTATAGATGATGGTGCCTCAGTTACAACCTACCGGATCCAATTCGATAGAACCCAGCAAACCCAAGCAGCAGGGTATTGTCCCTCCTGGTTTCTAAACAAAAAAATGTGTTGCTATATCTCAAGCGAACATTTTCAAATTCACCAATTCCTACCTCATCTTATGTTTATATCTTCTCTTCCCACCAAATAATGACGCAATAATATCCCCGCTCTGGCCTAAAATCATTTCAAAAGTTGAAATATCATCATTGTCAATCAACGTCCCGTTGCCATATGATCCATTGAATACAACACGGTGTCCCATCTGTCTCGCTTCTTCGACTTGGCCTTCAAAAAAAGAGTCGTCAGAGACACAAATATCAGAAGTTTTTGAGATTAATTGTTATAAACTATATACTCCGACATCAAATAGATATTTTGTTGATGGCCAGACGCATTATATATAGTGCTTCTAGTAATACCGTTGTTTCCATGATTTATCTAAAAGTAGCAGCCTCAGAGTAAAAATTCAGGCACATATACATGTACGTAGTAGTCCCTTTTGTCAGGAAAATAGATTTGAAGCTGCAACTATGATCAGTGACACTGAACGGAACAGGCAGAGAGAGCGCTCAAATCCGATAATTGACATGACATGGGTAAAAAGTCATACTATTCAAAGCCTCCGGTGAAGGCTTTCCTCCAAGAATCAATAGGTCCCCCATCTTCTAGCATCAAATTAAAATAAGGAGATTTTCAAAGGCATGATCTTTTCTGGCAAGTGCCCTAATTATTAGCTCCCGCTCCATGTGCTTCTGGAGATATTGTTATTGTTTATCATATTGGTTATAAAAACTCGTCCCCTTCTAGACAAATATGCCCACTGGACTTTTCTTTTCTCTTTTGGTTCCCCTCTTTCTCTCACAACATTTGCCATTTGTGTAATTGGCGATGGGTTCAGTCCCTCCTTTGGTAGATCCTTTTGCACGTATCAAATTCGATAACAGTCTGGGAGCCTTGTTGGTTGGAGTTATCGTTTCTGCCACGTAAGTTTAATATTTATTTATTTATTTTAAGATCAGATCTTTACTATTGCCAGCCTCCTAGGTTTAACCTCGCTACAAAGTTATCTGTATTATAGTACGTCCTAATCTATCTTTTGGGGGGTTCATTCCACACCAATTCAACTTTTTTTAGCAAATTTCCCCAATGATAGAACACCGACAAAAGTTCTTGTAGGGGTATTGTGGTGAGTTCATAATACAAATTATTGTGAGTGATTTTTACCCCTCACTGATAGGTTTCTGGACGCTTTGCAAATTGCATTCATCTCACACTCAGCGTACTATTACTTGGTGACAAATTATGGAAATGCTCCTGTACTCCTTCAAGGCGAATGGTATAAAGTTTTTTTTGATAAATTATCGCTCGTTGACTAACAATCGCATTACAGGAGTATCATCGTAAGCATAAATTAGATATCCCTGTTAAAAGTCTACTTATCCCTTCAACAAGATGGAGATCGCTGTAACCATTGTCATCGCCGTTCTGGTCCAATTGTATGTTTTATATATATGTTTTTAACAGAAAAGAGTGTTTGACTAGGAGTCAAGGTTTTTCGCACAGAGAGTGTTCAGAGGTGAGTGAACAATCTTGGAAATGATAAATAAAAGCCGTTGTGACTTCCCTTTACTAGTGTCTAGGAATAATTATTTTTTGGCTGGTTTTGTGGTATCAAATTTTTAACCTATTTGCTTCTACACAAGCCTATGTTGGTTGCCTTTTCAGGTCATCGTTGCTATCGTTCACGCAGGTTAATCTTTCAGTGTTCCTTTCTAACACCTTTCCCCCTGCTCACTGCCAAATGCATTCAGGAACTGGAGTTGCCGCAGTTGTCAAACTGTAAGGAGAAAGATATTGTTTTTTTAAAGGGAGAATAAAAGTTAAAACCTATTTTTTTTCAAGGTTCCAAATCAAACTATTCTCCAGAATCACTGAAGCTTTGGTGCGTTCACATGCGTCAGGTTTATAATGTAATTTCAATCCTTACAAATTTTCGAAAGCCGCTCATGATAGCTACATTGGTACTCATGGCTGTAAATGATATTTTCATTACTTTGGTCCTCTGCTGGTATTTACGTGGGGCCAAATCGGAGACTAAGCTTGGCGAGTGAGGAACTCTCTCCGGTCTCAGTCCATTTCCTCAGACAGCTAAAATTAAATGATAATAGGATTCATTCAGCCATTCGTACCTTGATGATATATACTATTGAAACGGGACTTTTGACCAGGTTAGTCTATAGTTCTATATATAATTGTAATTTAGGTTTACTAGATGGAACCTTAAGCGTTACTGTAACTATTGATGCAATTTGTATCTTAACTATGCCTCATAATTGGATATATATTGGTGAGTGATTCGTACGGCAGCCCCCCCCCACTGTCTGATGTGTTACAGGAATAACATTTTGCCTCAGCAAACGTGAGTGTGTTCGGTCTATTGGCAACCCCAAGGAAACTGAATCGATGTCATAGTATATGTCAATTCTCTCCTTACAATGTACGTTTCACAGTTGCATTCAAAATATGAAATTTTGATAGAAAGACATTAGCTTGAATTCGCGCAAGTATCTTCGGAATAAAGAGTCTTCAAAATATTCAGGATCAAGTCGTCAGTCAATCGTAGTCCCTTCGCTTCGCATGGATGATCTATCTGGATCCTCTCAAAAAGTAAGTATTCTGATCGGAAAACGTCTCTAAAACTGGGTTATCCTCACTGCCTTTTGTAGTGTCCATCCAGCCCTTTTACGCCGACATCTCAGCTCAAGATGGAGATACCAATTCGTGGTATGCCCCCAGGTCTAACTACGACCACTTCGACAATGGTAGAACCGGGTTATGCCATCTAACAAGGCCGGTCCTTCAGAGAGATTTTAAATAGATTGTATTAATGCATTAAAAGAAAGTCACAATATATTCGTAGTTCTCATTAAAAATGAGGTGACAAATGAATGTTCACCATTTTTTCTGACGAAGTGCCCTCTTTCTGTGCAAGGTGTTTCTCCCCGCAGCTTCTCTGACTCCTTGAAGTTCGGAGAACTTTTTCTTTGCATATCGCTTGGCTTCGGCATCGTCCACCAACTCGTCGACGATTGTCCGTTTCCTATGCGATTTAGGTAAATTATCACCGCTTGTTGTCCCGAAGGGTGTCTTGGAAGGTAAAATTGTCCCAATCTGCAATAAATAGTAAAAACATGAACATGGATATCTCATGTTGAAAGCCAGGATGGGATTCACCGCAAAGTACTTGGGCAGGCCTTTTATTCCTTTTCCTTCACCCTCATCTTTACGGTAAAACCTCTTTGGATCCAAAGCATTCCGTAAACGTACGGCTTCCACTTCGCGATACAGTTTGGGTAATTCAGCGGGGTCAGGCGCAGGCAGATCGAACCATGCTGGACCAGCAGTAGCTCTCCTTTGCTGTCAATCATACTTATTTGAGGAATACATACGCGTAAGATTAAAAACAAAAGACGAACCTCTTTTCTTTGTTTCTTGGTCAGTGGTTTGTTATCCTTGTTTAGTGGTAATGGTGGTGGTGGAGCTGCAGGTTCTGAAGGTGCACTTTTTTCGAGTTTTTCCACTTCAATATCACGAACCAATAAACCAGGTTGAGTTCGCGAGTTACCAAAGACGAAATACGGTTTTGGCATCGACGGTCCAGGATCCAAAGCAGGCAATGGCTGGCTAGTAGGCATGGGGTGATCAGAACACTGGTATATCTTATCATGTTATACTTTAGACACGCACTCTTCATCGTCCTTTTCTAATAACAGTATATCTCCATCGTTATTCTCTTCAACTTCTTCTTCTTCTTGTCTTTGTTTGCCTTTTTTCTCCCGAATGTTGGCTTTTGCTTTCTCTAGTAGCGATACTAGGTATTCTGAAGTGATAGAATCACTTTCACTGTCATTTTCTGATTCTGAATCATCATCGTAGGAGCTAGAAGAGTCGGAGGAAGAAGACGAAGAGTGTGCCGCTTGTTCTTCCTCATCTTGTTGTTGAATTTCCGAGTCGCTCTGCATGATTTCTACCTCGGAGGAGAATGTGAGCGTGACCTGTGTTACATCCCTGGCCCTTCATACATTTATCTTTACTATTTATTCTTCAAATAACAACTTGTTCATCCTTCAGGGCATGTTCATCCAAGTCACTCACATGACAACATGACATAGATTTACCCTTACTCCCGGCCCAGAATCGGTGTGAAATGGTTTCCAAAAAGTCAAAACATGTCGGCATTGTCTCTACATTCCCTCTATGAGTTCATAATTAAAGCCGTATCCTTGGTTGTTGTCTAGAGCCGGAAGACTCTGTAAAATCTTATAGTATCCTCATTCACCAGGACTCACGCTGCACGGTCGAAGGCCTGCCACGAGTGTCCAATTTTTCATCACCGCAATTTGGAGTCTGAATAGTGGATAAAAAGGTCACATTTCTTCTATCAGGTATCCGGATCTTAACATCCATTGTGGTTTTTTTAAAGAAGGCAAATGGACCGTGCATTAGTTTGCAAGCCGTGGATCTAATTAACTGGATAGAAACGCATTATTTTGTCTCTTGTTGACACGACAGAGCAACTCAACCGAAATTTGTCCTGGATAATAATAAGGGCACTGATGCCAACAAACACCCAATAAAATGATCTATTTTAGACAGATGGTTGAATCGCCTGAATTTTGAACCGCGAACAAGTAACAAACCTCGGCAGTATGTATATGTGCTCTTTTAGGGACGTGTACAATCCATATTGATACATACAAAATAACACATGCAAAGATCTTGATTTGCCACTTGGTTAAAAGATGTTCCCCCAAAAATAAATTGTTACTAATTGATGATTGACCACCGAATCAGGCCAACAACGTGGTTCAATAAATGTCTCCTCCTTCAAGCATTTTTCCATGAGGGTGTTCTCTTTTGAAGGAAAGCTGTGGTGCCTTCAGTGAAATCGGCGGTGGTGAATGTCGAATAATACAAAGATCTTTCCAAACGAATGCCATCCGAAAGAGATAATTGGTCTGCTTGCAAAACAGCCTCCTTCGCCATTGCTACTATTGGACGGCTGTATGATGCCATTGTCTTGGCTAGGGAGTCTCAGGACAAATGAATCGACGTATTCGTTAATGACGAACCTGCATTGATAGCCGCATCGAGAAGTTGCTCGGGTGGATATACCTTCGCAATCAGACCAGCATTGAGTGCCTCAGTGCTCGACATCGTATCTCCTGTCAGGATCATGTGCATTGCCTGATGGGGTAATTAAAAAGAAGAACCTGGCAGGATGAATGATAAAGAAAAAAACAATTTATTCTACCTTGGCTTTCCCAATTGCACGGACCAGTCTTTGAGTTCCTCCGGCGCCGGGTATGGTTCCTAGTTTTACTTCTGGAAGACCAAATTGAGCATTTGTTGAAGCAAAGATAGTATCACAGGCTAAAGCGAGTTCGAAGCCACCGCCCAACTGAAAACAAAAGAGGTCAGAACCATGAATTAATCTTTTCTTTTTTTTTGCAGGCAGAAGTTTACAAACCGCGTGGCCGTTCACGGCAGCAATTACTGGTTTTTTAAAACTTGGTATGCCTTCTGATACGCCACGGAGATAATCCTGTATGTAAATAGAGGGAAATGAAAGGGATGCAAGTTCCTTGATATCTGCCCCAGCTAAGCCGAAGTTGGAAAGAGTGGCAAAGCATGAATTAGAAGCACGTACTCACCAGCAAAGGCTTTCTCATTACCAGTGATAACAATAGCACCAATGTCAGGATCAGCGTCGGCAGATTTCAAAGCGGAAAGTAGTAAATCCACCAAGGCAGTTGAAAGCGCATTCAACACACGGGGACGATTCAATTTGATAACCAACACATGTGAATCAGGCGGGTTGGCTGTAAGAATCAATGGTTCTGGAGGAGTCGTGCTAATCGAAGTTGCGCTTGTTCCATCACTGCTAGTAGTGGATACTGTAACAGCTGAAGGTGAAGGAGCAGGAACAGGTGGTGTCAGTGCTTGTTGTTGCTGTCCAGGAGCGCTAGTGCTAGGCATTTCTCCGGATGAAAAGCTGAATCGAAACAAAAGCAGGTATAGCGGAAAAACGCTGAAAATATGTCGGACAGGAATTTAAATCGACTTTTCTTTTGAGAGACTGAGAAAAGGAAAAGTCAAGGGGGTTCTTCCAAAGAAGTTGGCCATCATCAAAAGACTCTTTAAAAACCATGCGATACATATCACAACGGTGCCGATGCTCCAAGTTTTGTTTCCAAAAAAGAAAATAAATTCACAAAAAGTTCTGTGCTTAACTGTGGGTTGAAAGTGGTTGGTAGGGGTTTAGCTGTGTTTTAGTCAGGTTCCAGCCTGACACATGCTTGCCGCGTCTGTCCCATCGTCCGGCATTACGCACGTCCGAACTTGGAAATAACCACCAATCCTGCTTAAACACAAACTTATTTCAACGGATCATCTACGGCTTTCTAAGGACAACTAGAAAGGTCTCTCCGGGTCAATACTGGACAAATATCTCCTTTCTCTTTGTAGCGCAACTTCGATGGTTTGCGACCACATGCAAGGTTGAACATCCATATCTTTATCCGACTATCAAACACCTGCTGACCATTCATCGAATACTTGCATTACACGATGACTTTCTATCCGCCAGTCTTTATGTCAAAATATGGTGTCCTTTCCCTAAATTTCTATTCTGGAACGAGTTCGGAGCACGACGAGGATGAAACTGATTTCGACTGTGTCAATTTATGATATCTTTTTGGAAATAATTCGACGTGACGAGTTTATATCGTCCGCACGTGAACTCATAAGCTTTTGGGGCGGGTAATGCCATAGTTCCAAAGAACTCTATGGATCCAAACTATCTGACATCATTCATCATCGGCTAAGCCAGAGGAGACCTCCTACGTAGAAAGAACCTTGTTTTTTTTTTCTTTTTTCAAAATCACAAAAGAGCCAAAGCTCATTTAACTTTGATTATGGCTAGGTATAAAATAAAATCTCACTCTACCAAACAGTCTCCCCAGACAGAAATCCACCTGCCTTCTTGCGACAAAATTCCTTGCGATAAGCCGTTCAACAGGATTCTTCAATTCAATTCGCTGACATTTCGGCCTGCTGTACTACTCCTTTCGTCCTCGGTATAGAATACCGAAGTTTAACATCATCCATCTCCCTTTGCTAGCATCACTCGATTCGATAGAATGGCTGTCGATGTTCTTTCGTACAAGGCGGATATAGTATCCAGTTTCTTGCTTAAACCTAATTCGGCTATCAACGACTCCAACGGTGGGTTAACTTATTTGCTCCAAGCCTACTCCAGTCATTAATTTGCGTAATTCTCTTTTACGCAGTCAACACCCTCCCCGCCATCCCTTCTTTCTCTCACGGTCCAACTGAACTAGTGCCATATTCATGTATCCACCATGCCTTCGCCTACCATGCGCAGCGCGCGCCTCAATCTATTGCAGCTATCACTCACGGAGGTGAAGGGGATCGCATCAACTATGGAGAATTATACGTTCTAAGCAGCAGAATCGCTCACAAGCTTCAAGAATTCGGTGTAAAACGTGGTGATCGTGTTATCCTTCTCAGTGGGTCGCTCTCTCCCCGATTTTTGTTCAATCAGGATTCCTCTAATCTTGGTTCTAGCCCAGCGTTCCATCCCCCTTTTGGTCGGTATATTTGCCGTTCTGAAAGCCGGAGCTGCTTATGTACCTCTCGACGGCGGAATTGTTACGGACTCTTCGTTAACCCATGTAGCATCTGACTCTGGTGCTAATATTGTTATGGTCGGTCAGGAATGGCATCAAAGAGTTGATAAATTGAATGAATGTTTGTCTAATAATGGGCACCGAACCGTTCGGAAAGTAATTCTTGAAGAAATCGTGAATCAGATGAACTTTGGCTTGGAGGATGCGGCCATTCAGAGAGAAATTGCCAACGATGAATTTAAAACTAGTGGTACAGGCACTGACGGTTGTTATGTTATCTATACTTCCGGGTACGTCATTTTCTAGCTTTCAAGCAGGCCAGGGTTTTCGCTGAAACAAGGGTCCCAGAACTACCGGAAAGCCTAAAGGCGTGGATGTTATGCATTATAATGTCACTAATCGTAAGTGGTATCGTACTGCATTAATGATATGGCTTTAATTTCTTTTCTCAGTTGTTTGTCTTGAACCGGGTAATGTTGGGATGCAGCCGGGTTTAAGGGTTGCTCAGCTACTCAACATTGCTTTTGATATGGCTGCATGGGTACGTATCTAAAAAATACTGAAGCGTCCTGTATTGACCAGAATCATAAAGGAAATCTTGGGTTGTTTCTCCAACGGCTGCACGCTAATTCTCCGGGGGAAAACGTCTAAAGAGTGGAAAATTGCGCTCAAAAATGTGGATATTGTCATTGCAACCCCCACCATATTGGGATCTCACGAACCTGATGATTATCCAAATATCAAATTTGCTGCAACGGCGGGAGAAGTCTGCCCACAGAGCCTTGCGGATAAGTGGTCCAAATATGCGTTGTTCCATAACTCCTGTGGTCCGACTGAAGTAAGTCGCGACAAGCAAAATATATGCTTACATAGTTCTTAATTTCTTATGCATCGGTCATTAGATCACAATTGTGAACACTGTTGAAGCGCATATCTATGGAGAACCGCTGTCCATTGGAAAACCAACGCCTAATAATAGCGTATATATTTTGGACCCTGATACCATGCGTCCAGTTGGGATAGGAGAACAAGGGATTATGTGGGCTGGTGGAAACGGCATCACAAGAGGGTATGTTGCCTAAAATATTATTATTCAACATCATTCTTATTATACCAGTTATATTGGCCTTGATGAACTTACGAAGAAAAAGTATAAACCCGATCCTTGGAGGCCAGGAGGGTAGGTACTCTGAAAATTTTTGAGTTGTCACACATTTATCACTTTGACCACAGAGTCATGTTTAACACTGGTGACATTGGAAGATGGAGACCAGACGGTATGCTCGAGCATCTCGGAAGAGCAGATGATCAAGTCAAGGTCAAAGGATTCCGAGTTGAACTAGACGGCGTCGCCGCTGCTATGGAGGTAAGTATCATTCAATTCATGTCGTCGATATTTTTCTGAACAAAAGAAACACAGACGTGTTATGAGGTTAAAGTTGCTGTCTCCTTACTGATAGGAACGGAATTGTGGGGATTTTTGACTCCCAGTGATGTGGATGTAGAGAAGGTTAAAGCTTCAGCCTCGCAAATACAACCGTACTATGCTGTCCCGACAAAATATATAACTATGCAAGAGTTCCCTCATACAAGGTATGTGAAAGATTCCAAAATTTTGTATTAATAATTTTAATTTATTTTTTTCTAGCAACGGAAAGATAGATAAGCGGGCCCTACGAGCGATGGCCGAAAAGCAAATTGGCGAGAAATCCCTCGAAAAGTCCCCGCTCTCTCCCAAACCTCCGTCAGAAGTTATCATCATAGAAACAACTCCCATTAAAACACCGGATTATACCTTCACTCCCTATAAAATACCTCCACATATCTATAACAAAGTTTCAAATTGGATGGCAACTGATGCAGAACACCCCTCACCTCTCTGGACGTCCCTCATTCAAGAGCCAGCGATACCCCCCAAAGCTTACCAACCCAACTTTGTTCCCTACCGACCTCAGCAACTCTCACCTGTCAGTAGTGAGCTAGGCGATTCAGACTGTTACTCGGGAGACAGCTCTCGGCTTTCCAAAGCACCGTCGTTCGATAGTCATGAGACCAAAGTAGAAGAAATTTCAACTACAACTCCTCAAAACATAGAGAAAGGGGAAGCTGATGTTTCCGTCAGTTGGGAAGGATATCTCGACGCCGAGTTACCTGATCAAAAGCTCGGGAACACCCTCAGTCGACTCCGTCATTCTATCTTTACCTTGTATAGACGACTTTTCGGCTTCGTATTTGTTACAAACGTGATTATATTCATAATCACCGTTATTCGGGGTCCTATGACGTCTCTGCATCTTGGAGAAATTGTCATCGCCAATTTCTTCGTTGCTATTCTTATGCGTCAAGATTACGTGGTTAATGCCTTTTTTAACTTCTTTTGTGCAGGTCAGTCCCCCCTTCATCCCTCAAATACGCATTGCTGATTGCTATCATTAGTACCTCCAAGTTGGCCTCTCAGTATTCGTCGCGTTTGTGCTCGTGTATACCATATCGGAGGACGTGAGTACGCTAATCAAAACTGTATGCGCATATATGCTGATATTATTAGTCCACTCCGGAGCTGCTATTTCAGCTATAGTTTGGTTAATTTTATTTAGTGTTCAAGCGACTATTGAACTCGTTCAAAACAAAGTCGGTATCTTGACCAACAATTTTGGGGGTTTTTAGATCTTATAAACGATATAGGTTTCAATCCCCACTCTCGTTGTGACATATCTTATTCTACTCCTCCTCCTCCTGATTGTTTTATTCGCGTATCCCCGATTCCGAACAATTGCTCACAATCGTTTTGAACGTTCACATCGTATGTGTTAATTTCTTGTTACACTCCCCACACCCCTGTCTAAAAATTATTATGATAGGATTTATGGGTTGGACCGCCACCGCCTTAGTATGGGTTCAAGTTATTTTATTGATAAATGATTACAAGTCACCGACTGAAACGCTCGGACATGCTTTAAAAACGTCTGTTCCTTTCTGGCTAGTCGTTATTATGACAGGATCCATTATCCTTCCTTGGCTTCGCCTTCGTCGTGTTCCAGTCCGGTCAGTGGTCCTTTCGCCTCATGCAGTACGCCTGTACTTTAATTATAGTACGTGCTTTATGTTTTCCTACAAGACGGCTTCAGAGAATTTCACACTACATTGTTTTTAGCTACACCTATTGCTGGAAGTTATACTCGTATCTCACGAAGCCCCCTACTCGAGTGGCATTCGTTTGCAACAGTCCCCGAACCGGGAAAAACAGGATATTCACTTGTCGTTTCCAAAGCTGGTGACTGGACCACCCAACAAATTGAGGACCCCCCGACTCATCTTTGGGTTAGAGGAATTCCCACCTTTGGGGTCCTCCGCATCGTTCCCCTTTTCAATCGACTTGTTTTCGTCGCGACAGGCAGCGGCATCGGCCCTTGTGCGCCTTGCATCCTTGAACAACGTGTCCCTATAAGGTTACTTTGGACCTCTCCGGATGTCAGAAAAACATTCGGTGACCATCTAGTTGATTCAATTTTAGAGAAGTCACCTGGTGCGGTAATTTACGATACTCGCAAGTATGGGAAACCGGATATGGTGAAACTTACTATGAAGCTCGTGCGAGAATTTAACGCGGAAGCCGTCTGCGTTATTTCGAACCAGAAATTGACTGAACAGGTTGTGTACGGTATGATGAGCAGGTAAAGTTTTTTTTTTTTTGAAAAAAGGAACCAGTATGTATTCAAAACATTATACAGAGGCATACCCGCTTTTGGAGCAATCTGGGATTCTTGATATTACAACATACAATGAAACGAAAAAAAAAAGTTGAGATAATGTATAACATAAGATATCTGTGATAATAGAAATACAAGTCCAAATATGAGGCAAGAGAGGGAATCATTATGAAGAAGATATATGCAATAGATAGAGTGTGATCGCGGGACCAAGGGGTTTAAACGTTCATATAACGATAGTTGGAGACAGAATTTCGTCTCGGAAACTTTTTCCAGGGTACAGGATCTTCGGCCTAATATATATCACAATGAGCGACGATAACGCCCAAATTATGGAACGAAAAACTTACAATAGGATATGAACTGTTAGTGGTCAAAAGGGTGACATTTAACGTTTCGCAGGTACGAACCAACCTTTCAAAGTCGGACACTTCTGTGGATGTAGCCTTGTCACACGTAACTAGTTCAAGTTTAGGAAGGATTTGGATAGCATCGATGATGATAGACAGTGTGTTGGAACGACTATGAGGAGGATTACGAAACGACAAATGTTGAATAGATGTGGGGAGGTTATCCAAAGGAATGAAAGTTGGAGTGTTCCATATAACAAGCTCTTCAAGATTTGAACAGCTATTGATGAATCGTAAGGTTTGAAACGTGACGTACGCGAAACGGAAGGACCGGATTGAAGACCCGTGGTGTTCCATAACACAGTGCATGGTTGCGGGGTCGCACATGTCCCACATTTCAAAAATTCGTAAAGAAGGGGAGGCAGATAAAAGCCACAGAAGGACTACTGGATGCAGGGCCCTTCTTAAGATAAGTTCGTAGAGTTGGAATCCAGGTGGGTCAACTGGAGGAGTAGCGTGCCATTCGGGGGCCATGCAAAGATGAGCCAAACCAGGCAGCAGCCGAAGGAGTTGGTAGAGAAATGTAGATTGAACACCCATCGCCAACACCGACAGGGCTTTGATAGGCGGAATCTTTGACAATATCGCCATTGTTGGCCTGTCAAAGGATAGCAACGAAGCAGCACCCATTCGTAAATGATATAGCCGTCTGCAACTGATAACGACGTGTGCAAATCTTTGGGTATCACCAATAGCGTCGACGGATATATTCAATACACGAACATGTCCAGCTAAATCAATCTTCAGAATCGCATGCAAAAATGAACTAGCATGCTCGCGTGATAGTAAAGATGGCGCCCTGAAAAGTAATTCTTGGGCATGAATCTTCCATGAACGACAAACGCTGCAACACCAGCGTAAAGAATGATAGTCTACAGCACCGTTAATGTTGTAATACAATTTCTCGAAAATCGTGACTATGAGTTCGGAAGGCAATTTGTCCATTATTTGGACATATGGATCGATATGGGCGGCGTCACCACTTGTCATCGTCATACCTTTTATACATCTTCCAGAAATATGCTCACCAATGACCCAATCGTCAGAGTGGATATGCATCATACAGAAAACATGAATCCGGGAGAAATATTTAGGTCTGAAAACTGACAGTTCGTCTGTCTCGTTTCTTTCTCTAATAACAACAACAAAAACATTAACAACATGACAACAACAAATATGGAATATTTCGCTACTGTACTCGGTGCACTTTCAGCTGGAAAGATGCCCACCCAGTCTCAGATGAACAGCTGGATCGACTGGACTGTCCGTCACATTGACGGATTCTCTAACGTCGCAGAAGACCCTTCAGGTGGCCGTTTAAGTGAGCATGGTCGAAAACTGACGGAGGATTTCAAGCAAGTCCTGCTTGCACATAAGGAACTTGGTAGCAAGAAGAATGGTAAAGTAGCATTTATAGTTCGTTATTATCAATCTTTGTTGATATATTAGTCTTCAGGTGATGACTTACTTCAAACTGCTCTTTATGATCTGTCCCACGGCGAGCTGCAAGCGGACCCCAGCCTTCGTAAGTCATTCTGAAAGTATGGCTTTGTTAAAAAAAAAACGTTCTTATGTTAAAAATTCCAGAGCAATCTCAAAGGGAAGCAATGGAAGATGCTGAACAGGCTTCTAACGCTCTTAGAGAAGTTTTTATGATCGTCTTGCACCATTTAACCTCTACCTCCAGCGGTATGGGTGATTTTGCATCCTTCATTCGTACCTTCCTTGCGGACACAGCTGAAGTCGTTGAACAACATGCTGGCACTGTCAAATCTGAACTGCGTCAAACTGAAGCTGAAGTTCAAGAAGGTAAGCGCGACGCTCTGGGGCGTGAAAATCGCGAAGATTACCAATCCGATGATGCCCGTCAACGTTTTGAGAGAAATATGGACACTGTAAAAGCTGCGGGTTCTAATGTTATCGGTGGTGCTCAAGCCGTGAAGGAGAGCGGCGACCAGCTCGGTGATAAAGTGTCTCACGATTTGGATAATTTGGTTGAAAACGTCAGTGTGTTCGTTTTTATGTTTGCAGGTCTTGTAACCGAATACTTTTAGATTTTAATCAATTGTGAGAACGACGAAAACTACAGAAAAGCCGTGTTGACGGTTTTTGATATAACTTCAAAATGGCTCAACAAGTCTCTCGATTCTTCAGAAAAGAATTCTATTCAGGACATCATCGATGATCCTACTGGACGTGTATCTAACGCTTTGAAATGTTTGAATACTCTCATGGAACGTTTGGCTAGCAAGTCCTCAGACGACCTTTTGAATGCTCTCCGGGCCACCATTCGTGATATCAAGGAGGACCCGGAACTTCACAAATACTTTGATGACCTTCATGACTTCATGCGTCGCAGCCTTGTTGAACCCACGTACGTTCGTTCAGAGGAACACGAAAGACACCGCAAGGATCTTAACGAGAGGTGGAAACGATTGCAAAGCGGCGAACAACATAGAAAATGGCATGATGACGTCGATAGGCTGAGAAGAGAATATCGTGAATTCTTTACTAGGATCGAGAATGATACCGACGTGAGAAGACTCCATGAAGCTTCGCTCGTCTTTGGTAAAGATTTTGTGGAGGCCGCCGCTACTCTTCAAGAAGTTGCTTTGGGTCATGCGAATTGGCTGTGGCAAGATATCTCGGACGTCTATCTTCCTCGCTTGATCGAGAAACTCCAAGGGATTCCCATTCCAAGGTAAAATATCATTGTTTCTATCAACTTATATACCCACTCACTTTCCACCTTAAAAGGACCGAGTATAAAGACGATACTACAGAGTTTGTGATGGAAGATCTTTTGATTGAAACTCTCAAGCTACTTCCGGGGCATGTACAAATACACAATGCCACCGATATGGACTTCCACAAGTCCTCTGCAGGTTCTGATACCCGGGCTAACATCAAATCATACACTCGATTGCACTTCAAAGGGGTACAATTCCATGCTCGTGATGTGTCATTTTGGTATGTGAACTGTTTATTTTGTATTTCCCGTGCGCATTACTCAAGTGTGTTATGTGTGTGTTTTTAGGTATAACGACACGACTTTGAGACCCGTTACGGAAATATCTGGATTGCTGGGCGTAGTGATTCCGCCGGAAGGTCTGGAAATTGATGTGGCCTTGACATTACTTCCCCAACCAAAGAAGAAAGATGCTCACAAAGCACAACGACATGCGTTTTTCAAGGTCGAGAACGTCAATGTCAACCTTAATAGTCCCGAGTTCACGATTAGCAAATCTAATCACTCGATACTTTTTACTGCGTTCAAACCTATCGTTCGCAGTCGTATTGAAAAGGCCATTGAAACGTCTTTGGGACAACAGATTGCCTTATCCATCGAGATGCTTGATAACGTCCTTTTCGACACTCATCAGCGTGCCGGTGTCTTCGCTGACACAGGTATGCCGTTGTCGGCGTCTTACCTCAGTGCGGTATGGAGTGAAATTGGGCATTTAAAGAAGCAACCCGGATTGTTCTCTGGTCTACGGACTACCAGCGTTGGAGTTATCAAAGACGATCCTCGACAGGAGTCCACAGTGGCTATTGGAGCACAACCACAGATTATATCTGGAGATAAGCATGGACCTAGTGCACCCGGATCTGATTCTCAGAAGAAGCGTGACGAAGCTGTTCGCCTTGCCCGAGAGAGTAAAGGTGTCGCTAAAGGAATTGGTGAGCGTGCCCAAAGTGGAGTTGTTTCTTTTGCGCAAGAAGTGCAAATCAAAAGAGATCAAGAGATGCATAAAGAAGGATGGAAATCGAATGCTTTTGACGTCCGTGTCTTGTCACGATAAAGCCTGTCTGGACTTTTGAAAGTGTGAACTTTACGGGCATGTGGGTTTAATGCGTGTTGTATGACTATATGAATACATCATCCCAAATTAGTTTTGATTCGCTTCATTTCAAGTATGTATATCTGATATATTGGAATTGTAGATTTAACTATAATAATACCAATGACATGTAGTTATGTAAACTTTTATTGTTGGATATCGAATGCTTCATTCTCACGACCAGGCTTAGTCTGTTCGCTGCATCAAAGGGGACGTGGCGGTGGCCGGTTTCCTCACTGGGACTTGTGCTTGGAAACCTGCGTTTATCCAAAAACCTTTCTCAGGCACTCCCTTTCGCAACCCCACGCGGACTCTTGGATTGTTCATTACTTTTTGCCGATTTAATATTAGATAAACCAGATTGGAGCACAGGGTGATTCTCCTTCAAGCATTGGCTATAGCGCCGCAATATATCGACATCCTTTTTGAAGAAGTTTTTTGCCACTTTTTTCCCTTGTATCCCATTTTTAGTAGAGACCCTGAAAAGTTCGAGTAAACTGTAGGAGTTTGATCAAAGGGGGTCGAGACAGCATACATACTATTGTCAAAGCTACTGACAGTATGAATGAAAGGGAATTTCTATTATTGGAGTGTCTGCTGAAACGACACTGATTCAGATGAGTTCCGAGATCAAAGAGAAAGACCTTCCTTGAGAGAGGCGTAAGTAAGAATGACGTATCTAAATTTAAATTTAAATTAAACGAACCTTTCCGAGTACTGTATATATACATACGCGTAGATTAAGAAATGTACCTGGCCTCAAAAAGGAACTTCTTGCCTTGCTGATTTTGCAGACATTTGTATTTATCCGTCACGTAAAAAGTGTCAAGATCGCAGTTGCTTTCGAGTTTTAGCATAGTTTCTATGGTTGATGATGGAACAAGCGACGACACCATTTGAATTTCCCAAAAGGTTATGTAAGGTACTGAAAGGATCCACAAGTCCCATATGCATTACTCGTCATGAGCCTGTCCCGGGCCCGAAGGTCATTGAGGTCCCCATGGACACGAGTGGAGTGGAAGAATTGATATGATAAATAGATGATGATGCCGGATAGATAGATAGGAATATGTCTGTGCCTCCCTGTGCGATGAGAGTCGTCTCTTTCAAACGTTTTATAGTCCTGTAGTATGTCGTGATTTATTCATGATTGGCGAGAAATCCGAATACAGATGTGTCAAAAAAAAAAACTCCCGCAGAAAAGGAAGTTTTGACGTTGCGTTGCACGGAAATATACTACGTCATTGAAAGGCTAAAACTTCGAGCAAAACAGCATATTTTTTGAAGGGGGATGTTTTAAGGAGGGGCTCTCCACGAGAGCTCGAAATGAATTCATTTTGCAGTTTCGAGTCTTCCTTTCGTTTAATCTAAAATGGTTTTTACCAAAAAGAAAACAACAACAAAAAAAAACAGTTTTATGATAAGCGAGTTCGATCATAACATGCCAACTTCCTCTTGCACCCACGGCTCCTCACCTTCCCGCGCTTAACCCGTGCAGGACTATACCGAAAGAGTAACTAGAGAGTAAAAAAAAAAATTCCAATGGATGTTTGTCCTTCCTCCCTTTAACCACCAAGCAACATAGGGATTAATATTCCAGGACGAAACTGCTCTGTTATCTAAAGGGCTATTAGTGCCAATAAGACACACACACACATTCTTTTGAACTTTCCCCTCTTTCTTACTCGTTTTTTTTTTTATTTAAAAAAAACAACAACATTATGTCTCCTCGTTCGCACCCGCGCCCGATTCATAAACGCGTTCCAGAACCTCAATTATTAAACCTTGATCTTCCCTTATCCTTACCTTCTCCTGTAGCTCAGCTTCTCAACCCTGTCGTACAAGTTGGTCCATCGTCCTCCTCGTCCTCTTCTTCGTCGAACCAACCTGCGAAACAAAACCCACCAAAGTCGTCATCATCACCCCCTTCAAGTAAACCAGTTCAGAGTTCAAACCCTTCACCTTCATCCCCTCCTTCATCAACCGGAGGAAGTCCCAACAACGGTGAAAGTGGAGGGAATTCCAATGATGGAGGAGGTGGGGCGACTACCAGCAGCAGCAGCAATAACGGTAACAATGGAGGTAATGGGAATCAGGGAAGTCAAGGAAACCAAGCGGGAGGGAACAGTAACGACCAAGGGAATAATAACAATAACGATGGTAATGGTAATAACAGTCAATCCGGTAGTTCGACCGATGGAAACGGTGCGTCCACGCAGAGTGGCACCACCACTAGCTCGCCGGGAAATTCCAATAGTACTCCTCAGAATGGAAACGGCCAGTCTTCTGACGATTCCGCTACCACGGCAAGTTCCCCAGTGCCTGGTACTGAAAACGGTGGGACAACGTCTCCTCAAGACGATAATGGCAACAACAATGAAGGTGAACCTCTTCCTTCTAATACCCCAATTCTCGGTGAAATTTCAAGTCCAAACCAATCAGGGAGCACCAATTCCAATTCTCAAAGCGGGAATAATAATAACAATAACAGTCCATCGAAAACAAGTCAGTCTCAATCGTCGACGGGCTCGAAATCGGGAAGCAGCTCTTCCACCAACGATGATAATCCATCATTCGGTTCCAACAATGGAATTCCCAACTTGTCAGGTGATCCAACTGGCTCTACTTTCTCGTCAGATTTACCAGCTTCGACTTTTGCCGTGACTAGTAAATCTCATGATGTTGGTGGAATTGCTGCTGGTGTCACTGTTACCCTCGCTGCCGTATCACTCATCGCTTTTATCATCTTCTTTTTACGTCGTCGTCACCAAAGGAAAAAGGCTGAACGTCGAGTGACGTGGATTAGTGGGTTTGTCGAAGGTCCTGAACCTGCTGACATGGTAGAACGTAGTAGTATACGAAGCAGTTGGGGTACTCCCATCGAACGACCATCTTCATGGCGTAGATTTTCAAGAGGCGACCCATTTGCTCATACTACTACTTCTGAATCTTTACCTCCTGTTTTACCTTTACCGGTACATTCCCCGCTTGCCATCGAACGACCTGGTGGCACCCTGAGTCCCGAACTTTCGGAAAACCCGTTTTCCGATGATGTCGAAGCAACCATTCAAGAAACACCGCAGCCGCTCCAGTCAATGTCAACTCTTCCTATTCGCTTTAGTTTGATTTCCGCAGGATCAGCCAATCAAGATCCTTTCGATGACATGCATCGAACTGTAGAACCGGCGAAAGACAATTCCAGTTCTGAAAATATGAAATTGGCAACTGAACAACAACAGCGCACCATCACCGGACACGGTCCGAGTCAAGCCAATTTCCCTCTTCCACCTTCTACTCCCCCTGCAGCGTCCGTCAAATCAGGTTATGGTTATGGTTATGCTGTGGGAAGTGTATCGGATCTCCACTTGTCTCAAGAATTCCTACCAACGCCTAGTATATCATTCAGTTTTCCAGATTCCCCGATTTCCCCAACATTTGCTTCTACAGGTACCGCCTCCTATCCTCGTCGAGCATCAGTGAAATATAATTTCCGCGCCTCACAAGCTCGGAGCGACGAAATTCATCTGGAAAGGGGAGAGGAAGTTAATGTCATGAGTGTATACGAAGATGGCTGGGCGTTCGTACAGAAAGAAAAAGATAACGAACGTGGCCTTGCGCCATTACACTGCTTGGACGTGTCTGATTAGTTTTTTTTTATCTTTTTAAATATAGTTACTGTTAAGTTGTCTGGAATTTCCACATATCTGATCGCAATTTTTCTGATTTATTATTATATATCCAGATATTTCGGTTTTTCCCTTCAAAAAAAGAGAAAAAAGGAATTTTAGTCGCTACTACTCGTCACGTTATCAAGTCAAACAAATACCCTTTTTTCGATTTTGTCCTTTGATATATATATACCAAGGTCTTCTTCTGCCTTCTGCCTTCCGTCCCTTGGTATTATTATTTTTAATAATCTAATCCGTTTTCCTTTCCATTTACTTTTTTTTTTTAAAAAAAAAAAGAACCAGCCGCTAAAAAAATGTTTTCATTCGTTTTGTGAAATTTGTGGTATAGTTATTATTTCGTTTGTAGCGGAGAGGATTCAGAGGAAAGTAGGTGATATAGAGGTTTAGTTATTATTCTTCCAAGCTGGTACTTGTCGGGTTATCCGATGCACCACGGGTATACATATAGTATAGTAAAATTATTTATCGGCGAGCAAGTTGTTTCGTTAAGTTGTCGATATACATCTGTAATGTCTGGTTACCAGAAGATAATTTGTCAACCTCCTCTTGTACGGTTTTAACTCGTGAAAATAAAGCTTTCAAAAGAATATATTAATTTAACATTGAAACAAAAGATTTTTTTGAAAAAAACCTTGTAAATCTTCTTGAGCAGCAATAATCTCCCTGTTACACTGTCATTAAATAAAGGATGAATATGAAGGATACTAACCTCAAGACTCGTTCTTTCTTCATAGCCACAGACACAATATCAGACTCTTCGAATTCTTCCGACGTTGAATTGTCACCCCATGCCGTTGTATCATCTAACGGGATAAAAGACATCTGTGGAAAGGGTCGGACGAAGGTGATGCTCGATTGTGACACGGTGATGTCACGTCAATACTATTGATCGGCCAACGGGACTTTTTGTCGCAAACTCAAACCACTAAGTGCCGTCCCGTTTAGAATTTTGGTTTTATTTTTTAAATAAAATTAAATACAAAGAAGCTGTATTCATCTTTGAAACTCGAATTTCTTTTGGTTGGATAAATTGAAATTTGTAAATAGCGAATTAATCGATAAAATGCAAATTCTTACCATTTCCGTGTTCCTCCGTGGCCCGTCAATTTTCTTATTTCCCCATTGAATAACAGAAAAACATTAATTTAAACTATAGTCTGAAATGAAATTTAAATGACCAATTACTGGTAAGTATATTATATTAAAAGCTCCAAAAATGACACATTATTAAAATACACGATTGATCGTATCTTGGAACAAACCGACGGTCGACCTGAGTTGTTCTTGTTTCCCCCCGTTATCCCAATGATTGGGTAGACATTTCAAGAATATACTTATCAACTTAAATTCCCCTGGGTCTGGCGGCAAAGGTCTTTTCTAGGGCTTCTCCGTCATTTGCCTTTTTCAAGTTTTCTTCTTTTGGAATCTCGCGGATTATTTTACCTTGAGAACGGTTAGTTACCCTTGAGATTTATGAGTAATATAAAGCGGAGGGTATTCAATAAGTGTACTCGGGGTTTGCTTTGTTGGTGGTGAAGTACACACATCATGAGAAAGATGAGAATGATAGAGCCCGTGTCTTTTTAAAATAATAATAAAGACTAGAAAATAGGGGGAGTGATATAAACATAAATAGAACTCGTTTTTGAAATATACAAAGTAAGCATAACAATAGGGAAATGCTGGGAAGCAGCGGAATTCGTACAATAACTTGAAAAGCGCGCAGCATTTGCATTCGTCTTCGTGCGAGGGATCCGATGAGTCCGTATAGAACAATAATAGAATTAGGTGAGTTATGAAAGGAAATAATACAAAGATACAACAAGCCATCTTTGAATATTCGAAGTGTCACATGGTTATTTCGGTGTCTTGCTTCCAGCAAGAGGCTCGAGCAATATATAGCGTAGATTGATATCTAGAACTTGTGCTAGTGACAGCGTGGCACCTCTGATAGTTTGCACAACAATGTGCATAATTATTTGGTTTGAATACGAAGAACAAGCAGGGCTCCCCGCTGTAGCCTGAGGAGAAAGACCTTGACACTGGCGGTACATGACGTTCCCATGACCTTGTGATTAAAAATTTGACCCCAAACTCCCGTACGAAGACATGAGCGGATGCGAAGAGTAATATGTTTTAGTCCATATCATACTGACATATTAAATAATAATGTTACTGCCAGATTCCAGTGCTAACACGATTCTGACAGACTCGCCTTATTGTTTAGGGCCGAGTTTGGCATTATGCTTGCAAACAACTTGAAAATTTAAAATCCTATGGGCCATGTGAGCCCCGTGCTTGGCGGGTATTATTGACGCGTTGAAATTTAGGGGATCCGGAGGTTTTTTTGTTCAATTTTGGTGAACACAGCAGTCAAGCTCTCAAAAACCTTCATAAAAGGTTTCATATTGGTTAATTAGTCTATCCCCTAAAGTGATTTTTCAAATCAATCGCTGGGGGAGTATATAGAGCTGTACTAGCGTGAGAACTTGTAATAGCTCGATCACAAATTTCTCTGCGGCTGCACAGGCTACTACAGCGAAGCACAGCCGTCAATAATCTTTCATGGTTCGCTACTAGTAAAGACAGTGGCTCCCCATAATAATGTTCAATCTTTTGTGTAGGAAATTCTACACGCGGATTGAGATTAAGATTAATTCCCAGGTTCTAATGTTCGTTGATATGCCGACGAGGAGATTTTATGTCCTAAACTACCCCAAACCAAATTTGGAAATCAAGAAATGGAAATGTCGTGCCTAAGTAATGATCAGGGCTCTTTCATTAATTTTTTTTTTCATTTCTGGGAATTTGAATAATAATAATAATAATTTTTAACACCTTGATGACCAATTTAGCGAGTCCAAGTTAGGAAACTCGACGTCATATGTATACGTCGGCTCGGTTCGGAGTTAATCTTTGCCGCATTCCTCGGAGTCGTCTCCTCACTTACATACACAGTTCACTTCGTGGCGATTTTTTTTTCAAAGAGGTTCATTTCTCAACAAATCAATGACATTGAGTGTTTCGTCGGATATTCGTTTCATTTTGAGAGTTATCAAACGCTCACCTGGTCTCAAAGCTATCATTCCAGTTGAGTAAATTTAAATGTTCAAAAGGGGAGAAGATATCGATCGAAGAGACATATCATGTATAATAAAGCAGTAAAAGACAGGCATCACATGAACCCATGAGCCTTGAGGATCCTTAAACGTCCGATAATAACGAGCGTGTGAACGGCTCACAGGATAAACAATATATTCGGCTGTTCCGAAGCTAAGTATTTAGAAGATGCGGTCTTGTAAACGGCGTCGGCAGAATAGGAACGTGTGGGAGAGGGGAGTTTTTAAGGAACGGACAGGGACAGCAACATTTTGGATCTACTTTCGTATATAACATATCATATACTAATATATACAGTTTATTTGTTACTATATCCTCACATGATGCATTCCAATTCTGAAATCTAGCTCAAAACTTCACTTTTGATTGGTTGGTGCTTCAAAATCGACATACCGATCTCTCGAGAAGCCTGATTTAAGATAATGAGACGACGGGATGGTGTGGCGTAGATCAAATTCAAGGGTGGCAGATAGGCTACATATTTACAGGGGTGACGGAAGGACCAACAAAACTATAGTAGTATCTTCCTAGTTTCAAATTGGGTTCATAATTCTCAGTCGGATTAACGTTTGCATGGTCTTGACGAGCTTGTGTGTGGAGTTATAGTTATCCGAACGTCGGGAATGGAAGGAAGCTGTTCAAACAAAATTATACAATTTGGAACAACCGTACTCAATTAGGCCTTGCTTGAAACCATATAATATAATAATAATAACAACAACACATACGTTATTGATAGGGGGGATTGATGAGTGAGAGAGAGATCGATCATGAGCCATTATAATCAATACATACAAAGAAAAAATCCGGTCAATAATAAATAAATCGTTGCATAATGATCGATGAAAGACCCTTTCGGCTCGGACAACACAGCTACTACATATACATACTAGTCGTTTGACATCTGTAATACTACATCAGGGTATCCAAGTCAAATGTTTGACGGAATCTGCCGCTACATCGCGTTAAAATTATGCATATGCACTTGACCACTCCACCCATCCACTCCTCGAGCTCCCTCCAGCGCGTGACGTGGATCTTTAAACTTTGTAAATATGCAACGTGTTTATATTACGGCCTATCCCAATTTGGGTTTCAGCCAGCCCAGGCCGTTCTAAGCAGCCAGACACCCGGTTGATGGTTATCTATGGTCCCTATGGTTTTGCGAGGCAATGTCTCGGAACTCTATCAATGAAGATACCTCGCCAAGAATCATAAACAAAAAGAAGTGACGAGAATTCCAACTAATTTTTTTTTTTCATAACGGACCCTCCTCTCACAAATCCCTATTGCCAGGCACGGGACTCTTGACGCCCTCGAACTCTATCAAGAATAGCCAATGGGAATAACATCGAAGGCGTTGCGCTCCCATCTCCCGGGAACTTGGACCAGTAAGTGGCGTATACTCCTCTAATTCAACCGCGTCTCTTTTTCCAATTTTCGTTCTTTCCCTCCTCCCTCCACCATCTCTATTATGGATAATCATTTTCAACGTCGTTCAATGCCACCTCCACCACCTCCACCAGTGTCTCCACCAGAACATGACCAGGATATTTCACTTCATGACCGTTACAGACGACTCAAACGTCGTTTTATCGAGATGGAGCAGAAATTCTCAGCCATGTATGTAGATCTCCAACGTGCTGGAGAGCAGAATCGTCGATTAGCACGGGAAAGAGAGTATGTAATTCTTTTTCTTTACTTTTTTTTTTCATTCTTATGTCCGCAATTTGTTTGGATTTTCTGATAGTATGCTCCTTGACCGGATTCATGAAATGAATGTTTTGCCAACGTCACCTACATCACCCGCTAGTGCTTCACTATCAACATCTACTCGTCCTCAAATGGATAGATATGTATCCAGAAGTGCACCACCACCTATCCGAAGTGCTCGGGAGGCTGCTCTCCAGCGATTTTTAGACGAGGATTCAGACGATGATGTTCCTCCACCGCCGCCGCGTAGGCCGTCCGTCGACGATTATGATCGACGAGAGTTCAGTGTTAATGGCAATGAAAATGGAAATAGATCTAATCCTATTCCTGACAGGGACCGCTATTCTTATCCTCCTCCTCCCCCACCATTACCTCCGCCGGCCGGACCGGTGCATTCCACATCGTCTCGTCCAATATATTCTCCAGAATCAACTCCAACATCGTATCCTCGCTATCAGTCATCTGCTCCGCCGGCCATTCAAAATCAACTACAGAATTATCACAATCCTGCTTCTACGCAGTCTAACCATCTCCACCATTCTCATCATCCGCCCCCGCCACCTCAGTCGCAGCACCCAAATTCAATCCATGAACCATATTATTCTCCATATGTCCATTCTGGTCCACGTTCAAGAACCCCACCACCCCCCGTAAGGTTAGGATTTCCTGTATTTGGGTGGTGCATCTATTCATTTCATTCATTCATTTTTAATTTTTGGGTTCTTCTTGCAGTCCGCCCTCTGAGTATTCTTGGCGCAAGCGCCCACTAGAACGAGACGAGGAGGTCACTAGTGGCAAACGAGTCAGGACTAGTCAATATCAACATCAGCAACAACCACCACCACCTCACAGTGGTAGTGGAGCATCTGGTTCCCTACCTAAACCTGTTTCTTCTACATCATCACAATCTGGTGGTGCATTTGTGAATGGTTCTCCGTCTCCTCCAATCCAGGGAGCCGTTAACCGCGGTGGTAGCGGTGGTGGTAATGGTGCTCGTGGTAAAGGCGGTGGTAGATCTCGTAAAGGCCGTGCTGGTTCCGTTTCGGCCTCCAGCACAACAGAAGCTCCCATCAGGAAGCATAGAGCGAGACAAACGAATAAACCAACACGGGATCCGTCTGCTATGCCAGATGATGAATTAGATCTAGAGCGACGTAACACTAATTATGGAATTGACACTTCCGTTCCAGGATCATCATCAGTAGCAACGTTATCTTCCTCTGCTCGTCCCGGTTCTGTAAAACAACGGTCCTTGTCACCTCCCATTCCTCCACCATCGATGCCAACCAACATAGTTAGAGGTGGTAGTTCTCCGTCAAGATCATACAGTCCTGCTCCTCCTGCTTTACCTCCGACTGGACCACCACCAAGAGATCGGTACGTAGATCCACTGGTTATGTCTTAGTTTTCTCAACATCATTCAGTATTTCGCCGGTCGCTAATACTCGCAATTCCAGCAGGTCTAATAATGCTCCTCCACCCCCTCTACCTCCTTTGGCACTTCCCAGACCTCGTAGTACGAAACCTAAAAGGCTGAAAGCGCACACTGTTCAAAGCAAGAGTTACAGTATTCCCACCGTCCCAAGGTAATTTCGTTGTATGCTGTTTTTTTTTCCGACCAATTGATATCCTTTGCTCTCATGTAAAAGGAATCCGGATGGTAAACCTCAACTTCCGCTGAACGTTGGCATCATGACCGTTCGCAATTTGGGAAAAGTTTGTTTGGAAAAACATTTTCATACCGAAAGGTATATTTTTCCCGTTGGTTATGAAGTGACGAGGTAAGCGAACTTGCTTTTGTGTTTTATATAAATATAACATTTGGGGTTTCTAGGCGGTACTTTTCCATGCATAATCCAGAGGCGGAAGCACAGTATACTTGTACTATCCTCCATGGTTCAGATGTAGATGGTGGAAGTGGACCGAGGTCGGTAGTCTTATATATGTTTTTTTTTACTTGGCCCGGTGTTTAACCAAGCACGGGACAGGTTTAGAATTGTGGCAAGCGATAATGCAGAACATCCTATCACTGCTGGGACAGCGACTGGCGCATGGAGCGTCATTGTCAAAGCTGCGAATAAATTACGCATGCGGTATGTTTCCTCTCCTTATTTGCCATTACTCTCCCTCAAAATGACCTTTTAACCCTTAGACCACATTCGAATTCTGTTTCAGGTCCGGACTATTTTGGACTGGGACAAAATACGATTAAACATCTATTACAAGAATTGGAAAACGCTAATCTTCTTCAGGACTACGTCAGACAGACTTTCGTCGAAGGCGGGTGAGTGCGCTCTTCTAAATTCAGAGCCTTTCCCCTTCGTTTTTTCTCAATTGCGCTCTCTATCCCTGTCTTTACATAGTCCGCTGGGCGGTAGACATGCGGCTGTTACAGCGGCGGTTAATCTAGATGAGAAACCGCCTGAAGCATCATCGTCTTCATCAATATCTCATTCCCGCTCCCATCCCCATGAACATGCATCCAAGTCATCATCACCTATAGATCAACGTGATGACCAAGAGAGAGATGGTGGTTCCGTTATAGGTGCGGATTTGGATCATGAACCTGAAGACGGTGAAGGCAATGAACCGGAGCATATATCGCCGCCTCCGCCTCCTTCTGTACGATCCCCTCGTCGTAGGTCCGGATCTGGACAACATGATGAGGAAGACGACGGACATTCGTATCATCACCCATTACCTCCTATAACAAAGTTTGATCAACAGCCTCCGATATCACATCAACGTGGATCACCTACTACTACTGCACCACCATCTCATTCGCGTTCGCCTTATCATTCACACTCGCCACCTTCAGGGCAAGGAATTAGAGAAAGGGAACGGGAAGGCGAGAGATACGGTTCTAGTAGCTCGCCTAGTACGTTATCTGGAATACGGGGGTTGATGAACCCGCCACGTGTTTCATCAGAAGGGAGTCGTTCAGAGTATTCGCCTAATTCAAGACCAGGTGGAGGACATGGACAAGGGAACCCTGGAGATGATTATCGGGATCGGGAAGAATACAGGACGACGCGGATGTCGACTTCGCCTCAATAAGGAAAAAGAAAACACACGGCTTGCCCCCCATTATTGCTTAGAAGAACGGAATCCGGCACATGACGATGACCACCTTTTACTATGACCTAATAGACGGTTTTTTTTCTTTCAAAAAGATTTAACCGAACCGGGACGCTCAATACAATCTCTATGATAATTATCCTAATGTGCGCCGTTTATGGATATAAAAAAAATTCTTACTTGTTTTTGCCAGTGGCTCTTTTCTTTGCTGTTATCTCTTGAATGATTATCATTATCGTCTTTTTGTATAGTTCATTTTTCTTCCACTCTCCTTTTTTCGTCATATTTATTTTTCCTCATTCTTAATATTTTATTTTATTTCATGTTGCATAATCGGACTCGTCAAAGTTACCAAATGCACACTGCCGCCGTATTTCCTTCTCATAACACGCATTCTATATAAGCCTATCTTGTTTATTAGACATCATTTATTTTTTTTGGCGGGGGGGTAGGGGTAGATCTACTGGATTTGTGATGGATTTATTTGGTGTATTGTACTAGTTCTTTGATGATACTATTGCCGTATATTTCAAGTTCTGTGATAAGGCGACGCATATATACATATATATATGTATATGAAGGGGGAGCGATGTCAATAGTTTGACGCTGGAAAAGCTGGAAAGGTCGGTACTCCGATTGAGCTCGGGTTGCAAGGTGACCTGGTGATTAGCGTAAGTATACAAGATGGGTAGTTCTATACAATCTGAGATAATCGGTAGGAAGGAGGGGAAAAGAAGTTGTGTTCATAATATACAATTTTATTTTTATTCCTTTTCTTTTTTTATTTCTAATTTTTTTTGTCTTGTTGCTTTATCAAATCAGCTGCTATTCCGGCATGCCATAAACGTCATGTCAGGCCTTTTTTTTTTTTAAGTACAATTACAAACTGTGAAATCATCGGGGGAGAAGGTGAAATGATCTAAAGTAAACATTTTCTACTGAATAAAAACGCGAGTTAGCGAGCGCGTTCGGATATGAAATTTTTAATATCTCTCTTGGTTATACGTTTTCTTTTTTTAATTTCCCCATTTTCATTTAAGCAATTGAATTAGACCTCGGACCTATTCGGATTCTCTAAATTGGATTCTCGCAACTCCTCTCTTTACTAGATTCAATTTAAGCATTCTTTTTAAAAGAGAAAAAGCCAGGGAAGATTCTATTAAGTCTTTCTTTTTGGCGAAAACAAAGTTTATCAAAACCTTTTTTTTTCTCTTTCCCTTGTAATCTTGTAATACAAATTCTATATTTTTTCTTCTTTTTTGTTTTGTGAATTTGAGAGAATGCGTCGAGAGGGGGAAACGGTCCATTAATATATACGGATATGGATAACGGATACGGATACGCGCGGGGGATCGGCTTAAAACGTATGGAGAAGAAGAAACATGCTTATTTTTTGTAGTGTGCACAATCATTATTAAATGACGTGGAAGTATGCAAACCTCTTTTTTTTTTTAAAAAAAAAAGCTGTTATGATTTAGGTTTGCTGGGTATAGGCTTGGAGGGTTCCTGGATATTGGATATACTTACTCTTTTTTTTTCTGTTCTCTTGAATGAAAATATTATTATTATCATTATTTATTTGGTGGACCATCCAAGGAGACAGAGTATGAGTCTTGTTTCATCGCGATATCAATGACATGATATATGGTCAAGAGACAAACGAACGATATAAGCGTTTAAATTCGCGCGTTGTTTATGTTTGTGTTTGTCCTATCCCTTAGTGTTGTTGCGCACGGACCACCGCGTAAAGTGGAAAGTAAAATAAGGTTTGGACGCGTTCGCGCTCATTTTCCGCGCGTCCGTCACGTGACCGGTTTAACAGGAGTTTGTATATAAAGGTCTCCCGTCTCTGAAGCAGCGACTCCATCCCATTCGTTCTCTCTCTCAAAGCCACCCACATCAAACCTCTCAATCGGCTTTTTTTTGCCACTTTTAACTCTTTTACTTTTTAAAACACATTAGCAATGTCTGGGCGTGGAAAGGTATTTTGTTTTTCAATTTATTATCAAAAATTAAAATTGAAGTGTTTTTCGAAATTTAGGGTGGAAAAGGATTGGGAAAGGGTGGTGCTAAACGTCACCGGAAAATTCTTCGTGATAACATTCAGGGTATTACCAAACCTGCCATCCGTCGTCTCGCTCGTCGTGGTGGTGTCAAACGTATTTCCGGTCTCATCTATGAAGAGACTCGTGGTGTTTTAAAGATCTTCCTTGAAAATGTATTATCTTTTTTTTTTCAAGTGTACGCATTGCACCAGTTTGTTGACTCATTTTTTAGGTCATTCGTGACTCAGTCACATACACTGAACATGCTAAACGCAAGACTGTTACTGCCTTGGATGTTGTATATGCTTTGAAACGTTCAGGTCGTACCTTGTACGGTTTCGGGTGAGTTGTTTTGTTTTTTTTCGTGCTGTGGCCCCTTGTCTCATGGTTTGTGATGCAGTGCCTAAGCTGGTTCCGACTCATTCTTTTTCTATTATTGTATTTTCGTTCTGTACGATTAGGGTCCCTTACATTATAGTCTTTTATGTTATGTTTACTACATATGTCGTATGACTAGGCTTTAGGCTCTAGCAAAATACACATGATCCTCATCCATCTTCTGGTGAGACATCCGAGACGTAGCTTTATGTTCTGAGTTTGAGGTTACAGGCGCCCGTGATTTGTCAGGGTACTATTGGTCTTCTATGGTAGATAAGATAGATGTTGCAATCTTATCAGTTTTGATGTAAGAGAAATTATACCATATAAAGTATATCTCACACTTCAGAATTGAAAATAAGTCCTTGGATTTATTATTTCTATTGTATTTATGCAAGCAACTACAGCCATCATACACGGCTTTTTTTCTATATATAATCAAGTCAGCAAGCTATGACTGTTTAAAAAAAAGCACCACAAACCGCACCATTTCTAGAAGATGAATGTCCGTATGTGGGCTTTCAAGTTGATGGTGATCTTCTTCTGGCAAAGAAATCGAGACTAATCGCTCCTCCACTGCTTGTTTACTTCCATCTTTAGTTGTCCTTCTGGTAAAGCTTCCAAACTTGCTTCGAAGTGAACGACGAGAATTAAGTCTGGATGAAAATTTTCAGATCTATTAAAGTTTTTTCACAACATCGTCCACTCACATTGTCAAGAACGAATTCGAATACACTATTTAAGAAACAAATAAGTATACATAATTTCGCGCAGGGTTGGAATAACATTACACTTTGCTAGACATAATTCAAGACCTAAAAATACAATAGATTTCTATCACCCCCGCTTTTCAAAAGAATAAGGAAATTTCCATACCGATAAATATCCAATTTTGAGGCATGGTCAACGCGAAAACAGCATCTACAATGACCAAAACGCTATTACCAAAGTTCAAAAGTTCCTTCCAATCAGCGATAAATAAAAACAAAACACATACCTGGTCAATAAACCTGTTTCTATGGTATATACAATCAACAGGCGAACAGCATTATGCGGCCTATTTTTTCAAAAAAAAAATAAAAAAAGGTAGAAAATGGCTAAGCCCATATATACTATTGCGACGCGCAAAAAAAGGCAATTTTTGCTCACCCATGCATAGTTTTCTGAGTTTTCCGTAAATAATAACATAGAGATATTGTTATTAAGAGATCATTGACAGCCATGACTATCAAAGTCGATGATAGAATGTCCTGATTCGAAAACATAAAGAATGGGGACGGGGGAGAGAAAGGAACTCGTACCGAAATTTGAGGGATGTTGAGGAATAATTTGATCTGAAAGCTTTTTTTGTGAGGATATATCAGCCGGTAGAACTTTAAGAAGCAAGTGAGTTAAATAAAACTCACAGACGGACCGTTGACAGGATTCCCAGACCTGATAGTGTTGGCAGTCAAGTTAGTGTGTCGTCTTGACTGCTATGAGGAGTGAACTTTCACCCGAATGTCCTAGGGCCAATATCACCTGTAAAAAGTATGTTTATGGATGATATTTCACAATTGTAGAAAAAAGAGCTCACAATCAAAGTTGCTATCCACCAATTACCTTCGCTCACTGTGAAACATTTTTAATGATCAACTATAACAAGTCATTTAAGAGGACTGTACGTTTGTAGACACGATAGGCAAAGAAACTGAAAAGGATATCATTATATCGAGGGAAATCGCTTGGGATCGATTACATCAACGCGCACCTTTGAACGATCAAGGTGACAAGTGTCTGCGTAAGACAAGATTTTCAGTGGAATTTTTATGGAATTTAAAGGAAGAGACACTACTGTAAACGCTACTTCGACCTATTAGAAAAACTCGATTAACGCGCTAGCTAATTCAAGCTTTCAGCACTCACGATTAAACTCCTTTAACGGGGAGGACAGTGAGCGGTCCTTCTTATTAGGAAGCTTGGAACGAACCGAGACTTACCATTCTCCGTGTAAAAGTCCCAGAGGGTTCATGAAGTTTACGATCAGATAGTGATACGAAGCATGTGTGACCAAGATGGTGTGAATGAAATCCAAGATCCTGAAATTGAAATAACTGAGTTATAATATAAACTAAAAGTGAACAGTGACAGTACCATAAGGAGGCAACCTGTTATATAGACAATTTTAAGAATGAATTATATAACGATGATCCGAGCACTCACGAGAAATTTTAAGGATAGTCTGTCTTTAATATAATTGACTATCGACATGTTTAGAGACATTTAAGAGTCCTGACTCGCTTGTAACTTACTAAAGTAAAGATATGTCTGAAGAGTTGTTAACCCAAAGAGCCTAGACATAATTAAATAGGGCGTATGTTTGTTTTTAAAAGAGTCTACGTACGCTGTGGAAACAATCAAACCGATTAACAAGGCTCCGAGTGTATTGTCGAAACTGTGAGGTAACGTCAAGTCCACCGGGGATGAGAGAGCCTGAGCAGACATTGGGATTTATAGAACCGATTGAGAATCCAGAGGTATCGCAACGCTCCCGAGTGTTCACCAAAAATGAGAGGTTGGAGAGATTTTTGAGGGAGCTCAAGTTAAAGGGGTTTCTCTCCAGTTTTGATGCATGACTGGCTTGTCTTTTTTTCCCTTTTATTAACATTGGTCAGTTTTTTTTTAACTGGTTGCCTCCCCCCCTGTAGGCTTCTCATAGGAGTGGTCACGGTGTTGTGGAAAAAAATAAAATGACAAGATGTTACCCGATTGAGAAAGTCACCGAGCCAATCAAGAGAAATAGGCCACTCACCCCCCAGTCAGATGACAAGATTTTCCCCAGAAAGATCAGCTTGTGTAAAATTACCTTTCGGATCATTTCTTTTTATTCTTTTCTTGTTTCAACTGTGGACTGACCTTGGTATTCGTATTCCTTCGGGATTTGCTGAGAGTTGAGATTTTATTTCAAGTCTAGTCCGACAAGAAGAGCCTGAGCTTCCATAAATTTTTTTTAATGACCCACTAAATCTTCAAATTTGCAAAATTCGGAAATACCGGCATCAACAGAAAATTTTTGCAACCAACGGCACACACCCCCATGCGATACATAAAAGTAAATTGCCATTCTATAATATAATCCCTTAAGTTCAATGCACTAAATTATTCATCAGAAATGGCCTATTCGCTAAAAACCAAAAGTGCCTTTTGCACAGGCAAGGAAAATAGAAAAATAGAAGGGAGGGATTGATCGGGGAGCTACTAGTAGTTTTTCTAGTTCCAAATATTTTACATACGTTGCATATGCATTTCCGCAGTTTTTTGTGACTTGGAAGTTGGAGATCGATACGAAAGTATCACATGGCAAGTTCGCGTTTAGCGATACTCTACCTAGGCTTTCCGCTGGCTAGTAGCGAAATTTTTTTTTGACCGGAGATCGACCTTATGTAAAGTAAAAACATCATTTGCTCGCAGTTTGCGTGCCCCCGTGTGGCGCATTTTAACCGGGGCGTGTCATTTTGACTAGTCAAGTTCTAGTCACTTCTACTAAGAGGACCTATTACCTTCCCAAGGTGAGGGAGCATATGTAGTAGCAACCCAAATCGGCATATTTCCATTTGAAAAAAAAATGAAGGCCCAATTGAAGAACTCGATTATATTATATTCAATTGATTCAGTAGTAGTACTCGGTGTTCAAATAGGCATTTTATTCAACCGGATCCGTCAAATTCAACTGAGAGAGAGAAATTGTTATAGAGACTCAAAGATATCTTCGATGGCTTTTTAGCAACAAGATGGTGATTCTAATTGATACGATTGAACTCCGAGCTCGGTTGGAAATACTAGTGGGATCAGTAATGATTAGGTTTGATTCCGAAGTGAAGCAAAGCTCAGGTCGTAGCTTGTGTAGACTGAACAATGTATCAATAGGAAACAAAGCTGAGACATTAGCTCTAGGCCCAGTTACTCTTCATTAGACGTATTATACACTTATGGACCTAGTTCTGAACAAATCCCTTCGGCATGACAGCACCCGGTTTGGCCTTGTTCTTCTGTCTAAACTCATTGGCCATCTCAATCATAGGCACCCAATGAACATTTTCATGCGTATTGATCCATTCAATGAAGCGTTCCTAAATTCAAAATCAAAATCATTTGTATTTTGTCGGATCGGGAGAAGTTCACATACGAGCATCAATAATACATGCGGCCGACTAATTGTTAATTTCAATATCAATTGGTTAAAAAAAGATAATTTTGACACGTACCCACTAACATCTGGATGAATTGTTATAGGGAATATGAAATCTAAAAAACGAACAAGTCTCCAAGATAAAAAAACCCTGGGGTTGAATTGGAATGGAAGTATTCGGGACTTGCCTTCTTCTTCTCTGGTAACGATCATTTTTTCGGTGTTCATCATCTTACAAAGACACGTATATATATTTATACGTACCTGTAACAGTAAGCAAAAGTATCTTTCCATAATTGTTCCACATCTCTAGCGTTCACCTATTTTTAGCTTAGTACAAACCATTAGGTTTTTTTTTCTCAAATTTGACCGCCTTACCCATCCATGTGAATTTGGTGAGTTTTTGATAAACCTTCGAAAAGTAATCAGTAATTTAAACAAACAAAGTGCGGCATGCATACATACATCATAGGGGGCAAATCATCCAAATACCAATTCGCAGGAATCTCGACGAGACCAGTCTCGTTTCCTCGAGTTAAAGGTTTCATCCAAGTGTCCGGCTTTTGATCGTAGCTAATCTTGAACCAGGTGTCTTCGTCTCGTAGATAGTATGCCTTGATAATTATTATGGCATACTAGTACAAACGAATAATGTGAGTAGTCTATACCTGACAATCGTGTGCCATGTTTGAATGATCTTAAATTTTCAAATTTTCAAATCGGGACAAGTACATTTTGAAAAGGTCATACCATATTCTATTCCTTTTTCAAGTAAGAGCTTGGTTCCTTCTTTACTGGTTTCCCACCACGGCGCAACACTTCCTTTGGGAGGGATACCACCGCAAAAATCGGTGAGCAGTTTGTGTGTATGGTCAAGGATATCCTGTTGTTGCTCTAGCGTCATTGAGATAGGGTTCTAGATAAAAAAAAGTTTCTCAATATTTAAAAGTGAGCAAGTGTCCGGAAAGAAACCGGCCTCATGAGAATAGCCATGTAGCCCTCTACAGTAGGTTAAATAAGCTCAAATTTTTTAAAAATTTCGACTCACATTTCATGGCCAGCATCCCTCACCGCTGCCATTTGTTCTGGAAATGTTTCCAAACTATGACCTGGTCCCTAACCGTCAGGGTCCAGTAGAAATCCGATTATACGGACCTTCTTACCCGGTATGAACCAAGTAGTCTTAATATTGTACTTCTTGAATAGCTTCAATAGACGGGGAGTACCGACTTCACCAGCATAGATGCCCTATACGTATGTGCATTGGCAAGAATACTTCTCGGAGGAATGATATATTCATTAAGAACTCACTCGGGATATATCTAAGGGTGAATCTTCACCACCGTAGGATCCAAGCCTAAAAAGGCTTTATTTAAAACTATGAAATGCAATGAACGAAAGGTCTTGCCATCCAGCCACTGCGTCAACGTCGACACCAAATCCTACTAAAACCCTCCTTGTCATTTATCTTTGAGAGAGAGAGAATCAAAGAAGAGGATACACTGGGAAATTTATTAAGGGATAATAATATACACAAGACCATCTCTTACCGTTATCTAAAAGGAAGCTGTTTTGTGATGAGTACTATCGGCAATGGGAATTCTAAATTTCCCAAGCACTACTTTGAAAGAATACTTTTACGTTGAAGAAAAGTCTGTAACGTTTTTTTTTTGAAAAAATGAAGTATGCATCAACAAGCAGTGCGAGGTTTTGATCGTTCAAATTATTGTATATAAAAAGTAGCAGAGTATTCAGGAAAGCAAGAGCTCGAGGGCTATGATAGTTATGTAATCTGATCACGTGAATCGTAACTCTCATGGCGGCAGCGAACGTTCAACACATCCGCCTTAGCAAACCTGAAGCACCAAAGAAACCGCCAAAGCTTCGGCATCAAGGAATATTACAAGATCAGTTACGAAGGTGTGTATGAAACTAGTTTCCTCCTTAAATGTATCTGATTTTTGGAGATTTGGAACAGAACCGCCCGAGCACCATGGGTACCAAGTTTATCCCTAGGATTCAGAATCTTATTGCTTCTTCGATTTAATGCAGCAATGTATTCTAATATTCAAGATTGTGATGAAGGTTTGGTTTCGGTTTTTAGTTCTTCATGTCGTTTATTGACAGCCCGTTGTTCTAGTTTATAATTTTTGGGAGCCGTTACATTACTTGGACAAGGGATTTGCCTTTCAAACATGGGAATTGTCTCCACAATATGCTATAAGGAGTTGGACATACATTATCCTCCATTTATTACCCTCATGGATCTCAAGTCATTCACTTTCATTAAGCAAGGTCTGTATTGAATGTTTACGCCCGACGAGTGAAGCTCTCAAACAATTCCACCCAGCGTCAAGTATTTTTTGCAACTCGCATCTTTTTAGCTTTCATCTGTACCTTTTGTGAAGCGAAATTCTATCGTTCAGTGGCCGATAACGTGAACGATCGCGTTGGGAGGTATATGTTATTTATGTTATTGTTTAGTGCTGGAATGTGGAACGCGTCTACAGGTAAATAATTTCCTCTTAGGAACTAGTCACATACTTACAAAAACAACAATTAAAGCATTTCTTCCTTCTTCGTTTGCTATGTATGCAAATATGATCGCTTTCTCTTATTCCTTCCAGCTTCCGAGCCTGTCTAATAACCGACGGACATTGCTCGCAACCATTGCCTTTGCTGCGGGCGCTATTATAGGATGGCCGTTCTCCTTGTTGATAGCCGTGCCTTATGTTTTCGAAGAGTTATTTGTATATGGAATAGATCGCGTTCCTCCAGAACTTCGCACAAAGTGGCAATTCAGACGGTTTAGAAGATTAGTAACTTGTGGATTAATTGCTTCTACTTTATTTGTGGGTTTTTAAAAGCTTGGTTTAAGTACTGTATATTCTAATCTTTTTCTTTTAAACGCAGATTCCTGTTGTCTTGGTTGATTCTATGGCCTACGACAAATTAGTGTTAACTCCGTGGAATATTATCAAGTATAATATTTTCGGAGGTTCTGAACGTGGTCCAGATCTTTATGGCTCTGAACCGTTTTCATTCTATTTTTTGAATTTGCTATTGAATTTTAATGTTCTTCTTCCACTTGCACTATTGTCTTTACCATCGCTATTGATTACCCACCTGGTCGATCGGAAACGTTTAGGATTTTCAAAACCAGGCATTGACCAAAGCTCGCCAACCATATTAGTCGCAGTACGACTTTTACCTATGTACTTATGGATCGGAGTACTGTCCGTGCAACCTCATAAAGAAGAACGGTTTATGTTTCCTATCTATCCGTTGCTCTGCTTCAACGCTGCGACTACATTATATCTGATGAAGGGCTGGCTGGAGGCCTCTTTTATTTCAATCACCAAGTCACCATATCGTGTAAAGTTCTTTTTTTTTTGGTCATTTTTTCTTCTCTCTTTACTGATACCCCCAAAACAGGCTTCCAAATCGTTGCTTTTTCGGACTTTCACTACCTCGGTTATTATTTTGTCAATCGTCGTTTCCATCTCACGGATATTAGCTCTAACACGTTACTACCACGCTCCGCTGGACGTTGCTAGCCATTTTGAGGCTGTTGAGTTACCTCGATTACTGAATGTTACAGGGCTTATCAGCCTACCGGATACACCACAGTATACAACTTCGGGACACGAAGAGAAGCCCAGTATCGATTTATCTCCTGTCAAAGAACTTGGACTTCGAGTTTGTTTAGGCAAGGAATGGTACAGATTCCCGGGTCATTACCTTATTCCAGACGGCATCGATGTGCAATTCATCAAAAGCGAATTTAACGGTTTACTTCCTAGATATTTTGAATCTAGCTCTGGACAGGGCAGGATTTGGAAACGGGATGGTACTAGGGTCGTCCCTTCCAGACTGAACGACTTGAATAGAGAAGAAGAGGGTCAATACGTACGTCTTAGAATTTTCTTTTCTTTCTTTTCGGTTTTTTTTTTTAATTTATTTCTCAAAGGTGGATGTCACGACTTGTGATTATCTGATAGACTTAGACTTTCCAGCGCACCCTCGAGAATCACATTATGAGCCTAGATACGCCGTGGATTCGGATAATTGGGATCGCGTTTTTTGTGCACCATTCCTTGACGCAGCTCATTCCTCACTCTTGACGCGCACGTTATGGCTTCCCATGACTTTATGGTCGGAGAAAAATTCTTTTGGTGATTATTGCTTGCTCCGGGAGAGAAGGAAAGCGTTAGAGCGAGAACATGTGAAACATTAAAAAAAAGATTATTTGTTAACCTCAAAACTTGTAGTAAAATATTTATAATTACATGCTTATTTCTTGCGGGTATTACACAAACCACTGGCATGAATTGTGGTCACGCTGTCACTCATTGGTTAAAACAACTCCAAATGTTCATACCATGGGACGATGCGACGATCCTGATTGCAATGGCGTTACCGATTTTGACGAATCAGCTCAAGCGATAGTTTGCACAAGCTGTGGTAAAGTCATCAACCAGAGCATACTACGCGACGATTGGGATGGAGAGACAGCCGGCTCATCTTTCTATTTCGGACCGACAGCTTTGAAGAGTCTTCGACGTGCAGGAGCTAGTCTTTCTGGTCAATATGATAAAGAAGAACGGGATTCACGAAATATGGTCTGTGTAATTCTGTTTATTCAATTCCCGAAATTTACTTACAGATGTTTGGCACAGCATGCCATGCACCAGTACATTGGGACTATATTGACTAGGTTGGCAAATCCTGGGTTAACGGAACGTGCTTGTACATTATTTACTCAAGTTAGAGCTCGTCAGTATTTCAAGTGGGGAAAGAAGGCGGTTCTTGTAGCTGGAGTATGTATCGCAATTGTACTTCGAGAGAACAAGAAAGGAGTTTTATTAAAAGACCTTTCAGTATGTCTTTATTTATTTTTTCAAGATGATAACATAGTTACCTCTCTTTTTTTTTTAGACAATGCTTGACATTTCTCCTACAGCACTTTTTCGAAACATCACACAAGTTTCGAAAATCCTAGACATATCTCTGCCTCCGTTAGACCCCTTGGCACTTATTTCACGTATCCAAACGTATGTCACGGAATTGGCAAGTACTCCAGACACACCATTACCCAAGAATTTGTGTACATTTATTAAGAAAGTTTCAGCACCTCAGGTTGTACGTTTATCTTCAGCTCTCGTGGCCTTAATTTCTCAGGTTGAAGAACTTCCCTTGGTGTCTTCTCCGCTGCCCATGACCTGTGCTATATTTTTAATCGCTCTTGAAGGTCAAGCAGCTGAATCAATACCTTCACACCCGTTGTTGGCCAAGGAGCTGGCCAGCAGGGTCGGTGTACGAAAAGATCTTGTCATGACGCAATACAACACTATTTTGGATGTCTTAGCAAGTTGGATGGCAGATGTGCCATGGTTATCTTCATCGAATGATCCTGATAATATAAGATCAAAAAGACGTAAAACCAGTCATAGACATGTGGTCGCTATGGGTATCAAAGAAGTCGTTCGCTTTCGTGTTGAGGCCCTGAAACACAGAGAGCACAGGGATTTTGACGATTTTTTCCCAGTTCTATCTTTGGAAATTCCAGAACATGAAGTATTGGACGAGGATCAAATCGGACAGAAACGAAGACGCGCAGAACTTTCATCTCGGCAGCTCAGATCAATGAGACTCGTTCGGGCACCTCCGAAACAGATACCATTAACGCAAGTGGACATTGCTTCACTCTCTTTGCTATCACCTTCTCACCCGCTTGCACCCGAATATACTATTAAACGAGCAAGTAAACAGGATGGTCTGGCGAAAACAATTATGACATCTTCTATTTTCCCTGCCGACCAGAAGTACTCTCGATTACAGCTTTTGGTTAGCGAACGAGGCGGAGAGGCTTTTATTCAAGATAATGAACTATTTGATTTGAATGAGTTTGAAGAGACGTTTCGGAGTGAGGAAGAAGTAACCAAGCTACGGGCCGTTTTTGCTTGGGAGGAAGAAACTTCGGTATCTGACTCGGATCCTGGTCTTCTATCAGAGTCCTCCAATATCTTGCATGAGTGTAGTTCGAACGAGCTAGGAGTTTGGCTCGAGTTAGGTGATGCAGCACAAAATGAAGTTGATAATGGAGTTGCCGGCGAACAGATTATTGGAGACTGGCGAGAAGTATCACCTATTGATGGACTTCAGTTGGACGAGGATGACTTTGATTTCCAATCTGATTGGTAAATATTACTTTATTTATTGTTATTATGCACAACTTGAATAGTTATGTAATCCTAATGCGTTTGGCTTGCTAATTTAACAAAATTCAGGTTGATTTCAAAATTTAAATTTGATCTATTTCCTTTATTCAAGCAGTAAACCAGCAGAAATCCATATGTATCTATTGTTGCGTGATTTTAGGAATCGTAAGTGCGAATCGTGTTACAGTCACGCTTTGCAAAATATTAGGAAATAAGCGCCTGAGTACTGAGTGCGTCTCGCCACTAATTATCATGTCAAAGCATCATCCCGGTACGTTTACGAAAATTTGACATGCACAAGTCTTCAGATTAATGTTCCTTTAGATTTGATCATGTGCCGTCGTCAACCTGGCATCGGTACGTTCTCATCTTATTATACACCTTGGGTCACTTTCGCTAACAGGCTGTTCTTTCACAATACAGCCATTGCCAGGTTATGCGAGAAATGTGATGGAAAATGGTAAGAAAACTTGTTGCTTTTTTTTTTTTGGTGTACAATATTCCAACCTGTTCATTAGTCCCATTTGTGATTCATATGTCAGACCAGAAACTTTGGTTCGTATTTGTGATGAATGTAATTTTGGTTCTTTTGGTGGAAGGTGCACTATCTGTGGCGGACAAGGTAAATTACGTTTTGATTACTTGCATAGGTCAGGTCCTGATGATTAGTGTAAAGGTATATCCGATGCGTACTATTGCGCGGAATGTACACGGCTTGAGAAGGACCGAGATGGATGTCCGAAGATAGTCAACCTCGGTGCCAGCAGAACAGACTTGTTCTACGAAAGACGTCGTCAAGGTATGTATGCTCTTTTGGGTGGTGAATGCCGATGGACAACTGACGTAAATACTCTTCATTAGGTTTCAGAAAGGGTTGACTTTTCGGCATAATAATGAATCTGACACAACCTATCCTCACTACAAAAACAACAATATTGAAAATACACCTAGGCATAAAGAGTTACTAAAGAATTGGGGTTACTCATTGTCCATCAGTTGTACACAGGATGAGGTATTAAAGGTGGTCCCTGCGATGGGTTCTCTAAGTCTCTGATCTCTCTGTTATGGAAGGATAATTAGTCTACTAAGTTAGAAATATAGCGTAACGATAATCTAACCTCAATTGCGTCATGTTAACCTGATAACAAATTTTAAGAAAAAATCATGCTATATGGGTTCAAAGAAAAAACTTACAGTTGATTTAAACACAAGAAAGACGTGGTTCGGATCGTGCGCTCCCGGACCTTGCCCTTCGCATTCCTCGCATAAATCTCCGCCGCAGTAGGCACAATGGAACCATGTGCCCTGTATGCGTTCTACGCAGCGATCGCAGACGGCATGCGGATGATAAAGTGATTGCGAATAAGCTGTTTTGGGACATAAATAGGGTTTCATGCGGATATATATATATATATACGCTACCTACCTGTAGGTGGGATATTAGGATCTATTCCTCTTCCCTGTATAAATCCCGCAGGGACGTTGTATCTGTATAAGATGATAAGGTAAGTGGTGGATGCGAGACAACATAATAAGAGTGATGTTACAATGAAGAGGGAATCAATGGATAAGGCACTTGTATGGGGTTATCCAAAGCTCTGGGAAGCTTTAAGAAAATGTGCTTGGGATCGTGAACCAGGTAGGACCTAGTTTCACAGCTCTCGCACTATATTACAATAAGCCGTATGAAGGAGCATAAGTAAAAGGGGAAGCGTACGAGACTATAAGATCTTGGATGTGAAGGACAAGATGCGCATTGATATCTTGCACCCACTATATTCTGGAAAAGTACAAGAACCAAGTGATCAATATCACAAACACCACATGATTCGGACCCTAAACTTACCCGACCGCAATCGGAACAAGGTAAAGAGTGATCATTTCTATCACGTTGAGTATGTGATATTCCATTCATCCTAGTTCCAATAACGGTGCGTGCGTAGGAGGACTCGGGGGACGCCGACCTTGCGCGATTGCGTAGTCCAGGACGGTCGCGACCGTGCCATAATGAAATCGCACGTCGACTAGCAGTCTCCACTTCGGTGGATGCAAGAGGGTATGGGATCTGAAGAAGAAGGGGTAGGCATTTTTGAGAAAAGATGGCAAAGACATACCGTACCTTTATCATGATATGAGACGAATCATGACCTCCGTCCGGAGATGTCAGATTCCCAGGTAGACCTGCGGATTCACAGTTGGAACATATATCAACTGAGTCACATAGTGCGCAGTGGAAGCGCGCCCCGACGATGTCGAGCAGGCAGCTGTGGACTGGTATAGATAGAGAACCGTTTAGAAGGAAGGTGAACTTACTGGTGGCATTTTACGCCTGGATGAAGCATGGCTATATATGGTAATAGTATTAGGTTTTATTCTCGTAATATATGAAGAAATCCTTACAAGGTTCTCCCGACATATCTAACGACCGCCGAGGGATTTCGTTGTCCGCCTCTCCTTGGATGGATGAGAGTTGGTCGGGAACAGACAAGAAGGGATGGGAAGGGTGGATTTCATGTACTTGACTAATAAGAACAGATTAAGCGAGCAGGAACAAATCCGGAAATACCCAAGCTTACCTATAACAAGCTCTACATAGATCAAACTTGTCACACATTGCACATCTATAACGCTTGCCGGACGATGTACTGCATATCGAACATTTCCAATCGTGATCATGTTCTATTGTGAGAATATGAGCAACTAGCAATAATGAATTGAGTTGATTTCATACCGACATCTTTCCATCCATTCCTACCCCATACCTTCTCTCTATATGCGTGACGTACATGTCCCTTTGAGCGTGGAGCAGTACGTCGAAACTGAGAAAGAGTCTGCAGACTCTCTTGGGAAGACGATGATGGACTACTGTTCATAGGGGAGTTTCCAGTACTGCCTTCAATCGAATGAAACACGCCGACACTTTCGATGCAAGACGAACAGAGTTCATAACCGGGTGGCTTGCGACGGCTTTCAGATGGAGGTATAAATAGCGTATCTTGAGAGGAAGAATGAAAGAGCGAACGAAGGTAAGCAGTTCCGTTTGAATTTACTGGTAAATTCGGAAGGGGCCTCTCCGCAAGTGATTCCTTACGTGGTGGGACAGATTCTAGTAAGGTCCAGGAGGAAGAAGAAGGAGACGACGCGTTGGATTTGGATTTGGTTATAAGAGGGTAAGCCATGCCTTCATGCGTATGATGGATATGAGTGTGATGGACATGAATGTGAGGAGCGTCTCGTCCCTTTCCTTTGTCGCTACTACCGGTTAAACCTATCTCATCTCGGGGATGCGGTTCTAATTCGCCACACGTAGTACAGACATACCGGAACGAATCCAATATAACACCGCACGAAGAACAATTTGTAACTTGATCAGGTGGCAACAGGGGAAATCTATGTTCGGGGATGAATTGTAATACTTCAGGTGGAATATCAGAATCAATATAGAAGTGACGGGATGTATCATCGACGCCTAACGCTTCACCGTCTGAGAATGGGTTGGGAACGGAAATAGGGCCATTTGGTGTCTTCGGATTTGCATTGGCATGGGCATTCGCACTGGCATTGGCTTTCGCTGTCGCATTAGCACGTTGGTCGGCTATCCAAGATAAACTATGTGGAGACGGTTCGCCCTGATGACTGGCCATCTCGCCTAACGACGATTCTGCGATGCTCACAACGTCCGCTTCATCATGGGCGGCATGTGAAGCACCTGAAGAAGTATACTCATAATAATACTTCCCATGTCCCCCTTGTCGCAGTGCAAGGTCTCCGTTGAGGTCTCCCGTGAGGTCTGGCTCCGCGATATACTCGGATTCATCAGAGATAGATGGCTCAGTCAGACCTCCGAACATGATAGTTCTTACGTTCTGGTCCCGAAGCCACTGTGCGCCTAATGACGTTCGAGAAAGTCTTTTCGCCTCCCCATTGTCGTTTTGTTCGCTGAGTTCTAATTGTTTCAGTCTGTCAAAGACATCAGGAGGTGATACACTGGTTTTGGATGGATATAGTGTTCTTGAACCTTCGCCTGAAGATGATTCGTTTCGTAAAGGCCGTCCGCTGCTGGAAGTTCCGTCTCCGCTTTTTATCTGTGAACTGGACTTGGCTGAAGAAACAGCGATGGAAGATGGGGAATATGAATCGTCTGTGAGAGGCGATAGAGGACGCAAAACCGTCATGGGGTTCAGCATCAATTTGTGAGAACCAGTATCACGAGAGCTAACCGTGACGGCGTCGTCTTCCAAATCATGTAAATGACCATTAAATGATAATTCATGACCTGACAAGGAATCGCTGGTATCGTGATGGAATTCATCCACGCTGATCATTGAAGCGGTGTCAGACAAACTGAGCTCGTTCTCAACAATAATATTGAGTCTCAGAGTAACTCGACGACTTCCACCGCTGCGTCCAGACATTACGGAAAAATTGGAAGGTATAGGAAGGTCGTCGCCTGTATGGAAATAATGAATAGCCTCTGTGAGATCACCATCCGAAGTAACATCTGTTATCTCGCCGTCGTCATCCTTATATCGAATTATGAAAGGGGTTGCCGAAAGTGCGAAACATTGTTCAATCTTGAGAGAAAAGTTTCGTGAAAGAGATTAAATGTAAATCTAAGTAACGACCCTGGGGGTCGCTGATTTAATTTAAAGGAACTTGGGGACTCACCTTTGCACACAGCAATTCATACGAACAATTTCGAGATGATGCGAAGGTTATTCGTTTCATCCGCTGGTCAAATGTACATTTTACTACCAGCTGTTTATCAGGCCTTGCAGAAGAGGTTGACTCAAAATCTGAAAAAGCCATGGTTCAAATTTCGAGGTTTTTCGATTGCATAAATTAGAGCAATTTGTGTTGTAAAACAAGAGGAAATTGTTCGTGAGTGTTAATATAAATGTCGACTCGATTCGTGGGTTGCGATATTGCACAGCAAAACTGAGGGAAATACCTATTAGTACAGCGCCACAGGGACTCGGACCAGTCGCGACTCAGAACCTTTGTAAGCTCTCACAATTATATAAACATCGAGTACTATACAACTTCTACTACTCTATACTTCTTCGGACTTGGCGACGGAACTATGGCACGACGCAAACGCGATTTTCTGGGCGATGGGTCTGTTGCGTCAGATGAAGTCAATGTTATGGGGATTCAAATTCACGTGAAGCGAAGGGGTAGTTTGAAAATCCCTACTTACAAGCGTCAAAGATACAAATGTACCAGGATAAAATATATGGCATATTTAATGATGAGGATGAATTAAATGCTCATCATGCGTGGTAGTAAGCCAGCTGAACGCCTTTTCTTGAAAGAGTCGAGGAGTTTTAACTGATTTCATGTTTTCTTTCTATTCTACTATTTACGTATTTGGCGAATTGGATGAGGGATCCTGAGATGATGAGGTGGAGATCCACTGCCACTCCCATCGAAGTGACAGGAATGCGAAGTTGTCAGTTGGTATGGCATAAGGGGAGAATTTCGGCGAAAACATCATAGGACTTTGTATTTTCATTAACAAGGATGTAGACACGGTGATAAAGGTTCCAAAAAGGTTCAACGATAATGAGGAAGGAACAAAAATGACAAAGAGCCAGTCTGATGCTTGGACGAAACCAATAAAAATTGAACGCCGACTTATAAATAAATCCTTCGGTAGGAAGCTCAGGTAGGTGGTATTGGCAAGATTGACGATGGGAAGGCACTTTCATGTTCCCTGTCTTGATATTCTTCTCTTGGGTTCGAGCATCGAGCCCATTTTTTTGTGTTGTATCCCGGACTCGGAATACTGAAAATGTGGAAATCAGTAAGCGTATTATAGTTCAGTACGACAGAGTGCACCGGTATCCTTTTCGAGAATAACAGTCATTGAACGAGGGTCTACCAACCTTTGCTTACACGGAACACTCACGGCCAAATGATGCTACTTTACCAACTCGAATTGAATTCTACAGCACAATAGGGGAGGAATTACATTGACTTTCAGACATTCAGATAAGTTTTAACGAAATTTTCAAAATCCACAGCAGAATCGCCCCCTTCTTTCAGGCCAGCCTTTACTTTGTCCCGTAATATCCGGATATTCTCCCGTTTCGCTTCTCCATCTTCACCGAACGCTTTGTCGAGGGTGACCCGAATCTCTTCTTCTAAAGCTTCCAGCGTTCCTTGAGGTTTAGCACCCCTACACATTGGTTTCAGTCCGAGCCCTGTTCGGCCTTCCAAGAGTTCATATGCTATGCCTAAGATCAACGTTATGTATGCTGCGTTCGCGGGTTGTTCAGCGTCCATGGGCCACCCAATCCTGAAAGGAAATATGAGTTCTGTGTCATCATTGAGATAATTAAACGAATACATTGGAACTCCTTGAACGATAGCTTCTGTGACACTGTTTTGTCCACAGTGAGTCATGAACCACCCAGTCGCCTCGTGACACAGAATAGTTTGCTGAGGCATCCAAGTGGATGTCAAAGCTCTGTCAGATTTCTTGATCTTCTCCGCTATGTGCTCCGGCATTTTCCCGAGCCTTGGTTCATCGTATACGAGTAACTAAAAATATTGACTATTGTGAATGGTTTATGGATAACATCCTTTTTAACGTACGAGAGGTATGTCACGGCTTAAGATAATATCAATGACTCTCCAGATACCATCACCTGGTGGCCAGAAAATGGTTCCAAAAGATACCTTTAAAAGAGTAAGTCATACATATATTGTTATATAAGGACACGATACATACGTAGAGCAGTGAACGCGACCCCGAAGTGGCATAGATATTGTCCAGGAAAGCGACGATTTCTTTTTCATCTGTTGACAACTGCGGATCGACTATCTTTGATCCGTTGGACAATTCGGAGGAAAGTATACTGTCAGGTAACAGAGGTCCGACAACGTATAAGGGTCTACTGGTCTCCGCAAACCATTCCTTTGTCGCTCGATATGCTTCAGGCTCGAAAGCAGTGTTGCTGGCACAGATCATGCCATCACATTCATGCAGCATCCTTTTATATATCATGACTGAGTATTGAAGAAATAAGAAAAAGTGAAAGGCCCACTTGAAAGCTTTTTTATGCAATGGTATTTGCAGTTCCAACATTTCTCCCTCAATAGCAATTTGAACATGGGTGAAAAGAGTTTAGGCGGAAAGAAGCTCACTGTAAGCGCATTGGGATAATATTCATAATCATACATAGGTGGCATGCCAGGTCCCTTCACCACCTCGCCCTTCTTCGGGTGGAAAACCTATTTGTTGTGCTTTTTAAATAACGATCCAATACTGGGAGATGAGGAAGGGTACTTCACCTCGTATTCAGCCTCTTTGTGGGACTTGCCGGTTATCTGTGCTAACTCGGCCGCTTTAGCTTCAATATCCCCGATTCCTCCCAGGACTTCTGGACCAACCAGGCGCATAACTGGGCCAAGATTGGCGGGGTTCCAACACAATACTGGTACTTTACGATCACTCAGGTTTCGAATCATGTGAAGGCCATCGAGCATGAAGACCTAAGGAAATTCATTGATTATGAATCTGTGTTCAACCGTCAAGGTATGGACCTACGTCTGCCACCACAACGTCTGGTGATCTCTCGAAAGTGTGTATACGTCCCGTTGTGCATTTAATAGGAACGACGGTGTGCAAAGAGGCGTAAAACGATCCAAAACCTCCCATGAAAATAGGAACGAGATCAAGAAAGTTTTTTCCTTCTCCTCCCAAGTTTATTACGCTGAGTAGATTTATATAGGAGAGTAGATACGGATACATTCAAAAAAAACGTACTGAAAATTCTCCCTTACGGATTTTTCTTCAGACGATAAGCACCGATCGATTTCTTTTTCAGTCAAAGATTTGTATTCGCCAACAACGGGTATCGTTATGATAATAGAGCCTGGTCGTGTCCGTGCCAACTTGCAAGCAAATACTATGCATGGTCTCAAATGGCCTAACTACAGGTTAGAAAAGGGAAATGAAAGGAATAGTGAAAGACAATATTACCCCATCCAGGAGGTGAGACAAGGAGGACATGAGTAGTTTTCGATGGTGTGGAAGTCATTGAAGAATACAGGAAATCCGTGGTTTAAAGAGAGGCAAAAACTCGACCTTATATTTCACCTACAAATAGCCGCTTCCCATATTTTTTATTCAAATCTATTGATAACCCCACTGAGCGTTGATGGTGCTGAATAAAGCGGTTTCATCGCGAGAAGTGCCTGAGTTCGGAACTTGACATGATTGCTTTCAAAATAAATTGACAATAATCTTCATAAAGAGCTTTTCTTTTGCCTATATACGACTGTAGTTAGAATGATGCGGCTGACCTTCCACAACTGGGATATAGCACCTATAGATTGTCTGTAACAGGTTTCTGAAAGGGTCCATGAAGTCATCTAAACGCTCGCTCTGTGTGGCATATCCTGATCAAAGAGCGCTCCAAAAAAGATGATGGAAGTGTTAAAGATAAATTCAAATACTTACAAATGTCCTAAGCATCTCTTCAACAAACGATATGATTGATTGGCTGGACACGCTTACTTCAAACGGTACGAGTCTTTTTGCAGTATAATCACCTGAGAAGGCGGTCAATGCCAAAAATGATGGACAATTTCATCAACCTCAAGAGGATAGGCCTCGTTTGCTTACCGGTGTGTTACTTATGGTACCATTTATGTAAACCTTCTAATCCATGCAGAAACGGCTGTGCAAACCGATTGGATACTTGTTCACGGGGCTGGCTAAAACTGGCTTCGACTAACTTTTTTCAAAGCAGCCGTTTATCGTTCGGAAATTATTGGAAAAGCCGCAAGTTATGAGAAGAAAAGGGGAGAGAGGCATGAGAGAAAATAAACGACCAACAGTAGATTGAGAGCTCGTAACACGGCGAACGTGCAACAATCATGATCCATGAAATCCATCGATTCAGACTCATGATACCAGGTCTACGGTGGGACGATGCTCTTAACTCCTCTTCAGCATCAGTTCCAACGAGCGCCCGTGGCCAAATAAAGTGTTAGAGTACCGCGCCATCCGCACCCGGTTTACACATCCTGAGCATATCTAACAACTCTTTTTAACTCGATTTTATGTTCTTTTAAGAACATTCCAAAGTTTGATGGCTGCATATACGGACTATTTTAAATAAAATGAGGTTCGAGGACGTGGTTTAAGGCTTTGTCGCATCCTTTGAGCTTGTCAGTAACATCTTGAACAGCTCCGGTTCATCTGCACCACTGAAAAACAGTGTCTTGTATTCCAGGACATCATAGTGGGCGAGAGTTCCGGTGTGAAAGAAAACAGTCATTGTCCAATTACGGCGGGGGACTGGGACTATGAGGTTACGGAGGAGATAGAAAATTATATGTGACGTAGTAGGGAGCTCGAGCCCGCGGTCGGAAGCGTAGGTAATTCTCAGACTCAGAGATTTAGCAAGGATCAAGCCAAGTAGAACGCTACATAGAAACTGGCACTTACTCCATTCGTTTTCATTCGAGTCCATCCATAATTCGATCTAAAGTCATGTCAAGGTTACATTGATAATGATGTATATACTTGCATCAGAGAGACGGAAAACAACTTCTAAATAGGAATAGGTAAAAACATGCCGTACTAATAAAATGATGCAATACAAAGATGACATTGCAATGTAAGTAGAAAAACATTGCAGCGGAAAGAATGCACGGTACAAAATGGGAAGAGTGATGGCGATATTCGTACATGGATCGCGTAATGAGGGTATAAACATGAAATGCAAAAGGAAAATGTAGTCGAACAAGGTGTCGTCAATGTGTAGTCAGTTTAGTTGGTTATGATAGATGCAAAAGCGAAAATTCTCCAAACGGTACACATCAATCATACGGTGATACATACAAATGATCATATCACAGGAAGAATGCAGCATTATCCTGTGCACGGTTACATCGTCGAGCTATACGGGATGCGCTCTCAAGGGCACGTTCGGCTAACGCTCGGGCAGGTGAAGTTTCTGGCGCTGAGTTGAAAAGATCTGCAAAGGTTATGAGAGATAAGAATGGTAAAGAATGGGTGATGAGACGTGATAATCTCCGGTACCCGAGAGGCGATATCCAAAGCAAAGAGGCCATAGGATCCGGATGACAAATGCGAAGCACAGGGGTAGAGCTCACCTTTATACAAGAGAACATATCTGACGACTCTTTGGACAGGTTGTATAGCCAGGTCTTGGACAGTAGGGACTTTTCTGGTAGATATTGTGTCGTAAGATTTTTTTCCATTGGCATGATTAGTACCATTCCCGAATCTTAGTATGGAATACCGGGATCTACGCGGCACAGATGAAGCATTGAAAGAAAAGGTATCGGGAGCCATTGAGCCAGTTCCTTTCGCGTACTCATTCGTAGTGTCTCCGTGTCCTGGCAACAATGCAAGAGCAAGACTGGGCATACTCCGCCTCCAAAGTGCTGTTTGCATGGATGATTTATGGTTAGGAGATGTCAACGCGGGCGGTGACATGACGGGAGGTATGACAGGCAAGTGAGGCTGGCTTTTCCCACTGTGAAGCTCCGTATTCTTATTAGAACTTTCTATTACAGGTGTCAAATTCTGCACCAATGAAATTCGGTCGAGTCCCAGACTAATCCTCCTGCTAGGTTTAGCTTTGGACTTGGAGTTGCGTATTTCCCGTTTGGCCCCATCATTATCATCCTTTCCAAAGAATTGACCAACGACGCCCGACCATGCCACAAAAGCAGCTTCAAGGGCTTCTTCGTTGCCTAAAAATGCGGCACTTACGCCCCATGTCGATGGGTCCTCAGCGAGTCTTGCAATGAATGCGCGCGATGCAGATATGAGCGCTGGTAAGTATTGTAACAGAAGTGGTGGTGGAGTATTAAGTGTCTATTCAGGAGTTACGATGTTACTTGTCAGTTGACCAACGGAAGTGCCGAAACCGACTTACTTCCCCTCTCTGTAGCATTTCCAATCCCTCACAATACGTTTTCTCAGTCCGAACAATCTCTCTACAGACAAGTAAGGCCTTTCGTGCGACGAGCCACTGTTCCATCTCTTCTTTCCTCCATTTGACATTAGGAGATCTGTTGCCTGGAGTCGGATGCGACATTTGACCTCCATTTCCGTCTGCTCTGGATTCGGCCTCGGTTTCAATATTCAAATCTATGCTTCTTCTCTCTTCTTCGTTTCTAACTTTTACCAATTCTCCCTGGAATCCTAGGGCCCAACCAACTCTACGCAGTCGTTCAAGTTCCGCAAGGAGTTCCTCCTCAGGCGTTTCAGATACAGCGAGTGTCCATCGTCGATTGGAAGGGGTCCTTAAAAAGGAAGGGCGAGTAGGAGAAACAACGGATGGCTGATTCGATTCTTCAAGTGAAAAGGCGCCATTTGTAGACGAGTCGCTAATGGGTGATTGAACTAGAGCCGTTTCCGATTCGTAACTCTGTTCACGCAAAGTGGGATATGGTGTAGTGGTCGAGTTGTCTCTTGACCGACGATTCGACGGCTTGATTGTGAGATCGGGGGCGGATTTACAACGCCCTGATTCAGAGAGCTATGTAAACGAAGCAGTCAATAAAAGTAGAAGTATGACATGTCGAGGATTTGGACTGACCGGTATATGGATCCGTAATGGGGACAAAACGCGTAGAGGAGGTAACATATCAGGGAACGGTAATCCGGAAGCACCATGAACGGCGGCAACCGTTGGACCAGAATTCAAAGGTACTGACGTTGAATGGGGGTGCTCTCCATGTGATGAGTGCGCATAATCTGCGGAAGTCCGATAAGGCTGATGTTGGATATTAGGGTGGATGCGGTGGTGCCTCGTTACTGTCGAATCATGACGTTTATGTTTCCCAATATTGTACAAAGCTTGTCCGGAGTGCAAGCGATCCTGTGGTTGGCCAATACCGTTGGCCAACGGCGGAACAGGAGGCGTAGGTAATGGGCGAGACGAACTCGGAATTCGCTGATTGATAGTATTCCCATTCACGCACGGCGCAGAAGACCGTAAAGATGATGGAAAGGCCGAAGGAGAGTGAGGTTTCTTTCTGAGTTTACGCCGTGTCCTTGAAGGTGAGGTGTCCATTTCCTCCGTCGATATAACGAACAAGTGACCGGATTCTGATATGGACGATGACAAGGCTATGGCATTGTTTTCGATTCGGGGTCGCCGAGATGATCTTGGTTCCGCAGATAAAGTGCCAACTCCGGAAAGATTTTCTTCTTTGTGCCCTGATTTATCACTTATGCGGAAAGAACGTTTCCACCAGGACGATGAAGGTTTTCGCACAAGGTCCGGTTCCGTAGAATGAGAAACAGAGGAATGATGGTCACCATGTGAAATGGTAGATTGTGCATGTCCCATATTGAGCACTCTGCTCGGTAAGTGATAAGATAAAGGTCTGGGATGCAAATGGGTAGGAGACTGGGTCTGAGAACGGTATACTGAATCATAATGGCCCCCTTCAGAAGATGAAGACGAAGACGATGGTGATAAGAAAAGGGCAGAAAATGTCTTTTCGCGCGTTGCATGACCTGAATCCGACCATGAGGTTTGAATGCGTGTGGTATTTTTTTCAAACTGGCCCAAATGTGCTTCCACTTCGACATTCGATAAGGAAGGCTGATTTCGCGGAGGTGGGTAGCTTATATCATATCGCAGGCGATCTAATAATGGGTCGTGCCCCGGCCCAGTGGGTGGATTCCAGTCGTTGTGACCGTGAAATGGTGGATAAGAAATATCGCTGCTTTGATTGTTACTGCTTGTTGTTGATAATGTGGTTGTTATAGTCGTTGAAGAAGATGACCTTGAACTTCTCCGTAGTACATTCCTTACATTCTTTACATTTTTGCTTTTGGGTGTATAAAGAGGCAAATCATCCCGCAGGGGGATTTGAGGCGGTTGTGCACCTTTTGGGAGGGCGTGATATGTTATGCATCCACGTTCCAGCGTCGAGCTAGGACGCTGCACGAGGTGTGTTCCTGGCAGCGTCTGCATACAGAGGATGAGGAAGAACTGTTTCGGGGACACTGTTTCCGAGTGATTATTATTATTCCGTCATTGTCGTCGGCAGTGCGTGGCAATGCCGCGCTAACAACAAAGTTGACCGTGTGTGAACCTGGAACCAATGGTCGATCATTTTCTTGATGTCACACAGTTCAAACATTCCTCTATAGAATTGAAGCCAAAAATCCATTAATAGAACCTTGTCCTTGTCCAATTCAAATGGAATGTCATTCATGGGACACCGGATGAATGGCTTTTTATTATAAGCACGAGCTTTTCCAATTAGAGTTTGGTCACCGTTGGCTCCAATTCTTCAAGTGTTAGGATTCCGCAGTTCGATTCAAACATTTTGCTCATATTTTATTGATTTTATCAATTGCGCCATGTCCACCTGATTCCGGAATAAACGAAGAATGCACCCAATGCACCGTGACCTCGAAGTTCGAACTTCTATTAAAAGGCGTTGCTAAGCAGTGGTTTCTGTGTTTATCCAGGTATGTACTGCAAATGGGGTATTCTCGCCAGAAGTATTGTCCCAATGACGCGTTATTACTTAAGACCCTGCTTTCGCTCAGGCTCATTGGGTTTCAGTACTGATTGGATCAGGGCGAGAGCTTTTCGGAGTTAAGGACGTTAACGGGAACACCATATTTGTTGTATCAGGTCATTTCCAAATTCACATTTTATTGTTCTTCATCGGAAAGCTTCAATGTTTCCCAGAGGGCTTCCGACTCATGTAAGTGAGGAGTAGAGTAAGAGCTTGGCTGGCAGTCCACTTTTGTCCTTTAACCATTTTAGTAGGAGCCCGGGCCAGCGACTAAGTACTATGCTGTAAGGATCGTATTTATCAGTGTAGATCATACTATCAACAAAAGAATTGAAACCGTCAGAGCCAATTTCATAGGTCTTTTGGAAAAACGAGAATTTGTATATAATAGCATTATTACAGTACATAGAAAAACCAATAGAAAACCCAAAATACCAATATGGTTGTCGTCATTATGTAATGGCAGAGTTTATGCCGAACTTGCAAGCGCCCACAAGTTGGAAGAAACGCGGGTCGCGACGCGTGCCATTGTTGGTTTAGGTTCCATCCACTCTTATGATGGCAACTTCACCAGGAAAAAGAAAAGATATGCCATCTCATATCCAACCTCGAATCCCTTTGCATTACATTAGCGCCCCTGCTCAAAGATTATACATCTTGAGTTTTGGATTGTTACTCCAGGTGCGATATCCGAGTCCTCCTTTCAACCGACTGTTCCATTTGACCAAATATATCAAATGTAGGCTGTGAAGATTAGAAACTTTCTCTTAAGATGGTGGTATCCAGAATACTGGTGGAAATACCTTTTTGGCTGGCTCGCACTCGATGCACTTTTCATAATTGGAATGGCTGAATTACGAATACCTCGTCTTGCTTTCAGTTGGAAAGCCAGAATCGTACAAGTCATCCTTCTAAGTTTAATTGATATATTATTATTTAAGCCATATGATGTGAGCTCCACCCCTTCGACAAACAAACTTGATTTATATATGATTTTTAGACCATACCTTCCTTGTCTTGGCTAAAAAGTACGCTCAGATCAATCACCCCAAATCCAGCTATACTAACATACTGTCTCTAGTGGGAAGCCTGGATAAAGAAATCTCAACCAGGGAGAAATCGGTGTATATTGAAGACGTCATTAACCAGGGTGGTCATCTATTCGGTCAACATACTGTTCGATTATCTCCTATAAGGTGATAAACTCATTTTATGAGTGATATTCGTATTTAACGGACAATGATAGCACTGCTAAATTGAATCCATCATTGGAGACTTTCTGTTTGGAACCTACGAGCGATTTCGTACTTGTTCCTGTGGTCTTCAATAACACACGACCGGCCCAAATAACATACTCCATCGCCTCATTAGATAATCTCCAAAAAAATTATATCACACTCTCTTTAAAGGAACTAAAACAAATTGAAAAGACTCGAATTGAAACGCAGCTTGATCTGCAAAAAGTGGATCCTGTTCAGGATGAAAATAGCGAAGACGACTACTACGACCTCTTGGAGGCCAAGCAACGTCCGGCGGTAACCCATAGTGGCTCCTTAGATTCAAAGCACCATCTAGAAAAGACGGAAGTCCTACAACATATTAAAGTTACGCACCCTGGAACGATTCGGCTGGAAAAAGCTCTGGATCAAGGTAATACTGAAATTCGTATTGGAACATCCGAAGTAACCATTGTGGACTGCCCGCGCGTTGAACTAGTACCAATTGACGAAAAAGACGACGGTATGCGTTGTATCGGTACAACAGAAATCTTCGATTTGAAAGTGTACGGCATGGCTCCTCTGACTTTGAAATGGCATCGTGAAGTGTCCGGGAGAAAAGAAAGTTTCACAGTTGAAGGGATAGAGGGCGACCATGATGTATGTCTCAATATGTTGCATATTCTATGACGTTTCTCAATGTTATCCGTGAATATAGGTTCCAGGTCGGTCTAACGCCCAAAATCTACATATTCCTCTCAAAATACAACTCGATACCCTCGGGAAGCAGACATATGCTTTAGATGGCTTGGCAGATGGTGCCGGGAACTCTTTAGACCTGACAGTTATTCAAGGAACAACACGCGCATATACTAGCCATTCCGTGACTGTTCTTCGACGGAGCGCCATGAGCTTCGCCGCATGTGGCCCTGGCAGACCTACTAGCTTGTTAATCGGTAAGGAGGCACCCCTCTCCATCATTGCCTCCGAATTAGACTTGAATGATGGACCCTGGAACGTTACAATTAAATATAACCCTCCCGCTAATGATAAACGCAGCTTCAAATCATGGCAGCAGGATTTTACTACGCTCCCGGGAAAACGCGACTTAACCTTGTTGGCCAAGGCTCCGGGTGAATACACCATTGTAAAAATCCAAGGACAGCATTGCCCTGGAGATATTCTTAGTCCTGAAACGTGTCGTGTTGTGGAGCAACCCTTGCCTACCGCAGAAGTTGAATGGAAGCGTATTCATGAATGGTAATACATGTATCCTCCCTCGTCTTCCATCTAAATAATGTTCTTAGTTCTGGAGATACTGGTGTCTTGGCTTCCCTTCTCCTTCAAGGCAAACCGCCTTTCAAACTATTCTATTCAACGCAACGCGATGGAGAGCCCATACGGGAACTTTCTCAGGTATTCCATGGATCGCGTGGTGAAATCTCTTTGCAACCCGAAAAGAGTGGTACATATACCTACACATTCTTACGGATGAACGACGCGAATTACAAAGATATCAAACTGGACGGACCGACCATTAATCAGGTAGTTCATCCTTTAGCCAGCGCTACATTTGTCAAGTCGGGGGATCTGCATGGAAAAGAAGCGATGCACAGTTGTTCGGGAAGTATGGTCGATATTGATGTTGATCTCAAAGTGAGATTCTGTCTATATCTTGTAAGCTTCGACGGCTGATGATAGCCTTCAGGGAACTGCACCGTGGGCTTTAGAGGTACAAATCCTCGGCCCTAAGACTTCACAAAACGTTCGTGTCGAAAACTTATCTAAATCCAGGGAAACTCTTCGACTTCCCATTCCTTCTGTCATTGATAAAGAAGGTGGAACGTTCCAGGTGGATTTGGGTAAATCTTAGCACACAACCTCTTTCAAACCAATAATAATATTATATTAGTGAGCGTGGAAGATTCGTATGGTTGTAAAAGACAGCTATCAGTTCCTGGCGTCTCTATTGACGTGAAGCGTATAAAGGTAGCAAATAATCGATGTTAGACATCCATTAGCAGACTGATTACTGTCTAGCCTACGGCCAAGTTCTATGCGCAAGATGGGCAGCGTCGTTTATCCATATTGCAGGGGAAACGAGCCCTTTTACCTCTTCGGCTTACCGGTGATGGTGTAAGTGCCTGGGTTTAACCTCCTCGCTTATATTCATTATTAATAAATTCTTAGCCATGGAGGATTAAATATCGACGTCAGGACGATCCAGAAGCGGGTGTCATGGGTGCCTCATTGTCGGCTCCAAATGACTACTTGTCCGTAACGGAAGCTGGTCTTTACGAGATATTGGAAGTCAAGGATGCGTTCTGTACAGGATCTGTCGCTCCAGATGAAAATACTTTTGTAGTGGAGTGGGTACCACGACCTGCTGTTCAGATCGCAAATACCACGGAGGTATTCTATTCATCTAAAAATGGAACCTATATACGTCCTGCCGTGGTCAGTATCTTCTTTTCTGACAGTGGGCATACTGATCAAAATTTGATAGTGTGAGGGCACTGATGACCATGTTGATATCACCTTTAATGGTATGCTCACGCCCTTCTTCATGAATGTGTTTTACAACTAGAATCTAGGTATCCCGCCGTTCCAATTGAATTACAATGTTGCTCGGGAAGTTGATAGCGGAGGTATAAGGTTGATCGATCAACCTACATTCAGTAGCATTCAAACCTCTGCAAGATTCCAGCTACAAACTTCCAAAGCTGGAAGGGTTTATTATGAGGTTCAAGCCATCGGAGATGCTTCTTATCCGATTCAAAAACATTCGAATGTCATTCCTCATAGCAAACGACTGCATTTCGAACAGCAAGTTTTCCCGAGACCATCAGCATACTTCACGAAGTCCAACCGAATGTCATTTTGTTTGAACGATCCTTTGGTTCAGCGAGAAGATCAAATTAATGGAGTTGTTGCACTTGACGGGATCCCCCCTTTCAGGCTGGAATTATCCATCAAGGACCTCGCCTCCAGTGAGATTTACAGGGAAATTATTGAAACATCCGCTCGTGAATGGATGTTGAATGTTCCCCGGTACATCTTTCATACTGTAGGACCACACCTGGTTACTATCGATTCTGTTATGGACGACTCGCTATGTCCACAATCAGATGTCAATGTCGAGAAGAGGACGTTATGGATCGACGTCGCTGAGACCGCGGTTATAGTTCCATTCGAAAGAAAGGAAGACTACTGCATTGGAGAACCACTTCAATTCCAATTAGAAGGCAGTCCTCCATGGAGAGTACAGTATGGTCTTATTTTCTTAATCTTACTGAGAAAGTTGGTTAATAGTATCACATCAGATACAACTTTAACGAAAAGCTTACCACAGTCCAGGCTTTCAATTCTCCCTTCCGGCGTGTAGCCGATCGACCCGGTGTCTTTTCTGTTGTTTCAATAGCACATGAGCATGATCTATGTCAAAATACCGTCACTGGAATGGACTTTAGGATACACAACATTCCATCTGCGAAGGTCTCGCATGGGAGGAAAGTCATTCAAGATATCAGAGAAGGTATGAAAAATAAATTCTAGTTGATCATATCTGGGGATCAGAACCTTTTCTTCTTTCTAGGCGAACAAGCGGAAATCAACTTTGAACTTGTTGGAGAACCACCCTTCACTTTTACATATCAGAGATTTGAACTCTCTAAAGGGCAGAAGAAACCAAAAGTTCTCGAGTCACATACCGTATCAGGAGTAACAACCAAGAATTATTCGATATATTCCGCAGCTGAGGGAACATGGACTGTTTCGTTTATTCAAGACAAGTATTGCCGATATCCACCAATGCAAGTGGACAAGGCCATCGAAGATGCCTAGTGGTCGAGCTTCCTATATCGTCTCAAGTTCTCTGCTTGTACTTATGGCAATCATTTAACAAAAATCAGTTTGAAGTGGACCTGAAGAGCGTAGTAACGAAGTGTCCCATAATATCAGAGTCGTCATCGGATCCTCAGGTCCTTTTTTTCGCCTACCAACCTTGGAGTGTTCTCTAATAAAAGGTGGTACCTCATTACGTAGCATATAACTTCTATAATATGTATTGTTAGCAACATCAGAACAAAACGCAATTGCATTGCCCGGTTAATAGACGCCGATATATGATCCAGATAAATATTGGAACTCAAACGGACCATTTGGCCTAGGTGGATCCGTCATTTCACTGCATACATAATTGTACCCTAAAAACACTTGTGTCGTTTCTTCTTTAGGAGCAACTATATATGACACCATTCGATAATATAAAGAGCGACTCGCACCCCTTTCACTATATTGCATCCTCACTGGCAATAGACTTACTTCTTGTGATCGACATTGACCGGCGCAAATACTGCCGGGGCTCGGCACGCTGTGACTTCTCGTCTGATCCCGAACGTCGATGTTGGATTAGAACTAAAAGCGCATATACCTGGAAATCTCGCACTCTCACTCTTAAAAACTCTTTGTTATACAATTGTTTCATGCCGGAAACAGGTTCATCACAGGCACGACGCTCGAAAAGGACAAATTATTTTCCAGCCTTAATTTTCTTAGAATTCGAATTTTTGATTTTCTTTAAATAACCTAAATTAGAGTATGAAAAGACACTCCATTTATTTATAGCGTATATAATGATGGTCCAGCTCTCGTGACAATTCTTGTTAACCGAAGCGTCTTTCACCCTTAACACCGACTCAATGAGTTCGTGGGGGACTATGTGCTCCCTATTCCGAAGAACGTTTTTTTCAGCCTCAAACGGAATATAAATAATGCCGATTAAATTTCATATTGGAGTCAATGCTCTCCTTTCTCCTCCTGTCACTGGGCCTTATTGGCTTTGGGGTAGTCGCAGCACCATCCTCCAATGTACGTTTTTCTTGTTCTCCCTCTCTTCACCAGGAATATATCAATACAAAACTTCCCCGCATAGACCGATTCCACTTTTTATCGTCGTGACAATCCTATTTCACCCGGATTCCCGTATGGCAAACAAACGGTTCGTGGAGTGAATTTGGGAGGCTGGCTCGTCCTTGAGGTAAACAATTTGATTAGCTCATGGCCTTCAGCTTCATATCTGTTCTCCACTAGCCTTGGATTACGCCGAGCATATTTGATAACACTGGCGACTCTCGTGTTGTGGACGAATATACCTTTGGTCAATATGTCAATCGGAATACGGCTGCGTCTGTCTTGCAAAACCACTGGAACACGTGGATCACAGAGTCTGGTACGTAGTCTTCTTTTCATCCACTGTTCATTCGGTTGACATATTCCTGTTTGTAGATTTTGCTGCTATAGCTGCTGCGGGGTACTAATTTACTTAATTATCTCGCTGGCCCTTTGTGTCTGAACGTACTTTAGTTTGAACCACGTTCGTTTACCCATTGGCTATTGGGCATTCGATGTCAGCGGAGGTGAACCCTATCACCAAGGTCAACTCTCATACCTCACAAAGGCCGTCACTTGGGCTGGTAATCATGGATTGAAGTTGATTGTCGACCTTCGTAAGTTCACTTCGCCTAATATCAGAATCTTTCAATTTTCTAAATATCTTTCAAAGATGGCGCACCGGGAAGTCAGAACGGATTTGATAACTCAGGACAGAGACTCCCTTTTCCAAAATGGCAATCTAACCAGACGAATGTTCAACGGACAGATGCTATAATCAAGACACTCGGTATACTTTCTCTTGAGGCTTCTTTTATTACTACTAAATAGGATATTAGCAAGTATGTATCAAGGTCAAACGAATGTTGTCACCGTAATCGCTCCGTTAAATGAGTAAACACATTTCTTCTCGTTTCACTTCAATCAAGTTTAATTCTGTATCTAGACCTGCTGGCTACGATAACGGCGTTCTTCCAGTAACCCAACAGTATTGGAAAGATTCATACGGAAACATTCGCTACCCTAATCCTGGTTCCTCCCAAGAATCAAACCTTGTCGAACTTATTCATGACGCCTTTCAACCTCTTAGTTCATGGAATGGTTTTGAAGCTGCACCAAACTACCAAGGGGTGATGCTAGATACCCACATATACCAGATGTTTTCGGACCAAGAAGTTGCACAGACCCAAGCCCAGCACATTGCGGTTCGTTTTACACATTTATTGATGATTAAATGTTTAACTTCATTTCATTTAACAGAGCGCTTGTTCTCAAGCATCTAATTTGGCCTCGCTCACTACGCTTTGGAAAGTCGTTGGTGAATGGACGACGGCCAGCACGGATTGTGCAACATACCTAAACGGAAGAGGTATAGGATCGCGTTATGCCGGGACATATCCTGGATCCCCTGGAGTGGGCAGCTGCACGGGCCTTACAGGATCCGCGAACACCTTCAGCTCTAGCTACAAGACCTTTATGAGGCAATATTTTGAAGCTCAAGTAAGTCAACCTTTCGGAACCTCAGATCGTTCGACTGATGACAAACGCACCGTTTAGATCAATTCGTATGAGACAGGCCAAGGATGGATTTATTGGTGCGCGCAGTTCTTGGCTCATAAATACTTAACATGCTGAATTATATCTTAGGACTTGGAAAGCTGAGAATGCAGACGATTGGTCTTATCAGGCCGGTCTTGCCGGAGGTTGGATACCTCAGAACCCAACTGATAGACAATATCCCAATATATGCTCATAAACTCGTTTAATACCCGTTCTCTCTCACGTTATCATACACGATTGTGCATTACAGTCTTTTATATCCTTCTCAATAACTTCTGTTTCGTTTACATAAAGCTGTAACTCGCGTTTCTCAGATGCGTTCCCTTGTAAATACGGTTGATAAGTTGATATCAATATCCTGTTACCCAGATGAATTGAAATACTTCTTTCCTATAATACACCCCTGGGTTATCAAGCCATCAAGGCGATATGTTTCAATTCACTATTTCAGAAACTTGAGACAGATCAAAACAGCATGTTACTTAAACGTACTTCTGAACTTGTTGCCCCACTTTGATAGGCTCGTATATAGTCCGTTCTTCATCAAAGCCTAATAACTGTCCGCTATCGTGCTCGGCTGCCTTTTCTGTCAGCCTCGTTATAGGAATAAGGTCATAGTCCGAGGAAAGGTGATAGAAAAATGTCGAAGATATACGAATTTGTGGACGATCGGGATGAGATTCGGCACGACGAGCCATGGCCTGTCAGAAATTAGAGATCGTCGGGATGGGAAAAAGATTATCGGTACGAACAGCTAGTGTAGCATCATTGACAACAACTTCGTGATATCCAGCCTTGATTAAGCCGCCTGTAATATGTTCTAGTTGTTTTCCAGCCTGCACATCATTATCATTATACCATCAAAAGTCTCCCAAAACAATCCGACAAACCTGGACGAGAAGAAATTTGCCTTCCTTCGGAAAGACAACGGGAATTCTCTTTCCAGTGTTTCTAGCCCAAATATTCAAACCAGGGTATCTCGACCGTCCATGTATCGTCAAAAAGTTCAGGTCTGTGTGAAACCCTGCTAGAATGGTGTTTTTCTTCCCGTGCTTCTCCAAATTGGAAGCCGTTGGTGCCAATATATGAGGTCTAATGATCCGATGATATAAACCAGACAGTAGATATGCATGATGATAAACATACCCATATTTTGCAGCCTCCGAGAAGAAAGTCTGCTCTAATCCCAAACCAACGGCGGTCATTCGTGCGAGATCATTTACAGCCTGCTTCATTGTGCTGCCCCACTTGCCTAGAACATCTTCCCAGCGACCTTTAAAGGCTTTTGGAACAACGTTGGGAGAGTTTATACTAGGAAATGCAGTTTCATAAGGCGGTGGTATGGTCATCCTCCAGAAAAAACGGGATTTTGGATCCGTGTTATGACCGGAGATGTCTAGAGGACGTTCGGATGGTTCAAGACGTTTGATAACATTGAGACAAGGTTCATGTACAGCGCATTTGGGTTTCTCAGTGTTTTCCAAAGTCGCGCCAATTTGATAATGAAGTTCCGGGTGTACATCCTGTTCAAGCAATTCGATGGGCTGCGCGAAGTAATCTTCAAGAAGATCAAGAAACTTAGAATTATCCTCTTCTTCCACGCGTGAATCATGGAGGATCAAAGCACCGTATCTGATCAAAGCATCTGCAGCCTAGATGAATTTTCGGCAGATTACAGCATATAGGTAGCATGGAAGTTTAGAAGAGTTTGGACGTACTTTCTCACATTCTGAAATACGCTGTTTATCATCGGTTGACAATAAAAATACATCGAGATCTATAATGGGAAGTGTTGCTATTGAAGACATGAAACTGAAGTCTGCTTTGAGAAAGCAAAGCTAAAAATGCTTAAAATTGGTCACGTGTATCTATTAGAATTCGGCAGTACTTCCGGCACTTCCCGACTTGCCTCGCGTACACCTGCCACTTGTAGACCCATTTTACTCCTCCTTTTGTCACCACTAAACCTTTCTTTTAGTATTCTCATTTAAGATGATTAAGGTAAGTTATATTATGTGTAATTGATTAGTGATTGCCAACAACAACGCTGGCTCTGTGCCAAATAGATATGGAGCATGAAGAAGAATTCAGAGGAGGCGGCGAAGAGAAAGCCTAAAACTAGTGCAGCTCAGATTCGTGTTCAAAAAGGTGCGTTTTGGGTTTTCTTGCAGAGGTATTAAAAATATTTATTATGCTCTCAGATTTGACAGAGCTCGATCTACCGGGAACCATGAGGCTTGAACATCCTGATTCTGCTGATTTACTCAACTTTTACCTTATTATCTCCCCTGATGAAGGTTGGGTTAATATTTTATATACATATAACAATAACACAATCCTGCTTTTAGGAATGTACAAAGGTGGTGAATTTCGGTTTTCGTTTGCCATCAATAACAACTATCCACACGAGCCGCCGAAAGTTAAATGTATCCCTAAAGTTTGGTCTTTTATATTATTTTGTATTAAGAGAACTCTCATAATTGCAACTAATACGTTCTCTAGATCTATCATCCAAACGTAGACCTAGAAGGCAACGTCTGCTTAAACATCCTCAGAGAGGATTGGAAACCCGTGCTTAATTTGAATTCTGTGATGGTTGGACTACAGTATCTATTTCTCGAACCGAATGCCGAGGACCCTCTTAATAAAGGTTGATATTTTGAAAAATGTTTAGTAATGATAGTTGCTAACGTGCGCATCATGATTTTTTCAGAGGCTGCCGAAGACTTACGACGGAACCGCGATACATTCGCAACCAATGTACGGAGCTCGATGCGAGGTGGAGTTGTAAAAGGGATAGAATACGATAGTGTACAGGTCCGACGATAGGTCGAACATATTTGAATAGCCAATATTTGCGTTGTTCGTGTTAATTGAGTTCTAATCTGGAGTCCGATAAGCTCCTACATTCAACGCTCTACGTAGTTAGTCAGTCCATTATTTCTGCAAAACTGTCCGTCAGCTTCAACTACCGCGATACGTAGTATATGAAAAGGGGCTGAGCAACAAGGGTATATGATAATGTTCCTGAACGTCCGTGACATAGAAAGTGATCTTAAGAATACAAGTCAATAAACAGTCATTTCGAAACATCGATAAAGGAACGTACTTCAACAGTAGGGAAAAAGCACGATTTTCCTGTAGTTCGGAAATATTCTTCTACACGGAATATTGCTTTATAAGTTCCTTCAATTAGAGGATATGAATCAGCGTCAAAGAGTGAATTACAGCGACCATCGTCATCCGTTATGCTGTCAAGCATATCAAGTGAATATTTAATCATAGTATAATGTTACATTAAAAGGTACCCGCGAGCGATAGTCTGAAAGACGAGTTGATCGCCTTCAACTTCACCACGTTGGATTATGATCTTGACACCGACGGCTGCTTTCCCAATAGAGGAATCAAGAACTGATTAAACGAAGCGGAAATGAACTTTTACGCAATCTTCACACCAACAGGACTTACCATGGCAAGTAATAGGTGATTGCATGGTGACTTCGAGGAATTCAAGGACAATGGCGTCCGATAGAACTGACGGCGCTCTCGATCACAATTATTTATCATTTTTGGTATCAATTTGGTCGGAAATTCAATTAATGGAGATCCCTCCAAATCCTGATGGTATATTTATTTTTTGTAGCAAAGTTATATACATATGTTTTGTGTCGACATATCGTTTAGCTGGCATCCATGACGGACGGCGTTACATCGTCCATTCCTTCTCTCCAAATTCCATACAGCTTCTTGCGATTAGAATCTCTGGTATCCTCTTTACTTGCTACGTCAAATATCGCTTGGTAAACAGCATTGCGTAATTCTTCAGGGCTTTGCGCAGCCTTCATTGACTCATCCTGTCGTGATTTGAAAATAAGATCTTGACATTTGGGTTCCTCCAATCGACTTCTTTTACGTTTCGGACCTTGTTTTTCTTCATTTACTTTTTCTCCAGCAATCGCGGAAGTCAGGTCTGAGAACAATGGTTCAAATAATGAGCTTTGAATACGTTTATATGTAACTTTGGATGACGATTGCGCTGCTAATGTAAAGAAAGGTTGAAGCATAGTAATCAGAGGAACTGGTGGACTCTAATTTTATCGTAATAATAAGTTGATGGTTGGCCGTTCGGCATATTAAAATCTCAACTCACATCGGCAGTCGCCCCAACAGCTTTGTTTAACTCTTCAAGGTAGATATCAGCCAGATGATAGGCCAAGCTGGTGGGCACTCGGTGGTCATTCGGACTAGCAAATAAATCAATGCGCCGCACTTCAAAAATACGACGGATTACTGACCATAAGGGACGGTATGGGTCTGTTAAAATTTTATTGTATTGTTGGCAAGCCTCAGTTTGCCAATTTGCCCGAATAAGAAGTCGAAAGGAAGCATTTGTGAATCTGCGGATAAGCATATAATATTTATCCAGTCTATATAATAACATGAGCTACACATCCAGGAATTATTTAGGATAGACTCGCCTTAGTCGGTCTATTCCACTCCATTCCCTTACGGTAGCCTCCCAGAATCCTTCAAGAAACGAGAACGAAGCAGATGTAGTAGTTATGATAAGCAATAGCTCGGCGAGTTCAGAAGCTAGGGCCTGCTGAACCAATGGTTTGTCCGACATCCAAAAGCCTAGTTATTTCTTATCAGTTAAGTTATAAATAAAATAAATTAGATAGACAAGATTACAATAAAACAAGCCTTTCCACAACTTAGATAACTCATGTTTTGGTAATGGTTCAATAGAATGATTCGACAAAAAGATACCCAGATTTTTTATCGCTTTGTCTCTGGTATTTTTGTCTAGGTTTAAAAGCAATTAGACGACAGTTGACGCATTTAATAGATCATACCTGACGAAGCCAAATATTTCCCTAATGGAGGTGCTTCAACAGAGTCCATCGAAAAATTCGAAAAGTTTTCTTCCTCGAAATCGATCGCGAATGTGTGACGTCACGGATTGTTGCAATGACGGACTCGAACACTTTATTATTATCCATGTCGTCTAAGAAAAGGCCTATTATTGAAGTTTGCATAGATTCCCTCGAATCTGCAACGGAGTCCGTCTCTTACAGATTATCCAATTTCTTATATTTATTTGCCTCCCAGAGCTGTAGCTGGCGGGGCGGCACGCTTGGAGATATGCGCGAACCTTGGCGTTGGTGGTGGTACGACGCCTAGCCTAGGTTTGGTGAGGAAGGTTAAGAATAAATTCCCAAATGTACATATTATGGTGGGCAAACATTCTTTCTGTCCCCCCAGTTTTTCGATATTTCTATTTAGAATGTAGATCATGATACGCTCCAGAATCGGGGATTTCGTGTTTACTAAAGACGAAGTTGCTGTTATGTTGGAAGACATCAATATTTACAAACAAGAAAATGTCACGGGGGTTGTGATTGGTATACTTAAAACGGACGGAACCGTAGATATAGAAAGAACGCGAATGTGAGCCCAGATTACGCTCCAACTTGGAAAATCAAATTTACCGTGTAAGCTAGTTTGGTTCAAGCAGCGAAGCCAATGGAGGGTATGTTAACTTTACAACGAATGGTTTTTCAATAACTATAACATGACTTCTTAGTTTGCTTTCATAGAGCAATTGATATGACTCGCGATCCACTAGAAGGTTGGCGACTTGCTTTCAGCTTATATAATTAAGCCTTTTACGCTATTTAGCAATCAAGGACATTGACTCTATTGGCGGAATCGATCGCGTCCTAACTAGGTTGGTAACTTTTCACCTCTGTTGGCCCGCTTTTCTCGAATACCCTTAGTGGACATGGTCCTTCAGCCCCTCACAACATAGATATGTTGACGGCCATGGCTAAGCTTTCTCTGTCGCTCCCTTCACCCATCACAATCCTACCAGGATCCGGAATAAATCCAACTTCCGTCCATATTATTGTACAATGTGACTGGTGGAAGTCATTTGGAGAAATTCATATGAGTGCCGGAAGATGGCTTGATAGTCCGATGAAGTTTCGCAAGGAACACATGAGTATGGGAGCCGGCGAAAACAAAGACTGGCAAATCTGGCGTGCTGAGGAAAATGCTGTTAAACAGGTTCAGAACCTTGTTGTGGAAGCTTTTTACGTTAAGCTATGATATCCATTTGCCGTGATGCTTCTAGATAATGTCATATGGTGCAAGGCTGGATTCCCCATATTTCCCTAGTGTCTTTTACCAGAACTAATTAGTTTCCCTAGTCCTGCCTCGTCCAGCTTTACATAATGGGTGTCTTCATACACACTCTGTCAGTTACGTCATACAGTATATGCACTCTTCCTCAACTTTCGGTTCTCAGCAGGTTGCCAGCTCATTCTCTAGGTAGTCTGTTTTGGTCACTGTAATGAACTCGCGAAAATTACCTGAAACAGCGAGATCTTTTTAAGGTACATAATCTCACGATCCTTGGCAATCATACTTATGACCTTATCGAGCACATTCTTAAAACGTACGCGTGATATCCTAAAGCCGTTACCCCAAAATAGAGGGAACTTCATTTGCTATGAAAGCCTTGAAACAACAGGTCGTCAATTAAAAAATCCACACTGCCGTAACATACATTAAACATGCGAGATGTTTTTCGCAGTACCTGGTTATACGCACCAAAACTCGATAAGGCGTTTATGTTCAATATAGGTCACCCCCCTTTGTTTCACCAGGTTAATGCAACCCGTATGGCCATATCACTATTCAATCCAATTGAACCGTGCATTTTCGTGAATCAATATATATCCTCAAAATTTCTTCCCATGTGCACGCATGGTGTCCTCACTTCCGATAGGCTGATGGTATCTTTTTCTTTCCACTATCTACACGTCGAACTGTAACGTGACGAGGAGGTTCATTTATCGCATATCTAGCAGAAGGATATATAATCGACAGAATATGAATTATATGGGCTATTCGGATTCTGACTGAAGGCTATCATGTTGTTCAAGTTCGTCAAATTATTGGCCCTAGTGGATGCTGGAGTACTTGTATTGGCTGCGCCGAGCGCTCATGATCCTTGTATTAAGGTTGCGGGGAAAACCTTTGCGGCGCCGGCTGATGCACTGGCTTGTCTAAGGTCTTTTCCATTTAATGAAACTATAAGGCAGAATGTAATATCTGTTGGTGCGTTTTGAATAACATAAAATGAAAATTCTCATATGTATCTTAATACTCTATGTTCAGTATCTGGAGTCTTCGATTTCTATACATTTGAGGATTATTATCTTAATTCGCCTCCGCCATTCCAAGAGAGCACAAGTAATATTCGGGCGGAAATACAGAGAATCAATACGACCAGTTATGAGGTAGGATATTTCCGTAAAATCAAATTTTCATCTAAAATCCATCATGTCAGACGGATTTTGATTTTTCGAAGGATCTTTATCAATTCACTACCATGTTAAACGACGGACATACCCGTAATATGAAACTCTTGTCATGGATGTGCCTAAACCTCATTTTTTCTCTCGTATAGGGTGGTTTCCGGCTTGTTACTGGTCTGTTTATCAAAACATACTGCCAGCTCCGCCAGTGACAGTACGTTTTTTTTTTCGGCCTTCCCTTTCCTTATTCACATTTTTTTAGTTGGAAGTGGACGGGACTCAGAACGTCTTTGTGGCACCCGATTCCGTTGAATACCTTTCCCAACTCGGACCTGACTTCCTTTCATTCTTTAAAGACCTTAATTTTAACTGGCAACGGCTTGCAGGGGCGAAAGTCTTGGCAATTAATGGATTAAACCCATATGATTATGTTGATGATATCGCGCATAATACTAGCGGTAATTACCTTGATCACGGTGTACGGGTCAATAGTGTATTTTCAAGTTACCGGCTCGATGATACCAATGCTTATTCGCAACGGCTTGGGGACTTAGCAGGACCCGTGTTCCCAGAACCAGACAGTGTCACCTTTACCGTCATACTAGTAAACCATACCGAACCTGAAACTGTGGTGATTCCATATATTACCACATTCCTTGGTGTGCCATTCACCGATGGATCTTCATAGTGAGCCCCGTTGTTGTTTCCAAGCCATCGAATTAATGATAACTTTGCATTAGCTGGGAAAATAATTGTGCTGCAAATAACGAAACAAACGGAGTGGATCTTTCTACCCAGGGCGGGTCTGGATTGACACCTGTTCCCGAAATATCACTCCCTACTCGTCGTATGCCGCGAGCTAACGTAATTGATGGGTCATTAAAACAAGCTATAGCCCTTCCAACTCAGTTTCAGCCAACTGTGCCAATCATCGCCGGAGAAAGTGGAACGGTAAAATCATATATTTTGCCGGATAACAAAACAGGTGTTCTATTTGTCGGAAGTTTTGAAGGAGACGAGACGATGTTCCAGCAAGATACAGCCACTGCGATTGAAGCATTCAAGGCTGCTGGTGTAACACAAATGATCGTCGATATTACCAATAATGGAGGTATGTTTCGAGGTAGCTTTTATGAACGCATATAACGACACAAATTCAGGTGGATTTGTCTGTCTCGGCCAATGGCTACATGAATTCCTTGCCGGCTCAGAGAATGTTCCCGTACAGCCGTATGTATTACCAAAACCCAGCAGATTGTCCTTTTGAACTAGATGTAGAGGTTTTCAATCATCTATGCGGGCCAATACACTTGCGCAAAAAATCGTACAAAGTGACATTGCTCGAAATGTTTCCTCTATGGAGGTACACGGATGATTTATTATTTCTCCACTGAATTCGTATTTTGACATTATATTTAGGTTTTCTATCCCCCATCTAACTGGGCATCGCTCAAGAATGATGTCGAATTTCCCAATAATTTCAATTATATTACCCCTTCTTTACCGTCCTTCATTAATGGGGAAAGCCAACCCACTTCTCAGAGATTTTTCGTACGTATAATCATCCGTATTCCTTTTCAGACCCCTTGCTAACCGTTCTTCCCCACTTAAGGATGTTTGCGATGCAGAATTCTTCGTACCTTTCCCGAAGCAGCCACCAGTCCCATTAGAGTGGGTTGTTTATTGTTCATGATGCAATTATTGTCATTATAACCACACTGTCTCGCCAGTAAACTGGTTATAGGTAAGCCCTCTCTAAAAAAGCTTCATTTCAAAGCGTACTAAAAAGTGTTGAAGTCGGTAACGGCAATTGCGCCTCCACCTGTTCGATGTTTACAACCTTGATGCATGAACTTCATAATACAAAGAATATAGTGTTTGGCGGCAAGGTAAGTTTGTACTCTGGAACATTGTAGCAATATCACTGAAACCTGTAGCCTGGGGAGCAACTACAATACAAGGGAATGGCAGGAAACCAAGTTCTAGAATGGGCAGACCTTGATACGGAAATTAAGGTGACTTGAAACTCTTATATATCCGTTGTCCCGCTGACGATGATTCACAGACGGGTCATGTAAAGAATGTAAGTTTTCCCACAAACACTCCTGGTTATTGAAGCCATCAAATTGTTGCCAGGATCCTTTAGCACCCCCCGATCTGTATGTCCTAAAATCTGATTTCTACCTGATTAATAATTTCTTTTCTAGCATCATCAATGCTAATATGAGGTAAGCTCGCATACATGGTTTCAGAATAGAGCTAACAGGAGCAAACTCAGAGTCAATTGGAGAATAGGTTTAAATTTTTTACTTGAAAATATGGTACGTGACTGATATTCATGCACCCTTTTTACAGCGTACAGTTTCTTCGACGAATCAAAGCCTATTGGTGAGTTTAGGGAGCTCCCAAATACAAACAATATAATGCTTGAATTTAACCTTGTTAGCATACGTTTCGGAACCTGCTTCCAGTAAGCTTTCATTTTACACACGTGGAATTTCTACTCAATAATACTATGTTAGTCCAATTCCCCTATACATTGGAGACTTACAACAATCCACAAGCAGTATGGTAAGTTTTCAAAACCTCGATTACTCCGAATTGAGTATAACATTTTGATTGCTTCAAGGGAGTTCGTGTAAGTTTGTGACAAGAAACAAATTGGATATGTACTCAAACTATCTTGTTAGTGCCAAAACGGTTCTTTAGACAGACGACCCAAGTACACAAATGATACACTGATTTATTCACCTGCCCCACTAAACATAAAGATGTATTTGTGTATGAGGCCACGAACTCAAGGCAAAAACCCTTTGAAAAAATCTGCTTGATTTTAAGGTTGATAATGATAGTTTGAAAGGCCAGACTGCTGGCAAAAGCGTGATACAAGCGAAAGTAAGGTGTTGCATATTAATAGGTTATGATGGCCAAATGCGTACAAGGAAGTGAGCACAGCGAAAAATCACTGATATCGATAGCTATGAGTTTAAATCGAAAAATCAAAATTTAACACTCAATAAATGTATATTATATTGGACGGATCAATCTGATCTGATAATTACAAGTCCTCAGTACTCAGTAATAAAAAGTTAAGTTCTGTCGAAAATGGGTGCAAATACTATTTGGGAAATCAGCAGTTCGGCTTCTTCCGGAGAGCGCTCACATAAATTACTCTGCCTCTATTGTCTATGTCATCCCCGTTAGTCCATGATTCTGCCGGCAATAAACAATCTGGTGAAGATCAAATTTCTAGACCTTCATATGATTACTCTTTCGAAAAGGACGACTTGGTGGACACACTTACGTTTGATTCCCGATTTTTTATGAACCAGCTCGAAATACAGCCTACTGAATTTGAAGAAGGAGAAGATATTACACAAGGTAGTGAGGAGGAGGGCGACATAGGAGATGCATTGGACGACGCCTCATATGGTGATCTAACTAATGTTTCACATGAGAACACCGGCACGGAGCCTATCATTCAACCTGCTGTTATGGATACTACCATGCCCTCTATGACTTCAGGCTCTCCACATTCTACTCGATCTGAAGCAACGCCTTTGACACCTCCGGAATCTCACATATCGCCGCTGACTGAAAAGCTAAAGCTACAGACTACGGACATAGTCCCCGTTCGACAGGATAACTCGGAGACTGACAGTTCACTTGTCAAGGCTTCTTCTTTCTCTACAGATTCATTATCGCATGATGATTCCGAACGTCGTACTAATATAATACCCGGACGCCTCTCAGTGGAATCTCACACGACCGAGGATAACGAAACTGCCGCCCAAGTCGCTAGTTCTTCCCAAAGTCCATCAAACATTCATCTTTCGGTATCACAGCGTGTAATCTCGAAAACAAGACCTTCTCACTTACCTCCCAAACGGAAGGAAGAGGACCAGAAACACACTAAGGAATGGGAAGAAATGATGCATCGTAGCCGTATGGCAGGTATGCAACGGCGATCAGTTTTTGGTTGTGGAACCTCTACCCCCGGACTAAATCTAATTACCTCGTTTTTCTCGCAGAACATAAACGACTTAAGGAGTTACAGGCGCGTCGATTAAGCCGTGAATTAGCTATTGAAGCTAGTACATTGCAGTGGGAGCGTACGGTACTCCCCGATTGGAAGCGCGCTGTCAAGGACCCCGAAATACAGAAATTATGGTGGAAAGGTATTCTTATCTCCGATATTTATAGTATCCACTTCAATTTCTCTGTTAGGTGTTCCTCCGAAACTGCGAAGCGTTGTTTGGGAAAAAGTTACTGGGAATTCTCTAGCACTCAGCAAAGGTGCGTTAGTTTTTTTATCCGTTTTTTTATCTTTTTAAATAACAGTGATATGGCAGATGCATACTCACAGTGTCTCTCACGCGCTAAGAGTCTTATGGCATCTCGGCGGTTTCCAACAACGGCACTATCTTTAATAGAATCTGACATCTCAACGACACTACCGCAATTGCATATATTCCATCGCCAGCATGGTCCTTTGTATGAAGATTTATACAACCTCCTCTGTGCCTGGGTAATCGCAAGAGCCGACGAAGGTTTGGGATACGTAGAAGGTATCGCGAAGGTACAAGGTTACTGTTCGTTTTTCGTCCCTTTCTAAAGTAAATCAAGATAGGTGGGATGTTACTTCTCAACTTGAACAGCCCAAATCAAGCCTTTATTGTCATGCGAAATTTATTGGAACGGAGCTGTCTACGAGCTTTCTATGGTGGACATGCTGCTCGCGATGATGTAAGTAACGTTCAGTATGAGCATATTATCCTTAAGTTCATTGTTTAATAGGTAGAAGCGTATTACCGGTATGTTCTGCTTATATTCTAGCTACTTTTATTGATGGGAAGATAAAGCATTTTCGATACCTTATTGGCAGACACTATGCCGAAAGGTTTGAACCTCTCCTCTAGTTACTTGGCATCATCCGCTCATAACTTTATTAGTGTATTTCAATTTTAAACAATATCAAATATCACCTGCTGAATATCTACCCGATTGGCTTGTTCCCTTATTCTTAAACCATCTACCGATTGAGGCGTGCTCTCGCATATGGGATGTATTCCTTTTGGAGGGCGATTCGTTCTTATTCAGGGCCTCGCTTTCTTTGCTAGCTTCTGTCGAAAGCAGGCTGTTTTTCCCAGATCGAGAAGAATTACTTGCGGTTTTGAAAGGCGAAAGTCGAGCAGCGGTAGAAGTGGCAAGAAGAGATCCAACTAGCCCTTTACGAATGGATGAAAATTTCATTATTCCAAGATACGAAATCTATGGTTTAAGTGAAGAAATTGTATGGGAACGAGTAATGGAAACTGCGGAAACGTGGAAAGAGAGTACCTGGCAACGCTTACTATTGCGCGAGTTGCCTGATGCATAGTTTGGCGGATATGTTGACAATGGAAGGTATCATTATTACTGGTTTCGTTCTACAATAGACTTGCTCATAATGTACAATGACGGGACAGCCCATTTTTAATGTATTACGAGGTTCTCTTTTGGCAATTTGAAATGGTGCGAAATCCGATGCATTATGAGGATTATGCACTACAGAGTTGATCAGGTTACCCTGCACCGCGCTGTACAGATATTGTCATGGGATTGAATATAAAAAAGTCTTAGTTGGAATATTATGCAGAGAAACTACCTGAATAAGACAGGCTATTGTAATTGAAATTCAATGTATACAGCTTGAGGATTCGAAATGAGAGGGGCGGTCCTGTACTAACGTACGAATTTTATTACTGTAACTTAAGTGGTTGCGTTCATTGCAACCTTCGCTTATGGCATGGGCAAAAACGTCTATTAACGTGTTCAAATCCTCAAAAATAACAGGATCTATTAATGACAACTCGAGACTCGGGCAACTCTGAAAAGAGGCTATTACACGATTAGGAACCAACTCAACCGAGCGCGAATTTATGCATGGCCATGCTACTCTGACAAACTAACATTTCCATGAAACATGTTTATATCAAATGAAATGCCTACTACGGTACAACGACCGTCAAGGAATGCGTGCGACCGACGAATAAAAAGAGTCTTATCTTGGCATACTTTCTACCAAGGAGCCCAAAAGATGGTTCTTGAAATCACATAAGGAGTGACGGTAATCTGCTAATAAGATTGTCAACTCAAAGTTGAAACAAAAACTAAACATTGGTGACAGATCAAAATCATACCCATTTTAAAGAGATTGTGTTGGATATTCTTACAATATGCGAAGTAGAAAAAAAACAAGGGTTACACCTGTGATGAAGTTGAAATCGAAAATGTTAAGGTTCGTTGCGTTATTATCATGAAAAAAAAAAAAGTCAAGTGATACAGGTGATACAATACAAGGTAGCATGAGGTTCCGTTTAGCAACCTTACCGGGTCTATGAGCAAAAAAACAACTTTCATCTCAGGAACAATATTCACATATCGTTTGCGATATGTGGTATTATATTAAAGGATGCGCTTTTGACCAATCAGACCCGAAAAGTCAACCGACTGTGAAAGGGTTATTAAATTTTCCTGTGTTTTTAGGGGTGAATGCAGCCGCCAAATTGGAAGGTCCACTAACCTTCGGAAAATAAGAGGTACACACTTCACAATTTTAACTTCTGAAAAATTTATTCATTACGCTTCAGGGTATGGTCTCCGGAGCTCCATACGGCGTAAGTTATGTCAGAGAAGGGTGAACGAAGGGTGAACCAGTAAATAGTACAGCGTTCGGTAGTCTGATGCAAGCAAAGGCGAAAATTGAAACGAGCCAAATTCGGTAAGTATATCCAAAAAAGCAAGAGGTGAAAGCAAATGTGAATGAATTATTTTGTTAAAAGTTCTAAGAGAAAGAAAATTTCATCCCAAACTTCTTTTGAGTAATTGATTTCGAGATATTATTCCATTCGACGAGAATCAGCGATTTAGTGGCAAAGGCACAAAGAATCGTTCGCATTGTCGGCTATAGAATACACTAGAAGTAAGAACAGCCCGATGTCATTTCATCGCGATCTACTCAGCAAGTAAGGTGAATGGTCAAGGAGGCAAAGAGGTATATGACAGTCACGTTCCATCTGGACTCCGACGAATTTAGGCTCCACGGTGAACTTTGAAGAATTTCAAAAAAATATTTTCAAATCGAATATTAATTTATGGAATCAAGAAAAATGATGTTTTTGAGATGCAAAAACGAAACGCATGAGACTTCATTGTATATCGGAGGTATTTGATCACTGCTGGTGTCGGCAGCTTTCACGCGTTCAAGCCTCAAGCGTCCCAGGCCTGCACAAACTGATGTAACTTCCTAACAACAACAATCAACTTTGGTAACAACCTATACCTTTCCATTCCTTTTCCTTCCCGGTTTTTTTCCTGAAACATAATCCAAAATGCCGAAAACTAACAGTGAAAGCGATTTTGGCGGCTCCTTAACCAGCGATGCTGAGGACAATTTTGACGTTGATCCACCATCTTCACCTCTCACTGGCACTACTAATGCCCGACAACAACCAGCCCATATTATCACTGAGAGTTCAAATAGGAATCGACACCCAAAAAATAAAATATCGATTTCGTCTTCGAAACACACAGCGAGCAGGGCGAATCCATTATCGCCTTCGACATCTCACATTGATCGTCAAAGTCATAATGGGTACCAAACGCGACCTTCATTACGAGGTATCGATCTTTTTCGCGCAGCAGCACACAAAGTCATACGAATGCATAGAACATCTTCGTTTTGGGGTACACTCAATGGGGGAAAGGCCGGCGCTGAACCAGGTGTTGACCCCCGTCATAGTAGTGCCCATATAACTTATGGTCACATAAGGCGACCGTGCTCTATTAACGTCATAGAGTATAACTCTGTTAGAAGCCAATTTCAATCTTTCAAGAATCAGTCATTTATTGATTTCCTGGCTACTCAAGGAACGCAGAAGGAGCCCTGGGCAAAAGTCCGCTGGATACATGTCGCCGGGTTAAGTTGGGATGTGATAAGCAAGCTTGCCTTAGCGTATGGTGACTATTGAAACATCAATTATATGTCTGGCGCGCCCTAATATTTGGGATTAGAACTCCACCCGTTATCTTTGGAAGACGTCCTACAAGATGATCGAAAGCTGAATCGTTCTAAAGCTGACTATTTTAAGAAGCATCTTTTCCTTCGTGTTCTATGCCATTCCGTGGATGATTATGAAGATTCTTCGTCCAACATCATGGACATTCCGAGAACGACATCTCCACTTCCTTTATCGAAACCCAGTTCTGTTCATAACAAACCTCTATTAGCCGAGAATCATCCAGGCTTGAACAGAATTCTACATAGGGGCTCTTTTAAACGAAATACCTCCTTTGATGAAGAACTAGAGCAAGGCCATGAGCCCCCTCCTTACGACGAAGTGGAGTCTCGTACAGTAAGACTTCTTCTTTTAATAAAAACCGGAACTAAGTTTTTTTTTTTAAAGAATTCTGCGGAAGAAGCCATGTTCGCTGTCCAGAAACTTAAAGCGGGATTGCGTGTAAATGTGGTCCGAAGGAACCTGTACATGTTTTTATTCCGCGACGGAACGCTTATCACTTTGCACGAAACAAACACAGCCACATTCGCAACACCCATAATGAATCGTCTTCGTTCCACGAGCACGGTTCTTCGCACCAATTCAGACGCTTCTATTTTATTAGAAAGCATCCTTGATTTGGTTGTTGACCAAGCCATGGCGGTTGTGGAAGAATATCATAAAATGCTCGTCAAACTCGAAAGCGAAGTCCTCCTTAAACCAAAAGTGGCAAGTGTTCGTCATTGTAGGGTTCTCTATTTCATCGCTTTCAATGATTTGTTTACCTCTTTTGATGCTATCGCCCGTCAGTGCATATCATTTCCGGTGACTTGGCACTTCACAAGCGTACCCTGGAGCCTCTTAGATCTCTCATATACGGTTTACGTCGTTATGATTATGATCGATGTGTAGCCCTTGAAACATCCTCTACAAATGATTCCCCAGAGACTGACACAACTTCGCCCAAAGTTATCGGATTCATGAGTCATAAAAGCAAGATTTATTTGGCTGATGTCAACGATCATATGGAATACATCCTTTCCAGTCTAGACATGTTTGGTGGAATAGCGGAAAACTTGATAAATTACACATTCAATGTCTGTTATCATCTGTTATATGGTTACTTTTATTTGATATTTTGTCATTTAGATGGCTAGTTATGAGATGAATGAGGTCATGTGAGTCATTTGAATGTTATGGAGTTTACTTGGAAGCTGATACTGATCTGACAGGCGCCGATTAACACTTGCAACCATCATCTTTCTTCCGTTGACCCTTTTGACCGGGTATTTCGTAAGACTTCGCGATGTCTATTTGATAATTTCTTTATTTTAATGATTTCCCAGGGAATGAATTTTCATATCATGCGTGAGTGGGAAACCTCCAGTATGACGGTTACCATTTCTCATCAGGTTCTCCTAATCCATAGCAAGCGTAGACAAGCGTGAGTTTTATAATTTCTTGGGATTACTATATCACTTCGGATCTTCTGACAATTTACCCTTCCCAATGCAGATACTGATGCCTTGTGAGTAAAGGCTTTCTAAGCGTGTTCTTTATTGATAGAAGCGCGATGCAGTTTCTGGGAGGTTGCAATACCTGTGATGGTCGTCGTTATACCGCTATTCATGTGGTCCGATCTTGTCCGTGTGAAGCACTACGTAGAAAAGAGATGGGACATTCGTAATAAACGAGTAATGTTGATTCCCTTTCCAGCTCGGGATGATCTAATAAATAACCTCTCAGGTATAAGAGCTATAACGACGGAAGTCCGCGGATTTGGCTTGCCGTTTGCTTTGTTTATGCTGTACATTATCTCTAAAAAGTGGTCTGTTACCGTATCTAACATTTTGTTCTTGAACACATATATATCCGACGTTCAGAATATGTTCGTGCTGGTTGCCTGTTATTCTTTTGGGAAAATATATACTAAATTGGATTATTTTTTGCTCCATGATATCGCCTTCTTTCAAATTTGCTTTAAACAATTGAATAGCCTTCTCCGAGATCTTTTACACCAAGATCTTTTTCAGGTACACGTGGCATCAGGTCGTGTATATATACACATGTCAAGTCTTCGAAGATACAATATCAATCAGGTAACCGCCCTGAAAAACTTGAGATCGATCCGTTGACCCCGCATTGAATCGACCTCCTTACTATACCTTATTTGGATAACATCTCTTCAGTTCGTTCTCCATTGATAGATAACAATGTTTCTCGAAATAGGCATAACGTAAAGGAAGCCTTAAAGGACAAATTGCCCCATATGAATCAACCATTCAGGTCTGACCTATAAACTAAACCTATTGAGTAAGTACCTTATATCAACATGACGCCGGCCCTTTAACCGATACTGAGGAAGCCCCTCATCTTCGTTGACGGGGGTGGCATCATCGATAACCTTTCCCTTTCAACTTCCACTTCTTCGAAGGCGCAGCGGAAGCTCACCCCAAGCTCATTTGAAAGATTTCGATACTCCCACTGTAGTCACTCCAACGTGCATTGACCACTTTCATGGCGTGCATTATTGGCGCGAAATGAAACGTGAATCACCGGCATAAATGAGCTTCTCTGAGGTTGAATTAGGAACTTCAGATCTTTTCACTCGTGCATATTTTGCGAGGATATGAAAACAACGTGGACTTAACAAATTTTTTTTTTTTTGGCGGAGCTTCCCAGTTCTTCTAGTCCGGATGAGCTTTTTTGCAGACATCTTGGTTATTTTTGATTGGAGAGATGCATAGGTTTGTGGCATATCAAGTTCGGAGTTCGACTTCATAAATTCTAAATAGAAAAACGATGCTTCTGGGAATTTTTTTTCTTTGGGCACCACTTCGGAATTCCAGTAAGTTCCAACTTGACCAATATGCATATATGTTTAATTTGTATGTCGCTAGATCCCAACAGGTTCAAATCCTTTTTTTTGCGCCTATACTAACCTCAATCGAAGCAAAAGCTCGGAACAGGTCGGTGACCACTTTGGAAGAATGGCGAAGAAGTTGACGCCAGAATAGTATGTGAAAGAGATATAATCAATTTGACACAAAGAGATATTAAGATATTAATTTGTTTATTTCTCTTATCGAGTGATCCCAAACGAAAGACTTTCAGAAAAAAAAATGCGTTCAAAAAATCGAACTTTGTAAAATCACGGTGACTGCGATGTGACTTGGCTTGGGACCTGCGAGCGCCCATTAGCTTTTTAACCCTCCTCTCATTTCTCGATAATTTTTGATTGTCGACTTGGTTTTATTGAAAGTTTAAACTCCCAATTGTTGGATTGAATTTCATAAAAGTTTACTATGAAAATTTTTTTCATACCGGACATGGTTGTACTAAAAAAACATTCAAAACAATTCAATCGGCCTCTTCCTCCACGTCGTCCACTTCCTGCAAATCAGCTTCGATTTCCCGATCGGAGATCTCTGACGTCGAGGCGAGAATTGCTATATCGCTTATCTGGAATTTTGGGTCTAGCTGTGATCTTTCCGGCAGCAAAGGATCTAGTGCCGTTCAACGGAAGTTATCATGTGACGGCACTTGAGGACCCTCGATATTATTCATACACTTCGAGTTAGTTTGTCCAATGTCATGGTCATTGTAATTGGTTTTAGTAACTTTTGTTAGGCTTATGCTTACTTTTTTTTTTCTAGACTCAATTCTATTCTTAATTTATCATTGACATCTTGCAATCAAGATGACCAACATCCGGCATCTTGAACATTTATCATGGGCCTTTCAACAGGTTCCAATATGTCTTGTCACCACATTAGTTAAATGAAACTCGGACCGATTCTATACCGAATTGAAATCTCCTTTCAATCCTTGTCACTGACGCGCTGAGATAGCTTTTTCCAGTTAAATACTCGGACTGGCCAGCTGCTCCCGATCCCATAATTCTCACTCTCTCTCGACTCTATGGCCGAATCTCTTTTTCATGAGGGCGTTATTGCCGCCTGCTTTTTTACTTTATACCTCCTTGTTATCAGTCGTTTAAGAAGTCCACCTACAACGCTGCCTTACCCTCCTGGTCCTAAACCGTTACCAATCCTTGGAAATGCACTCGACCTCCCCCGTCGAAACCCTCAGCAGAAGTATCGTCAATGGCGGCAGCATTACGGTTAGTCTTTTCCTTATTTTTATGGTGAAATTATCACCTCTTACTTGCGCCTTTCTATCTTCTCCCAGGGGAAATTGTCCATCTCACTGCCGCAAAACAGCACATTCTGATCGTTAACACACCCAAAGCAGCTTTCGATCTACTTGAGAAAAGAGGAAAAATTTATTCCGATAGACCTGCCTCAGTTATGGTTAAGATGTGAGTTGCTTGTCTGCGAACCTGACGGGTAATTCTGTTGACGTCAAAATCAATAGGATTGGTCTCGATGACACCTGGACCTTACTTCCATATGGCGAGACTCTCAGGAGTTTCCGAAGACTTGGACGGCAGTTTATGGGGGTACATGCCATCAGGAAATACCAGTCTATTCAGGAGGAAGAGGCGCGTTCATTTGCCAAGTCAATTTTAGTCTCTCCTTCACAATTACAAGAGCATGTTAATAGGTGAAGCCGCTATATGTTTTGAGGCGGTCCATTTATATTTATCTGTTCCTTTAGGACAACGAGTACCATCATGCTCAGACTGTTGTATGGTTATTCTCCCTCTAAGGAGCTTGATTCGCTTAGTTCAGCAGCTCAACAACTGGCCAGTGATGCCGCAAAAATGCTCTCAGCCAGTTCCCGAATACTTGATATCTTCCCTTTATGTACGTATCATATTTTCTTGTGATATACATATTTCATTGACTTCGGAGATCATTCTTTAGTAAGACATGTTCCCTCATGGTTTCCATTGTTTTCCTTCAAGCGAAAGGCGGCGGATATTGGAAAAACCTACCAATATGTGTTTGATGAACCGTTTGAAATGGTAAAATTTAGTCTAAACAAGGTAAATGGGCGTTTTGATGATCCGTAACATCAACTTGAATATGAAATAGGTTTCGTGCCTTCATTCTCCAGCTACATCGCTTTGCGGAACTCTTCTAGAGGATGGCAAAGACAACAATTTAGAAAAGGAACATCTTGTTAAAATGTTCTTGGGATCAGCATACCCACGTAAGTGTTTCAACCGTAAATCAGGTTTACATGACTCATATCACCGCCAGCCGGACAAGAAACTGTATGTGTTATAAGGAGTTTCCCATAAAATGCATTTTTATGAAAACCATCACAGACAGCGGCGACACTAATTGTTTTCTTCCTACTCATGGCCAAGTATCCTGAAGTTCAAGAAAGGGCCCGAGAGGAGATATTGAGTATTACGGGAGATCATCGATTACCTACGCTCGCTGATAAACCTGGACTTTCTTATTTGTTGGCTGTATTAAAGGTCAGAATATTTAATTGTTTATACGTAGTTCTCACTAGCTCTCTAAAAGGAAATTCTTCGATGGCATGCGGTTACTCCTCTAGGTAAGTTACAGCGTGTGGTCACATATCATCGGCCTGACTATTCATCCGTGAAGGTGTACCCCACCGTCTTCAAGAAGACGATGTTTATAATGGTTATCGAATATCTAAAGGAACCATTGTCTTCCCTAACATCTGGTAAGGCTTGCTGAAATCGATTCCCGATGTTCATTCACCGTTATTTTTTTGGGGTATCCCAGGGAAATTCTACACGATCCAGATAGATATGAAGATCCATTTTCTTTCAAACCGGAACGATTCTTAGCTCCTCCATTTGCTGAGAAAGATGGGTATCCATATGATCCATTTTCATATGTTTTTGGATTCGGGAGAAGGTGATTGAGTTCAACCATTCATAAGGAGACTTCTTATTGAGATAATTTTCAAAAGATCATGTCCAGGGATGCATCTTGCTGAAAATTCACTTCTTATCATCATTGCCACCGTCCTCGTCACATGTTGTATCGAACCCTGCCGAGATGAAGATGGTTCGCCAATTAATATGGAGGAAAAGTTTTCACCGACATTGGTGTCGTAAGTTCTAAGGTCCCTTTCAGACATAGATGATATTCACAAGAAGACGTCACAGGCATTTGGAGTCGTTTAACTGTGTCATCCGAAGTAGAAGTGAGAGTTCTTCTATACTATTACAATATGCGCTTGATAATGTAGCACGCGAATGAATTATTTTCTTTGTTATAGTATCGGGGACCTTGTATTTGTATCCTAAATGATTCACAAATTAATGGATTTGATTGGTCTGAGCAGAAAACAGCTTTCTTTAATTTTAATTAGCGGAACCTCGTAATACTGGGTGTCGCTTCGACGAATATTATCACTTTACATGAGTTAGATTAGTAAAGTGTTGTATGAATGAAATTCATCTGCTTTTTTTACCTTGAACTTAATAATATAACTAACCGATTGGTGGTAAGAGTATATTGGTAATTCAGTAATGGATCCACTTGGCTGAACTCAGAGCCTCCTGGCAATCATAAGGACTAAAGGGGTGATACTGTCTAAAAGATCTTACGTCAGAAAGATCCCTTTGGGAGCTGCAGCTCACACCATGCATAGAATCAATCAATGAACGGCGGACGCGCAGCGTGTTTGGGTCAGGTGATTTCAGCACGTGCTTACATAAGCTATTAACGAGAAAGGACATCCCCGTATCATCAGACTAAGTTGTCTGACAAACATTATTTAGTGTATCTTTTCCCCCCCTAAACGATTTATTCTTTCTGTTTTAGAAAAAGAAGGTTACTGATGAAATTGAAACGAGAGCTCGGAAACATCGACGCAATGGGCATTTCCACTGACCTCCCTCGGTCCAAGCGCCGCAAACAAGGTTCCTCAGCTATGTCGCCACCCGGGAATGCAAATATTGAGATAGCGGGTGTCACTAATGGGGAAGCGCATACTAAAGACGACAAATCTCTTGTAAAAGAGCAAGGTTTTAAAATCTACAACGCGGTGGTAAATGCAAAGGGGGAAGGGTAAGTCATTAAAGTCGCGTTATGGTAGTACCATTATAAGCAGTTCATCTGCGCGCTTTCGTTTAGTGACCGCGTCCTCTCATATGATTTTCAACATCTTCCTCCAAAACGCACTTACGCAGACTATTACATTCTAATAGCCGAACCCATAGCTTTAGATGGAATCAAGGCAAAACTAGACCGAGGGGCATATTCGTCTTTAGAAGATGTCAAGCACGACTTTGATACATGCTTCAGGAATGCCAAGAAGTATAATATGAAGGATAGTCAGATTTGGAGAGATGCGAAAGACCTTCATGTTCGATTGCTATTTCATTTTTATTCTTTCGCGTTGCTTATCCCTATCTTAAAAAAATTAATCTAGAGAGTCGCGCTCGAGGAATACATGTCTATCGCTGGTCCTAATGATAATATCGATATATTAGGATCTGAATCAGACGAGAACGACAATGATAACGACGGCGACTACGAGGGTGAAGGGAAAAACAAGAGTCCTAAAGGTCGTCGTGGCAGACCAATTAGTGTCATTCGACTCATGAGGATTCGCATGCAGAAACTTGTCGAGAAAACGGATGATGAGTACGTTCTTTCTACCGCGGTTGGATTTTCATCACTGAAGTTTTAATAACCAGTGGTCGCTTGATAACTGAAGCTTTCATGGAGCTCCCTGATAAAAAGACTTATCCAATTTATTACAAAACCATTAAACGTCTAATGTGTTTCGAAACAATCTTGGTCAGTCACTGGGCGGGTTTTTGGCGTGTGTTCATTGAGTGAGGTCTTTTTAACAGAAACGAATCAAACGAAAGGAGTACACAACAATTTCACAGTTTGCTGCTGACGTCGAGTTAGTATTTTCGAACGCGCTAACATTTAATGAAGAACATAGTTCAATATGGGAAGATGCCATGACACTGAAGGTATGATACTACACCTATTTCTGGGGCTGCAATCTGATATTCAAGCAATTATTAGAATTATTTTCGAGAACTCATGTCAGATCTTCCCTCTCAGTTCGCATTGCCAGAATACAGCCTTAACGCTAAGCCACTTCCCGTCCAGAATGGGAAGTTAAAACTTCGTCTTCCAGCCTTTTCACCCATGCAAGCACAGTCAACCACTGAAAATACTTCAAATGGAGCGGGGACATCCTTGAAAGTGAAGCTCCCTCCTTTAGCAGCAGCTAACGTGCCGATGGCTGCTGCAGCCATTGCGCCTGCCCCGGTCGCAACACAACAACCCGCATCATCTGCCCCTACGACACGTCAGCAGGCGGCCACCAAGGCCACTCCGAATATTGCTCCCCATCCTCCGCTGCAACCTCCGTTGGTACCAACTCCCGGAACAACATACTTACAGCCAATGACATATTCTCCATTGCATCCACATCAGCCCCAACCACAATATCAATATCACCAGCCGAATATGCCGATCCCTCAGTCAACGGTTAACTCTATCTCTCCTTCACCATCGTCGTCAACGCCAGTGTCAGCTAACGTGGTATTTGATCACCCCCTGCATTCCATGATTTTGAAGACAATGCCATTAGGAAGAACTATTCGCCTGGATTCATCAGAAGGTGTCCGAACTTGGGTCCTCCGACTTAGTAAAGGTGAAACGAAGCTCGATATCCGAGAAGTTAAGTTTTTGGAAGACGAAGAAAGTGACGAAGACGAGGAGGAAAGCGTTAATACAAGCAACTCAGGAAAGGGAGAAGTCTTTGTTAAGGCAAACGGCATTCTAATCACCGCTAAAATACCTAATATCAAGGAAGGTGAAGGTATATGGGAAGTTTCCGAGTTGAAACCAGGTGCAAATACACTTGAAGTCGGAGAGCAGTCTGGGGAGGTATGGAAGATTGTCCTGCAAAGGCCACTAGTAAAAATGTAGCAAAACACATGTACCTTTCGTATGTATCAGTAATATTAAGCAGACCTATTTTTTAGGTTGGAAATTATGTGTGCCGAATTGTTTGGAGCCGAAAGTAAAGTTGGAGATGGACTTGGCCCCCCCAAAAAACCCAGGCAGTGAATGTGTAAAAATTTTTAGCTGCAAAGCCTCGTTGTTTGCGAGTTTGATAATGTTGACAGTTATAGTACCCTCGACTTATTTTTTCAGCATAGCAAAGTGTAGCTCAATAACTAAATGAATATAATTTAACTATGAGTCCGACATTGAAGCTAATGATTGACTATCGTCTTCTGAGTTAGATTCCGGAGCATAACGACGATATCTTCCAGGTTGATCGGTCCGGCTGGCTATGGATCTTCGCAAAAGTTCTTCCCGATCGATTGCACCAACCTCCCATCCCTCTGAACCTCGACGAATTCTCGGACCATGCCAAAAGTTTTCATTGTCATACTCGGCTGGGGAAGGTGTCGATGAAATACGATCATGCTCATGATCGGCTTGATTATAATCGGGATGATATGGGGGAACTTTGGATCGTCCCGTTGACGATCGTTTGAACATGTTGGAAGGTTGAAGATCCGGATTGATTCCATTACCGTAAGTCCAAGGGGAACAATTGGGGTCGAATTGTCGTTGACTCTGATCGTCATATGAATAAGGATCTTCGGGTGGCCAGACACCTCCTGGTCCAGTCTCGTCTAACATAACCGATAGATATATAATCAGTAGTGAGTCAAATAATTGGGGAATTGAAAGGAAAGGCATTATGAGGATGAAGCTACACCGCCTCGTGAACAATGTCTTTTTTCTTGAAGCAACGTAAACTCACCTTGAGCTAAGCCTCCAAATCATGCTGAAAACGAGATCGGTGATGCGAGGATTCGTTCGTGGAAAAAGAGGAGGGATTGTGAAATTCAATCCATTTACCTTCACCGTCAGCGAGTTTGAACTTGAGACAGTCAGTTGTCACTTTAGTAGGTATCAACCAGTATAACGGTGATTCTCCGAAAACAGAGTAAAAGTTTTTTCTCCAACCCAGATCCTTCATAGCGATCAATAGTCATCCATTAGGGTTAAATAAGTGAACATACATAAGGAAATTTAACCTAAATGTCTCAATTAATACTCGTGTACTTGTGTGGAATAGGGCAGATATACTTCTCTAATTTTGCCTCTACGAATCAAGGTAGCAACTTTATCTTTTTCCCATGCTTCAATGGTTGTCGTATTGGTGAACAGGCAGTAAAAATGATAAGCACTAATAAATGATTAGTCCCTTTACATTTTTGGAACCAACTGAGAAGAACCTGAAGCCTCCGACAATTAAAAGGACAGGAAGGCAGGTAACATAGTTCAGAATAATAAAAATTAATTCTTGATTATTAGGTTCAGCCTAGTATTTAGTGTTTGACACCTCTTTGAGTATGGGATAGTCGAAGAGATCACACTAGTCATACCCATGATTGAGCGTAAGCATCGCGATAGACCCCAAATACCCGTGTTGTCAACATAGAGAGATGGTATAAGCAAGAGACATCGACGTAGAATAGGAAGCGTATAAAATGAGCATAATTGTAATGTCCAACGCAATTGTTAACCCAAGGACAATGATGATCTGGAGTTAAAATTCAGTAAAACACAAGGGAATTTGAGTGCCAACCTCACCCATGCGAGGAATACATCTTAGGGGGTAATTAGAGTTTTGAAAGATTCGAATGTCGAGGACGTTTTGACATACCGTTTACATTGTCTACAGTGGTGAGTCCGAGGAGGTTTATAAGCCTCGCATGTACGACAATAGCGCGGTTGTCCCGTGAGTTTTTTCGCTTCAAACTCGTCTCCTTCTGGTTTCTTAACACAAAATATTAGTACATGAAATGTGATAGAATAATTCAAGCTTACCCAACCCTGAGGGACAAAGCCCGGGTTCGTACGGGTTGTCATGAAATAATTCCAGAAAAGCATTGCAATAAGGATACTTCACAAAGAGACCGTTAGCTTTAAGACGTAAGTTTTCATCAAAAAACGTACTTAAATGGACCTAATAATTTGATTAAATCTATGGATATTTCTCCACCATACCAAGGATAAATGACGAATATCTGAACCGAGTAAGCAATAAACGCAATCAAGAGAGTCGTCCCTGTAACCCATATTCTACCAATAATCGTTTGAGCTGAAGGCATAATAAAGTACGGCGTGAATTATGTAGAATAAAGAGGTGATGGAAATGTTTATAAATGAGGGTATTGAAATGCCGCAAGCCTGTTAGGCCGCGTGTAGTCGTGGTTTAGTGTTGCGTGTACACTGGAATATGATAATCATGCGATAATGGCCAAGTCAAATGCAACCAAAGTCTGCTTTGCGGGGTAACCTCACAAGTTACATCTCATAAATACTACTAGTGACAAATGTGTATATGTGTTTAACGTCGTAAAAACATGAAGTTGCTACGAAGAAAATGAGGCAAAAAAGAGTTATCCGTTAAATAGAGATTAGCGATGGAAATAACAAGTTAAACGTAACACAAAGAAAAAGAAAAAATGTCCATGGCCATAATGGCTGCGATTAAAACGTACAGGAACATCGTGATATATAATGTTCAAGTCCCAAATCATTTTCAACCCCTATAAGGATCCCTATACTGTTGTATATTGGGAGGTGCTGCGCCTGGAGGAAGCGAAGGGTATCCATGTCCTCCACTGCTCATACTTGTGGTTCGTGCATATCGAGTCCCTCCGTTACCGCCGCTTGGCGGAGGGTTTTGCGTCGACCTTCTAGCTTGAGGTCTTGCAACCCTTCGAACCCCTTCCGGACCTGACACGGGCCCGCTATCTGATAATGTAAAACCTCGACTGTTTCGGTTTGACGGCATAAACGGAGAAGCACTCTGCGGCGAATCGTCAAAATCGGCGTTATAGGCATAAGGCTCCTCATAAGTTGAACTCATGACAACCTGGGGCTGGGAATAACGATATGGATTCGGCGTTTCAACAGGGTACTGAGAATTAATCGTGCTTTGTCGAAGAACACCTTGGAATCGATTCACATGTGATTCAAGAGAGGGATCAACATTCTCAAGCGATGGTGTAGAATAGTCTACTTGAGGCGATACTAGGCGTTGATGGGAACCATCTGGTCCGGATATAGTATCCATACTGTTGCGCGACCCACTGTTGTTTGATACCGGTGACCCCGTTTGTGTCAGACGTCCCAAAGGAGCCGGCAGGTGTAAAAGGGGGCGCTGACTGTTGAATGAGTCGTGTTCGGATGACGGCGGCGGCTGGGGATAGATGGGTTGGGAAGCAAATGGATCAGATGATGAAACCATAGAGTAACGATTGCTATATTCATCATTCCTAGACATTGTTAATAACAAAAGGACAGAAAAAGGGATAGAACTCTTACCGCCTTGCCGGTGCCCCTCGTTGGTCATGGTATATAGATTCCGCTCTTGAATCATTCGCGTTCCATCGTCTATCTCTTTCAAATTCTGACCATTTCTTCATCACAATGTGAGAAGAGTCGAATTCACCACTCTTGTCACCATGATTATCGCCTTTGTCGTTCGAAACCTTTCGAGTCTGACCCCATGAAAAGTCATCGAAATGCCAAAAAGCATAGGAAGGCAGGACGAAATTCCAAATGGGTAATGAGAGTAGATATATGAACATCCAACCGACATATGCAATTTTACGTGACGTCAATACAATCAATAAACCAGGAAGACCCAATATAATTGCAAGGAGAACCAATGGTATAGTGGTATTCTGATGGCCGGGAATAATAGATATGACGATCAGATAGATGGTAAAGGAGATGGCTGCCGGAAGCACGAGAGTTCCCATAAGCTCCATGAAAACGACGAATTGCATAGAGAAACAGAAGGTTCCGCAAAGGTCACGAACAAGTAATAATTCGGCTAAGTTGTGGATAGTCGAATTGATCCACCTCCGTCGTTGCGAAAGGAGCACTCTGAACGTATCAGGAACAATCGTCTTGCAAACGGCTTGGGGACAGAACATCATTTTACGTTTGGGGAATGTCTTCAGCATGAGAGTGGTCAAGTATCGATCTTCACCTAACAACAGCAGATTCTTTTTGTGAAGCGTGTCCACAACATTTTCGGAGTAGTGCTCTACAATATCAGGATTTGCCAATATGGGAACCCAGTACCCTTCATTGCCCTTCGGCGCTTTAATTCGATACATACTGAAGCAGCCGGGGAGACATGTTACACCGCCGAACATGGATTCGAAAGCCTTGGTCAGATGATGAGAAATATAGTATTCAAAAACTGGTCAAAAGTATGTAAGATTCATCCACGACCAATTGAAAGCAGTCAAATACCTTGTATCATCGTTACCCAGGTTTCTGCTTTGTTTGCAATCTTAGTTTCCCCACATAAACCCATGATTTCTTCGTCATGAGCCATACAGGCAGCCATTCGAGTCAGCGAATCAGGGAAGACCTTGGTATCGGCATCGACGCAAAGAACGTATTCATATCTATCAGGTGTAATACCTGTAACCCGCCAAATGGAATTGAAGAATTCATATTCCATAGTTGTCATACGTTCATCAAACATAACCTTTTGCAAGAAGGACATCAAAACAATCTGCGAATCACGTTTACCACGGTTGCCCGGTTTCGCTTCGTGGGCTTCTAACGGGTTTCCAACTTTGGCAACAAGAATCATCGGCACACGTTGTTGTTTCGAAATCTCCACAGTGTTGTCGTCATAGTCATAGAAACCTGCATAAACTTTCGCCATATTATGTTGTTTGTGACCGTCGGCGATTGCTACGTATGAATGCGGTCTGACTTCATGGGAAGGCGTGACGAACTCTTTCATCATGCTAAGTATAATGTCAGGGGTCGTTTGACTATTTCCAGACCCCTTGACCATACCATCAGCGATGACCATGATAAGTTTATGGGAATTGGGATAGTCAGTGGTTGCTAACGAATCCAACGTCGTACGTAGACCTTCGATGGATTCTGAGTAAGCTGTAACGAGACATATAGTATGCGCTAGAGGAAAATTGAATGGCTCATAGTCAAGTGGAGGTTGAGGAACGACATTGGCGAGTGGGAAGGGACATAACGCCGAAGACGCATCCTGGAGAGAAGAATGTGATCCACGTCCATATTCCGAAGGCGCAAATAATGAGCTCTTGTTGTTCGCAAAGGGTTGCATAGTACTTCGGCGAAAACTGATATCAGTGGTGCTGTACGCTGTCATGGGTCGCCCTTTAAGCCCAGAATCTTTGGTAAAGCGACTTGTGACGGGCAAGAATGCAGTGCTTTTTCTACCATTGGCCTTATGCAACTTTTCCCCAACGGCGTCTTTATGAACCGTTGGGCGATATCTTCCCGGTGCAGGTCGGTAAATATCATCAGTCCAGTTTTCTATTTCTGCGGCACGCTGCATCCGCTGAGCATACGATTCACGACCAAAAGAACCTAGACGCCAGGAAACAAACCATCCAAATATAACTGCCATAGCGAAACGGATGGCGACCACTCCAATAATGAACACTAACGAGACGACCAAAACAACTTCGGAAGCAACGCATCCAATCGTATTCGTATCGATGAAGCCAACGGTGACGATATCTTGCAGACAACGGAAATTTGTCTTCTGTTCGGCTCGGTAAACATTCATGGTAACATCTCGACCCGATAACCCATTACGAGTCTTTAATTGGTCAAATAGAGAGGGGTAGTTTACTTCAGTACGATCTAACCATTGCAATAGATCCAGATCCAAAACAGAGCTACAAACAAAGTTACTACAAACTTCATCAGATACCAGACCGACTTACGATTCATAAACAACGAGATTCCGACTAGAGTTCTTGACATCATCCCAAGTATAAAAAACTTGTCCGCTAGGGGAAGTCGAACTTAGCTGTTGACGAGACGAAGAGTCGGTATGACAAAATGTTGATTGGCCGTAACCCGACGTGTTGCGTGGGGATGTACCAAACTGGTTGAAAAGATTACAGGGGAAATACCAAGCCAACTTCTGACCTGAGTGTTGAATAGAGGTGTTGGGTGACGCGGTTATAATATTCAAGCAGCGTTCGTTGACGGTCTGAAACAGAAATGATGCATCTTCCCCACCTGCATTGTATGGAGCGTCAAATAAGGGATTGCTCTCGCCATTGAAAAAACCTTGAACAGCAGGATGATGAAACTTCGAAAAATCATAGGCCCACCCATTGATTATAAGAGATCCCGAATCGACGGACCCCCATGAAAGCGCACGGGAGGTTTCCCGCAAACAGTTTGCGTGAATCCGAAAGTAAGGAAACCTACGGCGGCCATTAAGACAACAACGAACGATAAAAGACCCATTTTTTCTCTCCATGCGCGTTGCTGTTCAGGAGTTCGAATACCACAAGAACTGAGTATCACCGGAGGAACCCAACATGTAATCAACCAACAATAAATCATAAATGTGTCCTTAGGTCCAGGGGCTATGTTCTCGAAGCATCCCTTACCCTTAGTTGCCTCAGCTACAGGGGTTCCGGAAGAGCGCCGACGACGAAGAGTAGCACCTCGTTTGAATAAAGAAAGACCAGTTTCAGGGAGATCTTCTTCTCTGCCGAGTAAAGATTTGCCACGACGTAACGCAGCCTGGGGATGATTGCCGGTACCTGACGAGTTTAATGGAATGAGTGAGTGATTCTTTACCTCTAAATGAACATACTAGATGGTAACACTCGGCCTTGAGTTTCTAATTTAGCTGCCTGATTGCGATAGTGCCATTGACGATGACTGGGATCAATCTTCTCTCTATCGGGTTTGACAAGGCTTTTCTTACGACCGACTTTCGAACCAAACTGAGTACCTAATATAACATCGTCGTCCTCGAGAGTATCTTTAGGGGGAGTTGGAGGTAAAGGTTGATCTTTAGCTGAAACTCCTTGCTTGGGATAACGAGGGGACTGTAAGGGCGAGGCACGATCACCTCGTTCCACAGGTTGAAATGTTACAGATCCACTGGATGGATAAGTAGTCGCAGGAGGTCGTACAGGGGAATTTGAACCCATCTGAAAGCCAGGCGGCGGCTGTCGCGCTGGACGTTGAAAGGACATGACGGCGTGGAATACGTCTGGGTCGGATGGCCGTGGGTATAATCGGACCTTGAACTAAGGGTCAAACTGTAAAAATATATATGATGTGATTGCAGACGAAAAGATTGAAGGTTGATGGTGAGAAAGAACGTAGATAGTTTGTTAAAAGGTATGTTAATTATGAAGTACGACGGGTCGTTAAACCAAGACTCCAATGACGATGATGGAGTACATAATCGACCCGTTACTTAATCTCGGGTAACGAAGAGGGCGCGCAGCACCGTGTACTACGTAGTACCCGCCGAGATTTTTCTCGCAATTCAGTTTTTTTACCTGCTTTTTCACTAGTTTTTCTATATATCACTCGGTAGTAGGAGAAAAGGGTATACTATTATATTCCAAGAAGGGTGCGGATATCTCCTTTCACTCTCGTTCAGGCGTTATGAAATCATGTAAAATCTGCCCGAGGCTTGAACTACTATTAGAGCGTACTCATTCCATAGTATCAACTGTTCCTACTAGTATTGTGTCAATTATAATTTCATCAAGTTGGAACGTTGCTGCGAAGTGTTTTTTTTTAAGTTATTGCAACCATAATATCCGCGTTTTTTGTTGACACTTTCTTTATCTTATACTTAATCCTCAATATTATTACCTTCGAGAGTGGCATGTTGCAAAGAATTTGTGCTTTGAACGTCGCGGCCACGCGATGTCATAGTCCTAACTGTGAAAAATCATTCAACAGCGAAGGCGGGGTCAAGCTAGTGAAAGAACTGGCTCCCAGAATGCCTCGAACAGATATCTCTCCATGGAGGATTAGATACATACTTTGACAAATCCAAATTCCAGTTTCAAAGCTGGTTTCTGCAAGAATATCGTGACCAACCGTAGGACCAAATTGTGGAAAGGAAAGGTGCCAGACGCGACCTTAAATCTCTTCAAATGCGAAGACAAACTATGTTTGGTGTTGGTAATTCGATTGGACCTGTTCGGACTCGTCCATATCGTCTGTGGGTAAACAAACGGACATCTCAATTCAACAAATCCATGGTGAGACCTAATAGAATTTATTTTTTTTCATTGTTTTCCGCCTCGAAATACGCTAAGTAAAGCGAAACAACCATACAGTAATCCGACCGGATACGCAACGAGCAGCCGTTGATCGGACATGCGAAGAACAGCTACGAAAATTCCTGAGGCGGCGTACGTACACCATATAACAGACACGAGGGATAGTATATACCCTAATAACCCACTGAAAAGGCATGAGTTCAACCGAGACAAGCTTGTAAAATAAAGAACAATGTACTCAAGTGCGACCATTACACTTACAGCGCCAACGCCGACCATGGGTAGAAGACAATAGCCGAGCACAGATGCAACACGATATGCATCGATCCCTGATTCACTCATAAGATTGAGAAGCACGTATAATGAAATCGTGCCCAATAGTGCAACTCCATATATTGACCCAAATTGAGGTGACCCTGACTAAACTCAAGATTAAAGGAGGAATAGACAACGATGATATATGTAGCTTACGAATAGAAGGAAAGTAGCAAAGGAAAAAATGAAAATGACAGGGCCAGCTAGGTCAGCGTCGTCCATAATATGTTCATCAATTCTTCGTAATGGATTCAAAACAGTCATGGTTTTAGCACGGATATGAGGGAAATTTATCCCGAGTTCTAAATGTAAAAAAACACGTTAGATGACCCATTCTAGTTAACAAATTATCAATCGCACCAGACCTTCTAACAACGGCGGTTCTCCCTCGAATCCGCCTGTTCCAAAGGCACTCCACCACCCGCCAGCCGGCTGGATTGTCCCACCAAACGATGTACTTCCGCCCATATTGCCAGCTGTCATATGACCGTCTAAACTCGGGAGAGAACTTGGGTATTCATTTGGGTCCGCTTGGTAAAATTGTAAAGGTGTAGGGTTTGCCGGGGCATATGATTGGGAATGAGAATATGGATTTGCTCCTGTTCCATATTGGTTTTCGAAAGACATGCTAAACGAATTGAGAACGAAGGAATTAATTAGATGGCTGTTTCTTATACGTGTACTACTGTCAAGGATGGGCCGTGACGCGTGACGCGTCACGCTCAACAACTTTGGAGCCAACCTCGGAGGATGGTAAGTCGTGTGTCTGATATCTATAAAAATTGCTAATTATTTTCGTAGCCTCAAGTAAGTTTAACAGATCGTCCTGTAATTATGAGGCTCATTACAAATAGAACGAATATATTGAAGAGCATATCAAACGGCACGGAAGGCGGTTAGACTACTTTGAGCGAAGGTATGACATTTTAGAGGTTTCTCTTGGAATTTTTTTTATCTCCAAGCAATCTCTAGACGCAAGCGGATTGCTCGAGAGGCCCATAAAAATTCTGCAATTGCTCAGAAAACTTTTGGTCTAAAAGCGAAACTTCTTCATAAGAAGCGACATGCTCAAAAAGTACAGCTCAAGAAGACCCTCAAAGCCCATGATGAACGGAACGTTAAACAAAAGGCTGCCTCAACGCCAGAAGGAGCGTTGCCGACCTACTTGCTAGATCGCGAAAATCAGAAGGATGCCAAAGCTCTTAGTACTGCGCTTAAACAAAAGCGGAAAGATAAAGCCGCAAAATATGCTGTCCCTCTACCTAAAGTCCGTGGTATAGCGGAAGATGAGATGTTCAAGGTTGTAAGAACCGGAAAGAGTAAGTCGAAGGCATGGAAGCGTATGGTGACGAAGGCGACATTTGTTGGGGAAGGATTCACTCGTAAACCAGTCAAGATGGAGCGGTTTATTAGACCAATGGCATTACGGTACAAGAAGGCAAATGTAACCCATCGTGCGTCTTCTGTTTACATCTCGGCGGTTGACTTTATAAGCCCAATCGTTTTAGCCGACTTGAAAGCGACTTTCCAACTTTCTATAATTGGTGTTAAAAAAAATCCACAGTCTCCCATGTACACCCAACTTGGCGTCATGACCAAGGGTACCGTCATTGAAGTGAATGTATCAGAATTGGGTATGGTCACTACTGGTGGCAAGGTTGTTTTCGGAAAGTACGCACAGGTTACGAACAACCCTGTATGTCGCACACCCCGCAAGTCTGTATATTTACTGAATTATAACTTAGGAGAACGACGGTTGCATTAACGCAGTTTTATGTATGTGTTTTTATGTTATGTATCATTAACCTAATGCTTAGGAATTTATAGTGGTATAATATGAATGTGTTGTCTGTATAACATTAACATCAAACATCATTTACATTGTTATGTTTCGATATTTTCATAATATCATATAATTTGACATATTCATGAGACAACGGCACAATTACACAATCCGCTATTCAAAAAAATGTGGTATCCTTTAAGATGTTAGCCTCCGTCACTTTCGATCTGGCTTCCGCTGCTTGTTGTTCCGTCAATAGGATAAAATCCTGATTGAGAACTTTGACAGGTCCATGTTTGAATCCGTACTTCTTGATTTCTTCATCGGATTCAAGGATGTCGAGTTTCTTTATGCAATCATTGGAGTGTGAAAAGGAGATACAATCACAAAACATACGACTACCAAGGATTTCTTCACGCCGAAAACAGTATCGCTTGTTACGTATGGATCGCCTTCTGGGTACACTGCCGTTATAAGCTTGTGATATCCGGGAGCCTACACCCAACATTTAATATCTTTTTTTAGCATGAGATATTCCGAAAGTTACCTCAATCATTACATGTAGATGGGCCGGTCGGTTATTATGCCTATGAACGAGTTCCAACATTTTACCGACAGGTCCCTTGGGCATTTAGTTTTTCTCTCTCTAACATTTAAGAGGTGCTACCACTTACATCCCCAGGTATAGGATAGGATACTGGGACTATGGCGCGGTATTGGTAATACCCATCTTTGTCGCTCTGGAGTCTCCCACGGCAATCAGGTACTTCTCTGTTGACATATTGAGTGTCGTAAAATCCAAATCCATCCGTTTCCCAAGTCTCGATTGTAGCGTTTGGAACGGGTTGGCCTTGAACATCGAGCACACGTCCTTTAACTAACATATAATCTCCTTTACCCTCGGACGCTATGCTCTCCCCGAAAGGAACTGCTCCGAAATGAATATCTCAAACTTAAGAAGGTCGGGTCGTGGACGCACCATCATGAGCATCTTCAGTATAAAACGGTCCAAAGACCGAGGTTTCAGTGGCGCCAGCAACACTGGGGTTGTTGATCGCGTCAACAAGAGCAGACACGCCCAATACGTCGGATAAAAGAATGAACTCTTGACGACTGAAATTGCTGAAGCTGGGTTCTTGGCGAAGGAACTCGTACTTACATGGACGTGCATTTCTGACCTGTTTCGGTAAGGAATTGAATAGTAGCCATCCATTCTTCCGTCGATATACTATCAAATAAATATGTTTATCATTTAATATTAACCTGGAGTATAAAACATACTCTGTCTCCTTGACAAATGCATGCAAATGTCGAACGAGGTTCTGGAATATAAATTTATGGCGACTAGTATCAGAGCCAACCTGATGTCAGTAACAGAAACAAGTCCGATGCAATGTACACATACGGATTCGGGGTTTCATCAAAAACCTTGAGGGCGTTCTTTGTCAATATCTCATCGTTTTCAGGCAACTATAATCTCTTTCTGTTAGGATCGGATCTAGTAAATCGAAGAACAAAATGATCTCACCGGTAAAGGTTCCTTGGGTGGTCCGAATGGGTTGGATATGGCTTTTTTAACTTCTCCAGGTGTGCTCATTTCTTTGCTGCTTGTTATCGTTGGATTTGATTAACGATGCAAATCGAGCTGTGCTTATATATGCATTCATGCCCTTTCGTGGGTGACCATGGGATCGGAATGTGATCGTGACTGTGTGATAATCACGGCGTTTGAGGTACTAATTTGGCAAAACTTTACCGTTTGCATAATTGTAAGCATGTTTGTTCTTACTAAGAATCCCCGCAATTAGTTATTAAAAAAATTTTACAAGACACTTTTAGGTCTGGATCCCCTTCAAATCGAGTAAAATTAGCTAGTGTGTACTCTGACGGTTTTTTTAGGAAGCTCCGCTTCATGACTGACCATGTTTATGAAGAACATCCAATTGTCGTTTGATGGAGGTCGAAGGACAAGCGTCATCTTTCTTGGACCTATTCGCATCTCTAGATGAACACATGGATATAGCTGAATGGATAAATAAATTGCTAGGTGATACTGGGAAAGGACATCAACCCGGTTCAGTTCCAGATGTATCCGAGTTGGCTACTCGTTTAGAAGTTGCATGTCAAGATACGTCGAGTCAGCTTGAACGAACAATTGACGATATTTCTCGCGCAGTTCCACGTTTGACTTACGACCTCCATTTCTTGCGCGATTCCGCTCTTAATTTAAAGCAAGCTTTGACAACTTTGCAAGGCCAGTTAGCTGTTTCGATAGCAGATCAAGAAACTACCAGGGCTTTGGATAAACTATCATACCTTGACTCCGTCAAGCGGCATATGGAAGCATCGAGAGATGTCCTGAAAGAGGCCGAGAATTGGAGCACTTTGGAATCAGAAGTCACATCTTTTCTCGCGGACTTGCAATACGCTAAAGCTGCGGAGAGGTTGGCTGAAGCAAGTAGAAGTATGGTGGTCTTTCACAACACAGCAGAGTTCGAGAACCGCCGCGCTTTAATGACGAGCCTTCAGAATCAGTTAGAGGCTTCCCTTAGTTCGGCTTTAGTGGCAGCTATAAACTCCAAGGATCTGGCTTCTTGCAAAAACTACTACTCTGTATTTTCCAACATACAGCGTGAGGGAGAATTTCGTAATTATTATAATGGGTCTCGACGAACGCCTCTTATCGAACTATGGACAACTGCTTCGTTCGTAGACATTGATGGTGAACCTGGAAAAGAGGAAACGAAACGTACCAAATTCACCGAATTTCTTAGTAACTTCTACAGGCAGTTTTTGATCATTATACGGGAAGAACAAGTTCACTGCCCAGCAATATTTCCTGATCCCCAACAAGCCATCTCAAGTTTTATACAAACAACAATCGATGCCTTAACACCGTCTTTATCGCAACGACTTTCCAGTGTCGCCGATCATTACGGTGGACCGGCTCTTCCAGAGCTCATAAGAGCATTTCGCATTACCGAAGACTTTGCAGTCGCAGTCGACAAAATTATGGAGAAAATAGGATTCGCTACCCTGTTTTCACCTCAGGTTACGGCCGGGTCAGAAGACCCTATCAAATCCCATTCACGCCGATTATCAAAGCGTATGTCTATGTCTCGGAGAATAGGACCGCCCCTTCGTCATACTGTATCCATCAGTGGAAAGATATTTAATGGTAACGCTGGTGGTTGGGAACAAGCGTTATTCGAACCTTTCGTAGACATCCAATCTGATTACGAACCTCTGGAGAAGAAATTTCTAGAGCATAGTTTATATGCACTACATACAAGGGTTTCCGATAATGAAGCCGCCCTCAGCGGCGAATCATTATCAGCAAGGATATTCAGGGAACAGTCTCAAGATGTTTTTTCCATGGCAGAGGACTCCATCGCACGGTGTATGGATCTCACTCATGGTTACGGCTCCGTAGGGTTATTACAATCTCTCGATTATCTTTTTACGACATTTCTTAATACCGCTCGTTCTGAGCTTCTTGGAAGTTCAGCCGTTTCGTCCTCCACTCCTACGGTCCCCATCCCGGACGAGGCTCTCGACGAATTAGAATATTCAGCCAAAGATTGGGGGACTATTCAATTAACATTATATCTTCTTGACGCATGTCGTGTAATTCGCGAACGTTTATCATTACTCGAGCATAAACTTCGTGCTGCACTTGTCCAGATAGCCAATATTATTCGGTTGTCAAGAACTGATTCACAAGGGCTTTACGTTCCAAATACGACGCGTGGGGAGGTTTTGCTTCTTTCTCAATCCACTTTAAATTCAGCAGAATTGAATACCCTTTTAGAGAGCTTGGATGTTGGTAATTTTAACATTAACCCCGGCCAAACTCTGAGTTCGCCAGCTGAAGAGGCGGTGACAACGACATCGCTGTCATTACTTGAGGGAACGAGAGACATTCTTGTCACGTTTGCGAGAGCATGTCAAACTATGTTACAAGAAACATTATTATCTCCGTTATTTCAGCATTTAGCAAGCTATACTTCCTTATCTATCTGGACAGCTACGGATACCAAACAGCGCGAACCGGGAAGTTATGAACTTCGGATACCGACATTCTCCCTTTCGCCAACACCAACTATCCAACGTGTTTCTGAGGGACTTTTAAATTTACCTAGGTTGTTCGAAGTATATGCCGAAGATGATGCCTTGGCGTTCTCTATCGAGTCACTACCCTTCGTCGATGCTGAATCATTTCAATTAATATTGAATCCAACTCCTGTTCCGCTTGCAGAGGCTCCGCCACCTTCCCGCCACCTTCGTCGTCTATCAAGCGCTGTCTCATCAACAGTTCTTATCAAGTCGCCTACCCCCACGCACACTCCGTTGCCCTCAACGTCACAACATCTCCCTCCCGAACTTATCGTGTCTACATGGTTAACTTCCCTATCCCTTTCTTTATTGTCACACCTAACTAGATCAGTGCTTCCGTCGATACCGACGCTTTCACCTCGTGGTGCTGCTCAGCTTTCTTCGGATTTAGGATATCTATCTAATGTCGTAAGAGCACTCAACGTGGAGTGGAATGACCTTGAAAAATGGAAGGAATATGCGGAAATGAATGATGACGTTGGAAAAGAGAAGGCTAGTAAAGCCGAATCATCAAAAGATAACGATATATTCATTGCCGTGGCAAAGATGAGAGGATGGACATAGCGGCTAAAAGTAAATATATACATCTGTTAGATAATTGTATCTATGGGTTTGTGTAAATTGTGCAAAACTAAAACGATGGGTCTATAATGGGTTTTAGAGGTCGGATATAACCGCGAGCTTTAAAAGTAGGGAATTGTAGACGGTATGTTGGACAACATTCAGGAATGGATACTCAATAACTAGGTGAACATTTAGTATAGTCCTCCCAGCCATTCCAATCTTCCATGTAGAAGGACCAAGTTCTGCCTTGAGGGGCGGGCGCTTACACGACGTGACATACCGTGATACTTTCGGGCTGTTAACAGCACTATAGCTTACACCGTGTCGGTCTCTCGAGATTCACCATTTTGTAGCATAAATGGCATTATCGCGTGAGTATCTAGTAATTAAATCCCATATCATGTTTTGGTAATGGTTGCCTTAGCGGTTTCTTCTCCTTTGCGCAAAAAACAACGTCTTTCGTCCCCCACCTACGAAGATGAATTCGATATACTAGATGGAGAAGATTTGAAAGCTTTAGATGAAATTGAATATAGATTATCTCAGAAGTTTGTCTCGTCCTCCCCGCCATTAAAGAGTACTTCAATTGGTAATGCTCTCACAACGCTTTCTCTGACTTTCAACCTAAGTAACTCAGTCAGGCCATACGATGATGTGCAGTATGCTGGGTCGCCTTTTAAAGAACACAATAAGAAGCGGTCCCTGGCTGCTTTATCTGATGAGAAAACTGACGCACCAGCAGTTCTACTTTTCTCCAGTTCGTCAGGAGTTAATTTGTACCTCTGAAATAATTCCTAATTAAGTATTTAGATGATAGGAGATCTTCTAGTCCAGAACCACCAGGTATAGATTACGACACATGGTTCCTACCTTCAGCGACGCAACAGCCAGCGGTCTTTTCTTCCGCATCTGCGCTAATAAGTAACACAAAACCCCTGGAAGGAACACTGACAAGGTCTCCTGAAAGGTCAGACCCTCAAACTTCCTGGGTTCTTCCGTCGCCTGCTGCGCTTGAATTAGCCCAAAAAAAGCTCCAAGCTTGGCAGCATGAAACTGAAGAGGAAATCACAACCAACGAACATCTCAATATGTCATCCGAATTAGACCTGACATATAGAGAGCCTCTCACAAATGTACAGAACTTTAACACAGGACAACTTACAGCCATTCCTTCAACTCTAGCTTCGGAACCGTCCTCTGTACCTGGGCAACCTCCACTGACAACCTTGCCGGGAGGTCGTCTTTTAAATCTACTTCTCTCTCGAACCAGTGCTGTTTCTTCTACCCGCTTGTTACCCGCTTCTTCTGCCTCTTCACCAGTCACGCCTGCCAAACCACCTGCCCAACTCCCGCCTACACCACTCTCGCTGGCTTCCCAAAAGTCGAAATCACTGGGTCTTACGCCTCGTGCTCGAGCCTTCACCGCATCTGTCTCCAGGCCGAAATTTGTAACGCCATTTAAAACTGCATCCGCCACGAGCGAGACGGGATCTCATACTGTCTCCGGAGTTTTGCGACCGTCTAACAAGTTCAACAGTGACGTCGGCAGCCATCCAGCTCAAGTATCTTCCAAATCGTCTCCGTCGCTACGTGGGAATGAACTCGATAATGTCTCCCAAAAAAACAGTCATAGTAAACCTGGCATCAATCGGCTTACGTTGGCGACCTGCGGACTGCGACCAGAAACATATGACATCGAGGAACTCGAGGCAATGGGAGTGTCAGTGACTTCACGATTCACCAGTTATCATGTCTAATAATGTCCGCAGACCTTTAGCCTTGTTTACTCTCAATGATGTTTCTGATTTCCTGTATTATCGATTCAACCCAATTGCATCCAATATCACAACAAAAACAACTTTAGGTGCAGATACCGTCCTGAACGAGCTTCAAAACAGCGGGTGTCACCTTGTAACAAAAGCCTGGGTTGATAATCACTGGTGCTTGATTCTATGGAAGCTCAGTGGTATGACATGCCTAGATCCAGAAAAGCTTACCAGAATATGGTGTTGGAAAGAAGTGATGAAACAGTTTCATTATCGGTAAGATATAGAATCTCAGAGTAGGCGCGTATTTATTTGATCAAGTTGTGCAGATATAAGAGAGAACTTGCCGGAAGTTCACGTCCTCCCTTAAGTCTTATTACGACACGAGACACTCCTTTATTTAGACCACTGGTTTTATGTGTCTCTCGAATATTGTGGACTCCGCAACATCTTAGCGAGGACGGCCGAGTAAAAAATGCCTATCCAGAACTCGAACTTACCGATGGATGGTATCACATTCGAGCCAAAGTCGACGAGACCTTAGCGCGCGCGACGCGACGCAGAATTATACGAATCGGTTGTAAATTAATATGTGTCTGTTCGAAGGTAAGGTGAAATAAGCTTTGAATGTTGGAAAAATTGAAGGACTTCTGGTTTTTAGCTTGAGACACCTAGGAACGAACCAATAGAAATCCTTGATTCATATCCTCGTGCATGCTTATCTCTTTGCGGCAATTCAACCCAGTTGGCAGCTTGGCATGCAAAATTAGGCTTTCATAGAACGCAGTACATTGCAACGTTGAATAGTCTTACGGCTGATGGGGGTCGAATTCCTGTCATGGATTTGATTATTACAGATGTAACCTAGTGTTTACAACTCGAAGTATTGCTTTTACTTAGATCTATCTCAAGGTATATCCGATGGCATATATCGAATTTGTCCCAACAACCGATGGAGACATTCGAGTAGGGCCTCGTAATGAGGTTGAAGAAGCCAATGAAGACGAAATCTGGAAGGTTCGTGACTGAAGTTCTGAATCTTTCGATGTCAAACATACTTCCACAGACGAAACGTGCACAGGAGGCCTCGAGATTACAGGAAGCTACGGAAAAGAAATTAGAACGTTTAGAAGGCTACATAGATCTTCTTGAAAGAAGGTTAACTGGATTTTCCCCTTTGGAAAACAGTCAGTACTGACTTGTACCCATGTGACCCAGACAAACTTGAATGAAATTATTTGCAGATTCCCCACCCTCACATCTTGAATCCATCATTGATGAATTGGCAGAAGGTGACAACGTTGTCTCTATTCTTCAGAACACTCGCCAGGAAGACATCGGCTGGTTATGCATGCTTTTGAGACAGAAGTGTCTTGTGGAACGGGAACAAGCCGGAGGCGTAATTGAGGCTGAATTGGATGTGGGTCTATCTTAATCTTCAAACGTCCGGTGTCTTTAATTTAGATCAGGATCTTGTTCCCCCCCGTCGTGTTTATAATTTCCGAGTACTGCGAGTTAAAGATGCGCGAATATTGAAGAAACCTGCAACGCGAACGGCCCAATTAACTGTATGGGACGCTGCCTCCTTACAAAATTCTTCTAGCGGAACAGAAAATAGCTTGAAAGCAGGTCAACGTTATCTTGTATGCAATTCACGATTGACTACTTTTAATTTCTCTGACAAACACACAGGTCTCAAATCTCATTCCGAGTCAGCAGAGTGCATGGATGGGAAAGGAACCGGGAGCGGAAGTTTTCTTGACCACAAGAAAGGATTCGAGGTGGCAACTGATTTCGCCCTGATTTAGACCGGAGTACACTGCGAATTCTCTTCTGGATTTGAACGTCGGATGCATATGATTGTTCAAGTAGATTGGAATTATTGTAAGATAGATGTTCATCATTTCCATTTCGTTGTAGCGCTCAACTAGGTTGACGCTACTGATTCCAATCATTTCATATTTTATATTTATGTAGATATCAATCATCGGAGTTTGTATCTATACCAAAAAGTGATTCTAGCTATTGAAATTTATCATTGTTTCGTTGTCCTAGAACAAAATATTACATAAAAAGCAACTATTTCTTGCGGATTCTGTTGTAAATCCGTCTTAAAACCGCCTTAGATTTTGCAGAATGCAGAGGCATCGGGTCCTCCCAAAACAACCCGTTAAAGTCATTTCCTCCAGGCAAATAAATGGGATCCTTGGATTTTACTTCGTCAATGATCCTTGCGATGCTTTCACGAGTCACAGTCCTGTGTACCCAATAGTCGCCACATGCTACCAAGGTTACGATCTCGGTAGTGCTGTCGTAGTTGGCTGACGCAAAAACACATGCCGCCTGGTGTGTTATTTGAGTAATGGCGACATCCATTGTTTGTTCCATGGCCTTCCTCCTTTCTTCCTTCGTTTTCAGGGGGAGTTTACAGCTGACAAAATGTTTCACCTTCACAAGGAGTCGTATGTCAACTGAGTTAACGACAAGTTTTGACATCCTTCCTGACAAAAGCAGTTGGATCTGGGTCTTCATCCTTTATGACACTAAGCACAGCAAAATCAGGGAAGCAGGTGGCCACATCTGATACATGAAGAGTGCTGGCTTTGGAGGCAGTGTCATTTATCAAGACTCTTGGTGGAAGAAGTTGTAGTTGGACAGCCTGAGGCTGAATATGGGGGTGGGGTGAAGAGCTGCTCCAGCTGTAGCATGGGTAATGGGACCAGGATGATGTGTTTGAGGCATTTCATGCATCCTGGGGCATTGCCATCCTCGTCTGGGGCATTCTCATTACTGTCCTCGTCTGGGACATTCTCATTGCTGTCCTCATCTAAATCACTTTCATTCCCACCCTCATCTGAATCATTTTCATTTCTGTTTTCATTTGAACCATTACTGTCCTTGTTTGAATCACTTTCACTATCTTTGTCTGAGTCACTTTCATTTCCATCATCCCCACCTATTTTTACCCATGGGTTAAACTGAGGAAAAACCAGGAGATCATCAGTCTTCATGGTCATATCCATTACAGTCATGAGCCAAAATGGATACCAATCATTTTCAAGGTTTTGTAGGTTAAAGTGGTAAGATAAAGCAAGACTTTAGGCAAGTTTTCACTTGTTTTCAGTCTTGGTGGTGGTGGAGGGAAAGAACTGCCTGGGAGGCATAATCAGTGACAGTAAATTTGAAAAGGTATGTCTAGAGTCAAGAAAGCAGGAACTGTTACACTAAATACCACTAGACAGCATAGGCACTTACATAGTTGCTTCTGCCTCATAGCCTATATCCAGGAAGTGCAACCACAAGAGTGTATGATGTGGGTGAATATCAGAATGGTGTACCATAAACCCTCAAGATGTGAGGATGTCACACCTTCTGTTGATGACCATGTTTGAGAACAATATACTTGTAGATTTTATTTTTAATTCTGCACAATATGCACCTAATCCTCTCATTCTTTGTAATTTATGTTATCAAGACCACAGGCTTCATGTAGCCAGGACCCTATTTTTTCATGGTCCACCACATTTTAAAAGCAGAAGCCACCTCACTCAGCCTAGCAGTCTATGCAGTTCTTGAAGCTATCAGGCTCAACCTCAATAATTTCTCACTAGAAACTAGAAATCAGAACAGACTCAGAGTACACAATGAAAAACCTAACAACTAACCTCTCAATACATAAAGACAAGGGGTAGACTGGAGTAAGGAACAAAAATATGCTGATCCCAACAGTAGCCTGGTTCCATTCCAGGAGGGATGATCATAATTTTGCAAATATAAATCATTTATAAGATATTGGTAAATCTCCTATCATGTTTTTTAAATGGTTATTGTTATCTAATACTAATAGCCATGTAACTATCTAATAACATACTCATTTTAGAACTTCAGCAATTATTAAACAGATATAAAAAGACATATAAAATAAGATATTTAGTTGACTGTATTTCTCAATGGGAACTTATCAGAGATTATATTCTCTCAAGATTTAGGGGATTATATTACCATCACAGGAATTTCTCAGTTTGGAATTACTATCAAATTCCAACCAAAACTTCTAATTCGGAATGTTCCATCAATGTTGGAATATAGAGTTTAATTTTAAAATACATTTCAAATACCAAGCTTGAATATGGGTTTTAGAAAATTAAATTAGATTTATTTGATAAGATAAATTGTAACAGAACTAGAGATTTCATCATACTTGGTTACATTGGAAAAGGATGCATGCTTTAATGTTTAAGCTATCTTGGAACATACAGATAAGGTGAGTGTGGATACTACTATATCTAAAGTATATGCGATCTTGGAACTTACATAGAGGTTGATGCAGATACTACCATATCTAAAGTGTATGCAATCTTGGAACTTACATAGAGGTTGATGTAGATACTACCATATCTAAAGTATATGCGATCTCGGAAGTTATAGATAAGGTGAGTGTGGGTAATATCATATCTAAAGTATATCTGATCTTGGAACTTACAAATAGACACACATGGATGCTATCACATCTAAAGTGTATACAGTCTCAGAACTTACATACACTACAGACATAGCATGATTTTCTTATATGAGAAAACATTGAATAAATGCTAAAATAATATAAAGTTTTCAATCAATTTTCTCATTTATTCAAATCTTAGGAAAATTAGAGTTTTCTTATTGTTTTCTTAGCAAAACCATGAAAACATTAGATAAACTTCAAATTTCTCTGAAATTTAGATAGTTTAGAAAACTCTATGAAAAATTTATATATTCTCACTGTTTACTTAATGTTCTCTCATATAGGAAAATCATGCTATGCCTCCAGTGATAGGAATTAGTGTGGGTAATATCTTGAGGGATGATCGTAACTTTGCAAATATAGATTGTTTATAAGATATTAGTAAATCTCCTATCACATTTCTCAAATGGTTATTGTTATCTAATACTAATAGCTGTGTAACTATCTAGCCATGTACCCATTTCAGAATTTCAGTGATTATTAAACAAATATAAAAAGACATATAAAGTAAACTATTTAGTTGACTGTATTTCTCAATAAAACCTTATTAGGGATTATATTCTTTCAAGATTTAGGGGATTATGTTACCATCACGGGAATTTCTCAGTTTGGAATTACTACCAAATTCCAACCAAAACTTCTAATTCAGAATGTTCCATCAATGTTAGAATATAGAGTTTAATTTTAAAATACATTTCAAATCCCAAGCTTAAATATGGGTTTTAGAAAATTAAATTAGATTTATTTGATAAGGTAAATTGTAATGGAACTAGAGATTTCATCACACTTGGTTACATTGGAAAAGGATATATGCTTCAATGTTTAAGCTATCTCGGAACATACAGATAAGGTGAGTGTGGGTACTACCATATTTAGAGTGTATGTAACCTCAGAACTTACATAGAGGTTGATGTGAATACTACCATATCTAAAGTATATGCGATCTCGGAACTTACAAATAGATACACATGGATGCTATCACATCTAAAGTATATACAGTCTCAGAACTTACATAGGAATTAGTGTGGGTAATATCTTATCTAAAGTGTATACAGTCTCAGAACTTACGTGAAGATTAATGCAGGTGACATTAACAGATTGTTTACTCTATATTTAATGATTAGACCCTCTCAGACAGGTTATAGTCTATTCTATGGGCTCATAGATAAATAACTACTTTTGACATTTTATATGAAATTAACTAAACATTTAAAAACAGTAAAATTTTCAAGTTATGAGAATTGGAATAATTTAGACTAGTTGTAATAAATTTATTAAACCTTAATATTATAGATAAGTTAGTATGGTTAAAGTTAGTAAGTTGTCTATCTAGTTTCTATTAAATAAGTTTTGACATGGAAGGATTTTAAAACCTTCAATACTTCAGATATATTGTCAATTACGATTATCTCTCTGAGAGTTTTATACAAAGTTTGATAATTATTAATTTTTAAAATGAGGGAAAATATTTTTAAAAGGGGTTTTTGGGTTTTTCCAAGAAAAGAGAAATATGGTGAAGGGACAATGGGTGAAAGAGACAAAGTGAATAATTCTTGTACAAGAGAGAAGCAAGACAGAAGGATTCATAGACAGAGAATAAAAGTTGATTAAAGAAAATACTCTCACGATGTTGCCATCCAACTACCAAGTGATTCTGAAACTTTCTCAGCCCTTCTTCTAGATGCTTTTCTTCAGCCAGACTCTGATTCTTTCCTTTGAGTATTCTGATGGTGTAGGATCTGATTTTTCAGAGTACTTTGTTTATCAGTGGCGTAGGTAGTGGGGTTGGCACAGGGAAGAAGGAATAGAAACGGTCTTCTGGATATAGGCAGGGTGACATGAGAAAAAGTTCTTCAACAGGGATGAAGACGTAGCGAGAATGATAAGGAAGGGAGGAGTATGGTTGTACCCATTCATAAGGCACATCAAAACCAATGTGCTCAAAGGCAAATCCTAAACTAGTTGTTGCAATGACTCGAATAACTTGATAAGGAGGGGTGCAGTGTGAGACAGTGAAGAAACAGTTAATGTGATATTGCCCCTTGAAACCTATCATCGTGATGGCATCTTCATACTCGATGGTTTCAGGGAGACCGAGATTTGAAACCTTACTTCTAGTAGATACATCTTTGGACATGAGCAGGTATTGAGGCCATAGAGTGTCAGGATTGATTGGGAGTTGGCTACTCGAGCTTTGATACACACGAACTTCTGTTTCAAGGTCTTCAATAGAACAAGAGAGAGGAGTAGTAGGGCAAGTAGGGGCTTGATCATCTGTGTCCAAATCAAATGGAGGTTGGTAGTGAAATTGGGAGGTATAGGAAGAAGAGGAATTAGAATTAGTTGAAGTGTTTTGTGTAGTTACGTTAAAAGAGAATATTTTTGGGAGTTTTGCAGTTAAGGCGAGATAGCAGTGTGGAGGTTTGATGAGCGATCATGGGGTTTCTGGAGATTGTTAGTTATATAAACCCCCTTTTGGGCTCCGACAGCTGGGTTTGTTCTCGGGGGTAGTCTTGCATATCGCTAAAGGTTCAAAATGCCAAAGAGAGAACATTAAAGGCAATGTGAATGAATTGGGACCCATACTTTTGATGTGCAATCACCCTTGTGATTCCAACAGAGGTGTAAGGGCAATGTTTCCTTAGGCTGTAACTATTTCTGATAACAAAGGCTCCTTGAAATCCTCAGATTACGATAGGTTTGGTGTAGTGCAGGGTTTCTATTACTTCCAAGTCTTCTAGCTCCTTATGGTAAGTCTTCGTGGGTATTGGGGCTGGCCATGCAGTGGTGGGACTTATCATAATATCGAACTTTTCTCCGAGATTGTCATGAACTGACACACAATCATTTGTACATAACACATAATCATTCATTATCAAATATATCAAACATTCCCCATACTCATCTTCGCTCATTATATTGCATTACCATGCTTCGACACCCTTGATCCACCTCAACACCTTCGATTCACCGACTCAACACTGATTTGATTGCCTTGGACTCCTTGGTATTTCTCACAGGAAATACTTTCACTCTGGTAACCTCTTGGGTTACCTTCTCCATTCATTTGTTTTACTGATTTCTAATGATTGTAACAACACTCATGTATCATATGCTTTCCCTAAGTCTCACATGTATATAAACCCTCTTGTAAATACGATGTAGACTCAGTTTTGATATCAACCTTGGTCAATATCTAATAAACAAACTATTATCTGTTCTTCTTTGTCACTCATTAATCTATCTCTGACTTCAGCTGTCATCGATTCAACCTTGATGGTCTTGCTTGTCATCGACACTAAGTCACACCTCTTAATCTACTCCTACTATAGTCGTTGACCTCAACTTCGTCTGATTCTATTGTTGGCTACTATAGTCGGCATTGTCACCATTAAATTGAGGACATACACCCGGGGTCTAGGAAGAGGGCACAGCATATAAGCTGAGGCCATGTCCCTGACTCAGTCAAACTTCCAATCAATAATCTCGAAAGAGTTATCAATTGCAAGATCGACTACAAACCTAAGGTATCAGACCTTGACAGAGATTGACATATAATTGGAGTTCCATTTGGAATGGATGATAGCTGGGTTGAGTTGGATATAGGATGGGAAGGAAGTCGGAATCCTTGGGAACGGGATAAGGGGTATCATATTCTGTTTCATCCTCTGACAAGTATGTAGGGGAGGGTGAAGGGAGAAGGTGGTCAGGGTGAAACTGCCGGTCAATAATATCATCTCAATCATCTCAATCATGTTCCCAGAACATGAGAGGAAGAAGGGTAAGGGTAAAGGGAATGAGGGAAAGAAAAGTCTAATTGTGGTTTTAAGTGTTTTTAGTTTTAAAGAATATGAGGAAAACAGTAAAAATAATCGAAAATTTTTTGAAAGGTGTTACACTGGTCCTTTGTAGGATCTGCCACCAACTGATCAAGCACCAGTTGTCATTGGGTTGTTCCTGAAAAAACTGTGTTGTGTGACTAGTTGGGTAAAGATTGAGTTGTTGATATCAATGTGCAACAGTTACTTCTGTTTTTAAATCCATTAAAACCGAAGTGTGAACACACCTCATTGGTATTCCATAGTCTACCTTAAGTAGCTGACTCAGACAGAGCATCTTCTGGTTCGTAAGTCTATGTCTGTGATATTCAACAAGGTAATTCAAAACAGCCAGATCATTGCGAGATGCTATTAAAAAATTAAATTTTAGCACAACCCTAATCCTTATTAATTACTTGTTCACATACAGCAGTTTTGGATTATGGCCAGTTGGATTCCGATTGTGAGATTAAGTAGGACCCACATCCTCTGTTTCAATGTCTGATACATGATGATTCGGAACTTTCGTTTGGCTCAGCCATGATAGACGATGTCGGCAAGAATAGAAAAAGAAGAAGATTTTGGCAGAAGTTGAAAATTGTCACGCAGTGTTACACGTGTCATTCACTTTCCGATTTCGTTTTGAAAATAGACCTGATACGGCTCGGACGCGGTACAACGCGTCTCTTTCATTCCAAAGATTTTTTATTAGTCGCGTCTCACATGCCAAAACATAAAAGACACTCTGGGTACCAACTATTCGGATACCTTATCAATCAGGATTGGTTGATATGGTACGGGAAACAGAACGGTTGCGTACCTGATATTACCAACCTCTCCGCCAAGGAACGCAATCAACTGCCAAAGGATTGGGATACCACCATTGTATGCAATGCTGTCACCAAGATATTACTCGAATCTGGATTATATGCCAATAGCACAGTCATGGAAGCTTTATACAAAGGGAAACCCGAGATGTGCATAACTATAGCGACCAATAAGTACGGTATGGTGGCGCCCCCACCCGAAACGTGGCAGAGGTTGAAAAAGATATTAGGAGTGGACCTAGACCCTAGTTGGTTCCCGGCCTATGAAGATGACTGAGGTACGCTTCTTTCAATCCATTAACTTTGTATTCCTAACACTTATGTTTATGTAGTTTGGACTCTCTCGCTCACCTCTGATAACAATACGTTCTTTCACCATTTTTTACAACCAGAGCTTTGTCATGTTGTACGGACCGTTAACACCTACTATAATTTGTCTATACTTGTATCTACACGTCGGTTCACTTCTCACATCTTCAACCTCGATTCCTACGATTTTGTAACTCCCATAAAGTAGCATTTTCATGCGATGGGCCATTTCTCCTGTGTCTTCACATACTATAAATAACTTGTTGTTCGAAGATTCGTTCGTTGCTAGGCAAAACTTTAATTTGACATTGACCGTTTACATAATTATTTTAAGCAGTCATAATACTCATCGAATTTTGCCACAATTCCCTTGTGGCATGTGGTGCATGCAACCGCTCACCATCCTGTTTAAGTTAGACAGTTAGACAATATCTCGAGGTTTTTTTCCAACGTTTGGATTACCTCGTCCTTCACCTCGTCCTTCTACATATCGCCCGGTTTAATAACCCATCTTCCGTTCTCACTAGGAGTGATCAATGGATTCTTTTCTCGGTTTTGTTGGGGCTTTAATGAGCCTTTATGTGTGTGTGTATTCACAACGATTTCAAAGTATACACCCGCGACGTTAATTATCTGAAAATCTATTATAAGAGATATGGGTGTGTTATACTCTCACTGTTTTCTCGGAAACAATAAAGGATCCTTCGTGGTTGGAGCTTGGCAAAATATTTTACAACGTTCAATTAATGTATGTATCATCTCTACTACAATACCGTGACTTGGATGACCGATTAAAGCATCTAGCTTCGATTTCCAATCCTGAATCCTTGATCAGTCCCTTAAAATATCCCATAACAACAACAGAGTAGAGGTTGAAATATGATGAAATTGTATTCAATTGAGCTTAGTAGATGTAGTGAAGGTTTAATTTGGAAGGACGATAAATTCAGAGGTAAAAGGCAATTTGAAACATGACTGCCTTTCAAAAGAGACTATCCGCTATTCTGTCGTTGCACAAGTTGACGATGTTTTCATTCTACAAAGGATCCTTTACCACTAACCTTCTGAAAGAAAAGTCGCCGATGGACCACCACTGAGCGCTGAGTAGCATAATACGCTGAGCACCGAAAAGGATCAGATTTATATAATTTGCAGAGTACTCTTAATTTTCATTTTCATTTGTTCGTAATTTCCAAAATTTTTAAATGGCTTCCTTTTTTAAATCATTTTCGCTTTAGTTTCACTGAAGCATCGTAAAATGCTGTATTCAATCATATACATGTAGTAAAGATATCCTACGTGTTCCAATGCCTTCCAGACACCTCTGATTGCTGCATGGATTGTTGACGTCGGACTATTAGTTTCATACTTGCATCAGCAAACTTGAACGGTTACCGACAGACTACAGAATCCACGAAACCACATTTGTAATACAATGTCAACTTTGAACCGTAAATATGCATCGTAATGCTTTGCATCCAGTGTTTGACTCTATATGGATTCGCCCCTTCTATATCTTGAGAAATACAACTAATGAATAAATAAGATGGACACGATAATCATCAACCCATTTAACCCTAATAGTGACCAGAAAGAAGCTTGGTAGCCCTTAAACTGAGAGACGGGATTGTTGGGTAGGGTATCATTGATTCCTAGCGTAATCGCAGTAGTAACTAAAATATTTTAATCAACCTCCGTTTGATTTAATCTTGGTTAAATTTTGACTCACTTGCTAGCCCGACCGTCGCTCCTAATTGGAAAGCAGTGTTCATCATAGCACTAATTACGCCCTTTATTTTTAAAATGTCACAATTAGGATTAAGCCTTCCAAGACAAAAATAAAGAAACGTAACTCACTTCTTGACCTTTGGGTGCGTTTGACAGGATAAAAACATTGGCAGCTACATAAGCCGTTGCAAGGCCGATCGTTGCGATGATCATCCCAGGTAATATATGACTCCAATATTTATCGGGGGTGTCTGCCAGCGAGAATAAAATTGCGGGAATCGCCATAAAGACCTATAGGGTGAGTCATGGGTGAGTCGTCATTTATAAATAAATCAAAATGGAACTTACTTGTCCACCGAGAAGTAGCAATTTCTTCGGAATGTACAGAGCAAGATACCCTGCAATATATGTGCTTATGCCACCGGAAATGCCTTAAGAACCGGTCAGTACTAGCATCAAATAAAATATCAATTAGGGACAAACCTATTGGTATGCAATGTACCGCGGCTTTGATTGCAGACCATCCCCAGAGGTCCTAAGCGATGTCAATAAAATGGCCGCCTTCACTAATGAAAGGTCACTCACTTGGAATACCTGAATTAATTGGATCTCTGCACTATTTAAAAACCAATAGACACTTGAAGTCGATGTTAGCATACTATCCACCAATCCATGTATAGTGACATACCTCCAACAGTAAACGAACAGGGGAAGGAAATTGTGGATTCTCCATGTTTTGGGCGGTATTGCTGGATCAGACACAGTATATTCGATGATGAAAAACCCGGCCAAAAAAACCACAGAGAACACCAGTGTCACGATGATCTGAGGTCGTTTCCAACCTATATGCATATGTCAATTGAAGGGTTTTTGTAATCGTAAAAGTTTAAAGCATACCGCCATTATTTCCGTCCGTCAGTCCATACACGAACAAAACCAATGCTCCTGACAATGCTACGACGCCTTGCCAATCAAGTTTACGACCGCGGTTTTCTTGCTTCGAAGCAGATTTAGGAAGAACAAAAAATGACACTACGGAAAATGGCGTGACTATAATGGCCACTAAGTAAAAGACTAAAAGATTGTCAGAATCAAGGAATACACCCGTATATTACATAATACGCACTCCATCGCCAGCTGGTACGGGCAGTCAAAACACCACCCTAATTACAGGTTAACCACATGACTAAAGGGTATCATCGACAAGTAGCAATTTGTATTTACCAGAATGAAACCAATAACATTTCCAATGGCGCCGAAACCTCCAAATATAGCTAACGCTCGGCTTTGCTCATGTTTTTCAGGAAAGTATTGAATAATCATCGCTAGCGCGGAAGGGAATGTCAGTGCGGCTCCTTTAGCAGAGAAGAAAAAAAATTAAGTATACTAAGTATTGAAAAGTCATATTAACGTACCAATTCCTTGAATAGCTCGAAAGATTAACAGCATGATTGGATTTACACTCACTGCGCAGAGAATGCTCAGTATACCAACCATGAGATAACCGATGCAAAAGATAGGTTTGGCATGATATATATCCGTTAATCGACCAGCAAGCAAAAACGTTGCAGCGAATGTTAAAGTATAAGCAGAAACAACCCATTGAAGAGCACCCGGTGGGAAGTGAAGTGCATCTGAGATCTGGATAATATAGTCAATACAAAAAAGTACCATGTGGATTCTAAAATTGCGTACTTCAGGAAGGGCAATTATAACGCTTACAGCGTTGAAGATATCGAAGAACTGTGCCGAACAAAGGAGACAGAGAAGAATAGCTTTTTTTATACCCGAGAGGGGTTGGATTACATCGGATGCACCAGCCGAATCTGCATTAATGGCCTCGAGCTTCTCAATGTCTTTCGCAGTTTCATTTCCTGCCGTCATGCTGCACATAGTTGCAGTGGGTGTTAACTCTGGAGTTTCCATGTGAAAAGAGAGAAGACGAACTAAGGCTTTTAGTGGGGAGGAAAGTGCTTTTTTGGGAGGACAGGTTCTCCTTTCCACTGCTATTTGATAGTTTTTGAGATATGCACACAATGTTCTTTGTAAGACACGTCTGAAGAATCTATTAGTAACGAAAAAACACTAGAAAGATACAGGGAAGCGGCACGTTGGTCGATAGCAGTGAAGGTTTTGTGACTTGTTGGCTTAGAAATTGCGCACACGGAAGATGACGGCATTCTCTTCCGCGGAAAAAAGGCATCTAGGTTCACTTAGATTGAGGAGTCATCAAGAGGCGATCGAAGCCTGAGTACCGTCAAAGTTCGGTCTTGGGTACGAACTTCAGCGGAAAATGCGTAAGCAGTTTTCTACAAATAACCTCTCCAGCCAATGAAAGACGGTTCTTCTCCTGATAAAACATCAGTTCTGTGGGCACTATTTCCTCGGCATCGGCGTCAAAGCTCGAGGCTAATTGGTAAGCTCAAAATTGTGTCAGCCCACAGGGCCGAATCCTTAATTAGAGGATAAGTCAGAGAACGGTGAAATGGAGGTGTCTTTGTACTCTTTCTCTTACCAAGATACCAGGTACCATCTAGTACCATCTATGTAATGAAGTCGACATCCAGAGCTTTTAGTATCCCAGAGGCTCACGTCGACTTGGGCACGACCCTAATTCCCAAATCCCAAATTTCTAACGAAAGTATGGATGTTTTTTTTTAAAAAATTAAAATTCCTTCAAATGGATGTGCGAGAAAGACCATCATTGCCGAGGTCTCTTCTTTTACTTTCACCTGAACTGTTTCGTACTGAATGTTAGGTGGAATAATTCTTGACGACGATGGGTCTGCGACCGGCACTTTCCACTTCCGTTCTAACTGTTCTTCACCGATGACGAATGTAATTGGCGGTCGTCCTCGAATCGACAGACATTAGATCTATTTGTCAGTGAGCTGTTTTCGGTCTTAAAGCCATCCCAAACTACGTTAGACGGATTAGATTGTCGTTCAGCATTTGAATTAGGCAATCGTCCTCGTCCACATTACGAATTGGTCGCCGAAGAGCGATAGGTTTATCGAGTTCGGGTGGTCTGTACGACCTTGTGCCCGGTTCCGTCCTCTCGGAATTGGTGGCCCATCCCCCACGAAACGAACATTTCGCACGAATGTAAGTGCCTATTGCGCATGCAGCAAAGACTTTAGGAGACTGGGTTCTGCATTCTTCGTTGGCCCGAGTACAGTTGTCGCAGGGAACGGGGTATACTTAGGTTTCGTCATCGTTCACCCCAGCCCGGGTGAAGAGGATTTTTGGCACTTTTATGTGCAACTTACATAACGCTATCCTTAATTGCATAGATCTCCTAATGCTTAATCACAAGACATGTTCAACCAGAGTATCGAAGGCAAGAAAGCGGGATATTACCATGATAACGTTCGAACATACATACAGCAAAGACGGCACGCGCTAAATTCGCCTTATGAGGTGTGATGCGCGATATGTCACATGTCACATTAGTACTTCATTCCTCAGAATGGCACGGAATCCCCGAAGTCTTTGGGAATCTTATACCAGTAATGTCTTACCATCTTTCAAGCGTTTTAACTTATTTTAGATATTCTATAGATTTGCCGCGGCGCGTAAGACTTATATTTGGTCTAGCTGTAGGAGTAACGGGTATTGTCGGACTCGTTGTTGCGGACAAACTCGAGGAAGTCTTCCCAGCTGATAAAAAGCGCGTATCCACCACATCACGACCCACTCCAGCAGCCGATGAAAAGTAATTGATATTTCACGAAAAATCTCTTTACAAAAAACAAAAAATGGACTTCGAAAACTGTCAAGAGCAGATATTAGGGAACTGACGATTGGTCGGATCTTGGGGGATCCAACCTCCAGCCAAACCCGCCTGATAAGACCAGTCATCTGCATTTTCCGCTTTCCATGTCCTGTTATCATCTTGATTTATCATACATGAGCAGTAATTGTCTTATGACGTACCAATAAATCCAACCTTGCGCTCCTCTCTCATAGGAATCAATCTTGGATTATATTAATTTAACCAAGAATAATCGAAAGTTTTCTAACATTCTTTACCTGAGCTTCATAATACTGCCTCATAAACGTCTTATAAGTCGAGCTGAAAGAGCCCGCATTGCCCGTCAATCCCACACAACTTCCTATGAATTTGGAGCCGGGATAGCTGCCGTCGTATCTCGAACCGGATCCCCGACCGTTGAGGTATTTCGCACAATCTGTACTTCCAGTCGTCCATTCACCTACAACAGTCCAAAGCGTAGTATAGGAAGCTAATCGAGACCTTTGAGAACATGCGCTCTATATTGCTAGATGTTACATTGACCAAAAAAAAAAAGGATTGTGGTGAGCCTTACCGCAATATGCTGCTCCCGGGTTTGGGCAACTCTATTGTTCGAGAACATTTGATATACATGAGTATCCATCACAACACCTTGAAAATTAGGTGCAGCTTCGAATCCATTCCATTGACTGAGATCCTGAAATGCATCGTGGATTACTTGAATCAAATTGGATTCTTGATTGTCACCTGATGGGTATCGAATACGTTCATACGAATCGTGCCAGTACTGTCGGGTAACTGGAAGAACATCCGAATCGAAACCAGCAGGCCTAATGAAGTATTATAAAACAATCCAACCACCGATGCGCGCGATGGCTTAACTCATTTAGTGCAGCGATAGCGGTAACAATATTTGTTTGAGATTTAAACATATTTGCTAAAAGGGTGGTACGTAAAATCAAGTTCTCACTTTAGGCTTTGAACGTTATACCTAAAGTACTCATAATAGTTAAGGTACGTGCGACGTTGTTTGGATTTGACTGCCAACGAGGATAGGATAATCTTTGGCCTGAATTATCAAAGCCGTTCTGACTACCAGGGGCACCGTCTGGAAAATGGTCTAAGCGTTACAGAATAGTAAATCACAAGAACTTACGAAGGTCGACAATGACTTTCAGTCCATATTTACCTGCCCACGTAACAGCCTTCTGAAGATAGGGAAGCTGTCCTTGATGATAAGGTTCACCACTCGAAACATCAAATGCCCAATAGCCAATAGGCAATCGAATATGATTTAACCTATAAGGTTCGCCAGATAATTCTTGTGTTATTCGAAAAGAAAGCCAGCGTGACTCCTACCCTGCTTCTGCCATTCGGGCAAAATCTACGAACCAACAGTCAGATTAAAAGATTGATATATCCAAAAACCAGAATTATACCTTCTTCAGTTATCCAAGTGTTCCAATGATTTTGAAGAACTGAAATTGCAGTAGAGGGATTAACATATTGTCCGAATGTATATTCGTCCACAACGCGTGTATCCCCAGTATTATCGAAGATGCTGGGTGTAATCCAGGGCTGACGGGGTATATTAACTGGCAAGTAAAGCCTGTGTTCCATAAGATACCTCTAGTACCAACCACCCGCCAAGATTGACACCTCGAATTTTCTGTGAGCCATAGGGAAAACCAGGTTTAATAGAGGTATCTCGTGAATGGAATGTTGACAACGTTATCTAAGATGCGTAAGGACCTTTGCAAGATTTAAAGCCATCAAGGAGAACCCCAACATTACTGTCTCCGGTGGTGTTTAGATGTGGATGAATGAGTCCTTGAACCTCATTACAATAACCAAGTCCAAAGAGCACAAAGCAAAGATATAAGAACGTCTGCATTGAGACAGGTCCCAGCGAACACTGATAACTTGAAGCGAAATTGTCATGCTTTTATATGAACTAGGTCTTATGATTGTTTTAGATGACAATTTTCTAAAGCGGTATGTTGGCGAAAAGGTGAATGAACGAACTGTATTCAAGCTCAACTTTCGCATTTGAGATCCCGATTTTCATGATTCGGCATTCTTTTGCCGTCCGGTTTCTTGACTGACATTACCATGCGTTCTATTTTTTTTTACTGAATAACTTTCGAAAAGCCAAGAATTATAAGATATTTCTGTATATCGTAGGGAACATTCCGACTGGCTTACGAGGGCTCCAAAAAGGGATAGCGATCTCCTATACAAACGCCGCCATATAACAAATGTCAAAATTCCCCATCTGGAATTCTATCTCATTCCAACGTGCAAGTTCATGTGATGTTTTTTTCAATAATGTTCGAAGGTCCACCTAAATCAAGCTGTCAAACGTGATTGATTTTACTTCCCCTTGGGTCTTCTCGTTACACGACAAACCGTGTGCGTGTTACCAATTCTGAATATTAACACTAAAGTTTGCCTTTGACAGTTCATTTTGGACGTATGTTCCACAATCTGCCAAGGTCGAAACTCCTGAGAATTCGACGCGTCTAAAAGCTTCTACATATTGTACATTTATAGTTTCAAGCACATTCATGAGTTAAACTTGAAACCCGTGATCCATTTGCAAATGGAAAACGTATATCAATTATACGGTTGTTGAAATTGGGATCTATCTCAGTTACGAGAAAAAAGTTGCAGCTGTTACCTAAAGCCTCTATTGCATTCGTTATAATGATCGCCTGGCCCTGACCGGTGATTATAGGTCGAAGGTAGTAAATAACGCTGATCAAAGACGGTTTTAAAATGGGGTATTGAAACCCGTAAAAAAACCACCTTTACCTATATCGAATCATTGAGGTTCTTATTCTAGATTCAAAGCATATATGTATGTTGAAAGTTGAGAACCTAATTGGTAATTATTAATCCTACCACCGAGCTCTACCATTGCCGATTACAGCTTCATAAGCCAGCTCAACTTGATTTACAAGTCATGGCTGAGTGTCCCTCCTGAATAGCATGTCAAACATTCTCTGCGGTGTCCAAGAAAGCATAAAACGTGAATGTTTCTCTGATCAAACAGGATTGGCCCTGACAATATAATAACATACTTGGTCCACTTTCAGACATAAACAAGGGAATATAGCACGAATTCACTCACAGACTAAAATATTAAGTAGACTTGGGATTAATTCAAGTTGAATGAGGATCAGGAATATTTAATTTTGAAAATTTCAATGGAGACATTACTTGCCTAATTAGTGTAGAGAAAAAAACCAAAAGGAAAAGGAAAAGGTAGTCAAACAAAAAAAAAAGCTTGATGAAATATGCGTCACAACGGGAGCGTGGAAAAAAACCTCCGCTTTTTGCAGTTGAAGCTCATACTAAGCTTGTCTTCGAAGCCTCTATAAGCAAAACCTATGACTCAATGGCCACAAACGGTGTAGTTAGCAATCAGGATCAACATCAAAATCAAACGCATTCCTCAAATTCTCAGAATAATACTAGGACTACTGCTCCCGCTAAGCCAGCACCTACAGGACCTGCCCCTCCTGTACCTTCACCTGCACCTACTTCGGCTCCTCCAAACCCGCCTACAGTGCCGCCTGCAAATTTGGGTAAGCTCAACTCTAATTTTACAAACTTGAAAAAAAAAGCGCGTTCTTATTTTCTTTGGTATCACGTTCCCAGTTAACGGCGCAAATTCACATACATCTCAACATCACTCACAGTTGAATTCTGCGTCGCAAAAACAAAGTTTACATCATGCACAGCAACAAGCCCAAAAGAAGAAGCCTGACATAGTAGACCCTGTCGCAATGTATGAGACTGTCAGGAATAGGATTGCTGCTCTCGAAGAAGAAGAGGTGCATGGTGAAGAAGAAGAGAGGAAGATTGGTATGTCCTACCCGGTTGATTTAGTTCATAAATGCTCATATCTAATAACTTGTTGACTATAATATACAGTTGAAGAAGCTCGAAGATCTGTGAAAGGAATGTCAGATTCCGCGGTTCATACAAAGTATATTGACTTGGTGCGCTGCGGTCTTGCAAGTCAATATTCATATGTTCACATATTGATATCGACATACAGTATCAAGAATTCAAACGCATGGAACGCGACCACGCAAAAGAGAGGCAAAAGCTAGTTAAAGATAAAGACAATGGTACCAGACTCCTTCCCTCTTCTTCACCTACCGCGAATTCTCATGCGACGTAATATTTTCCTCCCTCTTCAATTCGTTCTAGCAAAGAGCCAGTTGACAAAATCCAATCAAAACAAGACTCGGTTTGAGAACGTCGCAAGGGAATTACAGAAAGTAAGAGTCATGTTCTTCTGCAGTATACGATAGGTTACAAACCTTCTTCTCAGGAGAACAAGAAATTACGAGTTAGTTAACTGCATTTTTAAGGCTCAAGTCAACCTCTAAGAAAATTGTTTATAGGAAGACAGCCGCGCTCTTGCTATAAATGTCAAAGAAGCTCAGGATGAGGTAGGCGGAATAGCAGTGGTGACTTGTATATATATATGCGCTATACCTTACCACTTTTAGATTCTTAACCTTAAGGTCGAGATGGAACGTCGTGCGGATAAAGCGAAGAAGAAGGAGAAGAAATTTCTTGAATCACCCGATATCGTTATCAAGGTGGTATGCAAGTATCGCGCGGAACTCTTCTTCAAAATATCGCGGAAAACCAAGCTCAGTAGATTGTTCAATGCTTGGACAGAAAGGATGGAAGGTGTCGGTAGTGCAAATCAGAACGTTGCTTCGAATCTTGGTTCGACGTTTGCGGGTAGCAAAAAAGATCCTGCTGTAGATGGACAGGACGGCGGCCGTACACCACGACCTATGACATTCATCTTCACATTCATGGGTCGTACGATTGAACCTGACCAAACTCCAGAGGATGCCGGGATGGACGATGGGGATGAGATCCTTGCGGTCGAGATGATGGATCTTACCACTGATGACTGCGTAAGTTTCACGCATTTTCTCTTTCTCCATCGAACCTGTCTCTCGCATGGTGAATCCCTCCTTAAACAATACGGAAGAGTTATGATTAGACTTTCGAGAGCTGAACTGATCGATTTGAAATAGGAAGAGGTTCCGGAGCCTCAGCGGCAACGACTAAAGAAAAATTGGACAGAAAATACTCACGAGTGAGATGAAGCTCTAATCTCTACGATCAAAATTAACGAGTTTTAGAGCCAAACAAGCTCTTGAAGAAATATTTGATGCAGTGTACGTGCATTCTTGTTATGGTTACTGCAAACTTTCATCTATCTATATATATATATATGTATGCATCACCTTCTCACGCATTCTAACATTTAGTGTTCGCGAGCGTCTCAAAGATTTTCTGAGACAATATGAATTACGAGAAAAGCATTTTGACTGCATCATTCGTTCCAAAGAACTCGAGGTTTTACTCTCGCGCGCTCGAGCAGAAGAACAAAGAAACCTTGTTGAACAAGAACGAAGGAAAGCAGCAGAGAATGAGGCAAAGGTTCGTACGAGTTTACCTCCTGTTTCCCTGGCCCTCGGAGGCTACTACTCTTTCTATTCTCATTTGTGAAATTACAGACTCGAGAACTGAACGAGGAGGCTCAACAACTGAAAGAACAATCATCACAAATACATTCACAGCTTCAACGATTGAAAGAACAAAGTCGAGATATTAATACGTCACAAGCCAGATTATTGGAAGATTTGCGAGGTATTTTATGAATGCGTTGTTTAATTTTACGAAACACTGCTCACAGACCTTTTCCTTCTTGCCAACAGCATGCTGTGAAGCGGTACGTTTTCTTTACCCTACTTCCTCCTTTTGATTGACCTTAGAACTTTGGGACTTCAATTCAGCCCACACCGGAACGTACACAGCGTTTATTTATGCGTTTACGAGAGGAGCTAGAACGCAGGGGAGCGAAGTTGCCCGAAATTAATGTTAGCATTACGGCGGGATCCACCTCTAATTCGAACGGAGTGACGGCAAGCAGTGCAGGGAATGGAAAGGGAGGGTAATTTCAGAATAAAGTGCGGAGAGAAGATGATCAAATTGATTGCATGACGAGGTGTAGTTGTATGCGGGGAATGTCAAAGAGCAGAATATTAGCAAAGTAGGCGTAGGCTTATTGCATCTAAAGGAACAGGGACTGGATCGAAAGGAGTAGCTCTCCTCCTTTTTTTCTTCAGAAAAAACCCGTAAGGTCTGGCAGATAAATTGTATTGAATGAGCTAGAAGATATCGCGCGTGGCGCGTCCAGCGACAACTAGTATGAATGCTACATTGTCAATCGTTATCACTCGATAACTTTATATACTATACCGGCTTCTTTAAGCATGAAATGTGTCAATAAAGTTTGACTAATAAGACGTCGGCGACATTGCCAAAGTCAGGTTCCAAGCTTCAATTGCCATACTAGTAACTACTAACAAATTCACATGATATATGCTTAGACGAAACTCATGCTTTTTTGACAGTAATAAAACATTTTTTTTTGCGTAAAGATGGAAAAAACATGCATCAGCTTGAATGTGGGTGCCGTTCCTCCCTACAAACCAATGTCGACTTTCGATAAATAGCATGGCAACAAATATGGAGAATCAGTGTGCCGCCATATCTTCAGCTAATTAATACACAAACTGGGTAATTATACACTCGACTGAACAAGAGTAAGCGTTTTGTGTGTGCATTTTACGCTGTTAGAGGATATCAAAAACTAACACTCTTGAAATCAAATTGTGCAAAAACCTGAAGGTACAACCGCGGTTCGAACGCGGGACCATACGATTTGCAATCGTATGCTCTACCACTGAGCTATTGCACCAACCATCAGGCGATCGAGTTTTACCCCATATACTCAAAATAGGTCAAGGCATTGTAATACATGGGCTAACAAGTCATTTAATATACAAATGCTACTGCACTAACAATTCCAACTCAATGCCTTTCAAGGGAAGTCCGCATACGCCAGCCTCACAAACTCTAACTTCGGGAAGTTCCAACGAAGCGGTGGCCTTCGTTGATAAACTGTCAACTAAGCTCCTGACAACTTGATTCTGCTCTGCTAGTCGCTTCGGCAGAAAGTTAGGATCAATATGGATCAAGCTCCTGTTTGGTACAAATTTTGAACGAACATAGCGTAGAAACGTCCTAGTGGACTCATCCTCAGAGTAGCCAGTGATAATTACCTGGATGAGAGACTTAAGCGACTTTCCTTCTTAAAGTATAAGAGCTCACCTCTTTCATTCCTCTCGTTCCCATCTCGGCCGCACCCACCATCATACCCAGAGCATATGGCGCTTTTGCAATCATATTACTTTGAGAAGATAGTGTTCTTTCAGCTTTGGATTTCAAATCGTATTCCTCATCAGTGATAAGTGATGCCAGTCGGTAAAGGTTCGACAAGGAAACCGACAATGCCGAGGGCTCAGCTCCATCTTGGTTATCTTTCAAGCGAACAAGAATTCGTGGATCGCCGGAAGGAGAAGCAAAGTATCCACCGTCATCTTCATCCCAAAACAATTCGTCCTGTCGCTTCTGGAGTTCATAAGCAAACATTAGGTATTCCTCGTTACCCGTCGCTTCGTACATATCCAGGAATCCTTTAAGAGTAAATAAGCTCAATTCAGATTGTTTTTAAGAGGTATAGCCCGTGATCTCACCTGATGTAATAGCTGCATAATCTTCGCACATTCCACTGGGACCTCGGCCCTGTCTCCAGCTGCGACAGAGCTCCTTACTAGTACTATCCCACAACCGTTCTTTGATGAACATAGCAAGTTCCCCCGCCATGTCCAATGTCGCTTTGACTGCATTCTTTCCACCAGGGAAAGTAAGATCATGCTCTAGAACAGAAGCGCTACGAGCCAAAGCGGACAACACCAGACCGTTCCACGCTGTCACGATTTTATCATCTAAATGAGGTCGAGGTCGCGTAGTATCACGATATTGTCTTAATTTCAGAAGGCATTCGTTGATTATAGTATGAGCTTCGTGCACAGGAAGATTATACTTTTTGGCGAGTTCAATAATGGGAGTTCGGATGTACAATTGATTCTGGGGGAACAAATCAAACCTATCAATGCAGTTCCAAGAACTGGAAAATTTTACCTCCTTAGCTAACTCATTATGAGCATCATGTTTGGGATCAATGTTTCCATCTTTATTGACTCCAAAGTGATCTTCAAATATAGGAGCCCTGTCTCCCAGAATTTCATCGATCGTGTCTTTCTTCCATACCTGATAAATATTAGAACCAGCACGATCATTCGGTATGGAAATACCACAAGGGTCTGACACACATAGAAGGCGCCTTCTTTTGGCTTAATGGCCAATTTAGAGGGAAGAGAGTCTGCATCTTCTGAAGAATAAAACGCTCCTTCAGGACTACGAAGATCACGAGCTATATATTCCAGTATATCTAACGCCATAGCCTGCAACTTGCGTTTCTCAAAAGGATCCTCGAGAAGAGTGGAGCATTCGAGGGCGAATGTAATAAGCTGAGCTTGGTCATAAAGCATCTTTTGAGGTATTAGATGAGATGATAAATGAAGTAAAGATTATTATGGCAACACGCCTTTTCAAAATGAGGCAGTCTCCATCCCACATCCACAGAATATCTAGCTATACCTTTTCCCACGTGATCATTGATACCTCCATTTTGAATGGCAAGTAAAGTTCGAGACACCATTTGAACTGCCGCCCTTTTCTCGGTTGCATTATCCGAATAATACGCGTACCGGAGAAGAGGATAAAAGGTCATGGATGGTGAAGGGAACTAACGGTTCGTCGGTTAGGGGTCTTTTCATAAGGATAATGAAAGGAACCTTGGGAGCATCACCAAAACCACCATGGATTGGGTCAAAATCTGATTTCCATTTATCAAAGACTCGTTTCAACGCGTCATGAACGTTGATATCAAAGATACGTGGTTGAGCCTGTTACATTGCGCAATCAACGAAACCGTCCAAGGTTAAACTGGATATCAAGCACCTTGAATAAATCTTGCAATTGCTGTATAACCGAATTCCCAGTAGTTCGTACTTTCGACGGATCGGCATGCCAGCTAAGCAGCTAGCTTGAGGTGCTAATGTATACGAATAAAGTGGTAGAACCTACGTTTCCGAGATTCTTTCACACAAAACCTTGAAGGCGTCTCTTGGGAAATATGTTCCTGCGAAGAAAGGAGCCAATTCCGGTGTAAGCCCTTAGCAGGTTGGCATGTCCACTTAAAGCATTGTTCTGAGGTGAAAAGATGATCAAAACGTACAAACACTCATGGGCCAACCACCCCGGCCACTCGTAGCTTGAACGCTGATGTCAATCGTTAATAGATTAATAACCCGACATGGCAAATAACTAACAATGTCATATATATCCTGAGAAAGATAGGTGGGCAAAAATCTAAAATTGAAGACATAATAGGGAACTTACCGATCAACATCCGGACGTTCCTCTCGATCTACCTAACAGAGATTTAGAGGCGTTCACCTGATTGACTACCAAAACGGAAGGAAAAACCTTTATATTTATAAAGCTCCTATAATTATGTTTAAACAAAATCCTTATAAAGTTAAGTATTTAATATACTTGTTCATTATATTGGCAATTTCTTGATCCTCAAAAGATTCGTGAGCGAGTACATGACACCAATGACATGCGGAGTATCCAACACTAAGAAATATCTAGCGCAAAATGGTTAATATGAAGCTCATCGGAACGTGCTCGTAGCAAGGTTCAATGGGAATTCACCGGTTTGTTCAATTCAGCTGCTCGAGTAAACGCTTCCTCAGACCATTCATACCAATCCTAAGGAAAGATGAGAAAATAACATAAATGGAATGGGATGGACCATACCACTGGGTTGTAGGCATGCTGCAACAGATATGGCGATTTAGCATTCGCCAAGCGATTGGGGGTACCATTCGAATGATTCATATCAGCACGAGGCAATTGTGTTGTTGAAATTGAACGAAAGGTTAAACAAGGAATATATGTGTTTGGTCTCTGGAAAATAGCACTGGGAAGAGCTATTATATAGGAAAATGACCGACGAGTAATTTGGTACGATGGTAAGGTGCAGATGGAGCGAAGCATCCGAAGGTACGCAAAAAGGATAAAATATCAAGTGACCAGGGGATTTAGAAACATATCTTAATTAAAAATTTTACCCTTGAGCGTTGATTGAGCTTGAGACTTTAGGAGAATTGTGTCATAAGGGGGTAAATGTTTCCGCCGTTTCATCTCCTCCAGATGCCGTTTTACATAAACTCGGTTCGGCATAATCCGGTAGAAATCTTATTTCCAGTCAAATAATCTTTTTCGTATTGGTATGAAATCTTTTGTACATGTAAGAACCATAGAAACCAGCCTAAAGCCGGAATAAAAAGCCAGAATAGTACGGACATGCTAATCAGCGATGCATTTCAGGCCATCCTTGGAGAGACATCTCAAGAACACTTGTACTGAAGTCGTATTTAAAACTTCAGTTGGCATCTCGCTCTTTTATGTGTTCCCAAAATGAGCTCATAGTGTTGTCCCACTTAGGTCGAAAGTTTTCAAGCCATGAACACAGTCTGGAGATCGACTCAAGAACCTATCGAATTCCTAGATGATCTAGTGCTTGAATGATACGGTTGTCAAAATCTATTTCTTGCTTCGAAGCTCGGACGCGTGAAAGACCCGTCCTAATCATCTGAAAGGATGGTTGAGGTTCTGGTAAGACTCTTGACAAGTATTGGGCTATCTGATCATCTGAATGCAGCATTGGTTATAGTCGTAGAATGGTGCCATAGAAAATGAATCTAATGTGATAATAACATCCACTCACCTGTTGGTTCAAAATCTCGAAGGTGGATATAGTGGCATGTGGAATCTTGACACTTCCCGCCTCCTGGTACTTCAAAGTGACAAAGAGGTCGCATGGGATCTAATTTCGACACTACCTCGTCACGGAGGGGTCGTAAAAGATGTGAGATCTGTTCGGAAATGGATTTATCTACTGATATAGAAGGAAGAGAAATCATAAATGAATAAGGAGTCGTATCGTTTTCAGAAGACATAAGGTCAGTAACAAGAGAAGAACGAGAAAAAAGGAAGGGGGACAATGGTGAGATATAGTTAGTGAACCGTCCTGTAGACGATGGGGGCTCCTAAAAAAAAAAGAGTGTTGGCGATTTAATGTAGTTCCGCGTAAAGGGTAATGGTATCGTTACAATAAAATACAATACGTACATCAGTCCGAAGGGGCTCAGAATAAACGTTGGGTGGCGGCCTTGAAACATCGGGGACCTGTAAAAAGGGCAGCACGACAAAACCCAAGAACTACTTAGTAAAAGAACCACTAAAGAAGTGCCTGAGCACTATAGAACCGGAACGACGCTTGCCACTTGTTTATGTTCAGCCACTACAGATACTGGTGCTGTACAGCTGATATTAGATCCGAACGCTCAGACGAAGAAAGGTACAACACCATTATCATCTATTGGTACGTCTTGTGTTTCAGAAGATGCAGCATCTGGAGACACAGTGGGTAAGCTATCATCTTCGAGAATAAAGGACGGGTTAAAAACCGGAAAACGAGGACTCTGTCGTTAACTCTGGCTGAGCAATTGCTGTTTCCCTATCTATAAACAAATTATCACTGGTTCCCAGTTGGGATAGTTTAGTACCTGTATCGGGGATGTCCTGCATGACAGAATCCTCCTCCCCGATAGGGGCCCCAATATCCGCATTTGGAGGATCAAGGGGAGGGGTAATGTCTTGTTCTTGTTTTATATGTATATGTGCAGTTTCTTCATTATTGATCCTAGACCCTTCAGGGATCCCAGATTCCCGAAAAGAATCAACGGGCGGAGGCGTAAAACCTTTGGGCTAGAAAGACCGATACGTGAGGAACGAAGTAGCTCAAGGGGGTAAGATAACACACAGGATTTGCCAACTTCTTCAGTCTATTCTTTTCTCGTTCAGCTATAAGCTCTTTCATTCGTTTGATTTCTTGCTCTTTGAGTAGCAGGGCTTCTGGAGTAGGCACGTGTCTTAAATTCATGGCTTCGCGAGTCCCTAGCTGACTTGTCATTCGCAAAACATCCCCAACCGAGGTATTCATAGACCTGGTTGAATTCTCGGCTGGGCTGTCATCATCCGAATCACTGAAATCGATGACAACTTTCCGATTAGATATAAGGTTGGCAAAACTCAAATTGGAAGTGCTTGATGTTCTTCGGATGTCAGCATATTCGCCATTTCCGTTGAATGTAGGGTATGGGCTGTTGCGAGAAGAAGTTTCATAGTCTATCCAATCAGAAGCGACAGCGCGTTTACTTGCAGGCTTTTTCGGTAATGGAATAGCAAACTGCCCCCAGGCAACAGATGAGCTCGTGGAAGGGGTCGGGGGTTGCGGCTCATTATCTTCCATGGCAACATCGACATTGTTTCCGTCCGCGATTGATATGCCGCCATTAGTTGAAGTTATGCTCTTCAAGAAATTGTCAACAGCTTCGCCGGAGACCACTGGAGAGATGGGAGGAGATTTCGGGACATTTGTATTCGAAAGCGTTGTTGAGATTGTTTGCTTCTTAAGATCCAACTTACGACGACTAGCTAAGGCGGCCTTTCGAGCGAGCAACTCTTGTCTTCGAAGTGTCTCAATCTCATCCAGATTACCAGCGTAAACGTGTCTTGGGATTTCCTTTGTAGAACGAACGCCCTGATCACCATTCGTTGTTACGATAGTAGTTTGAGATTGGTCGTGCGAATACGTGCTTTGAAGTAGGCCAGGAATGGGTTCACTATACATATCAACCGTGCTAGACGATACCGAATCCCTTGGGGATTGTATGCTCGCGGAATTAGCGTAAAGTTTGGCTGCGGTCGGTGATAAGGGCGGAGAAGGATGATCCGGTTGTTGAGAAGCAGGGTTCGAGGGGATATTCGAGGATTGCAAGGGAGAGGTGAGCAAAGTAGACTTCGGCTTATCGAACTGTGCTATGAAGGGTCGCGTAAAGGTCTGTAAAATTTCCTCGGGGGACGATACGGCGCAATACCAGTGGTATCAAAGTTAGAGGGAAGTCTGAAATGAATATAACTTGTAGCAGTCTCATACACGAAAAAAAAAACAGGCCACGTACTCGAGGTTCAGCTCGGTAAATACATAGTATATAGCCTCTCTCGTCAGACCGCAATTAATGAGATATTCGGCTGGAACACTCCAGCCTAAAAGGTCAAGAATTATTTCTTTAGCTTCTGCAAATTCTTCTGCCGTCACTAGATTATCAAACGATTAGGTCACATTTGATTCGCTGATGAAGGAACTTACTCCTCAGCGAAGGCCGAACGTGTTCAGCATCAACCTTGAATGAACTGGGCAAAAACAGGGATGAGGGCATTGAAGATGACGGGATAAGGCCAAAGGTTGAATTTTCTGCATCCAAGGGCTGTGGGTTTGATGATGTCGAAAGGCGAGATCCAAGTGTTCCGGATGGTTTAATGGATCCGTTAAATCCTGATAAAGCATTGCCATTCGTATCATAATTTAAAATCGAAGTCAAACCAGGTAAAGGTTCGTTATCAATGTCCGCCATAGAAAGGTTCGGTTTCACTACTCGATGAGTTTCATCGTCACTTATTTCACCTTCCTCCTTTTCACCTTCCTTCTTTTCCTCGTTAACAGGAGTTTTCTGGGCATCACCAGACGCATCGTCTGATCCATAATCTAATTCAGGAGATGGTGGTGCTCTGAGTGTTGATGCTATCGAAGACGTGTCATCAGGATGTTCAGGTGAGGTGCGACGGGGTAGAGGGCGAGATTTAGATCTTGGTTTCAAAGTTAAAAGGGCTGCTGCCCTCAACGAGGAAATGTCTTGCGTCACGAACGAGGACGCGGAAGCCATTAGACAAAATTTAGGGAAATAAATGCAAGGAGGCAGGGATAAATTGAATTTCTAAGTCCGCTACTTACTAAGCTGTCTTATAAGCCGGAATTAAATTGCAGCTCGGATAGTGTTTAGAGGTTCTTTTCTCGATTATATGACATATGTATAAAATTAAGTTAAAGGCTAATAATGTCCTGAGGAATACGCGGCTGATTGAAACAGACAAGTAGCCACTATTATAGCATATCATTGAGCACAATATATTCGATGAGTCCATCGTCGCCGTCGAGCCATGCCTTTGGATTTCCATTCTTCTGCAGGGTTGCTACGAGGGTCTTGCCAATAATCATCATAGTAAACCCAACCATCTTTTTGTAAATGATCAATGCTTTTTTTTAAAAAAATATTAATATTTCAATATCTAAAAACTTACTTTCATCTCCGTTGCAAGGGACAAACGCTCCGTTATAATCGAGTCTCCATGTTTCAGTTGGAATGAAGTCCCAATCGTAAGGAATGGCAAATGTTAAATCACTAGATCTTAGTTTCACCAAAACTGTTCGTATACATAAAAGAAACAAAACTTACTGAATATCCCCGGTTTGATCATTCTCTTCGAGGTAAAAACTTGTCCATGGCTTTTCTTCATGCTTCAAAGCGGTCTTTGACCAACCTGTTCCAGGCGACCATCTTTCATTCTCCATTAATTCAACCTCTTGTTTCTCTACCACCCACTGAGCTTCAGTAAGATTATTGTTATCAATTATTCGCTGCAAAAAGGTTTTCCTTTTTTGTAACAGCAATGGTAAGCGGAGGTGAATGAGACGTAATATTTTTGGATGGGTGCAAAACATTGGCAATAGACCGACAGTAAGAAGAACCGGTGTTATGGGAACGTAAACCACAACCGGGAGTAAAGCCAAGGTCAAAAGGCATACGAGGGTGAACAGGTGAGGAGTATAGGGTGAGTTCCATGTCACGACTGGAAGCCAAGGAACAGCCATGTCATGTGCATCAGACCTATATGGGGAGGAAACCGATTAATTGAAGAGCATGTTGGTTGACTTATGAGACGCACACAACCCCCATTAAATTTTGGATACCTTGGAGATTCGCAAACCATTCGGCAGACCCTTCTTTTGGTAGTACATACGAAGGTTTGAGGGAAGTATCCGAGCTAGGCGTCGAATTATACGTCCCTAGTAAGACAGAGATAACTGCAAGGTTTGGCACGAGAAGGAACAAACGAGGAAATATGCCTAAGAAAGTATGAACAACTGAGTATAAGGAAAATAATGAAAAGTAGCACACATAATATGCCATACAAGGCCATCCAAGTACACGTAACCTTCCATCCTCTTCTCCACATTATTATTTCTTCAATTCGATCTTGCAGCCAGAAAACGGGACCACTACGAGTGACAAAACGTCGAAAGTTTACAGTAGTCGTGGGCAACGAAAGTGGCTCTCGACTTGATAGTAGCTTTTCATGGTCGTCTTTCGAGAAGGTGGTTGTCTCTGGAAGAGTCGGTAGAAAGAGTGTAGATGAGAGCAATGTACTTGTGAAGCTATTTTTGGCAGAAGGAGAAGAAGGAAAAGTCGAAGCTGGTTGGGCCGTTTGAGAGTTGTTGTCAAATGGATTAGCGGGTGTGTGTAATATAATAACTTTCTTTCGAGTTGAGGAGGCTTTTTCAGTTTGCAAGGCTGTTGCACATGGCGGGACTTCAACGTAGTCAAGATCAATCATTACTAGTACTTTTTGGAACCGGCACTCGTGATTATTATTTTTCTACCCGACCAATCATTCAAAAGAAAGTATGACTAAAGCTAACAAGCATTAATGGGGTAGTGGTAACCTCGGTCGTTGCCAAGCTTTGATTCGACCGGCCGCGAGTTCGATTCTCGCTTAATGCATTTTTGTCCTCGTCCGCTCATCCCAATCGAACCCCCCAATGTTAGCGCTTGAACCAATGTCCTGTATTATTTTTGGAAACTTAAGCATTCCTTTCAGGGCTATTTTTGAACTCTTCGAAACCTTTTTTTTGAACACCAACGTGGATCGATGAAAGTTAAATGAAAAAAGGTTTCAAGTAGTGACTATACTATGATAGTTTATCAAGTATCGGACTAAGTACCCACTCACTGTACAGTTACAATTAAACCGATACATTAAGCGAGAGCAAATGATGGAATGACATAGATCTCTTTACATATCTAGTTAAACTCGATTGTCAGATTCAGCCACAGAGGAATGTTATTTCATACACAAATATGGATTTGCTTCCGCTACTTTTTTTCAAGTCACGTCACATCCCGACTCTCGTAGGAACAAATCATCCACATTTTCACTCTTTTTTTTTCAAACTTCAATCTTAGACCAACCTTCAAGACAACTATCACTCCATGTCTTCTCTGTATCAGCTACCTAACGTCGTCGAATTTAATGAAAAGAACTCAATGGGTCTGATCCGTCTCGCCAAACCAGTCGAAGTAAACCCTGTTATAGAAAGTTCACGTTTTGTATTGAAAGTGCGTAATTGCTCACTTTTTTTACGTATAATATGAAGACGGTCATAAACGTAATATAGCATATAAATATCGTCAAAATTAATCGAGAAGGGGTTCAAACCGCCGCTAGACATGTGAGCGTTCATTTCAACGAGAACTTGAAGTACAAGTCATATCCTCATCAAGAAATCAGATATATAAAAGTATTCTACGAGAAGGCTATTCGCCTCATACATGGCGTAATCATCCTTTGCATCTATTACCACCTATACATTATACACCAGGCGATCCTAATGCTAGAGCCTGTTTAGATTGGATATTCCTTATTTCTTCTCTTAATTTCAGCTTTTGGTCCGTTGAAGAAGGCACTCCTCGAGAATCCAGGAGGTACGGAGTTGAATGGCGCGAAGGATGGGATCGAGACAAACCAAAAGTCTTTACAGGCTATTGGAGCTTAGTCGCGGCGCTCAACAAAGGTATTACTACTATTCTAGTGAACTCAACGTGTAAATTTTTGTTAAAAAAATTGAAATTGTTCAGCCCTCGAAGCTGGAATACCAATCACTGACCCGGCCTTCTATTCTGATCCAATCTTATGTCCCGATTCACTTATCGAAGATATTTTTAAACCCGCTCCTTACTGTTCCGAGACTGTTCCTCTTTTAAAGGAAAGGATAGCAATCATGAGGGAGGTGGGCTCTATCATGACCTCTGTGAGATATCATCTTTCATTTCTCAATATCTTTAATTTATCTGGTTTGTGAAGAAATTTGGTGGTAGCTACGAGACTTTGCTGGTTCAATTTTTATCTCGATATTCCGGTCGTGGTACTGCTCTACAGCTAGTTGAGCTCATCACAGATGAGTTTCCTTCATTTAGAGATGAGACGGTTTTCAAAGGCAAGAGAGGTAAGTTACCGACATAAAGTTGAATGTACCCTAACCTGACATGTCGTAGTTTATTTTTGGAAACGGGCACAAATCCTTGCAGCAGAAACATGGTAAATTTTACCTCCGTATATATATTTCATGCACACATTTTTAACTATTTTTTCAAGGGCTGCGTTTTATCCTATATCTTCAGACACGCCTCACCCTTTCTTTCCTGGTGGTATTAGTCAACTAACAATGTTTGCGGGTAAGAGAGAATACTGCATTTATGTTAATACTTCTAATGTATATTATAGATTATCGGGTGCTTAACCTCTCCTTGAGGAAAATTTATTGTTTCTCACTTTATTTAGGTCCCTCAAATATTGCATCATTTACGGATACTGTCCTACCCACCATCCTTACTTGCCCTTCTGTCCTCATATACATACTTTCCTCCCGGCTGTCGTGCAGAGCTCAGTATTAGAGCGGCGAGTATATTGGCAGTTGAGGCGATTCGCGATGAAATAGCTTGCATCCGTGAAAATGAAGGCGACTTTACTCCCATTTTACCTGGTCAAGAAGAAATTCCAAGCGTCCTCATTGATTTCTTCTTGTGGGATCTCGGTGAGTCTTTTACCTGGAGACCGATTTAAGAAAACATTCAGTTTTCTCAACGTTATATAGCTAAGAAGATTGAAAACCGGGAGGAACAGATTGAAGGCATAGTCACTTCAGGAGTAATACCAGCACATAGAACTCGCTCCATATGGTATTAATAGTATTCTTAATACATGATTCCGATATTGTAGCCTAAATATATATATATATATATTGAAAAGCTAGACGGCCTCTTGAAGTACAGGCGAGAGAATTTTTGCGATATGCCAAGGCGGTTTCTCTGAAAAGTGATTACCCTTGTTAGTGCTGTTAGTGCTATTGCGTTGATGTGGTTCAACGTAGGTTATTTGGAGTTTCTGTAGTAACGCAGCTTCATCTGGTATCACAAAAGGTTCCCATGTAATTGCTGGGCTATCTTCATCTTGTGGCCTTGCTTTTTTATGTGCACCGTTTCCATCATGCCATAAACCAAATTCATTCAGGTGTAAAGAAAGTTTCCTAGCCCGCTGACGACAAGATTGTACGAAAGATGGATCGCCAGTGAATGTGAGAAGTCCAGCAGCTTTGGATGCCATTGGCAATAGACTGAATGGAAATTTTAATGAAAATTAATGTCGGAAGTTTTTTTTTTTCTTTCTCGTTTGACTTACTATATTCGTGCTCTGCCTATAACATTATCATTGATTTTCATCAATCCATCCCATTGATCATTACTCTTGGAATAGGTAAAAATATCTAAGCCAGATTTCTTAATAGGATCCGATATGGACTCCTTGAAGAGGGATCCTGGTGAGGTGGGGTGTATATTTGGTATTTTGTATTTCGTGTGAACTCTAGTTTCCGAAAGTACTTGGGGAAGGATTGTGTAACTCGGATGGAACAGCAAGATATCCAATTCATTTAGTTTTTTATGACCAAGGCGGCTGAGAGTATCTTATTAACTTTTAAAATTGTATTGTGACGTTACGGGGGTACTCACTAACCGCCTGCTAAGTGGATGTCGAACTCCCGGGACAAATTTTCTCGAAGAGTGTCCTTAGAAACCTATAGTTATACAAACTATACTGAAGGGACAGAAACACACACACCAAGAAACGTTCTCCATCTTTTCTAGTAATTGCACTTGACACGGTCTTTTCATGTTTAAACATTTCTCCAACGGGTTTGGGAAGTAATTTTAAAAATCGTTCTTCACGCAGTTGTTCAACCGATTCACATCCGTTGTTCACGAGTATGTGGGCTTTGATTGGTCTTTGCAAGTAAAAATAATGGTCAGAAAAAGGAAATTATAAATAGATAATATTGTACCCAATGCCATTTACTTGTTGCAGCTGCTTCAAAATATTGTTTCTCTTACGGTCAATTTTTTTTGAATGACTAGGTTCTTCGATGAGCTTTCTTCTGTCAACCTACAATAACGTGATAGATTTGCAGCTACCCAACATTGTAAGTTTTCATACCTTTTTTAAGCTTAAATAGTCCATAACCCGAGCTGCAGCGTGACTGTCTACATCCGGAATCTACCATTCAAGTTAATAAACTTGTATAGCCCAAACAGCAACGAGAAAGTACGAACAGACTTGATATCGTGTTTAAGGGTCAAACGATAATCCAGTCGGTGAATACTTTTAATGGCGGTTAGCAAAGCAGGGAATCTTTGAAGCTTTGCTCTCAGTACTTTCTCCTCCTTATAACCTATGAGATAGTAAATTACCAGATTTAGCGGAATAAAAAAAAAAACACGTACAATCTAGAAGATGCTCTAGTAACTTGTGATTGGGACCATCGCTGAATTGCTCAATTGAATCTACTTTTCGTTTATCGAAACGAAGTCCACGAAAGAATTGAAGGTTATGCGGTTTAATCTTTGTCAAATAATTTTTACATGTCGAAATTCTCTGCGGGAAGAAGAGCATAACGGGGGAGAAGGTTTGACGCTCAATTATCTAATCTCAAGTTTGGAAAAAATACAAAAAGTCCCAATACACAAAAAATAAATAAACATTTTATGCTTCCACCAGAGCTTCCATATTTTCAGGCCAATTTGGAGTGAACAGTAATTTCAGATACGCCTCCATGCTCACTGGTCGGTATATCCACACTTCGCCTGCTGCCATACCCTCTAATCGATAGACTTTTCTATCCGGAGGAGAATGAACACTTTGTTCGACCACTTCAAGTTGTATCAAATCTCCTGGTTTCATTGATGCACCATCGGAAGGTTTGATTCTGGGTATTTGATCCCTAACAATAACAGCGGTATGATCAGGGGCTCCCAACGTGAACGTCGTGTATCCGTCGACGATTGTGGTAGTTAGCCATTGAACAATATCACCTCTACGAATTCTGTCATCTCCTCCACGCCATCTTCCAGCTCCCTGGCCTTTACCCCATGCCTTCCCTTCATATATCAAATGTCCGTGAGTTTTACCGATACTAGGAATGGGTTTGGGAATATAATCCCATTGTTCAAAAGATTTGAGAGCTTCGCTTGCAAGATCCCAACATTCTCCACGCGCACACCATTGTCCAGTTCCTTCATAGCCCTCTGCGAATGCAGCAATGGTTTCGCCGTATGTCTCATGAGCTGCAACAAGTTCATCCAATGGCATAGGTTCTGGTCGAGGAAGGACCGTCGCTCTTCTTCGAGCTTGGGAGGTATCTTGTGCGTTCCGTTTGGACCATTCAACGACATACCAGCATGCGCTCATATCGCTAAATAAGGCGCCTCCACCTAGTGTGTGCATGTCTCCCCGCCATTGTGTATAATGTGAGCGGATACAATCTCGAACTTGCTCTAATGGTGGTGGTACTGCTACTGGCGTTGCATACCACGCACTAACCCAACGAGTAGAAGATGAAAAGTACATGCAGAGATCATGAGCAGAAGATCCATATGTGGTGTCCGCCGGATGAGAGGTTTTGAAAGAATCTGCTAGGCGAGTAAGTTTGGACAATCATATGTTACATAGTTTCTCATAACATACCCGCTGAGGCATGATTTGGAGGCTTTCCTATACCCTTTCCCAATGGTTTAGTATTCTACAAGTTTGTTTCAGTAAAGCAACAAGAAACACTTTGACGGTGAACAAACCTCAGGCTTCGAGGACGATGAAGATGAAGGACGGTTTATTCCAAAGAATTCATCTAGCCAGCCAAATAACTGTTCTTTATCATCTTGAGAAATTTGAGACCATTTAACCTGATTTAATGACGACGGTGATTGGCCTTCGTTCAGTTTCACAAGTGGATTTGAACCGGATCGGTTGTTAGGATTACTTTGAACTGGTTTGGTATTCCGAGGTATCACTGGAGGAGGTCCACTAGGTAATGAACGTGGTAGTACATCATCGTCAGCATGATCTCCGGCACTGTGATCCTCAGCTTCATCGTCTTCCACTAGTCCAACTCGTCTAGTCGGTGGTGGTGGCGGTGGTGGGGCCTTTGTGCTTGGAAATCTGTGATCATATGTCGAAGTCGCAGATGATTTGCTAGAAAATTTAGATTTGGTATCTTGAAATCTCTGACTTGTCGAATTCTTTAAATTCGATGCCGACCCTTTCAGTTGGGAAACTACACAAATTCAAAGATGAAAAAAGAAGTATGCTGCGGAACGTTCCTCAACGTACCTGAGAAAGGTGCCATGGGTTCGTCGTGGTTTTATTCTAAAAGGTATCCGTGTACCGATCATTCGGCAGTGGCACTGTAGCATAGCCTTTTAGTTTTGCTTCGGACTTTCCACAAGTCTTACATAAACACCTTGAACGTAAATTAAGAAATTTAAATTTAAATTCTCACAACAAATTGTACAAAAGAATGAACATGAGATAGTAAGTAAATAAGAATAAAGGCGAAAACAATCACATGGTCCTTTTTATACTAAATTTCCATTTTAGTGGGTGCCATTAGTACCGTTTGTGCCATGACCATTAGTTGCTCCATTTGTGTTGTCATGACCGTTATCTGAATCGTCTTCGGTAGGTTCTTTCCTGTCCTCATAAAATTCAGACGGAATGACAGGACTATCATACTCATCCGTAGTAAGTTGTATTGGGACAGATTTCTTGGCCTCTAGAAGAGATCCACCACGAGGGTTTGGTGGAACCACCGAAAGAACAATATAATCCTATAAACAATTGGTTACTTGAAAATTATAGGAAAGTTGAATTTTACCTGAACCACAACATTAGCAACCGAAAAGCCGCCGGATAATACGTCTTTATTGGCCTTCACAGTTCCGATCCAATCATACGATGCCCATCCTTCTTTATCCGAATTACTACCAATGCTAGCGGTCTCACCGCCTCCTGGTCGTCGGACAGTATTCTTCAGCCATAAATTGTCAGAAGGAGGCGCTGCTGTCAAGACTCCCTCGCCAATACTGAATGATCGCCAGAGAGAGACATTTGTGTCAGTTGTGAATGATACATGGCGGAGCAGATATACTCGAATAGCTGATTTATCTCTCTTCGAGGGAGCAAAAGGGGTTAATAGAGCCGCGCTACGTGAAGTAACGGCGACGCGAAAGGGAATAGGTCGGCTAAGAGGATAGGTACCCGGTGGTGGAAGACATAACTATTTCGTTCGTTAAAGAATGTTATAATGATTGGAAGACAAAAAAAAATCGCCTAACTTTCCAAATGATGGGATCTTCCTCTTTAGCCTTCCCATTATGTCTATGCTGCATTTCTACTTCAAATATAGTACTCGGTACAGTCGAAGGCTGCTTCGCGGGTCGAGAACGAGGAAGGTAAATGAAATCTGTTGACAGGCTTTTTTGTTTGCCGAACAGTCAGGAACTTGGATTTTGAAACAAAGAATCTAATTCCTTACGTGTGTCCTATTTTATCTTTTAAAGAGCTTTGATGGCGCTCCACATCGACTATGATTTCATATTTAATGCGGGTCTTTTGACCAGGCGTTCCACCTTGAACGTCGTAAAATGAGTAAAGGAAACTAGGTGGTAAAGGACCCGTTTTTCCATTCAAAGTATAATTAGCTGGTAAAGTGATATTAATTGGCAGAACAGAAGAGCAAGGTTCTTGATGAGTCTTGTCCCATAATGTGAAAGGCATTTCCAACAAGACATAATAAGATCCACCATATTCTGGGAGAGATTTGCATTTGACATAACCATGAACCTATAAGAACGAATAATATCCTTAAGCAAGTGCTTTTCGGGTTGCATCAGAATTGGATCACAATCACCTTGATGTTAACGCTAGTAATATCTTGAGTATTCTCTAGCATAATTGCACCTTGAATAGTACTTTGTCGACCAAAAACGGGCAGTTGAGCATCTGGAGGTTGATCAAATAGCGTCAGAGTAACATTTCCGTTTTTCTTTGACCAGTCTCTCAGGTCCCCGCGTTTTAACTTGGACTGGCCGAGAGTTTGCTCCCCATTCACAGGACGCGCTGTATAAGACGGAATTTGCGTATCAGCAGCACCCGCGCCGACATATGAAGGTAATGAAGGTAAGGAGGCTGTGGACATGGTGAAGGACTCGGAACTAGGAATGGTGTGGGATTATCTTGATTATAAAGAAAACCGGGAAAGAAGGCAAAAAAAAAACCGTGCTCGGTGTTACATATTATTTTTGACTACGCACATGGTACTTTGAATAGAGTCACACCGTACGGAACTACTAATAGTTTCTCTGTGAATTCTTTACATAAGAAAAAATCAATGGAACACCAAACAGAACCTGTCCAATTTTTTTGATACATTTTCTTCAGATTCTCTCTATTTCGAAAGAGAGAGAAAAAAAACAGGGGCTCACACGCAAGCCGACAGCGGCACAAGGCACATGCGGGCATTTTACGCTAAATTATAACGGCCTGAGACCTACTTGCTGTTTAGGATTATCAACCCCAACGTCGAGAGCGGGATCATGATCTGGATTTTACATATCTAAACTTTATTTTTAAAAATTCAAAAACTTGATATCTTCCACATGCTTTCATTTATCTCAAGACTGTAGTTTCACCTTTCCTGAATTTACAATATCGATAAACTCAGGCTTCAATGATGCTCCACCCACAAGGAAGCCATCGACATCAGGCTGAGAAGCTAATGCCGGTACCATGTGAAATTTGAATTTGTAAATTGAATAATCATGCTGAACATTTCCGACTTACCACTCTCTGGTGCATTCTTTGCGTTCACGCTTCCTCCATAGATGATGCGAGTCTTTTCGGCCACTTCCGGTGAGATTTCTTTTGCTAAATAGGAACGAATATCTTTATGAACTTCTTGAGCCTACAAAACCAAAATGCGTCATTGGCGACCAATATCATTGGACACTAAATAAGAATACCTGAGCCGCGGTGGCAACTTTGCCAGTTCCAATGGCCCATACTGGTTCATAAGCAATGACGACCTTACTGTTTAGAAGTTAGTCAATGCTATGTAAGTATTTGAGGGAATTATATATTACCTCCAGTCCTCGACTTTAAGGAGTTTCAAAACAGGCTGGAGTTGTTCCTGGATGACTTGCACAGTTTGATCTTTCTCCCGTTGTTCAAGAGTTTCTCCAACACATAGAATCGCACTTAGATCGTCTTCAATGGCAGCTTTAACCTTCTGAGCAACCAATTCTGAGGTTTCATTGAAAAGAGTTCGACGCTCAGAGTGACCTACGAGCGATGCAAATCAGGAAAGTAAAATATTAAAGCACTTTTGCATACCAAGGATGACATAAGGAACCTTCGCATCTCGTAACTGTGCCGGGCTGTTCGATTATCATTAGATTAAAGAGCTAGCAGTTTGACGAGTCGCGATCGAACCTGATCTCACCGGTATATGCACCCGATGCCTTGTAGTAGCAGTTTTGGGCAGCGACTTTGATATCATTGCGGAGCAGCTCTAAAACGGGAAGTAGGTACAATGAAGGTGGAGCAATTACGACCTCTAATATCATAAAAAGAACAAGTCAATATGCGACACTGATTAGTTTTAAAATACGGAAAAGTAGAAACGGACCAACGGAAGGATCGATATCGGCGTCGTTCAGATTTTTGAGTAATTCTTGTTTAGTTACCACATTTGATGGATTCATCTTGAAATTCCCGCCTACGAAAAATTGACGAGGAGCCATTGTTATTGTTGCAGTAAGATGTTAACGTAGATCTATGAAGTTAGCCGGAGTTCGAATTCATACCGTCTCGTCATCGATTCACCCTATGTTTTAAAGAATCAGAATTTAAATCTAATTCAGTAGTTATTCAATTGAGATATCTAAATGCCTTTGATAACCAACCCGAACGACCTCTTAACCTATTGTGTGAACCCATGCTATCAACATCTGTTGCTTCCATAAAACATATTTGTATAATTCAATTGTCGAAAGGATCCGCAAGTAGGGAGCCTTTTTCCATATAAGTCTGGGTCCTAGACTTGACTTCTCGAGTAGGATCCAGGAAATATGTTTTACCAGAGTCATAGATCGAGATTCAACTTACGGCTATCTTCTTGTAAAAAGAATCATATCACGGATTCTTTAAAAATCTAGGATATTATCCTAGAAATATTCTATTGTCTCTGTCATTATGAACTGATTCACAAATATACCAGTAGTAGGAACACCGTAAAATTATCAAGAATGTTGACAAAGGAAGGCGTCGGAGTCTCAATTGACGTTGTCGTCATTGCCTTGGGCTCTCTTCCACCAAACAAACATGTCTTTACTTTCCAAGTTTAAAAAGGGCGCAGAGAAAGCCGGGATTCAAGCAACTGCATTTTTGAAAGCTGGAACGGAGAAAGCTGCTTCCGAATCTCGTGATTTGATGCAAGGATTTACTCTACCGGGAGAATCTGAGAAGGCAGCTAAGATCTTGGCCAGTTTTCTAGGTAAATACCATCAATTGTTTAAAGTCCCAAAGTTCCAATATAACTTAATCGTTTGGATTAGCTAGTCCTGAAGACCCTCGTTCCGCTCTAAATGCTATACCGAAAGCCGTCCTTCAACGCGCCCGAGGTACGGATGTGGATTCCATGTTTATTCTACCCTTCGGGCTTATAAAAAAAAAAATAACACCCCCATAGGTCTCGCTGTATTCCAAATCTTAAAAGCTGGTTTCGTTTTTTCCGGCAAAGCAGGTTCGGGTCTCGTTATCGCTCGTCTTCCCGATGGTTCATGGTCTGCGCCATCTTGTATCGGTACTGCTGGCGTTGGTTGGGGGTTACAAATCGGGGCAGATATTACTGACATCGTCATTGTTCTTAATTCGGAAGATGCAGTAAAAGCCTTTTCAGTTGGCGGTAACGTTACTATTGGGGGCAATATCAGTGCATCGGCTGGTCCTGTCGGAACAGGTGGTGCAGTTCAAGCCAGTCTCGCTCATCCCGCTCCTATGTTTTCATATTCCAAGTCTAAAGGATTATTCGCTGGACTTAGTCTTGAAGGCACCGTCTTGATTGAACGCAAAGATGCGAACCGCAACTTTTACGGCTCAGCAGTAACAGCTCGTGAAATTCTCACCGGTCGCGTTCCTCCACCCGAAGTGGCTAGTAGACTGTACGAAATCATTGAGGTATGCTTTACTTTCTTCTTCTCAATCTCAGCTTTATTTATCACAACGACAGGCCGCCGAAGGTTTGGATGAATCTGGATTCCCTGAGTCGGCGTATATTCCGGGAGAAACTGGTGAACACCTGGATCCCAACTTCTCCGGTGCTGGTGGTGGTCACAACATGGTTTTTGATGCAGATCATCAATGAATGAAACTGCGGACCACCTGATATACTCACTTCTCAATTATGATTATATGATTTCTTAGGTCCGCTCTGATTTTTAAAAAAAGTCAAAGTGAACACTTTGTATTATTTTCTTGAAACTTTCTTTTCACGAACATCTGATATTTACTTCCCTCCTCCCTTTCAACTCTGGATCTGATTCATCCTCTTATTATGTAAATGTCAACTCAACATATCATTTTTTTTGCGTTGATTCACCAAACCAATAATAAAATAAATAAATAATCACCAGTTCGTATATTCAGATAAAACACAAGATGAAGAAAACTGACCAACAAATAAAGTACAAATACATACATGACAAGACTTGACTTGACTTTCGATTCAAAAATTTTCAAAAAAAAAAAAAAACTAGATGCTTTCTCTCCGCTTAGACATCATATGCAATTCTAGCACCTACCCAGGCGTAGGGGTAATTGTGTTGGTAAAAGTTGCAAACGGAAGCACGCTGGGCAATCCGCGGAATTGTAGCGTATGAACCTCCAATCTAGAATATCGATTTAAGATGTATGCAAATAAAGTAGTGAAATTACGTACCACAACGTGATGTTTATCATCGAAGAAATCGGACGAGTATCTATAAAATAAATCGGTACATGAAGAGAAATGAATTAAAAAGAGAATATACCCAGGGTACAAATTAGACGTCACAAAGCCTTCATAACTGGCTAACTTCGTGCTCGTCCACTCCCAGACACCCCCATTATGACCCTGACCACCGTCTTTAACGCCGGTGGTAGCACTATCTTAAAATTTGAGCAAAAATTCATTGCCAAGATATAATAATACTTGCGGGATAGTATGCCAGTTTCTAAAACCAACATTAGCACTACCAACAAATCCACCCTGATACTTCTCCCAAAACGCCCGTAACTCCGAAACCGTAGGAATCCTCCCACCTTTGACACGAGCATATGCAGACAAGTCGTCATAGTCTGATTGAACAGGCCAATGTTTCGCGATATCGAACATGACGGGTCCATACAGACTGCGTACGCACAGAGCGCCATCAACTTTCACCCAGCTAGCAGGCATCTTGAGGGCGTTCTCTCCTTTATTCTTTTCGGGATCGGACCAGTGAGCGAAATATTCACCATTGGTTATTGGGCGCCATGAGATACGGAATGAGGGGAAATGCATTTCTCGACGGGGATTCTCGTTATCCCACCCAAATGCGTGTTGAGGATGAAATGGGACGGTACTGTCGTGTGCTTCAAGATCGTCATGTCCGAGCACTACGGTACCTTCTGGGATCACCACGGTTTCTCCAGAGGATGACTTGTAAAATGCCTCGTATTCCTTGTCCCAAGCTTCCTTGAGCAATTCAAATGCCGGACGAGAGTACGCCGGAGGCGGAACAGTTCCAGTTCCCGCACGTTGAATGAGCATATACAGTAATGTCTATATTCCAAAACCGCGTGAGTTAAATTATGTCGCTAGAAATGAATAAACGAAACTACCTCGGCATGGAACCCTTCATGTTCATAGGTCATAAACAAAACACGACTTGTCTTCCTGTCCAAGGTTCGTTTACCGGACTTCAAGTCCGCATATAGATTCATTAGCCGTTTACGGACTCTGTGACAACATATTTAGAATACTTGGTTGAGAAATGATAAAGAAGCTCATGTTACCTATCGCGGAAAGCCAAGATCTCTTCCAAAGTTGGCCAATCTTCATCCTTCTCCGGGACTTCGGAATGAGGCTGCAAAGGAAGTTGACACCCTCGATATTGACTTTTGATCACTTGACAACAACAAACTTACGTGACATTGAGTGGGATCATCAACATGAGGGTCGATTCCACGCTATAGACGGTAAGTTATATTAATATATAGAAAAAAAGATAATATTAGTTACTTCAAAAATATATTTATAGTTATCCGGTTCAGTATGTGGTTCCTTCAATAAGCGAGAAAGATGAATGTCCAAGAAACTGAATGTATCCCATTTTTAAGCCCTTGTTCAACAAAATAAAACAAAATAACACAACATACGCTGGAATATGCCCCAGATAGAACAAACACTTGTGACGAAGGTCGATAGGTTTTTGATGGAGCATCGAAGGAGGAATCATTCCCAATGTAATAGTGTCCCAGGCTTTCCACATTGTCTCCCAATCTTGAATTGTAGGAATACTGTAAGGGCTCAAGCCATCGCTAGGCTTATCAAGTAAACTAGATAAATCCAATTTATCTTGAATCAGGGAGGTTTGTGCCTCTTTAACAAGAGGGAAATGGAACGCCGGTCGTTCAACCAGATAAAGACTGTATAATCCTTGAGGGTCTTGCCATTGCTGGATGATACGTAAATTGGATTCGGAGAACATTTCCAAGATGTCATGGGTGGAGTACTGTTAAAATTGAAGGAAGAAGTTCAATATTATGCATAGTCGGATGTTTAAAAAAAATGACCTTATGGCTAACTTCAATGTTAACTAACTCCCCGTCTTCGAAATTGATGATAGTTTCGGTGTCTTTCATGTCTACTGAAGGGATCTGGACCGACTTGGCGCCAACAGATTTGTAGTATGCCTCATGGCGACCTATTGGAAATAAATCGAAGTCAGGTAACAAGATCGAGCTAACTAGAAACAGGGGAGGCTCACGTTCAGTCTCATTGTAAAAGTGTACGTATTCCCATTTGCCCTCGGTGAATAAGGACTCATTGCCCAGGGTGATCCCGGCGACTAATGGTTTTCATTTGGTCAAAGAAGAAAGGAGTTTCAGAATGATCATACCCCTCAGACCATTCATGATGAAGTCCTTGGTGATCCCCTTATCATCACCGTAAGCCCTTTCAACGAGCTCTTTACCATTGTCGCCGTCAAGTCCCAGTAAAAGGGTATCTCCACGACCAGGTCTAAGAGGTAAACGGGACAGGAAGCTAGTTGCTTCCTTTCGTGAGAAATTACCCAAGGACGATCCCAAAAATAAGAGATGTAAAGGAGAGTCCGATGTCGCATTATGCTTATCATCTAGGGTAGATAAGACTGGAGATGGAGGGGTGGTACCGGTAAATGAACGTGAACTGGAGTCAGAATGCGATTTGCTGGATGGATCCGGACTGGTATTGAAGTCTATTAAAACTGTGTTACCACGCTCACGCTCTGGTTGTGGTTTATCATCCGATTCAATTTCGGCCAAATCCGCCGTACGAAGCTTCTGAAGCCCATTCTGATTGATAAATTGGATGCCTGCGAGAAAGTATGAGAATAGAAGAATAAGAGTGAAAAATTGAGACGAGATGGGAATGGGGGTTGGAAGTGAAGAGTCTGAACCAGATACTGACCACCGTCATAGGTACCCCAGATCCCACGAACGGCTACACGACCAGACAGTTCTTCTCCCAAAGCACCATAGCCGTGATCGTCAGGACCGGATGCAGCAACATTATCGACGCATAAATCGTCTTTAGTCATGGCAATCTGGTTCAAAGTGCGTTCGAGTTCACGACGCTCTAGGTCTAGTGCGTAATAGGTGACTGGAGGAATGGAGTTGGAGGAGGACAGAGGATGCTCTTTATCTACCAGAGCGGCAAGGTTATGGAGCAGATGTGAGGTTTTTCGGAGAGACCTACAAAATGAGGCAGATTGAGTAAATCAAGTCTTTTCATGAGGCGTGTCAGGTATTATAAACGAAATAAAAAACATGTGTATGGTTGACAGGTTAGCCCACAAGACGGATCTTGATAGAAAAGATGTGGTCGAGAAGAGTTAATTCAAGAGGAAAAGGGACTGCATGTGCTCCTTCTCTTTAAGCGCCATAAGGGAAAAACAAAATAAAACCCGTTTAGCGAACGGAGGGCGTGTCATACGCCGTTCGCCTAAAGCGCGTAGATAAGGAGAAAGGATGGGGGGATAAAAGACAAAATTAGAATAAATGAATCGCTTAAAAGGACTCACCCTGCACCAAGTTCGAGAAACGCCTCGCCGTCCACGATGCCCTTCTCACCATGTATGGCAGTTATAATTTCGCTTCCCTTTGATTTAAGAATCGATTCTTCAAGTGGGAAAAGGTAGTATTCGGGTACATCGGTAGTAATAGCGTCGTACAATCTGAGGCCACGTTCATCGTACAAAAGTGTTGTTGGTAGTGATCTCTTGCCAGTAGGATTGTCCAATCCCTCCAGAATCGCAGAGCGAAGAGAAGTAGCAGAAGTCGCCTGAGATGCCTCTGAATCAAGACGGACGTCAATAATCTTGAGGTATGGGTATTGCATAGCTCTCAAACTCGACGTAACAGAAACAGAGTAGTAAGAATTTGAAAGGTTCTTCAGACGTTCTTCTTTTTATAAAGAAAATGACTGAGAGACATATGCATAGGGTTGATAGCCGCAACAGGGGTCAAACTCCCACCGAATTTGTCAAACGGGTCATTTCATCATCCATGTGTTACCTACCCCACGATAAATTCCGGAACATTCAACCCCAACTCAAGTTTAAATTAGGGTATAGCCTGGTATAGCATAATATAAATTATCGTAACGGCATCGGTGGGCAAGCTCAAAACTATTTCTAGAGTCGTTTCCGCGCCTATATACGACCCAATTTCAGTAGTACTACTTTTGCGGATATTATAGGCAATTAAATATATTTTATAGAAATAGAATCAGATGGTTCTGGATCTTCTCGAAAGAAAATGAGATGGCAATATACAACTCCTTCCGACATCGGATTCGAAGTTACACATACACTGGCAGGGCTATTACTGCTTTCCCCCGTGCATTGTTTCATGTCCCATCTCTTTTGTACCTTGGTCACCCGTTACCTTACATGGGAAGATAATCAATCTCATCGTAAATAAATCTAAATCACTCTTACCGTTCCTTGAATGACTTTACCAAAACCTTGGATCTCAATTAGATATTGCCTAAAGGTCTTTGAATGATACATAATTACCTTTAATTTTATTCCCTAGGGACACTTTATTACTCTTATCCTGCACACGCCTTCCATCTCCGGGTCCCGTCGATGCTGTTCCAAGAGGTTAGACCGTGGCAATGATGTGCGTAAAAAATTACAATATACCTTGCTGATGAGCAGAGTCCGATCTTGTGGGAGTAATATGTTCTGAAGGCATTTTTATAGAATCCTTGCCGTAAGGATCAAGAGTCGGATACTGAGACACAATCACCGGTAAAATACATGTCCTAATTTCAATAGCAACAAAATACATACTTCATTGTTTGACATTGTGAGATATAATTAAAAGAGAAAAAAGCAAACTGCACATGAAGAGATGCATTTATCCTCCTCCAAATGTTTCGCTCCAAATATAATGACGTCACCTTCAACCCTTTGAATATGCGTGACATCATTTCTTTCAAGTTCTCGTCCCGCGCTTGTACTCCACAATTAGCACTTGTCGTAATTATATTACAACAAAAGAGTACTTACTCTATGTAAATGCCTCACAACACTACCGATTCTAGTTCGTCTCACGTATCCCAGACGGCATGTCCTCATCAGAAAACAAAAATGGAAAGTGTTCATCAACATCATTACTGGAGGATTTGAATACCCGTACCGATCGTGAATACAGGCTAAAACAAGAATGGCTTGGTGCCAAAAAGCAAGAAGAGGCTGCCAGAGCCGACCTCCTTCAACATAATCAAAAACGACAACCAAAACAAAATAACAGCGGTTTAAAATATTGCAACTCATCAAAGACAAAGACTCCCAACAACAATACGGGGTTTCCTCTGGAGAACATTGGCGAAGAGGACCATGATGATCATGATACCCCTCCCAATGAGTTTAGTTCTCATGCTATCCATACCCCGCAATCGGGTACGTTCCTTTTTACGTTAATAATATCACCCCGATTCAGATATCATAGTTCCAATTACAGTTTTGGGAAATTCGAGAACGACATCACCATTTCTTAACAAACTGCGCAACTGGTTGCGACACCGGAGTCCCGCTTAAACAAACTGCCTCATCCCAAATGTGCTATGTAATCTCAGTTAGCTGCATTTCTAAGTTTTATGTTTATACATTGAGTTCGAAATTTTTCGTCTGTACAAGTAATAAGTCAGGCACACAATCCGTTGTACCTTCGGAAAAGCAAAAGTTCGTTCCGGCGATGTTGTTTATACGGATACGATCGTACCCCTGCTTACTATAATGGGGAAAGAGTACCTTTCTCGTCAACGCCGGTGTCTCTCATGTGGAAATTAAGAAGATTTCTGTCTAATTTCTCTGAGGCTTCGGCTCAGTGTCGCCAGGGAACAAGATAAGATAACGTAGATCCAATCGCGAGCGCTCTCCCTCTGCTTCCAGGTTCTACGAAGCAACGTGTCATAAAATAAAATGCGTGAAGGGACAACCGGTCCCATTGAAAAAAAAAAACATAATTGATTCTCGTTGAAGTCCGCCCTCGAGTAATATAATTCCTGGGTTATGAATATCATGAGAGAGAAAAAAGCGTGAGGTACCACGCTTGACTAAGATCAAATTCAATCTATTCACGAGATCAGTTCTTTTAATTTAAAAAGGCATGGCACCAGAAAAATAAAGGCGAACGAGGTATTTATGCCTTCCACGAGGTGGTATACGCCGCTCGCACTTTGGCAGGTGAGCCATTTATGCCTGCGCCTAAAGAGGCCCATGAGGCCGGCTATGAAGATGAGACCTGGCTAACTTGATAAATTAATCAAAAGTGAGGCATTTCTGCTTCTATGGGGCCAAGGAATTGACGTAAATCTACTTTCCGTACGTTGTATATAATCAACAATGCCATATGAAGACTAATTTTGTACGTCAGTTGCTCTCCTTGTGATCTTCTGTAGCTTCCAGCTCCAGCTTCAGCGAGGCTATGGATATGTTTTTCGGCTTAGAGATCCGATGGAGCATACGTATTAGGAAGAAAGGCTGAAAATCTTATATAAAAAGAGGAAAAGCTGACCATAATCAGGAGTGCGATCACGTTGATTGCCCGTCAGTGGTAAAGTTGGAGGTTGCTTTGTCGAGGGAATATGAATCGTTAGCTTTGGTGTGATCGACCTGGCTTGAGTCAAGAACTATGTGGGAGCAATATTCAGTTCAACAGTTTTGTAATTATTGCTGTATATGCTGTGAGGTTGAATGTTTAGCACTAACGGACATGACCGAGAAAAAATGGCAATCGATTTCGATTAGTTTAGGGTTGCACCCTGAAATTAACGTCGTATCATTTCGGTTGCGGACACCTTCCATATCAGCGTAATGACAGGCTTGAGGGATTTCGCCGAGTGCTTTAGAAGGTTGGCGTTGGAAGCAATACGAGGTCGAATTGTTAATGACAGAACGGTTCTCAAGAACCCAGAGCATTTTACACAAGTTGTTTTTCTGATTTTTGACTAAAGAAAAGCTCTAGCGACGGCTTACACGGGAAAGGAAAGTGGAATGAAACAAGCCGCTACCTCCCTTTTGCCTAGTGTTGTGGACGTCAATAGTTTTTCGAGTAAGGCGAGAAAACGCATTGTACCATGTATCTTCTGATCAAGGCGGATACCGTACATGCACATGAGTACAACTGTTATATGGTTTGGAAACCAAGTGTTAAAACAACTATGGTTGCGTTCGTGGATGTTTCAATGTACCACATACCGGAGCCTATGTGGAGGTAATTCACCACACCTGCTTGCTTTGATGTAATAGCCTTCCTATGCACTGCAGGAAGAAAGTCCTAAGTTTACCCCATAGAAAAGGAGGCATGAGGCCTTCCAGCTCTATTGATAACCCTATTGCAGTTGACATATCTCCCAAGGTGAACAAAATGAACGACGGGAAGAAGATAAACATCATGACATGTTGACGGTATTCGAAAGAGTGGCAAAAGTGATGTTATGTGATGCATTTCACTGTAAGAGCGACCGTGGAACTTGGAGGGTCGATAGTAATCGGAGCGACGAGGTTATTGAATCAAAGTCACCCAACATATCCTGACAAAATCTAGATCCGCGATCCGCATCATCGCTTCTCGTAGTAAAGAAGTAGCTCTAGTTGGCGATAAGCACCTATTTTCAACTTTCGTATGCCAATAATTATTAAAAAAAAAAAAGACTACGTACACCTCAGATCATCATTGAAAGCTATAAAACGGTCATATTTTCACTCAACTCCGATACAGCCCGATAAACTCTCGGCTTTACGGCTACGGTCTACCGCTGAATTTATGTAAGCCACGAGAAAAACCGTACAAGTTCAATTTTCTCCTTGTCTGGATTCAAATAATCATAGAGACCTTCCACTTCGTAATCAAAAGTTAACGAAATACGAATTTGTGTCTCCGTCACTTGGAAGTTGAACGTTGAGCTCTCGGATGTAGTTTGGAAGAGACGGTAGAACTATTGGAAGCTTCAAGTTGTTCCACTGACATTGCCGCTTTAGCTTTGGTTTTTCGTACACCTTGTTGATTTCTCCTGAGAAATAGCGGTAAGATTGCTCTAAACGCATTTCTTCATATTTGCATCCTCATGGATTGCTCGGTATTTCTCAGAGGTTCGTCAGGAACCAGGACCCTTCAACCCACCCAGCTCTATCTGTCCACCACTCCAATGTCTAGAGAGAATTATGCAATCCAGATAGCATTGCTTGGTAATCTCCTTGTATTTCAAGTCTTTCCAGGAGGTATTCATTTGCAACGTGCTTGTTCCTAAATTTGTCGCACCCTCAAGTTCCAACGGCTTCCATCTGTTCATGATGTTCTACAAAGCATAATAACCCTTCCTATCAGGCTATGAATAGGAAGTCTATCGGTCAATACATCGAAAAGGTAACCATACATGGCAAGTCCCATACGGGCTGTCCCTGCAACTCGCCATCTTTGCTTGAAATCTGGAATTCGTGCCTGGATTTCGATAATCTAGACGGAAATGCAGGAACGTTATTTTTCATTCACAACATATCTCTTCTTTGTTGTTGGATCTATCTCTGAGCTGACCTTCCTAAACGATCCATTCCGAAACACGCTCTTATTCGCATACGGAACACATGCCAGACAATGAAAACGTATTTATATATCACATGTCAAATATCGAATGCGCTTCCATCATCTTGGTTACTCCTCTCTGAAAAAAATCAAAGTTTCGAATATGCTTCGCGATTAGAACCATCCGAATTCGACCCGATCGCTCAATAAAGCAGTAGCTCCTATGATTGCGGTTGCGCTTGGTCCTGTTAACCGCGTCTTCCTCTTCTTTACTTATTCAACCCGTTGTTTCCTTTCATTCTCACGCCGCACAACAAACCCGCTTACTAGCTGCGTATATTTCTCGGACACCTATCAACCGGTTCGACCCTTTGGAGCTTTGGCTAAAAGTCACAAAGTATTTGCGAATGCTCTCTAAAAATGTTTATTGTATCCATTTGATACCCGAAATATAGTTCTTTTGAAGGCACATTAACGTCAAGCAAAGTCTCCAGTATAAAGGATTGCCAGTTGGACATACGAAACTGTCTCAAATATTCTCCAACCTTTTTCAAGATAGGTTTGCCGTCTCGTTTCAATCATTTCCACTGGATCTCCTCTATGTCTTGATCATCGGAGCAAGGTGCCGGATATGTAGTGCCATCGGTGCCAAGCGACTACTACGTGTTACAGCTGTTAACCATTTTACGCCCTGAATGCTCCGGATATCACAACAAACAACTTACCCAATTTCCGTAGTAACAAATGTGCTCGCTTGGAACCGGAAACGTTATGACGTTTACGATCGGTTGAGTAAGGGATGACGAATAAGTGCTTCTGTGTCTGTCAAAAAAGAAAGGTGGCTACTAGATTCTTCTGTTTTGTCCACGCTGCCACGGAAGAAGCATATTAAACAATCTTTTTTTTTGTTGGTTCTCTAGTGCGCGTGTCAAGCCAGAAGCCAGTGACTGCCAGTCATTTGTTCCGGAATTCAATACTGTTGATCTTTTCGTAATTGGATCGAACAAGCGAACTCTTACAACTACTTAGCGAGTCGGTTGTTCATATACCAAGGGGGACGGAAATTACTGCATCTTCATAGGGATTGACAGGACGTAGACGCAGGTACCTTGTCAACTTCTTTTTCAAATATCGTTATATCCAACTTCATTGTCATATTATTTAGCTTTCTTCCCGTTTATGTCTCTGCTCCAGCTACCTGCTCGGCATTGCCCATTAATTATGACAATTGGATTGAGTTCACAACAAATTTTACTGGCGAAATATGAAAATATGCCCCTATGCCATTCGTCTTAGTGCAGATGTCTATATCGTGGGCACCTCTCCGCGCAACACCGTGTGAGTGTATCATTCAATAATAGGTAAATGTTATACCCGTTAGACGACTTATGTGTGTGCAGAGAAAAAAATGATGATGATGCTTTGTTCTATGTTTAGACACGAGCGAACTCTGAAAAGATCTCAAAAACCCAAGAGCGAGGCAGGGCAGAACCTCGAAGAACACTAAAAGCTTTAATTGAGATTTTATTCAAATTCCTCGATCTCGGCCTAAGATATATCAGGCATGGCTGCTTGGGCCCGAAAGGCCTGATTCAAACATCTAGATTGGGACCACAGTTATGTACATATCCCCTAATCCATTTTGTCCTAACCCGAATGGGATGATCGGACTTAGTGGTATCTTCAATTTTGGTGGTTTGTATTTGATTTGCTTTTAAGTTACGCTAAAATTAATTTGTTATTTACAGGTTATTACGATAGTACATACATTGATTTGGAAAAAGAAATGAACTTTGGAACTACTTACCTCTATGGAAGATGAAACCCCTTTGCGGAAGGAGTCGACGGCGAATCTGCCTTAGGCTTACGATATCCAAGTCATCTAACGTACCGGTTATATCCAGTCAGTTGCAAGTCTACTACACGTGTCTAGAAACAAAAGGTTTTCCGTACTTGTGGGCTCACAATCCCGATTATATGCTTAGGGATACCGCTAAATGACTTTCAAAGCTGTACCCAACTAAAAATCGGACATTGCGCTAAAAATGTGTGTTTGATATTGTCATTTTATCTTAGTACATATATAATGTTATTTCAAGAGCTTCTTGCAATGACGGGGTGGAAAGAGGAAATACCTTGGCACAGTATTACCAACTTGAAAGTTTTTTTTCTTTCTGGAGAGATCAGCCTTGGTGAAACCCCCTCAGATTTACCAGAAGACCATTAAGATTTACCGTCGTCTTCGCATTATGACTTTAGGCTGTCTTCTCAGCCAAACATCGCTCATTTGAAAAACATCAAGATTACAATCTTGCAACCTCGTTCTTTCACATGATCGGGTCTTGTACAATACCGGGCAAGGTTCCTCTAATGAAAATCCTAAGAGAACGGTGGATGTATGCGCTATACCAAATTTACTGCGGTGGTTATGTAAACGGGACGTCCTGATAATCTACTAATTTACCCGACAGGAAATCCATCACTAATAAAAGAACCCCTAAAACGCGTTCAAATAGGAAATCCTATCTTTAGTCGAGAGTAGCGCATCGACGAAATTAGCAAGCATACATTCACAATAGATAATAGCTCATAAGGTATGGAAAGAGAGAGAGAATAAAAGTTACAATTGATTTATTTTCGTATATAACACTTGTGTCAGAGAGAAAGAGCTACGCGAGATGAGATAAAGAAGAGACGAATAGAGAATTGAGCGAAAATAGAATGAGATAAAACATAATAGAAACACAATTTTTTAACAGTATGTATATCGAACACAGAAACGGGATATTGTGACGTCAGGAATATGGAGGGAAGGGTGATCAAAAACGGAGACATATACACAAGAAAAGTAAGAGACAACGGCTAATTCCGAAATGTGCACTAAAGAACAAAGGTTAACTAAACATTGAATAAGGCATAGGGTCAAATTCAGTAAAGATGGGTAGGAATTAAGTAACAGTTGGATAGGAGTCTCATGGAGTCGATCTCGAATTATCGAAAGAAAGATGGTAGATGGATGGTGACAGTGGGGGAAGACGAAGCTGGGAAGAGAGGACCGGGTCAGATGGTGATTTTGTAACGAAATTTGGAAACCGTGAAGAGGATAAAAATGATAGCTGCAGGAAAACCGGAGGAGTCATATGTGGGTGGATACGGTATGGGATTGGAGAATGGGGTTAAAGATTGCAATTCATAATTTCGTGGGTGCTTCGTGTTAGCGATGAATAGGGAGGGGGAGAGAATAATTCGAGAAAGAGGAAATCAAGCAAGGTGAGAATTAGGACGCTCTACCGTCTTGCATAACCACCACCCCAAGCACCTCCGCCACCGTATCCGCCACCACTTAGATAATGCGATCCACCGCCGGGTGCACCAGGACCGGCGCCGCCGCCGCCAGCACTATTCGGATGCGTACCAGCACCAGCGCCGGTGGGTCCGCCTCCCGCGCCGCCTCCGCTACTAGGGGCACTCCCGTACAGACCTGCTGAATCAAGTCCGACGTTGCCAAGAGAGCTGTAAGGGTAATGCGAATGTTGTGAATGGTGCTGTGAGTGTTGTGAATGGCCCGAATGTGTCGAATGTGTTGAGTGGGTCGAATGGGAGTGTGGTCCGACTGTGTGTGGACTGTGGTGTAAAGGAGGGACAATGGGTGATGTCGGTGATGTTCCTGCTCCTCCACCGCCTCCTCCACCATTACCTGACGCGGCTGAAGAGGTTTTACGATGAGAGAGTGAAGGGGATTTATCAGCACCAGCACTAGGATCACCGACGCCGGCATTTGACACTCGTCGCTGAGGCCCACCCAATGGTGGGGGTAACCCTGGCATGCCATGAGAATGTGCTGAGTGTCCGCCGTGGTGATGTCCATCCACGCCAGTGCCATCATCGTCGCCTTGTGCATCTGCGTCAGAATCTTTATCCGCGCCGCTGATAGCTAGACCACCTGGGACGTTCCTACCCATTATACCAGACGAACCAACAGCAGAACTACCGCCACTGCCGGTTCCACCAGGCCCACCAGCACCCACACCACCGCCTCCACCGCCAGCGCTCATTGTCGTACGACCCATCGAGGATGCCCCAACAGGCATGGAAGATGGCATCGCTCCATGAGGCGCATTAAGGCATGCCTGTATTAGATTTTTACCTTCTGGCTGTGTAACCAGTGGTTGCAATTTCGCTGTAGTAAATGTGTATACCAATCCTGTTTCCGAGACGACGAGTAGCAGGACTTGTGTACCCGTTAATGTCGATAATTCGTATGCCTATACAGTAAATAAAAAATGAGTTTTGAATTCGCAAAAATAAAAATAAAAAGTGACTGGGGTAAAGAGAAGTGGAGTGGTGGACGGGGGACAAGGGAGTTGAGAGGGACGGGAAGCGTTATGAGTTGAATAAATGAGGAATGAATGGGCCCCGGCAACGGCGAAAAAAAAGATGATAGCGAGAAAAAGATGGATGCGAAAAAGGAAATAAAAACACAATTAGAAAGAACAAACTTAGAAGATCACGCCCGATTAGGGAAGGGATGCGGGGAAACGGAGAGGGGGTAAGAACAGAGGCGAGCGAGTAGCAGGCAGAATAAGGAAAAGCCAACCGCACGAAAAAGGAAAAGAAACCTCCATCGCCTGCTCAATGCCTCCGCATCCGGGTAGTATAAACACGAGTACGGAAAAGGAAATAACAGTATCCCAAGAAAGAAAGGAAAAAAAGAAATAAAGAGATAACAAAGAAAAATTGTTGAAACATTCACTTTTTTCATGATACCAGCTTTACGTTTGCTGAAAGTGATATGTCGTCTCGATTTATCTTGAATAAACTCGATCTTTATTTTACGACGACCAGCTTTTGTAGTTGGCTTGCCACCACCGCCATCGTCTGAATCACCTGACGCGTCAGAGCCATTTTCTTGATGAAATGGATCTACGAGAGTAAGAACGCGTTCAAATAAGAGGGAATATGCTATTAGCATAAATGAAGGCGGACTCACCGGCGGGGGGAGGGGCTTCACCTACATCGCTGGCAGACCTTGGTCGTTTCCTAGACTGTGCAGATTGGTTCATGTCGTCAATGGGTGAAGATGTGAGAGGAAGAAGTGCTGCTGAGTGTGACGATTGTGGCTGAGAATGAGAAGATGACTGTGTGCCTGTCAGTGGTCCTTGTGGTTGTTGTTGTTGTGGTTGTGGAAAAGGATACGGATTTGGGTTTGTAGTCTGCCTTCTAAAGGCCATAAAAATGGGGAAGAAGGAAGACTCAAAACCTGGTATCAAATATCAAATATCAACCGGCAAGAGGTGGGGGGAGAAATGAGGACAGGGACAAGGGAAAAGGGAAAGAGGAGGAGGGAGAGAAACGGGGTACAAACAACAGATTCCAAGGAAAAGTAGAAATTAGTAACAAACCCACACAAAGAAAAAAAAAGGGATAAAAAAAATATTTTATGACAGAAACGGTGTCAGTTTGAGTGGGTGTGGTCAGTCTTTTGGGATGCCTGAATGGGAATCTGAGTTTCCTGATGGGCAATTTCCTTTTTGTAATCAGAGATCCCTATTCCGGCAATAGCGTGCCGATATGGAACATTCCTCACACACGTCACGTGACGCTTAACTTTGGGGAGGGACTTTTTTTTCTCCTTCTTCTTTTGTCCTTTGTGACTCCATGTGACTTTTTTTTTCACGGCATTTACCCCTTTCCGGAAATTTTCGCAATATTAGTTATTTTTAATTTTACCGGAAATATTATGAATTATTCAAAAATAAAATAAAATATTATTATTAATTTCCCGGTCCCTAACGTACGGCGACTTTTCGATCCATACAGAGAAGGCGATCCGTATTTCTCCTCCTTTACCCTTCATTGTCTGGGTGTTATGTTGGTTTTTATTTCAATTCTTTAGAGCAAAGTACGTGGTGACTAGTATATTTCTTAACACTAAAAGCACTACCATAACTGTTCTCAAAGAAAAAGAAGTGGTTATACACTACGTATAGTACTATTGGGCAGCTTTACCAAAGAATTAAAACTTCAGAATTTCGGTGCCACCTTGGATTCAGATATAACCTTTATTCTCGACGAATCGAGCAGATCCAAAAAAATGTAACAGATTATCGAACTTGATATGGAATATCTCGACTTAATCTCAAGTTTTCAACGTTTTAATGTTCAACTTTCTCGTACTTCCACCTCCCCCGCACACGTGCTCTCTCATGTCATCGAGAAAAACCTTTGATGTTTCTGAAGTTTACTTGCTGTTTCAGTTCTACATCGATGTCGCTTATATGGATGGGGTTCGTGATCCTTGATCTTCAGGCATCTCAAGGATCTTTTTCGTCAAATCTCTTTCATCCCCTTTCCAATATCATATGTTTTCTTGATCGCGATTACGAATTTAACTTCTCTTACTGGCGTCACCGGTCTTTTTTTTTCGGTTCCTTCTTTCCAGAACTGTTTACGGCAGGCATCTCGCACTTGGCCTGTCTTAATTCACCTAGAATCCCGACCCAGTCGTATTGGTTACCCACTTGCTTCTAGTCGTGGTCCTGCCAGTATCTGACTGTACTACAACCGTTCTATTGGGGGGGGGAGCGTTATGTCAATACAATCTCATCTCAATCATATCACATTCTATGCCTAGCGTACAGCGTATGGATTAAACGTTAAAAAAGAACTGATCAATCGATGGATTCAATAAGTTCCATATGGTTATTGATGTTCCAAGGCCACGGTAGTGATGATATACGGACATTGCTGTAGATAATTCGGTGCGTCTGTATCCACGATTGGTCTAAACACATAATTCATCTAATCAACGACGTCGTTCTCCATTTCCTCACTTATTTAGGTCTTATTCTGTCTTCCTGGCTTGGTATTCTGTACGTTCAGTCGGCAGTTCTTGTGTTTCATTCATTCTACTCTCACCGGTCACCGTCCGCTCATAACATAGCACCCTACAACATCTTCTAAATTGAACGCGCTTCAACGAATGAAACTAGCATTAGCTGGCGGCTGAGTAATCCAGACCGTTTTAGTTTTATGAATATAAAAAGATCCGGTGGTACATTTTATCCTTCTTTATGGGTACACCTTTGTTGCGGTTAGAACTACGACTGCGCACCGAGATTTTAGTGAGGTCTTTTCATATTCCATCATTTATTTTTTTCATAGACCCTACTCAAATCCATTTCTTTTTTGCGTTTTGGCTGATTCGAATTCATCGCTCCTTTTCGTTTTATATCCATTCATTTTGACTAATACGTTTTTGGAAATGATGAAAGGCCAGTCAGTCTGGTATAGTGTTTCATTAATGTTTGGGGTGCTTCTTCTTTTGAACGTTTTTTTTTCAGTTGCCTTTTCCTCCATTTGTCCTTTTCGTTTCAATGGTTTCATCGAATGTGCCTTGCTTTTGCTGTTGCGTGGCGCTTATGCAGAAAAGTAAAAAAAATGGAAACTCATTCATCCATATCATCTTTTTTTTTTTTTGAAAAGGGGATACTTATGTTGATGGTTTCTGCAGCCAAATTTCAGATGTGATACCTGTTGAGATAGAATAAAACAGAAGATCCAATCAAAGAAGTTGCGCCCATCGTAATACCACGAGATATCGATATCTCACCATTTCCTTTTAGTAATTGCATGCGCATCTACTTTCGCTTTTTCCCTTATTAGGCTACTTTAAACTAATGGCTCTTCTAGACCATTTGGAAAAAATAAATCATCTCTGCCCGGAAGCGTTATAGAAAAGCACGTACATTAATAATATAACTCAATCTTACACACTGGACTTCCTTTCAGATTCGAAAGCCAGATTCTCGTTCCCAGGACCTTTTTTTCCCCTTCATTTCAAAAAACCTAATCCAAATATTTTAGCGACTCCTAATTCTTCGGCTACGCTCGGGGGGATGTCCGGCGCACGAGAAAAGTGCCACAACGGTGCACGTTGGGGTTGAGATAAGAAAAAAATAATTTGTATTAGGGGGTGTCGTCTGTTCTGGCGCACTTTTTTCTGACATATCCGAATACAGATGCCAAGCCAAATCTTGTGTAAAATAAATATCTAATGCGAACCTGGCTTTACAAAATAAACAATCTATTTTTACCATTTTATATTATACGCAATAATACATAAGTACGTGAGTTTAAGATGGATCATTATCCACAATATGCATCAGGCATATATATCCATCCTATCATACATGTACATGTGTAATACTCTTTTCCATCTTTCAAAATCCCCATAGCCGATATTTTATAGCCACTTTTGGGGGGGGGTTGCTATGAGCTCCTTTCATTTCTTTCCGTTTTTGACTCGTGATGCATGATGATTCGCGATACCCTTAAAATGTATTAAACTTCTGTTCTACGACATACTTAAAAACTAAGTACCTTCCAATCGTGACAAAAAAAAAGTGGCAGATTAAATTTACATATCAAGCCCAATATTCTGTACTGTCTCGGTTTCTCATCTCTCTCCCCTATATACGTATACTAATGCATATACCCTCCAGCCCACTTCTTCTCTCTTTGTGGTTATTATGCACCATTTGAAAAATTATAACTGAAAATCTTAAACGAATTCGAAGCTTCAGAAGTTTAGATCCCAAGACAAGATAAACGTGGCAGAAACGTGGCTAAAAATTCTTGATTGAAAATCTGTTTTGACAGTGAAAAATTTTCTTTGTTTTGAAGAGGGTATCTGCCACAGAGTAAGGTTCTTGTTAATATCCAATGTTTGATAGTTCGATAAGGGCGTGTCGATGTCATGAATAAAAAAAAAGTTGGTACGGAAATGAAAATTAAATAAAATATCAATAAGATTGTGTGATGTAAGCTTCTCCCGCTCCAAAGAAATGTGATTATTTCATAGTACGATATGGGAATGTACGCATGCGACGATCTCAAAGACCTTCCTGTTACAAGAATTTCGGAAGGATTATAGTACAAATGTGGCTGATTTCTTTATTTGTACTCGATCAGCACTCCCCAAGTGCGTCGCTAGTCTCGATCAATACCCGTTATTCCTAATTGAGGTCGACAATCAGGGATAACCCCGCTGCAAGTTTCGGATGTCCTTTTTCAGACAAACAATGGTCACCGATAAAATCCGTTTTCGTTCCATATGCATATGGAATACGTAACAGAACAAGATTATGCATGGGGTAAGTGCAGCACTTATTTTGATAAAATACCGTCAACAGTAATTCTTCCGCCCTGCTGACTTTCTATTTGCGCTTTCAGGTTATGTCGTCCCACTGTTTCATGATCACATTACATTTCGAATGAAAAGATTTTTAAATCAAGGATGAAAGAAAAAAAAGCTGAAGTACGAGTTTATACCACTCAAGACTACAAATCTAACAGACATAATAATATAAGCAACGGCATTTCAAACGACAAACCTTCTTTGTAAGTCAACCTCGTACAATCAATTCAATAATAATAATAATAATAATAAACAGAGAAAAAACGCTAATGTCCGCCAAAACAAGAAAATATTTGGATGAAATTGTGATCATGACCTCTGGGACGGGTACCATGTGGCACTCTTCGTGAACTTGAGGCTTTTTGCCAGACGTAGCATTCCGCTTTCAAATTCCCGTCAAATAAAAAAAGAAGTCACAGGCATGAAAAAGGCTGAATACATATATATATTATTCGAAATGGCACGGTGCAGAGCAGAACCATCGTTTGAATATTTATGGTTGCTTCAAAAGGGCACTATCTCATTGAAGAACCCTTTAGTATAGCATAGGAAAGGAAAATGTTAATAGCCTGCCGTTCCACGTAATAAAATGTCTGGTTGATCGTCCGTTCGGTGCTGTCCATTTGTTCGTCGTCTCTTTTTTTCTTTTTCTCGTACATGCCCCGGGCCCCCTCTCCTATACTCACCGGATATGATCTTGAAACTATGAATGAAATTCCCTCTGGTAAGTTGCAGTGGGTGATAATCTAATGACGCTGAACTCAAAAAATAATATATGAAGAAAGTCTATTTCCTTATTTATACTTATAACTTCCTAGTCCGCCTGATGCATATGTCGGAGAGCGTTTTGGAGGGCTTTCTAGACCCAACGGTAACTTGTGCGAGCAGTGAGCCACGCATGTATCCAGATGAAATCATATGCCAAAATATGAAATGATCCTACTGTTTTGCATGTGGTCGCCACATCATTGAGTTATAACCTCATGGAATATTCAAAGTTTGCATTCTCTAAACCAGGAATTTTTACAAGCCTCGAAGAGCCCGAAAGTCCCCCTCGCTTCATTAAACCAGGGCGACCTATACTATGTAGTAGTAGTACATAGCCAGAACTTGAGGCCTGTTCTATATTATTAGTCCGTCTCAATGAGAAGTCCATTGGTGGATCACATTGAAAGTTGATTGTTCTTATCAACCCCTTCGTACCTTGTGGAAATTATGATCAGATGGTAGTTACTTGGTAGCAGATGGCGGACTTTCTGCATAAGCCTGCGATGGGACATGCAAAAAATTATGGAGCCAGAAGGCACAATAGTTAGATCGAGGGTTTTGGAGCTTATTGAATGACTGACTGACACTTCATCTTCATGTGAACTGGTCTAATTCGTGTGCCTATATGCTGATGATGTGCTTCCGATTCAATTTTGAAAGCCAAAAGGGCCGTTAGTCCGTTGACAGGGACTGGCAATCAAAGAGGGATTCTCAAGAAAGAGACCGGACACACTGGTGAACACAAAGTTAGAAAAACTTTGCCTCCGGCGACTAAAGATTCAGAGCATCTATCATTGAACGTTCCATAAACTAATCTGTTCCCTTAACAAAAAGTTATTAGGCTCCCATCATGCCATTAATCACTTTTTTAAATACCGTTCGTTCTGGAACTTTCGGATGTCCCCCGACTTGGAGGTTGTATAGAGATACGCGTGCTTCAGAACACGAGAAGCAAAGCCAAAGCCTACTTCCTAATACAATTGCGGTTTGAATGCAGAACAATGAAAGCTCCTGAGTGTGTGCTAACCGGGATGCTGCATCAAAACACCGGCTTAAAGTCGACGCAGCAATTATTATATTATCATCAAATGGAAATAACGTTCAAGACGTAAATCAAATCTAAAAAAGCGACTTGCGACTCGTTGCTTTTAGTGCCGGCCATCGCATAGAAAATAGTTCAAACCGATCCGAAGTGGCCGATTGCTCTAAAAAATGAATGGACGAACAGTCAGGGTCTCCAAAGTTTGGTGAGATGAGCTCAGTTACGGCGGAATTTGATACCGTGCGCTCATAGGTGGGTAAGCGACAACGCCAACTTCATGGGTTTTCCTCAAAACTTCTAGACCTGAGTGGCTTGTTTTGCGAAAAAAGGCCAAGGATTCTAAAAAGATTCATCGTCCTCATCTTTTCCCTCCTACTCTAGCTTGACGAACATGTGGCTCAATCTATTACCCCCAGTAAATCGTTTAGGGCGCTTTTCACCTTCTCTTTTAAGGATCATCGGGATTTGGAGATATTTTTAAAACAGCGGGGAAATAAATGGAAGTTATAATCTAATCAAAAAGTTAGGTAAGTACTTAACTAGAATTCCCATCCAGGTCCGGATCTATTTAGGATATCGTACCGGATGTGTATATTTACTTGCCCTCGTTTGATTTTCAGTTGGATATCAAATTGAGCATTAGGATGATATTTGCTGAAAAATCCAATATAACATTTACATGTGAAAGAGACTTCTTTGAAGGGTAGTCTCCGAGAATGGTAAAAACACAAAAAAATATCATCACAAGTAAAAGGAGATGGGGTGCGTATCGAGAAAAAGTGATTTACGATGCATCACTTCGTCATACCTAGAAAGGGGTGTTAACCAGTTCGTGATCATTCGGAATCGGAAGAAAACGTATTTCTCTCACCTCGTAGTTCCTACCGCGCTTATCCGACTTATCGCGCTCCAATGCCACATCGCCATTGCCACGCGTTATGATTGGTGAGCATCATTAGCCAGGTTGAAATTTGTTGAGTGGAACACCTTTGATATTCAATAAAACCATCGGGGAGGAACATTGAATATTAATCAAAAGTGTGTCAAGTCAAGGGAGGAAAACAAGATGTTGTCCAGTCCGTCTATGCATTCTCTTTTCCATTTGGAGGAAAAGAACATAGGACATCTTCCTGATTGACGATGAAAATCATAAATGATGATGATACGTTCAGAGAAATTGTTATTGTTGGTATGGAAATATCAGAAATATCAGCATGATGCCGTTGGTTCGGAGAATGTTTTCGCTAGAAGTTCCATGTCGCTTCTGATGCCCAACTTGGGAACGAATAACAATAATGAACGTTCGAAATTCCATGATTAATGTGGAAAAAGGTATGTATATCACATTCGATTCGGATGGTCAAAGTTTGGATGAAAAGGGAGGAAGATCCGAAGCGAAAGGAAAGTGAGATAATTTTCTATCCATTTAGGTTCAACCCTCTATTTTTATAACATTTGGGCTTATGGGAATGCGTTGAATTTGGCGAATTATGTCAAATTTGAACTTGTAAGGCATTGATGGGCTTGATGATTCGGAGCCCAGGCCACCGAGAATCTGTATGTCCAAAAGGATCGCGTGGTGCGCGACCTTTATGAGATGACATTTATTCCAATAGAAATTTTTCGTATCGCGCAATACAGAAAGTTCAAATTTGAAAAAGGCACCTGGCACATTTGTATTGATGAACCTGATCCAGAAGGTATACGTGTGAGCTATTACTACGAGAAAGGGAAAAGGATACTGGGCAAGGTAACCGAACTCGGGTATACAGATAGAGCAATATGTAGCAGCATCCTGATCCCTTCAATTGGAAAATTGGTTTATAGCTAAAAGCCATGCTCAAGCGAATTTGTCACAGGAGTATTAGGTAGACACGTTCCGGAGGTTGGTGCCCAAGTTTGACGCGTGACGGGCGCGACATACAAGTAAATTGGTTGAAAGTAAACCTACATCTTTCAGAGATAATTACTCTTAAAGTTGGCGACGAAGATGAAAATGGAGCAAGAACAGGCCCAGCTTAGAGTATTAACGTAGTCTGAGCCTGAACTGTGGGAGTGAAACTCCGCTTCAAAATTGCGACTTCAATATTGTGGCCTCTTCATTTTTTTTTACAAAATTAATCACTCTTTGGGACTTCAGAAATTCAATTCGTTCCTTCAAGACTACCATAAGTTTTGTTTTACTGGCAGATCGCAACGTTTGGGAACGTTTCTAATCTAGCCAATCCAACACCAAATATAAAAGTCATGATCGATGATCTTGATAACTGTTCTCTTGCATCTAATAGTCCGACATCTCCGAGACAAAATTTCAAAGTGGCTCACAGCTTTCAATTGGGGAGGGAGACAATCTGTTGATGAAGGACGATGTGTTAACTTTTTCATTGCCATGTGATCACAATTCAATTGGCAAAGGAAAGGTCAAAAGGAGTTGTTTGTGACAGAAGTCCCTGGTAAGAACAAGAAGTCGAATAATAATGAAAAGAGTTCGTGCCCGCGTTCAATCGGCTAAAGAAGACGAAACAAACAGGTGGGATTATTCACCGGGCTCTATCTAACATATGAATTTTGGCGCGAAGGTATCAACTCAGCGTTCAATCCGGTGATTGGCCATGCCAAAATCAGTTCAAATAACAAGCCACAAGGATTTTAAGATTGAGAAGCCAGGTCCAGGCGTGCCGAGCCTAGTCACAGAACAACACTATATAACAAACTTCTTCCATTGTTTCAAATGTCAATAGGTCGCTCGGATCTCCTAAAGGAAACGAGGAGCCACCGCTATACTTTCCCACAGATTGAAGACGCAGGTGAGGATCTTAGCTTCTATTTCAGTTTTTTTTCCCCCCGCATGAACCTACTTCTCATTTGATGCCCAGTTTACCTTAATATCATATGTGGAAGTCAGATTCCGCCACTTTATCCACCCGTGCACGAGGGGGTTTTGAAAAAACATCCATCCCGTGGCCTCCATCTGTAACCTTGCTTCAGGATTCTACTGCGATCATTGAATGACGTACCTTTCTGAAAACAAAAGTTTACAACTCTGTACCTCTTTGGCGAATAGCAAGGATATTTCTTCCGATTATCTCCTCTCGTGGAATTACTGAAAAGTAATATAATATGCTTTCACCTGCTTAAACCTACGGCATTCAATCACTATCAACCTTCCTCTTAGACAGACAACATAATTTTGACTGCTTCAGTTTATCCTTCCAACTTCTGTTTGATGAAATCGAGCTGCAAAGGTCTCGTAAAATAATATCCGGAGAAATCAGGAAACATGAGCCGTGTCAAAAATCTTCTTGCGATTCTGTCTCTTATCCTTATCTTATAATTATTTACGGCTATCGAGGAAGTTCAACTTAAGAACAGCATTTGCATTTGGTGTGGGTTTCTCCTAGGTTTCTCCTACAACTTAAGTGATGTATTGATAACCGTTTCTAGAAGCCGCATACCTATTAGTACACGAATCTCCGGGTGACATTGACAGTGGACTTCTGCATTCGGTTTCGAGTAATATGGATCTTTACAAACGAAACCATGTCACCCAACGGGTTCGCTGCATATCACGAGGCTCCCTATGTCGGGCGACATCAGGAAAACATATAATGAAACTCTGACATACTGTGACCTTTTTTCTCATTCGCGGGAATGTCGTCCTAATTTCGGCATACCCCAATAATACGGTTTTTTTTTCTGACGAGAACTTCCACTGAATCGGCTGATGTCGCAAGGCACATCTGATTTTTCACAGAAAACGTTTTTCGACTCCGATAATGAATTCATTTTGGTCAGGTGGAAGCGGATAACCAGACTTGTCGCAAGCCCTCAAAGGAACAAGGACATGACTGTCACCTTCAAAGCAAGGTCCTCCATCTCTTACAACATAGGCCCTGGGCTTATGCACCGGTCTTCATGGAGGTTCGTGTTATATCAAGGCTTGGCTTTCTTTATCTCTTTACCTGAATGTACCCTCATTATTAGATTAATTGAACTGGTGATAAGATCTGTTCGGGGTAAATAAACAATGTACCCTCAAAAAAATCATAAAATAATGTTGCACATCTTCAAATACACGAAGTATTTTTATTTTTTAATGCCTAAAAATTGTTACACCACGGTAAGCTGTTTAAATCATCTTCTCTGCTAATTATTAACTAAATACTTCTTCACATAAATAGAAGCATACTACATACATCGTTGAATCCACTACTTACTGAATCTCGGATCCCTATTTGTGGATTTATTTATTTTTTTCCTTCTTCCGAAGGTCGCCGGTCGATACAGGACCTGTTAGTTCACTAGTTTCCCGGGGAACTGGATGCAATTGGATCCGCAAATACCATTCGCCCTTTTGAAAAAACAAGGTATTCAGAATACCCACCAACTATCATTGACTATTATTGACTGGTCAAAGAATGCATCTCTTGGCAGGTTACGGATCCCATGACTTGCACATTGCAAACTACCACGCATGGTTAACAAAGAAAATTTCATAGTACACGAAATCAATTTTTTTAGCATGGGAATACGTGTGTATGTCATTTTGTGTGTTTATAGTCGGTTTTATTTGAGCTATTTATACGTAGTGCGCACGGACCCAAATTCAAAGACCATGGTCACTTTATGCTCTTGGACTCTTCAATTTTATCTTCAAATCAATAACCTAATTTAAACTCTATCTTTGGGCTCAGTCCTTTTCGCAAGTCAAACACTGCTGTCTCTTAGATGTATATTGTAACCAATTCGTGTATGTATACCACGACCATGGTATCCGAATGCCAAATCCTCCCTCGATTGATCAGAGTTGTTCCGGTATGGACATACCAGTTCAACACCAATGACTGTATTCCAACTTCAAAATATTGACCACCCTGACAATCTTCATTTCCTGAGTAATGGGTCTTGTTCAATCGGTTATCGTGGCCTCAATCTTCAGGTTGTGCAACTTACTATCAATCACGTATGTTGCTAGGTCTATTCCCTACACATGAAATAATTTATATGTAGACCCTATCTCTGACACCTGATCTGTTTCACGTAGGTCCGCTCGGCTAAAACAATTCGGATATAAGTCAAGAACCCCGAGTCTGTATTATGTACAAGAAAAAAGTGGATCAGTATGTAAGTTATTTTTTTATCGTAATTGTTTCATCATCATAGCTATTTTCTTTCCCATCATTTTTTTCTTTCCTTTTTACCGTCACTTAGGCTGCCGCGACTAGTATGGAAGCATTTCACTGGGACGAAGTTGTCGATTCTGATGTAGCTTTCGATTTTGACGCGTACATAGACGTTCCCTCATTGGTCGACGTTCGAGCGAGAACTTTGAACACCTATACAGATTCAAGTCAAAGTCAACAAAAGGTCGTTAATACGGACATCGGTAACGATGTCCATACCTCATGCAATAACTTTCGACACTCTTCAAACCAGACGATAAGCGACTCTTTAAACGGCAACCTACTCAGAGACAACACAAACCTGCACACCAGTTCCTTCCCTCAGTTCCCTGTCACCCCTTTCGCCAGTACAGGATCTGATGTTTTCAATTCATACTCGCAGGACTACTCGATCAACCCAGAAAAAACTATCATAAAACGACCGAAAACCGGGCGAGCATTGCTTTATTCTCCATCTCCTGCCTTCCGATTTGCGAGACCACACACGCCTTCCCAATCATCGAAAAGTCCAAGTCCGCTATCATCAACCTGTAATTCTGATGCAACTATAGCCCCAGTAACATCAACCTATCCCTCTAATTCGACGATTAACGTAACATTCTCCGAGTTATTGAAAATCCTCGAACCCAACATCAGACGCGAATACGAAGATAGATTAATTGAACTGCAATACTCTCTCCGCACTGAATACAACGCAAAAAACGAGATTGAAGTTCATCGTGTCAGGGAAGAATGTCGAGTCGAGTTTGAAGCGTTACTTCAAGAAAGGATGAAGGAACTTAAGACAGATTATGAAACACGAGTAAGAGAAGCCATTCAATCTTCAAACCGATTCCGAACTAACATGCATGGTTTGGAGCTTGATGAAGCGAGGATTGAGTTTGAGGCAACGCTCAAAGAACGTATGGAGGAAGTGCAAGCCATATGCAATGAAACGGTGAATTTTGTTTTACAGGGTATAAAACATTTTTTTTCGCTAATAAAAAACCCACATTGCGTCTCTATCAAAAAGGTCGAAGAGAGGGATGAACAACTCACGAGGCTAAAGAAGAAATTACAGAGGGGAACGATCCAGAACATACGGATGATGATGATGGAAAACCGAAAAATGTCGACAAGATCCCGGGAAAGAAAGCAGAAAGAAGAAAGATGGAGAACGGAGGTAATTAGAGTTGAGCGGCCCGGGAGAAACATGAGTCTAAAGGAAATTGTTACATGCGAAGAGCGTCAGCGCCTGACCTCTGATGTTTCGTCAATTCCTGAGCTCGAGGGTGACGATAATAACGCATATACAACGTATCTAAGTGATAGTGAAATTGACGAACCCTCTCCCGGTGTTCCAATAGTCCTTGGGCGTGGTGACAACGACGATACCAATACGAAGTATCTAAGTGAGGGTGAAATTGACGAAACATCCCCCCCAATAGCAAGTATTCCTCCGGCTCAAGATGTGAGTCTTAAAATGCTCTCCAAATTCCCAGTTCATAACTTGTTCAATGGAATTATTATTATTATAGTTGAAGCTAAATGAGGCCGAAGAAAAGAAGTTTATATTCGGACTTCAGCTAGAATATGCCCTGGAACGAGCGAGACGATTGGACGCATTGGAGGAGACAAGAGCGTGTCGGGAAAAGATAACGGGGTTGGAGAAACGTCTGCAAGGACGTTGGGCAGAAAACAGAACTGTCACCAATCATTCGGATTCGCCGGTGGACCGTGGTACGCCAGCATCCGTATTACACATACCCCAGCCATCATAATACCCACTGTACACCAACAAGCATGTACCCTAACTCAACAGCCCACTGGAGCAAGCTCATGGTGTTGTGCGCCGGGAGTTTTATTGACTCGAGGGGGCATTGTAAGTATGCCGTGTTTTCAACTTGAAGAAAACTCGGGGAGAAAACAAAATCTTCCTTTGCCGTCTATCATATCGCCTCTATCATTCCTTTTATACATATACTACTTCAAATTCCCTGTGTGATAATGCCTAATGCATTGTAACAAATAAAAATAGTAAACAGTTGTTATCCTTAAATTTTGAGTGATTCGATTTGCACCACTGCGTCTATTAAACTTCATGGGTGAAAGAAAGAGGAAATATATGTACATAGGAGATAGGACATAGTGCATATATACAATAATATACATACATCCTCAAACTTCAATCCATCCAATTCCACTTCTCTCGCAACAGCCACGTCCCCAGATCAACATGGTGATCATGCTTTAGGTGAGGCTGACGACCCAGGTATAACTGAGCCAGGGTATAACTATACCGAAAGAACTCAATCAACAAATGCGACAATATTTAAAAGAAAGGTCTCCTCTCACCTTCCCGGGATTAAACAAATTAAATGGATCTATCGTCCTTTTTATAGTCTTTAGAAGCTCGACTGTTTCAACTCCAAGTTCATCAACAAGGTATTTCTTTTTCCCAAGCCCGACGCCGTGTTCTCCCGTACCTAGGAGTAATGAAAAAATTTTCGTGAGCCCAATGCAAAGATTTTTCTTTAGACGAGAGAAAAGCTCACAAGTTCCATCCAGGGCAATGGCGCGTTTCACCATTCTATCGGAAGCTGCTGCTGCTTTGGCGAGGTCGGAATCGGATTCAATGAGCATCAGGGTATGAAAATTTCCTGTTATTTGAGAGTTTGTATGTGTGAAGAGTAGATAAAGTAAAAAATAAAATTAACTGACCATCGCCCACATGCCCCACCGTCGTTGCTATCAGCCCGGTTTCTGCGAGGTCTTTTTGGGTCTAAGGTATGTTCAAAAGGGGGGAACCCGATAAGAAAATCTTTCAAATCACAATGGGAAGTAAAAATATACGAACCTCGTAGACTAATGTCGGGAGTTGTGAGACAGGTACACTGCAAATAGAATTGTAAATACAAGCCAAGTAAACAATTTCCAACGATTAGCGCACCAGACGTCCGTAGGCCACGATCTGCACCCAGGTCTTAATGCAACGGTTGAAAAATGTGCATTCTTCCTGCAAAGAAAAAGAACCCGGAGTACTTGAGAAAAAGGTATTTCATAACAAACCCGTCCGACGTACCGATCAGCCCAAAGATCATCAGCCTCTTCTTTAGATTTGGCATGCTCATACCCCGTCCCACCATGTTTCGCCGCGATTCGTTGAACGAGTTTCGAAGTCTCTGTTAGAAAAGATTGAGAGGGGCCTGGTTTAATGTGCGAGAGAGTGGTGAGTACGACACGACAAAAAGTAGTTAAAATTATTAGCCGACCTTGAAGTTTTATAAACAACGTATCCTTCTCCGGCCATTTGCGTTTACTAGCACCAAATTGATTCGTCGCATACATGAACTTTGAATCAAGGAGTTCAATGCATTCTGTATGAGAAGATTTTTCTTAAAAAAAGAAAGCTCAAAATAGAGATGCGGCCTTGAATGCGTACGTATTCCGGCTCCGGTATTGATGATATCTCTTGTAGCTTCTGTGGCTTTTTTGACGTCGGGGAATTGAACTACGGCTACGGAGGTCGGAAGGAGTGGTGCGAGACGGAGTGTCGCTTTAGAAGAGAAAGAAACGTTCAGAAGAAAAAGATGGAACGCTGATAACCCCAGACATTACCCTCAGTAACAATGCCCAACGTTCCCTCCGCACCTACAAACAATTTCGTGAGATCGAACCCGGCCGATGATTTTCGGGAGCGTTGGCGAGTTTTGATTACTTCACCGTTAGGAAGGACTGCGGTCTACGCAACCAGTTACATTATAGAAAGATTGAAGATTGGGGTACTGGGACTTACGATATTGAGGAACCATTCGCCTTTGGCTGTGCCGTATCTGACTGCGTTTGCTAGAGAGAATGAAGTTGAAAATGAATATATAGGTATGTGACTCTTGACTTACTTCCACTACATCCAGTGGCAATCATCCCACCGATCGTCGCTCCTGGCCCAGGGTCTAACTGTGTGATAAAGGAAAGGGAGAACGATTAGCCTTAGTAGCTGTAATATAAAAAAAGGAAATCCCACAGGAAAGAACAATGGAATACCCTTCTCCTTTAGGGTAGCGTTGATTTCTTGCCATTCGCAGCCGGGTTGGACGACTATATCTGAATCTTCCTCTGTTTAGAAAAACGATTAAAGAGATAGAACAACAACAACGGGTATACAATACACACCGTTAATGGCAAGGATTTTATCCATACCCGATAAGTCGATACATATACCGCCTAAAGGGTGCTATTCTCCCAAGTGAAATAACACCAATTTTAGCCATAAAAAGTTTTGAAGATAAGAACATACACCAAGGGTCTGACCCTCCAAACTAGTTGCGCCCGAGTAAGGAACGATGGGCATCTTGTATTTAGTTGCTATGTTGACGATTTTTACGACATCTTGGGTCGAGGTTGGAAAGACCTGAAAATAAGATTACATTGCTTTAGGGATGCGATGAGGGTACTCACGATTACGCTGTACGGATGACCTATCTCATTCACGTTCACGTTATGACGATGTGCCGTGAATAATAGCAGCTACAACACACCTTCGTGATAGGCATTAACAGAAGAGAACCCGTGTGATTCCAACACATCCGGTGTAGTATCAACGTCTACAGGTCCATCTTTGAATGTCTCCCTCAGTTCTTGAATAGCATTTTTGAAGTCTTGTGGTGAACCGTATTTAGTGTTTTTGAAATACGCATCGTTCAACGAAGACGAAGAAGAAGAGGTGGCGGAAGAGGAGGAAGAGGAGGAGTTGAAACTGTATCCTACCACACCACTTAAGATAGAGACTGCTAAAATGGACAGATAGAAAGAATTGCTTGAATTGTGTTTAGGTGTTATGGGAATAGACGATGACGCGGATGATACCGAGCGTGAAGAGACAAGTCTGCCAGTCAGAGTTCTTGTCCTTGCAAAGTTGAATCGAAGAGAGCGCAGGGACGACATGGTTGTAGATGGTATAAGGATAGACACAGTTCGGCATACTTTAGCCGAGAATTCTCTTTCCATACTGACTGAATCAGGTGGACATAAGTGCTATTTATAGCCGTCGATATTGTCAAGAAATATAGCGTGTCTGGATAGGATGTATCCAAAGTCAAGCAACATCGAACTATACGTTCATTTTACTATATAGGGAAACAAGATATATGCCAACAGCAAACACCCATCCAAAATACAATAGGGCCCGTCGAACTCAACGAGCATCTCCATCTCCAACAGTCGTTCCGTTTTCTACGATATCGATCTGACCTGCTTTGCCCATTGCAGCACCTAAAGCTTGTGTACGGAAGGCCAGTCCCCGGGTCTTTTCTATAACTGACTGATAGACCGGTAACGCTGGTCGATTGATTTCGATTACATTCTATGGTATTGACAACACGAATAAGATAAGTAGGTAACTTGTATTCCCATAAGACACATACCTTTTCCAAGTCGATACGAGCATCTGCACCCATACGTGTATCCCTGATAAGGTTGACAATCCATTTTTCACCTTCTTCGCGAGAAAGGTTTAATCGTTCCGATAGATCACTATAACGCCCATTAGCTCTGCTGTATATTGTATACATTACAAATCTGGGACTTACGCAATATCAATCCTCTGATGGATGCGGCAGTAAGCCTCGCTAATAAGATATCTCGCATTGTCCAAAAACTCGTCCGCGAAACTACCAAGGAAGAAATCATCGCCAACAATTTTCTCCGCTTTCGATAATTCTCTTTGAGCGCCTTCAAAATCGAAATCGAGATATAACTCTTTTAGGAAATTCGTTATTGGATCGGTATATTGATATTCCTCCATTTGAATTACTTTGACGACTTCTCGAATGGCGTGTCGTAGACGACCTGATGTAGAAGCTTTTCTTGAAACTATAGCCGCCACAGCGAGATAACGAAGTATCCAAGGGCAAGATGTTTGAATAGTGTTAAGGTAGGATGGAGATAGGAATGTCTCTAACATGAGTGTTCGACCTTCTGGGTGATTGAAATACACGAATAGTGACCAATGAAGTAGCCATGTTCGAGCTTGTAATTGTGTCAAAGCGCTGGCAACCTCACTACCTGGTGCACCAGTCAAATTCGCCGTCGAAGAAGAGGAGGATGAAGATCGGGAATCAATTAGATCGCGTAATGAACCCAGTTCTTCCAAAGCCACGCTCCATTTTCCTGTTAGGATATCCGAAGCGAGTTTACCCCAATGTGCTGAAAGGTTGAGATCCGAATCTGTGGATAAGACTCGGAAATGATATAGATAGTCAGCGGTTCCGCTGTAGTTGCCGCATGCATATTGAAATTGACCAAACTTGTATAGGACGGTGATTTGTTCCAATGTAAGCTTTTATTTTATTAAGTATGTTAGAAAAAGAAGAGGTGGATTCAGAAACGTTCACACGTACCCCATAGTGGTCTTTGAGATACTGCAGATTTTGTCGTTTATCCTGTCTTAAGGCTTGGGCAACTTCAGGCTTTTCAATAATCTCCAAAACACTCTGAGCTTCTTGAGCAAGTCTATCATTTGTAGAGACAACTGAATCACGTTTGGCAGCAAATTCTAAGTTATTTCAATTTTCGGAATTGAGCTCAAAATGTAGGATAAACAGAAAACGCACGAGGAGGAATCTCAGCATCTGGATATAGTTGTTCAAACAAACTAAGCGAGTAATCAACCATATTGGTTCCCTTTGTTAGTTCATATTGTGCTTTAATAATTTGTTCAACAGGGAAAAGCATCGTTTCCGTAAGATGGGTCAACAGTGGAAAGGCCAAATGGCGATCCAAATAGGGAATGATAGTTTGAGTTAAATCGTATTCGGCCATAATTTTAATATCTAAATTTATCTCCATAAACTGCCACTTTCAACGCAATTCGACATATATAACTCACCTCTGGCCAGGCCCTCAAAGAGCGAAACAAGCGTTGAGCGCAAAAGTTTTTGTGACTGCAAGTTATAGGTGCTTACGTAAGCGATACCTTTCACGACGTGTCCGTCTACCAACTCATTGTGATGAGCCTCATTACCATTATAGGAGAGGTAGGTAAATTTCTTGTTAACCGTAATATCGCGTGTTTTTTTTGACGTGCTAGTTTTTTGCTATAGAAATGTTATGTATCCCTTATTGAGAACTTGAACATTACGGACGTGGAATGTGTCAAATTCTCCATTTCAAAAGGATTAGGAATTGGAATTGTGATCGGTGGATCTATCATGAAAGTTCCCCAACTAATTCTGAGTACGAGATTCTTCACAAACTTCGTTTCTAAAGCCTAAAGCTGCCGTTTTTTTTTTTTTAAGTTTTACGGGCACGTTCTGCACGGGGGCTTTCTCTACCTTCGTATATCCTTGAAACACTTTCATACGCAATTACACTAGCCTATTCAGCACGAAATGCCTTTCCATTCTCGACGTATGGCGAAAACCTTTTCCTCACACTCCAAAATGTGGTCATCACCCTACTCATTATTCACCACGCACCTCCATCAAACAGTCACAGTTTAACACGGCGTCCTAATAGTTCTCCAAAGCTCATCGGAGGTGTAGCATTATCCGTTATCGTATCATACATATTAGCTATTATTCCGATGAGTCTTCTCGCATTACTTCAAATGGCTACCATTCCGCTTTCACTCCTCTCCAAATTTCCACAAATATACGAAAACCAACAAGCTCGTTCAACAGGACAACTATCTGCTGTTGCTGTTATCTCACAAGTAGCAGGCTGTCTTGCTCGTTTATTCACCACTGCGACGGAAGTCAAAGACCCCATCGTCTTTGCAGGATTCTTCCTCGCGTTTCTGTTGAATCTCATCCTTGGCGCTCAGATGTACATGTTCTGGGGTCATGACGCAGAAGATAAAGTTTTAGGTGGAACTACAACAATCGAGAGAGAGAAAGCAAGTCTGGAAAAAATTGTTGTATCACCTCAGGCTCCGATCATCCCACCTCAAAGGCAGGTTCAAACACCTCCGCCGGGCGGTAAGAAATGGGCTAGAAAACTAGATTAAGGAAGTAATTATAGGGAAACATTACATTTCTTCGGATTCTAATTACTGTATTTATTTATTAAAGAATCCTAATTCCCCATTTGAATGGGTAAAATTATTCAACCCGATCCAGAAGAATAGGCATGACCCCATGCGAGTTCTTGGAATCTGTTTGAAAAAGATGAGAAAATCTTCTTCCAAAAATGATCAAAAAAAAAAAACTATAACATACTTATCATACAATGCAAGCGTACCAGCTGCAGCGACACCTCTGGAAAAACACGTTGAACATTGCGGGTTCCTAGCATTAAAACAAAAATAAATTGCTCACCTAAGTATATTGGCGAAGGCACCACCTAAAGAATAATTTTTAGCAGATAGTATATCACCAAAACTAAAGACTGAGCTTACCGAAAAGTGCCTTCACCCCCTCTTTCGCAATGATTTCACGACCAGCATGAATGAAGGATTTATACTTGACCTAAAAAGAAATCAAAAAGAGAGGGACCGTAACAAAAACCATGACCAACCGCTTCTCCTGAAGACATCATCATTCTCCTTCTAATGGTATCAAACGGGTAGGAAGCCAGGGACGCTCCCGTCGTGCAAGCATAACCAACAGCAAACGAAGCAAGGAAGTTGCCTTTCATATCACCTTGAAGAACCAAATCCCTGAAGGGAGATTCATATTACATTAATTATTTCCTCCTCCTCAAGATAATCAGGCTTACTTAATAGTATCATATCCACCAAAGCTAAGTTCATCCCCATTGGTTTAAAAAATATCGGAAAATCTTGTGAATCCAACTTACTAGAGCCCACGGTAAACGACAATTCCGAACAAACTGGGTACAAAGCCACGGTATAATCCAACAACACCATCGGTTTTCAACGTTTGTTTGTAAACGTCGATCAATCCCTGATATTGGCGTTGGCCGCCTTTCTTTCCATCAGCTGCCAGTCGGGTTCTTGCACTAAAAAAGTGGATATAAGGACAATTCGGAATCCTAAAGCTATGAAACCTTACAAGTCCAGAGAGTACACGAATATAGAGGATGTAGCCCCAGCAGCGGCACCGCTAGCCACATTACCTAGTTATGGGACCACACCCGTTGAGCCAATCGTCTCATACTTCAATATTGCGAAAGGACGTACCAGCAACCCAAAGGCCAAAACCCTCCGATTTTTTATACCCAAATGTTCGCTTGAACGTATCCTTTGCCGAAAAATTAATGGCTTGTGTAGGGAAGTATCTTATTATATTGGCGATATTTCCTCGCCAGACTACAATGTTTTTAGGGAAAGAGCCGATTGTTAAAAAAAGGGGGGGAGGATTCACTTACAACTTTTCAAGCCTTCACCACGGTACGTTCGGATGAACGCATCCGTAATTCCGTTATAAGGATGCGTGAGACGACCAGAATTGATCATAGCCCCTTGATTTTGAATAAGGAGTTTGACTCTTTCAATGGGAGCCGCGGCAGTTTTGGAGATTGCTCTGTAATGAGATCAGCATTTAGAAATGTTGTAAAGATATTGTACGCACGCGGCAGTACCTCCAGCGAGGAAATCCACTAGTTTAAAAAAATAAAAATGAGGTTGTATTATCATGCATTATATCATTAAATACGAACCTGCAAAGTTGGACTGGTGGACAGATACCGTTTTGTCTGACATCAGTCGAGATTATATTTTTTTAAAAAAAGAAAAGAAACTGAGTGGGGGTTAGAGATATAAAATGAAATTTTGTTTGTTTCACTGGTTTGTGAGGAGCGTGCCCTCCTCCAAACGTGCTGCATAAATGGGTCTGCGTTTACGGAGGTACTCGGATATAACCCCCGAAGTGTTCCGGAAACACTTCTGGATTGGATGACGGATAGTCAGCAGGTAGAGGAGGGAGTTTGCATCACCGAGTGATACCGAAGATTGATCCAGAAAGACATGGAGCTACTACATATGAATATGTAGCCCATCAATTTTTGGGACTAGACGTATAAAGGCATCAACATGAGTCATACGTAGCACCGGTGAGTAGCTGAAAGATAAGGAAAGGGGCTCCACTTGAAAAAAAGAGTCATTTGTTAAAATTTGTAGAGTCAGAATGACACAAAGACTAGGATGGACGGGACTGGGATGAGGTCGATGGTTTTGAATGTTACTAAGCTGGAGAACCACTGCATAATTCGACGCATCCTGAGAGCACTTTATTGGTCACATCTAGTTAAAAGTAGCTAATCTGAAGGGTATAAAGTCAAGATACATTTCAAAGCAAGTGAGTGTAAACATGAATACCCGCTCTGACTTTTGGGGATGCCATCATCCCAGTGTCATCAGAGACTCTGAAAGACGTCTGTTGTAAGCAACCTACCAGTGGACAGATAAGAATGATAGATCACTGGAAATAATGACTGTCAACACCGTCGTATTCGACGTGTAATAACTATGCAACCCGAGGACCAGTACCCGGTACCATCTGCTTCATTATTGGAAAGTATCCCAGTACAGAGCTGAGGCCTCGAAGTGTTTTAGAATATGCCAAGCGCAGGCCCCATAAGGATTTGATTCAGATGAAATAAAAACGAACAGGAAAAAAAGCTATTTCAATTGTGGAACTGCATCGTGCTCTACAAAACTCACTTTGATATGAGCCGTGACACTAGTTGGTCACTTTTGTGACCAACCAAACAGATACAAATAGCGACGCGAAAAGTTCTCAATATCAATGTCTTTGGTATCGAATAGCTTAAAGTTTTGGACCACTTTTTAACTGGACGTTTAGACAGCCGGTGTCATGTTACTGAACTACTTTCCACGGTTCATCGGTCTCTGGTCCTGGACCCGTTGGCCTTTTTTCAGCAGTCTTTGTCCATAGTCAATAAGCCCAACGTTCCTGTGCCTGGTTGTAACCGTTATACTTTGACTTTTTGGGGTAAGGCAAATGTGGAGTACATAAAGGGTAAGGCAGGAAAGAAATCAGGGAACTTTTTACGAGCCATACGTTGTTCACAATCCGCTACGACTCTGTCCGTCTACAATGAGCTTCGGCAAACGCAAACATTCTGAAATTCAAGAATCGGGTTCCATTCTCGACAGTGATTCTAGCACTCTCAATGGTACTCCCATCTCACCTGTCAAGCGAGTGCGCATGGATTCTGCTAATAATGAAGAGAATAACGTACCAGCGAGGGAGGGCTCTCCTACTCATACAGACGCGGGCGTTGAAGAGGAAGAGAACGAAGTTCTTCTTATCATCATTCCGGAGGATGATCACAGCGTAGTGAAGAGAGACACATTCACTGAACAAGAAGCAGCCCCTGCAACTGATACCTTTGTAAGTATCGATTCGACCCTTCATTGATTTTTATCTTTCTCTTCGGACCCCAATCTCATTGCTTTTAGAATTCCGACGCGCAGGTGGAGGATCCTGTCCAAAGCAACGAAAGTGTAACGGATGATGAGCAACCGGATACGCCTCAGCAAAAATATACCTTACCCACCTCTGCTGTAGACGCTATTCTCCCGCTTAGTACAACAGTATTCTTTCTCGACTCACGTTTGGCTTCCCAGCCCACGGAATCCTTCGTTAAACTTCCACCGCCTAAGGAAGGACCGTTTAATTCGCCGACTCGGAGTCCTGTCATCCCCCAAGGAGCCCCGACTGCTTCACAGCCTGCTCTTGGAACAGTTCTATCTCACACTCCACTCGGTCTTCTTCCGCCTGCGTCGCCTCTCGCAATACCCGCTTCTGAGACACTTAAAGTCTGAAGGAGGAATATCAACCGTCCGTGTTCCAGGACGTCACTCTTACCTTCCACTGCTGCATTTGAAATGAAATAAACCGTGAGATCAGGTACACAGGTGTAATAGCAGACAACAGCCAAACTATTAACCTTGTCGAGTCGACGTTTTTTGGTCTGGAAAGGTGAACGACGGCATTGTTTCAACTTCATAGGCTCTACGATAATATTATATATATATTTACTTCCTATTAATTGTTTGTATATTTCCTTTGCTTTTATTCCACGTTCTGTTTTGCATGATCATTCTGTATTCATATCATCCTCGTTTATAATGTAAAGATTGGTCCTTCATGCCCTTCGTTGCTTTATTTTTTGGATTCTGTGCAGACGCTCCTTCAGTCCGATACCTTCTTTTTGCTTATATTTTCGTTTTCTTCGTATATACATTGGAACAGCAGAAATTGAAGCAAATATGGGAAGTCGTTACATAGCGTTACACGTTACGTTTGAAAAAGTTGTTTCTCTCTGCCCTCCTAAATTATGACCAATCCCTCAAAGAAGGCTTCCGCTAACCTTCAACTCAAGCAAAAGAGAAAGACTCCCGAGGATACTACAGACAAAACTACCCAACAAAAATCTACCAAAAAAGCCCGGAAGGACGATGTCCAAACACAAACCGAACCATCGAAAATCATAACAAAAACAACCCCCAAAATCGCAACTGCTACTGCTAAAGCAGTCACAAAGGATGAACCAAAAAAACGCTCTCATGTCAAACCATCATTGAAACCATCTACGAAGACCAAAAAGGCTGCTAAAGTCGTTCCCTCACCGGAAGAGGATTCTGAGTCGCAAGAGGAATCAGATTCGTCGGATGCCGAGTCAGAGGTGATACAAGTGAAGGATGTAAACGACGTGGTGGAAGAAATCGATGATGATGAAAAAGACAAAGAGAATGAAGATGAAGATCACCTAGTTGGATTCTCGTCTGAAGAAGATTCGTCTGACGAAGAGCTCGATCAGAATGCAGACTCCGTCGATATATCCACATTGCCTTCCGTCGTCAAAGGCGATGCTGCTCTCAAAAAAAGACTGGACAACGCTAAAGCAAAGCAGGTTTAGTTATCTCAACTACTCTCGCTTGAACTTGACTGTGCTAACATGAATGCCCATAGTCCGAGGAGCGAGGAGTAATCTACTTAGGCCGAATCCCACATGGTTTATACGAAGATGAAATGCGAGGATATTTCTCACAGTTTGGGGATGTCACACGGATACGGTTGTCTCGGAATAAAAAGGTAAAGGAACACGGTATATATCTCCTGTTACTACTTAGCTTGCCCAACAGACGGGCCATTCAAAACATTACGCCTTCATCGAGTTTACTTCAGCTGAAGTTGCTCAAATAGTAAGCGAAACGATGAACAATTATCTCCTGATGGGTCACATTTTGCAATGTCGAGTTATTCCAAAGGATCAAGTACATCCTGAATTGTGGGTCGGTGCCAACCGTAAATGGCGCTATGTCCCTCATGATCGACTAGTCCGTCTCAAGCACAATAGAGTAATCAACAATTCTTACACATCTTTGTCTTGACATTTCCTTACTAACACGATGGCTACAGGTCCGCACTTCAGAGGAACAGGAGCGGGCGGAGAAAAAACTCATAGCCAGGCAAATCAAAAAGCAAAGGAAAATCAAAGACAAGGGAATTGATTATGACATCGAGCCTGTTGGATATGTAGGTCTTCCTTATGAAACTACCGTCGTACACTCATATGCATTGGTATACAGAGATTACCGGTTGAAGCCTCGGCTTGACCTCGGTATTCAAATTGTGTTCTATTGTGTGTTTCAGATTCCACATCGGCATATAACACATATTCATATTGCCTAGGTTTCGCATAGTCCTTTCTTCACAAACATATATCAGTACATACAGTATGTGCGGTTTCTATTTAGCTTGTTGGATTGTAAATTGAAGATGGAAATGTCTGGTAGATAAATAATATTATGCCTTAGCTGCGACGACCCTTGCATAAGAGCGCCGTGACTCTTTGCCCTTATACATTGGGGCAGGAACGTGCTCCCAATCATCCAAGTCATACTTGTCTGGATCAATTTCGGTGAAATCGTCAAGAGCTAAGACTTGACGGGGACGGTTAATTAATTCGAATCGATTTGCTGTGTCAAGTGAGTGCTAAGTAAGGACCAATGCAGGAATCGTCTAGATACTACATACCCGCTGAACGTGATGGAGGTTTAACGAAGTCCAGAAGCGATGCCGTCCCGGATGCTCTCGTCGTTGGAGTATAGGCACTGTCAGTCGAATCCGCTAACTCGCGACTTCTTTCCAACTGCAGTTTCGCATCAGCTTTAGCTTCGTGGAAGTCGTAACGCAAAACCCGGTTGGCTTGTGGGGATCGTACGGTAGACTTCGCCACTCTGTACCGACGACAATATGTACATGAACTACATGGTCGCTTCGCTTTGGCGATATCCATTGGTTTCTTGAGGCGTTGGCGGGCACACTCCGTGGATCGTTGAACCTTCAGAGTGAGAGGATCCATCAAGTCCACTGAAGAGGATAAGAGGTCGCATCGAGCGTCGGACAATTCTGTTGAAGGGTGAGGCAAGTGCGTACTTTCTACAACGGGGTCGATGAAGGAATGGTATATAGATTCAGAGCAGCTACAGAAGTCGTCAGAATCATCGACTACGACGGGAACTGCTGCATTAATAGACTTGGTCATATGGAGAAGAGAACAATGGTGACTGTTCAAAGAGGAGGTTAAACAGTGGGTAACTCAAAATGAGTCATTGACTTTATTTATACTATATGATAAGCTCTGAAACCCCTGCCACGATCAAGTTTGACCCCTATAGGATGATTAGGAGAAGGGTTACGACTAAAACCGGTTCCGCCTATGCAACCACGTGATTTATATCACTAGCCGATTTCTTATCTTGAAACGACGAAGCAAATACATATATAACAAATTTGGTACAAAACAAACCAGGGCTGTACTTCGTTTACGTGACTATGCTTCGGAAATCGGGCTGTAATACAAAGGTGCCGGTCGCAGCCCTTTTTGTGCGGCATAATCGGGCGCATCTGTGTAATCTTTGAATTCCATAGAAGAGCGGAAGGTACCGTCTGAGATGAGCTGCAGTCCTGCGATAGAGGAACCTTCTTCATCTAATGACCATAGCGAAATGGCAAGGGTATTTTCCTGATTGTCGTCTAAGAATCCTAGATACATGGAAAAGGTGAGTAGGAGGGGTGATCACGGGCAGGAAACCAACCCTGAAGGGAGAACGAAGATAGTCTGGGGTCTACCAACAAGGGTAAACGTGCGTAAGTGATGGCAATAGCTTGCTTAAAATGAATTCCTCACCCAATATTATTTATATACTTGCCCAGCTGGAAATCATTTCAAATAAAGAACTGCTACGTAGAACACAATGAGTACCTACATACCTGCCAGCCATTGAGGTAGATTTGAACCCGGAAGTTTGAGGTTATATTACTAGGTGTTATGGACAATCGGATTGGAGTATCAATGAAATCATCTTCCAAATTCTATGGAATTTAATAAATAAAAATAAGCGCTAAAGAATATGAGTTTTACCAGCGAGAAGGTTGTTCGATAAAAGTTGACACCCGGGCCATGGATCCCATCAGATGGGTCACCGTCTAACCATAAAGAGTCGTCGAAACCTGGTAAATGCGCCCCAATTCGTTCAGCATAAAGCCCCCCTTCGTTTAGATATCCACGAAATTTGTCTGTATTGTTGGTACTTCCACCCTACAATCGTATGCGAAGACAAGAGATGTCAGGAAATTCTGAATGCCATGAATATTACTTACAAAATTTCCTTGTATCCTCCATTCTGTGAAAGTCGTATTACCGCCTATCAGATTGTATCCCCGAACTCCGCGAGGCTAAAACGAATTAATACACATGTACATGTCTGCGGCTTCTCCGCAGGAAGATTCTGACACACCTCCTTCCCCCCATTTGCTAAGAGCAGAGTTTCAATTGGCCAAACAATGAATCATTCGACTTACTACTAGTTTCGACAATGCTACGGAAGTATGAAATCAAAACACGTTCAAAAAGAATGAAACAAGTGCACGTACCCCATGTGGTCTCCACACGGTCAATAACAGTTAATAGACGGGTTTCGACCAATATGGAAATTTCTATGGCTCACCTTGAAAGACTGTTAAGATATTGTCTTCTCCGGGAAGCAAAGAATCTCTTGATATATTCCAGGTGTTCGTGATGACGCTGGTGCTTGGATCTCCCACATATGAACCCAAAAAGTCTCCGTTCAAGTAAGTACTATATCCGAACGCCACACCGCCCTGAACAGTCAGAGTTACTCCTGTTTCTTCACCAGATGCATTGAAATGTCCGCGGAAAATTAAATTGCCTCCAAAGAAGCTTTATTAAAAGGAATAAGATTAGAACTCAATCAAGTTTGTTTATACGGAACCATACCCATATTGTTGGGAATACAAAACCACGCTTCCTGCTAATGGTGGCAAATTGGTATACTGCATCGAATTTATAATCTGTCAGTAAAAAAAATTCAACAACAGAAAAGTCATACATATCCTCACATTTGTCTGAGTCAAATCTGCCAAGGTGAACAGCGAATCATCGAACGTTCGTTGTGCTTCCGGTAAACTTCGCCATATGAGTGGAGTGTGTAAGTGAAAAAGGAAATTAAATTTCATACCTATTTAACACTTTCCATTTCTTCAAATCAGGAAGGCTGAGCGAAGGCGGTCCAAAAGCGTTAAATACCAACGTCCCTTGGTCTGTTCGACGAACGACTTGTTCCATTCCATTCCAGGTAATCTTGGTAACGGCCGAAGGACCAACGACTTCAACTTGTGTTGTCATGTTGACGTCCCCATTCTTTATACCATACAATAATGAATCCCGCACTAAAATAGTGTCGAGCTCTTACCAGCGATAGCACGTTTCCTGATATGGCAGCTTCCCTTATTAGATAAGGACCACCTACGAGAACACTTTAAACCTGCTTAGAAGACATCTTTGTGGGATGATAATGGTTTCCTTACGTTTCGTTCGTTCCGATAGAGAAATAGTTAGAGAAAGCCCCTCTCGTTTCAACGACTGGGGCATGCCAATTACCAGCCGTTTGTTTATCCAATAACATGACACGCAAAGAGGTCCGTTGAAATTTGACATCCACAAAGCTAGTCCCGTTTAATAGATAATTCATTTTTAAAATTCCGTTTGTCCAGTCATATGAAACATTCGCTCCATTGGTTGAAACCTGGGGTCGAGTCGACAACACGAATGCTGTCTCCCCGGTTTGGCCCTGCGGTGCATAGAGAAGGACATAATCGGTATTATCGATTCTGGAGAAATGGTAACTGGTGGGTATATTCGACTGAAGCCTAAACTTACGTGGTCCATGTCATTACTCTATGGTTGGAGAAAAGTTGACAATAACTCAAAACTGCATATCGAATGAATGTACTCACTCTGTAGTTGAGTAGAGAATCGAGACTTTCGATTCTCCAAAAACATAGTCAGTGACTAGAATTTTACTTTCTCTTCCGTTGATAGTGATATTTCCAATTTGGGGGATTAGAAACGTTCCCATTGAAGTGGACACGTTAAGTTTTGTAACGTCCAAATTCGTTGAGCTGCATAACGGTTACTTATCCTTATTTACTACTGAGCGTTCAACGAGAGGTAACCTACGGAGAGCTTTGATGACGAAGAATGTAGTATCCGGCATTTGAAGCAAGATTCCGGAGCTCAGCTGTGTGGATAGCCGTAGAGGTCGTGTAATTTGTTCCGTTTGCGATTAGCGTGGCGGAGAGTAAATCTCTGGAAACACGCAGGAACAGGCCCTGCAACCTCATTTCTGGCATCTTTGGTGTCAGAACACGATTCTCGTTGATGCCTAAAATGAAACTGTTGGTCAAAAGTCATTGAAGTATGCAAGGGGGGTCTCACCTCCTCCATAATCATAAGAAGTATAGACCGTTGGCTCTAAAGTCTGACCCCAATTTGTTCCTCCATAAAGCACTAGAAGAGGATCAGTGTTATTTTATGACCGGGGGTCGTAGAAACAAACTATAGATGTCTGTGGAATGTATCCATAAAATTGGGATCATTCCTTTAGAATTTAGAAAACTCACTCAGTATTGTAGCAGTTTGTGCGCTGAGCAAATGTTTGGGAAGCAAAACTTGCAAATAACATCGACATCCTTACTAGTTTTCCTTGTAGAAGACGTCTTCATATTGTGCGTTTGTCAAGTTTACGGCTATCATTGTGGATTCTTTATTATATACCATATCATAATTTAGTTGCACTCACTATACTTTTCATAACCTGTACCACCTCTAGAAGTCGCGCCCCAACTGAGCAGGAAACCACCACCAAACTAAAGGAAATAAGTTCACGAACATCAATGATTTATAATTACTCTAACTTCAGCAAGACACAACGGATTTGAAAAGGCTACGGCTTCGTGGTTGGAATAGTAGACCGATTGAACTTGTGCCCAGCTATTTGTCCCCTGAGGATAGCTGTCTCCGCTTCGAAAGATGTTATGCAAGCAAACTAGAGGGTGACAACAAAGCGCCAACATACCAGTAGATATTCACAGCCCCTTCCCCTCCTAAATCAGGACTGAAATTTCCGGCTTCGCCAGCATGTTGGTCGTTAAACGTGATAGCTTCCATGAAGTTAAAAACGAGACAATAACTGAGGGCAATAGTGAACCACGTACGAACAACGATGCCATTTGCTCGATAAGTATCAATGATGGCTTGCATATATGGTGAATGGTCTCCCCCGGCACTAAATTCGTTTTCAGCTTGTACCAAAATTACTTGTTTATTTTGGACATTAGTATGCTGAATTTTTTTTGTAAAAAACGAATTCTCACCAGGACCACCGTTTGTGATCTGATTTTTGGCAAGCAACTGGCTGATAGAGTTCATATAGGGCTGCCAAGCTGAAACGAGAAATTTCAGATTACCGGTTTTCTGGACAAAAAAAAAACAAGAAACCTTGAGTGTAATTCACGTTGTCTGTGCGTAATGAACCGGCAATGTTTCCTACCCAACCTGGAAAACCGCCACCAGTGGTTTCTAGACGAGATTCGTGTACAAAGCATATGTAACGCTGGATTTATAACATACCGCCATCTGGAACAGAAGCTAAGGAATAAAGGTATTGGTATTAGGACAAAGTAAAGACATACTGATATATGGACCAGGTCTGACGAAAACATTAAGCTTTAAGATACTTGTCAGGGAAGCATGTATGTAATACCTTGCGATTAACCAGAGCCCTGCCCCTTTAGCTTCATTGATGAACATCTGAATATCACGATACGTTCCGGGATGGAAATCCGGGTCGCTGCTAGCCGAAGGATAGTGCAAAGCCCAATTGATATAAAATGAAACGGTGTTAAATCCATTAGCCTTGATTTTTTGGAAAATGTCCTTCCACAGATTGGGATTCGGTTGCCTCCAAGGATGAAACTCAGCAGAGAGAATGAAAATTCGTTGTCCAAAGATGGAAAGTGAATGCGGGTCCCATGTCACCGCATTTGTCAAGCCCGTAGAGTTTTGTTTCTCAAAGGCTGCCGTACAATTGCTGGCCAGACTCAAAATAACATACAAAACACAAAACACAACGTCAACGAAGCGAGGTGTCGTCCCAGCCATGATAGTAACACAGAAGGAATGGGCAGCTAAACGACCCGAATTATACCATCCTTGCATGATTCATGTGATGCTCCTGCGGTCCATGCATCTAAGGCCAAAGCGAGTAGATTATACAGTGATGTAGTTTAGGTGTGTCTCGGGTTCAAGCGGGCCGCGGACAACAGGCAGGTGATATTCGATCCAGGCTAGCATCTCAAAAGTTACGTGGGGTTTTAAGCTCTCAAGTCTTTACTGTGCTCCCGGAAGAGCTCGTAATTGATTTAGACGTCTTAACAGGTTTGAGAAGGATGAGAGAAGCAATGAAGCAGGAACCAGAACACGCGTCGACATGATAGTGGTCGCTTACAACGCGCGTGATATCTACAAATCAGTTTTGTAAGTAAGAAAATATGTAACTTCAGCCTTACGCTGTGGTGCGTTTTTGTCTTTTGTTGGCAGCGTGATGCCTGTCTCGTTTAGCACGTTACACCGTAACTTACACGTTCCAATGTCAGGCGGCGCGTTATCCAGATATCCCACACTAGTTCCACATTCTTTTTGCCACTTCTATTATTGTAATGTGCAAATTCCTTCTCGAGTATTTTATTGCACGCTGGATGAATCAGGAGAGTTATCAGGAGAGGATATGCTGAATCCTTATGTAAGGCTTCGTAACGACTGAAGCGACGTCACTTGCCCTCGTCTCACCAACGTCAGTGACTTGAAGCCTCAATCGCAGGTTTACGAGAAGGGCCCTAGCCCCTTTATAACCATAATACATAACCATCCATGCTCGAAAACAGGTTCTTTCTGATAATCACATAGACGATACTCCATTGTTACTCAGTACTCATTATCGGTGCTCGCAACTACGTTTTGCAACACGTCACGGTAATCGATTATAGAAAATAAATATATGTGCATGCTTAACAATGACAACTACGATTCCTGTTTGTACGAACCCAAGAAGAAACCACTGCTAACGTTTCTTAAGGGCGTCGAGCCTCTTGGCAAGTGATACGAAGTCATCCTCAGCTACCGGTTTATCTCCGTTTTCTCCTCCTCCTGGAGACGCGGAATCCGGTTTTTTTAAGGCGGATTTCAATGGCTTCGCTGTTGGCATATATGGAGGAGGTTGCGGTGATGGATTTCTGGTGTCAGTAGGTGGTATGTCGGGTAACTTCGAGGCAGTCGCTTTCGCATCCAATGTGGACTGCACATCATCTGCTGATTTCTCTGGCGCTGCCTTTGTATCATCGACGTTAGCGGTAGAAGGTGCCTTCATATAATTCCCAGCTTCAGTATGAGAAACTCTACAATCCAGCTAACGAACCTTTTGCGCAAGTTCATCACCTTCTCCCGAGAAATCCTCCTTATTCACTTTGGGGACTAAAGATGAAATATATTCGATTCCATAGCCTCTGGCAATTTCTTCGACATATGCCTCAACTAGCTCAATGGCAGGCGTGCCAACAGATAATTTTCGGACAACCTGAAAAAATATAAACAAAAGCCGAGCCAAGAGGGAAGGAATAGAAGTACTCTTTCGCTAACGCAGTTGTTGCGATTTTCTATTACTGCGAGAGAGAATTCACGACCGAACTTATGCATCAACATCTCGCGTAAAATATGAAGTTCTGTAATTGAAAATCAAATGTCGCACATGATTGTAACGCATATCTATTCACCTTTAAGTTCTGTTCTAGGAGCGGCATAGATGATGGAACATACTGCTTCATGAATGCCAGGATCCGGTTCCTTGCCGCTTATGAAAAGTTAAATCAAAGATTTTCGACACGTCGAAACGATCAATACCTTAAATCCAAAAGACCGAACCTTGCAATAAGGAGCTCACAATAGAGTTCTAGCAACTCAAGTAGTTCAACGTGAATATCCTCGTTTATGATATTCTCAACCTTAATACGAGCGGTTTCAACCCTCCCACGTTCAATGAGCGTAGCAATATCCCGGCGTGTACTCTTGGCTTGCGCTTGTTTCTTTTCCTGAAGTATCCGAAGACGTTGGACGGCCAATCTGCGTTGTATTACTATACGTTATATTCATGAGCTGGCGGACGAAAGAGGTCATGTCATACCGGAGTTGAACCTGAAAACACATTTATCAGACTCTTCATGAATAATGCAGTACGCATACCTTAGTCTTTGCAGCGTTCCATGGTACCATTGTCATCCAAGTTGTGGCAAGGAAATGGTTCAGACTCACTGGTCACACTTGCTTCACATGCATCACACCATCTACTTTGTGATCAGACGCACAGTTGAAACGCAGCACATATACATAGGCATTTATAAATATGACCGTAATACAACGAACGCAGTCTCAATGAATAATCCTTTTCTAGAAATAGTTGTCAGGCATCCTTTTATCACTAATTAGATCATATAAATATCGAACGTAATAGAAGGCTTGGGCATTGAAATAATCGGGTTCTAGGGAAAGTGAGGACCGACGGAATCCCGGCACATTTGATTTAGCCCGTACCTTACATCCGGGCTCCATAGACTCCTATAGCAAGTATGAAAAGGAAGATTTATCCAGATGGGAGATCAGGCGCGGACCAATCGATCGATAGAAAAAGTACGCGCGCTAACGGCATTTCACTCTTCCATAACTCCCACTTCCATCATTACCACCTCTTTAACCTAGCTACATCCAATGTCTATCACCAAGATCCACGCTCGTCAAGTATGTTCTCGCTCAGCTGAGGTTACAGTTTGACCGTTAATTACTGCATATATACATAGATCTTTGACTCTCGCGGCAACCCAACGGTTGAAGTCGATCTCTATACTGCCAAAGGTGCATTTATCCAATTTAAACGGCGTAGAAGTCTTCATTTACACCTAGGATCTAGGTCGCTTTAGGGCCGCGGTTCCTTCTGGAGCCTCAACTGGTATCCACGAAGCTGTCGAGTTACGTGACGGCGACAAAGCGAATTACGTAGGAAAAGGTACACTACACTTGAGTTTCCTCACCATAACCATCTGTATTAACATATATGAAGGCGTCTCCAAGGCGGTCAAGAACGTCAACGATATCATCGCTCCTAAGCTCATTGAGGCCGGCTACAAGGTTACTTCGCAAACCGAAATCGACGATTTCCTCATCAAATTAGATGGATCGCCTAACAAAGGGAAGCTTGGTGCCAATGCCATTCTTGGCGTTAGTATTGCCGTCGCCGAAGCTGGCGCTGTTGAAAAGGTATGTGCATCAAAATATTGCTTCTTTTCCTGTGGGATGACTAAAATCAACACAGGGAGTTCCACTTTATCAACATTTGGCAGAGCTCGCAGGCGTAAAACCCCCCTTTGTTCTCCCCACACCCGCCTTTAACGTCATTAACGGTGGATCTCATGCTGGAAACAAATTGGCTTTCCAAGAATTTATGCTTTTACCCACCGGAGCCTCCTCATTCACTGAGGCTATGAAAATAGGAACGGAAACTTATCACACCCTGAAAAAAGTCATCAATGCTAAATACGGCATTGACGGTAAATTTTCTACAACTTCTTCATCTGAAGTTCTAATTATTCAAATTATTCCCTATAGCCACCAACGTTGGTGACGAAGGTGGTTTTGCCCCCAATGTTTCTGGTGCCGAAGAATCCCTTGACTTATTGGTCGAAGCCATTTCTAAAGCTGGTTACGAAGGGAAAATAAAAATTGCTCTTGATGTTGCATCATCCGAATTTTACAAGGATGGTAAATACGATCTGGACTTCAAGAACCCCAAATCAGATCCTTCCAAATGGATTAGCGGCAAAGAATTGGCCGATCTCTATCTGGGTTTGGTCAAAAAATACCCGATCGTATCTATTGAAGATCCTTTTGACCAAGATGACTGGGAAGCTTGGAGTCATTTTACTTCGCAAAGTGGTATTCAAATTGTCGGTGATGACTTGACAGTTACCAACCCTCTCCGCATCAAAACTGCCATCGAGAAAAAGGCATGCAATGGTCTGTTATTAAAGGTGAATATTTTAATTACCCAATAGTGGTTCATCTAATAATATCAAACAAGATTAACCAAATCGGTACAATCTCCGAATCAATCCAGGCGTAAGAATCAGCAGTATTCTTTGTATATCCTATTTAATTATATTTCTAGTGCTCAGCTTGCTCAATCCGATGGGTGGGGTATTATGGTCTCCCATCGTAGTGGTGAAACGGAAAACACAGTTATTGCTGATCTCGTTGTGGCACTTAAGCTTGGTCAAATCAAGACTGGAGCCCCCGCCAGAAGTGAGCGTGTCGCCAAGTAAGTACTAATATAACTAGCATACACTCACAGCTGATTCCACTCTTTCACAGATATAACGCCCTCCTCCGAATCGAGTATGTTTTTTATGCATTTAAATTCATAACGTTCATCATTTTGAACTATATTTTTTTTAGAGAAGAGATCCAGGGTAATTCCACTTATGCAGGTGATAGAGGTCTTTCAGCCGGTACCAACCCTCCCTCCCTCTCCAAAGCTTAGATGTAACACAGTAAAGTAAATGCAAATGCAAGAAAAACGAAGAGTAGAGTAGTAAAATTATTAGAAGTTATTCAATCAAAGAATTCCGTTGACTCCCTTATCTCGTCCGTCAATGACACGCCAAATATAGAGCTTTACTAGCAATCCTAACTGAAATCAACACATCGACAACTCGAAGATTTTCCATTGCTTTGTCGCTGTATTTATCCTTGTACGTCTGAGCGGATCGTAACTTGCACCCTAGACCAAACATGCTAACGGCGGTTTGACAACTTGGGAACTAGTAATAATGGGGCCAAGGAACTTTTATAAACCTTTTTTTAACGAGCTTGACCGGGAAAATTATCTAGTGTCGATATCAAATTGAGCCGCACTCATCCGGGCTTAACATTTAGAATTCGAAAGCCCGTCGGTTCTCATTAAACCCCTCATTTTTGCAATTATTTCCGACACCACAAAGCGGCTCCCAGCCAAACGAAGGACTAATATCTATTAGATGTTGAATCTAATAGTCTTCATTAAATGGCTGGTTTTACGACGGACATGCACAGAAGATTCTAATCGTGTCAACTGTAGTGTTATTGATGGAAATTAGAAGTACCACTTTAGTCCTGGACTGTAGTATGTAGTCGCATCAGCGCCTCTCATAATTGTCTTGATGATCATTTACAGTATCCTTTGAACCGCAATTTTGCGTTATAAGTCAAGCGTGCCAATTTCAATTTTCATAGATATTGATATTGAGTGTGTTGATCGGCGGATGTATCGGACCCACTGAGAGGCTTTATCTCGTACATAGCAATGCGAGCGATTTGAATGTTACTTATCTTGCAAACATTACACTACGAACCTTTCGGGAGAGAATGCTGACAACGACCTCATCAACAAAATTTTTCTTTCTTTCTGACGTATATTCTTGAATGATGCACGTTTAAGATGTGAATTTGGCCCTGATCTATATCGTAACCATATATCAATTACCATTGGTCGGTCAACAGCTCCAGAATATATTCATTAAATTTCCCGAGAATCGTGGGATGGAACTTGAATATGAGAGGCATTGACAAGGCGAAGGGGTGAGTTACCGGTTAAATTGAAAATCGCCGCAAACGACTACACATCCGCCGACATCCAAGGGGGTTAGCGTGCATTCAACTCCATCCAGCTGTCTTTCGCGCTAGGATTCATCTACGCCACTCTTGGGAAAACGTTCTGAGATGACCAATTAGGAGCCATTGAATAAGAGCCATTACTACAGAGTACGCTAGAGTATATAATTTCCATCGCGGCGCTGAGGAACAATTTGAGAACAAACGAAGTTTGGAAGTTCATATGTATGCTGAAGATATCCAAGTAGGGAAATATCACCCTTCTCGAGTCGGAAACAGCCGAAAACGGTACAACTGAATTGACTTTGACGTTGTTATCGTCGCATAAATAAAATCAATTCGGCAATCTCGAGGCGAGGGGTTTATTCCGGATGTCTCGTGCCTTGAACCGAATACGGGGCTGACCGGCCTGCGTTTCCTTCGGTGCGAATTATAATAACGAGGCTGTTAGTAGACCAAAGATTTTATATTCACATCTTAAAACAATTGATAACTTGAATCCAACCAAACTTATGCGGTAATTCCTACCTTATAATAAGACTGGAAGACAATTATATTATTACTATTGAAACTTTACTCTGGCCGAAGGTACACTCACTGGCGATAGCGGATCAGCGTATCTTTATAAGAAGGCCTTTTTTCGAAAACTTCTTTCCTGCATATCCCTGGATATATCCGGAATCACGTGACTTAGAGGAGGAGATGAGGTGAGGTCTGAGAATCCCACAGGTATTTGCAGCTCCCTAGCTGCTACATCTCAGAGAGTTCATTCCTGGGCCCATTTGTATGACATGACCTCCCGCAGTGTCGATGTCTCCAAACTTCCCGCAGCTATCGCTGGTTCTCCTGGAACGACGATCGTATCCGTTCAATCACATGGGAGTTCTACTATTTCACCAGTAGAATCATCTTCAGCTGCAGCAGGAGAACACATGTCTCCTACGGAACGCGATCATATACCTCCGTTATGGTCATTTGAGACATCTTACTCATTGTTTGGCGGCATAGTTGGGACACCGCGAGCCCACCGCGAGCAACAGAAGAAAGATCCCAAAGAGAATCTCCTTCATGGAAACTGGTTCTCCAGAAAGAAGGAAAGAGAGAGAGAGAAAGAGAAACATGAAAATACTCCAAGATCTGAAAGGTCTAAAAGTGTCGATCCTCCCTCCAGGGCTCCCTATCCGGGAAAACCTCACCCGCCCCTTCCAGTCACTTTAACTGACCCGAGTATGACGCCAGTACCTTCGCTAAACCCGAAACGACACTCGATTTCCAAAGAGGCTACTTTATCAGCCACTGTTTCGACCACTAATGCGGTCATTCGAAGGAATAGTCCTTCCACTTTAGTGAATTCACTACCTGAATCTCCTCAAAAGACAAGATCCCATCTTCGAAGTAGTTTGCGCGTAGCTTCGTCCTCCAATGAGAGTCCTTCAAAACCCAACAGACCGCCTTCTCCAGTTGCCCAGACTCGTTCACGCCATCCTCCCTCGAGCTTCAACCCAAATGTCGGACATTATAGAGGAACCGAAAAGAAGAGACCTACGACATCCCCAGGTGCCCCCACTCTACAGGAGCGTTCTAATTTACGAGAGTCTTTTTTGGGAGATGTTATCAGTCTTTATGGAATGACGGAAGGTCATACCTCTCTCTCAGGATCTTTTACTCCATACGCACCTTCCCATAATGCTCCATTGGCTACAGATAAGGTTATATCTCGCAAAGAGACGTCTATCGAATCATTGAAGCGCAGAATAAAAGAAACTCGAGCCCGTGGTTTCACCATGAAAGATAATAAACGATATCATTCCGTTCCTCGTGATGAAGCTCCGTATACTCGGGACTATGAGCGCCAGACTGTTGACTTGTGAGTTGAACAGATGTTAATTCAAATCATTTTGAGAACTGACGTGCATCTAGTGACGAATGGACACAATCATTCGAATTTCATTTGGCAAAGAAATGCAGCGCTTTCCCATTTGTTACACCACCGTCCCGTGTTCTAGATTTAGGCTGTGGAACAGGCTCTTGGATTATTGAATGTGCACGAGCATGGAAAGTAAGTGATGTTTACATTCGTCTAAACATGCCGGTAATCGGTTGTTTTAAGGATACAACGTTTGTGGGTCTCGATCTTGTGCCAATACAACCAGATCTCATTCGAACGGGACACGCTGTGCTTGCTTCTAGAGTTGAATGGGTTGTTGGCAACTTCCTTAAACCTTTACCGTTTTCAGATAGTGAGTTCGATTTTGTGCATGTCAAGCGGATAGCGAGAGGTGTTCCGGAACACCTATGGGAGTTATTGCTAGACGAGATTACAAGAGTATTAAAAAAAGGCGGTGCCTTTGAAATGGTCGAAGAAGACCTGTTCTTTCCGGGATCTGTATTATCTGAAAGCAAGAGCGAATCTAGCGATGAAGGAGGAGACCCCGCTGAATCGGATATGCCCACCGCCGAGGCAGTAGGAACAGAAGATACTACTTTCAAAGCGAGCAATTCCGTTATGAACAATGGTGGAATATCCTCTTTCCATTCTTCCGAGCATGAAGGAGATGAAATACGCACGCCCAGAACCGCACATACTGACACTAGTATTTCGACCGAGACAACATCTTCTACCTCTGACACACCAAAACCTCGTTTATCGTCGGATATACTGAGAAAACGCAAAAGTACGCCTGGAATTTCATCTGGTGATGAAGACCAAATTAATGGAGATGATGGTCTATTCCATCCTCTCATCAAGCCCATCATGAACCCCCGCGATCATTCAATATTGGAAATGGCGTATAACGAACTTCACGCTTCCCGATTCATCAATCTGTTGCCACTTTCACTCCTCAGCTCGATGCTTGTTTATCATTTTAAAGGTTCGTTCGATATTGGGCATTTGGGTCGTGATGCTAAACGTTACACAGATGTTTGTACCCATGAACAAACCGAGTTGCTTTTTCCGAATATACACCCCCGGAAAAAGAGGTTGGATCCAAATAAACGACCTGTGTCCCTTCATGCCCCTTCAAAACCGGTGTCTCCAATTGATCACAAGACGTCTCCGACGTCTCGAAGGAAATCTTATCATGTAAGAATGGTGTCTCCCGGCAAGACAGACCGTCCTTCAGAGGATCCAGAGGTGTTTTTTCGTCCGCTAAATATGATTATGGATGGCGTTCTTCGACTTCCGAATGACAAGTGGAGATTTGACAAACGGATACTAAGTATGCATCTTGCTGTACGTGCGCAGGACGTCCTGGCAACCGCGGAGGAAATGTGGGAATTCATCCAAGATTGTCAGGCCCATCCTCAACGATGGAAGAATACGCCTATGGCAGCTTTATCTGAACTGACCAAAGAGGAATGGGATGATTGTCTCATTCGATTTCGATTGTGGGTTCAGTTTTTTTTTTGTCGTAAATCGATGAGTTCGTATTGATTCTGTCCTTTAAAGAGATATGCAAGACAAGATTGCTTTAGGCGAATTGCTTCGGGTTCAATTTCCTTTAGGTGTTCTACCTACGCCGAAAAGGTCTGACAGGAAATTGTTTGATGAAGCTGTAAAAAAGTGGGAGAAACACTGCCAGTACAATGATGCCAAGGCAGAGAAAATATCGAATTGTCCGAGTCGTCGACGACCGATTAGTCGTTCCATGCGTATTTTTATTGCACGTAAAGAATGACTGTCACCACATGAATTTGGTTCAATTTGTAGTAGGATGTTATTGGATGGATTGTATACTGGTGTATACTTATTTTTGATTATTATTATTATGTTGTACATTTTTTTTATTAGATTATTGTGGAATAAAGGGAAGTGTTTGATTCAGAAGGAATCATGCCGCGCGCGTGACGTCACGCGCGATTTTCTTTTGTTGGCCTTGAAAACCTTGCACCTGGTCTTCGAGAATAGGAAGCTATTGCGTTAGCGGAGCGGGTTCCTAGCGGGATGTCGGAGACTTCATTGTCTAAGTCAATACGTTCTAAATGGCTTCACTACATTAACCACTACATGGGTCCCAATCCTGATAATAGTCGTGGACTACGGGATGCCCAAGACGTATGTATCTGATTGAAATTCTTTATTTTATTGAACAAGCAAATTGATAGGTCTTTGAATACAGGCATGGGGTGTTGTCTTGGACTTTATGATGCTTCCGCATGTCAACGAATCTCCTCGACAATTCAGTAAGACAGCATCCATGATTCCAGGAATATCCTGATTACGTTTCAGGCGACGAATATCTTACGAAAGTAAAAGCTGCTGTACAGTCTCTGACCGAAAAAAGATGGATGCCGGCTACATTGGATGTATTCCATGGTGACGATTAGCCAGTAATTGTTTAGAAGATTACCAGCCTCATGTTGTTCCAGACTTCCTCCAATCTCGGGAGCCAGAGTTAAAAGATGTCATAGACCAGTATATGTCGACGTGGAAGGTATATACTTCACTTCTATGACCTTTAACATAATATAACACCTCTTAGTCGACGAGAAGTCCGCGTATCTTATACCTGTTTATCAATCGTTTGTCAGAGATTCATACCCTCTGGTGCCCATCTCCTGTGTATGTTTAAGTCACTTGACCTGTTTGTCTTCCTCCTTATACCTGCACGCAGTCTTGGAGCTGTTTTCCCCCATCGCTACCATCGTTCCTTTATCACCATTTTGCACTCGATGCTCCCCGATTTCTTCCCAGAGGCTCTGCGAGATCTTCTGGGTTACGCCATCACGAATTCACCGTTTCCATTACTTTCTACAGATATGAATGCTGCTGATTTTCCCGTTTGTCAATTCCCACATCCAACTCTCTTATATCTCTCTCTTCAATATCCAAATCCCGTGGTCACAGTAGGCCCACCGTCCCCTTATGCTGCCTTGTTCGGCGCTTTAGACATACTAGGCTTTCTAGAGCGCTATGAATCTCAGCTTACGGCCTGCATTAATAATCTAATTGAGACGAGGATTAAGACAACCTGTCCAGGCGCTTGGGATGCCCAGGTTCTTCCGGAGATGAAGCAATGGCTTGTTGACAATATCGTTCCATGGATTGCAAGGCCATACGCACGAGGACTAGCCAATCGTACGACCTTTATTACGCAATAGTGGGGACTGTCGACTAACTTCACACAATAGCGGATGAGGTTCGGATTATCGTAGGAAATGTTATGACCAGATTAGAGTATCACCTTTGCAAGACATTGTGCAATCTAAGGTCAGAATGATGCATTGGGTGGTATCGTTCCCTAATACAGTTGGTAGGATGAGCGAGCTTTTTGACATAATTGTGGATTATCCGGATTCGATGCCTGCGTTATTAGATATAAAGGTATTTGAATCCTTTAGAGATTGATTGTAATTAATGTTTTGAGAGGAATGTCTCACGAAAATTGATGATCGGCTTGAATTGGTCAAAGCATTACGAAAACTGTGAGTCTCATTGATTCCTGTTTTTCATATATTCATTATGCTTATTAGAAACAATCGCCGGCTTCTTCATCCTGGAGCAGATACCAAGGATATTTTAACGCAATATGTCTCGACTATTCGTTGCCTCAGGGTAATAGATCCGCCTGGTGTTCTATTATATAAAGTAGCTGATCCAATTCGTCGATACTTGCGGTATGAGCCAATGTATGTCTTAGTCAACACAGCTTAATAGTGTTGCTAGTGAACGACCAGACACTATTCGGAACATTGTGGCCTCGCTTGTCGGAGAAGGAGGAGATCTTTTGGATGAGCATGAGCAAGCTGTTCCTCTACAACAAGCTAACGTGGAAGACTATTCGGATCCTAATTGGGAGCCGGAACCAATTGACGCTGGCCCTGGTATGCCCATGTAATCTTTTGAATTTTTTTTGGCTCATTCTTGACAGATTTCCGGGCAAATAAACCCGCTGATGTTTTGACTACCCTTGTCAGTATATATGACTCCAAGGATCTCTTTGTCAAAGAACTGCAGGTCCTCCTGGCCCAACGTTTGTTGGTCATTCATGATGGAAACGATGATCGAGAGGTATTGAATGCGACTCTTGTCGTCATCAGTTTTCTAATTTCTTTGTTTGTAGAGAAAAAATATTGAAATTCTGAAACTTCGCTTTGGGGACGCGGCCTTGCAAGTCTGCGAAGTTATGCTACGTGATATGAGCGATTCCAGAAGAATTGATCAACATATACAGTCTCATAACCCGGTTGAAACCTTTTTTTTAGTATCTTATTAACAATTTACCTTTTATGTAATAGTCTGTGGTTCATCCTACTATTATCTCGGCGAATTTTTGGCCGTCGCTACAGTCTAGTACTCTCAAAATGCCAGGCCAATTTCAAAGGTACGATAAATATCGCAATATGATGTGAACCGTGGCTTAACATATACATTGAAGTCTACAAGACGAGTACGCCAAAGAATTTGCAACGTTCAAGCCAGATAAACAACTGCGCTGGTTACCACATTTGGGTTCAGTGCACTTGGAACTCGAATTACAAGATCGCAAGATAGAAACCGAAGCGACTCCATTGGAAGCAGCCATCATTGAGTTATTCTCTCAAAAAGGTTATATTTATTTTATCAGGGATATCTAAAAATAATTCAATCACTCATGTTCAGATATTTGGACCGTGAACGAACTTGTTCCGCAACTAGGATCTGTTGAACAAGCACCTGTAGTTAAAGCATTGAACGTTTGGGTTGATAAAGGGGTGTTGACTGAAGAGTCGGAAGCCCAGTATCGACTGCTGGAGGTTTCACAGGGAAGTAGCCGTGAACCAGTTTCACGCACCAGTAAGTCTTATCCATTTGTTAAGTGCTCGTGAGATTTGATGGTGCTAGATCCCAAAGAAGAGGAAGAAAATATTGGTTTAGTTACTGTTCAACAGCAACAAGCTGAACAAATGCGCGTCCATTGGAAGGTGAGTATATGCTGCGATTCCGCACGACACGTCGTATTTAACGCTCCATAAAGTTTATTCAAGGCATGCTCACGAATGTGGGCTCTCTGCCGCTGGATAGAATCAATAGTATGCTCAGATTTGTCCCAGGCTATGATCGTACTCCTGCTCAACTGGGTTTATACATGGAAAGTGCCAAAAAGGAAGGTCTTGTAACTTTGAAGGACGGACTATGGAGTCTGACTGCTGAAGGCAAGGCTACCAGTTAAATTATATCCATCTTGTATTTTACTGCATGTGCATTGCGTCGTTGTATCATAATATTAGGCAAGCAGACACATATTACAAGCAAAGGTCCTAAATTCGGGACTTGTATTTAGATTATCTGCTCAAGGTACAAGTATTTGTTCGAGCCATACGTTTCCAGTTGTAAGGGTCCATTCGGTTCGCCTGTTGGGATGTACAGCGAGTTCCACAAGATCTACTTTTGTAGGATCCAGGACAACGATTGCAAAATTCTCTAATGCCACTGCCACATTCTTTTCATCCTCGCCTTTTGCTTCATCACGTGTCGATAATGTTTGAGGCCATGAATTGGCTTCGTCATAACTTTTCATGGGAGTTCCTGGAACCGGACGAACGAAGGAGGCGCGAAGATATGGGGAAAGCGAATCATAAGCGTCTAGTCGAAATTTCTCCCAATCGAACACTTTATTTCCAGAGAGTAAATCAAATGGAAATGAACTAATCCACTGGTGATTTGGATTAGGAAGTAAATAAGTTTGGGCAGTGATACGGAATTGTATTTCAGATTCAGGGAACCAGAATGTGGCTTCACTAGTTGAGTTAATTATTAACTGAGACGCTTTAGGAGTTCTTATATCTGTGGTAGTGATCAAAAGTGATTTTGGGGGCGTGATGGTTAAGACTTGTCGATGAATCAGTGTACGCGATCGAGGAATGGGCTGAGGATTGTTTTGTTCAACGGTAGCCAGTGTATAAGCTGATGAATACATGATTATATATCTGATTTGAAACAGAAAGAACTCACTCACCAGGTGCTTTGTTGACACCTAAGTTGTCCGTCAAAAGGCGTAGCCAGCGTGGTGAGGACATGGTCAATGTTGATGACTATTGGGGAAGAATGATCAAGAAGAACGTCACTGCGTCACATGAGAATCCAGACTTGTTTTTTTTTTTTTTAAAAAAAGGTGAAAATATTTATTTTAGCAGGAAACTAGCTTTGTCTTTATATAACTTTGTTGTTAGCAGGGGTGGGTAATGCAGGTATTCCCTCCCATTTATCTAATGTAGCAACATTCAAGAAGGCTTTCCGAACGGCCGAGCCATCTCCCTGCATAATCTTTAAGAATTATGAACTAATATGAGGTAGTTTTGTGAGCTTACAATGACATTGTGCGGGAAACCAGGCTCGAAGGGGAAAAGAGATTCCAAAGATTTAATATGTTCGGGTGTTAACTTGATGTCAAGCGCTTCTACGTTAGATTGTAAATGTTCCACCTTCCTACCTCCAATAATGGGGAATACATATGGTGCTTTCTGATTAAAAAGAAAAAAAGTCAAATTGTCTCGGGGGAGTAGTTGGGAGTCGGAAACTCACGTGCATAACATAGGCTATAGCAATGGATGTAATATTCTTTGCCCCGAGCTCATTAGCTATTTCTTCTAATTTTTTGCAAACCTTCCGTTCATCTTCGTTTCTTTCCCAAGCGACCAAATTACTGGATACGGCGATACTCCGTCCATTTTCCCCGGTTTCTTTACGACGTCTTTCTTCTTCATCCGTACGAATCCGACCTTCAGCTAGAACACCAAAAGGAGCTAGGGCCAGCCCTTCTGCTTTGGCCATAGGAATAATGTCACGTTCAAAGCTTCGGTCTAGTATGTTCCAACGTCCCTGATAGACGCAGAAAGGAGTTTTCCCATGAAATTTGGCCCATTGATTTGCTTTCACGACGATCCAGGCAGGTGTATCCTTTAATATATTTCCTTCAGTTTATAAAATAAAGAAGAGAGTGTAGCACTAACAGAGATACCCTACATAATATGTGAATAATCGCTTATTTAAATGTTGAGAGATTAAAGAGAATTCACCAAGTAAAGAACCTTTCTAGCCACAACAAGATTATGCAAACTACTCATGACTTCTTCTATAGAGCTATCCCACGTCCACCCTAGACCGCGGAATGTGAGTGTTAAATCATGTTTTGGATAACTTGAAAGACTCACAATGTACGTATAAAATATCGATATATGTGGTTCTGAGTCGTTTGAGACTCCCTTCAACAGAGAGATGTAAGGATTTGTGACCATTTCCGACATAATTAACTTTGATTGATACTGAAGGATCGCCCCGCTTGAAAAACGAACTATATTTAGTCGCAATGACCATTTCATCACGTATACCTCGCTTTTCCATCCATTCACCAATGAATTCTTCGGAGGTTCCATCCTGGTAGTTACACGATGTGTCTATAAAATTACCACCTGCGTCGTAATACGCATCAAGGAGTTTAATGGAAGCATCTTTATCCATTTTCCCCATGCCGATGTTGCTCCATTTATCACCAATGCTAGCACCTCCTAATTGTAAGGGAGAAACGTATACGCTAGCATTAGGTGATAGGACTCGATAACGTCCAAGTTTTGTGGGAGGAGGGGGAGGAGAAATGTAATACTCGGAAGACATTTTGAAGGTTGGAGCATAACGGTTTTGTGCGTTTAGTATTTATATGCTGGACACCCTGAACACGTCCATGTCATATCACTTACGAAAAGACTCGTTTAAAGGCGAAGAGGTATCGGATTTGATCCACATACGTCGGACGGGAAAGCTCATGAGAATATCTGATGCAGTAAAAGCTTCCTGAGTGCAAGCCGATACGACGCGCAAGCAACATTTACATGCCGAGATTCTTGATGTCATAGAATATGAATATGTAATGCAAGTCACGATTTACCAATTGCAAATTAGAATACGTTTGACGAATCGGCTGCCCCAAACGTTTTGAAGCGAGGAAATACTGAGAAACGGGTTTGTAGCTTAGTAAAATTAAATATGGGCGTTGTTGTGGGATTGGATTGAGGAAGGAGTATGCTTATTGAATGGCCATTCATCAAGTGATAGGGAAGAACATCACAATGGAAACTTACCTATCCCAATTTAAGGGGGGGATGACAGCATAAATCGAGACGGTGCCCTAGACCAGGTAAAGGAGACAGCCGCGGACACTCGAACTCGAAAGGAAGAAAACAAGGTAATTTAATTACTTGAGCAACGAGTATGACAGTCAAATACCAAAAGTAGGTAATGCAGGCATTCTTTCCCATTTGTCTATGGGAGCAACGCCGAAAAAGAATCTGGGAATGGTTGAGCCGTCACCCTAAATATATAATTTCAATATGAAGTTAAGAGGGGTTAGGGTAGATTATTTACAATGACATTGTGCGGAAAACCAGGCTCGAAGGGGAAAAGAGATTCCAAAGATTTGATATGTTCAGGTGTTAACTTGATGTCCAGTGCCTTCACGTTAAACTGTAAATGTTCTACCTTTCTCCCTCCAACGATAGGGAATACATATGGCGCTTTCTAAGGGACGAAAAAGATCAAACAGAGCTGAGGGACTGGTCAGAAACTCGGAAACTCACGTGCATAACATAGGCTATAGTAATGGACATAATATGCTTTGCCCCGAGCTCATTAGCTATCTCTTCTAATCTTTTGCAGACCTTCCGTTCATCTTCGTTCCTCTCCCAAACCGTCGAGTCGATGAATATAGCGAGACTACGTCCGTTTTCCACGGTTTCTTTACGACGTCTTTCTTCTTCATCCGTACGAATACGGCCTTCTGCTAAAACACCAAAAGGAGCTAGGGCCAGCCCTTCTGCCTTGACCATAGGAATAACGTCACGTTCAAAACTTCGGTCTAATATGTTCCAACGTCCTTGATAGACACAGAATGGAGTTTTTCCGTGAAACTTGGCCCATTGATTTGCTTTCACCACGACCCAAGCAGGCGTGTCCTTTGGGCATACTTATTCCAGTTATACTCTAAGGAACAAAGAGTAATACTTACAGAGATACCCTAGGTGAAATAAATAAACAATCCCTCCAGGAGTTAGAAATTGAGATCGAAAAGAGCTTACCAAGTAAAGAACCTTTCTAGCCATAACAAGATTATGCAAACTACTCATGACTTCTTCTATAGAGGCATCCCACGTTCACCCTAGACCACAAATGCGAGTGTTAAATCATGTTTTAGATAACTTTCAAAACTCACAATGTACGTATAAAATATCGATATACGTGGTTCGAAGTCGTTTGAGACTCTCTTCAACAGAGAGATGTAAGGATTTGTGACCATTTCCGGCATAATTGATTTTGATTGATACTGAAGGATCACCCTGCTTGGCAAATGAACTATATTTGGTCGCAATGACCATTTCATCACGTATACCTCACTTTTCCATCCATTCACCAATGAATTCTTCAGAAGTTCCATCCTGGTAGCTACAAGCTGTGTCAATAAAATTGCCTCCTGCATCATAATAAGCATCTTTATCCATTTTCCCTATGCCAATACTGTTCCATTTATCGCCAATGCTAGCACTTCCTAAATGTAAAGGAGAAACGTATACGCTAGCATTAGGTGACAGGACTCGGTAACGTCCAAGCTTGGTGGGAGGAGGGGGAGGAGCGTAATATTTTGTGCGATGAAGATGTTGTAATGTTAATGTATTTATACGCTGGGATATGTCTGAGTATGTGTTATAGGAATTTCGCCGAATAGTCCTTTAAGAAGTAAAGGCAGCAAATTGGATTCGTCGGGAAGTAAAAGCTGGGGGCAGAATGTCTAAAACTTTAATGCTGAGCCGATACGACGCGCAAGCAACCCATAATGCCGAAAAGTCCTAAGCTCGTGTCAAAAAGACAAAGATAAGATAAATTGGCAGTTAGACCAGACTTGGAGAATTTGACCAGACAGAAGTTTACGTTGTGACACAGAGGGGGCGCGGAACGCGTCACTGGCGTTTTTTTTTTCAGGTTGTTTTCCATGCTTTCCTTTAGGCTATTACCAAAGCTTGTCTTTGGTTCCTTTAAGTTAATGTGGGTTTTTTTTTCAAATCGATGGTATGATGAATTAATCTGACAACTTTTTATTGAAACCTGATTAGAGGACATCGACATTCATTGAAACTGCATTCCTCTGTCTTTTCATGATATCGATCGCGTTTGTGCCTGTTCCCATAAATACCCATTTTTCTCGCTTTAAGATGTGATACATGAATGGTTCATTTGAATTCAGCGACATAGAAACGTGATCTCTACAGACATTAATCACACCGTTCCTGATCCTGTCGAAATGCTGCGCTCAGACAACTAAAAACAGATAGCAGCCATGCTACGCATCATATATCTGATGTTAGCGCATCGCCAGTATTAAAATATTACTCAACGGAGCACTGGCTCACACGACGATTGTCTTAGCAGAAATCGAGTATAGTATGTCGCTGTCTAAAAAGTACATAATGATTGATTTTAACATGGAATAACATACTCGGCAAGCCAAAGTTCCACATAACAAACGATCTGACGTTTCTCCTCATTGTTTTGAATAAGAATAGTGTACTCTGACACAATCCATTTAGAAACGCTCTCATGCTGATGACCCCGCTGGTTACATCTGAATCCCTTATCAAAAAAAAAAATCGTGCGGGAAGAGCTTAAAATGGACCACAAGGGAATAGCAATACCATTAAATGTCTAAACGAGGTGAGATATAAAACATTTGGAACGGTATATACTTAGTTTACCTTAGAAGTTAGTCTAGGAATGCATCAAAATGCCGCCACCAGCATGATAAATGAAGATGTACTTGATATTGCCAATTCTTTGTAAAACTTACCGAAACGAAACCCTATAAGAACCAGTGTTTTCCCTTCCTTTCGCCTACATCGGGTAACATGGGTTTGACTACTAATACTAATTGACTTTTAGTGCCGATACAAAAAAGTGAATCACAAAGGAACGTCAATTTTCAGGATGTATCAATGTTCAATCATAAATTTTTATTCTTCCAAGAAATGACACTCCTTTACAAAATATTTTCTATATGTTTACCTCCAGATTATTTTTTTGCACTGCGGAATACTATCTATTTCTTATGGGCCAGGACAAGTGGGCTGTCCTTGACCATAGCACGATATAATACTACCCAGCTTATCACCGATGGTCTGTGCCGGTTTATTCAATCTGCAAAAGTGGTCAATACGGTATATATCGTTACATATGTAAGAAGAGGAAAACCTCGACGGACATCAGGAAACGTTGCTGCGCGGGAGGGCTCACTGCATAATTCCAAACACTATCTTGTTTCACCGCAACAGATTCCCCGGGATTGGGAACAAATTGCAGACCTCCTGTACCGTTAACGTTACCGTAGGTGAATAAATCATCCGTTAGACCGAATATAGCATAGTAAGTAGCCAGCACATCATGGATCGTAAATTTAAAGTCGAAGTTAACCGTTTGATACACTAGTGAAAAGATCATTTCTCAACGATGTCCTTTTTTTTTTCTCATATTAGTCTGGAGGCCTTACCGTATCTCACTGGGTTTGTCGTTGACATATTCAAGACAAGTGCTGGGTTAATATGGACTTGTTGAGCGACATAGCCAGGGAAGAAAGTGACTGGAGAGGGCCATTTTGTAACAACTTCAGCGGACGGGAGATCATGCACTAGAATTTAAAGTTAAAAAAAAGGTCATAGGGCACACCCGTGGGACGGTGGACGAACGTAGGTTATATCCTACATAACGCGATTTATCAGTAGTATTGCAACTGCCACCTTGGACAACCAATTCTTTGACCTTGGCTTTAATCAGTTGTGCGCCACCTGGAGAGTAGTAGAGATCATGAAGGTTGGTAAGAAAACCAATGGCAACGATAGTAATACTGTTGTCCGCTGCCTTGGACAGAACGTCTCTGTAAAACCCAACAGGTTCTTTCACCCTCCTTCGGTCGAATGCTTGTGGGAATTCACTAGGATCTGCAAGTCGGGTGATATATTCTGGGTTACTCGAATTGACCCTCGGTTCTCTGATCGTAGCCGTCAACGCATGAGTTTGGGCCATTGGAATGTTAGGGTGGCAGTACCACGTATTGATTGCGTCTATACCGGGAAGCGAGTAAACGCTAGTGACATCTGGAAAGTACGATGATATTAGACTCTAAATAAGGTATGTAATGAAGTAAACTTTGCCTGAAACGATGCCTAAAATATTGACATAACCCATAGTTTGTAAAGTATTGGCTACCGCGAAAGCTGCCGCTGAAAAACAAATTGTCAAGCTATAGGTCGTTGCAAAATTTAAATCCTCACGGTCATCTGCAACTAATTGAAAAGTCTGGCATTAGAGCTCAAGGTCCTTGGTTGAAAGTAAACGAATGCCTACAGCTCAGAAAGTCCGTGTCAAGTATGATGTTTTTTGGTTGCAAGGGAGCCGCTGGTTTTATGTAGATTAGACGAGGATGTTCAAAAAGACAATGACTAAAACGACATACGAGTCGGGGGAGTAAAACCGGGACAGGTCAAAGCTGCTGTTTGGACACTGGCAGCATACGTGGTAGTAAAACTAGCAAGAAGGGCTATCAATAATTGAAAAGACATTTGGTTCGTTGTGTCAAATAAAACGAATGGCCGCATGCTCTGACAAAGGTGCCCTTATTTTATATTCGGGGGAGGCATCGAAAGTCTTTCATTCAACCGGGAGGAGGTCACGATATTCATAAATCAAAAGGTCGTACGTTCGTTGTTCTTCAAAATGTGAACTTTTTTTTTTAAAGCCGTCCACTTTCTAGGGAACATTCCTACAAAAAGGAATAAATTGACCTCTCAAGCATTCTTCTTTCGGAGAATTCCAGTGGATATAGCGGTCCACCCTAAATAATTCGCCTGAATAAAGTAGTAGCCCAACCCTCATCTACTCCGTTCTATCTAGTCTTTTATTGTTTCTTTCATATAAATTGCAACAGGTGTGCAGCACACCTGAGGTCTTACGATGACAGACAAAAAGATAACTATAAGGTTAACGTTTATTCTCAGATGCACGCAATTCGGAACGTTCGATTTCGAAGGTCATGTCAAACTGCCAACTGGAAGCTTAACGAGGATTAAACAAACGGCCGACGATCGAAAAATACAATATGTATCGGGCATAGTCATTACTACTAAAATTCTACTTCCATTTAGAAAACAACGGGGTTCCTCGCAGGGCAGCCACCTTTGTTATTTTATTTTATTTGTAGGTGTGTTCACACTCTTGGTGTTTTTAGTCACCGAAGGGCCATCGTATTACATACGTACATACTTGAGTAATTGGTAGTCGCGATCCATTCTCTATTTCACCTCGCTTATTAGAAATCTCTAGTTTCCAACGCATTGAAGATCTGACCATTCAGTATATGCTCTCAGTATCATGTGCAGTCGCTTCCCAAAAATGTTTTTTTTTGTTACACAAGTTTACATACATCAAGAAAAAGACGTTCATTTTCATTTTCTGCCATCACATACTGGCCTATTTGATTACTTCGTACAAACTTTTTGACCAGGACAAACTGGTTGTTCTTTACCATAGCATGATATAAGGCCATTTATTTTATTCGCGATGCTTTCAATGGTATTGTTCAATCTAATCAAAAAAAAGGATGATTGGGTTAAAAATTGTGAAAGAAAAAAGAAAAAAATGAACGCACATCAAGTAATGTTGAGACGCGGGAGGGGTCACAGCATAATTCCAGACAGTATCTTCTTTAACGGCGACAGGCGACTTCGGATTCGGGACAAATTGCAAACCTCCTGTATCATTAGCATTTCCGTGAGTGAATGAGCCATCCGATAAACCAAGGATAGCATAATAAGTGGCCAATATATCGTGTGGTCCAAACTTGAAATCGCCAGTGAAATTAGCTGTCTCGTAGACTAAAAATATATATATAACCGTCTTATTCTCTCATTCATTGAGATATATTGTCAACTCACCAAATCGTACAGGGCTCTTATCTGAAATGTTTAATTCAGATTTGATACCTGTAACCTGTCCAGCTATGAAACCCGGGAAGAAAGTTATGGGAGAGGGCCATTTCGTGACGACTTCAGCAGAAGGAAGATCATAGACTAATATCGAAATCAGTAGAGATTCAAAAAAAAAAAGTTTGATTAACGTAGGTTATATCCTGCGCCATGGGGGTTACTGGTAACGTTGCAACTGCCACCTTGGACAACTAGTTCCTTGACTTTGGCTTCAATCAAGGCTGGACCGCCTGACGAATAATAAAGATTGTGGAGGTTGGTAAGAAAACCAATCGCAACGATTGTAACACTTTTGTTTTCGGCCTTGGTCAAAACATCTGTATAGAATTCGACAGGGTCTTTCACATTCTTTCGGTTAAAGTCTTGGCAGAATTGTGTAGGGTCGGAAAGGTTGGTGATATACTCTGTAACATCTTCAGGCACCGTTGGTTCTCTAACTGCGCTCGTCAACTCATTGGTCTGGGCCAATGGAATATCGGGATGGCAATACCACGTATTGATTGCGTCTATAGCGGGAAGTGAATACTTGCTGGTGACATCTGGAAGGCCGTCGCTTTCAAAGTTTCATACAAGTGCGAAGGTACTTCACCTGAAACGATGCCTAAAATGTCGGCATATCCCATACTTTGTAAGGTGTTGGCTACTCCGATAGCTGCCGCTGAACAATTTCATTCGGTTGGTTGTTGCAAAAAAATAATCATCAAAAGCTCTTACCGTCATCAGTAACTAGTTGAGAGAATTAGATATCATTTCGTTCGCTAGAATAAAAGAGGACCTACAGCTCAACAAATCCGAATCAATTATTATCTTTTTTGGATTTGCCGGAACCGCTGGTATACGGTCAAAGATAAACTAGGTTCTATAGGGAGAAGGAGGAACAAATATACGTACCGAACGGTGCAGTATAGTTGGGACAGGTCAAAAATGTTACATCAGAGTTAGCCCTCGTGGTGGTTGTCAAACCGACCAAGACAAGGGTTGCCAATATTTGGAACATTTAACTGGGTGTGGATTCAGAGCACGAATAGAGGACCGAGATTGCTGCTTTGAAGAGCTCAAAAACCAGTCCTATTTATATGGTTTTGACCTGGACAGCGTCGGTAGTCATTCAATACTATTTACGACCAAAGTCGGAGCTGGAGGCCATCGATCATGATACAAATATATATCAAAGGCGATGATATTATTATGTCTGAAAGATTTGACAAACGCCTATGTTTTGAATTCTAGGAAAAAAACTGAATGAGAGTGGTGTTAGTGTATATCTTCTTCTGGAATATCATGTCAAAAAATGGCGTACGGAGCTGCATTCTGTCCGAGTGGCGAATTCATGATAAAAGCCCCGATAAATTCTCCACTATAACAAGTTGTCCTTCCATGCCAAACTGCTTTCAAAACGTGGATTAGCCCAACAGAAGTGTCTGACTGATGTATCCTCTAGAACGACATAGCCTCCCCTCATTGATGTTGTGTTTGTCTCAAAATATTAGCGAGTAAAAAGGGGTGTATAATAGACAATTCTACGTATGTATTATCGGGTATCGGGTGCATTTACCACCGAAAGACTCCATGTATTGGGGCTTCTAGGCTAGAAGAACATAGCCCCCTCAGTTTTATGTTACAAGTATACTTTTTTGGCGTCTTTGCTTCGGGGTTTTCCGTAACATTTCCACATTCCAGACCACGAAGATTATGTAATGTACTACTATCCTCACCCGATGACCGCGGTCACCCATCTACCGTGGATCCTTAAATATCCAAAGATCCACAGACTCTTTTCGAGAATAAATTAACGGAATAAATTACCATGTTTTATAAGACTCATTTATAACTCTTATTTGTTTAAGTATTAGTGGAATAAAATATTTAGACGGAAGGGCATCTGTCACACTTGCCGAGAGCTGAGCTTGAACTTACAACAGTTCATAGCCGGCATTCCCTGCCGCTGTTACTTTGCTGTGACTCCACGATAGATAGGTAACCGCGGTCGTCAGGTAAGGATAGTATTTCTCATCGACTTCGTCAATTTTCATGAATCCAAATATGTATGTCCATTTTATCTGGGCTTTGAGACATCGTCGTGCATACCGCATGATTTCATGCAGAGAATGGTTTCTTTTCTCGAATTAATTGTCGTTTACACTTCTAAGCTCAAAACATTATATTGCCAATGGTGTTTATGGAAACAAAGTGAGTTTCATAACCGGACGTTGTTTGTTTCCATTTACCGACGTAGCCCATTGACGGCGACAGTTGCATGAATTGAGCCGGTAGACACTTCCGTCAAGAACGTTCTTGGCTCACTTCTATCTGCACACAGTGCTTCTTTATTGACTAAACGAACTCCTTTCGTTTCTGGCCCCAAAACAAATTATACAATACCCCCGGCGTATATAAATCTCTGAGTCTACAAGTCTGGTAAATTCAAGAGTTTCTGCCAAGGACATATGTCGCTCGGTGCAGTTCTAACTTCTGTGACTCTCCAAAGTACGCCTTTTTTTGTTATTAAGAATTATGACCGGGTTCATCTGTTGAAGACGAAGACGAAAGGTCCAGCTTCTTAAAATTAAGCTATGATCCATTCCGTCACGGCAATTCTGTAAATGAAAAATTTTCCTGCTGTCACTACTGTTGGGACAATACAAAGGCTTGAGATGAAATTCAGTGAAGCTTAATTTAACATACCAATCGGGCGAACTGCTGGTCTTCTGAAGCATTTGAGAGCTCATGAATAATTCAATTTTCGACAGCTTTATTCAATATTTGTGTCACAGGGACCCAAACATTTATTGTTGCGAGAACATAAATAGGGACGCTTTCCTATCCTTCGAAGCAGCGACAACACCTTGGTTGTGCTACAAGGACCTTACGACCAACAAAATGTTCCGATTATCGGCAGCCCTTGTTCTTGCTGGCTTGGCCAGTATCGCTTATGCAGTCCCAACTGCGATTCCAACTGCAACGGCTTTGACTTGTCCGGGCTTTACTCCACCAATTCAACGTGTGTTTACTACTCATTTCTTTCTCCCCACACTGAAAATAATTTTATATCAGCGGTGCCATCAAAACCGAAAAATATAATAATCGACACGGATCTCTTAAGTTGTGGGTACTCCCTTCAAGTTACCATTCAGGCAAACTGACGTCTGATCATATTAGTTACTGATGACGGTGAGTATCTAAAAGTCGTGTAATCTCCCATTATATCTGTTGTTGTACTCAAAAAGAAACCGTTTAGTGGGAGCTTTCGCAATAGCGAACACTTTACAAACTATGGGATATATCAATACCTTAGGCATTGTTTCAGGCAAGATTACGTTCACATACATATGACAAGTCTAAATGATCTGTACACCTTAGATGTTACCAGCAACTACTCGCTTCCCGCTATAGATGCTATCAATACGTGGTACTGCCATCCTGATATCCCGTTTGCTCAGACTAATGACTTGACGACGGCGACAAAAGAACCGACTGTCACTGACAATGACAAAATATATATCACTACTCTTTCCGATTCTAAACACTTCAAACAAGATTTTGACCGAAAGACAGTGCAAGACCCTGTTGAGTTTTATACGAATATCTTGAAAGATGCCGAAGATGATAGTGTTACTATCCTCGCTATTGGTTTCCTTACTCACCTTAACAACTTTTACAACTCGAAAGAGGGACCAGGGCTGATCAAAAGCAAGGTGAAAGAATTAGTGTTCCAAGGTGGCAGTTGCAATACTACCGATAATCCCCATAGCGCAGGATTTAATTTGAGTTGGTGACTTTTCATTTTTGGTGTAGTTAATCAATCCGCTAACTTTCAATATTAGTATACGACCTTCAATCAGCCCAAGTTTTAACGAAATGGCCCTCTCCTGTTACTTTCCTCCCCGGCTACACAGCTAACAATGTTGAAGTTGGCCGCTCTGCCCTGAATACTTCGACGGACAGCCCGATACGATTCGGTAAGATGCTATTGCTTAAAATTAATATCTTGCTGACAACACTGAAATGTTTAGTCTACGAGACGGTCAACTATCCTGAACACTATAAATTTGGTTCAGCCGATCCATTGGCTACTTACTATGCTGCTTTTGGTATATCGGATCTATTCGCTTATGGTAACGAAGATGGGAAAGGTGGTTTGAGATTTGTTAAGGATGAGAGCTCGTCCGTGGCCTCTACGGAATATGATGACAGCGTTTGGGACAACACCGTGAGCCCTCCAGAACAACAACGTTACTTGATGTACGTCATGTTTTTCCTTTCGTAATATATGGTGGACGCTAATCCCCCTACTAGTTTAAATAAACCTACGACAACCGTCGCGAGCACAATAGATAGCATCATATCTTGCTATGGCACACAGAAACCAACTTGCCCAACTTGGACATCTTACTAGACTGTCCATTGGAAGGAAATATCCTCCCACAGAGTATCAATTAGAAGCGTTTGTTCTTGATGTGTTTTAATTCTTGCAGAAGTTTTTCTTGAAATAAATTTTGGGTATCAATGACATTGCAATCGCTAAAAGTACCGCATCTTCAGACAAGAGGTTTTTTTTTTTGAAGAGCATAGATCAAGCAGACAAGTGAAGTATCACTAGGGGGGTCCAGCATTCGTTATGGGAGTGATTGTTGAATCAAGGGAATTTATAAGAGTCCCAACGAGTCGGCGACCGATCGGCACTCACGGAGGCCTCTATACTAGGTCTGGTACATTATAACCCGTATCCTGTTCGGTGTTTACCATTGAAATTGAAGGGAAGCAGTAACCTTTTAGGTTGGTCTCTCATATATAAATTCAAATCCTTCAAGAACTACTACGCGTAAGACGAGTGGAGTTACTGTATATCTGAGAATCGTGTCAAAAGATGGCGTATGGAGCTGCATCCTGTCCAAGTGGCAAATTCATGATAAATTTAAAAGCTCCGATAAATCCTCCACTATAACAAATTCTCCTTCCCTGTCAAATTTCCCTCAAATATAAATGAAGCCAACAGAAGTGTCTGACCGATTTATCCTCCCCAAGAACGAAATAGCCTCTCCCATTCAATGAAGTTGTTTGAAGTTGTGTCTGTCTCAAAATATTAGCGAGTAAAAAAGCTGAAGGCAGTTCCACATGTATTACTTATCGGGTATCGGATACATCCACTACCGAAAGACTCCCTTTTTTAGGATCTTTGCTTCGGGTTTTTCCGTAAAATTTCCACGCTGAATTCTAGTTGCTTTGCATTCCAGTCCACGAAGATTGTGTAACATACTACCTACTTAGGCTTTAAGCTCTTCTCATTGACCAACGTAATCAAACATATTTTATCAATTTTCATCCAGATATGTCTATTTTATCCGGATTTAAGCATCATCGTGCATCTCGCATGATTTCACCCATAGAATGGTTGCTTTTCCCGAATAAATTATCGTTTATGGGACTTCTAGACTCAAAACATTATACTACCGATGGGGTTAATGGAAACAAAGTTTCATAACCAGACGTTGTTCGTTTTTCCATTTACCGACATAGCCCATTGACAGCGACAGCGACACGAATTGAAGATCATCATGACTGCCAGCAGACACTTTCTTTAAGAACGTTCTTTGGCTCACTTCCGTGTTTCCTTGTTGAATGAACAGTGTTTAGTTTCTGATCTCAATACCCAACCCCGGCGTATAATCCTCGGAGTGTAGAAGTCTGGCAACCACCCGTGTCAAGTCAACCAAGAACATCGGCGACAACTGCTCCCGATACCCAAGGAGGACACACATGTCTATGTAGTTCTGTGCTTCTGGAGAACTGCCGGTACTCTCTCAAGCATTTGAAAGCTTACCAATAATTCAGTTATGGACAGACAGCTAGTACTGCACTGACCGGTTTCTTTCCTTTTTTTTTCAAGATTCGTGTCAGAAAGGCCCGAACATTCATTATTGCCAGAACATAAATAGGGCTGCTTTTTTTTGCCTTTCAAATCAACGACAACGACTTGCTTTGTGCTACAATACCCTTACGACTAACAAAATGTTCCAACTATCTACAGCTTTTGTCCTTGCTGGCTTGACCACTATCACTTACGCAGTCCCGAATGCAACTGCAACGGCCTTGACTTGTCCGAGTTTTACTCCACCTATTTGTGTGTTTACTCATTTATTTTTTCTTTTCACTGAAAATAATTTTATATCAGCGATGCCATCAAAACCGAAAAATATAATAATCGACACGGATCTCTTAAGTTGTGGGTGCTCCCTTCAAGTTACCATTCAGGCAAACTGATGTCTGATCATATTAGTTACTGATGACGGTGAGATTCTAAAAGTCGTGCAATATTCTATCTGTCATTGAACTCAATGAAATCGTTTAGTGGGAGCTTTGGCGATAGCAAACACTTTACAAACTATGGGATATATCAATATCTTAGGCATTGCTTCAGGCAAGATTACGTTCACATACGTATGACAAGTCTAAATGATCCGTACATTTTAGATGTTACCAGCAAATATTCTCTTCCCGCTATAGATGCTATCAATACGTGGTACTGCCATCCCGATATCCTGTTTGCTCAGACTAATGACTTGACGACGGCGACAAAAGAACCCACCGTCGGCCAATATGATAAAATATATATCACTAATCTTTCCGATCCTCACCAATTCAACCAAACTTTCGACCGAGAGAAAGTGCAAGAGCCTGTTCAGTTTTATACGAATATCTTGAAAGATGCCGAAGATAATAGTGTTACTATCCTCGCTATTGGTTTCCTTACCCACCTTAACAATTTCTACAACTCGTCAAAGGGACCGGAACTGATTAAAAGCAAGGTGAAAGAATTAGTGGTTCAAGGTGGCAGTTGCAATACTACCGATAATCCCCATAGCGCGGGATTTAATCTGAGTTAGTAACTTTTTTGATTTTTGGTGTAGTTAACCAATCCGCTAACTTTCAATATTAGTATACGATCTTCAATCAGCCCAAGTTCTAACGAAATGGCCCTCTCCTGTTACTTTCCTCCCCGGTTACACAGCTAAGGGTGTTGAAGTTGGCCGCTCTGCTCTAAATACTTCGACGGACAGCCCGATACGATTCGGTAAGATGTTATCAGTTAAAATTAATATCTTGCTGACAGCACGGAAATATTTAGTATACAACACAGTTAACTATACCGAAGATTATAAATTTGGTTCAGCCGATCTATTAGCTACTTACTATGCTGCTTTCGGTACATCGAATCTATTCACCTATGGGAACAAGGATGGCAAAGGTGGTTTGGAATTCGTTAAGGATAATAGTTCATCCGTGGGCCCTACGGAACATGATGACAGTGTTTGGAACGACGGCCTGAAGCCTGAACATCTGCAACATTACTTGATGTATGTCATGTTTTTTCCTTCCGTAATATATGGTGGACGCTAATCTCCCTACTAGTTTAGATAAACCTACGACAACCGTCGCGAGCACAATAGATAGCATCATATCTTGCTATGGCACACAGAAACCAACTTGCCCAACTCCAACCCATTAGACTGTCCATCTATTGGAAGGAGATATCCTCCCGCAAAGTACCAATTAGAAACGTCTGTTCTTGATGTGTTTTAACTCTTATAATATTTTCTTGAAATAGATTTTGAATATCAATGAAATTTCAGGTATTGAGCATCACATCTTCAGACAAGTTTTTTTGGAATAAAAGGGATCGGAACCAATATTCGTTATGAGAGCGATTATCAGGTCAAGGGAATTTGTAAGGGAGATCCGTTCAGTTTGTGGATAAATTGATCTCAATGAGACGACGACCGATCGGCACTCACGGAAGCCTCTTCAGGTATGTACCGGTCTGGCAGATAACCCATATTCTGTTTGATGCTTACCGTCGAAAATTTTGAAATTGAAAGGAAGTAGTAGGTATGTAAATTCGAACCCTTCAAACATGACGCGTAGGACTACCAAGTATTGTGTACCTTGCAGGCTATCTGATCTTCGTTTTTATTACAGATCATATTATCTTTTTATACATCTGATCACACCAAAGGTATCGCTACTCCCGTCACTGCCACTTTCCTTCCTAACACTGTGGACGACCGTCCCCATAAGAAGTTAACAACGCTGTAAGCTTCTCAGAAATGGTGGTATTACTTTGTTTCAATCTAACAAGATAAACTTAGGGCTTGCATAGTAATTTTCCATAAACTTACTGTAAGAATCGTCGTGGAGCGACGGGTGCGATGGAATAATCCCACACCGAATTGGTTCTGACCTCCACAACTCCCATTGGATCCGGCACGAAGTCAAGAGTCCCAAGTCCATCTACATTGCCGTATTCCAAAGAACCTTCTTCGAGGCCCAAAATGCTGTAATACACTGCCAAGATATCGTAGGCCCCCCATTTAAAGTCGAAAGTAACGTTTTGATATACTAAAATATTTAGTTGTCGGTTTGCAAAATCAGCTAGTTAACGTCATGAAAAGTGATGCGGGAAGCCTACTTAATTGAATTGGGTTTGTTTCTGAAATGTCCAAAACTTCTTGCCCTATTTGAACCATTTTACCGACAAAGCCTGGAAGGAAAGTTATAGGTGAAGGCCAGTCTTTGATCACATTATGCGAAGCGGGTAGATCAATCTCTAGATGCATTGATGAAGGTTGGTAAGTGAAATGCTTTCACTCCTTCACAGGCTCCACTTACCTAAATTATAGCCAGCAGGATGAGGATCCGTAGTCGCATTAGGACTTCCTCCCTGAATTATAAGCTCCCTCACTTTACGTCGAATCAAATCTTTCCCACCCGGGGAGGATAATAGTTCGTTCAAATTTGTTAGGAATCCTATCGCTACGATGGTCACACTATTATCATTCTCATTTGCGAGTATTTCCTTGTAAAATCGGAGAGGTGTTTTTGTTTGTGACCGATCAAAGTGTTGAGGAAAACGATGTGAATCGGAAACGTCTTTAATATATTCAGGAGTGGTAGAATCAATCCGTGGTTCTCTTGATGCATTTGTAATGCGCTCAGTTTGCGATAAGGGTATGTTCGAATGACAGTACCATGTATTTATGGCCGCTATTCCGGGAAGGGAATAGTTACTAGTTACGTCTGATGTTCAATGTTCATAGATTATGTGGTATGAGTCAACGACGACTGACCAGAAACAATTCCTAGGGTCTCAGAATATCCCATTGATTGAAGTATATTCGCCATGGCAATCGCTCCTGCTAGAAGTACAGGTCAATTGGCTTAGTTATTTAGATCATAGTGTTTGTCAAACATACCGTCATCGCTATCTGGAAGGAATATAAGAAAAAGAAACATTGCATGAGTCTTTGGAGGCATATTTACGTACAAGTTAAAAAGTCAGTGTCAATAATGAGTTTTCTGACGCTATTCGACGGAGGCTCTAAAATTTAATCAAATAATTCAAAGTGAGTCGAAAAAGAGTATGTTAACATACTTTTAGGTGGTACGAAGTCCGGGTATACTCTGTTGTTTAAAGGGGAAACTGTCATGAGTTTTATCTGCCTTCCGACTGTCCCGACAGCGGTGAGACATAGCGTCAATAGGAAAGAAAAAAACAGTGACGCTGGTAAAAGCTGAGGAAACAAAAAGATTTTTTTCGTTCGCCGAGGGAGGGATTCCAGCCCTAACCAAGTAGATAGATATCGCCAAAGACCACAAGTGAATTCTACAACTTCTGGCATATTAGTTATTAATCCCCAATAGCCTGAGATCGTTTTGAGTTTGAGAGTGGTGAAAAGAAGAGAAACAACAGACCGTGATATCTTCCTCAGGCTTAGGGTAATTCTTGCGAATATATTTTCGGTAATGCCATACAGGCAGGACAAGCTACTGTGTATCCAGCTGGATCTCGCAAGGTTACTGCCAGTGGTTGACAGTGAGGTGCAAGCCCAGGGTTTGGATTGTCGGATCTGTTGAAGACCTTCACTAAGGGCATTTTGTAATGCTTCTGAAACTCATTCAATCAGAATACAATAGAACTTCCGGTGCGGTTGGTGCAGCGGGGATCACCCTTGTACATCTAGTTTAATGTCAACTTTTTCAGTAGGACTAAGTTTGGGAATACAACAGTGTAATACATTGTGGCGTTGCTAGCCCTATGAATTTGACATTATATAAAAAATCTACAGAGTCCTTTAATGAAGGGCTTAGGGACGGAATATAAATATATCATGCACCTTCATTCAGCATCAATTATCCAAAAGTAGACCTCCCAAGCCCCATCAACACATTATCCAACTGTCACGTAATAACAATCCCGTACCTTCATCTACTCCAATGGCCAGGCCAACTTGAAGTTCGTGTTATAGGGTACCATTGTACCAGGTGATTTGGGAAAGCTGAAATGCGTTAGTTCTAAATTTACCCCCACTAAACGATTTAGGGTACCAGTCCTCTAGTATTAATGGACAAAGGTGTCCACCTAATTATTTGAAAAATTTAGGCATCTGAATCATTTTGAAAGACGCCGCCTTCGTATTCGATCTTCAATCTTGCAACTGAAACCAACGAAGCTTTCTTCACATTTCCGTGCTTTCGGAGATTAGATACCTAAAATGACGTGTGGCCTGGTCGACGTGTCTGTACACAACTTGTAGTCGGAGCTCGCCGATGTCCCGACCTTGAAACGAAGTAACTGGTTCAAAGATGCTTCAGAATTCTATGACTGTGGCACAAACGAGTCACATAGCTGTAGGGTACTTGGCAGAGTAAAAAAATGAGGCCTAGGTTTCATTGCCACGTGCTCAAACTTCGAATTTTAAGGAACCAAGAATTCCGTTCTGTCCAAATAAAGATGAGTTAAATTATATTATAATTACTGACTTTCTTACCCAAAACATCTACAAATATACCCTGATACGGTCGGTTTTTGAAGCGCTGGCCAAACCCAACAGCAATGTTTACCGAGGGTATGTCGTGTGGCCTGTTGTGGCCGTTGCGATCATTTATCGCCTCTGGATCAATATGGTAGTTCGATTCACGGGGTATTCCGAGATGCAAAAGATGTATATATAATCATCTATAATCGTGTATATCAAGGTGAATTAGCCACGTTACGCGGTGCGTGGTGGGTTGAGATTATCACCTTGAGTTCTCAATTGCATACGTCATATATTAAACAATACACGAGGCGGATCAGTGACACTGAACGCATTGACCATTTGCCGTCTAGTTGTATGCAAGGTGACAGAAGCACAGATTCTGAGTTACAGTCGCAGTAGGTCGCAGTCACAGACTCGGTGAAGTGAGGAGTAACTTCATGCTTTCTTCCTGTCGCTTTTCGGTTTCATGCCAGGGTCTTACGACTCCATGATCCAAGGGCATAATACTTTTTGAGTTGCAACGTAGGGTATTTTGACCCTTATTCCAATTCCAACTTACTATGGAACTGGGAAACTGCTCAAATAAAACACTTTTAACAAATACCTGATTAAAGCTTAATAAGAAATTTGACGTTTATTACCATTGACATGACTAACTTCCAAATAAAATCAGTAGTTTGACAGGCGTTTCCCCGATGTTCAGCCATGGCGGAAATTGGTCCACGAAAGGAATTACCTTAACGAGCTATCAAGGCACATTCAATGGGTTTCACTCCGTCTGACCCAGTGACAATTATGACGGAACTGAGTCCCAAAACGTCTCTTTCGTCCAATAATCAGTGATGTTATTAATAGCAGAGTTTATTTATCTTACTTATATATTTCCAGATATTTCCTATACTTTTCTAAAAGTTGCTGCTAGGCCTTGCTTGAGGTGTCCATGGGAAGGCTAATCGATTATCGATCATCAAGAAAGGTTCGAGAAATGGACGATACCTGGACATTCCCAACCAAAAATCAAGAGAAATAGTACCTTTTCGGCGTTGGTTGACTTGGGTTTGGATTTGGTCGTTTCATCCGTGGCGTGGACCTTTAGCACGTTAGCTATATAGTTATAGTTGACTGGTGATCTGTTTTAGTTAACAAGGCTCGTCGCATGCGTTTTAGGCGGGTCAAATACTAGGGTCACACGCCAGCTTTCACCTTCCATTCTTTTCTACTGATTCTCTTTCTTGTCCCCCGCTTTTGGACAATTATTGACCTATCAATAAATGAATAATCCTGAGTCGATGGGAATTGGGGGTGCGTAGTTCATACATTTAGAGGGAAGAAAATAAAATAAAAATAAAAATAGTGAAGGAAGGGGCCGGTACTCGGAATCAAGGTAATTTGAAGCCTCTGAGTACCCCTAAATTACGCACGATCACAGGCTGTTGAACGATTACAAGTAGTGTGAAAATTCATTTTTGCGTTCCCTATCAAATTCTTTTCAAAAAACTTTTTCTATCTAATGGCTGTCTTTAACTAACCTCTGGTTTGGACTTCTCTCGCCTCTGACTCCGACAATTATGTAGGTCCCTCCGCGTGTCGAAGATGATAATCCGAACCCTGGAAAATTATAAATATGTGAATATGTATACAAAATTCCTATATAGGGAAACAACATGCGCATGGGTGCATGAAATGGGTTTAAGTGGTGAGGTGGTAATTAGGGATATTGACAGTTGTTCAATAGTCGGTACAACCCTTTATCCTGCTTCCGCTTCCTTGACACCGGTGCCGGTGTGTACATATATGCATATCTCCGAATTCAAAGCAGAGAAGCGAAGGGGGTCAGGAATGGATATAGAAAGTGTTGAACTGAAATGATATAATAAATATATGGTAACCAATGAGTACGTATCTATACTTAGGCGTCGAGTATGACCGTATGATCTCATGTCTAATCCGGAAAAAGAATGTGTTAGATATTAGTAGGGTTAGGGTGGTAAGTATAATCAGAAGGTCTCACAAGAATATTCAATTGTAATAACCGTAGACTCGCAGATGGCATTCGCGTATGTATTAACAAATATTTGACATCCCAAAACGAAATAAGAAAACACTCCGTGGGTATTAAGTCGGGTTGACAGACGTCACCTGGATTACCAACCATATTGTTTGCCGTTTTTCTTTTGGTAATTTTCATTCCCGTTCGCATATATATCAGTGGTATTTTGCTATAGCTTTACAGGTACATATAAGGGAATATTAATGATGGGCCTGAAGTGCCAGTTTGGCAGTAAAGTATAAGAAATGCTTGTTTAGCTTAGTCATGAAATGAAAATGGAAATGGATGTCACACAGTGGAGGGCTTCGGATATAGCCGTGGTCGTTCTCCGTTCTTCGCTTTGTCCCCATCCGCCGCTTAGTTCGTACCATTGCGAAAAGAATTGGACGTATCGTCTTGTTTGTTCAGATTACCCAATTCAGTCAAATTCCCGCTCACTCTTTCCTCAACCGTTCTGGATTCGGGGTTTATGTTATTGGACTTTAAAAATTAGCAATCAATCAATTCTGTAAATCCTTCTGTTGATTGAACCCTCGTCGATCTGGAATATCTTCCAGTTTAGCGATTCCCCGTCTCAAACTCAATTTTGCGAGATTGGATGATATAATTTATTTTAATTATAAAGTTATTTATTTATATTATCTATATCAATGCACTGCACCTTCTTCTCTTCCTCTTCATTCTCTTTTTATCCGTTTTGCCTTCTTCTTCCCTCTTCTCTGGAATTGTGCGTGTTGAGCATCAAGCTGTGTGTATTACTTTCCCCCTGAATCTCTGTCTAGTTCCTAGTCTCCCAAGCATTTTCTTAAAAAGAAGAATCCCTTCTACGGATTCGTGAGATCCCTCTTAAGCAGTTGCTAATTCACTCCGTCTCTCAAGCATATTCATATTCAGCTTCGTCCCTGCATTGACAGAGTCGATGCTTACCACACTCCCTTATACTATCCTCGAACATATCGCTTTTTACCTCTCTGTCATACCTTCTACCTCATGTTTATCCCATAGTCCAACTCCAACACCACCGAGTAACCTACCCCCTCTTCTCCTATCGAACAAGGTTATATATCAAACATTGAATATAAGGGCAACCCCCCACCTTTATTCAAGAATCTTTCAAGCTACTTTCGACAGTCGTGCAATTAGGCGACGGAGAAAGAATGATAATGTACATGTTGCTGAGTTGGCCCATGAACTTAAACGAAGGTGGATTGTTATCAAACGGTTTTGGAGGAGAGTTGTGAAGAGAACGGGTCATTCACATCAGTGGATAGAGGAGAGTGGGTGTCAACATATGGATAACGGGGACGAGGAAGTTATTGATGACAACGAGGAATTATTGCGCACAGACCTTTGGACCGTGTTCACCATGTTTCTCGAAAACGATGGTCGGAATGCTGCCATATTAGTGCGGTATGCTCATATCGATGCATTTGCACTGCAATGTCTCCTCCCTGGAGGTCTTCTTCACCATCGTGCGGTTGATTTCAATGGTGGGTGGACAATCGAGAGCGAGGTTAATGCCCTTTTGGGGTGGATTTTTTGGTTCACTGATTTCGGTGCGTGTTTTACTTGTTTTCTTTTCAGCCATGACTAAGTTTTCGTCGTAGATCGAGTACCCAACGAATCCATAGAGCAAAGGGACGAGATTATTGAAGCATTAAGTCCCTTATACGTTGGTTCATTCAAGGTAAATAGTTGGGTAGTAGCTTAAGATCGATTTTTTTTTTACTGAATGTTCCAATTTATCTAGTACGCCTTTCCACATGCTCCAATATCATTCTTCTACGACCCACTTCATCCAACTCATAGGAGAGCGGCAAGACGTGTCCAAACGAACACCGCACCAGCTTACACAATACCAGCTGCTCAAAACCCATCTATACACCCTCTATTAACTTCACCCATTCATCCGCCCTGTCTCGTTCCTTTATCGTCCTCCTCGTCCTCCTTTCCACCACCCTTACTTACTCTGGCCCGACCACTTCCAATCCCGCCGACAATCCTTTCGTACGTATCACGTCAAGAACATCAGTTCTTACGATGGCCTCGTGAGCCGTCAGGTGTACCACGCGGATCGCGCGCACCCGCCACACGTGAGGAAGCGCGTCGTACTGGGTGGGCCGGCCCGACAGGAGAAGACTATCTTTGGTTTTTGGGTGTCAGGACGAAGCGTGTTGAGTTGAACTTGGAAGATAATATGGACCCTTATGAAGACGAGGCGAGATCTCTGAGTAAACGATGGGATATTGATTGGGCTCGACTTCTTGTGTGCTTTGATCCTTTTGGTGAGAGCCATATCCCTAGGCCGAGGTTTCAATCCCGTATCCGAGTATATGAACCGGGTTTATTGGACGGTTTATGGGATGGGAAATGGCTGGTATGTTGATGCGTTTTCTTTCTTACATTATGACTCTTATTCTTGGAAAGATGACGCCCCCAGACATATTCCACGAACTCTTGCATTCGACTGAGCAAGGCATACCATTGCCCTCGGGATTCCGTCCACCACATATTCAAACTCCTATGAGCGTATGTCCCTTTTCAATCTGTATCCAATCACACAGTTTCGATTCGACTCTTGACGTGGTTCTTCTCCCTTTCATGTAGTTCCGCTTAAAAGAACATCATTCTTTTACCTGCAATCCGGATTATAACCTACCATATGACGATACGGGACCTGGTGCATTGCGAGCTTGGATTCCGGAAAATGTGAGGTTTCTTCAAGATGGAGTAAGTATTTTGGATTGCGCGTTACTTGGCGTGTATTGAGATAGCGCAACTGATCTCCCTGGTGTATTCCAGGACCAATTAAACATCTATGAAAACACTGGTTCCCGGTCGCGACTCATTGGAACGTATGAAACGTTTAGTCCCTTTATCAGCCATCGCGAAAGGCGTCAGAAAGCGAGAGCGACGAGAGCAACCAGATCAAGATGGGTGAAGGAAAGGTCTGGTGGGCGTAGACGAACTACACATAACACTCTCACTATGAGTGAAAGTGACGATAGTATGAGCACCGACCACGAATACATGTACAATGAAGATGATACAGAAGACGACGACGGTGACAATGATGAGTCATTATTCGGAAATGGGGTTTGGGATATTATCATCACAGCCGAGGTGAAACTTCCTAAATTTTATTGCAACATGGAATATTGACTGTTTCTCAATTTCAGACCGAACCACCCTTTGCAGAAGCATGGGGCGCCCTCTCGTTTCGCGGCAGAGTCCGTCCATGGGACGGATTGGTGGTTTTGGAACGTATGCCTGCCGTATGTCTATTTTTTTTTATATAAAAAAATGACCTCCACATATTAATTAATCTATTGAAAACGTGTAGAACGGAACGGGTCGTTGGATATTTCGCGGTTATTTGCACGGTGGTGTGAACCTCGTTGGCAGATGGCGTGAGACGAGCACACAGTTTGACGCTCCTGGGTGGGAGGGTGCTTGGGTTATGGGACGAAGGACTTAGGGGACATTTTTTCCTTTCGAGGTTGATATTCTTGTTCTCAGCTTCCCTTTCTTATCGTTTTCATGGACCCGGACCGTTTTACATTGGACTTGTGGACAACCGTTATACGATTGGCTCTTCTTGGTTCTCTTCTGTTTCCGATCTGGTCTTTACTCTGGTATTCTCTCGTATGATCGCTTTCGATGGTCATACATACCCTCAAAAGACGCCTTGCTCTCCAAACACGATTTGAGCATGGATCCAAATTCCATTTTCTGGTTGACAGTGATCTCAATCTTATTCCTTCCCTGACTCAAAACAATCTCCGTCAACAATGACCGAGTACTTCAATGACAGGTTCGCAAAGCGATTAGGATGGAAAGGATGTCACAGATGTTCAGCTTCATCCATCGGTACCTATTCCTTTACGATTAAAAACACGCTACTTTGCCTATTCATCCCATCTCTTTCTTTGTTCCATTAACTCAGTTTGAGTCGGCCACTTCATTAGTTTGGCCTCCATCATCATAAGTCGCGAGCCCTACCCTCTTGTTTTCATGCTCTCCTCTTTGTTTTTCTTCCTTTCTCTGGTTCTCCTTCCCGTCTTCTCTGGTTTTTCATCTTCATCTTCATGCTCTCACACTACACATTTGTGTCAAGCCTCGTGGGCCCCCATGCACCTATTTCCCGCTCAAACCAGTCCGTCAAAAGGAGCAATGTTATGACAGAACAGTAACATGATGGTAAAAAACACAACTACTGCAGACATCATCTCTTTTGCCAAATGACATCCAAAAACGTTTATAAAACCTCACAATCTACTTTTATTTGATTGCAACCTTTTTTTTCCCCATTCATATATGCATCATATATCGCACGTTCATTGTATTATACACCCATGCTTTCATTCATTTCCATTTGAAGATCACCCCGTCATTTTTTGTATATTAAATTCAATTTTTATATCCCGTATGGGAACGTACTGTTAAACAACCCGGGAATGATACTATAGAGATCCAAGAGTAGGAGCGACCTTTTTGGATACTTTTTCTCAAGGCCTCTGATTCAGGTCAACGATGAGCATCGCGGCACACTTGGCAATGATAAAGCCTAAAGATCCGCCTTTGACCATACCCAATAAACGAAAACCCGAAGCAGTAATTAGTTCAGAACCTTGTTAGAATCGCCGACTATTCGCAGTACAAGTCAAGGACGTGGCAACGTTTTTCCACAATCAAACTCGGGCCATCGGACCAAGCACAGGTGCGACCCCTAATAGACCTCCATAGTAGTAGACATGCCATGTCGTTCGCTGTAGCCTGTCTTCGGAGACATAAAAATGGCGGGCTCTGGACCATTTGGGTGGGTATCACGTCCAAGTAACGTGATGTCACAATGTTCATGTTCATTTTAGTTCAAGCCTAATATCTCTTGTCGGAATAACATACATACGTATGATGACAGATATATCTCGACCCGATTTCGAATTCGAGATAGTCAAAGCTTGTGAGGAGAGGGCACACTAAGTTTTCGCGACGAAGGGTCTCCTCTTTATATTCTTTTTTGAAAAGTTTATATACTAAAACCGTCCTCATGTAGATTTGAATGCAGAAATTAATTGTGCGTCAAAAAACCGGTGACATTATCTAAATGTCTGGCCATCATTAGCTGCAAAGGAACTAACCAATCATAATAACATCCAGCCGCCGGGACTTGAATACATATTGACAGATCAATGATCAGCGACTACTTGAAACCCGCCGTTGAAAACAACCCGATTTCAAATACAACTTCAGTGCCTAGCGAAGCTCGAGGGTAATCGACAGACGAATATAAATCTCCTTACACAGCTGACACTCTCATTGCACCCTCGACCTATAATGCCTGCACTTAGTGTTGTTAATGACACCATTGTTCCAGCTCCTATTAGTTCGTCATGCTTCATATAGCAGGTTCATTCCTAACTCTTCGCTTATAGACCCTTATGCAATTGGACTGACTCCACGCGAAGCGAATGTACGAACCGCATTCTTTATTCTCGGTGTCGGTGCACCTGTTGTAGGCGCCCTTTTTGCGCTTTTTGTGAATCAGAAATGGTGGCTTCGAAAATATCTTTGGTCATACCAATTTCTGTCCGTACTATGGTTCCTCACCGTCTCAGCATTTGCGATAATTGTGTATGCTCTACCTGGGCAAGTGAACCGGAGCACTATTACCTTGGTAAAATATATATACTATTAAAGCTATGTATGAGTAATATTCAAACTTAATGCTTTTCATAGGCTGTCATTCATGAGTAAGTTTACAAAACATCTGTTATAAAGAATCCGAATGTTGAAAATGTTTAGAATGGTAGAAATCGCGATAGTGTAAATTCCTTTCGGTTTCCTTTCTTGATCCCAGTCAAATTCTAATTTACTTGCTCAGGGTATTGTTATTAGGGAGAACTGCGTCCGAAGGATTATTAGCTGCCATGTTGTTGGGTTTTGCAGCATTCTCAATAGTCTGTAAGTGCTTCGATATTTAAGAGCCGGATGATATCAATACTTGGATTGTAGTTGGATTCAAAGACATCGCGTGGGTTTATTTCATCGCCGTTATATTAGGTGGTATCAATGATTTTTTGATGGTAATGTGTTTCCACCTATGATCAAGCAATGCTATGACGAATTTGTTAGCCTTTACTATTGTTTTATGGGCAACAACCGATTCTCGCCATTGGAAGTCTTGGTCATGTTCTTGCTGCTGCACTTGTTTTTGGCGATTTTAGTCATAACTATGGGGTTGTAAACTTCAAGTAAGTTCATCAAAATTTTGAGTTATGTAGGTGTCGTAATTGAATCGTTTGATATAATAGCTTGTTTTCGTTTTGGGCCGTGTGGTAAGTTACTCTACTTGACGGCGATCGTGTTTCTGTTGGTTAATACGCTCAGGATTTACGTCGGTTTTGTCGTTGCCGGATTACGTCTTCAACAGAAACCGGAACAAGAATATCCAACAAACCCGATGAAAAAGGCTGTTCCGACAAAGATCTTCGTCCGTCTTTTCCTAATCGCAACCGTCGTTTCTATCGTTAGTATATCAAATTTTTACAACCCCCCCGACACTGACAAGCCATGGTATCCATAGGCAATCTCCACATTTTTCTCGTTTATTGCTCCTAAACTGTAATCATACTTGATATAGTTATGGTTGCTTGACAAGTACGAGCCTTTCGATGATACCTCAATCGGCGATATGTCGTCAATGGTCGAGTATGCTGCATGTGTTAATTAAATTATTATTTTTGAAGAGGTCTTTTCGGGAATATATAGTTGTTGTTGTTTTTTTTTTTTTGATTAATAAAACTACGTCTCTTTGCAGCAATTATTGAAGTATTTGTAAAGCGTTCTGCCAGTGGGGCTTACTACTAGTAGGCGCCTCTTGTTTTACAAAGCCCCAAAGTCCATTTCGCGGTCTCCTGTGCACGTATAATTGAAGTCGACCGAACTAATTGAGAACAGCATATACATGCTTTTGGGAGCACATTTTATCATGCCCTTGACTCCAATTCATATTATTGCTCGGTGGTGCACGCATTGAATTTGGACATGTTGCCAGGGCGACACGGAATAGGGTTTATATTGCGTTTCGTCGACGATTCCCGAGAACGTGAGACTGTTATTAACTTGTTGTTTTTTAATAGGCTTATTATTCAACCAATCCAGTGAACTTTCTTGTTCAGATGAAGTACCAACCCACGGAGGCATGCTTTTTCAAACTTCGAAAAAACTTTGCCGTTGTCGATGCACAGCGGTATATCCAGTGCCGTTTTACATTCGTAGACGAACAAAAAGGCCGCGGCCTCAACCATTTGTTTACCCTGAGCATTTGCAAGGGTGCGTCGCTCAGAATACGGCTTAAACAATCCGGTCTGTACCTTTGGCAGTGTGCTTTCTGGTGCCTTATGTACAATAATATAAAAGCCTCGAGACACCGCTGGCATTCCCTACTTATACCCTATTAAACCCTGTAATGCCTCCACTTAGTGTTGTTAATGACACTATCGTCCCAGCTCCTATTGGTTCGTCGTGTTCTACATAGCGGGTTCATTCTAACTCTTCGCTTATAGATCCATATGCAATTGGACTGACTCCACGCGAAACAAATGTACGAACCGCATTCTTTATTCTCGGTGTTGGTGCACCTGTCGTGGGCGCTCTCTTTGCGCTTTTTGTAAATCAGAAATGGTGGCTTCGAAAATATCTTTGGTCATACCAACTTCTGGCTGTATTATGGTTCCTCACTGTCGCAGCGGTTGCGATAATTGTGTATGTTTTGCCTGGGCAAGTGAGACGAAGCACTATTACCTTGGTAAACTATACACTATTAAAGCTATGTATCGGTAATATTGAAAGCTGATACTTTTCATAGGCTGTCATTCATGAGTAAGTCTGCAAAACATCTATCATGAAGAATCCAAGCGTTGAAAATTGTTTAGAATGGTAGAGATCATGATAGTGTAAACTCCTTCGGTTTCCTATCCTGATACACAACTTGGTTCTAATTACCTGCTCAGCTTACTATTACTTGGAAGAACTGCGTCCGAAGGGTTATTAGCTGCTATGATTTTGGGTTTCATAGGATTCACAATAAACTGTAAGTGCTTAGGTATCTAGGAATTGGACGACATCAAACTTGGATTACAGTTGCAGTGAAAGACATCACATGGGTTTTTTACATAGCCACTATATCAGGTGGTATAAATGATTTTTTGATGGTAATGCATTGTCACCTATGATCAAGCAATGCTATAATGAGTTTCTGCCAGCCTTTGCTATTGTTTTATGGGAAACAACCGGTTTTCGCCATTGGAGGTCTTGGTCATGTTCTTGCTGCTGGACTTCTTTTTGCAGAGTTTGCTCATGACTATGGGGTCATAAACTTTAGGTAAGTTCTGTTTGTTTTTTTTTAGGTTGAGTTTCGCAATTCAACTATTTCATGTGATAGCGTGTTCTCATTTGTGGCGGTGTGGTGAGTCGAATGACTACTAAATTGCGTCTAGTTAACTTATGCATGTGTGTGTTTTTTTAAGGATTTACTCCGGATTCGTTGTTGCTGGACTATTATCTCAACTGAAACCACCTCAAGAATACCCACCGAACCCATCTCAAGATTACCCACCAAATCCACCTCAAGAATACCCGTCAAATCCGATGAAGAGACCTGTTCCGATAAAGGTCGCCGCTCTTCTTTTCCTGATTGCATTCACCGCTTCCGTTGTCAGTTTTAATAAAGCCTCATAACCAACACTCTTGATATTGACAAACGCTTATGTTTATAGGGACTTTCCTCCGTTTTCGCCTTCGCCCTCCCTAAACTGGGGTCATGATTATTTATTTTTTGATGATTCAAATTCATTTACATCATTCTTTTAATTTATTTTTTTGAGGGTCTCAACACAGTGTATAACGTTTGTTGGCAAGAGGTTTTTGTAAAAAATCACTTTCAGATAGCGGGTTAAGTCGGTCTTTGACCTTTGAGTTCGACCCCTTGGCGAAGAGGGTGATCGGACTTGAGCCTTGCACAACAGACCCTGCACGTTCTTTTCTCTCCTGAACGCAGTTGTCATGCTCCTATTTCCACTTTTCCATCCACCTGATTATTGCGCGCTCCAAATCGACCGGACCAGTGCTTCAGTCATTTGTTATCCCCATTGTAATTTATAAAACGGATTAAGTACAAACACAGTGTAAATATTTATAAGGGCGATACGAAGTCAGGACCGTGCTATGTTTACGCTCTATCATAATCTAGATGAACACCCTTGTAGCCCCACGGTTTTATGGTATTCTTTTATTGCAAGCGTTACAAGGTCGTCAAGTGATAATAAGTATAGATATTTACGGACGAAACCATATTTGGACCGTTAACAAGTAATTGACCAATGGTTTTTAGGAGATTTCACCATCGCAATGAATGCCTTGACCTGATCATTCGAATGCGAGCTCGAGCTTGGCATGATTTGCTTGCAACGAAACCGGCATCGTCAGATGCCAGAAAAGAGACCACCTTTGCGATCTCTTCAGGTTAGCCAATATGTCCCGTATCATCTGGACACGCCAATGAGGATAGAAAAGGAGGTTCAACTTCTGACTTTAACGTACAGGGTTGGTGTAGACACCTGGACCGGCTTGCCCAGACGGGCGTCCATCCTTTTCACTATCGGGAGATGATTCATAACCAGGCAAGAAAGACTGAAAGGATTACCCACAAAAAAGTGTGTCGGTCACTCCCGGCGCGTAGTAGGCATTGGCTCTGATCTTGTATAGCCCCCTTTCGGCAGCTATTACCAGCTATTACCAGGAGAGGATACCTGGTAGGGAAAAACGTACTGCGAAGCAAGGTCACTGGTGGCAACATCGCAACCGTCTCCAGCGAGCTTGAGTATGCACGTCAGATGCCTTGAGCAGAGCCGGTGACGATAGCAACACGATTGGGGAGAGTAGATATATTAATTGTGTGGGGGTTGTATCTGGATGAGGGATCTTCTCTTAGGCCGAATCGCCTGATTTAAATCGGGAGGGCCTCATTATCGGCTCTTATTACTTTGGATAGCATCTCCGATTCCCATATGTACACTCTAGCACAATAGATTGATCGAGGCAAGAACTTCTTCATGGCCGTAGAAAAAAAGCCGTAATAATGCGGGCATAGGTATTTTCAACTCGAAATTTCAGAAAGGAGATCATAACGGATTAGTGCTATCCATTCTTGTATACATTGAAAGAGAAAAGTTTTAGAGAAAGAAGAAAAGGACTGAAAAGGGTGGGATGAGGATTGAGATGCTTACATAACAATTACAGCCGTTTGCAGGTAACTTTGCACCTGTGACTCACGCGCTGTTTTAGTCTAAAAAAATAGAACTGAATTATACGCCACAACGACAATTGTAGTTTGCTTAGCTTTACTAATAAAAAATGTTCTTAAAATACTAATTTAAATTACTGCGAAGAAAAAAACTTTGAATTCAACTTGTGCGCAAAGATGTAAAAAAACAGGTCAAAACTGAACCTATGTGAATTTATTGGATTCAAAGATTTTCTCTTCGCAGTAATTTTATTTAGTATTTTAGAAATATTTTTTATTAATAAAGCTAAGCAAACTACAATTGTCTTTCTAGTGTATAATTCGGTTTGATTTTTGAGACTAAAGCGACGCGCGCGTCACAGGTGCACAGTTATCTGCAAACGGCTGTAAAGCTACTAGTAAACAGGAGATGGCACCGTCGTCTCAGATCATCGATCAACCCTGAATCAGCTGTTTAGATGATTATCAATCTCTATCGAGCTATATCATTACGTGATGTCTTTTTCAACCAAGCTTGTCGTTGAACGCACAATATGACTATGCTACGACATTAATACATTGTTGCTTACTGGACTCGGAGTCGCTTCATGAAGCCCGATCTTAAAGCATCGGTTTACAAGGCACCTCTCATGTATGTACTTGTACACATGATTTCTATTGTACACCATTACATGTCCAATTTCGGGTTCGTTTGCTATTGCCTTATGCACCCTTCATCGATAAGGCTAATGTATTCACTATTGTCAGGGATGTCAACCTTCTCACATAAGGAAAGGTCTCAGCACATACTCCTTTGAGGATAAAACAGCGCATGCCAATATGATCTATCTCGTTAGAAAAGGTACCGAGCGGACTTGATTTCATCTTGCGTCATAAAGGGCGCGCAGGTTTTATCCAGATGCATTCTTCCTGTGTATATGGAGTAGAAACACCCTACAGAAACGGGTGAAACGCCCAAGCTGTTTCACTCATTAGTTTAGTCTCATACTTATCTACACAACTCTCTTCATTGCGCCGGCTTTGTGTAATAGAACACGATTGATTTCACATTTCATTAATGTTGACACGGTGACGCACTGAGTTTGATATTTATGTTTAGATTTCAAAAATTGGTAAATAAAAGTTTATAGATTTATTTTTTCCAATAGAAACGGTTAAGAAAGGTATTTTTAAAGAACTATTCGTGTTGACAGGAGTGGGGCTTCGGTGCACGAAGATATCGGATCCGGACATCTCGGTCGAAACCGAAAGTCACCTCAGGGTGGTACATGGTTATACTCAATGTCTGTATTATGCGCATGCGTGAGCACACGTACGTCATTTATTACTATATGGAAAAACTTCGATTTTAATATCCAATAGCAGGACGGCGACAACTTGTTTAGGAGTTGTTAGGAGCAATAACCCTAGTATAAAGAAGCTGATGCATGATATGGCTACGTATACACGAACACGAACCCAGTGCTACATACTACGATGACACCTCTTACAGTCGTTAATGATACTATAATTCCTTCTCCAGGTCTTTTTCTTACATTATATCTTGTTTTTTTTTTCATCGGTCTGATTTTTGTCGTACAGATCCCTATATACCAGGACTTTCTCCCTTCCAAGCCAGTGCGCGGACCGCTTCCTTTATAGTTAACTTTTCCGTTCCATTAGTGGGAGCTTTATTCGCATTGTTTATCAACGATGGATGGTATTCCCGTAAAAATCTTTGGTCTTATCAAACTTTATACGCACTTTCTTTGACAACCATTGCGGCTGTGACGGCAATAGTCTATGCTTTACCTGGTCAAACGACGAGAAGCACTATTACTCTTGTAAGTCTGGAAATGGAATTGCTAGTATCTTGACCTCAATACGTTCTTCAGGCTCTTATCCATATGTATGACCCCTATCCTTGCGCTATATTGAATGTTTTTAGACTAAAGATTCCTTTAGTACGGTAGAGTCCGGTATTATGTGAGTACCTGGCACCTATCCACTTCTCGACCAAGAGCTGGATAGAACATTTGTTTCTTAGTTCCCTATTGCTTGGAAGATCTTCTGCTCAAGGTCTAATCACTGCAATGACCGTTGGCTTGATCGGCTTCTCATTCACCTGTAAGCGTCCAAAAAAACGTGCCTTTTTTTGATACATGAGGTCACTCAAAACTCATTGCCAGTCGGATGTGGAGATATGAAAGTAGTTTATTTCATGGTCACCCTTCTTGGTGGAACTGGTGACTTGTTGCAGGTAGGAGATAACCGGGTTCTTAATTCGTCTCTTAAAATCTAGATCACAAATATAAAACACAGCCGTTATTGCTATTCTATGGAGGCCAACCACTTTTGGCACTTGGAAGTTTGGCTCATGTCGGCGCTTCAGTTTTAATTTTCGTAGAATTTGTGCATGACTTTGGGGTCGTACTTTTCAAGTAAGCTAGCTACTTCATATTAAAACGAACGTTTCGTCTACTTACATCATACTTTGATAGTCTGCTTTCTTTCTACGCTGTTTGGTAAAAACGAGATTTCAAATTTCGGAGTGTGGAATTTATTAATATCGAAAAAAATAGGCTACAAGTCGGCTGCATAATCATGGGACTTCGTTTATTGAAGAAGCCCGGTACAGAATATCCAACCAATCCGATGAAGAACGTTGTTCCTTTCAAGACCTTTTTACGCCTCGCTTTGATTGCGTTTCTTCCTTCAGTTGTGAGTTCTTCTTTTTCACTTCTTTTTTCTTTATGATTCATTTGAGTATTATACTTTTCATATAGGCGATTGCCATTGTGATCACGTACTTCCCCAGCGTGCTTTAAATTTGATATAGGTTTATGATTCGTGATCGAATGGACTCACAAAGCGGTGTTTTTCTTGACGTGTTATGCATTTTCGGTTACTTTTTTTACAGTTGGTTTTTTTTTTACCATAGTATGTAATAGTTTAAAACTATTCGTCGCTGAAGGACTACAACATGTCATCATAAGCGGATACAATGACGTTGCCTGGCTTAAAACCGCCACCAGGTGAACTAATATGAGACCGCTTGGCTTGTCTCAACTCTGTGCGTTCACAATGATTTAGACGATCGACAAGCATCTTCAGGAGAGGTATTGAATGTTCGCCTAATATTAGGAGTTTAATGAAGGCTGAAAAGGAGCATTGAGATTGATATCGAGAGTTCAAGTTAGTTTTCAATTCGTAATCATAGGCCATTCCGAGGCGGTACATTAGGGGGGAGGCGACTATCATGCATATGAACCTTATGTGAGTGGTCGTCCGTTTCGTTCGTCTTGAACTAAGTCGAATCTAACCATAAGAATCCAATGTTATGTATCTTGTTTATCTTCAGCTATATGCCAAGGTTCAACCACACGATCTTTTTTTCCACAAAATATGTATTCTAGCTTTTTCCAATCGCTTCTGGTACAACTTAGTCCACGCGCCTTCCTCTCCTTCTCCTACCTGCACACTGGTTCAAACCTCTCTGTCAATCTGGTTGTGACTATTACATACATCTCTAATTTGAAGTATCACTATGCCCGTGCTTCTTTTATTGCTTTTCTTACCTAAATTAATTCTAACCGTCCGAGATATAAGAAACCAACGACGTTCTTTGAGCACTCACTGCAACATGGAAATTGAAGAACTAACATCAGATATTTCAACAGAGCCTCAGGAGGGAGCCATGGTCGTCGACCAAGTGGAGAACTCGAAGGAAATGAAAGCAGAGTCACCAGTCAAGGTGGATTATTATCCTCCACCCCTTGGAGAAGGCAAGATGCTCAATTCTTCAGGAGGGCTAGGTGAACCTTTGAATGTATGCATGTTGAAATAAGTTCTATGGATCGTTAGAGGAGATACTGATTAGCATATAGGTCATTATCTCGGGGAAAAGCTCTCCGGAGGTGTTAACGGATCACGGATTTCTCAATTGGGCGAGATCTATTGGCTTGTAAGTTGTTTCCTTGGACATATGGTCTTTTTGTCATTTTAGAAAAAACCTTTGAGTGTGGACAGTTCAACTGAATTTCTGGGTGAGCGAACTAAAAATTTCTTTCCATGGTTAAAAAAAAGCTAACCATATCATCCACTCACTTTTAGGCCTTCATCGCGGCACACCGCAAACAGCCGATCTGGGTGATGGAAATGGGCCCAAACCTGAGGTAAAAGTTATTCGACAGGATTATGGTATTCCCTTCTTCGGAACAGGAATTGAATCATTGATTGGGGGAAATCACTTTCGATACTGGAGACAAGATGGGCCAACTGCCAACTCTGGAGCCTTATTTTTAGCGTGAGCGGCATCATCATACGACTACTTACACTTTTGAAACCCATTTTTTTTAGTGTTTCGCGTGAGGAGGTAAATAGTTCTTACCTTTTTTGTTCCTAAAAATGGCCATAGAAGCGCTAAAAAAAACACAGAATGTTCTCAAACACCACAGGATCAAACCCAATGGTTATAATAGGGGGCGGTATGCATATCATTCTCTGGTTATTCAAACTTTCAAGCCTGACTTTTTATACCAGGGATGAGCTAGTGCTGCGAGCGGTTGGCAAAACTAAATATAAAGGCGTCAAGTATTCCACAACATCGGAGGCTGTAGAAGGACTTTTACCTGCGGGGGCTGTTGGAATCAATCATAGTATGTCATAAGAGTCGATGAGGGACCCTTCATCTTTAACGGTTTTTTTAGGTATTGCGATTGATGGAAAGGTTGTACTTCTAACGATCACTATCACTTAAACTGGGCATACGAATGTTTTACGATTTCAATGACTCAATGATTATATATTCATTATATTCATAAATTCATGTAATGACGTTTAATGAATGTTTTCTACTGGGATATTTTAGGGTTAGGGTTAGGGTATTAGAGAGACCAAAAAAAGGTAGCCCTGTTACCCCAGAGGGGGCGAACAGGGACAGGAAAATATTGAGACGATGCATGCAACATTTGCTGCATACAAGTCATAAGAGTTGACTAAGGACAATGAGTCGCCGTGCTATGGCCGACTCCTATAACCCGCGAACCCAAATACTTGAAGGAACCCGCGCCATCAAGGTAAGTATGAGTTGGAGTGATGTTTCCTTGGGGTTTATATACTTTCTGGAAGGGTCGTGCACGGACCAGGACATAAGCGCTGATGTCGTTGATTGATTGTCATCACTAATCTTTGCTCATGCCCACGTGATTAGTTCAAACGCGCGTTAGTGACCGTTGCATGATAAGAAACTAGGAAAAAACACCTCTCTACGGTCATGTCAAGATCCACCAGAGGTGTACCTTTTACGCCCATGAAACGTACGCACTCACAACTCAACATGCACACGAACATAGTAGACGAAAATTCAGCACCATCTCTCGCTCCTCCTGCTTCTGTCGCTCGATACCCTTCAAATGTTCGCGCTGTTACTCCTGTTGGTGGTAATTCGCCTCCAAAAAAAATTCGGGCTGCTATTAGTGTTGAATCAAGACCTCGTTCAACGATGGGTAATTACTCTCGACCTGCCAGTTCTCTTGGAACTGCTCCAACCACTCCGAAGAAGAATGGAACTCCACGGCGAAACGCGAACGACTCAACGATGGATATTACTACAACTCTCGACTTTCCAAGTGATCCAGAAGAAGGCTTAGTCAACTTTCAAAATGTTGAAGTCGATCCTGATGCTAGCATTGATATGGAAGACGTCTTTGGTGGTGGACGGTCTAGCCTGGGTGCGGTTAGACAGATTGAAGACAAAGTTTTGGTATCCATTCGGTATCACATTTGTTCTTCCATGGTTTATTAGATAACACAATATTGATTTACATTAGTATACGGCCTACAGATCAATCATTAGCATGGGACGTCTCAGGCTCAGTAGATCCTGCCATCAAGCTAAAACCAGAATATACGCGAAACGGTACGGCCCCTACTCAAGAATTTAGATTCGGTAAGACAAATATTATTCATTTTTGTTAACTAAAAATTATATTGCAAACCTAGATAATATTTTTAACCCTGAAACCATCTCTAAATCTGTTTACGTTAAGGCGGCGAAAAATCATGTCCGAGCAGCAATGGAAGGATATAACGCGGTTGTTTTTGCTTATGGTCAAACCGCAAGTGGTAAAACGCATACTCTCGTCAGTGCATAAGCTACTGGCTATTATACATGCGTTGATATTTGTCCTCCTAGACTGGTACAGACGAACAACCTGGTATCATACCCCGTGCAATGAGAGACGTTCTTGGATATATCAAATCAACCCCCTCTCGCGAATTTCTTTTACGCTGTTCATACCTCGAAATCTACAATGAAACAATTCATGACCTACTCAGTTCCAGCGGCACACCTGTTGGTTTGCAAGGTAAGTTGTACACATCTTACAATCTGATTACCTAGTTTTCCTAACAGCATTATCAGGTGGAATGGGCAATCAAATCATTATCCATCCTTTACGGGAAGAGGTGGTCACATCCTTGAAATCAGTTCGCGAGGTTATTCAACGAGGAGAAGCCAACCGTCGCACCGCCAGTACAGACTGGAATGAACGAAGTTCACGCAGTCATAGTATATTTCGACTAGTTATCGAAAGTAGAGAACGAGCAACAAATCCAGAAGAGGAGGAAAGGAAGGTGGGAGTATATAACGTAACCTAGTCTTTTGATTTGTTCATTTACCTTTCCAGGCAAATGCAGTTCCGCCCACTCCTGGTGGTTCTCGGTTGCAAGCCAGAGGTGGACGAAGCGTACGAACGAGCGTCTTGGTATGGTTACAGATATCTAATTTACCATTTTTTTGGTTTCTCACTTTTTTGTTCAGAGTTTAATTGATTTGGCTGGATCTGAAAAGGCTACCAGCGATAAGGAACGGACACGAGAAGGCAAATACATCAATACAAGGTGAATAAATCTGTTGAATGCTAGTTTTTCCTACTGTTATTTACTGCATGCACAATAGTCTTCTTACGTTAGGTAGCGTCATTGGGACTCTAGCTGAAAATCATGCCAAGGGGAAAGCGTAAGCTCTTCGTTGAGTTAGGGTTACTTCAAGTATATTGACTCTGGCAACTAGTGATCACGTTCCCTATCGAAACTCAAAACTCACTCGTCTGCTTCAACCCTCCCTCTCAGGGAACGCACGAATCAGTGTGATATGCACATTAAATCCAGATCCTAGTGCGGTTGTAGAAAGTACCAGCACGCTTTTATTCGCGCAACGCGTGAAGAAAGTTCATGTAAGTGATTTTACGACACTTGGGTCATTCATCAACCTAACCCTTCATACTCCTCATAGCTTTGCGCAACTAAGAAAGAGGTCGTCGATACTGAAGCTCTTATTGAGCGATATAGAAAGGAGATTGAGGAATTAAAGAGCCGATTGGAAGAACGTGAGAGGGAGGCACCTACTAGGACTAGACGGTTAAGTGCGAGAGAGGTCTGTTCTTCCACACTTGGAGTTGCTCTACAAATGTTCAAAAATTTATGTTTTCTTCGTGTAGCAAATCGATGAATCTCGTGCAATGGGTGATCTTAACGCACGTATCAAGCAATTGACCAAGCTTATCTTAACGAGTCAAACTGTTGACGAGAGCAATGGCGAAAAGTCGCGTCCTTCAAGTCCTAGCAAACTCGATTTTGATTCGTCGCCCTACCAGGTTAGAAGTTTGTCATCGTTTGAGCGCAAATCCTTCGCTTAACTTATTTGATTCCCCCAGTTGCAACAAGAACTTCTGGCCGCCCATCGTCAAGTTGAATCACAGGCTAATCAGATTTTATCCCTCGAGGCCGCCTTGGAATCGCGTCCTGCGATTCCAGCAGACGCTCCTGATGCAGAAAAGGAACGCTTGTTAGTTGAACAAGCTCGAACTATCAAAGAATTGGAGATGGTTATTCGAGGATATGAAGATAATCTTGGTGAACCACTTCGTCAAGTGAAGGAAGACGTTGAGAAAGAATGGAAAGTCAAGGTTGATGCTGAGCGGAAGGTTAGAGAGGAGAAAGAAGCATGGGCTAATGAGTTGGTGAGACAGCTTGAAAGGGAGAAACAGGTATGATATAAAATGTATGTTATGTCTTTATGAGCCGACTGATAGGGTTTTCCCCCGTAGATACGAACAAAACTTGAGGAAGAGAAACGTGCTTTGATATCCTTTGTTACCGATATTGATACTCATCTTTCATCGGGAACGTCGAGGATGAACAAGTTGGCCCCTCCGAAATCTTCCATTAGTTCGATCTTGGCCCCGAAAACCAATATCGCCTTAGGACTAACGGCGCCGCCACAGACACAGATGAATAATAGAAGGCGCTCTCTTTCTTTAGGTGGTACATACGACCCTAACAACTCCCCTGTCAAAACTGAGCTGAGCAAGATTCGAGCACAGCCAAGTCTGCTTGAGCAGATGCCTGAAGAAGAATGGGAGGGTGACGATCTCAGTTTCCACACGATGCACGAGAAGGGGGAGCTTGTGAATAACGATAAAGAGAATCAACCGATTCTAGTGCCCACGGCATGAGGACGTGTTACGTACGGAGGAGTGTGTGTTTTTTTGCATTATCAAATTTGTCATATTATTCGTTGTTGTTGTTATTTGTGCTTTGTGTTGTTGTTTCTTTTCACGAAAAAAGCTTGAGTATCTACGTATGCATATGTATAACTTTGTGGTTTTTCTTCTTCTCTCTCCAAACTTTTCATGCATGTTTTTGGGGATCATATTAGTATGTAGTCATTCATACAATACATCATAACCCTTATGAATCATTCTGCAGAAATGACTCAATGGCCGGACGGCGTGTACTATTTCCACATAATTTCGGAGAAATTCTAGCGAACAGACTTGGCTGCTGAGTCGATTTAAAATCTGGACCGTTGCTTTTGAAATTGACATACGGCATGAGAACTCTTGCTATAATAAACAGTTTACGTCTTATCGAAGAACATTATAACGTCTTATATGTATAAGTTTAAGCCCACGATTCGATGTTTAATTGGTTTAATTTCAGTCAAATATACGCGCTTCCAATCTCAACGTTCAACTTATTGGGATAAGGGGGAAGGGTCATGGTCCATAAGCGCAAGGGGCATACGCATGTTCGAACTTCCGGACATTCGTAACAATAGGAAAATTCCTCGACGGTTTGATAGTTCCGTGGTCGAAGAATAGTGGGCATGTGTTGCTGTGCTGATAAGAACTTGGCAACCTCTCCTAGGTTTTATTGTCTCCATTCTGAACTTAACTACATATCTCATTAAATACATGTGAACCGTTAATCACCAATTCATACTCGGATTAAACAGGATGAATGATTGCAAGTAAAGTATATATCATATATGATCGGGAACCTCGGCTTCAAGTTCAGCCTCACGTTCATTACGGAATCGGTGTTCGGGAGACACTTTTAAAAATGTCTTCTGTTATTCAGTCATATTGATTTGATATGAACAATAGTTGGAAGATCGGGGGAACTTTCATTTAATCTAGAATGAGTTGGGGCGAGGAGCATCAAACCAGTACTAGCCTTAAGCTCCACATGATCATGAATGCGTACGGACAGTTTCAAGGTCCTCGACATCACCGATACTCTTATCAAGGGCCATACGCTTATGAGTTATAAGGGGATTCTGTTTGAATTTGGGGAATTTCTTCACTGATTGTTTTTACTCCAATTCGTATTGTCCTTTGTGCGTATATGCGCGGGTTGGATTAATTAGAAGGTCACGACGGGTAATGCATTTTATCAAATTTAAGCGGAAACGATTCGTGCAGCATGTTTTCGACGACAAGGTAGAAAAGGAATGGACCTTTATGGATCTAATGATAGACTACTTGATTGCAACCTGAGAAGCAAAACCCTTTACTATGCCATCATTCTGGTTTGCGCTGTAATTTTTTATTAATCTTTAATCTTACATATGTATGATAACAATAAGACCAGACATGAACGCCAAACGGAGAAAACCGAAGTTAAAAGGAAAGTGTTGGTTGAAGTAGTAAATGATACGAACACAGTATAAACGGGGTATCTCGGCGAGCCCAGTCCTAACTTGGTGGATATGTGGATAAACGATCAAAATATACCTTCCCCAATAATCACTATATCACGCTGATAAAGATAAAGGCATGGGTCAGTCTAGTGCCTCCAATGAAGTCACCTGCGTAGCAGTATTGGCTATTTCCATCTCTAGCACAGTGATTTTCTTTTCCAGGCTCTCGATCTTTATTTTCATATCTGAAATTTCTTCAGCAACACCTATAGCATCTCCGAGATTGCTTGATTTTGGATCACCATTTCCAACTGGTCCTCCCCGCACAGCATCTTCGATTATTCGGAGTGCATCACGAACGCTCTCACCGACGACACGTTGGACATCGTCTTCTCGTAATGGTGAATAGGGAGGATAAGGATAAGGAGGATAGGAAGGGTCCTTGTACCTTCGCGCATATTTATCGGCATTACGACCGGCCCGGAAGTAAGTCCATACATTACTTAATAGTAATCCCACAACGACGAACCACAGCACAGCCGTAGTAGATGAACTCTCCCAAGTATCTTTGATAAGCTCGATAGCACCCCAAAATGATTGATGAGCGACTTTCGCGGTGCCTTCAGCGGTATCCAGAGCCCACTGCAAACCGCGCTGAGAACGCTCTTTTTCTTTGGCTTTACGGATATCTTCAGAAGATAATTCGGGGGCTGGAGGAACGGGTGAAGATGATGCGCTTTCACCAGAAGCAAGAGCATCGTCTAGTGCACTGTCAGCATCGATACCACTTGGGAAGAATTCTGCCTTGTTCTCAGAGATATAACGCCTCATACTCCGTTCAAGACTGTTGTGGTAAGCCTTCTGGCCGTCGATACAAGATCGTTCAATTATACCCTTTATAAAACTCCTCCCTGTCCATTCCACTGTTGTAGTAACGAGGATACGGGTGCTCGCTCTACTAGCCCACATCAGGCATGTTTGTGTTTTCACCGCGAATACACCACCACTTGGAACGTCCGGGGTACGTGTTGTTGTGAGCATGCTAATGTAGTCATTGTAGTCAAGGTGAACCATTTCATCCGTAAGCTCGCATTTTGTTTGTTTAGGGCCAATGCTACCGTTTAACGGTTTGATGTAAGACATATTGCGCTGTAGGAGATGAGATCCAGTGGCTTTGGGGGTCCAGTCAGATATTTGAATATCTACGAAACATGTAAATCATTGTAGAACTTAGTCATCAATAACTCGGGCTGACTTACCCATCAGTCTTTCTTCATTCCTCATAAAATCCTTAATAAATCCGCTAGCAAACATGAGGTTGTATATCTTTTCTGGTTCACCTGGCACGATTGTGTCCATCGCTGATTCAGGAAAGTGACGTCCTTCTTTTCCACAGGCGCAATGTGAAGTCTTATTTTCGGTATGAACACTTGAAGTTGGGTGTGTTCCATCCGGTGAAATAGCACTATTGCCGCCGGAAATATCCATGCCCTCCATGACACTCCCCATGCTATTTGTTCCGGTACGATTTATATCTAATGAGCCGCGTGGAGACGAGCCTATACCTGCACCTTCGGGACGCACAGACCTCCAGATATTATACAATACGTCATAAGTCGTATCCCTATTTAGCAAACTGGCGAAAGTATGTTTAGCATTGTAGGTCGAAACTTGTATTGCATTAGGTATAACATATGCCGTCATCTTCTTCTCGATTTGTATGATGTCTTCAACGGGTATCACTAACTAAGGCTCAGGTCAGTTCTAATCAACAACAGTATGACCGCCCAAACTTACATCTGTTGTCCATCCAAAAATATTGGCATGAAAACAGAGATGGTTTTCTGAAATATATAGCCTGCCTTGTATCAGAATCTCCCTTTGCAAGGCACAACCATAGTCATCAATAAGATAATCTCCTTCAGGAACCGTCGGAAATAGTGCATGAAAATCCGCGGTACGCTTATTCGAGGCGACAGCAAAGCCTGTTATAGGAGCGACACCGTTAGAAAGAGGATCGAGTTCGTCTTGAGACGTTTCGTCTTCCTCTTCATCTGAAGGAGAAGAAGAAGAACCATCTTCTTTGTAAGTACTTATTGAATCGAATGTCATGCTACGGTAAGGTGTGGATGGATCCTGCGAACCATTTACGCTGGTGCTGGCACTCGATCTTCTCGATTGCGCATGTCTATCTTTCCCGTTACTAGTAATAGATTCTGTGCGATATATACTACTATTATTGGTAGTCGGAGCAGGAGGTACGATATTTATAGGCCTCTGCATGGCTGTATTGGCCAGCGTAAGACCTGTGCCCGCAATGGCGCTTGCTAAACCACCAGATGGATGAATTCGCCGCTGTGATTGGGAGTTTTGCTTACTCCTTGAAGAGCCCGACGATTCACGACGGCGCCATGAAGACTTTTTTTGAGGGGGAGAGGAGGGAGATGATGAAGTTGAGGGTAAAGACATTTTTGTACCCGTGGCTGCGGTTATGCCCGCGCCCGCAGACATGGAAGCCGGGGCCAATGATGATTCATTCGACAAAAGGCTGTCATCCTGTGGTGGAGACCCAACGAAAGGTTTCTGGAATACGTAAGATGGTTCGCTTGCTGATTGACGGCGTTTTTCGGATGACATAGAGTGATCTGAAACAACAGGTCCTACTGAAGCAATTGAAGATGGCGGTATACGAGTCTGAGTGGAAAGTAACGTACTGGAATTCGGGTTTGGGATCTAGTTAGGTAAGTAAACAGACCGGTGGGAATGAGACTGGAAGTATTGAAACTCACGCCCGTAATTTCTTCCGAACCTGCACTACTGTTTGCGTTGTTTAAAGTACTTGAGGTACTATGATCTGCATTCCAATTCTGGCTCTGATCTTGGGCTTGATTCTGAGGACGTGGTGATGGTGTTCGTCGTTCTAATGATTCAACTGGTAGAAATGAACTCTGTGTGCTGATTGAACTGGTGGTAGGCGGTAACGGCAACGATTCATTCAAAGGCGGCAATGGGGAATGTTCGCTGCTCACTCTGATCCTACGTTGCGCAGGGTTTCGGTCAAGTTCAGGTTGTGCAGCACTTGAGGTAGTTTTTGTGAATTTGGATAACAATGAGGGCATTCGTCAAATAATAATTGGACTGACAGGAGCTTTCTCCCGTCTTTGTATTACCTCAGCACAGCAAAATGACGGTTGCCTATCACTGATACCGCCTGCTCTCACGCACTGCTGTCTACCAAATCAAAGTGAGCCACAAGCCTTGACAACTTTAGGCTCCATCGTGATTAAGCTCACTTGAAAGAATCAGATATGATACTTCTTTGCGGGTATAAATCTTCAAAAAGTATTTATTCTCATGAAGCTGCTTGCCTTCCCTGTACGAAATGAGTATTCGAGACTCAGCCAGTGTTACCTATAAAACAGTTGGTTCGATTCCTCCAAAATTAGTGGTATGTATTGTTATTATGTTTTCACAGGCATGGGTTAATGTGTCCCTACAGGGTGCGTCCACCACCGTTGCTGGAGACTGCATGTATCTCTTTGGAGGCAAGGCGGATTCACAGGAAACATTCCATATGTACATATTCAACTTAACGACACAAACATGGTCAAACATTCCCCAACCTGATGGGCCAACACCTTCACCCCGTTATCTACATAGCACCGATCTCTGGAACGGCTATCTCGTTGTATTTGGGGGTAGAGTCATAAACAACCGCAACGAAACCCCTTATGTCTTGGACGATATTTGGTTCTTCTCCATTATCGAATCACGTTGGATTCTATCATCAGATTCTGCCACATCCAGGCCTTTGCCACGGTATGGCCATTTATCTTCCATCTCGGTTGACATGTTGTATATAATCGGAGGTCAAGATAAATCAGACAACTGGGTGGATAACATACATATCTATGATCTTAATACTCGTAATTGGGTGCATCGTTGTTACATTCCCTACCACTGTGGAACATACAGAGGACTTGCTGCCTCTTCGAATCTTCGCGTCATCAATCCTTCGGAAGACGGATATGGTCCTTCCATACGATTTAAACCCGATACTGAACCCACCGTCATACCTTCTACAACCCCAGACTCCTTTGTCGAACTGACTTCCTCAATACCTTCAACGAAAGAGAAGCCAAGCGAAATACACATGTATTTAAACTATGACGTGGGTCTTTATTTAGGTTATTCCATTAGTATCCCTGCTCATATTTCTTTCTAGTTCACCGATCTTCGTCGGGAATTACGGTCATTCAAACCCAACAATGATCCCAAAAGTCGTTTCACTCTCGATGATCGCACATCTGATATGTATGCCAATCTTGCGTCTTCGTCTTCTTTTCCACCAGCTCTGCGCTTCGCTACAGGAGGAATTATTGGATCACATCTTGTTTTTTCCGGAATATATATCACTGCACGATATACCATCAGTGCATGGGCACTTGATCTACGAACGTTGATCTGGACAAAAATTGATGTGCCTACTATTCTTTCGACAGGTAGCTGGGCTCGAAGTGTCACCTGGGTATCTTCTAATAAACTTGTTGTATTCGGTTCGTGCAAAGGCGACCTTAAAGATGATTATCAAAACCGCCTGCTAAGATGGGATGATGCCGTATACATCGATTTAGAGGCATATGGAATATACCAGCCCCCTTCCCAGGCCATGTCTAACATGGCGAGGATGATAGGTCTTGCAGCTTTAGAAGATGGGGCATTTGCAGACTTTGAAGTCGTTTGTGACGATGGAAGAAAGATACCTTGTTCCAGAGATCTTTTGGAACGGCGTTGGAACTGGTTTCATGAGGAACGAAAGAAATGGGATGCTGTAGTTTCTTCAACAACAAGTGAATCGAGCCCTGTACCCCCCTTGGAAGTATCGCAGGCGCGTTTCTCGATACCCCGTCCCGATCCACGTCTGACACCACGAAAATTGCATCTGCCGGAACAGTACCCCATCGTCGTTGCGTTTTTACAATACCTATACACCCAGTCGCTCATGACTCCCCTCCAACAAGCACCGGCCGTTCTAAGCGCACTTATGCTTCTTGCTGCGACATATGAGATCCCTCATCTGATGGATCTAGTAACTCATGCTATGCATGGCGCGCTTAGTCGTGGTCGTTCAAAGTTTGCATCCGGTATTTTTGATGTTGCGTCTTTAGTACAAAGGTCGGGACTGAGGCTCAGGGCATTTGCAATTGGAAGACGTCCTCCTGTTACGTTGCCAACACCCCCGCTGGAAAGCGTTAAGTTGCGAGAAGGATCATCTGACCAAGGTCATTCTCACCCCCAGAGTTGCCAACTCAACCATCAGAATCATCATAAGAATTGTTCCCAATACACTGGGTCCAAACCCGACAAGAATGATTGGGATGGAGATGAGCTACTACCTTCAAAGCGTTCCCATAATTACGATCGTTACGGTACTACCCCCAATTCTGTTCCAGCTGCCGGTGAATCTGCTACATCCGGAACCATCGGTATACATAGTCACGGAGAAAACGTTGGAAGCTCAATTCGACGGAAGCAGCAGGAATATAGTGCCTATGAAAATTTGGTAACCACAGGTATCGCCACCTCAGATTCTGGACATGGTAACTACGTTCCATCACCTCAGTCTCGACTTTCTCGAGATGATTTTCACAAAGTGGAACGAATTGAATCTTCATCGAACCAGCAACAACCATCACCATTAATCATAGGTAAGCAATCTCTCTAGAAGGATGAAAGAGCATGGCCTAATCATCATACATTCCATGTCGTCTCAGATATTATCTTGCCTGTTGACTCGTCATCCACCCCTGTCAGCTTAGAAGAAGATATATCGGGCACAGCAGCTATACCGCGCTCCCAACTAGATATCACAATCTCTGATCGCCAAAGGGAAGAAATGCAATTATCAGAATTGAGATACATCGTTAGCGAGACTTTAAGAGGCGTTGCTACTGGACCATACTGGAGAATTGAGGGTTCTATGAGGTCGAATAGGAAACATGAAATGGGCTTAGGTTTGAGTTGTATCAACAATGTTGCTCCTTCTATTAGTCCTTCAGCTCAGTGTAGGGATGACGCCAATAGTGACTCGACATCTTCTGCATGCTCACATGGATCTACGGGCTCGGACAGGAAGCTGGACGTATTCCCGAGCCTTGGGTTTGGATTTGGATTTGAACCTAACCTTTCACTTGGGCCCATATCCGAAGAACGCGGCGAGACTAGAGACAAAGGAAAAGGAAAAGAAGTCATAAGAGATGAAGATGGGCCCACACCACATCCGTATCCCTCTCCTATTTCCATGCCTGCTGCTGGATCAGCCACATGTTTGTCCTTTATTCCTGCAAAGGATGAAAGCTCTAGTACATCCACACCACAATTAAACGGTGCCCATTCAGGCACTTTCTATCATTCGTCAAGGCAACCCGTACTTCTCCCAACTGGAGTAACGAATCCCAACTTAGCGTCTGGATCGAACATAAACAGATCGAAAACGGCTCAAGTTGCTCAGAACCAGCTGTCGAATCCCACCCAAAGACTGTCGCTCCGACCTGCACCCGGGACGGTTCTCACATACGGTCCTCTGAACTCTAGCTCATCGCCCATTAAAGGTTCTCTGTCAAGAGAAACCCCCGCTCCCCGTCCACTCCCGCATTTCCCACTTACTCCTCCTCTGACTGAGGTAGGACGATCCATTTCAGCCTCGCCCACTCCACCTTCGAAAAGTGAGAAAGACTTGTCTGCGAGGGTTGATAATGAAAGGACGATTACAGGTAAACCCATGTCTAAGCCTATTACAGCGCCTTGTGGTGTAATTGGGCCGCTTAAGCTCACTAGACCCCCTTGTACCTCGAGCCCTTGCTCAAGACCACTTCCTCCTGTGCCTGGTAAAAATTGAACAAGTTCGCGCTTCTACTCAAGGGTTGTAATACTTTCACTGTCTATTTTTATTTATGTTCCCAGTGCTATTCACATCAGTCATCATACTCATTCGTATATATTTTCTCTGACATCTCTACTTACGTTGTTTCGCCCAGCATTGGTACCATATAAAACATTGTTTGTCATTCAGACTAGTCGTCGTTAATTGGTATAAACGTTATACAGCTTGACCTACAATGGAGGGGTTAATTATCCATTTTGAAGGAGGGCTTACACTGGCTCATACTAATGGGCTACTATGATTCCAATTTCAAGTTTGAGCCGACAAGACCGTCGGTTAACCTACATTGATTCCCCATCTTTTTCATTACTCAGTCGCAATTCGCCGATTTCTACGCAGCACTTACTAATAATATACATGGATTTAATGAGCTTAATAACCTACCGTCTCTGATTCCGAAATCAAATTTTTGCGTTACTTCATGTTCATCTTTCCAAAAGGCCTAAACATAAAGTAACCTTTCGTAGTCTCGGGGCAGTTCGCGTTACAGTATATTGACATCATCCATATCCCTCTGGTCCCAGGTAATTGGCCAAGTTGCTGCTCTATCTAAACCGAATCTAACTATGTAGGCGTCCAAGCTAAAAGGTTATCCGACGCGAACCGACGTCATTGCTTTTTCAATTTGTATTTGAAAAACCACTGCTACCTCGAGAGCTCCATGAACTGTGATGGGCTTTATTTGATAACCGACAGCGGCACATCTTTATGTATGTGATTTAAAGGAGAAGGGATTCGAAAGTAGTTACTTAACATAAAATATCAATATCCAGTCAGAAAAATTATTTTGGCTTTTTGAACCAGAGCTGCAATGACTTCCACAACATCATCGAGCATTACCCATATCCTTTTCTTCGTTATTCCAGCATGGGGTAAGTTGTCTTTTCACTTTCAATGCTTCTCGTCACCTCGGTGATTTTGAGGTCATTTGAGGCCATGCATAGTACTTGCTTGCCAACTGGCACGAGCGCGACCAGACTCTGTTATCGTAACAATCCCTGTTGCTGGTGAATTTCAAACAATGGTCGACAAAGAGATCGATCGATGTTTATCATCTGAAGAGAAAGATCTGAAACAAAATTTCCAGTATGCTTTTGATTAAATAACATATTCACTTCTTCTAAGTCTATCCAGTGTTATAAACTTGGGAGGAAAAGGCAGAGATGCGGTTAAACTCGTCCCAATAATATTAGGCGGGTTTGAATCATTTTACAGTTCCTTGCATGCCCTTGCTCCTATTAAATGTGCGACGGGACATGTGCACAACTTTGAAAGAGCACCAGATGTTGTGGTAGCAGACGTACGTCTAAACCTTAATAATACAAATCATTAGCTCGCCCTTCCCAACTACTTCCCTTAGGTCGTCATGCTCGACGGGCTTCACACAATTCGGAAGTTGAGTCAACATAATGTTCCAATATTGTCTTTGCATCCTGCCAGTCTTGGACCAGCTATGCGCCTCATCGGTCCAGAAGATCTGGGAGGAATTGGATTTATTGAACCTAAAGCGAAGGAATTGGCAGAAAAAACTGGAAAACTTTACGATGAGGCTGAGCTTGAGGTAAAACATGATACGTTCATTCCCTATTAATTGCTTAAAAGCACTATTAGATTTTTCATCAGCAGAAAGGCGAGGTAGTGCAGGGGCCTGGAATGCCACTTATGTACGACTACGAATATTTCCCTAACTGGGCCGAAGTGACTGCTTTCTTTTTTTTTGGCGTCAGTTAGTCAAACGACTGAAACCGCTCTTGAAGGGGACTTTATTGAAGATGCAAATAGCAACGCATGAGAATGCCCTCAGGCGAGCCCCTTTTTTCTTCTCTTCTGGTCAGGAAATTGAGGTTGATGGAATATAAAAATAGAATGCTCCATGAATGTGATGGCATGATTTGTGCCAGCAGTACTGCTTTCGAACCCGTGACCTCTAGGGCTGTGAAGGAATGGTTTGCTAAAACAAATAGGTCGTTGTACGTCGTAGGTCCTTTGTTACCTGACAGTGTACTTCTCGGCGCATCGGAGGCAGTCGAACCAACTCCGGAAACGAACGATAAAGAAGTTTTAGCTTTTCTGGACAGCATATATGCGACTTCGGGGCCGCATTCGCTCATTTATGTATGTGCTATGTTCGTTTAGTATAAAGAGAGTTCGAGAATTTATATATATAAAAGGTTTCTTTTGGAAGTATATTCTGGCCGTCAGGTAATGGTATTTGGAGAGTTGTTGAAATTATTTTGAATCGCGATATACCTCTCGTACGTCATTTTTTCAATCCAATTTCACGAAAAAATATGATATTCTCAGATACTTGCATATGATGAGGAAAGACTGGGGAAAATGCCGGAGCATATAGCGGAAAGGTTCAAAGCATCCAACAAAACTTTGACTTCCATTTGGGCACCTCAGCAGACAATTCTGCGTCATCCGGCTACTGGATGGTTGCTGACTCAATGCGGACAAAATAGTATCACAGAGGCCATCGTGCAAGGAGTTCCAATGTATATTTATTCTGATTGTCTCTCAGCAATAACAAAGATTCTTATTCCATTTCAGGATTGCGTGGCCCTTGAGTGCCGAACAACCAGGGAATGCCGCATACATAACGTTGGTCTTGGGTATCGCGTATGAAATTGTGGAAGGACGATCCGGACCTGGACTGAAACCGATGTACAGAGGCATTCAGCCGCAAGGGACACTAGAAGCTTTAGAAAAGGAGGCCCATGGAATTCTTGACAAAGCGTTTGGTGACGATGGAAAGAAGAAGCGAGAAAATATCCGGGTACTACGGGATAAAGTAAGAGCTGGCTTGGTAGAGGGAGGTGATTCTTTTGTAGATTTTGCAAGACTCGTTCGAGATTATATCCGTGTTTAAACCCTGATCATGTACCAGTAACGCGAGCGATCCTAATGAAACGTTTTTCTGAGCAACATGTTCGGGCAACTCAGAGTTTGAAATGACAAGGTTGTCGGTTTCAGTTATCCGACCGTGGTGACCAGGAGAGCACGATGAAATTTCAAGTACGGGGAATGGGAACGACTTGTGTTTCCTCGGCTTCTACCTTCTTTAAGATTCAGATTTACGCCTATTCAAACCTGAGGGCGGGCCTATTCATCGGCAATTCTTTATGTTTGACTTTTTGTAAAGCCTTCGCAAATATTTGGTCACAGTCTTCTCGGGACAGTCCCGGACAGAGTCAACCAAATCTGATGCTGAATCAATCTTAATAGATGAGACAAGCTTGCCTTAGATAAGGATGCCAGTGATAGATTTCTACGGGTGACCGCGAGTCCCGTTACTCTGGGAGTACCTTCGGACAGCCAGGTACTACACAGATACACTGAATGTTGCACCAACGTATTCGTATTTTGAATAAGACTCCAACCTTGGCATTTTCTCACTTGGTGGCTCTAAGGGGACTTATCATCATCATCATAAGTATAATAGGAGTATTTCACCCTCTGAATCTATTAAACATGTTCTGAGAAGTGGACAAGATGTTATTGAGGATAAGATAATGATAATTGAATAATTAACAAAGGGTGTTTCTATTCCGATGTTCTGGTAACATGAACTAACATGGGGCGACAATTACTCTGTTAAAATTTGTATAGCCAACAGTGCATATTACAACAGGTAAACATACCAACTTTATGGGATGAGGCTGAAACAAATATATTTCTGAGGGTTCGGCGCCTCTCAAACTGAAATGAACTAAGAAATGCACCGTATTTAATCGATGCGACAATTGAGTAATTTAGCACCACGTCACGATTTCATTGAAGACAACCTGGGGTTCCCCAACTTAAGATCGGAAGATCGGGCGCATCTAATTAAGCACTCATATTTATCCAATTGAAATATCAACACACCCGAAAGCACATGTCTGAATAGAACGAAGCTTCATTTCCCCGCAGCAGTGCATAAATATATGCATTTTTTAAAGTTCGAGTTCAATCGTTAGGTTAATCGTTAAACCGTCGGTGTGAACCGCCGTCACTTTTCAATGAGAGGGAATTAGAATTCATGTTGGGCCAAGCTGTCTAGTACTAAGGTTAATGGTCCGCTTGATGGATAAGAGTCCCATGACAAGTTTACGCGAAGAACACAAGAAGGAAGACTGTAAAGTCTTCGTATCACGATAACTCATGAATTCCAAAGCAAGATGGGGATTTAGGCGTCCATTTCTCTTGAAAACACACCCGGAATGGATCGTGTTCCACGTGCGTTGATTTCGAGAATCGACTATGAACCCGATGACCGGTTCGGTGGTGTATGTAACATCCATTGGCAGAGGGGCTGGAGAATTGATTCAGAGCTTGTCGGCCAAGGATATTCCGGGCCGCATAACATTGAAAGATCTGTGTTTATATTTTTGCATCTCTCACGCCTTGTCTGGATTCAAAAGTTACATTCAATTTAAAGTTTGTCAAGTTTATACACAAAAGACGCTACAATACTTTGCTAACGTTCCGAAAGTCGGGTTTTCTTTTAGTCGCGGGATCTCCCGAAGTTTTCATAAAGTTACGGGTAAGGCAGACGTTGACTTCCAGTGGTCGATGTGTCCGGCAACAGCTGTCATACCGTTAGCACCAACGGTATCACTTCCCTATTAATGTTCAAGGTTTGCACGGTTGAGTTCATAATGGGGGGTACATAAAATGGCTTACCACTATATTGTGCGGGAACCCGAGTTCAAATGGTAAAACACTCTCCAAATCTTTTATTTGTTCCGGTGTCAGAGTGATATCAAGTGCCTCCAGATTGGCATGTAGATGTTCTACTTTTCTTCCGCCAATAATAGGGAAAACATATGGTGTTTTCTTAAGAAATGCGCATTCAGCTTTGTGTAAGGCGCTTTTTCATTTTGGAGGGGAGAACTTACATGCATGACATATGCAATAGCAATGGCAGTAATACTTTTCGCGCCAATTTCTTTCGCAATTTCCTCAAGTTTTCTACAAACCTTTTTCTCGTCCTCAGTTCGTTCCCATGAACTCGTGAAAAGTGTTCTTCCGTTTTCTCCCGTTTCTTTACGACGTTGTTCTTCCTCATCCGTCCGAATACGGCCTCCTCCCATAACACTCCAAGGTGCTAATGCAAGCCCTTCCGCACGTGCCATAGGTATGATATCTCTTTCAAAGCTGCGATCCAGTATACTCCATCGACCTTGATAAATGCTGAATGGGGTCTTGCCGGATAGTCGTGCCCATTGGTTTGCTTTTGAGACGATCCAAGCAGGTGCGTTCTGTATAGGAAAGTGAGTATGCGTTTGAAAATTGTACTAGACTAGAGGATAATTTACGGAGACTCCCTGAAAAACCGGGTCAGCACAAGTAGAAGTTTTAGGAAACATTAGACTTTACAAGATATAAAACCTTTCTAGATGCAACCAAGTGGTGCAAGGCACTCATCACTTCTTCGACAGATGTATCCCAAGCCCACCCTGGATACAAAAAATACTTAGACTATGACGAACAAGCGAACAGAGGAACAAATTTACAATGAACATAGAGAATATCAATATAACTCGTTCTCAGCTTCTTAAGACTCTCTTCAACAGACACATAGAGTGACTTGGAATGGTTCCCAACATAATTAATCTTGATAGGAATCGAATCGTTCCCCCGTTTCCAGAAGGTGGTGTACTTGGTTGCAATGACCATCTGATCACGATTTTTACGCGATTCCATCCATTCACCAATAAATAATTCGGACGTTTCATCTTGATAACCATTCGCGGTGTCAATGAAATTACCACCAGCTTCGTAATATGCATCAAGAAGCTTGAAGGACGACTCCTTGTCCATTTCTCCCATACCCTTTTGCCATTTATCACCGATACTTCCAGCTCCAAGGACTATAGGTGAAACTCTAACACCTGCAAGAGGTGCTAAGACGCGATAACGACCGAGTTTAGTCGGTGGAGGAGGTGGAGGAGCGTAGAACGACATTTTGTGAAAGGTAGACTATGGGAATGAATAGGCAACAAAAGTTCGTGATGTGCATTAACCCGAAATATTAGTCCTTTTATATAGATAGATAGAGCGTTTTAGGTGATATGAAAACCTATAGCCGGCCGAGAACATGTTTGAACATCGACGAATAAGAAAAAGCAAAACGAGTGTCCTCTCACGCTTTGTTTAGCCTGGTCCAATCATGAATAGTGATGACATAGGAGGATTAAAAATGCATTATCAATCCTCCACTACGAATTCCGATACGATTTCGATTTCGGAAAAGGCGTGATTTGTTCTGGGGAAGATGTCAAGTGTCATAATGTCATGGGTTTCGGTTTGCAGAGCTATGAACAAGACTTTAGAGTGAATTTTAAACTACTGGTTATTATTATATTAGATGATGATAAAAAACTTACGTACGTGTCTCGTGTCGACTCAAGTTGTTTGGCTTCCCTAGAATACTAGTAGTAGTACCACATCCTAGGACATTCGTTTTGTAATAGTATCTGGATTAGAACCCGTATACCGACGGTGATTGAATAAAGAACTTTGAAGTTTAGAAGTTAGAACTGAGACGAACTAGATACATAGCAGAACTTGAAAGAGGATACCAGACCTACATATGAGCGCTTCTGGTGATGCCCTTGCCGTCACGGTGACTACGCTGCTTGTATGGATGATCCAACAACCAAAATAAATCCAAATCAAGTCTTTCCCACTTATTACAAACTTCCTTAGGTTAAAAAAACCATATCCATAATCGGGGAAGAGGTCTGATTTACAGTAACTTGAACGAGCTTTACAGGATGTGATGAATACACTACATTCAACTTTGAACGTATTTGTGTTTTTGTGAACCGTAGGGGGTTTCACCTTTAACATCAAGGAGATTTATTTGCTCTAATTCTCTCTGAATCATTCAACGATCAATATTGGGGGGGATTTTCCGAAGGCCTGTGGTGGATATTATGCTTTATTGATTCCAAGATAAATCGTCTAATGACAAATTCAAGTTACCATCCTTCGGGTGGCAAGCGCATAATTTCATTGTTAAATTTATGTGTTATATTATTTAGGAGTAGTTTGATGGTATTCCCAAAACAAGAAGCAGCAATTTGTTTTCATGATCACCTGCATTCCGAAAGACGGCTTGATAGAACTCCTGAAAAGTTAAAAAAATGCCCATGTTCTCTTTGTCACAATTCTTGCTGTTCTTTTTAATTGTGTGCACTTATATATAACACGAAGCGACATGTATATTAAAATTCTAGTTCGATTTTTCTGCATTTTTATCGCATGTCATGGCGTCCACCACTGGCGGAACCCCAGCATGGGGTTTCATTGCCAATCCGGGGTTAATAGAGGGCTATGAATAGGAAGTCAAAGGTAGTCAAACGCATTTAACCTGCATAATTGTCGTCAGTTTTCACTGTGTTCAATAACCTTTAAGCCCCTCAAGTAGAAACTTATCAAGAGGCTAGAGGGGTTGGAGGGGGGAATTCACGGAGTTGATAAGGGATAACGATAACTGTGCGACTGGGTTCATAAGAACTTATCCCAAACCTTGGCATATGGTATTTATTACCCACCAAACGAAACTGATCTCGCAATAAGTTGAGGCTGCATTTCGTATAGTGGGTCGCTCAAAGAACGAGTTATTAGCCACGGAAAAAATTTTCAATAGAGATGGAAAATCCGAGGGAGATCGGCAATGATCTAGTCAAGCAGGATGCTCCTTAAGGGTTAGAGTTACTAGTACGAACCTAGCATTGAGCAGGCCACGCATGATCAACGATGAAATGACCTTTTGACTTGTGAAAGGGGGAAACTGTCACTTGTCAGAGTTGTACGCGTATACAGATTTATCACACCGATACACCGATGAACCAACAGGCAAATAGAGTATATCCATTCTTGATCCGAAGTCCAAGTTAGGTTGCCACCTGCCAGTCAGTTCGTCAAGAGAGTCATTACCTACCTACCAGCTCAGAGTGAAGGGGGCGTGACTGTTCCGAAAATATTGCGGGAAGGCATATTGAAAGGGAGAATGGGGGTTAGTCAAATAACTATTGAAAGGTCCATTGAGAAACATATGCATATGCATATCTGAAAAGGTATCCAATCCGGGAAAACATGCAGGGTGGTATAATAAGTGCCAGAAAGATAATCGTCACCGTGCTAAGGGAGATCCGAGTAATATAGCCGAGAATGATAACCACATTAGTAAGACACTTTCCAAGTCATTATGGCGAATTACAAACCTACATAAAAAGCATGTTCAACCGCCTAACCTATAGAAGAGCTTAAAAAACCAATAGTACATTCCCTCATATATTTCCATGAATCAACGGAGGTTACTAAGAGGGGCGAATAGGTACAATTTCGCGTAAGGAACGAAAAATAATAAATGACTCACAGTGGTTCATTACCGACTGTTAACAGACTGCCTGATATTAATCGGTCTGATATTGCGCGATAACCTCCCGTCACGGTAAAATTTGAATGAAGGAAGCTACAGGCTCCGTTAAGCTAATTGCGATGGTACGGCATGACCTATTAGAAAGTCTATATGATTACTTTTTGAAAAAAAAATACTTGTCCGTCAATAAATCGGATATTCAAGCTCCACATAGAATTAATATGATAATAATATCACCAACTCACTTTCTTATGATTCCCAGATATTAACCCTGTTAGAGGCCAGAAGGTGTGATGTGTAATAAATGGCGTTATCTAAAAAGATCAAGCTATTCGTCATGGAAGCATTCAAGTAAAAAGATAAACGTTGCTGACCGGTGTTTAATTTTACTTGCTTGAAAGACTTTTTCTTGACCAAGGCAAAGAGAAGAGGGTCTAATCTTGACATCGCATGTAAAAACGTGTTGAAATGATATCTTCACATTGCCCTGGATTTATGTGCTGCTACTCCATGCTGAACACGCGGCTCCCAACCTCGTGTTCGACATGCAGCGCGTCATGTCGCAGTCGAATACGCCTTTTAGGTTATCGATGGAATTCAATATAGTATAAAAGAAGCTAAGAATACTCTGTCATCTTTTCTGAGGGAGATTAACCGCCACCGCTAAAATTTTACTATTAAGGTTTTTCCTCGCAGGGATTAGGAATATTGGTTGAAACTATCACGTGATCATTACATAATACGCGTTTGTGCGACCACGTTTTGGAATGTGATACTTATTTAAGACCGGCTATCTTTGATATCTTCTAATCAGGTAGACTACCAATAGAAAATGAAAATGACCAAGATCTCGAATTAAACTCTAAAAAACTTTCAGAAATTGAATGAAAAGGTTCACGCTTTTGCTTCCATACAAGACAGCCTGAGGGAATCTCCGAAATGCCAAAATATATGAAAAAGATTTCTTCTTCACCATTTACGTCTAGTATTTACACAACGTAGTTTTTTTTTTTAAGTTAGATACCGGGAGGTCCGATATTTACTATGTTTGTGGAAAAAAAGACAACCCTTATGGTGTACGTACAATTAAGTTATCCACGCACCGGAAGTTTCCATCCTACAAGGTCCCTAAGTTCTGAAATGTATACCTCTTTCTATCAGGAAAACGGAATAATATTTAAACAAAACACGGACTTAGCGGATGAGTGTATCCGTGCACGGTTGACTTTTTGTGCGTGAGTATCAGTAGGTTTTCCCATAGTACTACTTAAGCTTGATATTCCCCACACCTTTGATCATTTCGACAGTATGTAATACAAGCATCTATTTGGCGGTACGCGTTTTGACCCTGGTAAAAAAATAATTGCAATAGGATCAGACTTTTCTTTCTTCTCAGCGCATACCCCTCTCCGATGGTTGGTTTGGTTAAAATAGGTTCGCTCTAAAATGATTAGCTAGAAATGAAAATGAGAAAAGGAAGAGGAAACAGGGACTTATCATATATAAACTTACCAAGTTAGATAAGTCAAGACACTTAGTGAATCGGCAGTCAGTTGGAGTTTCAAAAATAAGTACGATTGCCAGCATGACATAGGTGTCGGGAGAGATTGGAACCCGTCGACTTTAATCGGAAAAAAAAAGACGTACATAGGAACAAATGACCGAAAAAGTAACGTTGACATATTCTCCTTCTAATATCGGAGTACGCGTACGCAAGGTTGCTTCGACGCGGTCTACTCGATTCAGGTATTTTTTTTTACTGAGCGCGTTGTTAGAAATCAAATGTAGTAATGCCGGACTGTGTCGTTTCATTTTGGAAGAGAAATACATCTTGCGCTGCGAAGGTATCTGGTTGTACGATAAGCGAAAACAGGTGTTATTAATGTAACATTTCACGCTGCTCAGGTCGGATTCTGAACGATACATAACGGAAGGAATCGGTAATAAGAGCGAGAAAAAAAGTACGAGAAGAAATAGTAAGTTTAAGGTTGAGAAAAGCTTGCCAAAAAAAAACTTACCTTAGCATGGTGATGTGTCGCGTGATGTAACTAGTAGTAGATCATGCATCATCCAGCATTTCTTTCAAAAACATGAAAGCATGAGAAAGAAAAAATGAATGTGAAGGAAAGAAAGACATCCTGTGATTATTGGCTAATTTTGACCTACCCCAGACTGGGGGTGATCCATAACTAGCAAAAGGAGACAGGAAATTGCGGGGAAGCTTCGGCATGGAAACGTTTGTCTGATTGGATGAAGAGAAAGTGTCAGTTGTCGTTGTTAAAAATAGTTTGAAGGAACTTAAACTTACCACGGAGGGTTCCGGGGGACACGAAAATAAAACTGATATGAGAAAGTTATCCTGGCGTAAGTCATGATTGTTGATTTTTTTCCTCATAAAAAGAAAACAGGCCCTGCTAATCACCATACTCCCCCCCTGACACTTACTTTCTCACCGAGTCGGCCCCTCCTGTACGGTTATTGAAGGATCAGCTGGTTTCAAGGCGCAGCATCATTAACCTAAATATCATTTGACTGGGTCCATAAGCCCAAGTTGGTCATATGTTGACAAGGGGTGTAAGGGGTGTTCGGGTTACCCACGTTCAATTTTGGGCGTAGAACTGAGATTCAGCAAAAAGAGGATTTGTTTTCCAAAAAAAAAGCATGAAGCTTAGAAGAAAGGAATATAAATGTAAATGCACATACCAACTGACTTATGAGAGAAATACCAATCATGACCTTAATGGTGTAAATCACCACATGTGGTATGCCTCGGTCCCTCACGTCAGACTTTGGATAAGTCCACATTGACATTGATAAGAAGAGGAAGAAAAAGTAGAAATGTTCCATGTAGACAATATTTGACAGTTGGATGGAATCCGTTCAGGTTTTAAGGAACATTAAAGAACTTGTGGGGAAAAGAAGCCTTCTTGTAGCCACTCTAGGACTAAATGGACATTTCTGTGATCAACGAAACCAAAATACCATCCATCTGTTATGAAAAAATCACATCACCAATCCGATAATTTATGGATACACAAATGTATTGGAACTTACAGATTCATTGATTACTGCTGACGTTGGAAACTTGGATTTCATGAGATAAACATGTCAAGAAGTAAGGGTCCATGATCAAGGTTTTGAAAGTTGACAGATAGGCAATTGAAACCCCTCACGATAGACACTGAGGCGAAAAACGGAAGCTAGCAAACGTCAACTTGAATACATTCGTAAAGGCAAGGGGTGTCATTCATTGTTGAAGTAGAGTTCAGTCTTATCTTGATAATAACTTATGAACTACTCATGCATAATATGTATATATATTATAAATGTCAAAATTTGAGCGCAAAACCTAAACTCGAAAGTTGACATCTTACCTTGTGGACTTGAACAGATTGACGTCCGGCAAATGGGCTTATTCGGACTCCGACAAGGTTCTGAGATCACCATGTGGGTAGCTGCCGCTCACTTGAACTTTATGTAAGTCCCTTTTGACATTTGGTCGCTTTACAATGATATAAGTTCCATGTTAACTGATGCTTGTAAGTAGTTGTTGTTATATGGTAATATCATCATATTTATTCCGAAAACCTGGCCTCCTAGTCGAGTTGCCAGTGTGATTTGAATTCGGGAATGCCTCTCATTCAACTTTACTGGCCATGTTACTATTATTGCTATTCATCATCACCCGAAATATTATCGGAATTCAGGTCCTTTTCTACTCGGCGCCGATGGAGAGAAGAAATAAAACCCTGTGATCCAACAAAAAAGAAGAGTTTTCTGCTCATCGCTCAATTAGAAGAAATATAGGTTTGTCAACTCCCATGCTCTCGAGTTTGTAATAAATGCTCAACCCACTTGCAAACGTCTCTTTCCAGATGTTTTTTTTTTCGGATTGACATTCGCTATTTATTAATACGCTCCATTTGTTTCCCACCCAAGTTCTAAAAACCCACGAGACCAGTAACCTTGAGCGGATTTCGTTATCAACAATAATTGATCTTCAAATTTTATGAAGGTCATTAGTGTAATACTTGTTAGCGAACCATTTAGGACGAGAGATGATCGTGGCGTTGTTTTTCCGTCTAAATCGGTATAGTACAGTTAATCTCAGTTCTGAGTAGTAATTTACCCCCGATCCGGGTTTAAGCTTTTTTTTTCATACTAGAATATCTCCTATTGAGAGACCATTCTCGCGCCAAGGAGGCTCGATAATTGTTTCAATTGCTTTAGGATCGCTGGAAGAGACCTATAATCGAAAAAGAAAGAAGACTTGAAATCGAATCGAAGAGGGAAAAGGACTGTCTTCCATCTGGTTCTGAGTCGTGGGGAGAAAAGTTCTAGGATGGTTCCATCAGTCCCTTATCATGGGGGGTTATCGTTTTTCCCTTGGACTTACCTGATGGGAAGATGAAAAGCGGGTGCGTTGATCCTTCTGTCATTATTAACTCTCTCGCACTCTGCAAAACAAAACAGAGGAACGGACGAAAATAGCAACCGTGGAATTTCATCATATCATTTTTTTTACAAGTCAACTAACTATGTCCATAATATATTGGTTAAGAAACAGATTGATATCTGCATCAAACACTCATGGTTTATCAGGACAAAGTTTCACGTGCTTTGTTTGTTCTCCTTATTGACGCGCAAAACTATGACATATTTGGACAAACACCACTCAGGACGAGCCTGGCTCAAAATCACTGATGCTCCAAACGCGTACCTACGGTTGTTTCCGGTAGCAAGGACTTTTTTGAGCAAAAAAGGTACCACTGTCTCCTTTTCGTCTCTATTGCCGCCACATCGTTATCTATCAATTTGTCCCTACGATGTCTCGTGTCCATCGGACATTGTGGTTATCCGAAAAGTACTACGCTGAATTCGGAAATTCAGTGATCCAGTGCATAAAAATCATTATGTAATGAACGTCTTTTTATAGAGGGTTGTATTATTGCATATTCCAAGGCATCACTGTTATATCTACTATTTTAGAGAAAAGAGAAGATAAAAAGCGGAAGAAGACCATGTCTTTACATAAAAGATGTCGAGATTTTATGGGTTCTTTGGTAAATGATCCCAACTTGCCGAGGAAAAAGGATTTTCTACTAGTCAATAATCAATTATATGTGTGGCAGTGTTCAGAATCTAAATGGATAAACAGGTAAACAGGTAAAAAGGTACTTAGTTTAAACGGCTTGATGAAACAATTACCTGTCTGGCTTTGCCGTAACTGTACGTGTGATTTAACATTAGCATATATTTACATAGTTTGTCACCACACAAACTATATATATATATACGGCCGAAATAGAGGTGTACTCGCTTCAAAATTTTTCCTTAATAACCACCTATACAAGCATTGAGCTAGAAGTTTGTAAAATTTTTATTAGCGGTCGAAGTACTACTTGAAGGTCACGGTACCATTTTTAGCGCATTCAAAGCGGCAAGTATTTATAGAAACCAGCCTTGCCGTCCACAAATTGAATAGAGAGGGGGATTTTCCGATTTGTAGTATTATACTGTATATGGTTCAGCTGTTTATGAATAGTGGTTGAGCGGGGCCTATAAATGTGCCCACACTGATGACTTATGTTACCATATTTGACCAATTTCATAATGATTGGGCGGTGGTCAAATTTGCGAGGTGCTGCAACTGTAAATGTATTTATAGATTACCGCTGTACCTACTGAAAGAGATTCGGGATGTCTAATCCCCGAAGTTTTTTTTTTTCCCCTTCTTTTTCAATGACAGGTTCTTGCGTCTTTCGGAGGGAAATTTATAAATTCAATTGAGGTCGGATCCTTTCTTTCCTAGTCTGAGAAAGATAGCAAACCAAACCTTGGGCGGCAGGAGATTGACTTGACACATGTCTGTCCACTGATGATGCGATACATATATAGAAGATTTCTATACATTGTAACGTTTCACGGAAAATACTGAAATACGGTGACATCAAACTCGTCATAGGTAATTCGCATTCCCCGCGGGGAGTAATAAACATAAGGCGTAGAATAGGGCAAATAACCATAACGTCAAGTTTAGAACTTATCTTATCCTGATAAGTTCCGCTCTTCATGAAACCAGCGTTAGGCCCGGTATATGCCAGTGCTCCTGAGTCCTGAGGCCTTGACTCGGTATTATGGATACCGGGACGAGAATCGAGCCTTTCAAAGCTTATGCTCTGGAGGGTACATAGATTCCTTTATTAAGTCACTGAAACCAATATTTTTCTTTTTTTTAAAAAAATAAAATGCCCATGAGTCCCCAGAATCGGATGTTTTTATTTTAATGAGTCAGAAGAACCCTTTGTTCATAAAATCAGCTCAAATCAAATTTCCCCTCTCCCTTCATCGAATTTGTAATGAACTCTGTCGATTCAGGGATTGATTTCAAAGAGTTAAGTACTACGTAAACCGGGATCTCCGTGAAGCAGTGATAAAATGAAACCGGCGATTTGAGATCGAAGCGTTCCCTCACATTCATTGAATGACGACAAACAATGGTTCTCTTCGAGACAACCAGGAAACCCTATAACAACATTGATGATGATGAAGGGGTGGGTATTACAAGGCCGTTATGCAGGTTTTTTTTTTCTTTGTCCGAACTTATCGTCACGGACGGAACGTGGCCTTAAAAGAACTGCCACACGCCGTGACGAATCCTCCCCGTGGGGTATAGGATCACTTTTTCTCAGCCTTGTTCGTTTGTTTTTGTAAAAGACTATGCGTTCCTAAAAGCAGGGCAAGTGGCGGAATAAGTTCAAAACCTTTGTCCTTTTGAACCTTGGACTTAAAAAAACGGGTCCTTAATATGGCTTGGCACTGCCTTGAAATTTGTCATTTCCAAGACGATTTAATCTTGCATGTTTTATGTTGCCGGGACCGTCATTAAAACAGTATCGCATTTGGAGCAAGGTGGTAGTGGCAGGACTGGACGCCAGTTGAAGGTATGTAGATACTTAGGGAATTAACACTCTCCGCCTCGGAATAATAACGCAGATAATATGTTTTTTCTTTTCCAATATTGATTAAGCATTAAGCCAGAGATAACTAGTAAACTGGCTTGTGTGAGTAATAGTAATTAAAAAGGCTTCCCCGCAAATGTAATTTGGAAACGTACAGTTGTTAGTAATTCGTGATCAGGGTTTAAATGTCATCTGTCATCTTATAACGTCAATTAAGAGCAGCTGGAGAACATCATCGCTAATAACTTCCTCGTTCCAGTTATCGTTTTGCTGTGAGTCAGTGTGGGCAGTGTGTGCGCCTGGTGCGGTGCACAACATTACCGTTGTGACATGGGAGTACGTAAACAGCTCTTGTCACATCACACAAGCTATCATTTTTGTCGTTTGATTTTCAAAGTCGCTCCAAAGACTAATTTGCTGATGAACGTTAACAAATTTCAAATCTTTGGCAACTTCTCCAAGGATCTAATATCTAACACCGCCGCCTATCGTTCACGGAACTGCTATCGGTGTCTGCAGTACCCGCCGGAGGTTATCTGACCGAAAAAGTTTTGGGTGGCAATGGTAAGGTGTCTTTTTTTTTTTTCAAAAACATTCCCGTGTTAATGTCATCGGTGTTTTTTTTTCCAACCTATGTCCGGAAAGGAGCGTGCAACTCGTTTTACCCTTATCAGTTCAAAATTCCCTCTCTAAAGGCAAAGAGATTACGCTGAGTATAAAAAAAGGACTAGGGAATTTACCATGTGATTGTCTAAATAACCGTCTAGAAATACTCCTAACACGCGATACTACTATGCCGACCGAAATGAAAGGGGCAGTTTCACGATTGTTTTCAGTTCTCTCTTTTAAATGATGTTTTTGGTTGGTTTTGGGTTTAGTTTTATGACAGGCACCCCAATCAATGGAGGAAAAGATATATAGTATTTTGGACAGCGCTGCCTTCGTCATCAGGCACTCTTCACCACTCAATGAAAAGGTTGTAATGTCGTCATTTATATTTTTCCGATAGGTTCACGAATGCTTATTTGACGGTTGAACTTTACAAATCCAGATATACCTGTCCAAGCTTTTTAAGTTCGGTTTTCCCCAGAATGCAAATCTATTTTATTCTAAACACGCCAAACACCACCAAACGGGGAAAGGATGGTATATACCACTACTCTCTAAACATACAAATGACGGAACAAAGCCCTAAAGTTATCGTTATCCTTATAAGATAGAGGATAAGTGCCCCCCTTTAGTAGGCCTTTTTTTTTTTTTTTTGAAAACCCCCTCTTTTAATTTGGTTTGGAATGAACTCCCCTTTAGCACGTTGCACATATATCCGAGTCATCGTCATTGAAAGGAATAATTATGTAAGTCTGACCTATGTTACATTGTACATGTTCACCTTCTCAAAGCAGGTTCTTACCTTTCCAACTACACTTGGACTGTTTATCTTACTCTTTTCAGGAGATTTGTGCCATGCAACGTCGATTCCTAAAAGTTTGCGCCTTGGGGCATGGCCTTTTGCGGCCAGTGGTGTGATTTCCGATGTTCTCTGATCAACTACTACATGCAAAGCAACCATTCCTATCGGAAAACGTTGGAACGGGAAACCATCACGTATAATCACACGACAACTTGTTCGACTGCGCAAAACCTTCGCCCAGCTTGGGTGACAGCAACACGTGCAAGGGGGCCGGGGGGGCTTATAATCCATTTTGTTGACCGCTGAACGAACCCTAATTAGGTACGTGCAACTACGCACGACAACACTACCTCTTATCTCCATGTTCTCCTTTAGGACCATGAGTTTACCATACTACTTACAGACAGCGGTGCAAAACCTTCATGCATAATCAGCTACCAAAGAGAGATTCCGGCCTAACTTGACCTTTTGTGTAACAACCAATCATGGATTTGAACATACCTACATTGATAATCATCTTATCCGTGATTTGTGTTCATCTCGTTTATGTTGATTTATTAACCCTAATGGGTGGGTGGGTCTTGACTCTTACTTAAGGGCCAGCTGATCAAAACGGTTTTATTTATTTATGAAATCCGGTCATTGTAAGATTAAATCCCATAAGCGTGTGCATTCAAAAATGGGCAAATCAAACTTAATGTGATGCACCAGGGTCTATGTATATGAAAGGTAACAAGTTCCCGCGAAACACGAAAACGGAAGAGGTCACCAGACTCGGACACAGCTATGATTTTCTAGACCGTTGTGGCAAAAAAAGAATATATTCTGTGATTTTCACTCCCATTGAATGGGAAAATGTTCACACTTCTATGAATTATGAATTCACTAGACTAGAGTTGGGGAAAAGGTTCCAATTAAGAAACAGAAGCCGGAAGAATCGCACCACTGGTAACTCCAAAATTGGAGAAGTTTCCCCTTCCCTTTCAATGTTCTTTTCACTCTGACTCACCCTTAGAGTTAATCACAACGTGTGAGGTGACTTGTGTATGTATTGTTAGTAAGGTCCCTCTAACTTAAGAGAGAGATCTCTTAATTACAATTGGATGATATTGATATTGATATTGCTAAAGATCTATGTATCATCTGAAAAGGGGTTTTCGCGTCCGAAGAATCCGTATCCTTATACATACATACTAGTACCTACATATCTAACTGACGAAACGTGGATAACCTCTTTTGTGAGAGAATCATATGCTTTTATGACTTATGTAACCGCTACTAACGAATAAGAACCCTCTCAAACGGCGTCATCCAAATCAGACTATATCGTTCCAAATACGGACGGGAAGAGATGAGTCAGCGCTTCAGCCTCTCTAAGATACGAACAAAGCAGCCAGAAATCCTCCGCCTAGTTCCCCTGGGGCACTTGAGGTGTCTTGCTGATCGGATTTCGTTCATAAGTGTGTTATCTACTGATGAAGGGTTAACAGTTGTAACGGCACTGTTGGCCACGAGGGCTCGGATTGGTGCTCAAGTTGACGAAGCCTCCTATTCATATTTAGACTACTAGTACTCAATTGATGGCACAATTTCTCACAGAAAGAATACAAACCAGGTAGTATAATACAGCCCAGAGGAGTTCTCAAATACGTATACGTAGTCATTATATAACGGGTCCTCCGACTACATCAACTTTTCCTAACATGATGATTGGGATTTTGATGTAAACAATTGTACAAGGGGAAATATCAGGCTTACCATCTTGATTCTGATGAACTTCTCGAGATGAGACTTTGAAGAAAAGGTCTTGGTATTCAAAAGGGAAGGTAAATTTACTTCCATCGCACCTAGGTAACCTAAGACAACGTGAATGTGTTACAACCAGGTCAACCGTTGCCCTCTTTGGCAGAATCAACAAGAAGCACCGGTGCGTCACCTGTTGCGAGAAGCTGAGATCGTAACCAACTACTATTGGCTGACCTCAGTTAGGCCTTTTTTCTCCCCAATCAGGATTAGAAGGACTTTTGGGATTAACTTGTTACATTGTATTAAGTTAATTACTTATTTAACTTCCGTGCCGTGGGGTGAAGGTTCGTTTCTTCAATTCTTGTTCCTGACATATTAAGTGGAGAGCGGGGGAGAGGGGGGAGCTCGAGCGGGGTATACGTAGCGATCAGCGTTCTTTATAATAGTTGTTACCCTTTAATTATTGAAAGCGAATGAAGTAACTATCTACTCTATAGTATTGAAACGGAAAGTTGTCCACCTATGGGCACTTTTGGTCTAACACTTACCAATTGACATGATAAGACAGATAAGTAGGTTGTGGTCGTGATTCTGTCGCCAGAATCTTGATTTGTATTATTAATATAGTACTAATGGATCCATTGAAGTGAATTGAGCCCGACAACTCGAAGAGAAACAATTGTAGTCAGTCTTAACTTTTGAAACTATCGTTTCAAACACCGGAAAGATATTCTAAATCAGGATATAAATTTTTTTTTTGGCTTGCTAGCTTGTGCACTAATCCCCAAAGAAAATTTCTCAGTATTAATACTAGTAGCTCCCTTTGAATACAATTGCATATGTTGAGAGAGGGGTATGCTTTTGTAAAGAAACTACTAAGCGAAATAAGCGAATAAAATTAAATATACCAATTTCACCCTTCTCAGTTCCCCCGATTTGTAGAATCCCGTAGGATGACGCATTCCGGTCCGGTCTAAGGAGGGGGAGGGGGAGAGTCGACGGTTGAAAAAGGCGAATCATGATCACTTTTTCCGCCTTTCGTTTCAAGTCTCGAGTACCTGAAAAATGCCATCTAATCATAAACGGGGAATGGGTTTAGCCAGTTGACATTTGATCTTTTCAGTTGAGGTAATTACTAGTCAGGTCATCGGGGCTGCAAAGTTTAATTTGTTGGTTTTTTTCCTTCGATGATCAAAAACTTACTATAGTATCCGTGTAGTATGTTACCGCGAGTTAGAATGACGCGGATCCAAATCGACCTCAGTTCCGGGTTCCCATATAGTTATGTAACATTTTTTGTGTTTCTGGACTTGTTAAACGACTACTTATTAATATGTTTGTGAGTTAGTTACTTAGTAAAAAAGCGCAGTGATTATCGATGAGCTTCCTTCCCAGGTGTTGGCTAAACTTGAATGACAGTGATCAGAAAAATCACGACACTGGTACCCTCGCAAGTCTCCCTCGCTAATGGAGAAGATCCCTTCAGAGAAATTTATAAACGAAAAAAAAAACGTTGACGTTTAGTCACGACAAGAAAAAGTTCAATTTTGAAGGGAAGAAGAACAACACGATGAACGTTCGAGTTTACATCAAAAACTGCAAGGGTTCCTGTTTTTTTTTTTAAAAAAGAAGCTTCTTAAATGAGAACGTTACCCTGCTTAATATACATTTACAAGTAGGCATGATGTAAAGTGATTTCTGCAGCGTGGTTGCAGTTTAGCAGGGTCATCATCATAAAATTTTTTTGACACGACCTTATCTAAGTTATCTCGGTATTTACCGATGTAAACCAATCTTTCCATCCAATACCAATACACAGTATGTATGTATTATCCACAAATAAACGTCCGTGCATGACACACGTCCCTACTGGCCTGAGCGGACCGGTCGGCGGCTTATCATTTATGGTCAAAACATACACACCTCTATAATAAAATTTCCCCGGACTTGAAAACTTTCCGAATCCTCCCGGCGCATACAAAAACTGTATTATCTTCCACACTATGCATTAGAAGTTTGAGGAATGGAACAGAACTTGCAAAGATTGACATAAGTCCTTGACCAGTGACTTGAACGATACTGATTGGTGAAAAAGTAGGGTGAAGAGGATAACATATTGATAAGAGGATTCATCGTAGATCAGGGGACCCAATTTGCAAATAATAAACTGTCGTTGACGGAATGAATGCTCAAATAGTAGCTTGCAGGGGTTATCGCTGTATGATGTCGAGAGAAAAAGGAGGTGTTGAATAGCCGTGATAGTCATATTTCTTCCATTGATGATTGTATTGGGTTGTAGTATAAAGACTCCACAGCGATCTAGAACATTTCTAATGAAATCGAACCCCATAATTGACATGACTTCTTTTCTGTCAATAATAGTCAAAGTAGCTTTTTGAGAACAATAGCCAGGTTTTCAATAAGAACAAAAAGGTCTACTAAGTGGAATTCATGTGACATAAAGTTTACTTTGCATTGTAACCGGCGAAAATCCCGAAATCTTGTAACAACGGTTTTATTTCGAGTTAACCTCTTTATATCGTTGCTTGATGTCATATTACTGTTGAAGCACGAAAAAGAAGAACACTGTCAAGGGCATTCTTTTTGATCAACTGAAAAGGGTCGACCGTCGAGTTTCTCCGAGCTTTTAGATATTCCTCCGAGACGCCCGTTCCTAGTGAGGATGTGCATGCATGAGGTACATGTACACACGCTTGTCTCAGGACTTGTCTTTATGGATCAACAAGGCCTGGACCCAAAAGATTTCACAAGTGTGACCCCTCAATCGTGCCTCGAGTTGATTGCAGTGTTGTGTTGTACCTAGACGGAACTTATAGCACATGGCGGAACGGACCGAAAAATTCTTTCAAGTAGGAAGGACAGTACTTAGGCGAGGAAAATCTGATTAATTTTCAAAAGTTCTTCCGATCCGCTTGCAATCAGATGGTCAAGTTAAAACTTCGGGGGAATTACTCACTCACACCTTGTTCTTGTTTTGATTATAAAAGACCGTAGAAGGATATGCGGAGGTAAATCAGAAAATAGGCGAAAACTCTTAGAGAGTGAGCTTAGTAAATCGATAAAATAAAGTAGTATGGTATGGATACGAAATTTCACCCCCAATTATAATTCTAGACCGTCGGCCCAAGAAAAAAAACTTGTCCATAAATGAACCGACAAGATAAAAATACTCCTGTTTTTACACATCTCTCCTTTTTATCTTATAGATACCACTTATCTCCATTACGGACCTACCGGAAACGGTCAAAGCAGTGATACTTATAAGTCCTAGAGCCTCCGTCGTCCCTGCAGTACTAAAAGGTACAGGGGGGATAAAATTCATTCAAGGTATTGCTCAAAGAAGAAAGCATCACTGGGGTGGACCATAATCAAAGTTTCATCTGACAACTAATCCGGGGGTAATTGTTCTCCTTGTTATTAGGTTATCTTTTGGGAGTGAATGGTTTACATTCGGGGCTCAGATTTACCGGATTCTATTTGGAGTGTCGTCAAAAATTGGCATTTGACACTGATCATTGATCGTCGTAATTGTATAGCGCGAATACAACAACAAGGTTTGTCAAGGTTGAAATGGAGTTTGTTCCACCGGATGCATGATGGGCGTCGAATAGTTTACCATGTGATTACACACAGGACGCCACAACAAATCATGATGCCAAACCATCTCAACTGGCGCCACTATTTCGTTACATCAACACCTGCTGAGTTGTAGTAACTATTCAGTTTGTTACATAACATAACAATTTTAATTTGATTGAAATACATTCAAATTCAAGGTTTGAACTTTACACCTCAACATTTTTGAGTCATCGCACTCCAAATTCCCACCACGAGCCAATTTGACAAGGGGTTTAGTCATGGTGCCCGGATCTATGCCTCACGTTCGTTTTTTTTGAATTAAAAATCCTGTGATGGGTTGGGTGGGTTTTTAATTATTGAACGTTCGACCTAGTCCTAGTGAGTTGCGGCCTCCGAGTTGAACCCTTCCTATACGCCCATTCACACTCTTATCCGGAAACACCGCTCCCCATTAATTTTAATCCCCTTAACCGTCCCCCGCCGCCTCAATCGATCTATCCCTTGCCTTCCCCTTCTCCCCCAGATTTGTTTCATCAAAATAAGCCACATCATGCCAAAATAGAAATCAAAAAGGCTAACAATAATAATAAACGAAGGGCTAACATCGCAGATCCCATTAACGTTTAACGGTCATCCCTGCTGGCTGCAGCTGGAGTTTGCCGAGGTTCTTGAACAATCGTTTAAGCCATCCATCTTGTTCATGAGTTATAATCACTCACACCATATGCATGCCTAAAATTCAAATCACTAAGTTTCACATCCTAAAAAAAAAACCTCAGGGGCAATACTTATCACTCGTGAATCAAATCCGCCGAAAGTGATATGTACAAGTCATAACTTTTTTGCCCCGAATGAAATAACAGCATAGAATCCAAATTATTGTCCGCGTCGGTTTCCACGTGAAACATTTTTAGAGATGAAACAAATCATCACGAGTGACAATCTCTCTCTCCGAAACGGTAAAAAACAACAACCTATCCATATGATTATCTAAAAACATCATCCTTACCCTAGGTCCCTAGGTGTTAGGAGTTGAAAGGTAAAAACTCTCGGTGAGGCACCTCCGAGGAATCCGTCCTCTCCTCTATTATAAAACATTACGTAAACAACCGAGATCACATTTTTGAAACCGCGTGCAAGATATACCAGTGAAACCGCGCGTAGCGTAAGCTTAAGGCCCCGTATCGGTATCGGTATCGGTATCGAATATTTATTTATAATTTCCACCGTAATCGATCCAAAAATATGACTTTTTTTTTTTACGAGGGACCCATGGGGGAGAGAGGTACACATAAACTGCGTAATAATCAATTCTAGGCCTGATCGTGGTGTGAGTAAAAAAAACAAGGAACGAGTTTTTGCGAGTCGCGGACGGACGGACGGAAGTATTTCTCGAAGTTCTTTCATGCCGAAACACGGCAGGATGAGGCTTGATACGATCAAAAGTTCATAATCTTGAGATCCCAAACTGAATAAGCTTATTATAATATTAGTCCAAGCCTTCTTTTCGAAAAAGCAACTCAAATTCAAAAGAACCCATAACCAGAATTGTTCCATAGCTTTTTGATATATTTTTTAAAGTATACCATGGTAAAGTAAAAAAGAGCTTTTATAACTACAACGACTTAGTATATAGAACAAATTAAGACAATAGAACGAAAATTGTTCGGGAAAGGGACAACCGGTTAGCAAGGGAGAAAGAAAAGAAAACCAAAACAAAACAAACAAAAATAAGAAGTTTGGAAAATAGGATAGAGAGGATGAAAAAAAAAACACATTATTTCCCCCGAAAGATAAGACGGTATCACAGTTTTTTGTTATCAGTACACAAGAAAGGAACAGATGAGACAATGGAGAGAGGTATGAACAGAAAAAAAGAAACACAATTGATGGATGGTTTGCGACAATGATGATGATGAGAATGTGCGAGGATGATGAGACCCTCGAATGCAAAAAGGAGAGAAAAAAAGATGTGGAAATGCGAATGCGAGCACTATATTGTCGTGTCGAGTAGGGTAAGTTACGGTGAGTGCTTGAGGACGTATGTGGGGAAGGGTCGATAGCGAGGATGAATGAGTTCCAAAGACCAAAAAAGAGAAAAAACCATAGAAGAGGTATAGCACAAAAAGTCCAAAGGGAATAATATAAACAATGAAAAGGAAAAATATAATACGGTTATAGGAAGCCAAGGAGAACAAAAATCCGCAAAGGTAGTATGGGCGATGAGAAGAAAGGAAGGTATGCAGGAAGAATACGGGTATGGGTGGGGGAGGATTGAGAGTCGTTGTCATCGTTCATTAGAGATTAGATTGCATAAAATCGCGTAAGAGGTCGAGTAAGAGGTATCGTAAAATATGGACGTAATCGTCGAGGTATGGGCCGTGAAAATAAAATAAAAAAACAATGCAGAATGGAAATAATAGAAAGACGAATAAAACTTCTCAATCCTCGAAATTGAATAGTCTTTTCTTCTCCTGTACTGGTACTGGCATACAGGTTTGACCATCGCAGGGTTCTTGAGTAAAATCGCCGAGATCGTACAAGAATCGATCGAAACGGTAGGTAAGGCCTCGCAATTCTGCTGGACCAGGCATACCATCGTAAGCCATACGACGCATTCTTCGAGCTTGAGGTTGATCTTCTTCCCTCATACCAGCTCCGTCTAAGAGCTCACCAATAACACGTTCCTCTTCAAGACGAGCAACGGCATCTTCAGCTTTTCGACGTGCACGTACAGCAGCTTGTTGAGATTCCCACTGCGCCCAATATGAAGTGTCCGAATCAGAATGCGCCTCATGATCCGAGTTCGTGAGAATGGAAGGTCGGGTAGTAGCAACAGCAGCAGCGGCAGTGTTATTAATGGTAATCGGAGAAGTAGGAGATTTATCACGAGTGCCGGTACTAGTAGGTGATGAGGCTCTATCAGCGCTGACCCATAATTGGCTCCAAACTAAACTGCGGCCCTCCCTCGGCCCAAAACGTTTAGCGTACCCACGCAACAGCTCACCATGAACTTTAGCGCTCTCAGTCGTTCGCTTTTCGTCTTCCGGCCACATGGCAACCTTGTATATCGCACTGGCTGATTTACGTATACCTGCACCGCGTGTTGGCAGGAGGGCGATAGCTGGACTTGAATGTGAGACGGCTGGAGGGCAGACTGATTGTTGTTGGGTAGTTGTGGCTGTAGTGTTGTTGGCAGTGGTGGCTGGTGCAACGGGAAGAGAGGAAGGTCGAACTCGATCTTTAGGTGATAAAGAAAGAGCTTCGAAGTATGGGGGAGTTCGTCGACGAGTGTTCGTCGTCGTCGTCGTCGTAGTAGTAGTATCATTGCCGCTGTTGTTGACATTAGAACTTGATCCCGTACGAGATGCCATTTGAGTGACAGATGTCGATGTCGATGGGATTTTTGTGTCCTCCTCCGGGCTCTCAGAGATCGGCTTCGAATCACCAGCGAAGCTAACTCGTTTTGCTTTGTTATTCAACTTTTTCTTATCATCTGATCCACTACCACTACCACTGCCACTCGGTGGCGTAGTTCCCTCGGTATCGAGGCTCTGTCTAGCCAACGCGAGTGTCGGACTATCCTCAAACAAGCTACTCATCGAGAGTGACATTGAAACGGAAGTCGCGGTGGTCGAATCCAGGCTGCAACTGCTAGAACATGCAGTATATCGACTGGTAGCCGGGGGTGCAAGTGCCGCCTTTGTTGGGCTACCCCAAGAGGGCATTCCACGGGATAAAAGCGAGGATGTTGAGGAATTGCGACGCGCTGCCGGACGGGTAGGAGGCTGTTGTTGTCCCTTGTTTGTGGATGATGAAGTGGTGGAAGTGGAGGTATACGACGATGTACGAAAGATTGGTTTTATCTTTGGTTTTGGAGCTGACGTCGAAGGGGCTGCTGGTTGTGGTTGTTGTTGTTGTGAGGGAGGGGGACAATGAGGTGATGATGTGGATGGACCAGAACTGCAACTATCTGTCGGAGATTGCGACAAAGTTGGCGATACCATGGAAGAATGTCTCCTTGACGTATTTCGCTGACTTTGTAATGACTTCTCTAGTTGTTGTATATGCTCCAATTTTGCGATGTGGTTTAAAGCGGCAGGTGCACCTAATGAAATATATGCAACTTTGATGAGAACTAGAACAAAGCATACGAGGATTTATGGTGTGCTAACCTGCGAAACCAGCCGATTCACTCTCGATAAAAGAATTCTTCAAGTCCCTCAATCGACACTCCTCACTACAGTAAAGTGGTGTTGGATCTTGACTAATAACGACGCGCGATTTTCGTTGTGATCGTTGTTGTTGAGTATTATTTTGAGTTTCCTTCTTAGCGGGGGAAGAAGTATCGCTCTTGGTAGTGTTACTACCAGCGGATGATTTGAGAGGTACACCCGGTCGAACTCTTCCAGTTCCTTGTAATAACCCCCCTCCTAGTCGTTTTGGCTGGTGCGTATGCTTTTTACGAACTTGAGGAGAGGAAGGAACTGGAGTTGAGGCAGGCGGGGGAGGTGGAGGTGGAGGGGATTGTTGTTGAGATGGTTGATTATCGGACGCAGGAGGATTAACTGGAACGAGAAAGCGTTTTGGTAATATGAGTCTGTCGCATCCAGGACACCAAGAAGGATCCATGATTAATTGTAGTCGAGGAGAAAAAGGAAAAAAAGAGTCGACGACGACGATGACAGTTGAAAGGGCTGGAGCTATCAAAGACTGGAGGAGAAGCCCAAGTTTGTGGAAATAACAGGAAAAAAACCATCTTCGGCCTTTTCAGTGCTTTTTATTTATAATTCCTTTCTTGTCCTTTTTTTATTTTATTTTTATTTTTATTTTTATATTAAATTTTGAAAAAAAAGGACGTCGTGGGTCGGGGTTGATTTATTTTTGATGAAAATTATTATTAATAATTAAAATATTATTATTGGTTTATTTTGTGCGTGTGTGTTGGACGGATTTATTTATAATTATAAAAGTATTATGTAATACCGTTTTGCTGTTCTCCGTTTCGGCCTCCCGTCACACGCAAAAAACAACTTGTCTGTTCTGTCCTTGTCTAGAGTCTCGTTGTCCCCCTCTGGTAATTTTCCCTCCCGGCCCGGCCATTCGGAAAATTATCGCTGTCGTTGTTCATAGGAAAAAAATAGAAATATATTATTTCATGATACAAAGACGAAAAGCACGGAAACATGTACACAAGAAACTTGTAGAAACTTCAAGGAGTTTAAGAATTTTGTCAAAGTTTGGCAAAAGAAAATAAGGTCGAGTTACTTCTATATACTACAGAATTCTCTCTCTGTTAGAAATGGATGGTCCATCAATAATAGAACTAGACCCTCATCGACCTTCTGAAATCGGGCGAAGTTTCTCCGGATTCAGAAAAAAATATAAAAAAAAAATACGAGATTACATCACAAGCGCTAGATGAGTTCTCGATCGGGGGTATTTTCCCATGTGTATGGGTTGTTATGGGTCCATTTAACGACCCAATGCAGATCTTCATGGGATCTGGTAATGTCACGTCACCTGATTTTTTGGTTTTCTTGTTCCAACAGTCTTATTATTATTATGCTATGGCTTGTCAGACTTACAACTGAAAAGTAACTCCTAAATTGCACCGCATCTTGTCTGCGAGGCTTTTTACATACATACTGTTAAGTATTGCACATGATCAATTATATGGCGAGGTCGCAATGGCATCGCCCCATCACGAATCTTTTTTCCCCAGATTTTTTACCCCACTTCGGAACGACAGGCAATCACTTCTTTTCAAAAAAAAAATTATAGAAAAAGACAGAAAAGAGAACTTGTGGGGAAAAGGAGAGGCGTACCTAGAATTTTCCCCTCTAACCAATTATAGAAAAAAAAAAGCAGGCAAGCAACTCATCCGCGCTGAATCAATGAATTTACGAAAAACATGCCCATAGAACGAAGGTTTTGCCCCTCTATTTCTCCGATAGTTTATCCCAAAAATAAATTCAATAATACTATACAGTCCAACAAACGCGTTCTTTAAAAAAAGAGCGTCCGAATCCAAATCGTCCTTTTTCCTACGCGTCACGACAGGGTAATTGAATCAAAACCTATTTTTAGACAAATCCATGGACGCGTAAGACGCTGTCACGGTCCTCGTGATCCAAGGTTTCCGAATAGAACTAGATCCTCTAGCAGGAAACCAAATATATTGTATGTCCATTTTAACATACATACATATGTATGTATCCGCAGCCCCTTTCTTTTTATTAACCTTAGCCTTGGTTTGCCAGACTGGCACGGAGATCAGCTGGACCAAAGTCGTTCTTGATTTTGATTAACATGAGGTCCATGGTTATCTTAATGAACATGTTTGGACAGTTAGGAGAGAGCAGCCCTACGTAAATGAACTTGCGGACAGATACACACGGACGAACGGATTGGACCGCCGGAAGAGTGTACATCAGTGTGTGGGGCAACCCATTGTTGCCCAACGCCACGGGGGGGTTTGTAAATTGCTCAAACTCGTTTCTAATTCATTGTAAGTATATTTTACAGCCTTGCTGGAATGTACTTGGTAATAATGCAGCAAAATGCAAGGGTTGGAGCTAAATAAGCACGGATGACCATACATCCGTATCCTTGACCCCGTTTCAAACATGAACTAATTAACAGGCCTAGGACCAGACTAGGACCATCCATACGCCCCAAGTATCATCTGCATATTAATCCCCGTTTTTTTTTAAATCTTTCCAAAAGTAGAGTATTGGGTGAATACATTCAATTTTTTTGTCCAGACCTTTCTTAAAACAATCAGCTAAAAACTACCATGTGTTTTAGCCCAATGGATCCGGGTATGCTTTTAGTATTGATGGTTTCCGACCACATATTGAAGGAAAAGATCTGGAAAGTCCAAGAAATTGGATTCACTCAATTGAAGGTCGATCGCGCTTAATACGTCGTACTATTCGTAACCAGGTCTCGCTCGCTTCCTTTGTCCAAACCACTTCAATGGCATTCTAGAACGAAAAGGGATTGAAAATTGCTAGCATCACTCTTTTTCCCAATTTTGATCACATTCGACCAAATATCCGTCGCACTTATTTACTCTTTGAATTGTGAATCAAATGATCAACAACAACCAGATATGACCACTTTCTCACCTTCAGTCCGGTTATTGCAGGCAACCTTTCAACAACTTCATTTTAGCCTTTTTCCATACCGAAGACTTTTTTTTTTCTATTGATCAGCAACAACTTAATATTAAAAACCGTTCCTTCTTCCTTTTTCCCCGATGGTTCACGGCGCAAGATCTGGCCTCGCTCAGGCTCCGGATGCTAAGAGTTTCCCGCTTCAAAGAGTCAAAACATTTCTGATATTTCTGATATACATAATTAAAAGGAACATTTTATTTTTCCAATCCGTTGTTGAGAATTGTTATATGGACGAAATAATAAGAAATAAGAGTATGAGACTTTCCATTTTGTTTCAAAATTTACAAGCGCTAGCGGGATTATTTTATATGTTTTTTTTTCGTATCCAGGTACAAAAAAAAACCCCGATGTCAAATTTCAAATCTATCTTAAAGTACTCAGCTCTTTTTTTATAAAAAAAAGAAACATCCTTTCGAAAGAATTTTCATCCAAACATACTAGCGTTCCGTGTAGATTCAAAACACAAGATGCGGGGAGATTACTATACAGTACAATTCTCTAAACAACATTATTAGGTACTCGTCTAAATTTGACTATATAATCATGACACGAGTCGCGGTTTTGACTGGATCACTAAAAGTCGGGTAAAATGAGGTTCAACAAAACATATGGAAGGGTTTCAATTTTCAAAACTCTGATACACGAGCTTGTTTGTTTAACTTATGTTTTTAAGTTGTAAGCCGTAAAGTAAAAGGTTAGATCCTTTTCCGGGATCGCGTTTTGACTCTTTATTCCGCCGTGGAGGGCATGTACTATACAGGTATATCCGAACACCCCGAGCCCGTAAGTACGCTCATCCGACGCGTATTATGTATTTGTTTTAATTTTAATTTTTTTTGCGTCCCTGCAGCCCACCGAAACTGTAACTGAAACGTTGCAAGGATACGTAGACTCCCCCAGTTCCTGAAAAAAAATTCGTCTATCATCAAAAATACATCATGGACAGCATTCTGGAGAGCCCCCAGGTTATATACCCCATATATTCAATGATCGTCCGATCCGCATCATTTCTTCCTTCGAACGTATGTAGCATGTAGACTAAATCCTTAGTGACTATAAGAAAATCTGCTATACATGGAGCAAAAGTCCAGTATTAATAAAACTTTGCCTGTAACCCACAATGGTTAGAAAGATTCTGCACAGCGCTCACTATAAGGTTTTTCAGAGAAGAGGAGAAAATATGCGGGGTATTAACGGATCTCAGATCATGTCGATCGCCTTTTGTCAGCTAGCGTTAGGTTATTAGCTGGCTGTACATATAACTGTGAATTTCCAAACGGATCCAGAAACCGTACGATTTTCAATGTGATACGGTACTGCCACTTGTGCATCGCAAGATGATGAGTTATTTGCTCTGACCGATGTCGATGAACACTTATACTTAAACTCTATTCTCTTTAGTTCTTTGAACGGCCAGATCGTGGGTTGTTATGCCTTTTCAAGCTCCACTAAAAACACATCGACATCTATGTATGTTTTCACATGCAATCTCCAGTGATTAGTGACGTCCAATCAGTGCACAACACTCCGGAAATGAAAAAGCTCCAGTAAGTACTGTACTCACACAGCTGTGTTTTTTTGTTCATCTGATAGGTGCCAAACTTGATATTATTAACAGATTCAAAACAAACTGTCGTCGGGATTTAATACGTACATACCGCGCACATGGGACGCGTCACTTGTGCTGGCGCTCCCAGTGTGGCAAAACTTGGAATACACCCACTGTTATTAACTAATTGGATTTTGATGATGATCTTAAAAGAAACCTGAGTCAGTGAAAAAAAAAACGAAGAAAGGGCCGACAGCCAGTAAAGGGAATTTGGCATAACGCAACTGGGAATTGAATTGTCATCAGGGTCGTAACTCCGGACACAATCGTAAGTTCACACCATATTTATCATCATCTTCTGTCCTTCCCTCTTTATATCTTCTTTGTGAGCATAAAAGGTCATCTATTACGGCGTATTCTCGTAACCGCTCGACGTCGTTCTTTCTCCTGTTATCTTAAGGAAATGAATTAATGAATGATTGGACCATATGGTAATATATACTACTTATGTTATATTTGAAGGTTCTCCGGGACCTCTAAACTCTCCTCTGTATAAGTATTATGACTCATAAAATAGCAAATCTGCAAACAAATCCTCCGAATGGGTTATAGTTTATTATAAACACGCCTTGGCGCGGAAATAGGTTTTCAAGTGGAGTTATGGTTATATGATGTAGTAAGGCATGACTCTACTGTAGTGGATACTTGCACGATCCCAATTCGGTTCTTCTAAGGTACGTCCACCTATCCTATCTCACGTTTAATTTATACAAGCCATAGTTATTTTCATCTCGGACAGATAATGATAACATATGGATATGGTAATCCCTTCCGACTCCTATTCGAAGCCAGGACTTGTGTAACTTGTCTTTTAGAATACTCCACTCCGAGTCAGACCCGGGGGGGGGGTCTAGATTGTAATTATCTTTCCGTGCCGGGTTAACATGTGATCATGTGATAACACAATCCGTTGCAGGTGGAGCCAAGGCCTTTTTTTACGCACTGGCTGCAGCTGAGGTCGTTCCTCAGCTTTGTTTTTTGCTTTTTATATGATCCAATCAGGGACCAAAAGAAAGTTGTTGTTTTTTTTACCGCCACCATGACTACGAAAACATGAAACAAAAAACGGGACAAAAATTAACTGGGGGTAAGTTCTTGTTATACTTATGGTTGTGGTCGTGATACGGAGGTTGACAATGACCGCAAAGATCAGATTGAGACTTTTTTTTGAGATCTAGATTTGGGTGTTATTTCCGTAATGCCAGGGCAAGAATCCATGGCGGTACAAGTTATCGATTGTATCGTTAAAGTATGTACTAGGAGGCTACGCCTGGGCAAAGACAACACAAGCACAACGCCAGCACTAGTCGACATTCAGTTTTCAGCTTGTACATATTCCTTGAATTGGATATCAAACTACCAAAAACAAGTGCTTTTTATTACGATCTGGATGGATAAGTAGTATTGAAATATTAAACTTTCGGTCTTTGAGGTAATCTTTCTTGTTAGAACTACTAGTCTTTTGGCTCACCATATCATATCTTGAATGAAGATGACAATTGCAAGATCGATGAAAAAAAAGGCGACAAGAAATCGCGTCCAGTCCGTCGTCGGCAAGATCCCGAATACGGATCGTTTTGTATCAACGTTTAGATGATAACCATCCACGCGGTCCAACTCCATGTGCGTTTCTAACGTACCGTTGAAAGTCTCATACATTGAAACACTTTGCTTAATTTCATAGATGCCTTTATATTTTCGAGATATCATAAGGCGCAAGGTCTTAGTCCAGGTTCAGGATTGGCCATACTGAACTCGGAAAATACATTTCAAACCTCAAAACTTAAACTCAGATCTATTGGTCTCAGTCAGCATCGAGAAAAAACCCCTGTGATTCGGAAAATGCCTTTGAAGGACAACTGTTCACTTACTACTGAATTATAATTATAAGGTTCCGCGTATGCTAACTTAGGCAGAACTGATTTCCGAATTTCAATTTTTTGGTCTTCTGCCCTGACTCGAGGTATGTCATGGTTCTTATTCTGTAAATATGTATGTCATGTGTGTTACTGCGCTTAAAGACTTGGAACGCTAACTAACAGGGATGCTATACCCATTCAGCCAGAGAACCTTTTTTTTACCCTTGACACGCGATTATACTCGAACGAATAAACTCTCGAGGACCAGAACCAAGACGGTTCTTTCCGAACAATTATACGTTAGCGGAAGCTGAAGGAAATGATCGTTGCGTGTTACCGCTTTTCTTTTAAGAGACGTTGACTGCGCGCGCGCCGGGCGAATTGCGAGGTAACTCTTTCGTTTATGAGGTTTAAACGTTTATGCGGATATAGAAACACTGAAACACGCTGAAGGATCCGGGTACCATATTTATAATAAAAAATGGTCCTTTGGAACACGGAATACCCAATGAAACTTCCTTTTTTCCACAATTCTGACACTTCCATTTGGGTGATCTATGGGACGTACCGACAAGAAAGAGAAAAGACGGGTGACCGATAATTTTTATCTGGTATCTGGTACATGGTGAATAGTATCAAAAAGAATAAACAGTTTCCTCCGGACAAGGATTCAAGAATGTTCCCGCGAATTCTGAGTTATAAAAGTCAGACTTACCCGGACCGGCGCCGGTCGGTAAGGTCTTTTAAGAAGGTCAATTCTACAGCTGGTTTTGAAGGAGAGAAGGTAATAGTTAACGTTCTCCGAACATCGGTTTCTCGGTTTTCTGTTCCTCAAGCTAAAAGTTTGAAGGTGTATTATGCGGGCGCCCGTCCACTTTGTAGCTTGTCTCTCTGTAGAAAGAAATAACTGCCAAATATTATTCAAACGCTATGTAGTCTTTCGTCAAGTTTCAGCCACTTTTTTTCTCTTTTGTTTTCAATCTCCAAGTGGAAATTAAGGAATAACTACTCCAAGGTGACGTTGTACGAATTAAGGATGGGTATAACAAGGGGCTCTTTAATTATCAATACTTAATCACAACAAGTATTGGGGCTTTCTTCTAAGACCACTTGCTAAGTACATACATTAGATGTACTTACTTACAGTAATATCTAGAAAAAAGGCGGAAATATTATTATTATAACTCATTCCCCCATCCCCTCCACTTTAGCCAAGACTTGATTATTCTCTTCCTTTCAATAAAATGACTTCCCCCGATCTTTGCCCGATATGATACCATCATGCTCTTTTTTTTCTGTTTTGACATATGACGCCAGGGGGAGGAAAGACTCTGTTTTAAACAGTGATAATAGGGTAAAATGAACGTGAGCACGTTGGTGCGTATATATCTATCGTACATAACTGCCATGCGCATACCACCCCTTGCTTATAGTTATCGTCACGTTGTTGTTCTCTTAGCTACGTTTTTAAATCGTCATCATGATGTTGTTAAGTATTCGCTCCGAATTCGAATACCCAAAGCGTTCTAAAGTCCTCAGTGTTTCATCACATTTTCTTTAGTATGGAATTTTAGTTATAGCTAAACAAAACCAAACGTCACGAAGATAATATGTATAGCAATGTGCATAGTATATGACCACTCTTCTTTGTATTGTGTGATATGCGATGAGATCGGGCCATCAGAAATCAAATCAGAACCCTTACATAGTAAGTACCCGCGTCAAAAACTGCATTCTGGTACGTCAGTAGATCTGACTTTTAGATCGTCCCTGTTCCTGCTTTTATCAATGATCTCGATATCCCGTTAGTGGGTATAAGGTTCAAAGGATACCTTTAAAAACACGACTGCATATCAGCTTGAGAAAAAAAAATTCATTCTTATTTTCTCATCGGGAGCTTTATACGATAAGAAATAAAACGCCACATTTTTGGAATGTGAAATGTAGTGCCACATTTTCTTTCTTCTTCTTCAACGACGAAACATTTTATTTTTGGATTCAGTTAGGATTAAAAATGATACAGCCTTAACGGACTTACTATAGTAGGACCAAAAAAGGCGTGTTTTGGAAGCTAAGGTATATTATTGACTGGGCGGATTAGATCTAATCCATATTTGAAACTGTTAGCCTAGATGTATGAAACTTCTGATATGTAGACATATATCGAAACAAGTGTATATCATCCGAGTCTGCTTGTCTAAAAGTTCAATATAACATCTCATATGTTGAAAAACAGAAACCCCCTTTGTACTTCTCTTATTCCCAATTTGGAAAAAGAGAAGACTAAGAAATTAGATTAATGTGGCATTCTTTTAATAAGAGCACGCTTTTTAATATCTTTGAACTTCCCTTCAAAATCCAGCCTTTTTTCCTTCAATTTCAGCCCACACATGTGCGTTTTCATTTGACACCTTGGCACTGTAACATTATATTAGTTCAACCTTTTCTGAATCTACAGTGCCTCTTCCCCTTTCGGGCCGGAACCTAGGCCTAAGGTTTTTGGCTTTTTATGGTTAGTAGCATTTTTTATATGCCACAAGTGTGACAGAAATCAAGATACAGGATTAGGGTTAAAGTTTATATTACTCAAAATATGCTTTGGAGTCCCTCTTCGTGGTAGCTTGGTTGAGGATGACGACATTGCCAGGAGTTATATATCTCTCAAGAACAAGTCTGACGTATTTCGAAAAGATTCGGTTGAGGCGGCGGAGCTTCCGAACTATGTCCTAAAAACTAATTAGGTATATAATCTACCACTTGTTCCCTAGTACCGATCCTCTCAGCGAAAAGGGATTGATCGTCTGGTATCCGATACTTCCCCGAGACGATAGTTTGATATGGTTTATAAAACCTATGTATCTCCCCCGCTCGAGTACCAAAAAGAGATATAGAGACCTCGCCACGACGTGTAATTCCTATCATCTCCTCACAACCACCGTATAAAGCCGCATCATACACATGGTTGGAGGTCTCAATTTTTTACCTAAATTTCCACCCAGTCTGTAATAATAATAATAATAAATCTATCGACACTTTAACAAACGTTGCTTGCAAGCGGTGTCTAGTTTAAGTCGTTAATCTCTGTGCTCATTGTGATGCGCGTAATAAAATCAAAATGAGATACTGTCGGTTAAGCTTTTTGAAAACGTTTTGAACGACTCATTTTAAGAAAACATGTTATCATATCCTGTCAAACAGGCTGCAGGCACTCGAGCAAAGATAAAGGATAAGGTCTACTACTACTAAAAGGATTTAGATTTCTATACATAATCATCGGGACGATAAAGTAGTATGGCTCGGAAGGGAGGTATAGGTCTTTAATAAGAGCCCTCGCCAGGTTAAGCATCATGGGTCTTCTTTACTATCGAAGGCTAGACTATCCGTTCGCACCCGAAAGGCACTTGCAGTAATAATCTATGCACCTTTTTGTTTTATGGATCTGCGTTTGCGTAGGCCGCGTTATAAAAACCCTTCATTTTAAAGAGTATGCATGTAATTGAAATAAAAAGGCAAGATTTGAGAGATATTGAGTATTCGACGTCATAAACCTGCCACTTTGTCACTTGCCAGTGAGCCTAGTATAGTATTTATAACTGCATGTCAGTTATAAACTGTCCAAATACGTACGATGGATGGCCAGTAATATACGTATATACAAAAACGAAAGTTATAGAGCCCCGCCCAGATAAGTTCTCCTTAGTATTAATTCCATTCACATTCAGATACGAGTCCATATCTCGTTCCGAAAAACGACGTTCATGATACATAAAAAATTCCACGCAGTACAGAGCTCTCTGAGTTTTGTACATCTAACTTCCTTTTTTTTACTATAATAATAGAGTACGTTTAATACCCGTTCCGCCCGTATTACATGACGTCCCATTGAAGGTAATCTGCCAAGTTTTCAAAATAACCTTAAGTAAACATCACACGTTTCAAAAAACCATTCTGTACAAGATATGGATAGAGTCGGGAAGAGGGGGAAAAACGGACTTGGCTTGTTTTTTTCTTGTCTAATTAATTTTATGACGATCGAAGGAGGGGTTAATACTAAATGTCTGGTAACGGATGACACGGGACGATGAATGGATGGAGGAGGAACCTGGAAAATATGTATCGGTATTTTTCATTTCTTATTCTGGGCACGGCTTTTAAAGTTCAAAATATATAACAATCGGGCGAATTACGTACGATTTCAGGATGCATGATGCATCACGATTCAGGCAACTGGAAAGATTTAATATTTGTCCCGTAGAGTCCGAGTGGTACTGAACAGTGAACACTACACTAAACAATTTGTGAAGGTATCATTTTCGATATAAATTATGACGAGACATATATGTAGGACACTTTTCGCTATACGTATACTTTTACATAAACTATTGCTTGTATTCAAATTTTAAAGTTTTTTTCTCTCTCGGAATATTCGGGCCGCAAAAGCGAATCAAGTCAGAGTCTGGTTGAATTATATAGGATAAGGATAAAATTGATCCACAAATGCCAAGGTTTGGTTTGAATCTATTCACGGAAGAATGGGGAAGCCCGCAGGGTTGAAGCTTGTGGGGTAAACGGGTATTTGAGTGACCGAGCCCTGTCCTGACTTTGTCCAGGTGATGGGTCCCGGTCCCTTTTTGGAGGTAAACTCTTTTGACTGTAATTAGACAGGTTGGGATTAGAATGCGGGGTATACGACGGATGTTACTGTAACCGTTAATTAGAATCCTTGGCGTTTCATATTCGTATTTATCACGGAGTAAAACTTGAACATAATATCATCAAAGTTCAACCATCTTTTTTGTGTTGCGAAGCTCACTTTTACGGTCTCTTTTTATGTTGGTCGCCAGATAGAAGAGATGGAAGAATAATTTTTTAGCGACGTCAATGATATATCAAAAGCCCGTTTGACCATTTGGGATTGACGGACGGTTACTTGTAGAGAATCAACATCTCAAAGGTAAAACACCGTAAAAACCCCATTCATGTGCAATAGAACCTGGATGAAAACCGCTTTCTTATTCTTTTCTCCATTCAAAGGAAACATATAATCATAATCAAAAGAAGTGTGGCGCAATCATATATTATACTCCCCAAGACTTTTTTTTTTGAAAGAACGAGACAGACCTCGCGAGGGTGGCGTCCCGATGTACCAAGGGAAGTGTGGCGTTTAACTCATAACAAAAAAGAAATTTAGAGAACCTATCGCAGATTAAGTATGAGAGAACTCTTGACTTCCGGTGTAACCAACGGTTTTCTCCACACCGGTGCCCCCCCTCCCCTACAAAATAACCGCTGGACGGGGGGGACAACAAACGCCGGACACTTTTTTCTAAATCTAACCAAGAAGAGTGATTTTAGGGGAAACTACTTAGAGACCTTATCAAAACTGATGGGTGTTGAAAAAAAAAAGTGTGTAAGTAAGAATATATGCCACCGGAGAAAGATGTACATACACCGCCTTCCCCCCACCCCCGCCGCCTCCCTGTTCTGTTCTCTTTGCTGTAAAAAGTAAGGCTATGCGGTGGTGGTGCGTCGCGCGCGGGAGGGAAGCCATCTCATCTGAAATTCCTTTGTTTGGAATGATTCCCTCATCATCATTTGGCATCCACTTGACCAACGATTCTTTTTCATTTCATGTCCTTATAAAACAACAAGTTAGTACTAGTAGAGAAGTGTGGCGTCCATAATATACCAAGAGTAAAAAAAAAAAAGAACCCTTTCATTCAAGAGAGAACAACAACAACAACTTTGCTTAATCAGATATCGATAGGGTGTACTTAACGTGCGCCAAGGCAATGTCCGAGGTGAAACGTGGGTGTTTTGCCCCATCTACCCTGTCAAGAGCTAATAGTCTGTCTACTGGCATAGACTCCAGCTCCTAAGGGTAACCGCTCGTCCAGTCAAACGCCCGAATATATGGAAGTCTGTTTTAGAATATAGATTGAGGATAATAAGAAGTGGGGAAGAGGGGAAGGAGGGAGGGGGGGGACTTATCCACAATAGATCATTTAAACGTTTATTATGGAAATGCCAAGCCCAGAAGTTGGGGGGGAGTATTCAACGGAGAGATTCCACGGGAATGGGTTTATCATATTTCTTTACAAGTTATGTTATCTCCCCGTGGAGGCGCACTGATAATTAAGGTCGGTCCTTTTTTTCAAATTCCATGTGTAATTTTTTAAACGCCCTTCTTTGATTTCAGATGGAAGTAGAAATGCTTTTAAAGAAAAAAGAAAAAAAGAAACTCGCGTGGTAGAAGATAAATAACCCTACCGTAAGCGGCGTTAAGTGGCTATCCTTCTCCTTCATTGTCTTCTCTCTTCTTCTTCTCTGTCTAGGTCTCGCTAAAATTACGTGGCTTTTTATTTCGAAATTGGATCCCGATCCTGTTCTTTCTTTCTTTCTTTTTTGCAGGGACAACCTTGTTTTAGCGCCGTTGGCGTTCGCTGGAGGGGTTTCAAGAAGACATTGAAGTAGTGAGCGTCTGTTTGTTTTTTTCTTTTTCCCTTCAATAAATCGTTTTCTCAATTTGGTTCTCTCTGTGTGTGTGGTGGCGAAACACAAATGTCAAAAACAAATTTGTATACGTATCACTTCACATGTCAATAAAACAAGCCGCGATCCCCCTACTACTCAGTTCGGTTCAAACGGGATATCAACCAGCCAGCCACCTATAGCAAAAAAAAGAAAAAAGGGAGATAAGTATCAATGATTATCATACCCACGGGAAAAGGAATAATCATCAATATCATCTTCCACCCGGAATTTGACAAAACGTCCCCCTTATCATAATTATTCCGTCCCGTTGAAAACCGAAGGAGTGCCAGATAGATAATGAGCTTTTGACTAATCAGCTTTGTAAAATAAGTACGTTCATTATCAGCTGAAAACTGGACACGTTCGATGGCTTACCCCGCTGCTCACAAGTAGATGTTCCTAGCGACCATAAGCTCCTAAGTAAAAAACGTGCGAAAAGAGACTAGACCTAGAGTAGTATGTTATGTTATGGGATATCGATGATATCACAACTTGGTCCGAGATTTTTCATAAATCAATCTGCTCGCCTCTTCGGAATTACCCGCGTCTAATTAGTGTTGTAATTCTGTTTAGTAGTTTGAGGTCATAAGACTACATGTCATGTCAAAACGCACTGGCATAAAGGAGCCTTTGTTTTTCTTTTTTTGAAATGGTGAAGATCTGGCCCAAGTTTATGTATATGATAAAACGCGCCTTCGTTTTTTTCATATATACGAAGAGGAGAGGAGAAAGTCAGTCCCGAAAAGAGAGCCCCCCCTGGCTTATTTGAATGTATCGAATGTACGTTCCCATGTTTTACCTGCCTATCAAGATAGAAAAATACACAATTAGCGCTTAGCCTCTCAGGAGTTATGTACATAAGTACTTACTTACTTTACTGCTATGCAACAAGCTACATACTACCTTAGATTTATTGAATCCGAACCGCCAATCGAGTTTTGACATCGGGAAAAAAAAGTACACAACATTTGTTGTCGTAATTTTTGATCGCAACTTTTTAGTGAATTTTAGCTTCCGAGCCCGCACGGGACGAAAACAGGTAAGTGTAAGTATTAGTATTTACGGTTCTCGCCCCCGAAGAGCGATGTGGGACCTAATTTAGTCTCAAAGGGCAAGATGATCTTGTGGATAGGATCGTCAAAAGGTCCATGGATCATTCGATCAGCGTAGCCCCGCAACGCAATAGAAAGTGAAAAAAAAAGTTTGCCTTTGTGTAAATTTAGACTCGTTTTTTTTTTTCAGGTACGTACATACGTGGGGATTTTGGCTTGAATAATTTTGACCTTTTCTTTACTAGTTTGCTTTTTTGAACAACCGACCGTTATCGCAATCTTTTTTGAAGAGATACACACATGCATGGACACCATGATAAGGGCTGAGTTTGAGCATATCCTCGGTACCTATGTATTGCTATTGATTAGTCTCCCCCGCCTCCAGCGTTCATCCGAATATCTCCGTTGTATAGATATGGTCACAATAGCGCTTGATTAGAATGATGTAAACGTTGTCCGGGACTCCTTTATCAAATATAATGGGAATGGCTTCCGTAAGAATAGGAATGGCTTACAAGTAGACTAAACCCGTTTTCCCCGTATCATCCCCCCTTTTTTCTTGCAGATCGGCCAGTTTAATAAACTATATAAACCCCCCCTTTGACAGTCGTAGATGTAGATCATATCAATCAGTTAAGACGATTAGACTCAAACGATAAGTTAATCTGTTTCCAAACCATTGACAACTTGAATTCATTTATGATAGGCTCTTACATACTTCTGAACTAGCGTCTCCCCGTCAAAAGGGTGCGGATTACGTTTACGATTCTTTCGGTGACGACTGGATTCAATTCTAGGATAACGTGTTATCTCCTTTTTGAATCAGGATCTGCTTTAGCGATAGAATAAACACTCACGCAAGAAGTTTACACACTGGCAGACTATTAGTGCGTCTAATAAGTAAGAGAGTTTTCAATAAGGCATTCCCATCGAGGAGAGACGCTGGAATGCAATTCACTTACTCCCGAAGAATACCGAGTTATTTTTATTGAGAAATTCTTTTCTTCCTTGGCGAGTGACAGGATATATATACATCATACTCGTGAGTCGTAGCGCCTAGTTTACACTAGGAAATGAAGCGCACGTCGTCGTTTCTTTTTGCGCTGAATTTCATCCCATTCCTTAATTGATTTTTTTGTCCATAGCAGTACGGAGCGCTGACTGATGACACACATGGATATCTTCTGTAGGACCGTTAGTTTTGAATCTCTATGTATGTTTTTGGAACCCATTGTTTCGATAGAAATAAATAATTTAGTCTTGTAGCATGGGCTATAAGACCTGTTATCGACGGTTATTATTGTGTTCCCATTGTTTATGTATGTGCTACTTACCTTTTTTTGAACAAAAGTTATCGAAATGAATCCGCTGCTGTACGGCCTCTACAATCCAGAAAGGGAATCCAAGGATGGAAGGTATGCAGGCAATCCGCCTTGACCGTGACGGAGATGGCTGAGTAAGAAAAAAAAAAGGTTCTGGAACGCCGCGTCCCTTTTCCCTCCCCTTCCCCATTGACGTGTATCAAATATACCCCAGATAAAAGTGATCGGGATAAGATACAAGTTACAAACGGTGATGACGTAGAAAAGAATTTACTTCCTTCATCTGGTAAGAATTGGGGAATCTAGGTAAAGATACCTTCTTTTTAATCGATTTTCGTAGAATTATACTCAAATACTAGTTGGCAATGAGAAGATAAACCCAGTCAATAAAACCTATTACCGAGTTTCCTTTTCAAAAAAACGATTCTCTTCCTATAATTCTCTCGGCTGCCACCTCTCACATTCTCACCCATGTGTTAGAAAGGAACATGCAACGTCAACGGCGATAAGTGAAATCCCTGTAGCACTGTAACTACTATCGTCGTCAACAAACGCATGGGTCTTTTGCTCAACTGGGGTAACCCTGTTCATTCCTTGTCTCGGACTCGGAGATAGGCAATGAGGAGATGATCCTTATGGTTTCATGTCCTCAGGTATTGGAGCCCAATTTTTAGGGTGATGAGTTTGCAATATGGTTTACCCGATTATTTAACTTATAAGCTAGCAAATAGATACTACGTATTATCGTTTACCGACCACGTTTCGATGAAGACCTAACCTTGCGACGGTCATTCCATCCCGAAAGATTAGACGTGTTATGTAACTGTAAGCACTAAATAAATACACCATTCAAAAAAGAAAACTCTATACATTTCAGCCCATGATCGTACAGAAAATTTACTTAAATTGTTTTCTTGTATGTTTGAGAACCGCGGCAGTCGACCTTTCGTGAACATACTAGGGAAAAAGCGGAAGCAATTATTACTCATTTGACCTGCATTCCATTGATATTGGACGGTCAATCTTGATTTCTGTAATAATTGTTGCCTCATACACTTCTATTCACCGAAATGTAAAAGTTATCTCGGAAACAAGTTCAACCCATTAGGGCCATTGCAAAGCTCTATTCACCGAGAGTCGAGACTGCATAGACCACGGAAAGATGATCATCTCGGGGAATAGATCTTGTCTCGGTGATTTGGGTACATATAACCTTACTCGCTGCTAAGGGGAAAATACGAGGATTACTATAGAAAGTTTATTTTACGTGCATTTCATGGACGACGCGCCAATTTCGCATCTAATCATAACCATATCTCATCTCTCTCACTCAATTGCATTGCCCTGCTCCAAACGAATGAATCTTAGGTTACCGATATTGGCTTATCTTATCCGGATGTCTACCGTCCAACTCCTTAGGCCAACAACCACCATAGAAGAGTTGGCAAGATGTAGCACAGGTAAGTAAGTCTTGCCACCTCTTGATGATATTTTATCGACTTGTCTATATATTACCGACCTCCCATCCACTACTTTTGTTCCGCTTTTCTAACTAAATTACTATCGAGATGCAATGGGCACCGGTATCCCCGTTCTCATTTACAAATTTAATTGCCAGTGAATGTACGATGAAATCGACCCTGGGCTTTCTATTCGCGATCGGTCGTTAAAGGTTTATTTTGCGTGCCCCATCTCGGATCTTGTTCGCGAAATTTTAAATCATTGGTTTCCCCCCTTTCGAAGGCACTTTTGTTTGGAGGCACACATCAATATATCGTTCACTTTGAGGAGCCGAAATTGGATTTTGATATCTGAGATTTAGACAGCTCAGAGAAAAACGATCGAGATATGAATGCTCATGAGTAAGTTAAGTTGCGTTCTACTCTGATGAAAGTTAAAGTCAATCACAATATTTAACAGAATGTCTTGGAGGTTACGCGTACTAGTAGTACGGACACGATTCGCTTTGGGGTGTACGCAACAAATATAACCGGTTCGACATGTCGCCCACTATTGAGTCATTACATGCGCGATGAAGCTAATTCAGACTCATTCGGAGAAGCGTACAGAGTAAAGGTGCATCAAGAGGTCAGGGGAAGGACCGCAAAGACTACTCTAGTATTTTCAACTATGTCGTATAAAAGAGCCTTGCTCAGGAATCGCGAATTTGAAAAAGCCCCGGAGAGAACGACTTTCGGCAGATTGCCCCGGTGGTGACGCGTCTTCAAGGCTGCTGCCCATCTCAATTCCACCTTCTGACCCCCTACTTCGTGCTATATTAAGAACCGATGAAGACGGGTTATTTCCATTATTCAAGGAGAGCTAGACAATATATCTTCTCCTACAAATGTTTTTCTCGCTCCCAGTGGCTACTACCTGACGCCGACATGACACGCAACCCCTCCGAGTCTCAAGTCACATGTCTTTATCAAACTTTTCGTGGAAATCTGGAAATCCTTAAATGATATGTCTATCATGATTGGATACTGCGTTTGTTTTCCTTTATCTCATTCGTTGATGTTTCTTTATACACACACACGGGCCCCGGTCGATATGGACTTGGAATAATATCTTTTTTATGTCATTCTGAATTGGCAAATTACTCAAGGACTTTATATAAAGGGGAACTTGTTGGAAGGTTTAATGCAACATTGAATCACTGTCTTTTCATTCCTGAAATGTCGTTCTACGCTCCTCTACCCCCTCCACGAACCAAACTTGGTCATTATCGAATTTTATCCCCAAGTGCAGGAATTAGAGTATCACCCATAGTTCTTGGTGCTTCAACTATTGGCGATAAATGGCAAGATATGATGGGTGCAACGAGCAAGGAGTCGTCCTTCAAACTTCTTGACGCATACTATGAAGCTGGTGGTAATTTTATTGATACAGCCAATGCCTATCAAGATGAGGCATCTGAATCTTTTATCGGTGAATGGATGGAATTACGTGGAAATCGTGATCAGATGGTTATTGCGACCAAGTACACTAACTTTTATAAACGAGGGAATGATTCTATTAATATCAAGATTAATTATGTTGGGAATCATTCCAAGTCGCTTTATGTGTCTGTTGAAGAGAGTCTTAAGAAGTTGAGAACGACTTATATTGATATCCTCTATGTCCATTGTAAGCTCTTTCTACTCACTCGTTCCTCACGGTCTAAGTATTTTTTGTATCCAGGGTGGGCTTGGGACACATCTGTTGAAGAGGTGATGAGTGCCTTGCACCACTTGGTTGCGTCTAGAAAGGTTTTATATCTTGTAAGTCTTTTTATCCTACTAATAACGTTTTACTTCTGCTGACCCGTTCATTCTTCAGGGAATCTCTGTAATTATTCCGCATAATCCTTAAAAACATATTCTCACTTTCATACATAATATAGGATGCACCTGCTTGGGTCGTCTCAAAAGCAAATCAATGGGCACGATTATCTGGCAAGACCCCATTCAGCATTTATCAAGGTCGATGGAGTATACTGGATCGCAGCTTTGAAAGAGATATCATACCTATGGCACGTGCAGAAGGACTCGCATTAGCACCTTTTCAGGTCGTAGGAGGAGGTCGTATTAGAACGGATGAAGAAGAGCAACGTCGTAGAGAAACGGGTGAAAAAGGAAGAATGATTATGTCAAGTGATTGGGAACGAACTGAGGATGAGAAAAAGGTTTGTAAGAAACTTGAGGAAATCGCTAAAGAGATTGGGGCAAAGAATATTACTGCTGTTGCCATTGCGTATGTTATGCACGTAAGTCTTATCCACAAAAGTTCATTACGCACTAACACTTATCATTTCTATATAAGAAAACTGCATATGTCTTTCCGATTATTGGTGGACGAAAAGTAGAACATTTGCATGCCAATCTGGAAGCACTTGATATCACTCTGACACCCGAACAAATCAAAAATTTGGAGAGCGTTTTGCCATTTGATGTCGGATTCCCTTACGTTTATATCGTAAGTCATTCATTATATATCTGAAATTCCTCCATCACCTGAAACGATGATCCTGAAAACCAATTTTCTTTTACAGGGGCATGACACCTTTGGTACTAATATGTTGATAAGTGTTGCCGGACGGTCCGATCATTGGAAACCAACGCCTGCCCTGCCCTCAGCGGCATAAGAAATCTCGTAAAAGACCCTGATCGCCAAAGCGATATAAGTACCTTTTGTGTATGTGTATAGACATAACAAGTTCAACCTTGTTTATTAAATATAACTTCCGGATTCTGGACAGATAATATGTATAAGGGCAAGGCACGGGTATTAGGGTAAAAGAGTATGAAGGTTGCGTCATCCCGAGATCTCTCGGTCAAAATCATATATACCAAGATGACAGTCCTATTATAGTGAGGTAAAGCTGGGCAAGCATCAATATCATACTCCTCAGCGACAACTCAAATGGGAAATGAAAGTTTTTAGACTCGACAATTCACAAGAGTTATCATGATATCAAAATCTTTACGGTATAATCCCACCTAGTTCTCAAAAAGATAGCGCATACCGCGCCTTGGAATTATTACACTTCTAAGCGGATCGATAACCTCATTAGTCTGACAAGCCCATGCTGAATTCGACTTCCCTCTCATTGAAAACAAAAGAGGGATAGCAGTTTGCACCCACGGTTTAACCCGATATGAAATTCTATTTTTTTATAAGCATACAGTTGGTAGCACAGCTAGGTATGTATAGGGAAATTAAAATCTTCTTTCCACCTTTCGCGTGTCTTTTTTATCGATTGGGAGATGATTTTTAATTGGAACTTAAACGAACTATATACGTATCCAATGCACCTGACTGATGATTGATCTTCTGAGAAGGGGAGAGAAAAAACCCTGTCTGCAAATTGAATAGGTTCGTGACGTGGTACCGGTGCTAAATCACTAAAGAACCAACATCTTTTAGGCTTCGTTCAGACGCCAGAGCCCTTTAGATATTTTATTTCAGCCTTATCTCATAAATTCTCGATATTTTTCTTGTCATACTTCTACATAGCTTCATTATCCTATCCAAGACATGTGCGTAAAAGCATATACGCGCCCAAGGAAGTGTTTAAGCTGGACAAACATCGATCCGAATACAAAGCACCCTCCCGTTAGAAGAGTCCATATACTTCATTCTTTTTTTCTGAATGCGGTGTATGTAAAGCTGGCTCTCGAAGAAGACTCCAACCAAAAAAATAGCTGAGAGGACAACAACGGGATTTGCGGTCACCCGCAAGAGTTAAACTCATGACTTTGAAATATTCCAACCATCTCTCACCAATAATCGAGCGCGGGGAACTCCGTTTCCTGGACCTATTGAACAGGTTCTTTCGTTGGGCCTCACCTTCACAATTCTAGACAAGGTTTAAAATTCCAATTCCCTGTTCCGATTTTCAAATTTTTGCCAAATACTTTACAAGAACTGCAATAATCATACAATAACAAAGGCTGCAGGTGATTAAATGATCAAAGATGATCGATGTTATTATCAATACTCGATCGCTGATGCAAACTTTGCCAAAGCTTTCAGTGGATCATCGTAATGAGGCTTGAGAGAGAAAAGGAGATGAGTGTTGTTTTCTTCAAAAAGAACAGCACTTACATAGTGATTTGCTCCTTCAAACGGAATAAATTCAACGGATCGTTGAACGTAATGATGAGGAGGCGGGGACTCGATTTCAGCCTGCAATGATCGTGCAGCATAGGGAGTTTCCCAAACGGATTCTGTGCACCATATATAAGCAATTTGAGTATTAGGAAGAGCCATCACAGAATTCCCATCATTATAATCTCCAAAAAGAGCCCTTAAAAGGACTTTGCGATGAACAGGGTGGCTTTTTTCATCAAGCATAAAATGATCGCCATGTGCCTTCGTTACCTTTTCTAAACCTTTTGAAACATCTGTAGGGGTTAAACGAGTCAGAGTGGAAGGTTTCTTAGGATTAGGGTTTTTTTGCTCCAAAACACCGGGAGCAAAAAGCTCGGGAATAGGTATTTCTGTATCAAAGATTGCTGAAGAATGGGAGTAGTACCCGGATACCCATATAGAAAATCGGGGTTCTCGTTGTGCTACGGGGATCTCTTCATCGAAGTAGGGATTATAGCCTCCCGGTGGTGTGGGGTAACCCAATGCATGATGAGGTGGATCTATTGAGATAAAAGTCCAGTGTTGAATCAGCTTTCGGAAAATCAGACGTACCAAAGATGATAAACTTTCTCAGGTATGCATCTAATGTGTTCATCATACTAGGATCAAGAGTATTCGCAAAGGCTAATAACGACAGAGTGGTAACGTTTCCTAACGACCATCCCATTAATGCAAGACCACCGCTAGCCCTTCCTGGACTTTCAATTTTCAAAGGGATGCTTTCGGTTTCAATAAATTTGACTAAAAATCTTGCTAATTCTCCCGCACGAGCTTGAAGATAAGTTGTGTAAAAGTCTAATCTTCGACGGTCGGCGGAACGGGAACTATTATGAGAGTCATCCTCGACCGTATACTCGGGAGGATCCGTGTCCGAATCGGAGAGAGGTGTCGAGCCTTGATAACCTCGACGATTGACGAGAATAAGTCGTATATGGCTTGCTGCAGCAATTGGAAGTAGTTTATGGAAGATATCTGTAAAAAAATATAATGATAATTATAGTTCATGGTAGATGTACTAGAACCCAGCACATACAACTATTGAAAACAAAACCATGAAGTATGACCAAGGTTGTATATGGACGATCAGTGAGAACTGGAACACCGCTATCGTGATAATAAAACTTTGTCCCAAGCTCATCAATCTGAATTACGGGCATTGTTTGCGTATAAGTCTGGGGAAAGAACGCGATGGGTTATTGGAGTGCAACCCTGTAAGCAGCTTTGTATCCTACGACGAGGTTATAAGTTTCTATACCCACGATTTGATCCGATTCTCTCAACAAACCACTGGTAGACTGCCCTTAGATATACACGACACCAGGCTGGGCCAAAAAATGTCCGAAAGGATTGTAAAGGGGCTACTAAGGAAGGGGCCAGCGCTTTACGAGTCGTCCAACTTGGAACAATTCCTCCAACACTCTCAAACTTGAAGCCTTCAATATATATCAATGTTCAACCCTCAATCGAAAATCAAACGTTATAATCTCTAAATTTTTATTGGTTCATGAGAAAATTAATGGAAATGCTTCGATGGACTCACCCAGATCATAGATGTCACTGCAGGGGTCGTACTCCAGAATTCTCCCTTGTTCCTCCAGTTGAAAAACTAGTGTTATTCAAAGTTATTCAAACATCCACATGACCTTGAACGAATGTCGCAAAATTTACAGAAGAATCTTCGATCATTTCCATATGTCATCGCATGTTAGGCTTTTCATTCATCCTCACCAAACGCTCTCACTGGCAGGAGTCTTCCCAGGGCTGAACACTCAATCGGGCTGTGATCACGGCCGATTCTTCAAGATGATAATGTCCTGGTTGATTGGATTTTGAATAGAGATGCTCCAAGACCGTCCAATCAGGTTGGGACGAGTTCAATCAGGAGTCAAATGGAAAAGTAGATGGACTTGGTAAGTAATCGTCTTCAAAAATCAGTTTATTCCCGCAAGCGGGAAAAAAAGAATTAATATGTACATTTGGAAATCAAAAAAGAAAGTAACGTTAAATATGAATATGTATGTAATACTTATACAGTACGCGTTTGTACGCGTTTTGACATACAACTGTGAATTAGCAGAAAAAAAGATAGGATTGAAGGGAAAACAGGGGAGAGTATGTATGTTTGTAGCGGGGTGAAGAGATATGAAAAGAAAATTCCCATAGTATAATCATAGATCCCGAGAAAATGAAGAGACGAGATAATAAAATGATGATGTCGGGTGTTGGATAGGCAGCCTGCAGGGGACCAACAAAAGAGGCGGGAGGGTTTAATATATCTAGAATCAAGTCCAAGTAAAAATGAAAACATGATGAACGGGTGTGAGAAAGGAAAGGATTTAGAATGAAACATTGGGGGCAGAACACGTGGTAGTGTATATATATAGTTACAAAGACGGATGAAACGAAGTGGTGGGACAGATAAAAGGAAAGGAATAAAGTAGAATAAAAGATTCTTTCAAAAAAAGTTAAAACCGGTACCCGATACAAGGCATACAAAACATGAGGGGATATAACAATACGGTTTTAAAAAAAAATCAAAAAGCGGGCAACGCACGCAGACCGCATAAAATTTTCATTGAAATAGCTTGATATTTGGACAACCCTAGAAGCCCGCTTGCTCCAATCCTATCTTAATATCCACATGTGCCAACTCAGATCGCTGTAGCTCTTGACTTCTTGTCCAAAATTCGTCTTCATTTGTTGTTGCAGCGAGATTCAACTGCGATTCAACAAATTGCATTGTCTAAAAGGAAGGAAATAAACGTAGTGAGCTAATCTGTATACAAGTAAAATGTGAACAAAAAGAATACGCACAGAAACAAGTTCAACTAGTTTATACGCGTCTCGTACTTTCGGTTGGAACTTGAGTATCATCTGCGCAGCATCTTCCATTTTTGTATACTTTGAGAAACTTATTAGCTTTATTTCCCGTGTTTGTTGGTTTGCTGTGGATGACGATGTGGTAGAATTAGGTGCTGAAGTTGAACCGGACGCGTTGGGTGTGGTGATATTGGGAGCATTTGAGGCACCGGATTCGGAATCGGCGATGGGGACAACCAACTTAGGGGGGTCTGGAATGCCTTCTGATATTTTTACCATATCAGAGAGAAAGGTACCTTTTAAAAATAACCAAAATCAGTCATGGCTCTTTCTAACAAAAAACCAGAATAGTTTACCAATGTATGGCACACAAGGACCGTCAACCATCATCAATATATTCCGATATGATGCAAAATTATTGGTCGTCTCGAAAATCTTCATAAGGGGATCAATACGACTCGTACGACTGACGTGTGCCCATGTAAGTTGCAGCCTAGCAATGACTTGACTAGTAAGAGCAGCAATAATAGCAGCAGTAGACGAAAAGTTGTTTAATGCTCTACATCGTTCCGCCACACGAATCCAGAGATGAATAACATCCGCTCTTTTGCCCAACGGATCGTTCTTCAACACGCTCAATTTAACCCACGACGCAATTTTATCGCTCGTAGCGATAAAGGCCCGTAAGTTGGCGATACCTTCGGACTTTTGGCTGGCCGCAAACTTGAAGCATTCATGAGGACGGATCTTGAGGTATAACCGTGCTTCATAAAGCGTCAGATGACGTGCAAGTTCTCCAGGATCTATCCGAAGGATATCGGTTTTCGTTTTAGACGATTTTGCTGGCCGTCGGGTAGCAGCGACAGATTCAAGAGCAGGCAGATTGATATCTGTCCAACGCTACAGAAATAAAACGGATGAGTACCATAGATAGGTGGATGCACAGCGTACAGCAACAACATACCTTTGTCGCAATGTTCTGCAATATGAGTCTCGCGTTTTGAGCATGTTGTGGAGGTGAATGGATCAACTCCAAAAAGTCCTGTAGACGTGGAATAACGCGTGGATCATCCTGGATTAGACCATAGTTATCGACCCAAACAGTGAGGACATGCAACACCCTACATGAGAAATTGTCAGTAAAAAAAGTCTCGTGTAATGTCTCATAAGGTCGGACGAACCTAGCTTGGGTGGGTCTTAACTTCTTGTCCTTCCACTCATTAAACTCCTCCACATCAAGCCCAGGCGGCGAATCCATCTCATACTTCTCAATGAGCAGCTCCAAGATACGTTCCGCGGTTGTAAACGAGTGGAAAGTTAGCAAAAACACATGTCGGAATCTTTTTTCGAGGTCGGATTCTTAATGGCGTGGGAAGTCGGAAGGGAAGAGATGGGTTACGAAGATGGGGCGTAAGAGGGGAGAGACAAGCGAGGAACGTTAGCAACGATCTCATGATCCAAAAGTATATAAAAGAATGAACTCACTCAAAAACGGTACAGTCAGTCGTTCCACTAACGCCTCGACAGAACCATATCTAATACTCCCATCATGCTCGAGTCTAATCTCACCACTGTCGGGATCGTGCTCGGGTTTAAGGTACCAAGGTAGAGTAGCCAAGGCTTGTTTGGCATTATGGAATGCCTGAGCATCATCGTCTCCCAATAACCGACGTACTTTGTCGTTCTTCCCACCGGCAGTAACTCCTGTCGCTCCTGGGGGGAATGCACCAGCCGTACGTGGTGTACGAGGAGTGCGAGGGTTAAGAGTGGTAAGAGGAGACGCTAAGCTCCCACTTCCTGGTCGTAAACCCTCTCGAGTAGGCGAGAAACTACGTTGTACACGAGCATCGATATCAGGATCTAATTCAACTTCTGTATCGGTGTCCAGTTCGATGTCGTGATCCTCTACAGGAGAGGTGAGCTCCAGGTGGCTTACGAGATCTCCAGAAGTAGAGTTTATATTGGGGGCAGAGGCTGAATTCAAAGACGTTGATGAAGGAAGGGATGAAGCTGAACCAGGCCTTCCATTGGCACCAACAGATGAGTCTGATTCCTGTGATCGTCTGTTGATTTCCCTTCGTCGGCGGGCGAATGCACCCGCGTTCGCCTTGCCAATACTAGGTGAAGACAGAGAAGACGATGAATTGGTTCCTCCAACACCGGAATTGAGGAAAGGTACTGCATCTTCACCTAACAATTTACGCAGTTTTTCTTTACCTCCGGCTTGAACGGCGGATGGTGATGTTCGACCACGTTGTTGTTTTCTATTGGAGCTTGAAAGCTCATCGTCATCGTTGTAATCATCCTCCAGATCGAAATCGTCTATTCTTGTCAAACTAGAGCCCGCACTTCCATCACTGACTGTCTCGTCACTCAATAATCTTTGATGAATAGGTTTCGGGCTGGAAGTAATGTTGATCGTCTCAGTAGGTGTTGTACCACCAGCTCCGGAAGCACCTCCTGACCCACTCCCTGACCCCGCGTGGCCATGTCTTGCAGCTCGCCTCCGTAAAGAGGAGAGAGAGTTTGTGATCGTACTTGAAATTACATTATGTACCCCACCTGAACCTTGTCCGTGATTGACAGATCGACTACGTGGTAAAAAGTTGAGTGAAGACAGACTGGATGTTGAACGGGAGTGGGTAGGTGTGGAGAGACTTGCACTATGTGCGTGTCCTTGAGTAGAGGCGCCACCAGTGTTTACTCCGGGTGTGAGAATAGGAGGGTGTTGTCCATTGCTTCCCGGCGCACTTTGTGCCGAATTTGGAGGTGTTATGGACCGAGACGAATGTGTTGTACTATTACTTCTCCCCCTCAAATCTTTTCGAGAAGGGATATCAGTGGTAGCATTGGGAGGTGTAGGAGGTGTAGGCTTGTCTTTATTTACAAATCCGAGAGTTGTTGGGGTTGCTGGAGGGGGAGGAGAAGTTTTGTTTGTCGTCATTGTCGCCCCGGAATTAGACGACGCGACTGTTCCGTTGGAAGACAATGTTGAGGTGGAATGCATGCCATCCGGAGCAATGCCAATCGCACGACCATAGGATTTTGCAGAAGTAGGAGGTGTAGGAAGAGGCGATGGAACACGTGCATTATGTACCTGGTTTGGGATGAGCGTCCCCGCTGCTGCACTTGTGGATCCGATTGTAGAAGTAGATCCTACTGTCGAAGCAGAAGCGGTTCGTTGATGTTGATGGAAGTCGGGTCGTTTAAGAGACTTGAAACGGTGCTCCTCGGTATTCTCATTCTCATATTCAGCAACTTCGGGTAATGGAGGCAAAGGCGTGTCAGGAGGGGGCAACGAAGGTGGTAGGTCGCGCTCCGATTTCCCTAGTGAACTCCGTCGGGAAAGATTGAATGGTGCTGGTGCTGGAACATTGGGAGGCACAGGCGTAACGGGTGAAGGTTGAATGGGAGAGATGATTTTAGATGCGTTGGGACCCGTTGTGGTGGTGAGCGAAGGTGGCGTTGCTACAACAGGAAGTGAAGTGTTTAATTGCGGCGGCGTCCCACTACCTCCGCTCATAGCTGCGGTGATCGAGGGGAGAGGTCGTATTCGAGGACCAATAGGGGCATGCGTAGGCGTTTGGGAAGATGCATGAGGATGTTGTACCCTCATTTGTAATGTTTCTTCAACAATCTGAATAGGAATTCAGTACTATAATCTTCGAACATAGATCGACACTCACCTCTTGCACACCTCTCTCATGTTCATCATAGTCTTCCTCGTCTTCGACTGGAGGAGCATCAAAATCCAATCCCCAAGTCTGGATAAGTGAATCAATATCTTCAGGAGACTCAACGAAAAGTTCCGCCTTTTCATATTCAGCGACTCGGAATTGAGGAGGGGTATTTTTCAAACGCTGAATTAAGTGCGTCGGTACGACATTTACGAATGCGCTGGGTATCCAACCAACTCTTTCTTCTTGCGGTTGTGATTGACGTCCCGCTCCTGATACATTTTCACTCCGATCATCAAGAGCTTGTGCAGCCCACCACCCCGATGGCTGAACACTAATAATCTCTAGTATGTCTCCTTTCTGGAACAACAGCATACTCTCTGGATCGCCTTCCAGAAAGTCATATACCGCCAACACATAAAAAGGCAATGCATTCTCAATCGTGGAGGTATCATGATACAAAAACCTAGTGTCATTAGGATCGGATCCATCCCCGTAGTAGTCGTCAAACTTATCCTCGTCGTACGCATCGGGTATATAAGTATCGGCATCGTCAGATCCATCAATATTATCACCAAACGAGACCGAATCTCTATCCGGGCCTTCATGGCCTTCGTATATTGAACTTGGATGAACATCAGTTGAAAGCGAGGAAAAATTTGAAGCAATAGAGTTTATCGAAGGAGGTCGATATCGCATGCCTCGACCTCTGTTTATAGAGGTAGATCCTGGGTTCATTCGACTATTGGAGAATGAGGTCGAATATGGAGAAAAAGAGGAAGGCGAAGAAACAGTATAACCCGAATTCGGCTGTGAATGAGGATTTGAGTTTGGCGTGAAGTTCCTATTTGAATTGGGTTGAACTCGTAACATGACCAGATGATTCGTACACTTGAATTAGATTATGGGCATTCAGAATACAAAGAATGAGGAGATAATAAGAGATAAAATATGAGTAAAGCCTATATGTCAAAGGAGTTAGATCTGCGTGCGGGTGTGTGTACGGCGTTGTGTTGAAAGTATCGCCACTATCCCATATGAGTGTGACAGGGTGACGATGACGACCCTGAGCGGCTGATGGTAACTTCAAACTTCATACAACAATTGTTATTTTTATAGCATTGGTGGGCCGGGGGACCACAAAATTAAACAAGTTCTTCGTACTTATTTCTGTCGTTTCACACCTATCTATCCTTATACTTAGACTAACGCCAACACCATCCCATCCATCTATTTCGGGCTCCTGATTGCTTCCGGTCTCAGTTTCATTAATTATCATGCATTATGGACAAATGGTTTTCTCGAAGAAACCTTTTTCGATTCCGTCTGTCGTGTCCGAATGTGTTACATTCTCCAACCGTGACTCGATTCTCTATTCAAAGTATCATTGCATCTCCTTATTGTATATCGTCTGGCACGTGCACCAACCGATCAAGGATTCAACGAACAGCCATCCTCTGTAATCTAATTATGGAACAAACGTCGCGTACGGGTTCAGGTCTGTTCAGTGTGTCGCATATGTGCTACACCAAGTATTTCAATATCTAAAACCAATAGGTGGCAATTCCAAATGATCAACATCTCTTGTCGGAAATGAATTTGTCTAACTCTCCAATTAGAATTCGGACTCAGGAAAACCCCGGCTAGTGCACCAAGCAGTCACAACCTCCGCTTCAGAATATACTTACTCTCAAAAGAACATCATCAAGAAGGAAAGTCTGTTTCGCAATGGTTCGTCAACTGATCCCACTCCAATTTTGCTTACATAATTCATGTCGTATTCCACCCATTCCAGGGAAACCAGATTCACTACCATAACTTATTTATGATATAATTGAACCCGTGGGTATACGCACTTCTCATTCAATTTTAAATTCACCGATACGACTTCCGACCTTTCCGCTCGTAATACGCCGAACTTGGTGTTAAGTGAATGACCCCAACTCAACATTGAACAAAACAATCTTGAATCCGGTACAACGTAATCTGTCAACAACGAAGATGAGAATACCTGAATCTCCGGTGGATCCGATCCCATACCTACTGTTATATTTGGTAATTTTTAACATTCGAATCTCCCGACCTCCGGTGTCGGAAAATGCTAACCTTAATCTTCCAGACATCAATATACTCACGATCCGCAACCGTTTTTTGCTTCTTGGTTGTACTGGTTCAATACTTATTCCGGATCTTTTAATTATCAACGCTTTCCACAGGACCTATATATTAAATATAAAAACTGGAAGGTACTCTTTGGTCCAATCACATTGGAGAGGTGATATACATTTGATACATATACTGCAATACCTATTACGAATGTGAAGCTTGGGAATGACACCTGCATGGTTCTGCTTGCCCCTTATCCCCTGGAATGTAATTTCGCTATCTGTGATTTGCTTGCAAGTCGACGAATACTTCGGTTCAGGCACCGACTTGCCATTTCCGGACTGGTTCTCTTGAATGGAAAAACGCTGTTTAGCTTTACGTTTTCCGCAAGCTTCTTCACTCATGATCTGTCCTTTCAATCTTTAGGTCGGACACCTTTGATGATTATTACCAGAAAAACTGGAGGTTTGATGATATGCCAGGAATATGTATGTGTTTATCGTGTCCTAAATTCCCTTTGATCTCGGGTTCTACTAATACCTCTTCGGATCCGTGAGATATAACACACCGTTCTTTATCGTTCCAATTCATTTCCGGAGTGGCTATGTTTTCTCCATGCTACACCCAGTAGTAATCAATTTGCATGGCACGTCAATCTGCCTACGCTGACTCGGACCTGTTTGAATTCCGAACATAAAAGCCCTAGGATATCTCAGGGAACTGCCCTCCTCTGGAGTGGTACATAAGACCAAAACATCCAGCATGCACGCCGCTGAGCTGTGTTTGTTTGAAGCACCAAGCCTTCTTTGTGGTGACCTGTGACGGGAGGAAGCGCGATTTTCGTTTCCATCAGTCGTCAGGCCATCATTCAAAAACCGTTCATACCCAAAATATGTGTAAAGACCCTGACACGGTTCCGAGTCCATCCGAGTTTTGACCAGACATTGATTTAATGCAACAGGATATGCTTCAAGGTTAGTGAATTAGGTTTTGTATGGCGGGTTTACTTAGATATATATACAATAGCAATGGCACTATTTTTTGTGCCGATCCTTTCAATAACGCCCACAGCTTAAATTCTGTAATACCCAAGCCACCCGCGAGCAACCGTGGAAATACTTTTTTTCGACGGCACCACAAGTTGCAACTAAACAAGGAAAGTGATATTCCCATCGTCAAAAGGAAACTTTTATCTTAAGTACAACGTAAGTGCAGTTTATGTATCTGCGGTTATTTCCCTTACTAACCATACCAAATTGTATTCAGGAAGACGGTAGTGTAATCTCCAATGGTTACTCCAATCAGAAAGTGAGGTTTTCTCTTTGTTTTTGGTCGTCAAGAAACTTCATATCTTTTTATTAGGGATATACGAAGTTATTTATTTCGCTGAGAAGCACAAGAGGTTGGTTAGGTGGGTTCTTGTTCATCATAATTACAATATCTTGAGATGTAACTTATGAGACGCAACCAATCGTAGTCGGTACCACAGCCTGGCGATATACTAGGAGCCTATCGTCATTAAGCCGACACCGCCGGCGATAACGTGGGCACTGATATTATAAGCCAACCTGTGGGGAGCCATAACACTATCACTTCACCCCAAGCTTCAGAATATTTTTGACGAATAAGGTGATTGCATATTAGGAGAAGACGGCGTTCCCTCCCGATCTGAACTCAGGAGGGCTTATGAAAGAACATCCGTGATACAGAGACCCACGACATGGTTTCGTGGATTAATGACGAAGCTCATTGTATGGACTGACTGAGGTGATGGATATTTCCACTACATTACGGCGAAAGTTTGAAATCTGTAGCTTATTGTCTGTAAAACGCACTTTCCACCGTACTAGTAGGGTATTATATATAAAAAATCCAATGTTTTTGGACTTTGAGAAACAAAACGACGTTTTAAGTTATTACATGGGGTCAGGAGTAAACGGATTATAATTGTGAAAAAATTATAAAATACTTGAGGCGGAAGACTAAGAAAGGATGTCTAGTTTCGGTAAAATCAGTATAGATTCTAGAATGTAGCTCTCTTGAATTGGCGGCACATACTAAGTTGAATAAATGAGTGATTAACATGGAGAATCCCCTGACAGTATTACAGTGCGTCGAACTCCATTCTCTAAAATCCCTCGCATATATTAATCCGTTTGACCGGGAAGGTGACCGACGAGCTAAGTGTGGGTACAGCGCCACAATCTCTGGCTACGCTGAGTGTTACCGGGCTTGCAGCCACTGTAGTCAAAAAAGGAATAGTAATAGGGAGAAGAATGACGTAAAATTGAATGAGGTTTGAGAAATTCATTATAGAGAAAGGGATGGTGATGAATTATGAGTGCGGTGAGTAGTTAACTCTGCACTGGCACACCATTTAAGAAGTGGATAATATGGCTGTGCAGTGGCGAGTCATGAATTTTTAATCTTGGGAGGATAGATATCTCGTCGAAAACTTTTCATTTGAACAATCAAACAAGAACGATCATATTTCAATTTTTCTGATTGATGATACGCCCGAGATTCTTTCAATTTTTTTGTGTTTATTACGGACCCGGAGGTGATCATTTGACTATATCATCTTAATTACATCTACGTATACGCGAATTGCGATAAAGATATACCTCCCCTGAACCACTTCCAGTGCGAAGCCATTATAGCTTGTGTCAATGGGAAGCATACTTCTCTTATTATCAACTTACGACAGATGGCAACTGTCATTAAATCAGTCTTATTTAGCCTGTGTATCGTGAGGAAGCATTATATTGCATTGAAGTTCATAAATTTGATAGTCACAAGTCAAGAGTCGAAATTCTAACCGAGTCATAACTAGACACCGACACAAATAAGCGGTTCCGAACGGAACACGGGATGGATGTAATTTATCACAGTTGTGTTTAATAAAGCTCGTTCTCTCGTTCTTAAGACTTTAGCAATCCAGTATTCCTCAAAAAAGTTGAAGACCCCCTTGTTTTTTTCGTCCGGCGCCAACCATTTATACCAATGCTTCTAGTTTCGAAGCGATGATCGGGTAGTTGAATAATTTCAAGTTGAGATTGAGGAGCCCAAACGATGCCGCCCGAGTTAATAGTAATAAGGCATTGCAGCCTGTAAATTCATCACATATATGACCAAAATTAACGATAGATATGGGACCGCATCCCACGCCATATTCAGCCCTATCCATTCGGGCTCAAAAATCCTATAAAGCAAGCTTTGCATTGATGATGGTTTGATGGGAAGCACATTGACCATTGACTATATACCGGCCCGTACCGTACGTATACCAGTGCAGGATTCCGAGGGATATATGTTTGACTTTGTTGTTTTTCAAGGGAGGGGGTGAGTTAACTTTAAATTGTAGTCACGGCTTAAGATAGTGCCTGACAATTCTCCGGGCCCCTAACTTGAACTGCATCAAGTTTAATCGATTCCCCGGTTCCCTTTTTATTTCCTTTGTTCCATTTGAGGTAGTACGTTGCTCAATGTAAGAGGAGCAACCGTGGGTCTGCCTGGACCAAATTACTAAAAACACTGATTCCATGATGTTAGTCCATTACTATTCAATTAACCATGTTGATTTTTTTTTTACAACTCTCACAGTAAGGAGAAATAAAAAACCTTTCATCACTCATACCTAACTTCATCATTCTTATGTAACCTCTGTCTGAGTCAGTTTGCCAGAAGTTGGATATCATCAAGATATTTCGATTCCAGAAATCCCCGAGCATGGGTATTAGGAGCCAAGACCACAATCATAAACGTTCAAGAAGATGGCAGAGATAACAGATTTCCAAAGTGGCGACATAATAGCATTGGTTACTTCGAGTGCGCCAAGCACACTAGTGTAGTACTCTCCGATTGTTACATGTTACTCCTAAAATGAAGTAAGTATAAGTTGTCTCTTGCCTCCGCTCTCCATATTTTTTTATTAGAGAATGACGTTATCATAAGTTGAGAATCGTAGAAGGTTGGATGGATGACCCCTTCCTATTTATCACAACTACAACCTCTTTCAAGATTAACATGACACGCAGCGGTTAGAGTATATAGACCACTTTCAAAGCGCTGGTGATTCAATATTTACTAGGGCGCCATGGCTGGGCCGCTGATGGTAACCTGGACATTAGTATTATAAGCCAACCTGCCAGTGCGAGGCCGGAGACACTATTCCCCGCATAAAGCCTGGGAAGACAGCGTAGAATATGTTCAGTTCTGAAAGATTTCAGTGTCTTTTGGCTTAGAGGCAATATCAATACATAGATTATATTATGTTTGTGAACAAACAAAGCCCAGAAATGCTACAAAGTGCTTGAAGAAACGCATGGGGAAGACTTTAAGAAAGGCTGAAGAATAATGGCTTTCGAGAGAATTAACATTTATAAAATGTAGCTCCTTCGAGTTGGCAAGTACATACCAATGGATAAAAGGATATTTAACACGGAGAATCCCCTTAGGCGTTGTAAAACTTTCTGAGTCTAAGAGTCTCGTTTGGCTGTGTCGAAAGTGGTTGGTTGGGGTGTGGGTTCAGAGTGTACAGTCCTTGCAAGGTTTGGGTTCCATACGGTGAGTGTTATCAGCGGGTTTTCAGCCACCGCTGTCATAGTCAAAAAAGAAATACTAGGAAGGAGAATGAGAATGTTTGAGAAATTCATGATGGACCAAGGGATATTGAAGGACAAGTTTAAGGGGAATATGTAATTACAGTAATATATATGTAATATACCATACCTTATAAAAAAGTGTACAAGTATGGCTGCGTAAGTCTTGGGAAGATAACGGTAGGTCCCTGGACTCCTGGTGTGAGCAATCAGACCGGAACAATCACATTTTAAATTTTTTTGCTTGGTGATACCCCTGTGGTTTCTTCATTCTTCAGGTTTTCAAATTCTTTCATTAGATACGTCTTTCAACTCGGAGAAACTGCCAGAGCTTGTGTTGATTAGACCCCCCTTGTGAACTCAGCATCCCAGTCCGCCGATCCAGATGACAATTGCAGTTATTCTATCAGTCACGAACCTGTATTCAATTTAAAATTGAATTTGGTAATCTTGGTAGGAATCAAAGAATTCAAAATCGTGACCGAGACAGGATGTTTCAAGTTGCATACAGACATCTATGTAAAACAACCTCCTTAATTTTTTAAAATTAAAACAAGGCTGAATTCCTCAAAAATGTTCCCTGTTCTTTTCATCTGGCTCCACCCTTAAATTTACATCAATGTCTCTCGGTTCAAACGCTGATCAATGGTTAGGTAGAGAAAAGTTATGAAACATATTCCACTTCGGCCGTGGCCAGAATGAGCTCCATCTACACTTCGAAGCAAGTTCAATAGCACAGCAATCTTTTTTGATTATTTGATGAGAAGCTCGCAAATAGACAGATATATTCAAAATTAACTCCAAGCCGGCAGATAAAAGTAAGTCTAGAAGACAAATTGATAGAAAAGCAAATGAACTTACAATAATATTACTTCTGATGTTTTTGAATGTACCACGAAAAGAAAAATATTCCCGGTTCAAAGAAAGAGAAAAATGTTATGCCCAATCTTGAGGGGGAAAGGGTGTTATATAGATTTAATTGACATAACCTATAACTTGGACTTTGTTGAAAAATCCATAATACATACTCAAAATGAATGCTGACCGAGAATCCAATCAACTATTGTGTAATTTCGTTGTCACCGGTCTCGTAGTAAGGACAAATAGAAAACCTCTCATCACTCGTACCTAACTTCATTCTTACATCTGTCCGAAACAATTTGCCAGAAATTAGATATCATCAGGATGTTTCATTATCTAAAAATTCTAGAAATCCGGCGCCAGCATGAGAAGTACAAGTACGTACTTCTTTTTAGGATTAAAAGTTGAAGAGTACAGTACTTCAAATTTGTTTGACCCGCTCGAACTAAATCAGTAAATGCTATTGGTGTCATTGCCTTTCAAAAGGTTACTACTAATTCTCAGTGAGCGCTGGTGATCCACTAGGACGCCAAGAGCTGTGGCAATTAATATTCTAAGCCAACCTGTGCGAGGCCGTGCACACTATTACTCCATTCCAAGCTCCTTCGGGGTGATATGTCTATGGTGGATAAGGTGATGGCATAAAGGGGGAAGACGGCGCTCTATCCCAATGTAGAAGATGTTACGGCAAGTAGCTTGTTATGAGAGATGTTATGCCAGTGGCAACTAGCCTGTATATTAATCCTTCAATTTCAAAGCCTTTCGAGGTATTAGTTCCATTCAAAATCAGATATTGTATGTCAATTCAATTCCGAGTAAAACCCATTCAGTTCAGCAGGTAATTTCAAAACTTTCCGATGTCTTCGGACTTTAGTCGAGACAATACCACCGCATATATTACACTATATTTGTGAATAAATAAACAGCGACAACATCACAAAATACTCGAAGAGAAAGGCATGGGAAAGGCTTTAAGAAAGGCTGCAGAATAATGGCTTGTAGTAAAACTGGCATACAGCTCCTTTGAGTTGTTGCAGTACGTACTAATGGGTAAAGGAATAGCCAACACGGAGAGCCCCCAGACCTTTTTCTTCTCTAAAATCCTTCACATTGAGAGTCTCGTTTGGCTGTGTCGAAAACTATTGAGTGGGGTTCGGGTGTAGGGTCCCCACAATCTCTGGCTGCGCTGAGTATTACCGGGCTTGCAGCCACCGTAGCCAAAAAAGAAATAGTAGGAAGGAGAACGAGGTGAATTTGAATAAGGTTTGAGAAATTCATGATGGGGGGCCAAGAAATATTGAATGATGAGTTCAATGAGTAATTCAATTCTGTATACGCTACATCCCTTATAAAAAGTGTACAAGTATGGCTGTGCAAGTCTTGGGAAGATAATGATAATTTCGCCGGACTCCTGATGTGAACAATCAGACCAGAACAATCACATTTCGATCTTTCTGGTGAGTGATGCTCCTGTGATTTCTTCAGTTTTTTTGCGGATTTTTAAACTATAGAAAATGATTTGACTCACGCTGATTTTTGAGCATCTATACCATTTGAAAGATCAACAACCAAAGAACAGATCATTCCTTAGATACACTTTCTAACCCTGAGAAACCGCCATAGCTTGTGTCGATCAGACTCCTATTTATGAGCTCAGCATCTCAGTTTGCCGGTCTAGCCCAGACAGATGACAATTGCAACCGTTCCATCGTAAGCTCGCCTAGTAGCCTGTGTTAAGAAGTATTGAAGTTGGTGATCTTGATATTACTCTGGAGTCAAAGGATTTTTAGCCACAACGGACAAGACGTTTGTGTACGGACGTCGATGTAAATAAGTTGCTCTAGATGGAACGCGAAGATGAATGACGTGGGTATAAATTCTTAACATAGTGTTTTCAATAGGAACAGACTCGTCTTTCTATTTTTAGAACTTGAGCTTTAAGCAACGCAGAATTCCTCAAAAAGGCTCCTTATTCTTTTCATGCGACGCCAACCTTCAATTCACATCAATGCCTCTCGCTTCAAACGGTGATCAGTGGTCAGGTAGGGGTGGGTTAGGTGACTTCAAATTAAGTGACAATGAACCCCATATACAATTAAAAGCAGCGAATAAACTTGTCTCTGGTGTGTTTGCACGTTCTAGACATTTTATTCGCACCCCCCCAAAAAAAATCAAAAATCAAAAATTCCCAGTTTAGGAAAGAGAGAAATCCCACCGTACAAGCCCCATGATGCAAGTATATCCATACTTAAAGCCGAGAATCCAATCAACCTTCATTAGTTTTGTAAGCACTTTCGCAGTAAAGAGAAATAGAAAAATCTTCATCATCTCCATCATTCTTATCACTATCCGAGTCAATTTATCGGCTTCGATACCATCAAGATGTTTCTTTATCCAGAAATTCCAGAGATCCACAACCATGCGAATCAAAACTAGGAGTCAAGATCATAGACATACGAAAGATGGCGGACTTAAAGTGATGGGCATTATAGAACCAGCAACTCGACACATAACATTGGGTTGGGTTCGTTACAGGACTCGTGAGATATCGCAATAATCCCCGCTGCAGGAGAATAATAATTTGAAGTTTTCCAAGCCTCAAAAAAGCCAAGTCATACCTGAAAGCACAGTCCTAAACAACACATTTTCTTAGTAACTGGCACATCAATATAAAATGTTTAATATGGTATGTTGTGAAAGAAAATCGAGTAAACTAACTTATTGAACTTGAAGCCTGAAGGTTCACCTCGACGAACCACATATTATTATATATCTCTTGTCGACAGAGGAAGCTCTAAACATCAATCTTATGGAGATCACAGAGAATGTACGATGAATTCTTTAGATCCCAGCTATGACATGTTGACAGAAGATGAAACAGTGGAAAGAACACAGAATTAAAACAACTGATTACATAACGGTTAGGTTCGGATACACGACAACCAGTGAGTCAAGCACGTGGCAGTTATGTACATAATTATGACGTTGAGCCGCCTATCTTTTTTTGGCAGGATTCTTGAAGTTCATTCATGGTAAAGGCGATGGAAACTTGTATCATAAACTGAGCTTTTTATAATAAATTAATGATCTAAGAGGTCTTGATAAGTCCTATGTACCATGAAACCTGAACGAAACAGCAGGATTGCTTTTGACACTTGTGTCATTATTAAAGAGTCTAGGACAAACTTTAATCCTGATAGAAATATACCCATATAATAGGACAATCCATATGACGTACGACCAATTACATTCTTCTAAAATCCGTGTCCGACCTCACATCGTTTATCTACAGTTATAGGTTTGGGGTGGGGGGCGACAGGGCAGGCAGCTGGAACTGCCTCGAGTGTAGGTTTGACCAGCGGAGTTGCGCTGATCGCGATGATCGTCATGAGAAGCGGAATTATAGTAAGAGGAAGAAGAGCACTGTAAATGACTCGAGGGTTCATCGTAAAAGTGAATTTTACTGAAATGTGGTTACCACATACTCGTACTTATATACGTTTTGACGACAGACGTTTGTAAACTTAACCCAAGGAAAAACAACGGTCCACCATTCATCCAAAATGATAAATGATGGTGTTCCTGGCCCTAACTTGGATAATAATAAAACTGTCAGATTTTCCTGTTGTTCAATTTCAATCGATATCAAAAACACATCATCTGAGATAAAGACGTTGACAGACCCGCCGGCGACCAAACTGTTCCAAACATGAAAACCATGATGTGGATATGGGTATGTGAATACCAAAACAACCATCAGAAACGTCTCGCAGGGCTTTGCCAACTAACATCATCCTCACCTCCGCCCATGTCGCAAAACTCGAAACTGTAACCTTATAATTCTTCTATTTTTGCAGTTTTCTTTCTATTCATAGGTGTCAGGTAATGAGTACCAACTGGCCATTCGCTCAAGGGTTGATTCATTTAATTCCCAGTTTTTGGTAGTCCAAGCGATTATTAAAGAACGTTTGTGCGTACCATCCACAAGCTCGAGACCTGGCTGCTCTTCGGGGGCGAGGAAGCTCGTAAGTGCGTCTTTGAGTGGAATAAACAAGTTTAAAGTCGAGTGACAACAAATAAGGTCAAGTATAAATAAATCCTGTATAGGATATTCCCTTGGAAGCAATATAGATAGATAGATAGATAATAGAGTAATAATAATACCATAATTACTCTTCAATTGTAAACATAAAGATTAGTATAATTGTCTTTTCACATATAAACATCCGAGTCGTTCGTGCTTAAATACCTAAAAGGGATTATTTAATGATTGACTAACCAACTTGAAATTTGGAACACTCACCTGCCAGTTTGTATATTATCAAGAAGTTTTGTTATCCTGCTATCGGATAGACAAAGAAAACGAACACTAAATATTATTATGGAGTGGTGACTTCTCAAACCGAGCAAAGAGCATCCAAAAAAACCGTGAGGTAGTCTCATAATATTTTTGGACGAAAAAAAAGATTGATATGAAAGGGAATGGTCTCTCCTGTATCCTTGATGGATCACGTTCTTGTCATTTTCAATAATAGTCTCGGAAAGAAAAAAGTATCTCATGGCCGACCTTGAAAACAAAACGTGTTATATAAATCCAATTGATATAACTTATGATCTCGACTTTGTTGAAAAAATCAAGCCTTTCTCTATCAAACCTCTATAGTCCAGTCCAGCCTAATTATGTAAAGATCATATCAGGTGTGTCAGTTCTCATCAAGTCCAACATCTGGTCCAGAAATGATGGCTTTAATTACTCCCTTGCCATCTTCGCTCTTGCCTGAGCGTGTAACTTCGAAGGCGGTGACGGCTTCGTCGAATTTAAAGCTGAACAAAGGGAACAAGAAAAATTGAGGACGTGAGACTAATCGTAATAAATTTAGAATGTATGCACTTACCGATGCGTCACTAATGGTTTCAAGTCGACTTTGCCTTGTGCTGCCAGTTCGATTGCGAGGGGATAATCACCAGCCTATAAAAATAGTTGTAGTACTATGGTGTATGCTTATATCAAATGACATACTCCGTATCTGGACAAAACAATGGTGTGAGAAATATATGTAATGGTTATTGACGTAGACATAGACATACCGGAAACTTCCTCGGAAGTTAACTTGCTTAGCTAGGAGAAGAGTGCTAGGAAAAAAAATTTCCAATAAGTTTATAACGGTAAGGAGATAGACTTACATGGGGATGAGAACTTCGGCTTTACCCATACCAACTTGGACGAACGTCCCTGAAAGAAATTACGAACAATTTAATAACGAGGAGTACACATAATGATCGACTACACACCTCCTTCTTTAACCAGGAATATTCCAGTTTGAATACTGACTTCCGCCCCGCTAGCATCGAGAACAATATCAACACCTGCAGCACCTCTGTCCGCCAACCCGAGTACGCGTTTCATCTCCTCAGCATTTCGACGTGAATAATCAATGTTGGCTTCACCGGCATTGGGTTTAATAGGAAGGTATACATCGGTGGCGGCGTAGTTTTTTGCGAAATCTAGACGGGATTGGATGATATCTACAGCAATAATACGTTTCGCGCCGAAGGCTTTTGCGACGGCAAGGCAGAGCAAACCGACTGGACCTGGAATTCCAATAAACAAGCAATAATTAATGAAATGTCTCGGTTAAACGGTTAAGCGTGCAGATTACCTGCACCGAAAATCACGACTGTCTGATTTGTTCGGATTTTGCCTATACTAACGAGGGAATGGACAGCCACTGAAAGGGGTTCCATCTAGAATCAAATTATATGAGGATTCGGAAACAATGAAATGCAATTGGTTACCATTGCACCATCTTCTAATGAAAGGTTCTCTGGGAGGGGGTATGCAAGATCAGCTGGAAGACAATAATATCTGCCCAAAGTTCCATCGTAAGGAGGTGTAGCTGCAAATTCAATATCTGGGCAGAGCTACAACACGATATTGGATCTAAATCTCCCATCATTCGGTCAGTAAAATACACACCTCGTATTGACCCGCTTTACAGGCATCACAGACACGACATGTCGCACCAGGTTCCATAGCAACCCGCTGCCCAACTTTAAGGTGTTTGACAGCAGAACCAACTAAAAAAATATTATTTATATTTGAGTCTGAAGGGGTTTTTTTTTCGGGAAAAGATATTACCTTGAGCAATAACACCGGCCGATTCATGTCCTAGAACCTGCGCAGATTTAAAGATGTGTTAAACGTACACCCGTATAATAAAAATTTACCATTGGTTTTTTGACTATGAAATCTCCAATGCGTCCATGAAGAAGGTAATGAACCTAAAGGATTGATCGATTAAATTATGATTATGCTTGTGCGGAAGCCGCTACTTAACAACATACATCGGATCCGCATATACCTATAAGCACGATTTCAAAACATTCGACGGATCAGTGGAGGATCAAGACCAGAGTCAAAATCATTGATCATACCGGTCTTCTTTACAGTAACGAGAACTTCATGTGGCTTCACTAAACATATATATGGGCTACGTTTGGGATTGAGGGAATTGAGAGAAAGACCAATGACGCACGTTCAGGAATGGCCCGTTGTTCAAAAGCAGTTTCCTTAATTGCGCGAAGAACGAACGATTCGTTGTCCTGTAAGAGCGTGGACATGGTGAGAGAATGGAACGGTGGAGATGGGGTTCGGATATCGATCACGTTACCTTGTCATGGGACCGTCACGTACGAAGCATCGAGTGACTCGGACGGATTGGAAGATCAACACAAATTGGCAATTCTTTGGGAAGGCAATACCTTTATGCATACTAGATAAGTTAGAGAGTTCGGTGAGGCGGCTAGCACTGAGGCCTATGAAATACTTATGATGATCATTGGCAAGAAGGTAACAAGACGAGGCACTATTATGTAATTCATTCTCCGATTGCTACTAGCGCGTATACTTTTACGTTGTGAATAACGACGGTAATAGCATCCAGTACATAGCTACTTTCTCTGAAATCAAGCTCACCTTTTTCTTCATATAATTAGTCAGCGCTCCAAGCATTACACAATTGCATAAGTATGGTACCCTCATGTTCCGGTCAAACCAGCCCAACCTTCGGGCTTAACAGCCCATTCCAAATTGCATAATTATATATTCTCGTTCTCGTTGGCGTTCATTCTCGCAGAAACATGGTAGCCATATCTCAGCTTTGGATAAACGGTCAACGTCGTCCCTCAAGCACCGGAAAGACCTTTGATGTCTTGAACGGACATACACGGGAAGTTGTAACGAAGGCGTCGTCCGCCTCTATGGAAGATGTATATGAAGCTATTGAAGCAGCGTACACTGCTCAACCTAGCTGGGAGGCTACTCCATGGCGTACAAAACGAGACCTTTTCATCAAGGCAGCGCAACTCATTCGCACACCCAAATATGCGGAACGTATAATCGAAGCTGTGTGTCAAGAGACCGCGAGCCAGACAGATTGGGCGACAGGTGATGCTCGGGCCGTGTCTGTATATCTAATGGAATGTTGCAATACTGTAACACAACTCACTGGGGAAACAATGCCTTCTAAGGATACAGGCGGTACCGTTCTTATCGAGAGAAGAGCTCACGGCGCTGTCCTAGCCATGTCCCCGTTTAATTCCCCTACCGCTCTTGCTACTCGTTCAATTGCTATTGCTCTCGCTTGCGGGAACACTGTGGTTCTAAAGTCATCCGAACAGAGCCCTCGTTCCCTCGATATTCTAGTAGAGGCATTGCATGAAGTAAAGGACAGGACCCAATTGTTTAAAAAATACGAAATTGCTTATAAATTTAGGCAGGTTTTCCTAAGGGAGTCCTGAATCTTATTCATGTGTCCAGAGAAGATGTGCCCAAAACTGTCGCAGAGATGATCGGTCATAAGCTAATCAAGCATATAAACGTGTGTTTTGTTTTTTCCGAGTTCTACTTGTTGTTCTCGTTTTTAAGAAAAGTCTTAGTTCACCGGAAGTGATGTTGTCGGGAAAATAATTGCCCAAGAAGCTGCGAAGTATTTGAAACCGTGCGTCCTCGAGCTAGGGGGTAAGGCGGGTGTCATTGTGAGTCACTGCAATCTAATATTTACACTCATCATAATCATCACAAATCAGGTCCTCAATGACGCAAATATAGAGGAAGCCACGAAGGCCATCCTTTATGCTGCGTTGCTGCATAGCGGGCAAATTTGCATGTCCACAGAACGTGTTATCGTGCAACGGGGTATTTCAGAATCGTTGATTCAATCATTAAAAACTATGGCAGAGAAGATCCGTGCAGGATTGGACCCTTCTTCCAAGATACCCCCATTAGTTTCTCAAGGTTCAGCTGAACGGATTATAACACTGCTAAAGGATTCTCAACAGAGAGGCGCAGAGGTGCTGGTAGGAGATCTACAACGGGAAGGCTCAATAGTTCAACCACATATCCTTGTTGATGTTGAACCGGGCTCGCTTGCGTGGGATAAGGAATCATTCGGACCCATGCTTGTGGTTAAAGTCGTCGATACCGAAGAGGAAGCTATTGAGTTAGTCAATGAGACAGAGTACAGTCTTACGGGAGCTGTCTGGACGTGTGATGTCCAAAAGGGCCTTGCGCTTGCTCGCAGAATTAGAGCATGTATGAGTTAAAATCGTGTTCTGATTCAGAGATCTGGAGCTAAACACTTCTTAGCCCATGTTAACGTAAATGGGACGTCGTTTTCTGCAGAGCCGGGAGTTGCTATCGGTGGTTTTGGGTATGTTGTATACTTGACTTCTCTTTTTGTGTGAATCTACAATTCTTCATTTAATAGGGGTGCTACTGGGTATGGCCGATTTGACGTTGAACATTTCACTCAGAAACATGTTGTGGTTATTACTCCTCCTGATATGAAATATTTCATGGTCGTCAATTAAGCTATAGTCGGAATCAGAAGTTTATGTAGTTAGAAAATATCAGTCTGCTAGGCGCATGTGCGCATGATACATATAAATCTTGTAATCTGTTATACTCTCGAGATCTCCGCCAATGGAAATTCATATATCCCTGGCCATCTCCTAGTTTGCTCACATTTTATACATATCAAGAACAACGTTCACCGTATAAACAAAACCAAATATTTATATCTATAGACGAAGATCTACCAAATGAATTAAATTTCGATCTTCGCACAACTGCCTGTCACGGACAATAGGTAATAAATATATAACATTCCGATGTTAAGCTTCACCATTACATACCTTACAACTCTTTCCAATTAAATGCATCGCTCCATGCAAGGCTCGCTTTGTATAAAGTAAGTTCGTCGAAGTGTTTGGCAACGAGTTGCATCCCAACTGGAAGTTTCAGTGTGTCTGGTCCTTCCGGAGGCGAAAGAAAACCACATGGGATAGAGATTGCGGGATGACCGGAGTCGTCAAATGGTTGAGTGTTATAAGTCTAAAGAGGTGTTATTTCCCTTGATCCGTACTTGTATGCGGGTGACTCTAGTGACTTACCAAACCATTCGCTTCCGAAAAATGAGCTAATGGTTTAGCTTCTCTAGGCTAACGAACAAAGTGTTAAAAACATCAATGAGAACAAAAAAAAAGGTATGAATATTTACGAGGAGAACTTTTGCCACCCATGGTGTTGTCGGCATGACCAACACATCGACGGTCTGAAATGCCTCGTCATAATCCATTCTAAGTTTTCTAAACAAGTTATGACATTTTCCGTGAATCGTAGGATAGTGTTCTTCCGCATATAAACCGCTCTTAAAATCAATTTGAGTATTTACGAAAGAATGAAAGACGAAACTGCATAAACTTACAAGCATGATATTCGCTGTATTGGGAAAGACCTGAGAAAAAGTTCAAATTGATATAATTATAGCGATTTCTATTGCTTTTATGAATTTACCCTGTCGAATTTTTCTTGATTCCAAGGAAGCAAAAGTGAGCTGTAATCGGTTAGATACAATTGTCTTCGACCATTAGCCCTTCCCAGTAAATTATTGGCTTGAGAGAACCTTCATTGGTTCAGTAGTATCTGAGGCTAAAAGCGCATATAATAACCATACCTATGAACGCGAGCGATCAACGATGCAGTAAGATGTCCCGGAACACTAACTTCAAGGACGTCCGCCCCTAATTCCTCGAACTTCTTCGCAGCATTTTTGACACATTCGAAGACTCGAGGGTCCATTCCAGTAATTTCCCCTCCTTCTTTTAATATCCCTATTCTCATTTTTCGAACGCCTTCACGGACAACTGTCGATCCCCCGTTCGTGTAATTGGTACCATCGTGAGCACCCACGGGAAAACTGTTATCCGCCACGACAAGAAGGGATTTTGCTTGACGGGCTGACTGAAGTAAAGAATAGTATTCGGGGACTTGAGATGGAAGAGGAACACCATAGCCTTGACGATCGTCGATTCCATCTACTCCTGCGATAGCTTGTAACAAAAGTGCATTCGTCAGCACGTCCTAAAAAATAAGAATGAAAACACAAATTAGATTATTTCAAACATGTCACATACACGTGTCATTGGTCCTATTTGGAAATTAAATCATGAATTAAAGTGTGTAGTAAAAAAGCCCGAGAATTCTTACCAACATGGTCTATGGAAAATTCATTTGAGACAACGCCAGTATATGGAACCAGTCCAAATGTCGGTTTTAACCCAACAATACCCACGTGCGCTGCCGGCTAAATTTATTGTCCATATGTTTATTAACAGAAAAAAAACTGTTAGACTGACCAAGCGTATACTACCTCCTTGATCTGCACCAATTCCCATATCGACTTGTGAAGTAGCGACAAGGACGGCAGTCCCAGAGCTGGAACCTCCCGCGGAACGGGTAGCATCATATGGATTTCCCACCGGTCCATAGATAGATGTATTTGAAACACCAAAAGCCGATACTTTAAAATATATCGAAGCAAGTGAAAAATAAAATATAATTGATGCTTACAATTTTCGGCCGTCGCCTTTCCTGTGATCTAACAAGAATGAAACTTATTCAATCTACAAAAGAAAACAAACTAAACAACACACCATTCCGCCTGCTTCTAATATTCGTGTAACCAATGTCGCATCTGTTTTGGGAACCCAATCACTGAACACGGTGGTTCCATTCAAACATGGCACATCAGCAACACAGACGTTATCCTTCATGAAATGTTAAGAAGGCGGATGTAGGATTGCAATTGTTGAAAGAACAGACTTTTAGGCATATAGTTTTGCCATATAAAAGACCATGAATTGCCCGTTCTTCTTCAGTATCTTTGATAGTCACTTTCCACGCCCACCCATTCAAATGGTTTTTCTCTCTCGGGAGAAAATGGACATCCTTCCTCGGAAAACGATTTAAATCCGGTATCGGAATACAATCTGAGTATTATATTCAGCCATAAAAAACAAAACAAGATAAAATATGAGACCATACCATCCATGGCCGTTATAATCTCCATGGCGTGCTGAGAAGCCGTTAAAGCAGCTGTATAATCTTCGACAAGATTATCAGGTATTTGTACATTGATTTTTGACGCAGTTTTTTGAAGAACCTCAGGGGTTATAGGAGATTCTTCAGAAAATTTCATGTCAATGGTGGGAAGGGCCATGGCCAACGGTGGGAGTGAAAAGAGAGGAGGGCTGCGATAAACATAATAATAGGTTTCTGAGAAGAAGATAATACGAGCGCTTGCTTGAGCGGTTAGATATTAGACGCATTTGCTTCCGGTCCGAGCGACTACTTACACCAATTTGAGTCTACGTATATAAATGACTCCATTAAAATTATGCAAACCGTTGAATCATAGTTACAATACAGTATTATATCTCAAAATAATAACGTATCAATAGACCGAAAGAGATACCAAGGAATCCGAAAACAACGATTACAGGAATCAGCTTCCTATAATTCTGCATTTCCACACTACAGACTCCCTCATCGCTATCTCCAGATACACAAGGAGTGAAATCAACATCCATCCAAACGTCAAAAGAATTATCACCTTGCTCCATTTCCCGTGTTGAATGACCTCGGTTATTGGAATCATAAACCGCCGCGGTTCCCTTCTTTCGGAGAGCTTGCTCGATATCGGATAACCACCCATAAATAGGCGGGTAGCTTACAACTCCATCAATTATTACTGGCTTGCCTTTATCATCCACATGCCATAGAGGCCGACTCTCGGTGAGATCTGGAAGTAACCAGGCGTTGGGAATGGCTTTCCTGGAATCTGTCCTCGTCGTAGTCTGGCTTGACACACATGATTCGTTGCTGTGATACATGCCGCCTCTTTTGGACGAATTTTTAATACAACACCGAACCTGGCAAATGGCACCAGAAGGAGAAAACCCTCTGGAGTACAACGAATGTGGTCCAGGTATTAATATCGGCACCGGTATCCGTCCATTAATAGAAGTTCGATCTTGAAAAGCTGTGAAATGAACGTGTGCGATATCCGTTCCGTCCACCAGCAAATGGAATCCATCCAGGGTGAAGACTAAGGAAATCAGGATCATTTGAAATTTAATTGTCGTGAGACAGAAAAGACTAACCCTGAGTTCCAAAGAACTCATTGCTTGATGGAACCTCTGCCCACCTGAGCAAGGCCGGAGAGTAATTCTTTATCTGCATATGGTAAAGAAATTATCACACAACTCTCCGAAGGGTAAGGAGATAAAAATTGACCCTTAAACCCCGAATAGACTTTTCTTCTGCAAGTTGGATAAATATCGCCCCGCGCATACCTGCCTTCAAAGAGTGCGAATTGGCCTCCAATGATTGCGTAGAGATACCCCTAGAATGTGTTAGGTACGGTCGTCGCACAGCGTGTTGATACTGTTGCTTTAATTCAACAACTCCTCGAAGAACCTTAACTGCAGCAGACGGCGGGAGGTCATGAACTTGACCGGGGCCAAGAATAACTAAGGAAAACTCCTTCGAGAAAGTAGAAAATAACACCATTTCGTGCTTATTTTCTCCAATTGTGGATGGATCAGGTGCCCTAAGCACGAGACCATTCGACCTAGAGGGACAGATAGAAGCTTTGATAAACTGGATATTAAACAAAGAATATAATGTTATTTCGTTGGAATCAGCGTTATTTTTGATTTGATTTGTGACGGGTTTAGTGAGAGCGATGACATCCTAAAGACAGTTAGTGTTAGTTGCACCCATCAAATCGAGAACAAGAATCCCTTACCGACTTGTTGCCCGACTTGAAAGCTCCTACAGTGAAATCCAACACGCCACCTTCGGCAATTGATGATCTTCCAAATCCTTTCCTGAAATTTGAGTCAGGATAATAAAAATATAGCTGGCCCTCTTTTTGTGATCTTTTCGAAGAGTCACTGGGAGCGACTGACACAGCAAACCCGTTCATCCCGTCAATCTCAACGGACTGAATATTCGTGATAATGTTAGGTGAAAAATTATCCAATATTTCAAGCTCCCAGACTATATCTTGCAGATGAAGACCTTGAGTCGAAGATGAAGGTAAGCAGACCACCAACATTGAGGGAGAAAATGACTATGTAGATAATAAAATAAGTATTCTTGAGACCACATGGATTACATACCATTGAATAAACAATAAACTCTATCATCCCGTATTCTTTTACACCCCCTGCGCATACAATACTTTTCGGCCTAGTATCCAACGAGAGTAAACGAGATGCCCGATAATTTATATGGGTTGAGATATTTTGCGTGTTCCATTTTCCATGTTCCCACCACACTAATGATACTGAAAGCTCACTCATAATCAAGATTTTGTCCAACTCTCCATCCATGTTTGAGGGTCGTACAACGCATATATCCACGATCTCTTCAGGCACTTTTTCTTTGATTGACACCATGCTCGAAGGCCAAGGTGGACGAGAGGTAATGTTTATGGGTTGAGTAAACATCATTAGAGATGTGAGATCAGGTCTACTCTGTTGGGAAATGGAAATGGTGTCCTGCACTACCAGAACTTGCAGCGAAAAAGTATTTGTGAAATGTCCAACTGCAGGCAATATGAAAAGGTTGGAAAGGATATAACAAAAAATCACGAAAACCTTTGACAGTTTTTACGCCCGGACACCTGCCAATCTCACGACGCTTCCATCCCGTAGCATTAGTACCTGTGTTTTCAAGCCAGCTTATACGACTAAGTACAGCAGCGGATGTGTCTGAGTGTTCAACTGCATCAACAACAATGACTAAAAGCATGAATGAGCCTTCATGACAAAGAGGGTTGAATATATCAATCTTACTGTCGTTGAAGCCATTCTTCGATATATCTGCAAATGCAAGACTCCTAGGTTCGCGAAGAGTAGCCACCTTAACCCTATTCCAATCTTCTAAGTTCTTAACGTCTCCCTTTGTTAACTGTGGATTTTTCAAAAGGAAAAGGCCCGTGGAGGTCGCGTTTCTCGTTGGAGAGTCGCCACGATACCGCTCAAACACTAGAATATCGCACTGACGCTGTCTTCTAGCTATAAACGGGAAAGCTTCCACGAATGTGCTTTCTGTTACAGCTACAGTGGACGACCGAGAATGAGGAGGCATGTCAAAGGTGGATGCTAAACAAAGGAGAAGATAAAGGGCAAAGGCTCCGAGAAAGTCTGGTTTTCTTCATGTTCCAGGGGACAAAGGAAGCCAGATATGGATTTCCCAGATCGAAAGAATTATCCTTTCATATTATCGATGGTCTCCAATTGGACGATGCTTGAACATAAATTGATTTGCGCACGTATTCGGCATTGGGTGTTTTGACCGAACTGGGTCGGACAAACAATACAAACTCCGAGTAAATTGCTGCCTGCCACAATACTTTTACTACTACATCTAGACAAAGAGCTAAGTTATAATTGGAATATTTACATCACTGAAAGTTACATATAGATATCGAAAGAAGAAAATGGAACCCGTAAAAAGGAGTATTTTCAAAGTTATAGACAAACAAGCGAACAGTAGATCACAGAATCCCTTTTACATCGTATGCGTTTTCATGTCCTCTTCTGTTGCGACTGCTAATCAATCAACATTCAGAACAATACTACGATTTGACAGCGGAGAGGAACTTACCATAAACGCAAGCAATTGCTGGTATTGGGCTGGAGGAAGCCCCGGAGCTGGTGAATTTTGAGCTGCAGGTGGTGGAAGATTATATGGGAGAGGAGGTGGCGGACCTTGCTGTTGTTGCTGAGGTATTTGTGATGTATTTTGTTGTGTTTGTGTTTGGGCCTGTTGAAGTAAAGCCAGAATATTAGCCGGTAAGGATGCCATAGAATGCATTTGTTGCTGCGGTGGGGGCATCTGCTGTTGTTGATGGGCTGCCGGCGGAGGTGGCGGAGGTGGCGGCGGATATGCGTATGGATTTGGAGGCATGAAAGGTGGAGGTTGCTGTAACGTACTCGAAGTGGGTGGCGGAGGGGCATAATAACTCTGCGCGGCACTTGGGGGCATAGGTGGGGGTATCGGGGGCATCCTTGGGGGAGGAACACTAGCAGGTAAACCAGGTGGAGAAGGTTGAGCTCCACCAGAAGGTTGTTTTAACGCAGCCAACAGCTGAGAGGAGGGAGGTGTATCAATAACCAAATACAAAGTGAATAATTCTCACTAACCTCTTGGACTTTCTTAGCCTTCTCCAATCTACTCTCGTCGGGATTGGGGGCGTTATACTCATCCCGATCGTAACGGTTGCCTTTATATTGGGGACCATCGTCATATCGTCTGCCACGGTCTCTTTCCCAATCATCACGACGACCTCTCTCCCAATCATCCATTTCTCGATCGCGAGGGTCACGATCCCGGAAGTTATCGCGCCCGCCCCCACGGGGTCCACCGCCGCGTCCACCACGCCCGCCTCCACGGCCACGTGAACTAGGAATAGGGCTAGGACGATCATCATCACCATAACGGTCACGAGGTTCAGTACGCCTACAAAGACAGCATGTTAATTGATTTCTGATCAAGCACGAACAATTGAACACTTACTTGGTAGGCGGAAGCGGGCCAGGAGGCAAAGGCATGTCAGGCACATCCCAAGCAAAGACTATCTCCATCACTCCGTCTTGTAAGCCTTGATGGCGCAAGCGATCATGAGCTTCTTCGCAGGCCTGAGGTGAAAATCATGACCGGTTCTTCAGGAAAGTTTTCTTGATCACTTACTCGAATATCATACATCTCAACGTAACGTTGACTAGAAAACATCTTGGAAACCCTCACAACAAAACAAAAGAACAAGCATAAACATACTCAGGTCGATCCCCAACATGCTTTACTGTTTTAACATCTCCAAATTGCTGAAACTTACGCCGTACTTCAGTGTCGTCAATCGGTTGTCCCGAGATAGAATTCCGAAGTGTTACAAGAAGCGTTCCCTGAATAAGGATGAAACTGTTTAATTTGAGTGACGGATGTTGTAATCTTTACTGTACCTGATTCTTATCTCGGTCACATTCCTGGTTTTGTTCGTCACCTCGAGGTAGACTATAATGAACATCAATCTTAATTATAAGAGGTTAGGAAGTTCATTAATAGGGGAAAGAATTAGGTTGCTCACAGGTCGGCCGCTAATTTCACTTCCCTGTAATCGCTCTCTCGCTCTCTCAGCGGCCCGTAGGTCGTACTAAGCAAAAAAGAACCCATCCGCATCAGAAGATGATCATTAAAGAAGGTGGAATGTTCCTAAAAAGGATTTCTCACATAGGTAACGAAGACCATGCCTCTGTTTGAAATTAAATCGAAAAACGTCTTGATTTCACCGTGTTCCTCAAATCTTCGACGCACTTCATTACTATCCGTTTCATACTGTGAAACATTGAAAGATTTCCAGTTAGTCTTTATCTCATGTAACGCCGTGCGAAGAGAGAATATGTGCAAGATGCCATAGGCTGAAACATGATCATCACGTAACATTCTCGGCGTGGATCCAAAAAAGAGATGCATAAACCAGACGCTAATTTTTTGAAGCAAAAAATTAAGAAAAAATATCACACCTTTACGTTTCTTATAAACAAGGTCCGACAGGGACGTTCACGTTGAATTCTTTCCTCAATCAAAGAATCGTGCACCTTATCATCCCGCTCTTTGCGCACAGGAGGCCTTTTACCACCACGATTTGCAGGATTATATTGACCACGAGAGGGAGGCGATTTATCTAATAGGACAATACGTAAGCAAAAAGCTCATATAGACAGATATGATTGGTGGAACGAGGAGGAGGAACACGAGTGGCATCTCGGCGAGAAACATCTCAATAGTGAGAACAAGTCGTAATACGGCTTGGTCCGCGTGTTTTTTTTTGGAAAGTTCAAATGTGACATTTCATTATCCTCAGCTCAACGAACTGACTGAAATGATGTGGATGGGCGATTCAAGAAGTCCGAAATGTTTGCTTTTAAGACTCATGAAACAAGAGGCAGATGTCTGTGTTCCTCATCCTCATCCTTAAGAAAAAAAGCAAGCGTCGAGAAAGGACGCATTTGGCGATGAGAAAAGAATGTTTTGCATTACACACCTTCATAGGCGGTGTTGCCATATCCTTGTCCGTGTTGATCATAGGAACCATATGTGGGAGTACTACTAAAAGAAGATACCGGAGGGGGACCCATATGCTGATTTTGTCCCTGATAATAATAGGAGTCGTTATGATTTGAGCCGTTCATATTATACCCTTGCGGAGGGTGATTATAATCATTATCGTTATAGTCACCGGCATCATAGTAAGACGGACCACCCCCACGACCGCCACCTCTTCCGCCTCTACCAGGCGGCCTTGAAAACCGAGGTCTGTCTTGTCCAGGGCTTTGAGGAGAACCTCCCCGTCTGGAGGCATCATAGCCTCCTCCACCTCCGCCATAAGGATGACGATTCATATCTTTCTCGATTGAATTTGAGACACTTAAAGAAGTAGTTTCGACTTAAACTAATGCTTCAATGTTCACTGGTTGCCTTTTTGACGATGGATGGGCTGAGAAAATTGGCAGAGAAGGAAACCTCACTGGCGTGTCGACGGTTGGGTGCTTTTCTAATCTGAACCTGATTGTCTCTCGCGTGTAAGTACGCTCGATATAACGGCTTAACTTAGAAGATGTAAGTGATTGTGATTTGTGCTGGATTGAACTTGCAGTTAGGGTAAAAAGCGATGAAAAAGAGTTAAAGAAACCAATCAGATGATTGTGGTGGGAAGCAAAATGGCGGGGACTCAAATTCTTCAGCGCTATTTTCGTTAGCAGACAGACGGACGGATTTGTCAGCGCATTTACGCTGTCTGATCTTATTTACAATTTTTTTCTCTTTTTTCGTACAATGATTCTTCCTTTTTGTATTCCACGCAAAGTTTTTCTCTTCCAATCACCGCCAAAAACGCAGGATTGATTTCCAAATCATACTTTTGTAAACAATTGGACTACTAGAGGCACATGTTTCGAACCCTTTACCCTCAGGAGTACATCCATAGCGAACGCAGGCACTGATACCTGTAGGTGCCATATTCAATATAGTAGTTTGTTAATAAAATCAGTTAACTATCATATGACCGTATACGGTATATCTCCAACTTGAAGGCGACCCCGAGTAGGATTCAAACAAAAAACTATGACACAACCGCTGTTATTAGATGCCGTAAAACGCGGTGCGATAAACAAACCACTCCGAGTCGAGCCCTGACCGAAACCTGATCATTGGACGATATAGAAATCCATCGCACGCCAATATTATTTCTAGTAAAATCGGCGAAATTGGGTTATCATTATTGACATGGCAAACCTATGATCTCGGATGCGTGTCATCCAAAGGAAGTACTAGTAAAAGGAAGTGAGTTGAACGACGGACTTACGGGTGTTTTTCTTTTTGGCGCTTTCACTCTGTGACGTTCATTCACTCAGCTGGGTCACAACTCCGCACAGCCTTCCTACTTACCTATTCCTACCTCAACCATAATGTCTCGACAATTACAATTCAAGTTAGTTCTTCTAGGTATGTTTATATACTGTAGGACCCTTTAAAGCTTCGAGCTGATTGCCTCATAGGTGAATCTGCTGTGGGTAAATCGAGGTGTGTACTACGGGTGCCCCGTGTTTGCTAGCAACGTAAGCTAACGGCGAGCCCATAGTCTGGTTCTTCGGTTTGTAAAAGACCAGTTCGATGACTACCGGGAGAGTACTATTGGAGGTGTGATAATTCTCAATAAACGGCTCAAAAACATTTAACAAACAACTTGTTCAGCTGCCTTTTTAACTCAAACTATACAGCTGGACGACGCCACCACAGTCAAATTCGAAATATGGTTCGTTCGGCTTCTAATATGACACACAAAGCTATTTTCTCATTAATGTCCATTAAATTTTAGGGATACGGCGGGTCAAGAGCGTTATAAGGTGTGTAGATATGAAGTCTCCTGAAGGGGCTTATGACGTATATATCTATTCCACTTTATGAAGTCACTTGTACGTCTTATTTTGAGGGTTTATTTACTTCCGCTAATAAACATTTTACTTAACTTAGGCTCCGATGTACTACCGAAATGCAAACTGTGCTGTAGTTGTATATGACATCACGCAATCGGTACTACCCTTATTCTCTTCAAACCATACCTATTGACTTCATAAATATCTTTAAGTCGTCTTTAGATAAAGCTCGCACATGGGTTCGCGAGCTACAACGCCAAGCAGATCCATCGATAGTGATCCTTCTTTGCGGGAACAAATCCGACCTGGAGCCGCGAAGGTACTTGTCATCCTTGCTCGTTTTATTATACCCGTATTCAAGTTTTTAAACAACCTAGACAAGTCTCCAAAGAAGAAGCCCAGAAATATGCGGAAGAAGAAGGCCTCTTATGGGCCGAAGCGTCTGCGAAGTCGGGTGACGGTGTACACGAAATTTTCACCTCTATCGGTACGTCATGGTTTTATAAGTATTATAAGAAGGTTAATCGAAGTTGCGGAATACTTTAGCTAAGAAGCTTCCCTTGTCGACTCCAAATCGTGGCGCTGCAGCAGCTGGCAGCAGTGGTCCAACACCGGGCAATCAAAGAGGCACTGGTGTAGATCTCAACAAAGCTTCTACCACAACAGATGGAAGTTGCAACTGTTGATTCAGTTAGATATTCTCTTTGTTCAAAGATTGAGGACTTGAGATAATCAATTATATTGTTATCTTATATCCTGCGCGTTACACCTTTGGAAGGAAGGTCCTTTATAGCTCATTCCTCTGCTATTCCTTTTCTTTGCTCGACACCTGAATTCATGTCTCTTCCTTCTCATTTCACCAGACAACAATCCTTATTTCTTGCCTTTCGTACAACTATAGGACCATTCGTATATAAATACACTACGATTATTTATGCGCCCCTCTTAGTCGTTATGGCTGCGGACCTGAAACGTGTTCAATCCCATTATAGTGAACTCGTGACCATAGAATGTGGCAAACCTGACAGATGATCCTTTTACTTCTGCAACTAGTTTTTAGCCGGCCGGACGTTGCATCAACGTCGTGCAGTGTCGCAACGCCCTCGTGAATAGTAATAGATCCTCCAAGTCTGAAAAGGGTCCATGTATATGTTGTCCCATCTGATATCTCGCCTGGTTCAAAAACTCATTTCGGGAGGTTTAGAACAACGTAACCATACGATTTCTTGGAGCTTTATGAGTCTGTTTTAAAATCCCAGTACAGAACCCATTGGCAGAACACTACCACCTATCTATCTCATGAATTCCATAAGTGTGTATGTCCAACTCCGTTAAACACGCAAGTCTTTCTATGTTACTTTGTGGGTACTCGTCATCCCTTAAATACCCACAAAACAGAAAGTAGTCTCTCTTCCCATGGATATCCTTTCTAGATCTTATGGAAAGACCCTTTATCCCACTCCTTATTGCGAGGTCCTTCAGTACTTCAAACTCCATCTCTCCGTAGTTATCCTTCTCTAGTTTGTTCTTAGACGCATAAGACCCTATAAGGATCTTGATGTCTCTGCCTACGAAGAAGGCTCTTACTCCTATACCCGGAACCGCAATGTCATCTGAAGACGTATGAGTATCGTTCCCAATTTCATCGCCGATATTGATCTTCCAAACTGTCCGTTTCGGTTTTTTGCCAATCCGACTTGGGACGGGATGATCAGAAGCATCCTCTTCAACTTTGACGTCCGTATTTGCTACTGAGCTTCCAACGACTCGTGCACGTACACCTAAAGACGCACAAAGTGCTTTGTACCGCGATCGGATGTTGTTCAATAGGGCTGAAACGTCCAGTTCTGAGTCGGGTTGCGGGGTTCGATGAAGGTTGGATGAATCGGTGGGCATGTCACTCCCGCCACGTATTAAAACTGAAGTCGGATTTACTTTAGGAAATTGTGAAATAAGTTGCAACAGATGTCGTATGTGCCTAAACAATCATTGAATACAAATCATCGAAACAGGGGATCTACGCACGATACCGATATTGGCGATAACGAAACTGTTTGCATCTTTTCCCCATCATCCTCCTTAGACAGGGTGTTCTCATACATGTTTCTCCAAGTTAACGCAAAACCTTCGTAAAAGCCAATCTCTTCCCAGATCTCGAAACCTTTCTCACGTCCTAAAGCTCGACCTTCAATGAGACCATGTAGGCGACCGTGAGCATATCCATCTTTATAACCTGCATCAAAAAAGCTTTCATGAATGTTTTATACAAGTATAATTAAAAAGTGAATATAGGAGAATCAACTTTAAACCAGAAAGGGAAGGAAGGGAATAGAGATGCGCACTCTTGTTCTAAATGAACGAGGTCTTGAATATCGAACATTTCGCTTTAGTAATATAATCAAAGCCTGTTAGTCCGAGTTTGAAGGAGGCGAATATATCTATTGGCAAATTCAGGCAAAGTTGTGAGGAGTGCGTGGGATTATCACATTGTTTATGTTTGTTTATGCATTCGAGCGCTTGGAAATCGATTTCACATTCTTACGGTGAAACCTATTGTTATGTCTATCGCAAGTGCAACCCTTTTCGCTCCCACCATTGGTCACGGCCCTTCACACCATGGACATGAGGAATCTCTTATGCTTATGACTCCTAATGTTCTCAAAAAATGCGTCAAAATCAATGTACAAATACCTGATGATCCTGTCGAAGCTTCTACAGCTGCTTTAACGACCTTTCGACATGCCATAGAGATTATAACGGCCATGGATGGTATGGTCTTATATCTGTTCTTATTTTATTTGCACGACCGAATTTAATACTCAGATTTTATTCCGATACCGGATTTGAATCGTTGTCCGAGAAAGGATGTCCATTTGCTCCCGAGAGAGAAAAACCATTTGAATGGGTGGGTGTGGAGAGTGACTATCAAAGATACTGAAGAAGAAAGGGCATTCAATGGTCTTTTATATGGCAAAACTATATGCCTAGAAGTTTGCTCTTTCAACAACTACAATCTTACAACCATTTCATGAAGGATAATGTCTGCATTGCTGAAGTGCCATGTTTAAATGGAACCGCCGTTCCCAGTGATTGGATTCCCAAAACAGACGCGACATCGATTACGCGAATATTAGAAGCAGGCGGAACGGTTTGTTGTTTAAGTTTCCTTTTGTAGATTGAATTTAGTCTCATTCTCGTTATATCGCAGGAAAGGCGACGGCCGAAAATTGTAAACATCCATTATATTTTATTTCTCGCCTGTTTTGATATCTCCTGAAGTATCAGCTTTTGGTGTTTCAAATACATCTATCCATGGATCGGTGTGAAATCCATATGGTGCTACCCGTTCCACAGGAGGTTCTAGTTCTGGAACTGCTGTCCTTGTTGCTACTTCACAAGTCGATATGGAAATTGGTGCAGATCAAGGGGTTAGTATACGCTTGGTCAGTCTAATAATTTCTTTCTATTGGTAAACATATGGACAATAAATTTAGCCGGCAGCGCACGTAGGTATTGTTGGGTTAAAACCGACATTTGGACTAGTTCCATATACTGGGGTTCTCTCGAATGAATTTTCCACGGACCATGTTGGTAAGAACTCTTAGGCTTTCTTACACTTTAATTTCCGATTTAATTTCCCAACAGGGCCAATGACTCGTGTATGCGAAATATGTAAAATAATCTGTTTCTCAGCTCCTTTTTGGGGCGTGACAAAGGCATCAATAACGCGAATGAGAGATTGACAGTCGTTCGTGGAGGCGTTTGAGAAATGAGAGCAGGGATATTAAAAGAAGGGGAAATTACCGGCATGGACCCTTGAGTCTTCGAATGTCTCAAAAATTCTGCGAAGAAGTTTGAAGAATTAGAGGCAGGAGTCCTTGGAATTTGTATTCCGGGACATCTTACATTTTTGATCGCTCGCGTTCATAGATATGATTATCATGTGCGCTCTTAGTTTCAATTACTAATAAACCAGCAGGAATTCTCTCAAGCCAAAAATCTATTGGTAGGAGCTAATGGCCAGGGCAATTACATTTAAACGATTACAGTTCAGTTTTGCTTCCTTGAAATCAAGAATATTTGACAAGGTAAATTCATCAAAGCAATGCGGCAGCCTGGCACTCTCATTATATCAGTTTGAACTTTTTCCCAGGTCTTTCCCAATACGGCAAATATCGTGCTCGTAAGCTTATGCAGTTTCGTCTTCCATTCCTTCGTAGATACCCAAATCGGTTCGAAGAACGGCTTATATGCGGAAGAACATAATCCTACGATTCACGGAGAATGTCATAACTTGTTTAGGAAACTTCGAACGGACTACGACAAGGCATTTCAGATGGCTGATGTGTTAGTCTTTATTCATTAATTAATCTAGAGAAGCTAAACTACGGAAGAAAATGGTTTAGTAAGTCACCAGAGCCACCCGTACAAGTACCGGTCAAGGAACATCGTAATTATTGATGGGGAATGACACCTTCACCTTTTTAGACTTGCAACACTCAACCATTTGACGACTCTGGTCATCTCTCAATTTCTATTTCATGTGGTTTTCGTTTACCTCTGGAAGAATTAGATACATTGAAAATTCCAGTTGGGATGCAACTCGTTACCAAACATTTTGACGAAACTACCTCATACAAAGCGAGCCTCGCATGGGGTGATGTATTTAATTGGAAAGAATTGTAAGGTATGCCCATCAATGAGGTTGGACATTCAAATGTTATATATTACCTTCTGTCTGCAGGCAGTTGTGATCGGAATTTAACTGAATTAGATGTTCGTCTATAAATACAAATATTTGGTGCTTGATTTACATGATCGATGAACGTTAAATTTAGATCTTTTGATTTAGACCCTGAATCCTATTTTGACCTAACGAACGTTGTTGTTGATATGTACAAGAAAATTCTCTTATCTGCAAGTTTTCGTTGATTTGAAAGACTTTGCGCAGATGTAAAGGTGAGTAAATTAGAGAATTAGAATTCCTTATAATTACTGCACATGAAGATGAGACGGGAATATTTTTTTTTGTAAAAATTACAACATAACTATCATTTTTGGCAAGAGGTGTACAGATGTAAAAGGTGTGAGTTTCCACTTGCGGAGATCTCCAGGACCGTACGGCGGCGTTCTCCCGTCTTCTCAATATCACTTTATTTTAAGTAATAAGATCCACTTTTCAGTTCAAGGAGCTAAACTTTATAACCGGAATTTGAACGAGCTTTATACCCCCGACACTCATATCATAAAACGTTCCGTGTGACCATATGTTTTCTTGACATTGTTATTGGGTCAAACGTGAATTATATAAACTCTTTCAATACGTCCCCCACGTTCCTGGCCCTTTATAGTATCTCCTTTTTGACGTTATGTGCGCAATTATCCTAAGTTCGACCCGTTTAATATTATTAGTCCACATGACAGCGGGGAAGCGTCACCTGTCATTCAAGCGACGGCTTTTCTAGTCTCCGAGGCTTCGAATTCATGAATTCACTCGAAAATTCAATTAACACGAATACTGAATTCAACTTTTGTCGGTTAAAGTTTAGTCGATAAATGTTATAAATCAGTCACGAGTGCTAGTGATTCTTCAATTGAAAAGAATACAAACATCCAGGGAATTCTAAAACGACCTCATTCTTATCTTGAATGACAACTTTGTTGAAAGGATTAGGCCCGCTACTACTTAGCACTGTCCTTGAGAGTTTGCGTACAATTAACACATACAGATACACCAAACATTGGATTTGAATTTAGAACGAAGTGTCGCAAAAATTTGGAGGGGTTTATTTAGACTCCAAGCTCTGATTTCTCCCGATTTATGTTTATCGACTGATCAGAGTTGATAAACACAAATCGGGAAAAATCAGTGTACCCCTCCGGATTTTTGCGACAAAGGTTCGGTGCTTCATATTACTATGACACGCGTTTATCACAATCCAGTAAGTAAATGAAATAATTTCAAATTGCCACTTTAATATTCGATTTCACAAAGACAAGGGTGAAATATACAACGTACGTGCCGAATCTAATAGAAATGGATGTGAGCACCCGATGTCAACCTTGAGAAATATGTGAATAGAGACCAAAGGACATTTGACATTTCGAGGGGTGTTTGAGCCTTTCAAGAATACAATTTACAAACCTGAATTTGAATTTTTCTCCCACCGTGTACTTGCATGTGTCAACATGTAAATTTTCCACTTTCGGCATGACATTCAAGTTCCAATTGTTGTGAGAGCGCTTTCTGTAGAAGATAAAAAGGGACAGAAATTTCGTCTTCAAAACAACAGCCACCCCCAGTAGTTACCGACCTCAAACCAAACAATCTAAATCACTATGAGTCCCGAGCCTAGTATCTATATCATTCGTCCCAAGGACACTCCTGACCAAAATCTTCACATTGGTCCTATTCTGGCAATATACCTGCCTCCAGATGTTCCAGTTAAAGTTGGTGACCATTTAACTGTGAGCGTGCTTTCATTTTTCTCCGGGCGTTCCTTATACTCTTTGTTTCGTAGAATTCATGGCACCTCAAGAGTGCAGAGGGTAATACGTTCAATGTCTATGCGGGAAGAGGACACCCAAACGACTATAAATGGATTGTCAAGGTTGTCCATTATTATTCAAAGATCAAATATCGGACATTTACTAAAAATATGCACCAAGGACAATGCGCTACTTGTATCTGTTGTCCACAAACCTGATAATTTCCGTTTCGAATCGGCGGGACATGGTCTTTACACGTAAGTTGCCAATGATACATACATTAGTAGAGCAATGTTTATTGCTACTGCGTAGTATTGGAATTCCCAACAAAGATTTACTCTTGACGTTGGGTAAAGAAATCCCTCAAGTGAGCCTATATTTTAGTTAAATTGAAAAAAAAGAGGCTAACATACCTCTCTCAAATCAGTTGACTTTCAAACCTTCTGATGGATCTTCTGCTCAACGCTTCGAGCTCATCCAAATTCCGAAGAACTAGATACAATTATGTAAACCGTATTTTTCTTGAATCGTGAATTGTACTTGAAATAAAGTTTGAGTTTTTTCTTCTTGGGACCCGTGCTGCAGAATGAAATCAATTTTATTAGGCCAAAATAGAAGTAAACTGAGTAATCAAATGCAGGGTCATGGTTATATCAATTTCCTGCTCCCTAGAACACCTATTATCAATTCAAAAGACGTGTAGGGTTTTGCTCTTTGTGTTGCCTGTGCAGTTGCACATCTGACAGAATTTCAAAGCGCAGAAGAACCTTACATAATTTCAGATCATCGAGAGTCCCCCAAAAGTCGTTATACTGTCAGGCATTTTTATTCAATATTCAATGTCCCAAAAGAAGGTAACCCCTCAGGGATACAACCTCGAAGTCAATCTTCACGTCACGACTCTTCCCAACATCAGTAATCTGATGCAAGCTCTCCAGAGCCTCTGAGACTCTCTAGACCACGAGAGCCGAGCCGCACACATATGTCAATACTGAAGCCTCTGGCACCCTCATGGAGCAACCGGAGGTTGTTGGAACATTTGATTGAATGAACGATCTGGGAGATCTCAATTGTTTAGAAGCCATTTAAATCTCCTAAATCTTCCGTAGAGTTGCTCTCCAAACTCTTCATCGGACTTAAGAATTTAATTCGGTTATTAGTAACAATTCAAATTGGACGCATCATTACTACAAGTATCAGTGCCCGTGGCAAGCCACATGTTGAATTAAGGTTAAATCTGAGCAAGATACAATTTTATATATTTACAGGAGGAGGAAGCAACACTTCTTTATATACAACATTTAGAGTCTGTCCATTACTGTCTTCAGGTAATAAGACTTTTATTTGTCCCCAGTTTGTCCCTCTTGAAACAGCAACATAAAGCTGACTGTGTGAGAATACAGAAAAACGTAAATCTATGCCAACATGGCTGAGGGATTGCCCCTGTGCTTTATTAATTGTCATTGCAAAAGCTGGTCGAACAGGAAATTGAAGTCACTTGAGTTTGAATGGGAGATCATTAGAGTCAAGCTGGATGCGTGAGATGAATTCCAGAGTTCCTTTTGCAGGTCCAGTAAGAATGCAGACTTGAAGAACTCTTTGAGTCTCTTGTATGAGATGGACTCGAGTACCATTGCAAAGTCCAGCAGAAGGATTAATGTTTCATAAAAGCATAAGTGGTATATGGCATTTTAAATGAAGTTTAGAGGGTGGTAAGCCAGCTGAGTTAATTGAATTTAAATATTCAACTGGAAAATGATCATCACCACCTTCCCCTGAGATAGAATCGAGACTATGACGAATTTGAGCATCACCTAAAAATTTCACTTTGTAAGAAAATTGAGGCTAATGTGGAGATTAATATTTGACATTACCAGGAAATTGTGCAAGAATAATGGAATTGATTTCGTCAACCTCAGCATTTTTTGGACAGAGGATGGCATGTTCAAGGAGGTAATTATCATCTTGATTGAGATCAATATGTGGGTAGATCTGTTGAATGAGGTGGGCAATGGTATTATCACATAACATGTGTCTTGAAATCTTGAGAGAATGATCCAATGGAAGGTCTTTCCCCTTCCCAATATTGGTAAGCCATTGAGCAAATTCCACACTCTGTGGATCTCTACAATCTATCTGCATATTCTCTGTCAAATATAATATTCGGGAGTTCTTCCAGAGGGGTGACATTATCATAGAGGCATTGATAATATCCTGCTTAGAACCCTTTGGAACAACAGGTAGTATTTGTTGAAAATCACCTCCCCAAGCCATGGTAATACCACCAAATGGATGTGGATTATCTCGGATATTATGAAGAGTACGATCAACTGCTTCGCAAGCATAATGATGCTGCATGGAAATTTCATCCCAGATGATGAGACAGACCTGTCTCAAGAGATCAACTTTGAGTTCCTTGTTTTTATCTTTATCAATATTACAGATGGAGTTTCGTTTGATGTCGAGAGGAATATTGAAGGTGCTATGAGCAGTTCAGCCTCCATCTAAAAGAAGTGCAGCAATACCTGAAGATGCTACACATAGTACAATCATATGTTCAGTTCAACATGAATGTATGATAGCATTCCAAGTAAATGATTTTCCAGTGCCTCCAGGACCATGAAGGAAAAAATGTTTACCATCATTATTATGAACTGAAGCCATAATTTCATTATAAGCCTGATGTTGAGCAATATTTAATTGCTAATAGATGTTTTCTGCAATTCCACACTCAATATCCACATTATAATCTAGTTGTTCTGCAATTAAATGATTTCCAACAATGACTTGCCAGATATCTGTCACAGGAGGTAGATCAGGGAAATGTGTCAAGGATTTCTCCATTTGATTGAGAAGTAAATCAATTTGAAATAGGCCAAAATCATAAATTTGCTCTTGAGTAGGATTTGCAAAATGATATTCTCTGATAAGTTTGCATCAAAGATTGTCACAGAGACTGTCTTTGAACTCTTCCCAAAGGGCCCTAATATCTCTAGGAAGAGAATGCATGATGATGGCAACAAACAATCCATGGAGTTGATGACCAGATTGCATTCCTGCAGCATCTTGAAGGCAGAGCCTCCATTCTCCATTGTCCTCCAATAAACCACATGCAATGCAAGCCTCCTTGAATGTAGGATATAGGATTCCATTATAAGTGTGAAGCTCTTGGGTCCCTGAACAACTGTGAGGAGAGTACATATGTGAAAACATTCTCCTGAATGTGGACTTTCAAAATGAATTCGACCAATTGCAAAACCCTTTTTCTGTACACTCCATTTCTGCTGAGATGCATGCCAAGTAAAATGCTCTGGATATTCCACATAATACAGATTTTTTGCAAAGTCATTCTCTGGTTGCTGGTTAGCTTCAAAAAATGCCATAAGCTTGGTTTGACTTTTTTCTGCTCTTTCCTGATTCATTTCAGGAGTATCATTTTCATTGATAATGACTGCATACTGGCCTGGCTCATGAACTGGTAGAGTGACGATGTTTGGAACTTGTTTATGTAGCTCAAATTTGAAGAGACACCAGATAGCTTCATGCAAACTAACATAATGGGCCTGTAGATATTGTTTAATTTCATTGTCCTTGTCCGCAAGTTCCAAAGTCGTATGGTCATGACCTTTGTAGAGATATTTGTGAACATATTTGATAGCACAAATATTGGTCATTATCTCTGTATTGATATGACATCCGTACTCCAATAGTGTCCAAGGACAATAGGGTACGACCCATGAATTGTTATAATCAAAACCATCTTTAGTAAAAATATGTCCATTGTCAGGGTGGGCATAGGAAGGATAACCATCATTATTGATAGTTGTAATTTCACAGAATGGCTTAGGAAAGCCTTTGCTACACTGTCCCTTGTCCATACAAACAGCATTCAATTTCCGTGTCCTGCAAGGACCATGTAGCATGAGAGTGGTTACCAAGTTGAAAAGTCTTGGATGTGTTTCTGGATCAGGTAATTGAGCAGAAATCAGAGAATCAATCTGTTCAGGTGTATGGAGACAGGAAGCTTCATTGAACCATAGCAGGAGATGCATATGGGGTAAGCCATGTTGTCATATACTAAACTAGAACCCATTCAGTATATACAATCGATATTTGTTTAAAGAGGCCTTGGTTCTGAATAAGTCGAGCTTTGCCGCAGAAATATGAAAAGGGGTAGAAGGTGTTTAAAAGGGGGAATTTGTATGTGGATTGTAACAGATAGATGGTGGAGAGAATAGTATGAGGATGTTAGGAACTGTTGTTATGTATCCACTTCTTCCACTAGCCGGAAATGTCCATTATTCTTTTCAAACTCTTGCATCCCTCATTTTCATCTCTCATTTTATTTTATTTTAATCATTTCTCTCTTTCACTGGTGTTTTTCAGTTTATTACTTCATTTGCTTCCTTTTCTCTAAATTAGTTTAGCCCTGAAATGTGTATAAGTATGGGCTCACTCGTTGTATGTAATCATCTCAATCTTAACTTAATACATTTTTGTGTCATCACACAATGGTCGCCCCTAGGCTCAACTTCTCAGCTTTTCTCGGTTTTCTGGTCTTCTTAACACTAAAACTCCATCACTTGACTTGTGTTGCAAAGCATTAAGTCTAAAACTCATTTTAATTTAGTTAAATCCTCGAATCTTTCAACTTTGACAACAAGCCTTCGAATCTCCCACTTTTGCATCTCGTTTTGGTCAAAGCTCATGTTCCAACACACACATAATTAATTTCTACCAATTATATTAATTATAGACCTGCATATATCGAGTGCAAAATCTCAGGAAACATCACACAATGTTAGTAGTCGTACTACTTGGCTAGGCACTCGGAACACTGGGAACAGTTTCATTGTGCCAACATATATGATATGTATGCTTCCCACCTATGTATGTTACTATTTTCGTCAGTTTGCATTGCTATCCCACATATCTTTTCTTTTCTAGTGATAGCGTGACACTTCTAAGGCCTTTGCCCTCCCAACTGCTACCAGGTGGTCACTCGTTAAACGGCTGGAGAAATTCTCCTTAGCTTTTCTATAGCAGCTATCAGTTATTGATGAGGACAAACCATTCACCATTTCTTTCACCACCACTATATTTGCACATGCAGCTGATAAATGGAAGATGTTAGCCACAGGGTATAAACCTGCAACTCTAGAAAATAGTTCCAACCTCCTTTCTATACCATACCACTTACTGTGACACACAAAAACCCAAAGTGAAATAAGTTACTACAATGTACATGACCATCCAATAATGGCTCACTTTACTGTCTGGCACTGGGAGCAACTTTGCCTTCCAACCCACCAGATTGATACAGAAACTACCCATAAGTGTATTTTCCTAGGTTCTGTTTTGCACATTTCTATCCTTGATCACACTTTGATTAATTTGGATTTAGGTCCTAGCCATGGTGACATCATTGGTGATCTTTCAGCCTTCAGTTTACCATCTGGGTATCACTCATGTTTCAATGCGCATGCTTTCCCAAAGAGTTTAGAATGGGAAGGGGAAATTGGCAGCAGCTCAGATTGTCTTCTCCAGTGTTTGACCATATCTTGGCTCAATGATCCTTTTCTTGAGTCCACCCCCATCTCCTCAAGTTGTTCTCAAGCCCCTCCATTAAGCTGTGAGGGCTCACCTTTGGTCTTGGTTCTCACACTTCAAGTAATGTCTGTTCAATGAGTGCTACTTTTCAATTATAAATAATAGATTCCACAGCTCCTGGCCGATAGAATTGAGCAAGAGCATGCAGCAAGTCTAACCAACAACAACTTCATACATCACAAATCACTGATATTGTTTAGCTCTGTCATCAGCATTTGCAGCCTGTTACACCAATAAGGACACCCACACAAACTCCAAACACTCTTGAACATGGGGTAAGTCCTAATAAACTAGAAAGACATTGAGATGGAGACTAAGACAGTGATCCTTTATGTTTAGCATTCTCCTCTTCCTTCACAGCCTGCTACCCCAATCCCAGCATATGTCTGAAATCACAACACTCTGAGGGATGATTGTAACTTTGCAAATATAGATTGTTTATAAGATATTGGTAAATCTCCTATCATGTTTCTCAAATGGTTATTGTTATCTAATACTAATAGCTGTGTAACTATCTAGCCATGTACCCATTTCAGAATTTCAGTGATTATTAAACAAATATAAAAAGACATATAAAGTAAACTATTTAGTTGACTGTATTTCTCAATAAAACCTTATCAGGGATTATATTCTTTCAAGATTTAGGGGATTATGTTACCATCATGGGAATTTCTCAGTTTGGAATTACTACCAAATTCCAACCAAGACTTCTAATTTGGAATGTTCCATCAATGTTGGAATATAGAGTTTAATTTTAAAATACATTTCAAATCCAAAGCTTAGATTTAGGTTTTAAAAAATTAAATTAGATTTATTTGATAAGGTAAATTATAACAAAACTAGAGATTTCATCACACTTGGTTACATCGGAAAAGGATACATGCTTCAATGTTTAAGCTATCTCAAAACATACAGAAAAGGTGAGTGTGGGTACTACCACATTTAGAGTGTACGTAACCTCAGAACTTACATAGAGGTTGATGCAGATACTACCATATCTAAAGTATATGTGATCTCGGAACTTACAGATAAGGTAAGTGCGGGTGATATCATATCTAAAGTATATGTGATCTCGGAAGTTATAGATAAGATGAGTGCAGGTACTACCATATTTAAAGTGTATGTAACCTCAGAAGTTATAGATAAGGTAAGTGTGGGTGATATCATATCCAAAGTGTATGTGATCTCAGAACTTACAGATAAGATGAGTGCAGGTGATATCATACCTAAAGTATATGCGATCTTGGAACTTACAAATAGATACACATGGATGCTATATACAGTCTCAGAACTTACATAGGAATTAGTGTGGGTAATATCTTATCTAAAGTGTATGCAGTCTCAGAACTTACGTGAAGATTAATGCGGGTGACATTAATAGATTGTTTACTCTATATTTAATGATTAGACCCTCTCAGACAAGTTATGGTCTATTCTACGGGCTCATAGATAAATAACTACTTTTGACATTTTATATGAAATTAACTAAACATTTAAAAACAGTAAAATTTTCAAGTTATGAGAATTGGAATAATTTAGACTAGTTGTAATAAATTTATTAAACCTTAATATTATAGATAAGTTAGTATGGTTAAAGTTAGTAAGTTGTCTATCTAGTTTCTATTAAATAAGTTTTGACGTGGAAGGATTTTAAAACCTTCAATACTTCAGATATATTGTCAATTACGATCATCCCTCTAAATCTGCCAATGAGTGTTTACGTGCTGCAGGGAATGTTAATAATCCTATTCAACTCATACTCTGCCATGACCCTAACCTGGATGGTCAAACTCATAACCTACCTGGAGATGATGAAATCACTGCTGTGATACCTAACAACAATGGAGAATTTCACTTTGTGAAACCGCTATTCAGCATACCACTGGCGAATTCTTTACCATTTCATCCGTCAGTGCTCTATACATGCCTCTTCACTATGTTCTCTTATTCCCTCTTGGTGAACTCGGCTGGCATGGTACCTTCTAATATAGAGAGGTTCAAACTAACAAGCTTACTCTAATCAAGTTCTTAGCATATTATTTTCATATACATCCAAATACAACAAATAAGCTTTTTCTGGCTGGAAAACTATTTATGCAGTATATTGTGGATGGATGGGCAGCTTCAGAAGAACAGTGTTTGGATTACATTAGGAGGAAACAAAAAGAGCTCTGTGCCGACCTTTACAAATCTGTTCAAGAGACACTGTTTGCTGATGATGGAACTCTGGCTGCAGCAGATCTTGGCAGGAAACTTATACTTCCCACTACCTTTACTGGCAGTTCACGATATATGCAGATGAAACTTCAAAATTCATTTGCCATTATCAGAGTCAGAGGTCTGGGTGATATCTTTGTTATGATGACCACCAATCCTCAGTGGCCGGAGATTGTTACACATTTACTCCCTGGCCAGACTGCTGTTGACAGACCTGATTTAGTCAACCGTGTTTTCGAAATGAAGAAAACCTTCCTCCTTTATCTCATCACTCAGAAACACATCCTTGGCAAAGTTGCTGTGCATGTTCACGTCATTGAGTTTCCAAAACACAGTCTTCCTCACATGCACCTATTGGTTTGGTTGGAGAGAGAGAGTAAATTCCATACCCCTGATGATGTCAACACTCTTATTTCTGCTGAGATTTCCGATCCTGTCACTCATCCCCGTCTTCATGCTTTGGTTACCAAACATATGATGCATGGTCCCTGTGGTACAAACAAACCCAATGCTCACTGCATGGTCAAAGGACAGTGTTCAAAATATTTCCCTAAAGCCTTTCAGAATTATACAACTGTCAATGAAGCAGGGTATCCTCTCTACGCACGTCTGAATAATGGTTGGTCTCATGAGATTCACCATCATCCTCTTCACAACGGTTACATGGTTCCTTATAACTGGCTTTTGCTATTGATTTTTGAATGTCATATCAATGTTGAACTGACATTCAATGTCAAATCCATCAAATACATGCACAAGTACATTTATAAGGGACATGACCGTACCACTATGCAGTTTGGAAGGGCTCAAGACGAAGTCAAACAATATGTTGATGTGCGGTATGTGAGTGTTCATGAGGCATTTTGGCATACCATGGAATTCGACCTTCACAGCATGCACCCTTCTGTCATCCCTCTGCCTGTCCATTTAGAGAACGAGCAAACTGTTGTTTTTTGAGAGGATCAATCTATAGAGGAGATTCAGACAGTAGCCATGGCAAAGGATACCATGCTCATGGCATATTTCAATCTCAACCGTCAGGATCCAGAGGCATGTCAATACTATTATGTCAATATTCCACAATTCTATACTTGGATTCCTAAAGACCATATATGGAAAATGAGACAGCGTTGTAACACCTTTCAAAAATTTTTTGATTATTTTCACTGTTTTCCTTATATTCTCTAAAAACTAAAAACATTTAAAAATGTAATAACACTTTTCTTTCCCTCATCCCCTTTACCCTTCCCCTTCTCCCCTCATGTTCTGGGGACGTGATTTCTACGATCGAGACAATATTATTGACTGGCAGTTTCACCCTGACCACCTTCTCCCCTCACCCTCCCCTACATACACATCAGAGGATGAAACAGAATATGATACCCCTTATCCCGTTCCCAAGGATTCTGACTTCCTTCCCATCCTATATCCAACTCAACCCAGCTATCATCTGTTCCAAATGGAACTCCAATTATATGTCGATCTCAGAGAAAAGTTTGATATTACAATAAGTCCCACCACTGCATGGCCAGCCCCAATACCCACGAAGACTTACCATAAAGAGCTAGAAGACTTGGAAGTAATAGAAGCCCTGCACTACGCCAAACCTATCGTAATCCAAGGATTTCAAGGAGCCTTTGTTATTGGAAATAGTTACAGCCTAAGGAAACGTTGCCCTTACACCCCTGTTGGAATCACAAGGGTGATCGCACACCAAAAGTATGGGTCTCAATTCATTCACATCACCTTTAATGTTCCCTCTTCAGCATTTTTGGACCTTTAGTGACATGCAAGACTACCCTGAGAACAAATCCAGCTGTCGGAGCCCAAAAAGGGGTTCATATAACTAACAACCTCCAGAAACCCCATGATCGCTCATCAAACCTCCACACTGCCATCTCGCCTTAACCGCAAAACTCCCAAAAATGTTCTCTTTTAACATAACTACACAAAACACTTCGACTAATTCTAATTCCTCTTCTTCCTATACCTCCCAATTTCACTACCAACCTCCATTTGATTCGGACACGGATGATCAAGCCCCTACTCGCCCTACTACTCCTCTCCCTTCTCCTATTGAAGACCTTGAAATGGAAGTTCGTGTGTATTGAAGCTCGAGTAGCCAACTCCCAATCGATCCTGACACCCTATGGCCTCAATACCCGCTCATGTCCAAAGACGTATCTACTAGAAGTAAGGTTTCAATCTCGGTCTCCCCAAAACCATCAAGTATGGAGATGCCATCATGATGATAGGTTTTGAGGGGTGATATCACATTAACCATTTCTTCACTGTCTCATCACGCTGCACCCCTCCTTATCAAGTTATTCAAGTCATTGCAACAGCTAGTTTAGGATTTGTCTTCAAGCACATTGGTTTTGATGTGCCTTATGAATGGGTACAACCATACTCCTCCCTTCCTTATCATTCTCGCTATATCTTCATCCCTGTTGAAGAACTTTTCCTCACGCCACCCTGCCTATATCCAGAAGACCATTTCTATTCCTTCTTCCCTGCATCAACCCCACTCCCCACACCACCGATAAACAAAGTTCTCCGAAAAATCAGATCCTACGCCATTGGAATGCTCAAAGGAAAGAATCAGAGTCTGGCTGAAGAAAAGCATCTAGAAGAAGGGCTGAGAAAGTTTCAGAATCACTCAGTGGTTGGATGGTAACATTGTGAGAGTATTTCCCTTAATCAAACATTCTTTTGTTCTCCATCTATGAATCCTTCCGTCTTGCTCCTCTCTTGTACAAGAATTATTCACTTCGTCTCTTTCACCCCTTTTCCCCTCACCATATTTCTCTTTTCTTGGAAAAACCCAAAAAACCCTTTTAAAAATATTTTTTCCTCATTTAAAAATAATAATTATCGAACTTTGTATAAAAACTCTTGTAGTAGTTGAAAATAAAAACAAGTTTTACCGATCCCTCTAAAGTGCGGGATAAGCTATAGTCTCTAAAGTGTCTCTAATGTCTAAAGTCTTTTCCACTATTAGCAAAGTGCTGATAGTTGGTCTGTTTCTAACAGTTTCTAACATCAATTGGTTTCTAACATCAACTGGTTTCTAACATCAACTGGTTTCTAACATCAACTGGTTTCTAATGTCAACTGGTTTCTAACGTCAAGACAGTTCCTAACGTCCTCATACTATTCTCTCCACCATCTATCTGTTACAATCCACATACAAATTCCCCCTTTTAAACACCTTCCACCCCTTTTCATATTTCTGTGGCAAAGCTCGACTTATTCAGAACCAAGGCCTCTTTAAACAAATATTGATTGTATATACTGAATGGGTTCTAGTTTAGTATACGACAACGACTTCGAACACCAGAGGCTGTTGGGGCTCTGGAACCCCAACCCCTCACAGAATCTATTATGTTAAGACCTCAAGAATTCTGCATACTTGTCTGTCTAGCTTCATCTACAGTTTGCTATTGTCTCTCAGAAGCTCTCCAGCTTCGAGCTTCATGAAAATCTCAGATGACCAGGGCAGGACTCTGGTCTTGAGAGGTACTTGTCAGGACTCACTCACACAATACGTAGCATAGTATAATCTTTAGCTCTAGCTGTAGGTATTACGACGTCCTAACCATTCTGTGGTTAGCCCCTTTAGTGGTGTGCCTGGTAAGTACCTGCTAGTAGTCACATGTACTTAAGATCTGTATTGCTTCTACCATGTATTCCCACTGTATGCATGGACCATGTAGTGTAACTTCCCTTATTCAGTTCAGTCTTTGTAACATTTCTGGCCACCATCTTCCTACTGGTGGATAATGTCTCATTGTGCTATTGGTGTAGTTTAGCACTCTAATGTATATAAATACACAAGACGATCTGAGAGTAGTTCCTCAGATCAGTTATAGACTTGGTTCACTGGGTTAAACCGTCTTCTTGAGCCTTAAGATATACTTTTGTCTTACAAAGTATATACTGAACATTCGTGTCCTAACAGTACTATTGGATTGGCTTTAATGGGTTAATAGATGAATGTAGATTTTAAACAGAAAAACAAAGCATGCACTGAGCAGTGAGAAAGTGTTGGCACATGCAGAGGGAGTTGTGAGTGACTTGGATAGTCTAGAGAGTTTTTTAGTGGGAAGAGATACGAAAAAAAGAGAATAGAAACATTATTGGGGTGTATATAATTGGTGCAGGCACACTGAGAACATCATTGGAGATTGAGGGTATTGTCAATATCCTCAACATGGTGAGTTGAGTCATGTGAGCAATGACATACATTGGATGACAACTAATAAAAATTTAGGTGATATATGTTGTATGCCCAAGCAATGACCCACATTGATCCTTGTGAAATTTGAACATATTCCATCAGGACAAGTCACACATTCTCTGTAGGGCATATTTTTTGTTGTTGAAGATTGAAATGAAGGAAGGTAAAGGTTGTAATAAGCTGCAAAGAGTAAAGAGTGTGTAATAGTATGGGGTGGGTGGTAAAAGAAGTATTGTGTATGTGTATTAACATAGGGTAAGAAGAAAAAAATATGTATGGTAACTAGTGGCTGAACCGAACTGGCCAGAACAAGAGACTGAGTCTGCAGTCAAAGACCCCAGGGCAGAAGAATAAAGTCAGGGTGGAAAAATAAAGTCAGGGTGGAATTAGACAAGATCAGGGCTAAATTAGGGGGGGGAGGGTCGGTAAAAACTTGATTGTGCATCTTTACATTCTAGTGTCAAGGTCTGATACCTTAGGTTTGTAGTTGATCTTACAATCAATAACTCTTTCAAGATTATTGATTGGAAGTTTGACTGAGTCAGGGACATGGCCTCAGCTTAGAGGGATGATTGTAACTTTGCAAATATAGATTGTTTATAAGATATCGGTAAATCTCCTATCATGTTTCTCAAATGGTTATTGTTATCTAATACTAATAGTTGTGTAACTATCTAGCCATGTACCCATTTCAGAATTTCAGTGATTATTAAACAAATATAAAAAGACATATAAAGTAAACTATTTAGTTGACTGTATTTCTCAATAAAACCTTATCAGGGATTATATTCTTTCAAGATTTAGGGGATTATGTTACCATCACGGGAATTTCTCAGTTTGGAATTACTACCAAATTCCAACCAAGACTTCTAATTTGGAATGTTCCATCAATGTTGGAATATAGAGTTTAATTTTAAAATACATTTCAAATCCAAAGCTTAGATTTAGGTTTTAAAAAATTAAATTAGATTTATTTGATAAGGTAAATTATAACAAAACTAGAGATTTCATCACACTTGGTTACATCGGAAAAGGATACATGCTTCAATGTTTAAGCTATCTCAAAACATACAGAAAAGGTGAGTGTGGGTACTACTACATTTAGAGTGTATGTAACCTCAGAACTTACATAGAGGTTGATGCAGATACTACCATATCTAAAGTATATGTGATCTCGGAACTTACAGATAAGGTAAGTGTGGGTGATATCATATCTAAAGTATATGTGATCTCGGAAGTTATAGATAAGGTGAGTGTGGGTACTACCATATTTAAAGTGTATGTAACCTCGGAAGTTATAGATAAGGTGAATGCGGGTACTATCATATTTAAAGTGTACATAACCTCGGAAGTTATAGATAAGATGAGTGCGGGTGATATCATATCTAAAGTATATGTGATCTTGGAACTTACAGATAAGATGAGTGCAGGTGATATCATACCTAAAGTATATGCGATCTTGGAACTTACAAATAGACACACATGGATGCCATCACATCTAAAGCATATACAGTCTCAGAACTTACATAGGAATTAGTGTGGGTAATATCTTATCTAAAGTGTATGCAGTCTCAGAATTTATGTGAAGATTAATGCAGGTGACATTATCAGATTGTTTACTCTATATTTAATGATTGGACCCTCTCAGACAAGTTATGGTCTATTCTACAGGCTCATAGATAAATAATTACTTTTGACATTTGATATGAAATTAACTAAACATTTAAAAACAGTAAAATTTTCAAGTTATGAGAATTGGAATAATTTAGACTAGTTGTAATAAATTTATTAAACCTTAATATTATAGATAAGTTAGTATGGTTAAAGTTAGTAAGTTGTCTATCCAGTTTTTATTAAATAAGTTTTGACGTGGAAGGATTTTAAAACCTTCAATACTTCAGATATATTGTCAATTACGATCATCCCTCTTATATGCTGTGCCCTCTTCCTAGACCCCAAGTGTATGTCTCCAATTTAATGGTGACAATGCCAACTATAGTAGTCAACAATGGAATCAGACAAAGTCAAGGTCAACAACTACAATAGGAGTAAGATTGAGAAGTGTAACTTAGTGTTGACAACAAGCAAGACTGTCAAGGTTGAGTTGACGACAGCTGAAGTCAGAGATAGATTAATGAGAGACGAAGAAGGACAGATAATAGTTTGTTTATTAGATATTGACCAGGGTTGATATCAAAACTGAGTCTACATCATATTTACAAGAAGGTTTATATATATGTGAGACTCAGGTATAACATGTGATTCATGATATCGTTAATATCATGAGTAATCGGTGAAACAAATGAATGGAGAAGGTAACCCAAGGGGTTACCAGAATGAAAGTATTTCCTGTGGGAAACACCGAGGAGTCCAAGGCAATCAAATTAGTGTTGAGTTGGTGAATCGAAGGTGTTGAGGTGGATCAAGGGTGTCGAAGCATAGTAATGTAATATAATGAGTGAAGACAAGTACAGGGAAACTTTGATATATCCAATAATGAATGATTATATGTTATGTACAGATGATTGTGTGTCAGTTCCTGACATCTAGCAAATCAACAAGTCAAATTTTGGAAATAATGAATGTGATTTGGACATTATCCCGAGTACTAATGAATTATGGCAAATGATCACAAGTAGTTATGAATGGTTATGTGTGTATGATAATGAGTACTCATGAGAGATCACAAGTCAATGACATGAACATATGGGTTAATCATGAGAAATCACAAGGAATCACAAGTGAGTAACATGAACATCCAGGTTCACCAGTGAGTGTTGACTGTAATAATTGATGATAAGTTATTAACCCTTGTGAGAATGAATTATTTATAGGGTTCATGAGTTATCCTCAATGAAACAATGTAAAACCCCTGAGAAATGACAGATGATATTGCATGCTCACAAGTAATTATTTCAATTTTCCTCAATGATTAACCATTATCACAGATTATGAGAGATTTAAATACATGAGACCAAGTGAGACCAAGTGATAATACAGTAACCTGAGAAATCCCTCAAAATCACATATGATCACACATAATAACATTTTTGTAAACTTGCGTATTTACATTTTCAGGTATTTTTGTCCACAACAGACCATCATATAAGTGTGATCAGTTTAAGTCCTGTTGATGTTATTAGAGTGGTGGTCACCTTGTTGAACAAATAAAACTTCAGTTGTGTGGAAACAACCTGTGTACCTATTCAATGAAATAAATCATGGTGCATTAGTTTGTGAATTAAATGAGGAAAATCTATTAAAGTACTCACACTTTAGTTGCTTCTCCACAACTGGCTGTCAGTATTTGGTGAGCTCGGAGAAAACCGAGTGTTCATATTTAAGTAGTCTGAGTTTGTACTTAGAATGCCTATGCATTTACCTACTGCTAACTGTCATCTGCAAGATATTCACGCAATTTCTGAAACCCTGTTGAAGACCCACAGCTCATAAAGTTCGTCACTGGCCAAAGAACTCTTTGTAGATGAAAGATAAGTTATGAGATCAAATAAAATTCAGTTGGCCTCATTGACGTCTGCGGATACTTGTGGACTTCTTATGTTTGAGAGTTGAGAGTCACACTTTGCAGTTCACCATTCGCACAGTGTGTTCAAACTTCAGATCTAAAATTCACCAGCAGTTGCCAGTAAGTCAGTGGTGATAGAACTACACACTGTGAACCTTTAACTTACGTTTTTGATTTTCGTGTCCACCATTTATTTACCTTGATTTATGTTAATCAGTGTCCTCTGGCATTAATAAATGTTTATCAACCCATTGTCAGACCATAGTTAGATGCCTGGACCCATTAACATTGCCGTCAGGCATGATATACCACTTTAGGTTTTTGCGACATACTGTCAACCCATGCAAGTGCGGGTCAAAGAACATTGTAATCATTGAGGGAGAATACCTTCACCTTTTTAGACTTATAACATTATCTGGTCTTCTTTCATCTCTGCAGGAACCAGATACATTAAAACTTCCAGTTGGGATGCAACTTGCCGTTGCCAAACACTTTGATGAACTTACTTTATACAAAGTGAGCTTTGCATCAGGTGATGTATTTAATGGGAAAGAATTGTAAGGTATGCCCATGAATGAGGTTGAACACTCAAATGTTATATATTACCTTCTGTGCGCAGACAGTTGTGTGAGGACCGGAATTTACATAATTGAATTAGATGTTCGTCTATAGATATAAATATTTGGTGCTTGATTTACACGATCGATGAACGTTCAATTTAAATCTTTGATTTCTAGCCTTAATCCTATCTTGACCTAATGTGTACATTTTCTTATCTGCAGGTTTTGGTTGCGCGATATTTGAAACCCGAAGGTAATTTTTACCGGATTTCTTCATTTTACTCTTCTCAGAGCTTTGTAAAAGTGAGCAAATTAGAATTAGAATTCCTTATGATTACTGCATATGAAGATAAGACGGGGATATTTTTTTTGTAAAATTACACCATAATTATCATATTTGGCAAGAGATGTGAGTTTCCACCAGCGGAGATCTCCAGATTCGTTCTCCCCTCTTCTCACATTCACACTTTTCATGTCAAGCGGTAAACTCAAGTCGTAACCGGAATGTGAACGAATGTCGCAAAAATCGCATCACCCTGATTTCGCCTGATAAGGTTGAAGCACCAAATCAGGACACAAAAAATGCTGCAGTTTATCTAAATTGTTCATATACGAGGTCTGTGGAATGGCGAAAAGACCTGAGCCGGCCTAATCGGGATTCTCGGGCTGTCAGGTAATTTTGATTTTTGCGACAGAGCCTTATACCTTCGACACTCATGTCATAAAACGTTTCGTGTGATCATATGTTTGTTTTTCAGATTTCTTGACATTGAACGCTTTGTTATTGGGTCAGACGTGAATTATAGACTTTTTAATACACCCTCCACGTTCCTGGCCTTTCTTAGTACCTCTTTTTTGACGTTATGTGCGCAATTGTCTTAGGTTCGACCCGTTTAATATTAGTAGTCCACATGAAAGCGGGGAAGCGTCACCTGTCATTCAAGCGACGGCTTTTCTAGTCTCCGAGGCTTCGAATTCATGAATCCACTTTCTCGAAAATTCAATTAACACGTGGTCCATGACCACGAATTGAAGTCAAGTTCATTGGCCAATTGGATCTGCACCTCCAAAATGTGCATATAGTCTCATATTCTTCTCAGATGACAACATCAGTAATATTTATGTAAAAGAAGGGTGCCATGTGATCGTCGAACATTGCTTTAGACCCCTTGTTTTTTTGAATGTTCTCGCGATGAATAAATGGGAACAGTCTTCTTGAGATCTCAGGCTAACGAGGAATCGCGGGGCTCGAATGAGCCAAGCTGTTATCTAAAGATGAAATTCAATTGGATTAGTATACAAAACATCGCAATTTAATCATACCATTTTGCCAATATTTTGTATCATACTATCAAATGACGAAGACAGGGACAGAAATTAGAATGGAATGTCGCTTAAACAAAAGAATGGTCTCGTTTCCGAGGTAGTAAAATCTTGGAGATATTTTAAATTCTTTGAATACAAACGCCAGGAATGTGTTGGTTATTTGGTTTGTCTATAGTCGCTCTTACTTACATAAATGACGCATGATTGGTATCGGATTATATGTTTATGGTCTTTTTTACCTACTGTAAGATTCGAGTCTTTCATAAAACGAATTAGAGTTCAAAGACCGTTTGATAGAATTCAGCTTGTATGATTTTGAAGCCAATTTAGAAATCATTGAAATAGTATAGTTTCCCACCCATATCGAAGTGACAGCTTGACATCTATAGCGGTTCCAATAATCGGAGGCTTTCAATACTGAATTCAACTTTTTTCGGTTAAAGTTTAGTCGACAAATGTTACAAATCACTCACGAGTGCTAGTGATTCTTCAATTGAAAGGAATACAAACATCCAGGGAATTCTAAAATGAACTCGTTCTCATCTTGAATGGCAACTTTGCTGAAAGAATCAGGCCTGATACTACTTAGTGCTATTGTTGAGAGCTGGGGTACAATTAACACATACAGATATGAATCGTTCTTCCGATCCTACACAAAACATTAGATTTGAATTTAGAACGAAGTGTCGCGAGAATCCGGAGAGGTTTATTTAGACCCTAAGCTCTGATTTCTCCTGATTTATGTTTATCAACTGATCAGAGTTGATAAACATAAATCGGGAAAAATCAGCTTTCCGGATTTTCGCGATAGAGGTTCGGTGCTTCATATTACTGTGACACGCGTTTATCACAATCCAGTAAGATTTTAACTTGCCACTTTAATATTCAATTTCACAAAGACAAGGGTGAAATACACATGTACGTGCCGAATCTAATAGAAATAAAAGTGAGCACCTGATGTCAACCTTGAGAAATTGAAAATTTAAAATTCAAAGAACGTTTTGACAGGTATTAAATTTTTGTACACTCGTCACTTTCGAACAGAAGAATCGAAATTTTGAAGAATACAATTTACGAACCTGAATTTAAATTTCCCTCCGGACCCTCCCACCGCTTGCACGTGTCAACGTGTAGGTTTTCCACTTTCGGCATGACATTTAAGTTCCAATTATTGTGAGAGCGCTTTCTTAAGAAGATAAAAGGGGGTAGAAATCGTCTTCAAAACAACAGCCACCCCAGTAGTTACTCACCTCAAACCAAACAATCTAAATCACTATGAGTCCCAAGCCTAGTATCTATATCATTCGTCCCAAGGACACTCCTGGCCAAGATCTTCTCATTGGTCCTGTTCCAGCCATATGGCCACCTCCAGATGTTCCAGTTAAAGTTGGTGACCAAATAACTGTGAGCGTACTTTCATTTCTCTCCGGGCGTTCCTTATACTCTTTGTTTCGTAGGACCGATGGCACCTCAAGACCGCAGAGGGTAATACGTTCAATGTCTATGCGGGAAGAGGACACCCAAACGACTATAAATGGATTGTCAAGGTTGTCCATTATTATTCAAAGATCAAATATCGGACATTTACTAAGAATATGCGGCCAGGACAATGCGCTATATGTATCTGCTGTCCACAAACCTGATGATTTCCGTTTCGAATCGGCGGGACATAATCTTTATACGTAAGTTGCTAATAATTCCTGCATTAGTAGAGCAAGGTTTACTGCTACTGCGTAGTATTGGAATTCCCAACAAAGATTTGCTCTTGACGTTGGGTAAAGGAAGCCCTCAAGTAAGCCTATATTTTAGTTAAATTGGAAAAAAAAAAGAACAGAGGCTAACATACCTCTTCCAAATCAGTTGACTTTCAAACCTGCTGACGGATCTTCCGCCCAACGCTTCGAGCTCATCGAAATTCCGAGGGACTAGATAGCTCGTCCGTACAATTATGTAAACCGTATTTTTCTTGCTTGAATCGTGAAATGTACTTGAAATAAAGTTTGTTCTTCTTGGTACCCGTGCTGCAGAGTGAAATCAACTCTATCAGGGCAAAATAGAAGCAAAACGAGGAATCAAATGATGCAAGGCCACTGTCAATTTTCTGCCCCCTGGAACATTTAGCAATCAGAAAAACCTAACAGCGTTCCAAAGCGCAAGGAGGCTTGGTTTATCATGGGATCGTACTATAATTGGATCGGAATACTTTGTCAAGTCGAGACTGGGGAGCCAAATAGCTCAAATATCGACATGAATGTAAAGGGTCTGAAAAAGTTCCGTGCTGTCACACATCGCCGACACTTTCCTTCTAATTTCATTTACTTCATAATGAAGATGGCTACTTTAGTTTATGGATCTGAATTTCAGGTAATAAAATCTAATCAGCATCGGTTGTCATGCGCTCTCTAATCCAAGTGCCTAGGATACTATGGAGAAGGTCGCCGCCGTGTCTGACGCTCAAATAGGGTTACTAGCTGATGTAGGTTTTTGTAAAACATATTTGGGGGAATATTGATAATCAAGAATGATTTTTATTAGTTACGCGAAATGTTCCAAGCTCTTATCTTACGAGGAAGATTATACCGCGAAACTCTAAGCAGTAGCTAGAAAAGCTAACGAGAAGAAGTTCAAACGATTGTCAAAATCATCCTCGAACCCGAGCCATTTCGTTGCTGGAATGAAGAAACCTTGAAGTTGAGGTCAGTTGTCCGTTAAGGCGAATACCCTTATTCTCTTCAAACCATACCTGTTGATTTCATAAATATCTTTTAATCGTCTTTAGATAAAGCTCGCACATGGTTCGCGAGCTACAATGCCATGCAGATCCATCGATAGTGATCCTTCTTCAAGTTTGCAGGAACAAATCTGACCTGGAACCGCAAAGATACTTGTCATCCTTGCTCGTTTTATCATACCCATGTTCTTCAAGATTTTGAACAACCTAAACAAGTCTCCAAGGAAGAAGCCCAGAAATATGCGAAAGAAGGAGGCCTTTTATGGGCCAAAGCGTTTGCGAAGTCAGGTGACGGTGTGCACGAAATTTTCACCTCTATCGGTACGTCATGGTTTTATAAGTGTGAAATAAGTTGCAATAGATGTCGTATGTGGCTAAACAATCATTGAATACAAATTATCATCGAAACAAGGGATCTACGCACGATATTGATATTGGCGATAACGAAACTGTTTGCATCTTTTCACCATCATTCTCCTTAGACAGAGTGTTCTCATATATGTACATGTTTTCCAAGTTAACGCAAAACCTTCGTAAAAGCCGATCTCTTCCCAGATCTCGAAACCTTTTTCACGCCCTAAAGCTCGACCTTCGATGAGACCATGTAGGCGACCGTGAGCATATCCATCTTTATAACCTGCATCAAAAAAGCTTAAATACAAGTGTAATTAAAAAGCGAATATAGGAGAATCAACTCTAAACCGAAGAGGAATGAAAAGAAAGGGAGTAGAAATACGCACTCTTGTTCTAAATGAACGAGGTCTTGAATATCGAACATTTCGCTTTAGTAATATAATTAAAGCTTGTTAGTCCGAGTTCGAAGGAGATGAAGATGTCTATTGGCAAATTCAGGCTCACAGGACAGGCAACTAGTTGAGGAGCGCAAGGGCTCAAGCGCTTACCGACTCGTTTACATAATTAGTTATTTGTGTTTGTTTATGCGTTCGAAAGCGCTTGGACGCGAAACGTACTACTTATCATGTCTACCGAAACCCTTCTCTCTTTCCACTCCCACCGGTAGCCATGATGTGGAAAGTGACCATTAAGGATACTGAAGAAGAAAGAGCAGTTGATGGTCTTTGATATAGTGTCTAAAAGTTTGTTTTTTCAACAATTACAATCTTAAATCGCCTTCTTAACGTTTCATGAAGGATGTTGCTGAAGTGCCATGTGATTGGGCTCCCAAAACAGATGCGGCATTGGTTACGTGAATATTAGAAGCAGGCGGAATGGCATGTTGTTTGGTTTCCTTTCGTAGATCAAAATAGATCTCATTCTCGTTAGATCGCAGGAAAGGCGACGGCCGAAACTGTAAGCATTAATTACATTTCACCCCTCACTTCTTTCAATATCCTTTAAAGTATCGGTTTTTGGTATTTTAAATACATCATCTATGGACTAGTGAGCATATGATGCTACCCGTTCCGGAGGAGGTTCTTGTCGCTACTTCACAAGTCGATATGAGAATTGGTGCAGATCAAGGCGATAGTGTGCGCCTAGTCAGTCTAACAATTCCTTTTTTTTTCTGTTGGTAAACATACGAATAAGAAGCTGGCAGCTCATGTAGGTGTTGTTGAGTTAAATCCGACATTCGGACCGATTCCATGTACTGGCGTTGTCTCGAACGAATTTCCCATAGGACCATAGACCATGTTGGTAAGAATTCTTAGGCTTTCTTACACACTTCAATTCCTTGTTTCATTCCCCAATGACACGTGTATGTGAAATATGAATATGTAAGATAATCCGATCTATTTCTCAGCCTTTTTTTCAGGGCGTGACAAAGGCATCAATAACACGAACGGGGGATTGACAGTTGTTGATGAGAATAGGGATATTAATAGGAGGGGAAATTACCGCCATGAACCCTCAAGTCTTTGAATGTGTCAAAAATACCACTAAGAAGTTCAAATTAGGGGCGGAAGCCCTTGGAATTATTATTCCGGGATATCTTATTGCATCTTTGATCGCTCGCGTTCATAGATATGGTTATTATGTGCACTTTTAGCTTCGGATATTACTGAACCAATCAAGATTTTCTCAGGTCAATAATCTATTGGGAAGGGCTAATGGTCAAAGATAATTATATCTAAACGATTACAGTTCACTTTTGCTTCCTTGGAATCAAAATAAATTCGACCCAGTAAATTCGTGAATGCAATAGTAATCGCTCTCATTATATGAATTTTAACTTTTTCTCAGGTCTTTCCCAATACCGCAAATATCGTGCTTGTAAGCTTATGCAGTTTCGTCTTTCATTCTTTCGTAAATACCCAAATTGATTCGAAGGGCGGTTCATATGCGGAAGAACATTATCCTACGACTCACGGAAAATGTCATAACTTATTTAGAAAACTTAGAATGGATTATGACGAGGCATTTCAGACGGCTGATGTGTTGGTCATGCCGACAACACCATGGGTAGCGAAAGGTCTCCTCGTAAATATTCACACCCTTCTTTGTCTAATTGATGATTTTGACACTTTATTCATTCATTAGTCTGGGGAAGCTAAACCATTAGCTCATTTTTCGGAAGCGAATGGTTTAATAAGCCAGTGGAGCTATCCGTACAAGTGCGGGTCAAAGAGCATCGTAATTACTGACGAGGAATAACACCTTCACCATTTGATGACTCTGACCATCCCATCTCATGTGGTTTCCTTCATCTCCGGAAGGACCAGATACATCGAAACTTCCAGTTAGGATGCAACTCGTTGCCAAACACTTTGACGGACTTACCTTGTACAAAGCGAGTCTTGCATGAGGTGATGTATTTAGTTGGAAAGAATTGTAAGATATGCCCATGAATGAGGTTGAACATTCAAATGTTATATATTACCTTCTGTCCGCAGGCAGTCCCGCGGAGACCGGAATTTAATTGAATTAGATGTTCGTCTATAGATACAAATATTTGGTGCTTGATTTACGCGATCGATGAACGTTCAATTTAGATCTTCTGGTTTCGACCCTTAATCCTGCCTTGACCCAATGAATTGATGAACGTTGTTGTTGGTATGTGCACAGTATTTGAAAGACTTTGCGCGAAAGTACCCTACGCATGAGCTCCCCTCCGCCCCTTCTTGGAGCTTAGATGTGAGAAGTCAGAGAGTTCATTCCTTATAATTACTGTACATCACGACGAGAAGGGAATCTTTATTTTTATTTGTAAATTTACACCGTAATTATAATTATTATATTTGGCAAGGTATGTTTTTAAAAGATGTGAGTTTCCGCTAGCGGAGATCTTGAGAACCGTTCGCCCATTCAATTGTTGAATTTTTCAATATCACTTTATTATAAATAAGATCCACTTTTCATGTCAAGGGATTAAACTTTGTAACCGGGATGTGGACGGGCCTTATATCTCCAACACTCACGTCATAAAACGCCTTTCCGTGTGACTATGTTTTCTTTTACATTAAATGCCAAACGTCTCTTTTCGTCTTAAATGTTCTTCAACTATGGTGGTTCTTCATGTTCCTCGCCCTTCATAGTACCTCTTTTTTGACGTTGTGTGCGCAATTGTCTTAAGTTCAACCTGTTTATTATTAGTGCTGACACATACGACAGCGGGGAGCGTCACCTGTCATTCAAGCGACGGTCTTTCCTATCTCCGAGGCTTCGAATTCATGAATTCACTTTCTCGAAAATTCAATCAACACGTGATCCATGACCGCGAATTGAAGTCAAGTTCATCGGCCGATTGAATTTGCATCTCCAAACGTGCATATAGTCTTATATTCTTCTCATATGAAAATATCAGTAATATATAAAAGAAGCGCAGCGTGTGATCATTGAACGTTGCTTTAAACCCCGTCTTCTTTAATGAGTGTTTTCGCAATGAATAAATGGGAACAGCGTTCTCGAGTTCTCAGGCTAACAAGGGAGGAGTTCAATTGAATCAGTCAATTCAAGTAGATCACACAAAGCATCACAAATTCCTCATTGAATGGAGTAATTCGTAATTCTACTCACCATTTTGCCAATATTTTGTATCAAAAGACGAAGACAGGAACAGAGTGACATGTCGCTTAAACGAAAAAAGGGAAGATGGAACCGATGATAAGCAAAATAGCTGTGATTTCTCATTTCCGAGGTAATAAAATCTTGGATTCATGAATACAAACCCCCGGAATATTTATTATTTGATTTGCCCATGACAGCTCTTTACTCGAATGACGTATGATTAGTAGCCTCAGGTTATGAAAATGTTATGGTCTTTCTTACCTGCTGCAACATTCGAGTCTTTTATAAAATGGATTAGAGTTTAACGACCGTTCGATAGAATTCAGCCGGTATGACTTTGAAGCCAATTTGAAAAGGATTGAGTCAGTTTCCCGCGCAAACTCATAGATGTTGAAGTGATAAACAGCTTGACATCTATAGCACTTCCAGTAATAAGCGGAGGCTTGGAATACTGAATTCAACTTTTGTTAGTTAACTTAGTTTGGTCGACAAATCAGTCACGGGTGATTCCCCAGTTGACAGGGAATTTAAATACAAACATTCAGAATTATAGAATGACAACTTTGTTGAAAGAATCAGACACGATATTATCACCTGCTGTCCTTGAGAGTAGGCGTGCGGTTAATGCTTTTACAAATATAAAAAATCATTCTTCCGATCCTACACGAAACATTAGATTTGAATTGAAGACGAAGGTTCGGTGCTTCATACTACTATGACACACGTTTACCGCGTCCGAGCCGTATCAGGTCTATTTTCAAAATGAAATCGAAAAGTGAATGACACATGTAACGTTGTGTGACAATTTTCAACTCCTACAAAAATCTTCTTCCTTTTTCTATTCTCGCCGACGTATGACTGAGCCAAACGAAAGTTCCGAACCATCAGACATTGAAACAGAGGAGACTAGCAGCGGCCACTAGCCCTACTCAATCCCACAATCAGAATCCAACAGGTCGTAATCAATCAAAACTGTCGTATGTGGACAAGTAATTAATAAGGGTTAGGGTTGTGCTGGAATTTAATTTTTAATAGCATCTCGTATGTGACAATCTGGCTGTTTCGAATTACCTTATTGAATATCACAGACATAGGCTTCCAAACCGGAAGATGCTCTGTCTGAATCAGCTACTTAAGGTAGACTATGGAATACCAAGGAGGTGTGTTCGCGCTTCGGTTGCTTCGGTACCGAAGCGACTGTTGCATGTCGATATAAACAACTCAATCTTTACGCAAGTAATTACAACACAGTTTTTTCAGGAACAACCTAACGACAACTGGTGCTTGATCAGCTGGTGGCAGATCCTACAAACTGAGAAGGACCGAAAGTCATTAGGGAAGCAATTGCCAACACTGAACAGTATTGGTATACATCTCACAAGGTGATTTATTGGCTTTTATTTTGTTTTGCTGATTATATTTGTAGAGATTCCATCACTGAGGAATCGGATAAACCCGGTCATCTACCAAGCACACCATATGTTGCCGCATTGGTCTTCATCTCTGACATCTCCAGCTTGTGCCATGACCTCGGCAGGGCCATTGTCGCGTGGGGGCCTGTCTCACCTACACATCAGTCTGTCGGTGCCAGACCCTCTTTCATGTTTCACCCATATCAGTTATATAACATGGTGTATTTTTTTCCATTATCTTTCTTTGTTTCGCGTGCTAGTGTTATTACTTTGTATTTTTCCCTTATGTTTTCTAGCTATGCCCCGCTACCTATGCTTGTAATTACATTAATCACTGCTTATCGATTATCACTCCCTCGGAGGTTGGGTGCTCATCCCAAGCTCATTTCGCTCCTACGATCCAGTGACTCAACGAGGCAAATTAGACTGCTATTTAGAGATTCAGGTGTATAAACTATGTGCAACCATATCACGTGCACGATGAGTCATTCACTTTTCGATTTCATTTTGAAAATAGACCTGATACGGCTCGGACGCGGTACACGTTTGTCGCAATCCATTAAGTAAATGGGGTGATTTCGAATTGGTATTCAATTTTATGCCAAAAAAACGGGGGTGGAATATACATATGTACGTGCCGAATTCAAAGTGAGCAGCCGATGTCAACCTTGAGAATTTGTGAATAGAAACCAAAGGACATTTCGAAGGGTGTTTGAGCCTTTCAAGAATACAGTTTACAAACTTGAATTTAAATTTTTCTCCCACCGTGTACTTGCACGTGTCAACATGTAAGTTTTCCACTTTCGGCATGACATTTAAGTTCCAATTATTGTGAGAGCGCTTTCTGAAGAAGATAAAAAGAGACAGAAATTTCGTCTTCAAAAACAACAGCCACCCCCAGTAGTTACTCACCTCAAACCAAACAATCTAACTCACTATGAGTATCGAGCCCGGTGTTTATATCATTCATCCCGAGAACGCTCCTGGCCAATCTCTCCTCATTGGTCCTGTTATAGGTATATTCCCGCCCCCAGATGTTCCAGTTAGAGTTGGCGACAAACTAATTGTGAGCGTGCTTTCATTTTTTCCCGGCGTTCCTTATACTCTTTGTTTTATAGGAGCCATGGGTCCTCAAGAGAGCCGAGGGCAATACGTTCAATGTCTTTGCGGGAAAAGGAAAACCAAATGACTACAAATGGGTTAACGAGGTTGTTCATTATTATTCAAAGATCAAATATTAGAAATTTACTAAGAATATGCGGGCAGGACAAGGCGCTATTTGTATCTGCTCTCAGGAAACCTGATAATTTCCGTTTCGAACCGGCCGGAAATGGTCTTGTCACGTAAGTTGCCAGTGATGCATACATCAGTGGAACAAGGTTTATTGCTATTCCATAGTATTGGAATTCCCAACGAAAATTTACTCTTAACGTTGGGTGACAAGGGAATCCCTCAGGTCAGCCAACGTTTTAGTGATAATGAAAAAAAAACAGAGGCTAACATACTTCTTTCAAATCAGTTGACTTTCAAACCTGCTAATGGATCTCCTGCTCAACGCTTCAGGCTTATCCCGATTCTGAGGGACTAGATAGCTCCAAGAAGCCCACATAAATATGCAAACCGTTTCTTTTCTTTCTTGAATCGTGAAATGTACTTGAAATAAAGCTTGTTCTTCCCTATTTCGTGTAACGGTGCTCCGCGTTGCAGAGTAAAACCAAATTTAAGGCAAAAATAGAAGCAAAATAAGCAATCAAATGCAGGGTCATGGTCATGTCAATTTTCTGCTCCCTAGAACATTTATTAGCAAACAACGTGTAGGGTTTGATATTTGGGTTGCCCGTACAGCTGACAGAGCTTCAAAGCGCAGAAGAACCTGAACCCTGTATCACCGGTCATCAGGAGTCCCCAAAATGTCGTTACAATGTCAGCCGTTTTAACATTCAATATTCAATGCCTAAAAATTTAATAAGGTAATATCACGATACAGCTCAGAAATACATAGATACTCCAGCCTCCCAGTCGATCTTCATGTCATAACTTTAATCTCCCTTCGGTCCGCAAACTTTGAGATCGTACTATAATTGAATCTGAAATGTTCTTGTCAAGTAGGGGGAAAGAGGGGAAATCCTTCGAGCCTGAGGGTGTGGCGCGTCTTGTCACTGACTCACTGCAAGGCCCACTGCGAGAGGTACGGGCGGGCTTTTCCGACGAAGAGGGAGGACTCCGAGGAAATGAAAAAGTTCCGTCACACCCGCGTCACTGTTTGTCACGGACTTGCATTGCTATACACGGTATACATTCTCTTTCCTTCTAATTTCATTTACTTCACAATAACAATAATCACTTTAGTTTATGGATCTGAACTTTCAGTGGTGATTTAACAAGCATCGGCTGCCATACTCCTTCTAATCCAAGTTATCCAACTGCCTAGAGGCTAGGATACAGACTAAGTATACTATGGAGAAGATCGTCCGACGTCGCCGTGTCTGACGCTTAAATTGGATTGCTGGCCTGGCTGATTGTGGGTTTTTGTGAAGGAAAACCGATAATCAAAATGACTTTTAATAGTTGTGCAAAATGCTCCAAGCTCATATCTCACTTGAGAGGGATTACGTCGTAATTACCATATTTGACAAGGGATGTAAAAGATGTGAGTCTCCACCTGGGCGGGAATCTCGAAAACCATTCTTCCGTCTTCTCGTATTCAATTATTGGAGTTCTGAATATCACTTCATTATAAGTAGGATCCGCTTTTCATCTCAAGGGGTTAAACTTTATAACCGGAATGTGAACAAGCCTTATACCTCACTCACGTCATAAGATGCCTTTTCGTGTGATCATATGTTTTTTTTACATATTATTGGATCGAATGTGATTATAAACTGTATCTCTTTTTAATACGTATTGAATGTTCGTCCTTCACGTTCGTGGCCCTATCCCTTTGTACTACATACTTTCTGTACGAAATTGTTTCTCGACCTGTTTATTATTAGTATTGATGCACATGACAGCGAGAAGCGTCACCTGTCATCCAAGCGACAGCCTTTCCTGTCTCCGAGGCTTCGAATTCATGAATTCACTTTCTCAGTAAATTCAATCAACACGTGATCCATGACCGCGAATTGAAGTCAAGTTCATCGGCCGATTGGATTTGTACCTCCAAACGTGCATATAATCCCATATTCCTCTTCTCAGACGACAACATCAGTAATATGTAAAAGAAGCGTGCCGTGTAATTGTCGAACGTTGTTTCAAAACCCTTGTTCTTTGAGATGAATAGATGAAGTGCAGTCTTCTCGAGATCGCAGGCTAACAAACGTGGGGTTTGATCGATTCAAGCTGTCACCGTTAGACGAAATTCAATTAGGTTACACAAAGTATCGCAATTTGTTCATCATATGGAGTAATTTGCTCTACTCACCATTTTGCCAATATCTTGTAGCAAAAGGCGAAGACAGGGGACAGAATGAAATGTCGGTTAAACAAAAAAACAAGGGATGTGGGACCAATGATAGGCAGAATATTTTTGATTTCTCATTTCCGGGGTTATTCTTGGAATTCATAGATACAAACGCCCAGGATATTTGTTATTTGGTTTGCGTATAGCCGCTCTTACTCAAATGACGTATGATCAGTAGTCCCAGGTTACTGAAATGTTACGTTTATGGTCTTTTGTTACCTGCTGCAATATTCGAGCCTTTCAAAAATGAATCAGAGCTCAAAGACCGTTCGATAGAATTCAGCCTGTATTTTGAAGCCAACCCGCAAAGTACTGAGTCAGTCTCCTGCGTAAATTCATGAATATTGAAGTGACAAACAGCTTGACATCTATGGCAGTTCCACTAATCGGAGGTTTGTAATACCTAATTCTTGTTGGTTGAAGTTTGGTTGACAAACCAGTCCCGAGTGATTCTTCAGTTGAAAGGAGTACATACATCCAGAATATTGAAATGACCTCATTCTCATCCCGGATGACAGCTTTGTTGAAAGAATCAGGCCCTGTCTTTGAAGGAGCAGGCGTGCAATTAACATGTATACAAATATAAATCGTTCTTCCGGTCCTACACGAAACATTAGATTTGAATTGAGGACGAAGGTTCGGTGCTTCAGATTATTAGGACACACGTTTGTCGCAATCCATTAAGTAAATGGGGTGATTTCAAATTGCCACTTTGATATTCAATTTTACGTCGAAAAACGGGGGTGAAATGTACATGTACGTGCCGAAAACGGAAGTGAGCACCTGATTTCAACCTCGAAAAATTGCAAATAAAATTCAAAGGGCGTTTTGGGGGGTATTAGATCGTTGCACCCTCGAAACTTTCGAACAGAAGAATTGAACCTTTGAAGAATACAATTTACAAACCTGAATTTAAATTTCCCTCCCACCATGTACTTGCACTGGCACGTGTCGACATGTAGGTTTTTCCAGTTCATTTTTTTCAAGTTCCAATTGTTGTGAGAGCGCTTTCCGAAGAAGATAAAAGGGGACAGAAATTTCATCTTTGAAAAAACAGCCCTCCAACAGTTACTCGCCTCGAACCAAACAATCTAAATCACTATGCGTTCCGATCCTCCTCAAGCTGGTCTTTATATCATTCGTCCCAAAGACGCTCCTGGACAAGCCCTTCTTATTGGTCCCATCGAACGTATATTCCCCCCTCCAACTGTTCCAGTTAGAGTTGGTGATAAACTAATTGTGAGTGCTCTCATCCTTGCTGGGGGGTTCCTTATACTCTTTGTTTCGTAGGACCGATGGCTCCTCAAGAACGCAAAGGACAATACGTTCAATGTCTTTGCGGGAAGAGGAAACCTGAACGACTACAAATGGATTAACAAGGTTGTCTGTTTATCATTCAGAGATCGGATATTAGTTACTAAGAATATTATGCGAGCAGGACAATGCGCTGTTTGTATCTCCTGACAAAGAACCCGACAACTTCCGTTTCGAATCAGCCGGAAATGGTCTTGTCACGTAAGTTGTCAATAATACATACATTAAACGGAGCAAGGTTTATAGCTATTTCATAGTATTGGGATTCCCAGCAAGGATTTACTCTTGACGTTGGGCGACGAGGTCCCTCAAGTGAGTCTATGTTTGTTTTAATTAAATTGAAAAAAAAAACGAAGATTAACATACTTCTCTTAAATCAGTTGACTTTCAAACCTGCTAACGGATCTTCTGCTCAACGCTTCGAGCTCATACAGATTCTGAGGGACTAAATTAGCTCCATCAAGTCCCTACAAATATGTAAACCGTGTTTTTCTTGCTTGAATCGTAAATTTTACTTGAAATAAAGTTTTGTTCTCCTTGTTTTGCTGTAATCGTACCCGTGCTGCCGTAAAATCTATTTGGCGAGAGCAAAAATAGAAGTAAAACGAGTATTCAAATGCAGGGGCCATTGTCAATTTTCTGCCCCCCCTAGAACATTTAGCAATTTAAAAAACCGACAGTGTTCCAAAGCGCAAGGAGGCTTAGTTCATCATAGGATCGTACTATAATTGGATCTGACTGCTTTGTCAAGTCGGAGCTCGGGTGCGAGATGGTTCAAGTATCGACAGAAAGGGTCTGAAAAAATTCCGTGCTGTGGCGCAGTCACACGTCACTGTTTGTCACGGATACCATTGCAATTGCTCTACATTCTCTTTCCTTCTAATTTCATTTACTTCACAATGACGATAGTTACTTTAGCTTATGGATCTGAACTCCCGGTAATGAAATTCAATCAGAATCGGCTATCATGCGCTCTCTAATCCAAGTTCCTAGGATACTATGGAGAAGATCGCCGCCGTGTCTGATGCTCAAATAGGCTTACTAGCTGATGTGGGTTTTTGTAAAATATATGTGAGGGAATACTGATAATTAAGAATGACTTTTATTAGTTGCGCGAAATGTTCCAAGCTCGTATCTCACTTGAGAAAGATTATGCCGCGAAACTCCAAGCGGTAGTTAGAAAAGCTAACGAGAAGAAGTTCAAACGATTGTCAAAGATCATCCTCGGACCCGAGCCATTTCGTTCATGGAATGAAGAAACCTTGAAGTCAAGGTCAGTTGTCCATTACGGCAAATAGTGCATTCCAAATTAACTTTAAGGGTTCGCTACCAATTAGTACCTTGGATCAGGCGTATTCTTCTTTGATCGCATCTTTGGAAAGCACCGGGCAAGACCACATCGCATTTGCCGATTCGCTGATTCAAGTGATGGATTCGATGAAGATCCTGGAGAAAACAAAGGAGGATATGATAAAGAAAGTATGCCACACAATCAATTTAAACCGTATCTACAGTTTGCTTAGACACCCCGTTGTAGCAAGCACTGTTTTATGAGAAGTTGCTTTCCGTGAAGGAAAAAACGGCGGCGGACAAGGCAAAGGTATGAAGAAACGATTAGTGCTGTGTGTCTACTCATACTCTTTCATCAGGCAAAGAGTAAAGTACGACAAGCAGATTGAAAATAATACAATGATTGACGTGGGTGATGCTAGTACGATGAAGAATGCCTAGAGATGGAGTCATATAGACTCAAACAGGTATGCCTCTTGCTGATCGCATCGCTTCTTACACGCTCATGATTCACTTAGGAACGAGCTACCGATAATAAGCATGCTGAGCGTGCAGCGAAACAACTAGAACAACAGAAGAATGATATGTTAAACTGTAAGAAGTCAGTATCTACGAAACACCTACCTGTTTTAACAAAAGCTTACTCTTTCTTTTGTAGTACTTATTTAACCATGATAGCTATTTCAAACCAAGTCAAGAATCGATTTTACGAACACGACCTCGTTTTGGCTGAGAATGTAAGTTCAATATCGCTAGATTTTGATATGGGATTTCTTACGTAATCAACAGCAATATCGTACGGAGTTTATATTCATCTCCGTCAATTCTACAAAGTCGCTTATTATATGAAAAGAAACTATGCAGGCGGACTTTATAACTTCCATTACCGAAGTCCTTCAACATTCTCAGACCGCCGGTCTTAATCATCTACATTCCCTAGAGTCAAGGATAGACTCTGTTAATACCGCTCTTTCTCAAGTTGATCCAGCGAAAGATCAAGAATTATTTATAGAATACAATCGAACCCAAATACCATTTAGGATTCCCGATGATTTCAAATTTGAACCATGCGAAGGCTTTTATGATACCGTACGTTCTTTTCGTCCGCCAACATGTTCCTTTTAAATTGATCGGATTTAAGGGAGACGTAAGCGTAGAGCCTGCACCGAAAGTTTATTTACAAAATAAGCTCTCAAAGTGCCGAGAGAAGTTAGTAGAATTGAAACCTCTTTTAACGACTAAGCGTATGTCCCTTTGCTTCTTTCCTTTTTTTTTCTCTCATCAAGATTATATCAGAGATTGAGATCGAGAAACTGCAAAAGTTACTAGAGGCCTATACGGCTGATCCTTCTCTAGGTTCTCTACAAGACGTGCGGGAGGTTTGTTGCTTCTGCATTATCTCAGGTTTTTTTTTTCGACAAAAATGTGACATTCATATTTTAGAGTATTTTGGAAGCGGAACACCAATTTAGTCACCTTTCCATTTCGCAGGCGATATTAAATGCTGAAATGGACATGATAACCGAGGCCTTAGGAGGTAATGCCACATGCAAAGCCGTTCTCCATATACCGGACTCAATTCTCGTTAGATGACCACGGAGCTCAAAGACCGCATTCCTTTAAGAGTTCCTCATTTAGTATACCTACACAATGCGCATATTGCAAGGTTGGTAGTGGTTATCCCCATGGAAACTTGATTTAATACTTTTATAGTCTTCAATCTGGGGGTTGAGTAAACAGGGAAAGACATGTAAAACTTGCCATATCTCTGTGCATTCTAAATGTGAACTTAAAGTAAGAGTTCCCTCAAAGTCATTCGTCCTTTAAAACGTCGGGTTTCTTTAAGGTTCCAGCGGATTGTTCCGGCGCGGATGATAAACTCGCGGAACATTCGCATACTTCTCCTTCTCCGCCGAGAACCTCTGAAACAGGTAATTTTCGGATAACTTGCATTCCTATAACTTTAAAAAAAAAAACGCAATCTGGTACTTTTAGCTTCCGCTGAGACTTCCTCCGATCCCCCCTACAACCCAAGTTCGCATAGTGTAATACACGAGGAGACGACTCATCCTAACGCCGTTGTTCTCTTCGATTTTGAAGCGTCTTCTACATTTGAATTGTCGATCTCAGGTATGTCCTTACTTTTTTTTTCTTGCTTCTATGGAAGTAAAATTAAATATGGTTGAGCTGGTGATTCCGTCCAATTGTTGGAAGTTGACGATGGCTCTGGTTGGATCAAGGTTGCCAACTCTCAAGGTCATAAAGGCTTGATACCTGCATCATATATTGAGCTCTCCGAAGGTCGGTCTGTTGATTCGGGCATGTCAGGCGTTTACGGTCAGTATGATTGACGAAGATGATCAATCCTTTTTAACAATAATCGAACTCGTGTTCCCAGTTCATGTTCTGTATTCGTATGATTCCAAAGGCCCAGATGAACTATCTATAATTGAAGGAGAAACGATTGAATTAACGGCGGGGGCTGAAGGCGGTCAGAATTATGGCGATGGTTGGTGGGAAGGAGTCAAGTCTGGAAGGAAAGGGATTTTCCCAAGTAATTATGTAGGGTTTTTCTCTCTCTTTGCGTTCACACTCCCAAAAACTCAATTATTAAAGGTTGAACCAGCCAGAAGACTTCCCTCTCGGGATAACAACAACAGCCATCAGTTTAATTAAAAGCACGATCATGCTTTGCCTTTTACATCATAAGATTCAATATAAAATCTATTCAATTGAGAATTTGAAAATCGAACAAATTGAGAGGTTAAATTGGGCAATTGTTTTGAATTTCTATTCAATAACCAAAGCTTGGGCTTTTTGAATCAAATGGACTACGTGGGGACCTAACATTGAACCAAGGAGATGAAAATGTATGTTTCCACCTGGTTGAAAAACATTTACATTCTGTGGTTATTTTTGTTTACCTATCGCAAATTTCAAATCTGAGTTTTATCCTCCCAATTGGTCGGGCTGGCGAATTAATCCCGCAAAAAATAAAATTACTTGAATTCCAAACCTTATCACCGATACAAGCCTGTGGTTGATTCTGCATGGAGTCGTGGCCTTTCCCAAAACCTTAATTATTAATGATGTAGTTAATGAAGTAAAGATAAAACACTACATTTATGGATAGCGTAGAAAGGAACAATTGAATTGATTACCGTTTAGGATAACGTCTTCGGGGGAGTGTATGGAGCTAACCGAAACAAGTAAGCCACTTCCTTGTTTATTAATCGGCGGCGGAAGGGAAGAGTTGGAGAAAAGACAGGGAAAGAACCGTCTACCCATGATGCATGATGCATGATCATTGACTGTACCATATATACCTTTTCTTCTTCTTATAACTGTTATTGATATCCTATTCCCGTCTTTTCCTTTTGATTATTCGTTATCCGTTGCAAGGAGATAGTATGTTTGCGCGCATTATCCAGACACTTGAATCCAATGAGACTTGTAAGTGTTTTTTTTGGTGTTTCTCAATAGATCTACTTGATTCAAAGCGTTGACAGATGAAACAAGCGAGGACATGGACATGTCGATGTCTATGTCAGATGCAGGACAGAGCGAACTAATAGATGCAGAGGTCGAGTCCATACGCAACGCACTATCCGGAATTTATCGACATGGGCTACCTGAAGACGTGATGAGCATGTATACGGATGATTCATACGTAGAAGAAGAGGAGGAACAAGAGTTTTATCGAAGTGAATATGGCAGAGAGTTGAACAATTCATCAGAGGTTTATGTCTTCCCAGCCGACCCCGAAGAAAAATCTAGACTGCGTACGTAATTCTCTTTTTTGGTCATTAAATGATGATTCGTCCGACATTTCTAACCTCTTTTTTTTTAAAAAGATCGTCAAAACCTGTTTATGCGTGCAACTTCAGGAGCTTATCCTCCTGTAATTAGTAATTTACTTTTACACAATCCTCACGATAAGGCAGTCTTAGATCTCGGATGCGGAGATGGCACCTGGCAAGTAATTAACATTTGGTACTCAGAACATTGGAAATTGAGATACATAAATATAGGATATTTGAAATAGCCCATCACTTTCCTCATTGTAGGGCGGTTGGAGTGGACCTGGTGCCAGTTGAGGCCGCACAACCGGACAATTTCATGGAAATAATTTGGGATATCAATAGAGGCCTTGACGAATTTTATGATCAATATGACGTGGTGCATTCAAGGCTTCTCAGTCATGGTGTAAGCCCATTATATTTAATCACAAAATTATGCCTTCTTATAGCTTGTATGTCTACAGATCCGTGATTTGTCCAGGCTGGTCGACGACATGGCTAGATGTCTTCGTCCTGGAGGTATCCTTATTCACTGTGAGTTTGACTTCAAGATCTACAGATCAGACAAAACTCTATGCCATCCTTGGGGACCTCCTAAATCATCAAACGAACCAATCTCATTCTTGGCAATATGGTTTGCTGCCCTTCGTAATGCCATCCGAGCAAGAGGCGGGACGGTCGATGCCCCCGACCGTATGTATGATCTCATAAGGAGTCACCCTTATTTCGATGAACGGGATATTCAGGTATCTGAACGATGGTACCCTTTTGCTCCTTATCCATATAGTCAAAAGTTCCATGCGATAGGATATAGCCCAGAACGTCTTAGCGGGATCGGAGATTTGGTACGCTCGGATGTTATGGTATGTTCTTTTATTTTTATTTTTGAGTATATCATTTAATTTAAGCCATTTCCCTCCCCAGTCTTTTTTGAGGAGTGGGAGAGTTGTCCTTTTAAAAAATGGTATGGCTGAGGAAGAAGCCGCCCAACTAGAACATTACGCTAGGATGGAACTGATGGAATTGCGTTATCCGTGCTTAGCTCGAGTACTAGAAGTTCAAGTACGACGAAAATCGTAAAATCCCCTTTTTGTATTAGATGTTATTTTATTGTATTTGGAATAAACAAAGAAGTTGCTTTATAACTTGGATCTTATGGACTCAACAATCTTTCCATTTGAGTCGCTCGTAGATTAAACCGTTTGGGTCGTACACTGGCACTATATCTGTGGCCATTTTGCGATTTCATCCTTCTGTCACCTTGTTATTCTGTTCCTACGCGATTTTTAAACCCTACCAGTGCAAGGGTGTTCAACTCTCTAGCAGCGAATAGAACGAGTCTTCCCCTGCCATAAATATTACTGTCAACCCTATATTGAAGTCCCTATGTTACAAGTCAACCCTGGAATAACGAGCAACCCGAACGTAAACTTACAAACCTGATTACCAGCTTGATAGAAAGCTGTCTCTTCTCCGGTTGACCATGCTCTTTCTTAATATTTAAAGAGGAGGAGAGGGCTCCATCAACCACGTTTGATAAAAAGACATTGTTAGATCTAGCTTGGCGCGCCAGTTTTAGAGCAATTTATATTCACATGGAAATCCTAGAAAACAAAGTAATAGACTATAAGGCTTTTAAGAAATGTTCGGTGGTGTGTGTGAAGTATGATGCGACCCGGCGAAAAAAGGCAATATGACGCGCCGGTCAAGGATAGACCAAGCTAATTCGAAGTATGGTCCGTACAAGACAACGTAAACACGTAGGTGTTCTCGATAGCCCAGTTTTGAGCCTTTGAGGTGGTCGTTTTTCTTGGACAGTTTGAAGATATGAAAATTTTCTGGGGTATATACTTATGAACTTGTAACCTGGGTTTACATATATAGGAAATGTCAGGAGTAAAAGCCGAAATTTTCAAGAGATGTTCGGGGCCGTCGTGAGATGAAGGACTCGGAATCACGCGCACAAGGGTCCGATGATCCTATCTGGTTAATCCTGTGCAAAGAGGACCATCAATAGTTGCATCCACGTGTGGTCTAAAAGAAAAAGGGCGCTACAATTCGGGGGAGCTTGACCTTTTCTGAATGAAAGTCAAAAGAGGTCCAACATGAGTTGAGAGAATACTGAAATTTTCTATAGGCCAACGAAGTATAAACCAATCATCACCATCAGAAGGAAGCTTGGTTCAGAAGTATCGAGTAAACAATATAAGTCAAAGAGCCTGCCTAAGACAAATTGATGACACCCTCTAAGAAGAAACGTTTTTTCGGTGAAGTTCAACAGTGTAAATATTTGTCAGCAAATCCACAGTTGACCACAAGCGTGACTGTCACAGTTTTCCCCTGCCGAAGTTCGAACCGACAATCGCAAATTACTCCACAGATGATATTTTAAGCTTGCCTGACACCAGACCGGCAATTTCAATATGTCGAAGCTCCAATTCGTTACCTGAGAAAGCCCTAAAGGAGCTAGCACCTTTTATTTTGATCGTATCAATCGAAGGGAAACTTTATGCCTCGACGAGAAGATATTTCACAACCTGGCCTGGTGACACAAAAGTAAGATAATAATAAATGAATCATCATTGTATGTTTATATGTGTATGCTCCTGTTTTTACGCCATGTTCTGACACAATCGATAAGAGATAAATCTTGGTTTGGTTGGGCAAAAGGGGAACGAAACCAATAATCGGAAGCCAAATATGGTATGCCCTTCATATACTTTTTTTACCAAAAGCAGATCGTTTTCAAACACACCGTAGAAACTTTTTCTTCTCATGATGCCAGGATAGGGACGCACTTTCATTACGAATACTCTTTTGACGTGAGACAAATTTGACTCATGTGTTAATTCGTTTGAACACCGGAGGATCACTGGATCACCAGTAGATCAGGTTTGGACCCCAAACTCTTTTGTCAGATTTAGAAGTTATAATCGCTCAACGATCCCACCACGGACATCCTTGACACTGACTCCAAAAGCCAAGCCGGAACTGCCGCTATACCGAACCGTATCTCATATAATCGCATGATGTCACAATTCAGATACTCAGAGACAGGTTTGGGAAACGTTGGCTGTATGGCTTTTCCCTCTCATCTTTCTTGTCTTAATTAAACATAATTTCATTAATGCAGTGATATCGATGATTTTGTCAAATCATTTCCAATATCGTTCGGATATTTAACCCCATTTGCTTTGCTGCCTGCTTTTCCTCGCCACGTTACTATTACGGGCTCAATTCATTTTCTCGGCTCTTAGCGTTCCATCGCTTGGATCCAGGGGTAAACGGATTCAAGATTTGACGCTTGAAGCGAGCCCCGTTTATATAGAAGCATGGCTCATGTGACCTTACCTGGTAAAGAGTTCGGCTCTTGACTTTTCGTCTTATCCCCCGCTCCCACCGAGCTATTTCCCATCATGTAAGACATCCTCCACATCGATGAAGACGCATATCTTTTTAATGAAATGTTTTCCTTTTTTTTTCTAGGAGTTTTGTAGGGAGCTACTTACGAAGTCTTCTTCCAAAGAAGGAGGATAGGAAGGACCAGAAGTCGCTTATTAGCGCACTTCTTTCAATGAATTGGATGCAATGGTCTTTCGTCTTCTCTGGATGGCTTGCCTGGACTTGTGACGCTATGGACTTCTTCAGCGTTTCTCTGGCTGTTCCGATTTTAACTAAGGACCCACCTGAAGGTTTTGGTCGTTCTACTGCAGCTTTGGTATGGAGGAATCACCTAGGAATGATGATGATTGACCGATGTCTCACAATCTCTTTTATCAGACAAATGCGATTACCTTGACCTTACTTTTCCGCTCTGTTGGAGCTGTACGTTTTTCTTTTATAATCAACGAACTTAAAACGACGACTTAATTTTTTCATAGGCTATCTTCGGTATTATATCTGATCGATATGGACGTAAATGGCCTTTGGTGGTTAACTTATTACTTTGCTGTGTCCTCCAAATTGGTTCATCTTTCTGTACTTCTTATGCACAATTCTTGGGCGTACGTTCACTATTCGGTATCGCTATGGGCGGTATATGGGGCTTAGCAGTCGCTACCGCTCTTGAAAGTGTTCCGGTGGAAACTCGTGGGTTCCTTTCTGGTGTTCTTCAAGAAGGTTATGCCGTGGGATATCTTCTAGCCGGTGAGCGATGAGCCTCAAATTTCATCCTAGTTGCTTTAAAAATCTAAACATGCTTCTTTCTGATTTGGATAAGCTGTCGTCAATTTGACCGCTGTTCCACATTCAAGTCATACATGGAGAGTCCTATTCTGGGTGGCCGCGGGTTTATCATTTTTCGCCGCTCTTGTACGAGCCGTATTACCCGAAAGTGAAATATTCATAAGAGCTCGGAGGCACAGAGAAGAGCTTAAACGAAAGGGTCAAGTCACCGATAATAGGACTAGGATCTTCTTGCGTGAGACGAAAGCTATGTTGATCAATCATTGGAAACTTTGCGTCTATGCAATTCTATTGATGACCGGTGTGTATCAAGTTTGGAATCATATTCATTTATTTTTTTGCTATATTGATTTGAATGAATAAGGTTTCAACTTTTTATCTCACGGCTCTCAGGATATTTACCCGACATATCTGGAAAATGACAAGTTGCTCTCATCATCATTGGCAACGAAAGCAACAATTATCGGTAACTGTGTAAGTTTTGTATTATCTTCTAGTGATAGTAGTATATATTGATTGATATTTTTTTCTTTCTTTTGGTAGGGTGCCGTCGCGTGCGTTAATTTCTTTATAGTGCAAATATTTAAATGCTCATTTAAAATAGTGGTGGTGCTTTGGCGGGATACATTTCTCAATACCTTGGACGTCGGTTAACTATAATGTAATTTCTTCTTTCGTCTTCTAGGGAAGTACAAGAAACTAAACGTCTTTGTAGGCTCTTCTGCTGTCTTATTGGAGGTTAGGGGCTCTTTTAATATTTGTCCTCCAACTTAATTGGCTTGTTTACGATCGTCTACACTTATTAGCTTTCATTCCATTATGGATTCTTCCCTCGACCTTCCCCGGTCTTGCCGCCGGAGCATTCTTCATTCAAGTCGGAGTACAAGGAGCTTGGGGTGTTGTATGTTGTCTTTTTCATTTCATTTCATAATGATTTTCCGATATTCACCAGTGAATTTTAATAGATCCCTATCTTCCTTAACGAGCTTTCCCCTCCTGCTTTCCGTGCCACCTTCCCAGGTGTAGCTTATCAAATCGGTAACGTGCGTATCGAAACATTCCTGTTCTGGTTTAGAAAGAAGACCACATTTTTTATTTATGTATATAGATGGTTTCATCGGCTTCGGCAAGAATCGAAGCAGGTCAGTTTTTCGGGGATATATTTAGAACGAAATATCAAATTTCTGACATGGTTTTTTTTGTTATAGTGGGTGCCGAGAATTTGAAAACTACAGTTAAAGGAAGCATTGTGCCCAATTATGCCAAGGTTCGATCGCGTGTCATGGGGATAACTCTGTATGAGAGGGCGGCTGACAGATTCATTTATTATAGGTGGAAGGTATCCTAATCGGCGTAGTCACTGCTTTTGTTTTCATTGTGGTTGCCATTGGACCCGAGTATGTCATTTAACTTCTTATTAGTATGCAAAAGGTTTGACCGCCGCGCAATAAAACAGGAAACATAGCTTGCATTTCGAGAAGCATCGTGTAGCGTTCGAGGAAGGTGGTGGGAATGATGATGCATACGTTGAGGAAGACAATGTCAAGACCTCTCGACCCTCTTCTATTCAATCTGACGAGAAGAGGAGAACTCCTGAAGTTTAGTACCGTCCGTCTTATGACCCGAGAAGTGGTTTCTTTTTCTTCTCCTAGTCTTGACTTTTTTTTATGACATTTGTATGATATAAACGGAAATGTTTTTCAATGAACCAGAGATGAATTAACAAAAAAAAGGCAAGTGTAGAGCATATTTCGGGAGGGGGGGATACAGGAAGTACAGGGAAATGTCAATACATTAATTAGAGAGTAGAAAAAGTGGGGTACAGATGCGAGCAAGAACAGAGGGCATTTGTACTACCCTTTCACCAATATTTAAAAGTTACATGAACGAATTGAGGGGTAAAAGAAACAGGAGAGGGAGGGATGGTTATAATAAGAGAAAGATGAGAGTGATTTTAGAAGTCCGAAATACCAAGCATGACGAGAAGATGTCGAGAGTAGGGGTGAAGAATAGGATCCAACTAGTATGAATTCGAAGCGAGATATGACTGACTCTATAGTCGCCCTGGAAGCTCTTCGCTGTACTTTATCCACCATTGTCGACGAGGCTCGCACCCATCTTTGTGAAGTTTCAAAGCGGGTTTGTCATAAAAGAACCCTCGACAATATTGGCATTGGACGATAGGTGCGATTGAACTGGTAAAGGTATGTTAATCAGATGTAAAACCACGTGTCAACGGACTGTTTTACTCACTCAGTCTTTCGATGAGATACCTTGTGGAAAAGCTTCATGGATACGCTATGCATTGTAGAAGCCAGATTGAAAGAAAGGATAAGGAGAGTGGTGGGTTATGGGGTTGAAAGGGCAAAATTTATATAGACCTTCGAAAGATATAAGATAAGAGACTGTAGTAGTCTCTTAGAAGCGAAGTGAAAGGGTAAAAGATTGCTGTGGCTTGGGGGGAGTGAAGAAGTCTGCATGATAACGCGGAAGCCACAGGTTCTTTAAATCACAGTGCGGGTGGGGTGGCCGGCTATTGAAAAAGTTGAGTTATTGTTCTTTTTGAAACTACAACTTCCGTAATTAGAAAACAAAAAAAAAACCTGCAACCGCCATCAGTTGTGTGGTAAAAATCAATCAACAATCCAATTTTAAATTAGGTCATCAGTGTAACAAAAATCGACAAATAGATGACAACTTATTTTTAATAAAAAAGGGGTAAAAGTGAGTGGATAGAAAGAAATGAAATGACCCACGCCGCGCTTAGAAAAGAAGCAATGAGAAAAAAACAAAAACAAAACCACAAATTAACAAAAGAAGACCGGAATTTCATATAGATCTTGTGGGAGAGATATGGATATGGATATGGCTTTTGGGAAATTGGGATTGACTCCTCTGACTCGAAATCCGATGAGATGAAATACAGAAACAAATGATGAAACCATAGATGAAGATACTTTGGAAATCAAATCGGTAGTTTAAAGAAAAAACAATTCTAATTCTGGTGAATGAAACCTTAAGCTTACCATTTTTTCCAGCATCAAATGGCGGCACAAGGCTTTCCCCTATAAACAGTAAGCCAGTGACAGAAATGATATTTCGACTGTGTTTGACACATAATTCAGTTGTTTGGCCCAATTGCAACGTGTGTTGGGGAGGACTTGAGGTAAAACGACATGTTGCAACCGATCGTCAGGCGTTACCATCATATACACCTACTCCTGTGAAATCATACGTAGTCTCAGACATGGGATTTGGATATGAATATCGATCACTTGAGAAGTCGTCGACCGACAATATTAGTATTCTTAGTAGTTAGTAGTACCCAAAAACTTCACTTACCTAATTCGGTCGCAACCTGAATTACCTAAACTACACGTGATTCTTTCACCCCTCAGACGCTGTCACCTTGACACAAACCTCTAAGAGATCCAAAATATCAATATCCACAATCATTCCCTGGTCGTCAAGTTTTTGGTGAAACTATTCAAGTTCGGGTGTATTTGTTTCTTCATCTGAGATTGTTTATGGACTTCGTTTTCAGGAGAGCATCCATATTTGTTCATGATTCAATAAGATATGGACATTAATGAATAATTTGAATCTCATCACGTAAATGGATTACACGTTTCTTTCTCATATTCTGGTGTTGATCATTATCCTTGGTTTCGCCTTGATCGTACTAGCTCACTTTCATCGCAGTTCATATCAAACCCGAGTTTGAACAACAAATCACCACGAACGAAAGTGTTTGATATTTTCAACTCCATATTCATCTCACTCCCAACTAGACGAAAACATCATCTCATATGTGAATGAGACGTCTCTCGAGTTGATTTTCTCTCACACTTGGCCGTGCGTACCCGATATCACCATTGTCGTTTGTCTTTCTTTCTCTCCTCCTTTGACTGTGATTTGATTCGCATAGTATCTCTCTTTCGTCAAGAACCACAAGAAGGTGTGATTTCTAATTCCATCTCGATCAAAGGACACATGTCCACGAGGCTCTGCTTCCCATGCCTTCTATAAACCACCGTTTGATCTCAAAAATGATGGCGGTACAAACATTTGTTGGAGAAGAGTTTTCTATTGTTCCTATGGTTCCACTATCTTTTACCGCCCGGACCCACGGTGATAATCCGATGAATTATTAGGATCCGAGTCAGAGAAAAACAAACGATTTCTCAACATCGGTTATATTTGCCATTGTTCAGATCATCTAATCTTTCATTAATTTACTTTCAAGCCGCAACTCGGACCGGATGTGATGGGGGTAAAGGTTTGAAATCAGAACGACCACAGGAGCGCTCTGGTCATCATTTCTGTTCAACGTTCTTTAAAAATAAACAGCAACACAAAAAGTATGGTTTCCAAGAAAAAAACCACGTGTTATCTTCTTCCCCTATACGATAGGCGTAAATAATAGGCGTGGCAAAAGATCACGAATCGATTTTCATATTGCCATGTTTTCCTTTTTGTGCTGGGTATGGTTCATCAATATTGTGACAGCAACAAGGTACCGTTCAAACCTTTTCTAATACGTATTGTTTGTATCTGATCGGTGGACCAGACTTTGCTATACATACATCCATACCTTGATATTGTCTTTCAGCTTGGGGTGTTCCGTTCATTGAGCTTGTTTGAAGAATTGCTTTGTCTTGGTCCCCTTTGTCTTCGTTCCATCCCTTCTAAAAAGCAAGCCATACACCTATCCCTAATGGCAATTCTTTCTACTTGAAGATGATGATCTATGTGAATGCGCCACATGATATACTTTCCCTTGCTTCCTAACATTCGGGAAACGACGTCTAACAAAACCTTTCATTCTATTGAACTTCCTCCCTACTTTCCCCTTGTACCACCCGGACCTTTTCGGGAGTCATCCGATATGAATCGGAAAGCTACGGGCTTCTTTTACGGGACAATTCGAAAAGTTCGTCTTGTGCCAGTTTTTTTCTCTTTGTGTTTGTTTGCTTCAAAAGAAAGAGTTTCTTCGAAAAATAATCGGTCACAGTAGGTGGGTTTTATTTCATACACTTCCTTTCTTAGCAGTGATTCATCGTGCCATCATGGAAATTGGTGAACAATCTCCCAACCCAACCTATCGACTCCCCCTTTTTTGCGACTGTGTAATTTTTCACTTCTTTTCACTTCTGTAGACTTTCTTCAGCTTAATACGACATATGTATCAGAAGACCGATTAATTGCGGACCTATGAAGCTAAGTATTGTACAGACTACATATGACATAAAGTGATTCACAGTAAGAAAAACAGAGTCCATGTTGATATTACACTATAGATGTATATAAAGATGAAATATGGTCAAGGGTCGATCCAGCTCCCCAGGTTAATAAAAAAATGCAATAAAAAAATATATGGCAATGGTCCATCCCGAATACAATCCTTTCTTTTCTAAAATCAAGTCCGCAGGGGATGATGGGAATCTGCCGGAGCCGAAGTATTCCGAGGACGTCTTGGGATTTCGGATGAACGGACTTGTATCGCTGGTTGTTCCCTTCTATGAGGGCTTCTAGGACCTCGCGGAGGACCATAACGTAGATGATGCATATGACTCGCATCCCGATTAGTTGAGAGTTGTGCCACGGCATAGTAGGAGTGACCCGGGACATTATAATTTGTTTGACGAATAATCCCCGTACGCGGATCAGCATAGTAAACACGGCCGTCAGCAGATTGAGCCTGCCTATTAAATTTGGTATAAGGTGGTGGAAGTGGGATACTCGCTACGCTGTCTTCTGGATTTGTGCCAATAATCGCGTCATCAACTTGACGTCGAAGTTCTGGGGCATATTTAGGAGACGATTCAAAATCTTCTGGTCCTAGTTCCCCTTGATATGGTATTTGGTCTGGGGGAGGGTTGGACGGTAAGGTGAGAAATTGTCCGGGTATGATAGTATCGGTATCCTGAGGGGTGACGAAACTTTCTGGATGTGAGGGTGCAAAAGTTCGCTCGTCATGTTTGAGGGGTTGAGGTTGAGGTTGGAGAGAATTTGATGTAGTAGGGAAATTGACCATGCTATACTCTTCCTGCTTTCCTTCGGGTTTACGTGTGAAGAGTTTTTTAAGGAATCTTAGGAAGCTCATTAGGATTATATCTGGTGAACCGTTGAGAGGGGAAAGAGAGTAGGGTTTCTCTTGAGTGAGGAGTAGTCGTAAGACCGGATCTCTCTCGCTACTTTATAACAACAGACGACCTAACCATGGCTGGTAAAACATGCGTTTTGAAAGCAGGGATTGATACATGATTCAGCCTCAGGTTGTTATTGTTGTTCCAATAACAAACCTTTCGCTTCCTAAGTGCCATGGCAAGAGCTCCTCGTGATACGACGAAAATTACCTTCAAGGCAAGGTACAGAGCGCGAAGAACGTCTCTAATCAAGCGCGTGAATCGCATCTCTTGATCAGCCTACATCTGTATTGAAACTAAAATCCTGGTTACACCTCACGAGTACAGTGCGCATGGATCAACTTGACGTTTACGGAGGCACGCGCTGCAAGACAAACGGGCTGAGTCGATTGACAGATGGGCTGAACGAGTAGTGGTGTGTATATCAAAATGAGGAGAGACTGTCGACATCCACGTTTTAGTCGGTATGCAAATTGGTAACCAACACGTGCAAGGCTGTGTCACTCCATCATGCGGGGTGGCGTCTGTCTAAGAATCAATAATGTTCGTCGATAACCATCATGAGAACTATTTTACAGGATGTGGGGGGAAAAGAAAAAGGAATGGTGTTGAAAAATATCAAAGTAGCTTTACATAAGGTAAAGGTATTTTGCGAGAATTACATCTCTATAGAACAAAACAAAATGTGGGAAAGAAAGAAAAGAGTGGAAATGAGTGTGTAAAGTACAATTAAAGTGAAGACGGTGGTATCAAAAATAGATGGGTACGAAGAAACAAATGCGAAATATCAAGAAAACCTACTAGAGGGTAAATAAGGATAACCAAAAGAAAAAAACTCCCCTCCCCCTCCCCCCTCTCTCAGATTCAGAAAAAAATCCTCTTTCAAAGAGGGCTACCAGACCTGGGATTAGATCCGCGATTTGGAATAGAACTAGATGGAGATGAAGTGAGTCACGGTTCAGAATAACACTTTTAATAACGGTATTTTTAAACTTACATAAACAATTTCCCATCCTGTTCATGACGGACACTGAAAGCAGGTGACGGCGGTTTACTAGTACTTCTATTTCCTTCCACGTGTGAGGTTGAATTCATTCCCCGATTATAATTCTCATTGTGTCTCGCTAAAGCCGAACTTGTTATCCTATCCCCTAGATAATTCGGAAGAGATCCGGAGGAGCTGGTAGCACTTCTGGCTTGTTCCGGATCCAAATCCAGTCCTAAAACACTGTTTCGGTTATTGTGTAAATGAAAAGATCGTGGCGAGTCTGTTTGATCGTAAATGGGGGGGAATGGAAGACTGGACATGGGGTATTCTGACGTGGGATTAAATGGCGGACCACTAGTAGGTTCATGGTCAAGGTGCAATTGGGAGACATGCTCCTCTTGTGGAAGGAAAGGTGCGGAATGGTCTGAATAATTAGCTATGAATCGAGGTAAATGAGAACCCGTATGATAATCATTTTGTTGTCGTTGCGTACTATAGAGAGAACCTTGAGAAGGCGAATGAGATGGCGGAGTTCGGTTTGACTTGGAATAATGAAATCCTGTAGGTATGGTGGGATAATGAGGAGAATATCTGTTTGGTATATCGATAGGATAGGGAGGGTTTTGAAAGGGAACGATATTTGAACGAGGTGAATGTCTGTGAGGTATGTCGATGGGAGGTGAAGGAGTATAATAAGGAATGCTTGTGTGAGATTGTCTTGGAGGCGAGCCGTAAACGAAAGCTTGAGAAATAGTGTTTTGTTGGATTTCCAGATCAAGATTTCTGACTTGTCGAAAATGATTGTTGAATCCTACACGTCCAGCGGAAGGGGAGGGGAGAAGATCATTACGATGATTAGAGGTTGTCGTTGGAAGAGATTGCGAGACTTGTGGGGTTTCTGGTGGAACCGTCTGCGCAACCTTATGTTGAGGCGATGCGGATGTCTGAGTTAACTGGGTTAAGGATGGGATGTTGGCGGTCGGTATTAGATGTTCTCCTACTTGCTTCTTCTTTCCTGACTTAAGCGACGAAACCTGACACCCCATTGTACGTTACGTTTAACTTGGATTGTACGCCTGATACGAGAAAAGATTAGATGGAGGCCCTTTCCCAAGGAAGTTATTGACGCTCAACAAAAAAGATAATGAGGGGTAATAGAGTACAGAAACGCAAATGCGAACGGGGAATGGGTTCAACATAATATAAAGTAAAAAGAATCGTAATGGTATGTGTGCATTGTTGAGGTGCAGAAAAGGCTATTTTCATGACAGGTGAACCAAGTGACTAATTTCCGAGTCATGAAGGCACTCGTAAGAAGAGCAAGAGGCATCCGGAATTTTAATAACCACGAGGCATGGCACAACACAGCATGGTTTGAACCGCTGCGGATTCCAAAACTGATTTTGCGCATGTCCCAGTAAACCAGAGTTATACTATATATACTAGGTAGTTTAAGCACCAGCGCAAGCTCAGTAAGGGTCAGTGTAGAGAACTGATTGAGCGGGGACCCTTGGAATCAAAGGATGACCAAACTGGATAAGAGTAACGAGGAGGTCATGCTTTTTGTCCACGTGCATCCAATTAGCATTATTGTGACATTTTTTGAAATTGAATTGTATCGATTATTATACTTTCTCCCCAAAGCGATCCAAGTCATCAAGATGTCGTGACGTAAGGCGGCACCGCAGTACATAGGGTAAGGAAACGACGATGGTATCGATATAGGCGATTCAGTTAACCCATCGAGTAAGAAAATGCCATTCAAAGCGCCAACATCATTTGGGAAGTCATCCTAAGGAGTACATGGTCATGGCTTGAGAAGAACAAGTCGGATGTCAACCGGAGATTGCCGACGGAACTTGCCACACAAACCCTCTGACAGGAGAAATATTTCACAATTTTCAGTTTTTTTCATACAAGTTATAGTATAAGTACACGCATAAGACTTCTTTTATATACCCAGAATCCAGCTCAAAATGAAAAGTGCAACCAATGTTAGGGGTAGATGAAACTTTCCCCCTACTTAGTATTGCAACACCACGATCACGGTTGTCTTGATAGTAAATTCTAGTTGATACAGTATCAATTTCGACATTCGATCAAGATAAAGAAGAAGACTTACTGTTCTACTCTCCGCTTCCAAACTATCTGTCTCTTCCGATTCACTAAATCGTATACGTCCTTCTGATCCTAGCCGAGCTGTTCGAACTGCCGGTACTACAGAAGGTTGCAAATCCGACCACATGCCCAAAAAAGCTCGTCGTTCCTCTTGTTCAATTTCTTTAGCCAACTCTCTTTGTCGACGTTTTTCAATCTCTCTTTCCATTTGTACTTGTTCCGGTGTCCGAAGTTCCCATTCTTCTTTCAGCTTTTTCTCCATCTTCCGTCGTCTCAAACTTCCGAGATTCCGAACTGTCTCGATTTTGGATTGTGACCATGATGAACGTGATGAAGCTGAAGCCTTGCTTAATAGACTCTTTGAACGCGATAAACTTGGTCTAGCTGATTCGTATGATGATCGTGATCCGCTGCAAGTGTTTGATTTAACGCTGACACTACTCGAGTATCGTAAACGAGGGAGATTATATGCTTCAATATCGAGTGAATTCCCTCGTCGTGGCATAAAACCTGCCCATGCCTCGTCGTCTGGGAAATCCGCTCTACAAGCAACTAGTGAAATAACTGGACCAAATATCCCCATGATGGCTGTTTGATTTGTTGTTTGAAATGAAGAAGGAAAAGGGCAAAAAAAAAACGAGTTATGGCTTTGAGCGAGGGGTCTGGCTCTTATGGATCAGAAAATGTGGATGTGTGGATGATGCGATGACACCACAAAAACAAAATAATACCAATCCATTTTTTTACCTTCCATCCTTTTAAGAGGTGGAAGAAGTTAACCGAAAGCATCCAGCGTATTACCCTCAGCGGCAAGGTGGACGGAAGGAAACGGCATTGCCGCACCCCGAAAGTACACGTCGGTCCATGAACACGAGTATGCAGTGTTGGATTTCTATAAAAGGAGAAAGTACCGATTAATTGTATTTTAGTCTTTTCTTTTAAAAGAAACGACGCAAAGAGTCGTTGAGCACATTATACCATACCATACATATAATGTATTTTATCATCCATAAATTGAACTTTGTTTTCTTCTGAAAGGAACCCACATTGGTGGTGCTTTGCTTTCTTCTTTATTTTCTATTTTATTTTATTTTTTATTGATTTTTTTATTTATTTGCTCCGTGTCCGATAAAAAAAAAACCTCGGTCAACCGATTGAAACACGCGCTCCGTCCACATGCGCGTTTACAAAAAAACACAGCGTGCGCGCTCTTCCAAAATTTCAGCCTATTCCCTACCGAATTCAATGACGGAAGACCTGCAGGAGCGGACGATGAGTTTTTTTTTTTGCCTGGAAAAAACCATCAGCTGATGGAGAAAATGACTCGAGGCCAGTGAATAAGTAACATACACACAGGTTGGTCTCCGTGATGATGATGAATATTCGATTTCTCTCTATATATCCCCGTAAGCAATAGGATGACCTATAAATGCGAGATGCGACCCTTCGACATGTGGTACTGCCGCATGTCACTGCATGATGACATTCAAAAGCGTTGATATCGATGGTTTAGGCGTTGTTAGACACAAAGTGGGAATAAAGGAATGGACTATTAGGAGAGTAATAGGCTTTGTACTTGTTTTGACGCCGCCACCTTTAATTATTATTAATCCAACTATACACTACATACATACAGAGTAAGCAATGAGTTCAAGCATTTCAATGATCAGTTTCCTCCCATGTTCTTCCAACCGTCTTAACCAAATCTTCCGCCGTAATTTTTTTACCAGACGTAAAATACCCAGCAGCAATTTTCGCATCAATCTCAACTCGTGAATCAGGTGGAATCAGATGAGAAGGGATATCATATCGACGCAGGATAGGAATTCCAGATTGAACGATAGCGTTGTATTTCATATCACTCATACTGACCAAATGATCAATCTTCCTGATTCCCAACCAATGCAATACATCAGGCATCAGGGCTTGGAAACGCATGTCTTTCACTCCAGCGATAACCTCGGTCGAACGGAAGTATTTGTCAGCACTATCACCTCCTCGTTTGCGTAGATTATATACCAAGTACCTGAATTAGAAGATAAGATAATTAATTATTTTGGCTATTATTGAAAACATGACATGACTCACTTGGTGACCTCGCCCAGTGCTCGTCCTTCCTTGCGGAAATAGACGACTACTCCTACCCCACCACGTTGAGCACATCGTACGCACTCCTCGATGGCAAATGTTAAATAGGGTTTGCAGGTACAAATATCTGAACCGAATACGTCGGAACCATTACCTAGAAAACAATTCCTCAAGTTTTAATATCATCCCCATTTTTCATGTGAAATTTGCACCCTACATTCATCATGGACTCGGAGAGTAAGTTCTTTACTCTCATCAGACATATACGCAGGATTTCCAACTTTTGAGACATGAATTAGCTGTGTATATTATATATAACAATAAGAAACTTACAAATATAGACCGTAAGATTTCCAATAGGAGGTAAAAATACTTTAATATCAGGACGAGTAATCAATTCCGGATACATCCCACCCGTATCTTCAAAAAGGGCTCGACGCAAAAGACCTTCGGGACTGTAAATAAAATCGTTAGTGGTTTTAATAATAAACAACACGTATATGTACTCACATTCCGAATCTCTCAGCAACACCGGGTAGATACCATACAGGTTCAACAGCAGCCTTGGATACTTTAAGCTCAACACCAGGATCCTCCGTACTTATTGACCCATCTTCATTTATACCCTGTCGACTCTTTAAAACAATCTTCCCATCGACAACTAAATCCCCTTTCTTAGCAGATACATCAATTTCGCTTAATTTTATATGAGCTTTGGTTACTGCGATACTAGGTCTAATGTCGAGTCCAAGTTCATTAATTTCTCGATGGAAAACTTGAGGTGCTAAATGTCCCCATGGATCAAAGCTGACGATTTTCCTTGGGTCAAACCAGGATGGTTGAGGGAGGATGTCAATAGCTGGGTGGGTGAGTTCATAAGATGGTTTATGGGTTGGGGAAAGCGTTCCGAGGGCGATGGCTAATGCACGGTAAATACTATAGGAACCACTGTGAGCTCCTATGGCATTACGTTGCTTAATAGACGAAGGAAGACGAGATGCAATGACTGGTCCTCGGATAAGGGGGTCTGTTGCGCCCCATGATAAAGTAAAAGGACTGATACCCGTTTGATCGGGATAGGCTAGAAGTGTGTTTGTCAAAAGGAAGAATAGGAGAGTTATTGCAAACGCACTTGTCAAAATAACTCGTTCAGGATATAATGTTTTCTCTCGGAGTCTGTCTTTGACAATTTCCTGTGGTTTATGATCCGATAGCAATAAACCATTCGAATCTTTGACGGGGGATGTACCTCTTTAGCCCTCTCACCGGGGGCTTTGAAAGGGGGTGAACTCGTCAAAGAAGCATCACTTATCGACGCTGGGATCCTTGAAGGCGTCATAGGTAATAATGGTGTCCCAGATTGATCCGCTGTCAAAGAATCCAACTATCTCGTTTCAGAACCCAAATTAGGACATGAAACTGTTGAGGAAACCGTTACCTTTGCTTGCAATGTTTGCTGTTGAATCGTCAACGTTTCCAACTGTTTGAGAATTTGAGTTAATACAGCATCCGATGAGATAGCTGACATTATTTAGCAAAAAATGGATGGGGTGATGCAGATGGTTTGAGACTGAAAACGTGATATTACAGCAGCAGCCTGCTCAAATGACCTTTTTGTATGTAAATAGAATGTCGTTTACCGCCGCCGTTCGTTTTACGCCCTCGGCCAATTTAAACCTCCGACGGTATCTCCCGTGTTTCCGAGGTCCGCTCCGGTGAGGACCATTTATTTATTTATTTTTATGTTCAAACCATGAGTACATACTTTATTTGAAATTTCATCCATCTATATACTCAAAATCAATCCAGTTTGGTATCCCCCCGAAAACTTTCTCTAAAGTAAATTCTTTGGCTTGTTGAGCTGTTAAAATATGTTCAATTGGTGTTCGTCCAGTAACGTTTCCTCCAGGACCTGGTAAGTACAAGGTTAAAAGTTACACTTTTACAGTTGTATATATATTTCTTACCAGTTGAATGAAATTCGGCGTAAAAAGTAGTGTTCATTATAACCGGTCTGGCACTATCAAAAGGAATAAATCCAATCGGAGCAATACTATCGTCCATAAACGTGTTGAGGTATATAGTGGTAGCAAGATCATTCCAAGGTCTTCCAAGGAAACATTGTCCATCTGTAACCGTTGTTGCGTTTGCGTCAGGAGACTGAAGAACCTGTCACCTTGCTGCCTTCCTGGGGAATAAAGAAAAATTTCTTACCCTCATGATTTTAGAATTGCTAACATAACCTCCGTATCTGTTTCCTGGAGCAGTTATTAAATCTGTTCCTTTCCAAGCTACTAATCCTCCTCCACAGGCACGATTGGCCATAACAACGTTCTCGAACCATCTGACGACAGCAAGTTTTAAAAACCCTATTCACTTTTCCGTATCAAGAAAAACGTCTTACGCAGTTCCAAACCCGAATACGTCTTATGGAGAAATTATTTAACCATCAATCTTTTGAAAAACAGATCGACTTACAATCGGTTTGTCCGAAAATAACACTATCAATAACATAAGTGCTGGCATTCCGTCCAGTATACCACGTATCCTGATAACTCGCGAACGTGCATCCATAAAACGAGGCATTGGCATATGATATATCCGTAACAAGAGCTTGTGATATCGAAAAGTTAGCCTAAGAGTGCCAATAGGATGCAACGTGAGTGTTGATTATCATCATATATAGGTGAATACTAACCGCACGATTTGAAAAATCAATATTATAGGCTTTGAAATCTGTATTTCCAAATAATGGTTGGAGAGGTGCTCCATTTGTTCCGGATCCGATTAAAGAGGCGTTAAAAGACGGTGCGACGATTAGGACAGCGGTTTGTGCGTCATCTTCAGCAGGCGGTGCTGTTTTTTTTTTTGAAAAAAAATTAACAATCAAGGTGCACGAAACGAAAAAGAGGGGTGACTGACGTTCAGTTACGAAAATATTATTCCATATCTGGACTAAATTCCGGGTTGGCGAAATGGTAGAGTCCAAATGATCCAAGTCCAGTTGTCCCTAAATGAAAATTAAAACATTTTACGGGCTGGGGATCCAAAAAAAAAGGGGGGGTGGGTGCTTTACCAAAAACGTTAAAGGACCCGACCTCGTAACATTCACAATCTCAAAATATTCCCCTTCACCAATCAAAATGGTCGCATCTCCTCTTTCCGGCCTACCCCAAACACCTTCAATAATTGGACTCAAATGAAGGGGGAAAACGTACAGAGATTCAACAGCAGCTTGAACGCTGGTAAATTTAGCTTCCCTATCCGTCTGCGATACATATATTGTTCCACGTGCACATCCTTCAAGAGCTGAAATTCCTTTAGGTTTCTTCAATTGACACGCGATATGTGTAGGAGAAATAGCCCAAGCGACTAATGGTGAAAAAAGGGTGATTGCAATGCCTAATCCGATCATAATTTCAATCTTTCTCGAGGCTGAGGGTTTAGTAGGCTACCGTACAGAAGAGGTGTGTTCTTCATTTCGCGAGAAAGTATATATAAAAAGCTATTTTTTTTTTCCTACCCGGGTTTTGCGAACCTGACCTCTAGCCCTTCTGTCTCAGAAAAAAAGTGAACAAATGACTGACATCGTTTATTTCGCATAAGAGGAGACGGGCAGTCTCGAGGACTGTGGATCTTCTCAAGCGGCGGCCCGCGGACCGTATACGTGTCTTTTATGGTGGAGTCTTCATCCCGTGGGCCGTGAGCTAGTTTTTATTATTTGTGTAAAGATGACTATTTTACACGAATAAGTAGTGTCAGCTGGAAAATTCTTGTAATTTTATTATGACTCGACCGTCTTGTCGTCGCATTTTTCTTCAAGGTAGTATGCGTCCCGCGTATAAATGTGGTCGTTCACGTGAGTGTCCTACCCCTGGTCAGACAGGTGGAACCAATTTGACAGCCCGTGAAACGTCCAAAAAAAGCCCTGCTCTGCATTATATATTATTAATGGTACAAAAGAAATGCTTGCATTAACTATATAATATCCAAACCCTAGATAAGATAATGTTGTGTGTGATTATTATTAGACAATTATGACTTCCTATTTGCTTTCCGACTTCCACCATTTTCCAACCTTTCCTGCTCCATATCGAAAGCTTTTACTGAAACCGGCAGATACAAGGCCTTTCATAGATTGAAGAGTAGCTGGATAACCAACAATATTCTTCGTTTCTGGAAAAAGGGAAGGCGTTAGCAATAGAAAAGGATCGAGCGAGTGCGTTTTACCCTGTGTAATGACGTGGCTTAATCGCGGGTCTCCGGCAACAGCTTTCCAATAAGCACTGTCATCAGCTTCTTTGGATGGATTATCCATCCTAAGCATATACCATCGGTCAACTCGAGTAAGTAATCCCGATGGCAACTTCCTCAAGTGTAACACCCTTGTCTTTGGGTCCAAATCTTGCTCTATCAATCCTCCAATCGTATTCCACTGAACACCCGGAAGACCTAGAGCAAGTCTTCGATACAATTCTCTAAACTGACCAACTTGTTTAGAGACGATATTGGTCAACTTGTTCCGGTTCTCAGCTGGAAGCCACATGCGTGGATCGCCGCTGTAACTCAATCCTGCGATTCGTTCAAAGAGTTCGCGTTCGGAAAAGCGTTCGGGAAGTGTTAAGAGAGCTGTTCTTAATGCGGAGGTGAGGTTAACTTGTTGAGTTAGTCTGACTCGGGCATCATCTTTGATGATCCGTAGTGGTTTGTGCATCCGCCCGGCGAGGTATAACGAGTGCCATGAGAGAAGATCGCTGCATAGTGTATCAATAGATGTGACGCCATACTTTATAGTCTGTAAAGACGATCAAAACCAAAAAAAAAAGTGTACTATAAAGACAAGCTTTTTGAAACTCACGACGTCCTTAACAGTTACATATGGATTAAACCAGACACCAGGTCCAACCTCCTGCGTCTTTGCAACAAAATCACTTCCAAGCAATCTCGCATGCAACGGGTAATGACTAGGATTCCGAGCCATATTGATAGAATGCCAATGACTCGGGTGACTGACAGCAAACATGAAATCAAGCATTGGCCGGTTAGGATCATCTCTCTTATACCCGTCTTGCTCAAAAACACCAGAACCATAAGCAAACGCATAACGTATAGGTGCTTCAAACTGTGCAACGATAGACTCCAACATATCCCTAGTAGTAGTCGGTACAGCCAGAAGCTGATTAGCACCAAAGTTATGAGGAAGAGATGGGAGAGATCGAAGTCTCGTTGTTAGTCGTAAATTATCCTGTGTCCTTGCAAAATGTGAATTGGTAGGACGAGGTGTTGGTCCAAGACGAGAGCGTGTGGTGCGTGTAGAAGTTGTTGTTGCTGTTCCATTGCTTGTGGCTGCTGTCGTTGAACTTGAGCTTGGTGGAGGTGGTAAAGGAGATTGATGATTAGATGATTGAACAGATTCAGTGGTAAGTAATCGAATATGAGTGGCGCATTGTTTTAAAGAACGGCGAGTCAAAGACATGGTAGGTAATAGAAGAGGGGGAGGAAACGGTTATGTCAGGAAATGGATCATGGGCGCTTACACAATTTGAACGCTTGCGCGTTGGTGGCGGCATGTTCAAGCTTGAAGGACCTACCAATCAAACTCTACCATTATTTGTTCTCTAGAAAAAAAGAGGTAACTGGGCGTAAATTCATCGTTCACCACGGACATTCAAAAAAAGGAAAATACTTATCCAAGCGAAATGACCTATGACGTTATAATTGTCAAGAAAAAAAAGAGCTCCAAAAAAAACGTAAAATAATTCATCTGGAAGTCACTTTTCCCGGTCCATTTTTCAATTCATTTCAACGATGTCATACATGAGCTAGAATAAAGGATTTCGGGTTTATAAGAAACCCGGGGAAAGGGAAAAGATATATAAACCCTCAGATTCTTTTCACTTTCACCATTAGCATAACTCACATCGATATCCATGGCGGACCAATACCAAGTACGTTCTCCCCTTACTCAACTTCTCGGTGACTTTGATATTTATGTAGCATTCAATTAGGTTGGCGACAGGGTTGAATATCGCCCCATTGTAAGTGGCATATAATACGCATTTTTTATCCACCTTGTTCAATCTGCTGCTCAGGGTGGTGAGAATGACAATGTATCTACCTCTACCGGTGAGATCGTTGAAATCACTGAGGCAAGTACATCGTTTTAAATGGTTACTCCACCTTCACTGACCGAACGTTGTAGGAGGGTAAATACGTTATCAAGAATGACAACACCGAGAAGACCACTCGTGAGTAACCATTTCATTTATTGTTCACTGTGATAAATACCATTTTGATTCTACGTCTCCAGATTATATGGTACGTTTTTAAAACCTTATATTTATAAACGGCGTTATCATTTTGCTCATCATAACAAGGAAAAGAACATCGTTCAAAAGATTAAATAATTGTCTCTCTAAAGTTGCCTCTTTTGTTAGTTAACTGATGTACTATTACATAATTGAAAACTTACCATGTTGAATTTAACTTTTGTTTGATAAAGCCATGGCTATCCACATAACTTTCAGAGTGTTCAGAAAAGTGTGCTAAATGAATCTAAAAATAGCTTTTGAATAGAATTTGATTCCGCATCTCTTACATAATCTTCATTGCTTTATACCAGAATCCTCGTCAGAACTGTTTTCTAATTCTAATTTCAATGAGAATATTATGTATCTATTCCCACTTCAGATTTAAATGATTGCGTCCCTGTAGCTTACAAGCTTGAGTGGCTACGAAGTACGTATGTCACGTCACCACACTTCATCCAGGCTCCTCATCGGCTTCACCTTTGACGAAACTTTTCTGGAACCAATTATCCGAGGGATTCTATAAAGTAATCGAGGAGACAGGACAATGAGCATCGACAATATATACATAATGACTGGCTCAAACAACGCTATTTTCAATGTTCAACATCTTTTTAACGTAAAAGACTTTGTCGTCGTCGTCACTGGAGGTGGAACGGGTATTGGTTTGATGACAGCTCAGGCGTTTGCTAATAACGGCGCGAGAGTGTGTTAGTAGTACAAATTCTCTTTTTTTTTCTTCACCCGGGTTTGATCATTTTCATTTCTTCTTTTGACAGACATTGTCGGTCGTCGTCAAGAAGCATTAGATCAAGCCATTAAAGCCCATGGACAAAACTTACTCAATGGCGGGAAGTTCATTCCTATAGTCGGTGATACATCTCATAAAGAGGGTGCTATAAAAATTGCGCAAGAAATAGCCAGCAAAGAAAAACATGTTAATGTGTTGATCAATAACGCTGGAGTAGCGACCAAGGCTCGTATCGACGTTTCCAAAGCTGAAGACCCAACATCATTCAGCGAAGAGCTTTTGCGATCAGATGAAAATGAATGGTCTTCGATCTATGCGGTTAATGTCGTTGGGTGAATATCAACCGCTTTTTTGAACTTCGTAGTCGAATTTTAATTTTTCTCCTAGATACTATCTTATGACTGCAGCATTTTTACCTCTGCTTTCGGCTGCCACCAAGGCAGTCAAAGGATATTCAGGATGTGTCATCAATATCGCTAGTATTAGTGGAACAACCTATTTATCGCAAGGACAACCAGCCTACAACGTCTCAAAAGCTGCCGTTACGCACCTTACTCATATAATGGCAGGCGAACTGTCTAGACCAAGCTTCAAAGTTCGTGTCAATGCGTAAGTTTAATATTGTTCTTTATACAATTATTTTTTTCGCTGACTCAATACATTTTTCAGCATATCACCAGGTATCTTCCCATCTGAGATGACTAGTAAGTTCTTTTCTGTTCAATTATAATTATATATCTGACACGCAAATGTGTTTGTTTTAGCCAAAGACTCGGGCGAAGATCAAAAATCCCACATTCCTGCGGAAGGATTCGGCGAAAAGAAAGGCGTTCCTGCTGGTCGGCCAGGTAAAGATGACGATATTGCACAAGCGGTTTTATTACTAGCAACAAATACTTATATAAATGGACAAGTAAGTCAAAACTCCCGTTCAAAACGTTATCCCTCAACTAGTTCTAATTACACTGTACCGTAGAACTTAGCCGTAGATGGTGGATTCTTACTTACTCATCCTTAAAAGAGTTGCTCTTCAATCTTTTCAAAACTTGTATATTATCTTCAATAGAACGGTTCGTTACACAAACAACAATTCACTCCCATTTTATTTGCTGATGACTACGGTCTGGGTTGGGCCCAAATATTTAACGGTCGTAGTGGTGATAACATTCTCTTCTACAGAAAAAGGAAAAAGTTTTGACCTTCCCGACAAAATAAGCATATATACCAGAAACACTTACGACAACAGCAAAGACCAGGATCCTCAGAACACAAAGGCGGATTAACAGGACAAAAGAGCGTGCAAACACCTGTGGTAGTTGGTGTAGCAGTAACAGTGATCGTCTTTGTTACGCAAGGCTCGATAATTTCCACGGGAACTGAAATTAGGAAGGCATGGTTGTTATTAACTAGAATCCTCGTTCTATTTTTTTATTACTCACCACAGCAGCAAGAACCCGGCGCCTCTTGACAGGTTGAAGGCGGGTCAGTGCAAAGATCATAGCATATCCCAGTTGGAGCGGGATAAACTTGAGTGCAGTTTTGAGCTCGAGCACCCACAAATGCAGGAGTAAGCGAAAGGAGAAGGAAACCAAGCGAGTGGAATAACATCTTTTGAAATTTGCAGTGTATTTCGCGGGGTTCCGTCCTGTCCTTTTTATAAGGGTTTTAATAGCATAAGAATCATGATTCTGGTTCCTACTTCCGGCGACAGGAATAAATGTCAGTACACAAGTGACTCGCTCCAATTGACTAGCTTCAATTCAATTTAATTCAGTGCCTTGTTTGTTCCTGTTGCTTTGAAAAACAAAAGAAGCTAAATATGATATTTGGCTTTGACATTGACATTTATGTTTTAATTTTACAGAAAAACTTCGGTAGTAAAAATTGGCTAGGTACGGCTTGGAACCGAGGTTATTAGAAAGGGGAATTCGGGAAAAAAACTGCAAGTGTTATAGACTATTGTTCGCGGTCACTAGCGTATAAACGTACGCGGTCAGTATCACCCGTCTGTAGCGACAGGGCCTAGGAGAAACACATCAGCCGAATTGAAGTGTTTATTTAATACAAATATGGATAAACATACCGCTACAGCAACACCAAGTGGGTTCTTCTTCACAAGTAGGAGGAGGAAAGGCACATGGTACCGGTATACATGCACGTTCGGTAAGAGTTGTTCTCCCCACTGCATGGGTGGACACTGGAGCAAAGTTTATAGAGATCAAGAAGAGTAAAGTCACGATCTGAGCGGTCAATGTTTTGGTCGACGTCATTGTTAGAGCTAAAGATGCGCGCGAGGGGGAAAATTGGGGTACTAAAAGTAGTAAACAATAATGGCGCTTTTTATGATGCATTCAGAATGGACTAATTGGTAATTCGGAGAAAACCGCTGTTTATTCTCGCTTAAATTGATTGACATATGATTGTGTAGATGAGCAGAATTAAAGCTGCAAAGTGTCAGACTACTGTTCTCCTTCATCTTAGTCGCTAGTGTATAAACATACGCGTCGGTAAGTATCACCCCTCGGTAGTCACAGGGGCTAGGAGGATACGTCAGGCGAAAAGTGTTATTCAAATACAAATGTGGATAAACATACTGCAACAACACCAAGTGGGTTCTTCTTCACAAGTAGGAGGTACGGGGGGACATGGTATCGGTATACATCCGAATGCACGTTCGGTAAGAGCTGTTCTTGCCACTGCATGAGCGGACACTGGGGCAAAGTTTATAAAGATCAAGAGTAGAGTTACGATCGGAGCTGCCAAGGTTTTGGTCGATGTCATTGCTAAAGATGATGCGCGAGGTGAAAAACTGGGGTACAGAATAGTAAACAGTAATGACACTTTTTATGATACATTCCGAATAGACTAATTGGCAATAATGATTATTTTCGGAGAAAACGGCTTTTTATTCTCGCTTAAATTGTCTGCTCGTGCAGATGAGCAGAAATCTATGCTACCTCAGCTTGCTATCGTACTTGGCATCTTTTCAGACGCAACAGGGACTACGTGAATTAATTGAAATTCTATAAATAGCTACAATTGTTGACCCCACCGACTCACCACAACAACACCAGGTGGGTTCTTCCTCGCAAGTAGGAGGGGGAGAGGTACACAAGTTCGAACATGTACGTCCTGGAGCTGCGGAAGTACTAGTAGTAGTCCTCGCTACGAGTGTGGAGGACACGAGGTTTGCGCAAACAACAAACGCCAGGAAAAATAAAAGACTGAGCCGATGAGCCATTTAGGTTCATTACGGGCAAATGACCAGTTCTTATATAAAATTCAAGTGCTCACGAGGCTCAAAGTATTGAAAAATTTCGGGAAAACTATGAGATCTAGGCGCCTTGGCTCAATATCCATTCACGACAGCTGCGAATGATCTGACCATTCTCCGTTGACTGTATAAAATATCCCACCTGGTTTAGAGGTTCCTGACGATTTGAGCCGAAGCTGTTCTTCTCTGCCATACTCGTTGATGGTACCTCGAACGGGCGGTAAGCTTCGAGGCAATTTTGCCTTGTTACTATGGGAGTCCAGGTCGTTCAAGTGTCATTTACTGGACATACATAGTTACGTATTTTAAGCATGTAGCCGATCTTGTGGATAATAAGGCACGAACAACGTTTGCGAATATCAAATATCCTGACACTTCCAACATAACAGGGTTCTTCACCTATTGCGTTTGCTTGCCTAGATTCTTGAGTAATGAATAACTCATGTAATGAAACACAGAATAACGACAGCTTTGAAATCTGCTAAAAACGGGTACGCATTGACGCATCTCCCTGGAAAAGACCGGAGAGTTTATTTTCGAGTCTGGAGAAAGCTGAGAGCTTGATATGGCGAGAAGAACGTTACAGCGCTGTTAGAGAAAGAATAGTGTATTACTACTATTAGAAAATAACAAACGTATGACGAATCAAACCAATAAATAAAGCCGTAAGTCGGGTGCGAAAATTATATTATTTGCTGCAAGGCAGCGTAATTCGGCGTATTAATTACAGAAATATAATTATGTTCTTTAAAACTACTTTTATTGTTCTGTGAAAAAAATCAAAATGTTTGAAATTCTAAAAAAGAGAAGAAAAGTAATGAGGCAGACCTTTTATAAATATACGAACTGGTAAATAAACTCATGTCGGGAATTATCAGGACTTTAAACAGTTAATAAACTGCGTTTGCGCTTACTAACGTTTTTTGGTTTATTAAGGGTTAATAAACCGATTTCGATTTTTGCGACAAGTTATCTGTAGAAAAAAATATACAATATACTATGTACATCGGTATTATAGTAAATAACCTACCGGAAACCCACCAGCGCTACATCCATCGTTGGTCCCTGTGGTCTGCGTGATATAAGTATATAATAACAAAAGAAGACTTCATATCTTGTGTTATATCCATGAATGCATGTGGGTTTAAATAAATCAAGGGATTGAGGAATCCGAGAGTAGATTTTCCTAGGCTTTGACGTTGTGCGTTCAGATCGGCGATTATGGCTGCAACAATCGATACATTTGAGAATGCACCTGTACCAAATGTCCTTCCCTCGCCGTTGAATATCGTCCATACATTTCCTGTAATGGCAGCGATATCGGGATAGCCACGTCCGCTCGCCTTATCGATCTACATAAAAAACGCGACATGTGCTTTCGGTACAAACTCACGTTGGACAGACCATTAATAGGTAGGGAATCAATTTGATTCAAATAGCCATTGACTGCATCCACTTGATAAGGTGCCTGTGGAAATACATTCGAAAAGCCACTTCCTGATTAACTCGATCCAATCTCCGTACTAGAAGAAAATGACGTTGCACCCACCTACAGTATAAATGTGTGAAGAGGAGTATGTCACAATCAAATATTCTACGTACAGAGTAGCGTAGGTGAAAGTTGATGAAAAAGCTCATAAAGTCGAAACATCGATCTTGGGCGACTGGCGGGGTTCCGAGTGCACCCTCAGATCCTGTAGTGACTAGAAAGGAAATTTTCTGGGATTCCAGTTTCATGATAGCATTGCAGATGGTTCTTCATAAGCATGAAAATTTAGCAATTTATTAAGAGAATAAACCCGACTTCTCGAGTTTTTGGTCACTATCTTCAGTACTTTCCAGAAAAACTGGAGGAGACGAGTAAGTGATTATTATGGAAACAATGAAAGATAAAAGCCATAGTGTAGTTGAAGGCAATAAATTTAGGGATATTGCTTTGCCTCAAGAGGAAATTAAGAGCATCCAACATGTCTGTTGGTTTACCGTCCCCCGGAATGGAAATAATTGTTACTGGATTGTGCGGGCTAAGTCCGAGCACCATTTGAGTACTTATATCCTGAATGTTACATTTTATTCTTTTATGTGTATTGAATATAAAGCATTGGGATTTACCCTTCAGGGCTTGCACTGGTATCAGTTGGGGAATTATCGCCTTTGGAGACGGACATGACATCCAATCGTACATCGGACAGGGAAACATCAGCACGAGTTGTTTGTAGATATTTCTTTATTAAAATTAGCTACTTTTACTCACGTTTTTGACAAAAACAAGAGACTTACAGCTACCTCAAGGCCTTTGATATTAGCCTCATTAAAAGTCATAATCCCCACTCCGCCTGTAGCTTCTTGATCAGGCGTGTCACCTGGAATCTTATATAGATCCTGAACTGCAAAAATAAAAATAAAAATATATGAAAGCAATTTCATTGAAAAGCTTTGACTTGCCGCAAGTTGGGGTAATAGCCTGGTCGCACCTGGCATCAACGCCGCGGCGGACTGTAGCATTGAAGGGAACTCTCTGTTTTCCAACGGGTCGGGCGATGGAGGGAGTGAGTAAACTTTTATTATTTTGGCAGAAGTTCTCAGCAGATAAAAATGAAGTTTTAGAAGACTCACTTCGTAATTGGGTGGATGCCTTGAGTGTGATTCGAGAGTCGTTCTGGGAGCGAGTATCTCATCGCTCTCACCACACTTCGATTTGAAGGGATATGAGTAACGGACTGAAATGTAGTATCAAGAACAATGTTTGCTTTCTTAACTGGAACTTGAATCTTGACAAGGTTTCCAGCCGAGGACTTTGAGGTTGTCGTGATGCCTTGATCAGCCAGCCATTTATCGAGCGCCGGCGAGGCTTCTATACTGGGGCGAACGAATGAATCTACCTGAAATGATGTATATCGATGAACATCAAGTAGAAACATACGAACTTCTTTTCCCCTCACCCGACTTCCGTTGACATGCAGTCCATATCTGTCACTCTTTGGGTCCGAAACTGCGTACAGTTCCATTCTCCAAACCAGTCATGTTGTTGGAAACTAACTCAATGGTGAGAGTCAGTATGTGACCGGTATCCGCAGCTCCGTTTACTAGAAATTCTTGAGGAAGAGCGTGGATCTCGCTATGGACTATGAGGCGTTATTGAACCGGAGAAGACGAGATAAGAACAAAGATTAAAAGTGATGTCAGACCGAAAGAAGAAATGAAACTGAGTCGGACTAAGTTACGAAGAGTAGGCATAGTATTATCCAAAATTTAAGAAAAAACGGAGAAGGAAAAGAAGTTTCGGAGGGAGCCGGGGCATGAGCCCGGATACCTTTTCTTATAATATTGAGGTCGAGGCCGGGTTGTTTGAGCCAAGTCCTTGAGAGGCCGTTGAGCATTGCGTAGTGACCCTTTACTCGTTCGCTCAGTTACATAAAGTGGAAGAGTCAAAAAATACTATTAGCCCAGGGATCTCACGTCGTACATGTATGTGCATATATGCACGGGTACTTCGATTATCGCCTCTTTTTGAAATGTAGTTAGTTTTACAGCAAGTATTCTCACTTTTTGCCGCACGTGGAGTTCTAAGACAAATTAGAGAAAATTGGAAACTGGTATCATTACCATTGTTAGATACTTTATAGTTAATGCTCTCAGTTAGTGTTGTATTTTGTGACGGACGCATCTTTAACTAATAAAAAAAAAACCTTTTGTTGTCTGTGTCCAGCTGCGCCACCTTTTGAGTGTGTGCTATCTATTCCGCGATAATAACAACAGACGTCTTTGTTGTCCCACCGGAGGACAGCCAGATGCGTGACGTCATGTATCGCATAACAAGTGAACTAGCCATCTGTAGTTACACCACGAGACACCTTTTTTTTTCGGAGAAAGTGGTGTAAATATTCCATATTTTCGTTAATTTGGAAATCTTTGATAAAGTTGAATTCAGCTGTTCCTCTTCGCCGGTTATTATTTATAAACATGATGGTACCTTGACCGGAAGCCAGAAGCTTTCGGGTTACTTAACTGCGAAAAAAACTGATGATACTACAGTTTAAGCTTGATTATTTACACCTGCTTGATGAGTTTGTCATGGATACATGATTGACAGATTCTCCGATGATCTTCGAAGGGCGGTCACGACTCTAACTCTTTCATTTTATCATAAACGTGAAGGATAACAAATTCCTTTTAATGTAGAAATAATGTTGTTAGCGACTATGCTCAAAAGTAACTGCTGAGGAAATCATAAGAACTTGAAAGGAATTTAACTCTACAAACTTATAGAGGGAAACTGGAATGAATAACACGTCAAATATTTCTTAAAAAAGGAGAGAACTGACCGAGGTTATGAGCTATAGTCTGACTAATGAGTTTATTCACCCTTAACGCAACAGCACAAAGAGGGTGCTTCTGAACAGGGTGGAGGAACTTCAGGACAGGCATCTGCGCATCTCTCTTGCAAAGAAACCGGTGTGGGTGTGGGTGTAGAACAAGGAACTGTGATGGTCACAGGGGCTACAAAAATCATTTTAATCCATTCGATTCAACTGTAAACAATGGCTTAACGTACTACAACAGCACCAGTCGGGTTCGGCTTGGCAGGATGGGGGAGGAGCAGTGCAGACGTTAGCACAAAAACTAGTTGGTTTCGGAAAAACACTGGTGCAAGCAGTCGCACTAACGAAACCGACAGCAAGGGAAACGACAGAGAGGATAGTCGAAAATAACATGACTTTTGAAGAGAGGAGCAACGAATGTCTAAAGAGTTTTAGGTATCTAAAGTGGAGTTTATATATGCTGTCCGGAGGCAGTACAAGCCATCCTTGTCTTTTTTTTTTCATCAGTCGAGACATTGGGGCTTCGTTTGTAACAACGTGCGACCTATTTGCCGACGAGTAACTATTCAATATCTCTGTACGGACGCCTTTGTCATGGATACATGATTGTCAGATTCTTCGGCGATTCGCGAAGGGCCGTCGTGTTTATCACTCTAGCCCTTTCATTGTACCATAAACGTGAGGGATAACAGATTCCTTATAATGTAAAAATAATGTTGTTGGCGACCGACTATACTCAAAAGTATTACGAAGTAACTAATGACGAAATTATAAGGACTCGAGAAAGTAGTTTAATTCTAAAAACTTATAGGGAAATCGGAATGAATAACACAACAAATATTTCTTAAAAAAGGGAAGAACTGACCGAGGTTCTAGATTATGCTCTAAATAATCGAGTTTATTCGCCCCTAACGCAACAGCACAAACCGGGAGCTTGGGAGCAGGGTGGAGGGACTTCAGGACAGATATCTGCGCATCTCTCTTGCAGATATGAAACCGGTGTAGGTGTGGGTGTGGAACAAGGGACTGTGATGGTCTCGGGGACTATAAAAGTCATTTTAATACAAACAATTCAACTGTAAACAATAACTTAACGTACTACAACAACAGAGGTCGGGTTGGTCTCGGCAAGACGGGGCAGGAACAGTGCAGACATCAGCACAAAGACTAGTTGGTGCTGGAAAAACACTGGTGCAAGGACTGTGGGGTGTTGCACTGGCGAAACCGACAGCAATGGAAATAACAGAGAGAATAGTAGAAAACAACATGACTTTTAGAGAGAGAGAAGCAACGAGTGTCTGAAGAGTTTGAGGGATCTAAAGAGAGTTTATATATGCAGTTCAAAGGCGGTACAAGCCATCCTTGCCCCCTTTTTTTCATCATCAGTCAAGATACTGGGGTATCGTTCATAACAACGTGCGACCTATTTGCGAACAAGTAACCTCTGTACCGGTGCCTGCGTTTGCTTTCGGAGTGCACAAAAACACCAATTGAGTCATGGCGGCACCCCGGCCTCGGTTATGATAGAATTGAAAGCGCGCTCTGTATGCTTGACATCATACATGGCTACGACCGCTGATCCATTAGGGTTAACCTCTCCTTTCCGAGAAAGACATTCCCCTTGAAAATTTTCCCAAGTTTGGTTCCAGAAAGTCAATGACTGAACGAGAAGTAATTGCTGGTGGAATAGTCCTGAGATGTCAAATATTGCAAATGGTATAGTTTCCTTACTTTTTCTTTCTTTTCAAACAAGGTCGATTGGCCTCAAATACAATCGGAACTCTGTGCCAGCGCAATCAATTCGGGTTGTTCCTAACCTATTTTGGGAATAAATAGCCTCAAGCGTTCCGCCCAATACTAGACGCCTTTTACAATATCGCGCGGGTCCTTGCAGTATTACGCAGTAAAAATGATTCAACTGAGATGCGAACACGAGACAAGAGAGGAAGAAAAAAGAAAAGTGCCTAGATAGCTTATTTTAAATAAAGACCGATGATCTAGTTGAGGATTGAACCGTGAAAAACAGATATTCCTCTTTTTGAAACACCTATCACGCACCAACGTCAAATTTCATATGACATTTTTGGGGTGAAACTCAAATCTCGGTATTGCTTTCCAATAATGGTCATTTACGACGTAATGCAATTGGCACCTCAGAAAACCTGTTGACACAACGCCTTGGCAAGGTATAAGTAGCGTATCAATTCTGTAATTATATCAGATCCTCTATTATGATGATTTCACAAAGTTCTTACGATTCATAACGGGAAATGCGATGCATGGCACAGCGCCGCACAGGTGAAAAAAGGTGAAAGAGCCCCGGCTTCTGTGACAATGTCACACATCACATACTGAACGCATCTCTCGAAATTAACACTAAAACCACAGCCTCTTTGCACAATCTCTTCACGACAACCGGACGACACTCCTTAAATTCTTTTTCTGACGTCGAAAATGTCTTCATTTGGAGTTCTCTCAGAATCGCCCGTGGAGGACAATGATGATCACTCACATTTCTTTGTAGAATCCGATGACGATGCTGACACAGCGAGCCAGAAATCAATTCCACTCTCTTCCAATCCTTCAAGTCCGAGGAAGCTTCAATTTTCTGATTCAACAATACGAACGCCTATGAAAAGCACGTTTTCACCACGCACAAACCGGCTGTCCGATGTTCCATTCGAGAACGTCACGCTCTCTCCAACAAAGGAGAACATTTCGCCTGTGAAAGATCATGATACAAATAGTATTCCTGAAACAGGAAGTGGTTCACCAAGTGTCGTAACATCGTTCAAATTTGAAGAAGGTGGAACTCGACCCTCCTCTATGTCTTCCAGCACCTCCTTTTTTGGACGCGAAGAAGAAGCTTTGAAAATCAGAACTGACTTGGCCCAAAACGTTTCTCCTCAAATGCCTCCATATCTAAGCGATCGTAGTCAATCTGAAGCAGACTCTGTTTACTCAACAAAGTCGGGAAATTCTAGTACAGGAGGTGGCAAAAAAGCTCGTCCAGAATCTAAACTACTGGAGACAAATGAGCCCATAATATTGGGCGTCGCGTTGGTCGATTTTAATCACATTGTAAGTACTAGAGAGCCCCCGCTTTTCATTTATTGATCGTATACAGATAGGACCTCGTATAGAGTTCTTTGAAGGCTCAGTGTTCGAGGATGAGGAAGTTGTTAGAATAATACCTTTTCTGGCATTACCTGATGGTGCGCATATTGTAAGAGCTTGACGATATCACGCTTATAATCAATGCTCAAGAACTTAAACAGAGTAGTGAAGACTATTCGTACTTCCATCTGGTGCCGTCAAGAGCGCAGCCTACTACATTATTTGGCATATCGTTCGTTGATTTACCATATTAAATTGACTTAATACATGATGTTATCCACTTTTTATAGATGTAATCGACAAATAGCCTCTTCTGAACTCTTAGCTGTCGGAGAAGACGTTACTCGTTCTACGGTTCAAAAAGCCGTCGTCATCCTTGCCTCCAAGCCGGTTTTTGGAGCTATACGGCAGGTTTATTTTCACGATTCAGCACATGCTAACACCCTCCTTTAGTGATAAACTGGGTGTTGTCACTAATGCTTTTTTCAATCAACGGTAGGAGAGACCTGTTTTATGGATGATATCGCACTAATTCTTTCTAAGGGACTTCCGGGAAGTTAAAATTCTGGTTGATTTCTATACAACATTAGAAAATAGTGTTCGGAGTCAACTAACTGAAAGTGGGCTATATATGGGTAAGTTTCGTTGTCGTCTTACGGGAGAACACTACAACTGAACCTACCATTTCGTCAGGTACTAGTTTGTAAGCTGTGGTTTAGTGAAAGCTCAAGAACCAACATCTGATAAACTCATAGGCGTGAATTAGTTCACAAGTTTAGACATCGTACCCTGGTTCTCTTAAAAGCATTAATTCTCCAGAAAAAGGTTCGTGGGCAATGTATACCGTGTTATGACTTCTAACAGGTCCCGCTGTTAGATAATGTTCTACGGTCATCCTGTTCACAGATTATGCATGTATCAATATTCCCTTGTTACTTTAATACCAGCACTACTTCAAACATTGGATGACTGCGGTTCTCCGCCTCTTGCTGCAAGAGCGCCCACACTGACACGACCATCATCCTTAAAGACGTCGGACCGTAAGAGTTTGCTGGCATTTGCTGGGTTACCGCTGGATATATTTGGGAAGGTATCTACTACGAGCGTCTTTCCTACGAAAAGCTCTAATCGACTGTATAGGATTCCTTTTTCCAACCGTACCTTCCTCTGCAACAAATTGATATTGCGAAAGGGACTAACTCATGGTTATGCGGGTGCACGAACTCCATGGTCTATACTCAAAGCGATTATGATCTATTGATCAATGTAAATCTACGTTCATTTATTCGAACGGTTGGCAGTGTTGAAGTATTCTTAGATCGAAAATAACACGTTCGAGTTCCGCGATTCAAGGCTGGAGAGGATACTTGCTTTAACTCCCGCAGATAGGAAATGGATAGACGATATTGTCAAGGACGTAAATGAAGGTTGGGACGATAACGATCCAACTAAACCAAATGGGATGCAGTGAGTTCATAATCATACCAAATGTCTCTTTTTCTCATGGGTTGGCGAAGATTCAAAGGTAGCGATGATTATCTTCGGACAAAGGTAAGTTTTTTTTTTTTTTCGCTTTCTGAGAAAGCAACTGCTTGACATTGTACTCTGCAGTTCGAAGAGTATATTTCCGCTGCATTGGCCACCATCAAATATGCCGGGTTCCTAGCTAAGAGCTCAAATAGCGGAGTCCTAATCTCGGCGGGATATGGTAAGAGATTTTTTTGTTTTTATTTCTCATTTACTGTTATTAAGACTTGTTTAGACGAAGTATGTCAAGAAGACTTTGGGCAAGCCTGGATCTCTGCCTTCAAAACCACTAATGCGTATGAAGTGTGGGATCGGATCACGGATCCTGTTCTTTTTGATATCATCGAGCCAAGGTTAGTCATTGAGATTACTCGATGTGTTGTTGCTGACTCTCATTTTATTAGACATCCGTGTATCGATAAACCTTCAGCCGTTACAGACATCGGTCTGCAGATATCAGAAACCTTCAGAGACCTTCGGCTTGAGCAACAATTGGCACCTACTAAAGAAGCTATATCTAACGCTATTTCCGCTGGATCTGCAAATGTTTTGAAGACAGTTGATGGGCTCAAAGGTCGTTGGAATGCACGGAGAGCTGCCAGCGCTTCACGGGTTGGTAACAGTGAGGAGAGAAGTGCCGAAACAGCACCATCCGCTACAGCTGTTCCAACCTCTCCGCCACCCATGCCATCGGAATCATCGACACCTGCTTCTCAAGAGAAAACTCAGAGACCTTCTAGTCTCACTAGCGAAGCAAAAGCTGCCCTCGGATCATGGGGGTCAGGTATAGGTTCATTCTTTTCCCAAAAGGCAGCCCGGTTCTCGTTATCTCGCAATAGCAGTATTATATCTTTGCCACCGCCACCAACCATCAGAGTTGAGTCTGTTCCTGATCCGTATGTGCATGATGAAGTTACCCCTACCGTCCATACCTCGACCGGCGTCAATATTGGGCATGCACCCCCCCAAGGAGAGGGAGATTACGTATATGAAGACGATCCCGCGATTGAGATATCCCATGGCATTGCTTCGTAAAAATAATATTGGTTCTTATTATTAAATGCTTGTATAATTTCCCTCATTTCCCATATCATTATGCTGCGTATACTAGTTCAATTATTTATTGTTAATTCAATTTGGGATGATGATGATGTCATCCATCGCTTATACATTCTCCGACTCTCTCCCACTTGAATCTTAGTGATCATGACTTTACGATACTTGACTGCAAATTTGGCGCAACAAGTGCGATCTTTATTAAAATATAATCTAATAATCTAATAATCTTACAAGATTGACGAGGAATTGATGGGTGCTGCGGGAGCATTTAGTCTCGATCAAGTACTTCAATATTGTTATAAACGGACAATTGACTCACATACAAAAAATTTGAGTAGTTAATGGAACTCGCGGGACTTGCCTGTGCACAAACACTGGCTACCGTCTATCCCCGCGAAAGGTACTCACGTGTGTTAGTTGGCTGTGGACCTGGAAATCAGGTATGTGAACATCTTAATTCGCTTTTAAAAGATTCTTACCGAGAATTAGGGTGGTGACGGCCTTGTGGCAGCTAGGCATTTAGGTAAGATCCTCACAAAGTAGCGTGTGTTGTGTTGTAAGGAATTCTTAAACATTACATTATTAGCTATGTTTGGATATAAGCCTACTGTTTATTTACCCAAGGTGAAGACATTTCCCCTCCAAATTAGCGCGAAAGACAATTAATTGACTTGACACAAGCTGGGTTCCAAAGAAATTTACAAGGTATTTTCATGAGAGTTATTTCACATATTCTAGAACTTGAGTGAAATTCGTGAAAAAAATTACAAATCTAGAGGCTTCATAGCCAATGTCAAAACATGGACATTGCCACTATTAATACAGAAGACGATTTAAGAAGACGGCTTGAAGAATCAGATGTGGTTTTGGATGCCATCTTTGGCTTTTCTTTCCAGCCTCCTATTCGTTCCCCCTTTGACACGGCTTTGAAACTAATTACCGATTCAAAACTTCCAATCGTCTCTGTGGATATTCCCTCTGGTATCGTAAAAAAAAAAATTATCTTCTTTTAATTCATGCAAGATATAATTTTAATCTATTATTATTCAAAGGTTGGAATGTAGAAGAAGGCAACAAGGATCACGTGGCTCTGCGGCCAGACGTTTTAATCAGTCTTACTGCTCCAAAGGAAGGTGTGAGGGGTTTTAAAGGTAGACATTTCCTAGGGGGTCGGTTCGTCACCAAGTAAGTCAAAAACTTGTCCCTTTTTTATAGTCTTTTTTTTTTGAAAAAAAGGGATTATTTTTCTTTTTTGCCAGAGAAATGGAAAGGAAGTATCAATTAAACCTTCCGGAATATCCCGGCTTTGCTCAAATTGTAGAACTCCCTTCGGGTGTTTCTCAAAAGGAGAAATTGTAAAAAATCCCTTGTTTTACCTTTTAAAAAAATTATTATTTTGTGAATATATGTGTCTGAGAATAAAGCACTTTTTGGTGTTCTCGGATATACTTTTAGTAGTCTTTGTGTTTCCCCCTTCATTAGCTTTGAGGCTAAGTAGTACTTGCGGCCGAAGTTTAGCGCCATATCTACTTCTTTACAATTCCTCCGCATTCGAATGGACACAAATATTGGCTTACCATCTGAAATTTTATTCCTTTGCACTACTACAAAGACAAAGGAAAAAGCTTTTTCTCTTTTTGAACAAATACGCCGAAATATACATGTCCCACCCGAAATAGCGAAGGACCCTGCACTGCCTGCAGTTTGCTCGTTGATTGCATCAGAACAGTCAGTAAATCCAATCTGAGATACTCATTCTTCTTAATAAAATTGTATTTTAACAGACTTGGGAATACCGTTTTATCAGAAAGAAGAGCACAACAGTGGTCGCGGTCTACCCCCGAGCATTTTCGAACCCTCAAAGCTGAAACCAAGAAACTCCTCTTTTCGTTAAATATTAAAAACAATAGTAATTATCAAAGACTCGAAGATGGACTAATCAAATACTTGGCACACGAATTTGAACTCGAAACCATCTTTTCGGAGTACATCATTGCCGTAGAAAAAGCACTCAAGGCCGACATACCGGAGAAATGGCGAATTCAAACTCAAACGGTACAAATCTCCATTTTCATGTGGATATGCCGTCGATTTAAGGTTTGACACAAATTTGATTACTAAATATAAAAGATAAAATACACAACTTACTAAACTTTCTATATCTGCGATCCTTCTTTTTTTTTCCCCCCTCCCTTGCCGTATTAGTTACACACGAAACTGCCAATAGAGAGCCTGATAAAGCGTTACGACATTCTTTTTTCGGATCTTGAAGACATCCAAATAATGCTAAATAAACGATGGCCATCAAATGCCGACATAACCAAACTTTTGACCGGTCGCGATGATTTACCTTCGACAAATATTCCTAATCCAAATAATCAGCTTTACCGAGATAGTAACGTATCAACAAAGGAGCCCATCGATTTTTCGCGACTTATCGATGAGTTCGAGCTGGAGAGCGATATAGTCGATGGCTTGATTCATTTACAAAAAGTTATACTCCAAACCGAAACATTAAAGAATCTCGTAGATTGGGATACCACTTTAGGAAAGTGTACTATTTTTTATTGGACCTGTTCCGTTCTTAAGGTAAGAGGGATGGGCGTGGAGAATAAAACAATCCACATCGCCACAAGTTTGTTTTGTTGATATTTTCTAAACGATTTTAGATTACGGGGATCAAACACTTAACCCTCCGGACCCACTATAACGTGGCTAAAAAGGACTTTGATAAACTTATCCTAGCTCTAGATAGTCACCGTGGAGACTTACGGAAATCACTAGAAGATTTTTATGACAGAAACGGGCATCTCACTCATCCTTTCAAATCAACTCAACTGGATTCGTTTGATAGAGTTTCTGATGAAATCTTGTCAGATAACAACGATCTTATTTCACCTACTACTAGTACGAGATCCGGTAAAAGACGAAGGTCTCGGAAGAAAAATAACTCTCCCATGTCAACATCGGTTCCTATTTCGGATTATGAAGTCAAAATGTCTAAAATATCACGCGATAACAGAACATACAATCGGGCTTTGTTACTTTTCCGATCTTGGATGGTAAACCCGCTACCTAGCTTGGAGCATATTCCCTCCGAAGCCTTTCCGTTATTGATCGTATTCTTGGCTAATGAACAGTTTGTTCCCCCCCCCTTGTGATTTTAGTAATTTTTAGTGTGATTGACATAATTTTTTTTTAGACTTCAGAACAATCAACTAACCGAGAAAGAAATTGTGCAGATGTCGGCTCTCCGGATGGATGAATTTGTCTCGGCTCTTACGGCATTGCGTTCGCTAACCAAGAATTGGGAGACTATGGGAGGCTTAATCGCCCAAACGAAATTCGACGATATGGCGTTAGAGCATGGTTTATGTATCAATACCGTCGTTGCCATGATAGATGCTTGGAAACATCTAAAAGAAAGCAAATGTCTTAGCGAGCATATGAACTGGGAATCTCCGCTTGTCATCTGTGCTATATTATTCTGGTCTTGCGCAATTTTACAAGTAAGCCATCTCCCGAATTCGGAGACCTTGACAACCTTTTTTTTTTTTAAATGGTTGGTGTTTCTCTAGGTGCCTGATACCAATATGAACACCCTGCGTAAAGACTCTCAAGCGTCGAAGCGGGAATTTGACAGTATGCTCCAATTGTTAAATAACCATTGCTCCCACATTCGGCACCGAATGGAGCTTGACCAAAAGAAAGGTTATTTGGTCCTGACACGTAATATCCCCACCCATAAAAGTACAAACGCACTCACCCCGCATTCCCTGACGACGAATCGCTTTTCTCAAGAGAGTGGCGCGGAACCGGAGAGACCAAACAAGATTTTGAAATCAGAAAAGTTGGCCCTTTCTAGCAGCAAGCATACAAACTCCACGCACGTTTTTCAGTCATTTGATGACACTATTGCCCAAATATATCCTAATCCCGTTGCTACTGCGAGCACTACTATTACTACTACTATTACTACTACTACTAGGGTGAATATGGATATTGTACCTGGAAGCAATAAAGCCACCATTTCTGACGTCGGAACATCTGTATCTGGGAGAAGTCATTATCGTCCCCCCGCAGAAGGCGGAACTAGCATCTCGAGATCTTCCAAGACGCACCAAAGTTATGGAAGCGGCAATATCATCGATACCTCCTGTGCGGCTACTAGTACTCTCGGTGAAGGGGGAATTGCCAGTAATGCGAGATACTCGACACAAGATTATGCAGATATCAAAAATAGGATTGAAGTTTGGGTTCCACATGGTAAATTAAGTTCACAAAATCAATATCACCTGTGGGAGGAAAAAATGGTGGAGAAATACGGATCTGCTTGGGAGCAAAATATCACGAGGTATAAAGATCCTGGGAGAGCATTTGAATAAATAAATACGGTCTTTTTTTTTTATTTTATTTTTGTTGTCCATTCTTTATTTACCTTTTTTTTTCTGTACTAATTTTTTTTTTGTAACAAGAGATCTATCAAAAATTTATACGCTCGGTAAATAAAATGAAATCAGTCAAAATAAAAAAGAAGAAGAAAAGAGACGCGGTCCAAACACGGTCTAGACTATGGTGTGACTACGCGTGTGACGAGAAATGTGACATAAAGGCTTTTTTTTTTTGACGCCGGAATCCAACCGCGTATCTGCTTTCGTGTTCTTTACCATATAGGAAATGTCTAAAACAAAACCTCTTCAAGACCTTCTCGATAGACTTCAAATAGACGATGAAACTCGAAGGAAAACAGGAGAACTTTTCCGTGAAGCTATACATCTTACCAGACCTGGTTCTGACCATCCATTAACACTGGGACAACATGGTTTACCAGCAGCGTGTCTGTTTATCGCGTCTTCAAGGTAGTCTTATTTCTACGCGCCTGATATATATATATTCTTAATCATTTCAAATAGGCTTGGTATTACCGATATAACCAAACAAGTCGCTCAAAGCGCTGCTTGTATCGACCCGAGAACGTTTGATAAAGTACTAGCAACTGTGGAAAGGGCGTTATCATCCAAACCTTCTTCTCCGGTTAAACCTAAAGCGAATGATATAACATTTCATTCGTTAATAAAGCAATACCATGGCAGGGAAGATGCGTGTGTTGTCATGACTGAAGTAGAGGCCAAGTTATTACAGGATAAGGTCGTTGAGAATACAAAGACGCCGGTTTATCAAGGAGCGATTTTTTCATGGGTTTATTTTAACGTTTTCGAGGCAAATTTTATTATATTTCATATTTATCATTTTGTGAATAACTTTTTTTCCTAGATGTCTTTCCCTGGAGAAGATATTATTAAAAAGCAAGTTAACGCTTCTGTAAGAGAATGGTCTTCAGCACGTCGAACTATAGATAAATGTTGCTCGGAGTTGAAGGAGACTCTTAAATCTCATGCAGAAACTGCTGCGCTTTCACGACCACGTACACGACGTTCACAATCTTTTCGAACACTTATGCCTATTCTTCCTCCTGTGACACCAACCAAGAAATCACCGGAACGTATTCCACTGTTGACCACATCCACATCGTCGACCCCTTTCCTTTCAACACCGACAAAACTATCTAAAGTTGAGACGATGAAACGGAAACGACCTAGTAATATTCTCATGGAAGAGATTATAACGAGTCCTTCAAAGCGCTCTAAAACAATAGCGTTATTACACCCAGACAATTTCAATTTAACAACGACACCAACCAAATTGAGTAATTCCGTAACGAAAACAACAACTCAAACTCAAACAACCGAAAAGTTGACTACTTTAATCCTCGACAACCGGGAATCAAAATCAAACCTATCCCCCAATCATCGACAAAGACCACCCCCGCCACAACTTCCCGTGCAGCATCGCTATTCGATACATCAACCGGGGAAATGTCAGATCTCTTCTCACTATCATCATCATCATCATCACCTAATTATTCGCCTACACTACGATTATCGCGTCAACCTCTTACTCGACGCCGAGTTCAATCATTCTCCTCTCTAATAAGTAGTAGTAGTAGCAGCAGCAGCCAGAAACAGAATCCGATTTTAAATCACGGAGAAGAAGAAATTGATATTTCAATAACAACAACAACAACAACAAGAAAACGCCGTAATCTCAGGGCCGCATTCCTAGACCCAGACATTTATGGATGGAAGCCTTCTCCAGTAATATCGAGAAGACTGAAATTGGCCAAAGGATGGGAAAAGGAATTGATAAGTAATTTTGGAGACCCCTGGGATAATTGGCTGAGTAAAGGGGAACCGGTAGAATAACGTCGATCTGTCTGTCTGTTCTGTTTCATAATTTGGGGGTATTTGAAAATCGGGGAATTTTTTGTACCTAGCGTCTGTGTATTATTATTCACGAATTGTAATATGTGTACCCCCTCCCTCCTCTTCCCCATTGTTATATGCTGCGCGTTTCTGTTTTCTGTTTCAGTGATGTTGTTATTAGATATGAAAATCGGTTTACGGAGACCGGGATTATTGGGGGAAAAAAAAGACATACTAATCAATCGTTTCATAATAACTACCTTCTAAACCGTCCGTTGAATCGGCATCATCATCATCATCATCAGCAGACCATGAACGCAAGTCAAAAACGTCCGGGGTTCCTTCGCTGATTAATAGTCTGAAACACAACGAGAAAGAGAGAGATCAAATGTCACGGAGTGAAAAAAAAAAAAAGAAAAAGAGAGGAAAAAAGTTCACCCATCAAAATATCTTATTGTAGCAACTTCGTCGGACGTAATATCGCTAAATTCAGCATCATAATTGGCAACTGCTGCTTCTTCTTCTTCTTCTTCTGCTGCCACGAGATGATCAGGTGCCAGTAGTTGGCTGATTTGTTGTGGGGAAGAAGAAGGAGAAGGAGGAGAAGAATCAGATCTAGACTGACGCCGCGGGGGATAACTATTGTCCGCCATTGGACTCGTCGGAATCGGGAGTTGTCGAACTTTTGTACCAGTTTCATTCATGTTCTCACAAATGGGAGTAGTACGAAATGGAGAATGAATCAAAACATGACGTTCAATTCCTGCGGTTGCGATGTATGGTTCAAAGGGATGAAAAAGAACTGTGTTTATGATTGATTTATGACCTGTGACCCAAGGAGTGGTGAGGGATAAAGGGGGGGGAGAAGAAGGTTGAGAGAAGAATCAAACAAATGGCAAAAAAAAAAAAAGTGTTACAAGGAACAATCAGTTTTTTTGTTCTTGTTTTTGTTACTAACCATATATCAAAAATTGAGGTTTATCCAATAATTGAGGAACAACCCTATGTCCCGTGACAGACTTGGCGAAAGCTGTGTAAAATATGCATTGAAAACACATTGGAATTTCTTAAAAAAAGTCAACTGACCTAACATGTTTGGATTCCCATTGGGCTCAGCCACCCAGTTTGAATAATCGATTTCCTTCCTATATTCGGTTAGTCCATCAGGTATTCTCCATACATAGCCACGAAAATCGTCGGAACCCGCGCCGTAGTATAATGATAATTCCCTTTGAGATCCAAAAGATCCATGCTGATAAAAAACAGTTTTAAACGAGATTGAAGTTTCAGTTCCATCGACAAGTTATGTTGTGGGGTGCCGAACAAGAAAAGGGGGGAGAGTTAAGTCCGTCCGGGAAAGAAAGAAAGGGGTAAAAAAAAAACAGGGAAAAAAAAGAAAACCATTTTAAGTGTTGTTAGACTTAAACTTAGAAAGGATGTGTGAGAAAGAAAAAAAGCAAACATACTTTGATCGAGCATGCATTCACATAGGAACGCTCGGATGAAGAAGAAGAAGAAGAAGAAGAAGAAGCAAAAGGTTGTTGCTGTTGTGGTTGAGAATTTGGTGAAGATTGTTCTCTAACGGTGGTTTCGAGTATCCGAGTCATCAGCTCCGTTTGGACTGGAGGAGAAAGAGGCGATGGTGATGCGGAACAGGTCGCTATTGGCCATTCGTCCCATAAATTATAAAACGTGGGTAAGAAATGCTGTAGATAAAAGAGGGAAGGAAGATGATCAATGCGGGGTAGTGTGAGTTTTTATTTTATTTTATTTTTATTTTTTATTTTTTATTTTTGACCTGGCTCACCTGCATTGTAACTGCTAATTTTGTGCCTAAAAAAAACAGAAAAGTTTCAACCCCCCCCCCATATAGTGATTTTTTTCTTTTCTTTTCTTCCTAACTCACCCGACGGGTCAAAGACAACACTAGAAGCTTCCGGATTGGAAAGATTTAATCTTCCAGGTTTAGACACTTTTGTAACATACTACAAAAAAAAAACCCCCTGTCAAAAAAAAATGATCGGTTAAAAAAAAACCAAAAACGTAACTTTAAGCAGACATTTGGATCTCTTCTGTTGCTCCTGCTGATCACTGGAAAATGCCGTACGGGTGTCCCAAAGTTGACATCTTCCCCTACCATCGCTTGTTATGAATAGACTTTCCATAGAAGGGTGGAATTGTACGCCTGTTGCTTCCGAATCAAGCGAAATGCTACCCACGCCACGTGAACTGGCAGAGGAGGTTAAAGGAACGCGAGAGTCATAGGCTGTTACGAATCCATCTTCACTGCAAGGGCTCCCGAATGAATCGTTTATATATATACGTATTATAAAGTTTATCCGTTTGATTTGGGAATGAATAATATAATATAGTAAGTAAGCGAAACAAAAAGAGGGGTGGGGGGAAGAAGAGATGTCGATTAAATAGGATTTTTGAAAAAAAAAAAAAAAAGGAAACTAATAAATGTATATATGCGTACCTTGCAGTTAAAAAGATGACATCTTGCGAAGGGTTGGGAGCGATACCGCGGATACATGCCTTTTTTTTTAAAGTTTAGTTATTTTTGAAAAATTTTTTTTCAGGAACACAAAAAAGAAAAGTATGGGGTAAACGAGGAATGATATAGAACCTGAGGGGTTGGGGGGAGGACTATGCATACTCACATCATTTTGAACATTGTAATCCGAACGAGATCGGGGCGATTCGGTAAGGGACGACCTCCTCGACGACGACGATGACAACGAGGAGATACGGGAAAGATCGTATTGGGAGATTCTTCCATCTACACTTCCCCTGAAGAAGAGTAAATATATGGAGAAGAAACGAGAAGGGAGATTATTCAAACACGAACGATAATATGAAATGGTTGGACGACGTGAATGCCAAGCATAGTATATTGGCCTATTAGAGAGAGAGAGAAAAAACATATTGGTTTTTTGCAAAAAAAAAAAAAAACAATGTTCGCAAGTAGACACGTTTCATATAGAGAGAGTAAGGGTTAGTTCAGGAACCATGAATATAAAGAATTAAAAATGGATCACCAGAGAGGAGCCACGGAAGATATCCGGTGTTGATAGAATTGGTTCTGTTGGATAAAAGTCCCAAAGCGCTATACTCGCGTCTGGTTGGCCAAGAAAGATAGTATTACACATATATATATATATATATAAATTGAATTTAAGACCCTGATCACGGATAATATAGGTTTTGGGAGGAAAAAAGCTTTTGCTTACTACTGACCATCTCCAGCAGTTGCTAACCAACGGCCATTGCCGGACCAGGTCAAAGCATTGACGCAAGAGGAATGACCCGTCAAACGTCTAAAAATGTATGTTTTTTTTTAAAAAAAAACAAAAACAGGGTAAAACAAATCAAATCAAAATCGGCCGTCATATACTTGAGTATATTAAAGTACTTGCAAGGAGAAAGGTGTTCCATGAAAGAAATAATTACGATTTACAATAGCTTGTTTACTCATATCAATTTAACCGAGTATTGGGGTCCAAGGAGGAGTAGGAGGGGGAGGAGTAGGGGACAAGGGTGGTGGATCACGATCACGTCACCGCCGGTGGTTCGGTTCGAGTTTCTTTAAAACTCCGGTGAGCCTCTCCGATTGCTATTGAGAGAATGACAGAATATTCTCGGAAAACGGAGATTACGACAATGAAGTTTAGAATGCTATTAAATAGAAAATTTTTAGTGTGGACCCATGAATTTTTTTGAGGGGGCGCTCCTAAAGCCGCTCAGGGCACTGGTACTATGTACTATATGTACTACTATAGTACTACTATAGTACTAGTTTTTCGGCAGTTGCTCAGCGTCAGACGTCGGAGCCAAAAATGGAAATGAAGTGCGGGGTGCCGAACGGGAATGTCCCCCCGCATGAGTCAATAACCATATACTCTCACACGCTATCGGTCACGGTGCGCTTCACCACGCGTGGCTGCCACGCGAGATTTGAGGTTAAAAAAAATAAATAAATCATATCTATATCCTTAAGTCTAAATTGTCAATTTGAAATTATCCTGTCAAAAAAGAAAAAGAATTAGAAGGGAGAGAGAGGGGTGAAAATGTACGGACGGACTTGCTTCCTTGATTCCAACATACACACATATATATATATATATACAACCTGAAGTGCCCGGTTGATCCTCGAACACTACAAATAAAGAATCCCTTTCTTTTTTGCCCTGTATTGTTGATGTCCCCCCCCCCCAAAGTGGCGTCAGTTTTTTTTTGCCTTCTAGCGCACAAGCCAAATCGATAATCGTCGATCCGATCTTCCATCCAGAGATATTATAGCGAATAACAAGTTTATTTGAGAACATACTACTTGACACCCAGTGTCCATCGAAATAGCAATAATGACTTTTTCTTTTTTTTTAGGAAAACAAAAACTACTTGTGACTATTTATATAAAGTAATTATAAACAAGAGTCGTACGGTTAATTTAGAAGGAGGAAACAAAGTTTTCGCTACATATACAGTAGTGTGTGTGGAGGAGGGTAAAATACTAAAATGCACATACCATGAGAAGAAGAAAGAAAGAAAAGAAATAATGAGGGGGAAAAACGAGTAGGAATCGCGAAAAAAAAAAAGGGTAGAAATAATTAAAAAAAATGACGAGTTCTTACTGATATATAAAAGAATAAAGAAGCAGAACACTACCCATAGTGACTACTACCTTTTTTCGAATTCCCTAGGAATTCCCCGTTTTTTTAGTCTATAAACATAGCGAAACAGCGACAGAGAGAGAGAGAGAGGGCGATTATTTTTATAAAATAGGATCATAAATGATGAACAAATAATTAAAAATTTCGGATGAGGTGTCCTATCACTGTCAATCAAAAAAAAAGGCGATTCAGTCAAAAAAAAAAAGTGCCACAACGACGAGTCAGGTACACGTACACGTCTATTATATGATGATGATGATGATTGATCATGAGATGTCGGCCTTCCGATTTGTGAAAAACTTTCAGAGAACCCGGGCAACCTAACTTCCCGTCTACCACCAGTATCGGTAGTATATCCATCTGATTGTCGTAATGGAGGTAGGATAATTGGTGTTTGGGAACGCATTTCAGGAGCACGATGATGATGATGGTGGTGGTGGTGGTAGTGCATTGGTAATGGTGGATGTAATGGTGCCAATGGCTGTTGTGCCATGGAAACCGAATGAGGATGAAGGGGCAAAATACCACGAGAACTAGAACTTGAACTGGACCTAGATGCAGGCGGAGGGGATCCGGGTCCAGAATAAGAAACATTCGGACGGTGTTGACTCAGCGACGTTTGAGGACGTGCAGGAACTTGTGGACGAGGAGCTCCAGATGAGAGTCTTTGTATACTATAATAGGTTAGTTTCATCTGGTAAAGAAAAAAAAACTTACGAAGGAGTTCTAGAATGTGACTGGTGGACACCATTATAAACCACTTCGTCAGAATCGGCTAAACCAGGACTCTAAAAAAAAAAAAAAAATTGGCCATCAGCAAACATTGTTTCTTTCCTGTGATCACATTAATCGGGAGGTGCTAACATCGTTCTTATCCCATTCATGTACGAGTCGAATATGACGTTTGAGTTCATCGTTACGAGCGAATTTGGATGGACAATTAGTATATTGACATTGAAATGGACGTTCTCCACTATGTGTTCGAAGATGTCTCGTCTGATTTTTATCAAAGATCAAAACTTATCATCTTTGTACATTAGAAGAAGAAAAAAAAACTTGATCCTTACCTGATGTTCTAATCGAGAAAAACGCCATTCACATCCAGGATAAGGACATGGATAAGGTCTAGTACTCGGGTCAATGTTGGCAGTTGGTCGTGACATGGTTCCGAAGAGATGATAGAAGATAGATGAAAGATGATGAGATGTTGTGGACCGGCAGTGAGGGGGGAGGGGGGTTACTAAAGTGTAGAGGAGGATGAAAGATGGTTCCTTTATATAGTGTTTCGGGGAAACCACAGAACAATGAAATGGAATGGAATAGAGTGAAAGAAACGTGAAAGGTTTACATCAAAACCTATCTCCGAAAAGAAGGAGGCCAAAAAAAAAAATTAAGCTGGAAGCGATATATTGTGGATAAAAAAGAGATGTCGTAGAGAGGTAGTAGTAATGCAAGTTCAATACATTGAGTTTTTTTCTCGGCTGTCCCTGGTAGAGAAGCCAAAAAAACGAAATCTGTAAGATACAGAGATGGGGAGATGGGAGATGTGGACTTATCGATGAAAAATATATATATATATATATTCACCTTGGTATCCAAAAAAGAATTTTGACCGTAACAGACCGCGAATAGTAAAAGTAATAATAAAAATAAAAATAATAAAATAAATTATTTGTTGGGGTAGCTGATCCCGTTCTATTACTGATGAAGTTGGAGGGGAGAGAGAGATTGGAAGAAAGAAAGAATAAGAGAGAGAGAGAGAGAGGCTAAATAATTTTTTCGGAGATATCCGTTAGAAAAAAAAAGGGAGCCCTGGCCCAGTAAATTGAACCTGTTTGTTGTCGCATAGATCTTTTTTCTTTTTTTTTTTTTGGTTTTGATTTATAAACAAAAAAATAAAAAAATAAAAATAAAAATAAAAAAGTTCTGGTTTCCTTTTTATCTTCCCGAAGATAAAAAAACCAAACTACTTTTTTGATCATTATTATTTTATTTTATTTTTTCAGGCGAGAAAAAAAAAAAAGAGATTCCTGGATGATTTTTTTGCAGTAAACGTGAGAAGGTTTAGGGGGAGAGGACAGTAGTGTTGAGCGATCAATAGCACTAAACTATACTGAGTAGGTGTTTATGTATTTGATGACACGGTTTTGACCGCGTTCGATTATGTGATGTAATTACCATAGTTATTCTTTATTTATACAAAACATATATATTTCGACAAGCGAGATCGGTTCCACCTCTTGAGGAGGGGAGGGAGGGAACCCCGTTCACGCCGCCGGCGGTCTTTTTCGTATACAATAAATTTAAATACCAACACATACTTTTCTTTTACATCGCTGGCGCTCTTCCCGATCCGCCCAGACGGGTACAGCTTTCTTGATTTTTGAGTTTTGGCGCTACTCCCTATGTATGTACCAGGAAAAAAGTGGATAATAAGAGAGAGACATAATATATATATATATATATATAGAGTGACGACAACTTCTTCTCTTTGTAGTATGTAGCGCCGCCGGAAGTTGTTACTTTCAAACTAAGGTCGCTACTACTGTCGATCTAAGATGACGAAATAAGAATAAGCCTAACCCACGCGTCTCTCACGTGGAAAATCCTTGCTTACGACCAAAAAAAAATAAATCATGATCGCCGCTTTTTTTTTTCGATCAGGCCTGGTTTCCATACTTGATAATAATAAATCTCCCCTCGAGAAAAAAGTCTAAAACTTATATTTTATATTATTAGATTATTCCACCGACGCCGTTGAAAGGGGAAATGAAAGGAAGCCCCCCCCCCCCCCCACAATACGAAATTTGAGTTGCTCTCTTTTTAAAATTAAAAAACTCATCTCCGTTTCATAAAGAAAAAAAAATAAATTACGCAAAACCGCTTTCGTTAGTGACTAGTGACTAGTAACTAATAGTTTCGAGGACATCCCTGTGCGCGACGGGGATAAACAAAGTCCCGACCAATGGAACAACATCCCAATTCAAAAACCCAAACCCAATAGATGGGAAGCGCGTCCTTTCAAAAAAAAAAACCCCTTCCTCCCCCACACCGGCTAAATTTCTTCCATCGTCATCGAGACCTTTTAAACGGATCACGCATATATATATAAAGACTAGACTCCCCTCTTTCTTAGAGTCTCGATGTTCAATTGGGGCTCACCAATTCCGCTCAAAAGGGAATGCAGAATGTAAAAGCTGTACATAACATAAAAGTATTCTACAACAGAGATTATTATATATGAACGTTGAATGGAAACAGAGAGACGGTAATAATAATAAGGTATGAGTATGTACCCCCTCTCAAGCCTTTTGCCGAAACTCTTCAAAGACCGGATGATCTTTTTGTATCTCCGTCGGGGATCTTTACTTCGTCCGAGCCAACCTTGGTCTATTATTATTCAAAAATAAAAACACAGTATAATATGGTATGGTATTAATAACATCCGTCTAAAAAAAAAATTGTGATAAAAAAAATAAAATCTATCTATGAGTTGTGGATGAAAAAAAAAAAAACAGAGAGATATAGCTAAAACAAGATATAATTTGAAACACACACACACAGAGTCTTAAGAAATGAAATAATGAGATGAGATGAGGGGGGAGAGAGAAAACAAAACAAGAAAGACGAAGAAAAAGAAAAAAAATGCTAGAGAATTACGATCTAAAGGTTGAATTATAATATTTCTTCAAGAAAGAATAGAAGAGAGCAAACACGTTCGGATAAAAAAACCATCATCATCAAGGGAATCGGGCCAAGAAGGGGGTGTCCATAAACAGGTTGTATGGAAATGAATGCAGGAAATTACGGCGGCCAAGGACTAGTTGAGACGAACGGACAGGCACCCTTGCATGCCAACAACCTTTTTTAGCCTCCTCCCCTCTCAAAAACCTTTTTTTTCCTTTTTTTTTCGCCCGTCCTCACGTTATATTATTTGTATTACTGGTCCGTAACTCGGATAATTTCTGAAAAACCTGGTAGTTTAATTCGTTCGCCAACATTTCCGCTTTGATGATGATGATGATGACCATTCATCAGTTCATTACTCCGAGGCCGATCTTGCTGCTGCTGTTGCTGCTGCTGTATCGCGATCATCATCGATGAAGCGTCGTCCTCCTCATCGACGATAACGGAGGTATCTAAACTTGTTCCGTTACTCGGAACAACGGAGGTATTTTTAGTACCATTAGTACTGGTGGTGGTCTCAACGCCGAGGAGATTCTGGTTCTGGACTTTTAAGGGTGGTAAAGTGATATACCCTGAAGGTGAAGGAGCCCTGGATGATATCGTCGTCGCAGCTGAATGCGGGGTAGAACTAGACAAAGGCGGAAGCATAATAGGAGGCGATCCTGATCGCGAGGGCGGATGTGAAGAATACGCGAAATAACTTCCATTGGTGGGTGGAGTATGTAAAACACTTCCATTTCCACTTCCACTACCACTATGAACACTCGATGATGAAGCAGGAGAAACGGAAGAAGAACTGTTGGAATGAATTGACAGTTGTTGTTGTTGTTGTTGTTGATGCGAAGGCGGGTAGTGATGATGATGATGTTGTTGTTGTTGTTGAGCGTGTGTCAGATGGTGTGGGTGGTGCTGCTGCTGCAGCCCACCAGGCACGTGTTGTGAATAACCTTGCCCTTGCCCTTGTCCTTGCTGGTACTGGTACATTTGTTGACCGGTCTTCAAATCGAGACGATTATTGATCGGGGTCATTGAAAATGCCATGCGTACAGAATGGGCCAAGTGATTATGACCATTAGGCTGAAGACCTCGCCTGATCTTTGCCGAATGCATAGAAGGCGAAGGAGGAGACGAAAGTGCTGACATACCAACGTCCAAAAGTGGAGGTGATGATGCACCACCACCACCACCACCACCACCACCACTGATATGACTACTAGTATCCGATCCATAAGCCATTCTAGAATGATACCGCCAAGTTGGAGAAGTAGGTGTAGACTCGGATTTTACTTGGGGTAGCACAGCTTTCAAATGCGGCGGACGTGAAAAATAATAATAATCGCGTTGAGTAACCGTCGAATTGGAATCTCTTCGTTTACCACCATTATTATGTATGTCACCGTTACTACGTCCTCCCTTATTTCGCTCTATAACAACGTCCATTTCCTTTCCTGTCAAATGCAGTGCGTTCTGACCCCCTAGATTGGGACTGTCACAGGGGCTTTCTAGTCCGAGGCTTTGTAAGGGTCGTAGAAATGGAGAAGCTGATGGTGTATTATGGGCCTGAACTGTTGTCGAACTGGATAAAGCCGCACGTTCAAAAGATTGAGAGATTGACCCGTGAATCGGAGGACTATAGAAGCTGTTGTTGTTATTACTGTTGTTATCCCCTTGTGATGATAAAGATGGAGATAATCCCTGTGGATAATCTGTTCCGCCAATATAATAAGCATCCACCCCCCGGTCTTTATCGGTTGCTATTGGAGAAGGTCTAGGATAAGGGAAATAGCCATGTGAATGAGATATGGCACCAGGGGAAGATGGAGGAATTACAAGGCGGCCGGTGTTACTCGAGTGTCTTGATGAGGTACCAGCAGATCCGGATGGTGGTGGTGAATTTGAATTTGATACACGATGATCAAGCGTTAGTGGCGGAACTGGAACTAGAAGAGCAGGTCCAGAATTCCGACGAGACGCTTTCAAAACCTTACGATAAGATTTGTGACAATCTTCATGATGACAAGCGGGTGAAAACGGGACACCAGTAGTAACCGCTGCGTCTTCCAGATAACATGAGCCGTGTACGGATTGGGGATGGATTGGAGAAGAATAAGAAGAAGCATCACCATGATCTACTTCTGAAGAATAACCAAAAGGAGCCAAGACAGGACTTGTACCCGCGCTTTTACTTAAACGAACTTTATTACTACTACCCAAAGTAAGAGAACGGCTTGCGTTTCGAAGAAGTTGAGCATGTCGTTGTTCATACTCGGCGCGTCTACGAGCTTCTGCGAGTTCTAGCTCTTGTAAATCGGTTAAGGGATCGGAAAAAGATGAACCAATGTCCTGGGGTGAGTGATAAATGGGATAGTTGTTGTACATATTATCAACCTATATAAAATTTTTTTGCATAAGAGGAACACCATCATTTGAAATTTTTTTGAGTTATTATTTTACCAACATACCTCATCTGGTCCGGAAGAACCTCTTACTCTTTTCCGGTAACGATCCTCCGAATGAGAGAAGTTGAGGTCCCAATCATCTCCATGACATTCTTTTTCCTTCCTTTCCTTTCGGGCGTTCTTATCAGCACCATGGATTCGACTGTGGCGAGTTAGTTCATCACTACGAGAGAACTTCTTTTCGCAGCCAGGAAAACCGCAAGCAAACTTGAAAAGATAAGTAAGCCTTTGTTGTACTTTGTCTATTTAAAGCGACAAAAGGGGGCTATACACCAACTTACAGGGCGTTCCCCGGTGTGTGTTCGTATATGGCGAGTCTGCCAGTGGTGGTGGTGATGTTTTTTTTTTTTAGTACAAATAGTTTAAGAATGAAGGAAGGTACTAACTTGATGTTCTAGTCTCGCAAAAGCACGACCGCAAAGAGGGTATGGACATTTATAGGGACGAATAGAAGGCTTTTCTGATGTGGAACCAATTTGGGCATTATCTGGCGTGCTGCTCATAGCAAGGGATAGGATAGATGTCTAAGAAGGGAGAAAAAAGAAAGAAAGAAAGAAAAACAAGAGTGATTCTAGCAAGTTTCTATGTCGAAAACAATGAGGAGAGACTATAGAACAAAACTGTCAGTTGAGACACAATGTGGATCGACTTGAAAGGGGATCATAAAAGTACCTGATGATAAGCGCTGTTTCTATGTCGAATGGGGGGGGGGCTGTTCGTTGACTTTAAAAAAAAACAAGTGTTAATAGTTTAAAAAGATGTGGAAGAACAAAAAAAGTAATAAAGAAAAAAAGGAAAAAGCAAAAAGAAAAAAAAAATGGAATGGAAAAAAAAGAGAGAAATTACAATCGGGCTGAAAAGACGGTGGTTGGTGAGTTTTGGCAAGGTCCTCTCCCCGCATTTTTTTTGGCTCGGCTAATTCAGTTAATTCAAACCCCGCGTGTTCAATCACACCAACCTCCCCGCGTTTGTGAGATTTTTTTCTTTGCCACAAAGCCGCATTCTTTAATATCCGCTTATGATTCCTCAACTAATAATTTCTTAAAAAGTGACGCCTTTTTGTTTCATCCCATCCCATCTCAAGCAACGGGGGAGGGGGAGTGAGCTGTCCTTGATCCGGGCAACATGGCCCACCGTTCTTCTATTTTAAAACTGGGAAACGTTCTTTTATGGCCTATCTCTTGTCTTTAGGCGTACTCGATATCACACGTTCACTAAAACTGTTGTCCAAGAAAGATCTTTTTTTCTTATCTTATGGGGGTACCCGTTGCGGTCCAGAACTTCTCCACTTGATCACAAAAAAAAAAAGGGATATTGCTCGATGATCATTATTTTATGGTTCAAGTCAAAAAGAATTATTTGAGTCTCTGGTTATTGGATAGGGTATTTGCCTTCCATCTTGTTTTTCTTCCGTTTGGAGGTCGGAGATTATGCCAAGTATTTATTAACGGTTGGGTTGTTCTGTACTCCTACTTTGCATTTGGAAAGCTAAAATCCTTCCCTGTCTTGCCCTCTTAACGCCTCATGGACTTGGGAAGCCATTTCTTCCGAACCAATTTAAAAAATAACAACAACCTCCCCGCCTCACCCATTCAATGCTCTCAAAAGTGCACTGCTTTCCCTTCCCTCGTTGACTTTCACTACGCTCGTCCTCATTGTTTGGGTATTCTCCTTCCGATGCAAATATCTTTGTGCAATTTCTACCCCGATTCGTCGTTCTCCTTCATCTACTCCTCTTCCGATCCATATGTAAACAGCGGGTTCTTTTAGATTCGCCGTATCATCAATAATGTAAATATCCGACGAATCTAATTCTGAAAGACTGGGGTGAACTGGTGGTAGAGGTGTTACCATCAATGCTTTGGACGCATCTGAGACACGATAAAGAGTGGCCACCGCCGCAGTCGTTGATACGGTACTCCCGGTAAACCCATCCTGTGATGATGATTCTGACTCGATACTAGACACGTCATCCGTCCCAAGTTCTTCCAGGAAAGTGCCTGCCCCACTTTCCCCTTCATCTTGTTATTAGAAAAAAGTAAGTTTTAAATGTATTTTATAGAGTAATATTATCTGCTTTTACCAAAAACACGAACACCTTTTAAAAGATCATGCATGTCAGTTAATCTCGGCTTTATACGTTTTTTTTAATATAATAATACGAATATGCACACACGCACCTATAGGCTCAAATTGACTATTTGTCTGCCTCTCTTCCACTATACTGTTAACAAATTCGGCCGCTTTGAACCGCTCTCTTCCAGCGCTGTTCTTTCTATTAAATTGCCAAATTTGACTCCCTTTATCAAGGACAAGGACACCTCCAATAGCCTGCCTCACGTTCTCCGCCCCAAGTTTAACCTTGTGGGGGTCAGAAATGAAAAAAACGCACAACCCAAAACCAATTTTCAATATACAACCGTTTTTTCTTTTCTCTATTACGAAATAACTATTACTCACCTGACGTGTCATAAATCGGACACCGTGGATATTACTAGTGTCTGAAACGATAAACTTAATGTGATATAATCTATGGAGTTTCAAAAGAGGAGGCGACACAACGTGATGGAAACCCGTGGAGACCCCACCATGTAAGGTCGTAAAGTGGCTAAAATACGAAGTGAACTGCGGGGATTCATGTCCTTGGACTTCTCGATATTGCACGGGCAGGCCGTGAAGGTCTATTGGGGGGGGGAGGGGACATGCATCAGCCGGAAAATTCCAGAATGAAACCCTCATAATATTTTTTTTGGAGAATATATTTTTGAACCATCATTATACTCACGATCATCCAATTCTACTGTCTTATATGCCGCGGTGCCCGCTTCGTCTTGAGTTGTTTCCTCTCCAAGCCAGAAATGAAGATTATAAAACAATTCGTTTGAATCAGAATCTTGTTTATAGGTCTATATTTATGAAAATTTTTCATTTGATTAGAAGTGTAATAATGATTTTTTTTTTAGAAATAGAATAACCCATTTTCAAGAAACCAAGTTGCTTACATGAAGGACGATATAGGAATCACCGCTGTAGAATGTGCCATAACGTTCCTTTTGCCAAGGCACTACCTTAAACTTTTCTATTCTCCATATTTCTGTCCCAGTTATTTTACCCGCTTCCTCCCAAGCAGGTTCTTTATCTCCTGCATGTTCACGGACTCGTTTCTCAATCTGTAAAAAGACAACGACAACAACAAATTCCGTATCAGCCAGGAAATATAGGAACGAAACGGAATGATCCTTTACATTTGATCCGAATAAGGCTATGTTTGAGTCTTCGATGTTATATTGTTTGAGGTGAGCCATGACCAATGCGTACGGGGGCGGGGCTGCTGTAGCCTGTGTGAGGCTAAAAAGACTAAAATGATTGTCGATGTGACGGATGAGTGATGCATTGATGTGTGTGACATATGACAAGGGGTGGTTTTTTCTTTCGGCTTTTTCCTTCCCAACAATGATCCCACTCCTGAAATATACCTTGGCTTCTAAATAATCCTTTCCATCCGGCAAAACCTTTTTTTATCTAATTGTGTTCGTTAGAGCCCCCCCCCCATGGCAGATGGATGCCAGATGGCAGTGTGCCTGAAACGGAAAAGAGATCTAACACCGAGGGGCTCTCCGAATAGAGGTTACTGCTAAGGGAACTTACTTATCCCAAACTTCCACATACCACTGGCACTTAAACCTTGTAGAACAATTCAAAAAATAATTAAATCTGTCTCTTTCTTTCTGTCTCTCTCTCTGTGGTGCCAAGGTTAAAATACATTCATTCTGCAGAGAGAAAAGTCGAATTAGCTATCGCTTATTGACCAAACTTCTTGGGCTTGTGAGAAACCAATCTTTGAATAATAATAAAATAACGCTTAACCAGTTTCTTTCAAGCTTCAGGCGGAATACTTACCTTTAAGGCTTCTTCTCAATATCCTCCCCCTCATGAACCTCACGCGACCGGGAACCCCCATTATTGGATGTATTAATATTGTATATATCTTTTGTATCGACCTATACAGTTCTATTCTGTACTACGCTTTGATTATTCGGTGATGATTCACATCCTTAATTGAAACACTTGCCGCATGATCAGTTTACCCACTCGACAGACTGTTTGCTTCTTTTTCTATCTTCTTGTAGGAACAATCCTGATTTCAATGCGTATTATTCCTTTGGTATACGGACAAGCTGGTATTAAGTAAATAGCGATCATTTAAAGGGGAGACTTAAAGCCCGAAATGGTCGGGGCTTTTTTTGTTTCAACTCATGAATATGCTATTCTGTTTACTCGCCCGTTTCGTTCTACATAGATTACTATGTCAACTTAACTATTACTGTCGCCTAAGTTTTATAAAGTCTGGAATTACTTTCCCTTCAGAGTTATACGGATCTGGACTTTCTAGGCGTACATTCCTAATATAGAATGGCCGTAGTATACTGGATGTCAGTTGGATAAGTCCTTATGATTCTAGTTCCAGGTTAAGGGTAGCGATGGTATGGAATGCCATGTGGCCAGCCACGTACGAGATGATCTTTTAACATCTAGAGACAGCCCCATAACCGAATTTGTGCCACTAATTGTTCTGCTGATTTCGGACTTGCAAACTTGAGTATATGACTTTTTTCGAGAACAAATCCAAATCCTCTATAGAGTCAACTTGGAAGAGATACTATATTGTATGTAAGCCATCGGGTTCTTACTGTTCATTATTTTTTTTAATCGAGCTTTTCGCCATGGTAATTTTCACGGTGGCTAGTTCTTATGTACTTCTTTTTACAATAATTTCTCACGAAATGAATGTTAATACAAAAAGTCTATCACGGTCGGTTAACCTTACTGTATTACGAAGAAGTGTGAGTGTGGGCTTCTTTAAACCTATTGTGCGTAGAGGAACGGTGACTTTGCCTTGCTTCTTCTTTTTTCGAAGAATGATAGGGACACACACGGAAACCTTTTGTCCGTGGCGCAACCGGGTAAGAGATTTACTACTGACAAATCTTTTATTCTCATAATCTCTGTTCAATCAATGCCAGATTGTTAGGTCTTGAAACACCTGCTTCTATGCATCAAGATTACCACCACCGTCACCGTATGTGGCACCCCCCCCTCAAAAATCAAATTAACCGAATAAAGAAAAATTTCCCTCGATAATTATTTCTCCCATATTCTCGGCGCGTGTGGAATTTTTTCATTTCGTCTGGGAAAGTTACAGTTAAGTTTTGGAAATTTTATAGATAAAAAAAATAGGCGTGAATCCTGCCAAGCTGTAAACTGTATGCAAGGATAAAGCTGTACAAGTGTAGACCACAGGACTAGGTATGCCCCATAGCAGCTTAGTGGACGTGATCAATAAGTGATGTTCAACCAACGGCTTTTAGTCATAATCCTAACTGACTATATCCAGTATGGTCTTCCAAGTTTGAACTTAATCTGGGGGAGAGGGGGGTATTTGACAATTGGCGATTTCAAAAAAAAAAATTCGTCCCTCGTGGCAGAATGGCGGCGGCGGATAAAAAATATTTCTGTAAACGAGTTATTTGCATACTCAAATAATATCGCCGAAAGATCGAAGCAAGATGCGGTATCGCTTCGCTTTCCCGATTGTCAAAGAGTTCCTGCAAGCGTAGCCCTCCCCCCCCTTCGGGAGTTAGATTATGAGGGGAAAAAAATATTATTATTTTTTAGGGGAGGGGGAGATTTGGTGAAAGTTTAAATATTTTCTAAAAAAATAATTTTTCTTTTTTTATGAGATCTGATGACGTTAGTTCTACTAGTACTACACATATCCTATAGCTTGATTTAATCACCAACGAAGCCTTGTGTACCCCGTGAAAAGGCGGTGTTAACATGGAAAACTTTAAATTGGGGGGTAAGGACTTGATTTGGTAAAGGAAAACTTTGTTCGCCGTGCTCCTTAACTGAAATTTACTCATTTCTTTAGATCCGGATCCGGATCGCGAAGCTGGCCGCCTGCAGAGATCCCTCGAAACAGCACATTTATCCGGGAACATTCTTAAAAAGATAAGTTACTCCCATCGATGAAATACAAAAAGCTAATCAGGGAAAAGGACATATACTAGACCTAGACGACGAACCAGTTGGGGCTACCCAATTCATTGTTGTTATCTATATATATATATATTTTTATTTTTTTATTTTTTCAAACAATTGACAGCGGGGGAAATTTCCATCTTGTTGTTCTCGGCATTAATCAGCTAATTAACGCAAGGAAGGTTATAAGAAAAAGTACGCGTGGAACGGAACGCCTCCAAGATTCTGGAGGCTGTTACATAAATCTTGTTGGGGTTCAGCCAATTTCGGTCAACGTTTCGAGGGAAATTCCCGTTGAGATTGGTTGTCCATCCATCGCCTCTAAAATGTTTACCTTTTCTATCCATTCCCTTGGTACCCACAGCTTTTTTTTTTTTTTCCATTGCATCGATAAATTTTCAGAATATAGGGTGAAAAGTCCCCCAGCGCAAAGAAAATTCGCGAAGAACCGGATCCAGAATCCAGAAATAACTACAAGTTCAACTCTTCTTGAATCAATGATTGTCGTCGCACTGTGAAATCGCAGCTTATCATATGTACCCATCTCTAAACCTGCCTGTCAAAATCAAACCAACGACCTAATCGGATACAGTGGTGATTGATATATTGACCGGACTAGTAATCGATTTCCACCCCTCGATGTGGCAAGGCAACCAGTAGTATTCTGATAACAAGATCGCTCCCCCTTAAAAAAAATTACTTCTGGCTGATACCCATTTCCAGTCAATCGATGTTGCTAGGACGTATTAGAAAAAAGGGTTTAAACCCACTTACTGACTGACTGTCATCGTAAGCACTTTTCTCAATTGTCTTATGGGGGGAAAACAAGATTTGGAACTTATCCGTTTTTACATAGCCGACAAGAGACACTTTGACAACCCCCTGGCACTTCACTTTGAAAGTGAACCATGAACTAAAGATTCTTTTGGACGTGCATGTTAATTGTTATCGTCAGCGCCATCTGTATATGCTTCCGCTTTTTTACGTTCCAAGATCTCTTACAGGCGTTACAATCTAAAGACACTGTACGTCGTGTTGCTAGCTCCCCCTTTTGAATCTATCACTGATTGAGTTTACAACGATAAGAAATCTGAATATGTGGACTTTCTCTATGATTTTCGGGCAGCTCTCGGTAGGTACCGCCGGTCCACACCGTTGAGTGTTCCTTTGATATTTACTATGCCGACGGCCTTTAATTACTTGACCACCGGCTTCTAGGGCGAGAGAGACCTATACTATAAATTAACAGTTGGAACAATGAAAGGCCGACTGCGTGGATGTTAACATATACCCCGAACCTCTCTCTTCGATTCCTTGAGAGTGTCCTGCATTCGTGAACCGTTGCGGAAAGGCCAGTGAGGAATTGGATGTGTACTATCAAATCCTCCCTTGATGTCGATAATTCGGCCACAAAGGCTTACGTTGTATTCAAGGCCCGTTATCAACGGTGGTTTAGCCGTTTATATCCTGGAATAGGTGAATCCCTTTAAATCTAAATTAAATTTGAAACTTGTATCTGTGTGTGTATCTGTAATCTTGTTTTCCCGGAGGCTCATCTAATTTCTTTCTCAGTTTCTGTTATATTCATCAACAAGATAACTATACAGTTGATGTTCCGACGCGACCTAGCATGGCTGGACGAAGGAATGGGCTATCGCTGACTTTGTGATGCCGCCGAATCTTTGGGTTGTTTCTTAACGTTGGGGTCTTAGTGGATCGCCATACACGCTGTCAAGTTTAATAAACAATGATGAAGATCCACTTGCATTCTCGCGTTTTTCTAAAGGCGCTATGGGTTATTTGGATCTCTGGCTTTTGGTTCCAAGGAATAATGCATATTTATCATGATGTAGGTTACGGCGAGAAAAAATATTGCAACTTGTTATCTGTTTACATTATATGCTTTCATAATTTTTTTTTTTGAAAACACTACTTTGAACAGGACATTAATATAATAAGCCCCGCCTTGGAGCGATCCACACACAGCTCGGACATGTATAGAGCATCAATATATGCATAGCTGAATTACGACTAGTAGCGCTCGCCGTTATAGCCTATGATCATTTGCGTCAAGTATGCATATGATTTCCATACTTTGTTTAACTGTGGCTATGCCGATCGAACATTATAAATCATCAAGCGTGTTCCTATCGGAGTGGAGCTCCGAAGTTCTTTTTGCTTTTGCACCACCACCATATACCTCGATACCGTCGTACGGTACCAACCTACAGCCGCCGTGCTACTCCAAACACCATCATGTCACCACTTGATCTTACTTATCTTATTTCTTTTTACGTTTGGTAAAACACATTCACTTATATTATCGTATAATCGAAATTTGAGATTTGTTCTAGGAAATGATTTTGTTCTCTCGAAGCTCATAGAAAGTACACACAAATGGATGCTTCTAGCAAGTTGAGGAACATTTCCGCCGGCGTCTACAGGTTTACTGGACTGGGTTTGTTCGGAGAGGATGTAGGATCATTTTTCAAATCAAAAATTGGGTTGATTTAGGTGCGTTTATTATCTAATGATGTTAAGGTTCAATAGTTTGAAAATGTACTATAGTTACGGGGTATTGATATTGTCCAAAGGCAGTCACGTGACTGGGATGACGTGAAATGGCCATGACATCACGTACAGCTTTATGTAGAAACTCTCAGTTCCTTCCTAATGTTTAGACTCAGAAGATATAAAGTCCAATGCCTTCCTCGTCCTCGTTCGAGATTTTGTCAGTTACGGATCCAGTATCCCCAATACCTATTTCCATCTTCCAGCAACCGAACACATAGTAACAAACACCACACATAGGTGAATCCCGCCAAAGTTGGAAACGACGATACCTTAACATCTATCCTTCGTTTCATCCGGACTTGTAGAGATATTAGAGAGAAAAAAGACGAAAACTTGTGGCTCTGCAACATTTTTGTTCATGCGTACTGAACTGACACTCGTCGTGTTTCAGATTTGCCAGCTTTTCAAGACATTTGTCATTGAAAGTATATGTTAGTTATCTTTCTCTTTTTCCACTTTCACTCGCTTTGTCTTGTGATCTTATAGGGATTTGCCATAACAGGTATTCAAAAATGATGCCAATTATTTATCTTAGCGACGGCAATGAACGACGTAGCAAGTCAACATCGTCTGGTAAAGGCAAAACTAGAACGAGACGTCCCAAGACTTCGCGTGGTACACCCTCATCCACGGTCATTCAAGATACACTATCTTCTTTGCTTGCAGAATCTTCGAGTGGCAGTGAAACCAATAGTCGTGAGTAAACATTTCTGCTGTGGTCATTTAGGATATTATTGGTTCTCTTCTTGAGGTTTCGAGAGTATTCGCGGCATTGAATGCCCGTGACGCGTGACTAGTTAGTGACTATTCTTTTCACACATGAGTCCAGAGCAAACAAAAATTTTGGGCGTCTGGGTGATCCATTGACCGCGTCGTAGATATTCCAGGCGATTCTCGCGACTTTTCTCTTTTTTTTTTTCTCTTTTTCCATTTTTAGGGTCTGCAGAGGGCTCAGCAGATCAATTTGCGATAGTTCGCCCATTGCTCTCTGTTATCTTTGTTTCCCACTTTTTTTTTATTTTACTATTCTCTTTTTCTTTTTTCTTTCTCCCGGCTTTTTAGTATCCACTCATTTATAATTTTATCTAACCCAACGACAGTTTCTGCACATAACGTTGAACCGACACGTATCTCAAATTTAGGCCATTCGCGACAAGGCCTAGCTCCCGTTCCTCCTTCAGCATTCTATGATACCATCAGAAACAGCCCATCCTCTTCTCAATCCCCGTCAAGTACAGGTGCGACTAGAGGTGCTAATTCTTCTGCCGAAGAATTTCGTGACGCAAATTCACCTCTAAGTTCTATGTCTCCCTCCAGAGGCGAATCTAGTTCTAACCCGTCAGGACCATCAACGCAAGACACACACGTACGTTCGATTCCGCCGGTTCCCGTCCTCAGCGCCCCGTTGTGAGACATTCGATCTCCACTCCTGCACCAGAGTCCTTTTCTCATCAATCATTTCATCCACATTCATTTTATCCTCCTCACTCTAATCCTGAATCTTTCACTTCCCCTACTGCGTATCCGCCGCCTCCTCCTGCCCACGGCCAGGGGTATTTGGGACAGTACATGACGTCCCAACCACCTCCTGCGTTGGCTATGCCATCCTCAATGGGCTATTATTCGCAGTCGTTTGCTGTTCCTGGCATACACGCCCATGATCCAAGCGCGATTCCTCTTCCATTTCCACCACCTCTCACTAGCGGATATACTTATGCGGCTCCTTCCGAGTCCGATCGCAACTCTAGAAATCCCAACTTTCCTCCTCCGTCACCATTTGCGCCATCTGGCTCTTCCAGGCCTCCCATTGCTACTGGTCGCCCTAACCCTTCTCACCCCCCTACCTTCCCTCATCCGCCTCCAATGCATTTCTCTCATGCTCACTCCCCGACGCATTATGCATACCCACCTGCCCATTCATACGCGCACTCTTCTCCTGCTATCTATTCCTATGCACCCAATCCTTATCCCCAGTCTTTCTATTCTCAACACTCTCCTGCATCGCCTGAGAATACCTCTAAAGGCGGGACATGGTACTATGTTCCACCTTCCTCGGCGCGCAGTCAATATGATCCGTCAGCATATGCTGGACTATATCCCGTACAAGGGTATCAACCTTCGGTACAGATGAATCGCAGGGATTTCGAGCATCAATATCCCTCGGCTTCTAGTTCGAGCCACCCACAGTCCGGGCAAGAGTCGCTCCAACCTCAGACACCCCAGGAACTCCCAGGATCATCATTTCCACCACCCTCTCCTCCGGCATTGCGTCATAACCTATCTTTTTCCTCTTCAGCCTCAGCCTCAGCTTCAGCTCCTAATCCCATCTCTTCATCTCAACAGTCACATCCTTCGTCAACTCAACCTAAGAAACGGGATATGCCTCCTTCGCCTCTTCCAACGTCACGTAAAGAATACCATCCCGCTCCACCTCCTAACCGTTCCGATTGGGTCATGTGGGTCGGGAATGTTCCAAATGATGCTACACACGACGAGGTATGGCGGTTCTTCAACCAGCCTTGTCCACCACCACCTACAGAAAGTACATCGAATATCTTGTCTTCTCGCTTGGTGCAACCTTCGTCTGAATCTCCTTCACAAGGCAACGATGACCATTGGGGTGGTGTCTCATCAGTGTTTCTCATATCTAGGTCTAATTGTGCTTTCATCAACTTCGAAACCAAGTCGCAGCTTGAAAGCGCAATTGCACATTTTAATGGGAAACCGTTGAGACCTTTGGATCCTAAATGCCCTAGGCTAGTCTGTCGCGTTCGCCGGAAGGAAGATGATTTGGAAGCCGGTGTTGGAGCACAGAGATATAGGGGTATGCATACTCGTTGGGTTGCTGAACAAAGAGAGAGGAAGGAGCGAGAAACCGAAGAAGCTCTTATTGATGCTCCACCGACGTCGCCATCTATCTACCTTGCTGCGTCGAGCTCGTCATCGGATCCATCTCCGCCTATACATGCCTTGTCTCACATTGACGAGCCCCGGACTCCCATGTTCTTTCGTGATTCACCAGACGAGAAGGAGAAAAAAGGATCTGGAAGCTTGGGCGATCGCTCGTTTAGCTCAACTAATTCGAGTTTGTTGAGAAATTACTTCCCAAAAAGATACTTCATTCTGAAGTCTTTGACCCCCGTAAGTGGTTTTTTGTTTATACACCTGTTAATTTCCCTTTGTTGACGTTTCGCATCATTCAGTACGACTTGAATTTGAGCATACAAAATGGGGTTTGGGCGACGCAACCGCATAATCAGGGTGTGCTTGATCAAGCTTATAGGACCAGTAAGGATGTGTATCTCATCTTTTCGGCAAATAAAAGCGGTGAATTCTTTGGGTATGCAAGGTAAATTATTTTGTTATAATTACATATAAAACTAGGTTAATGCTTACTGTATGGCTTAGGATGAGCGGTCCTATTTTTGAGCGTCAAGAAAATTCTACTACGCCCGGGGAGCAACTTAGCTCTGCCAGGAGTTCTAGTCCTCCTGGATCTATTCAGTCAGGCTTTCAAAATGATGGAAATCGCTTCCTTACTCCTAATGAAAGCCAGCCACTTTTCGAGTCACCCGTTGCGACGCCTTCCCAGGGTCCTCAGCTAGCTATTGACGTTCCACGTAGTCACGATGCGCATGTCCAAGCGGTGGCTACCGCTCCCGCAGAAGCCCACCAGGCTCATCGTCGTCTTTCACGTCCAGAGTTTGTTCGCGCTGTTGAAACCCTTCCTGATCAGCGTGAAGTCCGTTATGCTTTAAATATGGGCATGGGTTCCCTCGATGGCCTGCGTACGCATGCACCTGTCAAAAATGTAACGCCTGATGGTCGAGTAGTCCTGAACAAACCTTCAATTTTACCGCACAATAAGTTCGCACATAGTACGAGCGGGGTTATAAGGAAACTACCTGACGTTTCAACCGTACGAGCAGACGTGTATGAGGGGGGTGCAGCTGCTGAGCTCAATAGAATGCAAAACGAGCTTTTAGATGGAGAAACAGCCGAAGAAAGGCCCGAGTCGGTTGGTAGGGGCCGGGAATTTAAGATTGAGTGGATTCGCACAGACAGACTTCCGTTCACCCGTACACGGCATTTACGAAATCCGTGGAATCATGGTCGAGAAGTGAAGGTCTCTCGTGATGGTACCGAGATAGAACCGGAAGTGGGCCAGCAGTTGTTGGATGAATGGGATAAGCCTGCGCCACAGGAACCTTCGTCTCCTCCTACTAGTCCAATAAGGTCCAGACCTCCAAGATCTGCTGGCGGGGGTGGTTTGACAATACCAGTGTCTAACCCTGGTGGCCCTTCGCAAGCACATCGTCATAATAGACCTAGGGCCGCCGGTTCCGGAGCGTTTCAAGCCTGAATGATCGATATATTGATATGAATGTCGTGCGGTACTCCTTAACCGGGGTTTCTCTCGTCATTTGTTTTTCCCTTATCCATAATCGGACATCTGGTGCTGAAGAAGTAGACTATTATCAATGAATTTAATTTGTTAGACCAAGGCAAGCAATTTGTCGATGGCCGTCGTCCTTCTGTTGGGAAATTTGGTTTTTTCTTTCTTTCTGGGTTTTAATGTGAAAGGTTTCACTGCCGCTTTCTTTCTCTTGTTTTTTTCCCTCACCATTTATTCAATCTCACGACCTCTCTGACAGTAGTCTTGTCATGCACGAAACAAGTTACGACCTGTCCTCTTTCTTCTTTTTTTTTTTTACCATCACACGCTTTGTTACCTCATTCCCCCTCAAGTTACAAACGTCAAGGATATCTTCCGTGCTGTTATGTATCCATAGTCCAATTTTTTAGTGTTCTCTTTGTAATACCTCGTACTTGGCGAAATACACGCATGCAGCAAGTGCGCTGGGTTTTGCACCTTTTTTTTGTCCTTTGATCGAGGTCCCTGAAAATGACGTTTGCAGCGAGGAAAAAAATAAATAAATAATGGCAGATATCGGATGCTCCACTGATCTCCGATGTTCCTCAATATTGATTTCACAAGATTAAATAATACGAGAGGGATCTTTTTTTTTAGCTACAGGCTGTATATATCGGGGGCATATGATATCATATCTCTAATCTTCTCCGAATAAGTGTCGGCTGAGAAAAAAACGAACATTTAAGTATACGGAAAAAGAAGCAATTTAGAGAAAGACCCACTCCTCCCGGTTTGACTCACATTACTGCTGGTGCATTGCTTCCCCATCCCAAATTTCCGCCGGGAACTTCCCGTACCCAGACATCACGGATAAACCAGCTAAGATGACCTACAGCACAGCCAACAAGATCGCCAGCAGCTGCACGCCAAGTGCCATTGATGAACCAGCTGTTCCCGCGAATGTATGGTTAATGACGTGTGCTTCCTAGAGATGAAAATGGAAAATATCCGAACCTGAAGACAATAAGAGCAAATGGGAGATAAGGTGCTGTGATCGTCACGAGTCCAAAGAGTGATATTTGGGTAGCAGGATGTCTTCGAGACCAAAAGTAGATGGGCACGAAGGCTAACGGAGAAGATAGGAACGGAAGATTGAATAAAGGTGACAGACCCTACAATTGGAAAGTATTATATCGTAATCTTTACGAGAAGCAGGGAAAAGATAAAAAAGAAAAATGCCCACTTACGAGAAGGAGAATGCCGGAGAGTGTTAAGAGCCAGAAGTAATCTGCTTTACGATTTGGAAATGATGATTCTTCGAGCATACGCGAATAACGCATGCTGTCAATAACGTATGTGACAATAAAAATAGTTAAGATATGCAAGAATGTGTTTCAGGTAAAATATCATTACTTACAAGAAGAAGAGATGAAAGACGAAGTCTAACGAGAGCGGACCGAAATACACGAATGTTGTGAGAATCCGCCATAACTACTTTTTAATAAAGCAAAGGCCTTTTTATTGAAACACATGATAATGACATACTTGCCCGTTCCCGATCGCCGACTTGAAACTAAAATACAGTTGGAGAGGTGTTATTAGTTGGCATTGCTATAGAAGTGGAAGGTGGTCAACATCAAGCAGCAGGTCGATTATTCAGTGAAACTCACAACTGCTAAGCTAGTTATTACAGATAAAATAAGCCATCCTCTCGTTATTGGAGGAATTTGAGTCACCCAGGCTTCAATGCCAACGGGCATTTGGTATGCAGGAAGAGGGACAAGATTAACCTTACATAACCCGAGTTCATTATGCCACGTTGTCACAACGAAGTGCCTAATTAAGTATGAGAGTTCCATTTTTTTATTGTTATTCAAAAAAATTATGAACAGTATTGAATCTGTATTTTAAGAGAAACCATACATAATTATGCAAGGTTAACGATTGTGGTACTATTCATGAGTTCAATCTAATAGCGAAACTATTTATGTAGCCGAGATTGAGCTCAGTGGTTGGTTTGCAACGAACGGAAATTCATAGAAAGCAAGAGACCTTCTCCTACCTTCTCCGCTGTGGGTCTGTGACTTTAACTTGGAATGACGTCGAGATGGAAATGAGTACTTAAGAGCTTCTCTAGATATGTAATTTCTCACCAGATGTTCCATTTTGAGAGATGATTCTGGAATCTAACGTCCTTAGCCCGATTTACGGGTCTTGCTATTAGATATGCATGGAAGATTGGAAGGCATTATTCATGGTCTTCTCAATAGTGGATCGATTGCTTCACTTCCCCTTCCCAATAGCCGTTCATAAAAAAAAGAGTTATAGGGAGTGGTCATATTTCAAGACTACAAAAGTAGATATCTAAAACGTGGGTGATATTCTTGACATATATATGTTCGGCAATATTCGAAATTGAAACTTGCAAGGAAATCTGCTCAAGTAGCGAATCTTCCAAAGGCCATTTCTCCTACACCCAATCCGGCGATGATTGACAAGATAAAGCCGGCGTTAAAAGACCTAAAAGCGATGGTAAGCGGGAAAAAAAAACAAGTTTTACGAGAAATTATCAAATACATACATCACAGCCAACATAAGAGCATAACCGAAAAATGCTGAAGCAGCTCTGTTTAAGCCACGTTTGAGTTCAATCCTGGAGACAAAAGGGGGAACGGGGTGAGGCTTGATAACATTGGCATTATCGCAATTTTCAGCACAACCGGTAACACTTATAATACTTTCGGCGTCTCCTTTCTTCTCGTCTGGATAGAGTCGAGCTCTAGATACCAAAGATTGGGATATCTCAGGACGTTTATGAGCCAGGGAAAGTTTGATAAGACTGCATAGATCGTTAATATTTCTCCGCTAAATCACGAAACATATATATGCATACTCGTCATTGAATTTCTTCTCAGAAATACGGCCATAGGCTGCTAATAGCCTCTCGATAAAAGCCAGAGAGAACAAGACTAAACAAGCCCCAACCATCTCTCCATTGGACCTTGGTTGAATGGTCGAAAAATAAAGGAAATCTCCGGGAGTAAAATGAAGATACGGCTTCATCATCGCTATCATTGTGGAATTGGAAGACATGTCAGAGGTCATATCCATGTTGTTTCCAAGACTTTAGGGATTGCAAAACCAACAGAAAGAGGGCAGAAGGATTCAAACGGAGTTGGAACCGAAAGCCATACGGGGAACTGCCGCGTGACAATATGGGCGTTTGTGGGCGCATTAGCAGCTGAGAGATGCAATTACGTGAACGCACTAATCTGAAAAGATGGGCAAAACTAATCTTCGCTTGTCGTCACTGCAAGGGCGCGAGCAAATCGAATTTCATTGCGAAAACGAATGGACTTCTGTTGTGTGAATATGCCGCCTTAGGACCGGAATGAAGCCCCTGCAGCGCGTATCCCTTTTCCTTGGACCATACCATTCTGAAGTCGATCGCAAAATGATACCTGTTGTTTCGGTATACAATTAGATGGAACGCTACTAGAGGCCACACAATTCCAGTAGTAGCGGGTGGGTAGCAGTAGACTCTCGGACAAGAATTTTAACAAGTTTCGAGATGCATCAGGACGATAGATTCTCTTCCCAGATAAACAGAACCTAGCCAGAGATATTATAGTTGAATGGCCCAGCCTAGCTTCGGTTATCGATTGGGCGCACGTCAGATACTATGCCGTTAGAGAAATAAAGTCCGGTCCTTTCCGTATTCAAATATAGCCACATGAGGGACGCCTAGTTATTAAATGACAGAAGAAGGACCAGGAGGGAGTGTTCCGTATTATTGACAATTATTTGCCCTCCAAAGATTCAAAGAGGGTTATTACAACGTGCTTTGGTTCCAAAATCTGGTATGTTAATTAACATGAGAATTTATGTAATGCGAAGAGTCCAAAAACAAACTCCACCTCAAAGCATAGTGCGATTATTGGATAACGTTAGGACAGGCACCCCATTCTGAGAGCTTCATTATTAACAGGTCGAAGTTTCTAACCACATTCGGAGTAGGACAGAAACTTGAAGCTTGGAAATGAAAAACTGCCATTGATTTGTCCATTATCAAGTCAAAAACCGGGGAAAAACTTGACATTAGTTTCAAAAAATCATCGTATTAAACAGAAAAGCTGATGGATAGTCGATGGGGATGAGGGAATGAATAGCTGAGAATGACGCACCCGTCTGTTAAAAAGCACAACCGTGAGGCCTTTTTCCCATTGGTCCATAGCTTTAAAGCGGAGCTTGAACAAGTTACACATAAGAAAACTCTCATCGACATCATCAATTGTACAACATTTTGATTAATGGAAACCACGATTTTTGGTGAATACGAACTTTGGAGCTTGCTGCAGAGAACAGACAGGCGGGAACGGGTTTATTTATCGCTGGCGACCTTCTCCTAACTTTCACTATCGGGCGCCATCGTACGTAACTTAACTTGGAGTATAAACCATTACAGATATGTTGTAAGCAACAAGGAAGCCTTGGCACCGCCTCAAGATTATGTTTGGAGTCGGTGAGGTGATGACTAGTATCCTGTCTTGGAATTTTTCAAACAGAGGTTGAAACGAAGTTAAGCCTAATGGGTCAGCGGTCGTGGCCATATATGATGTCAAACACACGGGGCGCGCTTTAGGTCCGACTGATTATAGCTTTTTTTTAACCAAAGCCGGCGGGTGCCATTCGTGTACGGATTTTGCACATTCCGAAAGGAAACACATAGACACCGAGGTGGCTGACGACAAGGGGTTTGGCTGGGTTGCTTTGATGCAAATGGATCTCAAGTTAAGACAAACAATGCTCCAGTAGCTCAGTTGAAGAAAAAAAAAAGAGACAAACATGGCTTGAAAACCATCCCAAAAATGCGTATATAAACCCCCTTTCAAATTCCTCAAATTCTCTAGACACAGGTCGCCTCCCTCTTCCAAATCATGTTGTTTTCAACTATTTTCTCTGTTATTTCTCTAGCTGTTGGTCTTGCCAGTGCAACGCCATACAGTGCTTGCACCAGTGTTTTCCCCGCTCCAACTGGTGTTTGTGCTGACGTCTGCACTAATCCTCCTCCGTCTTGCAGAGACCAACCCGACCTATGTTGTTGTAGTACGTTAACCCATTACTCTACATTTACAATCGAACCGATTGAATTAATATAATTTGTTTCTGCAGTTCCCGAAACCATCACGGTTCCCTGTGCTACACCCACACCCACACTTAAACCAGTGCGTTTTTTGCGCCCCTGCGCAGATATCTGTCCAGCCGTACCTCCACCTTGTTCTCAGGCGCCTGATTTGTGCTGTTGCGTTGCGGACGAATAAGTGCTTTGGTACGTTTTTTTCCTTTCAGAAGACTTATTGGCCAGTGTTTTATGTTTATTCCTCTTTCATAGCTACTAGGATTTTGGAATTAAATTATGTCTAGAGTTGTAACTTGATAAATCGTTATAATTTCGCCAATTACTTTGTGGCTTGTTTAGGCATATACATATTAATGAAATTTTATTGTCCTTCAAACGGAAAGAATCAGTCAGCCAAAAATCGCATACACAAGTTTGGAGATCGTTTTCACTTGAACTTAGTAGCCATCCCGAAAACCCCTCGAAGAGTACTGTTTTAGACTAAAAATATGTATAATCCGTAGTTGATACTAAAAGTTGGCCGAGGTACCAACGTGTATTGGCTTTGGCAAAAGGGACGCACTCGACGCAGCTGATCAGGAACGCCAGGTTATGCTAAGTGGAGCAGATATATATACGACCGTCAACAACTTGCACCATGATTGTGAAAAAAAAACACAGCCCGTTGGCTTCACACGGATCAGACGCACTGCTATGCATCTCGCATTGCAATATTAGAAATATGGTCCACGGTTGAAAGATGAGGATATACGTCTCATGATTTTCAAATACCCGAAAACGAAGTGGATACTTGCTCAAAATATTTCATTATGACATACATCCCAACTATCAATGGTAAGAGAATAATTATATCTTAAAGTAATTACACAAGTATCGTCCGGTATGTTCATTTAAACTTGGGAGTCGTTCGGAAGGATAGTAATAGTTAAAAGTGCAACCCCTCCATCTATAGGAATGTCTCATTGAAAGTAAAAGTGTCAGAGTTAAGAAAACATCAATACGAAAAGCCAACTTACCATGATTAATTCCGTTCGCCCCGATAGGTAATAAACCTTCGATTGTCTTGGAAGTCGTTGAATACCGGACGCCATTATAGCTTGTTTTACCGACTGCACGCGCAACGAAGTTATCCCTTTCCATTGCGAAGGCTTTAATTAACCATCGAACAGTATATATGTAAGTGGCTCACCTTCCTCTATCGTACCCATCAGTGGCAATGCTATGCAGTGTAAAAACGTTCTGAGATAGCTTCAGTTATTAGTAATATAAACCGAGCGGCATTAGTACCTTTTCATACGAGACGCTATTCACATTATCAATAATCGCAACAAACAACAAACTGATGAGATACTTACGCTAAAAACAAAGCCCCAGTGTTGGCAGCCGGGCCGTTTTGCCTCCAATATCGAAAATGATTTCCTCCCGCGAGCGTTTCAAATAGAGTACCGAAGATCTTTATCCCAAAGTTTTCTCTACGGACTTTAATCTCGTTTAGAGGTCCATTTCCATCGCCTAAGTTGGCGGGTTGGTGGATGCCGATGTGAATGCCTGAGAAGGGTTTCAGAAATTTAAGGAATAATTAATCATTGTTTTGTTACCAAGAAATTCTTGGTCACTTTAATCGATATTTACTTATATGCCATAAATTGGAAATGAGCGACTCACAATTGAATGGACCTTGTCCAATTGAGAAAGCCCTCGTCGGTCAATACCTCTGGAGAACTTTTCGCGGAAATAATGACCTATCAAAAAAAAAAACGGTTATAGTTAAGATTGTACCTGAAGAAGGGCTACCGACATTCAGAGGTTCGCCTAAACCATCTCCACCTGACATGTCCAGCATTGAACCACCCACCTTCGACATGTCCAGCATTGAACCACCCCCTTCGTTGGGAGGAGCAAAGTCTACGTCTGAAGAAGTGGCTAGAGTCGGCTTTTTCAATATTCATATTAGGGCGGCTGTGGTTCAAGTACCGGGATAATTACTCACCTGCATGGATTAGAATGAACTGAAGTCGTGTAACGCAAATAGTTTGGTGTATGAAATAACACAAGAAATTTATAAAAAAATACACCCGAAGGAGCTCATAATAAACGGGGAGTAGACCGTGCCAGCCCCACATAAGGGCACCTTCTATAGTTTACTGTGGGTACTGTGGGTAAATACCGCCCCTTGTTATCGCTCTCAGATTGAAGGTGGGACCTTTATTTTTAGAACGAGAGTGCGTAAGAGTGAGTCCCCCAAGATACTGTCTCTCTCCCAACATGAGTGTAGCTAAATTCACTTTTTGAATATAGATGATACAACTGAGCTGTGCAAGCCCGAGATATGTAAGGCCCAAGGCTCTCCAGTCAAAGGCACCGCCCTGCCGTCAGGGCGAAGCCCTAGTAGTACATAAGTACCGGTCTTGTCGACCAGATACTGTTAGATACAAGTAACGGGACGACAAGTGTCAACCCAGCGCCATCACTGTTGTAAATTTTGTAACTGAATTCCCGAGAAGTCCATAAATGATCTACAAACTTGACAAGACCAGTATCGTGAAGAGAGTCTCGAGCTATACCAAAATCTGTATTATCCTATTCCTTCAAGACCCGTAGCTACAATGGGCACTCCTCTTTCTTTCTGTGTAACTTTTGGCTTCCGCCGTCGCTTTTCTATTTTTTGAAGCACATGTTGAGGAATTTGTTCTTTCGGCAGTGCTCGAAGAAGTTTTTTTCGAATCTCAGCTTGCTTCGCTTTCGCCAATGTGCGCCGTTGTTTCTCTGCTATTGAAATAGCCAAAGGCTTCAAAATCGAAATGATATACGTCTTTGTATTTGACGTAGACGAAAGAACAATGTCTTGTTTGGTATCTTCGTTATGCGACTTTGTTATGGTCAAGCTATGTAAAGGGGATTCTTCCGCTTCAAGAAGGGCGTCCAATTTTGGACGTTTCCATGAGTTCGAGCGTTCATTAGGACTAGGCGACAAGATCCTTTTTGATACTTTTGTCATTTCGAGTAAAGGCGAGCTTTGTAGGTCATTCAGTATTTGGAGCCTATTGAGTCCATTTGATGGCGGTAAGAGTGTGGGACTAAGGTTTGGTTGCGAGAAGTGTCGTGAGACTTGTCCGGGAGAAGGACTGAGAGACGGAGAGGCAAGGGGCAAACGCAGGAAGATTCGGTTGTTTGTATTTCCTCGGCCACGTGACGGCGTTGAAAACGGGGAAGCAAGACCATTTGGTGATGGTGCGAAAGGAGGATGTACAAACACCGTAGTCAACGATTTACTTGAACTAAGAGGTGAAGACTTTTTAAAGGGTACGATATCGTAGAATGAACGGAAGGATTTATTAGGATTCTCGTCACATGGTGGCGATATCTCATCGGAAAAGGAAGACGGTTCTTCCGCGGGTCTCAAAGGACCGGGGGAGGTAGTATTATTGGTCAACTTTTTATTCCTTGGTCGACTTGGTGTGGTATAAAGTTGTGAAAAAGACCAAGGAGACTGTAAGGTAACACTCTGACCTCGCGTTCTACGGCTCCCCATAGACGATGATGAGCGAGAGGAGGGGGCGAATAATAACCTCGCCGTACGTTCCCTAGCTTCGTCATTTTCTTCGTCAAGGTCATCTGAATCATGATCTAGTTCGCGCATGGACAAAGAGCTTAGATGTTCTGCAAGAAGGAGCTGTCCGTGTGGACCCAAAAAATTCTTCATTTGAACGAATAAACGGCCAGAAGGACTCTGAGTGAAACCTTCGCTTCCTGTCCATTGTTTGGCAAGACCTTCTGCACCATCTCCAACGACATTATCAAGTTCTATTCCGACTTCAATAATTTCTGATTCTTCTGATGGAGTAATATAATCTAAATCGATATGAACGCCGGCAAGGCGCATATTGGACCGAATAGAGAGTTCGCCGTCATCGGCTAAACAACCAGAAAACATCTTTGGCATGCAGGCCCAATCAAAATTACCCAGGGTTGGGTTGAGAAAATTTGGAACAATGAGTTTAGGTTTGAAAAGCCCAACAAAATTGCGTAGTTCAGGAAGACTTGAATGCCGTGAAAGGGGGCATAGCTAATAGAAATCGTCAAGATCTCACGCCGCATTCATTTCATGAGATATAATTACCAAATTATTAACATGTTCGCCGCGTTCAAAACTTGCAATAGTTTTTGCATAATATGCTTGCCATTTTGATCTACTCAAAGTGACTGGGTTGACATAGACAACGTCGGAAGGGCCAGCTCCAACCAGTTCGCAGCGATTGAACCTCTCGCAAGCATGGAATCTGGTCACGTCGGGATCACATGTTAACAGAGCTCGAAGAAAATGATCGGGAACGCCTGTATAGATCACATATTTGTATCTGTCCACATGAATCTAGCCACAGATTGGGAGGGATGAATCAAAAAAGTGGAAGTAGTATTTATACCTTGCTGTTGAATGCGCGTCCTATGGCTTTGAGTATATCTTCATAACCCCAAGTCCAAGTATTTATGAAAAATTTAGTCGATGGCGGAAAAAAGACATCAGCTTGACCAGACCAGAGCATGCATCATCCTGAAAGAGTTTATGAGATTGCGCGCTTTCTCAACATCGTACATACGTACTTTACTGAGGAGATCATGGTGAGAAAGTAGACAGGCTGTATCAAGATATATTGCGTCCAATCTTCGCATAGGTTTCTCTGGGCTCAAATCTATTGAATCTGAGAATGACACAGATGGTCGAATATATGGTTGGAGCAATGGGTTCCTTGAAAGACTTGCGAGAAATGCAGGTTCGGCGCGCATGTCTCCTGTATGCAAGATATTTCCTTCTGGTCCTTCTATTAGAAACCTAAACAACTTGATTAAAACACGACCCGCTTAAAAAACAAGGGTATCTTACATCACGGAACCTGGACAATGATTTGCGTCAAGTAAAGTCAGAGTAACGGCAACGTCATTCGATAGCTCGATCCGTGTTGGAGTGTTCAAAGGTAGCGATCGCTATAATCATCATCTCAGCTTACATTGTTGTCGGGAAATGGATTACTTGCCAACAAATCACGGGCGTAAACGCCTTTCTTGTTCTCGTCGATTTTCAAATGTGCATACGGCTTCGTCATTGCTGATTTAGCCCCATTGTCAAAGGCAATCCTCTCATTTGCAGGTTCATTATTTAGAAGCATATGTTTAGAGGCCTCTGAGCATATAATCGGCGAACCAAATGATTTAGCACTTAGTCCGGTGAGATGGTCTGAGTGCGTGTGAGAGAGCAGATATAGTGCTGGATGTTCGAACGCCGGATCTTTAGGAGTTGTAAAGTCATCAATACGAATGCGATATGGATGCAAAAATGAATGAAAAGGCGTGCTGGGAGGCATCAGAAAGACTCATTACTTGACTCCCCCCACCGAGGTTTACGAACAAACGCGCTAGCTGTGACACAGCACAGCGTGACAAACGCGTTGTCCTTGTGTTGTCTTTCGCTAAGAACCAGGATGGCGAAAAATAAAATGATTCTCGAAAACTATCTAAATTAATTTGAATTTTGTGGTAAAGATAAAAATTATCTTCATATCATATTACATTGTAGCTCGCTGCTTTTCTTGCAAGGCTTGTCTTACCACAGGAGCTGACTAAGCTACTCGAGCTTCTTGACTCCTTTCAGCTGTTCTTCTCTGCAGTAGCTACCCAACAGTGCATTGTTTACCTGGTTACACTTCTTCAGAGAATTGCCGTGACGTAGGAGTTAATTCTGCTATTTAACATTCTTTTTTGAAGGTGTCATGTCGGATCCAGTGGATCGTACGTACCCCCTCGTCGTCACTTACCCATTTGCTCACATAACTTTCAGGAACTGTTGTGACGGACGAAATACAATCATTAACCCAAAATATCACTCGACTGGAAACTAAAAAATCTATTCTACTTGGTCAGCTTGAGAAGTTAGATGTCGAACTTAACGCTCTCCAAAACCAACGAGCCAAGTTGGAATCCCGAATAGCAGCGATATGGACGCTTCCCAACGAAATATTGGCCTACATATTCGAACTGGGTGCCTCAGAACAAGAAGCTGCGGGCGAACACATTGAGGCGTCTAAGAATGATGATGACTCAAACGACACTGGGATACAAGACATTCAAATTCTAGTATCTCATGTATCTCGCCACTTCCGAAACGTTGCTCTTAATACCCCAGTGTTATGGTCGTCTATTCACGTATTAGATCTCAAACCGCCTCGGTTGGATTATATTTCCACATGTCTCCAACGTTCGGGCTCTCTGCCTGTCTCCATTTCATTGGATTGTGAAGACGATGACTCTGAGTACAAGGCTACAGAGCTCCCAACTACGCCCGTCGAAGATGCTATGGGTCGTATTAAACCCAACATGTATCGCTTAAAGCGTTTCATGGCAAGATTTCGTTCCTTTGACGCACTCCACCGAGTCATGTTGTATTTGGATCAACCAGCCCCGCAACTGGAAGCTTTAGAGTTATCTGAAGTTGACTTTGAACGAACTTTTGATGCGGAAACGCTTTTTTCGCCAGGTTACCTCAGTGAACCTCTTACACTCTTTCAAGGTAACATTCCTAAATTAACTAGCGTCATGCTCGATGGGGTTCATGTCTCATGGTCGCAATGTAATTTCAAGAATTTGGTCGTTCTCTGTCTTGGTTATCACACAGCGGATGTCAGACCTACATACGAGGAATTTCGGACCATTATACAAAACTCGCCGTCATTACGTGAGTTGAGTCTTCAAGGCTCCTCACCCATATTTTCGGAGGATGTCTCGATGTCGAGTCTCTACGAGCCCTTCCCATTGGAGTCTCTGGAGGAATTACGGGTCTCCGATGTCTCGTCAGATTACGCTTCACTACTGATATCACTCCTCCGCGCTCCCAATCTGAAATCCCTGATTCTTTCTGAATTGGACACGAACGATTATTCCTCTCTACTTGACCACATATCAGGACCTCCTGTTCTCTACCCCAACCTGATATCTCTCAAGCTGGTATGCATTGAGGCGAGCGATATGGCTGCAACTCGACTTCTACGTGCCTATCCTAAACTTGAATGGTTAGGCCTGTACGCTATTCACGGATGTCCTCAATGGGTTGCCTTACTTGAATCTGCTGGAGAACATCTCTGTCCAGCGCTCAAATGTTTGCGTTGCGTAAAGATCGATTTGGAAGATATTAAGGACGTTTTCAGTAAACGTAAAGAGGCTAATATTCCTCTTCCGAAGCTCGAACTTGACAGACGCGAAGAAGACTTCATGTCGCAGTACCCCTGAATCTGAGTTGGCTGAGAAAAAACACGGAGGTTGAATTTGTGGATCCATCTGATTATGCTTCAGATGACGATTCAGAAGACGATACAGGTTGGATATCTGAAGACGATGGTGTGTTCCCTTATCTGGATTTCTCTGATGGGTTGGATTATGAGGAGGAAGAGGAAGACTTTGAAGGCGAGGAGGAAGATGAGGAAGAGGAGGAAGAGGAGGACGAGAGCGAAGATGAAGAAGAGGATGATGAAAGTGGAATGGATGTTTCAGATGTGGATTAAACTGGTAGATACACTCTTTATCTTATATTCCGTATCTCTGGATCCCGGGCTCTATGAACCACTTTTCAATACCTACCCATCTAATCCCACATATCATATGTAGAACATTGTCCCACAAATGTCCGGCAATATAGCAGTAATACAAGTAAATAATATGATATACAGGATAAGGGAGAAGGAAAGCATTAATACTACAGTGCAGAATGTACTATTATGTGCCCTATCATCTGTCGCCACCAACAGTCCCCATAGCGTTATGCAAGAAAGGATTTTGTGTTATTCCCGGCACAAATGGTGTATTTAGTTGTGATTGGAAACTGGCAGCTAAACCTGGTGTTGACAAGCCATTAGTTAAAACCGATGTTCCGTTCAGTGCTTGGTGCTGTGGTGTTGATAACACGGGACCACGATCACGTTCTGCTGCTGTTGTTGCGCCTATCCGATCTGCTTCAGAAGCAAGTGTGCCGTTCATAGACGATGTTCCCAATCCATAAAGTGTACCGTTGAATTGGTCATCGTCTAATTTGTCGCCGAAGTATATCTCACGCATTTTGAAAAAGGTCGCTGAGGTAAGCAATGAATCTGACCCAGCTTGAGCAGACCCTATCCGCATGACCTAAGGAGTGGATAGGAGTAAGATCGAATTATCTACGTTATAGAAATGACAGAAAAGCCGACCCCCAAATCATCTGCTACGTCTTGTAGTCCACCTTTAAGGGGCTTGCAAGCTCGCATGATATATTTGACATCATATACAGATGGGAACCAAAGTCGGAGTATATCAAAAAACTCCTTCTCGTCGATCGGTAAAGAATTGTCGGTAAGAAGTTTTACCAAGTACCCAAAGTCGTAACCACTATATAGCAAGGTTTTCAGAAAGAAGATGTCTGGTGATTATAGAGCGCTTGCCTGTGGAATGAAATCCATTTACAAACGTCCGAAAGTACGAGACCGGAGGTTATTAGTAACTCGGCAAAATCGTTTGGAAGGATCCCAAACTCTTCGTGTCGCTGGAAATCTAGCCCAGCTTTTTGCAAGAGCTCCATTGAGTCAGGGGCGTACATGTCCTCACTACGAAGCAAAGTAGTAAATTTAGTGGGTATTTGAGGTTTAGGTTTAGTACCTCTTACCAACCTGAGACTGAATTTGAAGTTAAACTGCCAAGTTGAAACGTCTTGTGGATAGTTGCCGTCTTCGTCCGCAAGTGTGATCCCAATTTGAATGAGCTTCAACAGCTCAACATTACACCGCATTGTCTGGTAGTGATAATCTGATGATGTTTTAAATGAACCGATTGGCCGTGCCACGACACCGGGAAACTCTGTATCCTACACAAAACATTTTCAAACCAAACATTTTCTGTAAAGGAAAAAACATCCTTACCATAGCCACGTAAGGATAGCGGTCGATGTAACTCCGGATCTGCCTCATCTCTGTTTCTAAATTGGTTGCCCATACATCTTTTATCATGCTTGCGCAATGCAAGCTTTCCGAGCTTGACTGGAATAAAAGGAAGAGAAATCTGAGCCTTGCGTAGTGTCAGCCAAGTTGGAAAGGTGAACCTTCTTCGGAGTTTGAAATATTGTCGAGAACACCGAGGTTGCGATGGGTGTTGTTGACACGTCGCAAATTAGAATTCGATTGGTACGTTTTTCATTAATTGAGCGACAAATTGACTTTCTTAATTAAGGTGAGCAATGATACTTATACGTATTATAGTCAAATTAAGTAAGGTATTATGTTTTAGAGAAGTTATCATTGTCAATAAGGCGCAAGGGTCTTGATATTCATAATAGTATATGGTGGCACGAGAATGCCGTCGATTGAGTGTTCAAACGCTTTCAAAGATGTGTCCGTCTCAGCCTTTTACATGAGACATGTCGATCTGCTCCACAACAGCTGCCTATCATGTCTAACATGTCAGTACTGAGTAGAGCCTCCTGATGTACTGCGCCCGGGATCGGTCTCCACAAGTATTCTGCATATTACTTACACGCCGTTTTTCTCCTATACAGGCCTACAACGGGTATGGTCAAAGAAGCCAAATTATACAGACCATTAAAACACAAAAATAAACCAGCAGACCTGCGTATAGTAAGTTCTATTATATTGAGTAACCCTGAAAGAGCCCAAACTCACGAAAGTTTCAAATAGAAATGGCATAACACTCTATTATTCATAATCATAATCAAATTTTTTAACATACAAGGCATGGCGTAAATCTAAATGCATAAACCTATATCATAAACTAATCATATCACAGCCTCAACCGCATAGCACTGTAGTAAAACCCTACTCTCTGATCTACCAAGATGATTTTCCCGTCGATCCTCCTAGTCCTGCCTGTTCCATAAACTGAAGGATACTAACAAAGTCATTCCACTCATCGCCTGAGGGCATGGGAGTCACTAATTGAGAACGGCGCGTTGAAGCTTCTAACACCCCCACACTGTTTCGAATTCCGGAAAGCCTTTTGATATCTGAATTGCGTTTTGAAACACTGCCAACTCTATTCAAGGCTTTTCGTAACCTCGAAGCCAACCCAAACGTCCGGGAACGATCCAATCCCTCAATAAAATTATGTTCCGGTCCGGTTGGAACGTCTCGTGCGAGACCTGTGCTTGACGTAGGGTCGTCGACAGCTTCTTGTTCTTCAGATGGATTTTTGGGAGAGGAAGCATATTCCAGTGATTCTTCGATTGTTGACTCGAGCACAGAACGATTAGCACATTGTTCTCCTGTTGAGAGTGCCAAAGAACGTCGAATCGCATGTTTGAACAAGTCCAAAGTGGGTCTATCATAATCAAGGGTTATCGAGTGCGGTCGAGCAGACGAACGTGAGCGAGAACTGCTTCGTTCACTATCCTCCGAACTATCTTTATCGTCATCTTCCAGTGTGGCCAAGAGGTTCTCGATAGTTAAGTCATCGTCATTTCCAAGCTCTATCAAACGAAGGCACAGTCTCGACGACGCGCTTTTCTTCCCATCCCTTTCACCTTCCGATTCCGCAACTGGGATCTCCTTAGGAGTTAAGGGTCCAGTACTCTCCTCCTCCTCCTCCTCCTCCTCCTCCTCCTCCCACGCTCTCTGCCTCTCCTCCTCCTCCTCCTTTTCCTCCTCCACCGTCTCCTCACATTCCTCAAGAATCTCCCCACTTAGTGTTGCGAAGGCATGAGCTATTGCACATTTCTTAGAGCAATATATGGCGTCTTTATCGTCAGGATCCTCTTGTGGTTTCTTTTTGAAGCAATATTTACATAGGTCACTTTTATTTTGGAATTCAGCGGTCTCGAAAAGCATCTTTAAGATATCGGCGTTACATGGTGTTTTTGGTGAGCGTCGATGTGGCATATTGCTATATGTGAAAGAAAGACGTAAAAGACGTAGAAAATTGCTTACCGAAAAGGATTGAACGAACGCCCCAACTGAGAAGATGTCATGTTATATTGGCGAGGGTGCGTATGGACAGAACATTTATAACGGGACGAACGTTGTGTCCTCCGTCGCCGGTCCTGCAGCTTCCTGGTTCAAGTGCGTGCAATAATATCACGCGAATCCTCGGTCCACCTAGTAAGGGTAGGTCAAAACCATATTTTTCCAGTATCTGCCTTTTAAGATAACCCATTGTTTATCTTCCATGTGAACCATGTGCCATAATTCCTTAAAATGAGTCTTCCTTGTCAATGATTAAAGCGAGAAGGCGAATCGTTCTGACAGTTAAGTCGATCTTTATTTGCATACTCATGGACAATTTAGAATTATGAACAACATGACATGTGACCGAACTATAACCTTGGACTAATAAAACGTCAACCCCATTTCTCAATCTCGATTAAAAGGGCGACTCTGGTAATGCAGGCACAGGCATCCATGGATCTGCATGTCCAGCACTACGCATTATATCATTATTACCGACCCCATTACCCTATAGAAAGGACATTAAAAAGAAATGGAGGAAATTTAAAAAACAAATCAACATACAATAACATTATGGGGGAAACCGGGTTCAAAAGGTAACACAGATTCCAAAGCTTGAATTTGAGCTTTTGATAGCTTGACATCAAGAGCTTTAATGTTGTCCATCAAATGTTCCACTTTCCGAGCACCTACCAGAGGAAATACATATGGCGCTTTCTTCATGGTATCGTTAAATTCAAGTATCTGAGATGTGAGGTCTGAAAAAAAAAAACTTACATGCATGACATATGCGATAGCAACGGCTTGAACACTGGACACGCCAACTTCTTTCGCTACTTCTTCTAATTTTCGCGACATTAAAACTTCGCTTTCCGTTCTCTCCCAAGTTGGGGTAACAAATAGACGGCCCTTTTCTCCACTTTCTTTTCGACGGTTTTCTTCTTCGTCCGTTCGTAGTCGTCCGCCTCCAACAACGCCCCATGGGGCGAGAGCCAGTCCTTCAGAACGGGCCATAGGGATTATGTCCCTCTCGAAACTTCTGTCGAGAATACTCCAGTTACCTTGGTAGATGCTGAAGGGTGTTTTTCCATGAGCCCGAGCCCATTCATTTGCTTTGGAAACTATCCAAGCCGGGGCATCCTATATAATTTCAAAGAACGTCGTTCGTTGGTAGACTGAATACGTACCGATATTCCCTATAGAAAGAATAAGACTCTTACTTCCTTTTACTTTATAAATGTTTGCTTACCAAATATAAAACTTTTCCAGAAACGATGAGATTATGAAGGCTGCTCATAACCTCTTCTACTGACGCGTCAAACACCCAGACTAAGAAACATATTTGAGTCACCTTTGAACATTAAAGGAGGTCTGCACAACCTACAGTGAACGTAATAGACATCAATATAATTGGTTCTGAGCCGCTTTAAGCTAGTTTCAATGGCTACTTTAAGAGACTTTCTGTGATTCCCATAATAATTAATCTTAATAGGGATATCGTCCGCTCTCTTCAAATTAGCCGTATATTTGGTCGAGATGACCATTTGATCACGATTATTTCGGAGTTCCATCCATTCTCCAATAAATTCTTCTGAGCTGCCGTCTTGATAGTTGTTCGCTACGTCAATGAAATTGCCTCCAGCATTGTAGTACGCGTCAAGAAGCTTGAAAGACGACTCCTTATTCATGGCACCAAAACCATGTTTCTCCCATTGATCCCCTATACCCATAGCACCAAGCTGAAGAGGAGAAACACGTACACCGGCATTAGGGGACAGAATCCTGTAACGTCCGAGTTTGGTAGATGGTTCAGGAGCAGGAGCGTAGAAAACCATGTCAATGAGAGATGTCTTAGATGTATTGACTGATCATCTGGCCGCCAGCGTATTTATATTCCGTATAAATAAAACTTATGAAAGCCATGAAGAGGAAAAAGATAAAACTGGTTCGGCGAGGCATTACGAGTACGTTACGGCCCTTTCCAAACTCTATGCCGAGGGTGACGCATTGACTTCCAAGGGTCCACCTAATTGGGATGTTTTCCCCGTTTGTCCTTTTGCCTTTAAGTACATTGGGACCCGTTTAGCGAGATTTTAGTGCTGTTTTTGTTCGTGCCTTCTTTAGAGAAATTGAAAGGATTGCTGAATTTAAAGCTGCACTGACTGTCACTGGGACTCGCCATTTTGTACGGTACGAAAAATACGAAAATTCAAATTGTTAATGGTGTTTTCTTTCAGAGCCCAATCGGACACTTGGAAATAAGTCATGTAATCTACGCGAATACGAAAGAACGCAGAAATCTGGAGGGATTTTTGCGACATGCATATTTCAGCATTGCTACAAACTATAGGAAACCACGCTCCAGTAATAGGATATGTATATGTTCCTCAACTCACCTGCGTATATGGAGGTCTTTTGATCAAGCAGAAGCTTTGAATCAGTTGAAACCGTAAAGCGTAGTATCAGGTTCAAGAAGCTCCATTTGTGTGGTTCATCTGGTAGTAAGGCCTAGGTTTGAAAGCCCGTTCAGCATGTTCTTTTCAAGTTCCGTCGCGGAATACGCCGTGAACTATGTAGTAGCTGCCAAACTTTCGACCGCATTGGCACACAATTTTCTCAAGACTCAAGTGTACTAGGTTCATCCAAGGCCACCTTCAAGTTATTTAGCGAAATTTGATTGTAACTTCGTTCTGGGCGGCTCACGTCAAATCGTATCAAAAAAAATAATACTGATGTTCAAAGTCTGACGTCTGTTGAGAGAGGACAACCCCATTTCATGCGGTGACTTTTATATTATATTACTTTGCGGTTGGTGCTCCTATCAAGCCAAGTTAGGTTGAAGCTTCCTTGGTTAGAACAGAAATTTTAAAATCCGTCGGGCCGGGATCTTGCAAGGTAGGTAAGAAAGTGGCTATGGTATTTTTAAACCGTGTATCCGTCTCTCGGTGACATTGAGTGTTGTTCTTTCGAAGTCATTACGTCAATTATACCTTGAGGCCCCATTGATCGCAAATCCGACAACGCCTCCAAAACTTGAACAGTTCTTGTTAGACTCCAAATCTGGTGGCTGGTGGTCAGCTTTTCTTCATCAATGGCGCCGGCTCCTAAGCCTACCAAAAACGATCAATATATAGGAGCTCGTTCTATTATCGCAACGTGAGTTCCTGTAGGTCCAAGTTCAAATCGTTATGTTTTCCCCCTTGAACTTTCCCTTATTCAGGCATCATTTGACAGCTATATAAACCGCGGTACCAGCTTGGCAAAGGTACTACCTACCATGATGCAGGTCTTGGTGGGTTCTTAGCTTGAGCGCTTCCCGCGCTGTTGAATGAATTGCTACGTCTACATTTGGATTTGAGCATACAATCTTTGACGGTCTTATCACATGTACAACACTGGGTATGTGGTGTCGATTTTGATTGATCTCACAGATTGTACTTGACCTATTTTTAACAATACAGCAGTATACTGACATCTAAAAGTAAAACTAGGGGATTCCGTACGAGTTTAATAGAAGATGGAAATGTTCAAGACGCTCCATTACTCCACCTCGACACATGTTAACTAAAAAGTATTCCATCTTATCATCAAGAAGTGGGGATCATGAGGTTCACTTACCCTCTTGGTCCCGTCATTCGTATTTGCAAACAAACCTAACACATGTATTCCAGAAAGAATTTGATGTCATGAAAGTGTCAATGGTCGTTTTTATCAAAGGACTGGTGAGATTCAAACCTATCCCTCGTTGGATCCAGTTGCTAAGGCAGATATGGAAAAAAGGAGACAATTACATTCCACCAAGACTTTAAAATGAACCGCTTAGTGGCGACCATTCCAGCGTTCTGGCTACAGCTTTCTAAGATTCAGAGTATCATAGTATCTATTGAAAAGAATATTCCCTCCTAAACTAAACTTTTTTTAGATCCTACTGTCGGATGACAGATTCTTTCAGCGTTTGCTTTTGAAAAGGGTGGCTGACATTACATGTTTTGGAGACACATGGTTGATGGGTTTGGCGATCTTTTCGCCGGAATGGGGTACTGGTACTTTTTCCGCGTCTTAGTGTCAAGAAGCTCTGGGATTGACAGTAGCGACTGCATATCTCGGGTTTCTCCTGTTGAGTTTCTTCAGAGACACCCCAAAAATCAGAACAACCTTCGTATTCAGTTCGGTCCGTATGGTGGGTACTTGTGAGATTGTTATATACAGGAGAATATGAGTCTCGATTTTTCAACATCTCGAGAATGATAACTGCTCTTCAATCCTGGCTTTTCCCTCCCGCCTTAACATTTCTCAGCGGGTTTACTACATCCTCTTACGTGAATCTATCCCAAATTACAACAGCTGCCCTTGCTGACGATGCTTTGGGTGTGTTTAAGATTTCCTCTGGAACAACACATCCTGTTGTCACGGGCCCGAACTCAAACGAATCTGCTTGGGAAGCTTTCTATCCTGAGGGAAGCTATAATCCCAACGGACCCATTCGAGGAGGTTTCGGGTTTTATATGACGGGCCCTCCGTCATTTGCAGAGCAGCTCTCAACGGCAAATGAAGTGCTTACAAGCTATTCTGTCATGTTTGAACCGGACTGGGAGTGGATGAAAGGAGGAAAGCTCCCCGGTCAATGTAATGCTTTTATTTTTATTATGAAAATACCGTTCCGTTGATTATAAAGTTCGCAGTCGGAGGTGTTGGTGATCTGGCGTACCGCTGTTCAGGCGGCCGTCAAAATGACAGAACTCAATGTTTTGATCTCCGTTTGATGTGGCGGTAAGTCTACGATACACACTTGTACTAAACCACGGATCGAGTTTAAACTTTCTATACCTTAGTGCTAATGGTGCCGGAGAAGTATATGCGTATCTCCCATTATCTGAAAACAACGCTCAGGTTTTGGCGACTGTACCACCCATGTCTGTAGAAAACCCCGATTACGGTTTTTCTATTGGCCGCGGCGCTTGGACCTTCCGTCCTGGTGCCTGGAACGTTGTAGCTGAACGTATCAAGTTAAACGATCCAGGGAAGAACAATGGTATTAGTGTTTTTTTTTCCAGTATTTTTTGAAGCAATTTTATCTTTTCTTTCTCGTAGGCATACTACAAATTTGGGTCAATGGAACGACAGTTATTCATGTTCAAGGGCTAGAACTTCGAAATTCCTCTCAATCGGTATTTCAAGGCATGCATTTTCAAACTTTCTTTGGGGGTATGTTGGTATCCAGATCATCGCGAACATAACCATAACTAAAATATCATACTTTTTTTTAGGAAGCACCTCTGCTTATGCGTCCCCGCAAGACCAGAAAGCTTGGTTTAGTGATATATCTGGTGCAATCCTGGGTTAACTATTATACCGCTCCATGTTTGTATAATTGTATATTACAAATTGTGTTTTTGAACTTTAACAATGAAAATTATAACGCTTCTTAAACGTCATGATACATTAAACCCAGTATGTACTAAGTGCCTTCGATATCCTGAAACTAGAGGTGCCTGGAGGCACCGGGGCGGCGGGGCCCTTTGCATATCGGAAACAGCCGCTTTGTTCTTCGTTTTGGTGTTGGGGATCCATCTTCAACTTTCCTTTTGAAGTCAACAGCGAAGGTTCTTCCTTTGTAGTTACGACGTTCTCAATTCAATGACGGAATGTCGGATAGTACCTTTTGAGAAATAATCATGTTTCAAACGGGAATGAACAACGATGGTGGCATTTTCGAGCCTCTTCTTCATTCCAGATGGCCCGACAAATGTTTCCCTTTCCATGCGCTCATCATATCCATACCCCAATCACGTATATCTTACCTTCGGATCCTCTGTCATAGGATATTCCAGGGGATAATCAACGATTCAGTCAGAGATAGAAGTAGGATGCTTTAAACTGCTATTGTTCAAGTATTCTACGCATTCGAGTTTATTTTTCTATGTAGAATATCAATATTAGTCAAACGCGCCCTCAACTTCGTACCTCTTATCCCTTCAACAACAGCGGAGTCCGGTGGTCAAAATAAATTTTTATGTTCACCAATCTCGTGGCAGTATTCAAATTTCAATGGCCAGCGCTATTTAGGGGTTTTATGTCTTCGTTTTCCTGTCCGTGTCCGGTCCGTCTTTAGCAGCTAAGGGCCGAAGGATCGGGGTTTTCTTTTGTAGAGCGGTCGCCGGTAACTGCCGGCTGACAAAGCTGGGTGTTTCTGCCTACTTCCTTGTAGGTTGATAGCACACACGTCTATGGGAACGTTTTACTGACGGAATTACTCAGATAGATGCATGGATGGAATACAACATAATGAAACAAACAGTCTATTAGACTTCCTAGCCTCCAAAGCGGACGACCCGTCCATTTTCTCTACTCCGCAAGCCGCGTCTTACCTTAGTTATCTGACATCTTTACCTTTACCATCTCTCCTCGCCGAACCGCAAGCCCTTATTGATGAAACAAATACTTTAACATCTCAATTGACGACACTTTGTAATCAAGAATACTCCACATTCCTCTCCCTACATCAGTCATGTTCTACACTATCGGACACATTGGACTCTTTCGCTTCATCCCTCGATTCTCTCCTCGATGCTATACCCGCGTTAGAATCAGAAACACGAACTTTTTCCGAATCAACAAAAGTAATTCAATCATCTCGTAAAAAAGCTACACTTGTTCTGGAACAACATGATAAATTACTTGATATCCTTCAAATACCCCAATTGATCGACACTTGTGTCAGGAACGGTTACTATTCCGAAGCAATGGATTTATCCGCACAGTCGACGGCGCTTCTGAAACGATTTCCTACTATTCCTGTCATTATTGACGTTGCATCCGAATCGGAACGCGCTATCAGACTAATGTCGACGCAATTGTTAGCCATGTTACGCGAACCGGCGAAGTTGCCTGCCTTATTCAAAGCAGTCAACTTTCTCCGAAAAATGAGGTCTTTGGATGAAGATGAATTAGCGGTTACGTTTTTATCAAGTCGGGCCGTCTATCTGGAGCAAATCTTCCAAACTATTGAAACACAGCGCTCGGACCACGCGCGATTCATGCGAAAATACGTAGATGTCTTCCGAGAAAACGTTTACGATGTTATCACTCAGTACACCTCAATATTCCTTGATAATATCCCCAATGATTCGGATTTATATATGGATCTGGCACATTTATTACAGAAATTCGCTCATCTGCAAATTATTCAACTGGTCAATGTTCTGAAGGAGATCGTGCCACAAATTGAGGACCCCATCTCGCTTACGTCCCTCCTCACTCAATTAACGTATTGTTCAACCTCGTTTGCCCGAGTTGGCATGGACTTTCGATGTCTGATAGAACGGCCGTTCACAAACGTTGTTTTATCGACCACCAAAGCCTCCTTAATGTCTGCTAGTAAAAACTTCATATCTCGTTTGGAAACAAATAAGGGTCGACCTTTAACAAAATGGCTTATAACTGCTTCACAGTCAACACTGATCAGTCAGCCAACCCCATTTTTACCCGCGACACCAATTTATGCACCCCCTTCCATTCTGTCATCTTACCCACCCATGGCTTTATATACTAATGCTGTCCTTTCTTCCTTCAATTCTCTTCGCTTGTTAGCTCCAGTATCCATATATCCAATCGTCTACGATATCCTGAATACTTCCCTCGTTGAAATCGGCAAAGCTATTTTATCCTTGACCCAATCTCTAAAGGCCAAAAGCAAAGAAGATGAAGCTTCGACTCTTCAGATATTACGGAAAGTGGTAGAGGTCTACTTGCAATGCGTTGTCCCTTTCCTTCAGCGTGGTCTAAGGGAAGGTGTATATAATATCAAGGCGGAGCGCGAAGAGCCAAAAGATCTCCTAGCCCTTCAAGAGGAGATGAAAGCGTTTTTGTCAGCGGAACATATATAAATACTATATCTAATTTGTGTATCCTAGATCGACTCAATATCTATTCAGAGATCTCCAGCATGCATAGCTTCGCTCATGTCCAAAAGTCTAGCAGTCCATGGTCTTTCCGTTAGGAATGTATTGGCTTTGCAACCCGTTCTTTGCCTCGAGCCCAGTTCTATCCCTTTTCACCAATGAGACGAAACCCCGCCGGATGGCCGGACAAAAGCACATTTAAAAGAGTCGTCAGACATTTTATGAAACCCAAGAATACAACCAGCTTCTAGCGAATGAAGAAGGGTGTACTATTACCTCGACAGTTGCCCTTTCGATTTTTTTAAAACAAAGACGTTATGGACATTAAGTGTTTATTGAAGGACATGGGATGGTTACAATCTAAAAACTCTGGACGGACAAATCACTCCAGCAAATTATGGTTATGAATTGTTCGGTGTAGACGCACGGTTAGTGATTCACGCCGTTTAGTCTACCCTCACCTTCATTTGCTCAGCGTCCCGACTCGGCCTTTTCTTGAGACGCTCAGTCGACATATACATAGCTATGGGAGTATAAGATGTAAAAGAAAGTTGAAACTAGGTGTCATGTCCCTGTGCGTCGCGGTACAGTACCTACATTGTGATGATGACAGCATCGTAGTGAATTATTATACTTAGAAGTCAACAGATGTGAGTGATTGATGCTTTCCCGTTGACCTTATATGTAATATATGTACAACAACAACAGTGTTCCTGAATATTCGGGTCTTCAGGTCCCGTTCTACACTTGTGATTGTACCTCGCCCGAAGTTGCTTGGGGCCGCGGGCTACTAGTGCCCTGATGGAAAGTACTCTAGGTAACCCATCGCACCCCTTTAAAGGGGTTTTCGGGACTCGTAAATAATTTAACACATTGTGGACAACCTCTGAAGCCGGACGATACCATTTCTGGCACACTTGAATTTCGGTCGTTATAAGTAGTAATCGTTTTTATAAAGCTTCCGAAACAAACAGAAATATAATGTACTTCTAAAGGCTAGAAAAACGGATAAGTTGCTGATTAGTATGTATAAAAGCTCTTTTCCCAAAAAAACGTACCTTAATATTTATACTATAAACTTTTGCATCTAGTCATCGCTAGCGCAGCAACACCGATTGGTTGTTGAGCAAGGGGGAATGGGTACTTCACAAATATCTGGGCATACAGTGCGTTCTTGTATAGGAACAAAGCTATGTATGGGCGTAGGACAGGGTATCCTGACGGTCTCCGGAACTGCGAAGAGAATCAGCTCGTGTTTCTCAACATTGGAAAGTTACGTACCGCAACAGCAGAGGTCAGGCTGGTCTTTGCATGACGGAGGAGGGGCAGTGCAGACATCAGCACAAAGGCCAGTTGGAGCTGGTATGATAGTGGTGCAAACTTTGTGAGGTGTCCCACTGACGAGATTAATTGTTAGGAAGAATGCAGTGAAGAGAGTTGGAAACAACATGGCTTTGGAGGAAAAGGAGGGACGACTGGCAACTGTCAATGAAATTTGAGAAACTCGAATGAGGGTTTATATAAAGGCGGAAAAGTTATAGTGTTCCTGATTTTCTTTTTAGACTTCCAAATGGGTCTAAAATGTCGCTTGAAAGTCATTGCTTTTTATAGAAAAAGGAACAGAGTCCAAAACCCGAGTTCTCCCATTCGTTTATTTTTCAGACAAGTAACCAAAGCCAGACAGACACCTGTATCACTTTCCAGACATCGCCTCAACCGTGCAACGAGCAAGCCCTGTTTCCAATTGGATCACTGCGGCATGTCGATCTTTGGCGGCGAAATTATGGCTTACATTACATCTTCGCTGGCTTACGACCCGTTGATCCCATTGTGACTTTCTCTTAAAAAAGAAAAAAGCAAGGGCAAAAAACCTTTTCTATTTGCGACATGGATTCTCAGCCGAGTAGACGAGTGCACTTTATGTATGAACCTAATCAAGCCGGATCCTTGACCTGCAGAAAACCTAAACTTACCACGTCGCTATCCACACTCAGAACTATGCCGGGGTCATTGGATACCATCTCCACTCGTATTGGGGCCAAATCGATACCTGGACGAACCACTTTAGGATATTTCTTTAACTAAATCAGTTATTTATTCTTTTAATAAAATTCCTAGAGACATACAGCTATATCGGTGGCATTGGGTACCATACACTGGGGTGATATAATGGTTTTCTCACCTGGGAAAATTTAATTCAAAATCTGACTTTCCTCCCTCAAGTAAATATTGTGTAAATAAAAAAAATTATTCATATGCTCGGTGAGCAAAGAGTTCCGCCTTTGGTTTAATCTTTGCTCACCGAGCACATGAATAATTTTTTCCTTATTTATACAATGTTTAACCAGGTGAGCAAATGGGGAGAAAAATAGGACTTTGAATTGAATTTTCCCAGGCGAGAAAACCATTATATCGTTCCAGTGATACCATTCGAGGTCAAGATTCCGATCTTTTCCACAGCTCCTTGAATAGCAACGTCGCTTGGAATATTACATATCCCTTGGACTTTTTTTTTTTTTGAAAGAATGATGAGGTTATACAAATATCTAATTTCGACGACCACAAACTTACTGCAGCCTAGAGTGACACCTTTATCACACCCTTGACCGGGATCATTATCGAATTCGCTGTCTCGACGGCGGAGGCCAGTAGTGACTGTCCGTTTTCTTAAGGAAAAAACAGAAGACGCCCTATCATTTTAGTACGTTAGAGAGATAACAAGTAATATCAGGTTGTTAAAGACGCACGCAAGGATGGGGCGTACGCTACGGTATGATTAAAGAGCCAAGAGGGTAGTGAATACTCTAGTGCTCTAACTACAGTCCGGTTGGACGGGGTATGAGTGATAGACATCAACGAAGTATTGGACATCGAATTGACTTTCGCAACTGGGATCTGAACAGTGAGTAAATGACCGACTGAGGATGTTGATTCTGGTTCAACCTCGTGACTAGCTAGCTAGTTATTGAGGGCGATTATGGCTTCAGAATGGGGACGAATGAATGAGTTAACCTAAATTATGATAAGAAACTAGACGATGATCCTTTTATCCCCTCGTCTCTCGTAAGATGTTTCGAACTATGTGGGTCCGAAACGGCGTAAAGTTCTGCCTCCAAGCCAGACGTGTTACTGAGGTTTAGCTCAATAACGAGCTTCGGAGGATGCTGAGAATCCGCATCACCATTTACTATGTACTCGGGGGAGATTGATTGGATTTGACCATAAACAATGAGGTGTTCTTCGAGTGAAACCAAGAAAATAAGACTAAAGATTAAACATAAGCCGAGACCTAGAGAAGAAAAGAAACTAAGTCGGACCAAATTACGAAGGCTGGATCTATTATTAAATTAAAAAGGAGAATAAGATACAATGAAAGGGGTTTGAAGAGAAAGGAAGAAATGGCCGCTGACACAGACAAGATGTGCCGTCGTAAGGTCCAGTCTTAGTCTTCTTGGACTTCCGTTCGAACCTGTACCTTTATAGCCTCCAAGCAGTAAATATGTTGAAGAACTAGTGGACGGGCTGCATAGTCCCTTCACTCCAGTAAGGATCTAGTTTAGGCTATACTGTACCTACCGATTTAAGATATGTTCATTCTGGCCCATATGAACCAACGTGCAGCGAATCACGCGCACGTCCCGGACTTCAACAAAGTTGCGTCAAATTGATTTATTCTATACCGTTAGAGACTTTTCGGAAAGCAGGACGTACTTATATAAATCCGGGGCACTGTCAGATGTCTATCCAAAAATTTATACGAACCCGATATTTACTAGTACTAGTAGTTGAATGGTTTAGAGAAGAGTTCGTCAGACATTGATATCACAGTGATCGTCACCCTGGACCCACATGGTTGCAGAAACGCCTACTAAATGTGAAGCGAAGTCAGTTAAGAATATTACAGTTCACTTGACCTTCTTATGCCTGAGTGACGTGTAGAGTATATTGTAAATCAGTTTAAGCAGTATGCTATTGATACAGTCGACGGATATTTTTGGCAACTGGAAGTTGGGTCACATCCTGTGGAGCTCCGAGAACTTGAAGTCGGAGTGTAGCGTATTAGGAAAGGTCATCAAAACACCACCATGGTCATGTTAGAGATCGTGAAAACGAATGAACTGTAAAAATGGGTTTTTGGCTTTTTATCGTCCAATCAAATTTAGGCAATCAATGAATAATATCAATCAAAGTGTAACGTCCAACGGCTCCACTTTACATGTGCAAATCCGGGGTGCGTTTTTTTTTATCCGCCACAACAATTTTCATTTAATTACTAAACGGATGAAAAAATAGATGGAGATTTATTTAGATAGCGGAGCGTTTCACCAGCATCTAAATACGTATCCAAATTCACTTACATGAGAACCCCTAAACGTGAAAGGCGACCGGTAGGACAAGCTGAGACTTTAATCTGTAGCTGCGTTCAATTCATGCAACTTGCTTCAACATCGTAACTTAAACGACTTCTCGAGACACACTGCGATCTTTGTCGCTTTCGTCTACTTATTCTTGAGGTGAAGCGCGGAATGCCTCCATCGTTTCGTGTATGGGAGTGGGCTCGTAAAGCTCAAGAGCAAGGGTACGCTGAGAATAACGTTATCGATGACAGTGTTATTGAAGAACGAGGAGAACGGGATAAGAGACGCTGGGAGAATCATGCCGAGGGACTTGTTCGAAGGTATTCAGCTCGTAAAAAGCCTCCAGCTATCCCAAAGTTTTCCATCTCGCCACCTGACAATGTGCAATCCCAAACCAGCAAAATCGAGATGGATCAGATACAGGAAGAAGCTTCGCCAACACAAATCAGCCATGTGGATATTGAAGCTGAAGCAGGACGACCTTCTGATCCACTCATCGAACCTCTACCCTTTGGACGACAAAATGGGGTGCTTGGAACACTCTTAACCTTGTACCGTGACCCCACTTTCAACAAGACAACATCTAGTATAGGTACTACAACGACGGGAGGTTATAGTACTGGGACGGATATAGAATCCCTCAGTGATGTTGAAGACGACAGATCCCGTCCAGTTGAAGAGAACGCGAAGGACGATGAAGACCAAGACAACCTCGTGTCTAAAAAAACACGCGGTCGCTGTCAGACAGGCTTACAGTCAATTGTCAGCCAGGCGCAGGACTCAAACGGACCGGGTCGTGCTCCTCCACAGAAATTACAACTGATTATCGACAAAGCTGCTGAAGAACCGGCTCCTAATCCTCTGACGGGTCCACCACCGGTTGATACATTAGAACACCAGCACTCGATACCATGCGATGAATCCCCGGTTTCTGATGAAAGTGAAATACCATCTAGGGTTTTTATGAGCCCGTATGAACGCCTAAAACAATCACTCTCCGCGCCCTCCAGTGCCCTACACCTTCCTTTACCAGATCATTTACATTTACCACATTTACCACCCTCCGCAGTCACTCGTAGTTCAGGAGGAGTCGTAGCTGCTTTGCTAGCAACTTCCAACAATCTTGCAGGAGCTGCAACGCCAGCAGCAAATACGATTGCCCCTAATATTTCGAGACACGGATATACTTTATCACGGTATATATATATCCTTTTTGTGCTGGTTTTTTTTTTGATATAATATTTTTTTATGTGACTAGATATGAAATTTCTACTCCACAACGGCCACCCATCATACGAACAACAAGTGGAGATCCTCGGTTTCGTGCACATCCACATTCCGATTCCTTAGAGAAAGAACATTTACAAGATATTTCGTCCGATGATGAATCCAAGCAAGTCCCTCAAGAAACGAATGGAATTAGTATAACAGATACTACAAAAGTGGAACATCCTTCTTTTCAAAAACTGAAGCATTCCTCATTTATAAACTGGATTCCGCAAGTCCTTTCTCGACCTGGAAGTCGAGCACCCTCAGTTATTGGCGATAAAGAAAAAACAGATGCTAGTCATAAACACACGAACAACTCGAGTGAAGTCAGTTTGAGCGGAACTGAGCAAGAAGTCCTTACGCACCGAATTGAAAAACGTTTGTATCAACGTGCCAAGAAAGAGAAAAGAAGACAGGCACAAATTTATGTAAGTACGTTGTTACTCTTTTTTTCGTTTAATTTTGACCTCCGGTTTAGATCACTAAACATATCGCGGAGGTTCTTCAACGTCAGGAGTTTATAATGAAATTTGCGCGTGCCCACATGATGTGAGTTTGTCCTCGCCGGTCTGATCATAATTTTAGCGATTAAAATTTCCCCCCAAGGTTTGCCGGCCCTGGTCATCGTCTCCAAAGTCAAGTTCAAGTGGCGGCCCGTGTTCTTGACTTACAAATATCCACAGTTTATCTTCCAAACGTCCTCTTGGTATCCTTTGGCGACGAATCAACAAGTACCTCAAATGTAAAAATTATCCAACAGAGTGGCTCGCTCAACTTGGAAAAATTAAGTATGATGCATGAATTATTTTGGAAGGTATTGCATATTTTCAATAATTGTGATGTACCCGCTCGGATTGCTCAGCTCGAATTCATACGTTCTGGACAGGTTATCTACGATGAAATATCAGTCTCCTCTGCTTCGGCTGCTCTTGATTTGTTAATGCAAAGCCCTCAGCGATATGGTAGACGGAAATTGATTTTATTCGGCGGTTTGGCCTCTAGCGCAATTTGCACTATATCGTTCAGCGGATCGTTTGCAGATGCGTTGATTGCGTTTCCAATGGGATGCCTGTTGGTGATCACACAGACCCTCAGTTCAAAGAATGAACTATATTCTAATGTGTTTGAGTAAGAGTTCGAACAAGATGTATGGTGGTATTCATTCAAATGGTATTCTTTTAGGATTACAATCGCAACTGTGCTAAGTTTTCTTTCGGCTGCGCTAGCTTCGTCTGGAAAATTCTGTTATGCTGCTTTGGCGTCAAGTTCTGTTGTATTAATCCTTCCCGTATGCTTATCATGCATATCCTCTTGTTTGTGCTTAAACGTTCTTGCTTTAGGGGTTTTTTGTTCTAAGTGGAAGTCTAGAACTCGCATCCAAACAAATTGTCAGCGGTGCAGTTCGTATTTGTTTCGCAGCCATATATTCGTTATTCCTCGTAAGTCAATAGGGTTGTTTCTCCTATATTTTTCTTTCCTAATATACCCATTGCAGGGTTTTGGTATAGCCATTGGTGCTCAAGTGTTCACACAAATGACCAACCTTCAAGTTGTTGGTCCGGATGATTTTCTATGCGATACAGCGCACGAACCGGGTGCTCCGTGGTGGAATCGAAAGCCTTCTCTGTGGTGGGGTATGCTGACACTGTTATTTCCTATATTTTACGTTGACCAACTTTTTTAAGCATTTTTAACGGTTCCTCTTTACTCGTTAGCCCTGAGTCTACTTAATCAAGCACCTCTCTGGAGGAAAGAAATGGTATGCTTACTAGCATGGTTAATTACGACTTTTTTGGTCTTTAATTGCATTACAGTTAATTACACTCATCATTTCTTGCGGTGGTTGGTCAGCAAATCATTGGGCTGGAGTGGCATTCCATGGACGATCAGATATTCAATCTGCGCTCGGTGCCTTCGCAGTCGGTGTTGCGGCTAACTTATACGCTCGATTTTTCTATGGAAATGCTTATGTCGTCATGGTATGGACCTTTAAAACGTTTTTCTTATTTTTCCTGGTTTATGTATAATTTTGTATGAATCCAGATCACAGGGATTCTCTTCCAACTCCCAAGTGGTCTTGCCAATGGTGGTTTACTGACATTCGCTGCAGCAGATAATAGTGAAACGGGAAATTCGAATTTTTCATCTTATGAGGCTGGCTTCCAGGTAGCGATACAACTTATTGCTGTCGCTATCGGGTTGACTGTAGGATTATTCACTGCCGCCGTCGTTGTTCATCCCTTTGGAAGAGGCAAAAGGCGTATGGGAGCGCTATTTAGTCTCTGAGGAACAGTTGAATACTCACTTCACTCCCGATCCCTCCTCCCCAACCAGTTCCCTCGTTTCATACATCATACATTAGAGGTTTTTGCATTTACGTTTGATATTTTTATATTTCATGTTTTAGAGATTGAGTCTTCGCAAGCGAATAACAAGTTTACTTCCTCATGCATTTTACATAGGCAAATACATATAGCATTCAATCCTCAGAGTCAGTCAAGCCATGTACTGGTTATAATAATTCCCATGGAATATTAAGTGAAAAGGCTTATACTGAAGCCCATTACTTAGTGCAAAACCAAGCTTTATGATTCCACATCACTCGGCCATGTGTCGGAACACCTTTTCGTAATTCAGGAAGTCGCTTGGTTTTTTTCCCTAACCGTATGCGCATATATGTACGTGACTGATCCCAGAACGGTCCTCTGAAACAACCTTTTTTTGAAAGTATTATTCTTTTAAGCGAATACATCAGTATTATAGAGGTATAGGATTTTGTGGTTTGGATGACGTTTTTAAATCCTGTTCCAATACTACATCGAGATGAATAACTGGTAGAGACGGTTGGGAAATAATCCCCAAAACCAGCCGAGACAGATGAATCGTAGAATAACTTCCGGTTTTGACGATTCATGATTTGCGCAGAAGTAGTAATATCGAGGCCCAAGAAATTAAGGGATTGAAGCCTGACAGGCACCTCATCGATATACAATCGTACCTTCCTTGCCCTGATCCCTGGAATTTACATAACTGTACTCACTGAGTATGATGTAACCTAGGTATTACCATAGCATCTGATAGCGGTGAAGTCGACCGTTAAAAAGGTTTTAAGCATGCGTCATCGATGTGGGCTTTTCTAGCCCCAGGCTCCTTTAAAACACTAATCGTCGAAAATGTGACTCTGCGCATAAATCTCGTACAGGTATCGGCATCAGGAAAAGAAACACTAACCCGGAAACGAGTGCACTCTTTTAAATCCCGATAGACGTTCACCAGCTGGACGGCAGTGTTGAAAAAGTCTGGGAACAATGTGACATATGACACGTCACTGTGACTTAGAGTTACACAGCCCGGTTCTTTTTCCTCTCGTATGTTTTCCTCAGGTGTTTCTCCTTAAAATGGAGTCAATCATCCCTCCAACCCCCCACCCGTTAAACGAGTCAAAGTAGGAAACTTTTAACAAGATGCAGGAAAGTGGACTAGGAAATGTTGAATGACGGAAAATCAACATCAGGCTGACCGTGATAGGTCATGGCAAAACTATCCAGGCGCTGTTTTTCAAATCACACCAGACTAGTAGACATGAAATTGAAATTGATCTTGGATGGTTTGGTTAGTGTTTATGATTGCCTTTCAAGTAATACGACGCTCAAAACAGCGTTAGACCATCTCTAAACTAGTCTATTAAAATCATGTTAACGAACCGTACTTCGTGGCTTTTACCTCAGAATTAACTTTCAATTACTTTATTGAGTGGTGCTGAACATCCAAATACGCGAAAGTGCGTCCGGTTCATTCATTTTCCTGTTCTAAGAACCTAATTAAAATTAGCATTGCTTAGTTGAAGCGTTCCTGGATTGCCCAAGCAGAACCCTTTTTTTGAACATCTTCGCTCCATAAACTCAAAGAAAACGTCCAAAATTGACTGCCAGATTCAGTGAGTAACTATCACGATCAGTCAATGACGCCGAAATTGTCATTTAAACCTGTCCCATCTAAAGACGATGAGCTGACGCAAATATGACGCATTTACGGCGAGCTGTATGAAGCTATTGATTCTTCCGACGTCATTTTACACGTTCTCGACGGACGGGATCCTGTAAAACCTGCAATGGATTACATCCGGGAATCGGGAGAAGGCACAAACAAATAGCGCTTATTTCAGGCAAGTGCTATCCTGTTCCTGCCTGGGTCACTGTGCGTAATGGTTTTCCTTTTCCTCTTTATCCACACATCTCGTTCTGCCTCTTTGTTATTTTGATTTTGTTCTTCTTTGTCGAACATCGATTTGTAGTCGGAACGCAATACAAAAAGCATGTCTTTTACCTTCATTTTCATTATATTTGTGCTTTCAATAACTGATTTTGTTTTCCAATATACAGGGCCCCATTCGATACCACAATATCCCACGATCGCCTTCCGCGCCTCTCCCCAACAATTCTTTCGGGCAAGGTTCATTAATTGTCTTGGTTACGACACCCGGACAAGAAGCAAATTTCAGTGGGATCGATCGACTATCCTAATGTTGGAAAAAGCGGTCTTCTCATACTCACGGCCTGCAATGTAGTGCCGGTACAGGATGAAACTAAAGTAGGTTTACATGCCGTTAAACAGTTTTTAAATGAGACTGAGAAACTATTACTGCAGGTACGGCAATATACAACGTTGGCTTAACGTATATAACTAATTGAGTGTCCGGGTATTGTCCCGTCGCCCGCGGCTTCCGATGGTACCACACAGTTTACAAACTTCGTTGGAATGAATGTCTTCCATCCGTCTATCTTTCTCCGACGTACAGTATACTATTACAAGAATCTGCAGGCGGAGAACCACCTTGGGGGAATGCGGAGGAGCTTCTTGAAGAACTAGTATGGCAAAAGATAATCTATTGGAGCGAGATGAACCAGACATTGAGGTTCCTTCGTGATTGGGTTCGAGACCGTACTTTGCTGAACCGACGGCAAGACCTTCCAACGATACAACAAACTAAGCCCGATAACAGAGGATATTACGACACGATCCGAAGTTACACGTCCCCACAGAAGCTACGGGGTATCATACGAAAATAACACGTTCGTCAAAACGAAGGTATACAACAAGCGCTGTGGAGGAGTTTACCGAATTTGGTGATGACGACGATGCCGAGGAGAACATGAAAGGCAAGGATGATATGAATGATGGCGATGTCATCGGTGGAGACGAGGCAGGATTGTAGTGGGCCGACGTGTTCCCGGACGACGGAGTGGCTATCACGCCACAAAAGGAAGCTGGTTTCGTAAACGGTTCGGATGATTTAGTCTATAATTGTCCTTTTTACTAACATATTTTTAGGATTAGAGCACGTTGGCGAAGTCTGAGTCTGAGAAACCAAAGAAGGAAGCATGTATGAAAACAACAAACAAGGTATGTTCCATCTCCTATACTTTCTCAGTATAACTCATATATCGATCGCGGCTTGTTTAGCGACAAGCATCAGACTTTTGTATGCTAATGTAAAAAATCGGAATTGATCAAAGACAACCCTCGGACGAAACAAAACTAGAGGAGGCCGAAATGATGTAAACGGTTTCTGATGCCGGGTTGTTGTTGTTGTTGTGCACGTTCGCTACAATCAAATCATGCTGTATTCTTCAAAGCTCGATTCACCGAAAAAAGGAGACATTACCCTGATTAATTTATTATCATAATCATATGCATGCAGTCCTCTTCTCTTGCCCACATGAACATCAAAAAAGGGGTTTCTCTAAGCGTCCCTATATAAACTTCAAGGACGAGACTGGTCGTCATCATCATTTTTCATGTTTCGAACACTTTCTTTTGTACTTTTATCTATTATAGCTTATGGGCATGTCATAAAGCAACCTAGGGCTACTGTTTGCAACGGACATGCGGAGTTCTGCACTCGTTCATATGGAAATGTACGTATGTCGGCCCACCAGCGAGTTGCTTTAATTAGACTAACCATCATTTCTGGTAGATTACTTTTATAGGAGGTAAATTAATCTTTTGAAGGCTTAAGGTTGAAATTGTCCCTCAAAACCTCTTTATTTAATAATAAACAGCCCATGACTCCTATGCTTTTTCCACAGACGTACTCGACTGTAAGCTTTTATCTATTGATTAATCGTGATTAATTGTTATTGACAAATTCATTTCTATGGCTGTCTGATCTCTTTTAGTGGCGGCAAACCAAGAGATCAATGTAACTGCCCAATTAGAGCTCGGAGTCCGTCTTTTACAAGCGCAATCACATTTGTTGGTCCCTTTTTTTTCTGTTCATCAAAAAGGTTCTCCCGTGCAGTGCTAATTTATATTTTACTTCCAGAGAAAATGGGGTACTACATTTCTGCCACACTAGTACGTGTTTATTTACGCATATGTTCCGAACCGGATCAGTACTGAATTAAAATAGGCTGTGTAAGTCTTCTCGGCTCCAAGGCATTGCATAAACTTTAAGCTCAAAAAATTTTCAATTTCGGAATTCTCAGCTTTTATTCGACGGTGGAACGGTTCAAGATTATTTGACAAATGTGAAGAGCTTTTTAGTGGATAATCCAACTGAAGGTTGGCGACTTTTACTCCAATTTTTATTTCCCATTGTTTATTATCGGTTTCAAAACTAGTTGTTACACTGCTATTTACCAACCCTGACGGAGTAAACGTTACTGTTTGGGATTCAGTCTTCAAAGCAGCTGGAGTGGATCAACTGGCGTTTATTCCGGAGTCTGTGCCGGTCAAGCAATCAGATTGGCCTACGCTTGGAGATTTAATCGATGATGGTAAACAAATTGTTGTATTTATGGATTCCGACGCGTAAGGGGTCATGTGTTTATATTATGAAATTCTATCTGATAAAGAAATGGTCTTTTTTTTAATATAGAGATCCAGACCTAGTCCCATACATTCTTCCGGAATTCGAAATGGTAACTCCTATACAAAACCCCTTATATCTCTACTTAATAACGAAAAATGACGTTTTTAGATATGGGAGACACCGTTTGACTCTACGGATTCATCTTTTCCTTGTTCAGTAAACCGTACTGCAGGTCCTTTAGCGCAAACCGATCATATGAATTGTCTGAATCACTTTTTGGATATCGACATTTTGAGTGTGCTCATTCCAGACAAGCTGCAAGCCGCTACGACTAATGGTATGACCTCAGTTCTTGATGACGCGGCAGGTTGCGCTCCATTAAATGGGGGTCGTAACCCAAACTTTATATTAGCAGATTGGGTAGATATAGGCCAATTGATACAGACAGCAGCGTTGTTGAACAATGTGGCTTCGTAACTTATTTATATTTTTTTCTTGTGTAATATATAGTATTTATAAGAAATTTTTATTGATGTTGTTTACGTTATTACAAGTTCGGTTCGTTATCGATGTTTTGCCTCTAATAAACAATATTCCTTAAGAGGATTCCGGGACATTGAAGTCCCCGTATCTTTTAATCTTTAATCCTCTCCGAAATCGCATGTCTTGAGTATAAATTTTCTACCTGTCCGAAGTCGGACGACTAGCTATTGGTTTGTCATAAGTCAGTCATGCGGAAGCAATACACCAAAGAGATCGCACCAAGCCTGTGGGTGTGGTCCACCAGGCTCCTACCCCCTCCTTCCCCTCCCCTCCGTTCAAATCTCTCTCGCCGTTTTTTACTGAGCGCAATCTACTGGCACACCTTTCCCCTAATGTCCATGATCATTACGGATAAATTTTTTCTCATGAAAAGTTAAAGCGATGTCCCCCATCTTCCCTCTCCCTGGCGCTGTCTCTCCCTTCCTTACTCAACCTTTGCCCCATAATCAACACACCACCCCAACTTTTTTTTCCAATTGCGAGCATGGAAGATGTTTGCCTTTCTGTTTATATACGAGAAGCTTTTGACGCTCGGTTGGGAAGGAACAAAACCTTGTCAATACAGAGTACCATTTATACATCCCCCCCCCATCTCAGTTTGTTACAACGGCGACAACTTTCCCTTTTTCTTGCACATTTTCATCTCGCGATCACTTTCACTGCTTATTCTTCGTGTCTCTAAACTTCTGATAAGCAGCAAGATAACACCTTTTAATCCAACCCACTTACATACCATACCTTCCCTTGACAACCATCACGAGCCTTCATCTCAATAGACCAAGACCCATCTCATGCAGGATACACACATACCCGATAAAAAGTTCTGGATAACTCAAGTCTATTGTGTATATAGAAAAATTGCGACTACAAGATACAACGATATATCAATAATACAAAAATACAGTGATATTATGCTATATCAAATACAAATGAACTAGCCTGGACGAGGGTCCGTCTGCGTTGGGGGTTGCGGGGGTTTTATAAGATCTATATGACTGAGGACTTGAGACGGGAGGATTGATGCGGATCCCGATCTCTTTTTAATTTTGGTTTTTTGTGCGGGGTATATCTCGTTAAGTATAATACAGGAACAGGGAGTAATCATACATCTTCTTCCTTTTTTATAGCGCCTTTTTTTTTTAAAAAAAAAGGAGCAAGTTATACAGTAGGTTTTGTTTTTCCGAGGGTGGAACAGATGGATAAAAGTTCGAGTTGGAAGTGGGTGCCGTGACAAGCAGGAGAGTGGTGGGGCCGTCCGGAGTCGGAGGTTCGGTGGCGAAGGGAGCGGAGGGTGGGCGATAGTTTGATTCATTTACATACGATGATGGCGTGACCTTTTTGAGTCTTTTTGACTTATCAGGTAGTGGTGGTGGAAGAGTATTTGTCCCTTCGGCGGGTTTCTCGGGGATGATCGGTTCCAATGCTGAACGTTGTATACCCGTAACGACTCCGGGCCGGGAAAATCTTTTCCTGCAACAACAATAAATGTCATTATTTTTTCTCGTTGGGCAAGCCAGGTTCTTTTTTCGCGGTTACCTGAATCGGAGTTAAGGAGAGGGAGTCACCGCGTGGGATATTACACTGTTGACCCCATTCGAGAGACGGAGGGGCGAAGGGGGGGAAAAAAGGAAGAATAACCAGCCAACCCGTGACAGGAGGAAGACCCTCCCAAAAAAGAAGGTACCGTGCCTCGTGGGTGGAAAAAAACAACAACACGATCCTACCTCCTGGATTGGATCTAAAGTGTCCCATTTTGGCCAAAACTAAGATGGGATGGACGCTTGAAATGGGGGCAACCAAATTGGAATAATTTCGACAGCGACGGAGTAAACGAAATAAACAGGGAGAGAAAAGAAAGAAAGAAAAAACACGTAGGAAGCTCTTTTTCTTCTTCTCATATCATCATCTCCGTCGGTTTGTTTTTTTCCCGACTCCCGACTTCCGATTCTCGACTCTCCCTCTCCTCTAGCTCCAACAAAAAAAAAACAACCTTTCCTCTAATGAAAGCATTAAACCCCCCAAAATTCATGGGCCTCGTGTATTAAACCCTATCCCCTACCCTTCGTAAGATCCCACAACGCGTCATTAAGTGTTGTTCAGCCGTAGTGTTTGTATGCAATAATCAACCTAACAAGAGGAGTACGTGTATTTTTCTCCAGGTGAGAGGCTGGGGGTAAAAGCAAAAGAGAGAAGAGAGATGGAGATGGAGATGGAGATGGAGATGGAGATGGAGATGGAGATGGTAGCGCATTGCGCCGAGGAAGAAGGGAGAGGTGCGATGATAGGGGAGAAACAGTTTTGAGAGGAGGAAGCTTTGTATAAGTACAACAAGTGTTCCTTTTCTTATGCCTCCCATTGTCTTCTATCCAACCCTAATATATCACATAAAGCTCCATACGGGACATCGTGCTGCTGCTGTTCTTTTCCGCCAGAACCTGAGAGGTCCATGAAAGCTCTACCATGCGTTGCATAATCGGTATGAGCAGACGACGGTGATGGTATGAATTCCGGATTTGCGCCACTCTGATCCACGACGTTGACCCCATGATACGCATGGTTGAAGTCTTCCGAAGTCAACCAAGAATTTATCTCTTCTATAAAAGAAAAGTTAACTTTTTTTTAAAAAAAGAACAATGGGAGGAGAAAAAGAAGCTTACCGCAAAGCCGCGAGTGCAAATCCTTTAAACTAGCTTCGCTCATCCCGGGGGAATCAATCAAAGCTGAGGGTACGAACAGATGCCGATTATGGTTGGGTTTCATGCCGTAGTGGTGGTACTCACAGTCTTTTTCCTGGTGCAAAGTCGTTGAACTGGAAGGCGATGACGGACTGACCGGCAATCCTGGTTGTACTAAAGATGATCGGTTCGACCTGAATTTATTTTCGAGGGTTAAGCGCATGTCGAGGTAATCTTGCCAAGTGTTACTCGGTGTTGTAAAAACGAGATGACCTGAATTAAAAAAGATATAAAAAGATTCCTGTTTCAGTAAAAGATGATTGCGTAAGAAGGAAACGGAAGAAATTGACGTGGCTGCGTGTCACAGTGGAGTACAATTGGAGGGAAGAAGGCGCCACCACAAGATGATGATGTTCCCTGGATATTATTTATAAAAGATGACTGACCGTTATGGTCAATAGAAAAAATAGGTGTTTCTGATTGTTTAAATTGACGACTTGCAGAAGATCTTGCACGTTCCGCTCTTCCAGCTGGACCGAATTCACTTTTTGAAACCCTGTTGATTATTGATGAAGCAAGAGGGTCCATTGAAAGATCTGATATTAAAGAAGCAGCTCTGGGATCCTTTGAGCAAATGAGAGCGCCGAGTAAAGCTTCGGCATCATTCAGACGTTGTTCGAGGGCACTGAGATAACTGCATGATACCAAGTATAAATATCCTTTCAGTAATCACGTAGAGAACGAAACTAACCCTTTTGGAGGTCCTCTTTTGTGAACGGGAGCTGAGAACGGATAATGATAATTAATTTTACTCTTGAATCGAGAAATGATTGAAATCGATCTCTTACCTGTGAAAGTACAATCTGTTTGGGGGGAAAGGGAGGATATCATTCATACGATCCAAGTAAAGTCATTTATTGAAACATACCGATTGCCGAAGCAGAACAACCACGACAACGCCTTAAATCTTCTGACATCAGAACCAAATCTGTATCTGGTAGTTCGCATCGTATTTTTAATCGACGACATTCATCGCAGGCTGGGTAGGGAATTTTTTTGGAAAAAAAAGTTAGAGATTTATGATGTAGTAAGATGCGTAAAGGGTTTTACCTCTGGCTGTACGTTTCCCTGGCCGGGAAATATCTTGTGGGGAATGGCCTGGAGTCATAATGTGGTTAAATCGTTTTGGTAGCGGACAAAAGGTGTTAAAAAGTAAAATATGCAAAACTAGTGGGTTCAACCTTCGTTTAGGAAACCCATTACGTCATTTGTGACGTATTTATCACAAACCTACCCCAACGAGGTTTATTCTCTTATATCTACTCTTTACTTTTCTTTCTTTAAAGGAAATTTTATTTTCTAGTACGTTTTCTAGAACGGTGTAAAGTTGCGTGTAATTATCTTAAACGATTACTCCGAGACATGTTCCATGCTGAGCTCGAGGGAGTTACCTTGGAGTGGGGTACACAAACCCACGGCGTCTAAGCGGCACGCATTGATAGCGATCACGATCAAATCTACAAATAAAACCAGGCACCGACCAATTACAGGGAGAGACAGAACGTTGGTCTGGATGCTTCCCATTTTACACTTTTCCTCCCGTTATCCGGAAAGATTAGCATATAACTGTACTTCTCTCTCAAGTTAGTATTGAATAATTAGTAGATTGTTATTGAAATGTTATTGTCGGTTCGTGTGGAGATAAAAAGCCCTGAGAAGGTATACTAATTATGAATATTGATAGACAATGGAAGATTCAAAATATTGATGTTGATTGATATGAAGATTCCAAGCCGAGCTCGGTCAAGGTCGGATACATCGATTCACATTAGCAGTCATGTCTTTTTCCAGATCCTACGAATATCCTATTCCGAAAGATCTTCCGTGGCAATTTGTATTATCTCCCTAAGATAAAACACTGAACCGTTGAATTAGCTCGTCTGACCTGCACTTAACGTCCAACGATCGTTAGATCTGCGGGCAGTGCAACTTTGTTTATCTCCCACCCCCCGGGGGATATTTTATCCGTAAACATCGCTCTCGAATAAACTTCTTTTCAATTATGGGCTTCTCGGCCTTTGTATAGGAAATCCGAGGCCGATGGAAATTCATATTGAATATCAAGAACACATAAACTATAAATCGTTATTCGTATATCTCCCTCTCTCAATCACATACCTTTTGCCCTTTAATCAACGGACATTTCATTTCAAAAGAGAAAGGGAAAGGTTTTCTTTCAATACCTTGCTACTTTTTTTTTTTTTTTTCAAAAAACCCACCTATCACTGGTCGACCGCGGAACCTTCCCCAACTCTGAATCTTTCCAAATTTAGTATCCGGGGAGTAAATATCTCCCAAACCGGTGGGCGGTTAAAGGGTTGTGGCGGAACAAAAAAACTTCCCAAGCAATCGCGGCAATTCCCTTCCCCCCCTCCTCTCTCGTAAAACAACAACAACTTCTGAAAGGAGATAAAAAAAGGCGTTTATAGACTTCTCTTCTTTATCTTGATTCCCCGCGCGCATGTTCAAGAAGCATTGGAAAATGAGTAAATTACTAAAATGAGTGTCAGTCTGGCATTATGAATGAAACATTCAAAGAAGGGCCGCTGGCCGCCTAGAAGTTCGATAGATAGATAGGCTTTAATTTTTCTTTTTTCTTTAAATCCCTACTTCAAAGGGGCAGACCTATGGCTATAATAAAATGTATCAACAACACGCCTTTTGAGTAGGATGTGTGCAATCCGCCCATAATGGGCCGCGGTGACCCCCAAATATGCTAAAGAGATCGAGAAAGAAAAGAAAAAAGCATTCTAGATTAATTGAACCATAAAGACCAAATATTGAGAGTTGTTTCTGGCTATTTGTCCCCGGAGAAGTTCCATAAGATCATCATCTTAACTGAAGAGGCATAAACCCTTTTGTTTTCTCATAAAACGTGCAAGCTAAGAAGTGAATATGTGTATGTATCTGCAGGGGGGACCATTCTTTTATCTAATCAATTCATCGAGCGTAATAAGGTTGCCAATTCGGTTATAAGGTTTTGAAGGTTGGCCTTTTCACTTTTTGAAGGGTCGTGTCATGTGTCTGGCTCCCCCACAGTAGACTAGATTGTTTAACACGCCCCCCGTTTTGGTTTAGAGTTCCGTGAGAGCTTCTACGTAAAAGAGTAATAATAATCAAAAATATCCCTTTTTTTTCTTTGACACACGGGTCTCTTCTTTATCCGTCTGACGGAACTTGAAAATCGTAGCATGCATTGGCGTTGTACCAGATCTAAGATATCGATAGACTACTCGAACGCGAGCCGTTCCGAACTTCCAACCCAAATCCATACGAGTCTAGACTGTCTAGCGTCTCAAGGATGTTTTTTTTGGGGGGTCTTATGGTTCTTCCGACACCGCAACTTTCTCTCCATCTTCTTCTTTGTGAAGTGATATGTCTGAAGTGCCCTGAAAGGATGTGCATGTGGTCCAGGTCATAAGTACCAGAACACAATGAAGTCGCGCAATGGATACCATGTATCTACAATTCCTCGTGAGGCTTCTGTCTTTGGGGAGTAGCGAAAATGATTTGATCCATCGGGGTTACGTACGTGTGGTCCAGGGTCAATCAAAGCGCATTCGGGGCGGAACGTCATTACTATTTCAGCAGTCAACTAACACTCATTTCCCGTCAACTTACAGTGAGATGACGGGCTTACTCATTTACCCTCTCAACTTGGTTAAAGTCGACCAGAGAAGTGGATATCATGTGCATCTGGCATCCATGTCACTCTGTCATCCGAGTCCTTTTCGCCGCCCGATCTCCTTTTGAGCCTGAATTATGTGAAGTAACCGTTGATATGATATTAATATTATGATATTCATTGGATATTCAGAACTAGATGCTAACCCGTTTATAGCTTTTAGTGGGCTTTGCTTCAGAAACAGCTTACCATGTTGCCGCCGCCCTTTTGGACAAATGCTGCGCGCCTGCGTTGATCACCAAGTGCTTATACTTATTTCGCGTTCTTCTTATTTTGACTTCAACTTCTTTCTATTTATCATTTTTTAGAACTACTTTGTCTTGTATAGGCCGCCACGGGGTCCCACCCCAAAACTGTTAACGGAATGAAAAAAAAAAAAGTTCCTTGGCTCGACTAAAGTTCAAATGTGTGCCCCTCATCACTAGTGTGTATTCTAATGTGTCACCACCTTATATAAATTGGCCAAGACAAGACAAAAGGTTGGAAATTGAATCAAATATTAAATATTTTTATTGTTACACCACTATTAAGATCATCATCTCAACAGAGGACAACATAATGAGCGACATTGACAAAGGAATTTGGATTTATGTAACTGTACACCCCCTTTCAGCCAAATATGTATATCGAAAGAAAAAATCAAAACAAAAGGTATTCATCATAAAACAAGACAAGAACAAAAACAAAAAGGAAACATAGGCCCATTTCTCTTTCAGATGATGGGACGGTATATCGGATCCCAACAATCAGGTTCTACTCCTAAACCAAACAGCAAAATCAAACTGACAGGTCGATCTTTATATTGCAAACCACGTGAAGTGTAGTGAGATATTGTTCCAAGAGATTGCGGAACATTACTCATTTCTCCCCTAAGCGTTTGGCTGATGGTAACTAGAAAAAACAACTTTTCATAAAACGTACGGGTGAGAAAATCAGTTCGAGTTGAATCGCACCTGGTTCAGCATCGCGCATAGGAATGTCATCACTATCTGATAACAATTCGTCTTCTTCTTTCTCTGAGATCATAGCTGTAATTATCAACTCAATCTTGATGTGATAGAAAAAATGAATAAAACCCCATCACGTACAATCTTTCTTCAATATGGAACTACTATGTAAAGTTCCTACTATCGACGAAGAGGCTTGAGGGGAGGTTGATTCTCTATTCTTTGAGCCTAAAACCAGACGAAGGCTTAAACTATCTCGCCATTCCAAGCTAGGTCCGTCAAACTCTGCCAAAACGAGCAACCAAGAGTGTGTGAGTAAAGGAAGGGAAGATTTCAACATAATGAAGACCTCACCAGAGTCTAGTTTAGAAAGTAATGATTCATCCGTAGTGTATAAAGGAAGTTGATTCGGAGGACTGTTTCCAGAGTTATTCTGAGATCCGTTTGAGGAGTTTGCTCTGATATATCCTTTAGTCCTTCCTCCTGGACCAAATTCACCTTCTCTTATACGTCTTAGGGTAGAACAAGCAAGAGTATCGGTTGAAAGATCAGCAATGAGCGAAATCGCTCTTGGATCGGCCGAGCAAATTACAGCACCCAAGATGGCTTCAGCGTTATTTAGGCGTTGCTCTAAAGCACTCATGTATCTGGAGAAACGAGTTTCTTCAGAAGAAGAATCATGGGATCGGAATGTATACTGACCCTTTTGGAGGACCTCGTTTCCGGACAGGTTCTGTACTTTGCGTTTCAATAAATCGTGCTAGGTAGAAAATATTGTGATATTCTCGCCTAGATAAGTGCATTCTAGCGGGGTATTTTTGTTATTAGAGAACTGATGTGATTATATTATATTATATTCTCACCATGTCCAGAAACCAAACAATTACGACAAGGATCGTCTTCAACTCCTGAACCAGCATCTTCACATCTACTTTTCGATTTTCGACATGGGTCACAAGCTGGATTTGAAGAGGTTCAATAAAGAAAAGGATCTGATTTAGGAAAGATGAGTACTTACCACGTCGTTTTCTCTTACGAGCCTTTTGGTCCATAGGGAAAACAAGAAAAAGGATAGAGGATGTACTCCACAAAAGAGGACTACTCCAGCCGACGAGCCTTCTTATGCAATCCGGTTAAACAAAAGAACCACTTCAGCCAATCATTCAGTCTCGGAATTATATATATATATAAATAATTCTGCCGGCACTATCGTTTAAATTATTTTTCTTTGAAAAAAAAAAATTAGAAAACTTATTATAACGAATTTAAACCCTTTGAAAAACACTATCAAAAAAGGTTGATTTACATTTTAGATCTTGTTTCTTTATCAGACTCGGTATCGCGAGGCTTTACTTTCGGCCGATCTGCGGCGCCTCGGCTTTTATTTTAGGTCCTTCTCCAACAAACCTTATACAAGTCCAAACAACGGACGAAACCTTATATCACCTAGGCTTATTCAATTATTTTTTGTTTTGTTTTTTCTCAAGGAAAAATAAGAACATTGGACCCACGACCCAGTGACGACCTTCTTGCCCTTTTCGAAAAAACATTCTCTGGTGATAATACCCGCAACGAATGAAAAATCATGGTACACATAACGAATCTTTTATCTTTAAATCCGTAACTAAGGTCTTTTTATCACTATCCGGTGTCCGCAAACGGCAATCAAGCCAGCACAGCATTTTAAAAGGCAAATATCCATGTCTTGGTTGGATTAAAAGATCTAGTATAATCACTCATCTCCCTTTCCGATGTCTTTCTGGGTACGGTATGTTCCTGGCGTGGGGGTGGGGAGAGAAAGGAAGTGCCAGATCTGGCCCTTCTGACGACATATTTCATTTTTACTCCACTTCGCACAACTACCAGTATATCTTTTCAACTGGTATTGAATTTGAAGCCTTCCTTCAACCCGATTCACATCACGATCATATACGCAAGTTTTCGCCAATTCATTCGAGGGTCAGCTGAATATATATTGGTAACTTCTTATTTTATTATACAAACGTCCTGTAATACTTATATATATGCGAAATGAAGGGGGTGTGCTGTTGTCCGTTCAAAAGTTCTAGTTAACAGTCACATGAAACCCGGGTTGAGTCCTCTCCTCCCCACAAGGGTAAGTACTACTGTCTACTATTTCGAACAGCAAATTGATAGAAAAGGAACTCAAAATTATTTCGTATACGATTTTTTTTTCTTTCAAAAAACCTACTGTTTTCTCAACCCTTGCATTCTGTTATAATATGCAAATGTGGAGCTTGCGCCTACTAGGTCTTTTGCATCTCCTCGGATATTCCCTTGTACATTGGTATAATGTACAAGACGAAACATGGATTCACAACGAACAATAAAATTATATATGCAAGTTTTTAATATTTTTTTGTTGGCTGAATGGGGAGGCCTGTATACATCGAATTGATCATGTCTAATGGTACAGATTATAAGCATGGGTAAGGGGGAATACATAATGGGGGGGTCGCGGTTCATACGTGGAAAGCAAGGGGGAAGGAAAAAAATGACCTCTTTTTGGTCGTGTGATATCCCCATAGAAAGCTGTCGTGAGAGTGAGAGCAGGAAGGGTGAGGGTGGAAACAAGGGGGAAACCAGTTAATCCAAACATACAACAAAGAGATCCTAACACGGAAAAGGGGAGGAGAAAGAAAAGAAAGGAGAAGAAGAAAAAAAAAACACCATGTCCAAGGCCTCAATCTTTTTCCTCATAGAACTTTGGGATATTTCTTGTTCGCGTTGCTGAAATATAATTATCTAGAGAGATCAAAAACAAAACAAAACATAAAAGTTGTTGTTTTAATCAAGCGAAATCTAGAACTTGAATTTCGCCATTGCTCATTCCAAGGCAAGTTCTGCCAGTCCCTTCATCAAACGCGATACTTTTCACTGTGTCGACTTTGACTGGATACATATCAACTTTGCGCGCCTTGCCGCAAGGAAGTTCATTCCATCTCAACGTAAAACTTTCGTCAGGTGCATCGTTATGCGACCAAGTCATCGTCAATGGTGCAACAGTAGCCGATTGTCGCGTTTCATGTTCCGATTCTACAGTATCCGCATCACGACCTTCGCCTTCTACGTTAGGAGGATTATTCAAATCATCCGTTTCATCACGTGCTGTTGTCCATGCGATAACACGACTTCGGAAACCTGCTATACGTTGAAGCCAAATTCCACGAGTTCCAGAGGGTCCTAAAATGGTTGGCTTTGAAGCTCGGTGTGTCCATGCACGTAAACGAGTTACGGACGGAGGCATGACGAATGGTCCGGGATTCTGTTCTTCAGCCTTGATAAAAGGAACTAGTGTCACTTTAGCTCGAGAAGTGAGGAACGAGATAGGTCCAAGCGTGCTTGACGGCGAGAAAATAGGAGAAGATTGACAGAAACCAACAAATTCACCCAAAAGGACAGGTGCTCTAGTATTGAAACGATATATTTGTAAAGGTTTCAAGCGGGGAGCGTCTCCACATAGATCCTTGACTCGTTCAGATGCTGGAATAAGGAAGACGGCAATGATAGAGCTAGCGACAACCATCACATAAGGACAAATGAGTTTTATACCCTGAACACGAATTTGTTCAGGTGGCTAAAATAATTTTTAATTAATATACCAAACGGAATGAAAGGCGAGCAATTAAACAAGAATCGTACCGCAGTGACCGAGGAGAAATCAGGCCGAAATCTTGCCTGATCAAATTCATTATCCTTCCCAGTTCGCCAATTAGTTATACTAATAATGGGTGTATCATGTTCACGTCCCAAAAAGGCGATCCAGTCGCCACTAAGGTCGGACATTCCATATTCTGGTGCGTAGTCCGGAAAACATAATTGTGTCATGAAAGTAGATGTAAGCTGAGCTCGACGTGATAATCCTGTAATTCGCCAAACGGTAACCTTATCGGTCCAGACCATAGTTCTGGAAAGACAAATGTGGTCAGACAAAGGGGAATAAGAATAATATTGAGAACTGGGGATTTAATATTTCAAATATTATTATAACTCACGGGTGACTGTCATAGGACATGTAGGCTGAGATAATGGCTTCGTCTCCTTCCGAATATAGTTGGTATTGTACGTTTCTTACACAAATTTCGCTGTATCCTTGATCGCTTCCTGTAACAGGTACGGGTGCAAGTTTATGAACAGGAGCTGCTGAGGGAGTAGGATGAGCCAGATCCCAACACATCAACCTTTCTACATCAGCTGTCAACATCCATTCGCCTCCCGCTATGAGTCCCATCCACGAGATTCTACCAGGAGCATTGAAAGATCGAACAGAAATCGGCTTTGCTCTATGTTTTGTGAAATTTTTATCTAATGTAACCATTTTCACTACTGAAACTTCCAATTCGTGTGCGTTCAAACTGTGAATTGACCGCGAAGGATAAGGGAGCGGTAATGCCTGTGTGCGACGGAGTTTCTCTAGGGCATTCAACCATACTATGCGAAGGTGTGTTACAGCATAAAAGCGTGTGCATGTCTAGCAAAAATAACCAATTCCCGAAAGATAAAGAGGTTAGAAAAATCCTGAGAATCTAACCATCAATTTAGCGATGTTTACCACGCACCAAACGGAGACGGATGATTTGTTGAGGTAAGAGATACCTAAATACTCCATCTATGAGGATATCATCAGGAAGCTCACTGAGAGAATATATAGGCATCTCTTTAGGCTATCCTACTCGCTCTCACATGCAAGGAAGATCGTGGTGAGGAGGAGAAGGCCACCTGTTGGACCCATAGGAGTCCATTCTAATTTATCCCGCGCTGCAGCCAAGTGGTCGGTCCTTAAAATTGCAAAAAAAAAAAAGAAAGAAAAAAAAGTTTTATGTACACGACTCTGATGATACAATTTAGTATTTAAGCAATAACAACACCGCCATTTACATGTATAACTTGACCACTAAAATAAATGTTCTCTATCAGACCAAAGCTTTTTGAAAGAATGGGATAGATAAAGGCTCATGAGATGTAACTCGAATCTGCAGATGCCAAAAAGAACATACGAGGTCGAGACTTCAACGGGCTGCGCTGCCCGCTTCATAGGAGTGGTAGTGCCGAAAGTCTTCTTGCTCTCATCCGTCATTGTGGAAACACTACATCGATCAAACTCAGTATAGTCAAGCAGATTGGAACCACTGAACATACATAAGAGGTGTCCATATGGGACCTGGTGCAACAGCTATAACACAACGTCAGTCTTATCGAATAGTCTTCAATAGAGTGAGCATGAGGCTTCACCATTAACGCGTATTTGTTTGTCTCCCACAATCTGATTGCTCAGAGAACGCATAAGACCGAGAATGGCACCTTTTGTTGCCGTGTAATCAACGAGTTCGGGATGCCCCACGAACGGAGTGATAAAGGTAGTATAGATGATCGAACTGTCAGGCAGCATGGATGGTATTGCCGCTTTCGAAAGGTAGAGGAACGAATGAATATCTGACAGAACAGGAATTTAGATCATAAACGATTCATCGAAGAAAGGAAAACATACTAGTCTTGAAGGTATCCTCCCACTGTTCCGAGGTCAGATCGAGAAGGCTTTTTACACCTTTTTGGTTCCCATGGTTACAAACTCTGAGGTTCTAATGAGTCCTATCTCGGTATAAAACAGGAATGGGAGGACTTACAGAACGTCTACCTTTCCAGAAGAGTGGAACTCAACATGTTTCTTGACCACGATACGACACGCCTGTTCGCTCCTCAAATCAGACACACAGAATAGCACCTTGCATTTGAGAGCTTTCTTTTTAATCAACTCTTCGACGTCTTTGGCATCCCTCCCTTCCTATAAGTGTCATTGATTGTTGATTACTCGTAAGAAGGGATCATGTTACTTGCTTCTTTAAGATACGTCAACGTAAGGTCAGCTCCTTCGAGAGCTATTTACCTGATAAATCGCCCGAACAAAAAAGCATAGTATTAGAACCGACCATATAAAAGGGCGATGCTGCGCCCAATGCCTATAAAAGATCAAGAAACAAATAAAGGGTTAGTTCATACAAAGCGCACCAGAATCACCGCCCGTTATTATCGCACTTTTGCCTTGTAGTTTTCCAGCGTGTTTATAAGGATTGCCATCAGCCGTTATATCTTCAACAGGTGGAGGATCCAATTTGCATTGCAGACCAGGTGCAACTTGGCCTTGAAATGTAGGAAGCCAGCCTTTCTTGAAAACTTCCTGGGCAAACATTTAAATTTCGATATGTGTATTTGAAACACATTAATTAAAGAGTTTTAAATACGAGGGATATAGAGGATTAACTACTGACGCATTGCGAAGGAAAGGTGTCATCATATGTTGCGGTTCGGGACGATGATTGTAACGGATTAGTAATAAAAGTGTTACTGCTTACAGCCGTTCCGGATACATAAGGCGGTGTTTTAATTAGTAAATACTAGTAGAAATACCGCCTTATGTACCCGGAACAGCTGTAACGAGCTCCGCCATCCATGACGTCGAGTCACGTCGATTCCCTACTAAATGCCTAAAGATGGAGGTAATAATAAAGCGAACGTGCTATGGTTAGTTCATGGGATTATTAATGTAATTTTGACATTAAGCTCGCTTCTGACGTCTCTTAACCCATTTGCAGGTTATCTGCAAATATATTTTCCCACTTTGCCTTTTAGACAAACAATCTCACACGAAGTCTTACATCAAAGGCCGAGATAAATAAACCCGTTTTACGTTTTAGACTTGGATGCTGTGCTAAACACTAAGAGATACGGTCTATTGGTCTATCGCGTGACACCGTTGAGCCCTGTCCTTTGAAACAATCGCTCACCGATACGGTCAAGTCAGAATCCACGGTGTAAGCGGGTACCTGTACTTTTGTCTCACTAATACGATAGACTATCATTCCCAACACGATTAGACCTTACTCACGTGAGAACACGTGAATACATTTGTCGCAATTGTTCCCAGACCGCTATTTGCTGCCCGACTTCCTTGCCCCTACATGTGATCTATAATATCATGGGTTTGTCTCAAGCGATGGAGTATTTGAAGCCGATATGATTTAGAACAACGCCTCAAATCATTTCTGTTGCACACCAATTTCTCAAACCATGTCTATGAAAGCTGTTGTTTACAAGAAGGCCTTTGAGGTGTGTGCCTTTCGTGATCTTAACAGTAGCATCGTCTGATGACCTTTTTTTTTTCTTTTCTAGGTCGCCGTCGAAGAAGTGAGCAAGCCGAATATTGAACATCCTGATGATGTTATTGTGCGTAAAACTTCGCATACAATCTCTATCTATCATTAATTTACATACAACAGGTGAAAGTTACTACTACTGTAAGTCACTATCGGCCACTGATGTCTGTAAACCCTCGATACTTATTCCTCCATCAAGGCCATTTGCGGATCGGTATGTTTGAATTATTTCCCCCCTGGTAACATCATTCCATGAGTGATTCGACTCGTAGGATCTTCACATGTATGAAGGACGCACTAAAGCTGAATCCGGTATTGTTTTTGGACACGAAAACATGTATATTTCCTTTTACATTCCATCTCCGTTACAGCTGCACAACACGTTATTCTAGGGGTATTGTCGAAGAAGTTGGATCTGCCGTAGCATTCTTGAAGCCTGGAGATCGCGTCGTTATGCCTTTTAATGTCGCATGCGGTCGTTGCCTTAACTGTGAAACCAAGAAGACCGCGTAAGTTCCTTTTATTCGATGATTACTATTGCTTATTCGCCTGGCGTTTAGTTTCTGCACTCAAGTCAACCCTGGTTTTGCTGGTGGTGCTTACGGTTACGTTGCCATGGGTCCCTACCAAGGTATGCATTCCTGATAGATCCATATGGATCCCTTGGTTAACCGTCGCCCTAATGTCTCACTAGGTGGTCAAGCTCAATATATCCGCGTTCCATTCGCAGACTTGTAGGTTATGATCTTTCTTATATTATTACATACCCTTCTCATCTCTGATTTCTAAATCTGAAAGTAATGCTGTAAGATCTCGACCAAAATCAGCTTTTCTTTCATACCCGCATACTTACACACATATATCCATATCATAGCTGAAACTTCCTCCTGGTCGTGAACACGAGGCGGATTTCATTACTTTAGCAGATATATTCCCCACGGTACATTCCGACTCCACTTTTGTTGTTTGTTCGTGTGTAAATTTTTATTTTTTTGATCCGGGTTTTATAGGGATGGCATGGCGTTACACTTTCAGGATTCCAACCCGGTGAGACAATTGCCGTCTTTGGAGCTGGACCTGTGGTACGTAAAATCCTCTCACTCATGTCGTCGATCTTAAAATTCTGACAATTATTCCTTTCTAGGGCCTTATGGCGGCATACTCTGCTGTTTTACGAGGTGCAAGCGCTGTCTACTGTGTCGACCGTGTCAAAGAAAGATTGGACAAGGCGCAGTCAATTGGGTAAGCAAGGTGGTTTCTAATTGTTTTTTCTTCTTTAGAATTAATTAAATTTCAAAGTGCTATTCCTATCGATTTCTCAAAAGGAGGTGAAAAAAAATTTATAATTTTTTTTTGTGTTTGCATAAAAGGAATACTTTGGCCTGACTTAACCTTCTTTTTTTAAGATGCCGTCGATCAAATTATCAAATTAAATGGCGGTCCAGTGGATCGCGCCGTTGATGCAGTCGGTATGTTTGTTGTTTATCTATGTTAGCTATGTAGTTCTCATTCTTTATCTGATCTTGATTTGAACTAATATAGGCTATCAAGCTGTCCAAGATGACGGAAAGAAAGAACAACCTAATGCCATCTTAGCGAACCTCATTCGCGTAGTAAGGGCTAGTATGTTGATTGTTTATATTTCTATATGTATGTGTTCTAAACTCATTCTACCCTTCTCTTTTTAGCTGGTGGTCTGGGAATTCCGGGTTTATAGTATGTATTTCCTCTTTCATGAGATTTCTGTGAAATTCTCGATGGAGAAAAACAATAATGTTCAATGTATTTCTCTTATTCAGTGTACCTGCTGATCCTGGAGCACCTGACCAAAACAGCGCTAAAGGTCAACTTATGTGCGTACTTACTTTTTGTATTCGAATGGTTTTTCATTTTTTCTTCTTTAAGGATCCCATTTGGTTCCTTGTTTGAGAAGGGATTATCCCTTGGGACTGGACAATGCAATGTCAAATCGTATAATCGTTATCTCCGAGACCTCATCATTAGTGGACGTGCTAAGCCTAGCTTTGTTGTTTCTCATGAGATTAGTATTGAAGATGCTACCGTCGCTTACAAAAAGGTTTGCATTCACAAAGGTTTTTGCTTTTTTTTTCGGGGTACTCATTTCTTTGTCTTCTTAATAGTTTGACGATCGTGTTGAAGGTTACACAAAGTAGGCCACCATCCCTTTTTCATTGTAAAAAAGCACCTCTGGAACTCCTTTCGCTAATCACTATCTTTAGGGTTTTGATTCATCCCAATGGCTGGTGAATTGGATTAATGTATTTCTTTCTTCACGAAAATGTTGTATAGCGAGTAACACAACCTGGTAATTGTATATTACGTGACTATTCAAGTTCTTTTTTTTCTCTCTCTTTGAAAATGAAAAAAAAAAACGAAATGTTCTCTCGGCTGTTCACAATTAATCTTCCTTTTCGGATAATATGAAGTTACTCCAGCTCCTTATTTCCTCTAGACCGATCAATTGTTAGTCAGGAAACCTCCGTTGGTATGCAAACTTCAACCGGAAGGCATATCTTGCTCGTTTCATCATGAACATTCTCTACAATTCCAATTCTCACTAGCCTCCGACGTCGGACGTGATCTTAAGCAAGCTTAAGCCCCATCAAAGACTCTGATCTACACCGTCGGGTTACTCTTAACTCCTTCGTTCAGTTTATCTATGTCAGTTTTCTGCTACAAATCACACTGAGCTACAAACAATATAATAGGAAGAACACGAACCTATTTACGAGCGCGTGCATGTATTTTACGAACCCCCTTTTTCTCCTCTCGGACAAGTTCAGACCTGTTTTTCTTCTTCTTTCTTTTTACGTCTTTCACCGAATTTCTTTTTCTCTCCCCCTAGTGGTTCCCATAAAAAGATGCCCGTCGATGATTTAATCTCTTCAATTATGTGATCTCCACCCAATTTGCCGCCGCGGGTAGATATCTATTTATGATAAGGGGGGATAAAGATGATGTGATATTTCTTTTCCTCTTTTTTTTTTTAAAGATCTTTTTAGATCCATACTGTAACACTTTTCCTTCTTTTAGGATGACGATCATTCGTTCCCCTTCTATGATGGTATATCCTGTCGGCTGTTATGAGGCTGTGAGTGGCGTTCTTAATTTCGTAACATGCCTTAGTTTCATTACAAGTTTCATCAACTCCCCACTTGTATTTCTTACGAATTAGAGACATTACATATCTTATGATTGGGAAAACAGTTTTACACGTTGGTGTAAATTTACTTTTATGGCTGTGAACTTTAAAAAGTTCTTTTTGGACAGAAGGGAAGGTACGGAACCAGAATGTTCGTATAAAGTTAATATCAATAACGTCATTTAAATTGCTTCAAGCACATGGTTATCTCGCCTCCTTCCTATTACATGGTTTCAGCCAGAAACAAAAATGACATCAGAGCGTCCCCCCCTTAGCCGGAATACTTTTTCTTTTGTTTTTGTTTTTGTTTTTGTTTCGGTTTCGACTCTCCGAGAAAGATGCATTTCTAAGAAAAGGCGGATTTACCTGCAATCACCGAAAACGTGGAGCATGCATAGCAACAACCATAAAACAGTGCGAAGTAGCCGGAAACTAGGAACGGTCTGGACCTCTTCAATCGCGAATGTTTCTCACTTATTTATTTTGGAGTAGAATCATTGGTAGTTTTTTGATATTTAGGAATACTAACAAGTGAATTGTAACAATAATTAAAAACGAGTGGCCTTCCTCCAACCCCAAAGTCATTGACCGAGTAAGGCGCGACGGAGGAATCGGAGTATGAAATTGTTTTTCTCGAAACTTTGTTTCAAAGACTCTTCCTGAGCGGAAACTTTCCATATCTAATCTGTGACTAATCCTGTGATGAGAGGTTCCAGACCTCTTTTTCATTGAATTCGTGATAAATCTCTTTTTGAACCTTAGAGGAAAATCGTGTTGAAATTCGAAGATTCGAACAATACGCGTAACTAAAACAAAAAAAAAAAAACCTCGTTTCCGGTACTCAAAGTGCGTCCAATAATCAGTAATTATTTTTTCAAAAGAATATTATAAATTTTATTATATGATTACAAACCTAAACTCTGCTAGCGAACGAGTGTAAAAGAGAACCTAGAGCTGATGATGCCATCTCATTAGGGCATATGACTTCTACGAATTAACATCCGGGACCAGGCCGTTTCCTCCTGTATATATACAGCCTGCATGACCATTAATCCCCCCTCAAATTTTTCCCCAGATAACATCTATCTCCTATGCATCTAGTATATCCAAGTCCTCCCCATTCAAATAGATCATCCTGCGGCGGCGAAGGCGAAAACATAGACCACCGCAAAAGAAAACGTAATCGAACGAGAGCATCTTGTTTGAACTGCTACGCCTCAAAGCGGAAGGTGAGTTTAGCAAAAATAGTTTGTAATTATATACGCTTTTTTGAATCAGGATAATACAGTGTGATAAACAACGCCCATGTACACGTTGTGTCAGACTAGGAAACGTAAGTTGGACTGATTTCCCTCTACAATGATATTCATCTTGTTTGAATTATTTTCTAAATGTAGACCGCACTATGTGTGTATGAGACAGACGATCCTAATATTTCGTAAGCTTAACCATCCAGTGCGAGGTCTGGAAATGTTGCTTTAATGAGAAAGCTGATTATTGGAGGAGCACATTTCGAGATTGATGTGTTTCTGTTCTTCCGTTTTCATCTAACCCCCTTTTATTTTTTTCTTTTCTTTTTACAAAGTGATCAGGCACATTCGGAAGAGGTTAGACAACTTCAATATCGTATCATCGAACTAGAAGAAACGGTACATTTTCTCAGAAGAAAATCGCAGTCTAAACGGGGGGCAACTCAGGATACTTTGGAAATTCGCTCCAACGAGTTTGTGCATTTTCGTTCATCCTCAAATGGAAGCGAAAATCATGATCATAACATGAGTGGAACGGTCCCGAAACCCGAAAACGTCACTTATCCCCCCAATCCTTCCTTTGGTCGTTTCAAAGCCGCCTACGAGGCCAATAACTCTGAAATGCTGAACGAGAAAATGGACGTTTCCAATGATGCAAGCCCTAGTCCTGGTTCTGTCATGTATTCATCATCCCCCTGTTCTTCGTGTACTTATGAAACACAATATCAAACATACCAAAATGATATTAGGCAGACATTGCCTATAACCCCCGATTTTCAGTACGACTCCTTCATTAACATGTCCTTATACTCTAATACTCTCCTTTAGCTTTAGGAATCCGCAAAACGAGAGGGCGATTCCCAAGGGCGCGGTTACTCAAGTTTCTCATGACCCATCTTCGATATATCCGTCGCCTCATACTGAAAATGCGCCTGCGCCTGCTGTTTCGTATACGCCGATGCCTTCTTCTCATTCCCCTGTCGGCAACAATTGTCAATGTTTGAAACATTCTTCGGCCTTTGTACCGCTCGTCAATCTCGGGCTTGCTCTTCGCACATCTCGAGAAGCTTTGGAAGTTCTACATCCAGCAGATTCGAATTGTGAACTATTCTATTACATCTCTCTCCTGGAAAATCACATTTTGTAAGTTTCTTTCAGTTTTTTTTAAAAAAAAAGTTAAGATCCAAACCCCTCCCGCTACTAGTTCGGCATCTCCTGAAGAGAAACTTCCAAACACACCTGTTGTCGAACGGAACCGTTCCTCGCGAGTGCCGATGCAAACGATGTACAATCCCTAGAAGAAACCAAATCGGACATCGCTGTTATATTGATTAAGCGAAGACATCATCTCGTAATACACGAATTGAGATGGTCAAGTTTCACCATTCAAGCTTATGGGACCGGACTAAGTTTTTTATTTGGACAGTTATATTGACCGCCGCCGCTCTTTTGCCTAAACGGAAAGATGATAGGCAAAGTATATGCTTTTGTGTTCTATATATTTTTTGATCTACACATAGTACGGCATATACACGATTCGTCAGTACTTTTCACCAATATTATGAAAGATGATTTTTCTCCTTCTTCCAACCGCTGATCAACGCAGCATATAATATAAAAAAAAGGGAGGAGATCCAAATACGACCACTGAGCTTATTTCCGAGGAGTCGGGACTTTTGAGTCATAAAAAACGGCCTCCGTTTCTGTTAATAATAATAATAACAATATGTCAAAGTATATATTAATTAACGCGAGGTCGCCTCACTACACTCACTAGCTTATGCTGTCGATCTTCGCTAAAGGTTGACATCTATTGACATGTGTTGTCGTTCTTGCCTTCTTTCCGTTCTAAAGGAGTCGAACGTTCCATCTTGTAGTGCCAAATTGTTCCCACAAATTACCGTTCTCATATCGCTTTTGAATAAGAAGAAAAAGAAACAAAAGTCTGTTCCTTCCTGTCGATTCAGAGCACTCTTGAACATTGGCCATGGTGCATGATAAACTGTTCATTTTTTACCAAAGGAAGAAAGAAACTCTCACTTACTGGTTCAGGTACATCGAAGGAGAATGATATATATATATGAAATTCTTTCCGCTCGTCGAACATACTTACATACTTCAAGTCTATTTCATTGACGACCTAATCAAGTGTTTCGCGTCGCTACATAATAGGCATTGAAGTTGTCATGATGAATCGTGTTAAGAGATAAACCATTGTGCAACACTTCGACAAGGCATGGTTGAACTCGAGCGCGATCGAGGTAATCGCATGAAGTAACCGGGATTGAATGGGATCCCACATGTTTGTAACGAGTACAAACAATTACCCTTAGACTCCTTCCTTCGACGGGACAGTATTTTTGGCTATAGAACAATCTTGGATAGTATGGGGAATGCCCAAGTTTAAAAACTATCTTTATCGCTAGGCCGTAATTAATATTATTTTAGCGTTCGCGGGTTCAAACCCTATATTCCCCCACCCCCTAAAAATACCCCAAATAAACTAAAAACAGACTAAAACTTATACGGGAAGGTTCATTGGCTTTCATGTAAATTAGCCGACTCACAAATTTAAAATTCCATCATCAGATGACATGTCACTTTATAAACAGATTGTCATGGCATAATTTATTTGTGGAAAGCTTAAAGTCCAAAATATTCGCGGGCGGAAGTCAGGACTAGTGCTCAGAAGACCTTTTTTTGTCCCCCTTTGTCAGGTGGGAAGTTCGATGAAGATTGAACTGACTTTTGCAGGCGTATTGAATATGTTTTTTTTTTGGAAACTATATCGAAATATCTCAAAGGTACTCCAAGTTGACGATAAACCGTACAAGCCCATTAAAAAAAACTTGGCTTAATTTGAAGTCGGTGTGTCCAAGAAGGCCCAAGACCAACGGACGGCGGCGAAATTTAAGCGAATCAGTTCGGCACCGCCCATGACATCATTCCGGTTTTGCCGAAATCATCCGAGTGCCTTTTCTCGCTTGTAAGGCAAAGTTTTTTTGCAAGAAGCTTGTTACCTTTGTTGTACTTTTACCACGTCATTCGGTTCTTCAGCTGCATCTTCTTTGTTTCAAGAGAAAGAGCGTTAAAAATGCTCCCATTACGACACGAACGACGACCTACGATTCGAAATAAAATATCATTAACATCCACATCGTCACGTCATCTACCCAGATCACTCACCCGTTATACCCGTCTCGTGATCATCTTGGGCATCTTAACCTTGGGACTTGTTGCTTTGCGAAACGTTAGAGCTAAAACACGAGAGAAATATATTCAAAAGGAATTTGAACAAATACGTAATTATGAACGTAGTTTACCTCAAAACTCTCTATACCATCCGAAGAGGATGGTTAAATTCTCAAATGAAGTTTGGGGTTTAGGTTTAAACAATCAACTTAATAACAGGTGCGGCGTTGTATTTTGTATTATAGATGATTTTATTACATTTTAATCTATTGTTAAGAATAGGCTCATGCTATCTCATCTTGCGTACATCTCAAAACGTGCATATGTTTTTCAAGATGTCATGTTCGGCGATACTTGGGGTATCAATCCGTGGTATCCCCTGAACACATTTATATCTGGACCTACAGCCGGAGGTCCATTTCCGAGGGGAATAATGGCTCCAAGGTCCATTTCTGCAGAATCTTGGGAAAGACACTGTCCCATCAAAGAACGGACGCTCCTCAATGTCAGCGTGGTGAATGAAGAGCTTGGAATTGTGCACGATGTAACCGAGGGCCTTTCAGTTCTAAAAAAATGGGGAGAAAAACTATTAACAATGACTGAGTCATGTGTGGAAATAACGCATCGTTCGGAACATATCATTGATTTTTAGTTAAGTCCTTCCCTTAACTTGGGGACCCATATTCTGACCTATCTAAAAAAAGCTATTTTGGCTCTCCTAAGAGTTTACAACTCTGGCCCATTTTCTCAACATCTCCAGCCATAACAGGATTCCAATGGTCAAATACCGTTCTCAACGCCGTCAAACGAAACACACCACTTATTACTGGCAGAGTCGTCGAACCCAATTACAATATGGAAAATGTACTGGCTCTACATCTTCGTCGTGGAGATTTCGAACCACACTGTACTCACATGACAAAATACGCTTCCGGTTATAATAGTTGGAATCTTCTCTCCGAACTACCTGATAAATATATTCCTCCGGATTCCTCAAGCATTGAAGACCCTCATGACGTTGAGATATTCATGAGACATTGTTGGCCGAGTATAGAAGACGTTGTGCGAAGAGTTGGTCAGGTGAAGAATGATTATGACGCGATTGGTGGATTACCCCCGTTGGATGCCATTTATATTTTAACTAATGGAGACAAACCGTGGGTAACAGCTTTAAAACAGAGTATTCGTCAGAGTAGTCCTGTATGGAAAAGGGTCACTTCAAGCCATGACCTTTCGTTGAAGAATGGTCCTGAAAAGTTGGCTGCACAAGCAGTTGATATGGCTATCGCATCGCAAACGGGGAGTCTGATAGGAAATGGCGTAAGTTTTTTCTTTCCTTTTTTTTTTCCTGATAGAAAACATAAACATTCATTTTTTCCCTGTAGTTTTCTACATTAACAGCTAATGTTGTCATGTTTCGTCTACTTGATGGCAAACATCCACAAACGTGTCGGATGTGGTAGGAGTGAAATCTTGAACACTGTATAATATTTTTTTATTCCTGCCGTAAAATGTATGTACGATGCGTTGCATTAATACCATTTCCCTCTCATTTTACTCTTCACATAAAAATACATATAATATAAACCCCTTTTCAGCAACAAGCAACAAGAAAACCCATCATTTCACTAGACCAATTCAGTGGTATGGGACAAAGCGGCTCGTTGCTGATCGTCTCGTTCCGTCGTAAGTGCTACTCCTTCACCGGCTTGATGTTGAAGATTATTACTGTAAGTGTTCGTGTTCCCAATATCAAAGAAGGTATACATGGCATCAAGATGTCGAATAGAGGTGAAGTACCATGATTGGGTTTCTGTTTGTTGTGATGGCCACCATTGGGTTGTTGTTGTTGTCGTCGTCGTCGTTCCACGGTCGGAACAGCATTGCTTTGCACGTGATTTAATTGCTTGTTTTCTAAGATTGAAGACGACTCTTGAGATCAAGATAGATGTGAGCGTTTGGCCGAAACTATGGTGGGTCAGTGAAGAAACCTAGTAAACGAGAAGAGTTGTTAATTTACCCTGAAGCTGCGCCTTTCGCTGGGAGGGGAGCTACCTTTTTGTAGAGTTAGACTCATTATTATCAAGCATAAGGTCAAAAATAATAAACATACTAGGAAAAATGCAAGATTCGTAGCATGATTTGCAACAAGGATCAAATAGTACACTAGTCCATCTCTAAAAAACACTTTAAGGAACCTTGGGTTGACAGTCTCAATAAAACCGGGACGAAACAACTGAATATGTTTAAAAACTCAAACTCTTACGGTAGTACTTGGGGTAGTTTGGAATAAGCGGGGTATTTTCGAACCGTTAAGACAAAGATTATCGTATCTGCTACGAAAGGAGTTGCCCAATATGTGCCTAAACAAAAGATACAGTTATAAATTTGATTTTCATAATTTATGGCATGTTATATTTTTCGCTTACTGTTGATTCCTGCGGGAAAAGCGGCTCCACCGACACATCCAGGATTCGGTACACGGGGATATCCTGAAGAATCTACTGTGGGAGCCAAAGAGAGAGACGGGGGGGAATCTACTACTCACCGAAACCATTGTAATACGATACGAAAAATAGACTAGTCTCTATGGCAAGAAACAGTAAAAGCAAGAAAAGAGCGATCGGACGACCCCCGTATAACGCGTATACCCGTAGAACCATAATTGCTTTTTTTTTATGTAAGAAATATCATAAGAAAATCAGCACGAGGTATGAAGTAGAAATCACCAAACTATGGGCTACTGCGTTTATAATTTAACTTCCTTTTTGTTATATCCTTTAGCCGAAATAACTTACGTATCGTTGTGATGGCCCCGCCTACGCCGGGTATTTGAAGTCGTTGCAAAATAGCACAGCTAATAAAGGCAATTGGTTTTTTTTTTGATTTCTTTCCGAGAATGGTTAGGGAATTATGTTGTTATTACCTCTATGACGGAAAAAATAAATGTTTCAGCTTAAAAATGTAAATGATCGTTAAGAGGTTCATTTGGAAAACATACTTTTGGACTCCAACTGTTACGAAAAAACACTAGGAGAGTCAAAAATAAAACACGATTATTTGATGAGACAACGAGATATAGATATATAGACGTACGAATTAAATCAACGATTCTGATTATCAGATTGTAATAACGGGAGAATAGTAGTATAATTCCTGGTATAGTTGGCGGACGGGTCCAGAGGAAATCAATCTATGTGATGGGTCAAAAAGACGTCAAACTTCGGCCCATTGAAATTTCAAAATAATACTTCGTCATTCATGGTCAGAACTGTTCATTACAGTAATCAGAATTATTTCAATCTGATAACGAAACCTAAAATCTTACTATGATCGTATGTTATGACTGCCAATGTAGCTACGATGGATGGTCCTTTTGCACCACTGTATTTGAGTATTTGAGTATTAAAAAGTGATTGGGTATTTTTTTTTAAAAAAAGGACCCACGTCACCGAGGTCTGTAAGGAGTTCATCCAAGGCAAAAGTTGTAGAAAAGAGGGTGGGTTAAGGTAGGGGGGTGGACGAAAACCGTTGCCTACTGACTGACTGGCCAGCTCTCTGAGAAACTGCAATTTGCAAAGGATGAGAACTCGGGAATACCCCTTGGAGAAGGTATCAAATAGTCTGTCAGCCGCGACCAATGGCCTTTCGCTTATCAAGAAAATATAGTTTTGAGAGTCCATTTGATTTCAAATTTTAGAACTACAGTCCACAAAGCTTCAGCGCGCCCAAGGTTCCCCCCACGAGTCTTCAATATCATTGGAGTACCTTAAGTATTGAGTCGCCAGGTCGAATCTTCCAGACATGGTAATTGCCGAGAATCCCTCAAAACAGCCGAAAGTAGAATTGATCTCTACAGCTAAGACTCAGCAGGAAAAAAGAAGGTAAGCGAGGATAATACCTTTTCCCGAAACTGTCCAAGTAAAGGTTTTTGAGTACATAGGTAACGTTAAACGAATGAATGGAAGTATCCAAGAGTTTATTAAGTATGAAGGATCTATTTATTCCCACTAATAGGACCGCTGAACAGGTTGGCTTTCGGAATATACCAAGGACGAGAAAATTATGTAGAGTAGGCTTTGAATTGCCACTCAGTCATATCATTGATGGATTGATACCACTTCTATTCAGACCTTTCTTTTTTTAAAGCTTCGGATGGTTCTTAAAACGTCGAATTTCTCATCAGATCTGACTTTACAAAATATTCGGTACCGCTTTGTCCGTCAGTGTTCTTCATCAGCTAAGACGGACAGCGGCTGTACAACACGGGAAATCCCAATCGTACTAGTAGCGAGTCGTTCTAGACACCAAAAAAAAAAAGTTTCCAAGGAATCTCTCCGACTAACTTTATGGTGCAAGAATGTATTCAGATTTACAACAACGTGCGATAAATTGGAAGAATGTGCTACAGGCTGTACATTAGAAAGCGAAATCAACGGAAATGTAAAGTCCGTAATAATAGACGACGCTTTTTCTTCGGTTCCTAGACGATTTTAGTCAATTTATAGGTGATCCTTGTCCCCGCTACTTATCTTCGCTAACTTACTCAGACTCAAGCTGAAGATAAATAAGCTTGGTTTTGTCTCAAGAATGTCCCTTTTACCAAGGCCATCTTGTTTGAAGTCTCGTCCCATCTCCTCACTAGTTGTTTCCACTATGCCTTTTCAAATCAAGCCAGAGTTTCTTTTGGCAATAACAAATAAAAACCTCTTTCAGATTATGTATGCGGCTCATATTGGGCAACTGATCTGCGTGGCATGTTTATGTGTACTAGTATGGGACATATGTGGGTTTTCTCTCTTAAAACCTTATCTTTCGGAATTTCTTTCTAAACAAAATCCTCTGGTAGTGATTACATTTGATACAGAGGTTTGGACTCCAGAAGGATGTAATTCTAAAGGTTTATCACTGAAGATTTTCTTGTAAAGGTGGAGTTTATATGGCGAAGAGCACCTCGACTCACACCAATAAAGGTCGTGTTCTTTTTGAATCGATAGTAAGCCCCATTATTATTGTTTTATATATGCGCATTCTTTGACTTAGTTGACTTAGTTGGGTACCTCTCGGTTTTGCGTGAGTCCTCAACGATTTAAAAACCTGGATAGCGTTGATATGAGTCTACTCTGCAGTATTCGCGTTTATCGTATGTTGCTATACATGTCTGTTCTCGGACGGTGCACTGAAAAAAATAAATGTTATAGGTTATTTGGTTTCTAATCCTTCGGGGGTGGTAAGAATGTTCATGTTTTCAGTCATTGGAACTGATTATCTAAATACACATGGTATAAACTTTTATACAGACGTAAGTTACGTTCATTTCCCAAAGGTTCTCGTAATGAGTATGACATTCCCAACAGTTGTAGCCGTCTCGGTCTTTTTATATATTGGTCTCAAATTGTGAATCTATACACATTACAAGCTGGCCTAGCTATTCGAGTCTGGGCGATTTTCGAAAAGAATACTCGTATAGCATGGTTCCTGATGTTACTCATGATTGGCTCTTTAGTCTCTATGGTAACCATTTACGCTGTCAATAGTAAGGTATACATCATCTTTAACCTTTACCTTTAACTTTATGACATCAAATTGACATATATATAGAGTGTCGGACGGACGCGCCATGTTGCTCATCGTTAGTTGTTGTTTTCTTTCTGGGCTGTGGGTGAAGTTTTTTTAAACTTTTTCATAGCCGAGTATTTGTATGGATGCCAACAAGTTAATTACCCTCTTCCGCAGGGTTATAGCGCAATCAATTATCCAGCTTTAGCACTAGAAGTGGGTCAAACTTGACTTACTAATTGGATGTATACTAATCTTCTCTTCCTTAGGTTATATTTTTCGCGATGACCATTGTTCAAGTTATTCGACACCGATTTGCGGACCAAGGAACGCCTCTAATGTATTTTATCGCTAAAAACAGCGCGATATATTTTCTTTGTACGTTGTTGAATTTGTTTGATCATAGTTATACTAATTCTGTTATGATAGTTGCAATGAGTGAGTAACGGAGTTTTCCGAGCTGACATACAGTATACATATTTTGGCGCCCTTTTCTTAGTCGTCATTGGATTTGCCGTAGCCGGGTCATTTGTAATCCAGTTATGTTCACCGGCAAGAGATTCAAAGTATGTTACGCGCCTATTCTCTTCTGTTCGGCAATTAAACTTTAGATTTCTTTTTTTTTTTTAAAAAAAAAAAGTGTTTACATGGCCGGGTTATCAATTAACGGTTCAAGACTTATTCTAAATCTACGCGAAAGAGTTTACAATCATCCGCCAAGTTGGCACGTGACAACCGATCTGAAAACATCACCTCCCCTACACCAAACTCCCGTTACGAACGAAGACCCCGTATAAAGTTTATCCTTCCTTAAATTTTTAGTGTCAAAACTTCTTGTTTGATATGTTATACAACTCTCTTTTTTCTATTATTTCTATTAATATTTTTTTTCTTTTTTTTTCTTTCTGATAAAATAAAAATTCGTAAATTACTCTAATCATCATGAGATCAGTATGACGTAATGAACAAAACCAAGCTTTGGCTTCGATTTCACTGCGTTTCCCGATATTTGTCATCTCAGTTTGTTTCTTTTCCTTTTCCTTAGACCATGCCCTCTACTGTCTTAATTACCGGTGGAAATGGTAGGACTGCACGTCAATTAATCGATACTCTCTTGAACCATCCGGATTGTCCAAACTTGCGCGTCCTGGTCAGGCCACAAGGGGTCGAAACATTGAAACAAGCATATCCGCTATTATCTTCTCCACCGCATTCAATTGTGCAAGCTGATTATATGGACGAAACAAATTTAGTTCCTATTTTTCAAAACGTGTCAATAGTCGTTCACAATGGACCTAGCATCCATCAAAATGAAGCTGTCAGTTTTATCTTTCTAGATTGTAAGATTAAAAAATCTGATTTTATTCTATTTTATTTGAAAATTTAGGCTATGGCAATCTCAGTGATCGAGGCGGCCAGAAAAGCCGGAGTTGGTTTTTTCTTACTGTGCAGTGTTTTGCACCCCATGAGGTCGAAGCTCGTCACTCATAAGCTCAAACTAATGTAAGCCAGTTCACGCGATATCAGTCAGATATACCCAAATCTCTCTTTAGTATTGAAGAATATCTTGTTGAGAGTCGAATCAGCTACTGTATCGTACAAGTAAAAAAACAACACTCTTTTCACTGTCTTATCAGGTTCGATCTCTAATCATTTTTTTATTAGCCAACACACTACATGCAGAATGTATCACTAGGACATGTCTTGCGGACCGGAAAAATCCCGCTTGGATATTCCGAATTGGTAGAGCAAGGCTTTGTCGACTTGTGTGACTTTGCAATGGTCCTTCGCTTAATCATTAGTGATCCCATGAAACACAATCGGGCAACATATGAAATCGTCGGCGAGAATAAAACATATCAAGAGGTTGCAACAATCTTACAAAATGCCATGGGTCGGGATGTCCAATGCGAAGTCATAAACCCTCCCAAGTACATCGCCATGTTGAAAGAAGGAAACGTTATACAAAATGAATATGCGGAAGACGCCATGGAGCGAATTATTGTTTATCATAATCGATGGTAACTTAATCAGTTTCATTGTTTAATTATCCCGTTTTTTTATTTAGCTCATGTTTTTATTTGGGCTTCTCAGGGGTTTGACGGGCAATTCCAACGTTCTTCGGTGGCTGTTAAACGCTGAACCGAGGGGTTGGAAAAAATATGCCATGGATATGCTTAGTGATGTTTGAAGCTTTATCCCGAGATGAAGGATCTCCCACTGTGAATAAGATTTTTTTTTCCATTGTGACCTCTTAATCAATTCCTTTATGCTCATGATTCCTGCTCAATGTAGAAAATGTCAAATCGTTTTTGATTATTATGTTCTTAACAGTTACAAATCTTTTTCTTTTCTTTTACGTAACACCCCCGTTTAAAGATTCAAGAGCATCGAAGCTACTATTCTCTCGCCGTCAAACTGTCGAGTCTTATAATGCGATCTTTTCCCCATCTATCTTTATCATCCCGCATCCCGTTAAACAGTGGCCGTGTCGAAATGCTATGGCTTTATCTCGGAATGATAGCCGCGCGCAAGATGTCAACTGTATAATCCTCGATGAGGTCCCAAAGTTACATAAAGGGCAGGAACCTACTACGTCGATAATAACTATCAGCCTCATCGGGAGCTTTTCCCCCAGGTAACAACAACGCCTTCATAACCTGGGCACGGTATTCTCGCGCTATCGAAGGTCGAGTCTTCCTGACGAATCTTTTCCCATCCATCTCTATCACCCCCCTTTGGAACCATATGTCACGCAACCTCTTTATCTCAGAGCGAGCGATAGCCGCGCAGATAGATGTCACCCCGTATATCACCAATTGAGATGCAGTATCTTATTACTACGACGTAACGGTGTGGCTCTCATGGGTGACAATATGGTTAACGGGTTGAGAGGGACGTCTCTCTGCGATTTGATACGTTTCCAAGAATCCTGTACTTAATTGAAAGTTGAAGATAACATATGATAAATAATAAACTTTAATGCTATATTCTGTTCCACACTCTAACCCCCCCTCACCCCCCTTATGTCGTGTTGGTGGGTAAAAAACGGTCCATTCTCAAATCGAGTAGCACCGCCGGCCAATGGTTATTTACTTCTTGAGTCATCATGAGTCTTTCAGCTTTTTGGAACCTTCTGGTATGGTATTATGCGGGCAGTCTAGCTTGGTAAGGAACCTAGACAGATTTGAGGTCAAGTGGTCTCGATAAGGAAGCTCGGGAGAGTGATACCAAAATGCCGCTTTGATCAACTATGATCTCTGGGATTGTGAAAGCGCTCAGTTGCTGTGTATAATATTAATATTTGTTCCTAAATGTCTCCCCAATCGAGATTCTACCTTAAGCCTCCTCCGGAAGAAGAAGGGTCAGACAGTGCCCCCAACCACTCCGCTTTATATGTTTGGAAGAACATACAGGATATTTTAACTGTTTATTATGAAATCTTCAAAAAAAAACATAAAAAAAATGACTCGCTTTTTGCCGCATGGGCTCCCCCGGGCCCATTTCCAAATCGCTCCCTCCCACCCCATAGAAAAGACGGAGTGATGGAGTAACGTTTTTCTTAATATTACTCCCGATATAAGTTTTGTTTTAGATACTTCATGACGGAGTAAGACACCGTTTACGAGAGATAGTCGGTGAAGAGTTGGTATCTAACATTTATGTTAAAGTCATTAGGGGAAAAAAGATCACCAGGTACCCCACCTTTTTTTTGAAAAAAAAAAAAGATTCGACCTTGTCTAAACGGAGTTATAAGTCGATGAATCCGAAGTCAAAATCAACATACTGCATGACAATCCAAATATAGGAACTTTTGCGTGTAGTGGTCGGGACCAACAAGCGGTGTTATAAGATAGGGTGCTAAAACTGCGGGGAGGTGGAGAAAATATGACTTTTGCCTCCCGGCATTGATTACAGAGTTGTGACTACCTAGACATTGGATGAAACATAAACAGTTATTTCATCCAAAATCAGGTTGTCATATTCTTTCTTAGATGCTGTGGAACTTCACAGGTACGGTCCCCATCAAAGAGAGACACATTTGTCAAGTCTGATTATATAAGATATTAACCCAAAAAAAAATTAAAAAAAGGACTAAAATGACTTACAAAAATGTTTTTTTTTAACCCAAAAAATATCCCCAGATAGCGTTTTGAATATCCCAGATCGATTAGATATTCCTACGGATAACCAATGAAGCAGCATAGTTCCAAAAAGGTGTTCCCTCACACGCCCGAATGGGAAACAATTAATAAATAATTTAGGGCTTTTTTTTTTTTTCAAAAATCTATATCCGACGTCTAGTTGATTTCATCTACTTTCGGTTTGAATAGCCAAAGTAGCCTACAAAAAGCAGCAAGCTCGCATACACTTGCAGGTTGAGTAGAGCCAGTGCGGATTCATTGGACCTCTTACCTTAAAAGTATATAATTTCAGTTTTTACTTTAATGCACTTATTTATCGAGAATGACAATGGTTTAAACATTCGTGAGGGCTGAACTGGGATCCGGACGAAAGGCTCTCGTCGGTCGTCACGTGCTGGTAGATATTACGTTATCTTTGATGCATCCGCGGCTCCCTGGAGTCTTTTTAAAGATTCAAGAGACAGAACTCGGGAGATAAATATCATAATTTCCCTACCTTTTAAGTAGAGGATGTGGCCGGGTCAGAGATGAAATGCGGACTTTAGGTAATTCCGAACCCCACACTAACATAAATAAGTATTTACCCGGGCGGGATGTTATATTCAATTGACGTGACAAAAATAACTCCAGATAGATCTAATGCACTCGAACCATTTTCTGGGAGCCTGGATACTCCGAGTCTTCTAGACCATTTTTGAGTTCAGGTCAGCGATTATGATACAGACATGAATCAAGAAAAAAGAAGTAAATATATTTATTGAATTAATTTTATGTGATTCTTTTTCTTTTGAAAAGTAAATACGATTTTTTTAAGGTCTTATAAGTCTGGTCCAATGACCCGTGAATGGGGCGCGAAAACTTTTTTTGACAACCGACGCCTTTGGCGCCACTGTTCGGCGTTTGCCGGGTATAATAGGGCATGGTTTTATCTCAAATCTAAGTATTAGTAACGTTCAAGAAAAAGTCTAAAATCTCCCGCAGCTCTTCCCTTTTACCCAATACCAGTTCCCCGTTTCAATCAATGACCGGGAGGGACCCGTTTGTACATCATTTTTTAACTACGAAACCGAGACTTTAGATCTTTAGACCTTTTGTGTCCCCTTGAGGAAACTCCCGTAACAACAGTTCGGTCTGGTCCTTGCTTTCTTTTTCTTCTTTTTTGTAAATGATAGTATTATGTATGGGATCTGCTTCGTCACTTGTTTCTCGAGTCCTTGTCATGTGTCAGGTTAACAAGAGCTTGATATGCGGAGAGAGTCCGGGTGAATTGTAACTGGGCCATAGGAAATTAACGAGTGATCGGTTTAAAGAGTATAACTGCCACAAGTAGATCTCAGGGGATACTCTTATCATGAAACCAGGAAAGGGAAACGCGGCCGGGAGAAGCTGGTGTCCGGTCGGCACTCTAACTACAAAATGTGGCTCAGAACGGTTTTCTAGACCCGGAAAAAATCAACAAAGATTAAATAAATTAAATAACTCTTTGTTATGTAATGTCCTTAACGTATTCCACAGAACCAATGAAAACCTCCCGGAGCCCGTATCTACCTTCAATAGTCGTTGATGGTAATCGATGTTTAAACTATTTAGATCGATTGGATATAAGAATGTAGACTCTCGACCAGTTATAAACCCCGCCGCGGGCCCATGTACGCCACAAACTATACGGCCTATTGAATAAGCTCGCGCTGCGTTGCGTCCGCTGGCATCATTGTAGACAGTCGCAAAAATAAGGACATGACATTTTTTTTTTAAAAAAACAAACAAACAAACAAACAAACAATAGATGTCTTGCTATTTTTACTAGTTTATACAGAGGGTGACACGGAATTAAATTCCCATAGTAGTCAGAGACAACATACATATATATATGACCGGCTTCGTTCCCCGAGGTCAAATGTAGTAGTAGAAAAATATGTAAGGATATATCATAGACATTGATATACGTATCTTTGTCAACATGTTCCTCTCATCAGAAGAGATTCTATAGATGTCACAACAAACCTCCTCCATCCGCTATAGTCCAGTCATACCTCGGACTTTCCCGTGTCTCCATATCCGTCTGGCTTACCTATCATGTTAATCTCACCTCTTTCCCTATCTTCCTTACGATAATGCCCCCCTCTACTGTCTTAATTAGCGGGGGAAACAGTAAAGCCGCACGTCAATTGATTACTACCCTTTTAAACCATCCACAATGCCCCAATCTACGCATTTTAACTAGGTCTCAAGGCGTTGAGACATTAAAACGACAATTTCCCTTATTATCCACTCTACCACATTCTATCATCGATGGCAATTTTATGGACGAAGCGACGTTACTACCTTCTCTTCAAGGAGTCTCGATAGTCGTTTATAACGGACCCAGCATCGATCAAAACGAGACAGTCAGTTCATCGTTATATATATGTAAAAAAAAGTGATATGGATCGATATACCTAATTTTGTTGTGGAAAGGCAATGGCAATCTCCATGATCGAGGCAGCTAAACAAGCCGGAGTTGAGTTTTTTTTACTGTGTAGTGTCTTGCATCCCATGAGGTCGAAGCTCGTCACTCACAGGATGAAATTAATGTGAGTGATAATAATTGCACAAGATCTTGGAAATAAGTTATCATTATCTTTGTGTTGTCCAGGATTGAAGAATACCTCGTTGAAAGCCGAATCAACTACTGTATTGTCCAAGTACTACTAAGTCGTTCAGCTCCTCTGCCAAAGGCCCTACTAGTAGTATCCAGATTAATATCTTGACTCCTTTTAGCCAACGCATTACATGCAAGATGTGTCATTAGGTCACGTCATGCGAACCGGCAAACTTCCTCTTGGATATTCCGAACTGGTGGAGCAAGGCTTTATCGACTTGCGTGACTTTGCAATGGTCCTACGTCTAATCATCCTCGACCCCATGAAACACAATCGGGCAACCTACGAACTTGTCACGGAGAATAAATCGTACCTGGAAGTCGCATTAATCCTTCAGGAAGTTATGGGCCGGGATGTCCAGTGCGAGGTCATACCTCCTGCTACTTATCTCGCCATGCTGAAAGAAGAAAACGTTATACAAAATGAATATGCAGAGGACATGGTGGAGCGGATAATGGTTTATCATAATAGATGGTAAATTAGTGGATTTTTCATTAAGAATATATAACTCATGTCTAGTCTGCTTCCTCAGGGGTTTGACCGGCAATTCTAACGTGCTCCGCTGGCTGCTACATTCTGAGCCGAAACATTGGAGAAACTATGTCATCGACGTGCTCAGTGATATCTAACTTTTCATCACTGAATAAAGATTTAAATTGCCTCTCTGTGTTAGTACTCTTTGCCGTGTAATATCTCTCCATATGCTTCTGTGTTCATGGTTCTTCTGTTTAGTGTCAGAAAAAAGTTCTGATTTATGTCCTATAATTACACTGCTTTCCTATTTGCGCAAGGACGCATCCCGTTTGGTTTTTGTCGTCGCAGGTATTACTTTCTCTCGCTTCCTGGTATTAAGTGTCTTCTTGGCGACCCTTCTCACCTCAGAGTCTTCACTATCTTCTTCACCGCTTTGAGCCGTATCAACTCCTCTGGTTCTATCTCGGCGTGATGGCCGTGCTGATGTTAGTTGTTTCTCTTTGATGGGATCCCAGTCGAAACATCGAAACTTCCTTCGACAGGCGTTACTGCCACCCTCGTTATACTCTTCCCGAGTGATAGCAAGGTTAAAGTATGCTGATGAATTGGAAAAAGCACGCGCAGCTTTGTACGTTTCTAGAATAGGCCTATGTAGATTGCTCAAATTGATACACGAAAATGTAGCGTTTTTTCACAACCAACTCACTCTTGTGAAGGATAAAGCCCAACATCGTACTCGATAGGAGCTAATGCACGTAATTCTTGTCTTCTATAATGTAAAGAAATATAAGTCAATGTATGAATAGTTTTTTCAAAATAGAAAGAAACATACAATCTGTTTTCAAAGTTCGGGAAGCACATATTTCCTCCTATCAAACCAATGTTAGCCCAAAACATTCCCTGTATATCTTCAGGTAGAGACGCGATAGAATCAGCGATGGTATGATGTAGTCCAGCTTGAGAAAGGCCTAGATTTATTTATTTTTAAGTCAAATGTTTCCTCCATGCTAAAGATCATACCAATATCGCTCGGGTTAAATATGAGCTCTGGTACCGTGAAGCGCTCATTACTCATGTATAGTATCTGTTCCAGATCACTAGGATCCGATGATTCCATCGGATTTCGATTACTTCCCGGTAAAGGATTGGTGGTGCTCCGATCGCGGATATATCCATGTCGGTTTCGTGACACGTCCGGAAGAACATACTGGAGAGTCGTATTGTTCCCTGGAATGCTTAACAGGGACTTTAAAAAACAAGAATACATTTGACGCCTCTTGCCGCATTTAACTTACCGGCATGTCTCTAAATCGTCTTTGAAAGACGAAGTAACAAAGCAGCACTTCTCCTTGATATCGTTCACAATGTAAGTTTGGTCAAGCATGTTCCATTGTCGAAAGGATACTAGATTTGAGAGATGATTGGTCAAGAGCTTGCCACCAACGTCTATTCTAGATAAAACCGAGAGGTTTGTTAGTAACTTGAAAGATATAATTTGATCGGTTAAAGAATCATACCTACGTACTCCACCCCATAAGATTTGCCCTTGCATAATCGGAACCACATGGGTGAAACTAAATCCTGAATCAACAACGATGGAGCATTCTGGATATGGGACATTTAAGTGCTGTGGTGAGGCGAAAAGTGACCCATAAGGTGCTAGAGCTGTCGCTAGAAGTAACGGTATGAATTCTTCGTCCTGGGATTGCTTTAGAGAGTTAGATCTACCTGGACATCGAACGTAACTTTCAAATTCGTACTCTTCAAAAACAAGTTGATCATATTTTTCCTGGATACTACGAAAGTTGAAGGGTGGTTCCGTTATCAGGAGGGAAGTATTTTTGAAGTCTGACTGTGAAGGAAAAACAAACATTGGTATGCTTAAAAATAAGAATGTTAAAATTAAACATACAGCCATTCCTTCCGAACTAAATAAATAATCCCAAACGGCCTTTTGAACATCCCAATCGGTTAAGTATCCCTATAGCAGTGGATAAAGTATAAAGCCGTTCATTCCCGGTGAGTCCAGGCAGGAACTCACACGCTCGAAAGAAAAACGATTGGTTAATGATGAATAATCACGGCAATTATCAAATTCTTGGCCGATATACAGCTGTTTATCTCCTTTTGACCGAATAGCAGCATTCGGTACTAACCTGCAAAGACTTTTGTCATCGGATTGAATATTGAGACTGAAATGTTCTACCTTGGAACAGACTCTGTTGATAATCCAACTTTGATCGTATGCGCTCCATTATCAAGGATGATAATAGGTTTAGACATATCATGGGGGAAGAACTAACAGTAGTAAGCAGTTTTAGGAGCTCAGTTGTCACGTGCGTAGCGTTTACGTCATTGAATCTTTTGGCCGCTCAAAGTCGAAATAGTTAACTCTATCTATGTTATATAGACGTTCTTATAGAGCTTATATCATTTAGCATGACAGACACCCGTAGGGATGTTATTGATTAACCTTGGCTCTCTACCTAACTTCAAATAACCAGTCGACAATGAAGTTTTCTCAAATAATTTAAAAGACAATTAAAAACAGTTAGAGGGAACCGGGTATACAATTTTCCCTAAAACAATACCCCCATTTGACCTTGCTATTGTCCAGGTCTGCTTAAAAATTGAGACACAGGCGGCTGGATGATTTTTCGTGCACACGTGACCGAAAATGGCTGGTTCCAAAAACGCGATGGCAAACAAATAAAAGGACTTGTTAGTTTGCGTTCCAGATCATAACTACTAAAAAAAACAACAGAGATAAGATGTGAAAACATATGCAATGTAGATACTAAACTTCTAGTAAAGTAAATGATACCAAACGAAAAGAACTGAGAGAAAGAAAGAACAATGCCGAGTAAAGGAGTGGTTTTCAATGCTGCTCAACCCTGTCCTAAAGACTAAAAAGCGCGCCCATGCGCCTCTTGCTTCCTCCGAGGGGATGAACGACAACGACAGAGGTGAACAATCCCACAGTTAATCCAATAGCGACAACAATAAGTTGGATCGCCACTTGGAAACCAGCTTGATAAGATGAAAAATTCGGACCCCCATTTGCACTATTGTCTGCTGCAGCGAACTTTAACAGACCGCCGTTGGCAAGACCGCTTGGAAGTTGGAAGAGAATGCCTGTGATCTGAATCATACATACAGGTTAGGAAACAAATCGACGGAATAAGAAAACGTTGAATGTCGTACCATGACGACATAAGCATTCCCATAGAAAAATCGAGCGTACAAGTTTGCCGTAACACCGACAGCGAAGGCACCAATTGCGGATTGGATATCCGGTCGTCCGTGGAATGCCACGCCAGCCCAATGATTTGCTGCCCAGCCACCGCAAGAGATGAGGAGTGTGACAAGCTGTAATGCAATCAGAGACAATAGAACTGGCTAAAAAAGGTATAAAACGTACCATTTCCCTCCTCCAAATAGGTCCCTGATTGCGTAAACTGAGGGCTAAGGAGTAAAGAGGAACCGTCAAGAACGCTAAGGGACAGGTCAACCAAAGACGCAGAGGATATAAAAACGGAGCCGAAACACACCCCACCAGAGAGAAGGTTTGCGGTCCCACCATGAAGCACCTGGCTCGTGTGCCGCATTGCATAGAGAATCGTCCGGGCCAACTATTTGAAGGTGCGTGATTCGAGTGAAAAACTGGGCACCAATGGCTATACCAAATCCCTGAAATGGAAATATTAGAAAGAGAATAGATATTAGCAACAAGGAACAACCCCATCAACTCACAAGAAACAAAGAATATATGACCGCGAAACAAATACGAACGGCACCACTGACGATTTGCTTCGACGCGAGTTCGAGACTTCCGCTAAGAACAAAAAACCCCTTAAAACAGAGCGTTCAGTATACATTCAAATAATACATTGTATGAACGTACGGGAAGTATCAATACGACGGAACTGGACGCCAAAGCAGCATAACAGAACTTCCCGGACGAAGCCAGCGCGGCCGAAAGAAAACTAAGCACAGTCGCGATTGTAATTCTAGAAAAAGTATGAAACAAAGGACCATAACACAGTCCATTCAAACACTTACTCAAAGACGTTGGAGTATAGTTCATTTCTTGAGCTGAAAATCTGCGTGATAACCAACAAGCATCCCAATGGGAAGGAAATCAAGGCATCTGCGAACGATCCACTGAATGATAAAGTGCAAATTGCGCTGGAGGCCAAACCACCAAATAGAATCAGTTCCCCTCTTCTATACCGCTGAGGGCTGCACATTAATAAATCAAGAGCAGCCGAAGCAGAGGAGACTGATAGTTCATCGTGAATCACCTGTCGGAGTATGAATCAAGCTGGACAATTAAGCAGACACCATGTTATTGAAACATATACCTTCCAAAACAACTCATGCATGACACTTAATTTTTCCAGATCGAGCGAACTACTTTGCTGGATAAACTTTACATTCGAGGTGCTGGTTGATTCATCGTCAAAGGACAGCCAGAGGACATTCGGAAGATGAACTGTGGAAATTTGCAAGTCGAGCACTCGAGCTGTCACTTGAAGTTGACTTTGGAGACGATGACCTGGACCCGCGAACCTTACGAGCAAGGTTAAACCATACTAATCCTTGTCAGGCTGGAAGGAAACTCACATCATATGAGCACGCGCGAACTTCATTATAAACTCCTGACGTTGCATAACCTCAGCAATATGCCTGGTGATCTAACAAGGATGAATTACGTCAAAATACAAGAAATAAGGATAGGTAGTTTAAAAAAACAGACTAACATAGATTTGCGCCTGCCTTCTTTTTCTCTCTTTCTTGGCGTGCTTGTGCAACCTCTTTTCAATCTTATGTGCAAGGACTTCTTGGTCAGTCCCACTCAAACTGATTTGACTGCTCGTATATCCACTAAGAGAATCTGCCCTCTCTCTATCACCAGCGACTGACGGCGTTCGACTACCAGACCGAGAAAGCACATGCGGAAGCCAATTTACAAAGGAGGAATGCTTCATTTTTTGAAGGGACGGCCTTGGAGGATGCTCAACCAAACTACGTTCAGCATTAGGAGTTGGAGATATCAATGTAGCGTCTGTTGCATCTGTCTCATTTATCTCTTCACGCGAAGAAACCTGTTCACGTTCGTCAGCGGACGGACTTCCTTCCAAGCGTTCTTCTGCTGAAAAGTCGGGGTACAGTGGTGCTTGGAGTCGAGGATCCTCACTGGCCGTTCGTGCGGTAGGTGGTCGTTGTGAAGTAGAAAATTCGTATCTATAGGATGGCGTCAACCTTGCGAATTCAATTTCAAACAAACTAAAAAAGAAATACCGTGATAACGTATATCCCTGTCTAGAGAGATCAGGTGCAATCGTATTGGCCGTCGGCGTTGCAGCTCCCGCAAGGTTGTTGGAAGTTGTGATTAAAGCAGCTATGACACCTCCTGAGCTACGGCTCGGCTTAGGTGTAGAAGTAACTGCCGGAGTAAGCTGAGCGATGGAAGGTGGAATACGGGGTAGAGGTAGAGGTACATGACCTGAGAAGGGGAGACGTAAAGTGCTGGAAGGTGCTGAAAGCGTTTGTTTTAGGCGGCCATACGGACTCATAGCCTCCCTAGACGGCATTTCATCTTCATCGAAAGGCGACTCCTCATCGCGCTGTGGTGGATGCTCTAGAGTATCTACCCGTGGTAATCCAGTCAGACGACGACCACGAACCGGTTTATCCGTGGCCTGGTCGGCAACCGGTGGTAGACCTGTCAAACGACGACTACGAGCCGGTTCTTCAGCAACTCTGTCGACAATCGGCTGTAGACCTGTTTGACGACGAGTACGAGCTGGTTGCTTCTTCACTTGGTCAATTGTCGGTTGCAACGTTTGGGAACGATCGCGAGCTGATTCTTCTAATCCCACCGCCCGATTGACAATTGGTTGTAAACCTGTTTGACGACGAGTACGGGCCGGTTCTTTCTTCACCTGGTCAATAATGGGTTGTAGCGACTGAGAACGATCGCGACCTGGTTCTTCTGAGGCTTCCGCTCGGTCGACAATCGGTTGTAAACCTGTCTGTCGGCGGGTGCGAGCCGGCTCTTTCTTCACTTGCTCTATAATTGGTTTTAATAGCGATTGACCACGACCTCGAATAGGTTTTTCTGTCTCTTGTTCATTCCCTCCATCCGCAACATCCTCTTTTGTGTTCGATTCAGCTGGACTGTTTCCTTCTTCTTCTTCACCACTTTCGTCCCCGTCACTGATATTTTCCATATCCGTCGTCCCGGTGCTTTCGTCTCCAGTCGTTGTACTGCCTAAGCTAGAAGTCGTATCATTAAATGCGGGATTGCCGTATAAAGTCAAGAGAGTCCCAAGGACCCCATTCTGTCGCCCCAAAGGTAGAGGTTCAATGAGCGAAGCCGAAGGCTGTCCTTTTTCAAGGTCCACATCGTCAGGGTGTGAAGGTGGGTTGTCATGAATAAGTTCTGCCTCGCTTTTTTTAGTGTTTGGTTGTAAATTCTCATGTGGTGAGACGGAAGCTTCTGGAATTGAAGGCCTTCTACGAGTAGAATACTTCCGAACAAGTCCCTTAGCGCGGTCCTCCCACCATCTTTTATCCTGTTCTCCTTGCTCCCCAACCATGCCGTCTTCCATCCATTTCTCGGAAAGTTGGCCGTATCCCTGTTCCTGAGCTTTACGAGCCCACTCCTTTATACGGAAAGACGGAGGCATGCCTGGTTTTGCCTCGGGAATAGACGAAAGTTGCGAGTGACCAAGATCGTAGTGTGTCTCAAAGAGTCTTCTACGTTGCTGAGGCAAGTTATGTTGAGTATCAGCACTCGAGTCCAATTCCAAATCTGTTAACGTTTCGCGGTCGTCCTCTCTATCGCTTTCAAGCCCAGATATTCTTTTGCCTTTTCCTTGTAAGTCTCGATACATAGATAGATGTTGGCGAGACGCTTCAGCATGCGAACGCTCTACTTTAGCATTTTAAACTTGATATTATATAACTGGATAACTGGGTTGCAGGAAAACGCACCCTGTGTTTGTGAAATTGGGGAGTTCACACCCGACCCCGAACGATTAATTAGTCTCCTGGTATTCTTGGAACGGGGTGCTGGTTTTGATTGGGCAATATGGATTGGAAGCTGAGGTTCGTCTGCACCGCGATTCCGTGCACGGCGATGTCCCGAAGGGTGTACATAAGCCTCCAGTGCGCGCTGAAGCCTTGCTAGTGGTGCCGGCTGTATAAAGGAGAGATTTGAAAAATATAGGTAAAAGTAACATAGATCAGTTAAATAAATAAAAACCCAATAAATTAACACATTATACATACATCCGCTCCATGCTCATCTAATTCCCGTAGCCTTCCCACGATGTCTTTCCATTCCTCTTCTGACTCTTCTTCTAGTGGGACCCGCTCAAAATGTTCAATTTGATTTTTCGGAGCCCATTGAACGCGTTTAGGCGCATTTGATGTTGATTGCGCGGGTATGGGCAAAACATCAGCAGGTGTTCTATCATCTTCAGGTTTGGGTGGTGTTTTCACCGGTGATGCACGAGGTGTGTGAGGAACTGATACTATAGGACGAGATGACCTGTCTTTCTCTATTGGATCCGTTATGTCTAGATACGATTGTTCTGTACTTTCAAAGCTGCCTTGTCGTGGAGTGTCTAGTGCATCAAGCTCTTCTACTTCTCTGTCCTTCTCTTCTTGAGATGAACTTTGACCTGTTGCCTGATGTGCCTGATGCTTCATCTTGGTGCTTCAAGTAAATTTACTATGCAGAGAGATAATGAAAAGAAAAATTCACACCGGTCACCAAACGTAAAGTGTTTTCAAACAGAAAGGCTGGCTGTAGTTTAGGTTTTGGAAGCTACAGACGAATTAGAGCATATAACAACAAAAGCAATGAAAATAAATACATTTATGCATAGCAAGACTCGAAACCAGATATGATGATCAGATGATTAGAGGAAAGGAGATAAGTTGTAAGGAGTTATGTAAAGTTGACATAATGTAAGACATGATTTTGGGGGGGCGGATACACTCTTCGCCGCTCCTCAGTATCGAAATATTAAATCTGTTCTAGGCTGTATACATATTGCTAATCTCCTCGAATATGTGTCGGCTAAGAAAAAAAAACATTTAAGTACAAAAAAGTACTCTAGATCCCCATGTTCGAATTAACTCACATTACTGCGGATGCATTGTTTCCCCATCCCAAATTTCCGCAGGAAACTCCCCGTACCCGAAATCGCGCGTCTTATCCTATTCCATCTTGCTTTCTTCAGGTTTGGTTACTTCACATTTTCAATCTAGAACACATTATTAATCATCCATCCATAAACAGCTAGCTCATCGATAGCACCTAGTGTGCAGCTGCTGGTGATCTCGTTGGTTGTGCCGTAAGTCATCTTAGCTGGTTTATCCTGTGATCGTCACAGGTCTAAAAAGCAATATTTAGGCGGAAGGTGGAAGGATGTCTTCGAAGCTAGGAGATAGGTATGAGGGCTAACTGAGAAGGTAGGAACGGATGAGTGAATAATAGACCCTACAATTATATGTTAATCTTTACGAGAAGCAATAGAAAGGTTTGGGTTCAAAAAAAACGCCACTTATGGTGCCGGAAGGTGTTAAAAGTCATGAGTAATGCTTTCCGATTTGTATACGCGAATAACGCATGCTGTTTTTTTTACATATACGATGATGACATAGTTAGATATGCAAGAATGCGTTTCAAGTAAAATAATCACTACTTACGAGGAAAAGATGAAAGACAAAGTTTAATGAAAGCAGACTGAGATACGCGAATGCTGTGATAATCCGCCATAACTATTTCAATAAAACAAAGGCTTCCAGTTCAATCCCTCTGAAAGTAAATTGAAGATATGGCTTCATCATCGTCATTATTGTGAAATTGGAAGACATGTCAACAGAAAAACGGATACCGAAGAACGTAAGATAGCGCAAGTATAAAACCTACTAACCTTAGCGCCCATTCCAACACAGTAATAGAACCCGTGGAATCCCACCGTTTTTTCTATCCTGAGTTCCAATGCTGGGGTCATAGCAACTTTCCACTACTCGGGACTTTAAATGAGCTAGAGATAGAAAAGAATGTAGATATGGTAATTGATCTGCATGATTTACATTTGGAGGGAATTTGGAGGAAGCAGGTCTTTAGTATTAAATATTAAGCAATATAAGACATATTTATTCTCAATTTTATTTTATTTCGAAATTGGCCACCCTAAACCCTAACCCTAAAATAGCCGATGGGTAGCATATGTCCACTGCGGGAGGTTTGTCACGTGACCAAATAACAGATCCCAAATCAATAGGAGTACAGTCTATATGTCACCCGGACGTGAGAAGGTTGGATGAGCTGTGGTGTTTTGGCTTCGGATTTCGCCTCATATTTACATAACTGTTTTTGCGACCGTTTATAATATGTGAGTACGTGACCATATCAATCTCTCAGGAACCTGTCTTTTCCCAACCATACACCTTCTCTATAATTTTTTAGAAGAATCTGATCGTGCTCCAGGGTCACCTAGTGTCTACATCGCCTTTTGAAAGCATACCAGTGGATGGCTAAAGAAATTGGAATAAAGTCCTATCTTCAATGGTACGGATGGCGTTGCTAAACCCTATTATTATTATTTTTTGAAAATGATAGAATGAGAAGCAGACTTCCAACATGTTTTCACGGCAACTGCGAATCCCCACCATCCGGTGGGTGGACTGAAAGCAAAAAATGCTTGTCTATGGTATACTAATGTATTCCCCCCAAACCATTTTTATTTGCATCGATTCTTACGTATTTCACCTGAGCCGATAACGGACTATAGCTTTATCGGTTTCTTGAACTATTATTGAAATTATAGGGACATCAAATTACGAGGCTTAAATCTCCTCGGATTTCCGTTCAAATCTCTAGCTTACGGGCTGGACTATATGGTCCGTTCACGGGTTTACATATGTATCTTACGATTCGGACTATCATGTCCGTGTCAGCGCCTTTTTCACCTTTCTCTCCTAAATTCTTTCACTTCATACTGTATCGTATTCTTCTTTCCAATTTGACAATATGTCTAGTCTTCGTAATTTGGTTCGACTTAGTTTCTTTTCTTCTCTAGGCCTCGGCCTATGTTTAGTCTTTGGTCTTATTTTCTCCGTTCCACTTGAAGAACACCTCGTCGTTCATGGCCAGATCCAATCAATTCCTCCCGAGTACATAGTGAATGGGGCGGCGGGTCCTCAGCATCTTCTGCAGCTCACTATTGAGCTAAACCCCGGCAACGTGTCTGGTTTGGAGGCAGAACTGTACGCAGTTTCGGACCCGCGTAGTTCAAAATATGGACAACATCTAACTAAAGGCGAGGTAAGTGCCTGGGGATAATGGGATCATCATCTAATTCCTTGTCTTAATATAGGTTGATTCATTCGTTTGTCCTTCTTCTGAAGCCACGACTGCGCTCAATAATTGGCTAGCTAGTCACGGGGTTGAACCAGAATCAACGTCCTCGTCGGGCCATTTGCTTACTATCCAAATCCCAGTTGAGAAAGCTAACTTAATGTTCAATGCTTCATTCATGTCTATCACCCATACCCCGTCCAACCGAACTGTAGTTAGAGCACTGGAATATTCACTACCCTCTCGGCTCTCAAATCATACCCGTAGTGTACGCCCTATCCTTGCGTGCGTCTTTAACAACCTGATGTTACGTGTTACTTCTCTGATGTACAATGTACTAAAACGATAGGGCGTCTTCTGTTTCTTCTTCAAGAAAACGGACGGTCACTCCACATACTGGCCTCCACCGTCGAGATAATGAAATTGATAATGATCCTGGTCAAGGATGTGATAAAGGTATCACCCTAGGTTGCAGTAAGTTTGTAGTTTAATTCAGATATTTGTTATGACTTTCTCATTTTTTTGTCTATAAAAGTCCAGAAAACATATAATATTCCAAGTGACGTTGCTACCCAAGGGCCTGTGGGAACAATTGGAATTTTGAGCCTGAACGGTGAACAACTCAATGCCACTGATATAGCTGTGTGTCCCTTGAGATTTTAATGAAATAATAAATAACTGATTATATTGAAGAAATACTTGAAAATAGTTCGTCCAAATATCAATTTGGCTCCGGTGCAAGTGGAAGTGGTGGTCACCGACAGTATCACCACTGACGATGGTTTAGCGTTGGTAAGTTCCATCATATTTTCATACTCCATACACTTGAAACTTAAACAACCATACTTAGACCGCACAGATAGAGACGTTTCTCGGCATTAACCACACCCAGCGATCAAGGTTTATATAAGAGCGCAAGTCGAGACCCCGGTTGAGGAGGCTGAGGAGGTGCTGAGCATTCTCAACCTTATTCTGGCAGAAGATGATGTGCCTGATATCATCACGACGAGCTATTGTAAGTATCCATGTCCTTCAAATTTTCCCGTGATATCCATAATGTTTGATATTTTTCAGTTACTACGGAAGATAGTGCAGATGCCACCTTTGTCAAAACTGCAAAGTGTTTTTGTTTTGTTTCTGATATAACCTGTTCCATTAAATTTCACATTTTAAGATCCGTCTGTGACGCTATTACGCAATTTGGAGTCCGTGGCTCTACTGTTCTGGCCCTTTCAGGAGACGGGGGTGATACTCCGAGTTTCCCATCGACCTGTCCCCACGTTACTTCGGTATAGTGATAATAATGTTGAAATTTACATTTGATTATATATTGTAGGTGGGCTCAACTCGCTCGTCTGGTACAGTTGAGGTCGCGGTTGGGACATCAGGAGGCGGCTTCTCGAATATATATGCAAGGCCACCCTATCAGGACGATGCGGTCACGAGCTATTTAAATAAAATACCAGTACAATTCAATGTGAGTCTTGAATTTTGTAAAAACAATAAGTTCAATGAATTAAAATATACGTATACTCCAATCAGTCGAAAAACCGTGGGTTTCCCGATGTTGTTGCTTATGGAGAGGACATATGGAGCGTACAAAATGGCCTTGAACTCTTTATAGGTAATATGTTACAAGCACCGCAAATCTGGGCAGCAATAATTGCATATTTAAATACACAACGTCAGAATGAAGGGAAATCTCCTCTTGGATTCCTCAACCCCCTGCTTTACGCCAATCCGAGCATGTTCAGTAACATTAGTGACATTACTCAAGGTATGGATATCCGATTTTTATTATATGTATTGTCCGATTTAAATTTCCAAACAACTATAGAAGGTAGCAATGCCTTTCCGGTAAGATAGATATGTCAATATTTTATTTAAATATTCTCATGGCATGAACGACTTTGCTCTTCTTCTAGCTGGTATCAGGTTGGGACGCGGTAATTAATTCAAACTTATACATGGCATGCATCGGATCTGACTGATAGTATTCATAGGTAACGGGGTTGGGATCACCAAACTACAATTTATTATCGAAGATAATATAATGTTTATTTTATTGGACTCTTTAAATTCGTACCAGGAATGCATCATCATTTTTTAATAGGGTCGTCTAGCCTGAGCCTGAGGTAAAACTGCAAATTGTGATATGAGAATTTGCTTTTTATTATAAAAATGATGGTTTCACAGCTGTTTTGGACCTCGACATTTTTTTAAAAAGAAAGGTGCCCAGAAATCCTGACAAACTTTACAAACCGTTGAGTTTTTCGAGGGTTTCAGAATTAAGCAGACTTTTCGCGAATATCTTGCAGTCTAGTAAACATGTGAGCGACGTCGGTTTTATCCAACTCCACCTCTTAAACAGTCACCAGTCGTTCTTTTCCCTCCCAAAGTCATGTTGATTTCAACTCTCTTCACTGCAATCCCCTTAGCAATTAGTTTTGTCAGTGCAACGCCTGCACCAGTGTCATATCTGCTCCAACCAGCGGCCTTTGTGTTAATATTTGCACTATTCCTCCTCCGTCATGCAAATACCGGCCGGACCTCTACTGTTATAGTACGTGATTTTTTCCAGGTTTTACCTTTGAAAAACCGAGTTGATCTCTTCCCGTAATCCCAGTGACCACGACGGTACCCTATCCCAAGCCCGCAAATAACTTTGTTTCTACGCCTATACAAAAGCGCACAGTCACTGAGCGGGTTGGGAGACTTTAGGTGATTGACTCCTATTGTGGACAACCTCCAAAGCGGGATGATACAACTCCCATATTTCTTGGTCGTTATGCTTATCACTGCTATTTGTACTCACATAAGCTGAGAAAGACATCAACTCCTCATTCGTACGTCAAGTATAGACAAGAATTAATCCCCAGAATTATATAGCTGTATTTTCAAGCCTTCAAACAGAGATATAAAACTTCTGAAGGCTAGAAGAGGAGGATTAGATACTGATCAATTATGGTAGGGTTTGAATATATATAGTCAACGAGGAAGCCTTATCTCGATTTGGAAAACTCGGACACTTTTTCAACCAAACAATTTTGTTATTGACGTTATTCGTTCAATTTCGTTGACACGTGACATGACACATGTTTACCGAGTACTTTGTCAGTATCTAAGCTCTCGTAAGGATAAGAATGCAGCTAACCTATGTCGAGGAGACAGCATTAACCGAGGACGTCGATATTCAAATCCTAGCTGGGAAATTATTCGACCCTATTGATCTCAACTATATATCCCATAGACTCATTGTTGTATGTCGTCAACGTGGCATCATAACTGACGTCCGAGAATTTTCAAAAGATGAAGAGGATGTTCTCCTTCGGCAGAAGAATACGATTGATTTAAGGGGTCAAACCGTCTTTCCAGGATTTGTTGATGCTCACGTACACTGTAAGTATGTTTCTTTTAAATATAAACGACTTCCGATGTGATGTTTGACAACAGTTTTCCTGCATCCATATTCTGAGACGTCTTGGGATGATCAAGCTACGAGGGAAAGTGTGGTGGAACGCACGGTACGGGCGGTAACACATGCCAAAAGGACTCTTTTAGCTGGATTCACTGCTGTCAGGTACGCGTGAAGTTACGTATACTTTCAAGGTAATCCATTGACCTTTTACAGGGACCTGGGAACAGAAGGTGCAGGGGATGCCGATATATCATTAAGAAAGTGCTTGTCAGGGCCCGATTCGCTCATTCCAGGACCTCGATACTTTTGTGCAAATCGCGCAATCGTTACTACCGGGAGTTACGGTATGAACGTTTTCCGGTTTCCACGAGTTGTGTGTTATTGCTATATTTATGCAATTCTCCAGGTCCGAAAGGAGTTCACAACATGAATAAAGAAGGCGTCGATGGAATTACGGGTGCAGAAGCTGCTGATGGTCCAAGTCAATGTCGACAAGCTGTTCGGAGGCAGGTCGGTGCAGGCGCCGATTGGATTAAAGTATGGCATCGCTATTCCTTCTCTCTATCTACTTATCGTGATATAGATATATGGAGGTGTTTAAGACCCAATCACTTTCACACTACAGTGACAAACTTACATTTTTCTTCAGATTATTCCTATAAGTCTCGGATGGGACGAGCAGCTCCCAAAATATCCTCAAAAGCGATAACGACGTTTTTACCTGACGAATTACGCGACATCGGCGATACAGTCGATCAATTAGGAGTTAAAATCGCTGTACATCTGAACGAAAACATAACCGCGAAAAAACTTTTGAAAAGTATTACTCCAAATTCTATAGAACATGGTACCAATCTGGAATATTCCGAATTACGTGAATTAGCTCAAAGAGGTATTTTCTGGGTTCCGACTCTTGCCGCATATCATTCATCTGCTATTCGGACGGGTGATGCGAGTCGATGGGAATCAGCACAAGTGGCGTTCAAACAAGGATTGAGATTATCGAATCTCAAAATTGCATGCGGTGGTGATACTGGCGTATTCCCTCATGGAGATAATGCTTTAGAGATGAAAATGATGTTTCGTCTCGGAGCAAACCCAAAGAACATTCTACGTTCGGCTACATTGTACGGATGGGAATGTATAAGAGGAATGCAATGGGAAGGAAATGATGGGGAGGAAAGGATTAAACAACTTCCCAATTTACGAGAAGATATTTCGGTGAATGGGGACAATGATATGCCATTTGGTGTCATAAGGCCAGGCTGGGCTGCAGACATTATTGCTACAAAGGAGGATCCGGAGAAGGATTTTGAAAAGGCCATCACTGCTACGAATATCAGTTTCGTGATGAAAAATGGTATTGTGTATAAATTGGGTGGGGCCGAAGTAGTAGTGCATTAGATATTTTACCCTCTTTCACAGATATCATGTTTCGTTAAAGGGTTATTATATCTATCAATGAACACTGGCAATTGGTTGTAAACTTGTGTCGAAAAGCAGCGGAGCTTCAAATTCCAAGTTTTCTCTTGCATTTTGACTGCATTTCTAATGGAGTCCAGTGGATCCAAAACGTATTTATTTCATGTCAAAACTGTTGATTCTTCGCGCGTGATTTCTCATGACGTACAATCCGTTTGTCGGTTCTGAATCTAAAAAGGATGAGCAACTGGATCCTACTTGCCGGTATACGAACGCCCTCGATTGTCATGCCCTTGTAAAGGAAGAAGCTTAAGTACAAACTCTTCGAAGAAAAAGTTCGTTCATAACTATAACCGGATCCGCTTCTTTGAACGGGTTTCTTTCTAGTGGTTTTGCCTTGTTTTGGCGAGCGGAAACACCACATATAATTTAGGAGACCCGCCAAACTTTCCTTTTTGTGAAAGGAAATCACCGGACATTTCCACGTGACTGCTATGCCTGATAAAATGCCGACGCTGAACCCCCACTTTGGACTTGAATACCGCCTTTCGACAGGTACCACAACTGTTTTCATTCATGTCAAATATCTGGAGTGCCGGTGGTATTTCATAAGTCGAGTGCTAGTAGGGGAAAAATGGCTCGCGATGACAACGTGATGAGGTAAGTTTTCATCTCTTTTTTACAAGAGGATCAGCTAGTTTTTATCGTCTTTGGGCTTCTGATCGACACGATGGTATACACACAGGTAGAACAAGGTTAACAGGGTATCTATGCAGCCGTCGATGAAGCCAACATCCTGGCTACTCTGCTATACTGTCTAACCAGGTTTTTTCAAAAGGGAGGCCACGACTCATATGATCCTTTTCAATCAAAACCTTAAGCGTACACTTTCCGCTAGGGGGTTCGTCTTCAACGACGCACTCACATAATAAACTCCGATCATTGGAACGTAGAATCGTACAATGATAACATTACTCGGTATACTTCAAAATGACAGCGGACCTCTTCGATCATGTACACCTCCTCTATCAGTATCTTCGGATACCTATAGTACCGGTACAGAAATGATGCGCTACCTCTTTGACAGCCACCGCCTCTTGCAGCTCAAAGTTACCAGCCGCCCAGGCTCTGAAATGCTCTATCCCCTGCCTTCAGGTTCTCTTCTTCGACGCAGTCAATTGTTTCGCAGCAAAGCTCAACCAACTGAAGGTCCGGCTCAAGAATTTATCGAAAGACCAACAGCACATCACGAGCCGCTTGAAGAATCAACCGTTGTGCTCACCCCGCACGAAGTCATGGCAGACTCATCAATGACTCGGGCGAGATTGGTGAGTAAAGCTAAATTATAAATGAAAGATGTAAGTGAAATGGCCTTTTGGCCTGTTGATGAGGCGAAATCTCATATGGTTTTAAACAAGGGAATCAATCAGTTGTTATCGTCACTGTGTTTGGCGATTGAGTATATCTACAAGTGCTTCTTCCTATCAACTCAGCGGTATACACAAAACGTTGCTGAAGTGACAAGGTACATAGGAATAGTCTACACAACCTCGTTTTGATATCCTGGTAAAGACCTTTCTGAATTACATGACACGGCTGGTGATATTCATTCCGAACCAGGATTAAGGAACCTGAGATACTATAAAGTTTATTCAATATTTACATTAATAGGTAATAGCATATCATCACTAGAACTAGATCGTTTAGTGAAGTACTGGTTTCAGAAGCGGAATCCAAAGGCCAAATCTCAACTCGTCTCTAATCATGATCCTGATCCTGTTGTAATCAAAAACCACCTTAATTGAGCTATATTCTCTTTCCAAATTCTTCTCGGAAAACGACCAACTCGTTCGCAGTTTCACAGTCTAAGCCATAATCCACACTCTCTTTCATTCCATGGCGAACTCGAACTACATGTGGGACACAGAATCGAACGTTACAACATTACCAGAATATACTTCAGAAAGGGGATCCCTTCGATCATATACATCTTTGTTGATAGCATCTGGTGATCCACGGTATCGGTACAGTACCGACGCATTATCCCTTGGACAGTTACCACCTCTTCCAGCTGCTGCAGGTCAAAATTATCAACCACCGAGGCAGCCTCGTCCTTTACCTTCTATTCCTCTCCACAATCAATCATTAACTGTACCATCCCCTGTTCTGGGGCAGGAAGAATTAAGTGGGGAGCTCATTCAAGAACCTGTCCAAACCCCAAGCGAGGAACCCGCTGAACAACCAATTGAGGAATCTATCATAATTGAAGACCCAATTGTACAGGTCGAAGAGCTAACAGGATTGAATGAAGTGGAAACGATTTTTACACCTGAGAATATCTCGACATCTTTATACCCACCCTCGCAAGAGTCGTCGGTCATGAAAGATAGCGATGATCCAGAAAGGATCAGCTTGGAGACTGACCCCACCATGCCCAACAACGGAACAAATGATACTATAGTAACGATTGAACCAGAATCTAATGTAAGACCCTTTTTTTAAACCTTGCACAATACCAGATTTTTTTATTTATAATTATTTTAGCAACCCTCAAGCCAACTGGTGATTTATTTTTTTTAGCTTTCCCGTCGTCCAATCTGACTGATTGATGAATTAGCCTTACAGACGTCCATATAAACCACGGTTGCAAAAACGTGCTGTTCAGGTAGGATTGTTTTCTTTCTGTCCACATAATACGGTTGACTTAAGCTATCTTAGAATGAAGGAGGCAAACGTGGCTGCAGCATAGTGATATATTCTTTGGCTCTCCTGCTTGTAACATCCATTGCTTTTGGACCACTAATTGCGAGTTTAGTTATGTTGAAACATGGCCTTAGTAACCAGTAGCATGTATATCACACGTTCAGAAATTGTACTGTAGTTCAATGAATGCGGCGAGTCACTCTTTTCTACACTCCTTTTATTCAATATACCCTTCTTATCAAATTCTACTAAATTCTAATTGCCTCTTCCGCCTCAACGACGTCAGAACCAACATCTGCCCAAGCTAGTCGAGGAAGACGGAAAGCGTCACCCAGCGTGGTATAAGATATATCTCCTAATCGCGCAACAGGTCTATATAAAGCCGGATTTACAACTCCCTTTTCGTTGAGAACATCGTTTCTGACATGAATTCTTTTGACTAGTCCGAAAAGTACCGTGGAGGTGGCTCTAGAACTTCCCGCGGGGGAGAGGTCAACTTGATGAGAAAGCTAAAAAGAAGATTATTTTCAGATAAGATAGTATGTCCGGATGAAGATGCTCACCTCGCATTCCAAGCTAAACACGCTCTCCCTTACCCGGGGTGGTTTAACATAGACCTATCGGTATCAGCATCAGACAGTGATAAAAACGAATAAGAATTATTGGTTCGGACACTATCAGCCATAGTAAGACCACTCGCTGGCCATTCACTATGATCAATCGGGGTATCGACAGCCGTAAAATTCGCGTTTTCAATAAAAGTTTCACTGATTAAATTGACAGTAAATTGTTTCGTCGCGATGATGTTTAAAGCAGTGTCATGTATCCGTGTGGGAAGGTTTGTGCAGCCAATCACTATCGTTGGAGGATTGCTGCTGACCTTGTAGAAAGCGACAGATCAATACACTTTTCAGACGGTATTTTGGCTTGACACACTGTATTGAACCAACTTTCGTATTTTTTGAGGAACTGTTAAAGGACATAGGAAGGATAGATATCACACATACCTAAAGGGGGCCAGGTTATAAACACCTGTCTCAGAAATGCTCGAGACAAAAGCGATAGGTCGAGGTATAACACCACTAATCAAAAGAAGGTACGTTTGCCTAATTGAAGAAACTCTTAGCTCATGTTTTCTTCTAAAAGTTGATTCGACTTACCGCGATCCCTCCTTCTCTGGATCAAAAACGGTCCAACCTTCTTTCTCACCAGCTAACCATGCTTTTCCCTTATCGGTTTCGGATAATTTTTGACCATAAGTCCATGAAGGATTAGGCGATTGAGTATGTTTTAATACATGTTCACGATCGAATGGTGGTAAATCCTCTTCCGCACCCCGAGAAGATGAGGTAGTAGACATACTTGCGAAAGTTTTATATCCGATCGTTTTTATCGGATTTTTATAAAGATAAAGCACGCGCGCATATATATAAGGTTTGAATGCGATTATCAATCTAGAGAAGATCATGACAAAGGTTCATTTGAAAATATACTGTATACCATTGGTTGTTCATCTATTAATCATATCTATTTCGAAAAGTCACATAAGTTATACTCGTCAGTTGTTTGATCATAATAAACGGTATATTATTAACACGGGAAATACAAGCACAAAAAGAATCAATACAAGGACACAAGTAAAAAAAAGGTGAATCATAATTTCAAGAAAGGCGGGGTATCAATCATCAATAATAGAATACTAATACTACTACGGAGCTTGCTGAGCCCTGGCTCCAGCACTAGTACCGAAACCAAACATTATGGCATCGGTAGTTCTCCCAGCCTCGCTGGTCGGAACGAAAACAGTCTTGTTACCATAGCCTTTGATACGTTCGACATCGACCCTGCGGAGACTCATCTCCCGGGCAAATTGGTCCTGGACCTTGGCATCAGCCTCGGCTTTAAGAAGAATAGCGTCCGCATCGGCTTTGGCGAGTAGAGTGGTTGCTTCCGCCTGTGCTTCAGTTTGGATTTTAAGGGCTTGCGCACGTGCACGAGCTGTTGCAAGTGCGTTGTAAGCTTCTGCGTCTGCTTCGGTCTAAAGGGAGAAGAAGTGAATATTCCCTCTCCGAACTTTTGGAACAAACACGTACATTTTTGGTTTGTGCTTTAATACGAGCGACTTGGAGAGCACCTTCCTCCTGTTTGACTTTGTTACTATTTTCACGATCGACGTTCTGAAGAAAAAAAAGTGGGTGATTGGTATCAAAAAAAAGATTTAACTGGGATAAAACTCACCGCCGCTTCAACTTGCGTTTGCAAGGCTCTGGTCGTCAGTTTCTCCATTTGATGTGCCACATCACCCTTGAATTGACGATCAATAACAGCTAACACATGATGAGCATTTTTCGTATAGTTCAGATCGTTTGAAACATACCAAGATCTTTCAAAACGATACCATATTCTAATGCCGCTTGGTGAAGTTCATCCATGGCTTGTGTTCTCAATGCGTCCAAAAACGCGGCAGATGGATCATTCCCGTCGTTGATTTGGAGATGATCTCCTCCTAAATTTCTTTGCTTGACCATAGCGCTATAATCCAAATGGCTCACTATGAAAAAAGAATTAGGATTAAATCGTTGGGAGGTGAAAACGCATCATAAAATGTTACCTATTTGAGTGAGGACACTTTGGGCTTTATCCTGTAAAAAAGTTTGAATGCTAGATATGCGAGGAAGGTGGTGTAAACCTTACACGAAGAGCGTCATAGGGAGTGTTGTATCCGTGAGTAGTCAACTACGAAGATAGTGAATAAAAACATTGGAATTTGAGAAAAGGGGTTTCTAACCATGAGTGGGCTGGTAAGTTGCCATTTCAGATAAATAGTTAAGCTGACAGGAACTTGATCTCGAGTATATCTAAAATTCAAGTTTAATACATGTCAACTCGCGAGAAGCGGAGAAAGCAAGACCCACATATCCTTCGTCGGCATTTCTATTTGATTCTCACCGCACGTATAAAGACCCCGAAGTGTTACATTGGGGTTCGTTATATAGTGCTGGCCAGCACCTAACAATTCAAGGTCATCGCCGCGCTGCAGAACGGCACAGTTATTTGCGGGAATATTAAGGCTACAGAAACTTGTCAGAAATCGAATCTTATATAATTGGAAAGAAAACATTTACAAAGTAGCCACAACGAAATCTTTAACTGTACCGGCGACGGAGGATTTCATGGTGACTTCATAGGTATAACCTAAAACTTGACGAGTTACTTTATCTTGAACCGCATTCGGCAAGTGGGTTTGATCGACGACAGCCAGTACTTTATAAGATCCTTCAAGAGCCAATGCTACAAATCCAGAATTCTTGATGACAAAAATGTGATTTTGAGGATCCGATATAACAGCGGCCTGATTCTGGGAGACCTGGACAATTTTGAGTCCGAGAAACTCTACGACGGTATCCGATACTGGATATCATCCATTTTAAGATTCATATTCTTGAGTTTTGAGACGATTATATAACAACTTACACTCTCTTGTTCCTTCCCAGCTCCTCGCCCACCAATTGCGCCAAGGAAAGCCGGGATAACGTCCCGGTCGAGTTAGAATCTTGGGTAAGCCACCATGATTTATCAAACCAAGTTGACCTGGAATAATCTCTTTGCCTGTCCAACTAACAGGAGCCTGCGCAACCGAACGTCAGACCATGTGATGTTAATGTACTACGTATAATAGGAGAATTCTACCTTCTTAGACAGAAGACGCTTCTGGCCAGTCTGAACGAATAAAGTTAAATGTAATGGATGAGAAAATATAAGTTAAACTTACATTGCGTAGTTCCAAATCTAGCTTCTGAAGTGCTGCCAGAACACCATCTTTACCAATTTTGACCAAGTAAGGACGATTTTCATCCATGTAGTCACCAGCGATGACGAAGGGTTCTTTCTTAGTCTTGTTATCTGAAGGCTTGAAGCTGTCAAACCCATTAACATTGGAGAAGTCTATTTTCTTCAGCATGCCCGTATTCATTGCGTCGGTGTCATCAACAACGGTAGTACCTCCCGCTACACTGCGCATATCTGACATAGCGGGCATGTATAAGAAATGAGATTATAGAATGAGTATATGGAACGAGTAAAAAGATGTCGAGTATGTGTGATGTCCCATGTCTAAAGCCTCCCTTTATATATAGCCCTGCGAGGACGCCTGAGAAGCTAGCTGAAGTCTAATTGCGGTGCAGTGCATCGCCTCAGGTTTCATTGGTTCTTTCCTGAATGCGGACATAGTAAGCCAGTTACCGCGCCGATATCCGATTGTTGATAAAGATGGCTGTGTATGGATCTTGAAACTATGGTATACTTTTTAGCATATAAACAACCAGGTATGATGATACACCGTACAGCCAAAGAAAATTTATATTATAACATAGTACACGTACTTGCATGCAACTTGGATTTCGAAACTGTACTGCTATTATTAATAAGTATTGTCTCATATGTCTCACATGTCATGCCATGGCTGGATTTTCAGGGGAAGATTTTTTTTTCTGGTACAAGTTCAAGGTTGCAGACATGTGACATGTCATGTCACAGTGTTACATGTTATGTTGTTATGTCTTAACTTGAACCAGTGCCGAGATTTCAAAAAAGGCACTGGCATATGTCTGCAACATTATTTCGATATCTTAGAGTAACACCAAAAACATTTTCAAAAGCTAAACGGATAGGTTCTCATAAAATTCTACATGTCAAAGTAAGGTGTTTTTAGTCGTCTTCCGATGAACTCTGTTAAACCCGTCTAACCAGCCCCTTATCCAATGCCCATGCTTTTCATCAACAAGTCCGTGAATTATCCATTTACTTGCACTTTTTCTTGATATATTTCTAGTTCCTCCTTATTCCCGTTCCCGTTATCCCCCTCACGGAAAAAAGCCTTTCCAAGTGATCGAACAGACCGATGAAGAACAAGCTGCCGAAGAATACGAAGACAGTCGGACACGCGCGCAGCGATTCCTTGAAGAATCTGCGGCTCCAGTTGTTGTTCAGGATATGGAACACTTTAAGGAAATTGTTGATGAGCATGGCTCCTACGAGACATTCATCCTCCTTGTCCTCACTCGTCTGCAACCAATCCTTGTTTACTCTGCTCATCATGATCCTATGAAAGTCAGTCGTCCACCCGTCTTATTTTTATACTATATATGCTGATATCCTTTCTCTTTCCAAGTTTCTTGACGGATTCGCCTATTCTAAATCAGCCGTTGGTAGAGCACGAGAAGCAACTATATGGCTATTCATCTCTGCACATGCCTGGTTTACACGTGCAGCGGCATATACGGCAGAATTATCCATACCTTTACCGGAAGACGTTATCCACGTTGCTGAGTTATTTGAAAAAGCCGGGATCGCCGTTGAGAATTACGTCGAAAAGAAAGAACCGGATGCTCTACCGTGGTACGATGTTGGGACTATGATCTTGAATTGCGCCGAACAAGCGTGGAAAGTTTTACCCAGCACTGTCAGTCTTTTGAATGACGATAAAAATCTGAAAAGTGCCCAAACGGAAGACTTCGAAACGTTCGGAAACATTTTTCCTCGGGAGCTTAACCTTAGTCGTGAAAACCCGGAATCGATCCTAGATCCCCCACCGGTATCTACCACTGAGGATCATCAAAAACAAAGCGATGCACCTCCTAGGACTTCCCAACCCGAAAAAAAATGACACGACTTTAAAAAAAAAAAGCCAAACTTCTGCAATCAATCCCGTCTTCTAGAGGAACTTCTTAGTGGAGACTGCGGGGTTGCACCTGGTGGTATCCCTGTGCTCGCTAGGTATAGTCTGTATCTGGAGCAATATTCAAGCCTCTCCTCACTTCGGCAACTTTTTAGTATCTATCCAAAGGCCCCTTTTGGTACTTCTGTACTGATGATAGCCACCGGCAATAGACGGCGGTGCACCCTGTTTTGAAAGTCACCGGTTGTCACCTGTCAATCATCATAATGTATCTCTACTTCTTCCATGCTTTGTGCAGACCCATCCATATCTTTTACCCACCACTTTATACGTAAAAAAGATGCACGTTTTAAAGACAGATGACTGCTTTTTTTTATAACCTCGGAAAAACCTTCGAGAAAGTAATAAAATCTACATACACAGCAAAATAGGAATCATAATCATCTTTTATGCTTCTTATTTTTTTGATTTTTTTTGTCTTTGCCATTTGTAGAAGGCCGGGTAGAGCTTTCATCATCGGCTTTTCGTTTGACTCCAGCTTGAGCTGTACTTTTTATGCTAACAACGTCAAGTTTCCCTTTAACACCTGCATTCCTCGCAATCTGTTGTTCAGCTTCGTTCCAATCCGCATGCGAATCGTTTATGGCGTATCTACAGATAATCTCATCGATTAAGACGTTGAAGTCCCAAAGTAAATAAGTATCAATACACATACTTGCTTAAATCCAGGGAATCGATCATCTCTCGCAGTCGTTTCTGTTCTTCATTCCCAGCCTCCGCCAATTCCTCGTCGAGATCTTGTTGTAAAGGTTTCCATGATGTTGCTCCGTCAGCTTCCTTCTCCTTCTCTACGTCCGGCTGGGGTAGCGGAGGAAGTTCAGCGCTCATAGCTGCTTTTCGCAGCTCGTCTAGTCGGGTATTGATCTTCCTCAACGATTTAGCAAAGAGTGCGAGAACTTGTGAAACAGGTAATTGTAGTTCAGTCTATCCGGAATGAAAATATCAACATAGGATATTAGTCTCTGGCTATTATCGTAATCTCTTACCTCGGCCTCCTCAACTGTTTTACGTTGAAGACCTAATGCAAGCAATATAGCACTCTGTACAGCACTTAGTTTGATATCCGCTCCCAGCCGCTTTCCAAAATATAAAGAAGCTATTGTTGGGAGGATATCCAAAACAACATGGTAGTCCAGTAAATTGTTACCATAAGATTTGAGACGTTTTAAATCAAAAGGACTGAGTAAGAAAGATAGTTCTTGAGGTGTGAGATCTACAAATCAATCAGAAAATTGATCAAGCATGCATTTTGAGATGGAAAAGCAAACTTTGTGATGTTTGGCTATCAATGATACCACTGTTGATGGCTTCAATGAAGCCTAAGGCCGTAACACTTCCAAACTCTCGGAATTTGAAAGAAAGAAGAGTCAAAAAGCGATGACGGAAATCTATGATACTTCAGATGGCACATTAAACACAACCAAAAGTCCGAACTTTACCTTTAGCAAACTCTGCCAACCAATCAACATGCTCGCCATGTGGTTCACCGATACCTCGTACCATGACGCAAGTGTGTTCTCCAGTAATCTCATTCGTTGTTTGTCGAAGATACAAAGGAACAAAACCAGCGCGTTTCCAAAAACGTAAAAGAGGTGATGTTAATCCATATGATACGCCTAGATAATCGAGAGATTCGGGTTTCCTTTCCGTGAGACGTTGTAGCAGTGGTGGCATGGAAGATGCCGATCGAATGGTCAAGTTGTCGGTAAGTAAACTGGTATTCTGGATGAAAAAATAAATATGCTCTTAGACATGCACACAAAAGAACAGAAAACTAAATTTACTTCATCAATCTTAGAGGCACGAGCGAACGATCGTGATATCTCTCCTTGCGTCTCTGGCGCTGGCGCTTCGTCGACATTGAAATAATCCCCATTATAAAACATATTTAGAGCCTCTAAAGCTCGAGCTCCATATCCCATCTATATAAAGATAGAGTGACATTACTTAAAAAAAAAGTTAAACTCCAAGAAAGAACACACGTTGGTATAGTCGGGATGTGTTGCGATACGAACCACCCGAGCTCCCGAAAGTGATGCAAACTTGCCTTCCTGATACTGTTTTATGGTTTTAGTATTTGACAATATGAATTAGAATTCACACGTACCTGTTCCGAAATAATCCATGGAATTAGATCACCTCCTGATCTTTGTCCCCGACTTAATCCGTCCAATATAGATTGCTTGCTGATACTACCTTCCAAGGCGACTTGCAATACAGCTAACGGTTCAGGAAGTGTATTCTGATTCTCATCAATAGGCGGAAGTAAAACGAAAAGATGATGCGCGGGTGCATCCGACATGAGTTGTAAGTCGTTCGGTTGGTTCTTGTAGTGACTAGCGACATACAGTGCCATCATTCTTTGTAAAAACGTTTCCGAAGCAGGGTGATAGCTGAACAATGTATCACGAGAAACGTAATATAATTCGCATTTTGAAGGATGGGGACAGCCTTGAATTGAAAGCGCTTTTGAAATTGTCGCATCAAGACATAACAAAGCATTCAACCACTTTTCGACTTTATCACCAGCATTATATCGGATTGGTGTCTCAAGCTTGATTTCTCGTAATGCTCGTGCTTTGGGTGGTGCTTTATTGATAATCTTTTTTGTGGAAGTGGAAGCGGCTTTCTCTGCGGCATCATCATTTGTGGGTTCGGCTGTTAATGAAGGACGAGAGCTTTCACGAAGCTGTTGGATGAGTTTAATGGAGAGTGATCTGCCTGTTCCTTCGTAACCGTTGATGGTTGATGCCATGAAGACAAGGTAGGGTCCAATCAAGTTCCGCACCAGAGGTAGTGGAATAGCCGCAGCCTCATCGATGATGACAAGTTCAGCTTGGCCTAATACATGGGCATCTTGAGGTTGAATGTACTAGAATAAGACTGAGTATAAAGAGGAGAAATGAAAGCAGGCAGTTACGCACTTGAATAGTCTGACGATGCTGACGGAATACGTTGACTCTGACGATCGCCTTGTTAAACTCGGGATTTGTACTTTGAGCAATGTCATATTCCAAATGTTCCTCATATCCCAACGCATCCATTCCTTTAAAGATAAACTCAAAAACGGTTTTCAGATTTTCAGGACTTGGACTGGTGACGAAGATGTTTGAGTAACCATGTGCTAATGCAGCGGCAATCGCTAATCCTAAAGCTGCTGATTTTCCACGACCACGAGCAGCGGTCAAGGTGACAGTGGATGATAGCGTTTTCTCGGCAATCGCATCAACGAATGTTAGTACAGCTTGGGCCTACACGAGTATTAAATGACTGATTAAATGAAAAAAAAACGACGGGCTTTACATTACCTGATCTATAGTCTTTGCTAGCTTGACTAACTCCCCAACAGGTTTCGTATCGGCTAAACTGTCTTTAAGTTCTTTCAATTCCAGCTCAGCCTTCCCCTTTCCTTTAACATCCGTATCGTCAATGAGTGTGATATCTTTTCCTCTAGATATAGGCAACACGTTTAACTCATCATCCAAAACCAAGCAGTCATCACATGATCCTAATGACAGTATAAACCGTTCATTAAATCGAGCAGTGACGTCCGTTTGACTGGATGTTCGATAACGGGCGTGGACATCCTACGGGAAGTCTCATTAAAGACGACAAGAAAAAAATTTAAAAGGATCCTGACCATTGTCATGGTGTATAATTGCCGTAACGATGTCATTGTTTTAAGAAGAAGAATAACTAAGCCACCACCTTCGACTGTCTCGATGGTACGGGCCAACAAGTTGGGTGTTATAGCTTCAAAGTCCTGTAGCACACACATGCCGAATGTGTTACCCAGGATTTTATGTGATTCTTTATAATACCTATTTAGGAGAAAACAGACAGTTCAATATCTAATAATGTTCTCTTCATAAAAGAATAACGAACGTGTAGCGGATTTCCGTAACCGTAACGAAAATTTCAAACGGGTCTTGTTCATTAGCTTCTCTGACTCCTCTTTTCACATCTCGCTTAATTTTGGCTTCTCGTTTTTTTCTATGGGTTGTAAATCCCAATTCCTTTTTGTAGCACCATAAGACAGATGGTCTAGCAGAAACTCGAGCTTGTGAAAGCAAATAGTGAAGATTTACAACCTAGTAGCATCAGGTTAGAAATATCTGTAATAGTTGAAGTTAAGCCTTTTACCTGATCCCTTCCTTTATCACCCACTAGCACGATAAACGATCTATGGTTCTTCTTCACGCCATTGTTTATTAGGATAGGTATTCGAGAGTCCAATTGCTTGCGCATTGGAAAAAGAATGAGCGCTTACAGAATTTGAGCATCAAGCGCTCGTTTTCAAGTTCATGCTCGTCTTCCGCACTACAAAATGTATCTCTAATTCATCATTTCGAGGATTTCAAAACAAACGGTTAAATTCACATGCTGTCATTTTTTCTGGTATACAGCCTACTGGTGTACCTCATGTATGTGACCTCTGCTTTCTTTTTCTAAGACTAGCACTAACAGAAATTCAGTTAGGGAATTACTTGGGAGCCATAAAGAATTGGGTCGACTTACAATATACATCGTCTCCTAAAGATGTCTTGATATATTCAATCGTTGGGTGGCATGCTCTCACCCTTCCTCAAGACCCTGCCCAACTGAGAAATGCTAAACTGGAAACGGCGGCAAGCCTGTTAGCTTTGGGGATTGATCCTAAACGGAGTATTTTATTTCATCAAGACGAAGTAAATATATCAACGAACTTTTGAGGTTAAAGAAAACAACGCTAATATTTTGATTAGGTCTCCGAACATCTGTCACTTAGCTGGATTTTGACTTGTATGACTCCAATGGGAAAGTTAAAACGGATGACAACATGGAAAGTGAGTGAACATGTTTAATCTGATGTATCCTTAAAATAACTTTCTTAGAGTAAATTAGTCACAGTCCGTAATGCTAATGTTGAATCTGAGGTGGACGACTCGATGCTCAACCTAGGTCTGTTTTCATACCCAGTTTTGCAAGCAGCAGACATCTTGGCATACCAGTACGTGTTTCGTTTTTTATTTCGTTATTTAGCCAACCTTTTGCTGTAGAACAACACACGTTCCAGTTGGCGAGGATCAGCTACAACATTTGGAATTGTGCCGCGACTTGGCAGAGTTGTTCAATAAGCGACATCAGAAGAACCAACAAAAACCGTTCTTTACGTTACCTCAAGCTATTTTAAGTACGCACTACTTGGATTTATTCTATGTATTAATTACTAAAGGACGTGCTTTTAGCACCTTGCCCTCGTATTCTATCATTCCGTGATCCTACACAAAAAATGTCCAAGTCATCACCCAACGCGAGTTCACGGATTACCTTGGTTGATTCTCCTGAAGTAATAAGAAAAATCATCCGTTCCGCTGTAACAGATTCCACCTCCGGAATTACATATGATCCATTAAACCGACCTGGCATCTCGAACCTTCTTACGATTCTGGGATCTTTCCGTTCGTTGAGGTCATCCGAGGAACTTTCATCTCTGGCATCTGAATATACTGGAAAAGGTACGGCAAATTTGAAAGAAGATGTAGCAGATGCTATTGTTGAAGGATGGCGAAGACCTAGGAGTGAATTCGAACGATTGAGAGAGGATAAAGACTACCTGGTCACTGTATTAGAAGAGGGCCGGCAAAGAGCTGAATCTATAAGTCGAAAGACTTTAAATCAAGTAAAGAGCTTAATAGGATTGCAATGATGTAATTAGACATTCCATATTTGTATACAGAGCTAAAGAACACCCGCGACAGCGAAGGCGCATGTTGGAGTGCAGATGATGCGTATGCAATCCGGCAGCTTCCGGCATGTCGTGTAACCTGGTCACGTGAGGGAATCTGATGACTAATCATGTGTTGTACTCTCATTGTTATCGCCAGTCCTCCTCCACTGGTTACTCTAAAAACATAGAAAAGCCTCTCTTCCTCCCACTCTTTTCTCATCCAAATACTTTATTTTTAGACTAAATGGCCGTACAAAATCGAACAAATGAATTCCGTGCATGTGTTGACTCTATCCGAAACCGTACAACACGGGATCTTACCAAGCAACACCATCCAACACCTAAAACTGAATTCTCTCGGATGGCAGCAACTATTGGGAAGGATTTGTCTAAAACAACAGCTAACCTGGGAAGATTGGCGCAACGTACGTGTTTATGGTTTTACTCGTTTATCCCATTTTATTGACGGTATTTATTTGTGGAACTAGTGGCCAAACGAAAAACATTATTCGACGATCGACCCACGGAGATTAATGTACTGTTCTTTTTTCTTCTTCTGTACTAATGTCAAGTTGTGACGTATATATTCTGAAGGAACTTACGCACTGGATAAAACAAGACATTGCAAAAATCAACAAGGACATTGCATCTTTACAAGCTTACGTTCGCGCTCAAACTCAGTTAGGAGGGAAGACAACACAGATTGAAGAGCATAACAAGAACGTTGTCACCTTGCTTCAAAACAAACTTGCCAATACAAGTATCAGCTTCAAAGATGTTTTGGAACTACGCACACAGGTACAGTACAGCACCCGTTCTTGTATACCATTCCTTCTTATGGAGCTCCTCGGTTAGAATATGAAGGAAAGTAGAGATCGTACAGAACAATTTATGTACTCGGCATCTCAAGCTGCCACACAAGCCGCACCTACAAGTAAGACCTCGTCGTTACCTCACCTCTACGTCTTGATTTGATAGTCCTTTAGACTCTCTATTATATGCATCACAACGACCAGATTCTCAAAACGCAAAAGGTAAAGGTCGTGCTGTTCAAGATGGAGATATTCTGGCACTAGATATTGGGCATGCTGAAGAAGGCATTGGTGGTACACGGAGTGATGGCTACATGCAAATGGAGCTGATGGAACAACAAGTATGTTTTTTTTAATTGACCTCAAAAACCACGTGGTGACTGACGTTTATCAGGACTCATATATTCAATCTCGTTCAACTGCTATCGAATCCATTGAATCCACTATAGCGGAGCTAGGCCAGATATTTACTCAATTAGCGACAATGGTGGCCGAACAACGAGAGACTGTTCAACGGATAGATGCAGATACAGCCGATATTGCACACAACATCTCTGGCGCTCAGCGGGAATTACTGAAGTACTATGCCAGTATATCGAGTAATCGATGGTTAATGCTAAAAGTATTCGGGGTCCTTATCGTATTCGTACGTACCTAAATCATGGTCTGCTGGCTAATGCTGATCCAATGGCTGCTGTTCTAGTTTCTGGTTTTTATTCTCGTCTCGTAGCGACATTCTTTTCCATGGACATTAAAAAATTTATCTATCTATTTGATTCCTTTACACAACACTATGTTTATAATACAGAAGATACCCTAGATCGGGTCGAGTACGAACATGTGGACGGTTTATGCCTTTAATTATGCATTAATACGATTCCAATATTTTATTCTCAGTCCCTTTAACGGAAGGTGTAGGCTTAAGCTTGGAAGAAATTATGTGGGGAACATTTGAAGTAGACGATTAGTAAAAGGGAAGGGAGGACCGTTCAGGCTGATGATCCATCGTATTCCGACACTAAACCATTTTAAAGTTGCGATTGACATCTGTTGCAGACGATGTTTACTTGATGCAGATGTAGTAAGAACTATATAGAGCAGTACTTTGTAATTGGATACGTATTTTACGTATCGAATTAACAAGGTGGAGTGAAATGTCATGTACAACAAGTGGAATGTACGTAAAAATGCTTGTGTATAGCTTGTCGTTGGCTTGAACGTCATCACGATTTGTTCAAATCACAAGTCAGGTACAGTCAATATGCCTTGTAGGACCCACACTTCTGTTTTCTGTTTGGAGATTAAAAAAATTGGTTTTGAGAAGACATGCGTTTACACATATCAATGTGAATCTCGCGGGGGAGAAAGGCAACACGCATTCCCCTCTCAAACTACCCACTAAGCCTTAATCAGATGATCCTCCGTATGGACAGAATAATTCCCTGTGTGCCAATGGCAGTCATCCCGTCAGAGCTCCTGACGAGATGATGGTTAGTATATCTTGACAATGATGGGCGATACATTCGTAATTGTACCAAACACCTTACCAGAGATATTGTTTTGCCGTACGGGGGGACTTCGCCTGGGTGGTGATTTGTAGTACGGTTGCGGGGGGTTTTGACCTTGTAAACTAGTGTTGCCTATCTAACAAAAGAAATTAAATCAAAAATATACGTACCAACAGCGTTCCTAGGATATCCGCATATGGTATGGTTTGACTGATTAGGTCGGCGAATGTAATTGGAGGATGTCATCCAGTTTTCATTATTAAAGGCCCGAGATACAAGGCGACGACAGGGGATTATAATAGAATTCTTTCCGACTCATTTGGGCAAGAGATGTCTCGTGGGAGATATCGACCATTGAAACAGAGTTGAATGGGCGATTGAGACAAGTAAGATGATTCGGTTCCATCAATCCCCGGTCCATTTCAAAATTAATACCGTGGCCTTTTTTCTAATCAACAGAGTTGTAGGAACATCAAACCATTCCGCCCTGATCACATCATCTAGGGCCTCGATGATACCGCTCAACTAAAATATTAACTTACAGAGGGGAAAAAGTTGAAAGACAAGATTATGAATTACCTTCAATGTTTCTTTCGGAATCTTACGACGTGTCCAAAATGAATAGATTAGTTGTCCGGTTTGCATAATGTCATCCAACGCCACTTCAGTATTTTCCAAGAGTATGAGCGAATCAATAACCCATTCAGTATAATCAATCTGCATATGAAAGGAGTCAAATACTTCGCGAGTAATTAGGCCAAACATACCAATTTCAAGTCATATTCTCTATCCAGATTAAAACGTAGATCACGGGAATATTTTGTTAACATGTGCACTATATGAAAAATAAGCAATGCAAAGAAGAAGAAAAATCATTGATTCATGGACGACGAACAGGAATGGTAAAAGGGTAAGATCTGGGCCATATAACGGGCAGCTATCATTGCCAACCGATCTGGAACAATACGATCACAAATGATTTGAGCACATTCGAGGGGCATAAAATAACGATGTAAATTGGCTTCATCGAAATTTGTTTGCCCCCATAATTCTTGATGGTCGTCATAATCTTCGTCCCACAAGTTCCGTCGTTCAGTACGATGTGAGTTCTCTCCATTGAAGACTCCGAGGGGTCGAAAGATATCCACATTCAGAAAGAGCTTTCCTAGGGCTAGGCATGTATAGACACGGATCAGGCTGGTCTGTTCCAACAAAGTTTCCATAGTGTGAAAATGATATGTTTGATTCGATTGGGAATCTGGTCGTTGCGCCCGTTGAGAAACTGTTATCGCATACTGTAACATATCTGCTGGAGTTAATTCGTTTCCCGAATCGTAGTCACTTTCAGATTCACTACTATCCGAGTCGTCATCGGCTAGATTCGGCCTCGATGTGCTAAACAAGAGATTGTATCATAAATAAACGAGTAAAGGAGGATAATGAGACATACGATTGGGACCCTGCTGCATCGATTCCGAATATCTTTATAATCAGACTTCGACATGTTTGATTGAATGCACGGCAAACCAAAGGAAGCACATAAAACGGACGCCAGGAAGGTTGTTCTTGGTCAATTAAAATAGAGTGGATATGTTGAGATAGGATATCTGGTATAATATAGCTTTGAAATATATCAAAGTGAAGACTTGGGTCATTTTTCCGATCCATGTCGGGAGCGGTTGGACGTTTGGACAGAATAGGTGAGGGTTAGGTAAGCGGACTTTAGAGCCATTTCCTTGGCTCCTCGGCTCTCCTCGGTTTCCAATCAGCCTCCGCTCATGACAATTTTTACGGATGTAATTAATTTCACTCTTTCCTCACGTCGTCATGACCAGACAGCGAACAGTTGAGCAAGTGGAGTTTCGAGTTCCTGATCTCACAGTGAAGGATCTCCTTGCAGTGATACCGTATGGGATTATATTCTCAATTTACTAGTTCTCATTACCAACATCTCCATCAAATTAGCCCACATTGTTACGAAAGGTCATTATGGAAATCCTCTTTCTACGTGTTTGTAGTTCGTCTCCTTTTTCCCTGAACCGTCGACTAAAACTCTTATATTATCAGCATTCGGGATATCGGTATTTTATATACCATGTATTTAATGACAACGTACGCAGAACGGACATTAAAGAACCAATTCGTACTTCAACCTTTCCTTTCGACACTGACTTGCTTTGCATTATGGGCAATATATGGCTTTGCTGCTGGATTGGTTGGTACTGGTCTTTGGGGAATCGCTCACGAATGCGGTCATCAAGCCTTTTCCCAATATAAACCGATAAATCACGCGGTTGGATGGGCTATTCATTCAGCGTATGTTGAATCTACCGAGCGTGTCAACTGAGATAATTTGATTTTAGTCTAGGTGCTCCTTATCATTCATGGCGTATTACTCACGCGAGACACCATGCTGCGACATGTCATTTAACAAAAGACCAAACGTACATACCACACACTCGATTATCTCTACATCTTCCAGAGTTTGATCCTTCTAAAGAAGATTTAACTGGGACATTTGTTGCTGGAGAAGTCCAAGAACAAATTTTAGAAGCACTTTCGGACAGTCCACTTTTTAAAGCAATAACATACCTGGTATGTATTCATTCATATTCACGCCCTATTAGTGCATCATAAAATTGTCTTTGGAATATAAAGACGGTGGGATGGCCTTTATATTTGCTGTTTAACGTTGCAGGTCAAAGGCATTATCCCCGTTTCACAAATCGTCAGAATCAATTTTATACCAGTATAGGAATGACCTATTTATGGCGGTTTTTTTAGATTTCGTTCCTCGTCCCCCATTGTTTTCTCCCCACCAACGTATTGGAATTCTCCTCTCGGACTTTGGCGTGCTTCTTTGGATCTCCACTTTGATTACCTGGTCTGTTGCTCGAGGTTTTACAGAAATGTTCCGTATTTATTTAGTTCCATATCTTTGGGTTAACCATTGGTTGGTCCTGGTGACTTTTCTTCAACATACTGATCCTCTCGTACCTTACTACCGAGATGAAGCGTTCACCTTTCTTCGAGGTACTCTTGCGGCGCTCGACCGAAGCCTACTCGGAGATTGCGGGAAGGTCGCTGGATGGATTGGTGCAACGCTAACCCACGGTGTATCAGAAACACATGTTGCTCATCATGTTGCCACTAAAATACCTCATTACCATATGTATGTTCATTGTAGTAATGTTGACAACTGTGATAATTTATATTTTTAGATGGGAAGCAAGCGATGCGATTCGTAAAAGACTTGCAGAAGCGGGTTACAACCTTCAGGGAGCGCCCGGTGGATGGAGAGAGGTTCTTAGAGTTATGCGTGAATGCAGAGTAAGTTCCAGATTCTAAAGGGGTAACAAACAATCATGACTCTGCTTAGTTCGTTGAAGATACCGGTGACGTTGTATTCTATAAAAATAGTCGAGGTTTTGCGGCTGCAAGACCAGTCTTTAGTTGATAAACACACTCTACAATTTTGCTGTTGTCTTGATATAATGTTTTTTTTGGGATTTGAACTTGGGAGTGAACATTATTAGTAATATCACAGCTTTTAAAATATGAACACTGATAAAGACTTCCGAAAAACCGGGGCAATTAGCAATTAGAGTCCGGAGATTACGTAACCCATTTTTTTTGCCAGCCGGCCGCAAACGTACCTTCGTCATCTCCCTTGACCCTCCAGAAAGCACTTCTGGATGCTAACCCATGATTTATATCAGCTACGGCGATTTGTCTCCAAATCCAACTGCACACGACGATTCACGACACAATCGGAAACTTCTACTCGACGAGTCCCAAGATCTAAAAGTTATGTATGGTTAAAACGTACTGGTTATGTTTTAATTGGCGGTGTTGGAATCTATGCTGTCGATAAGCAGTTTAATGCTTCATCACTTGCACGAAACTTTCGTACATTATATACAGTGAGTTGTATCCTATCTTTTTTTTACCTGTTCTTCACTTGAGCATCCAACGTTTTAGGGGGCTGTCGTGGCTATTGATTATAAACTCAATTTCCAACCGGGACAAGCCGCAAAGATCATGGATTTGCATGAAAGAGTCGCCGAAAGATTGTACAATGTGCTTGTTGAAAATGGAGGACTTTATATAAAAATTGGTTAATACAATTTCGAGCTGTCTTATCAAAAGAAATAACCGCTTCTTACTTCCATTCCTTTTAGGACAAGCCTTAGCTGCCAATAGTGCCCTTTTACCAACACCTTTCCAAATTCGTTTCAGCAAACTATTTGATGATGCCCCCCAGGTTCCTTACTCTGAAATAGAACGTGTGTTCATGTCTGAATTCGGACGTCCTCCAAAGGGAGAAAATGGAGTCTTTGCCGAATTTGAAGACCGTGCAGTCGCTAGTGCTAGCATTGCTCAAGTACATAAGGCGAAGTTGAAAAAGAAGGAAGAATCTGAATCTGATGTATGGGTTGCTGTGAAAGTCCAGAAACCGGCTGTTAGTAAACAAGTTAACTGGGACTTGGCCGCGTATAGAGTTTTGATGTGGATTTATGAAAAGTGAGTTGTGTGATTTATTATCATATTTTATAACTAATGGTTCTATTCGCGATAGTTGGGTTTTCGACATGCCTATTTATTTCCTCGTTGGTATGCATGCATTTAGTCCTGTTGCTACTTAAAATCTCACTTTTAATGAACAGATTTCATATCATCTCATTTACGACTAGAATTAGACTTCATAAACGAGGCCAATAATGCAAATACTACTGCACGATTAATTGCCTCGGAGCCAGAACTTATGGGTAAAGTTTATGTACCAAAAGTGAGATATCCCATCTTTTGTCGTTTTTTTAAATCTTGAATCAATAACAGGTATACCCCGAATATACCACTTCAAAAATCATGACAGCCGAATATATTGATGGCGTGAAGCTTAGTGATCGACAAGCGGTTTTGCGACTTCTCGATGGCTCACAAGACACTGCTAACACAATCGAGGTTTCGAGAGATCCCAAGTGGGACGGCGCTGTTTCTCCTGGATTTTCTCATAAACCTCTTGCCGGTGGATCTCGCGCCATAATGGATATTCTTGTGTCTCTTTTTAGTATTCAGATATTTAAATGGGGTTTTGTTCACTGTGATCCACACCCAGGAAATATTATTATCCGACGCCGCGTCCCTTCAAACACGCCTCAACTTGTCCTGATTGACCATGGTTTATACGTCAGTATGCCCGATGAGCTCCGAAGGGACTATGCGCAATTGTGGAAAGGTCTGTTGAGTGGCGAACTAGAAAGCGTGAAGGAAATAGGTGGTAAATGGGGGATTGGGAAGAGTAGTTTGGATCTTCTAGCTAGTGGCATATTGTTAAAACCATGGAAATCAAATTCGCAGACATCTAAAAATGGTGAGGCGCTGTCCTTTTTCACTTCTGAAATGCTATTTTTGGATTTTAATTTTAATTTTTTTCAAATCCTAGTTGAGAAGAACCTGGATCCATATGAAAGGAGCCTCATGATGAAAGAAAAGTTGCGGCAGTTTTTAACCGATACAGACCGCTTCCCCAAGGCCTTGGTGTTTCTGGGACGGAATATGCGGATGATCCAAGGTAAATGTTTTGTCCGTTCTCAAAACACGAGTTAATTCAACTTGTAAAGGAAATAATCAAAGTCTCGGGTCACCCGTTAATCGGGTGAAAATTATTGGACATTGGGCGTCGCGATCTCTCGCCCACGCTCCTGGATTATCGCTGTCCCAAAGTATCGTTGAGCGATGGCGTCACTTCAAGTACATCGTCATCATCTTTTCTCTGGACGTGGCATTTTGGATCAGTAAGGTACGTCCTCTAGATTTTTTTGGACAAGGATGTCCTATTTTTCTTATACCGTCCGAAAAAAAACACACAGGTTAGACGATGGGCAAGAGGTGGCGTGGGGGATTCATTTGAAGATGAACTAGAACGAGAAATGCGCAATTTCTCGAAACAAAACTTTGGTTTTGAAATTGATAGGGATGCTTTTACTGCCTAATCAAGAAAATTATTTTATTACGATTCAAACGATGGAACGCCGGGTCCATGTAATTTGTACGCCTCCCGATTCACTTTTTTATATTACCCTCTCCCATCTTTCCCCAGGCTGTCAGGTAAGCCAATAGATAATCTTATCATTGGTTTCTGCCGCAGCGCTGGAACTGCCTCGTTGAAAGGCGCAAACCAATGCCCCATTTGGTCTAAGAACCCATTTACATAAGATAAACTAACCCGAGATTGGTTATGACTCTAAAGACTAAAATGTTCGCACGAGCCATGATGCGCACCCTGCAAAGAATCATATGTGTATCAGACTACAGTAACCCAACGAAATCCGAAACGTGAATTCCGGTTTGTTCTTATTAATATTCCTGGAAAGGAAAGAAAAAAGAGAGTTGTACGCTGAATATTCTCATGGGTCTCCGTCGTTTACTTAAACCCCTCCGGTGGACAGAGAAATCCCCGAGGTGAGTATATATAATCATACTAGGCAAGACTGACTCCCCGCCCTCTTTCTTTCAACTTCCAAGTACTTCAAGACATTTTCACATTTGCTGCATTATATTCCTCGTTCAATACTTTTTTAATTGTTGTAGCTGATATATAAATGAGTGTAAGGATTGAATGTTTGTTTAGATGTTTATTGGTGTTGATTTCATATTTTGCTACTCCTTTGTAGTCTGTGGCGAGGCACCCTAGAGCCGATTGGAGGTAGATATCTATACTTCCCTAGTGCTTTACTAACTTTTCGGTAGGGAGAGTCGTCGTTTTAACCCTTATAGCACAGGTGCCACCCAAGGTCGACTCCCAAGACTCTCGATGGCATTGCCCCCAATAAGGACTGTTCTGTATGACATTTTCTCTAAGCCGGATATCGTTCATGAGAGGCCTTCCATTGCAGACAAGGCCGAAGGTATATGTTGTTTGTCCACTCCCTTATGATCTTCCGCAAAATGATAATTTCCTAGCCCGTTATTGTTCAAACTCGCTTGATGAACCAAGACGACACAGTGAAGACCATCACCTGAATGGAAGATTATCACCCGTATCTCTTAGATTATCGCTGTCGCCACCACCGGCCGCCCATGACGACCAAGTTCTCCTTAGCCAAGATTATTCCCAGAACAGTCAGCCTTCAAGTGCATGTTATCTTGGGGAATATCCACAACAATTAGAAAGAAGAGAGTTAGATTCTATTTTTGAAAATACTTTAACACCGTTTAGAAGTGCATCATCGTCTGACCCTCTAATACATCTTCATCAGGATAGGCTTGAACTCTTACTACGATCGTCAATGCCGTCAGATCAGATTTCAAATTCCTCAATGGTCAACGTAGAAACGACAGCAAGACGCCGTCCAAGACAATATAAGAAACTACCACGACCTCATCAGACGGGCTGCGAATGTTACATTCCAGGTGGAGGTTTTCCAACCTGGAAGGCAATGTTAAAGCATGTTATCCGTTCTTCAGAACAAGGAAGGCTCACATTGAGTGAAATACGATTGGAATTGAGGAAACGATTCCCTTGCGTCAGTGATACCCTTCCCCGTCATGATGTAAGGCCGAAATATCCTTCGTATTTGAAAAACAACAAACTAATTTTGGAAAACCTCCTTTGTCTTTGGAGAACACTATACGTCAAACTTTGAGTTCTCAATCTTGTTTCGATATCCTTTCAAGCCGTCAACATCGCAAGGTTTGTTCTTTTTCGGGCGTTCTTCTAAATGTTGTATTTTATCTTTCATTTTTCAGAATCACCAATGGGTTATTGTGATAGACGATGACGGTTCGGAACCAGCTTGAAGATCAACAGTCATGTTAATCCTTTAGTTTGTTGCTGCATATGAAATACCCTCCATTTTCAGTAGAGGATTACCAGAGAAACGCTTTGCATCTCTTTCGCTACACCATTTTACATACCTCCTTTATTTTCCGGGCACATTTTTTTGACTCTGTAGGCGAGACGGAACGCTCACGTTGGATGGACGTTTGGACCAGTTTGGTAAAGTGGGAGCGGGGAACGAGACCTATCCCGGGGATATGAGCCCTCCCGTAACCTTTCTCACCATTTCCCCCTATTTACCTCTACATTTTCTACACATTTTTATCATTTATACTTGATCTTCATATACGACTTAAACGCTTTCATATCTTCTTCGGTGTGAGGGTATGGGCAGAGTAAAGCCCCTCCTCTATGGCCCATAAATTCTGCACTTCAAGTTTCTGTGTTACCGTGCGAGTTAAGGACACTATAAAGGATCCCTTGGATTATTCATAGATTGAAGATTGAATGATAAAATCGTTTTGAAGTGAGAATGAGATGTGCAAATGTTTGAAATTGCCCACATCGTCATCCAATCGGCATGATAGACTCTATTATTATGTAACGAGAAGTTGTTAATTTATTCTTACCACGACTACCAGAACCAGTGGCAGTCAAGTTGACGATTGGCCTTCAGCTTCAATCATCAGTGAATCTATTTATCGCGTTTTTTGGCTTTTAAGTTCTATTTATTCATGATTCTTCAGGTCATGTGCTCAACGGACCGAGAGTAAGAACATGTGGTAGGGAATTCGAAGTCCTTAACGGCACTAGGTTGAATGCTTTGCCGCAGATAAATTTGGATTATTACCCATGAAATAGGCTACAAAGACGACTGTCGATCGAGGTCGAGAATTCTTTTTACTAGTCTTGGATTACTATGTGGCTAATGCCTGTCCGAGGAAAGTATTTGGTGTGGGCGATTACTGGTATGTGACTCTCTCGTATACGACGTTTTTTGGAACTTCTGACTTGTATATTAGCATGTTGCTGTCAAGGATTCCTACTTCTCGGTGCGTGATTTGGTGCACGTGGTTTCACGCGTTGTAAGACGAGGACTCATGTGGTCATTGACATGTATAGGATATGATCAAGGTGTTATGTCTGGTATTGTAAGTGTCGCGCAACTGTTTAACGACGACCTTATTTAGCTCTTAAAGATTGGGGCCGATAATCAATTTGGAAAGGACTTTAACCACCCCGATCCTGCGCAACAAGGAACAATTGTAGGTACAAAATAATACAAATCATTTGCATTTGTTACTGACTTTTGTGTATCATAGGTTGCTATATATGTCCGTATTATGCATTAGCAAATCATAACTGTCTGTAACGTTTAGCTATACAGGATATAGGATGTGTTGTAGGCTCCCTGTTCACATTCTTCTTTGGCGAATACTACGGAAGGAAGAATATGATTTGCTTCGGCGCAATAACAATGCTTATAGGAACTGTAAGTCTAGGTTTGTGTATTCCTTTTCGAACTCGACTGTCTTGATTTGCAGGCTATTCTAACCAGCTCTACGACTCGTGCTCAATTGTATGTTGGCAGAATAGTCACGGGTATTGTAAGAACCATTTTATCTTGTACATCCAAACGAACACATCAATAACATTTCCAGGGAAACGGCTTCAACTCATCCTCAATCCCTGTATATCAATCCGAGACCTGTGCTGGTCATATGAGAGGAGCGTTGGTTTGTTTGAATTCAACTATTACTATCCTAGGATTGGTTATAGTGGGTTTCTTACTGGCTTTCCTCCTTCGAACATATCGCTCAGCGATTTCTATATACTAGGCTTATTGGATGGATTATGGGTTATCGTTTGTTTCTGGACCCATTCAATGGCGCCTCCCTGTTGGTACGCAACCAGCATAGCATTGTGATCGCTGAACCAATTATATTACCAAGGTTTTCAAGCCGTCTTTGCACTGTGTCTATTATTACAGGCCTCCGTCCTCCCGGATTCTCCTCGTTGGTTATTGGCACATGACCGATCAGATGAAGCAACCGAAGTTATTGCAAGACTCGAGGGTTATGGGATTAACTCGGATGATCCTGTTGTTCTCAAAAAAAGAAAAGAGATTGAGACAAGTATCGAACAGGAAAGTAAAGGAGGTAGTTAAATATTTCCATCTCGTTGTTTTGTCATACAAAATTGTGTTCTTTTGCATACTAGGTCCATTCAGATATGTAGAACTTTTTCAAGGAGGAAAGTTAGGAAACTTTAGAAGAATTTGTTTATGTATTGCCATAAATGTAATGCAGGTGCGTGAACGTTTACTTCGTCATCCAGTTTCCTGATTGAATGTGTTTCTAGCAATTCACAGGGTAAGTTCAATTATGTACCTGCTGAGTCAACAGCTTTAACTCCTGTCGGGGAACTACAGGTCGAACATGATAAAGTGAGTTAATTGTTGATTGTTGATTTTGTTCCTGGACTACACAAACCAAACCATTTTTATTTTTTTTCTCAGTTACCTTGCTCCCGTTGTATATCAAAATACCATGGGATTATCACGCAACCTTTCTCTCTTATTAGGGGGCTTCACATCTGTAACTTACCTTGTCGCCTCCTTCATTCCTCTTTGGGTATAGTAGTGTCCCTTTATTTCAACTGAGACATACGTTCAGTAGTTTCCTCGCTTTTACTAGACTGTCGACAGATTCGGTCGTCGAATTCTATTGATGATATCCGCTACTGGATTATCTACTTGTTTCATTCTCGCAGCAATCTTGCTAAGTATCGGTACTCGGTCAGCTGCTTTTGGTGCCACGGCGATGGTTTTTGTATTCCAAATATTCCTTGGGATTGGGTATCTACCCATCGTAAGTTTAAGATTATCATGCAGAACCTTTTTAACATGGAAGGGCTCACTGTATTTTATTCTAGCCTTGGTTATATCCTGCCGAGGTAATTTCGAGCAAGTAGACTAGTCAAAGATATTTAAAAATTTAGTAGATCTCTACGACTCGCATACGGGCACGTGGGTCGTCCATATCTTCCGCCTTTAATTGGTTATGTGTTTTTGTGGTCGTTCAAATCACACCTCCCGCTATAGCAAACATCAGTTGGAGGGTGTTCATCATATTTGCCGTCTTCAATGCACTATGGGTACCACTAGTTTATCTCTTCTTCCCTGAAACGAACGTATGTAACCATAATTGTGATTCTTTTCTACTGCTCTTCATTTCTTTTTCTCTTTCTCTAGGGGTTGGAATTGGAAGACGTCGATCATATATTTGATAAGGGTGGCATTACAGGTGGTGTTTGGTCAAGTAAGGGAGGAAGAACAGTTGAACCCGGAAGTCATAGGAAAATGATGGAAAGCGATGAATTAGAAAAAGAACATGTAACCCTATAACTCATAAAACCGTCAGTTCTGGCAGATCTACTATATGTTTAATCTGTGGTAGCTATGTATATGAACATTAAACTGAACGTTCTGCTTGAAATTTCTCTGATTCGCCGTGCCTAAACGTGCAGCGCGTTTACATATTTACAGAAATTGAAATCGCCATCTCGTTGAAACAAAAGGCCAGCAACTTTTTGATAAAACTAACTGCGGTTGTGTTTCATGCCATTATCACTCCTACCACAAAAGCACATAAACAATGATGATACCGATACCGATGTTGACGATACATATTCCCCAAGAGTTCCAGGAATATCAAAACCTTCTGGCTATCAACGTGGACAGGTGAAGGGTGCTGATGTTCCATATAATCTTTTATATGGCCCTATGTTGCGCTGTGAAAGGGGGACTAGACAACGCAACCTACCTGGCCGACACGACCTATATTGTGCAATATAGCCGCCTGTAGTGATGTCTTTTTTTCCTGATGCAGTTCCTGCGCAACAATCTTTTTCTGACTTCAATCATATCCATATCCCGAGTCGCGTTACTCTCTCTAACGAGGATCGTAACATTAACCGGGATACCCGTGCCACTAAGAAATGTACTTGCAGATTCAAGCTTAAGAAGAAAAACACATTCTCGAGTTTTATTCATAATTCCTTCCCATTCGTGGTGTATTTATCGGAGATTTAAAAGCAATGTTTCTTTCGAAGAAGTTAGGATGTGAGGCTGACTACGACTACACGATCTGGGGACCAAGTAAGTATTCTTGACACTATTGGGCTTGCTTCATTGATAAACAATAGCAGATATGGCTTTATAAAGCAAACCACGACCGTGATGGCTCTAGAGTGGGTGGTGAAGTAAAAGCAGTTATAGGATGTCAAACACGAGCAGAAGTTGGAAAAGTGGCAGTTTGGCCTTAGTCGTGCGTAATACCTCGAATATAATGTCGCAAAAATCGAAATCGGTTTATTAACCGATCAAAGCCCTAATTTTGAATATTGAGGTTAATAAACCATTTTTGGCCAAATTTTGAATATATCAACGGTTAATAAAACAGTTTGTGCAAAATTTTGAATATATTAACGGTTAATAAACCGCGTTTTGCAAAATTGAGGCTTTGATCGGTTAAAAAACCTAAATAAAGCGATTTCGATTTTTGCGACATATTGTTATAAGTTACTGTCAATTATAGAAACAATTTTTCGGCGTCGACAGGAGTCGGGGGATGCCATGTGGGCATTATGTAGTTCCCAGGATAATATTCTCCAAGGTGAACATCTTCATAGATTTCTTTCGGTATATTTTCCCGCTTGATGTTGGCATATTGCCAGCGATCTCCACTTGCTAAAATGCACGGGATAACATATATATGGTGGTACCGGGCGGAAATGACAGCGGCTTGACCGAGAACACTCGAATGAGCGACTTGCATCCACAAATCGAGGGCCTTTGCGACACCCGGATCGTCATTGTCGAGATTCACAAGATGGGAACTAATACTTGGCTTGACCTCAAGTAGCAGTTTAACCTTTACGTTTTTTATTTTCATACCTCGGAAGACTCAAGGATATTTTCATCATCTATCGCATCAATTCGCAAATTCGCAAAATCTGAGTAGCGTGTGGGATATCCATGGGGAAGGTTTATCGTTGTTGCACTATGGGTGGGTGAAATACTCATATCTGTTTCACCATTCGACATGTCATCTGTAGATGAATCTACGATAATCAGTAGGGGGGGGACTTGAGGTTCCGGTGGAGGGCTGAGACGATCACCATCTGCACACCATGCCGGGAATTGTGGGAATAAGACTAGGCCCTCGGTCCCTTCGATAAGCTCTGAGCCTATTGCGGCCCAGTATCCGTACCATTCATTTTCTGTATTTCGGGCATTCTAAGTTCGCGATAGGGCCAAACGCCGAGCCAACCTCCGCTTCCGTCGCATAGCAAGCGTCAAAGATGGGAATCCCTGGTTGTTGTGAATCATTATATGGAAATTGTGTTAAGGAACGGTGTGGTGGGAGGGCGTAAGGTTAGTTTTAATTGATCTTTCAAAGCTTTAAAGTGATTAATTAATATCAATGGATGTCGTGGTCGAGGAAGAGGAAGTTAATTAGTTGTACGCATGCTTTCATATATATGACTGGAGATAAAGAGGTGAATGCAAAAGAAAAATTGATCGTGTATCTGTCGCGTTTTCATAGGCGCGGATCGGCGGAGTCGCAGGGAACAAGGCTTCTAAATTTTGTATTATCTTGTCCTAGGTTATCTTTTGAGTGTTATTTTTACCCAATAGCTCTGTGATTTTGAATATATGCGTCATTGGGGAATCCAACGCCGTGGTACTACATGAGTTGAGATGAGTGTCTATGGGCGACAGTTTTCTAGTGTTTTCCGGTTGATAATATCTCTGTAGTACATCAATATTTCCGACACTAATTTTTTTAAATTAATCTATCATCGAAACGGAACATTTTCTTATGTTTAAGCAATGGTTCTTCTTGTGCTTAACAACAGTCTTATCAACATATTTGTTGTCGCAATATACCTGAATCGCATTGATCTTGGAGAATGATAAAATACATTTTGATTGGTACTAATGTATTGAACAATGTGTATCAACAACTCCAACCCTTCAGGAAGTCGTTCTGTCCCTCGTCCGGTAAGGATAAACCGCTGTTTGGATAGTACATGTGGACATATAGTCGAGCTTTTGTGTGAACCAGAATTACCAAAGATCAAAGGGCACCAGAGAATCCTTGAACGACATGTTATGCTCCGAAGCAGCGAATAGAGAAAGAGTGGAATGCAGGGATGATACAATCTGTGAACACCCTTTTACAACGGGAAAAGTGTGACATTCTCACGTCTCGAGGGTTTCAACTTCAACAACTTCAGTGCTAGTGTAAATATGTTTATTGCAACAGTGGAGCTGTACTAGTTTATGTGAAGACGTCGAAATCACACTCTGTTGATATAGAAGTAGGTGGGTTTACAAAGGGAGCGCATATACGTCCAGAGAGCTGCGCTATTGGATGAGCAGGTTATGTAACTATTTCAGTTTTAAGTGTTGATTCCCGGTAAGGGGTCGTTATGCTGCTATCTTCCCCCATATGCCAGTATCGTTGTGTTATGCCATTGGCAGAATTTAATGCGATGATATATGCATTTTTCTTCGGATTTATGAAATGGCTACTTTCAAGATATTTCATGAAGTTGTTATCTTTTTGTCGTGAGGAGGCCATTAGCTAAGTTCGAATATTCAATATACAGTGCCCCGAAAAACTGTACGCGTCTTCGGGACTCTCCGTATATACCTTGAATAACTCTTGCAATAAAATCACAAAATTCTCGAGAATATTTGTATTTAGGGGTGATTATGTTGACTACAATATTCCTAAGTATTATTAGTGCCTCACATTGATTGTCACTGTGAAATATATAAATCTTTAGGCTGAGATCACGTGTACAGTTTTGCAGGTATTGGTGGATGGAAAGTAAAATAAAGTTTATAGCAACTTTCCACTAATGAATTCGAGTCAGGTGATTATGATATCTAAACTACTATAATACTAGAAGAATTTGAGATTGAAAGACCCAAGAAAAATGAGTCCAGTGAAGATCCCTCAAGAAAGAGTTGACAGTGTCATCGCACTCCTCGATTCGGGTGCAACGGTGAGGGAGATCGTCCGGAGAGTGGGTATTAGTCATGGAAGTGTAACTAAAATCAGAAAATATTATCGACCAGACCTTCCCAAAGCTTCCGGTGGCCGTCCACAGCTACTCTCTTCCTCAGATGTCCGGTATGCAATCCACTGCATCGGCTCTGGAAAAGCAGACACAGCAGTACAGGTTCAAAAACTCATTCAAGCTTTATCCAATGTATCTCTTTCAGCAGATACAGTTCGCTACACCTAAAAAAGGCCGGTTTAAAGGCGGTGGTAAAGAAAAAGAGACCACTCCTCTCAGCTCGTCATAGGAGAGCAAGACTTGACTTCGTGATCGCACACCAATTTTGGACGATAGATGATTGGAAAAAGTCGTTTGGTCAGACGAGACAAAGATTAATCGCCTTGGATCTGATGGGAGGAAGTGGGTATGGAAAAAGCCAGGAGAATCCCTAAATGATCGGCTTGTGGAGAAAACGGTAAAACATGGTGGTGGTTCACTTATGATGTGGGGGTGTTTTGGTTGGGAGGGACGGTCTAGCAGTCAAGATTGATGGAAGAATGGACGCAGATCTCTATTGTCGTATTCTAGAAGAGGATTTACAAGAATCCATGCAATATTTCGGGAAAACGAATGATGAGATCATCTTCCAGCAGGACAATGACCCGAAACACACCTCGAAAAAAGCCAAAGCTTGGTTCCAAAATCGGGAAATGGAGCTCATTGTATGGCCTCCGCAGTCTCCAGACCTCAATCCAATTGAGCATTTATGGGGTACGCTCAAAAGACGGCTCACCGAGTATGAAACAGCCCCAACCAGCATACATGAGCTCTGGGAACGAGTTGGGCATGTTTGGAATGCATTAGAGGTGGAGGTGTGTCAGAGTTTAATTGAGAGTATGCCTAGAAGAGTGGAAGCGGTGATAAAAGCGAAAGGGGTCATACAAATTACTAGATATAGGCACATCTCTGTATTTTTATGACACCGGCAAAACTGTTCATTTGAGCCGGGGTCAATGTTCACTTCATAAATTGTGAACAAACAAAAAATATCTTAAAATTGTATGGTAAAAATGATAGTTCACGTTGATTCCTATATACAAAAATATTCTTGTGAGTTTATATATTTTATTAGAGGTGCTATGCTAGTTTGACGCGGAAAGTGTCGGAGACGCGTACAGTTTTTCGGGGCACTGTAGGTCTACGTTTGATTCCGAAGCGAATGCCCGAGTTGCGATACTTCTTTCTCTCTGACTGCCACCTTCACAAATAATCTTACCGTTTACCGCAAACATTTTCGAGCTAAGTTCTCATCCTATTTGTTTCGAGGTTCTTAATCGACTATTTGACAGGCCTTGTTCATCATCAAACCTATTTCGATTTCCAGCGACAGTTCTATCCCCGTCAGGGTAGTCAGAATCTCGGATGGCGCATACAGTTATTGCGGAGGATACCGCTTTCCTCATTCTCAGTTCGTTGACAGCACCGATCCTTTTCCTTCGCCGCTATCTCACAAAGGTAATGTACTACAGCCAATCCAATCATCGTTGATAAAATAAGATTTCTGCATCTTTTCCAGATTCATTTATTCTCTTTTCTTTTGACAGAAGAGATTCTCGCATCGACAACACAAACTACATACATGGTCATTCGCTTATAGCATGCCAAGTCTTTCCTCTTGATGCATTCTGAACCTCTGTCATCTCCCATACTTAGATTCAATTATACTCTTTCCTCGTCAGTTGGGCACGGCTGCAGGATAAGGGCAGCAGATGGTAGCAGTATTAGTGCTGACTATGTATATAATAAAAATAAAATATAAAATAAAATAAGTAGTAATAAAATAAATATAAGAAAGAGGGGGCTTTAAAACGAAGAAAGACAATACAGAGAGATACGAATGATTGAGCAAACGAAGAAGGCAGAAGAACGACAAAATCAGCAGAAGCACTATCTGCGAATGTATCAAGTTTTCGTTCTTTTTCTCCGCCCTTGTGAAATGCAAGATCAGGGGCTAACTCGATAGATGGCAGCATAACGACTTCTTACCGGGGTTGATTAATAGAGTTGCGGTCTTTGACACGAGGCTGAGGACGTGGATATGACGATAACTTCTCTTTCTCCAGTGATTGGACTGTCTGCCGATGGTAATTAGGGACGGGAGACCTCAATTTCATAATTATGGGTTCGGTTGGAGCATTAATGGGACGGATTCAAGTCCTAACTATATTTAGTAATATACAAGAGATTGAGCAATAGCCGAGAGGGACGCATGTGTACTAATTAATAGATAATTTTGATTTTAACATAGCGACATAAACCATTTAGGATTCTCCCTAGTGCAGAGTACTCTTTTATATGGTTCCAGCTTACTCTGTCGAGGGATCAACCTATCGTCGTTCGGGGACTCGCTGGCGAAATGCATAAAAAGAGTCAATTCACCATTCAAATGGACACACGTCCAACCAATCCGAAGGTCACTTATACTCCTCATTCTATTCATTCCATAGGTCACGGCGTCGAATGTGTCGTCTGGACAATCAAAGTTGTCCTCGCGACGTTTCTGCATCCCATATTCGCGTAACCGCTCGCGGTCGATTGGATAACCGTAGACATTAGCCGGTTCAGGGTATTCATATGCCATAATTTGTTTTGTTAAATGAAAGTGTAGAGTGTACTGTGTTAAAGATGTCTTTGGAAGGAGAAGATGATTACAATATATAAAAAGCACACTTCATTTGAAATCAGTTACTGTTTGCGATTCCACTGGCGATTGTTAACTCGGAGTAACTCCAGACCGTAACTCCACAGTGACGTTGACAGTTCCCCAAAATTTAAAGCTCCGCTACAAACAACACATCTGTCAAATTGTCAAACTTGAGCTTCGCTGCCACGACGTATAAAGAACGAATGAAATCATTTTACTTCTTCTTTTTTCCACACGTCGAAATGGAAAAATATATTTCGATCAAACTTTCACATCGCTTGTTGAAAGTCAGTCACTTCTGAGTTTTCTAATCTTTTTTTTACTTATTCAATCATAGTCACGTCTCGAAGATGCCCTCAAGCACTGCTAACGACGATACTCGATATTCTCTATTATCTGATACTGATAGACTCGAAAATGGGTTGGACGAGGAACGAAAGGTTCATCGCGACGGTTACAGCTTGACATTTCTGTGGAAATTGTTTGCACTCGTTGAATTGTTGATTATTCTTGCAATGGCTTATTTATGGATCTCCTCCTGTCTATAGTATGTATAATCTTTGATGAAATATTATTTCCGATATATATCTAACTCGTAAAATAGCTCTAGCGCAAGAAGCAATAGAATACGAGACGCTTATTTTTCACAACAGCTTTGGAGAGGACGTTACGCCGTATCAGGGTGACCGTTCGCCAGAATTAGATGCTAGATGGAATACCTTATCCACAGTTGGTGTTATAACTCACTCTTCCTTGTCGTTTACTGTACAGTAATAAGGATTTAGTGTAGAATTGGATTCGAAAATCTCTACACTCCGATTATCACACACACACACACAACACACATGAATTTCAACAATGCAACAGTACGCGTTCAAGTCGAACATTGTTTGGATATGCTTAGACAAGCTATAATGTGTTCCCCCGATACCACTCCAGTCGTTTGGCAATGGAGCGTCTTGCACAGAATGTGATGACTTGGGACGTCGCTCATACCTGTGTCAAATTTGATCAACTTCAAGAATGGGCTAGAGAGAGGGTTGTACATCAATTTGACGCTTATGCGCGGATTGAGGGCAACCCTGTGATACATCATTAGATCATGTTTATGTTTGTGATTGATTGCACTCGCTTTTTAATTGCTTATCGGGTTGTATCGTAAGCCCGCATTAAATTCAGAGGGGCTTTTGGGGTTTATACATCTCTCTTGTTAGCTTTAGTGATTCTCCCAATTTTAGGAAATCATTTTTGTCTAAGGTACGACCCTCAAGGGGGTGGCGGCGGCGTTGCGCATCACAGAACAATTCAAAACCAACATTACTGAAAAATCACTGTGCTCCGGCGATGAGTCGGACTCGGACCGCCCCTGATCGTTTTGTTTCAGCCTGAGGTTTTGTTGCGATAGCGGTAAAACGTTTTCATAAGTAAAAAATGACTGGGACTGGGAAATACCCTGTCATACTTCGGATATTTTTTGAGAAAATGAAAATCTCGGGAATCGCAGATCAAAAGAGACTTGAGGGAGGGGCAATCGGATGTGGCTTACGCGCGCCGGCTATATTGACGTCAGGATTCGACAATCAAGGTTGATTATCTATATAAATTGATCCTATTATAGTCTTTATGTATGTTGCTATTTCGTACGCCTCAATCTCTCCTAAAAGTTTGACAATTCATTTCAGATGACCTCAATCTGGGGTTTCAACCGCCCGCTTAGCACCGTGTCATGTCGAAATCATCCTTTGGAGCCTCTTATATCTGAAAATTTAGCCAAGGCTCTGATTAAAAATTCTACAAGATATGATAACGTCTATAGCTCATCTTTTTGTGCGTTGATAGGGACGGGAAAATGGAACAGATGATACGACTCGGAATACAAATTTTCCACTCTCACAATATCTCAACGGGGAAAGCATTCAAGATCTATCAAAGATGGCACTGTAATTCACTGAAATGTCGTTCCTTAAAGTTAGGAACATTTCCCTTCGGTCCGTTATATGAAATAGCCGAATCTCTCTCTATACATGTCTCCATCATTCATATGACCATTTTCGAATTATAACAATTATTGAGTTGAATTTTGCGAAGGGACATCCCGGTCAAGAAGCATGGAAAATGTCTCCATATCGGCAGGCAAGGAAAGTGTATATAACACTGAGGAAAAACGAGTGTTTGTTTCAACATCCTAAAGTTCAATCGGATACAAACTACGATGAAACTTATCTCTATCATCAGTCTTTTCTTCACCTTTGTTGCGCTTACCGCTGCGGCTCCTGTCGCTGAGCCCGAACCAGTATGTTTCGCTTGAGCTTCAATAACCCGCAAACTTACCCCAACTCCCTTAGGTCCTCACACCTGATCCAGATGATTGCACTGTCATACGCAATGCCGATTAAGGTTGGTGTATAAGCTATCGGTTTGTACTTGTTCTGAAACTTCCGATCGCCTTTAAAGTTCGCAGAAGAATAATTGGCATTGAACAAGGTGATAAGGATTGCAGAAGAAGAAGCAGAGAATACCATGTCGAATGCATATATTTAGGATTATCTGCTGTGCTCAGGCCTCAGATTTATATTGTTAAAAAAAAACACCTTGTGAAAAGTAATCCTCGACTGTGAAAAGTTAAACTTAGAATTGCATCGCCTGAGCGCTTCATCGATTTCTGAAACCGTGTTCGCACAAAACAGCATACTAAACTTCATTGGAGTCCTAGGGACGATAGTAGGTACTGGGAGCCACAGAAGTTGAAAAATAAAAAAATAAAAACTTTTATATGTATTCAGAGATTTAAGTAATGGAGACAACGGTATAACAGAGTTCGATGCATAAGATAGCAAGCTGAAGAAAGGTGAGAACCACAGATTATAATCGCATTTTGAACTCTCTTGACGTAACCCACTCCATCACAATGGAGATACCTGCCAACTAAGTTCCATTTCGATGTGAATATCTCTCTTGTTACTTGTATAAGTACAAGCTGCGTGAATCTGGAACGTGTCTGTAATCATACGGCAGACTCATGCTGGAGAAAGTCAAACAAGCAACAATCAAGCTCATCGTGTGACCAGTAATGGCTGTCCTTGCTTCCGGAATCTCGGTATTCCCTTCACGAAATTTATGGACACCAAACTGGTTCAACCAGGTTTGGGTTGACAAGATATAAAGTCGAAATAGAGAATAATAAACGACTTGACAAGTGAGAACTACAAATCACGACATACCTGTACTTCATTCATCACAACGAAGATACCATTTTGGTTCCTGCTCGGTGTGGAGCTCTTTCTTGCATGGTTCCAAGCTGTCTTGCTCGGGGACCAGTCTGTAATCATACGGTCCCTTGGTGGTAAAAGTCAATCAATGAACAAGGTTCCCACGCCATTCAACGCAGGACCAAGTGGTGAATAGTTTTCCTATGCGCATGTTAGCACCATACTCGTACAACCAGTTTGGGTCGATAAGATAGCCACAAACACTGCGACGATCGAGAAGTGGACCTAACATAGATGTTTATGTATCTCAAAAATGAATGAGTAAAATCATACAAATGTATCTTGAGGTTACTTTAATTGACTTGTGGCACAAATTGAGTAGAAAGGTTGTTGTGGACCAGTACAATTCGACACTTATAAGTAGGACTGAGAGCGCATTCAACAAATACTTCCGTCCCGGAATCGTGACGTCACAGCGTCTAAAAGTTTCTGTTGTTTCTCAACGCTTGCAATCTTGTCTTGATCGTTATCTCTCGCCCAGCATGAGTAAAGTGGCAAGTATCAAACCCAATAAGTTGGCATTCTTGTCGATGCCAGCTCCTCCATCCTATGTCGCAGGTCTTGGTCGAGGGTAAGTTTTTTCTTGCTTTCCACGAGATCCTAACGTTTAACCATATGGTAGTGCTTCTGGGTTTACAACTCGATCGGATATCGGTCCTGCGCGTGAAGGACCATCTGCGGAAGTAGTTGCGTATGTAAATTCCTTTTGATTGTATCTTATACTCTAATGCATATTGCAGAGAAGCGCAAATGCGGCGAGGCGAAGAGATGGAGATGGATAGCGAAGCTTATCAGGATCCAGACAATGAGATGGGATTATTCGCAGGAACCGTATACGAGGCCGACGACGAAGAAGCAGACAAAATTTATGAAGGTGTGGATCAAGCCATGGATCAGCGGCGGAAAGCCCGAAGGTTCGTCCATCACTAATATTGCACTTCCGCCTGTTCAAAAGAGATTGACATTTACAGGGAAGCTCGTGAAATAGAGGAACAGAAAGCAATTCGCGCTCAACGACCCAAAATCCAACAACAATTTGCCGATTTAAAACGCGCCTTATCTGTAGTCTCCGATGCTGAATGGGAAGGCATCCCGGAAGTGGGAAACCTCACAAAACGACGGAAAGTTAGAGATTTCGGAAAGACATACGCCGTCCCTGATAGTGTCATTGTTGGAGATCGTGACAGAGGCGGATTCGAGAACGCGTTGGACCCACGACAACAAGATGTGAGATCTCTCCTTTGCTTCTTGATATTATTTCCTGAGTCTTCTTTAGTACGGTGGCTTTGAAACGCCCGCTGGATCAGAGGCATTGACCAACCTTGTGGAAATGGGTCAAGCTCGTGATAAAGTTTTATCACTCAAACTAGACCAGGTATGTTATATATATAATATGAAATATGAATTCCTGACAAGAAGTAGATCTCCGGAACTTCTTCTATATCTGGCTCTGCGACCTCAGTCGATCCCAAAGGCTACTTAACAGATCTCAATAGCGTTGTACTGAAGTCAGAAGCTGAGATCGGTGACATCAAACGGGCCCGAATGCTATTCGATTCCCTTGTAAAATCAAACCCAAAGCACGCTCCTGGTTGGATTGCCGCAGCTTGTGTCGAAGAACATGCCGGCCGGATGGTTGCAGCTCGAAAATTAATTAAGGCTGGTTGTGAACACTGTCCCAAGAGCGAAGATGTATGGTTAGAAGCCGCACGATTACATGTGAGTTCATGATTTGGGTTAGTTAAAAACATTTATTGATATACTTTGTACAGAACACACAAGACGCTAAAATCATCCTTGCAAATGCCGTTCAACATTGTCCCCAGAGTGTAAAGATATGGTTAACGGCCGCGAATTTAGAAGTTGAGGTTAAAGCGAAAAAAAGGGTTTTACGCAAAGGTTTTTTTTAATTCTGTCGTCTATTCATTTCAAGTACTGATAGGTTTATAGCTTTGGAATCAATCCCCAACTCAGTTCGTTTATGGAAGGAGACTGTGAATCTTGAATCATCAGCCCTTGATGCACGGATTCTCCTAAGTCGTGCTGTGGAAGTCATACCTCAATCTGTAGAATTATGGCTTGCACTCGCACGTCTTGAAACACCAGCTCAAGCCAAAGCCGTTTTAAACAAAGCTCGTAAAGCAATTCCAACGAGTCACGAAATTTGGATAGCGGCTGGTCGGTTACTAGAGCAAGAAGCCGAAAAACCTGAAAAAACGAAAGAGGAAAGAGCACAAGAGTTGGAGGTTGTCGATAAGACGATTGAAATGGGTGTGAAATCCTTGCGGCAACATCAAGTACTTCTAACGCGAGAACAATGGCTCAAAGAAGCTGAAAAATGCGAAGAGGAAGCTTCACCGCGAACTTGCGAGGCTATCATTAAGGCTACAGTCGGTATGGAGCTCGAAGAAGAAGATCGTTATGACACTTGGCTCGGGGATGCTGAATCGGCGGAATCCAGAGGGCGTATTGGTACAGCTCGTGCGATCATTGCCTATGCGCTTCGAGTGTTCCCCGATCGTAAAGCATTATGGCGACGTGCTGCTGATCTTGAAAAGGCACATGGAACAAGGTTGGTTCTTACTACGGTCTAGTCGTTAGCATATCTGAATATGATTATAGGGAATCGCTGGAAGAAATACTCAGTCGTGCTGTGCACTATTGTCCTCAAGCAGAAGTGTTGTGGCTTATGTGGGCGAAAGAAAAATGGCTGGGTGGCGATGTTCCAGGTGCCCGTGAGGTTCTCGAAAAGGCGTTCATCGTGAACCCTGAAAGTGAAGTCATCTGGCTGGCTGCTGTCAAGTTGGAAGCCGAGAATAATGAATTAAACGTTGCACGTGAATTGTTGATTCGGGCGCGATCTGTTGCAGATACCGAAAGAGTAAGCTTATTATAGTCTCATCATCCTGCCCTGTAGCTTATATAAATCATTGCAGATCTGGATGAAGTCGGCGGTTTTCGAGCGTCAGCAGGGACAATTTGAGACCGCGTTAGCAACTTTATCGACTGCGATAAGCAAGTATCCCAAGTTTGCCAAGTTATACATGATTCAAGGCCAGATACACGAGTCCCAAAAGGATTATCCGGCCGCACGAGCCTCATACGCTGCAGGAATAAAAGCCTGTCCGAAAGAAATAACATTATGGATTCTCGCAAGTCGATTAGAAGAAAAAGACAACAAATCTATCAAGGCACGTGCTTTACTTGATAAAGCTCGTCTCGTCAACCCTGCCAATGAGCTACTGTGGGCCGAAAGCGTTGGGGTGGAAGAACGATCAAGCGGTCCTGCTCAAGCTAAAGTTATTCTCTCTAGAGGTTAGTTATTGGTTTTTTTAACGTTGTTTATTGATGTATATCTAAAATTGGATGATAATAGGATTACAAGAATGTCCGACATCCGGAATCCTTTGGTCAATGGCTATCTGGGCAGAGCCTAGACCGACCAGGAAAGCTCGTTCAGTCGATGCTTTGAAAAAATCTTTGGACGACCCCATCATCATTTGTACTGTTGCTAGACTGTTCTGGGCCGAACGAAAGATTGATAAAGCACGTCAATGGTTCTCAAGAGCTGTCGCTACCAACCCTGATTTAGGCGATTCGTGGGCTTGGTGGCTCAAGTTTGAACGTCAACACGGAACACCGGTAAGTTACAATCGTCTATCTCGTAGGTAACCAATGTTTAACGATACTCTAGGAGCAACAGCAAGAGGTTATAGAAAAGTGCGTACAAGCCGAGCCTCATCATTCTCCTGTGTGGCAATCAGTGGCGAAAGACATGCAGAATACGGGCAAGAACACAAAACAGCTATTGGAACTGGTTGCCGCGAAGCTGGAGTAAAAAAATTTTGCTGTTATTATTCGAGATGTCTCGTGTGTTATTACTATGTATGTATCATTTTCCAATATACTATACATCTATTAAAAATACAAGATCGTTCGTCCCTTTTGAAATAAGTTTATTCGTCTTTATAATCCTCATCATCGTTTTCTGCCTCTTCATCGTCGGATGTCTTCTTCTTGGCGGCTTTTTTTGCGGTCCTAGATAAGCAGACCAATTATCACCATATTTCATGTAGTAAACTAAGAGTACTTACTGTTTAACTTTGGACTTGGTTTCTTTGGGTTTCGTTTTGGTTAGAGCGGAGGAACCGCTCTCTGCCAACTCGAGTTGTTTGGTCAAACGACCAACGTTAGCAACCAAACTTGCCCATTGTCCTGGGTCAAGAGTAATGCCCTTTTTACCGGGTTTTACAGCCCCACTGCTTTTGTCGACGTAATACTTAGATTCCCAGTCAGAAAAGGGGGTGAAATGAATAGGGGGCATTTTTGACAGACCTCGCGTAAATTCACGTATGTTTTGCCTCGAAATGAGCCGATACTGGCTCGTTTCATACTTCCTAGCTGGAAAAAATGAATGAATATATTCCGTTTCGCGTCTTGTAGTATGTAATTGACTCACGTCTAAGTAAAGGTTCCCCTCGTCATCCTTTTGCAGCCCGCTGCTATTTTCACTATCGTCAAGTTTGGCCTAAATAAAGGATGATTTCACGTGGCAAACACGAATGAATATAAAGTATTTTTACCTTTTTGGAAGATTCCGCAGAATCACTATCCTCAGCAGCGCGTTTTGACATAACTTGGTATGCGACTGGAACAATTTAAGCGAATGACTTCAAGTTTTGTGAGCGTGGAAACTTTTAGACGCTGTGACGTCACGAAACCGATGGTTTCTCTACTCTCCGTTTCGACCCTCCGGACGTATTTGTTAAATGCGCTCTCAGTCCTACCGGGCTGTCGTATATTTGACATTCATGTCCTTGTCTCTTCGCAACGAAAACCAAATGAATCTCTCTTTCCTTATTCTTCTCCGAAACCAAAATCATTAATGCAAGAAGTGCTTATTCTACTTTCCGAACAAACATCTAGTACTACCAATGATGGTGACAAGACTTTGACTTTTTCTCCACCGGTATTTGTAACTGCTATAGAAGTGGATATATTTTTCTTCCCCGCAAGCTCATCAACGATTCTTTACGTGTCCAAAGTAGATGGAACAGGTCAAGGAACATACCCTTCTCCGACTTCGACATTGGTGAATGCATTATTACAGTTCTATGCCTCGCCGTCAAGTCCCATATACCCAACAAACAGAAACCATACCCTTTGGATCCATCTGTTTGCTCGTGCACAACGACAATATTTATTCCCAAATTCTGCTGATCACCCGGATAAAACGCCCTTGGGTGATGTAGCTCTCTGTAAATGGTGGAAAACCTCTCTCGGAAAAGTTGCTTCGGACGTGCAAAAGGCCCTCGAATCATTAGACCCACTCCGTAAGCTCTGGTCATTTTTTTGATGATTTTTACTCACCCTTTGAATGATTTCCCATCAGGAAAAGAGCGGATCAAATTGTCCACTCGTCTATTTTATTTAATCCCAGGTCAAACCGAACTGGAAGCCACGTATTCGCTCGGAATAGGCAATGAATCTTCTACAGAATCACAATGGATATATTCACATCCTTATGATGTACATAAAGATCTCAACATTCCCTTCGTCTCGGCTTCACCCGGATCTGGAAGCAAAGAAAATCATTTACCATCGCTAATACCATACTTTGACGACGACCCCAAAAGTCGGTTTTTAGATGAATTAGTTACAACGAGCGAAGAAAAGACGGTTGCTGTTCCAACACCTACTCCGAAGCGCAAAAGGCGAAGGGTTGATTCAAATAGCAACCATGATGATTCTACTTCTACATCTGAACCCCGATCGACTGTCATCGCACAACCTATTGCTATTGAAATGCCACAGCCACAGCGTCCAAGTCCACCTGCTATTGCATTTATTCCCCCGTCCTCATCCCCGCCTCACTTTGAAAATGACGAACCCGTAGAACGACCTTCGACACCAGAACCAAATCTAGAAGAACAAACGCTGGTGGCACCTCAGACGCCCCAATATCCCAGATTGACTACCCGATTATTATCTCCACATACACCTTCACCCAGTAATTCACGTGAGGTTGAACTTTCTCCTCATACTCCGCAAAGAAAAGTACCTAAATCGCCGCATACACCTAAAACATCTAGACGACCAAAATCCGATTTAGACAGTGTCTCCACAACTGAATTTTGGGAACGAATGTCTTTCCGCCAAGAGTGCGCTCAGGGTGCTGTTACTGGGTTCTTCGTTGCGGTCTTTGCTCAAAAATATATTTCCGATGAAAAACCCATTAGTAACTCTGAAAGTTCTCCTAGTATGTTAGTCGACGGCACCGTCCCACATACAGTTTTGAAAAGGGTTATGACTTCGTTAGTAACTGGGGTCGAATTTGCTACTACTGAACGTTCGTATAAATCCACTCAAACTATCCAAACTGCTATAAAGGGATTATGCGATGGTTTAAAAGATACTTCATCGTCTACTTCTGATGGGGAGAAATCGTCAATACTAGAGGACCATACGGGCATTTATTCTAGGCATGTGCATGCTAGTTTCACAATTAACAATCCACCTTTGTTACGAAAACAGCTTACTGGTCCTTCAACCGTCAATGGGGGAGCTTCCGTTAACATCTTGGGAGTGAGGCGAAAAAAGAAGAGGGATTAGTAATGGGGTTTTTCTCCGTATGTTCAAAATGTGTCCGATTAGGCCTCTAGGATGTAAGTGTATTTAGTGTAACTTTACTTCCTACTTGAACTATAGTCCGGTTTCCTGAGCCGTAGCATATTTGTAGAAGATTATGGGGAGTGTCATTAATTATTCAGAAGGTATTCTGTAATTAAAACTACCGAATTTGACTATTATGTAACTTGATTCGCATGAGAGTTGAGGTTAATAGCATTTACTGATCAACACGGTAAGTTCATTATTTACCCTTTTAATATTTGAATTAAAGAATGAAGAATGCCGTCAACCGATGCGTACGTACTAGACCCATGACTCCATCAATTACCTCCGAATTATACGAAGTATATAGTAGAATGATATCCTCCCTGGTTCAACAGCACTGAACAGGAAAAAGAGAGGCGAATGTATAATCAGTGCCCTCAGAATAATGAGAAATTTTTGGAAGAGTATGTGAATACGGAGGCAATGGCGAAAGGAAATGCGAAATAAGTGAAACTGAACAATAGGGAGTCAGATTGAAAGAAAATAAAATATGGATAAGAGATAAGCCACAGATGAAAGCAAAAAAAAACAAGAAAAGGAATAGACAGGAGATAAAATATGGACCGGTCCCGACCAACCCTTACAACGATCAACCATCCAAATCAGAGGCTTCACCTTCCCTGACTAACCGCTCAAGCCTTTCCGCCGGATCCTCCTCTTCCTCCTCTTCCTCCTCCTCAACATCATCAGGAAGAGTGGGATTCCTTATTGCACGCCGCGCAAATGATCCAACGCCACCATCGTCGTGATCCTCAAAGATAATGACAGGCAAGTCTCTTTGTGTTTGTTGCTCAGGTTGAGGAGTATCTTCAAGCTTCAGTTCTTCAACATAAACAGGGTAGAGCCGGTCAGATTCTGGTGCAGGTGGTGGGGTTGGATTACGAAACATAGCCTGGAAGAGCGGAAGATCGGAGTCTCCGTCATCGAGTTCATCAGCGTCCTGTTCTATGTCTTGAGAAGATCGAGAATGGTTGTATTGTTGTCTTATTTTTCGAATGGCTTCCAAGACAGTTGGGCTGCGGGTAGAGGAGTTGGAAGTAGATGCTGTAGGCTCTTCGATAGGAACCGCAGATGATGATGATGTTTGAGAGGAATTTTCTGGTTGTATGGAACGAGACGGTCCAGCTTCTGAAGGAGGTGGGCCTAAGAAAACGGGGCGGGCTGGGTGTTCAACGATGGATGATGCACTTGACCCGGTAACAAATTCTTCTGAAGGTGGAACAGGACTGGGTGTGCGTGACTGCGCTGGTGGTTGTGGAATAGCGGTAGGCTCTGATGAAGGAGGCACGATTGGAATGATATCCGGAGCTGGAGCCGGCGGTGGGATTGCAGGATGACCGACTTGTTCTCGAGGAAAAATGATTTTCCCAGAGGGTACTCTATATCTAACTGGGGCGATATCTCTTCGCTGACCATCCATCTCTCTGAATGGTGGGTTCCAAAACCGCATATCAGCGACAGTGTAACTTTGCCGCCGCCTCCTCTGCTCTTCCAACCTCTCTCGCTCTCTTTGCTGCTCCCAGATCACTTGCCTCCGTCCTTCTTCCCGAGCTTCGTCTATAGCTGCCTGCCAACGTACTCTTTCCAAAGCTGCGTCTCTGCGCACCTGTGCCTGTGCCCAATGCTCCAAAATCGGGCCAGGGCCCTGATCTTCTACCGGACCAGGATTCTCCACAATAAATCGATATTTATTTTTAGTTGGCTTTGATTCTTCGATGGGATGGAATATACCATGCCACAGGTCTTTACGTTTTGACAATCGATGTGGTTTGCGGCGTGGTTGGAGAAAAGAGGGAACAGGAGACTCGGAACCATTCATCACATCTCCGAGATGTCTTAGTCGATAGAGAGGGAGAGGGCGATGGGAGATGGCGATTTGGCATTCTGGACACGTCTTTTTACGGTTGACGGCTGAATGAAAATGGTGGCGAGGGCGAGTTGGTGCTGGTGCTGGTGCTGGATTGGAAGGTCCTGGATGTGGTTTCTCGTCTTCGTCGGATTCTTCATCCGTTGAAATGATTGGAGCACGATTGAGGCCATCTTTCGATCTTGTGAACCATGATCTGAGGCAAGGGTAGCATGCGGTATGCCCACATTCTAAGATACTAGAAAGAAATGATGGTTAGATTCAAAGAATAAAATGTTCCCATAACAAAACTTACACTTGTGGATTCCGAATGAAATCAAAACACACCACACAGTTCATCGTGCGGTCAATCGATCCCACATACTCACGTGTCTCCTACAGAAGAAATGCAGCAGGTCAGTAGGCATGATCATAGTCGTAAACGACAAAGGGATGATTGGTATACCTGCAATAAGCGCGCTGTTATCTCCCTAGTCTCTCTGATTTCCTCCTCCAGTTCCTCGATCCTTTCTTTCTCCTTCCCTTTGTTGTTTCGAGGTATAATCTCAAAACAGACTTCAAATTCTTCATCCTCGTTATCTTCAGTTGAAGCGCCCCGAACTGTGGATGGTTGTAGGTCTCTCACTTGGTGCGTCAGCTCCTCGACCCGTGCCCTTTTCGTCGGACTGCCGTTGTCCTCGATGGCTTTGCTGGTAGTGGTATCATTGGATTCTTCAATGGAAAAGAATTTTCGTTTGAAATTGAACAATCCAAACACCATTATTGTTTTCTTATACGAGTGTAAATGTGGTTTTGTGAAAAATTTGCAAAGGTCAAAGACAAAGAAGTGGTTATCGTAGTGATGGATTCCTTTTTCTTCCCCACTTACTTTCCTTTATATACATGTTCTTAAAAAATAGAACCTTTACCCTTTGTTTGCCCATGAACATTGTCCTTTCCGAACCGACAAGGGGCCATCGGCAAGTGCCGCCCTACGTGGATTGGCTGGGTGAATAGGTAAAGGCATGGTGGACATGATAGATATTACAATGATCACATAAGTATGAGCAAGTGATAGAAGAGCACCGGGGACCGATCTCGTTCAGAAGTAATACTACTCGAGTCGTACGAAATTCAAATGCACCCATTGAATATCCTGCCCACCTTGGCTTGATGATGGTACGTCAATTTTATTGTATTTTTCACCTCTAACCATACCATTTCTCGAACATATCCGGCTTTCCGAACTTTCGCTCTAAAACCTCATGCACGTCGTTCTCACAAACATGGCAAGTATATTTGTTCAAATGCAAAAGTAGGACGAATAGTCGCTTACAATTCACAAAATAGGACTTTTCTAAGCCTGTTCGTCGTTTTGCGTTCTGGACTGAAGTATCTCCTGTAGTGGGTCGTATTCCCAGTTAGATTATGGGCATAACATTCTCCCATCTGGTGTACGTCCGTCTACTGAAAAGTTTGCGTTTGGAAGGAGGCTAGTGTTTTTCTTCATTTCTCGACTCAAGGTTGCCCATGTCTTTATATGTTATGTCCTGATCGCTTTTTTGCTTTGAATATTGTGCTCCTATATGGCATCTGTTCTAAAAGTGCTTGACATATTACCTGCGAAGGATGAAGTTAGGAGTGATATGCCGGTTATAAACCGATTTATATCGTCCGGCTTTATGTTACAGTACGTCCTCGTGAAAATGGAACGTAGTGGTATAACATCTGACGGGAACTTAATTTACCGGAATTTTTCCAGTATTTTTTTTTAAAAATTACGTTCTTCCCGCTTCACGGAGCTCATTCAAAGTGGTTTCAATTGAATATCTACTTCAACCGAGTGGAAGAAGCATTGCCTACGCTGATGATTCTTTGTTAGGCTCATAACTAAATGCCAAAAACGAAACAACTTTTATCGTTCACATAGTCTTGCTGACATCGCTTCTACCTGAATATTAGAAGCAACCATCGTGAAGGTGGTTTGATTGGTTCCACGGCTACTAATCCCACTATTATGGATCCGCTCCATCTTCCCGTAAGGGGGCAATGGTTCTATTCGCATACTTTAATATTTTTCTCATGGTCGGATGACCGTGTGCCAATACCTTGCAAACTTAGGTCCTTCCATCGCGAGTTAGTTTCATATAAAGCGAATAGACAAACGTTCTTTCTCCATCTACTGATATGCTTGCGGGTATCTTGTTAACAATCACCCTATTGTTATGGGCAGAGGTATACCTCCGAAGGAAGAAGTACCAACCTCCGAAAGGAATGTATCCTTTAATACATCTAACACTCACTGCTTACATTTTCAAAAAATAACAGGTTTGAAACTACCTCCTGGTCCGCCTGGGAAACCTTTTTTTGGGTCCTTTTTTGGACTTCACAAAGTTTTCGAGCCGGCAGTTACAAAAGAATGGAGAGAGAAATATGGTCTTGTTTTTTTCTTTCTTCAACTATCACCTTTAATCGATGAGAGCTGATCTACTATTTTTAGGTGATATCGCATCAACGAATGTTTTCGGAATACCAGTTATCTTTATATTCTCCAATAAAATTGCCCAGGAACTTTTCGAGGAGCGTGGTGCTTTGTATTCCGATAGGTATCCATATCACATGGCCTGGCTGTGAGTTTCCTCGAGTTATCTCAGCCTTCATTTATTCAACACTTCATAGTTTGGGTTGGGATTATAATGTCGCTTTCATGCCATATGGCGATTGGTGGAGACGTCATATTAGGGCTCTTCATCAATTTTTTAACTCTAGAGCCGTATTGTCATATGAACCGAGTAAATTAAAAGCATGTCGGTAAGCATGTGGTCTGACCATTATTATTTAGATACCTTTTTTTAACCTTATAGACAATTATAAAGAGGGTTACTTCAAAATTTGCTAAAGACACCCGAACGGTTTTCTGAACATATCCAATTTTCCATGGCCCGAGTTATAATGGATGTATGTCTTATATCATTATTTTCGTTGTAGTTAAAGCTGTGGTTTATCCCCTTAATCCTAACCTCTCCTCAGGTGATATATGCAATCGATATCAAACCGGAAAATGACTTTTTGGTCGACATGGTCCATGTAGCAGTCGAAGGGGCTGGTAACACCATTCTCCCTGGTGTATGGCTCGTGGATATCTTCCCTCTAAGTAGCAACATGAAATCCTCATGATTATTTCAATACGATTCAGAAATTGACTCGTCTCTTTCCAGTGAAATATATTCCTAATTGGATTCCGGGTATACCATTTAAGAAATTGGTGAAGAAATACAAGGAACCGACTGACGCCATTTCCGACATTCCTTTCAATACGGTAAAGGTGAAAACTTTTCTGAACTCATAAAATTATCCGATAGGTCTTATACGCTGAACAGGAAAAAAAGAATATTGATCATTCTTTTGTGTCTAGATCTTTAGAGAGGTTGCGCACCCTTAAAAATCCTTTACCTAACGAAGAAGCAGTAATCAAAAATACAGCCGGTATAGCTTATGCAGCTGGTGCAGGCACCGTAAGCCAGCATGCTTTACATAAAACAAAAGTTATATGACTGTTCACAGACCTTCTCTGGTCTTATTCAAGCCGTCGTCGCATCAGTTTTATATCCTGAGGTACAGAAAAGGCTACACGACGAGCTGGATACAGTACTTGGCGATCGGTTACCCACCTTAGCAGATCGTAAGGACTTGCCTTATTTTAATGCCTTTTGCTATGAGGTCTTGCGTTGGCGTCCCGGTTTACCTTTGGCTGTTCCTCATGCCGCTCTTGAGGATGATATATATGGAGGGTATTTTATACCTAAAGGAAGTATTGTAGTGGCCGATGCTTGGTATATATCTCAACTTTCAACTCCAAGTCCTCTATTATGTAAATTCACTTCGGTCAATAGGAGTATCTTGCGTGATGAGAAGTATGGCCCTAATCCAGAAGAGTTTAATCCTGAACGATTCCTTCAACCTGGTACACGTGCACCAACTGAACAGTTCGGGTTTGGAAGAAGGTTAGCTTTTCCCCCCCTCTTCTCTCAGAGTTTGCTTATCTTTTTACAGAATATGTCCCGGTCGCTTCTTTGCTTTGAATATCATGTTCCTCTTTATGGCATCGATATTTAAAGTATACGAGATTGTACCAGCGAAGGATGAGAATGGGAATGATATACCGGTCACGGATCGGTTCATAGCGTCCGGGGTGACGTAAGTCTTTGAAGGGTGATTTATACAAACATAATTATTCTGATGGGAACTTAGTTTACCAGAACCTTTCCGGTGCAATTTCAAATTGCGTTCTCCCCTTTCGAAGGAGCTTATCCTCAATAGCAGCCATTGAATTTTGTTGGGGTCAATGCTGAGTAAACAAGATTAGTCATGCCTCGAATGTCGAGTTTTCTTCACGCACGAGTTTTTTTTTCCGACTCTGTAAGAGATTCCTATTTTGTGTATAACTTGTAATATAGCTTCTTTTTGCTCCGAACATTCTACACCATTGACATTTACCCACGTTTTTTCTTTTTTCTTTTTTCTTTTTTCTTTTTTCTTTTTTTCTTTTTCTTTTTTCTTTTTTCTTTTTTCTTTTTTTCTTTTTTCTTTTTTTCTTTTTTCTTTTTCTTTTTTTCTTTTTTTCTTTTTTCTTTTTTCTTTTTCTTTTTTCTTTTTTTTCTTTTTTCTTTTTCTTTTTTCTTTTTTCTTTTTTCTTTTTTCTTTTTTCTTTTTTCTTTTTTCTTTTTCTTTCTTTTTTCTTTTTTCTTTTTTCTTTTTTCTTTTTTCTTTTTTCTTTTTTCTTTTTCTTTTTCTTTTTCTTTTTCTTTTTCTTTTTTCTTTTTTCTTTTTTCTTTTTCTTTTTCTTTTTTCTTTTTTCTTTTTCTTTTTCTTTTTCTGTGCGAGCTTTGACATACACATACAGTGTCTCGAAAAACTGTATGTGCTTTCGGCGAATTCCGCATATAACCAAAATAACTCAACCAATAAAATAGTTAAATTCTCAAAAATATTTATGTAAATAGGCGAATATAATAGCTACTTTTTACTAATATTATTTGAGGTCATTATTGATTGTCAATGAGATATGTAGGATTCTTTAGGCTGACATCACGTGTACAGTTTTTTGTGTAGTGGAAAGTGGAAAGTAAATTAAGGTTTAGCACAAATTTTTGCTATTGAATTAGAGTCAGGTGATCATAATATTGTATCTACTATATCATCAGAAATTTTTGAGACCAGAAGACCCAAGAAAAATGAGTGTGATGAAGCTCCCACAGGAAAGAGTTGATAGTGTTGTCTCCCTCCTCGACTTGGGGAAGACAGTGTGGGAGATTGTGAGGATAGTTGGTGTTAGTCATGGAAGTGTCACTAAGATTTGAAAAAATCATTGACCACACTTTCCTAAAGCCTCCAGTGGTCATCCCCAGTCACTCTCTCCCTCAGATGTCCAGCAGGCAATTTGCTGCATCACATCTGGAAAGGCAGACACAGCTGTACAAGTCCAACGAGTTATTCAAGCAACATCTCCATGTGTTGATACAGTTTGTTGATACCTGAAAATTGCAGGGCTCAAGCCAATAGTGAAGCCAAAGCAACCACTCCTCTCAGCAAAACACAAGAGGGAGAGGCTTGACTTCACAGTGGCATACCAATTTTAGACAGTGGAGGACTGGAAAAAAATTATTTGGTCAGATGAGACTAAAATTAATTGTTTTGGCTCAGATGGATGAAAGTGGGTATGGAAAAGGCCGGGGGAATGTCTAAATGACCAGCTTGTGGACAAAACTGTGAAATATGGTAGTGGCTTAATTATGATATAGGGATGTTTCTGCTGGGAGGGGACAGGTGTAGTGGTAAAGATTGATGGGAATATGGATGCAGATCTTTATTGTCAAATTCTCAAAGACGATTTACAAGGCTCCCTGGAATATTTTGGGAAAATGAAGGAGGAGATCATCTTCCAGCAGGACAATGATCCCAAACACACCTCAAAAAAAGCGAAATCCTGGTTTCAAAATCATGATATGAGCATCATGGTATGGCCCCCACAATCTCCTGATCTCAATCTAATTGAGCATCTATGGAGTATTCTCAAAAGACAACTCACCGAATATGAAACAGTCCCAAAGGGCATACATGAGCTCTGGGACCAGGTTGGACAGGTTTGGAATGGATTAGAAGTGAAAACATGTCAGCATTTAATTGAAAGTATGCCTAGAAGAGTAGAGGCAGTTCTTAAAGCCAAAGGTGGCTATACAACTTACTAGATCTTTGTAATTTTGGTAAAACCGGCAAAACTGTTCATCTGAGCTGGTGCCGGAAATCACTGTATATACTGTCAACGAGCGAAAATTAGACCAAACATACATTATAAAATTTAGAGCTATGATATATGTCTCGACACTCAAATATTTTCATAAATTTATCTATTTTATTTCGAAAGCTATTTAAGTTACATGTGGAATTTTCCAAAAGCATGTACAGTTTTTCAAGGCACTGTATGCATTTGTATATACCACTAAAGAAGCAACATGCTGTTGTTGTATTATTGGTGTGGACGACATTTATCTAATATAATAAAACCTCAGTTGTAGAAAAGCAACTAATAATATTGTGCTACCTAATATAATAAACTAATACTGGTTCAGCATAAAATATAAGAAGTAAAATAATTATGACTTACACCTCAGTTGTAGAAAAGCAACTGAGGTTTATACTCCGAAGTTTGAAACTATATAGCTACTAATTAAACTGGAATAGAGAAATATGCACTAGTACCATTTTGACATAGTGTCGACGCTGGAGGCTATTATGTAATATCTCAACACATGCATTATCCCTATGAGTATAGTTATTGGTTTAGCAAAAAAGAAAGAAAAATGCAAGGACAAGGTTTTCGGTCCTCCATCTTTGATGTTTCTAAAATTGACAAACTTTCTGATCGGTTTTATCCAGTTGTATTCGTAGTGAGTTCTAGTAAGAGCCAAACTAATGCCGAACCTTGAATTGAAGGTCCGAACTCAAGCCGAACGTAATACAGACTCAGAATTACGGCCGCGCAACATGGAAAGTAGACGTTGACCACGACACGATTTCTCTTTGACAAATATTCTAATTATTGTGCTGATACGAAGATCAAGACATGTCGTTGTCAAAGTAATAAAAAGGTAAACTATTCTCCTTCTTTTGAGGCTCGTTTCGCCAGCTTATTTTGTACTGGGGTCCTTGTAGAACGAGGGTTAGCGCCACTAGATGCTGACGACACTTTTCTCTAACTTGCGTCGTTCACTAGATCGTTACCGATAAAATTAATCACGACAATAAACTTCACAACCTCGTACTTATCTCATTGCGAACCTTCTCACCCTTCGGAGCCTCAATATATATAATTACCCAACTGATTATCACTTGTACAATTGTACTTCCTAATTTATCAAGTTATTAATTGCCTGTACTGAATTCCTCGAAGTGAATAGGTCGCCATCCGCAACTCGGATTCATTTACCAGGCTTTCGCTCTTACAGAAAACAAACCGCGAATCGACGCAGCACAGCAGGAACAGCTTTAGGGTGGATGTCGCTAGAAGCACTTCCTCCCGAATTATACCACGCAATCTTGTCCAAAGTTCCTATCCAATTTCTGAAGAACGTCACCTTAAACCTTTCGCGCGCGATTCCTCATTCACCAGTGCCTTTACGTTTATTGTTTGAATCCATATCTATCACCAGTTCAAATCAGTTGCCCCAACTTTATGGAAGGCTGAAGTTCAATTCCAAAGAATCCGGTGCGGAATGCACTTGGGTTAAATCTTTCACATTATTAGAATGGAATGTGGATGCGGATGTTTTAGTCAACACTGTTCTTCTATTTTCTTCTCTCCAGCACCTCAATTTACGTATTGGTTCTGTCGTTGCACCGGAACATCTTGAAGTGCTGTTCAGGCACCCGTTTCATTCTTTAATCTCGTTGAATATGCGGTTCAGACCATAGTACGTTAAACATTAGCTTCTCGCTCTTTATGGATATATATATTTGTTTTTTGCAGCGTAAAAACGGCTACCTATTATCCGTTTTTGAGAGGAATGTATTTTGACTCATTGTTCGACTGCATATCTAAATGGGAATCAAAAGGGTTGGCTACTTTATCTATTACGCAAGATCATCTCCCGGTTCAGGATCAAAATGAAAGGAAGTTTGCCCAACCAATCGTATTCTTCTCGTTTGTGCCATTAACGACTTTAAGTATGTCGCCTGCTATACAAGACGTTACATATCTTCGCCTTAATATACCCTCCCGCCAACCAGTTCATCACTTAATCGTCTCCAATTCTCCTTCAATGTTCGATACCCGTGGGTTCCCAAACTTGGCATCCCTTGATCTCTCCAGTTGTGCGGTGCATGTTTCCGATCTTCCGCTTTTAATCAATCGTTTTGGGAAACAACTGCGACATCTCATTCTCGACGATACAAATGTTTGCAATGGAAGCATCGTTGGAGAATGGGAAGCACTCGGGAAAGCTATTGCCTTGGCGGATGTTGCACCAACCCGACAACGCGAGAAATTACTAAAATCATGGATTGACGCAAGATCGCCGTCTATAACCGCTCACGATCACGGAAGCTCCGCCGTGCCAGACAACCAGATAACACGCTCCAAACGTGGTCGAAAAGGTTTGGCGACCCCCACGATCTCTCTACGCCAATCGTCCGATGACACTAGTAATAGTGTAATTATACGATCTCAACCCATATCGTTTGAAGGTATTCAACACTTGACTGGAAAAATAAGGCTGGTACCGATGGCGTCTCATATTCAATCTATTTGTATCAATCAATTATCAAGCGGTATGGAAGAAAGTGCAAGGTCCGAATTCGCGAAAGGTTGGTTAGACGGTTTGCGTCAACTACATGCAACTTGGGCGCGACTTCAGCAAAGCCAGTCCAATGGTACACGACTCTTCCGTTTTGGATCGTCTCAATCGTTAACCGAGATTGGACCTTTAGGCCAAGATAAATTTTGGGATCACATGACATTATCATCAAGTTTCAATTCACCCCCTTTGTTATGCTTTTCTGGTGCTATAAAAAAACGCACGGAAATGAACGAGCATCATAGTTTACCAATACACCCAAACGGATGTGGCCACCAGGATTCTGCTGACGTTTGGCCTCCTAAATTTTATGACTAACTTTATCTAATTCGGTTCACATTTAATCTAACTCTTATATGAAGAAGATTTCAATACGGTTTTGGCCTTAAACTTTTATTCATTTTTATATGCCAGTTATTTTTGGCACACCTTACTTCAATATGAGGTGGACAAGTTCCGGAATCCGGCTACTATATCGTGCCAAATATCGTGCCAAATATATTATACTTTTCTGGAAGCTTCATAGATAAGCTGGTTCAATTTACACAGTGCAAGTTTACTTGTTATCACTTTTTGCCAGTTTACTTCACATGACGCAATTAAGGGTTATAATCGATTTTATGTTTTAGTTTCAGCTTTCATTCTCTATTAGGCTTCTTGCAACTGCACCGGCTTAGTGAGCCGACGAACACGTGTATGAAGAGAAAACATGCTACTTAGCGTTCGGCGTATCCGATTTTCCGGTTCTTTTCCATAAATCGATTACTTTGAAGGGAAAACATGATTTTTGTATCCCGTTTGTGTATGAATCATCGACAACCCTTTCTTCCTCATCACCCCCTACCACCGAACATAATGTCCTCTAACAATATTCTACCTAATGAAATTTTAGGTTGCGTATTCGAATACATATGTATTCCCTCGCCTGGAATACCTAATATGTCATTGTCAATTTCGCATGTTTGTCGGGCTTGGTATCAGGCTGCCGTACACTACACCCTGTTATGGACGTATATCATATTGGACGAAACTTCCGGCTCTCTTAGTCTTGCGAATCTTTATTTGGAAAGGGCAATCAATGCTCCTCTCCAACTTACGATACGATGCAAAAGCGGAAGGGATTATTCCATACAATCATGCGTTGTATCTTGGTTAATGCGCTATCCGGTTAATATCAAATCCCTGAAGGTTATACATATCAGTACGAGTCGAAGTAATTACCTTTTACCAATCCTACCTTGCATTTCGCTCTCCGGTCTAGAAACCTTCGAACTGATGGGTCTGAATGACGTTGAATTGGAGTTGAAAACGATAGCAGACATACTAGCCAAGACTCCCTTTCTCAAATCCTTGTCTTTGTCAGGAGCCAGCGAGCTTCGTTTTCATCCTTCCATGAGGGAATTCGCTTGTAACATTACACACCTAACCATAGGTTCGCTTTCGCATATCGATTACGCCTTTCCACTTAGAGTGGACGCCGCTTTGGAAATAATCGGTTGTTGTAAAGGTCTCCTAGTCCTCGAATGTTTCACCTTGGCGGATGAAGAAGACAACGACCCTCCTGTAACGACATTACCTCATCTTTCTTCATTGACCATTGGAGATGGACCAGAAACATGTCGGTTGTTATTCTACCTTGCCGCACCTCGTCTGGAAAGTTTTAAAATGGCACACGGAAAAATTATCAACGAAGAGGAAGAGGAAATTTCTATGCCAGATCTACCTGAAGACCGAGAGAATTTTCAAGACCTTTTTTTGGGATGTATTCGGGCGTTGTGTCATTTATCTAATGCCCCACGCATCACCAAACTTGTTTGGGAAAGTTCCAAAGTTCGATTGGAGCTTTTGGAAAATTGCTCCCGATACCTTCGAAACCTCGAAGAAGTAGAGATATCTGGCGTCAGTGATGTATCAGGGAGTATTTTCTTTCCTTCATTTCAAGAAAATAACTCCAGGCACTTCCCCGATATTAAATCATTGACCTTTTTTGAATGTTCTTTGGATCCAAAATGGCATCATGCCATTGAGGCTCTTTATCGAGCTCCACAAGCAGCGCCCTCAAGAAACTACCCTCGGATTGTTTTTCGGCGATGCACTGGTGTTAGTGACATATGTTTTTACTAAGGGAATAAACTTTACGTTTATCTTCAAACAGACAACGACGGGATTCAAGTAGTGCACTAAACAAATGTAAAAAAAACAAATAGAATGAATGCCGTAGAATATACATTGTACCTTGGTTTATCTTGAAATTTTACATTTGCCATATGAGAAAGATGGAAAGCGGTATTCGGCGTTCGCTTTCAAGTGGGTATCCGTTGATAACGTCATTCCCATTACGTAATTGCTGCCTGGGTCGCGTTCGGGCTTGTAAGTACTTTTCTGTCTTTACCATACTACAATGATTTTTTCAATAAAATATTAAAGATGTCAAGCTAATGGCCATTCCCGGATCATCTGATGGAATTAGCAATCCTCTATCCTCAAATGACACGTTTAAAGCAGTATGTCTTTTCTGCTCATAACTACCTCCGCAAGCGCATCTTCTGTTTTGTTAATACAGCATTTTTTAGTTAAAGGTCATTTGCGTTCCATTATTATCCAATTCCCTACTCAGTTCGCAAAACATTCAAAAAGTTTCGTCATTATTATCCCAACTAGATTCCCTTTTGGACGCGATTCAATCAGAGACGACATTGTCTCCTTCCTCGATCGAATATGTTTTCTTCCCAATTTCGCATATTCTCCGAAGAAATACCATGTCCTCAATTTCAGACGTTATCATGGAAAAGCTGATGTTGGTTCTCGCGAAACTTGTTGAGCAATGGTGGTGGACGTGTCCTGTTGAAGTTTGGGATCAACTTCTTATGCTGGCTGCCGCCATATTCTGTGGTGTGGATTCTGAGACGGTAAAGGGCAAAAACAAGACTCGAGATGATGAAACCAAACGAGCTACTGCGTATTGTCTAAAAGCTCTGTTACGCCGTCGAGTTGAGGGAGAAGAAGGGATCGGTTACGACGAGTCTGTTGCTAGATTCAAAACATTCGCCTCTCGAGCCAATCAACCTAAAATATTGTCCATCTTAGGACAGACATTAACATCACTACTCGAAACCGCCCAGTCTCAAAGTCGCAGCCTACAAACTGTTTCATTTGAACTCATAAAGATACTTCTCGAGGATTATTTCCACGATCAGTTTTTTCCTTCTGTATTACCCGGAGTTGTTAGTGCTATGGTCAAGGTTGCTTTAGGACGTCAGGAAAGTAAAGGATGGTCTCCGGGTGATAATGTCGTCGAAGCTCTTAACGTTATGCAGACCATCATCGTAGCTGCTATCAGTGACGATATATGTATAAAAGAGGGAGCTATCCGTACTTTTTCTCGATTGGATGAGTTGAACGATAATATTGACTCTGAAGGAAGGATTCGTTCTTCGGGACCATCGAAGACACCATCATCTCCCTTCTCCACTCCAAGAACGTCCGCATGGTTAAGAGCTACAGCTTCTCAATTACATATTGCGATCAATACACTCTCCCCACTTGTTCATCATCCAAATCCAAATGTTCCATGTGCCCTGGCCCGTTTCTCCTACACCATCCTTTCCAATACAACCCAGACGCTCCCAGACGCCCAACAACATCTCCTCACCTACCTCTTATCATTATCGACTACTTCCTATCCAGACGTAGAGAAAGTGTCAAAGGACTATTTGCTCAAACTATTTTCAACTTCATCTCCCATTCACCACCAACTTCTTCAGGTCTTGTTTCGTATCATGCGCGATAGGCTTATCTCACTTCCTCAACTGATCCCGGCACGCAACGATAACAAAGTTGAGCAAATAGCGAAGCAAGTTACAGCAGCGTGCTATCTAGCAGAATCTGTACCCCCCATATTAGACGGGATAAGCAAACTTCTTGGACCTATGGGCGGTATAGAAAAGTGGGGTTGGAGCTTTCTTTCAGCCCTTCAGTTTGTTATTCCGCCACTTTTTGTTTCTACTGTTCAACCTGCTGTTGCCTTCTTAGAAGGGACAGCTACTATATCTACTCAACTACACCCGTTTCCCGAATTAAACATGAAGTTCATCGAGCTACTATCTGCGCAGGATGCTTTGGATACCATGTTCCGTGCACTTGGCAAAGCTGCTGGAACGGACGCTATATTTGCTGTGGAATGGTTCATCGGTATAGGCTTGAAAGGTCGATCATCACGAGAAGTTAGTGCGTTCTGGTGTGCGTCGAAGTTGTTGGAGGGTATGGGAGATGTGTCTTTAAGGAGTACCGAAGTTGTCAGTGTTGGGGTACGGTCTCAAACTACTCTGGAGAAGACATCGCGGTGGATAGCAAAAAACGTCGCTCAATTGTGGGATTCCATGGATGACGATGATGATGGCGACGTTAAACAACGACATGAGGAGCCTTCTTCTATGGAATTATCGTCTGAAGCGGATAATCATCTTCCGCTGCAGTACGTCAAAGGCTTGAACCCAATCGTTACTCTGTTTGACACACAAGACCGTAAAGAGAATGGCCTAACACGCGATGTTCAATCAAATTTGCATAAAGTGTTGGCGTTACATTTACTCTCGATAGTCGCTGGTATATTGGGTAGTCAGTTCACTCGCTTATTACTTCAAACGCTTTATCCTATCCTGCGTTCTCTCATTTCGGATGATATATACGTATCGTCAACTGGATTGGCTAGTCTACATTACATTGCATTCGTAACCGGTTACGCAAGTCCTTCCAATCTTCTTCTAGCTAACTTTGACTACGCGTTAGATGGAGTAGGTCGTCGTCTAGATCGTCGGAACCTAGATCCTGAAGCGACGAAGATCTTTGTGGTTATGATACGTCTTGTAGGGAAGGATATTGTTCAACGGGCAAGCGACGTTGTTGAAGCTTGCTTTGATAGGCTTGATGAGTATCATGGATACACTGCGATCGTTGAAAGTCTTGTAGAAGTTCTAGCGGAGGTGGTTCAAGCTATTGAAGTTGACCATGAACCAGTTGAAGTATCTATCAAGAAGCAACAGCTGGAGAAGATAGATTATATCCAGAATTTTGTGGAATGGTATAAAGCGAAGAATGATTCCGTGGAAGATGATCAAGAGGATTATGGGCGGGCCCCACGGGAAGATTGGTCAAAGTTATCCAAGGGCAAAGGCAAGGAACTAGATGACGATCCGCCGCCGGAAGAAGATGTATCTGCAATGAATCAAACAGATCAAAAGCAATTAACTCCAACACAGACTTTGACAGAACAGATTGTATCCCATTCCATCTACTTTCTAACCCATCCGTCTCCTCTCATTCGAGCTCGAATTTTGGGTTTACTGGATACAGCTAGCCCAACTCTTGTAGAATCCGCTATTCTACCCACTATTCACAATGCATGGCCTTACATTTTGAATCGGTTAGACGATTCAGAACCATACGTTGTTGCATCTGCAGCATCGCTTATTGCTTCACTAGCAGAACACGTCGGAGAGTTCATGGGATCGAAAATATGGAAAGATATTTGGCCCCGATTCTTGAAGATCTTAAACAGATTGGAGCAAGCCGATTCACAGAGTGCACTTTCACGAAGAGGATATGGATCCGTTGGGACTGAAAGTGCATATTCCCACTCACATCGGTTGTACCGTTCACTCTTGCGCACGATGATATCTGTCGGGAAGGGTATGACCGTTCGAAATGACGTTCTTTGGGAGACGTGCCGTGCGTTTAGGAGATTCCTTCATGTACATGCTCATCCCGAGTTGCAAGCTTGCGCTAGAGAGCTATATTCGGTTCTGAGCGTTGATAATTACGATGTGGTTTGGTTAATACTTTGTGCGACTGTTGGGAAGGATGTTGTTGATCCTACCGCTGAGTTGGACCTGGGAAATCTGGCTTTTTTGAAGGAGGCCAAGTGGGATATCGAAGAGAATGCCAGAGTAGTTTTGAGTATTAATGTAGTTTGATTGTGAAATAAAAAAAGTAGTTTATTCTGTGGACGTAACGATATGACAATGATTGTGGGAATACAATGTATAACGGTTATGTGTTTCTGTTATTCATTCGAGTTCAGGTGGGGAATGTTGTCTCAGAACAACGCCCGCTTCTTTGAATAGAGCTTCGGTGCGGTCATCACTGAACCATTATCAGTAAAGTATCTTCCTAAGAGAAAACAGAATACTTACACTTTGTAGCTCAAATTGTATACTACTTCTTTCACACCGGTCTGTACGATCTTGATAGCACATCCTAAACATGGACAGCTAGAAGGGAATAGTAGATTAATATGGTCAAGAATAGCAGGAAAGAGCTATCTTACGTATTACAATATAAAACCGAACCCACACCAACTCGTTCCCTTCCAGCTTCGAGAAGAGCGTTTTCCTCGGCATGGAGGCAAACACAGTCCTCTAGACTTTGACCAGATGGCACACCGCTGTTGCACCGTTTGCATCCTCCTTCATTACAATTCCGGACATTTCGGGGTGTTCCATTGTACCTTTAGAAAGAAAAACATGGATGTTGTAACCCATGGTTTGGGGGTTGGTTTACGTACACTCACCCTGTAGACAGTATACGCCGATCTCGCACCAGAATTGCACCCACTCGACGTTTCATACAGTTGGAGCGTAGGGAAGCTAAAGAGGCTAGTGTCTTAAGGAAACGTCAAGCAATGAGTTTTTTTTTTTGAGAAACTGCTTTCATTTACCATAAAGTAGGTATCCCATTTCGGACGCAGTCTATCTTGATTGGTTATATCGAGCTTCTCTAAATGAGAATTTAGCTCTTCAAGGGTATCGAACGTGTTCAAAATATTAATATGAGCCATGCGAAACAATTGACGTAAATGAGATCCGTTAGTAGTGTTGGTATTAATTAGAGAATCTTCCTTGTTTTCGTAGAAAGTAGAATCATGTTGGATTATGAATTCTTCGAGGGTACGGGTAGGATACACCTCCCTAAAGAAAGTAATGGTGGGGTTAATCAATATATAGAAAATCAGAAAATGAAGACTTGGCAACCTGACTCTGTTGAGTCTGATCAATAACGGAGCATCTATGGAGATGAGAAGGAAGAAAGGTCTTTTGATAAATGGCTCGATTAGAGCTGGTGTGTTCAAGTCGCATGTTACGAATGACTCGAGCCAGTGTTGAGTAACATACTCTAGAAGACTATCACCTGTTGGAAAAAGGAAATGTTTTTGTTGAATGGCGTTCTCTGCAAATAAGTATGTTTTAGGGAAGATCCTTGATAGCAGGTACAGTACTTATTACTATCTCTCTAAACACGACAAGTACGACAAGTCAAAAAAGGTCTGTGTGAGAAATGTTCAGTACTAAAGGGCAAATACCTGAATCCCAATTTGACGAAAGTTATGTTTCTTAACCAGAAAACGTTTGATTGCTGACTTTCCTGCAGACTGGGTACCAACAATGGCGACAAACATGAACCAAAAAATCACGTCCACTGGCGTCCACAATTTCATATGATAACTTTTTTAAATTCAACAAAACAAAGTTTATTCCCCTAACAAATACATAAAAACAAAATATAATACTAATAAGAAATCCATCAGACTCATACTCCAACCGTTGGCTAAACCCCATCATAATCGCCGAAAAGGCGACTATTCCAGGAAGCCGACGTCCTCGAGCCTTTTACAAGAAAAGACATGTTCTCAGTATGACGGAGGAGTACGCAATGTCATCAAATGGATTTGAGAGGTGTGGCATGTTTAAACATGCGAGACTCGAGTTAGTTTCTATAGAATAGATCCTAGCTGAGTATGTTCTGAGGAAACCGGAGACTGTCAAACCGGGCTTATATATATATCCTTTGGGCGCTTAGTAAGGGTCGTGCACAGACCAGGTTGCAGTTCACTGATCCATAGTGCCACGTGGAGACCGATGTGATTGTGCACTGTGCCAAAACTCACGTTCAAGTTCAAATGTAGTTTCCATGGAATGGTAGCCTATATCTGAGATAATTAAATGCACATTGTAATTTGTAAATGCACGTGAACATAGTTTATAATCCTTGTTAATTGCCAAGGTATATCACATGAGTAGTCGGCTTTCTTTTGGATAATCATTGAGTTTGAAATTCGTCGTCCTTCGAATTCTAGCACATCTTTAATTGTTTATTGTTATGTATTTATTTTGAATTAAGTGGCACAACATTGCATTGTCATTGCGATGACTTCTCTTTTCATATTCCAAGCACAAAATGTGAAAAGTTTTTGTGTGATAGTTCAAAAAAAAAAAACTGTTTGCATGTGGATATGCCGAGCCTGAGATCGCAATTGCGCGCTTCCGATCTGGTCCTGACAAGACCATCACAAGAACGTTGCTATATGTGTATCGGTGGATTCTATATGGGATATGGCGATATTTAGCCCGTACCCAGCATTCCCCCACTATCTTGGATAATTTCAGACTCAAAAACGAAAAAAAAAAAGATAATCCCATGGTTGATAGGATAGGTGGCGTATTTCGTTTTTAATTTCACTGTGGAATTGTTTTGTCACACACCACTTGTCTTTCCTTTTTCTCCTAATCCCGTCATCCTTATATTTATCATAAACCAATCAAATGAGCAAGAAATAAGACAAATTGTCGGACACGCTCAATGAGTAAGAGGGAGATGTTTTGTCCTGTTCTTGCCAATATATAAACCCATCATGCCGGCCGAACCTGACGGTGGGGTTCCATAGGCCCCCTTGCCAAGACTATTATGGTTTCCAAGACTGAACTTAAAACACTCTGATTCTGATTGTTTTCATAGAAATTTTACCAACTTGAACCCTCTTCATCATCCCGCGATTTGCTTGGGTTTCCGTTCTAAGGAAGAACCCTTGTCTCGCCGAGAGAATTGGCTAAGAAAACACGTTGGTATTACCTCTGGCCTTGGTCCTTCCTAGCCATCTCCCTCGTTCCCTCTTTTTTTTTCTCGTTTTCCTCTGGGCGATTTTTTCCGGTCTTGTTTAAAATCCGGATATGTTTCGAACAATACTACTTTCTCTGTCCTTTCTCCTCTTCCTCGGTTCGTCACGAGGTACGGTTACCATTTCTTTGGAAAAAAACCAATACGAACCAGTGATTGTATTACAATCATTCGGTTCTTCCCCCTCTTGTTCATCTTCTATTCCCGTATTCTTGTCTCCTGGTTTGATGTTAATACCCATTTCGGTGTAGGAATAGGATTCGGATTGCTTAATCCGCGAACCCCGGTTGCATTACATTCGCGTCAGGCGATGCCCATTGGCAATATCCCCCCAGAAGTGAGTCATCTCATCTCGCAAACTTTCATTAATACAACAACTTATCCCTACTTTCTGTTTTTTCTTTAGTGTCAAGCACCTTGTCAATCGTTCAGTGACATCACCGATGTAAGGGCGCAAAAACTTTTTTTTCTCCTTCCGTTTCTCACCTTTTTTTTAAAGATATGTGATGGGTCTGCTGTTGATGTGAACTGTTTGTGTAGCGATACAGCTGCGAATGCTATTCTTTCTTGTGTAAATTGCATCGCAAATCTAGCGAATACTGCGTCAAATTTCAGACTACAGGAACAACAAACATTAGATAGTACGTCCCCCCTTCTTTCTCGAAAGAAATTTCCTCTCATCACGAACTTCTCCCAACATAGATCTCACCATGGCTTGTGAACAGGCGGGGCATCCTTTAAATACAACGCTCCAGGTAAATCACTACGCTTCAGACTTTTAAAAAAACCCCTGATGTCGTCCTTCCCTTCAGTTAGCGCCTCCTGCTCAAACGTCTGGGGCATTATCAACCATATACTATGCGGTTCCCTCATCACAGCTACTATCCCTCTTACTGTTCTTCGCCTTTATTGTCCGAATATGAAATAAAAACTCTTTCATATTTCTCCTTTTTGGATCTTTCCTCTTAGCTGATTTGGCTACTATATTTTCACTCCGATTTACGGGTTCCTGTGTTGTAGTAACAGTAACTTTGGAGACTTTTTCTTTACGCTGCTCAATGCAATTCCAAATAATTATTGTTTTTTTATTCTATTTATCGTTTCGTTGGGATCCTATTTCTTTATCCAATTTGCTTTGAAAGCACCAAAAGACATCGCTCGGCAAACATCGGCTTGGTTGAGGCGTGACATAGGCGTGACCCATTGAACTTTGCCTTTTCAGTGCCCGTTCCTCATGTTCTTAGACATCCACCCAAATCAAACTAAGAATCATCGTGCCTCAACATCGACAAGCTCCAACTTAACCAACTCTGGAACATTTCTTAATCAACCTACGTTGTCATCTCTGGCGGCTGTGTCGTCATCGCCACTTCCACCTTCTCCTGCCGCACCCGTGTCGGGCTCTTCAAATGTCACTGATATTGATTCGGTTATAACAAAAGTTACTGCGTTTAGAAGGTTTAAATCTAAACTTGTCAAAAAAAAGGAGAAAACCGGGAGTGTGCAAGGCAAGGGTAAACCCAAGGAAGTTGTTCCTGACTCGGCGACGGGGTGTTCTAATGACGTCGCTGAGTCGTCGTCTAAAAAGAGGAGTGCAGCCGAGAAGCTTATTGTTGTGGATACAATAGAGGATGATAAGCCTTCACCGAATCAAACCTATAATAATGATGTCGAGCACGAGGAGCAAAGTGGTTCTGGTTCTGCTTCGGAATCTGATGCCGTTGTTGATTCAAGGACCGAGTCAACTACGAATTTGGCGCATCGAATACAAACATTACTTTCATCGTCTTGTAGTCCTTCTCAATTCTTCCCATTCTCGTTAACGAACGTCAACCCAGCGAATTCCACAACAGATGAATCTACTACTACGGTACAAAAAGAAGAAATCACGTCATTGTCACACCAACAACCAGATAACCATGATTCCCGTTTTAAACTAATCCCCGATTCATTATTCAAACTACATCTTACCGATACAAAGTTTATGAATTTTCTGACGACATCACCCTATTCTATCATGAGCGGAACCAAGAATAATAATGGCTCGTCGGATAGTCTACATGATGTCTTGGATAAATGGACCCGATTTGTTATTCGGAAACATCCAAGGACGATAGAAACAGAATCGCACGAAAATGATATGATAGGAGACGATAGTGACAGCGATTCATCGAGTGTCGTTCTTAGTTGTCCTCTTCAACCTACTAGTGAGACGGAAGTGGAGATCGCTCGCTCTGAGGTTGTTTCGGTAGAGTTTGATGCGGAACCGTCCATTGAATCGAAAACTCAGCAGCAGCAACCGTTTTTATTGCCACCAAGTGACAGCAATAGTTTCTGGTCGTTTCGCCAGCCTTCCCAAACAGCCGATTTAAATATCCCAAGTCCGTCCAAGTCTAGCCGACTAAAAGAAATCCGTATATGGTACCCTAGTCGGACAAAAGTATCACTAGAAGCTACTTGGTGGGGCTATCGAATGTAAATTTTGTTTTTTGTTTTTTGATCTAAATAATTAAACGACATTTATATATTTTGCGGTCAATAGATATCTTCCTCCTCCTGTGATGCAGATTCTTAGTGACAAATCCCTGGAAGCAGCCAAGCGGGCAGCCATGATTACAGCAGCCTTGACGTGGCTTATTTCCCGTATTCCACTAGAAGTTTTACCTCCTCAATTTAAACCTTTAACCTTAATCTTAAAGGAAATCGGTGAGTTCTAGATCTGATTTCATATTTTTCATAAAGTTATTAAAATGTTCTTATAATGTTGTACCTTTTAGTTCCGCTTGTAGGATATGTTGGCGGTTTTATAGCTTGGTCATGGAATACAGTGAAAGGGTTCGATAAAGGTACGACCTTTTTACTTTGATTTCCTTTTTGATCCGTTTTTAATTAAAAAGAAACGTTCGTTTATGTTTTATACAGGCGACGGCGTTATTCTTTCGGCTACATGGTTGCTGCCTATTGCACTTATTCCTGGAACATGGTTTTACACTGAACCAAGTTCTGATATACCTTTGGAGGTTTTTTCTGACGGTCGCATTACTACTAGTGATAGGCCTAATAGTTCGCCTCCACCGCCTCCTCCGAAAGATGCTCCCAGCGTTGCTTCAAAGTCTGTTTCCACTTCGAGTTCAGGATTGACACAGGCTGGTTCTCGCCGACCCGGTCCTTCGTTACGAAAACTTGAGCGTTCGGATCCATGATTCGTTTTATGAACTTTATCCCCACCATCACATCATACGCTATGAGAGACAAATTTATTCCACCATGTGTATTGTCAACAACCTTTTCTATCATACTCCCGGCAACATTCTGTGTTTTGTAATATATATGTATATCTTTTCGCATAATCACCCTCCGCGTCGTCAAAAGAAGTTGTGAACATTTTATTTACCACAGGAGCGCCGGGCCGCTGATAAATTCGTGCAATCCGGTTAGTCGCCAATATCGTGATCTTGAGAGGGATGAGAATGCTTCTCTTAATATTGGTTGCAACGTAATGTCTTGGATTCGTGGAGTCTGATTTGCTCTATTGGGATATGAATTACTACGACATGTTTTCTTTTTTTTCTTCTTGGATTTGCATCAAGATGTTATCCCTCGAGTTTATGATATGTATACGGTTTTGACTCTCTGGTTAGGGCCTGTTTGGAAGAATAGCGGCCTTTCAGTGATAAAACTATCGTCCAAGTTGGGTGCTGCGCATACTCCAATATTCTATATTACCATGGTCTTCTTATACGCAACATATCGTATGGGAACGAGACGTTCAGTACTAATTTGGGAACATTAGTAAAGTAAGCATTCCGAAAAGCCGCATGATGCATATAAGTAAGGTGGAGCAGGAAAAAAAAAGGCAACGTTCTTCAATTTTTATTTAAAAATTCTCAAAGAGCCCCCCAATTCTTCTCCCTCTCTCTCCAAAATTCTTTTCATTATGCGTTTTTCATCCCTTTGGTCACTAATACTGTCCATCGGATTCTCGCTGAATACTGTCATTGCAAAAGATACGTTGGAATCCGTACAGAAAGCTTTTGTTCAAGCCGGATTGGTCCCGGACGTTCTTTCTTCTTTTAACCCGATATTGTTGCTCGATGTTACGTATACCATTCCCGATACGAATGGAGAGATTAAAGTTGTGACTCCACCCGGAAGAAATTTTACAATGCCTCGTTAGTATCAGAATTCAATTCCGAGGAGTGGACTCTTTAAGAGACTTTTTTTTTAGAAACGGCGATCAGGCCAACTTGGTCTATTCCGTCTTTTGACCAAGGTTTGGCGGAAGAAACCTTTGTTGTAGCCATGGGTAGGTCATAAAAAAACAGTTAAATGTTTTTATCCGAATCCTATAATTCTTTTTCAGTCGATCCGGATGCCCCAACTCCACAAGATCCCTCGATGTCTCAAATCAGACATTTTTTGGGAGGAGATTTTAAACTTGAAGGACAACCTACAGCAGAAGGATTAGGTGCTACGTTGGTTAATCGTACACCAGCACTGAGCGATTATATTCAACCGAGTCCTCCTAATAATTCTGATGCTCATAGGTAAAGTTATCAATCATCATTTATATAAAGTGGGGAGATAATAATAATTGATGTTTTTGGGAAAGGTATACGTGGTTACTCTTCCGTCAACCTAATGATTTTCCTACGAGTCTTACTACATCGGTCGAGAATTTCAATATCTCAGAGTTTGCGACGCAGTTCAAGCTTGGTCCACCTCTTGCTGGGAATTTTATGACTCTCAGCACTAACCCGGCAGATCTTGCTGCAGCTGGTGAATCTTAGGATGAACGGGTAAACCTCATATGGTGTTTATGTTGAGAAAGTTTTAAAACATATACAAATCGTTTCAGTGGAGAAATGACCTAGATGAACTTCCTTTGATGAATGACAATCAGTATCTGACTTTCGAGAGGCTGACGTCGTACCTGATGATGATTTTGGGAGTTCCGCTTGTTAATTGTTCATAATACCTGGTCTATAAACAGACAAAAGTGAACGTACAAGAATTTTCCCGCGTGACACGATCCGGGCAAAAACAGATGGCCTAAAAAGCTACCCGGGGATTTCGTTGTTTTAATCCCACTATTCTAACTTCTGATACGAATCAATGGAGCTGTTTGGAATGTACACCATCCAAGAAGTATTCTCTGTCCAGGAATCAATCATTGAGTATTGATATTAGCTCAGGAAAAATCTCTCTATCCCTGTTGGGATTAGGAGATAGTATGGTTCTTTGCTGGCGAAAATTGAACAAGTAATGATATTGTCGTGCCATTCGACGCTGAACCAGGTTGGCTGTAGGCTACCCCCACAGATCGAGTTCATCGCGTGATTAAGGACAGACGTCCTTGCTTCTGGAATTTTATTATTCTCGTCACGAAGTTTTTTGACACCGTACTCGTACAACCAATTTGGGTTGACAAGATAACCATAGACACTTCGGGGGTCGAGATGAGGACCAGACATATATGGTTTATTCTGAAATTGAATGAGCAAAAAAATTAAACAAACAGAAACGAGTACTATTTACTGGCTTGTGGCAAGAGCTGAGTGGAAAGCTTGGGGTGGGCCTTTTCGCTTATATAGCCTTTCTTAGTCACACTAAAGTAATGTCAACGTCCGCAAAAACGCCGATGCACAAGGTAAAAATAAGAATCAAGATGAACTAAGTGATAGAAGTGAGATTCTGAATATATAGTTTGACCAACGGACATTGTGGTGGACAAAGACTGGACTTCGACTCCTTTCCTTTCTGCCCACGTTTCAAGATTGTGGCGGTATTCCACTGCGGATCTGGAATTGACGGATTTTACGAGTCGTGGGTCTTCCGCAGGGTTTCTGAATTAGCGAATATCTTGCAGATGACAGTTAGCAGTAGGTAAAACGCCTAAGCGTTTTAAATACAGACTCAGACTACCTAATACGAATGCTCGGTTTTCTCCGAGTTCATCAAACTCTGACAAGAATGCGCCATGAGATTATAGCCATCCGGCGTCCGCGTCGAGTCAATAAACGTAATCTCCAGTTCTTTCTGATTCAACACTTGACTAATAGATGGACAATAGAACCTCTTACGATGACCTTGGATATAACTTTGGATTATGTGTCTATGACTATCTAAAACTAACGGTTAGTTTTAAATTTGCATTCTAATTTATGTAATGAAACACCGTCCATATCCCGAGTCAGAGCTCTAACCACGTCACCGTGATCGCTGCCTATTGCACTGATCCCTGGAATATATTTTTACACCGAGTTTTGATATACCCTTAAAGGATTTTTACGGCGGTTGACTACTACTCCTTCTATTAGTGTTAGACCTAATGGTTTACTCCAATATTTTATATTACCGTGGTCTTCTTACACCCAACATATCGTATGGGAACGAGACGTTCAGTACTAACTTGGGAATATTATAAACATTCCGAATTGAAGCCGCATGATGCATACGTATAAGTAAAGGTGGAGCAGGGAAAAAACAACGTTCTTCGATATTTAAAGATTCTCAAAGTACCCCAATTCTCCCCCCTCTCTCTCCGTTATTATGCGTTTTTCATCCCTTTGGTCACTACTTTCCATCGGATTTTCGTTGAATACTGTCATTGCAAAAGATACGTTAGAATCCGTACAAAAAGCTTTTGTTCAAGCTGGATTGATCCCTAACAACGTTTAGATTGCGACAACGGAAATACAACGAGAAAGGAACTGAAGTTCAAAGGAAAAATATTGTATTAGTATGTATATAATCATAGTAGCTATCGAATATAGCGCACCTGAAGTTCCAAGGAAAAAGATTGAACTTCAGATGCGACGGTTAGAAGGCTTATAGTCGCGCTGTCAACAGTTCCTCCTCAACAATCCCGAACGTTCTTTCTTCTTTCAACCCAAGATTCTTGCTCGATGTTACGTATACCATCCCCGATACGAATGGGAAGATTAACGTGTTGACTCCATGTTGCAAAAATCTGGTAGACTGGAAGCTCTAATTTTGCCTGATTTATGTTTATCAACGGTTGACCAACCAATGATCATGGGTTGATAAACATAAATCGGGCAAAATCAGTGCTTCGGGTCTAAATAAACCCCTCCAGGTTTTTGTGACATCAGCTAGGGGGATTTTACAACGTCCCGTTAGTATTAGAATCCAATTTTGAGAAGTGCCAAATTCTTTAAGAGACTCCTTTTTAGGAACGACGGCAATCAGATCAACTTTGTCTATTCCCTCTTTTGACCAAGGTTTTGCAGAAAGAACTTTCGCTGTAGCCATGGTAAGTCATAAAAAATAATCAAACGTTTCATCGGGAATTTTATAATATTTTTCTTTTCTTGAATAGTCGATCTGAATCCGGATGCCCCAATCCCACAAGATCCCTCGATATCTCAGATCAAACATTTTTGGGAGGAGATTTTGAACTTGAAGGACGACCTACAGCAGAAGGATGAGGTGCTACGTTGGTTAATCATACACTGAGCGATTATATTCAACCGAGTCCTAATAATTCTGATGCTCATAGGTAAAGTTATCAATCATCATTTATATAAAATGGGAATAAACTGTCCTTGATGAAAGTAGACTTGGGCTTACACATTGATGATGGGAAATTTCAATTTGTTATTTATTTATCGTCCCTGGTCTGTGAATAGAATTGACGGCATGGCGTGTGTGACGGGCCAAAGAACTGGTCTAAAAGGCTATCGATATCTGGGAGTTGTGTTGTTTTCTATCCTGGTGCTGCCGTTGATATCGCGATGGGTTTTGGAGAATGAACATCCAGACAGCCAAGAACTATCCGGAATCGATGACCGATATCGATATTAGCTCAAGTCCTCAGGAAGAGTTTTCCCTATTCTCATTGAAGCCGGAGGACTAGTATTTTTACCCCCAAATTCATTAAAAGTACGTTATAAGTTATCTGCGCAGGTATACGTATAGACACGATAGTGGTAAGGGGGGCACAAAGCTACAAGTCAGCAAATGAAAGATTGTTGAAGGTATAGCTAGATGATACATACGACGACAAGAAATGACACGGGCACGTGGGCATCTTAATAAATTAACTGTACTCTATCGACATACTTCATTCATCACAACGGAGATACCATTTTGGGCCCCCTAAGCCGCGTTGTTCTGGAACAGATACGGCGCGTTGTTGGCGAAAGTCAAACAACTAATGATGGTGCAGTCTTGTTCGACGGTGGACCAAGTAGCCTTTACGCCGCCTATATAAGTTAGCATAGACTAATAATATCGCTATTTGTTTTTGTATTTTGATTTTCCACATTCTCTTCACGAGATTTTTTGACGCCGTATTCGTACAACCAATTTGAGTCGACAAGGTAGCCATAGACACTGCGACGGTCGGGAAGACGGATGGACAGAATTATGTAAAAGCGTTATGGTTCTAAGCTCTGATGAATGGTATTGAAATTGAATAGGCGGAAATAAAAAACTATCACATTTGTGGAAAGAGTTGGGGAGAAAGTAGTAATGTAAGAACAACTCGAAGTTTTCAGTAGACCTCGGATCTTGCCGAAGAAAGACGTTTCCCCTTCACGCGATGCACCATTGTGTCATTAGTATTTACATAATTTCGTTACTAGCCTCGTGTCTCCGTCCAGCTTTCCCTTTGATCTCTACTTTTTGTACGATGCCGTTTACAACACCTTCCAACTTGTATGTCATTTCTTTTATATCCATCTTGTCAATCGGGTAGTGAGTTCCTTCTCACATTCAGCTGTTGCTTTGACCGATTCTAGGTTTCTCTGAATGTTTAATCCTGTTTGCTGGTAAGTATGCTCTAGTTATCATTTATAAATATTTTGGAAATGTCATTTTTTCATTCAGAGATCTTGCCTTTGTGGATGTGTGTCTTTCTCGTCTCTACACCCGTGCTATCTTCAACGAGTTTTTACCTATTTCGAATATGTTGAGAACAAACAGAAGACTGATGATTTTTTACCCAGCATCGATGTCAGCAGTTTGTCACACCGGACCGGTTCTCGATTGCTCAGGATGTAAAATTTCGGTAATGTTCTTCTTACTTTGAGTCAAGTCGTCCGGGAATAGCAGAAGGAGCTCCTAGCATACATGGTCACGGTTGCTGGCCTGCCTATCGCACTTATCCCTAAAACACTGAATCGATTTCTGATATACCTCTAGAGGAATTTTTTGGCGGTTGGACTACTACTTCTATTATTGTTAAACCTAATGCCTCACCTCCAATTTCCTCCTTCAAAAAATACCTCTAGCGCTACTTCAAAGGCATGCTCCCACTTTAAGTTCATGATTGAAACAGGTTGGTTCTCGTCAACCTGGTCCTTCATTTTAGCGTTTGGATCCAACATTTGTTTATGGCTTCATCCCTATCGCCACATACGCCGTGCGAAACAGAATCATTCCATCACGTGTGTCTGTCAACAGCCCTCTTTATCAATCTTCGGACAACACATCCTGTGTTTGTAATATATCTTTCTCATAATCACCTTTCGAGTCGTCAAAAAAATTGTGAACATTTATTCGCACAGGAACACCGGGCCGCTTATGAATTCGCGCAACTTGGTTAGTTGCCAATATCGTGACCTTCAGAGGGATGAGAATACTTCTCTTAGTGATGGTTGCAACGTAATATTGTCGATTCGTGGGGTCTGATTTGCTCCTTTAGGCAGTGAATGACTACGAGATTTTTTTTGTTCGAATATGTATGAAGGTGAAAGTGCCATGTTTCTAATTTCTAATTTATACAGTTCTGAGTCTCTGGTTTGGGGTCGGCTTGCAATAATAACCGCTTTTCAGTTATAAAACTATCATTTGGGTGCCGCGCATGCTCCAATATTATACATCACTGCAACCTTATACCTAACAGCTCACGTGGGAATGAGACCTTCAGAACCAGTTTATAACGAGAATTCCCGCTGGCAGACCACATGCTCAATGTATATAAGTAAGCTGAAGCACGAAGGGGAAAAAAGACGTTCTCAATATCGAGACCTCAATATTTCTTTCGCCTAGTGCCTTATGCAATTCTCATCCCTCAGGTTATCATTTTTAATCGCACTGTCGTTAAATGTTGTTATCGCGAAAGATACTCTGGAGTCCGTCCGGACAGCCTTCGTTCAAGCTGGATTAGTCCCGGACGTTCTCTCCACTTTTAACCCGGTCTTGCTACTCGATGTTACGTATACCATCCCCGATACAGATGGGGAGATTAAAATTGTTACTCCACCTGGAAAGAATTTTACAAGACCTCGTTAGTTCAATTTCTTCAAAGGTGAAAATAATAATAGGAGACTTAGGTTATTTTATCTAGAAACGGCAATTAGACCAACTTGGTCTATTCCCTCGTTTGATCATGATTTGGCAAAAGAGACGTTTGTGGTAGCTATGAGTAGGCCATAAAGCTCAAATTGATTTTTCAATGGAACTTACCAATTTGATTAGTCGATCCAGATGCCCCAACACCACAAGACCCTACGAATGCTCAAATCAGACACTTTTTGGGAGGAAATTTCAAGCTTGAAGGACGGCCTACAGCAGAAGGATTAGGCGCTACACTGGTCAACCGTACTCCAGCAATAAGCAATTACCTCCAACCGACTCCTCCTAATAATTCTGATGCGCATAGGTAAGTAATAGTCTATCATTTAAGGGTGAAGAAGTTTTGATTGAAATTCGGGGGGAAAGGTATACGTGGTTACTTTTCCACCAACCTGCCGATTTTCCTACGAGTCTTACTACATCGATCGAAAATTTTAATATCTCAGAATTCGCGGTGCAGTTCAAGCTTGGTCCACCTCTTGCTGGGAATTTTATGACTCTCAGCACTAACCCGGCAGATCTTGCAGCAGCAGGCGAATCTTAGGGTGAACGGGTAAACCTCATTTATTTAATGTGGGATTGTTTATGTTGATAAGTTTCAAGTATATATGCTATTTCGGGTGAGCTTCCTTTAATAAAAGTGAATTTAAGGGCTCACACGTAACACAACTTGACGATCTGACAATCGAGAGATCGAAACCTTCGGTTATACGGCTAGTCAGAAACGGTCTTTTGAGATTATTATGGCGAGCAGATATTACTATTCGCGGTTTTGCCTTGAGTTCCACGGTATAACAAATAAGTGGTGTAATTTTAGGCGAATGTACTAGTAAAGAGTCCAAAATAAATATAAACATCATACTATCTTTGATAACAGCTCGTAATTTGGCGATCCCAATCCAGACACCTTTGAATATTACCAATCAGCTCTAATGTATGTCATAAATAAGTTCAAATTACTTGCCGGATCCCAACCAGTCATCACCTAGAAAGGAGAAAAGTTTTATGAGAAGATTTAAACGAAATATCAGCGTATCTTACCGGTTTCAGAAAGTCAAAAGTATCTCCTATAGGTTTTTTTTTGGAAATTTGAATCTGGCAATACATGTAAGAAAAAAATCGGATATCATACCTTGGGTAATGTCATTCAACGCGGTCGGATTGGCGTAGAGCAAGGGGTTGAGGAATACAAGAGGAGATTTCCCTTGACCTTGACGTTATGCGTTTAAATACACAATTACTGCTGCCCAAACTTGCGGTGCTGGGTCCATCGAACCTGAAAAGACTCCAATACCATGTTCTACTTCCCATATGTCCACTCCATAAGCAGCAACATCGGGACAGCGACGGTTGCTGCTTGACTAGTCGAAGTATACATATATTTTAATTCGTTGAACCTATTAGTTTTACAGACTCACATTAAACTGTACTGGTACTTGATTCGTCGAACCAAGCCTGCTCAAGTAGCCTTTGACCACATTGTCCTGATAAGGTGGTCTCGTGAATATTGCCGAGAAGCCTCCTGTTCCCCCAGCCACGACCTCAGCTGTACCAGACGAACGAGTCGGTTCAACCTACAATATTATATGTAATCAAACATAAATATAAATAACACCATACCGAAGTAGGGTGGGGACAGGTCGATGGGAAAGCCCCCAGCTCTCCTGATTGGGCCAAAAAAGAGACACCACCGGCTGAAAATTGCGTAATAGCATCGTAGACGGATCTGACAGTGTAAAATTTAATGTAATTCACATAGTATCAAAAACAAAACAAACACACTTTGCGGTTCTGACAAAAACGGCATCTGTGCTATTTTCAGCAGTAACTAAAAAACATCAAACATCTTGAAAATCAATGTTCTAAGGTATATAGCTACTTACAATAGCTCATGGTGAAAATCTTAGGTAGATCATCATTTGCCAAGATAAGGTTAAAAGCATCTCCTCAATGCCATTGTCAATGGAACTTATATAAACATCGAGCGGCGGGTGTGGGTTAATGCCAAGCAACGTCTGAATCTCTGAAGTCTAAATGTGGTTTTCTAAAGGTATAAAGTATCTCTATGAATATACGAAGGAATCCCACCGTTTCAATATCATCCTCATCCGGGTCCGAACCGTCGGGGAGATTGACTATCAATTCCACCTGTATTAGAGCCAAATCAATACTTGGACGAACTATTTTAAGATATTTCTTGAATTTGATCATCAGTTATTTATTTTCCATTCAAATTCTCAGAGACATACGGCTATGTCGGTGGCAGTGGGTACTTGAGCATTCCTGCCAAGGATTCCAATCTTTCCCACAGGTCCTTGAATAGCGACGTCACTTGGAATACTATACGTTTTCTGTACTTTTTTTTTTTTAAAAAAAAAAGAAAAAAAAAAGAAAACGAGGGGGAAGTCATACAAATATCTAATTTTGACTATAAACTTACTGCAACCTAGAGTGACACCTTTATCACACCCTTGACCTGGATCATTATCAATTTCATTATCTCGACGGTGGGTACTAGAACGGGAAGTGACTGTTCGGTTTCCCGAGGAAAAAACAGAAGATGCCCTATTGTTTTAGTGTGTCAGAGAAGTAATAAGTAACGTCACCTTGTTAAAGACGCACGCAAGAATGGGGCGTACACTACGGGTATGATTAGAGAGCCGTGTGGGTAGTGAGTATTCCAGTGCTCTAACTATAGTTCGGTCTCCAAGCCGGATATATTACCGGGGTTTAGCTCAATAGTAAGATTCAGGAGATGCTGAGGATCCGCATCTCCATTCACTATGTACTCAGGAGGGATCGATTGAATTTGACCGTGAACAACGAGGTGTTCTTCGATCGGAATAGAGAGAATAAGACCAAAGATTAGAAATAAACCGAGACCTAAAGAAGAAAAGAAACTAAGTCGGAACAAATTACGAAGATTAGGCATATTATATTATGAAATTGAAAAAAGGAATACGATACTGAAAGAAGATGTTAGAAAAAAGAGGAGGAGAGGGACTGGCACGGACAAGACAGTCCGTGTTGTGGTAAGGGCTGGTCTTGGCCTCCTCGGACTTCCGTTCAAGTCTGTACCTTCATGGCGAGTCCCAGAAGTGAGTCCGAGCTCCTCATATACATATTTATGTAAACCATATAAACTCACAGCGAATCATGACCCGGGCATAGATGAGGATGTGTTAGTCCATTCTGTGCGGTTAGAACTGTTTCTGACTCAGGGACCTTTTCTTCCGTCATTCAGCATGTTCTGAAACCTCGATGTAGGAAGTATGTATACATAAACCTCCTGTGTTATCAGATGTTACAGTCTTTTCTTTCCAAATATTTTTACTAATTACATACCGATTTTCCCGCATTGATATGGTCACATACTCGCATACTAGCCACGGTCACAAAGACAGTTGCTAATGTAAAGTGAGGTCAACCAAATAATGCCGAACTTAAAAGCTCAACGCGCCCCATGCCATGTAGAAATTAAAATTGTAGAGAATGAACTGCAGCTTCCAGCTTAAACCGTCCAGTCAAAACAGAGGCCCCTTGAAATGAATCCACTCTAAGTGTGTGAGAAAGAAATAATCAAGGTTTAGTAACGAAAAACTTGTGACGAGGGTGACTGGAGAAATAGCGAAGCATTTTGAATATGTAGCTTTGGTATTTGGCTGAGAAAGTTGGCCACTTTCGTTCGTCGCTGCTTGGTTCAACCCGGCAAATATACTCATCGGTAATCCGAGGAAGTTAGAAGAGAGACAATCAGCGCATAAGTGGATTCCTCGACTGACATCCTTTTTCACCGAGTATCCATCTACTCAAAAAGGTGTTTGAGGGGTTTCTAATTGGAGGATAAAGTCGTCACTATCAACAGTTGAATCATTATTATTATAAGCGCTGATAATATTCGCCGAAGAAACATTTCTGCGCAGCTGAAGAACATCTTTATTTTTGGCAAAGAGTGAATGTACATTTACCTATATCTTTAAGTCAGGATGTTAAGATCCCGATTCCCTCTCAATGTGAAAATCCCGCAACTTGACTTGGAAGTTAGAGGAAAATAAGATTTTTATGACCGTTAAAAATTTTGAATGATGATTAAACGATTGACAGTGCCATCATAGACTATAATTAGAGAGATAGCACTGAGCAGTAGCTCGTTTTTAAATTTGCACAACCTTTGTCGTTCGATGACTATTTAAGAGGCTCTGACTCGGAATATGGAGTTTCATTAGATATTAAATTATAATGTAAATTTGAAACCTCATACCCGTCATTTATAATCGTCGACTTTAAGAATTATATTCAAGGGTTGCGCGCACGAACAAACAGAAAGTTGCCATGGCGGAGCCGGAAAATATTTCAGACGCCCGACCCAAGAGCTTGTACAACTTTGTCCCTCTTTTTTAATCGCCAGCGAACCAGAGGGCCGAATGGCTCAGTCCATTTGATTTGACCATTAACGTGGATGACTGAATTTCTTAACTGGTACTATAATTGTCATTTAAATTCTACAATTTTAAAACAATGAAAAGTCTTAGAAAAGAAGAGTCCAGACTTTGTCCAAGTTCCAACGCTCATCTAATGTGACTGAGGACCAAGGTGGACTCAATGGAAAGAGCGATTCAGATTGGAAAATAAGAGTAAGCCTTACTGTTAGGAAATAGAAAAATTCGTGTTCAGTACATCTTTAGTTTTTCCGGCGAATCAGTGCTTTGCCGACGCTGGTGTTACCTCTGTGTGACCAAGAAATCGGGGAAAGGCTATATAAGCGTCGTCTTGTTCCGAAACTGGTCCACAACAATTTTTCTACTCAACTTTTGCCACAAGTTAGTGAAAGATCTTATTTCTGTTTTTTTTTAAATTTTACTCATTCATTTTTGAGATACATAGAGCATTTATGTCAGGTCCACTTCTTGATCGTCACAGTGTTTATGGCTATCTTATCAACCCAAATTGGTTGTACGAGTACGGCAAAAAAAAATCTCGCGAAGATAAACAGGAAATTCCAGACACCAGAGGTGCTTTGATTAGTTATGGAATGACCATGCTGACGTGCGCAGGCAAACTGTTCACCACTTGGTCCTGCGTCGAATGGCATGGCAATCTTGTTCATTGTTTGACTTTTACCAGCAAGGGACCGTATGATTACAGACTGGTCCCCGAACGAGACAGCTTGGAACCATACAAGAAAGAACTCCACACCGAGCGGGAACCAAAATGGTATCTTCGTTGTGATGAATGAGGTACGTTGAGAGGGATCAAATGCTACGGTTTGTAGGTCTCACTTGTTTTCATTGAAGTACAATGCGTCTGTGGCGTACCTTTCCTGAGCTCGTTATTCATGTATTCAATTTAGATTTGATTTGATATACCGTTGTCCCCTTAGCTTAGTATAGTCGAACATGAAACAGTTTTTTCGGCTCCTGTGCTTTCCAAATTAAAAGTATTATCGTGCCATAGACAGCATCTTCTAATGTGCTTGGGAGGATATATTAGACTTCAGACTTCTATGGGAAAAATAAATTTCCCAGAGCTGATATCGATATCGATAACCGATACTTCGACAGTAAATACTTCTTGGCTGTTATGCCCTAAACAGCCTTATCGTCTAGAACCATCGGGATGGGAAACAACAAAATTCCCGGGTAACTTTTTAGGGCATCTGTTTTTGCCCGGACACGCCATGTGGTTAATTTTCATATATTATATTTTAATTTTGTTTTGTCCATAGAACAGGAATGATAAATAATCAACAAATTCAAATTCCCGCAGTAATACCAACACTTAATTTCCATGAGGTCGATCACGTCAGTTTCTGACACTCAGCTGCCGAGACTCTGTGTTTCCAAATCTCAAGGCCGAGAGTGAGAGGTATCAAGACAATACTAAAAATCTATAGCCAGAGCCTTTTATAACTGATACAGGGGTTTGACCCTTTAACTCAAAGGAATGACGCGTCGGACTCCGACCGATGACTCCTGCATAAAATACAATTAAAAACAAAGTTTTATGTTGCTGAAAAAACTACGTTTAGTGATAAATAAACAGAGAAAGACATATTAAGGAATCAGATCTGAATAAATGGCCACACAGCCACACCCTGCTCCCCCGTGACATGCATAATACCAATGCTGAAGATGGAGTCAGAGATAATGGTCATCTGTGATACTGGTACCTTAGGGTTCTCGTCCTTTCAGGATAGTGCAGTTTTATTTTTGTATTAGGAAGGCATAAGATAAGTTTTATTCTTCCGGTGTTTTTTTTCTTTTTCACAGAAGGTCGGTTCATCGAGGAGGCATGAGTCCCAGCATTCCCTCATGGGTATCCCTCGATTAAAACTTCTCCGAGATAACATGTTTCATATTATTCTTTTCAGATTAGCGACGTGTAAAAGTAGACATGATTTTTCTGATCTGAACTAGCCAGGCGTCTTTCAATAATAGCTCTGTCCGATTATTCCCGAAGTCCCATCTTTATCACATCTTTTCGTGAATAAAAAAACAGCATCACGTACTCCCCACTCCCCTTTGGACCAAATATATTTATTCCTATTCCCTACTCTTCAGAGACATCCTCCACTTACAGCTCCACATAACCCCTTAAACAGCTCTCTAATTCACCTGTACCCCGTTTCCGCCCTCGACATACTCATGTCTTTAACTCCTCACATACTTCATCCTCATGGACTCCCAAATACTACGGATGAAATGGAGTGGAAAAGAAAAGTCGCCCAGGGATTTGCATTATCAAAGACGTTGAATATTCGAAATACCGAACATGAATGGTATGCATTCTGGAACCAGATTGGATTCGAACTTATAGCTGGAACTCATAATCTCATACTCTTTCCACAATTTTCATCCTGGTATGGTGACGGTGACCGACCGAACCCACCATCAAATCCCAGGATATTACCATTACCAGCTACTAAGGTCGAAGTTGAAGGAGTAATCCCTGAGGGCCCTGAGGGGAGCATGGCTTCCGTCACCGATGACTCAGACATTATATCGGTTAGTTCCGCAGCGACCACACCCCTGCCCCAAAAATTATCTGCTTCCTGTTATCCTGATTTTGCCATTCTACGTGTTACTTCCCGAGAAGTCTCCCAGGCGCACTATCCCTTAGATGTCCAGGTGGTTACGGTCACAGTCAAGCTGCTCATAGAAATCAAACAGAGCACCAGTCGACAGCTCCTTAATGTCGAGGACGAAAATTTCCACCATGCCGTCACAACACTCATTACAACCGCGCACCAAGATGTTCAACTACAGGCAGCCATTACCTTTGCTCGTCATCACCATCTTCAGTCTTTGAGATGTATAGCCGCGAGTGGGGACTATTGGCAACATGCTCTTATTAAACGTACAAGTATCCCTCAGGACGTTTACGAGTATATCGGCCTTAAAGCTGCATATCCTGGTGACGCCAAATTTGTTCCACATGTCTGGATCCCTTCCTCTCCCGTTAAAGTTAGTGCATCATTTTCCGAGCTGTTGGACATATTCAAGGAACTTCGAACGTAACGATCTGTTATTATTGCTATTGTTGACACACCTCCTTTATGCCTTATTACTTTACGTAAATACATACCTCATTTGAAGTTATCGAGATCTGTGAATAGACGGGAGACCAAACTGATGTTTTGCAATTTCAAGAATCAAGATTTGCCTGGTACAACAAGGCACAAGGTTTGCCAGGTAACGTTAATGCTAATGGTCATGATTCATCATATTCCCAGCAGGGAGCATTGACTTGTGGTGGCATCAATAGATGAATGAAGCTAGAAATACAGTTTGAAGTTGAATAGTATGCTAAATTGTCCCAAAAAAATGGCTTTCAACTCTTTCGGTGAATTGCTGCTTGCCTGTCGGTGGGTTACTTTGAATGTGACCAAAGTCTTCAAGTGGTTCCCCGACGTCTTCCTCAATTTTTGCCACAAGTGAGTATTACAGCTGTTTCTGGTACGCTTTTTAATTAGTAAATACTAATTGATGGACTGCCTTGCATACCTGAGGGCCGAAACGGCTGTAATACTTATCTTATTTTTTTCCTTTACCAATGTAATCTTACAGGTATAATATGCTATCCAACTCACAATATATGGTATTCTTGTCGACCCAAATCAGTTTTACAGGTAGTATGGTGTCAAAAGACTCCTCGACAAGAACATAGTCCAGAAGCAAGGACGTCAACTCGGTCGACTACTGTTCTTGGTCACAGAAGAGCTTGTCTTCAATACAATTCTATAGTATTGGCGAATATGAAATTGCTAGTGAGTCTATGACACTACGTTGGAACCCTTCCATGAATGAGACAGTCACTTTTTGGCTCTGATGCTTGCCTTTAATAGACAACGTATATCGAATTTGGGGGCCATAATACTAATACTAGTCCTAGTCCTTTACATAACTTGGATAGAAGGGAGAAATTTTCACTAACATCGATATCGATCATCGATTATCGATCCTGGGTAGCAAAGGTAAATGCTTCTCCTTGGCCATCCATTCCCAAACAACTCCACCGATTGGCACCAGGATGAGAAACAACAAAATCCCCAGTATCATTTTAGGCCATCTTTTCTTGCCCGAACAAGCCATGCGGTTATATTAACTTCTGTCCGTTTCAGAACCAGAAAACCAGAATTATCTAAAAATTAAAAAATTATAAATTTTCCAATTGAGTAATACCATCATGTGTTTCTGCCTCAAGTCATATGTCGCAAAAATCAAAATCGGTTTATTAACCCTTAATAAACCAAAAAACGTTAGTAAGCGCAAATGCAGTTTATTAACTGTTCAAAGTCCAGATAATTTCTGACATGAGTTTATTAACCAGTTTGTATATTTATAAAAGGTCTGTATGATGGGTGTTTTGGGACAAAAATAAAGACAAATTCTGTAAAAGTGTGAACTTGGGGGTGGTTTGGCACAGTTTACCTGATTACCTCTTATAAAGTTTCAGTACCCCTTCAATATTTTGAGGAATGTCAAGGATTGTTTGAGTATGCTGAGGTAAACAGTAGATTCCCAGAGGATTGCCGATGTAACACCTTCCCAAAAATTTTTGATTATTTCCACCATTTTTCCTCATATTTTCTAAAATCTAAAAACACATAAAAAATGTAATTGGATTTTCATTCTTCCATCCCCTTTACCCTTTTCCTTCTTCCCTCATGTTCTGGGAACGTGACCCTCACGATAGAGATGATATCATTGATCGAGAGTTTCACCCTGACCACCTTCTCCCTTCACCCTCCCCTACATACTCGTCGGAGGACGAAACAAAATATGACTCCCCTTATCCCATTCCCAAAGACTCTGACTTCCCTCCCATCCTATATCTGACTCAACCCAGCTATCATCCATTCCAAACAGAACTCCGATTATACATCGATCTCGGAGAAAAGCTTGATATTAGGATAAGTCCCACTACTGCATGGCCAGCCCCGACTCTCACAAAGACTTACCATAAGGATCTAGAAGACTTGGAGATAATAGAAACCCTGCACTACGCCAGACCTATCGTAATCCGAGGATTTCAAGGAACCTTTGTTATCGGAAATAGTTACAGCCTAAAGAAACGTTGCCCTTACACCCCTGTCGGAATCACTAGAGTGATCGCGCACCAAAAATATGGACCTCAATTCATTCACGTTGCCTTTAATGTTCCCTCTACGGCATTTTGGACCTTTAGCGACATGGAAGACTACCCCCAAAAACAAATCTGGCTGTCGGAGCTCTAAGGGACTCATATATTTAACAACCTCCAGAAACCTACATCACCCATCAAAACCTCACATCGCCATCTCACCTCAACCTCCCGAAACTCAGACAATGTTCTCTTTTAACATAACCACCCAAAACATTTCAACTAATTCCAGATCCTCTTCTTCCTATACCTCCCAATTCCACTACCAACCTCCGTCTGATTCAGAAACAGATGATCAAGTTCCCACTACTCACCCTACTACTCCTCTCCCTTCTCCTATTGAAGACCTTGAAACAGAAGTTTGTGTATATCGAAGCTCAAGTAGTCAACTCCCAATCAATCCTGACACCCTATGGCCTCAGTACCCACTCATGTCCAAGGACGTATCAACTAGAAGTAAGATTTCGGATCTTGGTCTCCCCGAAACCATTAAGTATGGAGATGCCATCTCAATAAAAGGTTTTGAGGGGCAATATCACATTAACCATTACTTTACTGTTTCACGCTGCACTCCTCCTTACCAAATTATTCAAATCATTGCAACCGCCAGTCTAGGAATCACCTTTGAGCACATTGGGTTTGATGTGCCCTATGAATGTGTACTACCATACTCCTCCCTTCCTTATCATTCTCGTTACATCTTCATCCCCTTTGAAGAAGTTTTCTTCACGCCACCCTGTCTATATCCAGAAGACCATTTCTACTCTTCCTTCCCTGTGCCAACCCCACTACCCACGCCACCAATAAACAAGGTACTCTGAAAAATCAGATCCTACGCCATCGGAGTGCTCAAGGGAAAGAATCAGAGTCTGGCTGAAGAAAAGCATCTAGAAGAAGGGCTGAGAAAGTTCCAGAATCACTCGGTAGTTGAGTAGTAACATCGTGAGAGTATTTCCTTAATTGAACATTCTTTTGTCCTCCATCTATGAGTCCTTCCACTTGCCTCTCTCTATTGTACAACAGTTACCCCGTTTTCACCCCTTTCACCTATCACCCCTTTCACCTATCACCCCTTTCACCTATCACCCCTTTCACCTATCACCCTTTCACCATATTTCTCCTTTCATAAAAAATTTGACAACCTCTAAAAATATTTTCCTCATTTAAATAAATAATAATTACTAAACTTTGTATAAAAACTCTCGTAGTAGTTAAAATAACAACAAGTTTTACCAATCCCTCAAAAAGTGCGGGATAAGCTTAAGTCTCTAAAGTGGTCTCTAACATCTAAATCATTTCCACTGTTAGCAAAGTGCTGATAGTTGGTCTGTTCCTAACAGTTTCTAACGACAAGTTGTTTCTAATGTCATACAGTTTCTAACATCAAGTTGTTTCTAACGTCTGAACTATTCTCTTTCTACCCCCTTACATCTATTACAATTAAAACATACTAAATCTCCCCTCTAACACCTTCCACCCCTTCTCTGTATTTCTGTGGCAAAGCTCGACTTATTTAGAACCAAGGCCTCTATAATCAAATATCGATTGTATATACTGAACAGGATCCTAGTTTAGTATACGACAATGCCGATTCAGCTGAAAATAACTTCCATGCGAGATTTGCGTCCGGAATTGGGTCCCAACAGTGTTATTTGGGTTGTGGATACGACAGTAGTCAGCAACCACACGAAGATCCGTCAACATGAGATCAACCTTGGCCAACAAACGATATTGAGTACCCTGTTGACCACATGTGACCTCAATCAGGGCATCAAGTTTATCTTCCAACAAGGAAATGACTGGATCGAGGTTGGAATTGTTGACAGAAGAACCAGCGATGGTCTTTTTCGTCTTCTTCGACACAGTCGCCCTTTCCTTCCTTCTCAACATTGCCCTCATCTCCGGAACCAATGAACATGCAGTCCTGGAATGACAACACTCATAACAACATACATTTTGAGGGTCCTGATGGTGGCACACCTTGTTCTTGTTGGTGCAACTGACGCACCCATCCTTGATGACTTCGCCCATACTGAACACGGGTTCTTTGGGAGCAGGGGGAATGAATTTTGCCTTTTTAGGAGGCACGATTGTGACTTCTGGTTCTAGTTCGTCCTCCTCAACGAGATCAATGGTTCTCTTCCGAGAACTGGATGGTTTGGGAGAAACAGGGGTTTGCGACACAGCTCTCGTTCTGCACGTAACGACAGGCCTGGTAGTGATGGTGGTGGTCTTTTTTCAAGACTGGCTTTGGCTTTGGCTTGGGTTTTGATGATGAAGTCGAAGGAATAGGGATAGGGGATGAAGGCATGGCAGTTTGCATCACTGGGACAAGAACTGTTTGCATTGATTTAAGCTGAAATAGAAAAAGGATAAGTTAAAAACAAAAGAAAAGAAGAGAATTAATTCAGACAACTTACTCTATCCATTTCCTCTGCCAAATCGGGGAACATTTCCCTCATCTTTGCCATATTCTCCTCTTTTCTCTTCTTCTCAGCTTCCTCCTTCTGTTTCAACATCTCTGCCCTTCTAGTTTCCACCTTTGCGTCGTATTTCTTTTGATATTTTTCAATATCATCTTCATCATCATCTTCATCAACAGTCTTTGCCACAATATCGGCAAGTTCCTCCTCAACTTCAACGAAAACGCGTCAATTCTTCTGTGCCCACGAAATGTGTTCTTCCTGGGTTTTAGGCACCCCAACGAGCACGGATACAGGTTCAGAGATGGGAGACGACATTATATCAAGATTATGGGGACTGGGGATGATGGTAGTAGTGGTTAAAAGACAATGAAACACGTCCAGCAGCCTTATCAGTGTTAAATTGAACAATTTGTCACGTATTGTCACATGTGGTGATGACAAAATTAAAGCTAAGTCCAGAGGTCTCGAGGGCTCAACCTTGACGAGGGGATACTGTCATGAACTGACACACGACTATACGTAAGTATCATGTAATCATTCATGATCAGATATATTGAAGTTCCCCCATACTCGTCTTCACTCATAAAACCCCATTTCAATCCTCGACACCCTCGATCCACCTTGATACCTTTGATTCACTGATTCAACACCAATCTGATTGCCTTGGACTCCTCGGTATTTCCCACAGGAAATACTCTCACTCCGGTAACCCCTTGGGTTACCTTCTCCATTCATTACATTCACCAATTACTAATGATTGTAACAATGTTAATGTATCACATGCATAGCCTGAGTCCAGATGTATATAAACCTTCATGTAATTACATTGTAGACTCAGTTTTGATATCGACCTCAGTCGATATCTAATAAACAAACCTTTATCTGTTCTTCATTGTTGCTTTATATCTTTCTTCTGACTTTAGTTGTTGTTGTCTTGACCTCGACAGTCTCAATTGTCGACAACACTAAGTCATCTTTCTCTTTATCTTAAACCTTTACTTTGATTGATAACCTCAACTTACGTTGTTCGCGTTGTTGACTACTATAGTCGACATTGTCACCATTAAATTGGGGACATCCACGAAGTGTAGATAGAGGGCACAGCACATAAGCTGAGGCCACATCCCCAACTCAGTCAAACTTCCAATCAATAATCTCGAAAGAGTTATCAATTGCAAGATTGACTACAAACCTAAGGTATCAGACCTTGACACTATTAGCAAAGTGCTGATAGCTGGTCTGTTCCTAACAGTTTCTAACATCAATTGGTCTCTAACGTCAAGTGGTTTCTATCGTCAAGTCGGTTCCTAATGTCCCCCTCACACTATTCTCTCTCTACCCCCTTTTATATCTGTTACGATCAACATACAAATTCCCCCTTTTAAACCCCTTCCATTCCTTCCCTATATTTCTGTGGCAAAGCTTGACTTATTTAGAACCGAGGCCTCTTTAAACAAAATATCGATTGTATATACTGAACAGGTTTTAGTTTAGTATACAACACCAGTGTATCAGAAACACCAGCTCCATTAGGTGATGAAGTGCTCTGAGAAGATTCTGTGGACAGTGTGGATGACAATGAAAGTTGGCGATTTGTGAGATTTAAGGTATCATTTTGGAAATTGGAAGGGTTGGATGTTGGATGAATATGGGGCCCCAGTGCATCTAAGTTGGCATGGGGGGAAATAGGTGATGTGAGTGTTGGATCTCTGTGATCTATGATGGGATTCAGTACACTGGGTGAGGTAGTGGTGTTTAAATCTAGAGTTGTACTGGAAGAGACATGTGCAGGGTTGACACCCAGAGTTGTTTTGGTTGACTCCAGCTCATTAGATGACTGGCTCACTCAATTGGTGTCCTCCGGACGAGAATGGTCCCCATTTAGTAAAATTTGAAGTTGAGCCTCATAATCAATTGCATGAGCTTGAGCACTATTCCTGTATAAAGCAGTAGATCAGTTTGGTGTGTGAAAAATGAAGTGTAAAAAACAGACACAACAGCAATCCCTGCTCTTATCATCAGTAAGGTTGATTGAAACAACAGGATATAAAACTTACTTGACATTGGCTGGTGGTGATATAAGACATGCAGTGCTAAAGTGAAAGAGAGCGGTTTGTGAGTCAGTGAGGGAGAGAGAAAAAACAGTGATGTGTTCCAGTCACCAAAGCCATTGGTCATGCATCATGCATAATTATATACTAACCAAGGATGATTTGTGGAATGCCAAGTCTTGCCAAAAACAAAAACAGTTGAACAGAAGAGCGATTTAAAAAATGTTAAAATGGAGACATGAAAACATAAGAGTACAAAATGTGATATTCACCACTGTCTGCTTCCAGGAATGTGATTTTCAGGATTTTCACTGGTTTCCTGAGGTTTTTGATAGGGATGGTCAAGTGCCCTTGATGAAACTTGGGAGTATACACGGTACTGTCAGGCGTTTGATGGTATTAAGAGGTAAAACAGTGTATTCTGGAGATATTCTAGAGTTTTCCGCAATTACCAGCCATTTGATGGGGGGACTGCGAGTTATGTAAGTAATCAACACAATTTTGCGGTATCCTGCAGGATCTATGCAGCAACTTACAATAACTGTGTTTTGAACTTTGATGCTTTCCCACTGTTCAGTTTATACTTTATTATTGTCCCAAACTACCTGTCATACTTTTATATGGCAGGTAGTTTGGGACAAAAATAAAGTATAAACCAAATAATATGAAAATATTGAAGTTCAAAACAGACTAATTGTAAGTTACTGCATAGATCCTGCAGTATATTGTGGGATACTGCCGAAATTGTAGTGATTGCTGACATAACTTCTCCTAACTTCAGAATACCTTCAGAATACACTATTTTACCTCTTGATACCATCAAATACCAGCAAATACCTGACTGTACCAAGATTAACCCCTGAGAATTATAGAGGTTATCTGAAAAAATTGGAAGTAGATACAAGTAACTATTGGATGTGATTTAGAGGTTTCCTGAGGTAAAGCAAAGTATATATTCCAATCACCAAAGGAAGAATAGACACTGGTTTTCTCACTTGTAATACTTAAGAGTCCTATGAGTAATTAGAGGTATTTCAGAGTTATACTAGGGGTACCTAAGTTTTCTTCAATTTCATCTCACATGATTACCTTTAAAAACTTTAGGTAGTTGAGGGGAATATTTGGTATTACCAAATGTTGCTTTGGTACCCTTTAATGTCCCTGGGTTTTCACACGGTCCCAGGCAGGGTACTGCAGGATACTTTTATGTACTTTACTGAACTTTGCAATCCTCTGGGAATTCACTGCTTACCTTGGCATACTCAAACAATACCTGGCATTCCTCCAAATATTGAAGGGGTACTGAGACTTTGTAAGAAATAATCAGGTAAACTGCATCAGACCGTGCCCAAGTTTACACTTTGACAGAATTTGTATTTATTTTTGTCCCAAAACACCCATCATACTTTTATAAGTAAATATTTTTAACTAATTATCTAGTATAAATCTGTACTTATGGAAATGGACTTAGGAATAAGTAAATCTAACTTGTCATCACTCAACTTCAACTTTGGCACTCAAGTGTGCACTTACGAATTGGGGCCCTCGCCCACGAAGAGCAACCAACTCTTGAGTTTATATAGAAAATGAACAGTGCGCACAGACCTTTTCCTCTTTGTGGTAATCACTTGAATGATCAAAAACTGGCAGTTAACCGATGAATTGGCTCTCGAGCAAATGGCGAGTAGAACTCATTACCGCCCATCAGTAGATCAAAATAAGGTGATTAAGGTAATTATTAAAGCAAAACTAGAGCATTGGAAGGTTTATAAAGCTTTGGAGGTTAATTAACCAATTTCGATTTTTGCGACATAGGTCTAGATCTGTTGAATTCGACACACGTGCTTCCGCGTTAAATGCTTGAGATCAAATTGGAAAAATATTACAAGAGCGAGAATTTGAGAGATTGGCATATTCTTTAAAAGTTAAATGTTTTAAAAACAGCGAAAACTTGAAGCCGGTTCGGTGAAGCTTTGTCTATACAAAGTCATGCCCATTGGGAGTCTATAAATATAGAAACCAAGTCTTTAAGCAAGAGATGGGAGAAGTTGGACCTACGCCATCGCTGATTAATAATCCCACGAAGATGTCAACTTTGTTCTTTCTCCATGAAAACTTCTTCGGTTGTATGGTCTAAGTGATTACTGTATTACTTGTAAGCAGCCCGGAAACTTTACGACTTCTGGAATACCCTAAATTGGTCTTCGGTCAATTGCGATATCATGCCCTTAGATAATGGGGCTGCTTCTCTAAATATTGTACAAGGAGAAGTCCTCGATGCGTGCGCACTCAACGCCCGTGGTTCCATGGATCCAAGTTTACCCTTTTGAGATATGAGCTAATATTCCGGAAAGAGTAACTTTCAAACCCTGTTTTCTCGTCTGAATCACACATACGGGATGATGAATTTAATTTTTATCCTCGAGGTGTTTACTTCCTTCTTCTAAGATAGTCTGCACAAGACAATGCCAGGATGATGGGCAATAATACGAACATGATAGGAAAGGGAACTCTCTATTTCATATGAATCTCCACTAAAGATATGAGAGAGAAAGGATTAAAGTTTAGCAGTAAAAAGCTTGTGGCGAGGAAAGTCCGCAATCGCTGGGCGAAAGGCGAAGTAATTTCATAGTTCTACCAAGTGACTAAGAAACATGACTGATGGTCCTAACTTTTCTCGGTTTCGGAGAAACACCATATGATTCTGCCTTCAAGCCGGACCTTCAAGCCTGACATGTACTGAGGTTTAGCTCAGTAGGGAGATTCAGAAGATGCTGAGGATCCACCATTCACTATGTACTCGGGAGGGATTGATTGGATTTAGCCGTGAACGAGACGTTTTTCAAATGGAACCGTAAAAATAAGACCAAAGATTAGAAATAGGCCGAGACCTTAAAGAAGAAAAGGAAAAAAGTCTGACAAATTATGAAGACTAGGCATATTATGAAATTGAAAAGTGAATACGATACAATGAAGTGAAAAACGTTGGAAAAAGAGGAGGAAATGGGCGTTGACACGGACAAGACAGTCCGCGTGGTGGTAAGGGCCGGTCTTGGCCTTCCTCCTCAGAGTCTCAGACTTCTGTTTATGTAAGTCTATACCTCCATGGTTTCCGGAAGTGAGTTCGAGCTGGCGAATTAGCTGTACGATCCCTTCGTCTTGAGTAGATTTTATTAGAAGAGGTAAGGGTCTGGTTCATTCAGACTACCTGTGTACATATCTACCGTTTTAAGATATGCTCAAGCATACGTATGAACTAACAGCAAATCATATACCGGAATTTGATGAAGTCGTATTATTGATCCTAGGGCGCTGTCATACCTCAAGTTTTCTTGAGTCGGATGCTGATCGTCCTGCATTGATCGCATACTCACATGCTAGTTAACGACCACAGAAAAGTTGAAAATGAGGAGGTAAGCCCATATTACATAGTTACTAGTAAGACGAACCTTCCCCATTGTAGTTGGGGTGACCAGCCGGCCATATTTCTAACCCGCGTTTTTTGAATTGTTATATTTCTGGGAAGAAAAAAATTTTTGTTAAACGTATTTAAGCTCCTTACCTTTATACTGGGTCTGGCTGGCTGACGAAACGGACAAAAGACAAGAAAGGTGTATGTCAGCTTACGTAAGACGTCCCATACTCGTCGTTGAAGCTGTCTCTCTTCAAGAACCTCACCAAACTCGCATCTAGATTGTGGATATCGGGAATTTCTCCCTCTTTCCTAAAAAAACCACCAGGTCTTCTCAAAATTATGTCTGCAGAACTGATCAAAAGGCCGTTGGATGATACCGGCGCTGGCGCTGCCCCCGACGACGAAAGTTCTGATTCAAGATTAAAACGCCTGAGATGGGCGTGGAGAGTTCTTCATCTCTTCATGAGCCTGATGCTTTTAAAGTTGGAGATGTGCAAAAAGGAAAGAAGAAACGTGGAAATGTGGGTCCAAGAGAAAGCCGTCGAGACAGACGCGGAACGAGGGGTACAAGAAATACGGAGGACGGTGTTACGAGTGATACTACACCTGTTGATGGAGATAAAAGGCTTCGTCTTCCCAAACGGAATTGTGCTTTATTAATTGGATTTTGCGGAACAGGATGTAACGGAATGCAAATGTATGTTTTTGAGCTTTTGTTTTTGTCCAAAATCGGTTTAGTTTTCTTTTCTCACAACAGTCCACTTTTAGACAACCCAACGTCAGAACTATCGAGGGTGTTTTGTTTGAAGCAATGGTTAAAGTCGGTGCTGTATCTCAGGATAACGCGGATGATCCTGTGAAGGTAAAGTATCGGGCGGTTTCTTTTTCTATCTTACTGAGGTCGGTCCTCTAGGTCGGTTTAGCTCGTGCAGCTAGAACAGACGCAGGAGTTCACACAGCGGGTAATATTGTTTCGATAAAAATGATTACAATTATACCGGGCGTACGTGATATAGTAGCACGTATAAATGAAGAATTACCTCCGGAGATTCGACTATGGTCATTTCAAAGAACACAGAATTCATTTAATGCTCATACGTAAGCTCGTTACTCTGTGAAATAGATACTTTTTTTCACTGAATCGTATCTTCAGATCTTGTGATAGTCGAGTGTATACTTATTTCCTACCGACATACGTTCTTATCCCCCCAAACCAACTAGTGGTCTTGCTCAAATAGTGAAAACTGGGAATCAAGAACTAGGATGCGAAACGTCTGAAGTCATACATTCATTTTGGAAAGACGTCGATCTGTCAGAGTCAAGTCAAGCCGATCTGGAGAGAAAGCGAAAATGGCGTATTGAACGGGAAATTCTTGATAGATTCAAAGCGATCATGTCAATGTACCTTGGTTCACACAACTTTCACAACTTTACAATTGGAAAGGAGTTCTCGGATAGAAGTAATTATCGACATATGAAACGGATAGAGGTACGAGACAGATTTTTATTATATTTTCTAATTTCTGAGTCGCTTAAACCGCAACGCACGAAAGGTTCAAGAACCTGCTATATATAGTGACACGGAATGGGTACCTATTGTATTCCATGGTCAAAGCTTCATGTTACATCAGGTATGCATTCTATTGACTCTCATCTCTATGAAATGGTCTGATATAAGAACAGATCGTGAGTTCCTTTTACCTACGACCGTAAAATATAAAATTGACTTTATTTTACTCGCAGCGAAAAATGGTCTGCGTGGCCGTGTTAGCATGTAGGACAAATACTCCTCCAGATATAATCGACACAATGTATGGACCGTCTAAGGTAGTTGTTTCAAATGCGCCTGCACTAGGTTTGTTACTGGAACCACTATTTGAAAGTTACAACAGAAAAGTAAAAGAGGCAAATGAGAAGCTGTCAAGCTCGGCTGATCCTGCACACCGCCCTATAATCGATTTTGATCCTTACCAAGACATAATCGAGCAGTTTAAACAAGATCAGATATATAGTCGAATGAGAGCTCAAGAGGGTAAAGAAGCGACGTATGCTACTTATTTTTCAGTATCTATTTTATGTTTGCTAAAATCATTTTATCTAATCAGATTCGACGCTTGGATACGATCTATTGATACATACTCAGGCCGTGATTTGTTGTATCTAAACCGAACATCTGTCAAATTGTCAAACTTGAACTTCGCTGCCACGATGTATAAAGAACGACGGAGATAGTGAAATCATTTTACTTCTTTTTTCCACACGTCAAAATGGAAAAAAAATATTCCGATCAATCTTTCACATCGCTCCTGAAAAGTCAGTCACTTTTGAGTTCTCTAATCTTTTTTACCCATTCAGTCATTTTTCCTAATAGTCACGTCTGGAATATGCCCTCAAGCACTACTAACGACCATAATCGATATTCTTTATTATCTGATACTGATAGACTCGAAGATGGAACGGATGAAGAACGAAAGATTCATCGCGACGGTTCCAGCCTGAGCCGGACTACGTTTCTATGGAAATTGTTTGCACTCGTTGAATTATTGGTTATTCTTGGAATGGCTTTATTTGTCTTCAAAAGAAATCGTAATGCTGAATCTCCTTAGGTCTATAGTACGTATGGTCCTTATGAAATCTCATTTCTGATATATATTTCTAACTCTTGAAACAGCTCTAGCGCAAGAAGCAATAGAATACGAGACGGTTGTGTTTCATAATAGTTTCGGAGAGGATGCTACGCCGTATCAGGGTGAACCTTCGCCAGAATTAGATGCTAGATGGAATGCCTTATACCACAGTCGGTGTTACATAACCTTATTCTTCCTCATCAGTTACTCAACTATATGGATTTAGTGGGTGTCTCGAAAATTTCAAAGGAAGAAGCCGACAAATTGCCAAACAAAACAGCGATGATACCTGGAGAACCTGGGAAATACATTTCCGGTTTAAATGTTTTTCACAATCTTCATTGTCTCGTGAGTCTATTACGATTCGAAATTAATTCACACACCTTCTATATGAAACCGAATATAGAACTGGATTAGAAAATCTCTACATTCTGATTATTACACACATGAATTTTAACAACGCAACAGTACGCGTTCAAGTTGAACATTGTCTGGATATGCTTAGACAAGCGATCATGTGTTCCCCCGATACCGCTCCAGTCGTTTGGCAATGGAGCGAAAGCCTTGCGCAAAATGTGATGACCTGGGACGTTGCTCATACCTGTGTCAGATTTGATAAACTTCAGGAATGGGCTAGAGAGAGGGTTGTACATCAATTTGACGCTTATGCACGGATTGAGGGCAACCCTGTGATACATCATTAGACCATGTTTATGTTTGTGGTTTATTGCGCTCGCTCTTTAGTTGCTTATCGGGAGGCAGCTCAGTTGTATCGTAGGCCTGTATCAAATTTAGAGGATTTTTTGGGTTTATACGTCGGCTTTCAAAATTCTCCTCATTTTAGGAAATCATTCTTGTCAAGGCACGACCCTCAAGGGGGTGGCGGCGGCGCTACGTATCACAGGACAGTTAAAGAATAAACACTATCAGAAATCACTACATATGCTCCGGCAATGAGTCGGACTCAAAATTGCCCTTAATCATTTTGTTTTGAGCATGAGGGTTTTTTGCTGTGATAGCAGTAAAACGTTCTTGTAGGTAACAATGACTGGGAAATTTTCTGTCATACCTCGGATATCTTTTGAATTTCGGTAATCGCAGATCAGAAGACTTGAGGGAGGAGATGCTGGTGGGCAATCGCAATAGATGTTTTTACGCGCGCCGGCTATATTGACGTCAGGTTTCGACAATCAGGGTTGATTATCTATCTTCAATATATGGATTGATCCTATGATATTCCTTCGTGTATGTTGTTATTTATTAATGCCTCATTATTTCCTAAAAACTCTAACAATCTATTCAAGATGACCTCAATCTGGAGTTTCAATGAAACCGGTCGTAGTCCTGAACACCCGTTAACCTGAGTCGTGTCGAAAATTACCCTTTGGAGCTTCTCAGATCTGAAGGTTTAGCTAAACTTCTAATTGACAATCCTACAAAATATCACAACTTCTATAGGTCGTCTTTGTGCGATGATAGGGACGGGAAAATGGAACAGAATGACACGACTCCAATTACAAAATTTCCACACTAACAGGATTTCAATGGGGAAAGCATTCAAGCGACCTCGGGATTCAAGGTCTATCAAAGATGGCACTGTGATTCACTGAAATTTTCGTCCCTTAAGTTAGGAACATTTCCGTCTGGTCCATTATATGAGATTGCCGAGCCTCTCTATATGCAAGTCTCATCATTCGTATGACCACTTTCGGATTATAACAATTATTGAGCTGAACTTTGCAAAGAGACATCCCGGTTAAGAAGCGTGGAAAATGTCTCAATACCGGTAGGCAAGGAAAGTGTATAAAACACTGAGGGAAAACGAGTGTTTGTTTCAACATCCTAAAGTTCAATCGGACATAAATCGCGATGAAACCTATCTCTATCATCAGTCTTTTCTTTACCTTTGTTGCGCTCACCGCTGCAGCTCCTGTTGCTGAGCCCGAACCAGTATGTTCTCTCTCGAGCTTCAACCCGCACACTTATGTAATTCAATACCCTTAGATCCTTACACCTGATCCAGATGATTGCACAGGCGTCATTATCATCGCTGCTGAATAATGTTGTTGCTATGTATGAGAGATATAGATACCCCGTTGTACTCGCCTTTAAAGCTCAAAAGAATAATTGGCAATGAACAGGGTGATAAAGGATTGCAGTACAAGAGGCAGACAATATCATGTCTAATGCATATATTTATGATTACTCGTTGTGCTCAAACGTCAGATTTAGATTGATAATAAAAACACCTCGAAAAGTAAAAAGCCTTGTTTGCAGCTCGGAACTTCAGCGTTGCTGCCTCTGCTATCTAGACTCTAGTCATTGGTCAACCATCAGAAATCAGTTACTGACACATGTATTTTTCATATTGTATGGCTTTCACGTCTTACGTGGGTGATATCTCCTGAATTAATTGAATAGAAGGCTCGGTCTCATAGGCTGAGAATTTGGTTATACCATTCGATGACGTGTTTAAAAGGCTATGTATTATCTTCATAGAGGACGTAAGTTACTCAACTTGAAATTTTTGATGATTTTTACCTTATTTATCGTAGACGTTAGTACCATCAGTCGTTGTATATCAATAACTACTTTCTTGCCTTACTTACTACTTATGGTTCTCTCATATGTATCAAGTCAATGTTACCTTGAGTTCAAGGTTTTTCTGCAGTAGTAAAGGTCATCGTCCAGAAAAGCACACACTTTATTTATTTCAAGTATATTTGGGGATTTCAACAAGAAAAACAATCTCAATATTGGAGCTGTTTAGTTTCTGTCAACTCTAATAAGCTCGAAGCATTGAGCATTAGATCCATCAGCGGGTGCAAAGCTCAACTGAATAAAAGAAATATCGTTAACTTTCATCCTCGTTCTCGTTTATGGAAACTTACTGGAAGATAAGCGGTTCCGTCGTAAGTCAAAAGCAAGGCTTGGTTGGGAATCTCAATGCTATGCATATGATAACGTTGAACATTGAAAATCTCATCTCATCGGTGATTGTAAATTATTGCTAACTTACGTGTAAAGAACTTCATTGACCTTTTCAAAGCGGAAATCACCAGGATCAGTAGTAACAGATGCAGTCAATTGACAGCAGTGGGCTCCAGATCTGTCTCTTGACACAGCTCTTGAAAACTTTTCTTGATTTGACGCGCAGATGTCTAGAGTAAATTCACTTCCTTTTTTTTTTAGCTTGAGCTATACCTTACATAAAGAGCTCGCACCTCATACATGATGCTCCATTCGACATAGTACTCCAATTACCCATTGGTCAACGGATTAGAGTGACATTTCTATCGTGTAAAAAGAGTTGTTGTTAAACTCCATCGGCTTTCTTTTATGTTGATCTTCATTTCAGGCGTACCAGTAGGTGGACTAACAATGAACATCACTCAGCGCTTTTCTCATTAAAAAATCAAAATTTACAAACAGGTACTTCTACCTTCAGCAATACTACCGTATAAAACCTTGGGCCTTACAGTTGTTTGCAGTGAACCTGGTGGAAGCACTTTGCGCGTAGGGCTCGGCAACATATCCATATAGACCATACATACGGTGCCATATCTATACCATCAAAAGGTTTGACCAGCTGTTATATGGTACATGATTAGGGAAACTCTGTTAGGTGCTACAAGCTTATATATGCATCGATTAGGCTCATCGCCATATTGAGTCTTATCACCGAAACCTTCGGGGCTCCAGCCCGAGGTTGCCCGAAGGGTTAACACCCGGGATCAGATGAATCAAGACGATGCATATCAAAATAATAAAAGGAATGAGAAGGGAAAAGCAGGAAATAAATAGTGATCATATGTAAAATGATGAAAAGAAGTTAGAACCAAGAGTAATGAATGCAAAATAAAGAAATAAGTGATACAGTGATCATGACCAGGTCAACATATACCTAGATCACAAGGAAGGATGTGGAAAAGAGGGAAATGGGTTTAGGTTCTAAAGGGAAATGTAAAATAACATAGAAACCGAGATAAATGAGTGTGAATAATATGGAAAATAAATAAAAGGAAGGATAACCTGGGAGCAAACCCTGACAATCTCTAGAACTGAATCACCATATATTTGACCTGCAGTTCGGGAGCATCCATGTCTTTCTGATAGTAATGAATGAAGTGAATGAGCTTTTGCAATGAGCTGTAAAGTCTGTAACTGATGTTTGGGAAAGCAAAACTGGTAACTTGGGTCCTGTCAGAAACTGACACACAATCATTTGTTATAACACCTTTGAAAATTTTTAGTTTTTATTGCACTATTTTCATACTAAAAGCTAACACCATGCTGTCAGACTTTGAATATCCCCTACCACACTATCACCTCATCACCTATGTCCAACTCTCTTATGTCCCAACAATTCAACAATCCTGATCTGATCTACTTCCTAACTGAAGTACGGTCATATTACAGTGTAAGGGTGGTTCCCACCCTACACAAAGCATAACACTTTGATCCCATTCCTTTATTTGACTCGTTATAATATCTTTCTTTATTTAGTCTTCCTTTATGTTATAAACCTTCCTTTGTATGACGTGTAGTGTCATCCTTCTTTTATTTTGATTAACATAATCTACAATTATACTTCATTCCACATTCCTTGTGAAACGAAGATATAAAAACATCTGTAATTAATTATGATAAAATGAAGAACTTAATACAAAAAGTTTTATCCATCATATATTGTCTAAAATCCTCCTTTCTACTTCGAACTACAGGAATATTAAATTAATTATTTAACATTTCTGCTCTTAATCTATTTTGCATATTAAATAGTATATTCTAAGCTATACTACTTAGTACCTCACAACAGTTCCGATCAAAGTTTACCATTTGACTACACACTCAACTGGCCCGATTATCCTGGACAGGTTTTCCCTGTAGCCACTATTCAACTACTACCAGAAGAACCATTCTACCTAGGACAACAATTATGGTTCACAGGATTTCAAGAAGCACACGAGGTTCAACGATTCATATCAGTATATCAAGGAACTCAACAAGAGATGGTAGTGCAAGTATGGGTTATGTCAAATAGCCAATACTACTTTCACCATTATCTCTTCGACATCCCATGCAAATACATTCATCCCTATTACCTCCTTCAACTTCTTTACCCCCACAGTGTCAGATCCAATGAACGCACCCAGCTGACCCCCCACCTATCAGAACCACTTTATCTCAACTTCTTATCTCACATTCCATCAACTTCATCTGAAAGCAAATTGTCATCTGACATGAAAACATCAAGGCATCCCGAATAATTCCATGCTCCATCTGGCAATATATAATGTCGGATATTGGATGTATTATCTACCTGTTCACACTCCCATCCATTCAATGTCTCCACATGCCACAGATGACAAACCCACCCTTTCTATGATGAAGAATATTGGGTGATAGAAGAAGATTACGAGTTAACTTATCCGATTCCCACCCCCTTTTCCCTTATCCTGATAATCCCCTCCCCATCTTTTCCCACATTTCATCCCTTCAGAACCGAGTTATGATTGTACCTCAATCAAGGAGCTAGACTACCAATTGACAAAACTACATTATGGCCTACCTCCCCTTTTGCTCAGAAATATTCAGTTACTCTTTCTGACATTGAAGTCCCAGCCAGATTACAACAAGGAAAATGATTCCAGCTTAAAGGATTTTGAGGCACCTTTCAGGTTGATAGAACTCACACTCTCCCAATCAGCTGCCCATATGTGCCAATAGGAGTCATATGAGTTATAGATTATCAATGTAGTGGATTAGAAGACATCCATGTGATATTTGATGTTCTGTCATCCACATTCTGGACTCTAGAAGACATCTATAAAGGATATGTATGGGATTAGTGTCGGAGAATCAAAATCCTACAACACACTGCATCAATCCCCATCATGCACTGTAAAGATACTCCTCAGCTCAAGAATTCATCTAACTTCCCAATTCTATCTGACAATGAAACATATAATATTTATGACAATGACAATGATACTACTACCGACAGTCCCCTTCCAGACAACATTGACCTCCCTTCCTCCAACACTCCCTATCTTACAGATAATACTATGCTACTCAAGGTTTATTATAGCTCCACAAAAGCCCCGCCAATTGATAAGAAAACCTTATGGCTCGAATACCCTGCCCCACACATCCTTCACCTTGTGAACATGCCACAGTTTGAAGCAAAGTTCCCACTTGAATATGGACAAGAAATCAAGATTCCCTGTCACCCTTACACATACAAGATCAACAATTTCTTTTCCGTCAGACACTCTGGTTACCACATGCATGATATAGGGCCAGTAGTACGTATCATCGCTTCAACAGAGATAGGAACAATCTAGAGGGATGATTGTAACTTTGCAAATATAGATTGTTTATAAGATATCAGTAAATCTCCTATCACATTTCTCAAATGGTTATTGTTATCTAATACTAATAGCTGTGTAACTATCTAGCCACATACCCATTTCAGAATTTCAGTGATTATTAAACAAATATAAAAAGACATATAAAGTAAACTATTTAGTTGACTGTATTTCTCAATAAAACCTTATCAGGGATTATATTCTTTCAAGATTTAGGGGATTATGTTACCATCACGGGAATTTCTCAGTTTGGAATTACTACCAAATTCCATCCAAGACTTCTAATTTGGAATGTTCCATCAATGTTGGAATATAGAGTTTAATTTTAAAATACATTTCAAATCCCAAGCTTAGATTTAGGTTTTAAAAAATTAAATTAGATTTATTTGATAAGGTAAATTATAACAAAACTAGAGATTTCATCACACTTGGTTACATCGGAAAAGGATACATGCTTCAATGTTTAAGCTATCTCAAAACATACAGATAAGGTGAGTGTGGGTACTACCACATTTAGAGTGTATGTAACCTCGGAACTTACATAGAGGTTGATGTGGATACTACCATATCTAAAGTATATGCAATCTCAGAACTTACAGATAAGGTGAGTGTGGGTAATATCATATCTAAAGTATATGTGATCTTGGAAGTTATAGATAAGGTGAATGCGGGTACTACCATATTTAAAGTGTACATAATCTCGGAAGTTATAGATAAGGTAAGTGTGGGTGATATCATATCCAAAGTGTATGTGATCTCAGAACTTACAGATAAGATGAGTGCAGGTGATATCATACCTAAAGTATATGCAATCTTGGAACTTACAAATAGATACACATGGATGCTATCACATCTAAAGTATATACAGTCTCAGAACTTACATAGGAATTAGTGTGGGTAATATCTTATCTAAAGTGTATGCAGTCTCAGAACTTATGTGAAGATTAATGTGGGTGACATTAACAGATTGTTTACTCTATATTTAATGATTAGACCCTCTCAGACAGGTTATAGTCTATTCTACAGGCTCATAGATAAATAATTACTTTTGACATTTTATATGAAATTAACTAAACATTTAAAAACAGTAAAATTTTCAAGTTATGAGAATTGGAATAATTTAGACTAGTTGTAATAAATTTATTAAACCTTAATATTATAGATAAGTTAGTATGGTTAAAGTTAGTAAGTTGTCTATCTAGTTTCTATTAAATAAGTTTTGATGTGGAAGGATTTTAAAACCTTCAATACTTCAGATATATTGTCAATTACAATCATCCCTCCTACATACTCATCAGAGGACAAAACAGAATGTGATACCCCTTATCCCATTCCCAAGGATTCCGACTTCATTCCCCCTAACCTATATCTGACTTGACCTTACCTTTTGATACTTTTGGTGATGGAGGGGAATGTTTCAGTTTAGCCCTAAATCCCAGGTGTTTGTTAGGGTTTGCTCCTGGGTTATCCTTCCTTTTATTTATTTTCCATATTATTTACACTTGTTTGCCTCAGTTTCTATGTTATTCTACACTCCCTTTAGAACCTAAAACCCATTTCCTTCCTTTCTACACCCTTCTGCGTGATCCAGGTATATGTCAACCTGGAGGGATGATTGTAATTGACAATATATCTGAAGTATTGAAGGTTTTAAAATCCTTCCACGTCAAAACTTATTTAATAGAAACTAGATAGACAACTTACTAACTTTAACCATACTAACTTAGCTATAATATTAAGGTTTAATAAATTTATTATGACTAGTCTAAATTATTCCAATTCTCATAACTTGAAAATTTCACTGTTTTTAAATGTTTAGTTAATTTCATATAAAATGTCAAAAGTAATTATTTATCTATGAGCCTGTAGAATAGACCATAACTTGTCTGAGAGGGTCTAATCATTAAATATAGAGTAAACAATCTGTTAATGTCACCCACATTAATCTTCACATAAGTTCTGAGACTGCATACACTTTAGATAAGATATTACCCACACTAATTTCTACGTAAGTTCTGAGACCATATATGCTTTAGATGTGATAGCATCCATGTGTGTCTATTTGTAAGTTCCAAGATTGCATATACTTTAGGTATGATATCACCCACACTCATCTTATCTGTAAGTTCCGAGATCGCATATACTTGTCATGAACTGACACTCGACTCTACATACGAATCATGTAATCATTCATGATCGGATATATTGAAGCTTCCCCATACTCGTCTTCACTCACTAAACTCCATTTTAATCCTCGACACCCTCGATCCACCTTGATACCTTCGATACACCGATTCAACACCGATCCAATCACCTCAGACTCCTCGGTATTTCCCACAGGAAATACTCTCACTCCGGTAACCCCTTGGGTTACCTTCTCCATTCATTACATTCACCGATTACTAATGATTGTAGCAATGTTAATGTATCACATGCATAGCCTGAGTCCAGATGTATATAAACCTTCATGTAATTACATTGTAGACTCAGTTTTGATATCGACCTCGGTTGATATCTAATAAACAAACCTTTATCCGTTCCTCATCATTGCTTCATATCTTTCTTCTGACTTTAGTTGTTGTTGTCTTGACCTCGACAGTCTCAATTGTCGACAACACTAAGTCATCTTTCTCTTTATCCATAACCTTTACTTTGGTCGATAACCTCAACTTATGTTGTTCGTGTTGTTGACTACTATAGTTGACATTGTCACCATTAAATTGGGGACATCCACAAAGTCTAGATAGAGGGCACAGCACATAAGCTGAGGCCACGTCCCCGACTCAGTCAAACTTCCAATCAATAATCTCGAAAGAGTTATCAATTGCAAGATTGACTACAAACCTAAGGTATCAGACCTTGACAATACTTTAGATATGATATCACCTGCACTTACCTTATCTATAACTTCCGAGGTTACGTACACTTTAAATATGATAGTACCCGCATTCACCTTATCTATAACTTCCAAGATCACATATACTTTAGATATGATATTACCCACACTCACCTTATCTATAACTTCCGAGATCACATATACTTTAGATATGGTAGTATCCATATCAACCTCTATGTAAGTTCCGAGGTTACATACACTTTAAATATAGTAGTACCCGCACTCACCTTATCTATATGTTTTGAGATAGCTTAAACATTGAAGCATGTATCCTTTTCCGATGTAACCAAGTGTGATGAAATCTCTAGTTTTGTTATAATTTACCTTATCAAATAAATCTAATTTAATTTTTTAAAACCTAAATCTAAGCTTGGGATTTGAAATGTATTTTAAAATTAAACTCTATATTCCAACATTGATGGAACATTCCAAATTAGAAGTCTTGGATGGAATTTGGTAGTAATTCCAAACTGAGAAATTCCCGTGATGGTAACATAATCCCCTAAATCTTGAAAGAATATAATCCCTGATAAGGTTTTATTGAGAAATACAGTCAACTAAATAGTTTACTTTATATGTCTTTTTATATTTGTTTAATAATCACTGAAATTCTGAAATGGGTATGTGGCTAGATAGTTACACAGCTATTAGTATTAGATAACAATAACCATTTGAGAAATGTGATAGGAGATTTACTGATATCTTATAAACAATCTATATTTGCAAAGTTACAATCATCCCTCGGAAGGGTAAAGGGGATGAGGGAAAGAAAAGTGTTATTACATTTTTAAATGTTTTTAGTTTTTAGAGAATATAAGGAAAACAGTGAAAATAATCAAAAAATTTCCAAAAGGTGTTACAATGCCTACAAGCTGCATCAATTTCCATAGCGTCAGCAGGTGTAAGATTCAGTGTGGAAGTTGGTACTATGACAGGAGCTTGTATGACAGCAGGAGGTGGGCCTGCCAGAGGTTGGTAGATAGGGAAGACAGGTCATCTTGCCAGAGTCCAGGGCAGGTTCTGTCAAAGAACAGGGGTTCAAGTCAGAACCGGGTTCAGGGTAGCATGATTGACTGTTCTCCCTTGTGCAGCATTGAATGCGAGGTTTGTGAGTTGGTCCTGATCAAATTTTCTCGCAGCTCGACACCAACCATTGTAATCATCTAGATCAGGCCAATCCTGCATTGTAGCAACATGATTTTGAATAGTCGGATGCAGGCCTTGTCGAAACAACAAAGTGATAGCGAGTCCATCAGCATGTCCAGCTTGATAGATGACCTCATTGAAGCTATCAATGTAGTCTTCAACAGATCACTCTCTCTGGAAGTAACATTGAGAGAAGAGCATATTGATGGCTTCTTCCTTCTTGGTTAAGGGAAGGAATTCAGCTGCAAAGTCAAGTCAGAAACTGTTCCAGGATACAAATGGAAATTCTCTGGACTCATAAGTGCGCAATTTTCATTGTGCATAAGTGGCAGTGCAACCACTATTCATGAAGGACAAGACCCACATGATCTTGGCATTTTCATTTTTGAATTCTTGTCTGCATACATTCATATACAGGATGTTATGTATCCACTTCCCCCAGTAGCCAAAAGTATCATTTATTCTTTTTGAACTCATTTCATCTCTTTTATTTAATCATTTTCCTTTTATTTCTCTCTCTCACCAGTGTTTTCATCTTATTATGTCATTTGCTTCCTTTTCTCTAAATTAGTTTAGCCCCAGTTGTGTATATGTAATGGGCTCAGTTGTTATGTAATTAATCTAATCTTAACTTAATACATTTTTGTGTCATCACACAATGGTCGCCCCTAGGCTCAACTTCTCAGCTTTTCTTGGTTTTCTCTTCTTCTCAACACTAAAACTCCAACACTCAACTTGTGCTGCAAGGCATTAAAGTCTAAACTATATTTTATCTAGTTAAATCCTCAAATCTTTCAACTTTGACAACAAGCCTTTGATTCTCCCACTTCTGCGTCTCATTTTGTCTCAATCTTGTGTTTTGGCACTCACACAATTAATCTCTATCAATTATATTAATTATCGACCAGCATATATCGAGTGCAATCTCAGGAAACATCACACAGGACAACCGAGTTCCAGAAAGCACAGCCATTCTTTCTGTCACCATTGAATGCCATGGGAAGGGCAGGACGAACATTTCAACTTGACAAACTGTTTGTCCAAACAGTCAGAGTCAGTGGTTGTTGGGGAATGGGAGTGGGGTTTCGAATTTCAGTAGCAGCAGTGTTAGCCTGGGCGATCAGGTGGTCAAGTTGGAGTGATAGGTGGTGGATGTGGTTGCTCTGATTAGCCAGATTTTGTTCCAGGACAGTCAGTCTGTCTACAGGAGGAGGAACAGGCTGGTTTGGGTCCATGGTGTCAAGATCAAGCAAATCAGAAAGGGGGATAGGTCGATTTTCAAAGATAGAAGCAGGGGGATGTGATAGGTGGCACTACCAAGGTCTTCCCTTGGGTTCTTTTTGACAAAAATAATGGATCCGAGGTTTTTGAAGCTTGATCTACTGTTAGGGCGACTGCACAATGTAGATACTAGCAGGAAGATAACCTAAGTGTATATTAAAATGAACTACAGTACAATACTCACCTAGCAGGAAGATAACCTAAGAGATCAAGCTTAGGGGACTTCTGCTAGGCAGTTACATGACTATATATGCATTGTTGATATTACCAATATCCTGAGGGGATAAAGACTGAGCTAAGCCTATGGCTTAGCACTGGTGTCAAGGTGGATCGATGCAGTCGATCCTGCCGATGACATTAGAATAAATGGGTAGTCAGTGGTAATGAATGTAGAATAATAAGAATTGAAGAAATGGAAGCAAAGGGATAGGAGTATACAGGGGGTAAATAGGAAAAAGCAGAAACAAACCCTGACACACATGACTATATGTAAGTATCATGTAATCATTCATTATCGAATATATCAAACATTCCTTGTACTTGTCTTCGCTCATTATATTGCATTACCATGCTTCAACACCCTCGATCCACCTCGACACCTTCGCTTCACCAACTTGACACCAATCTGATTGCCTCAGACTTCTCGGTATTTCCCACAGGAAATACTTTCACTCCAGTAACCCCTTGGGTTACCTTCTCCATTCATTTGTTTCACTGATTACTAATGATTGTAACAACACTCATGTATCACATGTTTTCCCTGAGTCTCACATGTATATAAACCTTCTTGTAAATATGATGTAGACTCAGTTTTGATATCAACCTTGGTCAATATCTAATAAACAAACTGTTATCTGTTCTTCTTTGTCTCTCATTAACCTTATCTTCAACTTCAGCTGTTGTCAACTCAACCTTGACAGTCTTGCTCGTTGTCAACACTAAGTTACTCCTCTCAATCTTACTCCTACTGTAGTCGTAGATCTCAACTTTGTCTGATTCTATTGTTGACTACCATAGTTGGCATTGTCACCATTAAATTGGGGACATACACTTGGGGTCTAGGAAGAGGGCACAGCATATAAGAGGGATGATCGTAATTGACAATATATCTGAAGTATTGAAGGTTTTAAAATCCTTCCACATCAAAACTTATTTAATAGAAACTAGATAGACAACTTACTAACTTTAACCATACTAACTTAGCTATAATATTAAGGTTTAATAAATTTATTACAACTAGTCTAAATTATTCCAATTCTCATAACTTGAAAATTTTACTGTTTTTAAATGTTTAGTTAATTTCATATAAAATGTCAAAAGTAATTATTTATCTATGAGCCCGTAGAATAGACTATAACTTGTCTGAGAGGGTCTAATCATTAAATATAGAGTAAACAATCTGTTAATGTTACCTGCATTAATCTTCACATAAGTTCTGAGACTGCATACACTTTAGATAAGATATTACCCACACTAATTCCTATGTAAGTTCTGAGACTGTATATACTTTAGATGTGATAGCATCCATGTGTATCTATTTGTAAGTTCCAAGATTGCATATACTTTAGGTATGATATCACCCACACTCATCTTATCTGTAAGTTCGAGGTTACGTACACTTTAAATTTGGTAGTACCCGCACTCACCTTATCTATAACTTCCAAGATTGCATACATTTTAGATGTGATGACATCTATGTGTGTCTATTTGTAAGTTCCAAGATCACATACACTTTAGGTATGATATCACCCACATCAACTTCCATGTAAGTTCCAAGATCATATATACTTTAGATGTGATGTTACCCACACTCACCTTATCTATAACTTCCGAGATCGTATATACTTTAGATATGGTAGTATCTGCATCAACCTCTATGTAAGTTCCAAGATTGCATACACTTTAGATATAGTAGGATCCACACTCACCTTATCTGTATGTTCCAAGATAGCTTAAACATTGAAGCATATATCCTTTTCCAATATAACCAAGTGTGATGAAATCTCTAGTTCCGTTACAATTTACCTTATCAAATAAATCTAATTTAATTTTCTAAAACCCATATTTAAGCTTGGGATTTGAAATGTATTTTAAAATTAAACTCTATATTCCAACATTGATGGAACATTCCAAATTAGAAGTTTTGGTTGGAATTTGGTAGTAATTCCAAACTGAGAAATTCCTGCAATGGTAACATAATCCCCTAAATCTTGAGAGAATATAATCTCTGATAAGTTCCCATTGAGAAATACAGTCAACTAAATATCTTATTTTATATGTCTTTTTATATCTGTTTAATAATCACTGAAGTTCTAAAATGAGTATGTTATTAGATAGTTACACAGCTATTAGTATTAGATAACAATAACCATTTAAAAAACATGATAGAAGATTTACCAATATCTTATAAATGATCTATATTTGCAAAATTACGATCATCCCTCTAAGCTGAGGCCACATCCCCAACTCAGTCGAACTTCCAATCAATAATCTCGAAAGAGTTATCAATTGCAAGATTGACTACAAACCTAAGGTATCAGACCTTGACAAAATCAGGGACTGTCAGGGTTTGCTCCCAGGTTATCCTTCCTTTTATTTATTTTCCATATTATTCACATTCATTTATCTCAGTTTCTATGTTATTTTACATTTCCCTTTAGAACCTAAACCCATTTCTCTCTTTTCCACATCCTTCCTTGTGATCCAGGTATATGTTGACCTGGTCATGATTGCTGTATCACTTATTTCTTTATTTGCATTCATTACTCTTGGTTCTAACTTCTTTTCATCATTTTACATATGATCACTATTTATTTCCTGCTTTCCCTCCCCATTCCCTTTATTTTGATATGCATCGTCTTGATTCATCTGATCCTGAGTGCTAACCCTTCAGGCAACCTTGGGCTGAAGCCCCAAGGGTTTCAATGATAAGACTCGATATGGTGATGAGCCTAATGATGCATATATAAGCTTGTAGTGCCTAGCAGAGTTTCCCTAAGCTTGATCTCTTAGGAAAACCTCCTGCTAGTAAATATCTACTCTGAGCAGTTGCCCTAACAGGGACATTCACTTCGGGTCTAGGAAGAGGGCACAGGACATAAGCTGAGGCCACATCCCCAAACCCTGTCTATCTCTTATTTGATAATCTTGATACTAATTATTGATTACAAGACTTACTAAACAACCCCAAGGTACCAACCTTGACAAGTGGCATGGGTAGTGGTGTTGGCACAGGGAAGAAGGAATAGAAATGGTCTTTTGGATATAGATGAGGTGGCGTGAGGAAAAGTTCTTCAAAGGGGATGAAGACATAATGGGAACAATAAGGAAGGGAGGAGTATGGTAGCACACATTTGTAAGGTACATCAAAAACCAACATGCTCAAAGGCGATTCCTAGACTTGTTGTTGCCATGATCCAAATGGCTTGGTAGGGAGGGGTGCAGTGTGGGACAGTGAAGAAATGGTTGTATTGCTGTACAGGAGGTTCTTAAAGATGAATGAATACTATAAACACTGTAGACATAAGTTTAAATATGCCATACACCATACTGTATCCATTCTGATGGGTGAACTGTCAGACCATGTTATGGCACAGTTACAAGATGGATTTGCCCATAAAAAGCAGTAACCATTTACGGTATGGTGAGGAGCCCTATCAGGAACAAACAGAAAGTTGCCATGGCGGAGCTGGAAAATATTTCAGACACCCAACCCAAGAGCTTGTACAATGTAGGGCTCTTGTCTCTAATTGCCAGCGAACCAGAGGGCCGAATGGCTCAGTCCATTTGATTTGTCCATTAATGTGGATGACTGACTTTCTTAAATGGTACTATAATTGTCATTTAAATTCTACAATTTTAAAACAATGAAAAGTCTTAGAAAAGAAGAGTCCAGACTTTGTCCAAGTTTCAACGCTCATCTAATGTGACTGAGGACCAAGGCAGGCTCAATGGAAAGAGTGATTCAGATTGGCAAATAAGCCTTACTGTTACGAAATAGAAAAATTCGTGTTCAGTACATCTCTAGTTTTTCCAGCGAATCAGTGCTTTGCCGACGCTAGTGTTACCTCTGTGTGACCATGAAATCGGGGAAAAGCTATATAAGCGTTGTCTTGTTCCGGAACTGGTCCACAACAACCTTTCTACTCAATTTTTGCCACAAGTTAGTAAAAGTACTTGCTTCCATTTGTTTAATTTTATTCATTTTCGAGATACATAGAGCATTTATGTCAGGTCCACTTCTTTATCGTCGCAGTGTTTATGGCTATCTTGTCAACCCAAATTGGTTGTATGAGTATGGTGTCAAAAAATCTCGTGAGGAGAAAATGGAAATTTCAGACACAAGAGGCGCTTTTACTAATTATGCAATGACCATGCTAACATGCGCAGGCAAACTATTCACCACCTGGTCCTGTGTCGAATGGCATGGCAACGTTGTTCCTTATTTGACTTTTACCAGCAAGGGACCGTATGATTACAGACTGGTCCCTGAACGAGACAGCTTGGAACCATATAAGAAAGAACTTCACACTGAGCAAGAACCAAAATGGTATCTTCGTTGTGATGAATGAGGTACAGGTACGGTCGAGAGAGATCAAATATGGTTTTTGGAGTTCTCACTTGTTTTTATTGAAGTGCATACGCGTATTCCGCATACCTTTGCTGAGCTCGTTATTTCATGTATTCAAATTTGATTTGTTATACTGTGGTCTGCGTTAACTGGTTTTTTTTGCTCCTGTGCATGCTAAATTAAAAGTTCATTGTGCGATTTCAGGTAACATCTTCTAATGGGTTTGGGATTGAGGCAAATCAGTACTTTACCAACGCTGGCGTTACTCCATTGTGACCAAGAAGTCGGGGAAAGGCTAGATAAACCTTTCTACTTGAGATTTTCCACAAGTGAGGGATAGTAATCGTCTTAGTTTGTTATCATTCAATTTTAGTCCTATTCTCGATCCCCTCAGTGTTTATGGTTATCTTTCGATCGACTCAAATTGGTTGTGCAAGTATGGTGTCCATAAATTTTGTGAGGAGAATATCGAGATTCTGGGAGCAAGGACAGCTTTTCTTAGTCACGTGGTGAGCTTGTTATCATACGTTTGTAGCATGGAGACGACATGATCCTGTGTCAAATGGCGTGGCAACATCGTTGTTTGACTTTCGCCAGCATGGGTCCGTATGGCTACGGACCCTTCACAGACGCAGCATGAAATCATACAAGAGAGAGATTCACACCGAAATGGAACCCAGTTGGCTGTGATGAATGAGCTACATCGATGGGGTCCAGACACGGTTATTTGTAGTTCTCACTTTACTCAGCTTGTTACCTTATGTGTTGAGTTTTTTCTATACCGTTGACTTAATAAATGAATTATTTCAATTCTGTGCTTTTCACTGTGATGCTTATTGCGGCCTAATGAATATGAATTTAACGATAATATAAACCGAAATACTGGTCCCCACAGGAAAGGGGATTTTCTCCCTGAGCAAATATCAACATCGATGATCGGTCCCTGAACAGAAAATGCTTCTTTTGGCTGTATGTACCCATAACACCTTATCAGCTAGGTCCAGAATGGGAAAGGGAAACAACAAAATTCCCTCCTATGTAGGCCACCTGTCATGGTTTTCTCCCAGAAACGCTGGACGAGAAATGTTTTTTCTTACGTGGACTTCTGTTCTGTTTATGGACAAATGACAAGTACTAAAGATGATAACCATTCGTTGTACCGCAGGGCTCTGAGCCATGATTTTAGATTATTTCCCTACTAAAGAGAAACTCAAGATCCAGATGGAAACTTCAATTACCATGACACAGGAGTCCCGACATCCCTTATACACCTCCTGTTAGAATTTCTTCCATTCATCTCGTGCTCTAAACTATTATGAATCTTTAAAAAAGCAACAGGCCTAGAGGCCGGCTTGAAGGGAAGGCGAAGTTGAATGGACACTCCCTTTCTAATCATCTTGAGCTCTTTAAAATATATTGGTTACCATATATTTGGCATGACACCCCCAAAATGTATATACATACATGTGTAATAAGAGCACCATGAGGCCGATCTCTGATAAAATTAGCGGTTTTGACTTAATGTTGATTCTTCCGGTAATTACAGGCTAGCGGCTAATACCGTAAAGTTCCTTGAACTTCCGATTGTTTCTGGAATTTATTTACTAATGGGACGCGGTAACATCCTTTCCCTTTAAATTTAAGTAAAGGATTGAAGTCCAGATTCTGTCGAATCAGAGTCCAGAATCCAGAGTCCAGACCCTGGGGCCCATCGAGTCCATATCCAATCCCTATGGCTACATAAAATATAATGGAAATGGAACCTCGGGCGTTAGCAAAAAAAGAAAAAAAGCCAAAAACTAGATGGGAAAATGAAGTGATTTGCTAGTTCCATCCTCCCCCTCAGATGTATGTAGCCTGACGCCGAAGATGGAGTTACACAAAGACCAGTCGCACCCCAGGGTCCCCATTGCCCTTGTGACTTCGAATGCAGTTTTATTTTCGCACTAAGCGTCAAAGGAAAACTAAAGAGTTCTTCCTTCGCTTTCTCTCACATCACTACCGTATTTTTTTCACAGAAGGTCTCCACGAGGAACGGGTCACGACATCCTTTTTCTGTTAGAATTTCTCCGATGAATCTCGTCTCTAAACCATCCGCCATCTTTCAAAGGATAGCGGAAACCAGCCAAATAAGATAAAGTTAGATAAATTTACTTCTTCAGGGACTGATTCCTAATTAACGGTTTTACTTTGAAGTTCTTCCAGGTTAATTAATTAAAATGGCTCGTTCCGATTGTCTCCGAAATTTTATGTTATCAATGATGACCTGCTTTCCTGGATATATAAAAAACATAAGAACCAAGAAGATCTTTCAGTCCTCGTGCCTTTCAAGTATACGTATACTCACTACAATCCATATCTCCTGATCAACGATACGTTTTTCACAACCCCTACACACACATAAATTCTCAACCACTTATCTTCTCCGCCATACATCCTCGACCTGATTACACTAATGTCTTTACCACTTCCTCCTCATGGACTGCAGAATACTACACAGGAAATGGAGTGGAAGAGAAGAGTCAGCCGCAGATTTGCACTCTCAAGGGCTTTGAATGTTCGAAATACTGAAAATAAATGGTATGGGTTCTAGAACGAGATTGGAGTCGAGCTCATCGCCGAAGTGCCTAATCTAATGCTCCTTCCGCAATTTCCAGTGTGGTATGGCGATGATGACCGACCCAATGCGCCAGAGAATCCAAGGATATCTCCGTTACCAACCGCTAGGTTCGGAGGAGCAATAGTTCCTCCCACTGATGGCACTGTATCTATCAGCTCCGCGATGACTGCTCCCCTTCCACAGGGTGCATCTGCTTCTCGCTATCCCAGTTTTGCGATTTTACACATTGATGCTGAAGTGGTCTTTGACCCGGACTGCCCTGCGGTCTTCGAGGGTCTTCAAGTGACTACATTCCTGATAAAACTGTTTAACTGCTGTTAGAAGTCAAACATAGCACCACTCGACAACTCCTCAATGTTGAGGATCAAAATTTTCACGATGCCATCAGGATGCTTCTGGATGTTGCACAACGTGACATCTATCAACAAGCACCCATCGCTTTTGCTCGTCATAGCCATCTTCAGTCTTTGAGATGTATTGCTGCGAGTGGGGACTATTGGCAACATGCTCTTATTGAGCGTACTAATATCCCTCGAAACATTTACGAAAATGTCGGCCTTAAAGGTGCATATCCTGGAGACGCCAATTTCGTTGGGGCTGACCGATGTATGCAAGATTTGCCTGCCACGCCTACGACTTCTTCCCCATTTTTTGCCACAATTCAGTATTACAGCTGTTTCTGTTACGCACGGCGACTTTTCAATTAGTAAATACTAATTGATGCGCCTTGCGTACCCGAGGGCCGAAACAGCTGTAATACTTATGTAACTTACCTTATCTTATTTTTTTTACTTTACCAATGTAATCTTACAGGTATGGTATGTCAATCTCTCTTCCCTACCCGACTCACAATATGGAATATCTATGGTGTTTTTGTCAACCTAAATCGGTTATTCAAGTAGTATGGTCACTGGTCTCAAAAGACTCCTCGACAAGAACATGGTCCAGAAGAGGACGTCGACTACTGTCCCTAGTTACAGAACAATACAATTATATAGTATTGGCGAATATTAAGTTGCCAATGGGTCTATGCCACTGCGTTGGAACCCTTCCATGAATGAGAAAGTTTTTTTTCGACTCCGGTGCTTGCCTCTAGACAACGTATATCGAATTTGAGGATCAAAATATAATACTAATACTAGTACTAGTCCTTGTAATACATAACTTGGATGGAAAGGGGGAATTTTCACTAACATCAGTATCGATCCCTGATAGCAAATGTAAATGTTTCTCCTTGGCTGTCCATTCCAAACAACTCCACCGGTTCCGGTTAGCACCGGGATGGGAAACAACAAAATCCCTGGTATCATTTTAGGCCATCTTTCCTTTTCCGAGCAAGCCATTTAAATTCTGTCTTTTTAAGAACCAGAAAACTAGAACTAGAAATAATTAAAAATTATAAAATTATAAATTTTCATTATAATTGAGTAATACCATATCAGGTGTCCGCCTCGAGTCATCTTGTCATAGGCTAGATCTGTTGAATTCGATACACGTTCTCCCACATCAAAATGCTTGAGATCGAACTAAAAAAATATTACAAGAGTGAGAAGGTGAGAGATTGGCGGATTCTTTAAAAGTTAAATGTTGGAAACAGCGAAGACTTGCGGCCGGTCCGGTGAAGCTGTGTTTATACAAAGTCACGCCCATTGGGTTTATAAATATGGAAACCAAGTCTTTGAGCAAGAGATGGAAGAAGTTAGACCTGCGCCATCACTGTATGCGAGATATCAACTTTGTTCTTTCTCCATGAAAATTTCTTTGGTTGTATGGTCCAAGTGATTACTGCCAGTGTACTTAAGCATCCCGGAAACTTTACGACTTCTGGAATGCCCTAAATTAGTCTTCTGTCAATTGCGATATTATGGCCTTAGATAATTGTGCTTCTCTAAAAAGAGAAGTCCTCGATGCGTGCGCACTCAACGCCCGTGGTTCCATGGATCCGAGTTTACCCTTTTGCGATATGAGCTAATATTCCAGGGAGGGTAACTTTTGAACCCTGTTCTCTCGTCTGAATCACACATACGGGATGATAAATTTAACTTTTATCCTCGAGACGTTTACTTCCTTCTTCTGAAATAGTCTGTACAAGACAATGCCAGGATCATGGGCAATAATATGAACATGATAGGAAAGGGAAACGACAACAGAACCCCCTTATTTTCATATGAATCTCCGCTAAAGATGTGAGAGAGAAAGGATTAAAGTTTAGCAATGAAAAGCTTGTGGCAAGGAAAGTCCGCAATCGCTGAGGAAAAGGCGAAGTAAGTTCATAGTTCTACCATGTGGCTAAGAAATGACATCTGGGCGCAAAAGCTTCGTTCCTGGCTGATGTTTGGTTTGATCCTGTAAACATACCCGTCCGTAATTCGACGAAGTTAGAAAAGAGACGATCGGTGCATTAGTGGGTCCATCGGGGGTTGAGTTACGGACATCCTTCATTGAGCACCCAGCTATTCAAAACACGTGTTTGAGAGTCTCAGCTAATAAATAATGTTCGAGCAGTTATCACTATCAAAAGCTGAAACAGTATTATTATTAGCGTCGCTATATTTACTGTAGGAGTATTTCTGAGCAATTGAGGAATGTCTTATTTCGTGGTAAAGAGTGAACGTACATTTCCCTGCTGCACCCTGCATCTCTAAGGACGTCAAAATTCCATCTCAACATGAAAGCGGGAGTTACGATAAGCTAAGATATCATGAAACGAAACGAAGCCTGCCAACCTAAAGCTTTTAACAATGATTGACAGGCGTCGATGTTGGGAAAAGATGTTACCAAACCAGTTCTCGAGTAGACCCAGAAAAAGTAATAGGTAAGGTATTTTCCACAGCTTTCGATGAACGTTCAACTTGGAGCTCTGACTCGGAATATTGGTGAATATAATTTCTTATTTTCATATAATCGTCGACTTATGCTCCAGAATTATATCCAAGGTCATCGTTAAGAGACAAGAATTGTCGTGGCGGAGTTGGAAAGTATTCTAGATGGATCATAGTAGACACTCAACCTGAAAATGACTGATATGATGGGCCTAACTTTTCTCAGTTTCGAAGAAGCAGCATATGATTCTGCCTCCAAGCCGGACATGTTACTGGGGTTTAGCTCAATATGCTGAGGATCGGCATCACCATTCACTATGTACTCGGGAGGGATTGATTGGATTTGGCTGTGAACAACGAGGCGTTCTTCAAGTGGAACCGTAAAAATAAGACCAAAAATTAGAAATAGAACCTAAAGAAGAAGAAAAACTGAGTCGGACCAAATTAAGAAGACTAGGAATATTATGAAACTGAAAAGGGAATACGATACAATGAAGTGAAAAATGTTGGAAAAAGAGGAAAAAATGAGCGTTGACACGGACAAGACAGTCCGCGTCGCAATAAGGACCGGTCTTGGCCTCCTCAGACTTCTGTTTAAGTTTATACCTCCATAGCCTCCGGAAGTGAGTCCGAGCTGGCGAATTAGCTGTATGGTCCCTTCGTCTTGAGTAGATTTTATTAGAAGAGATGAGGATCTGGTTCATGTGTACATACCTACCGTTTTAAGATATGCTCATACGTAAGCGTACGTATGAACTAACAGCGAATTATGTACCGGAATTTGATGAAGCCGTATTATTGATCCTACCGGATTCCTACAGTGCTGTCATACCTCAAGTTTTTTTGAGTAGGCTACTGATCGTCCCGCATTGATCTTATCACATACCTAAACACTAGTTAACGACCGCAGAAAAGTTGAAAATAAGGAGGCAAGCCCACATTATGTAGTTACTAGTAAGACGAACTTTCCCCGGAACCCGTCGAAACTGGGGTTGACCAGTCAACCATATTTCTAACGCGCGTTTTTTTATATTTCTGGAAACAAAAAATATTTTGTCAAACATATTTAAGTCGTTGAATAAGCCCCTTACCTTTATACTGGGGTTGACTGTCTGACGAAACGGGCAGGGCCGGCTATTTGAGTGTATAGCAGCTTACGTAAGACTTCCCATACTCGTCGTTGAAGCTGTCTCTCTTCAAGAACCTCACCAGATTCGCATCCAGATTGTGGATATCGGGAATTTCTCCCTCTTTCCCAACAAAACCACCAGATCTCCCCAAAATTATAATTATGTCTTCAGAACTGATCAAAAGGCCGTTGGATGGTACCGACGCTGGCGCTGCTCCCGACGACGAAAGTTCCGATCCGAGATTAAAACGCCTAAGAATGGGAGAGGTGGATGTGGAGAGTTCTTCATCTCTTCATGAGCCTGATGCTTTTAAAGTTGGAGATGTGCAAAAAGGAAAGAAGAAACGTGGAAATGTGGGTCCAAGAGAAAGCCGTCGAGACAGACGCGGAACGAGGGGTACAAGAAATACGGAGGACGGTGTTACGAGTGATACTACACCTGTTAATGGAGATAAAAGGCTTCGTCTTCCCAAACGGAATTGTGCTTTATTAATTGGATTTTGCGGAACAGGATGTAACGGAATGCAAATGTATGTTTTTGAGCTTTTGTTTTTGTCCAAAATCGGTTTAGTTTTCTTTTCTCACAACAGTCCACTTTTAGACAACCCAACGTCAGAACTATCGAGGGTGTTTTGTTTGAAGCAATGGTTAAAGTCGGTGCTGTATCTCAGGATAACGCGGATGATCCTGTGAAGGTAAGGTATCGGGCGGTTTCTTTTTCTATCTTACTGAGGTCGGTCCTCTAGGTCGGTTTAGCTCGTGCAGCTAGAACAGACGCAGGAGTTCACGCAGCAGGTAATATTGTTTCGATAAAAATGATTACAATTATACCGGGCGTACGTGATATAGTAGCACGTATAAATGAAGAATTACCTCCGGAGATTCGACTATGGTCATTTCAAAGAACACAGAATTCATTTAATGCTCATACGTAAGCTCGTTACTCTGTGAAATAGATACTTTTTTTCACTGAATCGTATCTTCAGATCTTGTGATAGTCGAGTGTATACTTATTTCCTACCGACATACGTTCTTATCCCCCCAAACCAACTAGTGGTCTTGCTCAAATAGTGAAAACTGGGAATCAAGAACTAGGATGCGAAACGTCTGAAGTCATACATTCATTTTGGAAAGACGTCGATCTGTCAGAGTCAAGTCAAGCCGATCTGGAGAGAAAGCGAAAATGGCGTATTGAACGGGAAATTCTTGATAGATTCAAAGCGATCATGTCAATGTACCTTGGTTCACACAACTTTCACAACTTTACAATTGGAAAGGAGTTCTCGGATAGAAGTAATTATCGACATATGAAACGGATAGAGGTACGAGACAGATTTTTATTATATTTTCTAATTTCTGAGTCGCTTAAACCGCAACGCATGAAAGGTTCAAGAACCTGCTATATATAGTGACACGGAATGGGTACCTATTTTATTCCATGGTCAAAGCTTCATGTTACATCAGGTATGCATTCTATTGACTCTCATCTCTATGAAATGGTCTGATATAAGAACAGATCGTGAGTTCCTTTTACCTACAACCGTAAAATATAATTTGAATTTATTTTACCTGCAGCGAAAAATGGTCTGCGTGGCCGTGTTAGCATGTAGGACAAATACTCCTCCAGATATAATCGACACAATGTATGGACCGTCTAAAGTAATTGTTCCAAAAGCGCCTGCACTAGGTTTGTTACTGGAACGACCACTATTTGAAAGTTACAACAGAAAAGTCAAAGAGGCAAATGAGAAGCTGTCAAGCTCAGCTGATCCTGCATACCGCTCTATAATCGATTTTGATCCTCACCAAGACATGATCGAGCAGTTTAAACAAGATCAGATATATAGTCGAATGAGAGCTCAAGAGGGTAAAGAAGCGACGTATGTTACTTATTTTTCAGTATCTATTTTATGTTTGCTAAAATCATTTTATCTAATCAGATTCGACGCTTGGATACGATCTATTGATACATACTCAGGCCGTGATTTGTTGTATCTAAACCAAAAAGGAGTCATACCCCCATCAATTGTTCTCAATAAAGGGGAACGTCGTCCCAACCCTTTCAGAGAGAAGAAACGATTCGATGCTACCGGTCCTTTAACACTAGATAACATTGAAGATGATGAAGACGAGAACATGGATGCCTCAAAGCTTTCTGAAATGGAGGGTTAGAAATTATATTACTGAGACTGTCCTGACGCTGTCAACTTCCCCCAAAAATTAACTTGTAACTTTTATTAGCTCTTACTGTGTACCTCATGCAAGGAAAACCCTCGTTCTGGCTTGCAAAGACGGAAGATGGTATTCAATTTTGTGTACGAAATGCAAAAAAAATAAATTCAATATCAGAATTATTACCCTTTCCATGATTCATAAACGAGATTACCATATATTATGTACGTGGCTTTCGTTGGCCATGGACGATACGAGACTTGGGTTGGACAATGGAGAGCAATTCTAGTTGCGCGTTTAGGCGACCTTTAGAGTGTGATAATAAATATGTCACGTATGCACACTTCACCAGCTCACGACCAACACGACCGAACCCACCCTGGAAGTAGATGTAAAGTCCTAATAGAGCTTGAGCGAACAGACGAAGGTCTTAAGAGTATAAAGAGTGAGAGTAATGGATCTTCGTTTATTTGAAGCTAAGGAAATAACCAGCTACTGGTAGGATTTTTATATGTTTCAAGATGATACCAAAAAGGAGAGGAACATAAGGGGATCATTAGGAATATGGGAGTCATAGGAAAAGGAAACATGTTCGGAACGAGTCAAGTTTCGCCACCGAAACTTGACCATGCGTTGTGGCCGGTAGGGTTGCCCTTACAGTAGCAGTAGGTAGAAATTCATGATTCGTCTCCATGGCCTCGTCCACGAGCACATCCTCAGACGTTTTGTTAGACCATATGGTCTCTATTGCAAATATTTCAAAAAACAATATCCTTAATCTGTATTTATTAACGGGCTGCGCATTACACGATACTAGCGCAATATGGAGACGCATATACACACGCTCCATTACCTTCATCCCCGCTCCACGCATGATATCGTATGATCATGAGAATGACGGTTCAGATCGGTTGAGGGGGATGGATATGGATGTCCCGTTTATAGGGAGAATCACTAGGCAAGAAATGGCAAAGCCTTATAGACGAAGAGATAACCACCATCGTCAGTGAACTTGATTAACGCCTCGTCCGACTCTGACAATTTCCCAATCCGAAAGGCGAACATATCGGCTCATTGGCAGATAAGCCAATTCTTAGTTTTCTTGTTTCTGGAAGAGTCATACCTCCTGCTCAAAATAAACAACAATTCCTTTCGAACCTCATCGGTGGTTATAGGTTTCAAGGTAGTCTCTCTGACATGCTAGATGTCCATTATGACATTTTTCTCACACATGGTTACCTATGCCGCCGTAATGTTTTGGTTAAAGACGGTCATTCCGGAATATTGGGATTATATAACGATGTTATTTCGGTCTCATTCGGTGATTTCTGTCACACCAAAGGATTTGTGAAATAAGTTGATAGAGAGGAATCCGGGTTTTAAGTATGCTGCTGAGTTTGCTGTAGATTCGAAAACTCATGTTTATCACAGGAGATGCGACATATAGAAATCCAAAGCATGAGGAAGGCCTTGCAACTCATTCACTTCATGATCGAAGGTCACACATTGAACGGAATATCTCAATTATATTGAATTATATGAAATTTAGGTACTTCTCCCTATAGTTAATAAAGGACCCGATTGTTAAAGTACAAGTGACGTGATTTATATTCAACATGTTGACATTTATTATATAAGAGACAAGGGAGGAATGTGGGGAATAATTCAATGCCTAATCGAAAAAAATCGAAGTGAATCAATCAATCGTACAATTAAGTGAGATTTGAATCTGTCCATGAAAAAGCTAAACCTGTCATTATACTTAAATGTTCAAAGATTAGAAAATTTTGGTTTTTTATCTCATCTTACGATATTCAGATTCGGTATTGTCGATGTCAAAAATTCAAATTGTGATGACCTAACTTGAACACGAGGGCAATTTCTTGAAGAATATAAAAAGGGAACGTAAATTTCGCAGTGGAAACAACAGCTTCCTTGTAGGTACTCACTGAATCACTATGAGTCTCAAAGGTCGTTACATCATCCATCCCAAGGACGCCTCCGATGGAAAATCTCTCGTAATCGGCCCCGCTCCCCCTATCTACCCACCTCCGGATGTTCCGCTGATTGTTATCAATAATATGATTGTAGGCTCATTTTGATTTTTGTTGGGCTTTCTTTTACCATTTATTTCTCAGGCGAACTGGAACCTTGTTCCAGTAGAAAGCACTACTTATAAAGTTTTCTCCGCTATGGTAAAAGCATACAAATGGATCAATAAAGTTCGTTCTTCAAAGAGTTAACGATTGCTTACTAAAAAAAACTGCCCCTAGCGGGATACCTTGGTTGCGTCTGCTACTACTGGTCCTGGTGATTTCCGTTTTGAAAAGGTCAACGAAGTTCTTTACACGTAAGTTAGCAATCACCGAGGAGACGAGAGTTTCAACGTTCAACGTTATCATATGCATAGCATTGGGATTCCCAACCAAGACTTGCTTTTGACTTACGATGGAACCGCTTATCCTCCAGTAAGTGTCCATAAACGAGAACGAGGATGAAAGTTGACGATCTTTCTTTGAATCAGTTGACCGTTGCACCCGCTAATGGATCTAGTGCTCAATGTTTCGAACTTATTAAAGTTGGTAGAAACTAAACAGCTCCAATCTAAATTAAAACTGTTTTTCTTGTTGAAATCCCCAAATAAAGTGTGTGTGTTTTTCTTGACGATGATTTTTACTACTGCAGAAAGCCCTGGACTCAAGGTAACATTAACGTGATACATATTAGAGAACCATAAGTAGTAAGTAAGGCAAGAAAGTAGTTATTGATATACAACGACTGATGATACTAACGTCTAGGTAAATAATGTAAAAATCATCAAAAATTTCAAGTTGAGTAACTTACGTCCCCTATGATAATACATAGCCTTTTACTTTTTCAAACACGCCATCAAATGTTATAATCAAATTCTCAGCCTATGAGACCGAGCTCTCTATTCAATTAATTCAGGAGATATCAACCAAATACGACGTGAAAGCCATACAACCTGAAAATACATGTGTCAGTAACTAATTTCTAATGGTTGACCAATGACTAGAGTCTAGATAGTAGAGGGAGCAACGTCGAAGTTCCGAGCTGCAAACAAGGCTTTTTATCACATTATGTAAAGGAGTCCTTGAGCTTGAGCGAGCAATAATATGACGAAGAAACTTTTCAAGGTTCCGCTCAGAAATCGAAGATTACTTTTCGAGGTGTTTTTATTATCAATCTAAATCTGACGTTTGAGCATAACAAGTAATCATAAATATATGCATTCGACATGATATTTTCTGCTTCTTGTACCGCAATCCTTTATCATCCTGCTCAATGCCAATCATTCTTTTGTGAGCTTTAAAAAATGAGTATAATAAGTACATACCGACGTTCTATATATTATCTCATACCTATTATTCGGCATTGTGTATGATAATAACAGTGCAATCATCTGGATCAGGGGTGAGGATCTAAAGGTATGGATTAAGCTTGTAAGTTGAATCAATGGTAACTTAAGAGAGAACATACTGGTTCAGGCTCAGCAACGGGAGCAGCAGTGATGAGAGCAGCAAAAGTAAAGAAAACACTGATGATAGAGATGAGCTTCATTGCGGTTGAATGTCCAAGTGAACTTAGGATGTTGAAAAAAAAACTCGTTTTCCCTAGTATTTTATATTGCCCGCCGGTATGAAGAAAATTTCCACGCTTCTTAACCGGAATGCCCCTTTGCAACGTCCAACTCAATAATTGTTATAATCCGAAAGTGGTCATATGAATGATAAGACTTCCGTATAGAGAGAGACTCGGCTATTTCATACAACGGACGAGATGGAAATGTTCCTAACTTAAGGGACAACATTTCAGTGAATCACATTTTCCCATCCCTATTAACGCACAAAAAGACGACCTATAAACGTTATCATATTTTGTAGAATCAGAGGTTTAGCTAAACCTTCAAATCTGTCAGAGGCCCCAAAGGGTAATTTCAACATGACTCACTGCTAAACAGGCGTTCAGAACTACGACCGGTTCCATTGAAACCCCGGATTGAGGACATCTTGAATAAAATGTTAAAGTTTTAATGGATAATAAGGTATAAAATAACAATATACAATGAAGTAATATAATTGGATCAATCTATACTGATAGAGAATAAATTCTGATTGTCGAAACCTGACGTCAATACAGCCGGGGCGCGTAAAGACATCTATTGCGATCCCCCATCAGTATTCTTCCTCAAGTCTGTGATCTGCCATTTCCGAAATACATTTTTCTCAGACGATATCCGAAGTATAACAAAAAATTTCCCAGTCATTACTTACAAGAACGTTTTACCGTTATCGTAACAAAGGCTTCAGGTTCAAAAAAAAATGATCAAGGGCAGTCCGAGTCCGACTCATCGCCGGAGCATAGTGAATGTTGAATTGTTCTGTGACGCGTAGCACCACCGCCACCCCATTGGGACTCGTACCTTAGAACAAGAATGATTGCCTAAAATGGGAGTAATTTGAAAAGCAACAAGAGAAGAGACGTATAGACCCAAAAATTCCTCTGAATTTAATGCGGGCTTACGATATAACTCGATAAGAAATCAAAAAACGAGTACAATGAACCACAAACATAAACATAATCTAATGATGTATCACAGGATTACCCTCAATCCGCGCATAAGCGTCAAATTGATGTACAACCCTCTCTCTAGCCCATTCCTGAAGTTTATCAAATTTGACACAGGTATGAGCAACATCCCATGTCATCACATTCTGTGCAAGGCTTTCGCTCCATTGCCAAACGACTGGAGCAGTATCGGGGGAACACATGATCGCTTGTCTGAGCATATCTAGACAATGTTCGACTTGAACGCGTACTGTTGCGTTGTTGAAATTCATGTGTGTGTAATAATCGGAATGTAGAGATTTTCTAATCCAGTTCTATATTCGGGTTCATATAGAGTTGTGCGAATTAATTTCGAATCGTAATAGACTCACGAGACAATGAAGATTGTGAAAAACATTTAAACCTGAAATGTACTTCCCAGGTTCTCCAGGTATCATCGCTGTTTTGTTTGGCAATTTATCGGCTTCTTCCTTTGAAATTTTCGAGACACCCACTAAATCCATATAGTTGAGTAACTGACGAGGAAGAATAAGGTTATGTAACACCGACTGTGGTATAAGGCATTCCATCTAGCATCTAATTCTGGCGAAGGTTCACCCTGATACGGCGTAGCATCCTCTCCGAAACTATTGTGAAACACAACCGTCTCGTATTCTATTGCTTCTTGCGCTAGAGCTGTTTCAAGAGTTAGAAATATATATCAGAAATGAGATTTCATAAAGACCATACGTACTATAGACCGAAGGAGATCCAGAATTACGATTTCTTTTGAAGACAAATAAAGCCATTCCAAGAATAACCAATAATTCAACGAGTGCAAACAATTTCCACAGAAATGTGGTCCGGCTCAGGCTGGAACCGTCGCGATGAACCTTTCGTTCTTCATCCGTTCCATCTTCGAGTCTATCAGTATCAGATAATAAAGAATATCGAGTATCGTCATTAGTAGTGCTTGAGGGCATATTCAAGACGTGACTATTGGGGAAAATGACTGAATGGGTAAAAAAGGTTAGAGAACTCAGAAGTGACTGACTTTTCAGAAGCGATGTGAAAGATTGATCGGAAGATTTTTTTCCATTTTGACGTGTGGAAAAAAAGAAGTAAAATGATTTCACTATCTCCGTCGTTCTTTATACATCGTGGCAGCGAAGTTCAAGTTTGACAATTTGACAGATGTGGTTGATTGCAGCGGAGCTTCAAATTTTGCCGGTCGCTATCGGAGCAGGACACCCACAGGCTGATTTCAGATAAAGTACGTTATTTTTTACTCAAAGTGATGTTTTTTTCTTCTCAAATTTGAAGTCAAATTTGTGTTAGATTGAATCTCAGGACCTTTTACTTATCTTTTACTACGTAAACACTGGCATTTTCTTTCACACAATCCCGGTTATTTTCAATATTTTCTGGGACTGAGGTTATGGGACTTTGTTTCAGGAATTCACCGTTCGTGTGATAATACGAGTTATACAACTCCCTTACCGCCTTAAGTATTGTTCTCGAGGAATGCTACCTCTACTTCCAAGTTCATCATAATTACCAGGTCACGATTCGCACCCAAAGTCCTCAAATTTCGGACTTGGTTTAAAGCAAAACTAAAAAGTTTGCACAACGCATGATTGTCTTTATTACGTATACTGCACATAAATTCACCACCACACAACAATGTCATTCATTTGACTTTGCGGTTCCGGTAAACAACAATTCCTAGAACATTTTATGAGATTTACGAACAATCTCAGTCACTCGAACAGTTGACGCAATTGCTAGTGCTTCCCGTGCAATCGTCAGGCGTAGGTTCCAGAATCTAATTACGAAGTTAAAGACATTTCATTTGTAAGAGGTCTTCTAGGTGAAGGGCTTACGGGTTCTGGCTCTGGAACAGGAGCCGCAGATACAAAAGCGATGAAGGCGAATACAAAAGTGAAGATAGAAATAAATTTCATTCTCAAATACTTGACAGAGTTAAAGGTAAAGTTTCCAATATTTACAGTCTTTTTATACAGACTCACTGCTTATCCGGATCAGTTAAGAATGTATTGTAAATGAGAGAACGTACCTTATAATCGCTTCACTCGAGCCCTCTGAATCTGTCAAAAGCCTATCGATGTCATTTTTTGCTATAAATAGTCTACCGATACAACAAGACCTCAAACCCAACAATTTTTTTTAAAAAAGAAACACGACTCATTGGATGTCCTACGGTCGGGGAACGTCAACAAATAATGAATGATTCTCTCTGTCACTCTCTCACGGGTTGACGGTGTTGATACATTGGCTCTTTCACTTCCTTGAATATACGGCTTCCGTTTGTATTTTGAGCTATTATATAAGTGCTGAATGAAGGTTTGCATCCGGAATGGGAACAACAGTCGCAAAGACAGGGGCAAGGGCAAGGTTGGATTTTACAATTCATTCTTGATCATAATTGAGAAGGTTTAATTTATTGGTAATGTAATACTTATTTCCACTGGGATTTGAATCTTCGGATTAGCAGAAATGAAAATTTCTTAAAACAAAATGGGTACCTTAAAGGCTTAAAGTAATGCAATTTCTCCTTACACTTCGAGTTTCACCGAATAATGAATCAATATCTGTCAAGGGTGTATCAACTGTCCCCGAGTAGATAGGAAAATAAGCTGCTTAAATGATAATTGTTACGAGGAGCAAGCAGATCGATGCGACTTATTTAGCATATCTTTTGTTGGACGCAACGCACGCCTCAGAAAAAAATATTGATTGTTTGATATTCAAGACTAACAGTGAACGATTTCTCTGCGTCGACCGGTATCGGAGGGTGCCATGTGGGCATTACGTAGTGGCCAGGATAATGTTTTCCAAGGCGCACCTTGTCATAAATCTCTTTGGGGGGATATTCTCCCTCTTAATATTGCCATGCTGCGCTTGCTGAAATACAGGGATAACTTCTAGATGGTGGTAACGGGCGAACACCATGGCGGCTCGACCCAAAACACTCGAATGAGTATCTTTCATCCATGAATTGAGGGCCTTTTCAACACTTGGATCGTCATTGTCGAGGTCCAAAATGTGGGTGATATCTAGCTTGACTTTGAGCATGAGTTTGTCATTTATATTTCTTCTTTCTGTCTCCAAAAGGTTTGTGGCGACATTTAAGGTTTCCTGCAGCTAAAAAACGATAATGTTGAATCCCGCTGTTATAGTTCGAATGAGAGTAAGTATTTGATCTCTGTCGTCACTCCCTTCTGGAAGATTCATAGTCCAATAGAATTCCCAAACTGACAAAAACTTCTTTATTTTCAAGATTCACAAAACTACTACATAATCCAATTGGACAAACATTATGTTTCACATGGTATCATTGAGGGATGGCTTTCCATACTTTGGTTTGATGAGGTCCTATTTCTACATTAGGTATTTTCCCTTGAACCGTCCCTATGCTCTTCCCCCATGACCCAGTACTGTTTTTTTGCCATAAATCAAATAACTCATACGGCTGAGCTTGATAAACAGAACCCTATTTTATTGTAAAAGTCAAGTCAAAATATGTTTATCTCACGAGGAGCAACATACCTGGTCAATGAATGCGTCGCTCATCAAAATATCTACGGTTTGCGTATTGGGACTTGTGTTTAATAATGCAATAACAAATACGCTGTATAAACGATATGAACCACGGGGAAAGGGTAATTAAGCGAAAAATAAATGCGCACTTGTTTGCAAGACTTCCTTGCCAAAGTGATAGATCGCCTCCCCCGCTAGCAGACTGTTTCCAGATTCGATTAGCGGGTGATCCTGCTGAATCCTGATTTACGGAGATAAGTGCATCATTCGTAATTATAGTCAATGTTTCGTTAGTCTAATCAAATGAGCTTAAATCGTTATTAAAACATCGAGTTAGATTGATGCTTAACCATATTGGTAACGTCGTTCCCGAGAATAAGAGGGCTTTTCAACAAAGACCACATCGTAAAGTGAGTGACTGAGTACATGGTTAATTTTACGTCAAGTAGTATAAAATTGCAAAGTACTATATTCGTCGGTATTCATTCCTCCATTCCCAATTTCAAGCATATCAAGATCGTTCCAACGACCAGGTCCCGCCTTCTGACCCACTGGTGCTGCGAAATCGATGATACGCGCCATTGCACAATCTAAGAAAATTAAATAAACGGTATTCGGTGGACAGAGTAAACCGGAACTGACGGAATCCTGGAAGTTTACAGTCGATCACGCTCGTACAAGGGCAACGATCATCATATCTGTCAAAGTTCTACGGTAATTCTCGTTTAACATTTATAAAAGAAAATAAAGGATATTATTTACATCATAAATGTCCCCGGAAATACGCCAGCTATTGGCTATAGTCTATTATATTAGATAAGGATTTAAAAAATAAAACTTTTAGTTATATAATATGTAACATACCACTGCAAAGTTCCATGGTCCGTCCTCGCCCCAGTTGCACATTGAATATAATATAGGACGGCCAGTTGCGTTAAGTGCTTGAGACATATTATTATATCGCTCAAAAGAAATTTGTGGCGTTCCAGCTCGACCCTCGTTGTAGCAATTATCATATTCTGCGGAACAGGAGCTCAACAACGCGTTTAAGAAAATAAAGAGATAAATATACTTAGATAGTCTACACCCCAAGAAGCATACGTCTGTGCGTCAATCTCTTCGAGACCCAACGAACCGAAACGGCCTCCGCAGGTAAATAGACCGGCGTCACTATATAGGCCAAACTAGAAAAAATCATACGTGGAATGTTTGAAATTATTGGAAGGATATGTACCTTTAGACCCATACTATGGATTTTATCTGCAAGAGACTTGATCCCGTTGGGAAATTTCTGCGGGTCGGGAAGCGGAGCATTTGTGGAAGGGTCGCGGGCAGGAGCTTGCCAACCTAATTGTAATGGTCAAGATTTCTGTAATTTAATAATTAAGGGAGCACTGACAATCATCCATGATGACATCTATATACTGGCGTCAGAACTTACAGCTAGGAGGAAAAAAGGGATAGACGACGTACATTCATACCCCAACTTATCCAATCCATTATTGATCATGGCTTGAGCTGCACCAACTATAAGATCCTCGTCTATGGAACATCCAAAATGGTTATAAGTGTTCCAACCCATTTGAGGAGTTATTGCCAATCCATTATCATAAGCCAAAACCGGCACCAAAGAGGACAAGAGAGAGACCAAAATAAGAAAAAGTTTTCGGACGAGAGCCATGTCGATGGGCGAGCGAGAATCAGAGGGCTTAATGAATATATATAATGTTTTTTGACGTGGCGAAGACACTGATATTTATGATGCGCGCGTTTCAATCGAAATTGTATCGTGACCTGTGCAAGTGTGGTGTCTAGTCCGCTGATCAGTTATTCATAAGGCCGTCCGAAGATTGAACATTCAATTCTTGAAACTAATTTGCCGACACAATCAGCCTGAAACCCTTGCACCTATTTTTTGCTTCTTCACGTGATGAAATAGGATAGAGATAGAAGGTTTCAATCTTTTCAGACACAAAGTTAGGGGGAATTTTAGGGGACGGGCTTTGGAGGTCTTGCTTCTTCTCTTAAGTTGCCCCCTTTCTTTATGTAGTTCACGAACTAAGTATAGGTATCGTGAGTGTGATGGAATGGAATAATTCATATTATCGTACTTGAAGCTTCCAGTATTAAAAGATTGAGTAATAGGAGGGCCGGAAAAGTACCATATGACTGACCCCTTTGAGTGGAGATTTTGGAGTGCGCAAGTGACGAACCCAGTTAGAAGCCAAACCTATAAAGTAATCGTATATTACTTACACAGAGTCCACGGATCCATACCTTTTCAAGCCTTTAGAAGCGCTTTAGGGCTTCGGGGACATGATGACGTAGACACCTGCATGATAACCACAAGAAGCAATGTTCGAGTGGAACTGATGGAAAAGATAGATTGTAGATTTACTTACCGTTTCCTTACTACTATTATCTTTTTGTTATTCAACAGCGCTCTAAATACTTGACTTGGGTACCGGAATCATGCCGTAGCATTATTAGCTCATCGTCGCAGATACGCCGGATGTTCTTTGAACCAATTTAGTTCAAAGGATAATTGATAATTCGGCATTTCACCATAAGGAAGACTCAAGAACATATGAAAAAAAATCATGTAAGAAGAGCAAAACAAGTCCGAACAGGAGTGGAAAATAGAACATTCAGTGTCGGCGCGTGGCACCCCCTGCAACCCACAATCCGCAAAGCGGTCTTCGAAACAACCACGTGAGTTTCAAACTATACTCAGTTGATAACTTCAAACGTACGCTGCTGTCATCCTTCCTTTCGCTCTAAATCGAATATTGCTCAGTACCTCGGGTTAAAGAGATGATTAAACGTAGCTTTTTCGGAAAACGCGTCTTACCCGGTCAACGGAAGAAGGTCACACGGTGACTATTGGGGTGAAAATACCATCCAGATCTTTTTCTAGTTCGCGTGGAACATGCAGAGAAAACAATTGACAAACCATTCTGACGAGTTTTAGTCTATAGATTAATGTGCGCCAGGACAAAATAAACATTGGTATGATTAAAAACTCCGGTGGCGGTGACCTAGGAAGCAATTTTCAAAAGAACACACTAATATATAAAGAAAAATGCTATGTCGGGGGTAAAAGAACGAAATTAAATGAAAGAATAATAAATACATTGTCTCAACATAACCGCTCTCCCCCGGCACTTAACATTCGATTCCCTTGGGGATGTTTCGAGGCAAGCCACAGAATGCGGCGATTTGTCATAATAATCTTCCATAGACGGCCGGGAGATGTTACAACAAAGATTGGGTAATGATCCTAGGATTTTCTCGTTCCAATATTATACGAGGTCATCATGGATCATACCATTGGATAAGGTTATTCCTCGCCTCGCACCTCTTTTCTTGTTTGTCGAGGACAGGGTATATAAGGTTTTAAAAATGTTTTTTTCCTGTATTGCAATGGTGACTAATCGATCTATCAAGATATTTCGCGTCTCGATTACATCTTTTCCTGGGAGAGCCTAATAGTATCCAGATTGATGTGACATCGTCAAAAGACATTCGTTGATGAACGACTACATGTAAACGACATAGGATTGTAACAGTTGCATGAATGGACAAGTGAATCGTGCGCCTGAGAAAGACTGGGGTCGAATACGACAGCTCGAGTTCTAGGATGTCGTCAGGAGACATGAGAGCCTCGTTGATGGACTTCGAATATGACTTCTTTAGCATGCCCCAACTTCCAGAATGATGTATTTCAAATCCCTGTTCATGATCCGAATCTCATGTTAGCTCTTATTATAGTAAAAATTTACAACATCGATCTACCGAACACTGAAACTATAACAAGTACAGGTCCCCCAAGTCAGATGGCATCTGAATAGTACTTTATGAAGACTGAGATGCTTATTTAGGGTAGACATTATGATCAGTACCATCAGTCAATAAACATCAACAACTACCCATACAGCACTTGACCTCGGCTTACGTTTACTTACCACTCGGTTCGTTCATACTGTTTTAAAGTCTCCGGCCGTTGTGAAGTTCAAAAGTCATCATCAAAGTACACAAGAAAAAGCACTTTTATGTCGGGTACATTTAACAATACAGCTTACATAGATGCTTGACTAGCTTGATTCATGATGCCCGGTTTGCAGCAGTTTAGTCCCCCTAAACTTTGAGGAGCTCGAAGCGTTGAGCGTCAGATCCATCAGCGGGTTCGAAGATCAACTAAAAGATTGTTAAATAACTTTCGTCTTCGTTTTGAGAGTTGAGACTTACAAAAAACCTAACGTCTCTGTTGTAAGTTGTGTAAAAGGGGGTCTTGGCCTCAAATTCCAATGCTATTTGCATGTGATAACACTGAAAAAATAAATCAGTTATTGTGAATTATTCCTAACTTACACATGAAGTGAAAGCGGCAGACCGAAGCTCGGAGGTCAATATGGGAAATACAGTACCAAATCGAGCGAATTTCCTTGAAAGTCGACACGTAACTGTTCTATAACACCAAAGCTATCGCTTCGGTAATAAAAACCACTGCTAGTAGGTTCAAAACAAAAATTATGAGGAGAGCGGGCGCTTGCCCACAGTGCGTCCTCTAAGGACGTTTTCTTCAGTTAGCTATCCTACATCTTTCAATCTTTCAAGGAAAAATAGACTTTATTAATCCATCTGTAGTTATCGTAGTCATTTGGCCTTTCCGTATCGTAGAAGAAGTTATAGGTATTGTCGTTTGCGAAAACAAGTTTCCGGTCGTTCTGTGAAAATTAAGGTCACTGAACCTAGAAACTCTAACCTCACAATTGAACTTTGGTGCTAATCCATGAGACCAAACTTTGGAATCGGGCTTATTGTTTTGTTTAAGAAAAAAAGGAAAAGATGGAATTTTTCAATCCTCTTCACATATAATGAGGCTGTCTTCACTGACAATGTTGAATGAGCGTGTGGTTAATGCAGTATTCTCATCAACAAGAAGTTAAGTGAACTTATTGCCGTGCCGTCTAAATAAAGTACCATTATTAAAAATTACCCGTATGCCACTTAATTTTCTGGCTTCGTGTTCCGGTACCACTCGCGATCGATTCGTTTATACATGCATATATTGGTCAATTATGGTGTCAATATTCTCACTAATCAGTCCTGGACTCTTATAGACTTCCGGTCATCATCAAGAAAAACACTGTATTTCGAGTACATTTGACAATTCAAACAAGAAAAACAATTTACATAGGTCGTCCAACTTAGTTCATGGTGTGTGATTTGGAGTAATTTAGTTTCTGTCGATTCTAATGAGCTCGAAGCGTTGAGCGTCAGATCCATCAGCGCGTTTGAAGGTCAACTGAATAAGAAATTGTTTAAATTTTATCCTCTTTTTCGTTTATGAATACTTACCGGAGGATAAGCAGTTCCGTCGTAAGTCAAAAGGGAGTCCTCGCCAAAAATCCCAATGCTATGTATGTGATGGTGTTGAGGCTTCATCAGTGGTTGTGAATCATTGCCAACTTACACGTAAAGATCATCACCGGCGGTTTCAAAACGAAAACCAACAGAAGGAATCGGAGAAATTGAAGATACAAACAGTATGTCATTCTAGGGGCATTTTCGAATAAGCTGTCGTTGCTCTCTTATAATAACGAACCTTCTTGATCCATTTGTAGTCGTCTGACTTTCCGTTGCCGGTGATAGCATTGTAGGTATTGTTGTCTGCTGGCACGAGGCTCCATCTGTCCTGCGAAACAAACAATAAGAAAAAGTCCAACAAAGATCATGATCAAAACGCTCTTACAATGAACCTGTTGCTGACTCTCAGCGGAACATCAGGGGTGGGTAGATAAGGGGAATGGGACCGACGACAAGAGCTTCTTCATTAGAGGCGTTTCTTGGACGGATGATGTAAAGACCTTTGAGACTCATGGTGATTCAGATTTACTTGGGTAGTTACAAGAAAGCTGTTGTTGCTTCCTGAAGATTTACTTCCCTTCTTATATTCTTTAAGAAAGCGCCTTTCGCTAAGTTAGGTCATCGTAATCCAGATTTCTGACATTGACAATGCCGAATCTGAATGCATAATATGGAAGGAAAACCCAATTAAATTCACACAGCGCATTGTTCAATCTTCTGACATTTATCCAGAATGACAGGTTTAGCCTTTGTGTCATTAAGCTCCATGGGCGACCCTAATTCTTTCATATTTTACTTGGATTCTATTTCCAATTCTCCATTAGAAGCTTCAGTCATTGGAACATCGAGAATTGATCGCTCAGCCTCCAGGACATCTTGCCCTTGTTTGTGATATAAATGTCGACATGTTGAATTTAAATCACGTCACCTGTACCTTAATAATCGCAATCAACCTGCATTTTTTTAATAATTCTGAGAAGTACTCCAGTTTTGCATACCTAAATTGAATTGAAATACTCCGTTCCTCAATTTATATAACGTCCGATGGTGACCTTTTTTAGTAGCTCTGCGGAGTGATCCTACATTTTTATTACTGTCTGAGAACAACGTTGGGTAATAATGACATGTTTGCTTCTTCTAATACAAATATCATTAACTTTCTTCCGCTATTCAATTTTAAGAAATGTTCTCTCGGTTACAGTAATTAAGATTTCCAACGACAGGTGCATGACCCGTCAAGTCCAACATATTCACCCTACGCATACAATTGTACTTCTGAGATAGAGCGCAGGAATCTACAGATAATCAGGGATGTAGTAAAACCGAGGTTCTGGTACGGAATCCGCAGTTCGCAAAGCCATGTTCAATTCAATTTTTCGTATTGGCACTTAGACAGCGGAGAGGAAATTCGGACTGGAGCAAATTTTTGCGGGAAGAAAAAGTGAAGGATAATGTCCCGTAGATTATAAACCTGCATATCGCTCATTTACTTTGCCCATTGACTGCAATGGACAATAGCAATGAAGAAGTACGACCCTATAAGGTGGTTGCGATGGATATTCAAATGGTGCGATACTTGTCAGACCAATGAAACTTACGTTTTCCGTTGAGTTGTTGTATCAACATCTTCTTAGATAATTCTCCCCTGAAAGATGATTTAAACACAAGCTAGAAGTACTGGAAGATGAGGATATGTAACGATTCTTCGCTTTGAGTTGTCATTGATGGTGTAGTATAACCAGCCACTTGTAGGAGCTGAGGAGCATACGACGTTTTTAAAGATAAATTGAAACCCATTTCGATCGGGAGAGGCGATGCTGTCGAAATTTAAATTTAAACTGTAAAAACCGTCGATAGTGAACAAAATATTAGTCAGCGCTGTTGCTGTCAGTCACGCTCTCTCCATGGCTTAAACCATCTCTAGGTCCCAATCCTTCTCCAAGCCTTAGGATTATGCAAAAGTCGAAAACGAATGAGAATATTTCTAGAATCGTCAGTATATTGGTCAATTTCACTTCGCTTAGAGAATGATGAACTCAATTGGCTTACATGTCGCAAAAATCTAAATCAGTTTATCAACCAAAATCAACCATCATCGAAAAGTCAGATGCCGACCTAGTTGATCAGTCTGATCTATTGGCAAAGCTCTGACTTGTATGATCAAGGTGACGCAAGCTTGACCAAGGTTTATCAACCTAAATCAACATGGCTAAAATTTACTGGCCGGTGTTTTATTTCTTCAACTCAAGCAATACTTAGAGCACACAATGTAAATAATACTGAAAAGTAAAATTTTCTATTCAAAACAATTATTACAGTTTTAAGCATATGTTCCTTCCAACAGTAACATATCTAACTAAGCCTAAGTACTGCCACAGTAGACAGTATTTTGAGCATTTGATGTCTTCGTCCTTTGTCATTTAGCGTATGGGGGTTGGCAGCATTGGAGTGTTGATATTCATCTGTGGATGTAAAAAACTAAACCACATAAAAATTTCCAGTTTTAAAGAAGTTTAAATTCATTCACATACCAGCATTTCTCTCGGGTTTGGTCATTGTCACTTCTGTAGGTACAATGAAGGAAGTCAAGTTGCAGAAGTCTCAGACAGAAAGGATTGTATTCTAACAAAAACAGCATCCTACATGACGGAACTTCTCAGCCTGAGTAGTAATCAAGAACAGCTTATTGAACGTACCAAACTGGTTTAATTGTGCAATCTAGAGCACATGTTCAATAGCAGTGGATTTAAAAAAATATGGCCATTTACTGGTGATACATTGTCATCATATCTATTGCATTTGTAAGTTATTTTTTGACATGATAAGAACTCAACTGACATTACTGAACATTTGCACCCCAAACAAGAGAAAATCAGTTCCAGCATGACAAATTGCTTTGATTATTTAAGCAAGGAAGAAGGGAGCATTCTTGGTGGAACTGTGAACACGAATAGTTGTGCCAATGTAGTTTGTGTCCCAAAAATGAATATTGTTAGCAGATAAAAATTTCCAATGGAAATGACGTACCAAAGAAAGACACCTCAAGTGGAGAATTAAACTTAACATTATATATCAGATCCCAAAATACTAATATGCCGCACTGACTAAGTTGAAACAATAATGGGTGAACTTGAAGGTTGAAGAAGGTAGAAAAGATGTACGATTTTTAGTGCCAAGGAAAATGCAATTTAATATGGAGAATTGTATTGAAACCACATGGTTAATAGGCAGAGTTCATGTTTATGAAGTCGGCAAAAGACTTAGTCGCAATCAGTTTTAAATCCTGTTAATGTTGAGTGGCAGTCACCACCTCTGAAAGTGTTGTGGGAGATGTTGAACAAATGAAACTTCGGTTGTGTGGAAATAATTAGGCTATGATATTTGGAGCTGTTCAATGAAATAAATCACAGTGCATGTGCATTAGTTTGAAAATTAGGCAAGGACTTATGTTTTCGCTGTTTTTCCACAACTGACCAAGAACTAGTAGATGAAAATAAGGTATGGGAAATAAAATGACTTGGTTGGTCCCATTAATGTCTGTGGATACTTGTAAAATTGTGTTTGAGGGTCTGAGACTCACACTTTGCAGTTCACTGTTCACCAGTGTGTGTTCAGACCTAAATTCCTCAGCAGTAAGTCAGCAGTGATAGAATTACACACATTGTGAAGTGTCAACTTACATTTGTTATTTTTTTTCTGCCATTCATTTACCTCAATTTATGTTAATCAGCTTATTCTAGCATTAGTAAATGTTTTTCAACCCATCATCAGAGTTGGTCAGACCATAGTTAGACACCTGGCTCCATTAACATAGCCGTCAGGCATGATAAACTACTTTGGGTTTTTGCAACACATGAAAGGACCACAATCAGATAGGTGTAGTTACTTGTTTGTTGGACTGAGTTAAAGAGAAAAGTGCTGAGTAACATTCATTGTTAGTCCACCTGGTGTATGCCTGAAATGGAGATGGACCTAAAAGAAAGCTGGTGGAGTTTAACAACTCTTTTTACATGATAGAAATGCCATCTGACATGCTACTCTATTCCATTGACAAATGGGTAATTGGAGTACTATGTTGAATCATGTACCAGGTGTGAGCTCTTTAGGTGAGGTAAAGTTCAAGCTAAAAAAAATGAAGTGAACTTACTCTAGACATCTGCGTTGTTGTATACTAAACTAAAACCCATTCAGTATATACAATCAATATTTGTTTAAAGAGGCCTTGGTTCTAAATAAGTCAAGCTTTGCCACAGAAATATAGGGGAGGAATGGAAGGGGTTTTAAAAGGGGAATTTGTATGTTGATCGTAACATATATGAAGAGGATGTTAGGAACCGACTTGACAAAAGACTTAGATGTTAGGAAAACACTTTAGAGACTTGTAGCTTATCCTGCACTTTAGAGGGATCGGTAAAACTCGTTTTTATTTTCAACTACCACAAGAGTTTTATACAAAGTTTGATAATTATTATTTTTAAAAGGGGTTTTTGGGTTTTTCCAGGAAAAGAGAAATATGGTGAGGGGAAAATGGGTGAAAGAGACAAAGTGAATAATTCTTGTACAAGAGAGGAGCAAGATGGAAGGATTCATAGACAGAGAATAAAAGTTGATTAAGGAAAATACTCTCACGATGTTACCATCCGACTACCGAGTGATTCTGGAACTTTCTCAGCCCTTCTTCTAGATGCTTTTCTTCAGCCAGACTCTGATTCTTTCCTTTGAGCATTCTGATGGCGTAGGATCTGATTTTTCAGAGTACTTTGTTTATCAGTGGCGTGGGTAGTGGGGTTGGCGCAGGGAAGAAGGAATAGAAACAGTCTTCTGGATATAGGCAGGGTGGTGTGAGGAAGAGTTCTTCAACAGGGATGAAGATGTAGCGAGAATGATAAGGAAGGGAGGAGTACAGTTGTACCCATTCATAAGGCACATCAAAACCAATGTGCTTGAAGACAAATCCTAAACTGGCTGTTGCAATGACTCGAATAACTTGATAAGGAGGGGTGCAGCATGAGACAGTGAAGAAACGGTTAATGTGATATTACCCCTCAAAACCTATCATCGTGATGGCATCTCCATACTTGATGGTTTTGGGGAGACCGAGATTCGAAATCTTACTTCTAGTAGATACGTCTTTGGACATGAGCAGGTATTGAGGCCATAGGGTGTCAGGATCAATTGGGAGTTGGCTACTCGAGCTTCGATACACACAAACTTCCATTTCAAGGTCTTCAATAGAAGAAGGGAGAGGAGTAGTAGGGCAAGTAGGGGCTTGATCATCCGTATCCAAATCAAATGGAGATTGGTAGCGAAATCGGGAGGTATAGGAAGAAGAGGAATTAGAATTAGTCAAAGTGTTTTGTGTAGTTACGTTAAAAGAGAACATTTTGGGAGTTTTGCGGTTAAGGTGAGATGGCAGTGTGGAGGTTTGATGAGTGATCATGGGGTTTCTGGAGGTTGTTAGTTATATGAACCCCTTTTTGGGCTCCAACAGCCAGATTTGTTCTTGGGGGTAGTCTTGCATGTCGCTAAAGGTCCAAAATGCCAAAGAGGGAACATTAAAGGCGATGTGAATGAATTGAGACCCATATTTTTGGTGTGCGATCACCCTTGTGATTCCAACAGGGGTGTAAGGGCAATGTTTCCTTAGGCTGTAACTATTTCCGATAACAAAGGCTCCTTGAAATCCTCAGATTACAATAGGTCTGGTGTAGTGCAGGGTTTCTATTATCTCCAGGTCTTCTAGATCCTTATGGTAAGTCTTTGTGGGTATTGGGGCTGGCCATGCGGTAGTGGGACTTATCATAATATCAAACTTTTCTCCAAGATTGACATATAATTGGAGTTCCATTTGGAATGGATGACAGCTGGGTTGAGTTGGATATAGGATGGGAGGGAAGTCGGAGTCTTTGGGAATGGGATAAGGGGAGTCATATTTTGTTTCGTCCTCCAACAAGTATGTAGGGGAGGGTGAAGGGAGAAGGTGGTCAGGGTGAAACTCTCAGTCAATAATATCATCTCGATCGTAGGAGTCACATTCCCAGAACATGAGGGAAGAAGGGAAAAGGGCAAAGAAGATGGAAGAAAGAAAAGTCCAATTACATTTTTTATGTGTTTTTAGATTTTTAGAAAATATGAGGAAAAATGGTGGAAATAATCGAAAAATTTTCGGAAGGTGTTACAATGCACCCACTGTATAATAGACCTGAAGTGCCAGGCATATGACAGGTAGTATGGGACAAAAATAAAGTATAAACAAAATAACATGAAAACATTGAATTTCTAAACACACTAATTGTAAGTTAGTGTGTAGATCCAGCAGGATACTGCAGGATACCACAAAAATTGTTCTGATTGCCGATGTCAAGGTCTGATACCTTAGGTTTGTAGTTGAGCTTGCAATTGATAACTCTTTCAAGATTATTGATTGGAAGTTCGACTGAATTGGGGACATGGCCTCAGCTTATATGCTGTGCCCTCTTCCTAGACCCCGAATGTATGTCCCCAATTTAATGGTGACAATGCCAACTATAGTAGTCAACAATGGAATCAGATGAAGTTGAGGTCAATGACTATAATAGGAGTAAGATTGAGAAGTGTAACTTAGTGTCAACGACGAGCAAGACCATCAAGGTTGAGTTGATGACAGCTGAAGTCAGAGATAGATTAATGAGAGACGAAGAAGAACAGATAATAGTTTGTTTATTAGATATCAACCAAGGTCGATATCAAAACTGAGTCTACATCGTATTTACATGAGGGTTTATATACATGTGAGACTCAGGGAAAACATATGATACATGAGTGTCATTACAATCATTAGTAATTGGTGAAACAAATGTATGGAGAAGGTAACCCAAGGGGTTACCCGAGTGAAAGTATTTCCTGTGGGAAATACTGAGGAGTCTGAGGCAATCAAATTGGTGTCAAGTCGGTGAATTGAAGGTGTCGAGGTGGATCGAGGGTGTTGAAGCATGGTAATGCAATATAACAAGTGAAGACGAGTACGAGGAATGTTCGATATATTTGATAATGAATGATTATGTGTTACATACGAATGATCGTGTGTCAGTTCATGACAGATACACTTCATATATAGTGGAGACTGTCTTCACTGGGAATGTTAAATAAGCGTGTGATCAATGCAGTATTCTCGTCAACAAGGAGTGAAGTGAATTTATTGCGGTGCCATCTAAATAAAACGCCGTATTAGAAACTGTCCATATGCCCGAATTTACATACTGGTACCACTCGCGATCGGTTCATTTATACATGCATATATTAGTCAATGAGGATGTCAATATTCTCACTAATCAGTCCTGGGTTCTTGTTGACTTCCAAAGATCATCATCAAGACAAACACTTTATTTCGAGTACATTTGGAGATTTAAACAAGAAAAACAGTTTACATAGTTTGACTAACTTAGTTTGTGGTGTGGTTTGAAGCAGTTTAGTTTCTGTCGATTCTAATGAGCTTGAAGCGTTGAGCATCAGATCCATCAGCGGGTTTGAAGGTTAACTGAATAAGGAATCATTCAACTTTCATCCTCGTTTTCGTTTATAGATACTTACCGGAGGATAAGCAGTTCCGTCGTAAGTCAAAAGGGAGTCCTCGCCAAAAATCCCAATGCTATGTATGTGATGGTGTTGAGGCTTCATCAGTGGTTGTGAGTCGTTGCCAACTTACACGTAAAGATCATCACCGGCGGTTTCAAAACGAAAACCAACAGAAGGAATCGGAGAAATTGAAGATACAAACAGTATATCATCCTAGGGGCATTTCAAATAAGCTGTCGTTGCTCTCTTATAATAACGAACCCTCTCAATCCATTTGTAGTCGTCTGACTTTCCGTTGCCGGTGATAGCATTGTAGGTATTGTTGTCTGCTGGCACGAGGCTCCATCTGTCCTGCGAAACAAACAATAAGAAAACGTTCAACAAGGATCATGATCAAAACGCGCTTACAATGAACCTGTTGCTGACTCTCAGCGGAACATCAGGGGGTGGGTAGATAAGGGGAACGGGACCGACGACAAGAGCTTCGTCATTAGAGGCTTTTTTGGGACGGATGATGTAAAGACCTTTGAGACTCATGGTGATTCAGATTTACTTGGGTAGTTACAAGAAAGCTGTTGTTGCTTCCTGAAGATTTACTTCCCTTTTTATATTCTTTAAGAAAGCGCCTTTCGCTAAGTTAGGTCATCGTAATCCAGATTTCTGACATTGACAGTGCCGAATCTGAATGGCTAATATGGAAGGAAAACCCAATTAAATTCACACAGTCCATTGTTCAATCTCCTGACATCTAATTAGAATGACAGGTTCAGCCTTTGTGTCATTAAACTCCATGGACGACCCTGATTCCTTCGCATTTTGTTTGAGTTGTATTTCCAATTCTCCATTAGAAGTTTTAGTTATTGGAACATCGACGATTGATAGCTCAGCCCCTACGACATCTTGCCCTTGTTTTTGATATAAATGTCGACATGTTGAATTTAAATCACGTCACCTGTACTTTAATAATCGCAATCAAATTTTTCTAATAACTCTGAGAAGAAGTACCCCAGTTTTGCATACCTAAATTGAATTGAAATACTCCGTTCTTCAAGTTATATAACGTCCGATGATGAATCGATGACTTTTTTTAGTAGCGCTGCGAGGAGTGAGCATATATTTCTATTATTGTCTGAGAACAACGTTTGATTATAATGTCACATTGACATGTTTGCTCCTTATAATATAAATCATGTCATCGGTTCAACTTTCCTCCGTATTCAATTTTAAGAAATGTTCTCTCGGATACAGTAATTAATATTGGTGCATAACCCATCATGTCCAACAAATTCGTATTATATTACTTTCAACCTACGCGTACAATCGTAATTCCGAGATAGAGCGCAAGAACCTACAGATGATCAGGGATGTATAAGACCGCAGTTCTGGCACGGAATTCGAAGTTCGCGAAGTCATACTAATAAATGTTCAATTCAATTTTTTTGTATTGACATTTAAATAGTGGACAGGAAATTCGGACCGAAGCGAATCTTCGCCAGAAGAAAAATGAAACAAAATATTCCGTAGATTGTAAACCTGTAAATTTGTTCACACATGTGTCAGGTTGGATAAAATGACCAGGAAAACGACGGGTTAATACATAAGGGTCCAGTATATCACTTAATGTTCTCGCATGTTTACCTTGCTCGTTGACTGCGATGTAGGATAGCAATGAGGTGGTTTAATGATCTCAGAAGGAGTATCGGAATCTTCAGAAATCACATAAGATGTAACTTGGTTTGAACTTTAGAAGCACGACCCTATAAGGTGGGTCCGATGGATATTCAGATGGTGCGATACATGTAAAACCAATGAAACTTACGCTTTCCGTTGAGCTGTACCAACACCTTTGTATATAATTCTCCCCGTAACCCGAAGAAAAATAATTTAAACACAAGCTAGAAGTACTAGAAGACGAGGTTAAGGATTCTTCGCGTTGAGTTGCTATGGATGGTATAGTGCAACCAGCCACTCGTGGGAGCATAGGAGGTTTTTTATAGAGATAAGTTGGAGCCCATTTTCCATCGGAAGAGGCGACGCTGTTGAAATTCAAATTTAAACCGTAAAAGTAAAACCGTCGGTGATGATAGTTGGGGGATAAAGTGAACAAAATATTAGTCAACACTGTCGCTGTCACGGTCACGCTCTTCCTACGGCTCAAACTCATCTCAAGGTCCCCGGTCCCGGTCCCTCTCCAAGCCTCAAGGATATGCAAAAGTCGAAAATGAACAAGAAGATTTTTGGAATCGTCAGTTTATTTTTCAATTTCAGGTTGATGAGCTCGATTGGCTTACATGAAAGGACCACGATCAGACGGGTGTTGTAACTTGTTTGTTGAACTGAGATTCTTGGACGCGGCGGCTAATTAAGAGTGTTGGGGCCCAAAGTCTTATACGTTCGGTAGTATTGCTGGAAATACAAGTACCCGTTTGTAAATTTCGATTTTTTTTATTGAGAAAAGCGCTGAGTGATGTTCATTGTTATTCCACCTTATGGTACGCTTGAAATGAAGATGAACCTAAAAGAAAGCCGATGGACTTTAACAAGAATGTTTTACACGATAGAAATTTAGTCGGACGTGCCACTCTAGTCCGTTGACTAATGGGTAATTGGAGCACTATATCGAATGGAGCATCATGTTCCAGGTGCGAGCTAAAAAGAAAAGGAAGTGAATTTATTCTAGACATCCGCACGCCAACCAAGAAAATTTTTAAGAGCTGTGTCAAGGGATAGATCCGGAGCCTGCTGCTGTCCTTTTTTCGGATGGGAAACAATTTGTTACTGCGGCCGCCAGCACGCGTTCAATGCATTGAATTCTCGCAGTTCCGGATGCAGTTTTGGATTCCCGATACTCCCGAATGATTTATCCTCGTCCAACTCAGAAAATGCTCCATATAATTTGGATAAACGTTTTCAGTCTTCGGTTGATTTTAGGTGAGTGGATTTCAGGTTGACCGCTCATGCGCTCATTGATTGACCTGACATGACTTCGCGGAAAGATTGTTGATATATCAGTTAATCAGCTTCTATTTCTGATTTTATATCGAAACATATCCTTCCGTTACATAATGCCTGGTAACGTGTATAGCGTATTTAAATCCACTCTCATGCGTGCCAGTGTCGAACCGCATCCAAGGCCCTACTCGATCTACTGGTGGCCACATGAACAATGAAATTATAACAAGCCATTTAAGCCAGATGATATCTGAATAGTATGCTGTGAAATTCTTCATCCAGTATTGAGATAAACCTTTTTTCAGCATTACAGAGGTGCGAATAGCTATTGTGTCCTTTGGTAAGTACTGTTATGTAACTACTGGCTACTGCTAGTGCTCCAGAATTGAATCCATTGACATGCTTCCTAGCACTTCTATGCTATGTATCTTTCCTTAATTTTGACCAAGAAGTTGAATACATATGGAAAGAAAAGTTTACACTACCAACCTTTCTTTATTTATTATCTAAATACCCTCCTTTTTTCTACTTTTCTACACTGGTATTTGGCGAATTGATTTTTTTGAATGCAACTGTAGGTAATCTCATAAGCATCTGAACTCCCTTTCTCTCTGATTTTATCCTTATGGCAGTCTAGTCGGTACTTTGCGCCTGCTTCATTCCGGAGTCTCAGCTGACTTGTTGTACTCCTGAATCAGTTTATGCAATGATCTAGGAATTCTAGGAGGTGTTTTGACGATTATTCCATTGACAGGAATACAAGGTAATTTCGTAGGTACTTTCAGAGTAGTGATAGTTCTCAAGATCTTATAGGACTGATCTTCCTTCGGATCGACCAGTGACAATACTAATGTCTACAGCATATTTTACTACAATTATCTTGGAAATTTATGGTGTGACTTATATATTAGCTGCGCTGAAATAACCTAACTTTGTTTATGTTTATATAGAAGTGACTGTACCACAATGCCAGCCAGCTTTACCGTAAGCTCGAGATTAGTTTATTTTTCGTTTGCTCCAACTAATTTATTTCTTCCCTCCAGTTGTAAAAAGAAAACTTTCGCAATTATAGTACATCTGTCTGAGATTTATTATCGATGTAGCACACATTCTCACCATCGACTTTATTCGTAATATCCTTGTCCCACCCCTTGACATACTGGCTTTTATTGTGGTCATTTGGCGAGTTTGGAAATCTCGGAAAGTAGGAAGGGATTTGGATTCACGGGCCACGGGGATTCAGAGCTTCGTCACTCTGCTTCTTCGACAGAGTAAGAAGTCCGCTTCTTATTGCTTATGTTCAATCACGTTTACAATGAGTATTTTTGCTCACTTAGGTTTTCTAAGATTCTTGTATGTAGCATAATTAAGCTAATATACCAATTTTATTTGACTTTCCTTGTAGATTCAGACTTCTTTCTACAAACATACAAATATTACTTTATATTGTGAGCCAAAGTGTTCGCATTTCCATTTCTTAGTCATCCACTAAAAAATCTTTACAGTTCAAACAGGTCGGACACTCAGTTCCCTGTCGCCCGGATCCCCAAACTCGAAGTTAACTTGCTATTCACAGACCCAGGTTCAAAATTATCTGACCACTCTACAGAACGTGTACGGGCTACTCTCCCTTGATCATAATCTTTTCTCAAACGGACCGTTTAACTTTGAATCTCGCAGGCTCTCATCACTTTTAATTTGCAAAGTTACTATAGACCTCCGTCGACGGAACAAAAAGAAATTGAACTCCCACTCCAACCAGTCTGACTCGGATTTATCATCCTTGTCATTTAGAGGGAATACCAATACACGATCCATACAGTCTGTATTGGGGGGATTACACGATACCATCATGAATGAAATGGGAGAAAGAGATGATGTGGTATTAGACATTATCGACGGCGGCCCGCAGTTTGAGGAGGATGATTTATGAATTTAATGGCACTAGGGCACTTTTGTCCATTGAAACCGACTGACAATACGGACTTTATCATATTATTATTATTATTAAATTGTATGTGAATGATGATTCTTAGACGAGCACCCTTTGTATTATCCGCGCCATCAGTAAGCTGGTATCTGATCTCGCAGCTTCAGGGAGAACATCCTATTCTGGCGCTTGGGTCTTCTCAGTGGTGGAACCATGGATGACGGTGTCAGTACCTGACTCCCATCGTTGCTCTAGTCGTGCGTATGGCAGATATAGTGCTGAGTACTGTATCGGTCCTATATATGTTTCTGGGTCGTAGTTTTGGGCAGGGACTGGAAGGACCCAGACGTCTGAGTCATCTCAAGAAAGTCTTTACGAGATTGTCCTTTAGAAATTTGTGAAAGGCCAAGAAGATAGTCAGTTTTGGGCGCTCGCTACTGAATCTGAAAGGGGAATGAGCTGCATCGCCACGTGTCCCCAGTGTTACGCCAGCCTCGCAGCCTCTTGGCCTAAATAGCACCAATTGCGCCTTCTCATATCATTGATGAACCACTCTAGACACTGAAATGAAACTTGAAAAAATTGTTGTTTTTTATGATTTTTTGCATGCGCTGTGTTGTCACTTCAGTTGGGCCTGACATTTCATTTTTTGTTCAATTGTCTGGGGGGGGGGGGCGTAGATCAATAGGAGCCGGAAACCCCGGGTGATTTGACGATGAGTTGACAGTTGCATTGAGAGTTCATCAACTTCTTTTGATTCATTTAGATAATCACAGTTCTTCTCTGGCTAATACAATGAGTCTGTCCATGCACTGTAACTGGACTTCTCTGTCACTTTCAAGTTCAACAATAGTATATATTATACGTATCAAGAGCTAAAATCCGCTTCAAGCTAATAACCACCTCTACGATCCACCAATATGAACAGTGAAACAGTATCAAGTCCCTCAATTCAAATGATAGCTGAAGCTGAAGAGTAGGCTGTAAAGTCTTTTGTTTCTGCTTACTGGATTGAAACAATGCGCAGAATATTAGCTCAGATAGCATTCGAACAGTACGTTTGTCCAAGCCTTTTTTATTTCATTAATCTTGAAACAATCTACAGAAGCTTGTTCCAAATTGCTTGTCTGAGTAAGCAATTTTCCAGATAGATACACTCTTTCATTGAACAGTTTCTTGATGTATAGCACTTCTACTTTACGGTTTTCTCCTTCGTTTCTCCAACGAAATTCAATACATATGGAAATCAAAATTTACAGTACCAACTATTCTTTACCTATTCGCCAGGTACCCTCCTTTCTTTATTTTTGCTTTGGAGGTTAGTTCAGAAGCTTGGTTGGGAAATGTACGTAACATCAACTACTTTTTACTGTCGGTTTTTTACCCATTTCAACAGCCACGGTATCGTTGCTTGATTCGTTCCCAACTCATAAAATTAACAATTCTTGCAATTCAATTTATGCAATGATCTGAGTTTTTTAATTAGTGGTTTGGCACTTCTTCCAGTAATTGAATACAGGGTATTTCATTTTTATATTCTAGCAGCATTTCTCAAAATATTTGTCATGGTAGGATTGATTGGAATCCGAACTTATTCTATTTGCCAAGGATATCGGACAATGACAGTAGCACTGTGTACAACATTTCTCACTACTTTAACGTTGCAGATTTACGGTTTGGATCATAATTAGCATCATTTGCTGAAAGATTCTCTAACTACATTTATGCAGAGTTGGCTATACTAAAATGCAGCATAGAACCGTGAGATTTTCTTCTTTGCTATTATCCATAGTATCTTTTCTTGCTCAGTTAATCTTTTTTCGCATTTCTAGCTGTAAGACATCAGTTTCGTAACTATAATACATTTACATCTCTGAATCCGTTATTATCATAGCATACTTTTCCACCCTCACCCTTATCTGGAATATCAATGTCCTTCTTTTTGACATTCTGGCCTTGTGTGGAGTCTTTCGTCAAGCTTGGGGATTATGGAGGCTGAAAAGGAGTTTGCGTTTATAGACCAAGAGCATTGCTGCCGTGCTTCTCCAACATGGTATGTTCGCTCTCGTCATAAAATATGAATATCATTTTTTTGAGTAATATTCTTTTTTTGTTAGGTATCCTAAGATTTTCGTGTGTAAAACTTACATTCAATTTTGTTTCCAATGGCATTTATTTTTTCTTTCAAGCTTCATACTTCTCTTCACAATTTCGCAAATCTTGTTATATATTGTAAGTTGCCATAATGTATGACGTACTACCAGGTATTAAATTCATTGGATTTTCAACACAGTTTGGACAGGAACAGGTATTAAGACTTTCAAAATTCCCCGCCCGTCCTATAAAGCCGAAACAAACTTTTAACCACTGCAGGGCCCCGTTCTGGTTTACTTGACTACTTCTCAAAACGCGTATGAGATTTTTTACTGAACAGACCTTTAATGTTGAATGAGCTTTTCACATTTCACATTTCCAGGCTCTCAGCACTTTTCATTTGTGAATTTACCCTAGACCTCCGCCGACGGAATAAAGAAAACACAACTCCTTCCAACCAGCAGTCTACCCTGGATTCAGGTTTAGCGACATTATCGCTCTCATTTCGAGAGAATCCCGCGCAATCTATGCGGTGCGTGTTGGGACGTTTGCATAACAACATCGTGAGCGAAATGGGAGAAAGAGATGATCCTGTGTCAAATATCATCAGCCGGCATGACGGTTCGCATTGGGAGGAAACGGATGAATTGGAATGAGATCTTGAGTTTTTAAAAGTGCGTACTGTAAGTACCGACCCTACGCAGAGATAATGTGTTCTTTTGTGTTTATTCATCGTGACGTACTTTTCTTATTTTCTTCCTTTCCTTTTTCTTTCTTTTATTAATAATTGCTTTTGGTTTCTGAATCAACTTTATGTGATCTCCCTCCTTTATTCGTCAGACACATGTTTTATGAACGCGAGTCCACCTTCTTTTTGTTCCAACTTAGATATAATAAATAGTATCTTAATCCATAAACCGAGAAGAAATTTTATACAAGTTTTATTTAACCCCTTAATTTTGCCTGAATTCTCTTTCTCTTTGTCCAACTCGAACTACGAAGATATCAAAATTTATATTTTTGTATTTTCGCTCTATTTCCAATTTCAGTATTATTAGTATAAACAAGGTTATACTAACTGGTAGTCTCACAGTACATGAATCAGGTTTTACTCCTTGGGCTAACAGAGACGTGAAGATTGCGGTGAAAGCAAACTGACCAAACCGATCCGCTGGTTTACCTGTGCCCCCAAAGAAATCCCGCAAATTTCATACAGCAAACGGTGTGGATTGGTAAGGTTGGATTAGGCAATCGTGAATGAAATGGGAGAGAAAATAATGTGGTATTAGGTAGTGTCAATGGTTCGCGTTTGGGGGGAAGCGGAATAGTTTCGCGGGAGGGTCGACGTTTGCACTGTAGTTTGCATGTAAATTCCCGTGACTCTTATTGGAACACATTTCCATTCTTGTACTGGATCAATTCTAAAAAACAACATTTGCGTACGAAATACGAGGTTGACATACATACAATCTTTGTGTTATTTTGGTCCTTGAAATCCCTCGATTAGCGAAACAGAGAAGTCGTTTCCTCTTGTTTCTTGTTTCATCATCTAGTCCCGATCGGTTTGTGCATTTTGAACATAGTGAACAACATAATCGAGTTTCCCCCCCTGGTCCGCACGCCTGTTGGTCCTTTCTACCCTTACTTGTCTGTTGACCATCGTCGTTCATCTACTGCCATATTCTTACTCTTACGGACGTTGCCCTTTGGAACGGCTTAGTTCAACCGTAAACATCTTAATTTCCTTAAGTCACACACGCACTGGGAGTTCCGATTACTATATTGTGTACACGACGAGGAAAAAAGACCTGCGTCCTTCAGCTAACGTGACTTAAAATACATTTGTCGCAAAAATCGAAATCGCTTTATTTAGGTTTTTTAACCGATCAAAGCCTCAATTTTGCAAAACGCGGTTTATTAACCGTTAATATATTCAAAATTTTGCACAAACTGGTTTATTAACCCCAATATTCAAAATTAGGGCTTTGATCGGTTAATAAACCGATTTCGATTTTTGCGACATTTAGTTTAGACCACTATTATCTAATACAACTACGAGACCGTTACACACTTTCACTTGCTATGGGTTTAGGCTGAATCTCGGACTGTAGATGGAAGCAAAAAAAAACAAATATTTGGACCGGGAGTGCTCACCTCAATTGAGTGCGTCACTGTGCCCCTCCACTGATCCAGAGCTCCAGTCAGAAGAATATCCTATTCAATTGAAACCTTGGTTCAGGTGAGAGGACCGTCGTTGGATTACGTCAAGCAACGCATTTTAAAAAAAAATTATGGGGTTTTGTACTAGTAGTTTCGTCCCCGCAACCATCCAACATTTTCTAATTCTTTCTGAATTGACAGTGCGGAATATTCCAGTAACTTCAATTTCAGATTGTTATATTATAGCAAACTATTATGCTTTATGAACTTGCAGTGTATCCTTGTTGTAAGAAATAAAGAAGTGTATGCATCCATGCGGTCGTCATCAATATCGTAATATAACGTCGTGTCGTTTCATTATATAACTTGTTCACTGTACGCGTTGAAATCAACGGACAATCGTAATGGTTAAAAGTGCAACTTTTCCATCAATGACGATGTCTAAAAAGATATTACTAGGAAAATACGTGAATTTAAACAATGACTTTTACCATGATTAATCCCTTGCGCTCCAACAGGTAGTAATCCCTCAATGATGTCCGATGTTGTTGAGTACTGAACGCCGCAGAACTTTGTTTTGCCCACCGCACGAGCGACTAATTCATCTCTTTTAAATCTTTCTTAAGTATGCCTTTAAACAGCCGACGGTCAAAAAAAAGGAGATTTACCGTCCTTTATCATAACCGTCTGGCTCAATGTTATGATGTGTAAAAACATTCTGAGAGTACGAGATATAAATTGTATGGATTCTAATAAAACAAAAAGAAAACATACCTCTTCATGCGAGACCCTTTTTGTATACTTCGTTGAGGCACTGCAGGAAGAAAAAAAATGTCAAAATGACTTACGCTAAGAACAAGGCCCCTGAATTGGCAGTTGGACCATTCTGTCTCCAATATCGGAAATGATCTCCCCCACCAAGTGTTTCAAAAAGACTTCCAATAAATAAGATTCCAAAATTTTGTCTACGGACTTTGATTTCTGGTTGAGGACCATTTCCATCACCTAAATTGGCTGTTTGAGGTGTGCCGATGTGAAGGCCTGGGAAGGAAGAAAGTTTTAAAAAATAATCTTGTTCATGGAACGTAAAGTTTTGTTACCAAGGAATTCTTCGTCACTTTTTGGCAAAAGATATTATTAATTAATGAACCCTAATAATTGGATATAAAAGTTACTTACAAGCCAATTGACCTTGACCAATTCAAGAATCCATCATCCGTCAACACTTCGGGAGAGCTCTTTCCAGAGATAATGACCTAAAGAAGAATTTAAACGTTTTCACTAGGCCAGTCAAGTCATCATCACTGACATTCAATGGCTCTCCTAAGCCAGCCGAGGCGTCCAACATTGTACCACCTCCTGCAGCAGGTGGATAAAAATCTACACCCGAAGAAACAAGAGTTAATTTCTTAGTTTTCTCAGTCTTAGTCTTCTTATTAAAAACAGAGAATTTTAGCTAAAATACCAATATTAAGAAATCAGATACTTCTAAGACCAAAACTTGCTACTCACCTGCATGATGATAGAGGCCTAGGTTGGTCTCACGCGGAGTTGGTATAAAGGGTGAGGTGATGTGAATGAGAGGTTTATAGATACTATAGTATTTATGTAAGTTTGCTTCTAGTGCGAACGTACGGGTATTTGCTAAACATCGCATGAGATGACACGTTTTGAGCTTTTAGTTTGTTACTAACCCCCCTAATGAAAGCACGTTCATTATTCAACCAACCAACCGGGTTGAATTATTTTTCACTCACTGTGAGAAGTACCGTCTTCTGTGGGCACCGTGCTCAGTGCCACGAATGGTCATCAATTGTATATAAATAGTGATTTTCAGGAGGATATTTTTAAGCGTGATAAACGCCCCTAAACTGTTATTCATTTGATAGGGTTTAATGACGTGAATCACACACTTGCAAGCCTTCCGTTTTGAAATCATGTGGGGGTTCAGAGCTGGAAAACACGAGGATTTTTGTAAGAGAGGAAGCAGTGGAGACCCACTATCACTAATGGAGACTGTATTGAAGAAATCAGATGCTATTGCATCACAGACGCCAGAATTCGAAGTTCGAGGTAATTCAGTTGGGTTGGTGGGAACCATTACAAAGCAGCATCGTCGTCACTTGAGGAGTGTGGTCGACCCCTGTTCTTTTATTAAGATCTGTTTCAGATTCATCCAAAGAAAATCTATCGCGACTTTCTGCATATGCAGACTGGGCTGCCGCTTGGCTACGTTAAGGGAAAATTCGTTCTCTCCAAAAACTTCCCGATTAACATCGACTGTGAAATTAAGTAATAATATGAGAAATCATGACCATCCTGATGTCAATACCTTTGTTTTTAACTGAGTTTGGCTTGTACAATACATTGAAGATAGCCAGACTCGCTATCTTAAAAAATCGTCAGCAAAGTCTTTGTTCTAAAAAAGGTGGGACGAACACTGTCTGTCACATGTTCGCGCGCATCACTACACCCCCGCTTGCCGAAATGTTCTTCTGTTGCGCTTGTTGAGTATCGAAAGAGGAGGTTTATGTCGTCAATGCTTTGAATTTGAGACAAGACCGTTACATAACCAGGGTTCGTCCCGTAAATCCGAGTCCACTTATTCTTTGAATTCGGGAGTAGCTCCTTTATGCGAGTTCGGGACGAGCGAGTCCATACACATATCATATATATGGTCAGAGAATGGAGGACGAAGCAGTAAAAAACTTTGGAACCGACCCACCAGCTTGCGCGACTGATGTCGGATGTTCAATGTGAGCTCAACAATTCTTGGTTCAGCCCAGAACGGAAAACGGCGAACCAAAATTACCAGAACTAAGCAAGAAATAATCACGAATTCCCTTCTAAGAGCCCAGTCATATATTTTCCTGATTCAGATTGACGAGGAAATTCGTTGCGCGTCATCACACCTGATGCAAAGACAGGGAGGGTAAAATCATCTAATGCTTTCAAAATATAAGTTAGGCTGAAATGGCGTAAAAAAAAAACAGCTGTCTGAGCCCGTCACTAGAAGGACGACGACCTCGCCTCTCCCGTTTACAGTAATGACGCGACGGACGTTTTGAACACTATTTGACCCTACTCAACACATTACGCTTCTCAAAGGATATATTAGTAAACCCATTCAATAAATTTGATATCAACACAATAATCATAGGATGTACGAACCACCGGCCCTTCACTACGCTCGAGAGGGGCCAACAAACAAGGGAAAGGAACGAGTAAAAAAAGGATGATAAGACATCCAATAATTTTAATCTGAGCACAGCTTGACATTCTAAAAAACCATCTCGTAAAAAAAAACAAGCAGATAGCGAGCACAATGGGGAAGATATTATAGTTGGGTTATGCTGCTGCACAAGGAAAAAGAGAAATAAAAATAGACGCCCGTTTGTTTATACGCGATTTTTTACGGAGGTTACCGAGAGGTTGACGATCACCATTTTTCTTCATTGACCAGCGCAGCTATCATATAGTAAAGGTCAGACGTGATTTCATCGTGACGGCAAATGTTTGAGTGCCCCGATTACCAGGCTTGCCACCAGCGGCGACAGTTCTTGACAACTTCCAAGATTACAGCGGATGACAGTCTAAAGTTTATTTTTGAGACATAAGAGGTAACACTTTGTTTTCTTGTATAGTTATTAGGTTATGAGCTAAATAAACTTCGCAACTATGTGGTTTGCAAAAGGTTCAATAAGTTATATGAACTTCGAATACATCCGTAAGTGATTTTCTCTCTAAATAAAGAACCTAGGTGATTTCCTTACAATTTTTCCGGATGTTTTGGACTCAAGCTTCCCCACCATCTTCAACAAAACTATATCAGATTCTGGGAGTATAATTTGATGTCCTTTCGTACCTATAATGATACTTTTACCATGCGGGTTACTATCGGCCTGTGAACTATCTGATTCTCTAGCCTGAGAATCTGGTGAACCCTTTCTTTCGCCCATCTCGGCCACAACACTCTCATGTAGGCGCGTCAATACAGACATAATAGACTGTGCGGGGTTTTCTCGGAATGATAGGGTAGGTAAATCTGCAGGAGATTGGTCCGCGACTGGCATTGTCGCGTTTCTTCGACGAAGATCCAAAGTAAATTCGCAAATGAGGAGTGAAGAGAGTCTAGAAGTTGGAATCGAAAATTAATGAAACACTGGTTTAAAGTAAATATTACGAGAAATTGCATACACGTTTTGAAAAGAAGTGAAGACACTGGCCAGAAACTGTGGGAGATATTATTTAAGAATGATACTGGTAAAAATGAAAAATAGATGGTGTTCTTGCCGGTGTGGGCTGGCGCAAATATTCAATGAATCCAGAAATTATGTGAGTTTAACGGAAGCTCACATATGATAAGAGAAGTTGTGTGATCGTAATAGAAAGTACGAAACTTCAAAGGCAGTCAGTTTCACTCAAATGAAGGGAGTAACAGTTGTGCTACGCTACGCACAGAAATCTTAGAACACCTGAAAATAATTATTATTTAGTGGGACAAAATGGACTAGTAAATGAAAGTGAAAATTACCTTGTCCTAGGAGCGATGACAACAAGTCTTGATTATTTCGCAAGCCCACACTGCGTTTTAATTTCCAGAGCCCCCAAACATGATGTATGGTGACAATGAAGGCAAGGATGTCCAAGAGAATTATCAAGATACTATAAAGGAGATTGAGGATGTGAATAGCGTTTGCTGAATGAATGAATGTAGGTAGCTATTATCATCAACAGAGTGTTTCTTACATCTAAAGAGGAGAGAAAAGAGAGACCTGAATGAGCAGACTAAGAAAAACAGGTGATAGGAAATCGGTTACGGTGCTACTGGGACACAATCTGGTATAGTTATCCCTATAATGATGAGGAAAATCGGCTTGAATGTGTATCAATTGATGCTCGTTACGAATATTACGAACCATAGATTTGAGCAGCGAAAGCGATCAAGAATATGATAAACTGAGCTATTCCCACAGGTCGATATCCTTGACAAAAGGCATATGTTCGGATTGCTATTAATCCTACATTATTTTCAGAAATAGGACAGCTTTTGCAATGAGTAAAGAGAATAGAAATACCCTGAATCCCCCAAAAAGGAAAAAATGCTGTAACTGCTGCCACAATACCCAGGATATCACATACGCTGCGAGAGGTGTTCAAGTTATATGAGTTTGGGTATCAAAAAGGTATAATACCGTAAAGACTGAAAAAATAAATCAGAAGAAACAGAGAGATATACTTTCAGAGTTACATACTGTCGAGAAATCACCGACAATTCCCAATATGAAATAAAGAAAGACCGGGTACTTCGAGAATAAGTAAAGATAACTTGGCAATGTAAACTTTTGGCTCCATATATATTCCACTTCTTCCGGTAAATGTAACAAGGACGCATAAACAAAGACGGCTACACAACGAAGAAAAACTGAATTCTGTACCAGTGGCGTTTTGGATATACCTTAGTACTTACCAAAAGCGCCAAAATAAGTGTACAATTGTATGTCTCTGTGCATGGTCAATCAAATAATTATGTAAAAGTTAAACGGAGGGTGTCGATGTTGAACTACGTACGTTTCATATGTGGCGGAAATCATCTCACTTATTTGAAGACTTGAAAGAGTTTCATTGTTCATCTTGAACGTAGATTGTTAGAAGCGAACCTCGGACGTGGGGCTTAGACATCCTTGCTAATCCAGTTGCACATTCTTATAGAAAACGATGAGCAGCGGAGATGAATAGAAAAAAAAAATGATGGGCGATATTAAGGGCCGGAACAAATAGAGATTAGCGTAACATATGAACAAAACAATTACAACTGGAAATCAATTGTTCAACTAAGCATAAAATAAATAATTAAATATGCAACATGTGGAGATCTTGAGAGAGATGCACGCACATGAGGTTCCGGAGCGGGATGGCCATGATTCCGGGCGCTAAACCAGAACAATCTTCTTAATTCAATCATTACATTTCCTCGTATCTATCATGCTTCTTTTGTTCAAAAAAATTCTAATTGTCGCTAAAGACAGTCTAAAGCGCGAGATCGCGGGTTACGTCGTGGTAATGAAGTTTCAAAACAGCTTTCCAAGCGGATCCAAATCCTGCGTACCACTTTTATCTCATATCGTTTGACCGTACAAAATGTGGATCATCGAATCTATTTTGAGATTGTCAACGTCAACAACCAACGCGAAGTTTTTGCACGTCACGTGTTCATACGCATTATTACTCTCCGGCGCCGCCCCATGCGAAGCAAAATGTTCGACATTCAACTACTAGTAAGGACGTGTAGCAGATGGGTCAACCGCCGGCTCCACCCTCACTAGCATTGAGGCTCACTCTGCGTCAATGCACTCAAATTTCGCGGCGGTTTCTCGTAGTGTGGTCTAGCGAAAACTATGGAACATCAACATCGCTATCAGGCTTATGTAACATTTTACCAGAAGATCACCCGGTCGTTCATCAATATTCATCGACATCGTCCATCCGTAATCATCCTCAACTTCCATGTCCCCTCAGTTTATAACCTCCATAACAAGTTAGCGGCCCCCTTCTAACTTGGATTAATGGTTCGAGATAATACTTGATCTTTCACTCTCGCGTGTCTTAGTCTTATTTTAAAAAAGAAGGATTCGGAAGACAAGGTGGATACAGGAAGTTCAAAAATTTGTGTGCGCTAATAGTAAGGAGCCACAAAAATAGAATCTCAAAAGTTGAAGTTTCGCCGAGGTGATAAATTGCGTCCACCCAAAGACACTGAACTGAAATCGCGGATAGAGTGGGACGACATAGCGTCCACACCTGGACCATGCCGTTATGGGCTGCTGTGACTGGTACTTACCGCTATCAACTTTCGCGTAGCATGGACTGGTAGGAGGTCTGCTATGGACCAATTATTACTTTTCCTGACGTAACGATCAATTTTCCTTCGTCAACTTCTTTCTCCTCTCTTATTTTTGTTTCAATTGTATTTTCTAAACATATGCGTTGCATGCCGGAGTACAATCGGCATGTAATGATGCTCTAATTCTCCGCGCGTTCAAAGCTAATATGTGCATGCAGCTTATACGCGAAACAACAAAAGGGTGGAATGGGGAGCACGAGTTAAAAGGAACGTATTCAAAACAAACTAGTCAAGTGCACGTGAACCTTCATCTTAAACCTACAGATATCATTGTAGCTAAAACAGAATGATTTCCTTATCTTACTTGTTCCGGTGATCGATTAGACTCTTTGTACCCGGTCTCCTCCGTCATCTTCGGTGAGGTCGTATCGATCCAAAGACTAAAGTTTTAATAAGGCGTACCTAAACTCGCATCATGCGAACTATCTGGTTCTGGACCATTCCTTTCTCCCATCTCGCTCATAATGTTCTCATGCAGACGCCCAAATATGACAGACATTACAGACTGTGCAGGATTTTCTCGGAATGATAAGGTTGGCAAATCCATGGCGGACTGGTTGAACACCGGCTGTGTTGCATTCCTTCGACGGAGCTCCACAGTGAATTCGCAAATGAGAATTGAAGAGAGTCTAAGAAATGAATGTCAACAATCACAATAAAGAAAAAGACTTGAAGAAACTTTTTTCCATACGCATTTTGAAAGGAGGCGAGATCATCGGCCAAAGCCTGGGAATAAGATTACGTAGGAATGAATGAATGGAAGATAAAATGAAATATTAATATTCTTGCCGTAGTGAACTAGAGAGGTTTAGTGGGTTTAGTTTATACAATAAATTCGTGGTGATTCGGACTCACAAAGGATAACAAGATTTGTGTGATTGTAATCAAAAGCACAAAGCTTAAAAGGAAGCCAATCTCGTCAGGCCTTACTTGAGTAAGTTAATAGGCATTATGTACATACGAAAATCTTAAAATTCCTGACGATGCAAGGTCGTGGTTCTGAGATGCCATACTATGCATTAATAAAAGTGAAGCTTACCTTGTCCGAGGAGTAATGTACTCAGATCTTTATCACTCTGTAATCTCAAACTCCTTTTTAGCTTCCAGAGTCCCCAGAGGTGATAAATGACAATGGCAAAAGTAAAGATATCCAGAGAAAGTATCATTGCACTATCAACGATATTAAGGATAATGACAGAATTTGCTATGAAAATAGTGAGGGATTCAAAAGCATTGAAGAAGTCTTTCTTACATCTGAAAAAAGAAGCCAAGTAAATAAATGAAGGAAACGTGGATGATATGAAACTACTTACATTACTGATATAATGCAAATTGGTCTGGTGATCTCTACAATTGACGCCGTCAGAATTTTATTTTATCGAACGACGCTGTTTGTGGGTACAAACCATAAATTTCAATGGCTGAAACAGCCAATAATAGTATACAAAGACCTATTGTCACCGGTCGGTATCCTTAACATAAGGCGTAAGTTCGAAGTAAGATCAACCCTACAAATAATATTTTTCAGAACACACATCGAACAGAGGAATGGGCAATGCCCTGGATCCCCCAAAAAGGGAGAAACTCTATAACCTCTGACAAAATACCGAGGCTATTGCAGAGGCTGCGAATAAAATATCAAATTTCAGGGCACCGATTATAGTAAGCAAGTAGAAATACCGTAAAGACTGAAAAAACGAAAATCAGAAACGACAGAAAAATATGTTCAGAATTATATACCGTTAGAAAATTACCAATTAATTGCAGGGAAAAGAAGAAAAAGACTGGGTATTTGGACAATAAATAAAGATAAGTTGGCAATGTGAACTTTTGTTTCCATATATACTCCACTTCATCCGGCAAATTCAACAAGGAGGCGTAAATAAAGACCGCTACTCGACGAGAGAGGTCAGACACACACTTGCATTTATATGATTAATAGTATGCTCACAGAAAGCACCAAAAAAAGCGTATAATTGTATGGTTCTGTGAATTGTCAACCCATTTCAAACAAAAAGGAGTGAAGACCGCGTACGCTTCATAGGTAGTGGAAATTATCTCACTTGAAAGACTTGAAAGAGTCTCGTTATTCATCTTGTCTGTTGATTGTTAGAGGGGAATTGTTAGCCTCTGTAGACTTCAACGTTCTTTCCAGTCCAGTTATAAGTTCCTTGGGCTTTCTCTGGGTATGGACAGCTAGAGTCTCACTTGATTGCTGCCCCAAGTTGACCATCTGACCTGATGTACTGATGAGCTGATAGCTCAACGGACTTGTAACGCAACTTCTATTTGTTCTTGCCCCTTGACGTCATCCATTGCTATTTTTGTGTATCCCTGCCACATCGGAGTATCCGTTCGGCCATTCGTTTTGAATTAGAGAAGCAAGTTAGAAACAAGGACATTCACCATCAGCCGACCGTGATAGCAACGCTACCACGTGTTCTAAGCGAACTCTTCTAAAAGAATGATGGATCCGCTCACGGCCTGAGTCGAGTGCTTGAGGTTTGCTGCAAGTTTAAAAAACACATAATTTCGTGTGAAGTGTTCGCCCTGATGCACTCATAATCTCATCTCCAGAAGATACGTAACTGAATGTGCCCAATTTGGGGAGATGGAAGTTTTCGAAACAAGGGTGGCCAAGGCCAGAAAATGTTCGATCAATTGAACACAGAATGCAAAAGTTTTGAAGGTGCCTCATATTTCTAATACTATTGGTGGTTAAGTACTCAATTAGGAATCATTCCTATCTAAAATGAGCTGCTTAGAAAGAGGTGAACGTAAGTTGAAAGAACACTGGAATGGCTCAGGAAGACTATATATATTCTTGTCAGTGTAATCATATGATTATAGACGGAGAGCTTACGGTAGCGCTGATTCTATAATCCTGTCAGAAACTGATATATTATTTCCGTTTTCGTCCTTCATAGGTGCGATATGAAACACCTTCAAATTGATGCTATAAAAAGGAACAGCGTATTCTCGGCAAAAAGCCGACCAGGGCATACTCTTGTGAAGACAAAGAATTTTTTTTAAAGGAATGAAACAGGTACATATACGTACCTTCTTCCGAATCCGAACTGCTCAGTTGGTAAAGGAATACCTTGCTTTAAAAACCTTTCTGGGTTGAAACTCTCGGGATTAGGACCGTACTTTTTGTCCCGCAAAATTTGCCTATTAGTGAGAGTAAAAATTGAGGTCAGAATATTGTATTGAGTTCATCATACCATGAATCAGCGATGATAATGCTTCCTCTCGGAATGAAATACTCTCCATATACATCATCTTCGAGGACAGTATGTGGAACACCCAACGGCACAACCGGTCTCCAACGTAAAACCTCATATATAAAGGCATTAACATACGGTAAGTTTTTACGGTCTGCCAAAGTAGGCAGCCGATCGCCAATGACTGTATCAAGTTCCTCGTACACCTTTTCTTGCGCCTCCGGGTATAAAATCGATGCCACAACTGCTTGTAGAAGAGTTGCAAAGGACTATAAAATTTGTCCCTCGGCTTATTCTTGTTGTGGTTGTCAAAAAGATCACGTACCGTAGTCGCTCCGCCTCCATAAGCAGTACCAGCTACATTTCTAATTACTACTTCTTCATTAGGCAAGGGATCTTTGAGCTTCTTTAATCTCTCTAAAGATGACGACACGAACGAATAATCAGGATTTGCTCTATTCTAATTATATAAACTTTGAAATTCAAATCCGAGAACAGCTGAGAAGTTTTTTTTTGCACATCACCTTGACGAGATTGAAAGGTATCTCAGCAGCGGCTCCAGTCACTGCCTTATATTTCTTCACGAATTTATGGAACGGTACGCCAGGGACCCAATCAGGAATATATTTTACTAACAAGAAAAAGGGTAATCGTTGTTGGTCTTGCATTATGATGCACATCCCTACTCACATAGGGGGAAAATATCGACGAGCCATAAGCCGGGAAGTACGGTGTAGCCTGCCCCTTCAAGTGCAGTATGAATCATATTGATAAAAGAATCGTTTCCCAGTTTAATATCAATGGCATAAACTACTTGATCAAGTAAAGGGTCGGGTCAAGAGCCCCCGAAAAGAAAATGAAATTGCAGAAACAGCTTACATCCATTATAATCCGACCAGTAGCATGTCTTATATGTTCGGGAAATTTTTCTGGGGTGTCTGGCAAATTTTTAAGTATTTCCCTTTGGAAAAAAAAAGTGAGAGTTGGATCATTCATACAGAAAGAGGCTTAAACACTCACTGGCGTGCTTTTAATTTAATCGGTTCAAATGAGGATACAGCCCTGGAATTAAAAAATTGCTGGAACGCCCTAATGTGACGTCTCCACCAGTCGCCATAACGCATGATGGGGACACTGTAATCCCAAGCCAAACTTAAGAAAAGCAAAATGAAAGTTGAGGTTCCAGAGGCTAATATTGGTGTTGTGAATTGACTCACAGCAGGGCCATTGGGAACGAGGGTCTATCAGAATACAAAGCACCGCGTTTTTCAAAGAGTTCCTGAGCAATTTCCTTAGAGTATATAAAGATTATCGGTATTCCGAAGACATTGATGGATACAATATCACTTTAAACGAGTGAGTAAGCGAAAGAGATAACGATAATTTGTTGAAACAGAGCGTTAACCATATATTTCTCTCTCCATTGATACATAAGGTTCTGCCCAAGAACCTTGTGGAGACCAAAGAATGATCCAACGATAGGTTTGCCCGTGGGTCCAGGAGGCAATTTTAAACCTGTTAGTAAAGTAAGCATAATCGTCGGTGTTTGATTGCTGCTATAAAACTTTCCCTTTGGAACTTTAAACTTCCTCCTTCGGAGATAATCTGCGCATAGGAATGAAATGAGGACAAGGACTGTTAGTAGAGTCCCGAGGTGCATGGATGTAGATGGAGGATTAGTCTTCAGCGTTCATTTGAAGCCAGGGGCAAGCTTATCTACTTCATAATAAATTTTCAAAAAGGAAAGGAACACTTACATAGATGAGATATGTTATTTAATGGTCATATGATGATACACTTTAGGTATACATTGGGCGGGCGGTGTAATTGACAGGAAGGGGTCCGTGGGCATGAGAATGAAAGCGCCAATCAATTGGCCTAAATTCTGCATACCACACCCTCGCCTTTCATTCGTCAACTTATATATATATAATTAATGAGAGGGATTATCATATGCATTGAGAGAAGCTACGACCCACTCATTATTTCTTGTCCGATTAATCCGGCGTTGTATATATTGAGACATTCTTCCGGGCGGGGGCGGGACCCTTCTCGAATACATGTGTGTAGGGGAGAGGCGTTCGTGTTTCCGAACTGGGTATAAGTCTTTAAATATGGTCCGCCGTTATGAAAGTAGAAATAAACAACCATGTCCTGTTCAAAGCTTCAAAAGTGTGTCAGTTTGGAATTTAAACATAAGTTGCGATCATTTGAAATATTTTGCGGCGTTTTGAAAGAACACTGAAGAGGTTCTGACAGGCTATATTTCTCAGGCTGTCAGAGAAACCATACCAGTATGAACAATTGAAGGCTTAGGGTATTGTTAATGTTTCTAAAATCCGGTCCGAAACTGGTGTGTCATTCCTAGAAACATGACTGGGTATATTCTATGGACGGAGTCGGACTCTATCGGAATATGAAGCACTGCGCTTTTCAAGAAGTTCTCAGGAGATTTCATCGTAGTATACGTATACTGGTGTTTCAAAGAGATTAGTGGACACAATGTCACCTGGAAGTAACAAAGATAGTTCTCAAGTGAAGAATAATTAAATTAAATCCAACATTGATGGATGGTGAAAATACGGTTTTGGTCCAAGGATGTTGCCAAACTCGAAGAAGCTACCAACGGAAAAGCTTCTCAGGGGGACCAGGGGTAATTTGAACCTGTTTTCCGTCAAAAAAATAAGCACAAATGATGTTGTTAACGGCACATACGGAGATTGATACTTCCTCCTTCGGAGATAGTCTATGCGAGCTAGACGTCCAGAGAATGAGAACATACCTGGGAAATCTGAGAATAACGAATAGAACCCCAGTGATCACGTGGAAGTTAGTGTGTCGCGATTGGACTGACATCTTCAATATCGTATTACGTTTGTGATTGAACGTGTAGTAAGAACTGTACTCGAAGGGATTTAGGCCGATGAGCACATCTTCGCATAATGCAAGTGAAAAGGTAGACTCTTATGACAGAAGGATAAACTCTAGTCCATGGTTGATGTTTTGGAAAAAACATAAATGGGTTGTAAAACTCGGATTGGCGGAGATGTGAAATCCATGCTCGTTTTCGCTTCAGAGCCGCATGCGATGTCGTTCTTTCGATGGCCTTGAAAGTTCAAGCTTTTTTGCGTAACACACGAGGGACGAGATATAGATTCTGAATCCTGATATTTAATCAACGGTACCGGGAACAAAGTGTGGAGGGAATTTTAAACGCGTTTACCCGCTAAATGTAATCATATTTTAGCCTAAGGGAATATGCACTCGCGTCGTTGCGGAAGAAAGCGAAAGCGAATTGCGGAGTTGAAAACTCACTGTAGACGTCCTCTTGCTTCGTCTCGCTGTGCGTCCTGAGGACTGTCCGTGAGAGGTTGGGTGTGAGAGCTTTAGCTCGATACACGGAGCCGGGTGGGTTACACGGTTCGACGAATTCTGGACTATGTCCTACGCTCAGCGATATTCGTGATAATGTATTTTTTTATTCTGTAACGTAATGAGGGTTATTTAATATACGTTAAGGAGGGAAAGGGTGGGTGCAGAAGTTAAGGTATGATTAAAGAAGGAGACTGATGTGCGACATATTACGAATATGATGACGAGCTAGGTTCTGTTGGGGGAAGAGAAGGGGAAGGAGTGTGTTGTGTTACCTCAGTGACGCTCGCGTCGCTCTGCAGGACGCTAGTGCCGGTTCGGCACTCCAGCTAATAGACATGTCTAAACCGTAACGAAACCTGAAGTTTCCTAAATTGAACACTGAAAATCCATTGAGGTCGATTTTTGAGACCAATCCGTATGAATGGGACCATAAACTGCTAAATTAACCAATCAACTTTAGCCTCCCCTACTGTTAACGGAATCCCGCGGCCGTTTATAAACTTAGAGGAATGAGATTCTAATTTCCCTATTATACTTGCACTACTTCAACTCTTTACACTATCCATTCATATTAATCAGTATTCCTACACCGAAACCTTTAAATTTGACCTCCGTTTTGGGTCATTAAGTTAAAAAAAACATGTCTGTCAAATTTTGCGCCCTGGCTTATTATATACTAAATGTGAAGTCGGAAGAGGTACAAGAAAATATGAGAGAAATTAAATAAAGAAATTTATTGGATCTGGAGTGAGGTCACGCGGTTACTTGAGCATCAGGTAAGGTTTTCCTTACAATAAAGCTATGTCACTTTGCAATTAACGTAACAGGGGGGTTCCTTTATCTAATGCGGTCTTTGTTTTGGATTCTATTTGTCTCTCGAGGCTCAAAGGAATCATGGCTACCATCATGAGGGGGTCTCTGGCGATGGCTGTCCAAGTCAATACTTGAACCAGATTCAGCCCCTCTAAAACCTATTCCTATTCAAACCTTGGTAAACAAAGGGAGAGATCAATATGGTTGCACATATTAAGCCGAAACCATGTGAATTGAAACGGAGGAATCTTTTCCCGTTGCCTCGGTAGGCGCACTACTGAAACCCCTAACGATTATACATAAATTACAATCGCTTATCGATTCGTAATAGGTTTTCATCTATTAAATTCAGCCTCGGATTCATATCTCATCTATTAATTAGGTAAAATCCCGTTATTTGATTAAGAAGCGAAGTAGATTTATATTTATCTGAACTTAATCTTTGTTCCAGCGAACCCCCGGGGATCTCAAGTGAAAAGTACGGAAAAGGACTGGTCCCCCTGTGTGATCTAAGTCTGACTCATAGCCTTTCCTTGATTCAAGTAAGTATATTGCTTTTACTGCAATGCCAATTCACTGACGCCAAGCTAAACCGAGCCCCACACGCATAGAATCATGTCTATACCAATCACTCATTTTCACATGATGTGGCATCAACTATGGGAACAATGGCCCAAATGGAGTAAACCAGGCTCAAAAAAAGAAAAGACTAAACAGTATGCCATCAATGTACCAACCCAAATCACGAACTTGGTTTTACTTTTTATTTTCAATACTCGTACCAGATTGGCACATCCGGGGCGCGTGGCCAAGTCTGGCCGGAACACGAAGAATATGCATGTCGGGCTACTCCCTCGGTGTCAATCTGATAACGAAAACTAAACAGGGTATAAGAGAAGGTTCGAAATCGGAAACACGTTTTCCGTCTCTTAGCCAATCAGAGGAGGTACCAATTAAAACGTGTTATTAAAAATCCCCATATATAAAAGAGTTAATGCCCGAGAGGAAGTATCAGAACCCAATTTTGACTGCAACATTTAAAAATAAATCCTCACCCAGTCCAAAGGTCTCAGCTTGATGTCCACCAGCGTTCTCATTCAATTCTCTCTCTTCGCTGCTTTAACGAGCATTATTCTCTTGATCAACAGCTTGAGGAAAGATAAAAGCAAGTACGCCCATTTACCGTTTCCTCCTGGTCCCAAACCGTTGCCTATTATCGGTAATGCCCTCGATTTACCTCAGGAGCGGGAGTATGCGACTTATCACGAATGGTCAAAGTTATACGGAGATGTTATCCATGCACAGGCATTTGGACAACACATCCTTATTATAAACAGCGTAGATGCAGCCAGGGAATTACTGGACAAACGATCCGGTATCCACTCGGATCGTCCACATGTACCTATGGTTCATGATCCGGCATTGTAAGAAATCTCATTTTGTTATCCAACCGTCCATGTTTTGATGAAAGATTAACAGGATGCATATGGATTGGTCATTCCCAATGATGAGATACGATGCCCGTTGGAAACGACATCGTCGATTATTCGTGCAGCATTTGAATCCTGTAGCTATGGAGGCGTATTCCGATAAGATATTGGCTACAGCACACGGTTTCCTTCGAAATGTATTAGCGGATCCGACTACCTTTCATAGAAGTTTAAAGCACGCGATCGGTAGCATTCTCCTGGGTGTCGTTTATGGATATGAAGTATTACCCGAAAACGATCCTTTTGTAAAATTGGCAGAGGATACAGTGACCCTTACTACCGACGCGATCAGTCCGGGTACATTTTTGGTGAATATTATGCCATGGTGTGAGTGCATAATTTCAGTTAGAAGAGAAAAGGCTGATTATCCTTACCATTAGTGGTCCATATACCAGCCTGGGTTCCTGGTAACAAATTCAAGCCTTATGCAGCCAAGGTTCGTAGAATACACGAGCAGCTGATCAGAAAGCCGTACGAGCATCTAAAAGAAAAGATTGTAAATACAGTCCCGTTCTTTTTCTCACCTTGTCTAATCTGACCCTGGTAGGACCAAGGAAAAGCCGTCCCATCCGTTGTTTCAAAAGGGTTAGCGGAGATTACACAGACAGATACACCGGACCCCGAAAAGCTTGATGATCTTATGAAACTCGGCGCTGTTATGTATGCCGGTATGTTATCCGGCTTTCCTTTTTGTTTAAAAATTCTGAAATTTAACTTGATGTAATATTTAAATAGCCGGTGCAGATACCACCATAACACCCGTTCAGTTTGCCATCCTCAACGCAATCTTGAATCCCGAAATCCAGCGACGCGCACAAGCTGAACTCAATTCGGTACTTGCCTCTCCCGATTCTCGAGCCTTTAGACTTCCGACATTTGAGGATATGTCCGCACTTCCTTATATAACCGCGTTAATGAAAGAGAGTTTGCGTTGGGTACCAGTTCAACCTATCAGCCTTCCACATGCTTCTTTAGAAGAGGACGAGTTTCGAGGTTGGAGAATTCCAAAAGGTTCTATTATTCTTCCAAACGCTTGGACGATGCTCCACAATGAGGCGATGTATAAAGATCCTTTCGTATTCCGACCAGAACGTTTCTTAAGGCATGGTGATCATCAGCCTGAACCAGATCCTTCCGGTATGGGTGTTTTTGGGTTTGGTAGACGGTGCGTTATTAAATCTTGTACCGTTTAAACAATATTCTTAAAATAATGACTACAAGTGCTTGCCCGGGTGATCACATTGCAGAGAAAGTTATAGGAATAGAGCTTGCGTCCCTGTTTGCTGTGTTCAACTTTGCACCTCCCAAAGATAATGATGGAAATGATATTGATCTTACCTATGCGACAATACCTGGTTCAGAATTTATCCTGTAAGTAAAGATGATGACATTTTGTAAACATAATTATAACGAATTACTTTTAGACACACACCACATTATCCATGTTCCATTACTGTACGTTCAAAAATAGCAGAAGAGCGTATTCTCGGGACAACTGAGTAAATTGGGGTTATAATTTTCGTTATGATTTTAATATGTAATAATCTTACCTGATGTTCAATCACTTTAACCACATAAGTACAACTGTATAATACTCGACTTGAGACTAATCCGAAAGCAATATAACATAACCGAGAACTGAGGTCTTCCTCCAATGGCAATTGAGTCCTCTCCTATATGAAATGAATTCAAAGGTTAGTTATTAAAAATATCTAATACATACAAGACAATCTCATTGCAGAGCCAATATCGCGCTTTTCGGAACTTGAGTCTTGTTCCAACTTTGTTCAAGAATATGTCACGGGCGCTTTCCGGTTACTCTTTGTAACGTGACTCAGCTGAATTGATTTGCAACATCGCTCAACCGATCAATCTTTATTTATTTCAAAACAGCGTCAATTGTTGTTTCTAGTGAACATCATCCCCTACCAGAGCTCGCAATTTCTCAAATTAAAGGAATCACATATTTATATTTTTTTTTTCGACTTTCTTGTCAGAAACATCGTCATTGCCAAGGTTCTTTCTCACACAGACGACAGAATCGTCCTTTCCGATATGGTTCTCTCGGTACTTTATAATCATATTCATATTCCTTTCATTGGTCCTCTATTTCCAACCCCTCCATTTACTGGATTGATCTTTGGGTTACCTGCAATTATCGTCTTCTTCGCATTATTCTGCGCAGACTATCTTTGAAGGAGGAAGTACAAGGCTTTGGAAGGGAAGTCTAGCCATCATTCGTCTTCAATTTACGCGCTCAGATTCCCAACCAAAAACAGGTTTGAGATTGCCACCTGGTCCCCGGGGAAAACCTTTCGTCGGTAGCTTCTTCGAATTTGAACAAGTTCTTCAACCAGCACTGCAGCACTGTTGAGCGAATGGAGAAAGAAATATGGTTTTGTATCCGTTTCAACTATCCCCCTCGTGTTTTAAGCTGAATCATTTTGTTCTTCTTTCTCAGGTGATATCGTGTCGACTAATATCTTCGGAACACCCGTAATTTTCATAAACTCTGGTGAAGTTGCCCGGGAGCTTCTCGAAAAACGTGGTACTTCTTATTCTGATAGACCCCCATTTCATATGGCGTGGCTGTAAGTCACCGGGGGTATCGATTGTTAGTAACTCTCATCTTGCTGCTGCAGTTTGGGCTGGAACTATAATCTCGCTTTAATGAAGTATGGTGACTGGTGGAGACGTCATGTTGGAATATTTCATCAAACGTTCAATTCAAGAGCGGTGCTATCTTTTGAGCCAGTTAAAATTAAAGCTTGTCGGTGAGTTTTTTGGCATTTCCCCTCAACGTGACTCGATTAAGCTGTCTCATCAGGGAATTACTTCGAAACATTCTGGAAACACCCGAGAATTTCTTTGAACTTATGAAGTTCTCCATTGGCAGTGTGATAATAGATGTATGTCTGTCTTCTAAATTTTTTTGCATAACCTGAACCTGCTTGTTCTTGTCAATTCAGGTGGTTTATGCCATTGATATCGAACCCGAAAATGATCCTATCATTGACACGATCCATACTGCCCTTGGGGAACTCAGTTACGCTCTCGTTCCCGGTTTGTGGCTTGTGGATACCTTCCCAATATGTAAATCTGCACTATCTTACCTAACTAATTGATTCATTTCCTTTCAGTGAAAAATATCCCTGACTGGCTTCCTGGTATACCGTTTAAGGATTTCTCGAAGAAATACACACAAGCAACTAAAGCTGCCGCTGATATTCCTTTCGATATCGTAAAGGTGAAATCTCCCAAATCACACGTATGGTTGATCAGTACCAAGTCAACAATTAATCAGAGCAGATCAAGCGCAGATCATTCCTTTGTATCCACGTCGTTGGATAGGCTAAACAAACTCAAATATCCTTGCCTAACGAAGAGGCAGTGATCAAGAATGTACTACCTATGTAGCAGGCGCAAGTATCGCATGTGCTTCTCTTTCACAACAGATAAGGAAACACTCTTTTTACAGTCCTACACAGCTCTCCTTCAAGCAATTGTAGCATCGATTCGGTATCCCGAAACGCAGAAAAAAATGCACGAAGAACTTGATAGAGTCCTCGGTGATCGATTATCAACATTGGCAGACCGTAAAGACTTGCCTTATGTTAGTGCTTTTTGTTCTGAGGTTCTAAGTTGGAGACCTGCTGCTCCTTTGGGTATTCCGCATGCTGCTCTTGAAGATGACGCATATGGGGATTATTTTATACCAAAAGAAAGTATTATCTTTGCTAATTTATGGTATGTCTTATTTCCTGTTCTTTGTTGTATCAAACTTATGTTCTACTAGGGGAATACTGCGAGAAGGCAGATACGGTCTTGACACTGAACATTTTAACCCTAGAAGATTCTTTCAGCTCGGAGTTCCTTTGGCGACTGAACAATTCGGATTTGGAAGAAGGTTGGTCTCTTGTTCAACATCACTTCAACGAAATCAACGAAAAGATTGCTGATTCTCTGGTATGAAGAATGTGTCCTGGCCGTTTTTTCGCTGATAATGTAGTATTTCTCTTTGTAGCGTCTATTTTTAAGGTCTTTCATATCACACCCAAGAAAGACGAAAACGGGAATGACCTCCCAGTTTTGGATAGAACTATAGACTCAGCACTGCTGTAAGCGTTTTAGTAGGGTTGAGGCTATCATTACTCTGACAAGGAATCCAGTATGCCCGAACCTTTTCAGTGTTCTTTCAAACTGCGTTCTCCTCTCTTGAAGAAGTTTATCTTGAACGATGGTTGACTGATTTTTGTTTTTCGAGATATCAGGCGTGATTTGCTTCCAATCTAATCGACACCACATACGGACTTGATAATTTGTTTTCTGCGCAATTTGACATAAACCCTGTATCAAACAATATCAAACATTTTCGCTATCACTCAAATGCCAGTGCCGTCCAATAGTAACTCACCATCTCAATAGCTAACAAACCTGCTGTCCGGTATTTTTCGATCAATAACAAACAAATTCACAATCGCCCCGGCATGATTGGCACGTTGACAGCTACGTACACATGAACCTCGAGTATTTATCTGGACACTCCACAACTTAAAACCTTATTCAGAATGCTTTAAAAGCTCTACATACTTGCCGGTTATCCTTTTTGTTGAAATTCTAATTAACAACAAGCCGAACCAATCACAGGGGAGCGAACCCCCGTGATACCGCGGGCAGGTTCCCTGATTTGCAACGTGAATGTGCAGCGATTTCCTCTTTTCGACACCAACCCTGTCACTTCCCATAAGTCGGCAACTTATTTATTTCTGTACATACGGAGATTCTAATTTATTTTATTGCTAAGAACACCGTTTCCTTTTCTCAGTTCATCATACACCGGGTACTCAACAGGTTTGTCTTCTCAGCTACGTATACTGCACAACATGCTGGCTGGGCTTTTCTCAATTATCGTTCTCGCGGTATTTTGTGCAGAGTATCTCCGAAGAAGAAAGTACAAACCTCCAAAAGGAAAGGCTTACAAAATTTAACTGTATTTACTATTTGAGCTTACGCTTCGACAAACAAATAGGGTTGAAACTCCCTCCTGGACCAGCCGGGAAACCATTTGTTGGCTCATTTTTTGAACTGCATAAAGTCCTTCAACCGACGTTTATGTACGAATGGAAAAAGAAATACGGTTCGTTATTTTCAATTGTGACTGTATTACACAAAGATCACTTCCAACACTGACCGCTTGTATTGTTAGGTGACATCGTATCAATCAATATCTTTGGAATACCGATAATCTTTATATACTCTGATAAGATTGCTCAAGAGCTTTTCGAAAAGCGTGGTGCTTGGTATTCTGATAGATACCCGTTTTCTATGATTTGGCTGTGAGTCACTGTCAGCCGTTAGATAATGCCTCATTCACTTGATATAGTATGGGTTGGAGTAATAACATTGCTTTCATGCAATACGGTGATCGGTGGAGGCGTCATGTCAGAGCGTTTCATCAGTTTTTTAATTCTAAAGCGGTGTTATCGTATGAACCCGCTAAAATGAGAGCACTTCGGTGAGTCTCAAAAAGTAATTTCTCTTTCTTGAATGAAATGTTTCTCACAGGGCTTTTCTAGGCAACTACTTCGAAACTTGCTACAAACTCCGGAGAATTTCTCTGAATTTATAAAATTCTCCATTGGTCAGGTGATAATGGATGTAAATATGTCTATTATATTTTCGCATCGTCAGGTTGTAAACGTGTGCTTTCAATTGATTAGGTGGTATACGCTATCGAGATCAAGCCGGAAAATGATCCTTTCATCAACAGGGTTCATATCGCTCTCGAAGGTCTTAGCTATGCCCTGCTTCCATGTTTGTGGCTCGTAGATGTCTTCCCGATACGTAAGGGTATGGTATTACTGTTCAAAAGAGCGGATTGATATATCTATTCAGTCCAACACCTACCCGATTCGTTTCCTGCTATACCGTTCAAGAGACTGGTGAAGAGATATAGAGAAGCGACTGAAGCCGTTACCGAAGCACCATTTGAGGTCGTCAAGGTAAAACTTGCACGATACGCAGAACGTTTTAGTAAAGTTGATCGTCTATTAGAATAGAGAAAGTTCGGATTATTCATTTGTATCAATCTCACTAGAGAGGTTAAACAGACTTCAAGATCCTTTGCAGGATGAAGAGACGGTAATCAGAAATACGGCTGGTACCTTGTATTCAGCCGGTGCGGGAACCGTAAGTGTTCAAGGTTGACCGTCTCCACAACAAGGATATCTTATGTGACAAATGTATACAGACCTTCGTCGCGCTTCTCGAAGCAATCCGGGCTTCAGTGCTATACCCCGAAACCCAGAAAAAGATGCACGAAGAACTTGATCGAGTTCTTGGTGACCGATTGCCTACCTTGGCAGATCGTAAAGATTTACCTTACGTTAACGCCTTTTGTCTCGAAACCCTTCGTTGGAGACCTGGTGTACCTTTGGCTGTTCAGCATTCTGCACTTAGAGATGATGTTTACGGACAATATTTTATACCGAAAGGAAGCATTATCATGGGGGATGCATGGTATACCTTTGATTTTTCTAGTGGTTGTATCGGGAATATCAAATTTTGAAACAGGCAAATTCTGCGTAATGAGAAATACGGTCCTAACCCCGAAGATTTTCATCCAGAAAGATTTTTTGAACCTGGCATAGATCCACCAACGGAGCAATTCGGATTCGGAAGAAGGTCAGTACCAATTCCTTCCGTCTCTTCACATTTACAGTTGCTCCAATAATGTCTCATAGGATGTGTCCAGGCCGATTTTTTGCTGAGAATACAATGTTCCTTTTTGCGGCATCGATTTTCAAAGTGTTTCGCCTTACACCCATGAAAGACGAATACGGGAATGATATACCCCTTTCAGAAAAGATTGTCGAATCAGCTGTGCCGTAAGTCTTCAGACCATGGGTGGATGATGGATAAGGCAATGCTGATGTTATTCATTTTCGCTGGGAAATAGTATGCCCGAACCTTTCCAGTGCGCTTTTAATTTGCGTCCTGGGTCCAAAGAGCTTATTTCGAATAACGATGATTGAACATATGGTTCCTTTTTTTTGAAAAATTCCGGATAATTACGATATGGAGAATTTGGGACATATGTATTTTTGTTTCTCGAATCGATTGGTTTGTCAATGAGGACTATTATATCGAGAGTACGATTCTCCTGGATGAGATGACTCTACCGCTTTGTAACATGTGGATATGATTCAGACTTGGACACCATCGCTTTGCTTCGCCCGTATCCTCGCACATATTTTGACATGTTGTAAGTTATACATATGGCCAGGATGTAAAGTATCAGTAAACATCGATAGCGGCGCACCACCAGACGTATGTAGATATCTACAAAAGGTCTCGGCTACATACTAAACCCAGTTACGATGTAGTTATCGTCCAAATACATATGCATCGGGTGTACTACGAATAAGGCTTAAACTTGCCAGCGATTCATAATGAGTTATGAGATTGGAGGGAGACCGCGATGTTTCCATCACAGGAGGTAGGTGTTCTGGGAACCTGTGAGGAAGACTTATTTCACGAACACGGGGCATTCTGGGAAGCAAGTCGTTAAGTACGCGTAAAGAATCGTGAAATCCAGCGGACTCCTGGTTGAAATGCGCTTTTAGGTTAAATTGTTTTACTTCTTCTCTCTCCCAATTATCTGTTGGTGTCATGTCCTTTTCGGTTGAGCCCACGATGTGAAATGTAAAAGAGGTTGACCAGCAAAATGTGAAAGAGGTCGACCAGCAGTTCGTAACGGAAACATATTCGATAGAATTGTAGTCGAAGTCGGGGTGGAAGGAAAAGTTAAAGCCCATCTCATCGTATATAGCCAAACGTCGCACGTTTGGTATACGAAGACAACCGGCTACAGAAGAAACTGAATTACCTTCGATGACGAGAGTCGTTATGTTGGGTAATGTTATTGTGTATAGTTGTGGAATATCGCATGTGGATTCAAAACGCATAACAAGGACTTTTAGTTGGTTGAATGATGATTGTATATCAGCAAAAAAATCGAGAAACGTTTCTTGCCATTCGAAACGAATATCGAGTTTCCAAACTTTGGAAATCACGGAGCGAAGACAGTCCCAAGGTACTTGTGAAGAATCGTATATTTCGAAAGTCTCCAAATTACTGATATCGAGGGTGAAGGGCATTTGTGAATCTATTAATGGAATTTGGTCGTGAAGAATCCCACAGAAAGCAAGATGGCGCAGAGATGGAAAAGAATGACGCAAAACATCATCAACAATTAATTGTAGGCTCGACGAGGATAGTATCGCTTGAATAGTTTCAATTCGATAAGCTTCTGATATCAATGTCGAACTGAGTAGTGCGAGTTTTTCGGGATAGTCGAATGTCTCGTCCCATAATTCAACCAATAATTCCGCATTTCCAGAGCGTTGAATCACAGTTCCTACCAGTTCCGGATTACCACGGAAATCGATGGTTGTCCAAAGTAAAGCATTGTTAATGATGACACGTCGCCATGCTTGACAGACCCAGGAAAGATAGAGCTGGTTTCTGTACTGAGACAACGTATCTTCATCGGCAGAAAGTGAAAAGATATATTCGATGATTTCAGATGGGAGGCGATTTATAGGCGGAACACCGCTTTGTTGGTGAGATTGTGGTACGAGGATTGGGGCATGAGTTGTTTCAGGGAATTGCGAGAACATGATAAAGCACCGTTCTTTCCCAGACTTAATCAATAGAAGCTTTCAAATAGATTGCGGATTGCTTACCGGATATATAACTACAGCTGTCGATACAGATGGAAAGTAGAACAAGTGACAGCTCCTTTAGTAACTCCAACAGTTATTAGGTGCCATAAAATGGAGAATCCTGTTTCTCAATGCATCGCTGATGTAAACGTTTGGAGTTTGTAAATTTCAAGGGCTTAGGTGAGAAAGGTAGTGTGTAGTACGCAATCGTCGGAGTTTGTATCCCCATTGCTAGTCTACGTATTTAGAATAGGTACGTGATCACTTTATCCATGTAAGTTCAACGCAAAACCATGACAGACTATTGAATATCGTGGCGTAGATTGTCTATCCAAGGCATAGGACGATATATAAGAGGAACTTGATAATCATAGGGTCCATGATGAATCGCTGATGATCGGATCCCCACTCCAGCAAGTCGGAAAGAGTTCACCTTAAGGAGCCCTTTGCCTTTATCGAGCCCAACAAGCCCAGATAGACAAACAAAATTATAAATACATTTGACACCAATATACCTGCCAGACGTTCTCCGAGCATATGCGGTCTTCACCACCGTACACAACCACGCATTGAGCGCCCCCGCGAAGAATTCAGTGCAGGCTAGATAAATAAATTGCTTGAAATCCTTGTTTTAGAACCCCCTTTCTACTGTCAACATGCTTCTCGAGATACTACTGGCCATCGTTTTTGTACTGTTATCTGCGGAGTACCTCAGGAGGAAATACAAGGCTCCGAAGGGAAAGTCTACGTATTTCATTATATCTAACGTTTGTGCTAATTTTGAGATAATGAACAGGTTTGCGATTACATCCTTGTCCTCCAGGAAAACCTTTCTTTGGATCCTTTTTTGAAATGCACAAAATCCTTGGTCTAGATATTATGTACGAGTGGAGAAAAAAATATGGTTTGTCCGATGACAGCTACCCCCTTGTTTTAACTTAATCACGCCCTGTCGTTTTTAGGCGATATTGTATCAATCAATATTTTCGGAGTGCCGATGATCTTCATATACTCCGAACAAATCGCACAAGAACTTTTTGAAAAGCGGGGTGCTTTGTATTCCGATAGACACCCGTCTCACATGGCCCTGCTGTGAGTTATCTTTCGTGAAGTTTATGTCAGCACTCATTCACTATTAATATTTTGTTTTTGGTTTTTGGTTTTAGTACAGGTTGGGATTATAATATGGCTTTCATCCGGTATGGGGATTGGTGGAGACGTCATATGAGAGCGTTCCATCATTTTTTCAATTCCAAAGCAGTAGCAGCATTTGAACCGGTTAAATTGGAAACACGTCGGTAAGTGTAGCTGTATCGCTTCATACGACAACCTACCTTTTCCCAAGGCAATTACTTCGAAATTTACTAGATAATCCTGAGAACTTCTCCGAACACCTCAAGTATTCCGTCGGTCGTGTTATAATGGATGTATGTCCTCAGCCTCGCTACAATTCTTTTGACATTTACGAATCAGGTGGTATACGCTATTGAAATCAAACCGGAAAATGATCCGATCATTATCCGAATCCATATCACTTCTGAAGGATTTGGCCGCACTGTTATTCCCTGTTTGTGGCTCGTAGATATTTTTCCGACTCGTAAGTAGACAATCCGTCGGTCATAATACCAGACTAAATTGTCTCCGTCCCAGTCAAACGGTTTCCTGATTGGCTTCCGGGCATACCGTTCAAAAACTTTGCAAAAAAATAGAGACCTCACTCAAGATCTTTCCAACATTCCTTTCAATATCGTTAAGGTGGGTTTTTTTTGGTTAATGATCTATTCAAAATGAATGATATTTTTATTAGAACAGAGAAAGTCCTGATTATTCATTCGTGTCTACCTCCCTAGAAAGGTTACGCAGACTGCAAGATTTCCAATTTGATGAAGAGACAGTAATTAAGAACGTCTCTGGTACTGCATGTGCGGCTGGTGCAAATACCGTACGCAATCGTTTTTCCTTTCAGTAACGGGATGGATTAACATTGTGAAACAGAACTATGCTGCAGCTCTGCAAGTGGTCGTAGTCTCAATTCAATTCTATATCCCGAAACCCAAAAAAGTTGCAAGAGGAACTTGATAGAGTTCTCGGCGATAGGTTACCTAATTTGGAAGATCGGAAAGATTTGCCTTATCTTAATGCGTTTTTAGCAGAAGTTATGCGTTGGCGACCTCTCCTACCTTTGGGCATTCCACATGCTGTGCAGGAAGACGACGGATATGGAGAGTATTTTATTCCAAAAGGAAGTATTATCATCGCTGATTCATGGTATGACCTTGTTTTCCACCTTTATTTTTTTGACACCCTCGCTCCGATAGGCAAATTTTACGGGATGACAAATATGGCCCGAACCCTGAAGAATTTAACCCAGAAAGATTTTTTCAACCTGGCGTTCCTTGGCCAACAGAGCAATTCGGGTTTGGAAGGAGGTCTGTACTCTTCCTTCTTGTCCGTTGAAAACCACGGTCGAGAGTGATAATATCTCCATAGATTCTGTCCTGGACGCTTTTTCGCTGAGAACGCCAATTTTCTCTATGGCAGCAATCTTTAAAGTGTTCAATATCACACTGAAGAAGGATGAAAACGGGAATGATATACCTGTTTCTGAAAAAACAATAGAATCTGGAGTACCCTAGGTCTGTCAAAATATCATTATCATCGTGGGATAATATATCATTCTGACCTACGAATTTAGTCTGCCCGTACCAATGTTCTTTTAACTTGCGTTCTCCTCTCTCGAAGGATCTTATCCTGGATAACGACGACTTGATTATGAATAGCTCATGCGAAAGATTACGAAATTCCACTTACTCACTTTACTCACTATATCCCCAACGTGTAATCTAATAACGAATCTTGAGCCAGTTGAAATTGTATGATGCACCATAAAATTGAGACGCATCACGCCTGTTTAGACGGCAAAACTTCATCGGCAGCGGAGATTGAAACATATGTTAGTAATAACCAACTTGCAGCTTGTCTTCCTTCTTTCAACGGACGGGTTAGGGTCTAAGCAGTGTCGCTCTATCACTCCCGACATCCTTATTATAAAGATATCAATATCTTTGACGCATGGGTAAAACCAACTTTCCGAACAGATTTCAGATTACTAACTCACGACCCACTTGTCTATATCCAATGGCAACAATGCCATACATTATGGACGCACCCCGTTATAATATTTGGCTCAAGACTACATCGGAACCGAGAAGGAACTGACTCGAATTTCCAAAGAGACCCGTCATGGACTATTACCTTCTGGAGTCATCGGCGGTGCTTTCAGAAGATTGGTTTCGCTTTCATCTGGTAACCCGGCTTGTGTTTTCTATGAAGGGGACCCGTCATAGTGTTCTCTTCTGGGGTCGGTGGTGGTTTCTCTTCAACTTGGTATTCCGGTTTCTCTTCTCATTTGTCTAGATGTTCTTGCCTTATTTCGCGCAAGAAAATATCGGTTTGCAATTCATCTGTGTTTTGTGCCGAATTCTAGACTTCATTCTTTCAAAGTTTCATTTGGATGGTTAAATTTTTCATTCACTCGTCAGCGAACCGGGCAACAAGCAGCGTGAACGCGTCACCTTTCGGCGAGTTTACTAATGCGTGTCCTGTAACGATTTTTGCCAGAAATGGACTCGCAATCTGCTGCCGAACAATTTCAAATCGGACAGTCTATTATATTATTTTTCTATGTTTCCTAGAGTATAAAGTCAACAAAGCTCGAAGCGTAATCTCTATCAACAATCGAAACATTACTCATTAACAATGGCATTCTACACTCCTGCTCCTGAACCACCAACAAAACTCGGACGGTATAGAATTTTATCTTCTACTGCTGGTGTCCGTGTTTCTCCCCTTCAACTAGGTGCTATGACCATAGGTGATCAATGGGACAAGGATGGCTTACGTGCCATGGACAAGGAATACTCTTTCAAGCTTCTCGATGAGTATTACCATGCGGGGGGCAACTTTATTGACACAGCCATTAACTATCAAGATGGTGTTTCAGAAGAGTTTCTTGGTGAATGGATGGAATCATGGGGTAATCGTGATCAGATAGTTATTGCGACCAAGTATACAGGTAACGCGAAAAAGGCAGTAGACCTACCCATTAAAATCAACTATTACGGGAATCATCGGAAGTCTCTTAAAACAGCTGTCGAAACTAGCTTGAAGCAATTGAGAACTAATTATATTGATGTCTATTACGTTCATAGTAAGTCATGTTTGATATTTTATAAAGTTTTTTCTTATTGACGTTCCTATGTTGTTTTTCAGTCTGGGCATTCGATGCGTCAATAGAAGAAGTCATGAGCAGCCTTCATAATCTTGTCGTTTCTGGGAAAGTGTTATATTTGGTGAGAACCTATTTATCTATCCGTAAAAGACAATTCATTCTCACACTTTGTTAAGGGGATTTCAGTATGTCTTCTCTTCGACGATTGAATATGAATGTCCAATATTCTAACATGTTCTGTAGGACACCCCGGCTTGGATGGTTTCCAGGGCAAATGAATGGGCCCGATCTCATGGAAAAACTCCCTTCAGTATCTATCAAGGAAAATGGAGTATCCTTGACAGAAGTTTCGAGAGCAATATAATACCTATGGCTCGTTCTGAAGGTCTGGGCCTAGCTCCTTGGGGTGTTATTGGAGGTGGTCGTTTACGAACGGATGAAGAAGAAAGAATTTGAAAAGAAACTGGAGAAAACGGTCGTTTGTATTTCAGTTCAACATGGGAACGAATGGAAAACGAGGTTAAAATCTCGCGAAAATTAGAAGAGGTGGCCAAGGAAGTGGGTGCATCCAGCATTCAAGCCGTTGCTATTGCGTATGTGATGCATGTAAGCCCCTCAAGTGTTTATATTGTAAACATTCCCAACTAACGTTTTTCACAAAGAAAACACCATATGTATTCCCTATTATCGGTATTCGAAAGACTGAACAATTGAAAGGAGCTATTCAAGCTCTCGATGTCAAACTTTCACCCGCTCAAATTACAGTTCTGGAATCCGTGCTACCCTTCGATACCGGTTTCCCCCATAACTTTATTGTACGTTGACTGCTCCATATTTCTCTTTCCATTCTAATGTTCGTCCTCTACTAGGGAAATGGTATTGGCAACAATGCTTTTGTAGTAACCGCTGGTCATGCAGACCCATGGATGCCTATGCCTGCCTTACCGGAATCTTTTGCTGATAAAGAATGAAAACTTTATGCAAAATGACGGCTGGGGAATGACAGATCTTATATCATATATTCGTAGCATTACAAATAATCATGAGCTTCTAAACTGTCCGAAGGATTTGCTCAATTGAGGAACAGACTTCAAGTTGTTACATAAATAATACACTGATACAGATAAGCCTACGTTTGAGCTTTGGCATATGGTGTACTGGCTCAGGCTAGATCTTGAAGTTCATCGGGACCTTTAAAGAGCTTGTGTCAGTTCGAGGAATAATATTATTTGGTCTGTATCACGTTGTCGCACCTATACTCGTCAATGTTTCATGTGGAGTATCCTGCACCATATGGCACAGTTAGGAATACGGTTTTATAGAGTATATCACCGTTCCCCTGAAAGTCATATCATAATACGATTGTGCACGATGCACAAAAACCATTTTTATTCATCAACTTCATCTTCTTCCAGAAGGTCAGCGGGTTTAGTGTCGTCGTTATTGCCACGGGGGCTAAATCCACCTAGGACATCTTCAGGTGCTGATGGAGGGAGTGTTGGGCCGTTTCAATTAGGTATGATCCCTCCTTCAACAAAGAAGGTTAAGGAGTGGGGTGAGTTGTATGGCAGGTAATTTGGGACAAAAATAAAGTATAAACCGAATAATGCGAAAATATTGAAGCTCAAAACAGACTAATTGCACAGATCCCGCAGGATATCGCGGGATACTGCCGAAATTGTAGTGATTGTCGACGTAACTTCTCCTAATGGCAGAAAACTTCAGAATACCTCCGGAATACACTGTTTTACCTCCTGATACCGTCATTAAATACCGGCAAATACCTGACTGTACCGAGATTAACCCCTGAGAATTATAGAGGTTATCTGAAAAAATTGGAAGTAGATACAAGTAAGTATTGGATGTGATTTAGAGGTTTCCTGAGGTAAAGCAAAGTATATATTCCAATCACCAAAGGAAGAATAGGTACTGGTTTTCTCATTTGTAATACTTAAGAGTCCTATGAGTAATTAGAGGTATCTCAGAGTCATATTAGTAGTACCTAAGTTTTCCTCAATTTCACATGATTACCTTTAAAAACTTTGGTATTACCAAACGTTGCTTCGGTACCCTTCAATGTCCCCGGGTTTCACGCGATCCCCAGCGGGGTACCGTGGGATACTCTTACGTACTTTACTGAACTTCGCAATCCTCTGGGAATTCACTGCTTACCTTGGCATACTCAAACAATACCTGGCATTCCTCCAAATATTGAAGGGGTACTGAGACTTTGTAAAAAATAATCAGGTAAACTGCGCCAGACCGCGCCGAAGTTTACACTTTGATAGAATTGTCTTTGTTTTTGTCCCAAAACGCCCGTCATAGAGTTGAGTCTAACCGGGAAGGGTATGTTTCCCTCCCACTTATTATGTTTGACATCATGTTGATTTCGCATATACAATTTTTGGCAGCTCGTGCAGTTGCGAGAATGGCAATGTGTACTACAAACCTCATTATCATTGTCTTAGGAGTGGGATTTTCTGGTTTATTGTTTTATGCTCTCGCCTCGGAATTGTTTGTCGAAACCTCATCAACGGTATTGTATAATGATGTCTGTGAACGGATTAAAGCTTCTGTTGTTCGTACCATTATCAAAAGTTGGTGTAATTCAAACATAATTATAGGTCACATCACACCTTTATCCTCCTCTCGTATTCCATACACATCCTCCACTAACAAATCGTCCACGACATCGCGCCCGCCACGTCAATTCGATGCTCACAACCGATGCAGCGGGGAGGTAATATCTTTTTTTAAACTTCTATATCGAAGGGTCCGATCCTTTCACACCTTTCACAGCTGAGAGCAGCGAAGAGTCCCTATCAAAGATGTTTGAGAAAGTTCGAAATTTATTTATTTGGCTCGACCTCACTATTCGAACTAACAGCAGATGAATTTGTTGCTTCTGCGCAGCGGACGCGTGATAAGCGATGGATAAACGGACGAGCGGCTTTTGCATACCTTGTAGGCGGACCTGGTCGTCTTTGAGTCCACCCTCCTCACCTTCTCCTCCGTCTTCTAACAGCCGTGTCGCAACTGTCTCACCTTTATCCCCCCCGTCTCCGTGGTCTCTTTCGAGCATCTTTACGCGTCTAACAGGAAAGCGCAGTCCTAAATCAGTCGATTCCCCACTTCCTTATACTGAAAGAAAACACTGGAAATCTGGAGAAGTACACGTCGATTTGATCAAAGTCAGCGAATCAGCCTCAGATGAGGCGGGGAGATGTATCGTTAGATGCATCATTGTTAATTTACCAGGTAAATATTGCCATATCCCTCGGGCGGGAGTAGGATCTCTTATGTTTATTTTAATCATCGCTGTACTGTACTGTTTACTGATCTTTTCGTCCTTTCAGATTCAAACTTTCGCAATCCTGTTCGACTGTATGTTGAACGGATGCCGGACGTCCCTGATAATGAAGATGCTATTCGGTGGTCTTCATGATTGTGTACTCGCAGGAGATAATCTCCTCCGGGGTAACGAATAACGGAACCCCGCGATAGACAATCGATGGTCTGCCGAGATCTTTTAAAAGCCCAAGCACAAGATATGCATATGTTACATGTTCACGCATGTCGCAAGTGATCTTGTTGCTAATAGTGCTATCCATTGTAAAACTTTGTAGTTATACAGTGACTCGACGTTTTCACTATCAAGAAAGTATCATCGACATTTATTTTGGTTAATACAAATTATGAACCTCAATACAAATTGCAATTGCAAAGTAACCGGACATGTACATTCAATTTACTACTTATGACGAGATAACCAACAATTGCAATATCTATGCATAACTGGATCTAATTGATTTATTCCCGTACTATCGGATATATAAACATATATAAAAAGCACAAAGACAGTTGTACAGCTTAAATCTACCAAATTTACTGTATCATTGTTCTTAAATATTTAATCTAAGCTCGAAGTTTCTTCGATAGCTCGGCAGCAGCTTGTACCAATATCTATTAGATATGTCGGTCAATTATATACTCTAAGGACAGATTATATCTTCACGTACCGTCAGTCCATCGGGATGAGCGCCTGTAACTTCGTCTACCCTCTCATCCTGGGAAAACAATATAAAGGTGGGCATAACACGGATACCAACCTGTTGAGCAACGTCCTGGTGGGGCGGAGGGAAGGAGTCATTTAGATATCATACCCACGGATCGCAATTGAGACCTACTTCAAGTTCGTTGACATCTACTTTGTAGAAGCCAACTAAATCTTTAAACTCAGGATTGTCGGACAGTTCATCCAATATGGGGCTAATACCCCGGCATGGACCACACCATGGCGCCCAAAAGTCAATAACGACGGGTTTCTCTTCTCCAATCTAGAGATAAAGGAAGTCACCAATGATAATCAAAAATACGTTTATAACTGATCAGGCTTACCACTTCTTTAAATTTCTGGTAAGAATCGATGACTTTAACTGGCATTTTCTGATGAAAATATCAAGAGAGATAAAGCAGACTTGTATGATACGAAGGATAAAGATCGAATAGAGAATTAGTTGAGATATTTGTGTGTTTTATATCAAATTTGTCAATCGTAGGCACCGGAGCTGTCAGGAGATTGCTGCATCAGCTATTCATTAGTGTCACGCCATTGGGCGCTTCATAATGGCATTCATCACAAGTTACTAATCCGAAATTCGATTTGAGATGTCGCGGACTAGAAAAGATGGACTTGTTGAAGCCAAATATGCCCAAGTCCGCCACTACCGGACACTATTTTTGAGTATAATCTCTATTCCTCTAGTTTTCTATTTATTGTACCTCCCACCCCGATGATTACTAGCCGGCACTGTAAACAGTGCCAACTCACCGTTACATAATATTGATTCACCGTGTCTCGAATCCTGCCTCTATATAGCCGTACATGTGTTACTGTTACCACATCCGGCACGTTTGTGGATTTTTACCCCCAAGTAAACGAAACATGACAACATTAGCTGTCAGCGTAGAAAACTAAAAAGAAAAGCATATTTTCAATTTATTCTTTAAGAGAAAAGAAAACTTACACCATTCCCTATTAAACTTCCTGTTTCCGATGCAATGGCCATATCGATTGCTTGTGCAGCTACCTTTTCAGGACCATCTTTTATGGAAAGATCATGACTTGACGTAACCCTTTTCCATACAGGACTACTATTGAGAATACTGTGTTTTAACTCCGTTATCCAAGGTTTGTCCCCATTCGTTAGGATATAAATGGTGTCTAACAGTGTTAATCCACCAATCGCATCATGCTCATTTTTAACTTGATTGATTCTTCTTATAACGTCATTTGTGCTCGGCCAACAATGCCGCATAAATGTCTCAATAGAATCTTCAATTTTTGCCAATTGTGGATCCGGAGGAATATATTTGTCGGGGAGCTCGGGGAGGAGATTCCAACTATTATAGCCGGAAGTGTATTTTGCCATGTGGGTACAATGGGATTCGAAATCTCCGCGACGAAGATGTAAGGCTAGTACGTTGTCCATATTATAATTCAACGGTTGGCCGGTAATGAGTGGTATGTTTTGTTCGACGGCGTTGAGAACCATACTCGACCATTGAAATGCCGTTACGACCGGAGATGTTGATAATATAGACCACAGCGATAAACTTTCAACGGGAGAACCAAAAGGACTGTACCAAGTTATCATCATCTAATTTAAATAGAAGGGACGAAGAACATACTAAAAATCGATGACATGTTTCGAATCCCAGGTTATTTCCACACATGAATCGGATATCGTTAATAATTCCCCCGCCCATCGTTCCAAAATCGAAACTCCATTAGTTACACCGTTCACAATCCCAAGTTCCCTATTCACAGCGGTGACATTGAGGAACGTCCGTTCATAATAGGGACATTTTTCTTCCCAGCTTTCTACAGAGACTGCTCTTGGAGCCATTATTCCTCTGGGAAATGGACCTCCCGCTGTAGGACCAGATATAAACGTATTCAAAGGATACCATGGATTACCGCGATAGGTATCACCGAACATGACATCTTGAAAAACATATGCACGATTTGCGAGGTAGGCGAGATGAGATAGTATGAGTCTAGTTTATCATAACTTATAAAGTAGTAGTAGCAAAGAAGGGTATACACACCTATTATTTAGTTGGTTATTTAAACCCAATCCCCAGACCTCATTTGAAAATTTTACCATCCTGTCAGGGTGGTAAATGGTGTTTTGAGGTAAATGACGCTCGTAATTGCGTATTGGTTCAAAATTCTTCAGAACACGTCCGCCTTCTCGTATTTCTACCAGAGTATTTTTTAAATAATAGAAACCCAAGATTGAGAAACCCAAAATCATCATAAGACAAGTATAACGGGTAAGCCTGATTGATCTGGGTACATGCCAGTACCACAGGGACGTCAATGATCCTTTTCTACGTCGTCGTTCGAGTCGTGATGGGAGCATCTCAGTTTTCTTTCCCTTCCCGTAAGAAACACTGAAGGTGAGGACGGACGTAGTAAAGTACCACTGGCACTTGGACAAAAAAAAGAGCCGAAAAGGGCACTAAAACACTCATCAGGTACCGTTTCCCCCGAAAAGTCATTTAAGTAATTATAACTTGGTCCAGCGAGGACACTTCTCAGTTTCCCAAACGTACGGTGAACGACCCAAATATCTCAATCGCTTTTCGCGCTGTAATGGCATGGCCACACCTCGTAAGAATCAGTTGGGGGAACTACACCTTTTTCCTCGTCTCGTTGCGTTGCTGAATGATTATAATTAGCATCAGATGATGTGATTTGAAAATGAAAAATGAAGTGGAGTATCTGTATTTACAAAAAAACCAATGAGCTTTCAGTAGTGTATTTATATCTTGATGGTTTCGGTATTTTTAGTGTCCCCTTTTGATAAGGAGAAGATTTAAATCTGCCAACGCCACGACCTTGCGATGAAAAAAATTAAGCATCTTGTTCTGAAAGCCGGTGCGTGTTTAATAAACCATCGGAGTCAACAACCAACCCGTTGAGGGAAAGGTGAATCGACATATCCTCCGACCCCATCTCTACCCTGCAATCGATTCACCTTCGATAGATCCGAGAATTGTGCGAAAATCATTTTTTCAGGTACAAAACACGCTGGTCGATGATGAATTTTAACTTCATTGTCAGGTCCATTGTGTAACGACTCACCGTTGTCAAGCAAGTTACATAGATGATCCTCGTGTGAGGTGAAAATTTTTTTGGAGAACTAGTAACAAAGTAAGTATAATTACTAAGAAAACAGAATGTCCTTTGTTACATTAGTGTAAGTCCCAAATCCGACACACTAACTAAAGCCCAAGATTTTTTAGTTCTGAGTCACTTCGAAGTCAAAGGATATTTAAGCTCCAGTTGACGTTGACATATTCTTCTGAAGTAAGCTTTGAATAATACTTGGTAGCAATACTTGTTGGATAATTTGGAATCAAAATATAGAGCTATAGACCTAATAGTATAGAGTTTTCCTCTTGAGTCTTCGGCTTTGAAGCTAAAAGAGACTTCAACTCATGGGTTATTCCAAAATGCTGAAAGTGGTCACATAATACCGGCAGGATCATGAGCCAGGTTCACTACTCATGATACAAAATTTCGTTGAAGATTGTTCGTATCTAATCGAACGCTAAGTCATGCGAGACACGTGACTTATAGTACGTCACCACAGCGCTTAGGAAATTGTTCGGATTCGTGACTCCTTCAATGGTCCGGTTGGATCTTATAACTTGGCAAGCTGGCAGCAGATCCTTACTCTATTCAAGACATTTTGACTTGAATGACCTCCTTTTCGGTACGGATCGGGTTCTACATATGATGATAAGTGGAAAAAGACAATCCCCTTCACCCCAATTCTAACATTCTTTTGGAAATTTCGCAAAATGGGGACCTCGGGCTTTCTTTTTGCACACGTAGCAGAAGCGTCATGAGAACAAAATCTTTCAATTAGATTGTGTTCATCACATTCTATTCTGTGAATTGGAAGAGGTATACCCACATGGAATAAGTGAGGTCTAATCTTGATATGGACTAGTTTGAAGAGAACTCCTCTTCTATTTCGGAACCCTATTTGTTTCTCGTGTGATGCACCAGACTATATTCGTTCATGCTCGCATCTCAAAGAATCCAAACTTTAGTTGGTCGTATCTACTTTAAGGAGTTCTGATATCTGATATCCTATCTTGCATTAAGCGCCTGGCCTTTGTCCCAAAGGATGGACCGTTCACCTTTTTCATCACATGAAACATTCATCTCCTCTAATCTCATCCTGAAGAAACCGTACTTAGGGTCAGATATTATATGATAACTTTCCGCCTCTCCGCATGTCCTTGGTTTTTTAAGATTCCGCATCTCAACGGTGAGCATGCTGTTAATAATAACCTTCCAAGTCTTGATAATGATGAAATAGAACTGACGCAACTAAAGTTCTGGATTTTTTTCCACCCTGTCACTCTCCATATTCTTTCCCGTTGTCTAGGTGAAAAGAATTCCATATCTAATTTTGACGGTTTGTCTTCGTTGGTTCCGTTCCTCGACATTCGATCTTAAGGGAAATAGCTGTACACGAAAAAATATGGAGATCGTCCGTAGTCCTACTACCTAAAATCGACACGTCGACCCGGCGCTCCTTCGGCCGGTTTTTTGAATTCGGAACCCTTTTCCTTATGGTCTTTGCCTGAGTCGCATATGGACATGCTAACTCACAATATGGTCATCTTCTGACCTGCACAGTATCTTAGGGTTGTTTCCTTGTGTCTCTAATCAGTATTTCTCCGTTTTATAGTTCAAACCAGATCGCTATTGGTACCACGTCGAAAGAGGAATCGCGAGTTACTAATAAAATTAAATACGTACAGCAATATGGAGCTCCTTATTCCATGTGGATAGCTTTTAGTCGTACGCGGAGAGCTCCTTCTCTATCAGTCCCCATTCGGAACCACTGAGCTATTTCGAGCATTCCATTTTCCATGTTGGAGGTTCCCGTCAGGATGCTTTAAAAACGCAGAAAATTTTCTTGTTTCCATCCTCTCAAGACAATTGTCGCCATGGTCTTCAGCAAGGCTCAACTTTTCTCGCTCCTTACCCTGTGCACTGCCATTGTCGCATTTGACATTACAAGATTCGATAATGTCCGTTTTCATTCTTTTTTCATTAATACTTGTCAACTCAATCAATATTAACAGCTTGCTGTGTATTGGGGACAGGTGAGAAGCTCCCGTCATGAAATTCGTTTACCTACTTTAACCAATACATTCCAGAACTCGTACGGTGCTACCCACACTGATGTAGCGAACTTCCAGAAGCCGATCGATTTCTATTGTCAGGATGATACTATTGATGTAATACCAGTCGCGTTCTTGACCACGTTCTTCGGTACAGACGGTTTACCCGTCTTGAACTTGGCCAATACTTGCAACAACGTCGACAATGCCACTTTCCCTGGTTCTGAGCTCCCAAATTGTACTGTTCTTGCTCCAAATATTGAGGCTTGTCAGGCAAATGGGAAGGTAGTTACTCTTAGTTTAGGAGGTGCTGGAGGAGGTGTCGGCTTCTCCTCGGATGCACAGGCAACCAGCTTTGCTGATCAGGTATTTCCCGTTTTCTTTTCACCCCCTTTTCACTCTTTTTTCTGATAGAGTCTTTCTCTTTCCTCATAGATATGGAATCTGTTTTTGGGTGGTTCAAGTCCAACTCGTCCATTCGGTTCTGCAGTACTAGACGGGTACGTGTTTCGGGCCGATCTTTTTTATATGCAGATCTATCAATTTGATTTGGATGAACAGCGTTGATCTTGACATCGAAAATGGAGGCAGTTCTGGCTACGCTGCCTTTATAAGTCAATTACAAACCCATTTCCAGGGTGCCAGCAAAAAGTAAGTTTCAACAGTCTTGTTTTATTATACCGAAAGAAGCTAGTGTTTTAACTCCTATTCCGAAGATATTACATTTGTGAGTTGTAACCCTTAGGGTTTATCCGATTCACCGCCTTCCTAAAACGGAATTGCTCATCTTGGTCGCAGCTGGCGCTCCTCAATGTGTTTATCCGGATGCATCACTAGGCGCTGTCTTGAACGCTGCTTGGTTTGATATGGTTTATGTTCAATTTTGTAAGAAATCTTCTTTTTGTTATCACATGAGAGCGGGGACCATATTTAGAATGTTTTGATTGTCAGATAATAACCCATGCGGTCTCCAGAATTTCAATGCGTCATCGGTTGAGTTATTCTTACATTGATTTATATTTCAAAATCAGATTTTTTAATTATGATTCACACGTGTAGCAGTGGGACTTTGGCTTATGGTGTGTGTGTTTTTTTTTATCGTGTGTTTTTTTATCCCCCTAAAAGCTTACGCGAACATGATAGGGACAACTGGGCGAGAACCATATCACCAAACCCCAATGTAAAGATTTTCATCGGTGGTCCTGCATCATCTACTGCCGCAGGAGGTGGATATCAAGCTCCAAATGTGATGGCTAACATAGCTACCATCACAAGAAACTCGTTCCCAAGCTTCGGAGGTGTGATGTTGTGGGATGCTAGCCAAGCATATGGTATGATCTCTTAAATTAAAATTACTTCCCACTTTATCCTTTCCCTCCAGCCAATAATCGTTATGATCTGGTATGCCTAATTCCAAACCTTCTTTAGTTTCTAATGATAACACTGACACTTCTTAACAGGCGATAAAGACCGCTCTTACTGCAGCTGGCGGTACTGGATTCACTTTCCCAACTTGTACAGCGCCTGCCTTCTCTTCTAGCGGTAACTATCCTGGCGGAAGTGAAGTTAGTTATGGCGGGTCAGTATCCAATTATCATTATCTTGATAATATTTTTGTAATTCCTTACGCTATCTGAACAGATACATCTGGCAAGCTAAATGGGATGCTACGGGTAGTACCCCCGCCAATAATCCAAACAGCGATTGGAGTGCAAGTAAGTTGGTTGTTATTATCCCATTCAATAAATCGTATTAAAAATGTAACTGTTGAATAGTTAGCGCATGTACTGGCAATGGCGCGCCTGCCCCAGCTTCTCCAACTTCGACGCCTTCTAGTCCAACTTCATCTCACTCTTCATCTTCTTCTACCGCTCCACAACCAGCTCCAACGTCTGGAAACTGCGCGGGTATTGCCGCATGGAGTAGTTCTATTGCCTACACCGGTGGTCAGCAAGTGACATACGGTGAGTTATCCAATCGACATATCCAAAAGTATTATCCCGTGTTTAAACGCTTTTTTATGTAGGCGGAGATCTTTGGACTGCTATGTGGTGGACAGAAAGTAAGTCTAAGACCCAACCCCAACTTTGTGAATAAAGACTTATAAATTTTGTTTTCTTAGATGATACGCCCGGAGGAGCTGCCGGGTAAGCTGTTCAAAATTTGGAAAATTTACGTATTGATTTTATCATCGTTCTTTTTTACTTGTTTTAGTGTTTGGACGAACGATGGTGCCTGCGCCGCTTCAAGTATCGGAACAACGTCTAACAAGAACAAGCGCTCCTCTCGTGTTTTCAGATTTTGAGAAACGAGGATCATATTGAATATGCTTGTTATTTTTTCGGATTCAGATCGTGTTGTATAAGTAACTCAACCCGCTGCTTTTTCTTTTTGTATATAAATAGGGTATCTAGCTTGTATTCTATTTGGTCTTTGGGTGGAATTATACCTGATTATGTGGGGGTGATTAAGGCGCTGTGCTCAATGTGTCCTGTCCTGCATATCGCGGGTGAGCTCAAACACGGTTACAATTGTAGGGCATCTCCGAGCCAAATACTATTTTGTCACATGTGAAGTTCTACGGTAAACGAACAAATATATATAAACTATATTAAGATTGTAATTTCAGTACGAGGGTTAAGTAAAGGAATCCAATACACAGGTGGAAGTAAAGAAGAAGTGGGTAATCCGATAAAGAATAATACAAAACAATTTCAATAAGATAAGGTAATATGAGAAAAAACGAAGACAAAAGTCAAAGAATACGAAAAGAAAAACCAAATGCGGGGGTTTGGATGCGTAGGATGGAATGAAAGTCACATTGTCGAGAGAGAGAATGAATAATGTGGGTTGGTTTGATATTCAAGGCCATTTGTAATCCAACTATAAAAATGAAAGGAAATATTGAGAGTGAATGAAGTCCCTGCGTGAAAACATCGTAATTCATCAACACCGACCCATTAATGAAATGAAAAGGGGAAAGTGAATTAGGTATTCAACGGAGGGGGGGGGATCGGATGAGGGTATTATTGACAGGTTTAATCATCTCTCTTTAATTTCCGGCAGTAGCGACATCCTTATCTTTGTGTCCACGACCTAGGAGAGTTTGTAAGATACTTGGTCTACGCAACTTTAACTTCTTGTCAGTCATTCGTTGTGTGGAACGTTCCGGAACGGGTGGCGGTGTAGAAGACGATGCTACAGGGATGGTTGTGGATGGTTGTGGTGTCGGCGCTGGTGTTGACGTCGATGTCGATGTGGAATGTACGGAAGAGCGATGGGATGTTGGGTCTGTTATTGAATGGGACCGGTCTACAGCTGCTGAAACCGATGAACCCATAGAAGGCGATCGCATACGAGAGTTGGTGGTTGACGATTTAGGACCCAATGAAGATTCCGTTGCCGTTGAAGGATTCACGGTCTCAGGCGGAATAAATGTCGATGGCGATGTAAGAGGTCGTACGGAGTTCCGTCGTCTCGGGTTGGGAGACGAAGGTGGCGGCGGCAGTTGCAACGGTGCATCATTTGATGGAACGAACGGAGAAGACGATGAAACTGAATAAAGTCGATCTTTAGATCTAGGAGGTGGTATTGGTGGAATAACGGGAGGTTGTACTGTGTCCTTAATTGAACTATGAGGTAGAACAGGGATAGATACGGAGGACGTCGACGCCGATACTGAAGCGGAAGAGCTGGAACCCTCCTTCGTACCATTCATTTCCATTACCGTGGTATCGTTACTACCTTCCTTGGCATGGTCTGGTAGACCTGAAGAAGTAGCATCGGTTGTGGAAGGTACTGAAATAGGAAGTGGGGGCATAGCCGGAACCGAAGAAGAGGAGAGAGCAGAGTCCGTCCCGTGCAGATTCTTCTCACTTTTCTTTTTCGACGGCGAAAAGAATGAAGGCCTCGATCTCTGCGGTGATATTATCGATACATCGCCATTAGGGGCATTTTCTAAGCCTGAGGATTTTGGTCGTTTTTCCTTCTTGAATGACGGCGAACGTAATGTGCCGAAAGTGGTCTTGTTTAACGTTGTGTGTGTCGCAGGTTCGTGAATACCATTGGGTCGTTCTGATGATGAAGCGCTTTTCGGTCCTGATGCTGACGATTGGGACGGGATGGATACCTTAAGCTGGATAGGTAACGATCCACTTAACCTCGGTATCGAGACCGGTCCTTCTGGTACAACGGAAAGGGTAGGAGGGTTAAGGATATCAACAGGAGGAGAACGAAGATCATTTGCCAATGAGATGGCCGTAATGGGCCCATCCTGCATAGGCTCTAGTACTTCAGATGGTGTGGTAGTCGGTTCAGCATCGACGTCCGCAGCTTGGTAAAACAACACATATCCAGATTCGCCACTCAGTCCACCAAAGTATTTGATTATATCTCCTTCTCTAATCGGTTGAACAGTTTCGTCGTCGAAGGTATACCACGTTCCACGTGATTTAATAATGGTAATATAATGACCATGATGAGCACCGCTATGAAATGAACGATTAATAAAAGATGGATCAAACGTCATTCTCGTTGGTACTTACACCCCAATGTGGACCACAATTGCAAATAACTGATATAATCGATCAGGGTCAGGAGCGTCGTCAACTGTATTGAACAATCGTAGTTCGAAAGGAAAAGCGACACGGTATGATAATTTGACATAACGATCTTCTTGATATTTGAATCGTTTTAGGTGTAATGCCAAGACACTAGGCAGCTTCTTTATCTTCATACTGAACAAAAAGGTCAATAATGGTGATATCAAAGGGACAAAAAGAAAACACACCGTTTTTCGGCTTCTTGGAGGCTTCCACATCCATCACAGAAGAACTTGTTCTTCTGAGCTAACATCTCCGAGGCACTGAATTGACGAAGACATGCGGTTATCGATGAGTTTTGCTCTATATCGATGGAAAGGTCTAGAAAGCTTTCGTCCCTCGAAGAAACGTTCTCGCAAGTTAGGCATCTTGTTTCACTAGTCAAAGTCCCTTCAAAAAGATCTTGAATAAAAGTTTTATCTGTACGTTGATGTTTTCGCGAGCCGGACGAAGTAGTGACGGAGGCCGGACCAGTGGCAGGGAGGGAGCCAAGAGAAGACGATACTAAGGCGAGGAGCCGTCAGAATTTTATCAAAAGTTTTTACAGTCGCATCACATACAGTCAGTGGACCCGTTCCCATTAGCCTCTTGAGAAGGTGGGTTTTTCTTTATCTCCTCCTTTATATTTTCAGCGACTCTATTGAGAAGGAACCCAAGAAATTCGTGGGCATCTTGATGCATTGCGCTTCTATAGGCAGGGTTTTCCTCTTTTACTTTATCCATAAATGATGTTGGTGATACTGTTCCTTTCTCTAATGGATTTAAGGCAATGTGTAGAAATAATGAGCGTAGAGCAGAGAATAATGTTGGTGGAGCAGTTGGGATTGGGAGACCCGGAGGTGGAGCACTCTTGGGGGGTGGGTTTGAAGACTCATCTACGCGTCCATTACCTATGGTGGATTCGCGCCGACGAAATGGGAAAGGATTAAGGCCTGGGGGTTTGGGCAATGGTGTAGTAGGTACAGGTGCTGGGGTTGGTGGGAGGGGAATTGGTAAGGGTAAGGGCAGGGACCCATCATTAAACTCGCAGACGAATTGACGAAAGGGTTTGCAAAAGTATAGTGCTTGTAATATCGAGTTGGCATAACTGGAAAAGAAAATCTGAGGTAAGTACGAGATGCACCCGACCATACGAAGAAATCAAGGAACATACCAGGTATTTCCAAACTAGATATGAATGCATGAGCATTGATCATAAAACGTCGCAATATATAACAAGTTAAAGTTAAAAAAAACTCACATTTACGAAACCAAATTGTTTGAAATCAGCATCGTTAATCGGTTTCCCGTTGACGGGCTTTGGGGTGATGGAGGTATTAGCGTCATTTAAAGTTGGTGCTGATGATCGGCTACGTTTGAAAATCTCCATAAATTTCACCAAGTTCAACCGGTAATCGTTGAACTTAGCTGCTACGCACGGGAGAGAACGTAGTGGCCTTGAACTTGGGGAAGAGCGGAGTTGTTCATGCAAGCGCTACTCGAAATCGCAACCGCAAGCGGCTCGGGTGGTTACGTAACCTCACAGCTTTGCCTAAAGGTTTCATCCCTATAAATTGCGAGAACCGCAAAAGTTTACACTTGTATGCTTTTCTCTTTTTCCACAAACTCGAAATTATTTTTTTCCTTGTGAAGTGCTTTTTTGTAATCTCAAAACAAAATATGTTGCGTGAGATTTCTCTCGCGCTGTCCGGCAGCTGTTTTCGGGGATCTGTTCCTTGTACCTTAATATTTTTTCAGTATGATCCATTTCAGGAAAGTTATTCCGATTTCTCCAGATGGTTTATACTTGAAAAAGGACATGTTTACGTGTAATTATTAGGTGACACACTTTCTATAGTAAATATGAACATATTGGGTCTTTCCGGTTGCAACGGGAGCGTATACCGATGCACTACTTTCAGGGTTCACGTGGATTACCTTGGCTTGAGTTACTAAATTTGCTAGATTGGAGCAAAAAATAAATTGATAGTAGTAATCATTAGATTGTGTTATTATTAATATTATTATTGTCAGATCTAATTATCAACTCACGATTTTAGTTTCCTTTCATTCTGGTTAAAATGTTTTTCAGAGTCACACGGAGATAGGCAGAAAGCCGCACCCAATGACTCCAGTGATCATCTGCTCTTCCATCTGCTTCGATCGCGCAGTAAATATAGGTCCAGTTTATTATGAAGAGACGTCCGATTTCCATTGTGAGTGAAAAGTCATATCCAAACTTGTAAAGTTTGTACACATTGAATGATCAGTCCATAATGGTGTGTATAATGTTCCCGCAGATAACAAGTTATTTAGACCCATTTGAATTCTTGCATATCTAATCAGATAAAAACGAAACACTTCGTACCAAAACCAGTACTTTCACATAAAACGATGAGCTTCCTTGATATTAACAGAAATCAGGTGTTGAGATATACATACTGCTAATAATAAACCCAACGCAATTTGTGTTCGGTGCCCCAAGATATGGGAAGTCCCTCATGGATTCTCAGACTTGGAACGATAACGATAGAACCATAAAAGAGAGTTCAATTCTCATCAGTTATTTCATCAATTTCTTGAGAATGGCTTGAGCCCGGGAGATTTTAACCTCGTTCTTTGCTGTTGGTTCCGAAGGTTCTTGAAAGCGTACGGTTCCTTCTGTTTTATCAGGTTCGGTTTTGATATCTTCTTCCAATATAGAATTACATTCTTTTATTAAAACCTTTTTCAAAAATGATCATTATCATTATTTTCTTAATTAGTGAGACAACAAAGGGATTGGGGTTCTTACATTCCGTGAATTTCCCTGCACCCCTTTCAGATACTTCACGCATGACGGGACGTATATCTCAGGAATCTATTAATGCATGTCAGTGAGATACTTAGAATATGTGGAATATTGAAAACATACGGCATTTTCGTCCCAGATATTACGGAGAATCCAATTTTGACGAGCCTTATTAAACTTCCATTCGGAATGAGATGTTAGACGTTCATAGACATATGTCAATGCTAATGAGGGGGCGGTATGAGATTTCAAGTAGAAAAACAGACATTTTATATTATAGATACATACCTTTGAGAGCGGTTTCTAATTCCGATAAAGTGTTATCTTTTTTTGGATCCGGGTATTTATCCTTCTCTTTCTTTTTCTTTTTGGATTTCTCCTCGGGAACTTGTTCAGGCCCAACCTTTTCTGTTGAGGGTGTCGAAACGGAAACGGGATCAGGTAATGCTTTCTTTGTTTTCGATTTCTTTTTGGCCACCTTTTCTTCGTTTTGTGCACTATCAGAGTTTCTCACTTCCACCTCAGTTTCTAAGGTTCAAATTAACGATCTTTTGCACAAAAAAAAGGGAAATTGAGCATACCAACTACACGGGATTTCTTCTTTGGGGAGCTAGTGTTCTTTTTATTCCGCGAAACATTCACACTCTCATCATCGACCAGATCTTTTGGAAAGAGTCAGTTTGGAATCTCGGATCGTGGAGAAGGCACGTCAAACTACGAACCAGCTGACACAGTTTTTTTAGGTTTTACTTCAAATTCCATGTCTAGAAATTACATCAGTATATCTGATACTTTTAAGCAAACACAAGCCACCTTTATCCTTGTTCTTCTTAGCACTATGAGGTGTCCGTTTGCGTTTTTTTCGCCGTTCTCCATCGACATCGCCAGTCTCCTTTGCTTTTCTTTTTTTAGAGGTATCAGAGACCTCTGTGTTTGATACTTCGATATCCAACATTGAATTTTGTCAGAAATCTTTAATCTTTAAATGCCTGTTTTTTCCTCCCAGTTCTTGCCCAGTTCACTAGTAGTACGACATGGCGGAGTCTGAATGTACTTTGCAGTTGGTCGGATTGCGCCGAACTGCCGTTCTGAACCTTATTTTTTCTTCCTCCTCACAGAACTAAAACACCCACACCACCCTCGTCCCCCTTCGCTGTAATGGTACGTTCATACAACATTTAATGTTAGATGCAATTGTTAAATCTACGTTTTCAAAACAGGATACATCAGCAAAAGTTCCAGTTAAACTTGCAAAAGTTATCAAGGTGACGCTTGTTTCTCTCTTCGTACTGTCTGTTTTTTTTAAACCTATGAATTCAGGTTCTCGGCCGTACTGGCTCCCGTGGAGGTGTAACTCAAGTTCGCGTTGAATTCATGGACGAATCAAAACGAGTGATCATTCGTAACGTCAAGGGACCTGTTCGTGAGGCAGACATTCTCGCTCTACTTGAAAGTGAACGTGAAGCTCGGTATGTATACTTTTGATTTTTTTTTAATTATCTATCGGAAATTTATATCATTCTTTTCTTAGTCGCCTTCGTTAAAAGCAACTTATGGGTTGCACTTTTTCACCGTTGTCCTACCATGTTTGTTCCAGGAATATTACCACACCGTTATAGAGTCAACCTATACGATGTTTTCATAGGCCTCTCCATATTTTATCATAATGTCTAGCAACTCCATATGACAAATATACAATGTATGAGCGAAATAGCATTGCGATATGATTGGTGCAGATATTAGTTGAGGACATGACATAGTTGACCCATAAACTAAGATTTCAACCAAAAAGGAGGAACCTCCTGAAGCCATTCTTAAAGATAATTTCAATTAATTTATATTAGTACCATTTTCACAATCTATGCTGCTGCAGTAGGTGCGCTTGCTGCCATAGCAGCCTCTGTGATATCAATGACTTCTTTCAACTCGGCATCCGACAATATTTCAAACCCTTTCTGCTTGGTTACCTATTTCAATACATTAGTATTTTCACGGCTGACGTGATCAATTGTAACCCACTTGTGCCAGTTGGACATTATGTTGGTCAAGCTTTTCCTCCATGACTTGCTTTAATACACGTAACGCAAGGCTGTGAGCTTCAGCTAAAGTCATTTGCTGTTCGGAACGATAGTATGATGTTCTTCAAAGCGATCTTAATCTTTAAAAAAGCGTACCTTGTACCATCTGTCTTGTAGCTCTGCTTGCGCAGCCTCACTTCCACTGCCGATAGCTTTCGCGTCATATTGTACAAATGTGCCGGATGGATCTGTATGGTATCTAGGAGAGGTAAACGACTAGAATTGAGTTTTTTTCATTGAAATAACACACAATTGCGGCCCAAGTTCATCAATTCCACCGATCAATAAAGCCACTCCGAAAGGACGACTCTATAAAGATGTGCTTATAAGTTGGCAAGTTCGGGGTATATATCGACAGGTGGCAGTTTATAACCAACCATTAAAGCATCTTCATCGTGAACACTTTCACCGAATCGAAGAGCAAGATCGCACACGGCTTGTGTTATTGATTCAACCTGGGTAACCCATCGTTAACGTGTGAAGTCCTTCAATCAATGAGAAAGTACCTTGATGGGTTCATCGTATGTAAAATGGTGATTTTGGGCTGTCACTCGAGCATGATCAATCATTGTTCGTGCATCAGCTGTTAAACCTATTTGAAAAGTTAAGAGCACCGACCACGCAGAAAAAGGATGGTCTAAGACTTACCACTCATAGCACAACCAAGATGACTATCAATCTCCATGATCTTCTCTATTGAACTTGACTCCAATAGAGGTGACTGAACACGCTTTTCGACTGCTAGGACAACACCTTCTGAAGTCTTAACACCGACTGTTGTCGATCCGAGCTAATAAACAGTTCTTGACAAAATATAGAAATATAACACAAACTACTCACTTTGATGGCTTCAATCGCATACTCAACTTTTATGAGATTCAATATGAAAACTGCTTTCAGAAGGTTGAGCATATGTAATATATACCTTGGAATAGTCGTCCTTCTGGTGAAAAGGTGTTGACACCACGGTCTATAAAATGCAAACATAAACATTAAGGTATGAGATTTGAAAGGCATAATTTACCATATTCTGAACGTGTAAGAAACATTTTTGTATCAAGTTAATCTGAGTGAAAGAGAAAGAACAAGGACGCGTAAGTATTGCAGCTGGCGGGGGACGCGCGTCACCAAGCTTACGTCAGTTAGACTCTATCTAGCACTACCGCTAGCAATGAAAGACCTTACTCTCTTAGTTCAAGTGATAGTTTGGAGGCTTTCCATGCGACCTCAAATTCTCTGAAATATTACTCGCCAGTGACTAAGCGGTAACCCATACCCTGATACCCTGGCCCGGGACAGCTTTCCACGATGCATTAGAAGTTCCAACCTAAATAAGAAGTTATTCATTTATTCCAACGAGACCACCGAAACAATGTTTATTTGATTGTTGTTTGTGGGTACTACAGGCTATAGGATTTACAACTCCAAAAAGTCTATAATGTAATGTATGATATGCGAAGAAAGTTAACAAGAAAGAAAGAACAAACAAGTTCACATTACAATCAGTTGCTTATATACGGTAAAATATAAAATATTATTCATCCGCTGTACTCATCGAATCATCCTCTCCCACCGAAACCGCCACCCGTGCACCTCGATGTTTGGGTACCTTCTTCGCATCCATGGCTACCTTGTTGGAGGAAGAAGCCTCTTCAAACTTACTCCTGATAGAGGCATAAACGACTTCTGCACCCGTTTTTGCCAAACGAAGGAGAGCGTCATAATCCATTTGAAGACGAGAGCCTTGCAAGGATGACCAGACCGTTTCGCCACCTTCGTCCGTTCCATTGAACATAACCGCAACACAACCAAATACGTCACAACGAGAAATCTCATTCGGAGATGGATCTAATATCAGTCGTTCTTCTTCGGAATCCTTGAGACGTCCGACCGCCGCGGCGCAGATAACACCAACCATTGGGAACGAAGCAGTGCGAAGAAGGGCGATTGTCGAAGCATTTATGAATGCAGCGGTCAATGAGGGGTCTTGAGGATTAGATGGTGTAAGAGATTGGACAACTAATTGGATTAAAGTTCTGGGATTTTGTGTAAGGACGATTGAGGGTGAAAGCAGGGAACGTAAGGTGGTGGCCAATGATTTTGCCTCAGTTCCTATAAGATGTAAGATTAAAAATAAACCTCAAAATAAGATTACTAACCCGCTACACCCATTAATGAGCGAACAGTAACTTCAAGGTAAGCTTTGGAGGGTAATTCGACAGCTAAACGAGCTTGAATGGGTCCTGATACAGAAGCCAAGGCTTTGGTATCTCCAAAACCAAAAGATCCAGAACCATCAACCCGATCTAATGTTTCCAAAACAATCTCGATAGGCCTCAGTTCAGCTGAAGAACGGCCATCCTGGCGAGGCATTCTCCCGACCTTTTGCTTGAACCTTTGCTATGACGTTTGAAGTTTTGGAGTCGAGCTCGGGCGTTTAGAACTTTTTTTTTGAACTCCGCCATTAGGAATCACTTTACTTACGTATACGATGACCTCGAATATCGTCTTAGACTTTAACTCGATTAAAGATGGCAGGTAAACGGTTTTTTTTAAACATTTAAATACACTTACTTACTATATTTTGGATAGCGTAGATGGAGATCAATAGCACATCCTCCCGGATTTACCCACACCTCTGGTCAAAGTTCGAAACGATCACTGAAAGAAATCGCCACCTCGTACTCATCTTTAAAGCAAAAAAGAGCATGGGATTTGGCTATTAGTCCTGCCAAGTCCCTTCCAATGCAAGGGTTTATGTTGTACATGTCAGGAAGTGGTGTACAAATATTCAGTCTCGGCATTGTTGCTATGCTCTTATTCAACCCGTTTAAGTCTATCGCGAATATCAATGCTGGTGAGTTCCGTCTATTTCTTACTCACCTTTACAAACTGACATCTTATCTTTCAGCGTTTGCACCATTCGCCGACGACAAATTGAATCCTCATGGTCTTTTCACCCTGTTCCCTCAAAAAATTATTTATATCATCTGTAACTTCATGCTTGTAGGACTGGGATTATGGAAATGTAGAGGGATGGGATTGTTACCGACAGGAACAGCGGATTGGTTAGCATTTGAAACACGAGGAGACGTAAGTCCATGTATCTTATTTTTCTTACCACTCTCTAATAAGACATGTTTTAGCCACCAGAAATGTTCCTTACATAGGTTGTAATTAACGTCTTATAAGATTTGCATTGTGACCTAATACCATCTCCTACTGCAATTTGCAAGTTTGTAATCACGTGCCTTCAGTACTTATTTGGACACCTTTACGGAGGACCTTTGAAAGGATCCACTCATCTCCCACGTCTCTTATAAGAATGAGATACCTTTAAAGATGTTGCCCTTGAAATTTGCCAACTACGAAATCCTGCAGCTTGTTTTTACGGTTTATTCATCTACCTTTCTTTGTCAGAAACTTCTTTTGGAGACAACATAATAACATAACTCAACAATTCAATGCGGGGAATTCCTTATGACATCCTCATTACAAAAGCTTGGAATTGGCTATCTCGTTGATTGATTTACCCGAGCACTTTGTTTCATTCTTCAGCGCTAGATATGGCTTTATTGCTAGTATAGGTTATTCGTTAAACAATGTTGTGAATTGTGAAGCTTCACTTATTTTCTGGAGTTCTGTCTCGACAATTCGCCGTCTCTTATTATGTTTGATGTGGTGCCAGCCTGCCAGCCTTGTTTCCCTAAACGGTTAGTAGTGACATCCCTAAGATAATACTTCCTGGTGGTCTCAATCGATGAATAGGAACTACAGTAGCTGTCATGACATTCCTCTGTTATTAATATCCTTCTCCGTATGAAACCATTAACCGTGTTGCGGTATCGTTCTGCTACAAGAGGTGAAACATTGAAGCTTTGACTGAGATACATAAGTGTGAACTAAGCACACGGGAAAAGATGTTAGAGGTCCTTGCCCCCAGCTTGGACTCCCCTGCCCCAATTAAATATTGAGACAATCAATTCAGGTCAGAGTGTATTTAAAATATGGATCTACGAGGATAATCGTTGTATTGAATAAATGAACTGTAGAAAAATAGAAAGGAAGATGAAATTTGCTAGGGTGAATAGTACGGCTACAGTCCTACGACAAAAAAAGAAGAGTCGGACAAAAATGGCATGTGGACCTACGTGGGAAACAACGCTAAGGATTAAAATATAGGGAAAGGATATTTTAAATAGTCACCTTGGTGATCTCAGCATATACTTCACGCAATGCTAAACCTGAACATAAGAAAGTTTCGGGAAGGACCATACGGCATGGACAACTTTACAATGCCAGAAAAAGGCTCGGATACTTAGGCTTAAGCAGCTTATCTATATACTTTCCCTGTAAACTCTTAGATTTTTAGATTGAAGAAAACATAGCCTGTGTCGCAGCGATGGGGAAAACCATCATGAAATTCTACCACGTTCTGTGCTCTTTCTTCAAACTTTCTAAACTTCACTTCGGGTGTATCCGGTGTGTATCCGTTGAACACACCAACTTGGCCTGTGCACGGCTCTTATTAAGCGCCCACAAGGTATATATAAGACGGGTTTGACAGTATCCGGTTTCCTCAGAACATACTCAGCTAGGATCTATTCTATAGAAACTAACTCGAGTCTCGCATGTTTAAACATGCCACACCTCTCAAATCCATTCGATGACATTGCGTACTCCTCCGTCATACTGAGAACATGTCTTTTCTTGTAAAAGGCTCGAGGACGTCGGCTTTCTAGAATAATCGCCTTTTCGGGCGATTATGATGGGGTTTAGCCAACGGTTGGAGTATGAGTCTGATGGATTTTCTTAGTATTATATTTTATTTTTATGTAATTATTAGCAATGATAGAATTTGTGTTGTTTAAAATAAATAATAATAATTTTGTTGTAACTTCGTTGGGAACCGTCGAAATCTCACCATTTAGTTTACTCTAACATCTATTTTTTTCATGGATCCGCCCAAAAATTTTTGGTCGCCCTAGCGAGTATAATTGTCGGGTTGGTTGGAAGCAAGTTTCTAGCTCGCTTCGGAGAAGGTTCCTTGACTCCCAATCTAGAATCATTATTGACCTCTGGGTGATAGGAACCTTTCATGGGGGAGGTCGGTTTGGGAGGAAGTCTCGTAAATATTTCTTCTGGTCATGCTCTATGGTTCTAATCCAGAAAAACTCAATCTTAAAAGTATGTGCAAATTCTCTTTTCATCCTTCTGTTGTTGACATTTTATTTCTCATAGAATATGAAACGTCCGCCGATCTTACGCAGAGAGTACACTGTTCCTCTCTACCGCATCACGCAAGATTTCTCCGTTCTGCATTCATTCTAAACATCGCTTGCAAGTCCGCTTTATACCTCGGAAGGCGGTCTTTCGCTAGGAATTAATAGCTAGAAATATTTTGCAGAAGTCTGGACCAAAGTGTTTGTTGTCATCTAATGCCACTCATTATCTACGATCTCAGGAACGGCATTGCGAACCACAAGACGTTTTCACCTGATAACATGGAAATTTTTTGTTTTTCCCGATTGGGCATTATTAATATGCCTAATTTTACAGAAAGAACCAGAAACATAATTCAACGATGAGGATAAACTGTAAACTAGACGCAGGGACAGGACACACTATTGATGCGACGGCCCCTTTGAACCAAATATAACCCCCTGATATAGAACTGTGAGATATTGTCCACTCGGTTTACCTTCGGAGTGTCCGAAATTATCAATGGAAAGGGGACAGTGATTCTTCCATTCTTGGTTGTTCTTTTGTTACAGCCACCCTCATGTCTACCTATAGAAACACTTTTACACACGCGCCTCAAGGCTTTCTCGATGAAGCATTATAATCATAATTCCGCGTGCGCACGCATGTTTAATATGTCTAACCTTATGGGGTTAGAGCTTGTTTCGGTATCCTAAATAATGATGAACGAGATATCTATAAGGACCGGGGACCAACAGTGGCAAAGAGACTCGATCGATTTCGTAAAGGAATTCTGTCGTTCTGAGGACGCATGATAGGGCTTCTTCTTGAATTCAGGGCTTAATTTGGTGTTTTAAAAAGTTGGAAGGATGATTTAGAAAATCTGGGACACTTGATTGGCAGGTTGTCTTTTGGAAGTCTTCGTTGTGCAATGGACCGATTCTTTTTGTCATCTGACATGACACTATCAAATTGGAAAGTATTTCTGTGGGGAATTTCGTTATAACTCGGATTAGGTGCTCCCCTTCGCCAAGGTGTAGGCCACATCCTCTAGCATGTTCGCTGGTTTACTATTGATTGGTGTCCTTGTATCGGTCGCATGCGCAGACTATCTTCGGAGGAGGAAGTACATTCCGAAGGGTAAGCTGGGTATTACGATTATTACAATCATTAACTTCTAACGTTGGATCTTATTTTCTGGACTGTTAGGTTTGAAGTCACCACCTGGCCCTCGAGGAAAACCTCTCGTTGGATCCTTTTTTGAACTTCAAAAAATCCTTGCACCATCATATATGTATAAATGGAAAGAGACATATGGTTCGATGAAATGATGGAGTGGCTATCTTTTTGCTGAGATCATTTTACTTTTTTTTGTTAGGCGATATTGTATCGATTAATGTCTTTGGGACACCGATAATCTTCATCTACTCTGACAAAATTGCTCAAGAGCTTTTTGAAAAACGTGGTGCTTTATATTCCGACAGACCGCAATTTCATATGGCTTGGCTGTGAGTATACCACTCACAATTATCCTCACCCCCGACCTGATATTATCTATTAGCTTGGGTTGGGACTACAGTTTCGTTATCATGGGTTATGGAGACTGGTGGAGACGTCATATTAGGGCATTCCAACAATCTTTTAATTCCAGAGCCGTGTCATCATTTGAACCCGTCAAATTGAAAGCACGTTGGTTAGTCTTTTATCGAAGTTCATTCGCACAGAAACCAACTCATTTTCATACATAAAGCGGATTACTTCGAAACTTACTTAAGAAGCCGGAAGACTTTGTTGAACATATAAGGTTTTCCACTGGTCAGGTTATAATGGACGTATGTTTGTTATCCTTCTCTATGGCTAGAGCGTAGGTTGATTTTATTTATTTGGTTAATTAGGTGGTATACGCCATAGACATCAAACCCGAGAACGACCCATACATCAATAGAATACACGCCGCTCTCGAAGGGGCCAGCTATGTCATTCTTCCTGGTTTATGGCTTGTAGATACTTTCCCCATATGTAAGTATAGAATGAGTTTCTGGTCACCATTATAACCAATCTTTTTTTCTTCAGTCAAGCATGTTCCCGACTGGCTTCCATTACCGTTTAAGAAGACTATAAAGAAATATAAAACTGTGACTGAAGAGGCTGCTGAGATACCTTTTAATGTCGTAAAGGTTAGTTTTCTAAAATATTCGATATTGAAATTCCGGGGTTTCTTCTCATAATGTTAACCAGAGCAGAGGTAGTCCAGATTATTCATTCGTGTCCACGTCTTTGGACAGGCTAAGAAGGGGAAAAGATCTTTTGCCAAATGATGAAGCAGTAATCAGAAACGCAGCTGCTACCGCGTATGGGGCTGGAGCGACTACGGTATGTGATTTAGTTTTTAATGTGAAAAGTGGTTTTCAATAAGCGAATGTTACAGTCCTTGACAGCTCTCCTTCAAGCAATCGTTGCATCAATTTTACATCCAGAGGCACAGGAGAAGGTGCACGAAGAACTCGATAGAGTCCTCGGCGACAGGCTACCTACTTTGGCAGATCGTAAAGAGCTACCTTATGTGAATGCCTTTCTTTCTGAAGTTTTGCGTTGGAGACCCGCTGCACCGTTAGGTGTGGCACATTCTGTTCTCGAAGACGATGTATATGGAGATTATTTCATACCAAAAGGAAGCATTGTCATTGCTGACTCATGGTATGGATGTCTTGTTTGTGAGCTATCGATATCTTATACTTACCAACCTTCACTGGCAGGCAAATCTTGCGGGATGAGAAATATGGTTCTGATCCAGAAAAGTTCATCCCCGAACGATTTTTTCAGCCTGGAGTTCGTCCGCCGACTGAGCAATTTGGGTTTGGAAGGAGGTACACACTTTATTTTCCCCCGAAAAACCCATTTATTGATAATGGTATCTCCCATACCCATAGAGTATGTCCCGGCCGATTTTTCGCTGAAAACACGTTGTTTCTTTTTATGGCATCTATTTTGAAAGTATTCCATATCACACCGATGAAGGATGAAAATGGGAACTATATACCAGTGTCGGATCAGATTATAGAATCTTCACTACCGTAAGTCTCTAAAACTATGATATAATTTTAATCTAATGATGAATCATTCAAGTGTTCCCGAACCTTTCCAATGTTCTTTCAACTTGCGCAATTCCCTCTCGAAGGAACTTATTCTGAATAGTGTCAATGAGGTTTCGGACTGAAACATCCAGTCATGTGTTAAGAGAGCTATTTTTACGTGAATTACGACGGGTTTACGACAAATACAGACGTGCATATACATATATCAATGTTTCGATGATTGATTGAACCTTTATTTGCCTATGATCGTCGAGGGCCTTGATCAAGATTCAAAGCTGAGTGATTTGAACTCCGCCACGCGACGTTGACTATGACGATGGCGGCTTTGACCTCGACCATCGCTGTTATGTATCCCTACGTGTACTGGATAGGTTTATCGATGTTTTTCTTTAACGAACATTGTCGTCGTAAACTCACAAAAAATCTGCTTCCTCTGTTTAACAATGTTGGTCGGATGACGGTTTGCGGATACCGTGACCTAGGCTGGCTTACATATGACGCACGAAATCCAACTAGACCAGTCCTTTATTAAGCTCACTTAAGTTTTCAACGGACGAAAGGATGCCTTGACTGTTTGACTCCAAACTCACAGGGTTGCGTATGCCAATTGGAGAGGCAGCCATGGGGGTTCCTCTCGTTTTACACACGTGATACCCCTCTTCTCTTATCCAAGTGTAATTTGACGAATAAAGATGGTGAGAAAGTGGGGAAATGTCGGCTTTTATGTCTCTTCTTTCCTTCAATCAACCATTTGGTCATGAAATCACAACCAGGCACCGGTGTATTATTGAGGTGGAGAATTTTATATAAAGCAGAGGCCTGTCCTTGTTGATTGCAATCAGGACCTTTGTCTATTAGCATGCTCGTGGGAATACTGATATTGACTTTCGTCCTTCTCACATCATTATTATATGTAGATTATCTCCGAAGAAGAAAGTACAAAGCTCCGAAGGGTACGTACGTTTCGTTCAGTATTTACCACTTAACCCTATTGTGATTAACTCACTTCTCGACTTCTACAAGGTTTAAGACTACCTCCTGGCCCCCCAGGGGTACCCTTCGTTGGATCTTATTTCGAGCTCCACAAAGTCCTTGGACAGACATTCATGTATGAATTGAGAGAGAAATATGGTTGTGCCAGAAAACTTTTTTTCTTCTAGTATGGAGCTAACTGTTTTTTTTAGGTGATATCGTATCAATGAACGTTTTCGGAATGCCATTGATATTTATATACTCTGAGAAGATTGCGCGAGAGCTTATTGACAAACGTGGTTCTTTGTATTCGGACAGACCTTCGTTTCATATGGCCTGGCTGTGAGTCTAGATACTAGTTTCCTAACATTCATTCATCCCAACCTATGTTTAGCATGGGTTGGAGCTACGACTTTGTTCTAATGCGATATGGTGACTGGTGGAGACGTCATATCAGAGCGTTTCAACAATTTTTTAATTCGAAGGCCGTGCTTTCATTTGAACCGGTCACATTGAGAGCATGTCGGCACGTTGACATTTCGAATTACATATTTACAGAAAGCTCAGGGAAGCTTTTCTAGTGAATTGCTTCAAAACTTGCTAGATGCACCAGACGATTTCTCTGGACATATTAAATTTTCTGTCGGTCGCGTTATAATGGATGTATGTTTGTCATTTTCTCTATCGCAGTAGGACGTACGTTTGACTTTGGATGATCCAGGCAGTATACGCCATCAATATTGAACGAGAAAATGATCCATTCACCAACATAGTTCATAAAGCTCTTGATGGGGCTAGATACGCTATTCTCCCTGGTTTATGGCTCGTCGATGTTTTCCCCATATGCAAGTACACGACCGTGATTAAAACACAAAACAGGCTGATTCTCTTTCATCTTTTTCAGTGAAGGATATTCCTGATTGGTTCCCTAGAATACCATTCAAGGATTTTATCAAGGAATATAAAGAGGCGACAATAGCCTCTTCTGAGATACCCTTCAATATTTCGAAGGTGAAATTTTTAGGAACACACGCAATTCGAGAAAGTTCTCACGAAAGTTGTTCAGAATAGAGAAAGTCAAAATAATCTCAATCGTTCATTTGTGTCCGCCTCTTTAGAGAGATTAAGCAGACGCAAAGACCTTTTGCCCGATGAAGAGGAAGTAATCAAAGGTGCAGCTGGCACTGCATATGTCGCTGGCGCGAGTACAGTACGTGACTACTTTTCATTTTAAAAATAGAAATAAGTTAAACGTTATACAAAAAAAGGCATATGCTACAATTTTACAAGCAGTTGTGGCGTCAATCTTGTATCCGGAGACACAGAAAAAATTACAAGAGGAACTTGACAGAGTTCTTGGTGATCGGTTACCTACCTTGGCAGATCGGAAAGATTTGCCGTATATGAATGCTTTTCTGTCCGAGGTTTTACGTTGGAGACCCGCCGCGCCTTTGGCTGTTCCGCATGCTGTTCTTGAAGATGACATATATGGTGATTATTTCATTCCGAAAGGAAGCACTGTCATCACTGATATATGGTAAAACATTATTCTTCGTTACATGACCTTTCAAAAATCTTACATGATCTTTTATTTAGGCAAATGTTGCGCGGTGGGAAGTATGGCCCTAATCCAGAAATATTTAATCCAGACAGGTTTTCTCAACCTGGAATTCGACTACCAGTTGAACAGTTTGGGTTCGGAAGAAGGTTCGTAGTACCACTATTCTTACCACAACAACAGTCCGCTGATGTTTTGTGTTTACACAAGAGTATGTCCTGGGCGTTTTTTCGCTGAGAATATGTTATTCCTCTTCGTGTCATCTATCTTTAAATCATTCGGGATCACACCTATGAAGGATGCAAATGGGAATGATATACCTGTTTCGAACAGGACCATAGAATCATTTCTCCCGTAAGTCTTTGATATGCTGTACAAGTCAAAAAAATAAGAGTCTGACAACACTTCCTTCAAAGTCTTCCTGTACCTTTTCAGTGTTCTTTCAAACTGCGTTCCCCTCTTTTGAAAGAGCTGATTATAAACAATGAAGGTATTTAACCGTAGAATGAGGTGATATCTGAAATATGGACATGTCTATCAATTTGTGTATTCTTATGTATTTTGTGTTCAACTGCTAATATTACGTACGTATGTTCGATACCGGACTCCCAAGGTCCCTGGTTCTTTGATAGGGACCTTACAAGCAGAAAACGAGACGGCGTATAATACCCGGAAACGGACGGAGCATAGCTCAACGCTCGCACGCTAATACCCTAACATTTTATTATTTAAAGCAAATTTCGTACAATTTATTTTAGTGAAAATTTCACGTGACCTCGGTGACCTTTTCTGCCACAATTCACTCGTATAAACCATCATCTTTTACATTCATCCTTCAAAGTAGGTTTTCTACCATATCATATCTCCACCTGGCCTGAGCATCTGCTCACGATCTTCGAGGTATGTCGTCAGCAGCGGGAGTCGGTCGAAAATCGCTACTACGGACCATATGACAAATTGTTGAATTATTGTTTCGGGGACTCTTTCTATTACTTCGTTGGACAACAACATTCCCCGCGTGACTTCACTCCCCGACACGACATTATTGATTATCCAGTGTCCCTAGTCGTCTTCGATTATAAACGTCGTCCCGTGCTCATCGTCGAAGTTAAGGACGATGGATGGAGTGCGGGGGCCAATCTTGGGTTGAGTGCGGATGAACAAATGCGTTGGCGATATGACTATTCTTTCCGACTGTCCAATCCCTCGTTTGTGGGGTTTAAGCTTACTCGGAACCTCTCTCCGGGTTTACTGCGGCGACGTCGCCACTGACGGTATTGAGCCTGCATTTGAGGATCGTCTAAGCCTTGGTCGCGCTCTCCCCTACAACTTTCTTGAAGGTGCCTGGGATATAGATATTCTTTTTCAACAAGGTTTCGATAAGATAAAAGAGATTGTTAAATATGTTAATGGTCGTTATATCAGGATGGAGAATTTTTTCTAATGAAATTAGTCGAATCTGGGTTCAGTGGCAGACATACAATGAAAACTCGAATTCCTATAGTACAACGTGTACAATAGTAAGTGCTACCACAATACAATTTTAATGCTTTCCATCACCTCCTGTGTAGACCGTATTAATTATGATGTACTCCTGATTCCTACATAGATAAAAAGACATGTTTATTAGAAACTACACCTTGTTGGCTATTTTGGTTCAGAAAGATTAACGGTTAACGTAACCTAGTTCCCCTCGTTACGAGATATATATAACTCACGGACATCGACTTTATCAGCTCAAGTGCAATGTTTTGACCTATATCAAAAGAAGCATACTCATGTAGTCGATGCAAAGACGAACTAGGTCTGCTTCAAACTCCGCTGTTAAGATCCGATCCACAATTTACCGTCCGCTGGGCAAGCGTCTATGGGCTACACCGTGGACAATGATCCATGAACCGCGACATTTATATCTTACACTCTTTTACACCCCACAGGGATTTGGAAAAAATGATTTCTCATTAAGAAAACTATTCAAAATGTTTGAAAGCATTTCTGACAGAGGATTTTCCAAAAAAATCCTTCAGTTCCACTCTTTTATTCCATCTTTCATCACTAAGCATACTAAGCACTTAGCGCTGTCTTGTTGAGACAGTCATTAGGAACTTTACTGGTCGTCTTTTTTTTTTTTGAAACAAACCTATATTGGATGGCATCCTCGTTTTTCTGATCCCGAAAGTCGTTGTACTGGAAAAGAAAACAAGATGACGCTTCTCAAGTTGAACTTTGAAGAAGAAGAATAACCCGATGAAGGTACACGCTGATTTGCTTGCTCGAGATACTCTTTCGAGGTACACCTTTCCTCTTTCCCTCAAATCAGCCTGAATGCCGCGATTCATTTTGCCAATGTAATCTCTGAGGGTTCTCAATGAAGATTTTAAATATTCTCTCTCTCATGTATTTTGTTTGAATACAATGCACACCCGATGCAGCAAGAGAAAACTCAGAAATAAATCTTTATATTATATTATACGAGCTGCGTGAACAGAGCTTTCAATCCTTTCCGGTGCACTAAGACTGTCACGTGACTCGGTCCACGGGCTACACCGTGGACACTTTCCCAGCGGACGGAATTTTCCCTGCGTTTTAGTCCTCACCGTGGTATCTTCAATTCTTATATTCCCACCCCGGTTTATCGAATAGACAAACTAGTGGTATAATCATCCAGATATCCGTAGCTTCTAGTCGCCAGATGACTCCGAGCGTTTTCACAAAACAAATCTGCAACAATTCTGGCGATGTATAACGCGTTGGTTAATAAGGACGTTATTTTAAAAGATCTTTCATTACTACAAAAACAATGCCTAAATAAAAACTTCTGAAATAATTGGATTCTCTCTGCGATAAGGTTCGTCTCGGTTCGCTTGCAAGTAAGTTTGCTGCTTTTGCATGCCGAGTAAACGACCAGTAACCAGTCCCACCGACTCCCACGTTAGCCGGAGACCAGCAAAGTCGCACTAGTTTTATTCTCGAATATGCATAGACATCGTCAACCTGACCGTAAGATAACTGCGTTCCGTTTATTTATTCCTTCGGTTACCTCTTAACAAAACAAATTGCAGCACGCCTCAGGTATCTCAACACGCCGCGAGGAACATTCTAATTTCAAGCCATCATGCATCATGAACCACATGCCAATGTGACCGGCAATCTCCCTGTGTTGTTCAACTCATTTGTTCACGGTTAGTCACAGAATGCCTGTTGCCTCTGGGGCAGTTTGACCAATCAAGAGGTGATTCACCCTCACAGGAATAATTTTCTGCTCTGTGCGCATGATGAGCTTTTATCTCTTGATAGCTAAACTTGTCCTGTAAAAGATCTGGCGATGATAGGGAAAATGTCGACTACTTGATTGGCGGGACTCGTTTACCACACCCAGTACTTCTTTCTGTCAAAAACATCGTTCTTCATTTATATGAAAACTTTTGTCACGTGAAACAGCCAACATCTATTTCTCAGGCGGGGAGGAGGTCATTATAAAGCATATCTCTTCTTGTTCGGACGCGGGACCCCTCCCGTTTACTACCATGCTGACTGGGATACTACTAACCATCGTTTTCGCATTGTCTTGCGCAGATTATCTTCGAAGGAAGAAGTACAGAGCTCCAAAAGGAAAGGCTTCAAAACATCTATTATGTCTCTACCTCCGATTTACCTTTTCATTTTGCATAACAGGGTTGAAGCTGCCTCCTGGACCACCAGGAATACCGTTTGTTGGCCACTTTTTCGAACTTCACAAACTCCTAAACCAGACATTCATGTATGGATGGAGAGAGAAATATGGTTGTTTTTCTATCTCAATCTCAACATTCATTTCACATATAACTTAATGTTCCCTTATCTAGGTGATATCGTATCGATCAATAGCTTCGGACTGCCGATAGTGTTTATATACTCTGAGAAAATTGCCCAAGATCTTATTGAAAAGCGTGGTTCATTGTATTCTGGCAGACCGTCGTTTCATATGGCTTGGCTGTAAGTCTATTTACTGCCGACGATGTTAGTTCGTCCGAGCGTTTCATGCAACCTTCCTTAGCCTAGGCTGGGATTTTAATTTTGTTCTAATGCAATACGGCGATTGGTGGAGACGTCATATCAGGGCATTCCAACAGTTCTTCAATTCTAAAGCTGTTTCTTCATTTGAACCGATAAAGTTGAAAGTATGTCGGTGAGTATTAGGATTCTTTCATATGAGGGTTCAGGTTCGGGCTAAAATAAATAATTTTTTTGTTAAGGCAATTACTTCGAGACTTGCTCGAGACTCCTGAAAATTTCTCCGATCATTTGAAATATGCCGTCGGTCGCGTTATAATAGACGTAAGTGAGTCTCCTTTATGATCCTAGGGTTAGTGTGGCCAATGACCCTTTTATTAATCAGGTGATATACGCCATTGATATCAAACCAGAGAACGATCCTTTTATTGACGTAATCCATACGGCTGTTGAAGGGGCTGGATACGCTATTCTTCCCGGGTTTTGGCTCGTTGACATCTTTCCGAAATGTAAGTTGACCCTTAACTCCCAACTGGGTGATTACGAGACAGATTAAATTCTTTTTGATCCAGTAAACTCTATTCCTGATTGGTTCCCTGGTGTACCATTCAAGAGCTTCATGAGGAAATATAAAGAAGCAACTCAAGCCTCTACTGATATGCCTTTCAATGCTGTAAAGGTGAAGATTTAATGCTTTTGAACGTGCAACTTTTTTTTTAAAAAAAAATTAAATTGATTAGAACAGAAATAGTCCCGATCATTCCTTTGTGCGCGCTTCTTTACAGAGGTTAGACAGACTTAAAGATCCCTTGCCTAATGAGGAGGTGGTTATCAAGGGTGTAGCTGGTACTGCTTACGCCGCTGGCTCCAGTACCGTACGTGATAATTTTTTCATCATGAAGAATACAACAACTTTTAATCATAAAAACAGACTCATGTCTCACTTGTACAATCAGTCGTGGCATCAATTCTGCATCCCGATGTACAGGAAAAGGTGCATGAAGAACTCGACAGGGTCCTTGGTGATCGATTGCCTACATTAGCAGATCGTCAAGACCTTCCCTATTTCAATGCTTTTCTGCTTGAAGTCCTACGATGGAGAACCCCTCTTCCTTTGGGTATTGCGCATGCTATCCTTGAAGATGATATTTATGGCGATTATTTCATACCGAAAGGAAGTGTTGTTATGGCTGATTCATGGTATTATATCTTTAATTGTATCGAGTGTAATTCTTACCATCAAATAGGCAAATTTTACGAGATAAGAAATATGGTCCTGATCCCGAGAGTTTCAATCCTGAAAGGTTTACTCGACCCGGAAGCTGCCCTCCAGTTGAACAATTTGGATTCGGAAGACGGTTGGTAGTCTTTCCTTTAAACTATTTAAAAGAAAAGAAAATGAACGATGTATTGATAGCTTATGTCCCGGTCGTTTTTTCGCTGAAAATACACTATTCCTCCTCGCAGCGTCAATTTTCAAAGTGTTCGATATCACACCTATGAAAGATGTAGACGGCAATGACATACCAGTTACAGACCGCATTGTCCCATCATTACTACCGTAAGTCTCGCAGATGAACAAAGGCGCATAACAAATTCTGACAGTACTTTTTTAGTTTCCCTGTACCTTTCCAATGTTCTTTCACATTGCGATCTCCTCTCTCAAAAGAACTTATCAAAGAACTCGAATTGAATATATAAACTATATTACAAGTACTGCTATCTGAAGTGTATTTCCGTATTTAATCCAAGAATATACGTATTACTGACAGTCAGTGGTGATTTTTGGATGTCAGAAAAGTTTGTATTTGCTTCATTCACATTTGAACTTCCCCTCAGCCGGATTTACCTCCAATCCTCCAAACAAGTCTCTGTTTAGACATCTACCGGGTCATTATTGAAAACCCAACGACATTTGAAATGCGGTTGTTGTTTTTACCCGGTTACCCCTGCTCCTTTGGTCCTCGGCGGTCTATGGAATGAAGTTTTCCTGCTCGCACCTGTTGTTGACGACTCTCAACAGAAAACGCATAAATTACGCAACAACTTTAGTCTTTAAGTGACATTTGGAGATCAAATAATCACTTACAAGTATCAGTGCCCGTGGCAAGCCACGTGTTAGTTCAGGTTGTATCTGAATAAAATACAAATTTATACAATTTTGAATTATGTTTAGTAAAATATATTATTAGAATGATATTAGCATTTGAGTGTTGAATAACACACTATCTGTTTCAGGTATATTATCCTACTGTAGTGTTTCGACCAGAGGCTCAAGAAGGTTCAGCATTACATGTTATGCATGGTTGGCTTGATGGCTCAGGGAGATTTTCACAGTGTTATGCACCAAGTTAGAGGCTCAGACTAATTTTTTTTTCATTACTTCAGTGAGAAAATTTGATTTTTTCAGTCAATTTTTTTTTTGAAAAAAAATGTTATTCACTCATGTTGTCTCTCACATTGATTTCACTGTATACATTCGTACTCTTCATAACATCCTTGTAATCATATTCAAAATTAGGACATACATCTGACTTTGTAAGCACAGCACATTAGCTGAGACCAAAGTCCTATCCCATAATCTCACTCGTACTCAGACATTGTACTCTTGTAGTTGTTGTCATGGTTCATTTTCACTTTTTCCTATTTACCCCCTATATGCCCCTATTCCTTTACTTCCATTTCTTCAATTCTTATTATCCCACACTTGTTACCACCGACTACCCATTTATTCTATATTCAATTCCATAGTTGGTGTTTCTTATTTTCATACTTCACTCTCTTTCCCATTTATTCCATCATTGACATGATCAACTGTGTCGATCTGTTCGACACTGGCACTAAGCCTTCAGCTTAGCTCGGTCTTTATTCCTGTGGGATATCAGTGATAACACCAATGCATATATAGTTGTTGTCAGGGTTTACTCCCAGGTTATCCTTCCTTTTATTTATTTTCCATATTATTCACACTCATTTGTCTTGGTTTCTATGTTATTTTACACTTCCCTTTAGCCATTTCCTTCCTTTCCACACCCTTCCGCGTGATCCAGGTATATATTGACCCAGTCATGGTCACTATTTCACTTATTTCTTTATTCACACTCGTTACCCTTGGTTCTAACTCCTTTTCATCATTTTACATATGATTGCTATTTATTTCCTTGTTCCCCCCTCCCCATTCCTTCTTATTTCAATATGCATCATCTCAATTCATCTGATCCCAGGTGCTAACCTCTCAGACAACCTCGGGCTGAAGCCCCGAGGGTTTTGGTGATAAGACTCGATATGGTGATGAGCCTATCGATGCATATATAACCTTGTAGCACCTAGCAGAGTTTCCCTAAGCTTGATCTCTTAGGAAAACCTCCTGCTAGCACTATCTACTCTGAGCAGTCACCCTAACAGTTGTGTAACAACCTTTACATATATGCATAATGCTAGGCTCCCTGAGCTTGAGCCCATGTAGTAAACAACTTGCAGGTCATGTCAGGATATATGCATTGGTTACCCGAAAACAGGTATTGCCCCTTGCAATAGTTGGTATGCAAGAGATTGTTAAGGACAGTAGTTGACAGCATGACCTGATGCACTCAAAACTATAAAGTTTCTTACCATTGCATCTGAAGTTCAATTATTTTCTTTTGAACTTCAGTGAGCAATACTCCATAGCTACATTATTATACACATACTAATAATTGCTAATAATACAAAATATTTTCCTTTGAACTTTTTTTATTGTCTTTTGTTGTTGTAATCTAATGTTGTTAGAAATTGTATGCATATGTGAGCAGCTTGGATGGTAATAATGCTGCATGCAAGACCATTGCAGGTGGTTTTCCTAGTTTCTTTTACTGCTCCCGGTGGTCAGAAGTTAGATTTTTCTTAATTTTATTATTTTACACTGAACCGCCACTTTAGAGAAGCATTTCATCATTTAAAATTCATTTTTTATGTTCGGCTTCACCTCACACCACCTGGTTCAGCTGCACCTCACTTTTATATTATGTAAACTAATGATGTACTTTAATATATAGACAAGCAAGCTGCCCACTCAATTCAAGTTTGATCCCACACAGTAATTTGAAGTCATAATCTTGATTTTTTCAGTTTGATTTTGAGTTTTGCAGTTCAAATATATTTTTGTTCAGTTATATTTTTATACTTTGTAGTATTTGCATTCAGTTTTGTTTTATGTTTAGTTTCATTTTATATTTAGTTTGGTTTTTTATGTTCTATATTTTTTAAGTACAATCTTGAGTCTGTCTGTGAATCATTCATTCAATTACAATAGTTCCAATATTCCATTTTATATTTTTATTTTTTACATTTAGTTATATTAGTTTTTTTACATTTAGTCATATTTTACATTTTTGTTTTTTTATGTTCTTGTCATGATTCATGACATATAACCATAAACATGTTTTATGTAGAGCATATTTCTCTCCCTTGTATGCCACACACTCCCATATCTTCCATGTACAAATAATAACACCTGTACTACCCTGTAAACATTCGTAGACCCTGATTCCCCAATCTGTGATGAATCTCATTTGTGTATTTTCATGTGTCATGTAAACATAATCATGACTGTCTATTTAATGATATTTCACATCCTGCCTAAATCATTCTTTCCATTTGTCACAATTCATGACAGACTATTGTAAACACCTGTATTTGAACCATAAGCATGATACATGTAAAGTATATTTGTATTTCTTGTACTCTCATACCTCTCACTCATAGACAGCAAAATCCATATCACCCTATAATTCTCATAAACCCTGATTTCCTGATATATGTGTTAGGGCGACTGCTTGGAGTAGGTAGTACTAGCAGGAGGTTTTCCTAAGTATATTATCAACGATGTAAATACAATACTCACCTAGCAGGAGGTTTTCCTAAGAGATCAAGCTTAGGGAAATTCTGCTAGGCACTACAAGGTTATATATGCATCGATAGGCTCATCGCCATATCGAGTCTTATCACCAAAACCCTTGGGGCTTCAGCCCGAGGTTGCCCAAGAGGTTAGCGCCTGGGATCAGATGAATTGAGATGATGCATATTGAAATAAGAAGGAATGGGAGGGGGGAACAAGGAAATGAATAGTGATCATATGTAAAATGATGAAAAGGAATTAGAAACGAGGGTAACGAGTGCGAATAAAGAAATAAGTGAAATAGTGACCATGACTAGGTCGACATATACCTGGATCATGCAGAAGGGTGTAGAAAGGAAGGAAATAGGTTTTAGGTTCTAAAGGGGAGTGTAGAATAACATAGAAACTGAGGCAGACGAGTGTAAATAATATGGAAAATAAATAGAAGGAAGGATAACCCAGGAGCAAACCCTGACAATATGACAAACCCCATTTGCATAGGATAACCCTTGCCATCCATTCAATTCCATTTTACATTTTGTCTGAACTATTCTTCCTATTACTGGTGATGATATTTTGATTTTCCTTTGTTCTCAATTCATCCTTTCTATTTAGTTCAAATTATACAAGTCTGAAATTAACTTAGATAAATAAATCATTTACTATCGAGTTCCCTTTGTTGAATTAACTCCTCATCTGCCACCTATTCTAAGTGAGAGCTTTGTCTCTTACACTAACCTCACTGTATTCACTTGTAGTCTCTGTAACATCTATGTATCCATCTGATAGTTGGGACACACATCTAACTTTGTAAGCACAGTGTATTAGCTGAGGCTAAAGTCCTACCCCATAATCCCACTCGTACTTGGACGTAGTACTCTTGTAGTCATCTGTAGTCAACATAAACTCCTGATCTTGACACCATTACCAATAATCATTTTCCCTTTGTTCTTAATCCATCATTTTATTTAGTTAAAATTATATATGTAATTTTCTTTAGTCTGAAATTGAATGAATATATCCTTACAATCATATTTTAATTGATAGAAACTCTCCTCATGTCTCTGTTACCAACCTCTATCTCATTTTATTCCCATAATCATTGTAGAGAACTGCAAGTTAAGTATTCTCAGACTCAGACAAATATCTGAATTTGTAGAGGTCATTGTCTAACTCCCATACTCAGTCATACTCACCCATACTACTTCCATAGTGACTCATACCCTTCGTAGATTACCAATGTTGACAGTTTTACAGATTTTTAAATAGTTCAGAATTTATAGTGTTCTATTTTCTGTTTTTCATTTTTTATTCTCTGTTTTCAAATTTACATTCTATATCTATATCTTATGTTTTTATTTTTTATTTTCATGTTCCATGTTTGTTATATTTCTTGTTACACTTAGTTTCCACTTTTAAAAAACATCAATAGAAGATGTGCACCCATTGTACTTTGTACTTTGTTATAATTTACATTTGAAAGTGTGGACATTTTCAGAAAGCTCAAAGTTGGAATTTATTTTTTTGAGGTTATAAAATTGATTCAGAACTCAAGAATTAGACTTCAAAGTTTAATAATTATTTTGAAGCCAAGTTAAAGTAAATTTCACAGTTTAGAATTTACAGATTGATTTTTGTTCACAATAAATTTATAACAGATAGTTTGGAATTCAGTTAGTTTCAATTTTCAATTTACAGTTTTATAAGGTATAATAAATTTATTAGTCAAGGTTGTACATAGATTATTATATTCATCACAGTAGATACCCCCAGTGTTACAACCCGAGGTTCTGAGGTCATAAGGTTCAGGTAAAAAGGTTCATGAGGCGGGACTTGGCTTCAACTTATGTGTTGCGCTCTCTCGATATGCTCGTCCTGAATTTGGACAGAGGTTTGGGATAGGTTCGGACAAGAGAAGAATTCAGATGTGAGAAAGGAAGTCGAGAAGTTGATTTGATTTCAGAACTGAAGAACTATGTACATGATGTGGGTTTATATATCTAGTGGACATAGTTAGTCAGCCTGTTGACATCATGGGTGTAAACTATACTAATAAGGTAAAGTACAGGGGCGAAGCATAAGTGAGGTTACGTGAGGTTGATAAGCAGAAGGAGTCATATGGTTCATAGGTACGGATGACTAAAGGTTCGCATATAGTTCGCATAGGTTTTTGTTCATAAGTTTGGGGTTTGGAAAGGTGTGTGGAACTGAAACAATGAAGTTCAGTTCGTGAGGGTGATACCGAGGTTTGCTTAGTTCGGATGGTTTGCGTAGCATAACACCCAGTTGCAACTCGGACTGGCCAGGAATTGAACCCATGAGTTGAACCCATGAGCCAGCAGAAGATGCTACCATTGCACTACCAGACTGTTTTAATAAAGGTCTCCATCAATTGATCAAAACCCCATCTGGCCAATGAGTGAGGCCACATCAACCACTGGTGAATCAGTTTATTGCTGGAAACCACCTACAAACCCCCTGACCCACAGTTCACCACACCCACAACCCCCCCCCACTGTTGAGCAGGGGCTGCTTACGTTAATTATTATGTAAATTATGACCAAAAACCACCCATGGGTATACCCACCAGCCAACTCATATATTGACAAGCAAGCTTGATGCCTGGCAAGCCAGGCACCCCACTCAAGTTTAATCCCACACAGTAATTTTAAGTTATAACCTTGATTTTTTTTAGTTTGATTTATATATTTAGATTTGTTTATTTTTTTATTTTTTACATGTGATTATTTTTTACATTTGGTTTTTTATGTTTTACAGTTTTTTAAATAGTTCAGAATTTATAGTTGTTCTATTTTCTGTTTTCCATTTTCTATTTTCTGTTTTCTGTTTTTCATTTTCCATTCTTGAAATTTCCATTCCATATCTTATGTTTTTTATTTTCTATTTTCATGTTCCACATTTGTAATTTTTCTTGTTGCATTTAGTACACTTAGTTCCCCTTCCCACTCCATTTACTATTGACCATTTTCATCTCCATCTCATACTTTTTAGATTTTAGATTTCTGTTATCATATTCTGTTTTCTGATAAAAAAACATAAAATAGAAGATGCACACCCCATTGTACTTGGTTATAATTTACATTTGATAGTGTGCATATTTTCAGAAACCTCAAAGTTAGAATTTATTTTTTCAAGGTTATAAAATTGATTCAGAACTCAAGAATTACATTTCACAGTTTAGAATTTACAGGTTGAGATTAATAATTAAGTTCACAATAAATTTACAGAAATTCAGTTAGTTTTAGATTTACAATTTATAAGGTATTATGAGGTATAATAAATTTATTAGTCAAAGTGGTACATAGATTATCATCACAGTATCTGGCCAATGAGTGAGGCCATATCACACCGGTGAATCAGTTTATTGCCAGAAACCACCCACAACCCCCCCTCCCACTGTTGAGCAGGACTTGCTTACATAAATATTACATAAATTTATTGGCTAAGCCACCCACAGGGACACCCCCATGCCATTTCATAAAGAAGGACAAGCAAGCTGCCCACTCGATTCAAGTTTAATCCCAGTAATGTAATTCAAAGTTAAAATTATATTATACAATTGGATGTCCTTTGTTTAAATCTAATGCTTCTGGATATACTACATTTACAGTTTTTGTTTTGTCTCTGTTCAATAAAACCTTTACTCTTCCTTCATTTCTTCCTCAAGAGAGAGTGACATATAATTGTCCATGGGAAAACACTTCAAATTGCAAATCTATTCCAACTGTTCCTAAAGATTGTCCTTGTGATTTATTGATAGTCATTGCAAACACAACTCACACTGGAAATTGTCAACAATAGAGTAAGAAAGGTAATTGTGTTCCAGAGTCAAATGTGATTCGAGGTATCAAATGGAAATTTCCAGTCCCTGGTCCAGTTATAATTTTAACATAGAGAACTCTGGTGGACATCCAATGTATACGTAGGCAGGTTCCATTACACAATCCCTCTGCTGGATTTAAATTCCTCAAAAGCATTACAGGCATTCCATTGAGTGAGATAGACGTCAGATAATCAGTGGGATAGGGGATATCTTCATCGGCATTTCCAGCATTGTCCTGTACACTGTCGGCACTATGGAAGACTTGAGCTTGGCCAATAAATTCATCTTGAATAAACTTGTTAATCTCATCGACTTTGGCATTCCAAGCACAAAGGATGGCACACTCCAGGAAAAATTCATCTGAACCATTGTTCAGGTCAGGATAGATGGTGTTGACCAAGTCCTTGATTTTGAAACTGATTTGCATGTAAGGGTGGAGGGGAATCATACCATCGGGAGGTAAATTTCTTCCAGAACCGATATCCAAAAGCCAGTCAGCAAAATCACATGACTCGGCATCAACACGCTATAACACCTTTGAAAAATTTTAATTTTTATTGCGCTATTTTCAAACTAAAAGCTAACACCATGCTGTCAGACTTTGAATATCCCCTGCCATGCTATCACCTCATCACCTACGACCAACTCTCTTATGTTCCAACAATTCAACAATCCTGATCCAATCTACTTCCTAACTGAAGTATGATCATATTACAGTTCTGATCAAAGTCTACCATTTGACTACACACTCAACTGGCCCAATTATCCTGGACAGGTTTTTCCCATAGTCACTATTCAGTTACTACCAGAAGAACCATTCTATCTAGGACAACAATTATGGTTCACAGGATTTCAAGAAGCACACAAGGTTCAACGATTCATATCAGTATATCGAGGAACTCAAAAGAGATGGTAGTGCGAGTATGGGTTACATCAAATAGCCAATACTACTTTCACCATTATCTCTTTGATGTCCCATGTGAATACATTCACCCCTATTACCTCCTTCAACTTCTTTACCCCCACGGTGTCAGATCCAACGAATGCACCCAGCTGACCCCCCACCTATTGGAACCACTTTATCTCAACTTCTTATCTCACATTCCATCAACTTCGCCTGAAAGCAAATTGTCATCTGACACGGAAACATCAAGGTGTCCCAAATAATTCCATGCTCCATCTGGCAACATATAATGTCAGATATTGGATGTATTATCTACCTGCTCACACTCCCATCCATTCAATGTCTCCACATGCCACAGACGACAAACCCACCCCTTTCTATGATGAAGAATATTGGGTGATAGAAGAAGATTACAAGTTAACTTATCCGATTCCCACCCCCTTTTCCCTTATCCTGATAATCCCCTCCCCATCTTTTCCCACGTTTCATCCCTTCAGAACCAAGTTACAATTGTACCTCAATCAAGGAGCTAGACTACCAATTGACGAAACTACATTATGGCCTACCTCCCCTTTTGCTCAGAAATATTCAGTCACTCTTTCTGACATCGAAGTCCCAGCCAGATTACAACAAGGAAAACGATTCCAGCTTAAAGGATTTCGAGGCACTTTTCAGGTTGATAGAACTCACACTCTCCCCATCAGCTGCCCATATGTGCCAATAGGAGTCATACAAGTTATAGGTTATCAATGTAGTGGATTAGAAGATGTCCACGTGATATTTGATGTTCCGTCATCCACATTCTGGACTCTAGAAGACATCTATAAAGGGTATGTATGGGATTAGTGTTGGAGAATCAAAAATCCTACAACACGCCGCATCAATCCCCATCATGCACTGTAAAGATACTCCTCAGCTCAAGAATTCATCTAACTCCCCAATTCTATCTGACAATGAAACATATAATATTTATGACAATGACAATGATACTACTACCAACAGTCCCCTTCCTGATGACATTGACCTCCCTTCCTCCGACACTCCCTATCTTACAGATGATACTATGCTACTCAAGGTCTATTATAGCTCCACAAAAGCCCTGCCAATTGATAAGAAAACCTTATGGCTCAAATACCCTGCCCCACATGTCCTTCACCTCGTGAATATGCCACAGTTTGAAGCAAAGTTCCCACTTGAATATAGACAAGAAATCAAGATTCCCTGTCACCCTTACATGTTGTTGTATACTAAACTAGGATCCTGTTCAGTATATACAATTGATATTTGATTATAGAGGCCTTGGTTCTAAATAAGTTGAGCTTTGCCGCAGAAATACAGAGAAGGGGTGGAAGGTGTTAGAGGGGAAATTTGGTATGTTTTAATCGTAATAGATGTAAGGGGGTAGAAAGAGAATAGTTCGGATGTTAGGAACAACTTGTCATTAGAAACCGTATGATGTTAGAAAAACCACTTGACATTAGAAACCGACTTGTCGTTAGAATCACTTGACGTTAGAAACCACTTGACATTAGAAACAACTTGACGATAGAAACAATTTGAGGATAGAAACCATTAAGAACAGACCAACTATCAGCACTTCACTAATAGTGGAAATGATTTAGATGTTAGAAACCACTTTAGAGACTTAAGCTTATCCTGCACTTTAGAGGGATTGGTAAAACTTGTTGTTATTTTAACTACTATGAGAGTTTTTATACAAAGTTTAGTAATTATTATTTATTTAAATGAGGAAAATATTTTTAGAGGTTGTCAAATTTTTATGAAAGGAGAAATATGGTGAAAGGGGTAATAGGTGAAAGGGGCGAAAATGGGTAACTGTTGTACAATAGAGAGAGGCAAGTGGAAGGACTCATAGACGGAGGACAAAAGAATGTTCAATTAAGGAAATACTCTCACGATGTTACCACTCAACTACTGAGTGATTTGGAACTTTCTCAGCCCTTCTTCTAGACACTTTTCTTCAGCCAGACTCTGATTCTTTCCCTTGAGCACTCCGATGGCGTAGGATCTGATTTTTCAGAGTACTTTGTTTATTGGTGGCGTGGGTAATGGGGTTGGCGCAGGGAAGGAAGAGTAGAAATGGTCTTCTGGATATAGACAGGGTGGCGTGAGGAAAACTTCTTCAAAGGGGATGAAGACGTAACGAGAATGATAGGGAAGGGAGGAGTATGGTAGTATGCATTCATAGGGCACATCAAACCCAATGTGCTCAAAGGCAATTCCTAGACTAGCAGTTGCAATGATTCAAATAATTTGGTAAGGAGGGGCACAGCGTGAAACAGTAAAGTAATGGTTAATGTGATATTGCCCCTCAAAACCTTTTATCGTGATGGCATCTCCATACTTAATGGTTTTGGGGAGACCAAGATCTGAAATCTTACTTCTAGTTGATACGTCTTTGGACATGAGCAGGTACTGAGGCCATAGGGTGTCAGGATCAATTTGGAGTTGACTACTCGAGCTTCAATATACATGAACTTCTGTTTCAAGGTCTTCAATAGTAGGAAGAGGGGAAGGAGTAAAAGAGTGAGGAGTGGGAACTTGATCATCTGTTTCCGAATTAGACAGAGGTTGGTAGTGGAATCGGGAGGTATAGGAAGGAGAGGATCTGGAATTAGTTGAAATGTTTTGGGTGGTTACATTAAAAGAGAGCATTGTCTGAGTTTCGGGAGGTTGAGGCGAGATGGCGGTGTGAGGTTTTGATGGGTGATGTAGGTTTCTGGAGGTTGTTAGATATATGAGTCCCTTAGAGCTCTGACAGCCAGATTTGTTTTCGGGGGTAGTCTTCCATGTTGCTAAAGGTCCAAAATGCCGTAGAGGGAACATTAAAGGCAACATGAATGAATTGAGGTTCATATTTTTGGTGCGCGATCACCCTAGTGATTCCGACAGGGGTGTAAGGACAACGTTTCTTTAGGCTGTAACTATTTCCGATAACAAAGGTTCCTTGAAATCCTTGGATTACAATAGGTCTGGTGTAGTGCAGGGTTTTTATTATCTCCAAGTCTTCCAGCTCCTTATGGTAAGTCTTTGTGGGAGTCGGGGCTGGCCATGCGGTAGTGGGACTTATCCTAATATCAAGCTTTTCTCCGAGATCAACATATAATTGGAGTTCCATTTGGAACGGATGATAGCTGGGTTGAGTCGGATATAGGATGGGAGGGAAGTTGGAGTCTTTGGGAATGGGATAAGGGGAGTCATATTCTGTTTCGTCCTCCGACGAGTATGTAGGGGAGGGTGAAGGGAGAAGGTGGTCAGGGTGAAACTCTTGGTCAATAATATTGTCTCGATTGTAGGGGTCACATTCCCAGAACATGAGGGAAGAAGGAAAAGGGTAAAGGGGATGGAAGAAAGAAAAGTCCAATTACATTTTTATGTGTTTTTAGATTTTAGAAAATATGAGGAAAAATGGTGGAAATAATCGAAAAATTTCCAGAAGGTGTTACAACATACAAGATCAACAATTTCTTTTCCATCAGATGCTCTGGTTACCACACACATGATATAGGGCCAGTAGTACATATCATCACTTCAACAGAGATAGGAACAATCTACAGCCACGCTCTATTTGATATCTGACCTGAATGGCTGTATATTCCCGAACTTCCCAATTCCCCTCCCCACAATCCTCCACCCTCTCCCACACATCTTAAGGAACCACCTGACTCCCCCAAAAGCAACTCAGAATGTCTCCCACAGAAGAGAAAAGCCTGGAAGAAAAGGAGTGCATCGGAAGTTTGTGGAATAGAAGATTCTGAAGATGGAAGTGTCCACATGGAAGCGGAACACCGTAGAAAGCTCTGGAAGCTTCAGTAGTAGTTATATTTATTTTATTTCCTCTTATGGACATTATTTCCTTTTATATCACCATTCCCTTCACCATATTTCTCACACTTTCTATCTGTTTCTCTCACATTCTATAATGTTCCACCATGTTCCATCATGTTCCTCATCCCTTTGATGGACAATGTATGACTAATCTTTCATGTATATAAACCCCCATGGCAAGGAATAAAAAATAAGTTACGTCTTGAAGTCTAAGTCCCTAAGTTAAGTGGCTCTAAAGAGTTTGGTGCTCTGAAGAGTTCAAGTCAAGTCCTCACGTCTAAAGTCTTTTTCCACTGTATAGTGAAGTGCTAGCAGTTGGTCTTTCTTCTACAGTGTTAATTGGTTTAATGTTGCCAGTTTCTTTCTTCCTCAACTCCAACAAGTCCTTTAACAATTTCAACATCAAAGCCTCCTCATTCACTGCGATCAGTTGTAGCATAAACCTCCTGATTTACCCCTAAATAACCCCTATGTTGTCTTGTCCTAAAGCATCTCTTACAACATCTTCTTGTCAACAGACACACTAAGCAAGTACATGAAACCCTGACTGCTTGTCAAGTTACACCCAACATTTTCAGCTTGACATTTCATCACCCTCTTCATGTCCAATCTTATCACCCTTTTGTTTTCATAAACTTTCCCCTTCACCACCTATCCCTTTCAACAAGAATTTTCTGCGGCAAAGCTTGACTTATTTGGAACCAAGATCTCTATAATTAAATATCTTATTGTAAATACTGGACTACGACTTTATTTAGTTTAGTATATGACAATGCATATTCTGTCTGAGATGTAGGATCTTCATTTTTAGCCATAATTCAGAGCTATTAAGGCAGGCATTGACAATGTCAGTCCTGGATCCCTTTGGAATAATGGGAAGTGTCTGCTGGAAATCTCCTTCAAAGGCAACAGTGATTCCTCCAAATGGTTTAGTAGGCTGATTGCAAAAGTCTCTGAGAGTCTTATTGACACATTCGATAACATGACAGTGTTGCATGGGTACTTCATCCCAAATGATGAGATCAGCCTGGGTTAACATCTTTGCTTTCAGACCATCTTTCTTCAGAGAACAAATGGAGGTGGAGGTGATTTTGATGGGGATGCTGAACATATTATGTGCCATTCAACCACCTGCAAGAATAAGGGATGCAATACCAGAAGATGCGACACAAAGGACAATTTTATTCTCCACTCTTAAAGCACTGGCAAGAGTGTTCCAAACAAAAGACTTTCCAGTACCTCCTGGACCTGTAAGGAAAAAGACTTTTTCCTGTTGTTCATTGGCTGAAGTGAATATTTCATTGAACATGTTCCGTTGATCTTGATTCAGAAAAGGTAGGTTACAATTGAAGATCACCTGCTGCTCATTTAGGTCATAATGTTGCTGGGCAAGGTGAGGATTGGGGTGAAGAAGTTCCTGCCATCGTGCTTGCATTTGGGATACAGGCATGGTTGGAAACTTGGCCAGACTTGTATTTGCTTGTTTGAGGGTTTTATTGAGCTTGAAAAGTCCCAGATCATAAATCTCCTCTTCTGTAGGATTGGGTATATTGTGATGATGGATTAGCAGAACTTTCAGGTCATCGCAGATGTGGTGTTTGAAATTGTCCCACAACTGAAGTGGTTCTGCAGGCTGACAGAAGAGAAGAAGAGTGGCAAACAAATAACGAAGTTGGCTTCCAGTTTGAATGTGGACAGCTTCTGCAAGACAGGCATACCATTCAGCATCATCCTCAATCAGACCACGTGCCAGACAGGCAGTGTCATGAACTGACACACGACTATACATAAGTATCATGTAATCATTCATGATCAGATATATCGAAGTTCCCCTGTACTCGTCTTCACTCATAAAACCCCAGTTCAATCCTCGACACCCTTGATCCACCTTGATACCTTCGATTCACTGATTCAACACCAATCCGATTGCCTCGGACTCCTCAGTATTTCCCACAGGAAATACTCTCACTCTGGTAACCCCTTGGGTTACCTTCTCCATTCATTACATTCACCGATTACTAATGATTGTAACGATGTTAACGTATCACATGCATAGCCTGAGTCCAGATGTATATAAACCTTCATGTAATTACATTGTAGACTCAGTTTTGATATCGACCTCGGTCAATATCTAATAAACAAACCTTTATCTGTTCTTTGTCATTGCTTTATATCTTTCTTCTGACTTTAGTTGTTGTTGTCTTGACTTCAACAGTCTTGATTGTCGACAACACTAAGTCATCTTTCTCTTTATCTTAAACCTTTACTTTGGTTGATAACCTTGACTTACATTGTTTGTGTTGTTGACTACTATAGTCGACATTGTCACCATTAAATTGGGGACATCCACAAAGTCTAGATAGAGGGCACAGCACATAAGCTGAGGCCATGTCCCCAACTCAGTTGAACTTCCAATCAATAATCTTGAAAGAGTTATCAATTGCAAGATTGACTACAAACCTAAGGTATCAGACCTTGACAGGCAGCTTGGAAAGTAGTATGGACAGTATCACCCAAAGTACGAAGAGCTTTGAAAGAGGTAGCACCTCGAACAGTAGTAAGAAGATGAAGGTAATACCACTCTCTGGCCATGGGACTGACCCAATGGAGTTGACCGATAGAATCTCCACGCTGCCTCATTTTCCATTCATGCTTTTGTGGATGCCAGGTATAGAACTGTGGAATATCCACATAATGGCACTGATGTGCATGTTCTTGCTTTCTTGCTGATGATTGAGAGTGAAGTATGCCATGAGCATGGTATCCTTTGCAATAGCTCTGGCATGAATTTCCTCTATAGACTCATCCTTCCAAAAAACAACAGTTTGTTCATTCTCTAAATGAACAGGTAGAGGAATGACTGCGGGCTGCATGCCATGAAGGTTGAATTCCATGACACGCCAAAATGCCTCATGAATGCTCACATAGCGGGCATTAAGATATTGTTTGACTTCATCTTGAGCCCTTCCGAACTGCATAGTGGTACAATCATGTCCCTTATAAATGTACTTGTGCATGTATTTGATGGATTTGACATTGAATGTGAGTTCAACATTGATATGACATTCAAAAATCAACAGCAAAAGCCAGTTATAAGGAACCACGTAACCATTGTGAAGAGGATGATGATGGATCTCATGGGACCGACTGTTATTCGGATGTGCGTAGAGAGGATATCCAGCTTTGTTGACAGTTGTATAGTCCTGAAAGGCTTTAGAGAAATATTTGGAACACTGTTTATTGACCATGCATGGAGCCTCTGGATTGATATCATCACAGGGACCATGCATCATATGTTTGGTCACCAAAGCGTGAAGATGGGGATGAGCAACAGGATCGGGAATCTGAGCAGAAGTGAGTGTCAACATCACCAGGGGTATGGAGTTTATTCTCTCTGTCCAACCAAACCAATAGGTGCATGTGAGGAAGACCACGTTTCTGAAATTCTATGACATGAACATGAGTGGTGATGTTTCCAAGGATGTGTTTCTGAGTGATGAGATACAGGGGCTGTCTTTTCTTCATGTGAAAAACATGATTGACCAAGTCTGGTCTGTCAATGGTTGTTTGGCCAGGGAGTAAGCCTGTGACAATCTCAGGCCACTGAGGATTGGCAGTCATTGTAATAAAGACATCTCCGGGACCTCTGACTCTGATAATAGCAAAGGAATTTTGAAGTTTCATGCACATGTATCGTGTACCACCAACATGGGAAGTGGGAAGTATGAATTTTTGACCAAGATCTGCAGGAGCAAGAGTACCATCATCAGCAAAAAGAGTCTCTTCAACTGATTTATAGAGGTCAGCATGGAGGTCTTTTTGGTTCCTTCTAACATAGTCCAAATGCTGCTCCTCTGAAGTAGCCCATCCGTCAACAATATACTGCAAAAACAGTTTTTCAGCCAGGAACAGCTTATTGGTTGTATTCGGACGCGTATGAAGATAATATGCCAAGAACTTGACCAAAGTGAGCTTCCCATCTCACTCTTCCCCATAAAGCAAACAGGCATGCCAACCAAGTTCACCATGGGGGAATAAAAGGACATAGTGAAGAGGCATATAATGCATTGAGAGAAGAAATTCTAAAGAATTCACCCATGGTGCACTGAATGGCAGCCTCTCGAAGTTGGAAGTTTCCAAGGTTGTTAGGTAGCACGGCTGCAATTTCATCGCCTCAAGGTAAATTATGAGTTCGACAATCCTGGTTAGGGTTGTGGGCAAGGATGAGTTGAATAGGATTATTGACATTGTTATTTTCACATAAGTGCTGAGTGGCAGTTCTATACTGATGGACATAGGGATTGTGCTGTACCATCATTTCATGAAGATGTCCCATGATTGTAGGATTGAGGAGAGAATTATTACCCATTCTCACATTCTTTGCCTGAGCAGCATCAAATATATAAAGCTGAGTGTAAGCAGGAGTGTTATCATCTCGAGGTAGCAGCAGACCATGTTCATGGTAAAGATCACCCATTAAATTGAGAGTGTAAATACTGCGGCCTTGCAAAATGTTATGATCAAATTTGGCATGGATTGAAGTAAATGCCAATGCAGAATTATATTGACGGATGTTTTCTCTAAACTTTTTGGCTTCAGGTGTTTGCTCTGAGAGAAGACCGAGTAAAGGAAAGGGCACTTCCTGAAGAGGGGGAAGTTGTATTGTGTTTTGCAAACAACACATTCCAAATCAATGGTTATTGAGAGTAGAATTACTAAGTCTCTCCATGTACCAATGTAACGCATGACAGTGAGGACACTCAAGATTCATAGGACCACAATTATTTCTTGCAATGTTATTCTGAATAGGACAACGTGCATCAAGTAAAGTGAGCTTCAACTGATTCTCACTGTAATTTCCCACTCGTGGTGCTGGAATGACACGATAGGGAATATGTAAGAGAGGGGGAGTGGAATAAGGGGGAGTGGAGGTGTAGGTGAACATGGTGGTGGAGTGGCAAGCTGTAGTGGGGTAGGGGGATGCAATATAGGAACATGAGGCTGAGGGACAGGTGTGACATTTGGCAGTGGAATATGGAGAGGTGGCATCAACTGCAATTGAGGTATAGGTATAATGGGAATTGTTTGGGGATGGCCACGTCCACGGCTTGGGCCAGGGTTTGTCACAGCAGGACAACCACAACCATGATGTGGCATAGTAGCAAAGTTTGTAGCTTCAGCAGCATGATGTAATTCCGCAAGTGCTGCAGATCCAACTGCAATGTGCGGAGGATGAGGGGCAGTGGTCAGTGCAAGTGGTACCAGTGCACAAATTTGGACAGCTGCAGCAGTCAGGGTAAGATGTGCAAGTCCAAATGGATCATCATTAGGAATCTGTGGTTGGAGCTCAGGGGGTGGTATGGGAAATGGTTGTGGAAGTGGGGGTGGACGGTTCTGAAGGTTGGCAATATGCTGATGTCTCTTGGTAAGTGGAGTTGTGATATGATTATCATGTTCAGCAGCACGTTCTGCAGCCTGATTACACTCTGGAGTAGAAGGTGGATCCCTGCGCAAATTATTAGACTGCAATTTATTTATTGACAAAATACCCACATTTCACCCCAAATTTTATTCTGAAAGCAAGTAGTTTGAGATCAATTGATGGTTGGGACTGTGTTTTGAACCAACAAATTAATTTTTATTTTTTTTATTTTTTTTTTAAAAAAATAAACCCATATTTGAAGTTGGTATGTATCCACTGCTGTTCTGCAACTGCCAACAAATTAAATTTATTTATTTAATTTTTTTTTATAAATTTCCAAGCAATAAACCCACATACATTCAAATTTGTATATTTTCACTTTTTGGAACTGTGTTTGCCTGAGAGGTTGTTCCAACTTCCTCTCATATAACAGCCAAAGTGACTCTTTCAGGGGCATGTGGGCTTTTCCAATGACAGGGATTGACAGTTGCAATTGTCGACACTTTAAAGTGTGTGAAAAATTCTAAGTCCAATTTCTTCAAACACCATTTTCGTGGCTTTTTGCTGCCCCCAGGTGGTCAAAACACACTGTTTAGACAATTTTATCAAATGTTATCAAATGTTTAATAAACTCTTAATTTTAGAAATTTTTTTTTTCACTCCAAAAACTGGTGGAAATTGCCCCAACACATTTTGCTGCCCCCTGGTGGTCAAAAACACACTTTTATCCAATTTTTATTAAACTCTTAATTTTTAGAACCTTTTGTTCCTTTTTTACAAAAATTTTTTTTATTTATTTTTTTCACTCAAAAGATACACCACTGGCAACCCACCACCACAATGAAGAGAGAAGGAGGATGACCAAGACTGCTTACATTAATTTACAGCTAATTATGACCAAGCCACCCACAGACACCACCCCTGGCCAACTCTTTAGTAGACGAGCAGGCTCAATGCCTGGCAAGCCAGGCATGCAATCAAGTTTAATCCCACACAGTAATTTGAAGTTATAATCTTGATTTTTTCAGTTTGATTTTAAGTTTCACAGTTCAGTTATATTTTTATGTTTTGTAGTATTTTACATTCAGTTTTGTTTTATGTTTAGTTCCATTTTATATTTAGGTTTGGTTTTTTATGTTTTATATTTTTTAAGTACAATCTTGAATCCATCTGTGAATCATTCATTCAATTATGATAGGTATTTCATAGTTCCAATATTCCATTTTCTATATTTAGTTATGTTTAGTTTTTTTTACATTTAGTTTGATTCTTATAGTTATTTTATTTTCTGTTTTCTGTTTGTTTTCTAATCTCTGTTTCCCATTTTTTACTTCTCATTCTCAAATTTCCACCCTCTATTTTCAGCATAAAATGGAAAATGGAAAACAGGAAATTGTCAGGGTTTGTTTCCGCTTTTTCCTATTTACCCCCTATATGCCCCTATGTCATGATCCACAACATCACCATAAGTAATCATAATGGAACCGTAATCCCGTTCTACATAAGACATGTTTTCACACTCCTCTTACCTCATACTCCCCACAATCCAGCAACACTGCTTGCATTATCCCATAGTCATTCGCAATCCCCAATCACCTGATCTATGACTCATCCTATTTGTGTATTTTTGCGTAATGATAATCACCACCATCTATTTCATCCTATTTCATAATTCTGTTTAAACCATTCCTCCTGTTCCCAATGACAATTTGTTCTTCCCTTTGTTCTTATTCCAGTCTTCCAATTCAGTTAAAATCTTATAAGTAGAATACAGAAATTGTAACTCTCTTCAGTCTGAAATTGACTTAGAAATATAATTCCCTTACAGTTATTTTCCGATTGTTGAAAGGACACCTCTCATCATTGTTCTCGTTTACTTAGTTCTCTTACGCTAATCTCACTATACTTTTTCATAGTCATTGTAACATTCTCATATTTTCACTCATAGTTAGAACATATATCTGACTTTGTAGACACAGCACATTAGCTGAGGCTGAAGTCCTACCTGTAAATCCAGTTTGTACTCAGACATAGTGCTCTCGTAGTCATCTGTAGTCCTCATAAACTTCCAATCTTGACACCCTATTCCTTTACTTCTGTTTCTCCAATTATTATTATCCCATGCTCGTTACCACTGACTATATATTTATTCTATATTCAATTCCATAGTCAGTGTTTCCCATTTTTGTATTTCACTCTCTTTCCTATTTATTCTGTCATCAGTGTGTTTGACTTCATTGATCCACTTCGACACCAGTGCTAAGCCTTCAGCTTAGCTTGGTCTTTATTCCTGCAGGATATTAGTGATAACACCGATGCATATATAGCTATGTAACCACTTAGTGGAGGTTCCCTAAGCTTGATCTCTTAGGTTATCCCCCTGCTAGTATCTACATTGGGCAGTTGCCCTAACAGAAATCTAAATTCCATTCTATATCTTCTGTTTTTTATTTTCTGTTTTCGTGTTCAGTGTTTGTTATTTTCATTATTACACTTAGTTTCCAGTTTCCACTCCATTTAAAAAAGATAAATAGAAGATGTGCATCCATTGTACTTGATTATAATTTACATTTGACAGTGTGCACATCTTCAGAAAGCTCAAGTTAGAATTTATTTTTAAAATTGATTCAGAACTCAAGAATTAGATTTCAAAGTTCAACAATTATTTTGAAACCAAGTTAAAGTGAATTTCACAGTTTAGAATTTACAGATTGATAATTAAGTTCACAATAAATTTACAGACAGTGTGGAATTCAGTTAGTTTCAATTTATGATTTAGAGTTTTATAAGGTATAATAAATTTATTAGTCAAGGTTGTACATAGTCATCACAGTAGATACCCCCAGTTGCAACTCGGACTGGCCAGGAATCGAACCCATGAGTTGAACCCATGAGCAATCCCAAAGCCAGCTGAAGATGCTACCATTGCACTACTGGACTGTTTTATTAAGAGTCTCCATCAATTGATCAAAACCCCTTCCGGCCAATGAGTGAGGTCACATCAACCACCGGTGAATCAGTTTATTGCCAGAAAGCACCCACAAACCCCCCGACCCACAGTCCACCACACCCACAACCCACCACAACCACTGTTGAGCAGGGAAGGCTTATATAACATTATTATGTAAATTTTGACATAAGCCACCCACATGGACACCCCCTGGAGAACTCATATATTGATGAGCAAGCCGGGCCCCTACTCAAGTTTAATCTCACACAGTAATTTGAAGTTTTAAATAATTATATTATACATTATACATTCCTTTTTCTTAAATCTAATGCTTCTGGATATACAACATTTATAGTTTTTGTCTTCTCTTTATTTAATAAAACTTTTATTCTTCCTTCATTTCTTCCTCTTGAAAGAGCCACATACAATTGTCTATGAGAAAACACTTCGAATCGCAAATCTATCCCAACCATTCCTAAAGATTGTCCTTGTGATTTATTGATAGTCATTGCAAATGCCACTCGTAAGGGAAATTGTCGATGGTGGAGTGTGAATGGTAATTGTGTTCCAGAGTCAAATGTGATTCGGGGTATCAAAGCAAAATTTCCAGCTTTCAGTCCAGTTATAATCTTAACATGGAGAACTCTGTTGGACATGCGATGTATATGTAGTCTGGTCCCATTACACAATCCCTGTCCTGGATCCAAATTCCTCAACAACATCACCGGCATTCCAAGCTTCAGTTCTAATTTAGCAGCAGGTATTCCATTGAGTGAGATAGAAGTCAAATAGTCGGTGGGATAGGGGATATTGGCATTGGCATTTCCACCATCATTGCATACACTGTTGGCACTATTGAAGATTTGAACCTGGCCTATAAATTGGTCTTGAATAAACTCATTAATTTCATCGACTTCGGCATTCCTGCCACAAAGGATGGCACACTCCAGGAAAAATCCATCAGATGTGTTGTTCAAGTTGGGATAAATGGCATCAACCAAGTCTTTAACTTCAAAACCAAGTTGCATATGAGGGTGGAGGGGAATCATACTATCAGGAGGTAAATTTCTTCCAGCACCAATATCCAAAAGCCAGTGAGTGAAATCATGTGACTCGGCATCAACATGCATATTCTGTGTGAGATGTAGAACTTCCATTTCATTCCATAATCCAGAGCTATTGAGACAGGCCTCAACAATGTCACTCCTGGATCCTTTTGGAATAACAGGAAGTGTCTGCTGAAAATCTCCTCCAAAGGCAATGGTAATTCCTCCAAATAGTTTATCAGGCTGATTACAAAAATCCTTGAGAGTGCAGTTGACACATTCAACAATATGACAGTGTTGCATAGGTACCTTGTCCCAAATGATGAGATTGGCTTTGACCAACATTGCTGCTTTCAGATCGTTTTTCTTCACAGAACAAACAGAGTCTCTGGTTATATCAATCGGGATGCCAAACATATTATGTGCAGTTTGACCTCCTGAAAGGATAAGGGATGTGATCCCAGAAGATGCAACACAGAGAACGATTTTATCTTCTGCTCTCAAAGCACTGGGAAGGGTGTTCCAAACAAAAGACTTTCCAGTACCTCCAGGACCATTTAGAAAAAAGACTTTTCCGTCTTGATTCATAGCTGAAGCAAATATTGGATCGAATGCGCTCTGTTGTTCTTGATTCAGAAGAGGTAGGTTACGATTGAAGATTGCATGCTGTTCAATTTGATTGTACTGCTGCTGGGCAAAGTAAGGATTGGGGTGAAGAAGTTCTTGCCATCGTGCTTGCATTTGGACTTGAGGCATGGATTGATAGTCAGCCAGACTTTTATTAGAGCATTCAAGGATTTTATTAAGCTTGTAAAGTCCCAGATCATAAACCTCCTCATCTGTAGGAGCCGGTATGTTGTAGTGACGGGTTAACATATGTTTCAGATTATCACAGATATGATGTTTGAAATCATTCCACAGTCAAAGGGGTTGAGTGGGACGACAGCGGAGAAGAAGGGTGGCAAACAAATGATGAAGTTCACCTCCAGGCTGGATTCGAGAGGCTTCTGTGAGACAGACATGCCATTCCGCATCGTCCTCAATCAGACCACATGCCAAACAGGCTTGCTGGAAAGTAGTATAGGGGTTATGATCAAAAGTACGAAGATCTTTGAAAGAGATGGCACCGTGAACTGTGGTGAGGAGAAGACGAAGGTAATATTGCTCGCCAGCCATGGGACTGACCCAATGAAGTCAACCGATAGAATCTCCATGCTGCCTCATTTTCCATATATGGTCTTTAGGAATCCAAGTATAGAATTGTGGAATATCAACATAATAGTATTGATGCGCCTCTGGATCCCGACGGTTGAGATTGAAATATGTCATGAGCATGGTATCCTTTGCCACGGTTACTGTCTGAATCTCCTCTATAGACTGATCCTCTCGAAAAACAACAGTTTGCTCATTCTCTAAATGGACAGGCAGAGGGATGACAGAAGGGTGCATGCCATGAAGGTCAAATTCCATGGTACGCCAAAATGCCTCATGAACACTCACATACCGCACATCAACATATTGTTTGACTTCATCTTGAGCCCTTCCAAACTGCATAGTGGTATGGTCATGTCCCTTATAAATGTACTTGTGCATGTATTTGATGGATTTGACATTAAATGTCAGTTCGACATTGATATGACATTCAAAAATCAATAGCAAAAGCCAGTTATAAGGAACCACATAACCATTGTGAAGAGGATGATGGCGGATCTCATGAGATCGATCGTTATTTGGATGTGTGTAGAGAGGATACTCCGCTTCATTGACAGTTGTATAATTCTGGAAGGCTTTAGGGAAATATTTTGAACACTGTCCTTTGACCATGCAGCGAGCATCGGGTTTGTTTGTACCACAGGGACCATGCATTATATGTTTGGTAACCAAAGCATGAAGATGGGGATGAGTGACAGGATCAGGAATCTCAGCAGAAATAAGAGTGTTGACATCATCAGGGGTATGGAATTTACTCTCTCTCTCCAACCAAACCAATAGGTGCATGTGAGGAAGACCGTGTTTTTGAAACTCAATAACGTGAACATGCGCAGTGACTTTGCCAAGGATGTGTTTCTGAGTGATGAGATAAAGGAGGAAGGTTTTCTTCATTTCAAAAACACCATCGACTAAATCAGGTCTGTCAACAGCAGTCTGGCCAGGGAGTAAATGTGTAACAATCTCTGGCCACTGAGGATTGGCAGTCATCATAACAAAGATATCACCCAGACCTCTGACTCTGATAATGGCGAATGAATTTTGAAGTTTCATCTGCATATATTGTGAACTGCCAGTAAAGGTAGCGGGAAGTATAAGTTTCCTGCCAAGATCTGCTGTGGCCAGAGTTCCATCATCAGCAAACAGTGTCTCTTGAACAGATTTGTAAAGGTCAGCACAGAGCTCTTTTTGTTTCCTCCTAACATAATCCAAATGCTGTTCTTCTGAAGCTGCCCATCCATCCACAATATACTGCATAAATAGTTTTCCAGCCAGAAAAAGCTTATTTGTTGTATTCGGACGCATATGAAAATAATATGCTAAGAACTTGATTAGAGTAAGCTTGTTAGTTTGAACCTCCCTATATTGCAAGGTACCATGCCAGCCAAGTTCATCAAGAGGGAATAAGAGAACATAGTGAAGAGGCATGTATAGAGCACTGACGGATGAAATGGTAAAGAATTCGCCAGTGGTACACTGGATAGCAGCTTCACGAAGTAGAAATTCTCCATTGTTGTTAGGTATCACAGCAGTGATTTCATCACCTCCAGGTAGGTTATGAGTTCGACTGTCCAGGTTAGGGTCATGGCAGAGTATGAGTTGAATAGGATTATTAACATTCCCTGTGGCACGTAAACGCTCATTGGCAGATTTATACTGAGGCACATAGGGATTGTACTGTAACATCATTTCCTGGAGCTCATGCATAGTTTCCTGATCAAGTTCGGCATTACAATGCATTCTCATCCCTTCAGCTTGAGCAGCATCGAATATATAAAGCTGAGCATAAGCGGGAGGTCTGTCACCCTGAGGTAGCAGAGGACCATGTTTATGGTAAAGAGTGTCCATTAAATTGAGAGCATAAGTGCCACCACCTCTCAAAAGTGCCTGATCGAAAACACATTTTAATGAAGTGAATGCCAATGCAGCATTATATTGGCGAATGTGGTTTCTGAATACTTCACTTGATCCAAGTCCTCTGAGAGAAGTCTAAGTAAGGGCTGGGGCACTTCCTGAAGAGCAGGAAGTTGTATTTTATTTTGCAAACAACACTGTCCAAACAGATGCCTTTGCATAGTAGAATCACTATGTCTTTCCATAAACCAATGTAGCGCATGACAGTATGGACATTCAAGATTCATAGGACCGCAATTGTGTCTCACAACATTGTCCTGAATCTGACGACGTGCATCCAGTACCTTGAGTTTTAACTGGTCCCAACTATAATCTCCCACACATGGTGCAGGAATAAGATGGGGGGAATGTGTAACAGGGGTGGGTGTAGAATGGGTGGAGTGGCAGGACGTGGCGGGGGTAGTATAGGTAGTATAGGTGGAACAGGTAGTACAGGTGGGATAGGTGGAATTGGTGGAATTGGTGGAATTGGCTGCTGAAACCCCCATGGACGACCATGACCACAGTTTGGTTCTGTTACAAAATTTGCAGCTCCAGCAGCAGCACATAACTGATCAAGTGACAGTGGTGCATGTATATGTGGAGGGACTAATGGCTGAATTGTTAGAGGATAACCATGACCACGACGTGGTGCAGCAGCCAAGCTTGTAGCCTCAGCAGCAGCATACAATTCAGCAAGTGCTGCAGATCCAACTGCAATGTGTGGAGGATGGGGGCAGCAGTTGGTGCAAGTGGTGCCAGTACACGAATTTGGGCAACTGCAGCAGTTGGGGTAAGGTGTGCAAGTCCAAATGGATCATCATTAGGAATTTGTGGTTGGAGCTCAGAGGGTGGAATGGGAAATGGTTGCAGAAGTGGGGGTGGACAGTTCTGAAGGTTGGCAATATGCTGACATCTCTCTGTAAGTGGAGTTGTGATATGGTTATCACATTCTGCAGCACGATTACACTCTGGAGTAGAAGGTGGATTCCTGCACAAATTATTAGACTGCAATTTATTTATTGACAAAATACCCACATTTCACTTTGAATTTTATTCCAAAAGCAAGTAGTTTGAGATCAATTGATAATTGGGACTATGTTTCAGACCAACAAATTAATTTTCTTAAAAAAAAAAAAATTTTTTTTAAAAAAGTAAACCCATATTTGAAGTTGGTATGTATTCACTGCTGGTCTGCAACTGCCAACAAATTAAATTTTTTTATTTAATTTTTTATTTTGTTTCAAAAGCAATAAACCCACATACATTTAAATTTGTATATTTTCACTTTTTGGAACTGTGTTTGCCTGAGAGGTTGTTCCAACTTCCTCTCATATAATAGCCAAAGTGACTCTTTCAGGGGCATGTGGGCTTTTCCGATGACAGGGACTGACAGTTGCAATTGTTGACACTTTAAAGCGCATGAAAAATTCTAAGTCCAATTTCCCCAAACACAATTTTCATGGCTTTTTGCTGCCCCAGGTGGTCAATACACACTGTTTAGTCAAATTTATCAAATTTTCTCAAATATTCATTAAACTCTTAGTTTTAGAATTTTTTCTTTTTTTTTAAAAAAAAGTTTTTTTATTTTTCATTTAAGTTTCCACTCAAAACACCAGTTTTCATGGCTTTTTGCTGCCCCCAGTGGTCAAAAACACAGTTCAGACAAATTTATCAAAATTTACCAAATGTTCATTAATCTCCTAAATCTACAACCTTTTTTTTTTTTCATAAAAACTTTTTTATTTTTGTCTTTTCACTCAAAAAAACTGGCAGAACCCCCACCCCCCACTGTTGAGCAGGGTTGCTTATGTTAATTATTACATAAATTATGACCAAAAACCACCCACGGGTATACCTACCAGCCAACTCATATAGTGACAAGCAAGCTCGATGATGCCTGGCAAGCCGGGCCCCCACTCAAGTTTAATCCCACACAGTAATTTGAAGTTACAGCCTTGATTTTTTTCAGTTTGATTTTGAGTTTTATGGTTCAAATATATTTTTATATTTTGTAGTATCTTATATTTAGTTTTGTTTTACATTTAGTTCCATTTTATATTTAGTTTTTGTTTTTTACGTTTAGTTTTTTTACATTTAGTTTTTTATGTTTATTTTTTTTTACGTTTAGTTTTTTTACGTTTAGTTTTTTTTATGTTTAGTTTTTTTTACGTTTAGTTTTTTTTACATTTAGTTTTTTTTACATTTAGTTTTTTTTACATTTAGTCACTGTCTGTTCAGTCCTATTTTACATTTTTGTTTTTATGTTTTACAGCTTTTTAAATAGTTCAGAATTTATAGTTGTTCTATTTTCTAATTTTTATTTGCCATTTCAAATTTCTATTCTATATGCTATGTTTTTTTATTTTCTATTTCCATGTTCCTTATGTTCCTTGTTACACTTAGTTCTCACTTTCCACTCCATTTACTATTTACCATCATTATTTTCTGTTTTCTGATAAAAAAACATATTTCTCTCCCATGTATGCCATGCACTCCCACATACAAATAACAACACCTGTAAACATTTGTAGACCTCAATTCTCCAATCTGTGACAACTCTCATTCACATATCTTCATGTAAACATAATTGCCACCATCTATTTAATTATATTTCATATCCCACCTAAACCATTCCTCATTTCATTTAGTTAAAATCATATAAAGTAGAATACAAAAAAATATAATTTTCTTTACTTGGACAAATATATCCTTACAATCATATTCCAATTGATAGAAACCCTCCTCACATCTCTCACCACTTAAACCTCATCACAGGGCCTTGTCTCTGTTACCAACCTCTATCTCATTTTATTCCTGTAGTAATTATAGAGAACTGCAAGGTAAGTATTCTCAGACTCGGACCAATATCTGAATCATAGACACAGCATATAAGCTGAGGTCATTGTCCAACTCCCATACTCAGTTGTACTCACCTGTACTCAATCATACTCACCTGTACTACTTCCATAGTAGTTATGTAGTGACTTGTACCCTTTGTAGATTACTGATCTTGACAGTTTTACAACTTTTTAAATAGTTCAGAATTTATAGTTTGTCTATTTTCTGTTTTCCATTTTCCATTTTCTGTTTTCAAATTTTCAAATTTCCATTCTACACTTAGTTTCCACTTTTCACTCCATTTACTATTTACCATTTTCATCTCCATTTTATACTTGTTAGATTTTATTTTCTGATATAAAACATAATTCTGCTCAGTGATAATTTACATTTGATTTCAATTAATAGTGTTGACATTTTCAGAAAGTTCAAAGTTGGAATTTATTTTAGAGATTATAAAATTGACTCAGAACCCATGAAACTCACTTCAAAGTTTAATAATTATTTTTCAAGTAAAGTTAAAGCAACTTTTGCAGTCTGAGTTTACAGATTAAGATTGACAATTAAGGTTGCAATAAATTTACAGGAGATAGTTCAGAATCACAGTTAGTTTTACATTTACAATTTTATAAGGTATAATAAATTTATTAGTCAAGGTTGTATTGTACATAGATTATTTCATTTGTCACAGTAGATACCTGCAGTTGCAACTTGGTCTGGCCAGGAATCAAACCCATGAGTAGAACCCATGAGCAATCCCAGAGCCAGCCGAAGATGCTACCATTGCACTACCAGACCATTTTATTAAGTGTCTCCATCAATTGATCAAAACCCCTTCTCACCAATGAGTGAGGCCACATCAACCACCGGTGAATCAGTTTATTGCCAGAAAGCACCCACAAACCCCCCGACCCACAGTCCACCACACCCACAACCCACCACAACCACTGTTGAGCAGGGAAGGCTTATATAACATTATTATGTAAATTTTGACATAAGCCACCCACACGGACACCCCCACGCCAATTCATAAAGAAGGATAGAAGATAGATAGATAGATAGATAGATAGATAGATTAGTATTAGTTACATCCAACAATACCTAAACGAATTTGAGCTTGTCAATGAATCAGATATGAAGTTCACAAAACACAAAGAGCTCAAACCATTCCACCATTTTTGAGACGCAGGCCCTAGCTGAGCTGGAGAATGATTCTCTGACTATGTGGTTGGGAAAAACCTCGGAAGTTCAAGTGCTGACTAATGAACTGAAAAGAATTTTTCAATTTCAACTCCGCGGCCATCAGTCTACTAGTACGAATCAGCCAGTCTCTTTTTCCACTAATCCTTGCTAGGATGGACCTCAAATTTCATATTTAGTAAAAGTAAACTTTTTTCTAAAACTTTTCTTTGAAAATGTTTTTTAATCGAAAGTGACAGACCATGCTCTCGGGTTTACCTATGTACTTATAAGTACTTTTATCTTCCGATCAAGATTCAACCATCAGACATCGGAAAGTGTCTTTAAAGTACAAAAGACCAGGAAAGGAATTAAATCTTAAAACAAGGTAAACGGACGTTTGAGCATTGTATCTTTTCGGCACTGAAATTCTCAAGAAGCAGAAGAGACGAAGTAGAATCAAACAATTTAATGACTTTGCAATGGTTACAATTACCCTCCTAAACTCTAACGTCATCGTCAATCTATAACGATAATTAAAAGTATTAATATCCCAAGATTCTTATTACTCGAGCGCAGCGTCTGCTTTCTTGACTTCGGTTGTGATGCGGACTCAAAGAGACATGGCGGCGTCAATAAGTAGGTGTGGGTGTATTCCACGTCTAAAAAAGCTCTAGTTTTATTCTCGGCTATACACAAACACCGACTAAAGGTGGATCATATCTCCCTATTGCTTCGGTGGCCTTTTAGCCCATTTTTTAATCTAATTGCGACATACTTCGAGGGTTTTTCGGACGTATCGTGGGCGTTGGAAAACGTCTTATTTCGAATATTCAATATTTCACCCGTTACAGTGACCGGTAATCTGAATATATACCCCGGAGCTATAGCAGTGGGACAACTTCCGACCTTTTCGGAGCAAACTGCCGTTGCATTCTAGATCGTTTGTTCGAGCCTAGCGACGTCATTTGGGGCGGCTTCAAGCTATTCAGGTGCTCTTATACTAATATCTCGATCTGACCAATCACATTACGATAATAAGGGTCTCCTTACGTTCCACTGCACCACCATCTTTTGCGTTAATCAGATATAATTCGCCCAATAACAAAGTGAAACCAAGGTATGGAAAAATATGTCAACTACTTTAATTGGCGGTATTCGTTTACATAACGTGAAGCACTTGAAATTCTATCCGTCAAAAATAGCATTCTTCCTCACTATCACGTGAATGCATTCAATACTCCCTGCATATTTCTCAGACTCTCTTTGTTCGGACCCCTGTTTACTGGCATGTTGATTGGGATACTACTAACCATCATTCTCGCATTGTCCTGCGCAGACTACCTTCGAAGGAGGAAATACAAAGCTCCAAATGGAAAGATTACAATATTCATTATGTCTTTACACCCGAATTTACCTTTTCCGTTTTGCATAACAGGGTTAGAGTTACCTCCTGGACCACCAGGAAAACCGTTGGTTGGACACTTTTTTGAACTTCCCAAGCTCCTTAACCAGACATTTATGTATGAATGGAAAGAGAAATATGGTTATTTTTATTCTATTGTCTTTCACAAATAACTTACTGTTGCTTTGTTAGGTGATATCGTATCGATCAATAGCTTCGGAATGCCGATTGTGTTTATATACTCTGAGAAAATCGCGCAAGAACTTATTGAAAAGCGTGGTTCATTATATTCTGATAGACCCTCGTTTCATATGGCTTGGCTGTGAGTCTATTCACTGACGATACGTCCCAGCGCTCACCATGCAACCTTGTTTTAGCCTAGGTTGGGATTACAATTTTGTTCTGATGCGATACGGCGACTGGTGGAGGCGTCATATCAGGGCATTCCAACAGTTCTTCAATTCCAAGGCTGTTATCTCATTCGAACCAATCAAATTAAAAGTACGTCGGTGAGTGTTGAGATTCTCGCATCCGAGGGTTCCGGCTAAAAGAAAATTTTTGTTAAGGCAATTACTTCGAGATTTGCTAGAGACCCCTCAAAATTTCTCTGAACATCTGAAATATGCTGTTGGTCGCATTATAATAGATGTAAAGTCTCAGTTTCCTTTACAATCCTTTTCGTCATCATTAGTCAATGATTTTCTGTATTAGGTGGTATACGCTATTGACGTCAAACCGGAAAACGATCCTTTTCTCGACGTAATTCATATGGCTCTTGAAGGGGTTGGTTACGCTATTCTTCCCGGTTTATGGCTGATTGACATCTTTCCTAAACGTAAGTTGATCCAAACCCTTAATTGTGATACGAGACAGATCATTCTGATACAGTAAACTCAATACCTGACTGGGTCCCTGGCATACCATTCAAGAATTTTATGAAGAAATATAAGGAGGCAACTCTAGCCTCTACTGATATACCTTTCGATGTTGTGAAGGTGAGAGCTTTCAGCGCTTTTGAATGTGCAATCTTATCGATAAAATTTTAATTAGAACAGGACTAGTCCCGATCATTCCTTTGTTTCCGCTTCTTTACAGAGATTAGGCAGACTTACAGATCCCTCGCCTGAGGAAGAGGTAATTATCAAGGATGTAGCTGGTACTGCTTATTCAGCCGGCGCAGGTACTGTACGTGGTCGTTTTTACTATGAGATATATATTTACCCGTTAAAACAGACCTACGCCACACTTTTACAAGCAGCAGTAGCATCAATTTTGCATCCCGACGTACAAGAAAAGGTACACGAAGAACTCGACAGGGTCCTTGGTGATCGGTTGCCTACATTGGAAGAGATTGTAAAGACTTGCCCTATTTCAACGCCTTTCTGTCTGAGGTTTTACGATGGAGAACCCCTCTGCCTTTGGGTATTGCGCATGCCATCCTTGAGGATGATATTTATGGCGATTATTTTATACCGAAAGGAAGTGTTATTATCGCTGATTCATGGTATTATATCAAAGTTCGATCGTTTTGAGTGTGATTCTGAATTCTTATTCTCAAACAGGCAAATTTTGAGGGATAAGAAATATGGACCTGATCCCGAAAGCTTTAATCCTGAGAGATTTACTCAATCCGGAAGCCGCCCTCCAATTGAACAATTTGGATTCGGAAGACGGTTGGTAGTCTTTCCTTTATACCATTACATAAAAGAAAAAACGGTTGATGTCTTTTCATAGCTTATGTCCTGGCCGTTTTTTCGCTGAAAATATGCTATTTCTCCTCGCAGCATCGATTTTTAAAGTGTTCGATATCGTACCTAAGAAGGATGAGGACGGCAATGACATTCTAGTTACGGACCGGATTATTGAATCATTACTATCGTGAGTGTTTCGGATGGGTAAGGTATAACAAATCCTGATAATACCTCCTTCAGTTTCCCCGAACCTTTCCAGTGTTCTTTTAAATTGCGATCTCCTCTCTCGAAAGAACTTATTATAGATAATAAAGAACTCGAATTGAATCTGTAACTATATTACAAGTGAAGGCATTTACTCTGAACTGCAATGTAACGATTCTTATGAAAGGAGACTTTATTTTCCTTTTATACCGTTAAGTGTCGGTCCTTCAAGTCCATTATGATACTCCAATGTCCAGTTTTTGTTCTTTCAAAGAAACTTCATGTTCGACCTTCATTCCGATAAACAATTCATCCACACGGCCACTGACTTACCTCGATCCAGCGTTGAAAGGGACAATGCAGAGCAACTTCATGGACATTTCCCAGTTCTACGTTTATGCAACTTGAGTTTTGGTAACTCATTTTTATTATTACGAATAATTCCTGTCGTTGATATGAACCCAAGCTGCATTTCCTCTTCATGGAAGAATATCGGTGTAACTCACGTGTCTGATAGCTGATGTGAGCGCATGCCGTGCGTTTACTATCCACATTCGTGCTCATCATTTTCTCTGGTAGCCTTAATGAGGCATGGTTCACTTTGGCGATATCTGAATTTAACCAATCAACTCTTTAGCGACAGGCTTGTAGACGAAAATCTAAGAACCGAAGAAGTTTCTATTATAACACCCGTACGACCTCTTGTGATCAAGTTATATTTCGGAAAAAAGCACGGGAACTCCTTCATGTTTGAGGCTTTTTTCTCTCACAAGTTATGTATATATACCCTAACCCAGATCATGTGTTGAGGTATCACGTCGCCCTTTTCTTGAAGACATATCGGACCACTAGGATGTTTCTAGGGATACTGCTTACGACCATTTTCACATTGGTAATTGCGGATTACCTCCGAAGAAGAAAGTACAAAGCACCAAAAGGAAAGTTTGGGTTACGATTATCATCTTTAAATGTTGCTTAAATAAAAACAGGTCTGAAGTTGCCTCCTGGTCCTCTAGGAAAGCCTTTCGTTGGTAGCTTCTTCGAATTTAGTCAAATCCTTCAACCGACATTGATGCGTGAATGGAGAAAGAAATATGGTTTTGTCTCCTATGCGTTCGCTTTGACATTATCTAACAGCTTTCCTGGTTTATGTCTTCAGGTGATATCGTGTCGATCAATTTATTCGGAACGCCAGTGATATTTGTATACTCGGATGAAATTGCTCAGGAGCTTTTTGAAAAGCGTGGTGCTGTGTATTCCGATAGACCACCGTTTCACATGTCCTGGCTGTAGGTCATCAGTACTGACCATTTCATTACACTGAACCTTGTATAGTTCGGGTTGGGACTACAATGTCGCCTTTATGCAATATGGCGAATGGTGGAGGCGTCACATGAAAGTCTTTCACCAATATTTCAATTCCACCGCAATTCTATCATTTGAACCTATTAAAATAAAAGCACGCCGGTGAGTATGGGCGGTCTTTATGTGTTTTACTAGAATCACTTACTAGTACGTCTTCAAGTCAATTACTTCAGAACTTGCTAAATACGCCTGAGCAATTTTCTGAACATCTATACTTTTCCATGAGCCGCATTATAGTGGATGTTTGTCCATTTACACTTCTGTCATTCATGATCGTAGTATTGACTTCTGTGTTGTGAGGAAATCAGGTTATCTATGCTATAGAAATACAACCAGAAAATGATCCTTTTATTAAGATCATCAACGCCGCTATCGAAGGGGTTAGTTTTACCCTTGTTCCAGGTTTATGGCTTGTGGACATTTTCCCCATAAGTAAGTGCTGATATTGGCTCATAATATGGGAGTTAATTCCATTTTAATAAAGTCAAGCATATTCCGGATTGGCTTCCTGGAATAAAGTTTAAGAATTTCATAAAGAGATATCGAGAGCCAACTGAAGCTGTTGCTGAGGTCCCTTTCAATATTGTCAAGGTAAAGTTTTGAGCACGCCCAACTACATATTTGATAAGTCTAAAGCGGATCAGAACCGAGAAAATCCGGACTATTCTTTTGTGTCTACTGCTCTAGAGAAGTCAAACGGATTTCATCAGCCGGACGAGGAAACAATAATCAGAAATGTGGCAGGTACTACTTACGCGGCCGGTGTGGGAACTGTACGTGGTCACAACCTTTACCTATAAAACGAGGGGTTTTGAATTATATTAACAATCACAGACGTTTTCCGCTCTTATTCACGCAGTTGTGATATCAATCTTATATCCTGAAACCCAAAAAAGGATACACGAAGAACTTGATAAAGTTCTTGGTGATCGGTTGCCTACATTCGCAGATCGTAATGAGTTACCATACCTTAATGCCTTTTGTTGTGAGGTCTTGCGTTGGAGACCCGCTGCACCGTTGGGTGTTCCACACGCTGTTCTTGAAGATGATGTATATCGGGATTATTTCATTCCTAAAGGAAGTATTATTATGGCTGATTCATGGTAGTACACCTCATTTCCTAATCTGAATCACCTTCTAAAGTTTCTTATTCCCCCGATTTGTAGGCAAATTTTGCGGGATAAAAAATATGGTCCTAAACCAGAAGATTTTAATCCTGACAGGTTCCTTGATTCTGGTATAGATCTTCCAACGGAGCAATTTGGATTCGGAAGAAGGCTAGTTACCTTTCCTTTTGTTCTGCAAACAACAGTTCTTTATGTAGTATTTATATAGAATATGTCCCGGTCGCTTTTTTGCCGAGAATACCTTATTTCTCTTTATGGCATCTATCTTCAAATTGTTTCATATAAAGCCTAAGAAGGATGAAAATGGGAATGATCTCCCAGTTTCCGACAAAGTGACAATGTCAACACTACCGTACGTGTTTGTTAGACTGATATGAAATCCGGTTGTTCTGAACGAGAGTTTCAATTAGTTTGCCCGAACATTTTCAATGTTCTTTTGAGTTGCGTTCTCCACTTTTGAAAGAGCTTATACTGGATAACGATGATTGACTTACTATATACATACGTATACAATGATATGCATGCAATATTTTCCACTTGTCGAATGACCAAGGCCCAAGGGTTTGGGTCTTCCAGATCTACCAATTGCATTATGAGCTCTGCATTTAATACAATAGCAGACCAAAACAAGAATAATGGGGAAGGCGGACAATTAGCCGACTGGTAGATGTCATGCGTCATTCATCTAACTCGGACATTGCGCTGCTTCTTAAACGTAATATGTGCAGCCCAATCTCGATGTCCTAGTCGGGCCCCTCCATTGGAGTAATTTTTTTAATGTATCAACTTAATCAAACCGAAGTTTCTAATCGATTTCTCGAAGCATGATATACTTAATCCCTTCATATCCTAAGAAGTCGGAGGAGAATACGTGTGTGATAGATGACACGTGACCTCCCTAACTCCGCCGAAGTCAATGCCGTACACCACATCCACAGCCTCAATTTTTCCAACCACACTTCTCTATCTGAATGTTGAGATAACTCAGCTCGTGAATAATGACCGCTCGCTAAAGCTTGGATAAACCATTTATTCCCGAATTCTTGATTTATAGCTTCTTATCAACAGCCTAAGCGGGCAAACGAATTTCAAATATGTATGTTTTATACACAATCAGCACGTGTACGTTGAGCCCATAAGATCTCCATAGTACGCAGGCCAGATCATAGACGTCAAGTGCTCCAGCGGAGGAATACAATACAAAATAGATAAATAAACCGTCTAAAATTCTTGTTCAAGACCCCTCTCTACTATCAACATGTTTCTCGGGATACTACTGGCCATCGTTTTTGTACTGTCATCTGCGGAGTACCTCAGGAGGAGGAAATACAAGGCTCCGAAGGGAAAGTCTAAATATCCCCCATGTCCAACGTTTGTGTTAATTTTTAGAGGATAAACAGGTTTGCGATTACCTCCCGGTCCTCCAGGAAAACCTTTCGTTGGATCTTTTTTCGAAATGCACAAAGTCCTGGGCCTAGATATTATGTCTGAGTGGAGAAGAAAATATGGTTTGTGTCCGATCACAACTATCCCTTCGTTTTAACTTAATCGCGCCCTGTCGTTTTCAGGTGATATTGTATCAATCAATATTTTCGGAGTGCCGATGATCTTCATATACTCTGAACAAATTGCCCAGGAACTTTTTGAAAAGCGAGGTGCTTTGTATTCCGATAGACACCCGTCCCACATGGCCTTGCTGTAAGTTATGTTGGCGAAAGTCGTGTCAGCATTCATTTATCATGAGCATTTTGTTTTTGTCCAGTTCGGGTTGGGATTATAATATGGCTTTCATCCGGTATGGGGATTGGTGGAGACGCCATATGAGAACGTTCCATCAATTTTTCAATTCTAAAGCAGTAGGAACATTTGAACCGGTTAAATTGAAAACACGTCGGTAAGTGTAGCCTCATCACTGCGTACGGCAACCTACCGACCTACTTACCTTTTCCCAAGGCAATTACTTCGAAATTTACTAGATACTCCCGAGAACTTCTCTGAACACTTCAAGTATTCCGTTGGTCGTGTTATAATGGACGTATGTCCTCTTCAATTCTCTAGTGAATTGACACTTTACGGATGATCAGGCCGTATACGCTATTGATATCAAACCGGAAAACGATCCGTTCCTTACCATAATGCATATCGCTCTCGAAAGTTTTAGCTTTACTGTTATTCCCTGCTTATGGATCGTAGATGTTTTCCCGATACGTAAGTACACGAACATATCGGTTACAGTAAGTACTGGACTAAATCTAATTTTTCTCAGTCAAAAATCTTCCTGATTGGTTCCCGGGTATACCGTTCAAGAGCTTTGCAAAGAAGTATAGACCCCACACTCAAAACGCCGCTAACCTTCCTTTCAATGTTGTTAAGGTGAGAGTTTTTCGTCAATGAGCTGTCGGATATAATTATAATTTTTACGATTCATTAGAACAGAGAAAGTCCTGATTATTCATTCGTATCTACGTCCCTAGAAAGATTGCGTAAAATGGAAGATCCTCAACCTGATGGGGAGACAATAATTAAGGATGTCTCTGGTACTGCGTATTCTGCCGGCGCAACTACCGTACGCAACCGTTTGTTTTTATCTCATGGGGTAATCAGTTAACTTTGTAAAACAGACCTATGCTGTAGTTCTACAAGCAATCGTAGCCTCACTATTGTATCCCGGGATGCAAAAGAAGCTGCAAGAAGAGCTTGATAGAGTCCTCGGTGATAGGCTACCTAATTTAGAAGATCGGAAAGATTTGCCTTATTTTAATGCGTTTTTCGCAGAAGTTATGCGTTGGCGACCTCCTTTACCTTTGGTTATTCCACACGCTGTTCTGGAAAACGATGTATATGAAGAGTATTTTATACCGAAAGGAAGTGTTATTATCGCAGATTCATGGTGTGACCTTGTTTCCCCCCGTCTTTTCTTTCCAGATCTTAACAACCTTGTGCACCGATAGGCAGATTTTACGGGATAAAAAATATGGTCTGAACTCTGAAGAATTTAACCCAGAAAGATTTTTTCAGCCTTGTGTTCCTTGGCCAACAGAGCAATTCGGATTTGGAAGGAGGTTAGTACTTTTTCCGTCTTCTTATCCGCTGTGCCGACGGTAATGTCTCCGTAGATTCTGTCCTGGTCGCTTTTTCGCTGAGAACACCATTTTTCTCTTTATGGCAGCAGTTTTTAAAGTATTCAATATCACACTGAAGAAGGATGAAAACGGGAATGATATACCTGTTTCGGACAAACAAACGGCGTCCGGGTTACCGTAAGTCTTTCTAACACTACGTATACTTGGATAACACATCGGTTGTTTTTTTTTGACATATGAATTTTAGTCTGCCGGTACCTTTTGAATGTTCTTTCAACTTGCGTTCTCCTCTTGCGAAGGATCTTATTCTGGATACTAGTAACGATGACTGATCATTCCAAGCGACAAACAGATTCAGCGAAATCTTCGATGGCTTCAATATAGAAAACGAACTCCTCAGCAGAAGACACGCGAAACAAAAACAAACAAAAAGGTGCCAAGACCGACCGACAAGGACCAATTAACCCAAGGATAAAACGGCGGTCCAGATGAAAAAGAACAGGGTGGACGAAAACCAAAGGCAGATATGCATCACAGAATGGTTCAGTAGGATATAAAAGTGGAGCAAAGGTCACTATTCACTCACGCCTAACCGTCAAACGCGGAGCGGCACTGCAGCGGCGTTGGCAAACATAGAGTTAAATGTAATACAGAGCTAAAGGACGAGTCGTACATAGGACTTATGGTCCCACATCGATCTTAATGGAATCCAAAAACAATATCAGTCCTATATCCTGAAACGCAAAAAAAAAGATACACGATAAAGTTATTGGTGATCGGCTGCTTACCATTGCAGACCGTAATGAGTTATTACCATACCTTAATGTCTTTTGTTGTGAGCCTTTGTGAGGTTTTGCGTTGGAGATTGCTGAACCCTGGAGTGTTTTACACGCTGTTCTTAAAGATGATGTATATCTGGATTATTTCATTCCGAAAAGAAGTGATTCATGGCATTAATATTATACCTTATTTCCCGACATGTAGGTATTGCGGGCTAAAAAATATGGTCCTAATTAAAACCGAGATTTCAATCTTGACAGGTTCTTCGAATCTGGTATAGATTTTCCAACAGAGCAATTTGAATTCTGGAGAAGGTTAGTTACCTTTTTTTTCGCTCTAACAAATAATACTTCTTTATGTAGTATTTTTTATATACGTTAAGCCAAGGAGGATAAAACGGAAATGGTGTCCCAGTTTCCGACAAGGTGACAATGTCAGCACTACCGTACGTCTGTAATTAATTACAAACGACGTCGACTGCTATGAAACAATCATTCTAACGAGAGTTTCAATTAGTTTGCCTGAATATTTTCAATTTTTTTGAATTGCATTCTCTTTATATTCGAAGGAGCTTACCCTGGATAACAATGATTGACTTACTATATACATATATAATAATATGTATGTAATACTCCTATTGTGGAATGGCCAGTCATAAATCGACTACAGCCTATAGTAAGAACCGCGCTATGGACATGGTCCTTTTAGGATCTTGATCTATTAGTCACACCAGATTACATTACGAGTTCTACACTTGGAACAAAAACAGACCAAAACAGGAGTGGTGAAGAAAGGGGGAATTTAGCTGACTGATGCATGTCATGGATCATGATTTGTCCAACTCGGACCTTGCGTTGCCCCCAGAACGAATTATGTGCCTGTGTAGCGTCCAATCTCGATGTCTTAGCTGAATCCTGATGCCCGCATTGAAGTAAATTTTATGTAACCAGGTTAATTGAACTGAGTGAAATGAAGATTTTAATCGATGATATATAATCTCTTCATATCCTAAGAAGTCGGAGGACGGTGACGCACGAGTGAGTCGGAGCTCAAGTGACACGGACCCGTAACTCCGTAACTCCGCCGTATTCAATGGTCCTTCACTGTGCACACAACCTCAAAAATCTTAACCACGTCGTATATCTTCTCTCGCTCTCTCTCTCTGACTCTCTCTGAGCTGTCGAGATAACTCAATTTAGGAATAGAAACGCGGACGGATGTTTAAAGCTCCCATGTGGACCTACCTCGCCAGAACTAAGATAACCCAGAAGCTATCGGATCATCCATTCCCGGATTCTTAAGCCAATTGATTCATGGTTTCTTATCAAAAACCTAAACAGGAAAAATGAATTCCAAATACGCTCTACATCATATACGACCAGCACGCATACGCCGAGCACATAAGATCTTATCCATAGTACACAGCCAGATTTTCGAGTGCTCCAGCGGGGAATTCAATACAGAATGGATAAATACTGCTCCGAAACCCTCGTTTAAGACCCCTTTCCACTACCAACATGCTTGTCGGGATACTACTTGTCATCGTTTTTGCATTGTTATCCGCGGAATATCGTAGGAGAAAGAGATATAAGGCTCCGAGGGGAAAGTCTATTATGTACCCCCTAACGTTTGTGCTAACTTTTCGATGATGAACAGGTTTGCGATTACCTCCTGGTCCTTCCGGAAAACCTTTCGTTGGATCTTTTTTCGAACTCCACAAAGTCCTTGGTCCAGATTTTATGTACGAGTGGAAAAGAAAATATGGTTCGTGATGTCCGACGACAGCTCATACCCCCCTCTCCTCAGCGTTCCAAGCTAATTGCGCGCTCTCCGTCGTTTCCAGGTGATATCGTATCAATCAATATTTTCGGAGTGCCGATGATCTTTGTATACTCCGAACAAATCGCACAGGAGCTTTTTGAGAAGCGAGGTGCTTTGTATTCCGATAGATACCCAGCTCATATGGCATGGCTGTAAGTTGTCCGTCTTTGGGAAAGTTGTATCAGTATTCATTCAATATATTGTTTTTTTTAGTTCAGGTTGGGATTATAATGTCGCTTTCCTTCGATATGGGGATTGGTGGAGACGTCATGTCAGATCGTTCCATCAATTTTTCAATTCTAAAGCAGTAGCAGCGTTTGAACCGGTTAAGTTGAAAACCCGTCGGTAAGTATAATAGCCGCATGACGTTCCATCCCTCAACCAACCTGCCTTTTTTCCGAAGTCAATTACTTCGAAATTTACTAAAAACTCCTGAAAACTTTTCCGAACACCTCAAGTATTCCGTTGGTCGTGTAATAATGGATGTATGTTTGTTTCTCCCGGAATACAATTCTTTCTGGTGAATTGAGATTTTATTTTACGGATCAGGCGGTATACGCTATTGATATCAAACCGGAAAATGATCCGTACCTTACCATAGTCCATATCGCTCTCGAAGGATTCAGCTATACTGTTATTCCTTGCTTATGGCTCGTGGATATTTTCCCGATACGTAAGTAGATGACATGTCAATCATAGTACGAGACAAAGTCTAATCCTTTTTAGTCAGACATATTCCCGATTGGCTCCCGGGTATACCGTTCACGAGCTTTGCAAAGAAATATAGAGATTCCACTCAAGACGTCGCTACCATTCCTTTCAATATTGTTAAGGTGGGGTACTCTGTCAATGGGCTGTCAAATATGATCACAACGTCTACGATCTATTAGAACAGAGAAATTCCTGATCATTCATTCGTATCTACCGCTCTAGAAAGGTTACGCAAACTGCGAGATCCTCAACCTGATGAGGAGGCAGTAATCAAGGGTGCCTCTGGTACTGCATATGCAGCCGGCGCGAGTACCGTGCGGAATTGTTATTTTTCTTGAGCAATGAGTTAACGCTGTGAAATAGACTTATGCTGCAGTTCTACAAGCAGTCGTAGCCGCAATACTGTATCCCCAAACCCAGAAGAAGTTGCAAGAGGAACTCGATAGTGTCCTCGGTGATAGGCTACCTACCTTGGAAGATCGGAAAGATTTGCCTTATCTTAATGCGTTTTTTGCAGAAGTTTTGCGTTGGCGACCTGGTTTACCTTTGGGTATCCCGCACGCTGTCCAGGAAGATGATGTATACGGAGAGTTTTTTATACCAAAAGGGAGTATTATTATCGCTGATTCGTGGTATGACCTCGTTTCCCACTTTCCATCTTGATTTTTTTTGACACCCTCATTTCGATAGGCAAATTTTACGGGATAAAAAATATGGCCCGAACCCTGAAGAATTCAACCCAGAAAGATTTTTCCAACCTGGCGTTCCTTGGCCAACAGAGCAATTCGGGTTTGGAAGGAGGTTAGCACTCTTCCTTCTTGTCCGTTAAAACCACGGTCGATAATCATACGGATTCATACCATCTCCATAGATTCTGCCCCGGTCGCTTTTTCGCCGAGAATGCCAATTTTCTCTTTATGGCAGCAGTTTTCAAAGTGTTTAATATCACACCGAAAAAGGACAAAAACGGGAATGATATACCTGTTTCGGACAAAACAATAGAATCTGGGCTACCGTAAGTCTTTCTAACATTACTGGATAACACATCGTTCTGACATATGAATTTTAGTCTTCCTGTACCTTTTGAATGTTCTTTCGACCTGCGTTCTCCTCTTTCGAAGGATCTTATCCTAGATAACGAGGACTGATCATGAATAAAGTTGTTCCCAAGGGGTGTACGACAAAGATATTTTTTTTTCTGTTTTCCATTCTATGAAATCTTATTCACTCACTTTATCACCACATGTAATTCGAACTTGTCTACAGTATGAGAAGTATTTTTTAAGCCAGAAAAATTAATCGAGGGACACGTCGGTGTTTCGAAGCATCGGTAGCGGAGCTTGAAATGTACCTTAGTCAAGCTCAACAGATTTTCCTCCTTTCAACAGACAGGTTAAAGTCTAAGCATCCTGTCGCTCTATTATTACCGATATGCTTATTAAAAAGATCTATTTGACGTATGACTAAATCCAGTCTGCAACATCTCAAAACGAATTTCGGATTAGTAACTCGTGATGAAGAACAACTTTCGACATCCAATGGCAACAATGCCATGCACTATGGAGGCACCGTTATACTGTCCGGCTCAAAACTACATCATAACCGAGATGGAACTGACTCAGATTCGAAAGAGACTCATCATGGATTCTTCCCTTCTGGGCTTAGCGGTCGCGGTTTCAGCATCATTAGAAATGATTTCGCTTTCGCTTGGTATTCCGGCTTATGTTTTCTTTGAAAGAGGCCTGCCACGATTGCTCCCTTCTGGGGTCAGTGGTTGCGCGTTTAGCATCACTGAAGCTGGTTTTCCTTCCGTTTGGTTTTCCAATTTCTGTTTTCATATATCTGGACCTTCTTGCCTTGCTTCTTGGTGCACTGGCCTTATTTTTTACAGGGAAATATTTCATCTGTGTTTGTGCTGGATTCTGGACTCTATATTTTCAAAGATTCAGTCGGATAGCTAAAACATCTTCTAATCATCAATAGAGCAGGTCGACAAGCTCCATCGACGCGTCACCTTTCGGCAAGTTTTTATCACTAACGTGGTAAACTGTAGCGATTTCGGCCGAAAATGGACTCGCAATCTGCTGCCGAACAATTTCAAATCGGACAGTCTATTATTTTATTTCCCTATGTTTCCTAGAGTATAAAGTCAACAAAGCTCGCAGCGTAATCTCTATCAACAATCGAAACATTACTCATTAACGATGGCATTCTACACTCCTGCTCCTGAACCACCAACAAAACTTGGACGGTATAGGATTTTATCTCCTACTGCTGGTGTCCGTGTTTCTCCCCTACAACTCGGTGCCATGACCATAGGTGATCAATGGGAGAAATTTGGTCTGGGTGTTATGAACAAAGAGATGTCTTTCAAGCTTCTCGACGCCTATTATGATGCAGGAGGTAACTTTATCGACACAGCCGTCAACTACCAAGATGGTAGCTCAGAAGAATTCCTCGGTGAATGGATGGAACAACGAGGCAATCGTGATCAAATGGTCATCGCGACTAAATATACGGCTAATATGATGAAGGGTAAAGACACTCCCATTCAAATTAATTATTATGGGAATCACCGAAAAAGTCTCAAATTGGCCGTTGAGACCAGTTTGAAGCGACTTAAAACCAATTATATTGACATCTATTATGTTCATGGTGAGTGGTGATGAAACTGTTGTAATTAATTTTGACTCGGCCGTGTTCTTCAGCTTGGGCGTTCGATGGGTCAGTGGAAGAAATCATGAGCGCCCTTCATAATCTCGTTATTTCTGGGAAAGTTTTATACCTGGCAAGTCTTTTTATTTACCTTCAAGAGAGTATTTGATCTTACTATTGTTCAGGGAATTTCGGTAATTATTTTCCTCTTTGGACGAGCAACATTTCTTACAGGTTTGGTAGGACACCCCGGCTTGGATAGTTTCCAGGGCAAATGAATGGGCCCGATCTCATGGGAAAACTCCCTTCAGTATCTATCAAGGAAAATGGAGTATCCTCGACAGAAGTTTCGAGAGAGATATAATACCTATGGCTCGTTCTGAAGGTCTGGCTCTAGCTCCCTGGGGTGTCGTTGGAGGTGGTCGTCTAAGAACGGACGAAGAAGAAGAACGTCGAAAAGAAAGTGGAGAGAAAGGTCGTATGCTTTTCAGTCCGAATTGGGAACGAACGGAAGACGAAGTTAAAGTCTCAAGAAAATTAGAAGAAGTGGCGAAAGAAGTGGGCGCGTCTAGTATTCAAGCCGTCGCTATTGCTTATGTGATGCATGTAAGTGTTTTGATCGTTCTTATTATAGGTGTCCGGGAAGTTGAAGATAGTGTCATTTTACAGAAGGTGCCATACGTATTCCCTATTGTTGGTGCTCGCAAACCCGAGCAATTTAAAGACAACATTCAAGCTCTTGATATCAAGTTGACGCCAGCTCAAATTAAAGCTTTGGAATCCGTGCTACCCTTCGATTCCGGCTTCCCTCATAACTTCATTGTACGTTGACTGGTCCATCTATCTCTTTTCCCTTCCTTCATAATGTTTATTTTTCCAGGGGAATGGTATTGGCAATAATGCTTTCGTAGTAACCGCCGGGCACGCAGACCCATGGATGCCTACCCCTGCATTGCCGGAATCACTTTCTAATAAAGAATAAAACATTAAGCTTTACGGTCGGGACTTCTGGAATTGCTCATGTCATTAACTATTCATAAATACAGAATAAACGTTGATCACAAGTTTGATAGAGAATTTACATATTCATTGCATTGAGGGAGAAGATTCATTGGCTCAACACCACGATGTGTATAAGAGAATTTAGTTTTTTGGAAGAGAATCGTAATAAACTATATCGTTTTCGCCCAAAAAAACTGGATCTTCCCCAAAGTCAGAACACTAATAATCTCCGCATCAATCTTGTATCCCGAGACATACAGGGGGGTGCTCGATAGAACATTTTCTATACATTTAAACAAGAAATAAACGTCGAATCGAACTTAAAACCTCAGCACCTATCATGGACATCCTCAGGGTCCACAGCGTTTGTTTCGACCGCTTCACCGGGGTAGAGTTGGAAGGTATTAATATATCATCAAACTAAATGTTCTAGCATTACAGTGGACAGAGTCAAATCATGCGTCCAGGATATTCTCAAATGATTGGACAACAGTATTCAATGAGCAAGATCATTGGAGGAAAGGACGAACAAAATAATAAATGAAGAAGGGGTGAAGTTCATTACGGGGTTTCATGCCTGTCGTTTTGGCTCAAGTCTTTAATTTTCGGTTTCCTTGTTGGTTCAGCTCGGCTCACCATGGGGAACCAAGAGCTGTTTTTCCGAATTTCGTTCTCAAGATTTGTTTCTCGCTTTATGGACTATTCAATACGAGAATAAATGTAGTCCTACATAATGTGCGCAGAGGACACTCTGGCAGTTCATTCTAGTAAACCTCAAAAACCACTCGGCGATCTGATCAACATTGCTTCTCCGGAGGTCTGTGTTATCGTCCAGTCTTGAAAAGGAGCTCTATCACCTAACTTTGTTAATATAATTTCAACTGAAATAGAAATATATACTATTTCAGTGGTGAATGCTGTTAAAACGAGAACCTAGCAGGAGGGACATACAATCAATGGAAAGAGGAGAAAACCCTTGCATATATATGAGTGAAATGACATTTAATTACATAACTTTTCCAAGAAATCATTGATATCTGAGTTCTTGAATGATGCTAATAACAGATCGATAATTAGATCAATTGTTAATTTCTCCTCTATTTGCAACTATCAATATATCGGGGCGTGAGCCGCGGTACTCCACCGATCAAAGTGTTTCATGTTCACTATCGGGAAAACAATTTGAAAAAGCGAGACCGGCATAATTTGATGGTATTGTACTTCTCACGAAACAAGACTCAAAGATAGTATTAGAAACCAGCTCAACACACTTTTTTCAACTGATTTTACCTAAGTCTAGACATCGCTGTGCCGTCTTACATAAAATACCAGTGTCAATGTCCTGAAGGGCAGTTATATTAGATCGAGAAGAAAGGTACGATGATCAAGGACCAAAAACTTGCAAATTATAAACACTTGTTCCTGATCAAGTATCACTAGCAAAAGAATATCTATACATGTACATACCAGTTGTAGACACAGAAGATATTGGCGAAATACGACGCCATAATCAGACAGTAGAACTTTGTGGCCTTTTTGGAAGGAGGATGGCTTTCCTGTTCTCTGAGCTTCTTGTTAGATGAACTCGTAAATGGTGTGTATGGTACATTGATATCACTGATTCACGTAAAGAACCCAAACAAAACCTACATAAGTAGCCTTCCAAGGACTTGAATACACGTTATTGTCCGAAACCAAAACCTTTTCTCGTTATGCTCAAGTATTACTACCCCAACTTGAATGCTGACTGAAAAAATGAAGGGGAAGATAAAGTAAATATGAATGATGGCATTATCGGTTGGCGGGAGTTCAAGAACCAGAACTAAAAATAGCTCCCAAGTTGCCTTGCAAAGTTATGATATAGCTCTTGCGGTCTATCTTTCATGATTATTAAATATGTCATGTTTTCTTGTTATTGAATAAAGGCCATTCAGAATGAATAGGCTGTCACCGGTGAGTATTATGGGTACGTATATATACAGGACTGAGTATGGGCCTCGGATCGGCAATTCTCAGCTCATCAATGATACTTGGATGCAGGGTACCCTTATGGTATCCTGGATGCCTTAACTTATCGATCCGAGAAGTGTAGGAACTGAGCTGAGGTGGAAATGGAGAAGACATGCGGTGTCTGACGCTTTGGTTCATTGGTGACCACGGCATCTTTCTCCGAAATCTTTCATGTGCATACATTTCTGATATTGAATGTGTGGCTTCTAAATGAAGTGCTGATGTACAGGACAAATATTTTGCGAAACTACTCTCCGGGCTCAATTGTAGCAAATCACAACCACCCGGCTGACACAACTTCCAAAAGTGCTCAAATCATGACCTCCACATATCAACCATCACTGGGAAGTTCAGTTACTGCATGATGGACGAATAGAACGTTGTTTAATTTCAATCAAGATGTGCATATACGGAAAGTATTTAATTCAAGACTGAAGGGTGCTGTGTAAGTGCCGTGATCGAGGAAGTGCGCTTCTTCCTCAATTCCCTGATGTTTACTGACAGTTAGATTTTTAGGGTTGGCTGTTAGTACCGTAAATGTCAATATTTATGGAAGATCCATGAATCAACGCTCATTCAACGACGGCAACAAAACTTCATTAGGATCGTTCTTCTTTAGGAGATTGATGGCTGAATCCTCGGTCGATTGGCACCCTGGATAACTTAATTACCCATTGCGCACATGCAGCATACGGCAAGGATCGTGAGAGGTGCCATACCAGTGAGTCAGTGACAAGTGTGAGTGTGAAAATCATTGATAGATGCTTGATGCCACCGAATTGCCCATGTAGGTTTAACAAGTACATAAATTACATATAGTTAGGCTGCAGGCAAGGGTGTTCGAGGTGGACACTACTCCTAATACTCAATCATCAGGATGAATAATGCAAGCGTTTCAAGCGTTTCGGAGCAGATAATTCAAGTCAGCTATGAATCGTACGCAGTCACACACTTTTTTACTTCATCGCTTGACAATGCACAGAACTATACAGCTGTACACTTATTTTTGCTCTCTTAGTGAGTATAGAAAAAGTTTGCGCAATATCACTTCACTTTCACTATTCTTTCTTGTATAGCCATTCTATTTTATGCCTTCTTGCTACATTTTTCGGATGAAGTGGAGTACGTATGGAGAGCAAAGTTTACAATACCAACGTATCTTTACTTGTTATCCAAATACCCTACTCTTTTCTACTTCTCCTTGGTAATATTTATTGATCTCTTGCCCGAGACCCCGACGGTATGTAACCATAAATTTCGTTTCCTATTTTCGTCTGATTTCTTTCTAGAATTTACAGTATTTATACCTGGTTGCTTTAGTTTTTGGACCTTGACATTTTTACAGCATATGCAATGACATTGGTATTTTAACACAAATTATGGCAATCCTTCCTGTTTTGGGGATTCAAGGTGTCTATTCTTATTCATCGCAGAGTACTACAATTTTAAAGTACTGCAGGATTGATTGCCGTTCGAACTTATGCCATGTGTCAAGGATATCGACCGATGGCAATAGCTATGTTTTCACTGTTATTGTCCATTATAGCTATTGAAATTTATGGTTTATATTTGTAAACAATATTTTTGTTACATCCAACTGATAACGTCAATTATAGTGGCGACCCTCCCAAATTGCGTTGTAACAGCGATGTAAGTTGCTTTTGTTAATCCTTTTACATCCACTTGTACTTATCTCTCGACTTCTTCTTGCTTAGATGTAAGAAGGGCTCTGGTGGCGGTCATTTCTTGAATGTTCTGAATATAGCACCCTTATAGTGGAAATTTCTGTGATCATCAATATCATTGACGGTGCGGCGACAATTGTTTTGGAAGCACTTGCCTTCCTTGTGGTCATTCGTCAGGTTTGGGGCCTCTGGAAACTGAAAAAAAGTTTGAACATACAGAGTAGTGAAGACATAGTTACGTCCCTTCTGAGACAGGGTAAGATTCGTTTTTATTACTTAATGCGTATGATATCACAAAATGATTGTATTGTCAGGTATTTTAAGATTTTGGTGCGTAACATGTACACATCAATATAGTGTCTTGAGTGACACTATGATTATTTGAAGCTTTGTACTTTTCATACCCACCGCATATGTCTTATTATCATTTGTAAGTCATCGTCACAACGCATATATCTGGAAAACTCACGGAATTCATGCAGTTCTCTCCGGCAAGAATACATCTATCTACCCTCTTCAATTATCTTTACAGTAAAATTAACCTTAAATTTCTTCTTCTCATTAGTTTGTCGCCGGTAATTTCCGCCCCTTTCAAAATGCGTATGAAAGCTTCCTAAATAATTGGCGATTATTTTAACGGACTGTCTACATTTACTTTTTTAGATTTTCATCACTTCTCATTTGCGAATTCACCTTGGACCTCCGTCGACGGAATACAAAAGCGAGTCCCAATCAGTCTGCCATGGCTCTACCAACATTGTCATTCCGAGAGCGTCCTTCACAATCCATAAAGTTCGTATTGGGACGTCTGCATGAGAGTATTGTGGCTGAGATGGCTGAGAGGAATGAACCGGCAGATATTGATAGTTCTGGTCCCGTCAGAGAGCTGGATAATTTGCAGGATACTACATCGACGACTACAGGTGCGACAACGTGATACAGACCAAATAATATTATTTGAACTGACACAAGCTCTGTAAAGGTCGCGATGAACTTCAAAATCTTGCCTGAGCCGGTACACCATATGTCAAAGCTAAAACGTAGGCTTATCTGTATCAGCGTATTATTTATTTGACAACTTGAAGTTTGTTCCTCAATTGAGCGAATCCTTCTGACAGTCTAGAAACTCATGATTATTTGTAATGCTACGAACATATGCTATAAAATCTGTCATTCCCCAGCCGTCGTTTTGCATAAAGTTTTCATTCTTTATCAGCAAAAGATTCCGGTAAGGCAGGCATAGGCATCCATGGGTCTGCATGACCAGCGGTTACTACAAAAGCATTGTTGCCAATACCATTTCCCTAGTAGAGGACGAACGTTAGAATGGAAAGAGAAATATGGAGCAGTCAACATACAATAAAGTTATGGGGGAAACCGGTATCGAAGGGTAGCACGGATTCCAGAGCTGTAATTTGAGCGGGTGAAAGTTTGACATCGAGAGCTTGAATAGCTCCTTTCAATTGTTCAGCCTTTCGAATACCGATAATAGGGAACACATATGGCGTTTTCTTTGTGAAAAACGTTAGTTGGAAATGTTTACAATATAACCACTTGAGGGACTTACATGCATCACATACGCAATAGCAACGGCTTGAATACTGGATGCACCCACTTCCTTGGCCACCTCTTCTAATTTTCGCGAGATTTTAACCTCGTTTTCCGTTCGTTCCCATGTTGAACTGAAATACAAACGACCGTTTTCTCCAGTTTCCTTTCGAATTCTTTCTTCTTCATCCGTTCGTAAACGACCACCTCCAATAACACCCCAAGGAGCTAGAGCTAGACCTTCAGAACGAGCCATAGGTATTATATCTCTCTCGAAACTTCTGTCGAGGATACTCCATTTTCCTTGATAGATGCTGAAAGGGGTTTTCCCGTGAGATCGAGCCCATTCGTTTGCTTTAGAAACTATCCAGGCTGGGGTGTCCTACAGAATATGTTAGAATACCAAACATTCATATTCGGTCGGCGAAGAGGAGAAAACATACTGAAATACCCTAAACACGGTCTGAGAATGAATTGTTTTCTTACGGATAGATAAATAGGTTCTTACCAAATATAACACTTTCCCAGAAACGACGAGATTATGAAGGCTGCTCATGACTTCTTCTATTGACGCATCGAATGCCCAGACTGAAAAAAACATAGGAGCGTCAATAAGAAAAAACTTTACAAAATATCGAACACGACTTACTATGAACGTAATAGACATCAATATAATTAGTTCTCAATCGCTTCAAGCTAGTTTCGACAGCTGCTTTAAGAGACTTCCGATGATTCCCGTAATAGTTGATTTTAATGGGTAGGTCTACTGCCTTTTTCGCGTTACCCGTGTACTTGGTCGCGATAACCATCTGATCACGATTACCCCGTAATTCCATCCATTCACCGAGAAACTCTTCTGAAGCGCCATCTTGATAGTTAATGGCTGTGTCAATAAAGTTGCCTCCCGCATTGTAATACTCATCGAGAAGCTTGAAAGAGTATTCCTTGTCCATCGCATGGTAACCATCCTTGTCCCATTGATCACCTATGGTCATAGCACCTAATTGAAGGGGAGAAACACGGACACCAGCAGTAGAAGATAAAATTCTATACCGTCCGAGTTTTGTTGGTGGTTCAGGAGCAGGAGTGTAGAATGCCATCGTTAATGAGTAATGTTTCGATTGTTGATAGAGATTACGCTGCGAGCTTTGTTGACTTTATACTCTAGGAAACATAGGGAAATAAAATAATAGACTGTCCGATTTGAAATTGTTCGGCAGCAGATTGCGAGTCCATTCTCCGGCAAAAATCGTTACAGTTCACGCGTTTAGTAAACTCGCCGAAAGGTGACGCGTCCACGCTTCTGACGAGTGAATGAAAATTTTTCAACCATCCGAATGAAACTTTTAAAGAATGGAGTCTAGAATTCAGCACAAAACACAGATGAATTGCAAACCCACATTTTCTTGCGCGAAATAAGGCAAGAACGTCTAGACAAATGAGAAGAGAAACCGGAATAACAAGTTGAAGAGAAACCACCACCGACCCCAGAAGAGAACACTATGACAGGTCTCCATAGAAAACACAAGCCGGATTACCGAATGAAAGCGAAACCAATCTTCTGAAAGCGCCGCCGATGACCCCAGAAGGTAATAATCCATAGGGTCTCTTTTAAATCTGAGTCAGTTCCCTCTCGGTTCCGATGTAGTATTGAGCCAGATGCATCCATAATGCATTGTTGCCATTGGATATCGACCAGTGAGTCGTGAGTTAGTGACCCGAAATCTGTTCGAGATGTCGCGGACTGGAAAATTTGGTTTTACCCATGTGTCAAAGATATTGATATCTTTATAATAAGGATGTCGGGAGTGATAGAGCGACACTGCTTAGACCCTAACCCGTCCGTTGAAAGAAGGAGGACAAGCTGCAAGTTGGTTATTACTAACCCATGTTTCAATCTCCGCTGCCGATGAAGTTTTGCCGTCTAAATAGACGTGCCAGTGACGCGTCTCAATTTTATGGTGCATCATACAATTTCAACTGGCTCAAGATTCGTTATTAGATTACACGTTGGGGATATAGTGAGTAAAGTGAGTAAATAGAATTTCGTAATCTTTCGCATAAGCTATTCATAATCAGTCGTCGTTATCCAGGATAAGATCCTTCGAAAGAGGAGAACGCAAGTTAAAAGAACATTCAAAAGGTACGGGCAGACTAAATTCGTAGGTCAGAATGATATGTTATCCCACGATGATAATGATGTTTTGACAGACTTACGGTACTCCAGATTCTATTGTTTTTTCAGAAACAGGTATATCATTCCCGTTTTCATCCTTCTTCAGTGTGATATTGAACACTTTAAAGATTGCTGCCATAAAGAGAAAATTGGCGTTCTCAGCGAAAAAGCGTCCAGGACAGAATCTATGGAGATATCGATATCATCACTATCGACCGTGGTTTTCAACGGACAAGAAGGAAGAGTACAGACCTCCTTCCAAACCCGAATTGCTCTGTTGGCCAAGGAACGCCAGGTTGGAAAAATCTTTCTGGGTTGAATTCTTCAGGGTTCGGGCCATATTTTTCATCCCGTAAAATTTGCCTATCGGAGCGAGGGTGTCAAAAAAATCAAGGTGGAAAACGAGGACATACCATGAATCAGCGATGATAATACTTCCTTTTGGAATAAAATACTCCCCATATACGTCGTCTTCCTGGACAGCATGTGGAACACCCAAAGGTAAAGGAGGTCGCCAACGCATAACTTCTGCTAAAAACGCATTAAGATAAGGCAAATCTTTCCGATCTTCTAAATTAGGTAGCCTATCGCCGAGAACTCTATCAAGTTCCTCTTGCAACTTTTTTTGGGTTTCGGGATATAGAATCAAGGCTACGACCGCTTGTAGAGCTGCAGAATAGGTCTGTTTCACAACGTTAACCCATCCCGATACTGAAAGGAAAAAACGATTGCGTACAGTATTTGCACCAGCCGCATATGCAGTACCAGAGACGTTCTTAATTACTGTCTCTTCATCAAATTGGAAATCTTGCAGTCTGCGTAACCTTTCTAGGGAGGTAGACACGAATGAATAATCAGGACTTTCTCTGTTCTAATAAAAATATTTCAATCATTCGTTTTGAAAAAATCATTAACCAAAAAAAACCCACCTTAACAATATTGAAAGGAATGTTGGAAAGATCTTGAGTGAGGTCTCTATATTTTTTTGCAAAGTTTTTGAACGGTATGCCCGGAAGCCAATCAGGAAGCCGTTTAACTGGGGCGGAGACAATTTAGTCTGGTATTATGACCGACGGATCGTCTACTTACGGATCGGAAAAATATCTACGAGCCACAAGCAGGGAATAACAGTGCGGCCAAATCCTTCAGAAGTGAGATGGGTTATGATAATGAACTGATCATTTTCCGGTTTGATTTCAATAGCGTATACCGCCTGATTCTTAAAATGTCAAAAGAACTGTAGTGAGGCTGAGGACATACATCCATTATAACACGACCGACGGAATACTTTAGATGTTCGGAAAAGTTCTCGGGAGTATCTAGTAAATTTCGAAGTAATTGCCTTGGGAAAAGGGTAGGTTGTAGTACGAAGTGATGCAGTTACACTTACCGACGGGTTTTCAATTTGACCGGTTCAAATGCTCCTACTGCTTTAGAATTGAAAAATTGATGAAACGCTCTCATATGACGTCTCCACCAATCCCCATACCGGATGAAAGCCATATTATAATCCCAGCCTGAACTAATACAAAACAACATATTGTGAATGAGTGACATAGCTTCTACAAAATACAACTTACAGCAAGGCCATGTGAGACGGGTGTCTATCGGAGTACAAAGCACCTCGCTTTTCAAAAAGTTCCTGTGCGATTTGTTCAGAGTATATGAAGATCATCGGCACTCCGAAAATATTGATTGATACAATATCGCCTGAAAACGACAGAGCGCGATTAAGTTAAAACGAAGGGATAGTTGTCGTCGAACACAAACCATATTTTTTTCTCCACTCAGACATAATATTTAGGCCAAGGATTTTATGCATTTCGAAAAAGGATCCAACGAAAGGTTTTCCTGGAGGACCGGGAGGTAATCGCAAACCTGTTCATCCTCGAAAAATTAACACAAGCGTTAGGCATAACGAAATAGTTATACTTTCCCTTCGGAGCCTTGTATTTCCTCCTCCTGAGGTACTCCGCGGATGACAGCACAAAAACGATGGCCAGTAGTATCCTGAGAAGCATGTTGACAGTAGAAAGAGGTCTTGAACAAAGGTTTATTTATCTATTTTCATTGAATTCGCCGCAATTTGTGGCTGGAGCACTTGATATTTGTATTTGGTTGTGTACAATGGAGAAGACCGTATAATGATGCACGTGCTCGGCGCACACCTGGATGATATATGGTGTGAGATGTATTTGAAATCCGTTTGTTTATTTGGGCTTGATAACACACGACGAATCAATTGGCTTAAGGTTCCGGGAATCAATGATCTATTGTTCATCGAAGTTTCAATAGTAAAAGGACGTCATGTGCTCAAATTTATGAGACACGTGCGCGTTAGTTGTTGTCCTCCATAATAAAAAAAAGGGCAGCTTGATGTTCATATTTGACAACAGGAATTATTAATAAAGACTAAGAAGTTACCAACGTAAGTATTCAACATACTCAGCTTATACGACTGGACATGTCAACGAAATGTTGAGGGTTAATAGGCGTAGAGTCTAGACAGCCTCGCGACTCCGAGTCCAAGCGCTCGCGACTACAGAAAACCTTTTCGCACGCACAGTTGAAACTTTCTCCCTTTTGGACTCCATGAGCTTGAACCATTGTCTCCCTCGCATCAATGACCCTTGTCACGAAATTGCTCAGTATCGTCCCTTTCGGTGTGCTAGACAAAGGTAAGTCTGATTCAGTCAGTGGATGTGTGGACGTAGACATATGAATTGCCTCTATTTTAATAGGTATTAGGCATAAAATAAAGGCTGAAGTTTGAACACAAGTCTTTCCTTAAAAAAATCTAGACATCCAGAACTTACATATAAAGGGACTGGCATTGATGATCCATGGACTCAATTCGTACAATTTTTCTTATTGGGAGTGAAATTTTGGTATGAAATAAGCTCCATAAATGTAGTCTTCCACGGACAGCGTATAGAAGACCCAAAGGGGTTTTCCAGCGCAGAACATCAAAGAAAACTATTATGTGACAAATCTCTACGATCCGCTACAATGGTCAGCTGATCATTAAGGACCCTATCAAGTTCCTTGTACGAGGTGGGCTGATTAAAGTAATGTATTCACCATAGTAAAACTATACGCACGGTACTTGCGCCGACTGCATATCAGCTACCCCCATTTTGAATCAACAATAGTTGCCTTCATTAGTATGACAAGTTATTTCCCTTTCATCTCCGTAAATCACTGATTTTTTTAGATTATTAGCAGGATTGTACTTTCAGGGATACTCATCTCCGGACATGCGAAACCTTTTGTTTTACAAAAAGCCCCACCCATGTGCACACATCCTTTCGATAATTTTCCACATATAAACGCAAGCACATCTTTTACAAATACATTCAATTTTTCTCATCAACTTCTCTATCGGGACGAAATGCTTTCTTCTACATTGTGGATAGATTGTGCGTATTATGTAAGGGACTGTTGTGACTTGACCATCCTACCTCTTCAAACCGAGCTTTCCTCCATGGCGTTTGGCAGCCTCGTATCATCGTTTGGATTTTTTGTCGTCCATATTGACGGTAATATCTACATTTGAGAAACTCACCCTCCGTGAGGGGGCAAACAGCTGAAATATCTCTGGGCATTCCATTGAGGGCAACTTTTTTAGCTTCTAGCCCCCTTGTTGAAAGAAAGACAAGCTTCAGCCAAGTTGGTTACTAATGCAGTTTTCAATCTCTGCTGCCGATGATGTTTTGCCGTCTGAACATGCGTCTTAATTCCTGGCTCTAGATTCATTTAGATTACACGTCGGAGATATAGTGAGTAAATGGAATTTCATAATTTTTCTCATATAGCCTATCACCGAGAACTCTATCGAGTTCCTCTTGTAACTTCTTCTGGGTTTTAGGATACAATATTGAGGCCCAGACTGCTTGAAGAACTGAAGAATAGGTCTATTTCACAACGTCAACCCGTTTCCCAAAAAAATAAAAAATAATAACTCCGTACGGCACTTGAGCCGGCTGCATATGCGGTATCAGAGACGTTCTTAATAACCGCCTCTTCATCAGATTGAGGGTCTTGCAGTTTGCGTACTTTCTAGAGCTATAGATAAAAATGAATGATCAGTCATGGTTTTGAAATTTGCGTTGAACATAAAAGTGATCACGTGCCTATTCCAAGTACCTGGACGAGTGGTAGAGATACAAACTCCAACGATTACGTACACACTGGCTTTTTGACTTAAAGCCTCCACCCTGAAATCTACAAACTCCAAATGTTTACATCAGCGATGCATTGAGAAACAGGATTCTTCATTTATGGCACCGAATAACTGTTAGAGTTACTAGAAGGGCTGTCACTTGTTCTACTTTCCATCTAAGTATATCGACAATCCCTCCGAAGAGCTGTAGTTACATATCCGGCAAGCAATCCGCAATCTATTGGAAATTTTCTATTGATTAAATCTGGAAAAGGACGGTGCTTTATCATGTTCTCGCAATTCCCTGAAACAATTCATGCCCCAATCCTCGTACCACAATCTCACCAACAAAGCGGTGTTCCGCCTATAAATCACCTCCCATCTGAAATCATCAAATATATCTTTTCACTTTCTGCCGATGAAAATACGTTATCTCAGTACAGAAACCAACTCTATCTTTTCTGGGTCTGTCAAGCATGGCGACGTGTCATCATTAACAATGCTTTACTTTGGACAACCATCGATTTCCGTGGGAATCCGGAGCTGGTAGGAACTGTGGTTCAACGCTCTGGAAATGCGGGATTATTGGTTGAATTATGGGACGAGACATTCGATTATCCCGAAAAACTCGCACTACTCAGTTCGACATCGATATCAGAAGCTCATCGAATTGAAACTATTCAAGCGATACTATCCTCGTCGAGCCTACAATTAATTGTTGATGATGTTTTGCGTCATTCTTCTCCATCTCTGCGCCATCTTGCTCTCTGTGGGATTCTTCACGACGAAATTCCATTAATAGATTCACAAATGCCCTTCACCCTCGATATCGGTAATTTGGAGACTTTCGAAATATACGATTCTTCACAAGTACCTTGGGACTGTCTTCGCTCCGTGATTTCCAAAGTTTGGAAACTCGATATTCGTTTCGAATGGCAAGAAACGTTTCTCGATTTTTTTGCTGATATACAATCATCATTCAACCAACTAAAAGTCCTTGTTATGCGTTTTGAATCCACATGCGATATTCCACAACTATACACAATAACATTACCCAACATAACGACTCTCGTCATCGAAGGCAATTCAGTCCCTTCTGTAGCCGGTTGTCTTCGTATACCAAACGTGCGACGTTTGGCTATATACGATGAGATGGGCTTTAACTTTTCCTTCCACCCCGACTTCGACTACAATTCTATCGAATATGTTTCCGTTACGAACTGCTGGTCGACCTCTTTCACATTTTGCTGCTCAACCTCTTTTACATTTCACATCGTGGGCTCAACCGAAAAGGACATGATACCAACAGATAATTGGGGGAGAGAAGAAGTAAAACAATTTAACTTAAAAGCGCATTTCAACCAGGAGTCCGCTGGATATCACGATTCTTTACGCGTACTTAACGACTTGCTTCCCAGAATGCCCCGTGTTCGTGAAATAAGTCTTCCTCACAGGTTCCCAGAACACCTACCTGGTGTGATGGAAACATCGCGGTCTCCCTCCAATCTTATAACTCATTATGGATCGCTGGCAAGTCTAAGCCTTATTCGTAGTACACCCGATGCATATGTATTTGGACGATAACTACGTCGTAGTGGGATTTAGTGTGTGGCCGAGGCCTTGTGTGGGCTACAGTCTTTTACGGGCGCTTGAGCCATGATTGGTACGTGGTCAGTTGCGAATATTTACTGCTATAGAATCAAGGGGCACCAAAAAAAAAAACTAGACATCAACTCCTAAATGGGAATAAGAGCTCCGGGGAACACCACCCACCCAAAAATATGAGAACATATAATGTAAATGTATATGACATATTATACAACATCATACAGACTGGTAATCTACTTATCATTTTGTGGATGCTGTGCAACTTTGTGATTCATACTCTTACAGCTCTAGCTTGTGGAATAGGAGATACTTCAGTGAATGTTTCAAAAGAAGATTAGAAGAGCAACAGATTTGATTGAGTATCAGGCTATTAGTTGCTGGACAATATTGACTGAGGGAACAGCGAGGAAATTCAAATAAATATATCGTTAAAAAACATCCCCGTTTAATTAAGGTTTGTTGTCCAAAATAACATCCAAAATGTCTCGTGGATGAGCAATTATTGAGCAATTAGGGTGTCAAAAACTGGTACAAAAAACGGTAATAAGGTCTGAAACCTGGACCACCCCCCCTAGTGCATGTCACGGATTCGTCGAACTGGTGCCCCTTGTATAGAATCATTGTAAACTGTATTTCTTTTGTAAAACTTAATAGATATCTACATACGTCTGGTGGTGCGCCGCTATCGATGTTTACTGATACTTGACATCCTTGGCCCTATGTAATAATTACAATACGTCAAAATATGTGCGAGCATACGGACGAAGCGAAGCGATGGTGTCCAAATCATATCCACATGTCACAAAACAGTAAAGCTCATCCAAGGGAGTCGTCCTCTCGATATAATAGTCCCCATCCGCAAAACGACCCGAGAAACAAAAATACAAATGTCCCAAATTCTCCATATCATACTTATTCAGAATTAAAAAAAAAGGAACCATATGTTCAATCGTGGTTATCCAAAATAAGCTCTTTCGACCCCGGACGCAAATTAAAAGCGCGCTGGAAAGGTTCGGGCATACTATCTCCCAGCGAAAATGAATAACATCAGCATTGCCTTATCCATCATCCATCCATAGTCTGAAGACTTACGGCAGCTGATTCGACAATCTTTTCTGAAAGGGGTATATCATTCCCGTATCCATCTGTCATGAGTGTAAGGCGAAACACTTTGAAAATCGATGCCGCAAAAAAGAACATTGTATTCTCAGCAAAAAATGGCCCGGACACATCCTATGAGACATATTATTAGAGCAACTGTAAATGTGAAGAGACGGAAGGAATTGGTACTGACCTTCTTCCGAATCCGAATTGCTCCGTTGGTGGATCTATTCCAGGTTCAAACAATCTTTCTGGATTAAAATCTTCGGGGTTAGGACCGTATTTCTCATTACGCAGAATTTGCCTGTTTCAAAATTTGATATTCCCGATACAACCACTAGAAAATCAAAGGTATACCATGCATCACCCATGATAATGCTTCCTTTCGGTATAAAATATTGTCCGTAAACATCATCTCTAAGTGCAGAATGCTGAACAGCCAAAGGTACACCAGGTCTCCAACGAAGGGTTTCGAGACAAAAGGCGTTCCGGATACATAAGGCGGTGTTTTAATTAGTAAATACTAGTAGAAATACCGCCTTATGTACCCGGAACAGCTGTAACGTAAGGTAAATCTTTACGGTCTGCCAAGGTAGGCAATCGGTCACTAAGAACTCGATCAAGTTCTTCGTGCATCTTTTTCTGGGTTTCGGGGTATAACACTGAGGCCCGGATTGCTTCGAGAAGCGCGACGAAGGTCTGTATACATTTGTTACATAAAACATCCTTGTTGTGGAGACGGTCAACCTTGAACACTTACGGTTCCCGCACCGGCTGAATACAAAGTACCAGCCGTATTTCTGATTATCGTCTCTTCATCCGGCAAAGGATCTTGAAGTCTGTTTAACTTCTCTAGTGAGGTTGATACAAATGAATAATCCGGACTTTCTCTATTCTAATAGACGATCAACTTTACTAAAAGGTTCTGCGTATCGTGCAAGTTTTACCTTGACGACCTCAAATGGCGCTTCGGTAATGGCTTTAGTCACTTCTCTATATCTCTTCACTAATCTCTTGAACGGGATAGCAGGAAACTAATCGGGTAGGTGTTGGACTGAATAGATATATTAATCCGCTCTTATGAACAGTAATACCTACGCTTACGTATCGGGAAGACATCTACGAGCCACAAACATGGAAGCGGAGCATAAGACCTTCGAGAGTGATATGAACCCTGTTGATGAAAGGATCATTTTCCGGCTTGATCTCGATAGCGTATACTACCTAATCAATTGAAAACACACGTTACAACCTGACGACGCGAAAATATAATAGACATACATCCATTATCACCTGACCAGTGGAGAACTTTATATATTCAGAGAAATTTCCCGGAGCTTATAGTTTGTTTTAAAGTAGTTGCCTGGAAAAGCCCTGTGAAGAACATTTCATTGAAAGAGCAATTACTTTTTGAGACTTACCGAAGTGCTCTCATTTTAGCGGGTTCATACAATGATACGATAACACCGCTTTAGAATTAAAAAACTGATGAAACGCTCTGACATGACGCCTCCACCGATCACCGTATTGCATGAAAGCAATATTATTACTCCAACCCATACTATATCAAGTGAATGAGGCGTTATCTAACGGCTGACAGTGACTCACAGCCAAATCATAGAAAACGGGTATCTATCAGAATACCAAGCACCACGCTTTTCGAAAAGCTCTTGAGCAATCTTATCAGAGTATATAAAGATTATCGGTATTCCAAAGATATTGATTGATACGATGTCATCTAACAATACAAGCGGTCAGTGTTGGAAGTGATCATTGTGTAATACAATCACAATTGGAAATAAACCGTATTTCTTTTTCCATTCGTACATAAACATCGGTTGAAGGACTTTATGCAGTTCAAAAAATGAGCCAACAAATGGTTTCCCGGCTGGTCCAGGAGGCAGTTTCAATCCTATTTGTTTGTCGAAGCGTAAGTTCAAATGGTAAATACAGTCGCCTTTCCTTTTGGAGGTTTGTACTTTCTTCTTCGGAGATACTCTGCACAAAATACCGCGAGAACGATAATTGAGAAAATCCCAGCCAGCATGTCGTGTAGTATGCGTAGCTGAGAGAAGAAAACCTATTACGTACCCGGTGTATGATGAATTGAGAAAAGGAAACGGTGTTCTTAGCAATAAAATAAATTAGAATCTCCGTATGTATCGAAATAAATAAGTTGCCGACCTATAGGAAGTGGCAGGGTTGGTGTCGAAAAGAGGAAATCGCTGCACATTCACGTTGCAAATCAGGGAACCCGCCCGCGGTATCACGGGAGTTCGCTCCCCTGTGATTGGTCCGGCTTATTGCTTATTGGAATTTCAACAAAAAGGATAACCGGCAACTATGTAGAGCTTTTAAAGCATTCTGAATAAGGTTTTAAGTTGTGGAGTGTCCAGATAATACTCGAGGACATGTGTTCATGTATACGTAAGAGCCTTATTGGGTGTCAACGTGTCAATCATCCCGGGGCGATTGTGAATTTGTTTGTTATTGATCGAAGAACACCGGACAGTTAGCCATTGAGATGGTGAGTTACTATTATTGGACGGCACTGGCATTTGAGTGATAGCGAAAATGTTTGATATAGTTTGATACAGGGTCTATGTCAAATTGCGCAGAAAACAAATTATCAAGTCCGTATGTGGTGTCGATTAGTATTGGAAGCAAATCACACATAATATCTCCAAAAACAAAAATCAGTCAACCATCGTTCAAGATAAACTCCTTCAAGAGGGGAGAACGCAGTTTGAAAGAACACTGAAAGGGTTCGGGCATACTGGATTCCTTGTCAGAGCAATGATAATCTCAACCCAACTAAAATGCTTACGGTAGTGCTGATTCTATAGTTCTATCCGAAACTGGTATGTCAATCCCGTTTTCGTCTTTCTTGGGTGTAATATGGAAGACCTTAAAAATAGATGCCACAAAGAGAAATAATGTATTATCAGCAAAAAAACGGCCAGGACACATTCTTCATACCAGAGCATCAGCAATCGTTTCAGCGATGTTGAACAAGAGACCAACCTTCTTCCAAATCCGAATTGTTCAGTCGCCAAAGGAACTCCGGGCTGAAAGAATCTTTCAGGGTTAAAATTTTCAGTGTCAAGACCGTATCTGCCTTCTCGCAGTATCCCCCTAGTAAGACATAAGCTTGATACAACAAAGAACAGGAAATAAGACATACCATAAATTAGCGAAGACAATACTTCCTTTCGGTATAAAATAATCCCCATATGCGTCATCTTCAAGAGCAGCATGCGGAACACCCAAAGGGGCAGCAGGTCTCCAACGTAGAACCTCAGAACAAAAAGCACTAACATAAGGCAAGTCTTTATGGTCTGCCAATGTTGGTAATCGATCACCGAGGACTCTATCAAGTTCTTCGTGCATTTTTTTCTGCGTTTCGGGATACCGAATCGATGCTATAATTGCTTGAAGGAGAGCTGTGTAGGACTGTAAAAAGAGTCCTCAGTGCTTCCTTGTTTGTTATGAAAAAGGAGCACGTACGGTACTTGCACCTGCTGCATAGGTAGTAGCAGCCACGTTCTTGATCACTGCCTCTTCTTCAGGCAAGGAATGTTTGAATTTATTTAGCCTATCCAACGAAGTGGATACAAAGGAATGATCGACGCTTGATCTGCTCTGATTAATTGTTGAGTTTTTATCGGTCAACCGTACGTGTGATTTGGGAGACTTTACTTTTACGATATCGAAAGGAATAGCGGCGGCGGCTTTAGTGGCTTGTATGTATTTCTTCGAGAAATCTATAAATGGTATACCAGGAAGCCAATCAGGAATATTCTTTACTGAAAGGAAATGAATCAATGAGTTAGGTAAGGTAGTGTAGGCTTACATATTGGGAAGGTATCCACAAGCCACAAGCCGGGAACGAGAGCGTAACTGAGCCCTCCAAGGGCAGTATGGATCGTGTCAATGATAGGATCATTTTCGGGTTCGATATCGATGGCATAAACCACCTGAATTGACAAGAACAAGCAGGATCAGGTTATGCAAAAAAATTTAGAAGACAGACATACATCTATTATCACACTGCCAATGGAGAACTTCATAAGTTCAAAGAAATTCTCGGGTGTTTCCAGAATGTTTCGAAGTAATTCCCTGATGAGACAGCTTAATCGAGTCACGTTGAGGGGAAATGCCAAAAAACTCACCGACAAGCTTTAATTTTAACTGGCTCAAAAGATAGCACCGCTCTTGAATTGAACGTTTGATGAAATATTCCAACATGACGTCTCCACCAGTCACCATACTTCATTAAAGCGAGATTATAGTTCCAGCCCAAACTGCAGCAGCAAGATGAGAGTTACTAACAATCGATACCCCCGGTGACTTACAGCCACGCCATATGAAATGGGGGTCTATCAGAATAAGAAGTACCACGTTTTTCGAGAAGCTCCCGGGCAACTTCACCAGAGTTTATGAAAATTACGGGTGTTCCGAAGATATTAGTCGACACGATATCACCTGAGAAAGAAGAACAAAATGATTCAGCTTAAAACACGAGGGGGATAGTTGAAACGGATACAAAACCATATTTCTTTCTCCATTCGCTCAACAGTGCTGCAGTGCTGGTTGAAGAACTTGTTCAAATTCGAAGAAGCTACCGACGAAAGGTTTTCCCCGGGGACCAGGTGGCAATCTCAAACCTGTTTTTGGTTGGGAATCTGAGCGCGTAAATTGAAGACGAATGATGGCTAGACTTCCCTTCCAAAGCCTTGTACTTCCTCCTTCAAAGATAGTCTGCGCAGAATAATGCGAAGAAGACGATAATTGCAGGTAACCCAAAGATCAATCCAGTAAATGGAGGGGTTGGAAATAGAGGACTAATGAAAGGAATATGAATATGATTATAAAGTACCGAGAGAACCATATCGGAAAGGACGATTCTGTCGTCTGTGTGAGAAAGAACCTTGGCAATGACGATGTTTCTGACAAGAAAGTCGAAAAAAAAATATAAATATGTGATTCCTTTAATTTGAGAAATTGCGAGCTCTGGTAGGGGATGATGTTCACTAGAAACAACAATTGACGCTGTTTTGAAATAAATAAAGATTGATTGATCGGTTGAGCGATGTTGCAAATCAATTCAGCTGAGTCACGTTACAAAGAGTAACCGGAAAGCGCCCGTGACATATTCTTGAACAAAGTTGGAACAAGACTCAAGTTCCGAAAAGCGCGATATTGGCTCTGCAATGAGATTGTCTTGTATGTATTAGATATTTTTAATAACTAACCTTTGAATTCATTTCATATAGGAGAGGACTCAATTGCCATTGGAGGAAGACCTCAGTTCTCGGTTATGTTATATTGCTTTCGGATTAGTCTCAAGTCGAGTATTATACAGTTGTACTTATGTGGTTAAAGTGATTGAACATCAGGTAAGATTATTACATATTAAAATCATAACGAAAATTATAACCCCAATTTACTCAGTTGTCCCGAGAATACGCTCTTCTGCTATTTTTGAACGTACAGTAATGGAACATGGATAATGTGGTGTGTGTCTAAAAGTAATTCGTTATAATTATGTTTACAAAATGTCATCATCTTTACTTACAGGATAAATTCTGAACCAGGTATTGTCGCATAGGTAAGATCAATATCATTTCCATCATTATCTTTGGGAGGTGCAAAGTTGAACACAGCAAACAGGGACGCAAGCTCTATTCCTATAACTTTCTCTGCAATGTGATCACCCGGGCAAGCACTTGTAGTCATTATTTTAAGAATATTGTTTAAACGGTACAAGATTTAATAACGCACCGTCTACCAAACCCAAAAACACCCATACCGGAAGGATCTGGTTCAGGCTGATGATCACCATGCCTTAAGAAACGTTCTGGTCGGAATACGAAAGGTTTTCCCCGGGGACCAGGAGGCAACCTCAAACCTGTTTTCGGTTTGGAATGTAAGCACGTAAAGTGAAGAATGATGACTGGACTTCCCTTTCGGAGCCCTGTACTTCTTCCTTCGAAGATAGTCTGCGCAAAATAATGCAAGGACGACGATAATTGGTAGTAACACAAAAAGCATTCCAGTAGATTGAAGGCCTAATGAAAGGGATATGAATGTGATTATAAAGTACCGAGAAAACCCTGTCGAGGAGGACAATTATGTCATCCGTGTGAGGGAAAACCTTGGCAATGACGATGTTTCTGACAAAGAAATTCAAGAAAGAAAATGCGGTTTCCACTGAACCTAGGTACTTGACAAGTTCCAAGAATGGTAATTAAAGAATCCCTGCTCGTCGCGGATTAGTCCAGTCTTTTTATAGAGATTTTGATTTCATCTATAATTAAAACTTGCAGGAGAAGATACGCTCCGCGATGTAAAGGAGGTGATGAGCATATATCCAACTCGATCGTCGAAAATTTAAATTTTACTAATGTAGAAGCCCAACGTTGAGTGTTCGAGACATGTGATTCAACAGTTTTACGTTGGCTCGCAGCAGACGATTCGTGCAAAGTTAATAGTCATCAACGGGTTAAAGCATTAAAACCGTTAATACCTATTTGTAAGTAACAGTTCTGGCGATGAGAACTAAATCGTTCGGCAGTGGCAAAAAAGGAGAAATAGGGACTGGCATCTACTCACGTGTCGAATGCGGATCAACTAGTTCTATTCCAATAATCCCGATCCTAAAAACCGGAATTCAGGAGTGTATACCGGAGAAACAATGTAAAACCCCATGCGGACTTGAATTTCATCGGCGAAGGGTGTATCATGACGAGAGAAAAAATAGTGAGTAATCTGTGGTAGGGACGTTTGTTTGCACGTCAACGAATTCAATTCTATCAAATTCGTAGTCTTTAAGTTTGCAATATTTATGTCCGGATAAAAGATCATTCTGAAATGTCACGATACACAATCGCTCCTAGAGATCGGATGTCGATGCACCCGATCGTTCGTCGGTACTACCTAGCACCTTCTGTCATCATCTCCAGCCAAAACTTGAATTTATATCAATAGATTTGAAGAAATGACTCTAACCTGTAATCTCACCTCAATTCACACCATGGGGAGTATCCTGTAACTCTAGTTCCCCCGAACCGGATCACCTTTGGTCGCTCGTTTCAACCACGGTACGATCGTGGAATCCTCCAAACACAGACCTTGTAGGGCTCTCCCTGAACGATATATCCGGTAGATTCACAACTGACTGGTCGGGGAGAGGTTTATCTTTTGCATTCCATTGACGGAGTGCCAGGGTGAAATTGCAAATGAGCATTGAGGAGAGCCTAAAATAATGTAAATATAAGCAGTCCAACTTGGAAAATTCCAATATCGACGGGGGTTTCGTACGCGGCTTGCAGTGGGGCGGGGGCCCCGCTAGTAGACTGCCGATGGGGGGATATTTATTTTAAGAAAATGGATGGAGAAAAATAATGGAATATTCTCACCGGCAAGAACTAAGTGAGTAAGTAGAGTTTCAGCGGGTTTATTACCTATGTAAACCATAGCATGCATAACAGCTCACATATCCTAAGAGAAGTTCTGTTATTGTAATGAAAAGCACGAAGCTTATGAAAACAACGGAAGTCAGTGTCCCAAAAGTGAAATAACATATACTACACACCAGAATCTTAAAATGCCTGACAACACAATGATTTTCGAGATACTAGCATGTAGCAAATAAAAGTGGACTTACGTTGTTTGAGTAGTGAAGTAACCAGATCACTATTATCTTTCAAACCTAAGCTCAGCTTTAGCTTCCAAAGTCCCGAAATCTGACGAATGGTGGCAGCGAAAGCAAGTATATCCATGAAAATCAAGGTATATGGTCGATACAGTGTTTCCTTACATCCGAGAAAACAGAAAGAGACGGAAGTTTAACAAATGAAGAAAGTGTGAATAATAAGGAATTCGTTACATTGCTGATACGTTACAACTTGGATGGTCATTTCTATAATAGACATGGTCAGAACGTGTAGAATGATGTTAGTTATAAATTCGGACCATAAATCTGGATCGCCAAAAGAGCCAAGAACATGATGAAGAGAGCAACTGCCACTGGCAATGCCACGGGTCGATATTCTTTGCATAAGGCATACGTTCGAACTGAGATCGATCCTGCAGTATTTTAGAGATGCAGAAGAAAATAGGGAAATGGAATACCTTGAACCACAATAAAAGGGAGGATTACCACTGCTTGTTCCAAAATACCGAGTTCATTGCATAAGCTGCAGGCATGTAAATTTTGACGTTCAACTCAAAAAAAGGTATAAATACCTTAAAGACTGGACAAAGAGAGTCAACAGACAACTGACGGAGAAACACAAATACCCCACAAGTTACAGACTGTCGAGATGTCACCAACTACTTCTAGGGCGAAAAATAGAAAAACAGGGTATTTGGATAATAGATAAAGATAAGTTGGGAATGTAAACTTTTCTTGCCATATGTATTCCATTTCATCCGAAAAATGCAGCAAGGAGGCGTAAATTAGAATTACTACATGGTAAGGAAAAGTTCAATCTGATCTTGCGCTTAATTCTTGAACATTGCTTACCAAAGGAAGCAACCAACCCGTACACCTGTAATTGGAGGATGAAGGACGCCGATATTTTGTATATTTGTCAACAACCCAATCTCTCACAGCATCCAAATCTGATTGAGGACTCATCTGACATTCGGGATGCACGTCGGTGGACATACTCGACGACGGCAGTTAAGTGAAAGAAAGCATGCTTTTAAAGTGTCTGTGCAATTGGCGCCCAAATTACACGTCTCACTTCCAGCGTTATCGATATCGCGTAAGCCAATAGCGGCTGACTACCTTTACACTATAGATTAGCTCGCCTGGTTGATAACGGTTCTAGGAGGGTTTTTTCAAGGTAATCCTCCCCTCACATTTTGGCATGTTTATAATAGATTGATCTCACGATACATTATGTATATCTTCACCTCGTTGTTACCCAAACATACCCACAACTCCAATGAAAATCCTAATCCTAATGTGAAACTTAATATATTTATTCACTTATTCCGGTTTACTTCCCTGTAGTTGGTCTGGTCAACATCGATTTTAGCAAACTAATAGTGAACTGGTTTACCCTAGTAATCTTCAATATTATCAAACCACTTCGGCTTGATACCCGAACTCATTGCGATCTGAAAGAGTTTGTCTCAAGTCATGAGGATACAACAACCAACTGACATACTTCTAGTGGTGCCATATGAGCTATCCTGCAGATACTGAACCAACAATATCACCTAAACCATTCCTTCCCCCCATCTCGGCCACAATGTTCTCGTGCAGACGTCCTAATACAGATCTCATAGATTGCAAAGGGTCTTCTCGGAATGATAATGTCGGTAGAAATATGGCAGACTGGTTAGGAATTACTACTTTCATTGTGTTACGTCTACGGAGATCCAGCGTGAATTCGCAAATAAGTAGTGCTGAGAGTCTATAAAAAGCAAAAGTTTAAACAGTGAATATATACAGAAAATTTCATACACGTCTTGAAGGGGCGCGAGAACCTCACAAACAAACTGTAAAAAAGGGAAAAGTTTTGCGTTAAATGATGAATGGAGAAGTCAATAATAATGACTGTTCCTACCGGCGCGAGCTAGTAGAGGCCCGGATTTCAGTGGATTTATGTATGCGTAACATTATTGGTAGTGGCTCACATAGGATAAAAGGAGCTCTGTGGTTGTAATAAAAAATACGAAGCTTAAAAAGGTCGGTGACCCTGAAATATACTGATATTAGGCACTACATACGAAATTCTTAGAACACCTAATGGCACAATAATCGTGGGATGTCATATTGAGATATACATCAATGAAAGTGAACTTACCTTGTCTGAGAATCCAAGAAACCAAGTCTCCATTACTATGTAAGCCTAAACTTCTTTTTATTTTCCAAATTCCCCAAACCTGCCGAACGACCACAATGAACGCAAGTATGTCCAAAAGAATGATCAAGATGGTCCTGATTAGATTGAGAACAAGAGCAAATTTTACTAAACAAATGAATTTTTTCGGATATTATTATCAATGGAAGTTTTCCTACATCTGAAAAACGGAGGAGTAAGCAAGGGATGAAAGAATGTACAATGAAGAAATCGATTACGATGCTGTTATGACACACGCGGGTACACTAGCTGTCTCTACGTAGTGGACATGATCAGAGAATATCGAATGATGTGATGCTGAATACAAATACAAACCATAGATTTGAATGACTGAAAGAACCAATAGCATTATAATCAGGACGATTGCAACCGGTCGGTATCCTTGACACAAGGAATAAGTTCGAACCGAGATCAATCCTACCTTATTTTAGAACCGCACAGCAGCGAATAGAAGAATGAAATACCCTGAGTCCCCCAAAAAGCAAGCAATACCATAATCTCTGATAACAAACCGAGGTCATTGCATAGGCTGCAAAAGTGAATTTTAGAATTTGAATTTTGAATAATCGGCTATACATGCTGTAAAGACTATAGAGAAATCAGAAGGGAATAGGGAACATAACACTTATAGAATTATATACTGTGGGGCTTGAGAGGTCCTGAACTACTGCCACGGAGAAATATAGCAGAAGAGGGTACTTGGATAATAAGTAAAGATAAGTTGGTAATGTAAACTTGGGTTTCCATATGTATTTCACTTCATCCGAGAAATGCAGCAAGGATGCATAAATTAGAATTGCTACACAATATATTACTGAAGTTCGCTGTCGGGCTGTTGCACATATATTACTTACCAAAAGAACCAAAAAGTGTGTACACCTGTATGGTTCTATGCATTGTCAACCCAGGATTACAGCTTAAAAAGGTGACTAACTACATACGATTCGTATGCACCAAGAATTATCTCGCTTGAAAGAGGTTCATTATCCATCTTCTACTGGTAGTTGACTGTTGATTCGTTTGTTAGGTTGTTCGTCGATTGCCTCGTGAAGATTTTGACAACTTTGTCTAATAGCGCAAACATATATATAACCTCCGAGTACGTTGTTAGTTCAGTTGAACCGTCACCTCGGTGTCAAGCAGTCCTCGTTTGCACGTTCTCGATTGCCGCGAACCAGGTCAGATCATAAACCAGAACCCAAAAGAGAAGATCTTATTTGCTTCAGAGTAGAAAACGTTAGGGGAAAGACGAACTTGATAAGCCAGTGGTCTACCGACCCCCTGAAAATGATGGAATGATGGAGTAATCGGGAAACAAGCGACAGCGTCGTTGATTGAGCTTAAGTATCGATATCATTCAGAACGTGCATACTTGGCCTTAGAAGTGGTTAAACCCATTTGATTAATGAAAGAAACGCACAACCTGCATATTATTCTTTAAATTGTGAATCAAGTGTCTCGAGTTTTAATACTTAATAGGCCAGATAAGATATTGTTTGATCGTATTGGATACAAGAATACTCCGGCCGAAGATTTTTATAGCACATTTAAATCATCAATTCCAAATTCAAGAGGTATCTGCCCTGGCGTATCAACATGTTATCTTCTCAATCACAATACGCACATCCGATATGAGAGGTACATTCTCAAATCAACTGTGCTCCTTTTCTTTGATGAGATGGATATTGTCAACATGCCATCAATGTCGCCTCCACCATAGAAAATCTGAAACGCAGTCCCATAGTGGGGTATGTTGAATCCCAAAATACAAGGATGCTCCAACTTGAAGTGACATGATAACGTTCACAAGGAGTAGAAAGGATGGATGTTGTCGTGATGGACCACAAAATCCGATTACGGGGACCGCGTTGAGTCTCCATTCGGTGGAAACAGTCTTCTTTCAGATGGATGGTCTTAACCGAGTTACACCTACGTCATCAGCACGTTTACATAAACGGGAAGGTTGTAAAATGAGAAGTAGGTCTTCTATTAATGTGTAGCTTGATATTGAGTCTGACGAACTTAATGTCTTTGTAGGTTTCAGAATAAAGAATAAAGAAATATCGCGAGTAGGTGAACGCGGAAAGACTTCAAAAAAAAACCATTTAAATAGATGAGCGCTCGGTTTTCTCCGAGATTTCTAGTTTAAGGGGAACGTAGAGTAAACCGGTTGATTGGGAAGCCAATAAACACCCCGTCCAGAGCATATAATTGATGAGACAAATTCCCTGACCGACATGATACAATTCAAAGTTGACAGAACGACGGTCTATTATGGAACGAACTCCAGGTTACGAGCTTTTATAGTCTAGTCGGCCAGGATAATTATGACTATAAAATATACACTCTTTTAACCCACGGAATAGATAATAACTGCCAAAATTGAGATATCAATCCTCTATAATCAATAAAAGACTTACCGGAAATTATTATGGCAATTTAAGCAGTTTCCTCAGGTCCTACTTCTAGACTTGGGCTATCAATTCCCACCATATTATTATTCCTTTCTCCCATTTCTAACAAGATGCTCTCGTGTAAGTGTCCAAACACAGATCGTATAGACTGAGCCGGATTCTCTCGGAATGACAGGTTTAATGTCGGTAAATCTATAGCAAACTGATTGGAGGCAGCATTTCGTCGACGAAGTCCTAGAGTAAACTCGCAAAGGACTAGTGCCGAGAGTCTGGAAAGAGTAAATGAGGTGGCGGAGAAAGTCATGTAATTTGTATAATACATACACATTTTGAAAGGCGACAAGATCATTTCCAATGGTGGTCTATGAATCACGCTCACTTGGTAAGTTAAGCGTGAATTGTGAGTGTATTTTACCGGTGATATCTGGAAGTGGCGAGTTAGTAGTAGACAAGAGGAATCATAAAATGACTCACAATTGACAATACAATTTCAGTTATTGAAATCAAAAGTACGAAGCTTTCAAGGAACAATCAGTGCCTTTGAATATAAAAGAAGGGTAAAATGTCCACACGAAAATCTCAAAATACCTTTAGAATGATGAGTATATTTAATATAATGTCTTCCCACCTACTATGATGAGAGAACGTACCCTGCTGAAGAAGCAAACTAACGAGATCTTCATTACTAGTCTGTGAATGTAAACTCCGTCCCAGCTTTCGTAATCCCCAAACTTGGCCAATGACCGCAAGGAACGCTAGAACGTCTGAAAGAAGGACAGATATGTCGTGGATAAGGAGAAGAATAACAAGGTATGCTAAAAATGCTCAGTTCAGAACGGATCTTTATCCTCTTAAAGTGCTTTTCTTACAACTAAAAGGGGACTAACAATCAGATGGATAAAGGAGATATTAGAGAGTCTTACGGTGATGGATTGCATTCTGGCAAGGTCGTCTCTGCACGAAGACGATTAGGATACCTCAATAGATGGATGAGTAATTCTAACCATAAATTTCCAATCCTAACGCAGTGAAAAATGTTACGGATAGCACAATCGTCATTGGACGATATCCTTGACACAGGGCGTAAGTTCTGATGGAGATCAATCCTATAGACCCCACTATTTCAAAAACTTCAGCCACCTTAAAAATACCAAATTTCAAATACCCTGTACTCCAATAAATGGAAGAATTGCTAAGACAGCGCTGAAAAACCCTATATCATTGCATATACTAAAATTTCACAGATGTCAGACCTCTGACGAATTGAGAAATCAGGCTATGAATACCGTAGAGACTGCGGGGTATTTCAACAAGCCGACGATAAAAATAGTTTGTAAAGAGACCTACATTCCCCGACAAGAGGTCTTGGGCTACCACCGTGGCCAAGTAGACGAGAAGAGGATATTTGCAGGATAAATAAAGAAGAGTTGGTAATGTAAACTTTTGTCTCCACACGTATTCGACTTCGTCGTCGAGGTGGAGCAAGGAGACATAGAATAAAAGTGCTGCATATCAAGGAAAAAATCAAAATTCCAAGGATGAAAGAAAAGATAAAGAATACTTTACCAAAAGAACCAAGAAATGTTTCTGTGTTATTAATTCTGTAAATAAATTTTGTTTAACCTCGGTAAAATGAAAACTTGAACCACTTACACTTGATTTTGTTCAAATACGGCCTGGCTTGAAAGCTCTGCTATCGTTTCATTGTTCATCTTGACGGTATCCTTCCTTTGAGTAAATTTTTTTTGACGTTTCTGCTTGGATATATACTTATACCTCCACGAGTATAGTAGGTGGGTGGAGCGGGTAGCATACTAATAACGAACGTTCCGATTAGTCGCATAGGAATAGAAGTAAAATTGATATTTGATATGCTTGATCGAGATGATTGATCGATTAATTCACCTGATCGACGGTTAACTCAATATATCTTCAGCTCAATATCAAATAACCTGAAATTTGGTCTCCATTGCTTCGTTGGTGGCTCAGTGTTGATTAGCATGAAACAGAGTACACCCCGACTGTGTAGGTCAGTTCTGTCCAATATTTTTCCCAACGGATTAGGGTTAAGAAATTTGTTCTCAAGGTACAGGACCCCAATATCTAGTCTCTATCAGTCAGTTGTTCGTACATGTAACCTTCCTCATTTAGTCAGAACGACTCACATCACTCCACAATTATCAGTTCATTGATGAAATTCGGATGGCCAGTGTGTTGGAATCCGTGTGATAAGAGACTATTATAATCCTCATATGTCTTGTTTTGTATTGTCTTCTCTTCTGTAGGTCCGACTAGCGTCGGAGTAGATAGTAGTTCTCATGATAGCATACACACTACTGCACAGACCCTTTATCTAGTGTATATAGTATTAAACATGTACATAGTAAATTCCCCATCAGGTACTACAGTAAGCCTCCAAATCTACTGAGAGATCTCTTAAGAGTTGTCTTCATCGACTACCTCTTAACTAATAAGCTTCACCGCTCGTCGACGTATAACCTGCTCACAACATAGTGATGCTATCTTCATCGGGCTTGGATCTTGTTCCTTTTATTGGGATTTTATCGGACTTTTTCAAATTGGGGCACTGCCTTTAAGTTGTCGCGACCGGTTGAACGGTTTTTCCATTCTCAGCAACACAGTAAGATATAACCCACCCCGTTTTGGCGTCGCTTCATCGAGGGATTGATATTGTATTGAAACACTCTTTAGTTAACCTTTCGTAATGAACAAACCAGACCGATGTATTATCGCATCATACGCCCTGTTCACAAATAACCTATTTAGTCGAGAAGATCCACTCTAAAGGAAACACATACTGTAATCATCCTGCCAGCTCTGTTATCACAATCTTACCACTAATTTGATTGCATACCAGTCCATTTGAGGCCCTTGTCAACTGTTGCCTACATACAAGTTGTAGTACAGTACTCGATGCTTCGTGTTCTATTGCAAAGTTGGGTAACCTTGGAAACCGTCATATTTAACATCACAGAACACGTAGACCTTAGGGTTTAAAATCTAAAACCTTGGGCTTATATAAAACGTCGGAAAATCTTCTGTCGAGGTGAAGTAGCATACTTTCGCAAAGGAGAGGGGACAGAAGAATAAAGATGTGGTGGCCATTTGTCAAGAGCGAAAGACTGGTGCGTTTGATTCCGCGACGCGATACGCGGGCTGTTATGTTCAGAAACAAACTCAAGCCCCTAGTTTGCTTTGCTTCGTGTGACCGCATTATTATTTTCTTTTTAGGGTTACTCATTTTCGAACCAAAGTACAATCAGAGATTCATTCGACTCGCTTGAAACAAGGACATAGTTATGAGTCGACTTTTTTGAACGCAAATGCGTCTAAATCGCGTTTACTTCATTCCGTCATTAATAAAAATTTACATTTGGATGAGTTCTGTCTTAGAATGTGATATGATTAAGGTAAACCATATGACGTTACTTGAATTAATAATGGTAAGAGTAAGCACTAATAAAAAATAAAAGTAATTCCCCTACTATATTTATACCACTGTCTGAACCTGAATTCTCAATATTAATGTCCGTCAGATCCATACTTTCACCCATCTCGGCCACAACATTTTGATGCAACCGTCCTAGTACACCCCTTACAGTTTGTGCAGGGTTTTCCCGAAATGACAATGTTGGTAGATCCAAAGCAGATGGGCTGGCTACGGCTCTTTTAGCGTTTCGTCGACGAAGATACAGAGTAAATTCGCATATGAGAATTGATGAGACTCTGTGGAAACGTAAGCGTGAGTAATCTCGATTTATCTTGCAATAGTTGACATACACGTTTTGGAAAGGGGAGAACACAACAGCTACGAGCTGTCAACGAAAGAAAAATCACTTAAAAATATGAATGGAGAAAGATAATGAAAAGTTCTTGCCGGTGCGAACTGTAGAGATTCAGCGAAAATATGTTGTAATTTGGTGGCAACTCACATATAGGAAAAAAATCTGTGAAATGTAAAAGAAAAGTATAAAACTTGAAAACAGGATTTGAGCCAGTGTTGCGAAAGTAAAATGATAGGCGTTACACACCCAAATCTTAGAACACCTGAGAACATAAACATCAGATAATCAATCTTGATATTACATTGATACATTGAACCCACCTTGTCCCAGGAGCGCAGTAGCAAGGTCTTTCTTACTCTGTAAACTTAAACTTCGCTTTAGCTTCCACAGTTCCCAAACTTGACGAACGACCACAACGAAAGCGAGTATCTCTACTAGGACAACTGTGACACTCTCGATAATATTGAGGATAAACGTAGTTTTCACTATAACTATGGTTCAGAGGATATTCACATAAAAAAAGTTCTTACATCTGTAAAAGGGAGAAATACCAGGGTGAATAAATAAATAAATAAAGGTACAAAATTAACCACCTTTCAAATTGTACGGCGCAAGTTGATAGGGTCATCTCTATAAATCAACATTAAACTTGAATAACACTAAACTCAAAATACATACCATAGATCTGAACAACCGATATAGTCAAGAACATTATAGATATTGCTATTAGTATCGGTCGAGATCCTTGGCATAACGCATAAGTTCGGACTGAGAGCAGTCCTACGTTATTTTTAGAAACGGTGTCGAATAATAGAAGAAACGAATACCTTGAACCCCCCAAAAAATAAGAAGTGCCATAACTTCCGACAAAATATCGAAGTCGTTGCATAGGCTGCAGGGATAGAATGTTCTCGAGCTTCTGATAATCTAGCACAAATACCGCACCTTAAAGACTAGAAAAAAGAAGTTAAGACTCTAAAATCTGAAGATTTAATCTTAACTTACAAACATCGCGCTAGGGAGAGTATCTCCAACTATTATCAAAGTAAAATAGAGAAAGAGAGGATATTTTGATAATAAATAAAGATAAGTCGGTAGCGTAAATTTTGCTCCCCAGATGTATTCCAGTTCATCCGAGAAGTGCAGGAGGGAGGCATGGATTAAAATCGCTACAGATGCGGGGAAGCTGTGAGTATTTGTGCATCTTGCGTTAACTTTCAATTTGAATATCGCTTACCAGAGGAGCCAAAATATGCGTACACTTGTAACTTTCTACATGTCGTCAATCAATTCAAGTAAAAAAATATACCCAACCGATTACATACGTCTCATACACTTCAAAAATTATCTCACTTGCAAGGTCTGAAGCAGTTTCATTGTTCATCTGCACTGTTTGTGAGCAGTGGTGTCTTCACTTGGGGGCGGTGTTAGACTTCCTTGACAGTGCGAATATATATTCTTCCGTGGTAAACTCTGTTTGGCGCTTCCTATAGGATAATTTGGGGGGAAATCACAAGCGCTGCACAAGCACAACAAATGGGCACCGTTTTATGTGCACCTATTTCAGGTACATATTAATAGTACTCATTGATTCTATGGACCGCCTTACGTACTTGAAAAGGCTTGGAAAAGATAGAAGCTGATCGAATGACGTCATTAGTTCAGTTGAACCGCCAACTCCCCCGTGACACCAAGCGATAGTCGTTTTTAAAGTCGATTCTCGGGAGTGTCTGTATGGCGCATTGTGATATCCATTCAACTATCTGAATCGGGGTGATATGCAAGTGATTTCGTTTGTGAGCAATCGAGTTGCTGGTCAACCCTAAACGTTTCTCAAAGTCATCCAAAAAGGTAAAAATACGCACTCGAACAGAGACTATTGTTTTACTTACTTATCGTGATTAGCTAAAATAGTCATTCTGCCTCTGTGTCCATATGGTAGCCTTGGGGATATTCTGCGAAGCATTTGTATCATCCCGACAGCGCCCATATCCGAGGACGCACGCAGCACGCACATGGGTTGCAAGTCGCTTAAAGCTTGCTGATGTAACCCATATAGACGTCGCCCACATTCTGGGTTTTTAGCTCAACTGCCACAAAGATGTCCAAGTGCATCTCGAAACATAATGATCCTGCTATTGTACAGACGACAAAAGTGTGGACTTCAACGGTATAAGACCCTCTGTCACCCTCCTATAGATGATTTAATAAAAGCCAAAACCTTCAACGGTACATGGGCGAAAACTCGTATTGCCACACCATGAATACGACTTATGTATACGGTGACAGTGCCAATTTCTAATGACCCAGAGAGGTTATTGAGGAACGGCTTCTCAAACTGTCCATGCCCCTGTTCGTCAAGGAGGAATTCCGAATCAGAGGGGTGAGATGGCCTATTGTCGTCCAAAATCAAGGGCACAAGTCGGGTGAAATTTCTACTGTAGTTCTGGAATAGTTTTGAGAAGCATTGTGTATTGGTATTTCATCTGAATTTTGAGGTGAGAGGATACATGCCACATGGAGGTTTCCAGAGAGTATGTTCCGGGCGCTAGTTGTTGGTAGGCAGTATCGCACAACCTTTTCTCAATATATCCGATGGGAAACACAATTCTGTTTGAAGTTTCGACAACTCGTACCAAAACCTCTGACGACAACTGCTTAAATGGAACAATCCGATAATCAGAGCTATCAAAGAAGCTTTTCGACCACAAGCAGGGATCGAAAATCCGAAACAAAATCCATTGTTGATGACCAATTGACATACCGTTTTTCTTCTTTTCTCAGAGTCATAATTGCTCGTGAACTTGCTCTTTATATAACTCCAGTAGTGAAAAAGAACTGTCATTTGAACTGTTGAACGGAATGTTGATAATAATGTTGAGGTTACCATGAACAATCTATCATATACACTTGAGTTCATAGTCACTAGCGATCTATCCTCACTAAAATTCCAAAACTTTAGACGTCGGTTGAACTTACATCCGGAAAATATATTTATGCGATGGCCCTATACATCCATTCGCCCATGACTTCTTCAGCGGTCAAATTCACTGAACTGGATGTAACACTATCAATCTGTTGTGAACGATGTCCGTCAGATCTTGACATTATTTTCGCTAAGGAAAGTGGCTGTATATGGATTGCAAATATAGCTTGAATGGCTTAATCCCCATCCCTCTTACATTTAACCATCCCAAGACACTTCATATTCATTCGTATCCGGCTTTTTTGTCACCGCTCCATATCTCGCTCTCAAACCCCAAGAAAATATGCAGGCCTTTGCAGAGGATACTGGGGAAAACATTTACAGGATGTCTTCACAATCACGATGTAAATCTCACGGTGACAGGTTAAGGCATTGCCCTCCATGGTTGTCCTCTTCCGGATACTTGGCTCAAGTAATTACAATGGTTAGAAGTGACGCGGTGGCGGTGCTACTGCAAGGTATGTCTTTGTTGGCTGTTAGTGTAGAAAATAAAGCAACTATAATTACTATAAAAGTATTTACATCTTTTATATGCGCGAACTAAAATATGTTTAGAGGTGTTAACGATGAGTTGGCACTGTTTACAGTGCCGGCTAGTAATTATCGGAGTAGGAGATACAGAGAGGAAAACTAGTAAAATAGAAATTATACTCGAGTGATCGGACTAAACTAGTGTCCGTTAGTGGCGGACTTGGGTGTATTTGGTTCCAACAGTTAGCCACGACAACAACTGACAATTTGTCTTAGAGCCTCCTAGTACATCGGTTTTGAGACATCAAGTAGGGAATGGGTTCTCTTAGGGTTCCGGCCAAGCGTCCAAATTAACACATACGACACGCCCAAGTCAGCCACTCACTTTATATCTCAATATTCTCTATTTAAACCGACGCAGCGTCCTCCGGGGTGTGAATTAAATCTTTCAAATCAACTTTAACTTCAACAAACGAGGGGGCTGAATTTCAAGATGGGACTGAACCTTTTTGTCAGTTTTAGGTGCTGGTCAGGATACGAAACTTGAAGGGATGCTGCTCAGTTGTGTGAAGGTACATTTTTTGAACAAGAGTTCCAGATGAGGTTGATAATCCTAGAAAAAGAACTTCAAATGTGATGTCCCAACATACATATAAATACTAGTAAATAGGCGTTGTCGGGGGTCGCGGTCCTAATCTGGTCCCATCAGTGAAAACACTGCTAGCCGGGGCCTGAAAGACCTACCAACGCCGTCTGCTTCGTCAGTTTTGTTTCTATCTTGGAATGCATATGCATCCACAATTGCTAACAACACATGGAAAGTAGGTGTTGAGCCCAAAACCTCTCAAGAAGAAAGTAGCTCAAAAAACCTCGTAGAAGCAACATGTTGTCAAATTGGCACTGGTTTCAACTTTGGTTACGATTTCCAGCAATACTTCGCATGAGAGCTTACTATACTGTTTGGCCATTTATTAGTCAACAAGTCAACGAGTATCAACCAATTGTTCAGCCTTTCCCATTTGGTGTCTATGCGAAACTTGCCGATTCACAAGAAGAGCCTCTTGTCACCGAATTCGCTCATCTTACATAATTATAACATGACGATCCTGGTATGCAAAGTTCTTCATGTCATCCCATCATACCCTTACGGAACTCCGTTTGACAGTGTGATCATTCCTACAAAGAACATTCCTGGAGTACCGTTCCCAAATTGCACAAAATTCAAGATTGAAACGGCCACTCCTGAACAAAGGGAGATCTTCCAGAGTGCTCTATTTGATTGGTTAACTCAAATTCGAAGCATTCCCACATTGCATTCTGAAAATACTCGTGGCTTCAGGATAGAAACCGCTTATAGACGAAGAGTTGGTCCGTGGTCCAACGTTATAGAGTTCCACGCGCAAAACTTTAATATGGCTTTTCCGAATTACCCGGGTGAGGCTGATAAACAAACGAAATGTGCCATCCTCGAGAGACTATTGAAAGATATATGTCTAACCCATAGCGACCTCCAACCACGATCGATGACAACAATCGCCCGTGTGGCTTGATCGACTGACAATGGGAGACTGAGTCTTAGATGCCAGAATATTGGGAACACACTATCACTATACAGGTGTTCGTTCAGGGATATTCAGCGTGGGTGAATCTTTGGCGAGAGACATATCCTCAATAAGATCTTTGCATCGAAGGCCAAATCGATAACTGGTATTTTCAATAACACTTTTACATTTGTAATATGGTTAGGTTCTTTTCCGTGATCTTCAATAAATGAGCCTGGTACATGTATCATTCCCCAACCCTTCATGTGTTTTCATACTCTTCAGCGGTTGATCTTCAAGATAGGATCAATATTTCAATAAGACAATTTTTCGGCTACAAAAAACAACATGAGTTCTCCACATTTTGGTATTATGGATTGATCGTGGTTGAGAGTGGGAACAAATGAATAATCTCTCCAGATAGTTACGGACGCAGCTCCTGTCCATTCTCACACCATCTCTATCAGGTAGGCTGATTGTCAAGGTCTGATACCTTAGGTTTGTAGTTGATCTTGCAATCAATAGCTCTTTCAAGATTATTGATTGGAAGTTTGATTGAGTCAGGGATGCAGCCTCAGCTTATATGCTGTGCCCTCTTCCTAGACCCCAAGTGTATGTCCCCAATTTAATGGTGACAATGCTGACTATAGTAGTCAACAATAGAATCAGACAAAGTCAAGGTCAACAACTACAATAGGAGTAAGATTGAGAGATATAACTTAGTGTCGACGACAAGCAAGACTGTCAAGGTCGAGTTGACGACAGCTGAAGTCAGAGATAGATTAATGAGAGATGAAGAAGAACAGATAATAGTTTGTTTATTGGATATTGACCAAGGTCAATATCAAAACTGAGTCTACATTGTATTTACATGAAGGTTTATATACATGTGAAACTCAGGTATAACATGTGATTCATGATATCGTTAATATCATGAGTAATTGGTGAAAGGAATGAATGGAGTAGGTAACCCAAGGGGTTACCAGAATGAAAGTATTTCCTGTGGGAAATACTGAGGAGTCCAAGGCAATTGAATCAGTGTTGAGTTGGTGAATCAAAGGTGTTGAGGTGGATTGAGGGTGTCAAAGCATAGTAATGTAAAATAATAAGTGAAGATGAGTACGGAGAATGTTTGATATATCTGATAATGAATGATTATGTGTTACGTACGAATGATTGTGTGTCAGTTCATGACACCGATTTCCATTAAAATCGCTTTACAGCCAGGTTTTCTGAGTACTGAAAAGCATAAGGTGACTCATATACACATCGCGACCCTTACTTCCATGTTCACATTGATATTTATTCCTATTTGATACTGTGTACCCCTAGGGGACTAGTTTCAAAACCTTATAAAAATGTTGGTAGTTGTTTTGTTGTCCAAATAAAGCTGCTGTCTTAAATAACTTGCAGTACTTTGTTGTTCTCCAATATGACTCCCCCTCCTCTCATCAAAAATGAGATCTGTGCAACACTGTTCAATAATTCCAGGGATATATGACATTGGGCTATCTGTATTCCAATCAATGAGAATTATGTGCAAAAATTACATATCAAGGAAACCTCATCAGATTGTTAGCTGTTCAAATCTATTGCTGATCATTTGAGAACATCTGCAACCTGCGTGCTGTCATCAAGATGGGTCATACATAACAGTTTACACTTTTACTCAAACAAATCTTCTGATCGTTGAAATATTTTGAGCAGGAACCCTATGACTGACCATGTCGGAAAATTTGAAATCAGTTTATCAAGCCATATCAACCCTTGTCAAAAAGTTAGACACCAACACACTTGATCAACCATGGTCAGAAGTCAAAGCTCTGAAATACCATTGTCAAGGGTAGCTCAGCTTGATCAAGCTTGATCAAGCTAAATCAACTCAGCTAATATTATTAGGGTTTTACTTCAATTACATTACTTAGAGTAGCACACATAATAAATAATATTCAATATTAGACTTTTTTTATTCAAAACCAGTATTACATTTTCTAAGTAAACACCTTTTCCAACCATAAACAAATACCTCTAAACCAAGAGTTCAGTACTGCTATAGCAAACAATACATCTTCTAGGATTTGGTGTCTCCAAAGGTTGGCAGCTACAGAGTGTCAATAATCATTGGGCAGAGTATGTCCTAACTGTAGAATGAAAGCAGATGGCAATGTTAGTGGGTTTTCTAAGGACATGTATATTCAGTCACTTACCAGCAGTTCTTTGTAGTTGATATCGATTAGTGTCGTTTCCATACCTCTGCTGAAGGAAATTGAGTGAGTCACTGGAAGTTTCAAAAGGAACAGTTGATTGGTCTGAATAGGGCTCATATTCCAACCAAAACAACATTCTATCAGACAAAACTTAGCAGCAATCAAGAGGCAGGTTGTTGAACATACCAAATCAGTTTAATTGCATAATCTACCAGGTTGAATGATTCACATTCTGTAACAATAAATTTAGAGGAACATGATTATATATATTATGTCTGTTGACTGGGTCAGAGTTGTTTGACACAAAACAGGAATTTAAGCAACATTATGTTTACACGGTTAAACCCCACACAGGAGAAACTCCATTCCAGAATGACAAATCATTTTGACATTCGGTGTAGTTCTCAATGGGACCAATGTGCTGACTGTGGAGTATGGTGACTACAATGTCTTAGAGGGATGATCATAACTTTGCAAATATAGATTGTTTATAAGATATCGGTAAATCTCCTATCACATTTCTCAAATGGTTATTGTTATCTAATACTAATAGCTGTGTAACTATCTAGCCACGTACCCATTTCAGAATTTCAGGGATTATTAAACAAATATAAAAAGACATATAAAGTAAACTATTTAGTTGATTGTATTTCTCAATAAAACCTTATCAGGGATTATGTTCTTTCAAGATTTAGGGGATAATGTTACTATCATGGGAATTTCTCAGTTTGGAATTACTACCAAATTCCGACCAAGACTTCTAATTTGGAATGTTCCATCAATGTTGGAATATAGAGTTTAATTTTAAAATACATTTCAAATCCCAAGCTTAGATTTAGGTTTTAAAAAATTAAATTAGATTTATTTGATAAGGTAAATTATAACAAAACTAGAGATTTCATCACACTTGGTTACATCGGAAAAGGATACATGCTTCAATGTTTAAGCTATCTCAAAACATACAGATAAGGTGAGTGTGGGTACTACCATATTTAAAGTGTACATAACCTCGGAACTTACATAGAGGTTGATGTGGATACTACCATATCTAAAGTATATGTGATCTTGGAACTTACAGATAAGGTGAGTGTGGGTACTACCATATATAAAGTGTACATAACCTTGGAAGTTATAGATAAGGTAAGTGCAGTGTTGTATACTAAACTAAAACCTGTTCAGTATATACAATCGATATTTGATTATAGAGGCCTTGGTTCTAAATAAGTCGAGCTTTGCCGCAGAAATACAGAGAAGGGGTGGAAGGTGTTAGAGGGGAAAATTGGTATGTTTTAATTGTAACAGATGTAAGGGGGTAGAAAGAGAATAGTTCGGACATTAGGAACGACTTGACGTTAGAAATCGATTGATGTTAGAAAAAACAATTGGTGTTAGAAAGCAACTTGACGTTAGAGACCGTTTGACATTAGAAACTACTTGACGATAGAAGCAACTTGTCGTTAGAAAACAACTTGACATTAGAAAACAACTTGACATTAGAAACTGGTAGGAACAGACCAACTATCAGCACTTCACTAATAGTGGACATGATTTAGATGTTAGAAAACACTTTAGAGACTTAAGCTTATCCCGCACTTTAGAGGGATTGGTAAAACTTGTTTTATTTTAACTACCACGAGAGTTTTTAGACTAAGAATAATAGCAGATCTAGCTGTAAGAATAATGTATTCAAAAATATCATTGTCAGCAGAAATCTTCCTTACAACTGAAAGAGAAAAAATGAGTACAGGTTAGCTGATTGAGTAAAGGATAGACAATAAGAAGCTAGGTACGGTGATGATATGGTGCAAGGTGGCAGGGTTATCCCTACGATGGAACTAGTCAGAGCATATCAAATAACAGCGATCATGAGTACAAACCATAAATTTCAGCAACTAACACAATTAAGAACAGTACAGATGAAGCTATTACCACCGGTCGATAGCCTTGACATAAAGCATACGTTCGAACAAAGATTAAACCTGCAATCAATTTAGAACTTGAATTTCAGAGCTCGCATGATGAATATAAAAATAAAATACCCTGAACTCCCCAGAAGATAAGTATTACCAGAACCTGTGCCAAAATACCGAGGTCATTGCATAGGCTACGAAAAAAAATACACAATTCTAGAACTTCAAGTAATTCTATGTAAATACCGGATAGACTAAAAAAAAATCAGAAAAAAAATTAGGATAGAAAAAGATGTTTTCAATTTACATACTATCACGCTTAAGAGATCGCCAAGTACTGTCAGGAAGTAGACAAATGTGGGATATTTGGCAAATATGTAAAGATAGGCTGGTAACGTAAACTTTTGTTTCCATATATATTCCAACTCATCCGGAAAATGCAGCAAGGAAGCATAAATTAAGGCTGCTGTATGGTATGAAAAGAAAAGTTGAGTGCTTACTTGCGTTGAGGTTTTAAATCGAATGCTTCTTACCAGTGGCACTAAGGTATGTGGATACCTGTATGGTTCTGTACTTAGATTGTCAATCTGTGAAACAAGAGAGGTGGTTAACCACTTACGATTCATATGTCTCAGAAATTATCTGATTTAAAAGGCTTGAAACAGTTTCGTTATTCATTTGAACGAGTTAGACGAGTTGTTTGTCGTTTCACCTCGTTATTCTCAAAACTTTTGCTTCGCGGCACCCACACACATATATATCGTATTCCCCGAAGACCAACCTCCTTTGGGAGTTTTTTCGTAGAAGATAGGCTGAACCCAAGAGGCGGACAAGCGAATGACAATGGGCGAGGTTATCTAAAGAGTTGGAACAGATAGGAGTTGATTGATCAAGTGAAATTACTAGCTGAGTTGAACTCCCAACTCGGTGGTATTGACCAGACATCAGTTTCACTGTTACTTCTCTACGCTTGTCCACCCGCTCAACTAAAGCGCCAATCAGAGGAGGATTCAGCTACGTATTACCTACATATGGTTCTGATTCTCTTATCCATGTCAAGGTTTTTGATGTAGCCAAGGTCACGATTTGTCGTTTATCATCCTCACGAATCATACTTGTTCAAAAATTGTGACCCTGTAGTTGATATCTGCGGCAGTTGAGCTCTAACCTTGAGAAGTGTATCAACACTCGCCTTCCATATCACATCTTTGATGTCGCATCCACGTGGATGTTTCCGGAAAGGGATCCGGATGCAATCTTTAAAGGGGCTTATCTTCGAATCAAACTCGTTTTCCACCTTTATACTAGGCTCAGTTGCTATAGTTCTTGCTGAAGTGCGGTGGGATGGATATTACCGGAATGGGTCAACGATAAGCTATGGGGGGGTTGTTTACTCGGATTCAGGGAGAACAACCGGTTCTATGAGAGCTCATACTCCCAGGGGAGAGAAAACTTCTCATGATGCTTCAATGATATGTAGTTCCGCTCTTCTTCAATTTCGTCGAGGTTCCGACCACTTGCAACCCTGCTTTTCCATAATGGACAACGGCAATACAACGGTCTTCTTATAGAGGGTCTCGATTGTGGCACATTGTCGATGATGCTGATATATCAACACCAATCTTCGTTAAGGCGAATGAGAAACCGTGCCATCTGAACATTTATGGTTTTTCAATGAATGCTTGTAGTGGATTAACCATTTTTGGTTTGTGCTGGATAGATTAAAATGTTGTCCGCATTATTTGCACGAAGGGAAATTACAACTCGAGAAACCCTAATCAAATACGTTAACTCGGTTGGTTGACTGAACTCAAATTATTTCATTGGTCAAAGATCTGGGTAGTGTTTGAAATCTTCTGTCGCTAGCCTTTGGCGACGAGTGAAGCAGAGCGATTTGACGTGTCATATGTTTATCCACAGGATGGTTTATTTAACACCTCATCAGTAAATGCAGTATTAATTCTTTGGTTGGGGAATTCTACCAAAAAAAAACATTTTATGTAACAACATCCAACCAGTTATTAAGCGCAATCTGTTCCACATCCATAGATAGACCTAATCCGCAATATATTTTGATTCAGCCTGAGACCCTCGCTGCCTTATGCACGAACTCGCAAGAGTTTTCCTCAGGACTCCCAAGGTGGAAATTGACACATTCAACATCAAAATACGTAGGTATAGAACATTTATTCATTTATATTGTCTGTTGAAATGGAACTTGCCATACCCTCGAAAAGGACAAGAGGCAGAAGATTGTCATGACTATGTACCAAGGAGCAAAAGCTGACGTGGCCGCGTTTGATTCCGCGGTGACAACGTGTCACACACGTCACGCGTCAGGCTCTTCAAACACAATCGTGCTGATCCATGGGATTCTACGAGAAAGAAACTGGAGCGAACTATTTCGACGCATCATTGAGTTATTTTACAGCTCTCTCCTCTCACCATATCGATTTTATAATAGTGGAACATTGAACAAGGATGGTTGCGAATACGGCTGTTGTTTAAATTTATACTTAAGAGCGTCCGTATTGAAGCTTTGCATCGTTCGCGGTTTTCGGAAAACCATCTGTAATCTATTATGAAATAAAATACATAACTATTCGATTTAGGTAGGTACCAAGATATTGGCTGGATCTGAAGCAGACGTTATTACTGTCCACCGACTCCACCTGGGGCCTGGAAGCAGTGGGGTTAAATAATTGTAAGAACTATGAATATATTAGTATATTATTATCTAGGTAAGAGAACCCCTTACCTTTTTGGTTAGATTTCCACTGATCATCAGACACATTAAACTTGCTCCTCGCCGCCGTCTTCAATAGAGGTCGTATCATCAGCAAATTCAAAATTTAAGAGAGAAACATTAATCATACTCGCATCCGAATTAGTTTTGTTGGAGCTCTCCTGCGAAGTATCTGGTTCGTCAAAAGCAGAACCACCACTGTCCACCGGATCATTTAAATTTTGTTCACCCATTTCGGCCACAATATTCTCGTGCAGATGTCCCAATACCGACCTGATGGACTGCACAGGAATTTCACGGAATGACAATGTGGGTAAATTTATGGCGGACCGATTGAAAGCTGCTCTTGTTGCGTTTCGTTTACGAAGGTCCAAAGTAAATTCGCAGACGAGTATAGAAGAGAGTCTGAAGAAGTAAATGTAAAGAGTCCAACAAAAACTATAATTCAACAAAGAATTTTCGTACCCGTTTTGAATGGGGCCAAAACCATTGTTGAAATTCTAATGAATAGAAAAGAGTTACTTAAAAATAATGAGCAGAGTTACATGAATGGATGTTCTTGCCGGCGCAAACTGAAAGACTCTGGTGAAGTTTTACATTAGGATTGAAGTTAATTAAAACTTACAATCAGTAGGAAAAGTTCCGCTAGTGTAATTAATAGTACAAAGCTTTCAAAAGAAGTGAGCGTTACTAATACTGTCAACCTGAAACGACGAATCTGACACACCAAAATCTTAGACTACCTGTCAAAAACGTAAATTATTTCGAGAACCATATACATCCATAAGAAAACTAAACTGTACCCTGCTGGAGGAGCGAAGCGACCAGGTCGTCATTACTTTGTAGACCTAGACTCTGTTTTAGCTTCCAGAGCCCCCAAATTCGATGGATAACCACAACGAAGGCAAGTATGTCCAGAAGAATTATCACGATGCTATCGACGAGAATGAGAATCTTGCTGGAATTAGAGTGCATTTAGAAGATTATATCATCAACAAAATATCTCTTACGTCTGTAAATGAAGAAAAAGGGACAAGTATTATAAACAAACGAAGAAGAGTCGGATAGAAAGAGAATTGGGAAAGACGTTCACAATATCGAGGTGCAACTGGGTACAGATATCGCTACAATGGAAAATGGTCAAAAGACATCAAATAAAATGTATAAATACCAACTATAAATTCTAGTGACTGAAGCAATCAAGGTCATTACAGACAAAGCCACTGCCACCAGTCGATACCCTTGACACAAGGCATAGGTTCGGACTGAAATCAGTCCTATATTTATTTAGAACTTAACTCTTTGCTGATTGATAAAATAAATATAAAATTGAATACCCTGAACTCCCCAAAAGGCAAAAAGCTGTATAACCTGTACCACAATACCGATGTCATTGCATAGACTGCAAAGAATCAAAATGTCAACTTCGGTGTTTCGTGTAATAATATAAAGTATAACTACCTTGAAGACTACAAAGCAGTTAGAAATAGAACTTGAAAGGCATATATCTTAAGTACATACTATCGTCAGGAAAGTTGAAATTATTGTTACGAGGAAAGAGAAAAAAACAGCGTATTTGGATAATAAATAAAGATAGGTTGGTAATGTGAACCCTTGTTTCCAAATATATTCCAATTCGTCTGGGAAATGCAGTAAGGAGGCATAAATTAAAATTGCTACAGGGACAGAAAAAGGTTTTAATCTATGCTTTTAGCTCGAGTGTTGCTTACCGAAAGAACCGAGAGTCGCGTAGGCCTGCGTAAGTCTGCGCACCGTCAATTTATCAAGCAAAAAATGCAGCTGAATGGATTGCGTACCCCGGGTATATTTCAGAAATTAGTTGGCTCAACAGGTCTGAAGCCGTTTCATTGTTCATCTGCACTGATTGTTAGAAGATTGAAGTGAAGATCTTCAATTCAGTGGAGTCAAATACCTCCCTTGCGGCGTAAATATATATATTCTTCGACCTTAAACCCCATTTTGCTATAGGCTGGGAACGGATAGAAGCTGATCCAGTTGGTTCAGATGAACTGTCAACCCGGAGACATCAAGCATTGACAGCAAACAGTTTCTTAAAATTCCTATGCCTTTACAAATTAGGATGTCAATCAGCCGAGAATTCAGATCTGAACTTATCAGAAAGAAAAACTTGGGGGTTGCTATCTCGGATGACATGAAGGATAAGGTCGTTTTGTTTGGGAACTTGGAATGCAGTATCCTCCCCCGACTAAATATTATATCCTGTATAAGTATAATAAGGATTTGAGAGATAAGATTTTATCTTCGTCCCTGCTAAATGTGAATTACAATTGCTATTTGTTGTTCAACATCAAAGTCGTGAGTCGAGTTAGTTTGCAAGTTGTAGCCTCATGTTTGGAGTCCTGAAAATAACTTTGCCAACATCCGGATCAACGGTTTCATCTCAACAGCAGGTATATGAGAGATGAGAGATGCACGCACATGATATGAGTGATATGAGTGATGCATGCACGTGGACGTTGCTAGCAAGCTAGATGTAAATATTTCAGGCGCTAATCTTTGATACTGCCCTGCCAGTGGAGGCCTGCCTCATTTTTTACAGCTCTCGCTCCCCCCGTATCCTGGTGACAACGTTTAACTTCTGCTGAGAGTCTGACGGAGATAATAACACCGGTTTGAAGCTGGTTTACTTCAATATAACAAATCTCGGAACAACCCAGTATGCTCGTGCAGCAGTCGGGGCGCTCTGATGGTGTCATTTAAAAAAAAGTCATCGAAGTCATTACTAATTAAATCGAACGAAGCGATATGTATTCTTTGAATCGGTTGGATCGGGTATGATAATCGAATTAAACCTAGATGCTTCGTCAATGGGAGATTGTTCGGGGGTTATCAATACCGTTGTGAATCTTTCTAAAAGGAGCCTATATATTTCTAATATTCTACTAGACATCTTGAACTCGCTATCAAGTCGCGGATGACTCTCACGCGCCCTCTTGAAAGTTAAAGTTACATCAGTAGATCCAAAAAGTAAAATTTTGATCTGTAATCCACACCTAAATTCATTCCATTCAAACTCTCCCCCAAATTATCCTGTTTCCCCAGACCAACAGTATTCACCAGATCGTTCCTTTCACTCCGCCAGAATATTCCCATGCAGACGATCCAATGCAGATCTTATAGACTTTGCCGGATTTTCTGGGGGGAAACTGATGTCAGATTCATTGGGGATTGTTTTTGCTGCCTTCCGTCTACGGAGGTCCAAAGAATTCACACATGAGCAGTACCGAGAGTCTAAAAAAATGTAAATGTAAACAACAAACAAAATAAATTTTTGATAAATTGCATACACATTTTGAAAGGGACCAAAGACATTATTGACGATCTGCCCTCAGAACGTTTTGACTTGAAAAACTATAAAAGAGAAAATGAATAAATCTCCTTACTACTGCGAACTGCCATGAATGTAGAGAATATTACATATTGCGTAACATGGACTTACATATGATAAGAAGTACAGATCTAAAAAAAAAAAGATGAATGTAAGTAGTAAAGTTGGACGATAGGCGTTGCACACGAGAATTTAGAACACTTGACGAGACAAAATGATTATTGACATGTCATAGCATACATAAAGCACACTTACCTTGCCGGAGAAGTGATGTGACTAGGTCTTTATTCCCTCGTAATCCTAAACTCCGTTTTAGCTTCCAAAGGCCCTAAACTTGATAGATGACAATAAATGCAAGTACGTCCAAAAGGACAACGACAATAGCACTAAGGAAATTAATGATAATGGTTTTTTGTGCTATGAGAGACGTCTTCAAAACATGTTAGCAGCAATAAAGCCTTCTCTTACATCTGAAGAGGGAAAGAGAGAACGGGTGATGGGCAAAAAAAGGATAAACGATAGGAATTTCGTTACTCATTGGACCGTAATTTGATATCGCCATCCCCACAGGGGATATTATATCAGAGTGTATAGGACTATCGCTTTTCGCGGAAACAAACCATAGATTTCAATAACTGAGACAGCCAAGAACAGTATGAGCAGAACTATTGTCACCGGTCTATATCCTTGACAAAGGGCATAAGCATAAGTTCGAACTGAGATTAACCCTACATAATTTCTATATTAAAGCCCAAGTTATCTATAACGAATAGAATAATTAAATACCTTGAATCCCAAAAAGAGTGAGAAATTCCGTAGCCGCTGCAAAAATACCATAGATGGTCACATAGGCTGCAAATATGTTGAATTGGGCTTTCAAATCATGACGTACAGATACCTAAATGACTATGAAAATGACAGAAGTGAAAAGGAAAAGGAAAGTATGGTAAGAGTACATACCATCGTGGGCAAGAGATCAACAACTATTATCAAGGAGAAATAGACGAAAACAGGGTGTTTGGATAATAAATAAAAATAAGCCGGTAATGTAAAATTTGATTTCCAGATGTATTTTACTTCGTCCGAAAAAATGCAGCAAGGAGGCATAAATCAGAACTACTACACAACGACGGTGAGTTAAACTTAACCTGCACTAACTTAAAGTGTAAAAATATTGCTTACCAGAAGAGGCAAAATAGGCATATAACTTTACGGTTCTGTGCATTTTCAATCCATTGACATTGAGAAACAAAGATATTGAAACTACCTACGTGTGCTTGGAAGGAGGGTCTCTCGTCAGTAATGAAAAATGATTCCCTTCTGGATGAATTATTATATTGATATTTTTAGTATAATTGATTCTAAAGATATCGCAAACGCACAGACGCACTTCAACATTGTTTAGGACCCGTACCCCTTTTGTTATGTGATATAACAGTCAATTTTGAACTACCCGTTATTCAATACCCAAACTACCATGAATTCAGTTGCTGTAAATCCTCTTGCAAGCTGTAACCTCGTGCTAACCAAAAAATGATATCAGTGCATTAAGATGAACACCCGTGTATCGAATTATCCGTGCCCGACGGTGTTTGTTTTCTGTGAAGAATAATTCCGCTGTTATAACAAGCTGACGAGAACCTGTTTTCTGATTTGCGTATTTATCTCTTCTTGTCCGATCTAATTATTTTTTCTGTTGCTGTGAACTCAGTGATGATAGCTTACAAGATTTGAATGAACACATGCTATTCACATTCTCTATAGGACGCGCATCAATCCGGATGTTCGAAGAGCTCAGTCACCCCACGTTAAGAACCTTGAAGATAATGTTAGTTATACCGCATTTTATTCTACATAGATAAGAGACCGTTCCTCTCACATATCTTTTACATCTGACGCCTTAGTCAAATTAATGCTGAGGAGTTTGGCGTCCCGTTACAACTGTATTCTGGTTTGGTCTTGGCTCTAAGATGATAAAGACGTATCATGATAAGTACTCCCATCATTGAATATTTTGAACTCAAAATGTCAGTTAAGGTAGGCTTTGTTATTTAAAACGCGATTCGCACCCATTGTGTGAATAGAAACGGCGAGACGACGAGACATCATAATATTGACGCACTGGCAAGGCTTTGAATTCTAGATACTGCATTTAATGCTCGAAGATCCGTTCTAACTGTCCAGGTTTGATACCACAACGTCGTATGCGTAACATCACAACATGTCCTGAGATATGGATCACGGTATTGGACATGTTGAAAAGGCGTCATTCTATCCATTGAAAGATTGAGCACAAGCTTGTCAAAGTAAAAAAAGGGCTTGATAGTCAACAAGCTTCCCTCTTTCTTGTGTGTCCTCGGATATTTCTTACTTACAAAAAAAATAGGGCTTGGTTCCGTATCATATACGAATGCCGTCTTTCATGTTACTCACCCTGGTCCTTGCCACTCTTTGTATCCGACTTTCAGTTCCATTTGTCTCTTTTGTACGAGGCGAAACTATGGCCGCTCAAATCTTAAGGCTTTTAACGAGAAATTCGTCGATACTGTCGTTCAAATGATACTAAACGAACCGAAGTGGATATGGAAAATTGTTAGTAGACGTGCGTGTTTCGACATCAGCGAAAGCGCACGTGTCTGGTTTGAGCTTGTGACGAATTGTCACGCTTACAACGACAACGGCGTGTTGCACCGTATCTTGATCAGTTCTAATCGCTCCTCATCCCCAACGATCGGGGCACCACTTGGTCCGGCGAAAAAATGATGGCACCGTGTGGGAACATGATTGCAACGAGCTGGCAAGACGATTGGAATTTGTTTGAATAATTGGTGCGTCTGAGTATTGTTTCACAAACCTTCATAACCTGATACAATAATTTCAAAAGATTGTTATTGTATTTTTGATTCAGTCACAAAATAGAGTTATTTTACTGCCAACGTGAATGCATGTTTCGAAAAGAGTTACTAGATTGATCGGTCGTTGTGGCCTGTACTGCCGTTAAGTTTTTGTATCAATGCCAAAGACCGACTCGGACTCTGGGACCACCGTCACGGTGTTGCTATCCTAACCTTAAAGTGTTCAGTCCCCAGCTCAGACGTGCAAGATAGCATTTCCAACACCACCTAATAATTCATGCCTTTTCAGTGTTTTGGCTGTCATAATTATTATGCCAGAACATCAAGTTTAAATGCTCATTACAACAAATGCCCTCCAGTTTTGGCTGTACGGCGTCGCAGTGAGGCTCATTGGAGATCTAAAAAAAACAGTGATTTGGATGGCAGGTCAAGGTCAGCCTCTTTCAGTAGACAAAATTACCGTGAGGACCATGAAAAACAGAATCATAAGCGTCATAAGTCGGTGAGTGGATTTAAGCTGACCTCTGAGCCATTTTATTGAAAGTTAACCGGCACTAAAGAGAATTTCATGTTCACCTGAGCGTGATGCCCCCGAAGTTGAGGAACCTTCTGTCCCCAGTTTCAATGTCGACATTAGGGAGCTCAATGTGGACATAACACTCGACTTGGTCCCACCTACTGTTTGTAACATGCAAGGGACATCCATACCATCTCAGACTACAGAACAGTCTTCCCCGCCCCTTAATATTTTATCATTGTCCCCCCAACCTAATGTAACCCTGCCACACTCGTCACCCCAATTGGGTCGTGGTCATCGTATCAAGAAACCGAAAAAACGCGATGATTGGTTGCCAGAGGGCCCGGCTCCTCCCCCAGACCAGATGGAGCCTGTGAACGATCCTGAACCCGAGGTTCCAATACCCTCTGCTGCCCCACGACAATTTATTCAAATTACCCCGCATATTAAACTTATCTTGGTTGAGAAGTATTGGACAATGACAAATTCATTTGGTATATCCCGACTTTACTATGGGAAGCCTTCCTGTATTCCCGATCACCTCAACTCTGCAGCCGATCTAGTCAGTGGGCTGTTGGATCCCACACATTCCCAACCAACGAGAAGAGAGATTCAAGATGCAATTTGGCCATACCCGAATATCAGTAGCTGGCGATTAGGACGATGGTTGTGGAATTCAGGTGACACAAAATCCCTTGCCGGTTTCAAAGACCTTGTCAATAACGTTCTTCTTGCCGAGGATTTCCGACAGGAAGATCTTGCTGGCATTCAATGGGATAAAATACATTCCCTACTTGCAGAGACATTGCCCGGTGCACCTGAAGGAGAGGGTTGGTGTCAAGCATCCGTTGATATACAAGTTCCCACTGGTGTGAAGAAAAAAGTGAGCGACAAGTCTACTGATTTACTGAGGGCTTCAAAAACATTCACCGTACCTGGCTTATGGTACCGTCCGATATGTACGGTGATTAAATCTGTGTTTTCTGACAATACAGCTGCCTCTATGTTTCATTTTAATCCATTCAAACAATTCTGGAACACCTCCTCAAAAAGAGCTGAACGTGTTTGCGATGAACTATTTAATTCAGATGAATGGTTGCGCATACAAGAGAAAATCGAAGCAATTCCACGAGAAGCAAATGATGATTTACCGAGATGTGTTGCAGCACTAATGTTCTCATCGGATGCAACTCATTTAGCTCAATTTGGTCAAGCCAAATTGTGGCCTGTCTACCTGTTCTTTGGTAACCAATCTAAATGGACACGGTGCAAGCCATCAGCCCACACAAGTCACCATGTAGTTTATCTACCCACAGTTGAGTATCAGATAATTCATATTTGCTAAGTTTCTCAATTTCAATTAGCTTCCTGATTCCGTGATTGAGTTCATCCGTTCTCATGTTAGCTCTGGTGCAGCTGATGCCCTCAAAACTCACTGTCGCCGTGAATTATTTCATGCAGCATTAAATTTCCTATTTGATGAAAAATTTCTTGAGGCATGGAAAAAAGGAATTGTTATTGACTGTATTGATGGTGTGAGACGACGGGTTTTCCCTCGCATTTTTACATGGTCAGCAGATTATCCCGAAAAGTGAGTTTTGATGATGTTTCAGCTTATATGCTCATAGTCGTTTTAGAGTTTTATTAGCAAGTATTTGAGATCTTGGATTGTATCCCTGTCCTCGTTGTCTTGTTAAAAAAGAGGACATCCCTCGAATTGGCATGAAATCGGATCGGAATACAAGAATAGTGAAATGTCGCGTTGATTCAGATGACTGGTGCAACAAAGTAGAAAAGGCTCGAAACTACATATATCGTGATGGTTTTGTCGTAAATAGTGATGCTGTGAATCAAATCCTGATGTCTGAATCTTTAACTCCAACTGAGGTATATTTTTATAATATCTATTCTTCAAATTACTTTATTATTATCGTAGAATGCTTTTTCTAAAGCTCTTTATTCTGAAGGATTCAATATCTTCAATATGCTTGTCGTGGATTTGATGCATGAAATTGAGCTTGGGGTCTGGAAAGCACTTTTCACGCATCTGGTTCGAATGCTATATAGTATTGGTGAAACTTCTGTTGATGAGTTGAATGCAAGGTGAATTAAATTTGGCTTTATTGGTAATTATACTGAACAATCAATGAGGTTCCGTTTGATACCCACATTTGGAGTATCAACAATTCGTCCATTTGCTGCTGATGTTTCACAAATGAAAAAACTAGCTGTGCATAATTTCGAGGACATCCTACAGGTAAGCAATAATATGTAAAATTAGATAATTAATTCCAAGACAGAATTAGTGCTGTATGCCTGCATTCCAGGGGCTTTTCGGAGAATGGGATAATAAAATACAAGAACTTCTCTTCACGCTATCTTACTGGCATGGTCTTGCGAAGTTGCGAATGCATACTGATACAACAATAGGACTTCTAGATGATCTCACATCTAACTTGGGAAAATCGTTGCGATTCTTCCAAAACATTGTCTGCCCAAACTTTGAAACTTTTGATACACCTGCTGAGAAGGCTGCTCAGGCACGGGCACGCATGCGTACTTCTCAAAAGGCAGGCACAGATATTAGCATGCCTGAGTCTCGTTCCAGCCCAAAGCGCCGAATTTTCAATATGAAAACCTTTAAAATTCATGAACTGGGTTATTACGTTTCAGATATCTTGAGCTTTGGAACTACTGACTCATATTCAACACAAATTGTAAGTACTAATATAATTATTATTACATTAGCTCTATTATTTTCTTAGGGAGAACTTGAACATCGTATTGCAAAATCTCGCTATCGCCATCGAACAAATAAAAATCAATTTACCTCCCAACTGACCAAGTTAAGTCAGCAGGCTGAAAACATTGAATGAAGTGTGCAGAAGCTTCAGGTTTACAATATAAAGGTTCACGAACATCAAGTTGGTCATGGTGGAATGTCAACTGAAATTAGAGAACATGTATCTCCTGAAGCAGCATACCACATTGCCAGAGATAATCGTCATCCATTATACTTTCGGAATTGGCTACATAGGTATCCTACTGATCCTGCTTTTCATGTATGTAACATTTCTATATTTGAGTAGTCTGATTAAATGTATAATCTATAGGACTTTCTTCCCAAACTTAGAAGCCATCTATTCTCACGTATTTGTGGTATTGGTGGCATTGGAGATGAAGAACAAGTAGATGGTGTTAACGGTTTTACAGTCCTTTTTTTACATGAGTGCATATATTCACATGCAATCTTGCGGATCAACTTTACAACATATGATCTGCATAGAGACCAAGATTTTATTAATCCCCATACACCCAAGCGTTTCGTCATGGTAGCATCAAATGATGATTCCGAAGAAGAATGTCGCAAGTACCCATTTTGGTATGCTCAAGTACTTGGTATCTTTCATGCAGAAATATTTTTATCTTCCAAACAACAAACACCGAAACCTACTCGTATGGAGTTTTTATGGGTAAGGTGGTTGGGACAAGATCCTACATGGAAGGATGGCTTTAAATTCCACCAACTGGAGCGTATAGGTTTCATCCCACATGAGGATAAAGATGCATTTGGATTCCTTGATCCGGCTGCAGTAATTAGGGCCACTCATCTTATCCCTGCTTTTGCATATGGTCGGACGATTGAGCTTTGCCCTCCCTCTGTCACACGGGATGACGAGGGAGATTGGCAATATTTCTACGTTAATAGGTATGTATATACACAATAATCCACACTAATTTTGAACAGTTGTTTTTAGATTTGTTGATAGAGACATGTTGATGAGATATCTGGGATTGGGAGTTGGACATAAATCTTCATTTGAAAAAAGTTACGAGAGCAATGAGCCTGACTTTAATGCAGATGGTAGAGATGTGGATACATATAGTGGGGGGGAGCAGGATGAAGTGGGAGAACTTGATATTGAGAACCCGGAGGATAATGAGGTGGATAGTGATACAATGGACAAGGAGGATATAAATGAAGAGATAGGTTCTGCTGAGGAAACTGAACTTGAAGAATTTGAATATTAACTAATGTTTATATTTAATAATACCAATGGCAAATTTATGATATTATTTTTGGATTAAAATAGATATTTATCGGCACTGGCTTCGGGTCTGGCAGACTGTTTTTCGTCATGTGACGAGAATAAGAAATAAGGTTTGTGCTAACTTGCGGTTTAGCATGTGACATATCCTGAACCATTTTAAATAGCAGACGCATCAGAGCACCAACTTCACCACTTCTCAAATTCACTTCCTCACCAATCATCAAAGTTCATTTGCTGTTAATTACTGAGAATGGCCAATTATTTCTCCTCCTCTGGTTGATTATCTCCCACATCCAATACATCATCAAATGACTCTCGCTCGTCACATCACCCCCATAGACGATCAAGTTCTCGTAGTGACCATTACAATGATTTGCACCGTTCACGTTCTCAGAGTCCCTGTGGTAGTGGCTCATGTGCCCACAATAATAATTCACAATCTTGAAATTCTCATCACAGTAATTCACATACCCACCACAACCGCTCTTATACTCACAATTCTCATAATGATACCAGTAGTAGTAGCAGCTATGGATCAGACTTGGGCTTGGATGACTCGGATATGGGTATCAGGTGGAGAGATGCTCAGACAATAGCTGGGGAAAGCAGAGCTCAGTTCATATTCCTTCATCTTATATGTACATATACTCATGGATGATATTAAGTCATGGTGCTCGTCACTGGACTTGTACTTGTGATATGTGGGAGAATTTTAGTAACATTCTTGATGCTGATCATATGCCTGAACCCCGGTATGTCAATACTTTCTTTTCAAACAGAATGGCTAAGTCTGTCTAGACGTGTTCAGCTCAATGAACAATTGCACCAACTGAAAGAAATTTGCCCAGATCTGGAAAAATCTATAGAGATGTGAGGTCTTAAGGAGATAGTTGCTGTTGTGAGTTTTTTCTGATTCAATGCTAAATAGAAATAAATTTGCATCTAGATGGAATGTGCATGAAATAATGGGTGTGGTGAAGACATTAAACAAATCAAAGATAACATAAATCGGATTTTCGTGTTTTCACCTCCTCTCAATCATATCAAAGAAATGCGCGGTTTTAATAATCTCCAAGTTGGAAAACTACTATTACCTCCAAATCTTGCATCTGAGTGGGATACAGACATTGTGTAAGTTCCATCCTATTTATGAATTCCTTGAATATATCTTTTTTAGGTTACAGCAGAGATATCAGCAGGGATTGGAAATACCAAATGTACATAATTATGGTATTTGGATGTACCAAAATGTCATGAACTGACACACGACTATACGTAAGTATCATGTAATCATTCATGATCAGATATATTGAAGTTCCCCCATACTCATCTTCACTCATAAAACCCCATTTCAATCCTCGACACCCTCGATCCACCTCGATACCTTCAATTCACTGATTTGACACCGATCTGATTGCCTCGGACTCCTTGGTATTTCCCACAGGAAATACTCTCACTCCGATAACCCCTTGGGTTACCTTCTCCATTCATTACATTCACCGATTACTAATGATTGTAACGATGTTAACATATCACATGCATAGCCTGAGTCCAGATGTATATAAACCTTCATGTAATTACATTGTAGACTCAGTTTTGATATCGACCTCGGTCGATATCTAATAAACAAACCTTTATCTGTTCTTTGTCGTTGCTTTATATCTTTCTTCTGACTTTAGTTGTCATTGTCTTGACCTTGATGGTCTCGATTGTCAACAACACTAAGTCATCTTTCTCTTTATCTTAAACCTTTACTTTGGTTGATAACCTTGACTTACATTGTTCGGGTTGTTGACTACTATAGTCAACATTGTCACCATTAAATTGGGGACATCCACGAAGTCTAGATAGAGGGCACAGCACATAAGCTGAGGCCACGTCCCCGACTCAGTTGAACTTCCAATCAATAATCTCGAAAGAGTTATCAATTGCAAGATTGACTACAAACCTAAGGTATCAGACCTTGACACAAAACCATAGTGCTGACACAGATAATCTTCTCATGGGTTTTTTACAGTCAAATGCACTGGTCCGGGTAAGTGATAAAAAAATCTCAGTTGTGTTGTATCTCACTCATTTTAATAGGCATTCTGCATGATTTTCCAGGGTCTTAGTTCCGTTGAGGGTCACGGCCCTTCTGGAAGAGCAACTAAAAAGGGCAATGCAGAGTTAAACAACATGCATAAAGTTACCGTCCCCTCAATTGTATATATTGCCACACTTGTAAGTTAGATTCAATGGTCTTTGTAATTCTAAATTCTAAAACATTTTTTCAGGTTCAGTTTGCACTAGATTCTGCTCCCACATTTGCTTCTGGGGGTGCACATGGAACTTTCAACTATCACACATTTTATACTTCAATTATCACTCTTTTCATGATGCTGCAAATGAAGGATTTCCAGGATTCCTTATTGACATGGTGGAACCAGTGAGCATGAGCTACAAATCTTTTTCCTGCTTGTGAACTTTATTCTTTTTTAGGCAAGTGTTCCCCTATCAAGACCCAGAGCAGATCAATTACAATGACACAGTTCATGCGCAGATGCTTGTGCAATTACTAGTAAATGATACAAATAATTAAAACACTATGATTCACCATTTATATATAACAATATGACTTCTTTCTGTGTTTATTTTATGTTCTGGTGTTCAATTTAACATCATATCATCTGACTTTGTTCAATTGACCAATGAGTGATGAATATGTTATGAGAAAAATATAAAAATATAAAAATGTATTGATCAGAAATAGCAGATATGCCAACATTTAGGAATTATATTATCTCTGGGTCCAAATAATAATATTACCACTACTGGTCAAGAGCCACCATGGTTCTATAAATTGACAAGTGGGCACCACCATGGTGACTCTGGTGTCTTCTGGCCGGCTGATGGCAAACACAGGGTAGGTGGTCGTCAGGATTGCAGCTCATTGTAATCTAATGATCATTGGGTATTTCATTGTCATAATATCATGGGTTTAAATTTTAACAATTATACCTTTAATATATATTATAATAACATTATATTTGCATATAATATTTATACAGTTTCGCTGATGGACGCTCATGGGCCTTGAGATTTTAGTGCGCAAGCTAACACGCTAGTGCGGCAGTGTACAAAATGCACTTTTTTCGTTTAAATCTTGCACAAATTAGATTAAAAAACACTTGTTTATATTTTGAGTTATTCTGCACCGCTTTTGAATCAATAAAATTGTACTTTTAACCTCAGTATATGTTGTTAATTGATATATCACATGACTAACGTGGTACTTTAACGCAGCTTTGGCATGGCTAACTAGCACGGCAACCTACAAATGACTTGTCTGCTGTTCTTTGCACAATGAGAACAGTAAATAAATAAACTTGATAAATCCTGAGAAGGTGTAACTGACTTAAAATGGCTTGAAACTTGTATATTATCTAGGCTTTCTAATTAGTTTTTGACATGACATCCTTACAGACCTTACCACTATGCCGCGCTAGTCACGTGACTAGCGTGGCAAGCCAAAACTTGAAAAAAACCCTGTTGACAGAAAAGAGAAGTGAAAGAAAATGTATAGAAAGTGTATTATGCAAAGATAAATTTGTTTACATATACATAAAAGCTATTTGAAGCTAGAGTGTTGAGTGGTTTGTTTTCGACCTGTACACTCCTTACCTTAATTTTTTTCCGCGCGCTAACTACCGAATGTAGTAATTTGCCGCGTTGGTATCCACATATGGTAGCTGCCCCTCTAAACTCTAGAGAGGCCTGCAGCTAGCACACCTAGACAGTCTGATTTTTTGTAATAAAATGAAAAAACATACCACCTGTTAAATTATATATAAATATATAATAAGAATCTGTTGAAGTGTTCACCATTCTTGTCACACGTTATGCGCATAAGCACCAACGATAGTATATAAGTCTCGAGTTAACGAATTAGAACCCTCAGTTGACTTTATCAACTGAGGGGTAAGTTCCAATATTAATATTCATTCGTCGTTCTCACATGTCATTAGCTTAATTATTAGGTACTTCTAACAATACATTAATTAGTTGACTTTATCAACTGAGGACTTAATTATTAGATGGCCGACGCTCAACAACAAATCTGGGACTTAGATGATTTTTTTGCCAAAGGCCGGCCCTTGCTTATCCAGTAGGATGTATGTGCCGCATTGGTCATGTGACGTAAAATGCTCTAATCTCAAGTGCCGCGCTAGTCACATGATATATCTATTACAACATAACCAATGTTAAAAGTACGATTTTATTTGTTAGTTAGTGATTCAAAGAAAATCCATAAATAAACAAGTAATTTTCCTATCTAATTTGTGCAAGGATCAAACATAAACAGTGTGTACTTTGCACCTGCCGCGTTAGCTAGCCGCGCTAGTGTCGCACTAGTCACATGATATATCTATAACAACGTATACCAAGGTTTAAAGTACAATTTTATTTATTCAAAAATATGAAGAAAAACTTTATAAATAAACAATTTTTTTTGCTGTCTAATTCTTGCAAGAATTGAACATAAAAGGTGCATTTTGCACACTGCCGCGCTAGCGCGTTAGCTCGCGCGCTAAATTCGTAGCCCGACGCTCATCGACAGCGGAGCTTGAAATGCCCTCAGCTTCAAGTTGCAGCCTTGTCCTCTTTCTTTCATTGGCCGAATTGACGATTGGGGTCTAAGCATCCTCCACTGCCAACTGCCGACATCCGACATGCTTACTATGAAAGTCTCATTGATGTATGATTAATGGCAACTATTCCGAGCTCACGACATCTCAAACGAATTTCGCATTAGTAACTTGTGATGAAGAAATCGGTCAAGACTGGTCAATATCCAACGGCAAGATTGTCATGCATTATTCTTGTTAGTGGCCGCCAATGGAAGCATCTGTATATTATTCAGCGCAACATTACATCGGAACCGAGAGGGAACTGACTCAAATTCGAGGGGGGTTGTCATGATTATTCCCTTCTGGGTCAACGGCGACAATTGCAACATCACTAGAGATGGCTCTGCTTTCATCTGGTATTCTGGTATTCATGTGGGCGTTTCCTTTCATTTGGTTTTCTTGTCTGTGTTTTCATGTCTAGACTTCCCTCACCTTGTCTCTCGATATTCACACAAAGAAATGTCGGTTTGTCTTTCATCTGTCTTTATGCTAGATTCTGAATGTCATGCTTTCAAAGCTTCATATTCGTATGGCTAAAACATTTTATTCTGGAGTCATCCATTCATTCGTCGACGCGTCAGCTTTCGGCAGGTTTACTAACACGAGAACTGTAGCGATTTCGGCAGGAACGGACTCGCAATCTGTCGCCGAACAATTTCAAATTCGACACTCTGTTATATTATCTGCCCTGTGCTTTTTGTAGTATAAATTCAACGAGACTCGCACTGAAATCTCTAGCTACAATCGAGACATTACTCATTGACCATGGCATTCTACACTCCTGCTCCTGAACCACCAACAAAACTTGGACGCTACAGAATTTTATCTCCCACCGCCGGTGTTCGCGTTTCTCCTCTTCAACTAGGGGGTATGAATATAGGTGATCAATGGGATAAAATCGGTTTGGGTGCCATGAACAAGGAAACGTCTTTCAAGTTACTCGATGCCTATTACAATGCTGGAGGTAATTTCATTGACACAGCGGTCAACTATCAAGATGGTAGTTCGGAAGCATTTATCGGTGAATGGATGGAATCACGGGGCAATCGTGATCAGATGGTTATCGCGACAAAATACACGAGCAATATGAAGAGGGCTAAAAACACACCCATCAAAATAAACTATTACGGGAATCACAAAAAGTCTCTTAAGGTGGCTGTCGAAACTAGTTTGAAGCGGCTCAAAACTAACTACATCGACGTATATTATGTTCATTGTATGTTCCTCCAAACCCTTTATAACCCTTTCATTGACTCAAAAACGGTTCTTAGTTTGGACGTTCGATGCATCAGTACAAGAAGTCATGAGTGCTCTTCATGATCTCGTTGCTTCTGGAAAGATTTTATATTTGGTAAGAAGCCGTTTACCCTTGTGTTAGAGAAAAACTAATATCACGATTTTATTTAGGGAATTTCAGTATGTACTCTCTTCCGTCATCAAACATTATGCTCATATTTTATAGGACGCTCCGGCTTGGCTAGTTGTAAAAGCAAATGAATGGGCTCGAGCTCACGGAAAAACACCTTTCAGTATTTATCAAGGAAAATGGAGTATCCTTGACAGAAGTTTTGAAAGGGATATAATACCTATGGCTCGTTCTGAAGGTCTGGCATTAGCTCCTTGGGGCGTTGTCGGGAGTGGACGTATACGAACCGATGAAGAAGAAAAACGTCGAAAGGAAAGTGGAGAGAAGGGTCGTTTGGTTCACAGTTCGAATTGGGAACGAACCGAAAACGAGGTTCAGGTCTCGCGGAAATTAGAAGAGGTGGCAAAAAAAGTAGGCGCGTCTAGTATCCAAGCGGTTGCTATTGCGTATGTGATGCATGTAGGTCTTTCATTTATATTCCAAATACCACACCGTGTTCATTGTCTCCTACAGAAAACGCCATATGTATTTCCGATAATCGGTGGTCGGAAAACTGAACATCTGGAAGAAAATATTCGGGCGCTAGATATCAAGTTGTCGTCAGCCCAGATTCAAGCTTTAGAAGCCGTCCTACCCTTTGACCCCGGCTTTCCCCATAACTTAATCGTACGTTGAGTAGTTCCGACTACCTTTGTTTTCCTTTCTAATATTTATTTATCAGGGAGATGGCATTGGCAATAATTCTTTTGTAATAAATGCTGGTCATGCTGACCCATGGATGCCTACACCTGCACTTCCAGAATCGTTTACTAACCAAGAATGAAGGATCAAGTAACCGGATAATTAGTTAACGGTTGAAAGTTGATTATTCCTCACAAAATGAATAATGTTACAACATGGTGCTTAAGCAACGTTATTTTAAGATATACATTTTAAAGTGAACTGTCCCTTGTTGAAAGTAACCATTGCTCCGTGGAGTTTTAGTTTCCAGAGCCCATAAACTTGATAAATCTCCACTATGAAAGCAAGTACATACTATCAACAGATGATATCAACGAAATTTTCCCACGTCTGAATTGGGAGCTGCGTAGTTCAGAATCTGTGCATCGCCACTTCATCAAGCAAATTGAGGCTCAGTGGACTTTTGTACCGCAGAGGCCTAAACTTAACGATGACGGCGCTTTGCATAACAGATAGAAGCTGATCGAATGATATCACTAGTTCAGTTGAATCGTCAACTCGGTGGCATCAAGCCACAGTCGTTTTTGAAATGGATTCTAAGGCAACTATGTGGTTGTACATCATGGCAGATCAAGATGCCAATCAACTGAGAATCTAGCTATCGGTAATTACCAAAAACAAAAAACGGGGGCATCAGCTCGAATTATACAAAATAATAATATCATTTACATTTATCTAGAAAGGATGAGAAACGATTTCTGCTTGGTAATGTCTCATTATATTATACTAGTATACAGCTTGAATACCCCATCCTACAGTTGAAGATGTAATATTTAAAACCGATCGGTATAGGATGGGGAATCTCTCCCGATTATTACATCTTGTGTGTCGTATAAGAGAGGGTCGATCATTTCCAACTTCTAGCATCATTTTGGAGTTCTGAGAATAGTGTCGCCAATGTATTATTCAGTATTTGATAGAAACAACTTCTGCCCCTGGCTGGAAAATCAGGAAGAATAATGCCCATTTGGATGTGGTTCACTGAAGTACAACAAAACACCGACAAACTTATGTAACAGTCAAACAACATCTGTAGTGTGGTGCCGTTAAGGCAATCGTTAAGTCGAAAGAGTTAGATGTTTACGTTTGAGAGTAAAACGGTATTATTCAATTTGTGTATACCGAGACTCCCGGTTGAATTGAACCAGAACAGTAATAAATTACCCCGGAATTATAAATTTATAGGCGTATTTCTCTAAAATAGAGTTTCGATTTTCCTTACTACCCCGCATATTTTCCAGTAGCCTATTAAACACCTTAAACCGGCCCCTCCCCATGGCTTTCGTCCTCTTCAACGAGGGTCGCCTTAGTAACTTCACGGAATAAAACCTGATAGTCGTACCTAAATTTACTCCATTCAAACCCTCCTGCAAGTCATCCTGTTCTGGTTCTCTAGAGCCCGAATCAGCAATATCTAGAGAATCATTCCTTTCACCCATCTCCTCTATAATATTCTCATGCAGGCGACCCAATGCAGACCTTATGGATTGAACAAAATTGTGATTTTCTCGGATTGATAATGTTGGTATACTCATGACGGACTCGTTGGGAACTGATTTCGTTGCATTCCTTCGACGGAGGTCCAAGGTGAATTCGCACATGAGTACTGATGAGAGTCTAAAAGAAAATCAGTAAGTATAAATAATCCAATACAAACTTTGGATTCCGTTAAAAAATTTCATACGCATTTTGAAATGGGGCAAGAAAAATTCCAGCAAGCTGTCAATAAAGTGCCTGTGTTAGAAAAAGGAATGGGGAAGATTTTGGATGTTCTTACCAGTCCCGACTCGGACTGTAGAGATTCTCGTGAATTTAAACGATGACCAAAGATATGTACATTACGTTTCGTAGAAACTCACAAATGATGGAAGGAGTTGTGCAATTGTAATAAGAAGTACGAAGCTTTAAGAAAAAGTTAATGAGATTAAACCAAAATGATAGCTACTGTTACATACGAGAATCTTGTAACGCCTAATGGTACCAAATAATTATTCTGGGATATCATGTGCGAACACGCGGATGAAAGCAAACTTACATTGTCTGAGGATTGCTGTAACCAGGTCCCCATTACTATGTAAGTGCAAACTCCGTTTCAGCTTCCAGAGTCCCCAAACTTGACGAATGGCTACAAAAAAGGCAGATATGTCCCACAATAATATCATGCCAACCCTAAGGTGACCAAAAATAATAGCATAAGAGTGGTACAAAGTCAGGAGGTTCAATGTATCAACATTTTCTTACCTCTGAAACAGAAAAAAGAAGCCAAGTAAACAAAAGATGAGAGGAAGAACAATAGGAAATTAATTACGGTGCGCTTGTGGTGCAGGCCGGTGTACCTATCAGTTCTACATAGTGGACGTAGTCAGAGTATATCAAATGATGCCGTTACAAACACAAACGATAAACTGCAACAGCTGAAACAGTCAAGGACATCAGAGACAGAGCTATTGTCACTGGTTGATAGCCTTGACATAAGGCGTAGACTCGAACTGAGATCAGTCCTACACTATTTCAGTACCACAGCATTTCCACAATCAGTAGAGAAGTGCAAGACCTTGGACTCCCCAAAAAGGAAGAAGTGTTATAACCGAGGAAGTAATACCAAGGATATTGCATTGGCTGCAACAATATCAGATTCACGACCTTGAGTAAGTAAAGAGATATTTGATAAATACCGGGGTGACTAAAAGAAATTCAGAAGGCGGCCGGAAAATAACCCACAGGAGTTACATACCTCCATGGGCAAGAGGTCAAGGAGTATTATAATGGAGAGAGATAAAAAAGCCGGGTACTTGGCTAATAAATAAAGACAAGTTGGGAATGTAAATTTCGGCCTCCATATGTATTCAACTTCATCCGAGAAATGAAGGAATGAAGCATAAACTAGAATTGCTACGTAACAACTGTAAGACTAATATAGCCTCACTTTGAGCTAATTTTCAATGCTTACCAAGAGAGCTAAGAAAGGTGTACACCTGGATGGTTCTGTGCATTGTCAATCTATGTTCACAATTGAAGGCATTGAGCTAATTACGTACGTTGTGTGTGTCTCAAAAATTATCTGACTTAAAAGGCTTGATACAGTTTCATTATTCATCTTGACTGTCGATAGTTAGGAGTGATTGTTTGTCCTTTGATTCAGTGGTTTAGTTCCAACAGTCGTCGAGCTGCTTCGTAACCTAAATATACTCAAAAGTTAAACATTGACTGGGGTCTTACCTGAGATAGCATATCATAAGGACAAATCATAGGAACAAAAACGGGCGACATCAAAAGATTGGAATGTTCATTGATAAAGTCAAGTGAGCAGTCAACTCAGTGGCCTCGAGCCAAGTTGAACAATCGCTGTCAGGCTTCAAGGTGCCTTCGATTTCTGCGACCTATGCAGTCGTCACTACGATGCCGATTCGGCCAACAATTTCGATTTGGATACCTTTACCTGAAAGGAACGAGGATGACTTCCAAGATCTTGGATTAAATAAAGAGGATAACACCAAATTCATCTTCAAATGATAAAAGATGGCTGCTCGATTCGCCACTATATATATCACTATCTACGGTCCGAACATCCTATTCTTGAAGTTGTAGTGGACAAAGCTATTTATACCATTTTGATTTCCGAAGTTCAAATCTCAAGAAAATAAGTAGGCGTGTCTAGTTATCAGTAGCCTACCTGTCGGTTCTGTGTATTATAGGCCTTTGGTCATATGTTCAGTTTGATCCATTACAGAAAACGTCATATGCATTCCCCCTAATTGGTAGTCAAAAGACTGAAGAACAATATCCAAGCATTTAGAGTCTTGGTATCAAGTCATCAGTCCAAATTCAAGTTTTGGAAGACGTCGTGTTGCCTTTTGGCCTTTAATTCCCCCATACTAACATGCATGATTGTACACTCCTGCATGAGGACATGTTTAGGACAATAACAATGTTCAAGTTACTTGAAGACCTTCGGCTGCTAAAAATATTCTGGTTTCCAAATACCCTTGTCTGTGAATAGTCTCATGGAGAATATACTGTCGTTGTACTTGTCATACACTTTACATAAGGGAAATATACCGAGACGTGCTGGAATGTTGCGGTTACAAATGCAAATGTCGGAATGTAAATGAAAAACGAACTCACTTTTATAGTCTTCTAAACTCACGAACTGAGAACTCGTATGGGAACAGCTCCATTACGGTAAATTCGATTTCACAAAAGCCAATTTGTCGTTAGATCAGTGTAAATTTTCAATTCAGCTCGTGTTTCAAAATTCCAGAGCTACAGAAAGAATACCAACTTATATACGACGGATCATGAAAGATAATTCTGAAAATGGATTTTTGGAAAAAGCTTTAACTGGGATCGGAGTGAGGCTGAGTGAAGCTTTCGTAAATAATAGGTAGACGTAGACAAGGATTTTGATGGATCTTACATGAAAATTATCCCGTAGATCCGATCCGCCAGAACCCGGACTATCAATATCTACTGGATCGTTCCTTTCTCCCATTTCTGCTAGGATACCCTCGTGAAAATGTCCCAACACAGACATTGCGGAATGTGTAGGGTTATGCCGGAATGACAAGGTCGGTAAATCCATGACAGACTGGTTGGGCACTATTTTTGTTTCGTTTCGTCGACGAAGGTCCAGCGTGAATTCACAAATTAGGAGTGACGAGAGTCTAAAAAAAAGCATAATAATAATATAAGTAATCCAATGAAGTGCAATGAAAGTTAAAAGCCCTCGTACGCATTTTGAAATGGAACAAAGGCAATGTTGACAGACTGTGTGATTAGAGGTTTACTTAGAAAAAAATGAATGAAGAATGAGAATGTAATGGATGTTTCTTGCCGGTGCAAACTACAGAGATTTTATGCGCAATTGGTTTAGATAGAAGCTGTTGGGGGCTTACAAATGATAAAAAAAGGGCCGTGGTTGTGATGAGAAGGACAAAGCTTCAAAAAAAGTTAGTGTCATTAATGAAGCGGGAAGAATATACGATACACACGAAAATCTCAAAACACCTGATAACATAAGATGATGGTTTGAAATGTCACATCACATATATCAATGTAAGCCTTACCTTGCCCGAGGAGTGAAGTAACCAGATCTTCGTTACTCTCTAAACGTAAACCTCTTTTTAGCTTCCAGAGTCCCCATACTTGACGAATGACAATAACGAAAGCAAGTACGTCCAAAAGAACTACCGCGATACCATCGATAAAATTAGCGATAATGATTGATTTCACTACAAGAGTAATGTATTTAAAAAAAATTGACTGTCGGCAGAGTCTTTCTTACTTCTTAAGAAAAGGAGAAAGAACGATAAGTCAACAAACGAAGAAAAGTAAGCAATAAAAGTTAGTTTACGGTGCTGATGTGGTGCAAGCTGGTAACGTCGCTTCTACAATAGACATAATCAGAATGAGTCAGTTGATATTGGTCACGGATACAGACCATAAATTTGTACAACTAAAACAGCCAAGAACAATATGGACAGTGTTATTGCAACTGGACGATATCCTTGACATAGGGCATAAGTTCTAACTGAGACCAATCCTGCATTATTTCAGAATCGCAGCCTCTCACTATGTTGAATAAAATACCTTGGATCCCACAAAAGAGAAGGATTGCCGTGGTTTCTGCTAAAATTTCGAGGTCATTGCATAGACTGTACAAAAGTGTCAAACTATAAAGCTACAAGTAATCAGACATAATTACCGTAAAGACTGTAGAGAAATCAGGGGGGAACAAAGAGAGGGGAAATATTGTTACGTACTGTCGACGGCAAAAGGTCTCCAACCATTATCAGGCAGAAATAGAAAAAAACCGGGTATTTGGATAAGATGTATAGGAGAGTTGGTAATGTAAATTTTCGCTTCCATATGTATTCCAATTCATCAGGAAAATGCAACAGGGCGGCATAAACTAAAACCGCTAGAAAACAGAAAAGAATTAGAGTTTGCATTTGTGCTAACTCTTTTTTGTAAAATTACTTGCCAAGAGCACCAAAATATGCGTACAGCTGTATAGTTCTGCGTATTGTTAATCCATAAGTAAAAGGGGGGCTGCTTGAATACATATGAATACATACACATCATATGTCGCAGAAATTATTTGGCTTTGAAGTTCCGAGACAGTTTCATTGTTGTTGTTCATCTTGACTGTCGATTTCCAGGCCTGCCAGGATTAGCGGCGTGGGCCGTTCGTTCGCCTCGTGGGTTTCAAGACCTTTGCTCTACAACGCATATAAATATATATCGTGTTTTATGAAGGTAGACCTGATTTGAAGGCTTTTACAGAAGTGAATGGGCATCAAGGAGGCGGATAAATAAATAACACTCGGCCGCGTTATGTAGAAGGCTGGAACGGATAGAAGTTGATTGATCAAGTGTTCAGTTGAGTTCCCAACCCGGTGGCGTCAGCCACTCAATTTCGGTCGCTTTTTTGCCTCAATACGATTGCATAGAATTGAATGATTCACCTACACATAACACTCTTCCAAAGGAGTTTCGGATTATGGATACGGGAATGGGTATTTGTCAATTGTGGTTCACTGTTCAAACATTCAACGTTAACATCCAAGTCACGAGCGGAGTGGGATTGTAACCACGTGCTTAATATTTGCCATATGACTTCGAGAAGCATCCGTATCCTTCACAGGTTAATGTGAGAGTTGCATCTTCATGAAATGCTTCCGGAACAAGATTCGGGCGCCAATATTTGATAGCCCAGTGACTTTCCAACTGCGAAGTACTTAACGCCGAAGTTGTCTCGAATTGACCAGGCTCCTTGTCGAGTTACATGAGATAGGCACCATTGCAATTGTTCAGCGATAAACCGTGAATGAATTCCCTCTCGGATTTACGGTGTGACGAAGGTTCTAAAGACTAATTTGTGTCTCCGCCGAGAAGGATGATGTCCCATGAAATCCAACAAGGAAGAGACTTCTCGTGATAATCTTTCGAAGATCAGGGATGATTCTGGCCTACTTTGAAAGATTTCTGACCACCGAAACGGGTTGTATTTCCCATATCATGATAGAAAACAGCTGGAAAACAAAGGACAATAATCTTCTTCGGGACGGAATTTGATAAATGCTCTCGATTGTGGCGCGTTTGTTGATGGTGCCTAATGAGAAGAATGATGCATTAGAATCTTCAGTCATCCCTTGGGTTTAAGGTCAAAATGGACATTACAATGACGATAATTGTGGCATCTGAGCGCGCTTGTTGAGGAAAGCAGTTGACAGCGCGATTCACTAAGCGCTCGCGAATGGAAAAGATTCAGTAACCGTCGCATCTGGAGTTCAATCTTTTCTTTTAAACTTCAGCTTTTCTCGTTGTCTTTCCGTTGTTGTACTCTAAACGTTGTTAGCGGTTGTTATTTTTTCTCGTTCAAACCACTGTTTTTCTTTCTTATAAACCTGGAATCCGGATCCGTAATTTAGTTTATAATGGCCATCGGAACATTCACGCAAATTGTTGATGTTGTAAATTGATCAGAGAATCACGGTAATCAGCTTAGTTCGAACACTTGTCTCAAAACAGAGGGGGCTGCCATGGGAACAAAATAACACTGTTGATCTCACAACAACATATACAACGGGAAATAAAAAAACCCCAAACTCTAACATTGAATCCTCCTGTTAAAGTCTAAACCTAAATAGGTGAAGGCATCCATCCATCTAGGGGTCATCGTCACCATTGGATTCTGCCGCAAGACAAGCGGTGTCAGTCGCGATTCAGTGCAAACTTTGTTTTAGCAACTCCTTCCACTTTTATTAAATCAATAAACATTCACGGGTGATTGTCTGACTGGCACCTCATTTTTTCTTGAGGTTGAGGAAAGGCTTGTTGAAACTAAATGACAGGAGACATCTAATATTGTGATATATATAGCTATTCATATAAGAATACTAATGACGCAGATGTCCTGGGTGCTGGAACGGGGGTTGGGGTGACTTCTGAGGAGTTGATAGTCTTTGGTGTCTTCTCCGACAACAGCGAGTTTCTTCATGGCTTGTTTGAAAGCATTTGACATCTTCTCTTGTTCATCAACGAACCCTTGCCAATCGCATGCACTAAAACCTATTAAAAATATTAAGGCATTAAAAACGTGGGACTCATGCAGCTCTCAAGTCTTAAATGTCCTGTAAGTGTATATATCGAATTAAATAAGAAAATAACAAAGACATACGTTTTTGGGTCATGAGTCAAAGAAAAGTCAAATTGTAAATACATCTCGCCGACATTGACACCTTTACCCGTTGGCAAAAGCAATTCAACTTCACCAGTATTGTTAGAAAGTTCGGGGAATCCAGTTCCCCTGAGAAAAACTTGAATATGTGAAAGGGGTGGAATCAAATGAAAAGGCCTGAATAATGGGGTCAACGAGCAATGGAATGAGAGGGCAATAAAGCGATAAGCTCAGTGGATGAAAACCTCCACCGTCAGCCATACGGGAGAGAGTGGATGTAACGCTGTCTTGTGGTTCAGGAATAAGACCATCGGGGGCCGGTGCAGTTGCATTTAGGCGACCGAGTAAAAATTCAAGTTGAGGAGCACCGGGATAATCGAAAATACCAACAGCTCCAGCGAATTAAATCAAATCACCAGCAGAAATTTTAGGGTATGCAGCAAGGAATGGAAGCAGAGCGTCAACACTGTCCGAAATACCAAGGCTGGCGGAGAAGTTGGGTTCGACATTGGGGAAAATGAGCATGGAACCGTCAGCACCTCCACCTGCTGGTTTCCCTTCACGCTTTAAATATTCAGAGAATGCGGTCGCCTTCATAGGAAGTCAGCATCTGCATCGACCATTTAGTATAATAAAAACTCACGGAAGGTAAGTTGGACGTCTCACCACATTCATTGGTAAACCTGCCAACAAGTCACTGTCAATATAGCGAGGGAGAATGTATGAATTGGGCTTACCGTTTGTTTTGCACGAAGAGCAAACAGGACAGCAAGCAGCATTACTAGCTTTGTTACTATCTGGACAAGTAATAAGCTGAGAGGATGGCGCAGCAGTTGCGACTGCAGCGAGAGAAGACAATACCAACAATGATTTTGAGATCATTTAAAGAATGTAAAAAGGAATCGAATCTAAATACATTATCCTGAGTGGATGCTAAAGAGAATAGGAGCACAATACTCAGCGTTTATATGTGTAGAAAAAGTTTGTGAATTCATTTACCATTCATAAACAATATACCCAGTATGTTGTATTTTCCCGTCTCTTTCCCGGAAGGTCTCGATCATTCCAATCGAATACCTCGGAAACCAAAATAAGGACCGGTTCATGAAAATCATGAGTATGCGAGACAGATTTGGTGTTTTGATCGAAAAATTACATGGTACCACTTTATGTAATTGTGTGTTAGCTCTAGAAAAAGGGGTCTCAGGCTATGATCGAGAAAAACAAATAGTTTTCTCCAAGTTTCGCTATTCCTTCAGTTATTCTCCGGGACTCGCCGCCGCTTGAGTGTTTATTACCATCCTCAAATTACACGATCGCCCGCAACGGAGATTAGAAAATTATGTAGAAGAAAAAGGCAGCCGAAAAAAAAACAAGAATAAACTCCGGACGTCAAAACCTCTCGGCCCCGACTGTTCAAACGTTCAAAAGAGTAAACTAAGAAATATGACTGGTTTAAAAAAATTAAAATGCCCTCAATTTTCCTGTTTAAATGTCATGGCAGTTTTGCTAAGAAGATAAAATATTATTACTGCTTTGATACGAACAGCTATCAGGGAAATGTTGGTTCAACTTTTCAAGGTAGAAGGGTTCGTGAGATAAGGCAGTCATGACGGACCAGTTCTTGACCCGGCTGCGAAGCTCGAGTCGGAGTAAGAAAGGGCTAGTGCCGAACCCAGGTGCCACACGTTACACGCGTTACATGTCACATTTTATATAAAAGCTCCCCTCAATCCTGGCGACGACTACTGACTTTTACGACTTGCTCTCCTTACCACGAAATGTCGATCTTTCGCCAGAAGATATAAAGCGATCATATTATCGTAAACTTCTCCTAATTCATCCAGATAAAAAGATCAGAAAAAATGATAATGATATTATCATACCTGATTCGGATCAAGATAACGTCGATATCTCTTTGTTAAAAGAAGCATTCATCACACTTTCTGATCCACAAAAACGCCGGATTTATGACGCTTCTATGACGTTGATTGCCCATCGACGACCTGCGCAGGTTATATCACTGGAGGATTTCGTCATGTCGGAGGATGCCAGTGGAAACACTGTTTATAGCTACATATGTCGCTGTGGCGGGTCATACTCCATTTCCGAAATGGATTTGGAAGCTGACATTCATTTTCTTAATTGTGAAACGTGTTCTGAAGCTATTTGGGTCGGTTATGAAGCCATCGAGCCTGATACCGAACAGGGGTAACCAACGTTTCAACTTTTTGGGATGGAACTGTATGATAATTCCTCAACTATTTTTATATATAATATTGAAGTATTACTAGTTTTAGTTATTTTATATCCCAGTAATTTAGTGTATGCCTCAACCATCCGACTTCCTGTCAATACACATGATGCTGTCAAAGACTCAGATTTTTGACAATAATACCGGCTTTGAAACATGCGACGAACTCAAGGGGCGGTCCAAAACCTCCACGTATAATGGAGCGTTTCATACTATCCATGGAAATTTTTATTACTGGGCTGTTCGCCAACTATCTCCCGTAACCTTTTCATTTCCCTTATATTATACGAACATTATCTTACTCCATATGAAAGCACCACCCGTCACAAGGACATGCGCCCCTCTACTGTGTGCATTTTCTAATATCAATATGGCACGCATCATGGAACTGTATAGAAAAAATGAATGACCCCTTGCGTGCCTGGTTCTCCTTCTATGAATTATATTAAAGGGACAATTTGAATTTCCAATAGTTTCAAGGTGCATGAAGAAGAATCATATGACCGGTCTAGCAGGAACATAACAATTCTGGTTGATTGAAATTACGTATAATGTCATTGACGTTTGACAGGAAAGCAGCAAACGATATGAAAAAAAAACCTGTTCAGCTTATGGCAAGAACATCTCTCCGACATACGCATACATACGTCCGCGTAGAAAATCGCGTACCTTTATATCTCCTGGACCTGAGTGTATCGTTTAACCTTAAGATGCGTCTATAAGAAAACAGAGGCCAGACATTTAAAACTATCCACAATGTTTCTCCACTTCCTCAAATTCGGTTTAACTTTATCAATTTTAGCTCTGCAATGGCAGATCGGTAGCGCAACAGTGTTAGAATGCACTCCAACAACTGCGAATCCTCTTTCACCCAACTCCCCCGTTTTGTAAGCTCATTATGATTTTCATGACGGCATAGGTTTTGTTTTCTTCTAAAAGGTTTGTTATATAGTCCCCCTAACGGACAATGTCCAGATGGCGATCTCTTCTGCTGCTCCTCTCAATCTGTCATCCCGGCTTCAGGCACCATAGGCACTGACTTGCTTAATTATGTAGGCTATACCCTTGACTCAAGTTCAGTCAATACATTGCTTAGGTTTATTTTATACTCTCTTTTCTCGATTCCCTACTAAATCATTTTCGCAGTCTAGGATGTTCACCTATTAGTGACCCTAACAGCTGGTATGTAAACATACGTCGATATACATTGTTGATATGAAATATGTATTAATCCCCGGTTTCAGTGACGATGAGGTCATTTGCTGCGAGCAAAATAATTTGGCGGGACCTTCTACACAGGTAAATTAAAAAGGAACACTGCTGTTACTCGTATATCTTATCTAAGTATAGGTGTCGGGCTGTTGTATTATGTACTCAACATTCCCTTGAAAGCCCAAGAAATCATTCAAATGCAACATTAGTGGGGTGGTTTGCGAGAAGGACGGCTTCCAAGATAACAGGAATATTAGGAAAAAAGAAGAGCTCACAACTTCGTGTATTCGGTGAACTACATTAATCGTGTATGGAATGAGAAGCTTTTGCTACAATAAAACTCTGAAGCACGAACAAGTTAAGAGAGACAGGGGATAAGGCAGGGGTGAAAGAGATAGAAAAAGGAGACAAGGCAATCATACAACATGCGGGGAATGCGGATAATCGAATGCGCGATAAAGAGAACACAGAAACCACAGAAGCGGGACACTTCGGAACCAAAACCAAACAATTGGAGAAGAAGGGAAAAAAGAAAGAACGCCAGACCAGAGAAAAATACACGACACAAGGTATTAAACAAAAAAAGACGATATGGATCATAAGAAGCGGCATATAGAAGGGGTAAGACGGCAAAAGAACTAAAATAAAAGTGGGTAAAAGAAGAACGCGCAAGAACCCGTAGGGAAAGAAAACATTATTATATATGGCATCCTTTGTGGTAAGGAAGCTATATTAGAGATAGTTGCCATGGATTGTCATGTTGGTAGTCGGATATAGCCATTTACGAAGCCGTGAAAAAGAAAAATCGTTTGTCTTCTGAGATTCATGAAAGAATTATCCGGTAGATAATAAAAAAAAAGAAATGCTCCGTTCAAATCGTTCCGAAATTTCTTTTTTGAATCTTGGAATCTCAGTTATCTACTTGTTCATCGTCGTCTCGTCTTTCCGGCCCGGCCAAGGCACCTTCCGGGACTACGCTCGGATCCGTTAATGCATCCCCGACTTGATGGAAGTCTGGAATAGACATGTCAGAAACAAAGTAATATGACAATTGCAAAACTCATACCTAATATCTCGGAATACATCATAACTTTCCAAGAGTCCACCGGCAGTTCAGCGTCGTTGAAACTCCAATCAAAAGCTTCTCTGGCGATAGGCTCATCTTGGGGATCGTGATATGGAGCAACATAAGGATCACTAAGAGCTTCAGTTGCCGTTATCCGCTTCCGAGGATCAAAAACAAGCATTTTTTCGAGTAAAGAAACAGCTGTGTGATCAGGAAGAAAAGGACAATACGTCATATACAAGAAAAATGTGACCAGTGGGAAAATCAAATATTCCCTTACCTAAGTCATCAGCACACCGTAACTTTTGGCTAAACGGAATGCGCTCCCGTTTAGGAAGACTTTGCACAAACCGCAAGGTCTGAAAAAAAGAGGCGTGTAAAGCCCACGTTGCGGAGAGGTAAGGGTAATGACGTACATTCTCACTGCAAATAGTTTGTATGACGTCATCGGGTGGAGTCCCCAAAAGTTCCGTGATAATCGAGAATTGATTGACATCTTTTAAGGGACAAAAGAGGTCATAAAACGTGCTAAGAATAGTAGTAATTTCAATACGCACGGTCCTTGCCTGGGAACAGCGGTTTCCCCTCTAACATCTCTGCAAAAATACATCCTGTGCTCCAGATATCCACTATTCAAAAAGGCGATGACCTTCTGCAAGCAATATCTTTGTACAAAAATAAAATTTACCTGCTACGTCATACTTCTGCCATGTAAGCATAATTTCCGGCGCGCGATAATATCTGGTGGAAACGTAGCCAGTCATTTGAGGATCCTGGATTCTTGCTAAACCGAAGTCACAAATCTGATACGGAGTTGTTTATTTTTAATATTTTGTAAAAAAAAAAGATGGTCCTGAATAAATACCTTCAGATCGCAGTTTTCATTTACGAGAATGTTACTCGGTTTCTGAGTAAAGGGTCAGTTTTTAGATGTATCAAGCAAGCCAAAAGGAACTTGCCAAGTCCCGATGGACGACACCGGCCGAATGCACATATTTCAAGCCGCGCTGATATGATGATTCAGATACAAAAATGTATGATAAAACCAAGTATGCCTACAAGGATTTGATAAAGAAAGTATTGGATGAACTGCTTTTCAAGAGGGCGGGACGTAAGGAGACGGTGTAAATCGGTACCAAGAAGCTCCGTGACGAAGTAGCTGTGAGTATTTATTAGAAATTGCTGCTTTTAATTGGTCCCAATAAACGTACATGTCCTCTAGAGGAGAAATAAATACGTCGCTGAGACTGATAATCTAGCGGAAAGGTTCAGAATAGGTAACATAAATGCCATAAGGGTCTCACGTTTTCATGAGTGATGTGTTTGAGAAGTTTGAGTTCTCTGTATGTTCGTTTACTGAGAACGGGGGTGGAAAAGGGTTTCATGATCTTCTTTATTGCTACGGAAGCACCTGTAAGCTGGTCCTTCGCCGAACTGAAAAGCATGAGGATCGTTGAATAGCATATGAAGAGTATGGCAGTACCAGACAAGACCAAAAGCACCTAGAAAGATGTAAGCATCGAGCATTTAAGAAGAAAAGAGGGAACATACCCATTCCTACGGGCTGGAGATCAACATAACGAGTGGTAACCTATCATTTTCCAGTCAGAGCTGCTGCAAAACAAAGTGCCATAACGACTGAGACATACTTCAAACGAAGTACCAAATATGCTGAGTTTGACAAAAGACATATTGAAAAGGGTTGTGTGGTCGTGATAAAGGGACTATAGGAGAAATCGATTCTACGAGAAAGGGGTGTGTTTTGATATGCCTGTGGAGCGGAAGCCCTTCTGACGGGCGACAAACAAGGTGGTCAATGAAGGGAATAAGGAGTTTGTTAGGCTTTAAAAGTGGGATGAACTCAAGATAGGTGTTGTTTTTTTTTTGAAAATTGTGAATACGTACTGAGAGAAAACAGCAGTCAAGGTGTCGAAAACGGTGAGATACTGGTGGGGGGTGAAAAGCTTATACTAAGTAGAGATCGATATGTGCTTATGTAATTGGAAAATAAATGGAATGACCGATTGGCCGGCTCCACTCTCTTATCGGCAAAGATGCGAAAATAATAACGTTTAGAAAATAAAAAAAGTTCTCACTGCTCTTTGGAAATTCATACAAGTTCGAGGACGTTCTATACATTATTGATAGTTCTCGGGAGATTCTTAAACAAGTTTGGGCCTGGAGTTACAAAAGAACGCTCTGGCATAGTCTAGTATTTCCGGTAGATGGCTTAACCCCAACGGTTGACCAGTACTAGTAATAAACTTTGTGTCTTGGTATAATAACAAAATTGGGCCCCATTTTACTGAGATATCAATTGATTTATGTATGGACTGGATTGTCGACAAGTCATCTGGCTTCTCAGGTACGATTTTAAGAAGCCAATAGAAAGTTCAAGTAACAACAAATCACCGTCAAATGAACAAGGTTTGAGGGTATACACAGTAGTATGTTCGATTTAGAGTAGTAGATCCGCCGATAAGCAATCTATTAACATATCTCCTGACGAAAGAATCGAGGTCATAAGTCAAACCCTACGCGCGCAAAGTAAATAGAACGTAAACGCAAATCCCAGGCACAGTGTTCCGATATGACAGTGTTCTTTATTTTTAACATAGATTGGCTGTCAGAAGAGAATACGCATCTCACACGAGCATCACCCCACAGCTGACATGATAGACCAGGATGAACAGTGTTCTGTGAATCCGATGACACGAACAACCCAGATGAGAAAGTTTAGAAAGATGATCTACAAATTAACAGGCGTGGTCATCACCATCACGATGTGCGTTGTACTGAGTAGGTCCTAGGACTAGACGAAAAAAATCACGTGAAAATTTAAAACTCAGCCACTACAAACTCTTTGCTTCCGACGCACTGTGCTTTATATACATTCGTTGCACGACAACCAGCCCAAGTACAACAAAGAAAACATTCCGGAAAATGTATGGGAAACCGAATTTGTCCTTGATCCATTGTACCATGTCTAATATCTTTTTTTAAGACGATCCGTGATTCCATATTCTATTACGTGTTTTTAAACCCTGTGGTTGTATGAGTAAGCTCGACATTATTCCCAGTCAACTTCTTTTTTATTTATTGATGATCCGAGTTCAAATACTTAATGGATAACGAAAGGGAGCAAGAGATTAGGAAACGACCTTTACCCAAACCTATTTCATCGTCGTTGCCTGATTCGTCGAAATTTAACGCGGCATCGCCATCTTCACCACCTCCACGTCATGCTAGTCAGAATCAATCATCATCGGGTCAAAAAAACCAAGCAGGATCATCTTATACCACCTATCATTATGCCCCGACTTTTGATTCTAATGAAGCCAAGTCACCACCGCCATACGAGGCATGGACCGCTTCCCCTGCGGACCTTCCCCAATCTGACCAAACTTGGGGCACATCCGAATTGATCAAAGAGGTCGAACTCAACGATACTTCACCATCATCTTTTATTCCTTCAGGTCCAGTATGGGGGCGTGGTCGTTCACCGACCTCTCACGAGATTCATTCCTCGGGATGGGGCGCGAATCCAGAGTGGATAGCGGCGACGAACAATAATCTGCACATCAGTGGAAGAGACACGGGGGAAGAAATCAATTGGTGGGATCCGGAGCTCGTAGCTCTAGCTTTTCGTCCAGGACAAGGCATCCTTCCAACTCTATTAGCTGAAAAGCTACACGACTCTGATCACTCGCTTTATCATGTCAGTGTTACGCCTCCAGGTCCACAGTCGGCAGTTTCCACTTCTTCATCGACCCTTCCTCCACCAACCAAAGAAGAAGTGTACGAAACAGTTCCACATCCACGCGCTTTATACTGTCGGAAAGAAAACGGTTGGATCCTACTATTAACTCGATCTTCCAACAGGTTACCCTCATTTGTGGATGGATATCACGAAAGACATCCCAACCTAATCTTACCCGATCCCTCTAGACGCCAATATTCCTCGGACTGCGTTAAGAATGAGACGAAATCCAGCCGAAACCTTACCCATCACTATCATTTATACCCTGCCGCAGTCTCTTCTCTTTCGTTAGACCCCCCATTTCCTCAAATGGACGTTTCTTCAGGTGACGCTGCCAATGAGAATGACATGGAAGGTGTACAACGTGCATCCATCGATTCCGAAGTCCTACTTGATATATACATATGCTGCCAATGCTCCGTTTACGTCTTATGTTCTGGTCTTATACCTGGTGTAATCCCTGTCAAACATCTTGAACAGCTAGTACAAGAGCGATCGGAACATCCAGCGGTTGGCCAAACCGGACCGGATGCTGCTATTCAGGCTTTCGATACCACATTAAAGTAGGTTACGTTGTGTTCTGACATTCAATCTTACTCAACATGTTGTAGACTCATGGAAAATTTCTTATGGAAGGGTGAAACCAGAGCTGTACCCCTTGCACCCGGGAAGATATTTGTCAGGCATGTTGGCCTATCAGCACCCGCGTAAGACTGTCAGCTCATACCCATCCATTATTGATGTAACAAAGATATTATTTAGGATGTCGATATATGGAGCTTTAGGTTTCCAACTATCCAATCCAGACATCAGCTTACCCCTGGGGCAGTCGGCGAATGCTACTCTATCACCACCGACCGTTAGAAATAAAAAACACCGGTCCCGCCTTTTAAGAGCATGGCTTGAGTTGGCAGCTTGGTTAACTGATTACAAGAAAAGATTCCGTATGTTTTACAAGTATTTATTTACCCATTTAGTAAAAATAATACGTTCAATAGCCTCGTCTAAGCCCTCAAACAAAAGTTGGGTATCGTTAGAAAATATGAGAGAGAAATATCAAATGGATATAGGTGCTCATTATTCACAAAGTTGGTTCATGAGTGTTTTATTGTCGGAAACGAAACATTGATCCATCCTTTTTTGAAGTTGATCGTGCCCACCTGCCAGGATATGACTTAGAGTTTGAGTATCCGTTAGACGTTGTTGACTTTCTGGGTTTCACTCCTAGAGCTTACTCACCAGGTCAGTCCAGTTTGTATTGCTTGTGGTTGAAACAACCCTGACTTTTGTATTAGAGCTTCTTGAATTCGCCTATAGAGCACAATGTCGATGCGATCCTTCACGAACAAACGAATATTTTAACGCTCTTACCCAATTGATGACCTTACTTCGGATCGCAGTTACTCCTCCATCCATCGAGCTAGAAACACTTTATACCACAGAGCTCGACCGTGGTCGTTGGGTTCCAAGCGAACTAGTTCAGGCGGCGGACGCATTAGGATTTGGTCGTACAAACGATCTGAAAGTTGATTTGGATGAATCTGAAGATGAATTCGTATGGCGAGCGTGGGAGCTCCTAATGACCCAAGCTTGGAAGGAACCCGACGGTGGTGCAGCTCATCGGAAGACCTTGACACGATACTTGCATATCATTGCTGAAGCTCGTAAAAGCAAGTTTTTGAAACAAAAGGCATCGGATAGTATTGCAGAATTGACACCGGAGAGAGCTTACGGTACTTTGGAAGTTCCACAATATGTGGATGAAGAAATGCTTATTGCGGTTTATAAGATGCGGGTTTGTGGCATTTTACTGTTTTAGGATCTTTTGTGTTAATAATATCTGTGTAATAATAGGTCATGGATCAACCGACAAGTTCCAAGCGGATGCAAGACGCTTTGAGCGTCATCGCCAAGTATCGAGGTAGCACTCGTCTACAGGCTGTAGCCGATACTGGTGAAGATCGTAAGTAGCTTTAGTTCCCATATACTTTATTTTGAAAACCTATGCGTGTAGCTGGCGTAGCCGTACAAGCTGTTCATCCGGAATGGCCGCGTGGATTGAATCAGTTGGGCAACACCTGTTACCTGAACTCCTTGCTTCAAGTATGTTCAAAAGGTATTCATGTTTGTTCAAAGTTACTAATGTCTATGTGCAGTACTTTTACACTATCAAGGACTTGCGACAGGCACTAACGCTTTCGAGTCTTCTGACCGACACTAAGCTTAGCGACGATGACCTGAAGAGACATCGTGTTGGTGGAAGATTAGTTACACGGAAAGAAATAGTGCGGTCAAGGAAGTGTAAGCCTGTTCAGAGCTCAAACGTCTACATCCTGCTAATAGTTCTTTCTTTTCAAGTCGTTGCTGCGTTGGCCAACCTCTTCTGGGAGCTGGAATACTCCGAAAAACCCGCGGTGACTCCCGAGCTGGAGCTGGCTAAACTGGCGTTAGTGACTTCGAAGGATGAAGAGGAAGATGAAAGGGGCCGTAATGATGTTGCTACTGATTCTTCAGCAAGCACTGATGCAACACTAGTCGATGAACCAGCAGTCTATGGCCCGATGGTTTCGACTTCACCGACGGCTACGTCTGCACCTCCAACATCGCCCTCGGTTTTAGGAAAACGACAACGTCGGACACAATCAATCCTACAAGGAGATCCGGAGCCAGATAGCACTGAACAAGATGGATTCGTCGTTGTTTCAAAACAACCAAGCCGGAGCACTACTGAAGCCGAACCGAGTTCGTCACTGGTTAAGGATGTAGAGATGACGGATAATGTTAGTCCCAAGAAGGAAGAAGACAAAGTTCCGCCTTTACCACCACGCCGAAAGACTGAGGTCAATTCTGAATCGGTTATGATGTTCGGTTTGTATCGTTTGGCGTTTTCTTCTTGTAACGGAGACTGACTGATACTTCTTATTATGCAGGGAAACAACACGATGTCGCCGAGTGTATGGATAATTGCATGTTTCAGATTGAGACTGCTTTACTTCGTTTCGATGATGTGGATCTTTCTCATAAGGATAAAGTTAGTGTTGTCAAACGGTGCGTAAGCTTTAATCGTCCTTCCTTTTGAGATTGTGTTGAGGATGAACATGGGGCTCTAAGGTTATTCTATGGAACGATTAGACAACGAGTATTCCATATACCAACACTTCACGGTGGTCAATCAACTATTCATGAAAAGGAGGATATGTTTTCGCATCTTCCCGTGAACGTCTCCGACGAAGGCTTTGACCTGTATGACGGCCTCAGCGCCTATTTTGACGATACGATTGAGTTCGAAGGCAAGAAGGCAAAGATGGAGGTATCATTGGTGGATTTACCTCCAATCCTTCAAATACAGTTACAGGTTGGATTCAGTCGTTTTTTTGTGATGCTGAGTCACCTACTTTGTCGTTCATAGCGGGTACAATTCAACCGAGAAACGCTTCAACCATACAAGTCTCACGCTTACGTTCGGTTTGGTGAAACATTGTATGTTGATCGGTATCTGGATAATGCCGACCCTGGAAAACGATCTCAATCTAAGGCCATTCAAACTGAATTGCAAGTATGCCGTGACAGGATTCACAGTTTAACCCGTGATAAGGTATGTAAAAAACCCCTCTCAAATGACCACGTGGTTTCGATAACCACATCCTATTTTTATGCTTCGTATTAATGGATTTTCCTATTCAGGGATCTTTCACAGATAGTTTTAACATCACTTTAGATTTCCTCACGAAGCAGGATGTTATAGACATCCCTGAAGTGGACGATGAGCTCATAGCTCGGCTTCAATTAGAGAACGAGTTGCTAAAGCAAGAGTTGACAGAACTACGAGCCAAAGCTTCGTCTCTTAAACAAAATCTGGAAGCTATCTGGAGAGAGGAGAAACAAGCGGAATACGAGCTAACTTCGGTCTTTGTCCATCGGGGATCATCACCTTCGTGGGGACATTACTTCTTTTACTCGCGTTGTCTACCGGACAATCCTGATCAGTGGTTTAAATATAATGATTCGGAGATATCGCAAGTCCGTAAAGATGAAGTCCTTGCGGATACGACGGGTTCAACAGCAAATCCTTATCTTGTCAGTGCACAAGTTTCTTTGCATGCAGTAATTAATCCGGAATAACGATTTCTTTTCTTTTCTTAGCTTGTATACGCTCGTAAAGGAATGGACATGGTGCACACTGTGAATCGAGCTAATTTAGAACTAGTATGATTTTGTCCTCATAGCATTGCCGAGATGACGCTTTTACGTTACTGTTACGTTGCAAGAACTCGTGTATACATACGGGCATGTTGCTTTATGTCTTTGCTTTAACATATATAATGGAATAATTAGTAATTTATTTATGATAGATAATAAAAGTATCCTAAATGATGAACAAACAACTACAAATACCCTTCACCGCCACCGTGACTATCAGTGACCCTTGGGCCTTGGGTGCCTGGAAGCTGCCAGCTCTGGTCTAAAACTTCCATTCGGACTGCATTATACAAGTAGATCTCAATGTATTTAATTGGAATAGTGAGTTATGTAGGTGCTGTACACGATGTTACAGTGGAAGTTTGTTTCTATCTCACCTCCAGAATAGCTTTACTGTAAGCTACGCTATATCTTCAGGATGGAATATTCGAACTGTAAATATCAATTCATCGACAAACGAGCATTACTCCTCTCTCTTTATGTAACCTGCTAGTTCTTTCTGATACCAACTGAATTCCTTGCTGACTGATCGGACCTGGTAGTAAGGCTGCCTGGGCACCTTGAGGAACCATTGCGTCCGAGTCGGACTAGCGCTAGCTCAACCGAATTTAACCTGTCATTCCAACCACGTTACGGCATTACCGTTCACCCATTATTATTTGATTCCTCCGGTAACAGTCAACTTAGAGTTCGGAGGATATGTAGATAATAGGTATTGATACCACCAAGGCCCAGGACGAACTTGAACCGTGGTCCATTATCGACAGTCAAGATGAATAACGAAACCCTTTCAAGCCTGACAAGTTCGATAATTACTGAAGAATACGAATCGTAAGTGGTTAGACACTATTCTTACTTCATAGACATAGACTGAAATACACATACACAGACAATTGCAGATTTACACGTATCTTGCTTCTTACAGTAAGCACTGCTCAAACTTAAAGGGTAGCGCAAGCGCAAATTTAACTTTCTTCCTTTGTGTAGCAGTTTTAGTTTATGCTTCATTGCTACATTTCCCGGATGAAGTGGAATACATTTGGAAACTAAAGTTTTCATCGCCAACGATTTTGTACTTGCTATGCAAATACCCCCTCTTTTTCTATGTTCCCCTGACGATAGCTGGGGATTTATCTGTATGTTGCTCCATCAGCGTTTTTCCTGTCCCTTTCTGATCTCTTTACAGTCTACAAGGTATTTGTACCCAATCACTTGAAACCCTAAAATTCTTGACATTTTTTCAGCATATGCAATGATCTCGGTATTTTGTCTGAGATTGTAATAATTCTTCTCTTTGCTGGGATCCAAGGTATTGGTATTTCATTCATCTGTGGATGAGACCATTGTCTAACAATAAATAGGATTGATTGCGATTCGAACTTATGCGTTATCCCAACCCTACTATCGTCGACCTGTGGCAGCAGCTATGTTTATAATGTTCTTGGTTTTTGTAGTTGCTCAAATTTATGGTTCGTACTTGTGCAGTATCACTTAATACATTATAACTACATTTTTTTTGTAGGGATAACGGTACCATATTGCGGCACATCACAGTAATAAATTCTATTGTTCATCCTTTCACCCCATTTGTTTACTTGCTTGACCCCTTTTTAGGCGTAAGCACGGATTTGTTGATGATAATGTCCTGATCCTAATATAAGTTCTCACAGCAAAATCTACTCCTATCTTTTACCTTGTCTCTAATATTCTGATGGTTCTTACAGACGTGATTGCCTTCGCTGTGGTCGTTCATCGAATTTGGGGACTCTGGAAACTAAAGCGCAGTGTAAATTTACAAAGTAATGAGGACTTGGTTACTGTGCTCCTTAGACAAGGTGCGTTCACTTCAATTGTAGTCTATACGGTATCTCAGATAATTCTCAGGTATTCTAAGATTTTGGTATGTAACACATGATATGTATTTTGCATTTTTATTGACGTTGACTTTTTTTCGATAAAGCTTTGTGCTTTTTATCACAACCATACAAGTATTTTTATCGTATGTGAGTCTACTACAAGTTTAAATGTGTTTTCTCTAGACTTACTGAATTTTCAAGTTCTCTCCGGCAAGAACATTTATTAAATTCTTTGTTCGTCTTTCAACCTAAACCGGTTTCATATCACAGTTTATCAACGGCAATTTTACCATCATTCAAAATCTGTATGAATGTTTTTAATCTAAACTCTATCAATTTTCTTCACGCCTACCCTTTTTAGATTCGCAGCACTTCTCATGTGTGAGCTCACTTTGGACCTCCGTCGACGGAATATGATAAACGCAATTCCAAATCAGTCTGCCATAAATTTACCAACGCTATTATTTCAAGACAATTTTACACAGTCTATAAGATCGGTATTGGGACGTCTGCACGAGACCGTTGTAGCCGAGATGGGCGAAAAAGATGCTACAGGTTCTGACGAGGCCAGTAATTTGTCGCATAGTATAAATCTAGGTGCGCTCAAAGTTAAATTTTATTTACAAAAAAATGACTAATGCAACTTCTGCTGAAGAGTCAGAGGGCGAGGGTCACCGGGAAGTCCAAGTCTAAGGTGTCTAATAGGCCATTGGCCGCAGCGGAAAATTGTACGAAAACTACTCCTTCGCGGGGTTGCGTTAGATGTTGGTTGTTGCAAGGTCGTATGATCGTATTTTAATCATTTAATTGTCTCAAGTAATAGTGAATGTCAGAGCGAGACCTAATAAACGAGAGATGGTAATTTCTACTAACTGTTCAATGGGTTCCTAAATAGTCTGAGTACTACTACTCAGTAAACACCGCCTGTTTATACAAATTTTACATAATGGAAAAAAGATATCAATGCTAATAACCATCCACATTTCTGTTCTCTGTGGGAGGATTTTTGCTTTTGCAGCTCATTCAGGGGCATTTATGTGACGCGCCGGATGTCAGTTAATAAGTAACATACTTGGGCGGAAGTATCATAGGTTTGTTCCTGAGCTCTTCTCATTGGGAAGGGTTCATGTGCGAAGGTAGGCGAAGGTAAACCACTTTTGTTATTAGAGAACAAATTTATTAGCCCGATAGATCATGGTCCGTGGATGCCAGTTTGCCAATCAAATCTACGAACACACTTCTCCTGTGAACATGGCAACATCGGTAGTTCGCAATGATCAGGTGAGATTAATTCCCTTGAGTGGGAAGACCACGTGCACTCCCGCTCATTGATGACATTTGGATAATACATTCCCAACCTATAGTAAATAATACGAGAAAGGTGATTGTTGGATTGTGTAGGATTGACAGCCTTCGCTTCACTCCACTACAGTATTGAGTATCTGCAAGCCCTTGGATAAACGGCTATCAAAAATTAGTGCCCGAAATATTGCATCTGACTGAATTCCTTCCCAGAACCCTCGGATGTACGTGCATCTCTCACAATAGATATGCGTATCGTGATCGTTGATCTCATGTAATTGCTTGGCAGAGCTATTTTCACTCACGGACTACAGGTTACAATCGGACTCGAATCAATCTCCAGAGCGACTTGGTTTGGTTGAACGAATAGGGATTTTAATTCTTGCATACAGGGTAACCGACAACTCGAACAATCTTCCCTATGAAATTGAAATTCTGATTTGGAGTGCATCAGTATCACACAAGAAGTAGATCCCAAGCTATTCAATTGGAATCGGAAATTATTACTTAAGTGGGTGCTGTAATACGAGATGTAACAATTAAAATATGTCTGTTTTTTTCTTTCCTCCGTGAAATATCTATATAACAGCTCCAGCTTGTGTTCAAACTTCAATACTCGAACTGTAAGTATCCACATACATAATAGCGAATCTATCAAGCCATCATTCACAAACGAACATCACACTCTCCTCTTTAGATAATCCCCTTATTCTTTCTGATACAACTAACTGAATTCTTTGCTGACTGGCACCACCCTGATCGGACCTGGTAGTACTGCTGCCTTAGGCACCTTGGGAAGTCATTGCGAAAAAAAAAAGTAATCGTTCAGCCATTGAGCTGACAGCTCAACTGGACTTCAATCAATCAACTTCTTTCTGTCATTCCTACCCATTAATGTTCGCTCACTTCGGATTTTACGCATCTCTCCGGTAAGACTCAACTAAATTTGCTTTTGGGGAAAACAAATATATATATTCGTATTGGGCATGGATGTTTGATACCACTAAAGCGAAGGACGAACCGACGGCCCATTTTAACAACCAACAGTCAGGATGGATAATGAATCCCTCTCAAGTCTGACAAGTTTTTTTGTGACTGAGGAGTACGAATCGTAAGTGGTTAAGCACTTTGCTTCATCAAATTGACAATACACAGAACACTGCAAGTGTACACATATCTTGGCTCTTATGGTAAACTCTGTTCGAAGTATTGAGTAGCGCAAGCATAAATTCAACTTTCTTTGTTGTTCTTGTAGCAGTTTTAATTTATGCTTCTATGCTACATTTCCAGGATGAAGTGGAATACATTTGGAAACCAAAGTTTTCATTCCCAACGTATTTTTACTTGCTATGCAAATACCCCCTTTTTTTCTATGCCCCCCTGACGATAGCTGGGGATTTGTCCCGAGTATGTTACTATAAAAGTGTTTTCCCTGTTCTTTCTCATTTTTTTACAGTCTACAAGGTATTTATACCTAATTGCTTGAAGTTCTAAAACTCGACGTTTATTTTTGCAGTATATGCAATGACCTCGGTATTTTGTCTGAAATTGTAATAATTCTTCTCTTTGCTGGAATTCAGGGTATTTTATTCTCTTCTTTTAAGAGTGAGATACTTGTCTAAAATAGTTAGGATTGATTGCGGTTCGAACTTATGCATTATCCCAACCCTACTATCGTCGACCTGTGGCAGCAACTATGTTCATCATATTCTTGGTTGCTGTGGTTTCTCAACTTTATGGTTAGTATATGTGCTCCAAGTCACTTTATACATTCTGAATATGTTTATTTATAGGGATAACTATACCATATTGTGGCACATCACAGTAACCGGTTTCCTATTGTCTGTCCTTTCAATCTGTTTGTTTACTTGACCTTCTTTCCTCCCTTTTTAGGCGTAAGAGCGACTTTGATGATGATAATATTTTGATTTTATAAGTTCTCGCAGCAAAATCTCTCCTTGTTCTTGACCTTGTCACCAATGGTCTGATGGTTCTTACGGATGTGATTGCCTTCGCTATGGTCATCCATCGAATTTGGGGACTCTGGAAACTAAAGCGCAGTATAAATTTACGGAACGATAAAGACTTGGTTACTTCGATCCTTAGACAAGGTATGTTTTCCTTCTATTGCAGTGTGTACGGCATTTCAGAAATTATTATCTTGTTGTTGACAGGTATACTAAGATTCTGGTTTGTAACACATATTATTTTACATGTTACTTTATTGACTTAATGAGTATTATGATAAAGCTTTGTACTTTTCATCACAACCACACAAGTATTTTTATCGTATGTGAGTCTCTAACGCAAGTTTTACATAAATATATTTTTTCTAGACTTACTGGGTCTCTACTAAGTTTGCTCCGGCAAGAATATTCATCAAATTCTTCGTTCATATTTCAATTAACCCCCTTTTCTATCACAGTTTATTAACGGTACTTTTACCACTGTCCAAAATCTGTATGGAAGTTTTTATTTTTCAACAATTTCTCTATGCCTATTACTCTTTTACAGACTCGCAACACTTCTCATGTGCGAACTCACTTTGGACCTCCGTCGACGGAATACGATAAAAGCAATTCCAAATCAGTCTGCCATAATTTTACCAACGTTATCATTCCGAGAAAATCCTAGACAGTCTATAAGATCGGTATTGGGGCGTCTGCACGAGAGCATCGTGGCCGAGATGGGCGAAAGAGGTGCTGATGGTCCAGGTTCCGGTGAACCGAGTAATTTGCCGCATGGTATAAATCCAGGTACGAGTCCAATTTAATTTCTAAGAAAATTACTAATACAACTCCTACTGAAGAGGATGAGGACGAGGATCAACGGGAAGACATAGTTCAAGATGTCTGATAGGTCACCGGGTCACCCGCCATAGTGGAAAATCGTACGACAGATCACTCCAATTCTCTTTTTTTGTTAAAAAAAAAAAATAAGAATTAAATAAAAAAGAGTTCAGATGTTTATCAAATGTACTTGAAATTTCTTCAAAATGGTGGCTTTTATCAACAATACAATGTTATTTCCGCCTTCGGGGATTCTCGTTAGATGTTTGTTGTATAATAGTTGGGTTTGGGCCGACCATACTGAAAGGACTAAAGTGTTTGATTGCGTCAATTTTTGTTCGTGTGTACTATGACACATATAAGAATAATGGAAATGTCAGTACGACTACGAATAAAGACTGAAGACACATAAAGAGTACTGTTTCGGTTTGCCTGTCAATGTATGATCGTATCTTCATTATTGAAAGGTCTTTTGTGATCAATACTGTTAGGTAAACGTATTTCCGTTTTGCAAGGTTAAGAATTTTTCAAATCTATCTAACCAGTCGAGGTCAATTTGCGAGAAGTATCAAGACAGTTTTTCTTACGAACATGCATCGCAACGTTGTTACAGTACATTCAATACTTTGCCGTGATCGGATATGATTGATTTATTAAGGGTGACAACTGCCACAGCATTGATATCACTTCGGTGATGCCCCCTTACATCCTATCTCAACAAGAAGCAGGATATGTAGGATGAGTAGCTGAGCTAGGAACTCGTTGGACAACATGTGGCGGCAGCGCCTATACTGCTTACACCATCAGTGACTAGCGCTCATTCATGTGCGTGCATCTCTCAGTACTCACATGGAGTACGTGTGTTGTGGAGATGCAATATGGACAAGAATACCTCGGAAAACTATAATCAGAAGCGGTAAATCTCAAGAAAGAGGGTACAACTGGCAAACGGACTCGACTCCTGACTTCTATGGACGTTGAACAGCAACAGTAATTTTGGCTGCTGTGTATAACAGCTAAATAAAGCGATGGTATCGGCCTTGGTGTTTTATTTCCCTTTTTTCCTTAATAGAAAACAAGCACTCAAGGTACTGATTTGGTGAAGAGTGCTATATACATTGGTGTAAGTGCATCTCTTCCTCACTCATTTAGTAGCTAACTACTATATTTAGAATCAAGTGTGCGTATCGTAAATATTGATTAATGATAATAATAAATTATTGAGCAAGGATCATCCTCGCGCAAATAAAACCACTCGCTCTTTCTAATTGACGCCACAGGATGACCCCTTGCGTGGTTTCAGCGGGCGTCTTGAACGGTGATTGTAGAGACGATCGCTCGACGCCATTGAGTCGGGGGCTTGACTGTAATATCAATAAATTTTCATCTGCTCCAAGTTTCTGATATTACTCGGGGTTATTTTTGGTCACATCATCTGTCGAGAGCTCTCGAATGGGAATAGGTCTGCCTATATAAATCGTATATACGGCAACGAGGTTAGGATGTCAAGTTCTACTCATCAGACGATCATTTCTAACAATTCACAGTCAACATGAACAACGAAACGGCTTCAAGCCTTTTGAGCCAGATAACTCAAGATATATACGAATCGCAAGTGGTTTACTATCTCTTTTACTCAATGGGGTTGACATCACACAGAGACGTACAAATATACACATCTTTTAGTGCTTTTGGTAGACAATCTAATATACGGAGTTAGCGCATGCACGGACTCAACTTTTTCTCTCTCGCTGTGTAGCAATCCTAATTTATGCCTCCTTGTTGCATTTCTCGGACGAAGTGGAATACGTGTGGAAACAAAAGCAAAAGTTTACGTTACCAACTTATCTTTACATATTGTCCAAATACCCTCTTTTTATCTATTTCCCCGTGACGGCACTTAGTAGTCTCTTGCCTGAAACAGTATGTAAATTCATAAGATTATTTTCCTCGTTCGCTTCTGATTTTCTCGTAGTCTCCGCGGTATTTATATTTGAACACTCGAGCACTTTGAAATCTAACTTTTTTAACAGCATATGCAATGACCTTGGTATTTTGGTCCAGGTTATGGGATTTCTTGGTTTTGTGGGGGTTCAAGGTATTCCATTCTTCTATCCGTCGCAAAAGGATTACAGCTCTAAAAGACAGTAGGACTGATCTCGGTTCGAACTTATGCATTATGTCAAGGTTATCGACCGGTAGCAATAACTTTGACCCTAATGTTTTTAGCTCCTCCAGCTCTTCAAATTTATGGTTCGTAGTTGTAAATGACGCCGGTACAGACATTCTGACTATGTCCATTGTAGATCTAACCAGACCGTGGTGCACCCTGTTATCATCACCACCGTAATAAATTTTTATTTTTCGTTCTTTCTTCATTCGTCTGCTAATACTTGGCCCCTTTTCTTCCCTTCTCAGAGGTAAGGAAAATTTTGTCGGTGATGATATTCTAGGACCTTCTAAAGCTATTATCATTATAGCAAAGTCCGTTGTGATCCTCAATATCATGGATGTTGTGATGATAATTCTTTTGGACCTGCTTGCCTTTATTGTGGTCATTCGTCGAGTTTGGGGACTCTGGAAGCTGAAACGAGGTCTACGTTTACTGAGTAATAGTGGAGATCTGGTTACATCGCTCCTTGAACAAGGTAGGGCTTTTATTATGTAAATGCAACTGGTTTCTCAAATAATTATTTTCCGTTTTGACAGGTCTTCTAAGATTTGCGTATGTAACGCCTATTATCTACTTTTGATGACATTAACCCCCTTCAAAGATTTATACTTTTTGTTACAGTTACCGAAATCTTTTTATCATCCGTGAGTCACCATCGATAATGTATTTATTTAGGTTGATTTTTTTTTTTACAGTTTTCGCCGGTGAGAAGATAAAATTAAATTCTGTTTTTTAAAAAAAAAGAATGAATGTTTTACTTAACTTTCTAATCAGTTTGCCAACACTACTATCGGCCCCTTCCAAAATATGTAGAGAGTTTTTCATTTAATCATTGAAATTCTGTTTACTCTTTCCCTTTTAGACTCTCATCGTTACTTATTTGCGAATTCACTTTGGACCTCCGTCGACGGAACGCAACAAAGCCTATTTTCCACCAATCTGCCATGGACCTACCAACCCTATCGTTCCGAGAAAATCCTGCACAATCAGTAAGGACGGTACTAGGGCGTCTACACGAAAGCATTGTGGCTGAGATGGGCGAAAGCAACGATGTAGCCAATGGTAGTTCTGGTCCCGGAGAATTGGATAATTCTCAGGATATCATAAATTCAGGTGGAATCGTCTATGGATCCTCTACTATTTGACTTTAACAGATACAAATTGAGGATGCTACGTCTAGGGTGTCTGTCAGTGAAGAGTAAGGAACCATCCATGTTCTTGCTCCAATCATATAATCCAAATTTACACTAGATTTAGTCGGTAAACACATTCCGCTCCTCGAATAGGAAAAAACCATGTATCATTATGTCTCTGAATATAGATTTGGGTATTTATTTGGGAGAAGCGACCTACTTGAAAGGGTCGGTCTGCAATTATGGAACTGTTCCTGACGAGTAACCGTAATCCTCAGCCATAACGTAGCCACGCTCAAACTACTTTTCCCGCGTACTTTGATGGCGATCATCCATGTTCTGACACTAACTCACGAAAAACAGATAAGTTATTGGATACGGACTTTTCGTTGAGAAATATTAGTGGACCCAATTGATATCTCAATGCCACAGAGTTCAAGTAGTAGTGAATGTACATCGACGAGGATGAACGTTCATCCTCGAGCAGTAAAAACTGATCAGGACTCGTTCAGGTATTTATGGCTCTTTTACAGCCGACCTACTTACTTTACCGGATTCAGTCTGAACCAACTCAAGAGGTTCGACCTCGTAACGTCCGCTTACATTATATGCAATTTTCAATAGCCTTCCAGCTTTTGAGTGGATGAGTATTAATATTCACATGTTTTTTCCTGCCAATATTGCGAAAGCATCAAAATTCAAAACACAGTTCGCACAAATCTATTTACTTCTGGTCTCGGTTGAAGATGGTAGTTTTGACACCAAGCTAAACCATCAATCTCTATTATTGAATATCCACTGCTGCTCTGGGGCAGAAGGATCCGATATTTCAAACGTTGGCTTGAGGTAATTAGGATCCTTCAGTATAGAATGGCAGAATGTGTGAGGACTTACCTGTCCACCTTTGGAACGTAGGACTTGAAGTGCCAAACCTTTTGCGTCAGGGCAAATGATCCTGTTTGAATATGAAGTCAGTCCAATTCTTGTTATATGCTAGACATGGAGTATACTTACTGATATACACTTCCGCTACACAAACGGACTTGCAGATGGAGCTGTTGAGAGGGAACTCCAACAATATTTGACCCCTGAAGGATGGATGAGAAACCAAAAATATACGGAGAAGAAAAAAGGACCCACTGGCTTGATGCTGGGACAAAAGACGTTGCTGGACGGAGAAGCGGCTTGTAAACCGAAAATGTTGTTCAACGTATCAATGTATTGAAGACTCCACTGTAAACCAAAGGATTGTGTTAAATAAAGTTATTAATGAAAGATAAAATGTAAACAGACTATTTGATTCAGTGCGCTTAGATCCACTTTAGAGCAAATGATCGGGCTATTAGTCGCTGAGCTCCCTCCTTGAAGGTCAAGTACCTGCCCAGGGTACTTTATAGACTCAATATTGTACGTGCTGGGTGGAATGTGTACAGTAGACATTGTTAGAGTGGAGGTGTGGGGTACGTCGTATGTATAAAAACATTTGAGAAAGGGAGATGAGATGAGATGAGAGGCTCAGAATGCTGGTCCCTTTATACAGAAGAAAGTACATGGCTATCCTACCGTGAGATTTCCATAACCACCTGTGAAATGATAATGATTTCAACGGACGCTAATCCTGAATTCAATCGAGCAAAAACCAGCTTCTAATCCAAACGGATTCAGACATTCCAAGTTTTGAACGACCCATTATGGAATACTCACGAGGATAGATTCTAAATTCAGCAGATTCAGTCGAGTTGTGGAAATCGTTGATATTGTTATACTACTACGGTATACCTAGTTTAACAGAAACCTTCCCGCTCTTTCCAAAAATATTGTATTCCGGTAATACATCAAATTCCCATTCAATTATGAATGTGAGCTTGATGAACATGACTGGTTATGCTTTAACCATTTTCAATACTGACTAACGATAAGAAACGACGGAGGAATGTCGTGTATCGGTCTTAGAGCTCACCGGGACCCGTAGCATAGTACAAATCTCGTAAACTCACATGATATTGCGGAACTAGAATTGAGGGACGTTTATCTTTCCAGTCACAGGCGAAGACTTTGAATGCTTCGTAAGGAGTGCTAGCCATATTTGTGGCAGAACTTTATGTAATTAAATATTTGTGTGAGAATTTATAGACTTCAATTCATCACCCCCCAAAATTCCAAGATGTTATATTGGAATCCCAACATCCGTCGTTTTTTGAGTCACCGGACGCATATACATAGTATTTGAGTTTTCCAAACGAGAACTGATTTATTGGTCCGCCAAGGTCTGGCACTCACCATCGGTGGATTTGATCTGATGCTTCAAGGCGTGATATCTCGAACAGGTGGCTCACAATGGACGAAACACCACCTCTGCTTCGTGTCCCAGTTTATAGGGATCGTGAGAGTTATCTTAAAGTGACATAGTGATCCTTCATTCAAGAGAGAAATATAAAGGTACTTTCTGGACACTCGTCAGGGTTGTTTGGGTCTGGATCAACTTGAATACACAACTTGTGTCCCCTAAAATTGAATGTATAAACCCTTTCCAAATTGAGGGAGCCTGTTTAACTTGAGATATGGTACTACATATACTCACTGATGCCCTGCAATTTCGCTGCCAGAACCTTGAAGCTCAAACACTGTCGTCTGGTATGGAGACGCCCCGACAGTAGCGTGCTGGGACATATAAATAAGATACATAATCTCGGCTACTTAAAGGAAAAAACCCTACCGGAGAAACCCAGGCTAGGAACAGACTATGGCATGATTTCACAGTGCTGAGCTGATAGCTCCTCTCAACCTTTTGAGCAACCCACTGAAAAAAGGTATTTGACTATTAAAAGTCCATGGAATCTACCTGTACACGATTCTATTGACGGAGCCTAAACGAAGCTCATTTGTCCAATTCATTGCAACGCCACAATGACCATTAGTATGAAGCACACCTTCCAGAAGTATTCACTATTCAATTCTTGCCATTTAGAAGATATGAAGATTTTAGTTTCGGAGCTTCGTTTATTGAGTGAGTCGGGATGGCTGTCATGCTTAATTCTCCGAAGCTGTCCCTGCAGGTCTGCAGGTGAGAGGAAAGCCTGAATCTTCAAGACCGTCTTGGTGATAATCAATAATCCGAGGTACTACTATGAGAAATAAGTCCCTATGATCCCAATAATTTAAGAAGGTACAGTGTTAAATCATGTGACAGCCTTAATGCAAGATACTCGGAATAATATTGGATATTCCAAAAATTATGTAAAGAATTTGTTCCTATTGTGAAGGCATGCCGACACACACATTCTTTCGCAGTACATGGATCATGACACCATTTTTCCTACATCGAGCTCCACAGTAAAACACAGTACTCTTGGTTTGAAACCGTTATTGCTTTTTTTAAATGTTTGTTTGCAGGATGCATGAGAGAAAACAGGGCGAAAATGTGAGTCATGCAGCCATCCACATCTGCAGCATTTCTAACACAATTATTTAACAGGAAAAATTATTATTTAATGCTCCGTACATTTCTATTGTTATTATCTGATCAATACATTGCTTTTTTTTCATGTCTGCAATAACCGACTCACATGGCGTCACACCCAACACCCAACTTGAACAGGCTGCACTGTATACACTCCTTTTATGCGAATATTTTTTTAAACAACTCAAATCATTATCCTTTGTCTTACAATCATTGTCTTGGGCTCAACAAGTAAGTGCTATATTGTATATTTTGAAAAGAGGCAGAAACCACCAAGAGAAGGAAATGCAGTGCTGGTACATCAATTGTTGGAATGTTACCACCATAGTTTATAATTGAGAATGTAAATGTATTCAAGAATCACAATTAACATCAAGGATGGTATTCAAAAAAAAATCAGAGTGCACACAACTTTGGCTGTCGTAACTCAAGAGTGACTGCTCAGCTTTACAACTTATGAATTGAAGATCAATATAATGTTAACACAGTGCCAATGGGAGGTAGATATATATATTATTTATCTAAATATTATTATGGCTAATAATCTTTACCCCATCCAGGAGTTCGGGTCATTTGACATCATGAAATATCAAGTTCCTGTTCCCCTCTCCAGGTGTGTCCTTTTCTCTTTTATACTTTGCTCTGCTCCCACCAGATCTTACAACCATTTAGAGTTTTATTTTTTTCTTCTTGTAGTATCATTCATAGCAGAATCTCACAGCACATTTATGCCCCCCCTCAGTTATACTATCCAGAACTATGTGGGCACAATGCCATTGCCAGTTATCTGTTTTAGAATGCAGATAAACGATGACCCCCTTTTTGCAAGGGTGAGTATTTCTTGCCAAACTGTGTGATAACAGTTTAGGTGAATATACAGGTGAGTCCTCTTGTGGCTACTTTCTCATATCCATTATACTCACTCCTTTCCATAGTAAACTTGAATGAGCATACAATGTTTTACAGTCTTATCCATCTATTGCAAATAGTTACAGATCAAATATGTATTTCTGTTTTTGCCAACAAATTGACTTTCCCACTCTTTTCCCGAAGACATAGAGTTGAAATCTGAATGGTAAAAGAATATGGATCTCCCTCTTGTGAGTCAATGTGAGCCCAGATATTCCAACGGGTCCAAATTTTGAACAGCGAATGGGGAAAAAAAAAATTTTCCCCCCACGTCATCCTCCTCCCTTTGTTTGAATTCCCTTCTGTGTTTGTGCAATACCTGGTAGTAGACTCAAAATGTCACCTGCTTCTCGCAGGTCAAATACCTGCAAACCGGCTCTATCTCAACCCATTTCACTAGCTGAACTGGAAGAGGTCAAGCAGAATGCAAAGAAGAAGCATGGAACAGCTGCTAACACCTTGCGAAGCTATCAGGGACATGGGACATGTCATGCGTGCTAAGGAGTGGCTTTCAGCTGTACTTGAGGATGAAAATAGTTTTGACCCCTTCGAATATCCTCATGGATGTAGTGTTGAAATAACTGATAGAAAATGGACCCCCTCCAATCTCAAGAAAGCCTTTGACCCCATTCCCTCTTGAGCATCACCATGGGTAGTCACTACATTTATTGCATTCAAGTGTTTTAAAGAGAACCTAGGGGCATCAACAGCTGATGGCATACATGTGCTGCTCTTAAAAGTTATTGGGATAATGTGTAAGTTCTGTTTTTTTCTTCTTCTAAAAAATAGTATTTATTAAACTGGTGGTGTAATATTTGTTTTAAAGAGACTCGGAAGGAAAATACAGAGGGAGTTAGCATTGGGACAAAGAAAAAGGCTGTGCTTTCGGCAACCCAACATCATTGTCCATCGTTATGGATATTATTCATACGGTAAAGAAAAAACATGGTGCTGAGGGTACACGACGACATTCGGGTGCAATGTCATATGACTACTTGCAAAGGATTTATGAGTGGTCACTACAACAGTGTCCACTTTTTATTTTTTCTCCGAGCTTCGCCTCCCTAACATGCGAGAGCAAGAAATTGCTTCATACACACCTTGGTTGGCGTGCATTCTCTTCATTCAGCTGGACATTATGGACAAGGTATATACTCACCTCTTGAACATTTATTTTTAAATTAAAAATAAATACAGAAATTTCGAGGCCTTGAAGTTACAATTCCACCACCTTCACCTGGACTGTATATCAAATGACAGACTCCGACTCCCACATTGGAAAGTTTCTTTGGAACACCGTAAAAACTGGCAAAATAAACTCAATAAAGAACAGGAACTCCACAGGCATTTGTATGATATCTATCCCCAGCCAGAATTACCTGCTGCCGATGTCGACAAACACATGCGGATTTGGCTCAACTTCCTCACATTGATGTATGGCCGGCCCCTCAGTTCAGAAGATTATATTTTCTCCCCAATCAGCAGTAACGGTCTTATTCAAGCAAAATCACCAATGTCTCATGATACAATCCAAAAATGGATCAATTCTTTCACAACAGCAGCAGGTATCAATTTAATGGAGGCAAACTTGACTACTCACTGTTTTCGCCGGGGTGGTGCTCAATTTCGTTTCATGTATGCACCAGTTGGAAAGCGCTGGACCTTGGCTACCATTCGTTGGTGGGGAGGGTGGGCTGAGGGAGAACATGTATTTCCTGCTTTCTTCTCTATCTCTCTTTTTGAACATTTGTTTGTTAGCGCGATACCCTCATTCGCTATCTGCTTGACGAACTATATTACTATGAAGAAAACCACGGGGATGCTCTCAAGCCGATAGTGAGAGAGGCACATGTGTCATTCATGGGCGAGCACAAGGATATGAAGCCAATTACCATGGACGAGCTGATGACTGTCACAAGCAGTCTTCAGCACAACATTACTCATGCCGTCATCTCGAACATTCTCAGTGCGATGCATACCAAACGTTCGACTCCACCATTTTATTTCTCTACTGATTATTACCAAGGTCCGCAACGTACTGCAGACCATAATCCGTCAATCCCGGGCAGGACAATTAGCCTAACTCCATCACCAATCAATTCCATCCCAACTTCGTCAATGAAAGCTCCTTTGCCACCAGGAGTGTATGTGCCGAATATTGGAAAAGAAATCAAAAAATCGGATCGGTGGAAAATTGTAATTCAACAATGGGAAATAGGGGATCCATCAGTGGCTAACGGACTTCCTTTAAGAGATTGGCCAGACGAATGGACAAAAAATCCAGCAATTGCAGTCAAGTATCGAGACCGAATGCTGGTGGCATCAGAATTCATCGAGAAGTGGGTTACTTGTGTATCGGTGAAATCACTGCTAATACCTTTTTCCCAGCTGTGGTCGAAATGAATCAGTATTCCTAGCACAATGGCCAGCCGCTACTCAGGGTATTAAACAGCTTCATGCGCAAATGTTGGCAGTTCGAAAAGCGGCCGGTCTTGCCAAATCTCGATGCAGTCGGAAATCCCAAACGACTGATGGAGATTCCAAAACTGAACTCTAATATATCTTTTATGTATACATAAAATATTATACATCTTCGTACAAAATTAATAACTGAGGAAAGACCAGAGGAATTCACAAGAAATGAGTGGGCCGCTACCTCATCCACCAGAAAGTCAAGTCAGAGATATGGGTCACCGTTTCCATAAATCAACGAAGAGCGAATCCTGCCTCAAACAAATGGTCTAAAAACATATTCGGTCCAGGTAGGATATAATTATCAGAAGCGGAGGTCTTTTGAGGAGGGTCTATCCAGTCGGCTCGTTGAAAATTAGAGTTTTCAATTCCCTCATACCTGATGCCATGCATATCATCCCCCCATACCTTCTATATAATATGCCCCTGCGCCGGACCATTGTGTACTATCCCTGGGTCAGGGAAGAGGGAGTTGGCTGCAGCCGCGAGAGGGAAGTACTGGGGGGAGAGCGTCTGAGGTCGGTTTTTGAAACAAAAAAGGGTGGAACACTCACCACATGAAAAAGAAGGGATTGGGATTGAACGGAGTGTGTTCTGAAGCAGGGAGTCTGGTAAAAGGGGGAGAGTGGTGTGCGCGAATGACGGTGGCGATCTAGACAGACCGAATTTGTTGATAGACGTGTATGATACCGGCTTAGACAGATCGAGATCCTTGAACGATATGTATATATCGGTCGCCAAATCGGGAGTATGGCCCAGGAAACGAGGGAGCGAGTTGAGAAACGTTGGGCGGCAAGTGGCAGCGAGTAGACCCTAATTTAATTTTTTTTCAGAATTGGGTGGGGAGGGGAATAGCTTGAATAATACATACCGGTGGCGAGCATATGCCCAAAATTGTTAACGAGGGTATGCCGTGATCCATTGGAATGGCGAGTGCGACAGTCAGGATGCCAAAACGAGCTGCAACAGCAGTAATAACGTAGTTTAGCCAAAGAAAAAAAAAGAGGGGCAGAATCGCACCAGGAACAGCTAACAGCAATCCTTTTTTTTGACCCAGCCACCCCGGGAATGGTAATCGGTCCCCAGTAGGGCGGATGATAGTCTTGGGGCCGGGACAACGACGATAAGTGAGTGATTTATCGCTAAAGGGGGAGAAATTAAAACACACCAGAGATAGGTGATAATCCTATTCTTGTCAACTGCACTGGTGTATCCGGGATAGGCGATGGGTGCCGGCCAGAATCATTCGACGATGGTGGTGGTGATGGGGGGAAAGGGAGGGACGGGATGATTACACAACCCGTCACGTGGGCTTGAACCTGATTGGCTTGCGCGGGCGCATGCCCATACGCGCCTGCGCGGATACCCCCCGTGGGAACGATCCGGGACCTGATCCCTTAAATCTGGCGAAATAAGTGTTGTGTACCATCGTGAATACACTGCTTGGTCACACATGTTGAGCTCTGAAGCTCAAACGTCGTTTTATTTATTTTATTCGTACTGGTGTTGACTCACCGATAAATATACAGTTTCAATTCGGAGACTGAACCTCAGTTGCTTGTTAACAACTGAGGTGTAAGTCGCGTAAATTTACTTCCTTATTTTATAGTACTAAACCGCTCCTTTAGTTAATTTACATTAGGTACTAAATATATGAGTTGATTGTTAACAATTGAGGTTTAATTTACATTAGAAAATGTCCGGGATACAACAATAAGCAAGTAAGAATTTCGCCGGCCCATGCGATTCACTGTTGGAGGGAATTCACCCGATATTCCCATACCTACAGCCTAAATTAGACTAGACTCAGAGGGGTCACATACCGGCCTCACATGATTGCCGATGCACTCAAAGAGTGCACTTATCGACGTCGCATCGCCGAACACCTGTTTTTTCTTTCTTACTCACGCATAAGTTTAAAATTCGAAAATGTTTTTCTTTTGTAATGCAATCGGCTATGCTCTCAACGCATACTGGTCAAATTCGCAAGTCTCTTTGCACAGTATTTGAGTTCCCCAAACAAGAACTAAGTTCATGTCTAGCACCCCACCATCGACGAAATTAATGCTTCAAACTTCAAACGGACGGTTTAATAAGGACGAAGCGCCACCTCTGTTGCGTCTGAGCTATGGGCACTATGAGATCTACCTAAGTGTGACATAGGAAATCGAAATCCTTCATCCAAGAGAGAAATATAAAGGTACTTGCTGGACCGCCGATATTGTTTGTGTTAACCTGAATGCACAACCTTTGTTCGGTGAAGGTCAGTGTATAAATCCTTTCCTAATTGAGCGGTCCTGTGTACTTGGAGATGTACATATACTCACTGATACCCTGCCTCTTTGCTGCCAGGAAGTTGAACCCAAAACACTGTTTTCTGCAAAGGAGACGTTCCGACAGACTCGCCCTGAAACAGATAAATGACATGTAGAATTTCGGTTACTCGAAAAGTAGAACCCACTTGGGAAACCGAAGAGATGAACATGCTCTCTTTTGGATTAACAGCGTTGAAGTAATAGCCACCGCTATTAGCACTGGTAGCGATCCACTGGGAAAAAAAGGTATTTTTAGACGTTAGAATGGGAAGTTAGCATGAAGCTCAGGATTCAGGACTGACCTTTTGGTTGTCTGCCCCAGTGTTTTGGGTGCAAACTACGGAACCTTGTGACAGACTGAGGACGCGCGGTGGATCTGAATTGAAGTAGATAGATTCAATTCGATAAGTTGCTCCGTCGATGAGCTGTGCTTCGGACATTGTAATTGGGTATCAGTAAAAACAGTCTTGAAAGTGGAGAATTTGAGGAGAGATGGGAGATGGGGTTGTGATAGTGCGGGGATTATGTAGAGGATTTTCGATTACTGATGAACCGTCCGAGTCCATCTGGAGGCTAATTGAAGGAAGTGATAACCGGTCATCGACGCGTGTATTGAATGGGAGGAAGACTTGTTCTTGATCGGGATTAATCGCGCAATTACTTGCCATATCCGAATTCAATGAGAAAAAATTCATTGACACTGCCATTTAACTGGCACACCTTTTGTTATAGGCAACTTAATGAATGCGATTTCCGGTGGGATATAAAGTTGGGTGGAACCTCTTTTACACGTTTAAATGACGCAACCTAACCGCCGAAGGCCCGTTTGTCCACAAGTCTCCACCTTTGAATTCTTGTCACATTATAGTTTAAATTCTTATTTACACGGTTGGGTCTCGAAAAGCTTCGTTTGTAAACCGCCTGCGTACCTCAGGCACGAAAGAAAAGTCATCGAGACCGTTTTGGGAATACTCAATAACATTTATTATGTGGATCAAGTCAGAAGTTCGTCAACCTATGCCACTTTGGAATTTACCCGATATTCCCCAACCTGATTAGACTAATAGACTCGGGTTACATACCGGCCTAACATGGCTGCTGATGTATTGTAATAAAAAGTGCATTCAGCATCTTGAAAAGGATAAATAGAATTCCCGTTTATGAATTAAATGTGTTTAGGAGAACCTGAAGAAATTTCATACAAGCAAAGGACAGACGCTGAGGGCTTGGATGAGGTGGACTGGGGCGGAAAGCACTGACGAAAGATTGAAATGGCATCCATTTCTCGGCTATAGAAGTTGGTTATCTCCTTGGACGGTCGATAAATGGGAAGGTTGTGCCAGAATAGTTACCGTTGTGTAATCCTGAACTTGAAAACCCTCGCGTAATCCAACTAATATTGATTGTTAGGAACATAAACAAACACGGAAGAGTCCTTCTTTTTATATATCAAGAATACATATCGTGAACTGATGAAATGTGATGCATGGTGTGTTGACAAATGGTAAATCATGTTTCTCTAGGACCTTTCAATGAAAATCCTCGTTGCGTTGCCGAGTTCGCCGACCGATTGCGTCATAGTAGAACACCTTATCATGTGATCACATTACTCAGCTCATTGCTCATCTCCAATACCAACGATTAAAAAAAGGCAGTAAGGCAGTCTCAAGCAGACAGCTCTGTCCACCAAACCGTTATACCATGCTGAGAACCTCATTAACCCGTTCTTTCGTGCGTGCACTCTTCCTATTTTCCAACGATTTATCTATATTTTTCATGTTTAGAGTGCTAGTATTCGGCATTATTCCGGGTCTACTGGGCCTACATCTACCCCAAAGAAATTAAATGTCGCTTTATACCTTACAGGAGCTGGTGTTGCAGTAGCTGGCTCAGGATATTATTTCTTTACCTCGCAATCTGCTGCAACAACAACAGCAGTAGCAGCACCTCCAAAGCAAGAAAAAAGTCCTTTGGATCCCAAAAACTTTGTCAACTTCAAGCTTAAAAAAGTCATCCCGTATAACCATAATACCTCAACGTAAAATGAACTTGTTTCTTATATAAAAACTTTGACTGACTTGTGTGTGTAGATTTGTGTTTGAGTTACCTGACAATCAAGCTTCATTGCTTCCCGTTGCATCATGCGTCGTTGTAAAATCCTCCGATCCGGAAGCTTTGAAAGACGACAAAGGCAAACCTATTATCCGTCCGTATACCCCGACATCTCATCCTGACTTAATTGGAGAACTACATTTCCTTATTAAAAAATATGATAACGGAAACGCTTCGAAGTATATCCATTCTCTAAAAGTGGGCGATACCTTGGGTATTAAAGGACCTATATCAAAGTTCCCGTATCAACGTATGTAACTTGTGCTTTTATTATTGTTTAGTATTAGGCTAATATTTCTCCTAGTCAATCAATTCGAAGAGGTGGCTTTGATTGGGGGCGGAAGTGGAATGTAAGCTTCCCGCCTGAGCTCTTTCGCGACTATCTCTCTAACGGTCCTCAAGTACACCATTGTATCAGATTTTGGATTACGCACTTCCAGATAAAAACAACAAAACCAAATTCAAATTAATATTCGCCAATACAACCGAAAAAGACATCTTACTCCGAGAACGATTCGACGAGTTTAAGAAGAACTACCCGGACAAGTTTGACGTAGTCTACATTATAGAAAAAGGCGATAAGAACTGGAAAGGTGGGTTTACACATGTATATTCTTCGAACTTGTGGGACCGTCACGGCTAACGATATTTTTATAGGTGATTTGGGATACATTACCAAAGATACAATTAAGAAACATGTTGCACCCGCCAGTGCAGGCGACAAAGTCAAAGTATTTGTTTGCGGCAAGTGTTCGATAATGGTTTGTTTGTTCTTTTTGTCGCTCATTGTTCTCCCTTAATAGGACCTCCACCGCAAGTAGCAGCAGTAGCGGGCAAGAAAGCTGGTTATGATCAAGGAGAAATAGGTGGGATTTTGAAAGAATTGGGTTACAGTTCAGACCAGGTAAGCGACATACTTCCTTGCTGTCTCCATTGCTGACATTCTTTTTTTAGGTTTTTAAATTTTGAAGTAAAGAAAGATTATTATATGTATCCACTATCTAGATCCAACATTTTTAGAAGCATTGCTGTTTTTTGTTACTTGTGATATTAAGAGATGGGTTATGTGTCTGTCTAAGCGTCCACTGCGTTCAGACATCCGTACCGTATTAGTCCATTGATTTACGATTGTCCGTTTGCTGGCTTTGTATCATACCCTTCAGGGTTCTTTGATTGCCAATTCCATAGATCGCGGCACATGACCTCTAATGGTTGAGGTGCGCTGAAACCAAGTTCCTTCTCCGCAAGTGCAGGATCCGCAGTCAAATCGGGGACATCGCCCAGTCTAAACCACACAGCTTTTATCAGTTATATCTTCCTTTGAACAACTATTTCTTTCATTCATTACTGACCGTCTTCCGATAACCTCGGTAAGAAATTCCTTTCCAGTCGCTTTCTTCATAGCCTCAACGATCTCTAACACACTCTGTCCACGTCCCGTTCCTAGATTAAACGCACGAAATTTCCCTTCTTTAGGCTTCATATCTCTGAAAACATCATGTCGTTCAGCCGCAGCTGGTGTTTTAAGAGCAGGAGCTGCATGTAACGCCGGGATAGAAGCCCATGACTGTTTATCGATGGATCCGGGATCAAGAGCGTCGAGAGCTAGGAGATGGCCTGCAGCTAGGTCCATGACGTGGAGATAATCACGGACGCAAGTTCCGTCTCTTGTGGGATAGTCGTTACCAAATACTTTGAGAACTTTATCTTTGACTCGGCCGATGGCCATTTGAGAAAGAAGTGGGAGGAGGTTACCCGGACGGCCTCGAGGATCTTCACCGATGAGACCTGATGGATGAGCACCTGCAGGACTATAATAGGAAGAAGGTCATTTATAAGATGGTATCGTTTATTGTATGTAGATGAACGAACTTGAAGTAACGTAAGGAGATCGCACGCCAACGGTTTGGTTGAGCTACAGGGTTATAGAGCTGTGTTAAGGATCAGATTCTCTTTTAAAAAAATCCGACTTACAAAGACAAAGGTCGTAAAGTACTCCTTCGGATACAATCTTCGTACGACCATAACAACTTTCCGCTTTTAGTGGGCTGGTTTCAGGGATAGGTATGTGCGGCGGGATGCCGTATACGGTAGCAGATGACGAATAGACAAAACGCGTGCAATCGTATTCATCCATGATCTGTAACAGTAGCACAGTGGCAGAGACGTTGTTTTGATAGTATACCAATGGTATTTCACCTGATTCTCCGACGGCTTTGTGGGCCTATTTAGGATCCATTATGCCTATTACTCGATAAAACATGGCCATAGATACTCACAGCAACATGAATAACACCCCAAATACCACCTTTCCCATACTGCTCAAACATCTTTCTCACATCTTCCGCTTTAGTCAAGTCGCCTAGATGATCATCCACGGTTGCGCTATCACGTTCCTCTTTCGAAGCATTGGCAGGTAACGCATCCAAGGCGATTCGAGATACGCGGTCCAAAGCGTAATTATGAGAGTTATGATGATTGTCGATGGATAATACTTTGAATTTTCGTGTAAGAAGTAAAGTTAGAACGATGTGTGAGCCTTGGTTTGTTCAAGGGTAAGCGGTAGGATCGGCGTTAAGGAATGGGGAATGCAAACCGATGTAACCAGCACCACCCGTTACAAGAACACGCTAGTAATTGTCTCTTAGCAAGACGAAGTTTCATTTGCTGCATGAAGACTTACCTTCAAAGGTTGCTGATCAGAAGTCATCGGAGGTGTTCGTCGTCCTTGTAAGACTACAGCAGATGACAGTTAGGATGAAGGAGATATCTGCGATGATTCTTAGTTTATACTCCATATGCTCCATAGTTGCTACGTCAATAAATATAAGGATGGACTGACTGCTAATAAACTAATTATGAATGTCCGAAATTGATCACCCTTTCGATCTTTCGGTCCGGCAACGGTCCGAAACCTTTCGTCACCTGTCGACGTTCTAACTTTCTGTAGAAGTAAACAAAGAGAAGAGAAAAAAAGCTGAACAAAACCTTTTACAGATGGTCTAATACGCGTCGACCTGGCTGGTTGAACAATTTTTTTCAGTGCGTTTAAATTGAAATGAAGAGCCCATACGATCTCGGTGATCGCCAACGCCCTGGTAAATGGGCGGCTAAATGTTGCAACTATAAAACTCCCTCTTCTTTGCGCGTCTAGGATTTTTTTTCTTTGTGCGGCAGCACAGCTCTGACCTTCCCCATGTTGCTCGCCATCTGCTGTTTTTAACCTTACGAGATGGTTCTAGAGTGTCAAGCTGTGCTCAGATAATCGTCGGACGTCTTAGTACCCTTCTTTTCTCACTTGCTCTTGTTCTATTTTTTGATCCTCTGAGAGTAGTGAGGGGTCGGTGGTTCGTACATTTCACTATACTATATGTATCGTCTGTATTATACTTGAGGAAGGGTTCGCTGATAATATATAAGTCTTAGTTGCTTGAAGGAAAGATTACGTTTTGAGCTTTTAAGTACTTGTGAGATGTGTGGTGTATCACTTATTGGCCATGTGCCTTCGGTTCCCGTGAGGACGTAATTGCGGTGCTCTTACTGAAATGATGTGATGCATTGTTGACAGTAGTACCCATGAACCAAATGTGTTGTTCGGATGGTAAACCCCAACATTCGGTATGTTAGGGCTGTATATCGTTCGTTAGAGGTACACAACGACAACGGCTACGCCTTGAGGTCGGTGATAATGTTTGTCCTACACAATTGAAATCATTCCATTGGACGGCAATTGAGCCCATATCGATATTGTCGCGCTTACCGAGAAACCCAATCCCAATTTTATCAATGTTGTAAACAAATGCAACCTCAGCACATATATATCTAGGCCACCAAGCCACATTGAGACGATTGACCACCACCGTGATGGACAACGAAACTATTGCAAGACTTTCAAGTCAGATAATTAATGACAAATATGAAACGTAGGTAGTTGGTTTGCTTATATTGGAATGGACTAGATCAATTGGGAATCCGCAGAATCATACAAACACACATATTTCTCGGTGCTTTCAGTAAGCAATATTTCAGTTATGTAACATTGAAGTGGCAAATACGACTTTTTCTTGCTGTGTAGCAGTCCTAACCTACGCCTCTTTCCTCCACTTTCCGGATGAAGTCCAGTATATATGGAAAGCAAAGTTTACGTTGCCAATAATCTTATACTTCTTTTGCAAATACCCAGTTTTCCCCTATTTCTCCTTGTGGATAGTCGACCTTCTGGCAGAACCGGTAAGTGATTCTAAAAGTGTTCTCGCTATTTCTGTCTAAGCATCTCATACATAGTCCTTACGGTATCTATATCCTAGTATTACCTCCTTGAAACCTATAAGATTGACACTTTTTGAAATCCAGCTTATGCAACTACCTGAATATCTTGACACAAATTACATCAATTTTTCCTTTCATTGGAGTCCAGGGTATTTCGATTTCTTAGTTTATTTTGGTAGTCCGGCAGCTTGAAAATCGCGTAGGATTGATCGCAATTCGGACTTACTGCTTATGTCAAGGATATCGCCCGATTACAATAGCTATGTCGATAACCTTTTTGACTGCTTTAGTTTTAGAACTTTACGGTTCGTTTGGGGCTAGCATGCTTTCACTTGTCAGAGTCCTGACTACGTCTATGCAGGTTTGACTCAGCCATCATGCAATACGGTCAAACTGTAAGTAACTCTGTGTCTATCCACTATTTACTTTGTTTGTTACTTTTTTCTTATAGTAAACACACTCCTGTGATCACAACACATTCCAGTACTCAGGCCATCACTCCAGCGCATCCTGAGGTTTTTCTCGGTATGGTCCACACAGCTACTATAATCCTTCTGGACGTGTTTGCCTTCAGTGTCGTTATTTATCAAGCCTGGGGATTAATAAATTTACAACAAAGTTTGGGTTTTTACAGTCGCGAGGGCCTTGTTAAACTACTCCTCCGACAGGGTAAGTTCAATTACCTCAAGCATTGATTTTAAGATAAAGTTCTTTTTTTTTTGTTGTCAGGCATTCTAAGATTTTCGTGTGTAACATTTAGCATTTTATCTGAGTTTCAGTGCGCTAAATAACTTCCGCGAAGCTTCGTGATCTTCATTTCAACTACGCAGCTCATAGTAACAATTGTGGGTCTCCATTCATATTTTTTTGACTTACATAACTCACTGAATCTCCAGTTTTCATCGGCAAGAATATTTATTCAACTCCGTCCACTTCTAAGTAAACATTTTCAATTATAGGCTGTTGCAGATGATTTTTCCCCCTTTCAAAATGTGTATGTGATTCTCCTGAGTAAACCTTTTATATGGAGTGCTTTACACTTATACTCCTTTCTCGATTTCCAGAGTTTCATCACTCATCATTTGTGAATTCACCTTGGACCTTCGACGCCGCAATAATACAACGAGGTCAGGTCTCACCCAGTCTGACTTGAGTTTACCGACGTTGTTTCACACACCCGCACAATCCCTATCTGTGTTAGGACGACAGCTGCATGAAAGCATCATGGCCGAAATGGGGGAACCAGATGGCCCAGGAGATGATGGCCCGAGATCGCATTTGTAGTCGAATGGTTTGCGTGACGCAGTGCGTCTATCAAATAACCGATACACTTGTAATATCATATTTACAGTTGGGTGGGGCTGATCAACAAAAAGCGTATCATCATGTGTTTTCTGTTTATAAATTCAATTCTGGGTTTATTACAAGGGGCTGCAGTTTCTGCGATTATCACGGCTGAGGTGCTACATAATTAAACTTTGGCTAACCCTTATTTTGACAGTTGAATTGAATTCATCCATCTTCATATATAATAGCACTGATAATACGGACAATGGCATGAATTAGGGCGGCGAAACGAGAATTCAATGATTGCATAGCTGTGTAGCCCAATTCAGTCCCATCAGCTTCTTGTCGTCTATGTATCTTGATTCTTTATTGCACTGACAGCGCTCTAACGAACTTTTTTGCACGAGGTGCATCTTTCGTTGATGATTGGACCCGGTGACTGAGTCTACTCATTGATTGAAATTGGCCGGTCACTGGTCAAGGCTGTTTTTAGACCAATTGATGCCACCGAGTTTACTCAAGGATTTCCGCCAACACGTTAACGGCTCAGCTGAAACTCCATACATCTCCTGTAACGAGTCATTTATACCCTGAGACTATAGATACTAGGAGTAAATCGCCACCCCTCTGCAATCGACATTCAAAATGAACGTCAACAATCAAACCATCTCGAGCCTTCAAAATCAGGTAAATACTGCCGAATACGAACTGTAGGTGACGAGAAACCTTTTATACATGATCTACTCACACAATTTTCAGAATAGCACAGGTGTACACATACTATGCATCTCTGGGTAAGTACTGCTCAACATAGTATACCCAATGATGAATTTAACTTTTTCTTCCTACAGCGATCTTACTTTATGCTTCCTTGCTGCATTTTTCAGATGAAGTGGAGTATATATGGGGGCGGAAGTTTACTTTACCAACTTATCTCTACTTCCTTGCCAAATATCCTACTTTTTTCTTCTTGACCCTAGTCCCAGCTTTTGAGCTTTCGTCTTCGGTGTGTAACTCTAGATATATCTTCATGGCTCTCTTCTAACCAAATTACAGTCTTTACGGTATTTACCCTCGACTACGTAAAACCCCTAAAGTTTTACAAATCTTCCAGTTTATGTAACCTTTCGGCCCTTTTGGAACAGCTTACAGAAACTTTTGTTTTTATTGGGGTCCAAGGTATTCCATCCTATTCACCCTGAAAGTGTGGTAGTTCTGAAACGGTATAGGACTGATCTCAATTCGGACTTACTCCCTTTATCATGGCTATCGACCAATGATAATCGCACTTTCTATACCATTTATAATTGGTTTAATTGTTCAAATTTATGGTTTGAATCGGTCACTTATATCGTTTGATCCATCTAAACAATGTTGATGCAGTGTGGACCATACCACTTTGCGAGCCCGTCGGTGTAACAATGTAACCGTTTCATACTGTCTACCCAGTTTCGGAATCCATCTGCTCACTTGGTTCCCCTTGCTCATTTTCCACTGTCAAGAGGTTTGAAACTCTTGCAGAAATAATTCAATACCTTTAAAATCTAATTCTATATAGGAAAACCCTTGAGTCTCATTAATAGTATACAAATCGTGCTTTTGGACACACTCGCGTTCATCGCAGTCGTTCGGCGAGTTTGGGGCCTATGGAGACTAAAATGCAATTTGGGTTTGCGGAACAATGATGATTTACTTACATTGCTTCTCAGACAAAGTAAGTTCGTCTGTACTTTTATAATATGCCAGGTGTTTGAAAATGGACAATATTAATTTGGATTGTCAGGTATTTTAAGATTTGTGTGTGTAGCATGATCCATCATTTTATTGTAAATGATACTGACTTCTTTTGAAGCTTTGTACTTTCTGTTACAACCACACTCCTTTTATTAGGATTTGCAAGTTGCCGATCTTTATAATTCGTAAACCTTGACTAACAGTTTCTACAGTTTGCACCGGCAAGTGATAAGGATATATCCATTTAATTCTCCACCACTAACCTCAAAGCAAACATTTTATAACCACAGCGTATATCGGAGAAGCTTGCTGCCTTTCAAAATGTGTAAGAAATTACCTGTTTGAGTACCTTCGCATAAACTGTTTACGTTTTATTTATTTATCCCAGACTCTCCGTACTTTTCATCTGTGAACACACTATGGACCTCCGTCGACAGAACACAAAAAACTCGGTCCCCAACCAGTCTTCCATGGCTTTACCAACATTGTCATTTCAGGAAAATCCGGTACAGTCGATAAGGTCCGCACTGAGACGGTTCCACACAAGTATCATGGTCGAAATGGGGGAAAACTTAAATATTGATCGAGTCGCTGATATTGATAGTTTGGTTTTGGAGGAACCAGATGAACTGCAGGATAATTCACATGATATAATTCAGAGTATAGATGTGACTTAAGGGCGAATTTCATTGACTGCTATAAACAGTTACATAAAGGTCGTAATGAAGATCAAGCTGGGGTAGCTCCTTGAATTTTATTTACGAAAAGATTGGCTCCTGTAATAAATCCTATAATTTGGTTTTTTATTTTCCTTACATGATCAATGTTGCCAACCATCAGCACAGGTCAATCCAAACTGTCGAACCGACCCCCTAATGGCACGAACATGAGGGAATTTTTTTAGGTGCCGCTTGAATTGACTTCATCATCCTTTGCGCACTTCGCGTCGATTATGCGGTATGCTAAGTACGAGACGAAACGGCAGTTATCGAGATATATTATGAATATTAAAAAAGCTTTCTAATCGGATTTGTTATAGCAAAAATGTTAGAATCTCTAAAACAAGATCACGTCTTGGCACGACACCTCAGGGATGGCAACACGAGGGCGCGTTTTAGCTAGATAGGTGAGATTTTTGACATGATAGCTGATAATTGTATCGAGATTGGGTGGATGAAGCTCAATTGAGTGGGCACTTTTGCACCTGAATTGAATCATCGAGGACTTATTAGAGCATTCTCTTATAACCCCCGATGTATTCAAAACTGATCACGTTTATCCACATTATTGTCATCCTCGGAGGTACTATCCATAGACTCAATGATGGAGGCAACACTAGTCGTAAAGCAATTAACTCGCTCAAATGATGCCCTACGAATTCTTCTTCACAAGTAACCATCAATTCACTTGAGCTAAACAGTTTATAGATTTATAGCAAAGCTCATTTTCGGGATGAGTCAACAGTTCTCGGCTTAGGTAGCGCTGTCATATCATGAACTTCTCGTTTCTGGCGTAGAGCACACATGTTATTGAGATGAGATCAAAGAAGAACCGTCGCACGGGGCGCTTTCTCTTCATTTAAAAAAAATGAATTTATATCATCAGCCTAAGGCTTTCTTCGTCTTTTTTTCTGCTGCAAAACAGACTTTCCAAAAAATGTCACCAGTATTCTCAATGCCTCCGTAATTATTTAGTTTAGCACATATTCAACTGGAGTCGCGAACTTGAATCGTCGGATAAGTATTAGTACTAATGTGTAGTATTCTCGACTCATTGATCAGTTAACTCATACATTCAAAAGCCAGGTCTCCTGAGAAGAATGATCAAGATGAATTTGGCATCAACTCGTTCAGTTTCAAGATATCATCCGATTAGCCTTTTCCCATTGATCCTTGTGGCAACGCTTTACACTGCTCAAGTTCATTGTGCTCTGGCGCGGGCTATCGACTCTTGTGAGAGTCTACATTATGTTTTATACTTACGATATGCACTTATATTTATTCACATGATGGAATACTGAGAACAATCAACCAAAACAGAATGGACAATGAAATGGTATCGAGCCTCTCAAGTCAGATCATCAATGAAACATACGAAGTGTACATACATAGTTCCAAGAACTTGTTCTGCTTCATAAACTAAAAACCCTCCACAGAACTGTACAGTTGTACACTTTCTTTTGTCCCTTGGGTAGGAAACATTTTACCAAAGTATATCAAAGTACAACTGTAATCTCATTCATTGTTGTGTAGCAATTCTAGTCTATGCCTCGTTCCTTCATTTCCCTGATGAAGTGGAATACATCTGGAGACTAAAATTCACGTTACCGACCTACATTTACCTTCTTGCCAAATACCCTGCTTTTATTGAGATCTCCTTAGCACTAGTCACTGATTTTCTGCCAGTATCGGTATGTAACTCAGCTATTGATATTCTTGTCCTTATTTTTATTTTTTTAGTCTATATGGTATATACCCCTTAATTACCTCTGGAACTCTGAGAATCTAATATTTAAACAGCCTTTGCAATGGCCTTGGCATTTTAGTACAGGTTATGGGAACTCTTCCCTATATAGGGGTTCAAGGTACTATCTTCTGTGTACTGAGTGCATTCGAGATTCTAAAGATGCTGTAGGATTGATATCAATTCAAACTTATTCCCTATGAGGGATGATCGTAACTTTGCAAATATAGATTGTTTATAAGATATCAGTAAATCTCCTATCATGTTTCTCAAATGGTTATTGTTATCTAATACTAATAGCTGTGTAACTATCTAGCCATGTACCCATTTCAGAATTTCAGTGATTATTAAACAAATATAAAAAGACATATAAAGTAAACTATTTAGTTGACTGTATTTCTCAATAAAACCTTATCAGGGATTATATTCTTCAAGATTTAGAGGATTATGTTACCATCATGGGAATTTCTCAGTTTGGAATTACTACCAAATTCCGACCAAGACTTCTAATTTGGAATGTTCCATCAATGTTGGAATATAGAGTTTAATTTTAAAATACATTTCAAATCTGAAGCTTAGATTTAGGTTTTAAAAAATTAAATTAGATTTATTTGACAAGGTAAATTATAACAAAACTAGAGATTTCATCACACTTGGTTACATCGGAAAAGGATACATGCTTCAATGTTTAAGCTATCTCAAAACATATAGATAAGGTGAGTGTGGGTACTACCATATTCAAAGTGTACGTAACCTCAGAAGTTATAGATAAGGTAAGTGCGGTGTAACACCTTCTGGAAATTTTTCGATTATTTCCACCATTTTTCCTCATATTTTCTAAAATCTAAAAACACATAAAAAACGTAATTGGACTTTTCATTCTTCCATCCCCTTTACCCTTTTCTTTCTTCCCTCATGTTCTGGGAATGTGACCCCTACAATAGAGATGATATCATTGATCGAGAGTTTCACCCTGACCACCTTCTCCCTTCACCCTCCCCTACATACTCATCGGAGGACGAAACAAAATATGACTCCCCTTATCCCATTTCCAAAGACTCTGACTTCCCTCCCATCCTATATCTGACTCAACCCAGCTATCATCCATTCCAAACAGAACTCTGATTATACATTGATCTCGGAGAAAAGCTTGATATTAGGATAAGTCCCACTACCGCATGGCCAGCTCCAACTCCCACAAAGACTTACCATAAGGATCTAGAAGACCTGGAGATAATAGAAACCCTGCACTACGCCAGACCTATCATAATCCGAGGATTTCAAAGAGCCTTTGTTATTGGAAATAGTTACAGCCTAAAGAAATGTTGCCCTTACACCCCTGTTGGAATCACTAGGGTGATCGCACACCAAAAATATAGACCTCAATTCATTCACATTGCCTTTAATGTTCCCTCTATGGCATTTTGGACCTTTAGCGACATGGAAGACTACCCCTGAAAACAAATCCGGCTGTCAGAGCTCTAAGGGACTCATATATTTAACAACCTCCAGAAACCTACATCACCCATCAAAACCTCACACCGCTATCTTGCCTCAACCTCCCGAAACTCAGACAATGCTCTCTTTTAACATAACCACCCAAAACATTTCAACTAATTTCAGATCCTCTTCTTCCTATACCTCCCGATTCCACTACCAACTGTCATGAACTGACACACAACTATACATAAGTATCATGTAATCATTCATGATCGGATATATCGAAATTCCCCTGTACTCATCTTCACTCATAAAACCCCATTTCAATCCTCAACACCCTCGATCCACCTCGATACCTTCAATTCACCGATTCAACACTGATCCGATTGCCTCGGACTCCTCAGTATTTCCCACAGGAAATACTCTCACTCCGGTAACCCCTTGGGTTACCTTCTCCATTCATTACATTCACCAATTACTAATGATTGTAACAATGTTAATGTATCACATGCATAGCCTGAGTCCAGATGTATATAAACCTTCATGTAATTACATTGTAGACTCAGTTTTGATATCAACCTCAGTCAATATCTAATAAACAAACCTTTATCTGTTCTTCGTCAATTGCTTTATATCTTTCTTCTGACTTTAGTTGTCATTGTCTTGACCTTGATGGTCTCAATTGTCGACAACACTAAGTCATCTTCTCTTTATCTTAAACCTTTACTTTGGTTGATAACCTCAACTTACGTTGTTCGCGTTGTTGACTACTATAGTCGACATTGTCACCATTAAATTGGGGACATCCACGAAGTCTAGATAGAGGGCACAGCACATAAGCTGAGGCCACGTCCCCAACTCAGTTGAACTTCCAATCAATAATCTCGAAAGAGTTATTGATTGCAAGATTGACTACAAACCTAAGGTATCAGACCTTGACACCAACCTCTGTTTGATTTGGAAACAGATGATCAAGTTCCCACTCCTCACTCTTTTACTCCTTCCCCTCTTCCTACTATTGAAGACCTTGAAACAGAAGTTCGTGTATATTAAAGCTCGAGTAGTCAACTCCCAATCGATCCTGACACCCTATGGCCTCAGTACCCGCTCATGTCCAAAGACATATCAACTAGAAGTAAGATTTCGGATCTTGGTCTCCCCGAAACCATTAAGTATGGAGATGCCATCATGATAAAAGGTTTCAAGGGGCAATATCACATTAACCATTACTTTACTGTTTCACACTGCGCCCCTCCTTACCAAATTATTCGAATCATTGCAACCACTAGTCTAGGAATCACCTTTGAGCACATTGGGTTTGATGTGCCCTATGAATGCGTACTACCATACTCCTCCCTTCCCTATCATTCTCGTTACGTCTTCATCCCCTTTGAAGAAGTTTTCCTCATGCCACCCTGTCTATATCCAGAAGACCATTTCTACTCTTCCTTCCCTGCGCCAACCCCATTACCCACGCCACCAATAAACAAAGTACTCTGAAAAATCAGATCCTACACCATTGGAGTGCTCAAGGGAAAGAATCAGAGTCTGGCTGAAGAAAAGTATCTAGAAGAAGGGCTGAGAAAGTTCCAGAATCACTTGATAGTTGAGTGGTAACATCATGAGAGTATTTCCTTAATTGAACATTCTTTTGTCCTCCATCTATGAGTCCTTCCACTTGCCTCTCTCTATTGTACAACAGTTACCTGTTTTTGCCCCTTTCACCTATTACCCCTTTCACCATATTTCTCCTTTTGTAAAAATTTGACAACCTCTAAAAATATTTTCCTCATTTAAATAAATAATAATTACTAAACTTTGTATAAAAACTCTTGTAGTAGTTAAAATAACAACAAGTTTTACCAATCCCTCTAAAGTGTGGAATAAGCTTAAGTCTCTAAAGTGGTTTCTAACATCTAAATCATTTCCACTATTAGTGAAGTGCTGATAGTTGGTCTGTTCCTAACGGTTTCTATCATCAAATTGTTTCTAATGTCAAGTGGTTTCTAATGTCAAGTGATTCTAACGACAAGTCGGTTTCTAACGTCAAGCAGTTTTCTAATGTCAAGCAGTTTTCTAATGTCATACAGTTTCTAATGACAAGTCATTCCTAACATCCAAACTATTCTCTTTCTACCCCCTTACATCTATTACGATTAAAACATACCAAATTTCCCCTCTAACACCTTCCACCCCTTCTCTGTATTTCTATGGCAAAGCTCAACTTATTTAGAACCAAGGCCTCTATAATCAAATATCGATTGTATATACTGAACAGGATCCTAGTTTAGTATATGACAGCAGATGATATCATATCCAAAGTGTATGTGATCTCGAAACTTACAGATAAGATGAGTGCGGGTGATATCATACCTAAAGTATAGGTGATCCTGGAACTTACAAATAGACACACATGGATGCCATCACATCTAAAGTATATATGGTCTCAGAACTTACATAGGAATTAGTGTGGGTGATATCTTATCTAAAGTATATGCAGTCTCAGAATTTATGTGAAGACTAATGCAGGTGACATTAACAGATTGTTTACTCTATATTTAATGATCAGACTCTCTCAAACAAGTTATAGTCTATTCTACGGGCTCATAGATAAATAATTAATTACTTTTGACATTTGATATGAAATTAACTAAACATTTAAAAACAGTGAAATTTTCAAGTTATAAGAATTGGAATAATCCAGACTAGTTGTAATAAATTTCTTAAACCTTAATATTATAGATAAGTTAGTATGGTTAGAGTTAGTAAGTTATCTATCTAGTTTCTATTAAATAAGTTTTGATGTGGAAGGATTTTAAAACCTTCAATACTTCAGATATATTGTCAATTATGATCATCCCTCTATGTGTCAGGGATATAGGCTGATGATGATTGCATTTTCTATAACCTTCTTGACTGTTTTAATCACTCAAATTTATGGTTAGAACCTTTGATCATGACATCTGATTTGATGAATTCTAAAAAACCCATGCAGAGTCAAGTGTATCACTTTGCAATCCAGCAGTACCATAAGTTATTTCTCTGATTATTCTTTGTTTGTTTACATCTTCTTCCTTTCTAGTGGTGAGATCAACCCTCTTCAAATTGCAATATAAAACTCAATACATGCATTCCAGCAACAGACTCTTTGGTCATCTCTGAGATCATAAATGGTATCGCAGTACTACTTTCGGATATACTCGCCTTTATTGCAGTCATTCACCAGGTTTGGAGTTTATGGAAACTGAAACAGAGTTCAAGTTTATAAAATAATGAAGATCTTGTTACTTCAATTATTCAACAGGGTCTTCAATTGATTGTGAGGTGTTTCATTTCCAAATAGATATTTTGTTATGGGGTTTTGTGAGGTTTACGTATGCAACGAGTTCTTTTAAAATTGTCCAAAAATATTAAGCGAGGCTAACTGAGTTGGATCTCAGATGGCCATCATAACAATCTATTAGAAACTGACCGTATCTGTATATAGTACAGTGCCAAGCCCTACTTGTGACTTGCAAAACATTGATGATAAAAATTAAGTGATGTGTTCAAACCTTGATGTGAGAAATATGGCAGTTGAGTCTGATCAGGTTAAGGCCAAGGTTAAATGGTTTCTAGTAGATTGTTACAATGCCATCTGAGATCCAACTCAGTTAGCCTTGCTTAATATTTTTAGACAATTTTGTAAGCAAGGACTCTGAATACCACCAGAAGGATATTGATAGTGGAATTGTATTTGTAAAACTTAAAGGAGCAATTAGTTGGGGTGCAGAAGAATTACAGAATTTTGAAAATGAATGAAAAAAAAAGTATACTGATTTGACCAGCCTGAATATATTTGAGATTATATGTAACTATGAAGTTTTGAGAATGGATTTAATAGTACATTGAAATGTGTACACAAAGATAGTTTATTTATTGGGAATGCACAGAAACATTTAAAGAAATGTGATAAGCCAATGATTTAAAAAATAAAATAAAATCTGCAAAAAAGTGAGAAGGACACTTGTGTCGGAGGATGTCAGAACAGAATTTTGAGATTTGAAAATCCATATTTGGTCATCTTTAATTTCTCAAAGTATGTAATAGATACCCAAATCCTTCTTCAGCACACACCATCAGTCACAAAGAAGTGAAAGAACAATACTTAGTTGTGCTGATGAGTGCTTCCTGAAAGTCTGGAGGAACTATCAGTCGCATGTGGGTGCTACAATAGCATGGCATGGTAACAATCCGTGACCTTGTTGTACAGCTGTAATCATACAGATTTATATGGTGCATTCTGTACTGTTCATGTACTGTATAACAGTTGGTCAAATCCTTTGATAGTATGGATACAGCCCCATATATACAGTCTATACAGGTACAGTGCCAACCCCTAGCTGCAAGAGGCTTGTTCTGCTCATTCTGGGATCCTAGGGATAGGTGAGTTAAAATCTTACTTGATCACACCCATACAGTCACTCATGAAACACTCCACCTTGATCTTATAGTAGGTATCATCTGCAATCCATTCAGTTGAAGCCTGTTGTCGAAATTCTGAGACTGGAACTTCAAGTATTATAGATACCCCATTCAAACGCTTAGCATTTGACACTGATCTTGCTAAGTACATATATAACAGAATATTGCTTCTGCAATAACTAACACTACTTTCATCAACTATGTCAGCAAAGAATGGGAAGGGGAAGAGACTGACCAGAGTTTCTGGCTGCTGAAAGGTGTTCAGAAATGCTCTCATGTTGTTGTTTAGAAGTATCAAAATGGCCTTTTGAGCTGGTCTGAGAGAATGCACTGCACTTTTCAGAGATTTGGGGGGAGGGAGGGGGGGGTTTCCATGATAATAGACATCAATCAAATGGTCCATTACAAATGATGTTTAGCTTTTTGGTTGCCAAATAGTTAGCGATAGTAAGTTGGTTTGAATGCACTTATGCCTCCCACTGTCAACTAGGATGTTGTGGAGTACAAAACTAGACAGTTCCCCTTCAAGAACACAGGTGATGAAAGTAGTGTTAGTTATCATGGAAGCAATATTCTGTCATATATGTACTTACCAAGATCAGCATCAAATGCTAAGCATTTGAACAGGGTATCTGTTAGGGCGACTGCTCGGAGTAGATATTTACTAGCAGGAGGTTTTCCTAAGAGATCAAGCTTAGGGAAACTCTGCTAGGTGCTACAAGCTTATATATGCATTGATAGGCTCATCACCATATCAAGTCTTATCACTGAGACCCTCGGGGCTCCAGCCCAAGGTTGCCTGAAGGGTTAGCATCTGGGATCAGATGAATTGAGATGATGCATATCAAAATAAAGGGAATGGGGAGGGAAAAGCAGGAAATAAATAGTGATCATATGTAAAATGATGAAAAGAAGTTAGAACTGAGAGTAATGAATGCAAATAAAGAAATAAGTGATACAGTGATTATGACTGGGTCAACATATACCTGGATCACAAGGAAGGATGTGGAAAAGAGGGAAATGGGTTTAGGTTCTAAAAGGAAATGTAAAATAACATAGAAACCGAGATAAATGAATGTGAATAATATGGAAAATAAATAAAAGGAAGGATAACCTGGGAGCAAACCCTGAAAGTATCTATAATACTTGAAGTTCCAGTCTCAGAATTTCGACAATAGTATCCTGCCTACAGTAAAATCTGAGTGGCATCATATACATATATGGCTTTACAGGTCTACAGAGATCATGATCATAAACCGGTATTCCCATCACTTGCTCCTCACTCTCACTTCACACCATGGTATTTATACTATTGTTCCTCTATAAAATCTATACAGATTCCGACAGCTTGGGTGTGCCTAGTACCTATACCACAGCACCATCTGTTGGACCTCATATGTATGTATATATACCACAATGCAAGAGAGTTTAATCAACAAACCGAGTAGCCACACCTGACAATCGACAGTCAAGATGAACAATGAAACTGTTAACCCAACCCTTTCGAATCAAATAACATATGACACATATATAATCATTATAAACAAGTTTCGGCTAAAATAAACTAAAGCAATTTCTAGAACTGTAGAGTCGTATACATATGTTTGTGCTCTTGGTAGGCAATATTCAACTCAGCAGCACAAGCATGAACTCAAAGTTTCCTCGTTGCAATCATATAGTTCTTCTATCCTATGCCTCTTTTTTCCATTTCCCGGATGAAATGGAGTATATATGGAAACGAAAGTTTACATTTCTAGCTTATTTTTACTTCTCCCTGGTAGTAACTCTGGATTTCCTACCAGCAACGGCATCAGTATGTACATAAATCTCAAAGTATTTTAACTATTCTGGTCTAATTTTCTTATAGTCTCTATGGTATTTATACCTGTCAATTGTTTACAACCACAAAACTTGACATTTCATTTCACGATCCAGCATCTGCCAAGCTTTAGGGATCTTCATACAAGTTTTAGTATTGCTTGGTTTCTGTGGAGTCCAGGGTATACCATTCTGTTCATCTTCACTTGAATGCGGCAATTCTAACTATGTGTAGGTTTGATCTCCATTTGGACTTATACCTTGTGCCATGGATATCGACCAATGACATTAGCTCTGGTTATAGCATTTTTGACTGGAATGGCTGTTCAAGTTTTTGGTTTGACTTAAATATGAATATGCCATGCTATACACTCTAATTATGTTCATGTAGAGTTGACAACACCAGCTTGCAGCGAAACCCCGTGACTAATTTCATGTTGTCGATTCATCTGTTGTTACTTTATCCAACCCTTTTCAAGTTCTTCCGCCAGTGGTAAAAAATCAAAGTCCAGTAGTTATAATATTTTCTGAATATGTTTCTTTTTACAACAGAAGCTGATGCAGTAATCGGTATCATCAATCAGGCTGCAACTGTCCTTTCTGACGTACTCGCCTTTCTTGGAGTCATTTATCAAACTTGGGGACTTTGGAGATTGAAACGGAGTGTTGGTTTACAGAATAATGAAGACCTTGTCACAACGCTCATCAGACAGGGTAAGTTTCTTGCTTTATGCTTAACACCCCAGAAATTTTTTTATTCCCGTTTGTCAGGCGTCCTAAGATTTTGGTGTGCAAGCTTGATAACAGTACAATTGTCTACACACAGATACTGACTTTTCCTGAAGTTTTACTCTTTTTATTACAGTCTCGCTTGTCTTATTAACGATTGTGAGTCAGTGCCATTTATACTGTTTGACCTGAACCACAAAACCCCTATAGTTTTCACCGGCAAGAACTGTGATCATTTCCTTGTTCATCCCATTCCTAATTTCTAATCACAGGTCGTTGGATCTATCTTCGCCCCCTTTCAAAATGTGTATGAAATTTCGTATCTGGTTTCCATGGGACCAATCATACTTACAGTTACTCTCATCTAGACTCTCGGTAGTGCTCATTTGTGAATTCACGTTAGACCTTCGTTGGCGAAATACCAAAACATCTGTTTCCAGCCAGTCTGCTTTGGAGTTACCGACGTTGTCGTTCTCGGATAATCCTACACAATCCATACGCACTATATTGGGTCGTTTGCATGAGAGTATTATGGATGACATGGGGGAAAGAAATCACCCAGTAGATAGTGATGGGCCGGGTAGTGGAGAACCAGACGATTCGCATGGCATGAATTTAGGTGCTGCTACAGATTGAGTTCGTCTCTTACATAAGTGTTCGCTTGTCTAAACTATGGAAAATAATAACAATAATGTAACACTATTCCCTGTATATTGAAAAAAATAATATCCGAAACTATACCGACAGTTAGACCTTGCCATTACTAAATTGATCTTCTAGTTTATCGCAGGGTTAACCTGATCAAGATATCATCTGATTCATTGATTTTTGCTGAAAGAGAGACAAAGACTACGGAAAACCACAACAGGATGGACAATGGGAAGATTTCAACGCTTTCAAACCAGATAATCAATGAAACATACGAAGCACATGTAGTTAGACTTTTCTTACTGAAGTGATTGAAAACATTCGGCAGAACTGTACGGATATATACATTTATTTGTACCTTGGGTAGGTAGGAAATATTCTGGTCTGCCCATTGAAGTGCAACTTGTTGTTGTAGCGATTTTGGTCTACGCCTTGTTCTTCCATTTCGCCGATGAAGTTGAATACATCTGGAAACCAAAATTCACACTAGTGACTTACCTTTACCTTCTTGCCAATTTTCTCTCTTTGTCCCTGGCCTTGGCCATTGATTCTCTGCCAGCATCGGTATGTAACTTTCAAGTGTTTCTGTACTCATTTTTTATCTGTTCTTAGTCTTCACAGTATATTATGACTTGATTACTGGCCTTCCTAGACACTAGCATTTTAGTAGCCTTTGTGATAATCTTGGAATTTTATTGCAGGTTATACAACTTTCTCCATACATTGGAATTCAAGGTAGTCCATTTTTGATTTATTAAACAAGTCTAATATACTGTGGGAATAGTTTCAGTTCAAACCTATTCGTTTTGTCGAGGGTATAAACTAGTTCGGTTGTGCTCTTTATAACGTTCCTGGCTGCTTTAGTTATGGCTTGAAAATTTAACCATGACATTTGATACATTCTAATTATGGCCATTGCAGAACTGGCCCTACCACCTGCCAAACGTTTGAATGACTTTGGCATGGGCTAATTAGAGACGTTAATGGGAAGAGAGACACAATCGGGGATTTTATAGCAAGGTCTGATTGCGGCAATCCATTTTAAGAGACCCCGGTTACCGTAGATAGTAAAATACTTGAGCTTATTGGGTACCTTGTTGATTCTTCCGAAGTTCTCCTTTACCGCTAACATAGATTCTCTAAACACGAATTGTAAATTTGCGTGTCACGCCATACTAGAACCATTGATTTTCATCCAAACGTACATGGACAAATTATCTTGATTTGAATATATCCAATCAATGATTTTTACATACATTTATAACTTCCTCTACATAATCAGCCATGATTCTGTGTGTCTCCTTTGATGGATGCCTGGAGAAACAACGGTGTCAGCATTCTCTTAAGTGCATTGCACAGAATCTACTTACCCTGGAATCCAATAGAATGTATGTTCAGGATCGTCACAAGAACCAATAGTGGTACTACTGTTCAATGTACATGCCCCATCACTTGCGTATCCGAATGCTTTATAACCTGGATCGGGTCCCAAAACACCGTTCCAAATAGTTTTGAAATCAACGAAGGCAGCCTTGAAACCTGGAATAGTTCGGCTTAGGTTATACAAACCTGTATAATATTGTTGTTTAAATGCATCCCCTGCGACGCTTTCGGTTCCTCGGCCATAATCGTCTAGAACTAGAAATGAACGCGCGTTCGTCGGGGGCCGCGTTAACAATGTTACTTGTTCGATGATTGTATTTGCGGCTTTGGGTAAATTCCCTATTCCATCCGCTAAAATCGTTATATGTAAATAACTACAATATCTCTTTGCATAAGTTTTTACCGACTTTGGGATGCCGCAACGTCGTTGATGCCAAAGAATGCGGAGTACAGTGTCAACTCCGGGTCAAGATTATTGGATTGATTCAGGAAGATGGACACTTATTTGATAAAACCCATTCCAGTATTAACGCATGTTCAAAAAAGAGCTGTTACCCGTACCTTGAGTTATGAAGTCGCTCGCGTTTGCCTTGCTCGGCCAGAGTTTGGCATCTGTGACAGCTCCGCCTACCTACGAACTTTCAAATAAGTTTCAAAATCGAAAAGTTCGTGACTTGAGAGAATACTCTACCGCATAATCTTTCACTAATGCTCCAGTATCAGATCCTATATCTTCAACCCATACTGGTCCATTAGTTGTCCGCCCACCCGCCTTCGGATTGGGTGGAATAACTATTGCAGGTGCCCTAGAACCACCGTCTCTCGTACCACCATCGGTATAAGAATCCTAAAAGATCATTAAGTAGATTATTCATGATGCGCAAATGTGTGTTTTTTTACCCCAAAAGCAACAATGGTTTTGTACCTCTGTAATGGTAATAATCCCGCATTAACATCCGCCACGGGTCCCGACAATCGCCCACATTGAGGTCCCACGGCAAGGTGGATGCCATCGTTACGTTGGTTATCGAGTCTTAAAGCTCCAACGATGTTTATGAAGATGGCGAGAATGATTATCTTTTGCATTTTTTGCACGGTTCGTTTGGAAGGACCATTCTGAGTATATATGTCTTGCACTTCTCTCACCCGGGCCGCATAAAAGAAGCTCGTGACCTTTCTGGTCATTGGCAAAATTGTGATATATAAGCTCGGATATCCAAATGATCTTGCAAATTCTCTCGTGATCGTAGTTACAATGTCGTAACCTATCAAGCATAGCGTAAACGACAAACAACCCATTCAAATGATGGAGAAGAACACGTACAGATACCTAAAGAATTTCTGATTTTTCCTACACACACTTGTACAGCAAATGAAAAAATGATGAAAGACTCCCTTAAAACACATTGGTGGTGATCAAAAGAATGGGGACGCGGCCGCCATTCCGACAATGTACGAGTCAGTACCCTCTTCAGAGCGTGGGCTTTTAACTTGTCATTCTTCTCATGGAACTTCTTCTCGAAGGTAAATGTCATAAAAGATGTGATCCGATACGAGCATCGTATGCAAAACATGCCTCCACAGCACTGAATATCTATTTGCATCATGGCCCACCCCTTTTTTCTATCGCTTCTCCGAAAAAAGAACGAGAACAAGCTAGAGAGAGCCATTCATATAGAAGTCGTTGACGAGATGCTGAAATAAACAAACCTGGCTTTTACCAGCCTTCATCAGCGCGCCCGAATGCATTGATCCCACCGTAACCAAATAGATGTTGAATCTTGGGGGTTTTGGCTGGGGCTAGTTTATCGAAAAGGTCTAATTTTAACAAGCGATTGAATACAAAAATAAAAACGTACTAATGTAACATCAGGAATTCCAGAAGTTTGGGGTTTGACAACCCCAAGAAGACGAAACGAGATATGATGATAGCATGAACTAACGCGAAGAACTTCTTTGACAAATTAGCATCCAATGGCCTATATAAAGTTTCGCGTTAGTTGGCAAACAACACATCGCGCAAAAAAGCTTACAATATTCAATCTAAACTGCAGATGGTTTTGCATCATCTCCACCCGTCGGAACGCGTGAATGCGTGAACAACCACGAGTATGGGCTTCCATGGGTCCAAAACCTTTGTCCAATTGAGAGGAGATTTGTCGTTGGGTTGTTGCTTGGACTCGGGTTGCCACCAGTGTCCCTTTTTTTCACCATCCCACTGGCCACAGCTACACCACCCGGATTTTGTAAGAAAGTCGTACGTGATAGATTCTATTTAAATATTAAATTAATATACCCGATTTAAGACATTAAAACCCTCTTAACAACCGATCACAGTCCTCAAAAGCCATCACGTACTATTTTTCCACTAAACCGAGTACTTTTCCGCAATATGGTAAGGTAGCGGACTTCGACCTCGTCTTCAATGGACACGTATCTTCTTAGTCGTCGTTCCCGCCTATAATCGCTATTTCCGACACATCTCAGCTTTTGTCGTTTACCTTGGAGCTTAGATACCTCGTTGACTTAAAGTTCCCCTTTACCGCTAATATAGATCCTCCAAACACAAATTAAATTTGCGTGTCACGCCATACTAGAATAATCGATTTTTCATCCAAACGTACATGGACAAATTATCTTGATTTGAATATATCCAATCAATGATTTTTACATACATTTATAACTTCCTCTACATAATCAGCCATGATTCTGTGTGTCTCCTTTGATGGATGCCTGGAGAAACAACGGTGTCAGCATTCTCTTAAGTGCATTGCACAGAATCTACTTACCCTGGAATCCAATAGAATGTATGTTCAGGATCGTCACAAGAACCAATAGTGGGTACTACTGTTCAATGTACATGCCCCATCACTTGCGTATCCGAATGCTTTATAACCTGGATCGGGTCCCAAAACACCGTTCCAAATAGTTTTGAAATCAACGAAGGCAGCCTTGAAACCTGGAATAGTTCGGCTTAGGTTATACAAACCTGTATAATATTGTTGTTTAAATGCATCCCCTGCGACGCTTTCGGTTCCTCGGCCATAATCGTCTAGAACTAGAAATGAACGCGCGTTCGTCGGGGGCCGCGTTAACAATGTTACTTGTTCGATGATTGTATTTGCGGCTTTGGGTAAATTCCCTACTTCATCTGCTAAAAATTGTGATGTGAATAATAATTACGACATATCTCTTTGCATAAGTTTTCACTGACTTTGGGAAGCTGAAATGTCATTGATACCAAAGAATGCGGAGTACAGTGTCAACTCCGGGTCAATTGTTGGATTGATTCAGGAAAATTGACACTTAATTAATAAAATCCATTTTAGTTCTCGGCGCCATGTTAAAAAGGAAAAACTGTTGTTACCCGTACCTTGAATTATGAAGTCGCTCGCGTTTGCATTGCTCGGCTAGAGTTTGGCATCCGTGACAGCTCCGCCTACCTGGGACGCTCAAATAAGTTTCATATCGAAAGGTTCGTGACTCTGAAGAATACTCTACCGCATAATCTTTTACTAATGCTCCAGTATCAGATCCTATATCTTTAACCCATACTGGTCCATTAGTTGTTCGTCCACCCGCCTTCGGATTGGGTGGAATAACTATTGCAGGTGCCCTAAGACCACCGTCTCTCGTACCACCATCTGTATACGAATCCTGAGAAGTAAATTTATTAAATGAGTTAATTTGGGACGTGCAAAAGGGTATATTCCTTACCCCAAAAGCAACAATGGTTCTGTACCTCTGTAATGGCAATAATCCCGCATTAACATCCGCCACGGTTCCTGATAATCGCCCACATTGAGGTCCTACGGCAAGATGAATACCATCATTATGTTGGTTATCGAATCTTAAAGCACCAATGATGTTTATGAAGATGGTGAGAATGATTATCCTTTGCATGTTTCTTGCACGACTCTTTGGAACGATCGCTCTGAGTGTATATATGTCTTTCCTCTCTGGTCACAGCTTTACACTACTTCAACCCGGGCCGCATAAAAGAATCTCGTGACCCTTTCTGGTTGTTATGCAAAATTGTGGTATATAAGCTCGGATATCTAGATGATTTTCGTGATCTTGATTATACAGTGTCGTAGCAGGAGCAAACCTCAGGCTGTTAGCCTAGCGTGAACGGTAAATAAACCATACTATCCCAATGACAGGGAAGAACACGTACATACACATATCCAAGTAGCTCTGACTCCCCAAATAAAAAAAGGCGAAAGAACCCCGTTAAACGCATTGATGATCAAATGATTAGGGACGCGACCGTGCTCTGACGATGTATGGGGTTAGCACCATGTTTAGAGGGTCGGTTCTGGCCTTGTCATGGATCTTCTTCCTGAAAATAAACGTCATAAACGATGTCATTCCAATGTGTATGTAAAACATACATAGCGGCACGGCACTAGATATCTGCGTCATGGCCACCCCTTCTTCTAAGGTTTTCCTGAAAGAACCAGAACAAGCCAGAGTGCCATTTATATACATGTTATCGTTATTAATGAGACACTGAAATAAACAAACCTGGCCTTTCTTATGCCTCAATAGCCCCCCAGCTGCCCACAATGCATTAACTCTAGTCCAAATAGGTGTTCAAATCTCAGCGTCGCTGCGTCGTTGACTGCGGAGTAGTTTACTAAAAAGTCCGGTTTTAACAATTGATTGAGCATAAAAAAGAAAGTAAAAATTAATTCGCCACATACCAATGTGACACCAAGAAGCTCCGAGAGACGATAACATGGGACCAACCCGAAAAATTTCTTTGAAAAATGAATATAACGTTTCAAATTAGTTGGCGAACAACATATTATGTAAAAAAAAACTTCCTGTTTTCGGTCAGAACTACGGATGGTTTTGCACTCTCAATGAATGTAGAACAACCCATGAGTATGGGCGTCCATGGGTCCGACCCCTGTACGAGTTTCCAAGTGGTGACATCGTTGCTCTCATCTCTGTTCGGTCAAAGAACCCTATTGTCCAACTAACCCATCCACGACTCCGACCTATCATTTTCAGGTCATACGATCTTTCTTTGAGGGTTTTGAACCCTTTTTCTCCTGAAGGAATTGGACCGAGTTTATCCAATCGTTCCACTTCTGCGAGTGTGTTTTTAGCAGGAACTTGAGCCAAACGGGCGGCTGGGAGAATAGGCCACCAGGATGAGCCAGCGACGAGCAAAGAACCGACATATGCTAGCGAACCAGAGTCGTTACAAAACTGGTTTCCAAGCATCGAAAGATTTGCATTGGAAATTCATAGGACCATTAGACCTCTCGTGTCCGTTTGCCGAAGGTGGCGTTTGGTTGTTGAAGGAACCCCGGCTCTTTGTAGAAATGTTATCCTCGGCCGTTCCTTAAACTGAGATAAAGATCTTCTACGAAAATCATTGCTAAACTCTGGAAAACTACCTCTTAATGTATATCTTCGTGCCAAACTTTGGTCTGGGTCTAAAGCGCGAGTTACGGAATTGGCCAAACTTTTACGAAACGATTTTGATCGTGGATATTATTCACGAATCGGAACTGCAAGGCCTTTTCCCACTGAACTATCAAACACTTATATACATTATGCCAACGCTAGAAGTCGTGGTTACTCGTCATCTTGAACCCAATTATGTCGATCCGGATGAGGTTGATCGACTATTTATGGGACAGGTTTACATGCCGAACTTGCAGTATCTGGAGCTGCACGAAAGTATCCTCCTCCACAGTTTTGTATCGCCGACTTTTTATGCCTTAAGAAAACCCAGCCTCGGATTACCTAGTATCTTTGTTCCAGTCCAAACATATTATCAATTTCTCGCTTGCTGTCCCAACTTGCAATCCTTATGTTTTATATGAGCATCAGCTCAACCCCCCGAAGATTACGAAGCATCCCCTTCCCAACAACCTCGTCTCACTCTTGATCATCTGGTCACCTTGGAATTTTTGGCCAGTTATACCCTCGATCTAGGCATCTTGATGCAATCATTATCATTACCATCATTACAAACGTTAAAATTTGGACAATTTAAAGGCGAAATTGAAGAACGTGATGCTGGATTCATCTTTCAATTCTTCTCGCATTTTCTGGTTGAAGGCGCCGACACCATCACACATCTATCACTTCTCTTCAACTCGTTACCTACGGAGTCGAACGATTTTGCTCCTCTCCTTCCTGGTTTGCGAAACCTTCGAGTTTTAGTTACCGAAAGTGCTTTTCTCAAACCCAAAATAATCGAATGTCTGCTGCCCTCTGAACCTGATCAATCATGGGAAATGTGGCCATGCCCATATTTACGCATGCTCCGCGTCGAACAGACATTAATCGAGACCGATCACCTCTTGACACTGGTGAAGTGTCGTTGTGTCAAAGATGATGTTTTAAAGGAAAGAGAAGAAATCTCAAAGAAACTAGCTCTAGATCAGAGCCGTCAAAATCAAGGTAGCGACATTGGTGGAGGATCAGAAGTATCAATATCTTCCGCCTCAACAACTAATTCTACTCAGAGTAATAATGGCTGGAATGAGATGTTAAAAAGGGTATACACCGATCGTTGTAGTATCATAACTGAAACTCTTTTTGAAGAGTTTTTAGCTGTGCAGAGAGAATATAGACGGTCAGCATATTTTGCTCATTAAATTCTTTTCGAAATTGTCAGTGTCGTCGCACCTCTTTTTATTACTATTAAAAGATCTTTCTATAGCATGCATAGCATTGAAAAAAATTTAGCAACTCCAAGTTTCAATCCTGGGACCTCGGGGTCATAGGCCCCGCGCGCTTCCGCTGCGCCAAGTTGCTATTTTGTGAAACATAGTCTGACAGTTCGCCCATCAGAACGGTCGTAAACGGACATGTTACGGTGTACGGCACAGTTAAACTTTTGAATTTATAGTATTCACCATTACCATTTTCGAACTGGTTGAAATGGTTCTGTCATGTATATTACCATCTGAATCGAGTCAACTTTATCGCCTCACTTTGATTAATCGTACTTGGTTTCACATCATTTTACCAAATTTATGGAAGTCAGTAACGTTAGGCAAGCATTGTCATCATTAGGTACAATAATAGCAACCAGGCAAGACGAGTATAAAGTTAATAACTAACTTTTACAAAACATTATAACTCATTCAGAAAATGTTAACCTCTGTAAATCTAGGTCGTAAAACCCCCCAGCCAAGACAATCGAGATCGGTTTCTCATATATTCTCAGTATGCACAGACACTGGTGGGGTCTCAATCGCGCGTTAACATGGCGTACACATTCCGTCAATGGTACGACCTCGGATCTCCGAACGCTCCCTTAGTCGAAGATTCTCCTCGCCTCTCAAGTTCTCCCATTTGTCTACCATCTATTTCACATACACCCAAGTCTGCTTTCCAGAATCTTACACAAAATCGCGAAGGTATTGCCTGAAGCCTGTGGTGACACCTTGCCGTTCATTGTTGCATGTCAATGGAGCTTAGCCCTGCGTCATGATGTTCCGCTTCTAATCTCTCAATTACGGGGGAAAAGAGGAATAGACCCTTATATAAATTTCAATTATTCTAATGACTGCCTAACTAGGGTAATATATAAATCGTTCATTCCACATACTCCTGTATTGCACCTTTCTTACCAAGTTATTTACACTAGTACTTTCCCATCACTCCGAGTCTGACCCTGTCGTAACTGTTTCATTAGATAGGTAATTTTTGGAAATTAGAAAGAGAAACAATGTTTTCGGACCCTCATAATTGGCCGTGCAAATGTAAGGAAGACCTTTGAAGTCTATTAGCAAAGCGGATAGCTCGGAGGCTTCACTATATCATAAAATTCGCAGAAGGTTAGTATGTCAAACGTAGTAGTATGCAAAGATCACTAAATCTCACTGATGATTAGGCTACAGAAAAAACTCTCAGAAGGCCTAAGTTCAAGTGTAACGCGTAATACAAGGTCATTACACCATGATCAAAGATCATGGATAAATCCAACCGAAGGTCACCAGGTGTGAGGAATCGCTTTCCAGTATCCATGTCTAACGTTTGTTTGATATTATGTAAAAAAACAACAAAGCGACGCTGAAAATGCCCTCGTGGTTTTTCAGGTAGTATGGAAGTGGAAGGGAGCAGAATTACTATAATTTGTTCATAGATTCACAAATGTATCGGTGGGTCTCCGGTGTATCTAGGCTTAGTTCTATGTTCTCAGGTAAACATTGTCCGTTATTCTACTAAGTAGCTTGTGGGTGCAACCTCTTCATGTACAGAGCCGCTTATGGTTAAAAGCAAACAATGTGGTACTTTGATTGAGAATTCAGAAGATCAATAGTAAAGTCAAATGAGGATGTTCTCACGACACTAATCGTCCTGCATTTCATTCCAGCGAGATTGAACTGTCAAGGTCAAGCTCTACCAAATCGTTCCTATCTCCCATTTCGGTTATGATACTCTCACGAAGACGTCCAAATATAGTCAGGACGGCCTGCGCAGGGTTTTCTTGGAACGACAGCGTCGGTAGTTCCAACGCAGACTGGTTGGGAGCGGATCTTTGTCTGTTCCATCGACGGAGATCTAATGTAAATTCACAGATGAGTAGTGATGAGAGTCTGGGATAGGATGTAAGCTTGGGATGGGTGTTCTGATAGAAAAGTTCATACACATTTTGAATGGGAACAATAGTGCTTTCAGCTGCCTGTATTTCACGAAGGTTTACTTGGGAAATGAATGAAGGATCAAGTAAATGTCTTACCGGGTCAAACTATAGGGAATCAACGGTTAAGACAATTACACGCATTATAATACGACGGAGACTCACAAACGATAAAAAAGATTGAATAATTGAAATGGTAAGTATAAAGCTTCAAATAAAGTCAGCGTCACTGGAATAGAAAACAAGACAGTGGTAATTGTTACACACATGAACCTGAGAGTTCCTGATAATCCAAAGTTATTATTTTTAAAATGATAATAACTGTGTAAACCCACCTTGGCGAAGGAGCAGTGTAACAAGATCTCCATTGGTTTGGAGACCGAATCTCCGCTTTGACTTCCATAGACCTCCAACTTGATAAATGACCGCGATGAATGCAAGTACGTCCGAGAGGAGTAATCCGATATTGTCAACCAGATTGAGGATAATAAAAGATTCGGCTAGAACAAAGATGTATTCAGGATATGGATATCATCCAAGTTTGTTCTCTTACGGCTGGAAGGAGAGAAAAGAGTCGAGTGAATTCGGACAAAAAATAAGTAAACAATAAAGAATTTTACTTACAATGTTGAGCCACATAATGGAGTGGTAGCAGCTGTACGAACATAATCATCAGAACGTATCAAATATACTGATTAAGAAAAAAAACAAACTGTAAATCGTCGAAATCAAAGTTGCCAAAAATGCTAGAGACAAAGCTATCATCATCGGTAGATATCCTTGACATAAAGAATAAGCTCTGAGAGAAATCAATCCTACACTTTTTTCAGTACCGCAACGTTCGCAAAATACGACGAAGAAATGGAATACCTTGAGCTCCAATAACAATAAGAATTGCTATACTGGATCCCGAGTGACCCAAATCATTGCATAGACTGGATAAAGAAAGTGTCAGACCATGAAGTTGTGGGTAATCGTGTACAAATACCGTAAGGACTTCAATGTAATTAGACAATTTGAATAGCGGAAATACTTTCAGACATACCGAGGCTGCCGCTGGCAAGAGATCTCCAATTAACGTAAAGGAGAAAAGGAAGAAAATAGGGTATTTGGAGAATGCATAAAGAATTGTCGGTAATGTAATCTTTTGTCTCCAGATATATTCCACTTCATCCGGCATATGGAGTAAAGAAGCGTAAACCATTATTGCTAAATGATTAGAAGTTACATTTTGCGTCCCCAAATGCGTTACTAGACTGTGGACTATGACTTACTTGACGAGCTAAGGTATGTGTATACCTGTACTGTTCTGCGGGTGATTTTAGTGAAGGAAATTGGTAATGGAGAGGTTACTACTAACGTTTCATATGTTTCGTCAATTATTTGACTTTGAAGGTTTAAAGTAGTTTGGTTGTTCATCTTGTCCGGCAAGAGTTATAAGTAGTCGCGTGGGTCTTGATAAAAACTTTTACTTCCTTGCCTTGCAGCCTAGGGGTATATATATGAGATTTGCATGTGAGACGGGAGATGATATGAAATTGATTTATAATCGACTGTTAACCAGATATGGTGAGGGAGTGAGCGGTGCAAAAAAAGATTGTACAACACAGCAAGGAGCAACAAAGATTGATGGGAAAAAAAAGCCGATGTCCATTCCACATGTTTGGGGTGCTTGTCAAAGATTGACATTGACATGTCACCTGTTTTCTCACGACCAGCGGTGCTGATTGGAGACTTCAGCTCAGTTGGACCAGAAAGAGATTGGGAGAGATGATGACGTACTCGTTCATCTTAAGCGGAAAATCCGTTTGCTTCCTTAAAGTTATGGACATTCCAATTCATGGTGAACTGTTTTGTCCAAATAGTAAATTGTACTAGGAGTGCTGTTGCTCCTCAATAATACATCGTGGCGGTAGGTTAGGTTGTACTAGTTTGTCGCAAAAATCGAAAATGATTAATTTAGGTTTTTTAACTCTTAATATTCGAAATCTGGGGTAAAATAATTAATCATCAGTTAATAAACCTCGATGTCAAAGTTAGGGCTTTGATCGGTTAATAAACCGATTTCGATTTTTGCGACACACTGTATCGAGCACTTTGAATCTACTTCTTAACACATAAGCCATACAGGAGATTTAAGATGTTTGTCACTAGATAGACATCAACCAAATCTTCTTCTTCTTCACCTCTCCGCAACATAAGCACACTGGCAAGTACATACCGAGCCGATGCATGCACATAGTGAGTGTCCATGGTCAGGTTTCGGGAAAGGCCGTATGTCGGGCGCTCAAAAAAAAAGGTTAGGTCCTGCATGTTCTCGACGACTTCTCTTCCACTTCTCTTATCTCAGTTCGCTACATTCGATGCTGTGACTGACTATGTATTTCTGGATGTTGGGAGCGATTCACGAAAGATTTTGAGTTCGGACGTAGCAAATATCCGGGAGCGTAATTTCATCGTAATAGTACATCGAGTCGCATTTCCAACGAGGAAAAAGTCTTCATCGAGTGTTGTCTTGTTAATGATTCATATGTGAAATGTCTAGCTACAGTAAATCGTTGCATACCACACTTGATGGATGGATACTAGTCTCCATGCTGATGGATTGGCCGCCCCGATTGGATCACTTCGTACGGGGTCGCTCTTGGATTTACAATTTTACAATTCCAATTCCAATTCTTAGCAGAGTTTAATGACAGATTTGTTGAATCATCTATCACTGTTGGAGTTGTATGTATTCTCTATTACGAGTATTAATTAACTATAACCGCCGCTCCTAGATTGACCAATACATGGTCTGTCGCGAGGCACCCCATTGCCGGAAAGCCATTGAACTCAAATGCGAGATATATACAACTACTTGGACACTTGATGTGAAAAAAAAATGGGAAATAAATTACCAACTCACAATTCCTCGCCATGACCCTTAGGGAGTTAACTCTGTTATCAGTATCGCCAGAGTTACGCATCTAGTCTGGGATGTCTTCCTAGGAATCTTCCTCGGGATAGCCTTAGATTGTATGTCAACTTGATCAAAAACATCCTGTTTGGTTTATCAAGTCGATATTTGCATTGGTATATTGTACCACTGCAATAAACCGTCAAGAAGCATTCCTTGATCCTCCTGATCTCCCATTTATGTATTACAGTGTGGATCTGTAAATCCCACGCGGCTACAATCCCTCCTGAATCCCCGGGCCGGACGCGAAGCTTTCATGAATTGGTTGTGTTAGGATCATGCTTCGTTCCTGGATTCCCCCTGATTCGAAGGGTAATGTCTATTAATATTTACAAGTTACACACAAAGATAAGGTTTCTTCTCAGCTGTTAACTTCTGGGCGTGTTTCTCTGACCAGTCAAAATTTTAAATATTAGTATCGACCAGTTTCTTTATACATGATTTTGATTCGGTCTGGGTTTTGCCTTCTCCGGATCCCTCTGGTCTGACTAGTTCTCAGTGAATACTGACCACTTCTAAAGGTTGACATTCCTTTATTTTAACCCTGATTTGACAAGTTATCAACTTGACGCTGCCACTCCTTGATTATGAGTAAGTCAATATTTTAGCTACCCCCCGATAGTTAACCTTTGGACTTTGAAAAAGACGATTTGATCCCGGGCATTCTGTCCTATTTCTTGTCCCATCTTCGGCAATAACTTTTGATCTTTTCAGAATATCAAACTCCGGTTGAACCTTGTTTTCATTCGTGGCGTACTGTGGGGATTGGAGGGATGGATTAAGGAGGGCTGTCAAGGGACGGTCTCACGAATTCTCATTTGAATTCACGATGCAGTTGGACTTCCGGTGTGTAGCCTGCTAGTATCATCGAGTGCTAGATTCGGAACACAACATGAGGGCAAACCACGACAACGTTTATTGCCGTGACTTCGGGCCATGCTGTTGCTATGATAAGCCCTTATCTTTCTGAATGTCTCGGAAATTAACAGCTTGCAAACAAATAAAGTTACGTCACAAGTCGCGTTAGTTGATTGGATGTGTTTCTAATTCCAACTCTTTTGAATTAGAAAAAAACGATCCGCTCCTGTCCATCAAATTGGTATTTTAATTTGAACGGCAGTGTCATCCGATGATGACATGGAGCCTGAAAGTCGAGTCAGAAGATTTAACGGTCTACATAGGTTTATCTAAACCTTCTTTCCATCATATAGGCCGTGCAAATGGATACACGGATATTAAGAAGCACAGTGCGCTCAGAAGATTGTAAAGTTTTACCCGAGGGTATTAACTGAATGGCAGATGTCGGCGTCATAGAATTTCCAGGTTCTCTCGATCACCTTCCTCGTCGACGGCCTTATTAATCATAACATCTAACCAGGTTACTCTGAATGTCTCTTCGTTCGCACAAGTTATTGCAGTGTCTATTCTGTGACCTGGACTCGTTGTTCAAGAATGGTGTCTTTCCGAATATGGTTGCATTTGCTTTATCTCACATTCCACACATGGCTCGTAAACCTAGTTCGCCAGACCAAAAGCTAAAAGGATTAAATGGGGTATTTGCACCTAACATTTGTTGTTTAAAAAATGATAAAACGGATGACTTGTTGAACTACACACATAGGTGAATGGCGTCAGAGATAGCGTGATATTCATCTCGTAGCTAATGAATGCCTCCGTTGATCAGGACGACTGTCCTCATGAATGAACAAGGTCATTAGCTTAAGGAACCTTTTTCCTCCTCCCAATTTCTGTTGAAGAAAACCACGTTCTGATCTTAGTACTAGTCGCTGAACACATGCAAAGAAAACCTTGCAATGTCTAGCCAGTGGCAGTTAGGTTTGACTACAGCTAGGCCTGCCGAAATCGATTCTCAGTCAAATTCCAGAGGTAAATGAGATGAAACATAGTGATGTCATGCAATAACATTTGAATGCAACCAAGCAGAATTCGTCAACCGGAGTGTTGCAATGAAGAAAATTGCTCCTAAATGGTCCGGGAAAGTGATATACATACTACATAGAGATCATGAAATGTATAAGGGAAACCTTACCTAACGCTTAAGTTACTCGCGTAACCTCGTTCAGGATCCAATAGAGTTTTTATTTCCTTATTTCTTTATCTTTCCTCTATCGTGATGTAAACGTCATTTCTACCATCAACTATTTTCTTGTACATCTATCTCCGAAAAAATTCGCTGTATTTCGTAGGTAGTTCTTTAGGCTTCCAAATAAGAAGACTGAAAACACTCAATTTGATTCAAGTCTTTAAACCTCGTCTAGTCTCGTCGGAGTCTTTAAGGCTTCACAAAATGGCTTGAGCTAGATATGGATATGTTCAACGGGACCGGACGATTATCATGGATCGTGTCTTCTACGAAAATGGCAAAGATACTTGACTGTTTATTCAGTCTTGAACGAAACTTCCCCGCCATTGCGGAAGAATGTGTGAAATCGACACCAGCTCTCAAACTGCCAGCCCATGCAAAAAGCGGCTAGTGAAGGAGTCGGCTTCAATTCATGAAGTTTCAACATTGTGAAAAACAACCACACTAGCTGTCTGTGAAGAAGGTATTAATAATGGCGAGGAAGAAAAGAGGACGGGAGGATTAGTGATTTTAGAGGTTCAAATGCGATGGGAGAGCTCTGAGCGAGCTCGACCAGTAGTCCTGGATCGTGAACGACACGAACAACACCAAGGTCTGAGGCCAGGTAATCCCCCTCCTGTTCCTCAGGAAGCTCCAGGTAATGTAGTAGACATTATACAAATCCTCCCGGATTCTGTCCCTGATCCACTGGTTGGTGATATCTTGTTACCGCCCCTCGACGATCCGGCTGTGACTTAAGACCAGCCGTACTTTCCACCCTTTGCCTTTAGAACAGCGCCTCAAGCTTTTTCCGATACACCCCATACTGTTCATACCGACTCTCGGATTACGATTACAATCGTACACTGACCTCAATCATTGTATCATTTGTCATTTCCATCGTCTCTTTGATTACTTTCTATCATTGAGATCTCATTTCTTGTGTTTTCCGCTCTTATCGTTACTCAAAATTCACATTCCGGCCATCATTCTGTCTTCTCTTGCATCTATATTTTATACGTCATTATCCTATATTTCTCCTTCGCCTTTGTCTTTCTGAATATAATTCTTCTTCCCTACCCTCCTGGTATCGCATGATTGATCCAGCTTTCATTTTGGTGTTACGTGTGTCCTGTTTTGTATGTTCTCCTGTAAGCTATGTAAAAATATTGACGGAAGCGTATTGAACATTTGATGTATTACTAAATAACAGCTTGTGGGATGTCTAATTGAGAGATCATCCTCCGCTTGTTGCTCGGACTCGAGGATGGGCAAACCAGTTTTACATTACACTCAAAGTGAGTACTGAGACTGAGTGACGATGATAATAGGTGAGAAAAAATGAGATCTTGAAGATACAGCATACGGTCACATGGAATTTGAATTTGGAAGAGTTTACGGACCACATAAATCAAAGACCCAAATGATTATTAACCCTCCCCTTCACGCGATAACTCTTACGTTCTTTGCCCCACAAAAATTAGGGGCAACCTATCTGAAACAAGTTTCTATTAATTAACTTACAAGAACCTGTCAAAAGTCTCCAACCATCATGCATCATTGCAAGCCAAAACTCAGGCACCAAGACATTTCCCTTTAATTTGAATTCTTTTTGTGGAAAATCACAAACTAGTAGGACTGTACAGATTTTTGGCATGTCGTGACGTTAAAGCTGCATCGCCAGGGATTTAACCATCAATCACCGGGAGTCTCTTTTTCGCTTCCCCCTTTCAGGTCATGGATACGTGAGAATATATATTTGTTGATCCCACGTCATTGCATTGATGCTATATCAATATAATGCCCTGAAAATGATGCCCCGGCGAACCTTACAGTTACCTTAAAAGAGCACTTAAACCACATATAGGAGTTGTGTTAAGATTATTTCCCCGATTTGATTGTAAGCCTCGACCTGGACCTCCGGTATGTATTTCAATAGACTAGAGTAAGGTCGACCATCCTGTACATGATTTTGATTTCAAGTTGATCTTCCAACTGTGTTTCAACTTTCGTATTAGCGGCCGATCAGCACGCAAGGACGATCCAAACACTGTCTTATTTCGAAACAAAGTCAGGAGTTTCGATGATAGGTCCGTTAAGGACGACCACGCCTACGTGGCTTATGGTTGATCTTCCAATTATCGATAATTTAATCCAGATCTTTGGGCTTGAAAATTGAATCGAATCAACCTTCGAGCATTCCTCTCTCTTTGGCAATAAGTTAACCTTTATGTAGAAGAAGATATACATATATAAATGCCCGGTCCGGCTTCTTTGCTACTCCGTATGGCTGTCGAGTTAGAAATAGGGGTCTTCTGGCTGTATGTTTGAACATTCACTCTTTTTTCTTTCATTTTCGACGATAGTATTTGATTTACATAGTCAAGAAATTTGAAATTTCCGGTTTCGGCTTCTTCTGACTTCGTAAAAAGTTAAAAACTCCTGGGCTTTCTATGAAAGGTGTCTTTAGGGATAATCTACGATATTACTATTAGCTTATCTGTAGAGCCTGTCGCTGTCGCGCAATATGTTCGGAACACGCGGGCAAGACAGTCAAGGAGACTAAGGACTTCGTTGGCCATGCCGTGCGGTTATGTGATCATGTGACTTTCTCGGGTTTTAACAGCTTGCGAACCAAGTAATTCTTGTCCCGAAATTTTCGGCCAGTTATATCTAGTCCTGACTCGGATTCGGGGGAAAAAGACGCCGTTCTCTGGCCCTAAATCACATGAAGCAAGCATCGGGGTAATCGACGCTGTTATCCGATGATGAATTGGGGATTGATTATTGATATAGGATCTGACAACTAAACTGGAGAGCTCTGCCAACCATGTAAATTAAGTTTCGCGGGTTTTATGTAACTTCTCTTGATATAGGAATCATTTATTCATTAAACAAGTAAATGACTGTCACGAGCTTCTACAACGCAGAATCAGATTGTCGGCCTTGTGATGATGTTCGGGGTACACCTACATATCTCTGTTGTGGACGGTCTTGAACAAGCATAAAAAACACACGTTGTAAACGTTCTTCTCATCGCAATAAGTCGCAAATTCAGGCATACTGTGACCCGGATCCGGCGGTCAAAAATGGTACCTGAATCTCGCACTGTCTCCGAAAGCTTGATATGATCACTCTTGGAAATCTTTGAATTCGGGTATGCGACTCTTAAACCCGCTTAACAGTTATTATAAATTGACAACTTGGCCCAAGAAACGACACACCTCGGGAAAAAATAACATCAACGGTAAAAACAACTCTTGGTCTTATCTGAGAATGACTGCTCTCTGCCCTGCAGCGAAGCAAACCTTGAAGCTTGATCAGTCTGGCTTTTTTGTTTCAAATTCTGTTCCGTCACCCTAACCTAACCGACAAAAACTTGATTATGAAGAAAACATACGGCAATGGAAGCTCAACTCCTCGGTTAATCAGACGACGATTTCCCGTTTTTTCAATAAGGACTGTAGCGGTACAGCATTGTTCCACGAGTGATCTTCCCGTCGGCTGTGTACAAAAAAGGTTTGGGATTGACATGCGGCACCTGAAAAAGGACAGCGTTGCCTGGAGTGATAACTGAAAGTTATAACGGTATGCGAAAACTATAACTCACGGTCTCAATGGCTATTCCAAACTCACGACCGTGAGCTCGGGGGGCGTTTTTCCTGGCTTAACATCGATATCACATCTTTACTACATACCGATATACGTAGAAATGGAGATGTAAAAAGTCAGCCAGTAAGTGAGAAAGAAGGAAAAACTTGTTTTTGAACCGAAACCGATACAAGTAAAATTTACCCATCCTTAATCGACGTAGTAGGACCTAGTTCGGACCTTGTCTTTCCACAAATAGTCACGAGTTCAAGCGAGGCTCCAGAACCAATCCTCAAGTTGTCCGGCACCGTTAAGTATCCACCAATGATAAAGGCAATCAACACCTCTATTCTCAAGCGATTGATTCTTCCGTAGAACTAAGAGATTTGGTTACATGGAATTTTCAAACTACTCGTCCAAAATAAAATGACAATAACAGACCAATTATTAAGTCTAATTCACTCTCATATCGAATGAAATTCAGTACTTTGCGCGTTATTTTGATCTACATGTACTTAAAAGCGTGATAATACCGTTATGAAAATCGCTCACATTACCATCCATGTGAGTAGACATATATGGTATCTGAACAGAAGCATCGTACATAACACCCTAATCACTTTCTGACACCCATTTCAAAAAAGAAGTATTAAAGTATAATGTCGTAGATGGGAGAAATTACAAAAAGACACATGTCATAAAGTAACGTAATAGCCCATGGAAAAAGTCCGGGTAAATTCATGGGCTCGAAATCATGATTAGAACAGAGAGGATCGAGACTTCTGGTTTAATAATAACCTCCTCCTACACCCCCCCTTCTGTTACCCCAACCCCATCCCGACCTCCTTCCAGTAGCTGTTGTGCCGCCAACTGTCCCTGTCCCTCTAGTGCGCGTGCGACGTCTACGTGATCCACAACATCTACAACATAAGATATCTTCGATAATATTGAATATAGTCACGATCACCTAAGATTGATTTATCAGATAAGAGGATTACAAACAAAAGAAACAATCCTTACTACAACAATCGCTCGAACAATTGATTCTAAAAGTCCGGCGATGGCTGAAATAACAGAGTTGATACCTGATATGAAGAAGGATTTGAATAAATCTGAATGGGTTGCCTTCCTTGATGAGAACTTACCGTAACCGATAGCTGATACTACACTACCCATTGTTGTTTCTTTGTTTTAAAAATGAATTGGAGATAATGATTTGAAAGTGGTCTTTGGAGTTTTTGGATTGTTGTGGAGATGTCCCGGATGCGCTTTTATATGCTTTCGACGGAGTGAGACCCAAGTGGAGAGGATTATAGCGTATGAAGTCATAGTGCTGTAAAGGAATGACGTCAATAGGTAAGTCACGTGATCTAGGAACCAAATGAGGTAATGGAGCCTACGTAATGAACTGGTCCTTAATCACTGTTGGCTGTCCGGAGTTGTTATGGCACACTACAGGCCAAAACCAAAAAAAACCTGTCCAGAACAACAACCAATGCCTTTGGCAACGCAACATTCCTATTGGTTTCTTTTCGTCGCACCAACATGGACGGCATTGACCAAAGAAACCTGTTCACCTCAGACATAAATCTTTTTGGCCACCTCTTCAACTGGCCCATGAGTTCCCTTGTTACGAACCTTGATTATGCCAATCACTCTTGAATAATTGCCAAATTAAAAAAGTTTTTACGATCCTTCAAAAATGGCTGTCCTGGGCTTCCCCTGCGCCGAATTCCTTAAACGGTGGCAGATCATGCCCGTCGACTATGAAAAAAAAAGTTTTATCAACATCATATCTAGACCTATCATTATCATTGATCTAGAGGGCAATACGAAGATGGAGGCTATGAATTTGAGCAAAGCTACAAAAAAGAAAATACAAAGGGCTTATTGTGACCAGACAATTGTCGGAGTTTGGAAAAAGCTCGTTTGCGTTATCACGTAAGGCTTGTTTTTTTTTTCGATTCTTGCCTAGAACTTACTTGAAGCTGGAACAGCTTACTTCTAAAAGAGAGAGGAGATGTTGGAGTTACAATGACTCAGTACTGCGTTTTGCGTTATATCCAGGATCTGGATGTGTAATCGTATATGTAATCGGCACTGGAGAGAGCGGATGACTCGTGCAATGCGGGAATTATTCACTACTTTCTTTGTTTTATTTTCCTCCTTGGATAAAAAGAATTAACTCTGGAAAATATTATAGTGCCCCCATCACATTTCTTTGGGATACGCGTTAAAAAAAAACCCACTTTTACCAACTTTAATACACTGGGCTGAGGTGACAAAAAAACAAAAACCCAGATTATTAAACGTCTTAAAGAATGAAAAAGACTTTTTGATCGTCCACCAAAAAACACATTATATGAAACATGAAATTAAGGTTGCCCTCGGGATTTGTCATAGCCTCATTTATGAAATTTTCGTTCCTTGCCTTTCCTCCTCAAGAGGGTACCCTGAAGGCTGGGGGGTCGTGCACTCATATATAAAGGACTAAAACTGCGGTAAGGGAGACTCAAATCAACAAGCAAACCAACTAGAGCTCTTTCGTCCTTTTTTCTTCGACTTTAATTACTTAGAATGTCTTACCCTAATTATCCCTATGGTTCCGGAGGTTCATATCCTAGTGAGTCACTTAACTTCGGTTTCCCCCGTTAGTGACTATCTATGTTGACTAGTCTTTTCATAGATTATAATGGTAAGCCGGTTACCGTTTTTCTTTGTTGTCTTAAACGGTTTCCACAACTTCCTTTGTAGCTGGTGGGAGTGGCAGTGGAACGTCTTATCCGCATGCCTCTCAACAATGTTCGTTTCTTTACAAAAATATCTTTTTTGTCTATAATCTAATCGAGCTAAAATAAAATCCATAGCTTCGTACGAAGAACGACCTGTAAAGACACTTTTTCCTCTGTTTTTTTGGTTTAACCTAACCCCAAAGTTCCATTTTCAGCACGTCATCTCAGAAAGAACCAATAACACACCGGCCGAAGCACTTCGGAACGTGATGGTAGAAATTGCGGGTGATGGTGTCAGTTCCTACTTCTGTGGATGGCAAAATTGTCAATATCCAGTTGGATTTGCAAAACAATCTCAACTCATCGGTCATATCCGTTCCGTTCATCTCCAAGAAAAACCCTTCGTCTGCACAACTTGGTACGTAAACGGAACGAGGGGCGAAGAGGGAAAAAAAGTGCCCCCTTTGATACCCCTGGAATTTCATGTTTACCTCTTTTTTTTTAGCAATGCTGAATTTGAAAGGAGACAAGACGCTAGCCGACATGTCGCTACTATGAATCGAAGACAATACAAATGTAGTGGATGGTAAGTTTAGCCCATCTTTCTGATTTCAATTTTTGTCTAAACAGGTTTACTATATCTAGCTCTCGTGTGTTTTCTCGAAAAGATCATCGAGATATCCATGAAGAGAAATGTTTAGCTGAAGCCGAAGGAAGTCATATGGAGTAAATTGACTTGACATGAGATGATGGGATTTTACGAAGCGTTTTGTTCTCCTTGAACGCTTCGAATGCTCGAGCCGTGGCGATCCCCGTGAAGAGAAAAAAGATGCCATCGTAAAAGGAGGAGGAGAGAAAAATGATCCCTATTGTATTTAGCTTAACTTATATATAATCTTTGATTATATTTTTGTTCGAAAGAACTAAGGGACCTCCCTCATGTGTTGCGCGTGTGCGTCTTCACCAAAAAGAGCGACTTACGATAGACAACAAACCCCCCAAAAAGGCGCCAGACCTCGGGATTTTACATAGATTTATTAACGGCATCCCCTTCCAATTGGTCCTTAATTTCTTATTGTATCTTTGAGTTTCTTTCATTTTGAAATATTATCCGACACGTGGTCTCTCACTAAAGGATTTTGCCCCGGATGATCACCCACCTTCTTAAGCTAGAGTTTTTATTATGGCTTCTAGTCAACATCAGCTTTTTGCCCAACTTCCGAAAAAGAAGATCAAATGAGCCGTAAGATGTCGGATGTCAGATGCGGATGTGGGTTTGGGGTTTGAGGACTAGGGATGGAATTTATGTCGGGGCTCCATTTTTTTTTTCATTTTTCAAAAAAGTTTGATCCATTGAGGATTTATAACAAGGGAGAGAAGAAGAAGAAAAACCTAAATGATTGTCTAGTGAAAGATTGATAGGGTCCTAGTGATAGTCCTAGACAGGTTGATCGATGTATTTTCGTCCCGATCTCCAAGGATACGTCCCATCCAACCCAGTGCGTCCGTGAACATTACCAAACGATGGTAGGGAAAAAAGAAGACACGGATACGAAGAGCCAAAAAAAAAACTATCTTTTTCTTATTAGTGATGAACTTCATACTTATCAACACTTGCTTGATTATTTGGGGAGCCATTATACTCATTATTTTGATCTGGGGTAGCAAAACGCATAAACTCAGGCTACTGTCATCATGATGACGACGGTGAAAGAAAGATATCATCGATGCTTTGGTAAGATGATAGAGATAGGCGAACAATAGTCGGGACTCGGGGGGAAGTTGGGTCCCTACTATATTAAGCAGTGTCCGGGTCCCAGTAGACAACGGGAATGAAACGGAATACATCAATACCCCGCCGTTGCATAAGAATACATTCTAAAAGGACAGATTATTATTATTATTATTATTGCGGAAAAAAGTGAATATTCACTAACAGGAATTTTTCATAAAAAAAATTACTGATTTTTACTATTAATAGTAGAAACTGTTGCGGAGAAGGAATTATGGTGAATGAAACGGCTGCCGGCCTTGAGCGTTTTAGGCGCTTTACTGTCAACAGTCAACTTCAGGACTAGAGCGAGTTAGGTGATTACAGACAATTTTTTCTTCAAATTATTATTATTTATCTAAAATATTCATATCTATAAATATAAAAAATAAAAAATACCCCCAGAAGCTGCTCTGGGAAATCACGGCCTTTTAAAATTACGCACCCCTTCTCTCGCTAGCGCGCCTTTTGATATCCAATGACAGTTTAGAAACCCTGACAAGGTAAGGCAAAAGGTTATCAAAAAATATTACAACGAAAATTGAAAGCGCTTAGGAAATATAGTCCTTTTTCTGTTCTTGGAACTTATATCGCCGAAATAAAATAAACAGATCTCCGGGTTTATTTTGAATGAATGGAAGGCATATCCTTTCACCGCTTAAGATTCTAGATTGCGGTGGATGTTTTTAGCCAATTCGGAACGAAATACCGTGGCTTTGGATTCAAAAAAAACACTTGACATCGATGGGGTGGGGACAGAATTATATTCTAACGCGGTAATTACGACTTAGCGCGGAACAAAGTTTCAAACGGTTTTTGATTAGGAAGAGGAGTATATATATAAGTATCCTCACCCGCCGTCAGACCCTTTTGCTTTCACTCTGACGAGATCTCTACTTTGGTGTCCTCCCCCATTTTTCACATTCCCTTACAAATCACACACTTTGAAAAACGAAATGTACACTGCTATTTCTACATCTACTGCTTCATCTCCCTATTCCCTCAATTACAGTTATCATCAGTCTAATAACGTTTCTTCAATGGGAACATATATCGATGTTGATTCAGGTCGATATTATCCACCCTTGCTTCGTATCACATTAAACTTACGTTTTTTTAATTTATAGATTATGAGCCTCGGACAAGTAAATACTACCTGCCTCCTTGAAGTCTATACCCTATATCTGATCCACCCTTCCCACAGATATCGACTGCTCATATACTAATATTCCCAGTGGAGATTGGTATTTAACACCCTACAATGGTTAGTTTATCAACGTTCTCTAGCTTTTCTCAGAGAACTGACTTAAGATTTCAGGAACAAATGGCACCATCGAGCGCGCCGGTTCTGTTGGTAGTGATTCATCGACGTCATCTCCCAGCCTGAGACCTTCTGTAAATATCTTAATACACACATAACCCCCTCCCCCATCTCACTAACGAATCCTCCACAGAGGGAAAGCTCAGCCTCTCCCAAATCGCTATCCAAATCACCTTCTACTACTCAACATGCTTGGGTTCAACGAAGTCAAGTTACAACCAGCAAGGCGTTAAACCACATGGTTGTCGAGTTCTCTAATAATGGCGTCAAATCGTTTTTCTGCGGGTGGGCAGGATGTAAACATCCTGTTGGTTTCGCACAAAAGCCTCAATTAATAACACATATTCGTTCGATTCATCTTCAAGAAAAGCCATTCTTATGTACTACTTGGTAAGCTTTTATATATCTTAGGAACCGACCTGTAGGTTAATGTTATTCTTTCATAGTAATACACAATTCTCTCGCAAACAAGAAGCTAGTCGTCATGTCATCTCAATGAACACGGGCAGGAAATATAAATGCAGCGGATGGTAAGCCTTTCCCCCCCATTTTCTCATATGCCTTACCTTATCCTTCCGCAGTCATCAAGCATTCTCACGCAAAAATTATCGAGATGCTCATGAAGAAGTTTGCATGTACGAAGAGCCATCAACACCAGTTACCGTGGACCGAAATACCAATACTCAATCATTACCCATATACTAATTCACCAGCCCTAAACATCCCCCATCTATGTTCATTTCCCCCCTGATTTCGAAAAACACGCGTCTATGTAGCCATATCTAATTGTATTTTTAATGGGTAATTGTGTTGGGGTCTTTTGGAGGTTCTCTTTATGTCTCAATTTTTCTTTTTTAAAAAAATCTATCTATTTATATACTATTCATCCTCTCTACGAACAATAACTTTCTAACCCATGTGTCCTTAAGGACGAGTAATAATTTCCCTCTAATTACAAACCTGTTAATAATTTTCCCCCCTTTAATATACTACATTCCTTTCTAAAGATCGAAAACATCCAGCAAATAAACTTTGGGCATTCTTCCGAGAATCAGCGATCAGCCTCCACGTGGGTTTTTATGTTTATGCATTCGCCACCGCCAGTAACGATGTACAAGCGATTCTCATGGAGCTCATAGAAACCCTCGTCCCATCGTGATTTTTTTCACTAGTGAGTAACCGTAACCGGCATCAATTTTCTACAAAGAGGATCATTTTTGATGACAACTAAATAACCATTTCTTTCCTCCGGACGAGTCTACATAAGTAATATGCGCGGCGAGGGGTTGCGAAACAACGCCTAAGCGAACTTTTTCTGATGACCAGCAATGATGGTTTTTACTCGAAGGTGTAGTATATATTTGCTTGCGCAGTTTATCTTTCAGAAATACAATAGACTATGTAAATCTGAGCTGATGATGAGATGCTGTATACTTGAGTCCAAAAATAGAAATTTCTATTCTATTCATTTCTAGATCTGTAGTCGATAAGGTAATATTAATTCCAGGGCGGTTATCCCTCCCCCCCCCCTTTCCACATTCAATTTATTTTGCAAATTGGTCGTTGTGTACTAGATAGAACCCTTACCGAAGTATCAAGGATCAGGAGGAAGTAAAGGAATAAGAGAAAAAAACATTGTTTTATCGGAGTTTATTGCCTTTCTCTAAGTCTGGTCAGTCAGTCAATGAAATTCAGTTTATAAATTCAATCCTTTGACAGTATTCATCGGGGGAAAATTCAGTGGAATCTCCGAGTTTAGTGTAGCCCAAAGTACAGGCCGGGGAATTCAAAAGGAACCTTCGAGGCTTTTGGCCTTTTCTTTCGGACTCCGGAGAAGGAAAACGCAAAGGCCTTTGTCATATATCCATTAAAAGTAAAAGTATCACGGACTCCGAATCCGGAGAAATATCTAAGCATCTCTCGTTAGAGTGTCCCCCTTTAATTCATCTTTACCATCATCACCCTTTGTAAAAAGATCACGGGTCCGAAATTAACTGACTTAGATTTCCAATAGGTTAGACACAGCTATAACTCTTGATGGATTGGAAAACGTTTTCTAAGCCCCTCGATTATAGACCGCAAGTGTAATCTAGTGTTGTAAAGAACAATAATATAGTAACTGATCAGTCGGAGGAGATTAGAAGTCCAGCTGTTTTAGTAAGCTTGGCCGGTAAGTTTTAAAAACGGAAAAATTAATTTCGCATTTTACGGGATAAACTATAGATGCACAATGGCCTAGAGCTTGCGATTTTTTAAAAGGCCCCAGGGGTTTTCCAAACGTTTGACCTGTGACCCAAAGTTTCCCCTTGATGACGGTTTCTTGATGATGAATCAATGAAGTTCCGCCTTGGAAACGGAATTGGATTCATGGAGGGTGGAGAGATTACTTGTAGGATATAAAAAAAGAAAAAAATCTTTGTTGAGGCCCGGCCGAACGGTTACAAAAAGGGCATGGGAGAGCATTCATTAACGTAATCTGTTTGTGGTCACAAGCCCAATTATTGCTTACCAAATTGATCTTTTTGACGCACGGTTTGACATATTTTTGCGATTATCGGAACGAGTTAAACCAAAAGCAGGAGATTATATTCAATCACTGATATGTCTTTTTTTGAATCTGGTGGCATTTTATATACGGATCACCAAATTGGGCTGACTAGAGGTTTTTGCGCTTAGATAGTATATTGTGGGCTTGCAGATCGCATCTGTATAAAGATGAGAGAGGCCCTATTCATTTTCATAATTTGAGACTTCTCAGGGAAAGCTTCAAATGTTAGCCAGCGCTCAAGGCGATCACCTATGACGAGTTCTGTTTAATATCGTCTTTGTGGCTTGTCTAGTTGCCAATTCGTTGTTTCATTAATACCTACCGTACTTATCGATTATCTCTTTTAATGCCCCGGGCCGCAGAGGAACGGATTCAAAAGATTTGTGAATTCACTTCCGTTTTAGATAACGATGTTTTCAATGAGTTTCATTGATTCATTTTATGTGTAAGTCCCCCCAAAGAGAAAGTTCTCTAATATTAGCTTCGTTCTTGGCGCAGCGTGTAAGGCCCCCGAAAAGTAAAAACGATAACAAATTTGATAACCAAAACGTGAGCGTTGGGAACCACGTAGTAGCGTTAGTGTGAGCTTGAAGCTCCGAGTCGGGAGTCAATCGGAATTCCAAAATCATCCGCTTAGTCATCGCTTTTCTTTTTTGCTGCCATTCCATCTCTATTAATCTCTCAACATCAGCTTCGCTGGCTGAGGCTGGGTTGGCAGTTCATAATAATGTCAATGAAATCAGAAAAATCAAAACTGAGCGGATATGAGTTTTACGAGAGGGTTCTAGGCAGTCCTCGATATATCGTAGCACCAATGGTAGATCAAAGTGAATTGGTACGTTTTTGGCTCAATTAGAACCTAAAAAGCCCTCTTCCCAAACACACACAAAGGCGTGGAGGATCTTGGCGAGAAGATACGGAGCTAATGTTTGTCCTTTCATTCATTAATAAGTATCCAATTTTTCCCTCTGCTAACACATTTGGATAGCTAGTTTATACCCCTATGATTAACGCGAAAGTAAGCGCGAGATGAAGTTACATCACACCCATACCTTCTTTTTTTATATTTTATATACTCACAAGTGATATCTCTAGCTCTTTGCGGATCCCAAGTATCCTAAATATAAAGATTTGAACTTCGATATCTCTAGTGGCGAGGAAGGTAATAGCGTAATTGATAGACCACTTATCGTTCAGGTAAGTTGTTGCTTTCTTCTTCTTCTGTGAATTTTGTTTGACGATCATCTTTATTATAATCCCCAAGTTCTGTGGGAATGATCCTGAAACTCTTCTCAAAGCCGCGAAGATCGTGGAACCTTATTGTGACGCTGTAGACATCAACTTCGGTTGTCCTCAGGATATAGCTAGACGGGGTCGTTATGGTTGCTTCCTACAAGACGATTGGGATCTGGTTTATCGCATGAGTTTAGTAAACATATCTGTCTTTTTGCTACCTTGTCCTTGTCTAATTCAAGTCTCCTTTCTTCAGTCAATATCTTACACGTTAATCTCACAATCCCAGTAACCGCCAAATTCCGAGTCTTTCCAACTATAGAAAAAACCGTGGAGTACGCAAAGATGATGGAAAGTGCAGGTGCTCAGATCTTAGCCTGTCACGGTCGTATTCGTGAACAACGTGGTGTTAACAGTGTAAGTTATTAAACACACTTCTTCCTTTTTTTCCCTTCCCTTTTGATCCGCATGTGGCATGATTGTTCTTTTTCCCGACCTTTTTCTGCGTGTTCTATTTATAGGGTTTGGCCGATTGGGATAAAATCCGTGCTGTCAAGGAAGCTGTGAAAGTACCTGTATTCGCGAATGGTAATGTCCTTTACGCATCGGACGTTATACGATGCTTGCAGCATACTCGAGCCGATGGCCTCATGACTGCAGAAGGTCAATTATACAACCCTGCCTTATTTGCTTCCCTCCCACGTCTTATCGCGCAAGAAACATTTAACAAAGCCACACCTCCACCTCCATCACATCTAGCAGCTTTATCTCCATCTCCACACTCCGTTCATCATTCAGCCGATTTTCCAGATTACGCCATCGACATCCTTGCTCATCCCTCTCATGTGGACCTAGCACTAGAATACCTTGATATCGTCAAGTCCCTTAAAACTATTACAACATTAAGCGCTGTAAAAGGACATCTCTTCAAAATTATGAAACCCGCTCTCGGAATTGAAATAGATCTCCGTGATAGACTGGGTAAAGTACGTGGAGGCCATGGTGCTTTAGATGAATATGAAGCAATATGTCGAGAGATGAAAGAACGTCTTGATGTACGTGTTATTGTTTATGGTCTGTTGTTAGCCCCTCAAGAGACTATATGTTTTTCTACAGAAAAAAGTGGAACTTGTCAAAGATAAATCTTTACTACAACTAATCCAACCTGATCCGAAAACGGGTTTGACAACCTTGCCCCATTGGCTTGCACAGCCATATATCCGACCACTACCTCCGGCTCCGCAAGACAAGAACAAAAGTAGTAAGTCAGGTTACGTTGTCATTCGATAATCATTTGATTCGATAAAAAAGATTCCGAACGATTCGTAAAGGATATAACCAACGCTACTAATACTGTTCCTGCTACGGGATCTCGCACGTCGGCAACTAAAAGGGCATCAGTCAATGATGGTGATGATGACTATGATAACGACCTTTGCGAAAGAGAGGATCTTGAACTGAAGCGAATAAAACGATAACCTCGATAATAATAAAAAATGGGATCTCAGATTCTTGCACTTTTTTTTCACAATAACTTTATTAGTTTAGATGTCCTTTTGTTTACAGGTAACAACACAGGGTGGGGGGCTGTATCGAACAACAAAATGCAACGATAATATATATATTGTGTACACAGACACCTTTCATATACCGCCTCCACTTAGTATATACTCGATTGCTGAGTGTACATTACCGCCAGTCGCTAGTAACGCACGAATGTTCTGAGATGCATTGGTGAAACCCATATCTTGTAACTGTCCTAATTGAACCTGGAAACGTTCTTCAGGAGGTCGAGTATCCGCTGGCGTTGGTGCTGGTGCTCCAAATCCACCCAAGCCAGGAAAACCACCACCACCTGCACCTAGTAACTGTTGTAAGAGAGCGAGGTCGAGCATGCCTGGTGTTGTAGATCCTTGTTGACCTGTAATGCCAGTACCTGCGTTGCCAGCTTGTCCTGCTGCCGGTGGGAATGGGGGCCATGCTGAAGGATTAAAAGGCGTAGTTGTCGCAGGAGATCCAGTGTTGTTGGCTTGCTGAGCTGCCGCCGCCGCTGCTCCAAATAGACCTGGACCTCTAGGAGCACCTCCACCATTACCACCACCCAGTCCCGAGTCTCGGAGCATAGCTGACATTTGTAACATATTACGCATGGACTCCGGGTTTGACCTGTTTCAAGTCCAATAAACAGTTATTCTCTCTCGCTCTCATTGTTACGAGAAAACGTACATGATCTGACGAAATTGTTCCGATTGGAAGATTTGCCGAATTTGAGGCCCCATCTCCTGTAGTTGTGGATTTGAGGCAATCACCTGATCCAAAATCGCAGGGTTTGACATGAGACTGGACATTTGTTGAAGAAACTGAGGCGACTCTAACATCCCTTGCATCTAAAGAGAGAGAGAAAATCGGGTAAATAGGTGTTACTTTTTGAAAAACGGTGTCTTAAGTAAAAGAACGTATTTTACCATGTTTGGATCGTTGGGATTAACACCAAGCCCTGCAAATGGGTTGAAACCAGCCATAAGACCATGTCCCATAGGACCGTTCAACACTGTTAGTGGGTCGGATGGGTTCTGACCAGCTTGCATCGTTGGTAAGACTTGCGGCGTAGAGCTCGATGTACTGGCATGGTTTCGTGCTGCTCCTTTAACCATGTGAATCGTATGTGAAGCCTGAATCTTATACTGAGATAAAACATCTTCATCCTGACGACAAAAAAAGGTTAGTAACGAGTGGAGATTATCAAAAGCTAAAAGCCCGACTACACACTTTCAATACTTTGCCTATTTGATTAGGAGTAATAAGCTCCTGTTATCAAAGCCGCACATAAAAGAGAGACAACTCACCACTGTAGATCAATCGTTGTCTATCGGCCTCAACATCTGATTTCTCCGCGATAGCACGTTTGAGGTCCATCACTGTTTTATCGGTGGTAATGTTGACTTGAATCTTCAGCTCATTGGGCCCTAAAAATTGGATAAAACAAAGCTTCAAACATAACAAATAACAAATACCTTTAATGTTGATAAGAATTTCTGAAGACGAATCCGTGGATGAAGACATGATTGTCCGCTGAGAATGATCAAAAGTTTGTGGGGTGCTTATGTAAGGTAAGGCGACTATCTTTGCGAATCATAATCCCGTGGGTTTGTCCGAATGCTTGGCGCTTCCAGCAGGTTCATGTACGTTCCCTGTCAAAGACTACGTGGAGAAGTTTTACATGGGAAAACTGAAATAATAAACATGAAGAATTGAATTGTGTGGCTAATTGCGGCAGAGACGGGTTGTAACATGGAAGCTGTTTCACCATTTACGTTTTTTGCTGCTTTTTTTACCAAAAGAGTAGTACCGGCAAGCAAAACAAGAACTTTAATTCGGCGCGACAGCCATCAAAATTACATTTTCATGTAGCGTCATCTAGCTTGGATAACTTTGTGCGTGGAGGCTATCAGATTTTGTTCTGTCATTCCAATTGAGCTGACCGGTACGTCAGAATACGGGGAATGGTGGCGAACCTAAAATAAGTAATGATTTTATGATTATTAGTGAGAAATAAAAAGAAGTGGTTGTTGTTGTTGTTGTTCCATACTTTAACGAAAAAAAACCAGCGACGACCTCAGCCCATTATTTCGATCAATGCCAGGTTGTCATTCTGATTGTCCCGCTAACGTTCAAATGTAGAAGTTGCGTCGTTGGCCTGAACCTTAACTAGTGGGAAAACTTCTAGATCCGAACCTAAGCAACTTGAATAATGATGTCGACTGGTTCAAAAATTCAAATACGGGTATCAAGAATGGGAAGACTTGGAGCGGGAAGAGAAAATAAAATAAGTATCAGTCGTTCGTCTCCTATCTGCCCGTTACACGAATATTTTGACAACCGCTAAAAATCCCACACCAGAAATAAAACCAAAAGAAACAGTTTTCTATTTCATTAACATTTATCTCAATGATGTAGAAACATCATTTAAATAAATCCGAATTTCCGCCATTCATTACAACATTTATTTCCATTTATAAATGGATTCGTCAAAAATCATAAAAAAGAACCAGGAAAACCAGAGGCATTTTCATGTCTGTTCAGCAAACTCTTGACTTTCTTTATCGTCCCTTTCCTTCTCGTGATGATGTACTTGCAATCTTCCCGATGGTTTCCAGCTAGCCGAATGCCATGGAGCAACGCCTGATCGATACATTTCATCAACCTTGAGGAAGTAAAAATAGGAGTATAAGCTATGCTCTCAGAGCGGTTGCTAGGGTGAAATTTTACCTCTTCCAAAGTAAGCCCCTTCGTTTCTGGAACGAATAGCCATACATAAACAAATCCAAATATCAACATGCCAAAGAAAATCAATAAGATAAGTGGCCCGATACTGTGGGGAGAGAAAGATGTTGTTTCAATTTTTTCAAAGAATAAAAGTATATTAAGGACTTACTCATTGGCAATACGCGGAGCGAAGAAAGACAGGAGGAAATTCCATATCCAATCTAGAATAGAGAAAAAACAAGGTTATATCTATATGATATATGTTCTTGAATAAAAAAATTCTCATACTTGTGGCACTCCCCAAAGCAATAGCCTACCAAACACAAATATCGTCAATCAGTGATGTCGTACTAAGGGAGGGAAAGAGTGTTTACCTTAGCTCGCACACGGAGTGGGTAACTTTCTCCTAGATACACCCAAGGCGTCGGTCCCCAAAACATAGAATAGGAGAACAAGTGCAAGACAGCGAATGCAATTAAAGTATCGCCACCCGCTTTGTTACGGGAAGTCAATTGATTTAGGGGTGTTCCAGTAGGTGCCAAAGTGAAATGTCCCACCAGACCGGCCTAAAAAAAAACAAGATTACCTTAACTGATTTGTTCCGTCCATCACTGTTGAACTTACTACTATGGAACAAAGCTGATGAAGGAAAATAAAGGGTATTGTAAATATAAAATAATATCTCAGATGGAAAAAAATACAAACTGCTTCGGCTGCGGATCCTATCAAAAGAGACTTTCGCCGACCAAGTGTGTCGATAAGATACAGCGCCTAGATAGTTAGAGGGTTATCCAGTATCAATCAATAGCCCAATCGTTCACATACGGGAATTGTTCCTGCAACTGAGACTCCACCTAGGATAGTTTGGATAACGTACGGCGACAGTCTTAAGAGAAGTTTAATTGATAGGTCACGGGGGGTAAGCACCGGAAGCGTTACTTACGTGGTTCCGGCGCTTTTGAAAAAAGTATCACCATAGTAATCTTGTCAAATTGAGAAATTAAGTTCGTTCAAGCACTTTTGAAACAACTTCTTACAATAAAAGTTTTGCCCATTCAATTGCTGAATGAATTGAAGCCTAGTGTCGGAAATAAGTAACGTTAGATAACGGTTGAAGGACGTAGTGTCAACCTACATCATTCCATTTCCTGTCCGCTTCCATAGCAAATTCCGTGTAGAGAAACATTCTAACCATGTCGCTTTCCCTCCTTCATTTTCTTCTCTGATACCGAGTTCGAGTTCTTCGATGATCTCAGTTACCAAAGGATCATTAGGGGGTACACCATTTATTTCTGCTAGAGCGGCCCGTGCCTCGTCTTCACGCTTTAGACCCAACAGATGACGTCTTAAAATCAATCGTTAGGGTCATTCGACAAGGAAAAAAACCCAATGGAACTCACGGCGATTCCGGAAGAAACATGATTCCTACTATAAGAATCAAACCCCACAATAATTGAAGTCCGATCTAGTTTGTTTTTGTTTTTTGTCAAACAGCCATCAAAATAAGGCGGAATTAACATACTGGGATTTTCCAAGAAGCGGTGCTCTTAATGTTGTGGGTAGCTAAATCCAACACATAACTCAGGAAAATGCTATAGAAAAAAGGGAAAAAAAAGTGACAGCCTCAGAAGACCAACTTAATACGAGCTGGAGAACCATACCCAATAATAATTTGCAACTGGTATAGCACTAGAAGTGCACCACGAATCTTCTTAGGTGCGGTTTCTCCATTGTATAATGGAACAATTCCTGAGGGAAAACTGTCAGATTAGTGTTTAATGAAATTGCCGAGAGAATATGCACCGGAAAGAGCTCCTACTCCCAAACCGGCAATAAACCGCCTTGTAATTTCGTTTGATCAATAAATGTTTTTTAATATGAACATAAGTGGATATACCCAATCGTTATTTGGACCACTGAATTGATCGTTCCAGTTTGGACGGCGACGCCGATAGTGAAAATGATGGACCATATAAGAACGGACCCTCTTCGTCCGAATCGGTCGGATGTGAATGCTTGTGCCAGGGCGCCGCTTGGACAGGTTATATACCCTGCCTGGCTAAAAAGGATATAAAGTACTTACACAAAAGTGCTACATTAGAAACGTTAGATATCTAATAGGTAACAAAATGCCTCCGTAGACTTACCCAGCTGACAACAGCGATGTTATAACAGACTGGCGACTTGCAGATAAAGTACGAGTGCCGTCACTATTCAGGATATCCCCAAACCGATTGTTAAAGTCCTCCATAATGAGGCATCCCTAGGCCAATCATAATAGAATATTAGACAAGGAAAAGCTTTCAAGATAAAACCCTAAAACAATACCGAGATAACACCAATATCATACTGTGTCATTATCAGCCTTTAAGAAGCAAAAAGAACCGAACATGAGACTTACTCCGAAAAGAAAGCCTCCAAAAGCTACAAAAAAACAGAAAAGGATCGCTTTCTTGCTGCTCACTGCACCGATTGCCATGGGTAGACTTTCGCGCTGCGGAAGAGGAAGAAAAAAAGGTTTGTGGCTAAGAAGAAAACCTTCTCCTTCGTTGAACTAGAAGCACCACACATTTTATTTGAAAGTAGAAACCGGTATGGGATCTTCCTTTCTAAGGGTACCTGGCATGGGTCCGGCTTTGGTTCTGCCGTCATAAAAAGGTGGATTCTTTGGTTACATATCTGGCTAAAATCGATTTACGCTTTGTCTTGTGACTTGGACAATTTGACTGGATCGGCCCGGAGAAGCAAAGCGTGAGTAGGTTGGGGAAAAAACTGGGTGAAGGGGACATCCTTTCGTAACGCCATCTGTCAAGGAGGTATTCCCACTGAGCGCGAAACTCCGTTGACGAAGTTTTTACTCAAGAAGAAAGCTATAGAACAATATTAAAATTTCTATAGAAAAAGAAAAATCATATAAGTGGCTCGAATTACCTTCGGGTCTGCTCGGGGTGGGGTCATTGGGATGATGGGATCAAGCTTCTCATAAATTCCAACTCCACTTCTAAACGCCTTGACTATTCCATGTGGAGGGACAGGTTTAAGAGAGGTAACGTGACAAATATAAGAATACCTCCTCGCAAGGGTTTGCTAGCACTTTTGGAGCGGAACATCTGGACGGTGGAGACTGGTCGACGTTTGAGAAGAGTTTGAATATAATGTAACATTAGCCTCGTCATCGGTCCCACTTGTTACATTTGTGACGTTCCGTTCTAGACGGGCTTGGAGCAAAGAACCGTAAAACTGCCACTAGGTCCTGGACGCTGGCCAGCCACCACTCTTTTTTTCATTTACCTTGGAGTATGTTGGATTATGTTATCGGGATGTCAGGCTTTGATTGGTACTAAGGTGTGTTACACATTCTCTCTTTTTGTTGGACCGTTGTGAGTTAATACATTTCCATTAAAGGACAGCATGCTGTCATGCGGTTTTCGGTTTCAAAGGGATATATTACCACTACTTTCGATACCTGAGAGTGTATATAACCATTTCCTCACATTTTAACATTGAGTTTAGTTCCAAATCGTTCAATCTTCGTATCCTGCTATACTCATTTAGTCTCTCTGGCCGCCACTCCCGCTATTTTTTCGCAGTGAACTCAGCTTTTTTCCCTCGATAAATACCCCACAAATGTCTATCACTACTCAAACACCACGTACGCGAAAAAAACCGGCATTAGATTCCTCAACATGCCTTCGGAAAGTGCATGTGGATGTTCCCGCTTTGATTGGCATCATAAAACACCGCCTAGAATTAGACTTTGACCCTCAGGAATGGCAAGGAGCTTTAATCCACAAGATCGTTGAGGGCTATGGCAGCATTTTCTGTGCCGGAACTGGGTATGGAAAGAATTTAATTTTTGAAGTAGCTGTTTTTGAAAGGACGAAAACATTCATCGTTATATGTCCTTTAAAAGCTTTGCAAATGGATTAAGTTCTTCTTACATTTATTCTGCATTCAAGTTCTGACACATTTTAGATGATCGAAGCATTGAGTAAATAACTTCGCGCGGTGGTAATCAATGAGAATACACTTCGGGAACATGCAAACCTCTTGAATGATGTTAAAAAAAACATGATAACCTATACAAATGTTTTCAATAAGGAGCACCTATTGATCTCGCATTCTCCTCTGCTAGAGCTGTTAGTGGAATGTGTCCGGGAAAGAAGGTTCAGCGAAATTCGTGATTTAAGTGGGTGTCCTCATTCACTACTAGTTGCAACCACTGGTCCTAATTTTGTCTAGAAATCCTTAAACCTAAAAAGGATCCTCGGGCGATCGATCGTGTGCGACAAAAGCACGGGGATTTGTTTACAAGACTTTCTACTTACAATACAGGTCTATGCGCAACACCATACTACGGCAAGATCCTCGCTGTGCTGCTGCTGCGCTTAGAGCAGGCGGTATTCTCTGGCATTTAGCTATGGAAGCATTACAGCCTACCCAGGCTCTGGACGTGGATTTTGAGAGCGGATGTGGTTTGGGTTTGGGTTTGGGTTTGGGTTTGGGTTTGGGTTTGGGTTTGGGTTTGGGTTTGGGTTTGGGTTTGGGTTTGGGTTTGGGTTTGGGTTTGGGTTTGGGTTTGGGTTTGGGTTTGGGTTTGGGTTTGGGTTTGGGTTTGGGTTTGGGTTTGGGTTTGGGTTTGGGTTTGGGTTTGGGTTTGGGTTTACTTGGGCATGCACCTATGCAAGTGTGTACATTCATTCTTTGAGTGTAGCTAACACGGAGAAGCATTTATCAGGAAGTGCAATATTCGCAATGGTTACTGGAGGAGTCGTTTAGTAGACCGAAAAGCACCAGTATCTTTTGCAACGCGTTCTAATAGGGCTATACACAAATGGACAGATCTTCTCAAGTGTTCTACGGTAAACACTGGATACTCTATACTGAACTAAAAAACGTGCGAAATCCCAATTTTTGGGACATCATGCACCATTTGACGCTTTTCTCTGACATTAATGATACACGATCGCAAGTCGCTTCGATGAGAAAATTGAGGAGAGAAGTGAAAACGACAACGGGAAGCGCCGAGAAGCAGGATGATGAATCGATGAGAGGAACTCCAAGGACCCTGAGAACTCCGGGCCTGGATATCACCTGGTTGTCCATGTTACACATTTATCTCAGCGAAATTTGTGTTTCTCAAGAAAATATATGATTTTCAACATTGATACCAAAAGGAATATCGGTAGTACATGTACTTGTAGAGATACAAGATATTTCCGTACATGTTTGATAAAAGTACATACAATCGTCATTTAAGCGAGCGTAGCGAATCCAACAGCATTCTGGGCGAACGAGAAGACGGTGTAGACGTTCTGCAGAAAGCTGATAGCAGGTTTTTTTCGGTTAGAGACGTAAGAATATAAGGAAATAATGTTTCACATACCCGTCTCCAAGAAGCCATACATTGTCTCCAAGTCCAAGATCTTGACCAGCTATACCACCAACACACTGTGAAGATCCTTCTCCGGCGGTTCCGAGGTTGAAGCTAGATAATTATGTGCTAAATAGTTTCTCAAACTAATGGACAGATTCACTTTACTTGGAACTCGAGATAGTCCAGGATTTCCCCCATCCCAACTGAAAGAGACGGAAGGTACCGAAGAACAAGGGAAAGTGTAGAAGCCTTCCTGTTCATTAGACGCTTCAGATCCCGGAATTTTGGAGTAGAGGGTTTCGACGGCCGAAGGTGGACCATATACAAGAGTCGTTCCACTAATAAAATTGATAAAGTCAAAAAAAAAATTAAGTTGTGCAAAGGAAATCATACGTGTCAATAATAGTCTGGAAATTGGATACTGCAGTGTTTGATCCAACTGCGATAGAAGCACCGCCTATCTGCCAGAAGCCTTGACTACCGCTAACGACATGAAATTCGATTGAGCCGGTGTATAAAGAGCTGTCGGTACCGCCGAGATAAAGGGAAGAACCAGAACTGGCAAGCTTGAAAGCAAATTCATTTTTGGGGACCGCTCCTTGACTAAAGGCAGTAACGAAGAATGGATCTTGACCTAAACTCGAAAGTTCAGGGTAAGCCATTCCGAGAATTCTGTGCCGTTTTAATTGATGTCAATGACATGGTCGTGGAAGGTGGTTGAAAGAGACATACCCATCAATAGGATTGTCTTCAAAGTTGTCTGAAAGAGTCGTAACTGGGGAGAAAAATTGATTATCGGCTACAACCCCAGCAACGGTCACTAAAAATTAAACCTGACATTCATTTCCGAAAGGAGGATAAATTGGTAAACTGATAAATACCAGTATCTGTTTTAACGCCTCCTGAAACGGTAGAGCCATCTCCATATGTAATCCCAAAACTTCCGGGCTGAGGTTCTGCAGTTGAAGAATCCGTAGCATTGTACTTATTTTTGGGGCCACAGGTTGATGAGGTGCAGGAGGAAGATGGAACCCAAAGATCAGATGAACCCGCTGAAAAAAACATAGTTTTGAAAGGTTCTGTTTAGACGAAGATGAGTAACAAATAACAACATACTGTCAAAGTCAATAAAAAAGGGTTGACCGGGGGTCCCAATCGTTATGTTTCCTAGCCATTCTGCCTCTTGTTCCTCTGTAAGAGGTTCTGATTGGCGGCGCGACAGGCTTTCAGGAGCGAAAGTTATAGTGCTTCGCTCCTGATTTTCTGCATCCTGTAGTGAAAATAGGTGTGTTATTCAGAAAAAGGATGAACTTTAACCGACTTACGCCATCATCATTGAGAGCTTTGCGCTCGCGGTTACGTTGAATGTTGATGAGATTTTGACGATGCTTCCTACATTTATTAAGGTTCAAGTTAGAAAAAAGAATTCTATAACCAAAACATACGCAGCGGTCCTGCGTGTTTGTAAAACGGCTTGATCATAGTCAAAGGTACCATCTGCCTTCGTCAAGGAACGTCTCTCTGGAAGACCAATGGAAATGCCCCTAGCCTGTTTAACAGGGGTGGCAATGGCCGAGAGGTAAAAGATTAAAGCGAGTAAAGAGGCTTTGCGAAACATCTCTCTCAGTTGAAGGAATGAGAGATAAGCAGGATATGGTCCTGGGTTTTATACATAAACCTGACCACGGTGCTAGGATTAGACTAATGTAGTCGCCATGCAGTTCCAACCTTCGACGATTCGCCGAATCATACCTAAATCTTAACTAATTCTATTTATAGAGTAGGAAGAGTTAAAGTTTGAATGTACCATTTAAGTAATCAACGTAATGTTTAGTCCTTCTGGTGCTCATTCATAGAATTGAATGACCAGAGATGCAGTACTTAAAGCTCCGCACACGTTTCAATTGAGACCGGCTTCTAGTGAAGTGTGCACCGATAAACAATTATAAGTTTGAACCTAGAACCAAGTATTCACTGTCTGACAAGTGTAAATGGTGAGTCACTAACCGCAACCTTGCCGTCCTGATATATAGATTAAGTATGTCGATGTTTAGGAGTAAGGATTGGTTCTCGCTGCCGCTCAGAATTCTCAAGTAACTCCCACATATTCAAGAGAATTGTACTTCTTACAGATTGAAAAAAATATTACAATTGGGGCATCATCAATGAGGAATGAGAAATTCCGTTCTAAATGGAAACTACAAGGTGGCGTAAGTATTGATTATTATTTAAATTCCACTCTGATACATATATAGTTTACCGCATGGTCTTACTACTTGATTCAAACACGAAAGGCCATCTTTCCTTCCCGGATAATAGTTGAACAGTATATTCTTTTATAATCCCGTAACTTTTGTATACGAATACAAAAGAAAACATACCTTCACCTGTATAAAGTGATTGCCGTCATTTTTTCTGCCGGGATTTCGCAAAGATCCAGAAGAAAAAGGAAATTTCCTCTTTAATTGTGTTTAAAGCTCTGGCACTACGCATGGCGTGCGGACTTGCATATTCGACGTTTCATGTATGTAGTCTCAAGAATAAGATGTTCGTTGATGAACAGGAGGATTTTTTAATTGTACCAACTATGAAGGCAACGAACAACCTGAACCTGCTTCCAAGTTTTCAACTTTTTCTCCGTTGTGTTGTTCTGTAGGGACCATAGTTGAACTCGCGATAAAGGCTGTTGGGTAATAAAGGGTTAATTTCTTCAAAAGTATTCGCCATCGTTGTTCAGCAGATTTGCATGATTTTGGGAGTAAATAAGCTGAGCCCAAGATAAGCACGGAGACAGGATAATTTTAGTTAGAGTGACACTTCAGTCACGCACTGCACCAGCGCCTTTTTTGTCCCTTGTCCACACGGAAAACTATATTACGGAGCCTTGAAAAGAATTTGTGTGTACATACAAAGCCCCAAGGACTTGAAGGACCCGCACATTTTCTTTGGCTACTACTGACCCACCAACAATTTAGAAATCAGAAATTAGTAGTAGGGCCTGATCAATTCCGAAAGACGATACCCGACTACAACTTTCTTTGACCTTACTTACATTCTGAATTTTATCTTCTCAGTTTCGCAGAACTCTCTTTTTGAAAAATTGAACGAGCTATTTGGAGCTCGATGTCGTTTTTCTTTCGCACGAACAAACCTCACGGATGCGCACGCATCTCAAACAAATGCCAATAATAGAGTATTTTGATTATTGAGTCCGGGGCTTCAAGTTGAAGACTTTTTTATTATGCCCGGATCAAGGAACCATCTAGATAACATATTTAAGTCAACAATAAATGGTAAGCCATTAAGATAAGTCAACCTCGGACTTTGACATCGCCGATCCCATTCTCAAATTGAGCGTTTATCTAGTCAGGACCATTTACATAGGAATATTCTATAAAGAAAAAGAGTTAGAAATACTTCTTCTCCAGTACTCCAGAGAGCATTCTTTTGTCGATGGACGTCTGAGCCCGTGGAAGTTGAAACGGACAAAGACTCGGCTTGTGCCGAGGAACTCCGGAGTCCGAGGATCTACATTGAAGATGCTGTGCAAATGCGCTCAAAGGGTTCAACGCGGCCATTCTGTGTTAATTGGACAGTAATCCTAATAAAATCCAATCCTACTATGTCATCACTCTCATTACAGGTCTCACCCTTTCTACCATGGCCCGCTTCAACTCACATGTGTCATTCATTCAAACACACGCAACCAACTTTCCTCAAAGATTAGCTTTCAAACTTCCTCAATTCGAGATTGATGATGGTAAACCACACAGAAAGATTATTGGATGGACGGAGATCACCTATGAAAAGTTTTATCGCGATATCGTTCAATGTGGTGGGTACTGGTTACAAACACTTCAATGTCCACCTCGTTCGGTTATTGGATTATGGTTTGTATAGAGGATGAGTAAATGAAAAATACCTCTGACATGTTTGTGTTCTTCATTAGGATGTCGGGAATGCTTTATAGGGATTTCGTTCACCTATTTGGACTAACAAGAGCAGGACTTATCCCCCAAGTATTGAACTTGAGAATCAATTCTGTCGAAATCGCAACGACCTACTTCAAACAGTCAAATATTGAACACATAATCTACGCACCAACCGCTCCAATTGATCCATTGAGAGATCATTTTCAAACCCACGAAATAATTGACATTGAGCAAACATACTCTCAGCAGGGCGAGTTCACGGTCCCCGAATTGAACGAGGAAGACGGAAACGATACGATCTTTATTTATCATACCTCAGGTTCAACAGCCGGTCAACCCAAACTTATACCATACCTTCGTAGGTGGATAGATGGAAATTCAAGAAAGCCTTTATTTGGACTTCCTGATGGGAAAGAGACCGGTATAGCACTAAACGGAGTTGTTCATTTAAGTCAATTTTCAAGTAAGAGCAGCTTCCTTTTTGAGAAAAAAAAGTAATCAACACCTTTTATCGAAAATATAGTCTCTCTTCAACAATTTAGAAACAGCGCATGCCTTGTATTGGTACCATGGCTTGATTTCACAGGAGAAGAACTCGTTCAGATAATTACAGAATGCAAAGCCAATGCACTGTATCAATTAACCCCGTTCTTAACTGCAATATTACAGCGAGCTATGACAAAGAAAGACCTCGCAGCAGCATTGCAATCTTTAAGCTTTATTCCATACGGCGGTGGTGTCTGTGGAGAAAACGAAAGGCGTTGGGCGAAGGAGAATAATGTTCCGATCATGGTATGTTTCCGGCTATCATCCGTCCCTTCTTATACAATATCCCTTTCAAAATATCCTTTCCTAGAATATCTACGGAGGAACGGAAATAGGAATGGCTATGATGTCAGGAAGTGATACCACCATCCTTCACCCTCTGGTATACCCTGGTCTCGTTTACGAATTCCGAAGTTTAAACCCAGACGATGCCAAAGAAAATGATTCAAACAGATTGGTGGAAATGGTTCTTGCACCATCATCATTAGATTGTCCTCATCCTTCACTATGCGATCCGATTGATGGGTATTATCATACCAGAGACGTCTTTCAACAAGTTACACCTGATGGATTCAAATTCCGAGGACGTTTAGAAGACTTTATTAAGATGAAGTACGGTGAAGCATGTGACACCATGTAAGTTTCGTGAAAATTTGACTTAAGACCATCCTAACATTATCATTATGATTCAAGATATATAGAAACACAAGTTATGCTATCTTGTAAAGACCTGGTATCAGCCTGCGTCGTAGTCGGCACCGGAAAACCGTCACCAGTTCTTTTAGTTGAACTACTTGAAGACACAGTAAACCCCGCACCGCTCAAAGAAAATATTGGAAAGAAAGTGGAATTGATAAATGAAGATGGATTCACTCACGAGCGTATTCGTCCATCCGATATAATTATAGTACGGTCCGGAAGTCTTCCCCGAACGGGAGTACGTATATATATTGATAGTATATTTCCGTGTTTGGCTGATTTTGGGCTTTATATAGAAAGGGACTATAAAGCGTGCTGAAGCTGAGCAACTCTTTCAACAATCCATCGATGTCTTATTCGATGAGTAGCGGAGTATAATGAGAGCTTTACTTGAATTTATATTAAATTTATGCATAATATTCATACATAAATTTTATGTATTTATAGTTTATATTTTGTTGTGTTTTTTTACATAACATCTCTAAGTTAGCAGTGTAGCACCGGAACCGAATAGCTTCAGCCGACTTGAGCCGAGGAAGCGGAGTCTGCGGGGTTCAATACGGCCTTTCAAGCATCAAGCATACCTTAATTCATTCAAGATAGGTTTCGTCTCTAAAACATTCGTCCGTCATCCCTTTCTAAGAAAAAAGGCAGTATTCAATCCTATACCGCGATCACAGCCATGCGGACGGAATATTATCGTAGTCCTCTATACATCGGGGCTCGTCAATGACATCTTGAAAGCCGTCCCCATTAAGAAATGCAAATTTCCAGCGCTATAGAAGCACTCTGCTTTCCGGATGGCGGAGTAAGAGCACATGCTATACATACAAAATAGCTTCTCCATTCAATTATCAAACGGTATGCAGTTCATTGATAAACAAAAATCCGACTGGTGCCCTTCGTTGGAGCGGGGTTGGAGTGAAAAGCGACAGTGGTGATTAAGGAGTAAATTGGATCTTGAGGTTAGCCAATACTCTTTGGAAGGCACGTCATTAATTCATTTCCCAGAACTACCTTCTAGCGGAATGACGAATTTTCAAAAGTATAAACTCAATTATCTTTATGGGGTAGAATTCCTCCAGCCAATCCTAATCATCATCGGGAACATTTCTGATTGCTTCTGAGGTTCCAAACAATTGATGTCTATGGGCACTGGACGGGGCTGTGTTTATGAAATTCGCTTCCGACAATTCTCAAACCTCAGTGTTAGAGCGCTCCCGGTCTTTGCATCATACGAATGTAATCCACAGCTCTACGCTATCTGAATGAAAGCAACAAATCGGTATATAAAGGACAGACTTATCCAAACATATTCCTACGTTTTTCTACAACTATGACCTACAATTCGCATGTTACTTTTATCCAAAGCAACGCAACTCGCTTTACTCGGAGGTTGGCGTTCAAACTTCCTCAATTTGAAGTGAACGATAAGGACGGTACACCTACACCACACCAGGAAATTATTGGATGGAAACATGTAACGTACGCAAGATTTTATCGGGATATCATTTCGTCCGCGGAATACTGGTTGAAGACACTTGGTCAAGGTCCGCACATGTACAGTTCCGTTATTGGATTATGGTTAGTTCTCCTTCAGCTTAAAAATAACGAAAATGAAAACGAGTTAATAGGACGTCCGGGATGGTGTATCGAGACTTTGTCCATCTATTTGGACTAACAATGGCTGGATTCGTTCCTCAAACATTGAATTTGAGAGACTGTTCTGTGGAAATCGCAATGGAATACTTCAAACTATCAAACATAGTACACATCATATACGCACCAACTGCTCCAATTGAGCAATTGAAGAACCGTTTTCAAGTTCACGAGTTGATTGACGTAGAGCAATTACCTCTTGTTAACGAGACGATTATATCATCTCCCTTTTCCAAACAAGAAAACGGGGATGATACCGTCATGATCTACCATACGTCAGGTTCAACATCCGGTAAACCCAAACTGGTACCCTATACTCGCAAATGGATAGATGGTCAATCGAGGAAACCTCTACCGGACTTCCCGATGGGAAGGAGGTCGGTATCTCAATAAATGGAATCGTCCATATAAGTCAGTTATCAAGTAAGGAAAAAAACACGCATTCTCTTTTCTTTCGGGAAATAAACTTAGTTTTTTTTGAACAGATTGTTTACAAGAGTTCAAAAATGGAGGATGCATCGTGTTGATGCCATGGATCGATTTTACTGGCGCCGAACTTGTTCAGATCATTACCGAATGTAAAGCAAACACGCTTCATCAATTAAGTCCCATTTTTGGTAAATTAATACGGGAAGCTATGACAAATGCTGAACTACGAATGGCGTTGAAGTCCTTGAGCTTTGTTGGTTACGGTGGTGCTGACTTGGGAGTCAATGAACGGCTTTGGGTAATA